>CM060188.1:16287014-18884451 GCA_030549335.1 Pontederia crassipes | reverse complement strand
AGTCGCTATAGTGAGCGACGATGAGGGTCTCCCCACATGTGCCTGTGGTTCGACTTGCTTCTCCTGCTTCGATGGGCGATTTTTATCTTCGACATAAGTAGCTTCCTCCTTGCGACTTGAGCTTCTCTCCCCCACCATTGCCCTTGCCCAAGGGCTTTGGTGGTATGGCACTTGTCCTGATTGACTTGGCAGCGTCGACTAGTGAGCGGAGGTTGGACGATCCGGTCGTTCCAACTCATTCCTAGTCCAAAGCTTCTGACCCCTCTGCTTGAAGAGCACCAACATTGGGTCTTCATTCTCCTGGGAACACTGTAGGCGGTGCTCGGTGATTCCTTTCACTTCCTCCTTCAACATGCCCATCTGGCCAATGCTGAACAATGCGATCTTGACCTTCAGTCCCAACTTGTCAGGGCTTGCATAATTGATGAACTGCCAATTCCTCCGTCCCATGTCTGGGATGTATATTTGCCATATTCTACATTGTCGCGATGGCAACGCCATCCTGAGTTTGCCACATCTTGCAGGGTTCTTGGGATATGCCTTCTTCCGATCCTGGGACCTCTTTTGAAGCTTTGGCAATCCCTTTGGGGTACGGACGGGGCGAGATCGTTGTGCTCGTTCACGAAGAGGATGCACCTTAGATGCTCGTCCGTCCGCACCTTGGACAAAGTAATGTCACTGTGCTTGTCATCCTAGATCATGCACATTTGGCATACTCGTCCACCGGGCGACTTGACCCTTACGAAAGAGTAGCCGTTCCGAGCCTTCACTAATCCGGGCGGATGCTTGTGAAGACGCTCCGCTTAGATAAGCGGACTGCGGTTGGTGAACTCGTGGCATGAGCTCCCAACATTACCTCCATCTCCATTCGAAGGGACGACATCGCTAATGTGTCCTTCGAAACTTTCGCATTGCGATCTTTGGAGGCCGCTTCGATTACTCAAGGCGATGTCCGAAAGGAAAGGGTACTCCTTCCTTCGGTTGGCGGCAGAACGCTTGACAGCAGCATGCCAAGGTTCGCCGATGCTCGACGCTCAGACCATTTGCCAAATTGGTCGCTGAGTTGAGGCGTCGATTTGCATTGGCATGTATCAGGTTCGTCCCTCTCCTTGATGGATGACATCGCGCCACTTGCGGGGCGACACTTGACGAGGCAGGCAAGGCTGACAGCTCGTTCACGAGTGTTTGCAAGTAATCAACGCTTTGCTCCATTCCTGAAAGTCATCGTGGCATGGCAGGCGATGCTGCGGCACGACAAGATGCTTGTGATTGATGCACTCCTTGGCCGAAGGGATGATGTTCTTTGGCCGAAAGGGGACCATGAACCTTGATATTTGTCTTTAAGCCAACTTCTCCCGTGAAGCGGTTGTGCACTTCACGTTGCATGACTGGGCATGCGATGCGACGTCACGAAATACCGGGCAGCGCCAGGTCGCCATGATAGTGCATGACCGACAGTCCCTGAATGTGACACGGGTCCTCCGAGTTACACGACGCTCGTGTAAGCGATCTCATGATATGAGCAGCGCAAGACCATCATGCGGAGCATATGGCCACTCTTTGACGCAGCGCGACACTTCAGGATTCCCGACTGTATACCTAGGGTGATTGATCTGCTCGAGTGAGCGACGCATGACCGTCCCGGTTAGGCGGGGCGATCAATCCGCCATCATGATGCATGACGGACGTTCCTTGACACGACACGGGTGTATGAGGAACATGCTGCGGGGCACGACTGGGCGTGCGGCAAGGAAGCTTGCCATGCATTCCTCGTTGACGTCCACGATCAAAGATCATGGTACCAGTGCGCCTGGGCGTGATGGAATATTTGAGCGGAAGCACATCTCCTACGCCAGGGCACGTTGCGACGACACAAGCGAGTCATCGTCGCTGGGTAATCCGAGCAGAAAGAACTGCTCTGATACCACTTGTCACGGAGTCATTCTCGGACACTAGACCACGTGCGGCGACTGGGCGGATAGGCACCTAGCCAAGCCTGTTTTGAGTTTGCAGCGGAAGTTTTATGGTCGAGACGACTTTGCCGAGAGTCGCTCTTATAGGCATTCAATCACGGACATGACTAGAGTGTTGGACTACTCGTCACGAGACCGTGGCATTAGCGCGTTGCGGCACTAACGTAGGCGCTTGGCGCTTAAAGTCCGAAGGGGCGACGAAGGGACCACGGGACGCCACGAAGGGACACCGATGTGGGTTGCCACCCCACGCTCAAGGCCATGACACTAGAATTAAAGGAAAGCTTACTTGTATTAAATATGATGAAACATAACATACAATTGGGCCTCGGAAGGCACTAGTGAACTCCTCCCAGTGTACCGTAGGTATAGGAGTCTTGTTACATATTGAAGATGCAAAAGACGTACCCTACGGGAACGTCACCTACTTGGCCATTCATAAGGACGGCCTTACAAGATAAATGCCCTAAGGGCGGATAACTTGGTACTCCGCAATATTACGCAGTGCGGGGCGGCTGCATGTGTTCCATGTTTTCGGCGCTGAGCGGCCGAGGGCTATAAGTTGAGCGGCACTGGTGCCGCGAGGCTTCACGCTTCGTGTCACGGGAACACGCACTTGTTAAGTCAATACTCGCTGCACGCCACTAAGTACTAAACACACTAGAGCACAGCTCATCGGCACAGCACAGCTCATCAGCACACTTATCCACTTGACGACCCGATTTTTATAAATAAATATTCATTTCTAATATCTGAAAAATCATTATTTAATATTTTAAAATTAAATAATTTTGAAATGGATGAAAATTATGGAATAAGTTGGAAAGATAAGATGAAATTTGAATAGAGATAGAATTATTATGAAGATAAATATGGAATTGTAAAGTAAATTTAAATTTAATTAAATTTGAGAAATTTTGAATAAATTAATTATTGATGGATGATGTTTTCAAAAGAGTTCGATAGAATTAAAAATTTATTGTGAAAATTTATTACGAAAATTTACTTTATGTTGCAAGCAATTTATTTAATTCATTTTACCTTTTATGTTGCAAGCAAGCCTTGTGAATTTAATATGCGATATTGATAAATTTATCAATATATACCTTCGACACTTTTATTCGGGATAAAAAATGCTCTCCATTATTGCGGTGTAAGTGATAAGCAATTTATTCTTATTTAAAAAAATCTTATATTTAAAATTTATTATGCATAATTTTTTTCTTTTGAGATTCTTACTTATCATAATTCGGCATGCGATTCAGAATGACACGATAATAATAAATTTAGACCCACCACGTGCTCCGGTGACAATGAAAAAAAAAAACCTCTCGTTTATAGATTTGTATACAGACTATAAACAAGTGAAACTATGAAAAGTAAGGTTTATAAAAAAAAAGATTGTTCTATGTATTTACCTAATTAGTCATAGGTTTATCTTTTACTTTTGAAGAAATTAGTTATTTTTATTTCGAGCTATCATTTTTTTCTTAATCTCTTCACGATTTTTTTTCTATTAGCTTTGTTAGCTTTTTTTACCTGTCAATAAACTTTTAATTTGCATTGTCATTTCAAAAACAAATTAAATTCTCAATGAAATATCTGGTCATTTAAATCTTAATAAAAATTTTTAAAAAATACATTCTCTAGTTATTAAATTTTTTTTAATTTATTAGTTTCACTTTCAAACAAAGTGTAATTTAACAAATAAAAAAATAATAGAAATTTTGAGGAACGAAAAAAAGACAAGTCACGAGTTAGAAATGAAAATGAAAAAAAAATCATAGTTCACATAAACTAAATTAAAAAAAAAAGAGGTCTTCTGAATACGACACCTCATTTGATCCATGCAACCAACCCGGCCAATCGATCGTCCCCATCAATTAATACACGATAAATTGTTAAAAAAATTTCTTTATACACAAATAAATAAATAATAATATTCAGACTAACTTATTTATCCACAGTGTGTGTAGTGCCAAAATAGGCAATGTAGCTAGATACGTTGAAGATGGCGTGGGAACAGGGGCATTAAACTCATGAGTTTCACATGAATTTGGCTAAATTCATTTGTCTTCCGAAAATGAAATGATGACTCGCATGAGTTTCACTTTCACATCAATTTGGAGTTTATGAGGTACGATAGTGCCTTTTTTGTACATACACGTAATTAATGTAACATATAATATATATAATGTTTTTTTTGTATGGAAATGGAATATTGCCCAATGAGTCAATGACAGATAATGCAGTCGGCATGTCCGCCATTGTTCATTGTGGCCATTTAATTTTCTTGATTCGATATGACCTTTCTTTTATTTCCTTTCCACGATCTTCCTCAATCATGTACCAATATCAAGCGGCCCGTGATCGAATTTATGCCGTCCGTGCAATAATTCTTCGTTTCTTATTAAATAAGAAAGCATTTCGTTAGGGTTAGTTCTTGCGGAACTCATTGCATTTATGGATAAAAAGTTATTAACTTCAATAATAAGTTATTTGGGTGAAGAGTATTATCAATCGGATTGAATCCATTGGTTAGAACAAAAAAATAATTTTGATCAAATTTACGATTTTTTAAAAAAAATGGATACACACATAATGTGTAATAGAGATTATAAGGGAAATTTTATTGTTAGAGCTATAGAAAATTAATTATTGGGTCTCGATTAGGTAATCCATTGTTATCACAAGTAGTCGATGTGGTAAAAAAGCGAGAGAACATACAATACAAACGTCATCATGTGGAGAAATAATAATAATAATAATAATAATAATAATAATAATAATAATAATAATAATAGTAGTAGTAGTAGTAGTAGAATTTTTAGGGACCCCCTTCGAAAAATCCATAGTTTCCCGGAACATTGCCACAATAAAATATTCAGATCATTATTCAAGAAAATACATGACTTCTTAATTGCATAAAATTTGATGCGTACAAAAGAAATAGTTATAAGATATTCCTGATACGCTTTTCACGTTGCATGATAATAGTAGCAATATTTGCAAATTGATGAATGAATCGTGCACGGTGCACCTGTTAGGCAAAAAAATAAATAAATTGCGGTGTTGATTTAATTGTGGACGTCCAATAGTACGATTTTATATCATACCGTAGATCATTTACTGCGTGCACGACACGTTCAAAACTGTCCTCCTCATTTATCAACGTACACGATCCCAAATAATCTTATTAGATTAATTGAATTTTTATGATAGATTTTTCAATCTATAATAATAAGTGTACTTTAGTACAAAATCGTATACTGTAGCATAAAATCGTACGAGAATTGAACAATCGACGTCACTTTTCACATACTCGATGACTGATTATAAAAAAAAGAAAATGATTCATCATCTTAGCTCATCTTCCTAAAAATCAACACTCATATGTGTAGAACACATGTAACGCCCACAAAATCGCTCCTCCTATCACGTAGACAGTCAGGTTGACTCCATGAGCGTTACATTGCCTTCTACACTATTGACCATGATCATTCAATAAAATGACATACGTGACATCAATATCATAGAAAATATAATCAAAGACTTTAATGTGGAAGTTCAAACGGTGGAATGTCAAGAGTCATTGATAATTAATATAGTCTATAACAAGATAAGAAAAGATAGTAACTTTAAGAAGTTCGATAAGCGGAAGATCATGAGTTCTTTCAATGGAAGAAAACATGCTAAAAACTTAATGAAACTTTGTTGGGCTTGTAGCAATATTTTTATGTCATGTGCAACACTCTCCAAGCTCTGTGTCCTCTAACACCTCGTCAATTAGCATTCTCACATGCAAAATCTCATTGCAGGAGAATCGAATACCCGTGAACAAAAAGCTCAGTACAATAGCAAAATAGACGGTGAAATAAGGATCCATGATAATCATATAACTAATATATAAATAATGAACAATACTATACTCTGATTTTTGTGCATTAACTATAAGGGATCAATACATCATTTTTTGACAATATCAATATATGTGCTTTGTTCTTTACTATGGCTATACTTTGTCTTTACTCTACATTATCTTTACCATACCATATTTCATGCTTTACTGTACCATATTCTATACTATACCATACTTTATTTTATCATGCTCTATGCTTTACTTTACAATACTCTGTTTTACATTGATTTACTGTGAGTTGCACTACATTTTTTATATTACTATACTGTCCTTAAAGTTAGTTATCCTATGCGAGCTCGACTTTATTAAGTTGGAATTTTAAAGGTGCCTCCCTGAATCTGTAAAGCCAATAAATACATAAAGGGAAATGAGTGTGACAATGCGTCACCCAATTTGAAATGCAGGTGGGAGAGGACTTGCACCCCAGAAATAGTGATAATTTAAGAACCTGTAGGTTCACTGTCTCCTCAGTTAGCTACATGTCCCTCTGACTCAATATTATGTTCTTTGGAGGAAGGAGTGTGACCAATGCATCACCCTTCATTCGAAATACAGGTGGGAGAAGACCTGAAATCTCAGGAACAATGGTCATCAAAGACAAGTAGCTTCATTATCTCCTCAGCTAACTACATGCCTCTCTCTATACTGTACTGTAATCCTTGGTCTATACAATGGGGTGACACATAATAATCCCGTGTATTTATCTTTGCTTATCATGTAATCTATGAATCAAGGCCCAATTGGACGTTAATGTCGGTATAATATGACTCAGCCAATATAGGTGAATTGGTTAGAGTATCAGATTTAGAATTTATGAGCAGATCAATCTAGTGGATTCAAACCGAAGGGTTTGACTGAACTGAATGGTCTAACCCGGCTGATCTAACCGAACCGGTCGACCGTTCCTGGTGGGCCGCTCGATCGTTCTCTAGCATCAGTCGACCGATACTCTTGGATCGGTCGGTCGTGTTCTTTGTGAGGTGTTTATGGATTGGTCGGCCACATACGTAGGCCGGTCGACCGATTACTCTACTAGATTGGTCGACCGTTCTGGCGATCGATCGATCGGTTGCAAGATTTACAAAATGCGCACTGCGCGTAGGATCGATCAATCGTACTGGTGATCGGTCGATCGGTTGTAAGGCCGTGAGGATACGCTTTGCGCGTCGGATCGATCGACGGATCAGATGTTCGGTCGGCCGATCGTGAAATTAGATTTGTTCGTGGATAGATAGATCGGTCGACCGCCATGGTGAGGCCGATCGACCGATCAATAGGAACTCGTGCGAGTTCTTTGCGCGGACCGGTCGATCGTTCCAAAAATCGATCGACCGATTCTTGTGTGATAAAACATGGCCGCCAGACTTCTTCTCCTCCGACCATCAAATCATCACAACGTGAATGCGAAAAATGTAGATAATCATCTCATTATCATGATGAACTAGATTTATGCATTTAACAATCCATATTTCTTCGTCTAGGGATTTAAAACGCTAAGGTACCTTCGCCTTGGTCGTTTCGGTCACCGGCGTTTCTGTCGACGTACGGCCGGTCTTCAGTCATTCCTAGCCAAAGGGGAGAGTGTGCCGAGTCCTTGTGAACGTCGAAGGAGGGTCGCCGTGCATCGAGGGTCGTCGATCGTTGAGGTATGTCGCCTCTGTTCTTCCGCCTGGCGTCGGTCATCGGTGCAGCGAAAGAAGAAGAAGAGAACGAAAGGGAGAGTGGCGGCCGGCAGGAGGGAGTCCAAAGGGGGTGAGGGCGTTCCCTCTCGCCCCTTTTATAGCATCGGACGGCCAGGGCCGGCCGATCGTGGGGCGCGATTAGGGGAGGGATTCCCTCCCCTGGTCGGCCGTTTCCATCATTGCACTTCCTTTTTTTGAATTCATTTCAAATTCTGATTTCTTCATTAATTGCATTGATTTTCAATTCTTTAATGTGATTTCCTTATTGATTTTCCGTTAATTGCCTTATGAAGATTGTAGACGTTACATTATTACCCCCTTAAAAGAAAATTCGTCTTCGAATTTAGATAAGAGTTATGACTTACCGAATAGTTCAGGAAGCTTCTCACGCATTTCCGATTCTACTTCTCAGGTTGCCTCTTTTCCTTGATAGTGCTTCCGTGCTACTTTAACTAGTGATATCTTCTTCTTTCCATATTGGTGTTATTCTAGTATCTCTGTGGGTTGTTCTCCATATGTCAGATCCTCCTTGAGGTTTGGTTTTTCAATTTGGATCACGTTGGCGTAGTCATGCTTATACATTCGAAGTAGTGAAATGTGAAAAACATTGTGTACTCTGGCATATGCCGGAGGTAGGACCAACCTGCATGCTAAGTCTCCAATCATGTCTAATATCTCAAAAGGGCCTACATACCTTGGGCTCAATTTCCCACGTTTACTAAAACGCATCATTCCCTTGGTGGGGAAAACCTTAAGTAAGACTTGATCTCCTGCCTTGAATGTATGCTCCCGACGTTTTTTATCTGCATAGGCTTTTTGATGATCTTGAGCAGATTTCATCCTCTTTTTTATCAATTTAACTCTGTCTGTGTACTATTAGATCTGCTTCTATAATTCTACACTCAAGATCTTTCTTTCGCCAACTTCGCCCCAACATGCTGCGGAACGACATGATCGACCATACAATGCCTCAAATGGGGACATCTCTATGCTAGCATGGAAGTTGTTATTATAAGGGAACTCAATAAGAAGTAAGTGTTTTTCCCAGCTACCGTGCCAATTCAGTGCGCATGTTCTCAGCATATCCTCCAATGTCTGAATTGTCCTCTCTGATTGACCGTCGGTCTGTGGATAGAAGGTCGTACTGTAACGAAGCATAGTCCAAAAGCATTCTAGAGGCTCTTCCAAATTCTTGAGGTGAATCTGGGATTTTTATCAGACACAATGACTGATGGAATCCCATGTAGTTTAACAATCTCCTGCACATATAGATTCATTAGACTTTTAAGAGATTGTTTTACCTTAATAGGTAGGAAGTGAGCCGATTTAGTGAGTCGGTCCACTATCACCCAAATGGCATCATGCCCCTTCTGAGTCCGGGGTAAATCAGTGATGAAGGTCATTGATATCTTTTCCCACTTCTACTGTGGATGCCAAGACTCTTTAAAGTTCCTTGGAATTTCTGGTGTTCCACCTTGACCTGTTGGCACACTATGCATTTGAAGATATATTCTGCGATCTCCTTCTTCATATTTGTCCACCAAAAATTTCTCTGCACATCCTTGTACATTTTTGTGCTTTCCGGGTGGATTACAAACTTTGACTTGTGGCATTCATCTAGCACTTACCTTCAGAGTTAAGGGTTATTCGGTACCCATAAACGATCACGGTACCTGCTGTCACCATCTGAAGAGATCTTAAAATTTATAGTTTCAAGACTAGTCTTTATCATCATAATCTGAGAGTCTGAGCCTTCTACTTGTGCTTCAATGATTCTCTCGATCACGTCTGGTACTATACGCTGCATCATCATCAGTGACCCGTCATGTCTTACCCTTGGTGTCCATTTGAAAAGTTCTTCCATCATTTCAAATTGTCGAAGGTGCATGAAGATTACAGATCCTTCCCACTTTCGACTAAGTGCATCTGCCACTTAGTTTACTTTACCTAGATGGTAATTAATAGAGAACTCATAGTCCTTTAAAAATTTCATCCATCATTTTTTGTGCATATTTAGATCCTTTTGTGTGAAGACGTACTTCAAGATCTTGTGGTCAGTGTAGACCATAAATTCTTCTCCATATAGGTAATGGCGCCAAAGTTTGAGGGCAAACACTACTGCTGCCAATTCGAGGTCGTGAGTTGGATAATTGACTTCATATTTCTTCAGCTGTCTGGATGCGTATACCACTACCTTTCCATGTTGCATCACTACGCACCCCAATGCTATACCACTAGCATCACTGTAAACTACGTAACCACCGTTGCCCGATGGTAACGTCAGGATTGATGCTAAAGTTAGTCACTTCTTTAATTTTTGAAAACTTTCTTCACACTTGGGCAACTAGATAAACTTTTCCCCTTTTTTTGTAAGCTTGGTCAATGGTAATGCTATTCTGAAAAATCATTGATGAAGCGTCTGTAGTAGTCTGCTAGACCAAGGAAGCTCCTGATCTCAGAGACATTCTATGGTTGAGTCCAGTTGGATACTGCTTCTACCTTCGCTGGATCCACTGCAATTCCATCTTTGGAGACGATGTGGCCAAGAAACATCATCTGTTGTAGCCAGAATTCACATTTGAAAAACTTTGCATACAATTTCTTTGCTCGGAAAGTCTCCAATATTATACTCATATGTTCCCTATGTTGCTCTATGCTTGGCGAGTAGATGAGGATATTGTCGACGAAGACAATTACGAACTTGTCCAGATGTTCGTGGAAAGTTCGATTCATGAGGTCCATGAATGCTGCCGGAGAATTTGTTAACCCGAACGGCATTACAAGAAACTCGTAATGTCCATATCTTGATCGGAATGCTGTCTTTGAAATGTCTTCTTCTGCTACCCTTAGCTGATGATATTCGCTCCTCAGATCAATCTTGGAGAACACATTTGCTTTGGACAACTGATCCAATAAGTCATCGATGCGAGAAAGCGGGTACTTGTTCTTTATTGTGATTTTGTTCAACATTCTGTAGTCGATACAAAGTCTTAGCGATCCGTCCTTCTTCTTGACGAAGAGGACGGGTGCACCCCATTGTGAAATGCTAGGTCTGATGAAACCTTTGTCTAATAGTTCTTGAATCTGATTTTTTAATTCCTTCATCTCTGTTGGGGCCATGCGGTATGGAGCTTTAGAGATCGGTGTTGTGCCGGGTGCCACTTCGATATGGAAGTCTATCTCCCTTCTGAGCGGTAGACCACTAACGTCATCAGGGAATACATTAGGAAATTCTCTTACAACTTCTATGTCTTGAGAGGTCTTGGCTGACTCTATTAGTAACACTTGTCAGATAACCTCTACACCTCTTTTGGAGCAGTTTATGTGCCTTCATGGCAGACACTATGATTTTTTATTTTTTTCTGTGCAATGCCTCTGACAATAACTTTATATGTACTATGTGTACTTATAATCACCTTTTTTTGCTTGCACAGGATAGAAGCACGGGAGGTTAGTCAATTCATACCCAAAATTATATCATAATCTTCCATAGGGATAATGATAAGATTTGCAGAAAAGTTCTTTTTCTCTATCTCTATGAGTACATTAGGGAGATATTTTGTGGTAGTCAGAGTTCCTTGTGGGGTCAAGATATTCATCTTATGCTCTAAGTTCATTGCAGTTAACCCTAATGTATTAACACATTCTTCATATATAAATGAGTGGTAGGCACCGAAATCGAACAATACTGTAGTGAGTAAATCAACTACGAATAACGTACCTCGAATGACTTCAACGTCATTCTGTGGAGCATCCTCTTCTAAATTAAAGAGTCTTCCTTGCACTAATTGTTGTTGTCCACGTCTTGAACAGTTTACTACAATGTGGCACATTCCACCGCAATATTAACATGCTCTAGTCTTCATGCGACATTCCCCAGCATGAGTCATGTCACAGGTATTGCATAAGACCCACTCACCTTGTGCGGATGGTGCTTGAGGGGCTCTGGGAGGCTGTTGCTTCTGCTGCTGGGCTGGGCGCCTTGGCGCCTGCTGAGGGGGTCTTGGGTTCTGTTATTGCTGTTGTTGCCTGGGAGGACTTCCGCAAGGCATTCGAGACGCGCTACTTTCCTAAGTTCCAAAGGGATTTAAAACAGAAAGAGTTTCTGAACCTAAAATAAGAGATCATGACAGTGGCCCAATACATAACAAAGTTTGTTCGATTGAGAAAATACTCCATGCTGATCATGGATGAGCAAGATGTAACAAAGCATTTTGTGGACGGACTGAGCCCCGCCTTGAAGTCCCTGACGAGATTAGAAAACTGCAAAACCCTCGATGAGGCGGTCAGTTTGGCTACACTGATCGAGAAATACCACCAAGATCTCCAGAAAGACAAGAGGGTCCAACAGAATTGATGCATGCAAAATATAACATATTTTAGTTAATTATTTTAATGAAATTTTCTATAATTTGATCATGGCATGCATCATTTTTAGTCACTTCTAATCATAATTCCGGATTTATCAATTTTAATTATTAAATTCTCTAAATATTTTAATTGTGGATGGATTAACTAAATTTTGATAATTATTTGCAGGAAAATTCGGATCTCGGCCGAAATTCAAAGAAATTATTTCTTACGGCCGAGATTTGGCTTTACACCCAAGTCGTTACGGCCGAGATTCAAAAGGAGTAACAAGATTTAATTCTTGTTACGGCTAACATTTGAAGGCGTAAAGATAAATGGGCGTAACAAGAGAAGTCCTTCCTTACGGCCGAAATTGGGAGGGCGTAATGGCATGAAGATGAAGGGCGTAACAAGATAAAAATGAGTTTATCTTTGGGCGTAACAAGACATTTGAAGGCGTAAAGATAAAAGGATTTTTTATCTTTTGGGAGTAATGGAAAGGAGTAAAGATAAAATATTTTCATTACGGCCGAGACTCGAAGGGAGTAAAGATAAAAAGGATTTATCTTTGGGCGTAATGATAAAATGATTTATCTTTGGCCGAGTTTATCTTATAAATTTAAAGTTAACCGTACGATGTTACGGCCGAGATCAAATTGAAGTCGTCCGCACCCTATAAATACGTGAAGAATCCATAGTTTCAATTCGTGCTCTGAAGTTCAGGTTTCTTCCACAGCGAGTCGTGAGCTCTGCAGGCTACGACAAAGAGGAGAGAGGTGCGACGGCTGGAAGTTGATCGCGATCTTGATCAAGTCCGAGAGGCTGCCCGACTGTCTGCCCGTGATCCGAAGCTTTGACTTTTGTCTGTTTGGGTGTAATTCTTCCAATTATTATTATTTTGTTATTATCTCTCCAGAATTTCTAGGATGAACTCCATATTTTTATTTATTTCATTTTAGGAGATTATTATTGAAGGGAAATTATTTGGACCCTATATTATTTGTTTTAATCTTTTCTGATCAATTAATTAATTGTGCTTAATGCTTTTAATTTAATTATTTGGATTTCTGAGTTGAGTACTTACCAGTTTGTGGATTATTTAATTTCAGAATTCATTAATTAAATTAATTGATTTTATGTGAAATTAATAATTGACATAAATTTGATAACTAGTGTGTGGAGAATCAAGTTTATGTGGTCTGTTAATCTAACCAGTTTGTGGAGTGATTAATAGTCTAGGATTTTCATATTAATGCATCTTAATTTTAATCTTATCTGACGAATACCAGTTTGTGGGACTTTAGGTTTGATTAAATTTAAGATAGTTTGATTTACCGGATTAAATAGCAGAATTACCAGTTTGTGGACTCTGTGATGTTAATCTTGTAAATTAATAACTTGGGAAAATTCCTAATCCATCTTTAAAGATTAAATTTATCTTTTTCGGTTCAAATATTTATCCTGATCTATTTTCATCCTAAGGCCTAACTTCAACACCATTATTTTATCTTTATCTTATTTTCCTTATTTTATTTCATAAAACCTCTTTCCAAAAATCCATGTTTTTCCTCTCTTATTAATTTATAATTTCAGATATTGAATTAATAATATTCCTCGTGGGTTCGACACTCTTACTCCTATTACTATATTACTTGAGCGACTAGTGCACTTGCTAGCAAATTTTATTGTTACAAAATCAAACGCATCAAGTTTTTGGCGCCGTTGCCGGGGAATATTTTATTAATTAATTTCTGATTTTTATGAATTATTAGGAGATGTAAATAAATTGTAAATAATTCTTTATAAATATGTATTAATTGTTTTAATTATTTTTGTGAATAAACTAACATTTTTTTTCTTTTGCAGATAAAGGTCACAACATTTTTTTATTTATCTACTTTCGGTTTAAAATCCGACGCTGATTGGATTTTTCCAAATTACATTGTCGACTTATGGATTTACGACTTTAATTTGAAATGTCGGCTTTATTAATTTTACGGCCTCGCAATGAATAATTTCTGAATTCTAAACTTTTAATCTTCACGGCCGTAATATTTTTATCCGAACGTTGTTTTTACGCCATGAGTAATGGATATTGATTTGACTTGTTACGCCCGGTTTATCGATGGTTTAAATTTTTTACGCCCTATTCGAATCAGTTTTCATTCTCGGCCGTAACATTTTAATTGTTTAAACTCTTCATATGATTTCGTTGTTTTACGACCGTAAGGAATTGCTTAATTCATTTTCGGCCGTAATGATTCAATTTTCGACATTTGAGTTTTATTCGAAATTATTTCGGCCGAAACCCTATTTTTCTTTACGGCCTCGTGTTGACATCATCTCGGCCGAAGTGACCTCATTGACGATTTAATCTTTTTACGGCCGAAATGATCTCATGTTTCATTTTTACGGCCGAGAATTAATCTCATGGTTTTACGGCCGTAAAATTTCTGAACACTTGTTTTTTTTACGCCATCTTCCGACCCCAATTTATTTGTGATTATTTTTTTTCATTCTCGGCCGTAACATTATAATAGTTTGAACTGTTGATTTGACTTTGTTTTGGCCGAAGCGATTTAGTTTGTCTCGGCCGTAATGGATCATCCGACATGGATTTTACTCCTTTTCGGCCGATTTATATGTGTTGATGTTTTACTTCTCATTGTTTTACGGCCGATATGAACTATAATCTTTGTCGGCCGTAATGATTCATTTGGCAACATTTCATTCAATTTTTTTTTCGGCCAAGATAATTCATCACCATGCTAATTTTTACGCCTTCACGTTGAATCCCTTTCAACATTGTTTTACGTTTTTTACGGACGAACGAGCCTCGGATTAATTACGACCGTAAACCCTTATTACGGCCGATCAATCTTATTTCTTCTCTGAAAATAATTTTTAATTGTGTCTGATTATTAACTCTATGATCGCAAATTAGTTCGGATTTATTTTGTGTGATTTCTTACATTATCATAAATTCTTTTAGTCGATATTAATATTTGGTATTCGTATTGGTTTGAAGAATTTCTGAAAAGTTCCTCTCGAAAATTAATTTTAATGATGAATTTTCAAATTCTATCGTGCCGAAAGACTTTATTAATAAAAAAAACTCATTTTTCGTGACCTATTATCTGAATTTCTTTCTTCTTGTATACATTTTATTTTATTCTTTTTATCTTACTGAAAATTGGTTGTTGCAGGTGCTAATTGAAGATTAAATCACAACCAATCCTGGAATCTTCTGATAAGCGCACTAAAAGTTCAAATCCACTGTTGGAATTTGATCCTGAGATTGAAAGAACCTATCGTCGATTACGAAGAAATATAAGAAAAATGGCGGAACAAGCACGCGACAATCAGAGACTGGAGCAACAGAATGAACTAATTCCACCATATAATAATCGGCGAGAAGATGAAGCAGAACTTTCTATGAGAGAATATGTCTCAGCCAGATACAGTGACCGAGAATCATGCATCGTGCTGCCTGATATTAACGCAAATAATTTTGAGATAAATCCCGCAATCGTGAGGATGATACAAGCATCTCAATTTGGAGGAGGATTTCATGAAGACCCTCACGATCACCTTGATAAATTTCTTGCCACTCTGAGCACCTTTAGAAATAATAATGTTTCTTCTGAAGTTATTCGTTTATTATTATTCCCTCAATCTTTACGTGACAAAGCTTCCACTTGGTTTAAAACTTTGCCTGCAGGATCAATTCATTCTTGGTTGGAGTTGGTAGAAAAGTTTGTTGGAAAATATTGCCCACCACAAAAGGCAGGCAAATATCGAAGGGAGCTGAGGGCATTTGTTCAAGACGATAACGAGACGTTATATGAAGCCTGGGAACGATATAAGGAACTGCTGGCCAGAGTTCCTGATAATAGAATTCCAAAGTGGCAAGTAATGGAAGATTTTTACCATGGATTACGACCTGCAGATCAAGACAAACTCGATCAATCAGCAGGAGGGACAGTACTGGGATCTAAACGTCCTAGTGAGATACAAGATATAATTGAAGCTGTAGCCCTCAAGTCGAGCCAAGAAAGGAGACCATCTCGCCGAACTCATGATGTACATGCTACACAAGGAATACAATCTTCAGAAATAGTGGCTCAGCTGGAGTCACTTAATCAAAAATTCGAGCAGATGATGTCACTAATGGAAAATTCTAGCAATTATAGCCCTACAGGTAACACTTCAGATTCAAATCAAATTGAAAATGCTAACTTTATTTCCAATCCATTTTACAGGAACAACGATTATGGATGGAGACATAATCCGAAGTTTGCCTATAATCAGAACCAAGGCCAATCTTCTGGTCCATCAAAAGATTATATACTGAAAAGGCAATCTGACACTCCCCAACATCAATCATCAAATCATATGCAGGAGATGATGGCACAGATCATAGACACAATGCAAGCATTGCAGAAGAATATGGAATCTAGAGCCACGAGTCAGGATGCATCAATTCGAAATCTGGAAAGACAACTGGGCCAGATGGCGGCACAACTAACTGGACGTACACCGGGCTCTCTCCCAAGTAACACAGAAAAAAATCCAAGAGGAGAAGAGCAAAATAGGCCTTGATTTTCATCAGAACTAAGTCAAGCTGACGACTATAAATCAGAACTATTTCTATCCTTTTTATTTTTATTTTTATTTTTTATTTTGATTAGTCTAATTAGTTGTTAATATCTTAGTTTAGGTGATAGTTTTATTTTTAATTAGACATTTATTTTATTATGGAGTCATTTAATTTAATTAATATTTAATGTTTTGTAAGGGGAGATAAACTCAGGGGCGTAAATTTCAACAATTGATTCTCTCTACGGCCGAAGCTCGGACATTACGCCCTGCCACCCTCGTTACGTGTGCATTACGGCCGAGTTGTCGCACATGCATCAAGCTCGGACTTGACAAGACAAGCTGACACCATTCCTCGTTACGGCCGAAGATCACGCCCTACGATGCTCTTTACGGCCGAAGACATGACAAGAGCTGCGGGTTCCTATTACGCCCTGCCACCATTCCATTACGGCCGAGATGTCACATCAGCAGACCACGGACATACCTTGGAAAAATGCATGCCTTTACGCCCGGATTTGACCTTTCACTGCGCGCTGTCGGAGTGTTACCCCATAAATTTATCTATAAAATACTTACCTCTTCTCGCATATTGCAGATCAATTACGGCCGAGCAACTCCTTACGGCCGAAGTTCCGGAGCTTCAACACCGCGCCGCCCTCTGTACATTACGGCCGAGCTTTCTCCCTTACGCCCAAAGTGCCAAGCCTCCAACTTCTTACGGCCGAAGTTCCACCGCGCACCAAGACTTCATTACGGCCGAGCTTTCTACCTTACGGCCGAAGTGAAACTCCACTCGACTCCGGCCGAGCAACTCCTTACGGCCGAAGTTCCAGCGTTACGGCCGGTCTTCCACCGCACCGACATTTATTACGGCCAGAGTCACGCCATCTCCGCCGCTCTCCTACGGCCAAGCTCCGGGCGAGTTTTTTTCACTTTACGGCCGAAACCACACAGCCATTCCTTACGGCCGAAATCTACAGGTTCATCAACTCCTTACGGCCGAGTTCCGAGTCACGCCTCCAACTTCTTACGGCCAAACTCAAATCTCCGGCCGAGCTTTACTTATTACGGTCGAAGTTCTTCGTCAATCGGTCCCTTACGGCCGAGTCACCCCCGACCGTGAGCTCTTCAAACACATATTACGGCCGAGCTTCCACCAAGCCGGTACCTTTTCTTTGTTTATTTTTGTCCAGATAAAGATGAGGCGATTTGCTAATATATGGAGGGGACGTCATGAACGACGACATCCGAATGCTCAGCCAGCCCCACAACCCTCACAATTAATCTCCTACCCCGGAGATTATTATTGGACTAAGCCGGAGTATCAAGCTCGATATGAACGGATGTGTGATATTCGAATTCATGCCACCAGATTTTCAGATACTGAATTACTGAGGGAGTATAATTTACTTGCAGATACTCATCTATTATTTTCTCAAATTGGACTATCTGACTTTGTGCATTCTTGGTGGCCAACTTATGAAGTACTAATTATGGAATTCCTCTCATCTCTGGAAATCTTTAATTTAGATGGCAGGAACTATGATCAGCCCCGCATTTCATTCCAACTTTATGGACGACCTTTTACTCTCACTCTAGGAGAGATTAATAATATCTATGGATTTCCCAACCATGGATCTCTTTCTGTACCTGCTGACTTTGAGGCTGAAACTTTTTGGAAACAGATAACAGAAGAAGATCGATTGGTTTGGAACACCGCTAAAGATAGCTCAATTCAGAATCCTGTTCTGCGCTATGTCCATCGCATGCTAAGCAACACCATAAGTGGACGCAGTGATAATGATGGTGCCGTCTCAGAAGGAGAGTTATATCTCATCCACAGCATGCTTCACAGAACTCCCGTTAATGTGGGTGCCTTCCTCATTCGTCGATTTCAGCGCCGCACTACTCATCGTGGCGGTAGCATTAATATGGGTGCCCTTCTCACACCTATCGCTCAGCACCTACAACTTGACTTGGATGATCTCGAAGCTGTGCCAGGAAACACTCACCTCACTCGTAGGACCATTCAGGCTATGGGTCTCGTGAAGACCAACAACTTAGGGATCAAAGTTTTTATTTTTAAAGGCCACCATCAGGAGGTGCCCTGCTCAGATCGAGATGCTTTTACGCCGATTAATCCAAATAATTGGCTCCTTTTTAGGCAGGTCATAGCTCCAGTAATCCCACCTGCAGGACCATCTACCTCTGTCGGACAGCTACACCAGGATGAACCTTTCTCCTGGTTTGATTCTACTGATTATGCAGCAGCCCAACCTTACCTTCAACAGCAACAAGGATTCCAGGCTGCATCACCGGCAGCTTCCCAATATGCCACATCCGTCCATTCGCCATATATGTCGGTACCTTCTCCGATCCCATCTTCAGCACAAGAGAGCTCTTCTGATTCCTCGTTCATACCTTCTACTCCTTATGAGGAACGCGATTCGATGGAAGTATCTGCCCCTTTACAAGAACCTGTGCAGAATCGCTATATAGCACCAGAGCCCACTTTTACTTCAGCTCCAGAGCAGACTTACTATCCACCTCCGCCACCTCAGCCTGACTATGCTTCCATGCAAAACTTATGGGAATCAATGTATGATGAACAACTTCGTCAAGCAGGGGAGTTTCACACTTTTCAAGAAGAGCAACTTCGTCAGTCAGGGCAGTTGCACGCTATTCAGGAAGAGCAACTTCGACAAGCACAAGAGCTGAACAACATTCGAGCTGATTTTAGAAATATGGATGATCGTCAAGGTCGCTTCGAATCCCTTCAGAATCAACATGCGCGCATGACGAGACGCATCCATGAGTATCATATGCGCCAAGGAAATCTCAGCTACTATCCACCATCGCCACCCCGCAGACAATAAATCTGGTTGTGTCTTTTCCCTTTTCTTTATTTTCGTTTCTTTAAATTTTCTTTTTTATTGAGTATGTATCACTTTCCCTTGCTGGCTTAACACTGAGGACAGTGTCTGGTTCAAGCTTGGGGGAGTTTGCATTTCATGCATTGCATATATCTTTCTATTTGCTTATGTTTGCATCTATTTATAAAAATCTAAAAAATTGAAAAATTTGAAAATTTTCTAAAAAATATCATTGCATGCATTTATTTTTGCTACCATCTAACAAACTCTTGTCTTACTATTTTAATTATCTTTAAGTAAAAGTTCAAAGACATGTCGTTAATTGATGAAATTTGAATACTTTTCTTTCTTATCACTTGCTATTTTAGTATCAAACTTATGGACTATGTGCTTATGCTAAGTAGAATTATGAATGACTAGACGACAAAATCATATTCATGCCTTTTTATTTCTTTTAAGTCTTGATAATAGTAGACTTATTATTGACCATATCAAGTACTTTTTGAGCTTATAAAAAAGAAGGGTTAGTTAAACCCCAACAAATAATCATAATAATAAAAAAAAAAGAAGTTGAATAAAGTTATGTGTAGGTACAAAAGTGTTATCCGGAACCAAGGTTTGTTCGGGTAATTAGATCCGTAGGGGTTCATGCCTGGCGACCTAAGGGCAACTGCTCTGGGATCCGTCGATCAAAAACCTGCTACATGGACCATCTTGTGGAATATGGAGAAGCACAGAAGTACTGAATCATGGCTAAGTTCGAACTCTTCATTCAGAACCTTGGTTGTTCGGGCAAGTAAACTCGAGGGGTGCTTTATCACCTGGTGCCCTAAGGCCATCTAGTTTGGGAGTCATCAGTCCAAAGCCCGCTACATGGACTTCCTTGTGCAATCCTGCTTGAAGATTAGAACTTTTAAATGATTAAAAATAAAATTGAAAAATGAAAAGAAAAAGAAAAAGTTTTAAGCTCAATTAGTACTTATATGTTCAATATTAATACTATTATTTGACAGACAATTTATTTTTTCTGCAAGGCTGAATTTGAGATTGTTTAAATTTGTGTAGCATTCAGAACCTCTATGAAGCTAAGTGCATGGAAAATGATAAGATGCTGAGTAGTAGGTGTGCAGAAAAATTGTATGAGAAAATTAATCAGTTGACAATGTGGCGGCTATGATGGAACTTTCTTGAGCCTTGCTTTGAATTTTTGCTTGAGGACAAGCAAGACTTTAAGCTTGGGGGAGTTTGATGCATGCAAAATATAACATATTTTAGTTAATTATTTTAATGAAATTTTCTATAATTTGATCATGGCATGCATCATTTTTAGTCACTTCTAATCATAATTCCGGATTTATCAATTTTAATTATTAAATTCTCTAAATATTTTAATTGTGGATGGATTAACTAAATTTTGATAATTATTTGCAGGAAAATTCGGATCTCGGCCGAAATTCAAAGAAATTATTTCTTACGGCCGAGATTTGGCTTTACACCCAAGTCGTTACGGCCGAGATTCAAAAGGAGTAACAAGATTTAATTCTTGTTACGGCTAACATTTGAAGGCGTAAAGATAAATGGGCGTAACAAGAGAAGTCCTTCCTTACGGCCGAAATTGGGAGGGCGTAATGGCATGAAGATGAAGGGCGTAACAAGATAAAAATGAGTTTATCTTTGGGCGTAACAAGACATTTGAAGGCGTAAAGATAAAAGGATTTTTTATCTTTTGGGAGTAATGGAAAGGAGTAAAGATAAAATATTTTCATTACGGCCGAGACTCGAAGGGAGTAAAGATAAAAAGGATTTATCTTTGGGCGTAATGATAAAATGATTTATCTTTGGCCGAGTTTATCTTATAAATTTAAAGTTAACCGTACGATGTTACGGCCGAGATCAAATTGAAGTCGTCCGCACCCTATAAATACGTGAAGAATCCATAGTTTCAATTCGTGCTCTGAAGTTCAGGTTTCTTCCACAGCGAGTCGTGAGCTCTGCAGGCTACGACAAAGAGGAGAGAGGTGCGACGGCTGGAAGTTGATCGCGATCTTGATCAAGTCCGAGAGGCTGCCCGACTGTCTGCCCGTGATCCGAAGCTTCGACTTTTGTCTGTTTGGGTGTAATTCTTCCAATTATTATTATTTTGTTATTATCTCTCCAGAATTTCTAGGATGAACTCCATATTTTTATTTATTTCATTTTAGGAGATTATTATTGAAGGGAAATTATTTGGACCCTATATTATTTGTTTTAATCTTTTCTGATCAATTAATTAATTGTGCTTAATGCTTTTAATTTAATTATTTGGATTTCTGAGTTGAGTACTTACCAGTTTGTGGATTATTTAATTTCAGAATTCATTAATTAAATTAATTGATTTTATGTGAAATTAATAATTGACATAAATTTATAACTAGTGTGTGGAGAATCAAGTTTATGTGGTCTGTTAATCTAACCAGTTTGTGGAGTGATTAATAGTCTAGGATTTTCATATTAATGCATCTTAATTTTAATCTTATCTGACGAATACCAGTTTGTGGGACTTTAAGTTTGATTAAATTTAAGATAGTTTGATTTACCGGATTAAATAGCAGAATTACCAGTTTGTGGACTCTGTGATGTTAATCTTGTAAATTAATAACTTGGGAAAATTCCTAATCCATCTTTAAAGATTAAATTTATCTTTTTCGGTTCAAATATTTATCCTGATCTATTTTCATCCTAAGGCCTAACTTCAACACCATTATTTTATCTTTATCTTATTTTCCTTATTTTATTTCATAAAACCTCTTTCCAAAAATCCATGTTTTTCCTCTCTTATTAATTTATAATTTCAGATATTGAATTAATAATATTCCTCGTGGGTTCGACACTCTTACTCCTATTACTATATTACTTGAGCTACTAGTGCACTTGCTAGCAAATTTTATTGTTACAAAATCAAACGTATCAAGAATGTAGGCTAGAGTTCCCAACCACAACAATAATTCAGGTGAAACAACCGTCAGCATCAATGACGGGACAATCGGCCTCGCCTTTACCCAGCGCCTCAACAGTACAATCGTCCACAACAATAGTCCTACCGTCCTTCACAACAAGCTCCTCCACTACAAGTCTAGTACAATAGCAAAATAGACGGTGAAATAAGGATCCATGATAATCATATAACTAATTTATCAATGATGAATAATACTATACTCAGATTTCTGTGCATTAATAATAAGGGATCAATACATCATTCTTTGACAATATCAATATTTGTGCTTTGTTCTTTACTATGACTATACTTTGTCTTTACTCTACATTATTTTTATCAGACCATATTCCATGCTTTACTGTACCATATTCTATACTGTACCATACTTTATTTTACCATGCTCTATGCTTTACTTTACAATACTCTGCTTTACATTGCTTTACTGTGAGTTGCACTACATCTTTTACATTACTATACTGTCATTAAAGTTAATTGTCATATGCGAGCTCGACTTTATTAGGTTGGAATGTTAGAGGTGTCTCTCTGAATCTGTAAAGCCAGTAAACCCATAAATGGAAAGGGGTGCGACAATGCGTCACCCAATTCGAAATGCAGGTGGAAGAAGACCTGCATTCCTCAGTTAGCTACTTGTCCCTCTGGCTCAATATTATGTTCTCTAGGGGAAGGAGTGTGACCAATCGATCACCCTTCATTCGAGATACAGGTGGGAGAAGATCTAAAATCTCAGGAACAGTGGTCATCAAAGACTAGTAGCTTCGCTGTCTCCTCAGCTAACTATTTGTCCCTCTCTATACTGTACTGTAATCCTTGGTCTATACAATGGGGTGGCACATAACAATCCCGTGTATTTATCTTTACTTTACTTATCTTTGCTTATCATATAATCTATGAATCATGACCCAACTGGGCGTTAATTTCGGTACAATAGAACTCAGTCAATATAGGTGAATTGGTTAGAGTCTTAGATTTAGAATTTATGAGCAGATCAATCTAGTGGGTTTAGACTGAAGGGTCTGACTGAACTGAATGGTCTAACCCAGCTGATCTGACCGGACCGGTCGACTATTCCTGATGGGTCGGTCGATTGTTCTCTGGCTCCGGTCCTCTTGGATCGGTCGGTCGTGTTCTTTGTGGGGTGTCTGTGGATCAGTCGGCCACACACGTGGGCTGGTCGACCGGTTACTCTACTGGATCGATCGATCGTTCTGGTGATCGATCGACCGGTTGCAAGATTTACAAAATGCGCACTGCGCATAGGATCGATCGACAGTGTTGGTGATCGGTTGACTAGTTGTAAGGTCGTGAGAATATGCTCTATACGTCGGATTGGTCGACCGATCAGATGTTCGGTCGGCCGATCGTGAAATTAGATCTGTCCGTGGATAGATAAATCGGTCGACCGCCATGGTGAGGCCGGTCGATCGATCAATAGGAACTCGTGGACCAGTCGACCGTTCCAAAAATCGATCGACCGGTTCCTGCGATAAAATAAGGCCGCCGGACTTCTTCTCCATTTCCGACGGTCCTCCGAACATCAAATCGTCACAACATGAATGCGAAAAATGCAGATAATCATCTCAGGATCATGATGAACTAGATTTACGCATTGAACAATCCATATTTCTTCGTCTAGAGATTTAAAACGCTAAGGTACCTTCGCTTTGGTCGCCGACGTTCCTATCGACGTACGGCCGATCTTCGTGGGGCGCGATCCAGGGAGGGAATGGTCAGTCGTTTCCATCCTTGTTTTCATCCTTGCACTTCCTTTTTTTTTTGAGTTCGTTTCAAATTCTGATTTCTTCATTAATTGCATAGATTTCTAATTCTTTAATGTGATTTCCTTATTAATTTTTTGTTAATTGCCTTATGAAGATTGTAAACGTTACAACACTCACAAAAATTAATAAAATTATAACATATAACATTAGGAAGATTTTTAAGACGATTATTAGATAATATATCATTTAGGAAATGTCCTTGCCTTCGTCACTCGTTGTGCATTAATTTTTAGTACAATCAAGTGATCAAGGATCATCCGTGCATATTCACTGGTTTTTAAATATTCCATTGAATAAGTAATTAAATTCATGCCCCCTACGTACTCCCGCGAGTGATGACGCCGATTGGTTTTTAACCGTGAGTTTGACCAGACGTATGTACATCGATGGTCTTTTTAGGGAAATTTTAAATTGATCGTTGATGTGATTTTGTGCGTGTGTGCGCGTGTGTGGAGTTCAAGTGTAAGATAAAAAAAATGAGCTACTATGATATTTTAAATTCAGATCCTAATGGAAGCACTGTCCTTACACTCACAAGATGTGATATAGCATGTAGGTAAATTAAGAACACCGATCAGGTCCAATTGACCAAATGTGATATAGCATGTAGGTAACTAATCCATGGGGAGTTAACTTTCTACTCACCAAACTCTTGCTACCTCCAATCAAACTAAATCAGTTTAAGTGCCACTGATGAAATGCTAAAGTTGATTAAAATTCATATTTTTTTAAAAAAAACAACAAATGGATAAGAACTAAGAAAAGGTTAAAAATACTACTTATCTATTAAACGATAACATCGAGTTATCTTGATACAAAAGGTTAAAGAACTGAATTGCTTAAGTGGAGAAAGGTACGATCGAGAACATAGGATATACCTTCAAATGAGTTTCCTACCAGACAATGGATCGATGAAAGCATGCTAAAAAAAAGCTAAGAATCAGTGTGAACTCACTCTCATAATATTCATCACCTCAACATCCTATTACTCTTGCTGGTCAGATTTCTAATAGGAAAAAAACAAAATTCCAACCTTGCATCTCTCTCTCCCTCCCTCCCTCCCTCCTTGAGGTGGAGACCTCTTGCAAGCAGGTCTCAATCCAATCGAGTGTTGGGCCAGGCTTTTGTCCATCAACTCTTTCCATTGATGACCAATCACAGCTGACAGCTCTATAGAATATTTTTAAACAGCTAATAACAACACTTGCTATTTAAGAATGATTACGAAGTTTGGGTGTTATAATATCTCACATGAGCATACATCATGCATGTAAGCAACCTCACTCAGGTACACGCACTTAATAACTCAATACTCGCTGCACACTACTAAGTACTAAACACACTAAAGCACAGCTCATCAGCACACTTATCCACTGGAGTACTCAACCAACACCTCACAATAGCCATTCATACTCCTATATCCAAATTTGTGTCGGTTGCTTGAAGCCATGGAAACTAAATTAGAAATTTCTAGCTCATGATGAGTTCTTTAAAATCTAAGAAAGAAATCTCTTGAAGCACCCAAATTAACTAGCAAAGCATCAAAAAATATTCTTGAAGGCAGGGGACGTTTTCCTACAAGTAATTTTTCTAGATTACTAATAATCTAAAGTTAAATTATTTGGGCCCACTACATTGTTGTTTACTTTATTTTAATTTACAGGTAATCTGAATTGCCTAGTAATGCAGATTGCCTATAAAGTGACAATCCACATTGATTAAGAAGGGGTGTCCATCAGATTACCACCCAAATGACAATTTATTTTTATTTTCTTTCCATACCCTTTCCAATCTTAGACAAATAAATCATAAAAATAATATAAAAAATTATATAAAAACAACAAATAATATTATTACCATCATAATTAATTTATATAAAAATATTTTATTATTGTTATTCACGTGAATTGCACATTATTATTTTGTTATTATTTTAAATATTATATACATTACCATTATTTTCATTTAAAAATATATATGTAATATTTATAATTATATTTATTTAATTATTAATTTTATTTGAGTTTTTTGTTAGAATATATAATATTTAATTTAATATTAGTGATAAAGGGTATTTTAGTAAAAATTGTATAGTGATATTTAAATTGCTTAAAAAATTATTTGTACATAATAAATAAGGTTATGCACATTGCTAATAATTTAATAGGTGGCAATCTTTTTTATAGACAATGCATATTGCTATGTAATATGAAAAGGTATTGCAGTAGACACCCTCTTAATGAAACAAGCATCACGAACGTCTTGCTAAACTCATTGCTCAACTTGATTCCCATCATCTATATGGTATGTTGCCGTCCTCTATAAGCCCAGTCACAATTCAATCTTTTGTTAGTGTGCTCAGTAGTCTTATGCGAGTTAAACGATCGACCTCAAATAACGATGATTGGTTACAAAAAAAAAAGTGTACAAACAAAACAAATAATCAGTCGAAGTGGGGGTGCAAATTAATCAAGGAAATGACACTTAATGCAATACCCATATAAACTTCAAGGGAGAGAGCAAGGTAGCTATGTTAACAATAAAATTCATAAAAAAACATCGACAAACACATTTTTCAGCGATCCCAGTTCCACGTACAATGTTTAGTCCATATTAAACATCTTCAAACAAAAGAATGCCTAAAACTATTTTTTCATCATAAAACAACATAAAACAATAATATAAAAAGTAGAACCGAGTTTCTTCAACTTTTAGGGGTCATTTGGCAACGAAAACATAAGTTCACTAAGTTCTCGTAAATAGTTTGAGTTGACATATTAGTTCGGGATCAGGGACGATAACTTTGTAATTTTTATTTCATAAATAAGAAAATAGTTTGAGCCAGCGTAGGAGGTTGGGGGGCCATATATGATAACTTTGTAATTTTTATTTCATAAATAAGAAAAGATAAGCTAACAAACACAAAAAAAATATAAGAATAAAAGCAGTAAATTTGAGAAAATATTTTATATTTATAAAAAATTTCTAATATTCATTAATATGTGTAAAAGTTTAGGGGGGCCAAACTATACTTTAATTAACAAACTTTATATAATTTATATACTAATAATTAGTGCTTAGAAAAAAATTGGGAGGGGCCAAGCCCCCCCCCCCCCCCCCCCCCCCCCCCCCCCTCTAACTACACTGCAGCTCCGTCCCTGTTCGAGATGTATTTGGATGAAGTGAAATTTGATAACGCGAAATAATGCAGTTGATGTAATAAAAAAATAGATGTTATGGGTTAATTTTAGTGGGTGATTGAATTAAAAATATGTATTATAAATATAGATTGTAAATTGTTAAAGAAATAAAATACATAATATATATTAAAAATTTTTATTAAAAATTTGTCAAAAATATATTATTTAACTATTATGAAAAGAGGGAGAGAGATCGCACGAATACAGAAGAATATCGAGATTTACGAGGTTCACCCTAAATCGGATTATGTCTTCGGAAAGCGACGATTCTTTTTATTATAGAATAATGATGATTACAATAATACGAAATAACCTAGTCATCATGGAGTTTATATAGTCATTCTCTTTTACAGAAGATCAAGACTTCGAGGCACGATGAATCGCTATCTTTAAAGAATTATTTGTCCCCACACGAAGTTTGCTATTGGGTTTACGACAATAATATTCTTAGGATGCAATGAAGTCACTGAGTGCGTCAACTAGCAACTGTTGAAGAATTCAGTCTCTTATTCTAATAATTTGCAATGACTTGAATGCATTTTCATATTCATTACTTCTTGTCACTTTTAATTTCTTTGGAATGCTTCAATTACTTGAAAATGCAAGAAGGAGAAGCTTATTTATAAACTTGAAAGGATGCTTCACAAAAAGATGCATCTAGTGTCTTTTCGTCCAAAAGACACACCTCTTAAAATAAAAGGGTTAACTTAATTCCTTTTTATATAAGGACACACCTTATGATAAAAGGACACATCTATTGATATGTGAACATATATTAAGGAACATGTCCTGTGATGAAATGATGCATCTATTCAAATGTGAACATAATAATCTTAAAATATGAACACACATTTTTAAATGTGAACATATCTCTTCATTTATGAAGTAATGTGACTTTTTATCTAAAAATATCATTTCATTAATGAGATAATTCATTCATGACACCATTTCACTTATAACGCGTGTGGACATGTCTTTTCATTCAACATTGTAACACTTCATTAATAAAAAGATGTGATGATACATTTCATATTTAATTAATTAGTATGAACACATTTTCAATGTTCACAAAGTTGTATATTTGAAATTTGAAACCTTCAAATTTCAAAAGTCACTTTTTCTATTTACTTCATGTGAACTATGATTTTTTTCCACTTTCATTTCTAACTCGTGAATTTTCCTTTTTTTAGTTCCTCAAAATTTCTATTAGCTTTTATTTTTTATTTGTTCAATTATATTTTTTTTTTGAAAAGGGACTAAAAAATTTTAAAAATACTTTTAATAACTAGGGAATGTATTTTTTATTTTTCTTAACATTTAAAATTAAAATGACCAGACATTTTCTTGGGAATTTAATTTGTTTTTTTAATGCATTTTCATGTGATGTACTCATCACATGTTCATTGCTTCTCATCACTTTCAATTGCTTTCGAATGATGAAAAAGTGCAAGAAGAGGAAGTCTATTTATATGCTTGAAAGGGTACTTCACGAAGGGATGCGCCTAGTGTCTATTCATCCAAAAGGCCCACCTATTAATGAAAGAGTTCACCTAATTCTTTTTCATATAAGGACACACCTTATGATGAAAGGACACATCTATTGGTATGTGAACACATATTAAGGGACACATCTTATGATGAAACGATGCATCTATTCAAGTGTGAATGTAACTCTTAAAATATGAACACACATATTCAAAAGTGAATATATCTCTTCACTTATGAAGTGATGCGACTCTTCATTTAAGAATATCCTTTCATTAATGAGATAACTTATTCATGATATCATTTCACTTATAACACATGTGAATATATCTTTTGATTCAATATTATAACACTTCATTGATGAAAAGATGTGATGTTACATTTCATACTTAACTAATTAGTATAAATTCATTTTCAATGTTCACAAAGTAATATATTTAAAATTTGAAACCTTCAAATTCCAACATTAATCCCCCAAATAAGACATCTATCTCGTGATAAGAATATAAATCAATTTTGAATCATACACATAATACCCCTAAAAATTTTCACTCAGCGGAGTCCCCCCCCCCCTTGCAACCCCCGCAGGGGGATCCCCCCGAATCCCCTCTTGACCCCTCACAAGCGAGATCTCCGTAGAAGAAATTTGCTAAAATGTCAGATTATATAGGAGAACCACAAAGGGTTATAAAAAATTATTTTTTTAATAATTTATATTGAATGAAATATTAAAATTTTATAATGAAATAATCAATATTATTATATTAATAACTTATTATTAATATTTTACATATAATAAATAAATTATTATATATAAGATAAGTAAAAAAAGGAAAACTAAAAGAAAAAAAAGAGTTTGCAAAATAAAAAAGATCACGTCATGGTAAAAAAAAGGAACTAGGAATACCCTGATTCGCCCATTAATAATGCGGCCTAGCTTCGAACTAAGTCGTGCAACCTTGTTTGGAGAACCAAGTGGAAGTGGAATCAGAGCACTGATTTCACCTGATTTTGATTGCCAAACGAGGCCACCAGCCATCATAAGAGAAATGTGTTCTTTGTGGAATCTAGTTGCCCCCCTCAATTCTACTCACTTTTTTTCTTTTACATTTTCATGTGTTTCGCAATATGAACGGTTGAATCCTATCAAATCATGTGGGGACTATTTGGCTAGAGGAACTAGGCTGTTGCTTTTTTTTTTCTTCCTGTTTTTTATATCCTTTTCTACTTTTGTATTTTCTTTTGTCATTTTCTCTTTCTTTATCTTTTCTATATAAATAATTTATTTATTATAAAGTATTAATATAATATTATTTATTACTTATTATTTCATTAAAAGTTAATATTTAATTAAATATAAATTATTAAAAATGATTTTTATATTTAAATAATATATTTTAACAAAAATTTTGGCATAAAATTTTTAAATATACATTTATTTTTAATTTTTAACAAATTTATAACCTATGTTTATTATACATATTTTTAATTCAAACACTCAGTAAAAATAATTTATCACATCTACTTTTTATAACATTTTGAAACCGGATCGGATTGGCTCGGTTCAATCGCGAATTGGCTACCAGTCCGGTCCGGCCTATTCAATTTTGATGAAAAACTGGAATGAACCAGATAGAACCAAAAAAATCGGGTTGAACCGAGAGTTTGGGTTCAACCCAATTTTTTATATTTTGAATAAAAAGGAAGTAAATAAAAGAAAAGAGAAAGTATTAAAACTGAATTTGAAAGTTGTTAATATAAAAAAGGAAATAAAAGACTTAATGCAAGAGAGAATCTCTAGATTTGAAAATTAATAGGAGAAAAAAAAGGAAACATAATAATTAGTATAGAAGGAAAAAAGAGAAAGTAAAATTAAATAATAGGAAAGTTAATTCATTTGGTAATGCTAATAATAAGCTTGATTTTGAGTAAGCATTATTTTTTAAAAATTAATATGTATTTTGAAAAATAAAATTAGTCAATTGTAAATAAAATAAATAATTAAGGTAAAAAATTGTAAATTATGAGTTTTGTTGGTCTTCTCTCCCCGCGAGATAGGGCATAGCCCTGAAATACGACGCAGAACGAGATTGTATCCTTTAGATCTGGAGTTTCGGTTGGCACTCAGCCTCTTTCGACCAGAGGCACCATCCCCCTAGATCAACATACAAGCATGTCTCTAGTCAACGCATCTCTCCTTCGTCAGTCAAGTAATACAAGATTTGAGAGATAATATGGAGGGCAGCGAAAGGGACCTAGAAGGGGAGTTCTCCGATGATGAACCGCTGGACGACGTCCTCATCCTAGGCGTCCGCACGGAGAGAAAGTCAACCTTGAGAAGGAAAGGAACAACTGCACCGTAGATGGCTCCCAATCTTCATAGGAGGGGGGCCCTTGACAAAAAATCAAAACAAAGGTAAGTAGGCTCATATTAATACACCCAACGTCTCACTCTCTTCTGGCATCGTGTAGGAACCGCATCCTCCACAATGGCATGGAGACCCATTCTTCGAGGACGAGGCACGATCGGCGGTCCACCTCCTTTGGTGTCACTCAGGATCTAGGAGTCGCCGGAGGCGTACGAACCTTACCCGAGCTGAACGTACAACCCAAGCAACGGTCATCTAATCTCGATCGTCAGTCCCAAGAGTACGATGATGATTCGATGCCAGAATCGCAACGAATGCAAATTACACGATTAGTCCCTTACCTTTGAGTCAATTTCAAATTGGTTCCCTAACTTCAATTTGTAATTAGAACATCCCACATCTTTAATTTTCTTACACGATTAGTCCTCTTAACCGATGATAGTGGGTTTTCCGGTTGCCTTGCGTACGTGGCCGCCACGTGAGTCATTTCTCTTTTATTCACATCATTCAAGTCATCCACGTCATTTGATACTACTAAACTAGGTAAATTACACGAATCGTCCTCCAACGTTGAGTCGATTTCTAAACGGTCCCCCAACTTCAATTTGTAATTAGAACGTCCATGAACTTTAATTTTATTGTATGATTCATCCACTTGACCCGCAATAGACACTCTCTTGGTTACCTTGATGACATGGCATAATAAAATATAATAAAAAAATTAACTTGTTGACATGACATAATAAAACAACATTATAATAAAAAATTACAAAAGTAATAAAAAAATGACAGCTCATTGGGGAGCTGGGAGAGGGGGGTGCCGGCCCCCCTTTTTCTTCTCTCCATGCACGAAGACGAAAAGAGGGGCCGTCACCCCCTTCTATCGGCTCGTCGGCACGCAGAGGTGGGTGTCGTCCCTCTTTTTTTTCTCTTACGCGACGAGGAGCAAAAGGGGGGCGGCGCCCTTTGTCATTTTTATTTTTATTAATTTTTATAATATTTTTATTATTATATTTTTATTGTGCCATGTCAGCAAGCTAATTTTTTTATTATATTTTATTACGCCACATCGGCAAGGTAATTGAAAGATTGTCTACTACTGATTAAGTGAATGAATTGTGCAATAAAATCAAAATTGGTGGACGTTCTAGTTACAAATTGAAGTTGGAGGACCGTTTAGAAATCGACTCGGGTGATCCATGTAATTTATTCGGTTTAGTAGCATTAAATGACGTGGATGACTTGAGTGATGTGGATAAAAGAGAAACGACTCACGTGACGGCCGCATATGCAAGGCAACCGGAAAACTCACTATCACCGATCAAATGAACTAATCGTGCAAGAAAATTAAAGATGAAAAATGTTCTAATTACAAATTGAAATTGAAGGACCGATTTGAAATCGACTAAAAGTTGAAGGACTAATCATGTAATTTACCCTACAGATGGGCCATGTGATGAACAATAGTGATTTCCACCCACTCAACTCGCCTAGGTGGAAATCATCCAAGTAAAGAGAGGACATCCAAGGGTCGAATATTGATCAGCTCACCTACCACCACAGATACCATACACGTGTCAGCGCTAGAAAAAATTTGAATGATAAATCATTAAAAAATTGAATTACATAATATTATTATGAATAAACATAAATATATAATATTTACATAATAATTTATTACTATTAATGATTTGTTATTATTATTTATATATTATATTTGTGTTAATTATGATATTTATATTGAAGATTATTATTTAAAATAAAATCTGATTCAATCGGGTTGAATCCAATTGAACTGGTCGGACCGTGACCATCTATTCCTCATCATAAAATTACACTCCATCCAAATACACCCGAACTAATCAATATGTCAATTCAATTATTCACATGGAACTCGGATGAACTCTAGTTACAATTGTCAAATGGCCCCGTGTTGTCTAACGAAATCGTAATTGGATTTCGACGTCAAAATCGAGGGTCACATGACTATAATTTCCACCATCTCTCATTCATCAACTTTTTTAAAAAAAATTTAACTATTTTATGTAACATTTCTTTCTGCTTTCTCTTATTTTTTTCCTCTTACAATTGTCACAATATTTATTATTATATCATATATTTAATAAAATTATTAATAAAATTATAAAAATATTATTCATTATTTGTCATTTAATAAAAAATAAATATAATGTATTATTTTTTAATAATATATTTCTTTAAAAAAGTAACATAATAATTTAATTGTATATTTTTCATCTACAATTAATATATCACATTAACTTTCTAAATATCATTATTACATTTTATTTCATCCAAGCATAATTTAGATTAACCTCTCAATTTAACTATTTATCAAACACTCGGAAGAACTAGGATTACTTGTCAAATAATGCAGTCAAGTTTTTCCTTTTCTTTTCCTTCTTCCAACTTTTCTTCTGCCTAAGAAGCTGACCTAGATAATGGAGCTGTAGGAATCTCTCCAGAACTTGGTATTTGGATTCTTCATAGAAAAATGCATTGGCAAAATTGTGAGAGGTGAATCTTCTACTTCAATTATTACTACTCAAGATGCTTAGGTGTGAATTCTTTACTTTAGCAATCACTAGCTCAAAATTTCTCGTCAAGTTTATCAATAGAATGTTAGAGATTTTTTATGTCCAATTTTTATATTGATAGGAAGATAAGGTCAATGTACGGGAATTCACAAAAATATAGAAAAAGGACATTTCAAGACTAGACTTTGTGCAATAAAAATACATAATGAAGATCAGAGCACAACTTCATATGTGAAATTGTACATAAAATTTCTATTAATAGTGAAAAATAAAGGAAATTAAGTGAGCAACGCTTGTTGATAGTACTTTCAAAATTGAGAATTCACGATCACTGATGTGGTGCTTCACTAATTCAAATTATCAAGATTTAAAAATACAACATATATATTTTTGCACCATAAAGAGTTACAAGCATAAATGATTTCATACATAAAAGAGTTTATGCCTTACACTAATTTTGAACACATGAATCATTGTCATTAAAGTTTCATACATTAGCATTTTCGTTAATAGTTTCTACAATATTTTATTACTTTTTTCTTTCTTCTCAATTAATTCAAAACGTACATAGATAACTACCCAATAAATCAGTCTAGTTGAACGAATAGTCTCTACCAATTACACTTGTCATATGGAGTGAACAGTTGAGTCTATCCAAATTTTCTAACATTTTTATTTTAAGATATGTACTCAATTTATTCATAAGTTTTCTTGCATTGTGCCATTTTATGAGTTCAAATTTACAAAAAATTATATTAGACCATTTTTTTAAACTCTAAATTCTTTATCAAAATATATAGTAGCACAAGTAGATATCACTCTTGACATTATACTAAAATTATATAAGTTAATATCGCACAATCATAGGATAATAGATTTTTAAGATGTGAGCTAAATAGATGGTACACATTCCTCTTTCCATTTTAAACTTGTTCATAAGGAATTTATTATCACATTCACTTGTCTAAATTAATATCTTTATTATAAAATTATTAATAAAATATTATTCATTATTTGTCATTTAAAAAAGTAAATATATTTTATTATATTTTAATAATATGATTCTTAAAAAACTAACAAAATATTTTAATTTATACTCAATATTGATTTATTAATAATTTATTATTTTCTCTATAATTAATATATCACATTATCTTTTTAAATCTCATCATTACATTTTATTTCATCCAAACATATTTTCAATTAACCTCTCAATTTAACTATGGGAGTACAACTTCGTATGCGAAAATGTACATAAAAATTCTATTAATTGTGAGAAATAAAAGAAATTAGTGAGACGCATTTGTTGATAGTACTTTCGAAATTGAAAATTCAAGATCACTGATGTGGTGCTTCACAAATTCAAATGATCAAGATTTAAAAATATAACATATACAGTTTTGCACCATAAAGAGTTACGAGCATAAATGATTCCATACATAAAAGAGTTTATGCCTTACACTAATTTCGAACGTAGAAATCATCCTCATTAAAGTTTCATAAATGTGATCTTAACTAAGTCCTTAAATAATCCACAACATTTTGTTAATAGTTTCTACAATTTTTTATTACTTTTAAATTTCTTTCTTTTCAATTAATTCAAAATGTACGTAGATAACTGCAAAATAAATAGTCTAGTTGAACGAATAGAGTCTACCAATTACAATTGTTATATTGAGTGAGCCCTTGAGTCTATCAACATTTTCTAACATTTTTATTTTAAGATGTTTACTCAATTTATTCATATATGAATTTTCTTGCATTGTGTCATTTTATGAGTTCAAATTTACAAAAAAAATATATTGGACCTTTTTTCAAACTCTAATTTCTTCATCAAAATATATAGTAGCACAAGTAGATAACACTCTTGACATGATACGAATTAATATCGCACAATCATAGGATAATAGATTTTTAAGATGTGAGAGCTAAATAGATGCTACACATTTCTCTTTCCATTTTGAACTTTTTCATTAGAAATTTATTATCACATTCACTTGTCTAAATGTTTCCTTTTCTTTTTCCACTTGTCATATGTGCTCCACTTGTTAATAAGGAAAATTAAAAGTGTTCATTTCACACAATTGTCATATAAAAAAATTTAAATAAGATGAAAAATAATTTTCAGAATATGACACAAGGACCTTAGTGACAAGGAAATGGCTCCCCATATAAAGATACTACCAAATGTTGAAAATTCAGAAATTTATTTAGCAGGAAAAAATACTTATGAAGACTTTGTATATTACTAAACTTCAAACTAATATAGATATTATAAACATTAATCAAATTCTCTTTTTTTTATGTGTGTATAATACGCTTAATTTAAGGGCTGTCATAGTTCAATCATAAATATTAATTAATAAATTAATTAATGGATTTAATGGAGGAACACCCCGGAATTGCTCTAAAACACCCTCGTCTAAGCCATTCAATTTGGATTGGGAAAGGGTAAAAAAATCATTTATCTAAAGATTAAAACCCTTGGTTTTTGCTTTCCACAGTAAGATGCTTATCTTTTTCTCTGACAAATCCCTATCCATCATATTACGTTCTTTCCTTATTTTAATTTGTATGCAACATGAATTTATCCACGAGATTGTAACTCAAGTGATCATGATCTATTTTCATATTTTTCTTCATATTTGCATCTTATAAAAATAAAACAAAAACAAAAAATATAAATATCATACTATTATTAGTTGAACTATTATTGTTTATGTTACTACTTATAATAATATTTTTCTATACTATTACCATTTTATTTAAAAAATATTGATTATAAATATATATACCTAATACATTAATTTTATACATGTATTATTCACGATTATAAAATTTAACAGAATTATATAAAGTTGATATTAAAGGGTATCTTAACAAAAGATGTATATTGTTTATTATCCCTTAATACATAATTTAAATTACTAAATCAATCAGTAGTAGTAGTAGTAGTAGTAGTAGTAGTAGTAGTAGTAGTAGTAGTAGTAGTAGTAGTATACCTTAAAGTTGATATTAAAGGGTATCTTAACAAAAGATGTATATTGTTTATTATCCCTTAATACATAATTTAAATTACTAAATCAATTACTAGCAAATATGATAATGTATATCACCAGAAATACATAGTAGTAGTAGTAGTAGTAGTAGTAGTAGTAATCATGTCCAATCTCCTCTGTAATAACAGTAGTAATCATGTCCAATCTCCTCTGTAATAACCGACAACAAAATAACAAAAAAATATAAATAAATAAAATTCGAGTTTGACTCAAACTAATGAGCGGTCAGCGTATGATATCATATTTATTTCCAATAGGAGACAGAGACCAATCCGAAGAGGAGGAAATCCTATCAGATTTATCTCATATGGGAATTGATCACGAGGGGATTATAGTAGATAAAAAATCAATTGTCCGTTGTTTTAATCACCCTCGTGAATCTTCTTTCCCCTATTTTTCCTTCATCCCCCTCCTATGCGAACAGAGGCAGGGAGTTTTCCTTCGTTGATTCCTTGGTGCAAGGGCAGCGAAAGAGAAGAAGAACAAGGGCAGAAAACGTAGGAAACAGGGGAGGGCGTTGTTAATCGATTTTCCGACAAACCGAGGAACGAATTAATCGCGAACGGAGGTGAGTGAATCGAAATCACCTTGCATGACCTCTGAATAATTCTAACACATGCCCTAATTGATTATGAAACGAAAGGGATCAAGAAGAAGTTTCCTAGAGTTCTTGTTTGATTATTGAATTCTTGCTTGAATTATTTGATTCCTGATTGTTTGATTGTTATGTTTGATTGATTGTTAGGAGTTAGGAATTAGATTAGGATGAGTTTATGTTGGAAATTTTCAGGAATAATCGAAGTCTGCAACCTTTTTGGACACCGACCGATAACATGCCTACCGCTAATTTTTACATATGTCGATCAGTCGACCGATCCCTGTCACCAGTCGAACGTTCAACTGAATGGACCGACCGTTCTGAATTACCCACCGGTCGACCGACCTACAGACCATCGGTCAACCGACCTGCAGACCACCGGTCGACCGTTCCCTTGAACCGATCGATCGATTTCCAGAAAAACCTTTCATTAGATTCATTAATTATTTCCCTTTTTAATCCCAATATTTACCTATATATAATTGATCCTATTTTTTCTGACCCCACAAAGATCCCTCATCGATTTTCAAGATCTATTCTTTTATTGATTTATTTCTTATTGATCTCATCGTATCCATTGAACAAAGAACAAAGAGTCACAAGTTATTAAAAATGATATATAAGTTCAAGATGGAAGATTAACAATGGGTTGCCAGTTTAAGCCAAGTGCAGCAAGATAAGGGTAGCTCCCTTGGTCATGGTTTGATCACCCACTGACCCGCACAAGATCATATCGTTTGCTCGGCATACCCCCAAGAATTAAAGGCATCTAAAGTCACCATGATTCTAATAATAATCCAAGATCAAGAAGCATGTTTAAGTCAAGTCAAGTATGTCATGATTCCAAGTTTACTAAGTATCATTTGATTCTCATGATTCATGATATATGTTGATTATTACTCTCATTTTTATTATGATCTATACATGTTATCCTTTCACGTTCAAGTTAAGCATGATTATTTACCGATGATTATTATATCATGTGGTTCTCCCACTAGGCTGTAAAGCTTACAGAGGGACCTCCTCCTCTGTGTTTAATTTCTACAGGACCAGGTCAGTGACGAGGTGGAGTAGGTGTGTGGTGACGAAACTCTGGCGGCAAGACAGCACCATGAACCACAGGGGTTTTTAGATTGTCTTTTAGTTTTTTTACCTTCCGCATTAGATTCATGATGTAAAACTTATTTTATTTCTTAGCAATGATATAGTCACTTTTAGACTTTCGCAAATTAAAGTTATCATTTTTTATTTTATTTATTATTCTTTCTTCCGCTGACGTGTCTCGGTTCTTGACTGAGATACGATCAATATTATGGTCAAAGCCATAGCATGCCGTAGCGTCTCCAGGTTGATCTTCGCCACATGGTGGGGGTCGATTTGGGGGCGTTACATCCTCAGCCAAGACAAATCTTAGCTTTATTTGCATTTCCGTTTAGTAATACACTTAGGGTTTATTTGAATTGAAGATTTTGAGGAGGTGTGGTGATATATGAGAGTATAAATTTTATTTGAATAATTATTTTATATTAATTAGGAGTACTGGTGTGAAGTAGCTAAATCTTTGTAACATTATATTTTTAATCCTATCAAATTAGTGAAATGATAAAGAATTAATAATTTTATGGATTTAATGATCCTGCTACATGATGCTCCTCATCTTCTTTGGCGTCGGATTTGATCTCAACGGCTGATGATGCGTGCACAGTTCAGGCCCTCCCGTAGGCCGATTTACGCAAGGTTCAACACCTCTTACGCGTGGTTCACGAGTTAGGGCATTTGTTAGAGTTGATGAATACTTCAGGGCCCCTTGTTTCTCACACCGGGTTCACCCACGTGAGTTTAGGGAAATCTGAGTATTACCCAATTAACAGTATTGCTGGCGTACGAACGAAAGGGGGGTTCGGGGGGCCCCGCCCCCCGACGGCGGTCCCGCTTTGGAGAGGCTATTGTTTAGCCGGCCCGTGTGGTTCGGATTAGATTTTTTCTCTGTTTGTTTGGGTTTTAAACCCGGTTTGGAGAGGCTATTAATAGCCTAATTTCTGATGTAATTTGGTGTGGCGGTTGTAAACCTAAACATATAGTGGAACCTCTTTGCAGGACGTAGCCCTCATCTCAAGGGTGAACCTGGGTAAATTCGTGTGTCTTCTCTATTTTTCTGCAATCTCTCTGCAATCTTCTCTCCTTGTTCTCGAATTTTCCCTTCAATTGGTATCAGAGCACGGGTTATTCGAGGAATTAGGATTTATTCGAGATGTCAGGAGGATCGCGGATTGAGATAGAAAAATTTTATGGAACGCGATTTGATCTCTGGAAGATGAAGATGGAGGATTTCCTTTGTGATCGAGATCTTTGGACGGCAATCGAGAAGGAGAGACCAGGCATGGAGGCGGCGAAGGTCGCGGACGAGACCTTCTCCAGTCAGGCAGATCCAAAGGCGATCGAAGAGTGGAATCGGATTGATAGAAAGGCGAAGGGTTTGATTCAGCTGTGTCTCGCGGATTCAATTCTTACGAGTGATGGGCGAACCTACTGCCAGAGATCTGTGGAGGAAGTAGGAATCCCTATATCAAAGTAAGTCGTTGGTTAACAAGTTATTTCTGAGGAAGAAATTGTACAATCTTCGGATGCAGGAGGGTGACTCATTTTCTACTCATCTTTATAACTTTAACATGGTGATCAGTCAACTTGTATCAATCGGTGTTAAGTTTCAAGATGATGATAAGGCAATAACATTGCTTTGTTCGCTGTCGGATTCATGGGACAATCTGATTGTTGTGATTGGTGGCGGGGATAAAGAACTTTCGTATGAAAGTGTATGTGTTGCCTTGTTATCAGAGGAAATATGAAGAAAGGGATCAGTAAGTTCTGGTAAAGAGGCGCTGGCGGCCAGAGGAAGGCAACCAGAAAGGAATCAAAATCAGAGAGGGAGATCCAAATCTCGTGGGCGTTCGAAGAGTAAAGATAAGAAGGTGCAATGCTGAAGATGTCAAGAGTGGGGCCATCTAAAACGAGATTGCAAAAACAAGTCGGTTCATAAGAAAGAAACTGAGTCAACCTCGGATAAAAAGGAGGCTGAGGTAGGGGATATGTATCTGGCTTCTGCATGTACGGCACAGTCAGATAAAGATGTCTGGCTTATCGACACTGGTGCTTCGTACCACATGACGCCTCATAAACACTGGTTCTGTGAATATGAGGAGTATAATGGTGGGGATGTCATGCTCGGAGATGACACTGCGGTTCAGATTGTTGGACGTGGCAGGGTGAAGTTGAGGATGAATGATGGCACGGTGAAGACTCTAGCAGATGTGATGCACATACCACTTATGAGCAGGAGTTTATTATCTGTTGGTACAATGGCTGACTCGGGTGTTATAATCAGTTGCGACAAGGATTCGTGCAAGATGATCAGATGGTCGATTGTAATTGCACGAGGGGTTCGCTATGGCACGTTGTACAAGTTTCTCGGAGAGATAATATCTGTGGGCTGCGGATTTATTTCTGAAGAGGCCAAAGAAGATGAAGACAGCAAATTTATGTTGTGGCATCAGAGATTAGGCCATATCAGTGAAAAAGGACTCTCCACTATAGCATCAAGTCAGATGGTAGAAGGAGTTTCGGATTGTTCTGTGGGCTTCGGGTTCTATGAACATTGCCTCCATGGAAAACAGAACCGAGTCAGTTTTCAACACACAGGTTCAAGAGCAACGAAGATTCTCGAACTGATCCATAGTGATGTTTTTGGACCAACTCCGACTCCATCTATTGGAGGGTCCAGGTACTATGTTTCTTTTATAGATGATTTTTCGAGATACAGTTGGATTTATTTTATCAAGAACAAATCAGATGTATTTGATAAGTTTCGAGAATTTAAAGTTTTGGTGAAAAATCAATTGAGCTGCAAGATCAAGGTTCTTCGTACAGATAATGGAGGTGAATTTTGTTCAGATAAGTTTGAGCAGTTTTGCGTGGATAATGGTATTGTAAGGCAGAAGACAACTCCATATATACCTGAGCAGAATGGAGTAGCTGAAAGGTTAAATCGGTCACTCATAGAGAAGGCCAGATGTATGCTGAGTTGGGCTGAATTGGGGCAAGAATTCTGGGCAGAAGCTGTAGCCACAGCAAACTACCTGAAGAACCGCTCATCGACCTCATCAGTGAAGGATCAGACGCCTTATGAGGCAATATTTGGGAAGAAGCCAAATTTGTCTCATGTTCGGGTGTTCGGATGTGACGCATATGTTCATATACCCAAGGAAAAGCGGGGTAAGTTTGACAGTAAATCCGAAAAGAACATATTTGTCGGATACAAGGAAGGGATCAAGGGTTACAAACTGTGGAATCCAAAGTCAAGGACTATTGTTTACAGCAGGGATGTTGTTTTCCGTGAATCACGTTCTCAAGTTGAAGTTCAAAAAGGTGATGAACCTAAGAAAGTGGTAGTACTTGAAGAAGATTCTGATTCTGAAACTTCAGAGGTGGATGCACAAGATACTTCAGTTGAGACTGTTACAGAACCGGATCAAGAGAACTCGGTTAATGAAGTTGAAGATGCAGATTCAGATGAAGACCCAGATATTGGTACTATCATATCAGTTCTCAGGAGATTGACACGAGAAAGAAGAGCACATTTGAGATACTCTCTTAGTGCTCTGAGTTCGTTTCATGCTTTGAGCATCATCGGAGAAGAACCTAGTTCTGTAAAAGATGCAAGGTCTATGGATGATGCAAATCAGTGGGAGCTTGCTATGGCAGATGAGATGCAATCACTGGATAAGAATGAAACATGGAGCTTGTGTCAATTGCCTAAGGATAGAAAGGCAATTGGTTGCAAATGAGTATTCAAGCGAAAGCTGAAACCGGATGGGACTGTGGAGAAGTACAAGGCAAGACTGGTAGCTAAAGGGTACTCTCAGGTTGAGGGACTCGACTATGATGAGATTTTCTCTCCCGTGGCGAAAATGACTTCGATCAGATTTGTTCTATCTCTGACAGCAGCATATAATCTTGAGGTAGAGCAGATGGATGTGAAGACGACATTCCTTCATGGGGACTTGGAGGAAGAGATATATATGAGGCAACCAGAAGGCTTTGAAGTTCAAGGTAAAGAGAAGTTGGTGTACAAATTGAAGAAGTCTTTGTATGGATTGAAGCAATCGCCAAGGATGTGGTACCAGAAGTTTGATACGTACATGCTCGAACTCAAGTTTGTACGTTCAGATTCAAATCACTGTGTTTACGTGAAGAGAGTTGGCGATCAATTTGTCATTCTTACACTGTATGTGGATGACATGTTACTAATTGGAAACAGTATGAAGATGGTAAATTCAGTGAAGGGTTTGTTGGCCAAGAAGTTTGAGATGAAAGATTTAGGGCCGGCGAATTTTATTTTGGGTATGCAGATTAGAAGATATCGTCAGAAGCGAAAGTTGTGGCTAGGACAGGAGAAGTACATAAAAGAAGTGTTGAAGAAATTTAACATGGCAGACTGCAAGCCAGTGGGTACTCCTATGTCTCTAGGAACCAAACTTTCTGCAGAGCAATGCCCGAAGACGGATGAAGAAGCTGAAGAGATGGATCGTGTGCCATATGCAAGTGCAGTGGGCAGCTTGATGTATGCCATGGTGTGCACGCGTCCATATATAGCCCAAGCAGTGGGAGTCTTGAGTCGATATATGTCTAACCCAGGCAGGGAACATTGGAATGCTATCAAGAGAGTTTTCAGGTACCTTCGTGGAACTTCAAATTTTTCGTTGTGTTTTGAAGGTACAAGGAAAGGAAAGATGCTTGACATTGTGGGCCATGTAGATGCTAATTGAGGTGGAGACATTGATAGTAGACGGTCCACTAGCGGATATGTTTTTACATTATTTGGGGCTGCACTAAGTTGGATGAGAAGAGACAAAGCGTGGTAGCACTTTCTTCTACAGAAGCAGAATATATGGCTCTTACTCATGCTGCAAAAGAGGCCATATGGCTACGGCGGTTGTGCTTGGAGCTCGGATTTGAGCAAGGTGCTATTCAGTTAGCTAAGAATCACGCATTTCACTCACGCACAAAGCATATTGACATCCAATACCACTTTATTCGGGAAAAGGTGGAAAAGAAAGAGGTTCAGCTTAAAAAGGTTGATACAACAGAAAATAGTTCTGATTTTCTGACTAAAGCAGTTACAGGTATAAAGTTTGAGTGGTGCTCTACTGCTGTCGGATTGAAGAAGAATGTTGCTGGCAAGGCTCTCATTGGTGTGAAGTATCCACCAAGTGAGAGAATGTTAGAGTTGGTGAATACTTCAGGGCCCTTGTTTCTCACACCGGGTTCACCCACGTGAGCTTAGGGGAATCTGAGTATTACCCAATTAACAGTATTGCTGGCGTACGAACGAAAGGGGGGTTCGGGGGGGCCCGCCCCCCGACGGCGGTCCCGTGTGATTCGGATTAGGTTTTTTCTCTGTTTGTTTGGGTTTTAAACCCGGTTTGGAGAGGCTATTAATAGCCTAATTTCTAATGTAATTTGGTGTGGCGGCTGTAAACCTAAACATATAGTGGAACCTCTTTGCAGGACGTAGTCCTCATCTCAAGGGTGAACCTGGGTAAATTCGTGTGTCTCCTCTATTTTTCTGCAATCTCTCTGCGATCTTCTCTCATTGTTCTCGAATTTTCCCTTCAGCATTTGGCAAAAAAAATATGCGCTAGAATAGATTGTCGTGTGATTTCTTGCGGAGTGACATCCGTCGTCGGAGCTGAACAGGGCGTCCATCGTCAGAGATGAACAAAGACGTCTATCATCGGAGCTGAACAAAGGCATCCATCACAACGAGGCATCCCTCACCAGAGCAAGAATTCTCGCCTAGCAGCAGTCCTCGTCGGCGTTTCATGTATGGTTCGCATCTATGCCATTTTTTCGGACAAATGTATTTTCGCCGATGCTGCTGAAGCCCCCAATGACTTCATCTTGCAGGACCGAACATGAGGATGAATTCGCCAGCGCATGAGTGTGATTTCACCGGCCAATCGTGATCCTCCTTCTCTTTTGGCCGAACCACCTGCACGAGTGTGATTTCACCGGCCAAACCCTCCTCTTTTGGTAATCTTTTGTCAACTGATAGAATGATTTTAATGGGCCATCTTTTGTCAATTGAGATGATGAGCTTGTCATTTGGAGTTAATTAATCATTTGGTTATACAATGGATCTAATGAATATAATGAGAGAATTCTGCAATTTTAATGTTTCATGTGTGGTTACCAAATTTGATGTGCATGGTAGGGGGAGACTACAATTTGTAAATGGTTACCCAATGGAAGTTTTTCATTATGCAATATAAATGTTTTCCAAATGTTTGTGTATAACAGTAAAGCTATTTATTATCATGCAAAGCAATTGTGTAGTATGGAGTATGATTTGTCTAGGATTTCTAAGTTTTGAAGCCAAGTTAACCAACTCAACTGAATGTAACATAGGATTCCTAGGATTTCTCAGATTTGAAACCAACACAAAATGATTGTCATTGTCTTCTCTTGATTGTCTCTTCTTGTCGTAGTAATTTTTATTTGTTCTAAATGTCCACCATTAAACTTGGAAATAAGTACCATGGACATGAAAGACGTTGAAGTTGAATCAAACCAAAAAGCTATTGGAAATCATGATATCGAAGTTGACGATAATCAAGATTCAAATTATGTGAAAACTTTTGAGTTACAAAAGCTATTTATTGGCATGACATTTGAAAGTGATGATGAAACGTATAATATATATGCTAAATTGGTGAACTTTTCTGTTAGAAAACATGCTTCACATAAGTAAATGTTATTAATAGAACATTTATTTATTCTAAAGAAGAACATAAGGACTCGAAGGATGATGTTGAAATGACATCGTTTAAGAATGATGTACTAAGGTATCCAATGTACCTTTTGTGTTAGTTTTTTTCTTCTTCTGCGAATTGGTCTTGTCATGTTTCCTCCCTCTGGATTCTTTTCCATAAGAAAATAATTGCTCTTTGTTTGGGCTTTCTCTTTGTTTTTTTTTTCCCTTTTCACTTGCTTGGGGGCGACAAGCCACATGCTTATCATTATTTATGGCATGGACTGTTTATTCAAATGCAATAATGGCTACAATTGCACTGCTAAAACAATTGCTATTGCTCCAGTGTCTGCTCCTAGCAGTAAATCAACGAGCTAAGCAATAGCAGATAAGGGAATATCATTTGAAAGTAAATCAACAAGCTGAAGGCTACTGCTGGGAATATCGTTTGAAAGTAATATCTTTTTGCCAAGCCTTCTCAAACATAAGGGAATGTATTCTTATTCCAAATGGATGTTTGTCGATACGTACCAATAATAAAAGATTCTATCTCTTGTTGTCATGCCATCTTATGCAGAAATAACCTTAAGGTAGCTGCAACTAGCCACATTTCGACTTGTTGGGCAGCTTGAGTAGCACAGGTAGAAAGATTCATTTATCCGATCATAATATCAAAAGAACTCACAAAACAATATAAAAATCCAGAATTGAGCACCATGGACCACATGCTAAGATAGTTACTGTTACAATGAGAAACATTGATAAACAAAGTTCCTTACGATAATCCATACATGACAATTCATAGAACGATATTTTTGTTTCGTGTCGTATAAGAAATTTACATGACAAAAAGAAGTACTACAATAAGAAATTTACAACATAACTTCTTTCCATTCCTATTAATCTTAATCCTAACTTCAACATCAACTTCATTGTTAACTTTTATCCTATCAATAGTAATCACACACTCTTAACTGCTGCAAAACAAAGGAAAAGGGGATTACGACAAAGTAAATTATATGATAATCAACTTTCAAATTGTAAAGCAAATTTACTCCATAAAATCGGCAACCATAAAACCTACAACCAGGATTTTGCTCAGTCCATGATGTTTTAATCACCACTTCTTGATGACAGTAACACTTGGGCAATTTCATTGTGGATCTATATAAAAATATAGGTAAACTTTACAATTCGACAATAACTAACATTTTATCACTTGCTATTTAACATGTGTAATGTAAATTATGGTTCGGAAACCGAATACCATATCATTTGAAAAGAAACTGAACACTATCATGAATGTGTTGGCACACATCATGAATGTCTATAAAATAATAGTCTCTGCATTTCAAGCATAAAAGGGGCGAACAGGTGATTACGAACATGATATAACCCTAAAAGGAGCGATCAGATACTAGGGGCAAAAACTATTTACTATAAATCTTCATTCAAGAGGTTGTTTAGCTCCGGCTATGGACACCTCATTTAGTTGTGATGAGGATCGATTTATCAAAAATCTCCACTTGAGAGGTCGATCGGCGACAGGTCGTTCAGCTCCAACAATGGACGCCTCCATTCAGTCTGGCGATGTTCAACTATGGCAACTGGCAATAAAAAAGGACATTATTAAGACTAAAAGGGAACAATCAGAGGTGATCTACCACAAAACGTGCGACTGCGAGCATATCTACATGATGGAGGAGATCTAAAGTTGGCACAGCTCTGGTGATGGACGCCTCAAACAGCTCTGGTGAGAGACGCCTCGTTCAACTGGCGACGGACGCCTCATTCAACTCCGGTGATGGATGCCTCAAACGCGCGACTGCAAGCAGATCTACATGATGGAGGAGATCTACAAATCAGCACAGCTCCGGGGATGATGCCTAAACAGCTCTTGTGAGGGACGCCTCATTCAGCTCCGACGATGGACGCCTCGTTCAAGTTCGGCCACTCCGCAAGAAATCACACGATTAGGGCAGATTTTTTTGCCAAATAACTAACTCGCAACAAAAATGGATTAAATGAATGCCCTAACTCGTGAACCGTGTGTAAGAGGTGCTGAACCATGCATACGAGGTGTTGAACCGTGCGTAAATTGGCCTATGGGAGGGGCTGAACAGTGCGTGCATCAACAGCCGTAAAGATCAGATCCGACGCCAAAGAAGATGTGGAGCGTCCTGCTACCCACTAACTCTCCCTTTTTCTCTCTTTCTTCTCTTCTCTCTCCGTTTTTGGCTTCTCTTCTCTCTTATCAACATTTCGTCTTTCTCATACTAGTAAATAAATATTATGATAAAATATTTTTTATCTATATTTAGTTTTAATATATATTTATCGCTCTTTTAACTTTTAAAATAGATGAATGAAACATTTATAGGAAATAAATAATATAATTAAAAAATAGGGAAATAGGTCAAACAAAAAAAATAAAAGAGAAAAAATAAATTAAGTAATGAAGAACTATATGAAAAATATTTGCATCGTTAATTATTATAAATAGTTTACATATATAGTAAAAAGTAAAAATAGCACTTACACAAATAAAATTATTATTACTCAATCCCACATCTTTTTATAATTTATTATTCAAATATGCACTTTCATGCACCATACGTTGCCACTCTCTCATCTCACCTCACCCCACCCCTCCATCAATTATTTATCAAAGTTGTTAGTCTTCCATTAAAAGAAGAATACCTTATCTCTTATTTTTTAATCATGAAATTAAAAATTTATAAATGATGTGTGATCTATTTTTATTTAAAAATTTGTAATCTTATTAATATTTCTTTAAATTCTTACATAAAAATGAGGATAAGAGGTTTATCATTAAGTTCTATAATAATTAGACTATGAGGTTAAGCTGAAATAGTTACGGGCCACTAAAAATGCTAAATGAACATCGAAGCAATGAAGGAAGGCTAAGGAAGGCCGACAAACTCTTAACAGGCCGTCTAACAGATTTTTCAACACATTCGGGTTTTGGATTTGGGATTCTCACAAATCTAAAAATAACATCTATTTGTATATTTGCAAAAATATTCGCGTCTTTCTGACTTCTGAACACACCTCTCCCATCCAATGATCCCAGTAAAAGAAAAAAAAACAATAAAATTTGTTACAACTAAATTATAATTAAGACAATCAAATTATTAACACAGTTTGATTAACATGAATGACTTTAATTTACGTATGAATTAGTAATTATCGTCTACTTTCTATTGGCCTCTGGGCTGCACCAAAAGTCGCTTATTCCTCCACGTCATGCAAAGTTAACTGGAATACGAATCGAAAAATATCTCCACGTCTCTGCCTCTCGTACTCACCATGGCCGACGGCGACAGAGACCCTCTTCTCCTACTGCTCGATCGTCGTCCCGAGCGCTCGTCATGCTTTTGCTTCTTTCAGTTCACCTTGCCCTCGCCGGCGGACAGCTTCCGCCTCAAGACGACGCATGGGCGGAGCTGGGCGGCGCCGTGGGCGACCTCAGTACCTACATCCCCATCATGCTCGCTCTCACCCTTGTCAACGGGATTGACCTCGGAATGACCCTCGTCTTCACCGGCCTCTACAAAGCTGTTGTAACGTCTCCAAATCGATCAACGTCACGTGGCGAGGATCTATTCGAAGGCGCTACGAAAATACTATAGTATTGATTAAAACTTGACTAAATCTCAATAAAAATTATGACATGTCAATAATGGGAATAAACAAGAAAAGATAGAAAAATCATAAAAGCGGAAGTCTTAAAGTGATACAAAGTCTCCATAATAGCATTATGTCTGAATTACATCAAAACTCATAATGCGAAAAATAAAGATAAAGATAACTAGGCCCTCTGTCGGTTCATGATCTCTGGTCGCTGGTCGCGGCACACGATCTCCACACCATCACTGACATGACCCTGTGGAAATCAAACACATGGGAGGAGGTCCTCCCGTAAGCTATACAGCCTAGTGGGGATCCATAAAGTGCTCAATGCATAACAATAAGTAGCAATAGTCAGAATCAGTAATCATGAATAACAAAATCAAATAAAGAGCATATGATCATTCGATTAGAGATATCATTGGATAGAAAAGATCATGGATCACATAATCATGAGAGATCACTATAATTATACTGGATTAAGAATCATGCTTCACATATTATCATCATACTCATATCACTTGCACATTCTCTTTGTGCTTGTACCTTTATCTTAGCATTAAATGCCTTTGAGTGCCTTTAACTTATGGGGGATTTACGCCGAGCGACCGATACAGTCATGTGCAGCCAATGGGGAATCAAGCCACGGCAAGGTAGCGACCCTTCACGATAAGCACTTGGCATAAGCTGCCCACCTCTCACATTCATCTCCATCTCTCTATTTTTAACTTGTGGGGGTTTTACGCCGAGCAACCGATACAGCCTTGTGTCATCAATGGGAGATCAAGCCATGGCATGGGTGTGACCCCTTTACGATAAGCACTTGGCATAACCTTTGACCACCATTCATACTAACATTTTCATCTTTCATGCTTATTCACTTTATCACTTTATCATTCTTGCATACCATAAGGAGATTGGATCATTAGACAAATCAATTCAAGATCAAGGATTCAATCACATAATATTTCAATCAGCAAGAAGTAGCACAACACAATCATAGGAAGAATCTAAATCAAATCAGCAATCAATATACATTCTAAATAAGGTTCGATCGACCGGTCCTCACTGATCGGTCGATCGATTTTCAAGCACCGGTCGACCGGTATCTATAGATTGGTCGACCGGTTGGTCTTAATGCAATATAGTGTAAAAAGTCTTAAGCACCGATCGATCGATATCTCTGGATCGGTCGACCGATAACACTTATTCTGGAAAGAAACTTTGATCGACCGATCGGCCGACCGATACAAGGCTTAAAAGGAATGATCGGTCGACCAGTCTCTATCGATCGGTCGACCGATTTGCACATCACCGATCGATCGATATTTAGGATCGGTCGACCGGTCCTGATGAAAATAGAATCGGCAGAATCATATAAACAGTGATTTTCAATCCAGAAATGCAATCAATCATCTAAGCATGGAAGACTAATACAGGACACATCTATAGTCATAATAATCACAAACATGAATCAAACACAAGAAGCACAATCAACCATTACCTTTCCATTTCTTCTCATCAATCAAGAACACATTTCGTAATAAGAACCCAAATTTTATCATATTGCTAATCATGTTATGTAGGGGGATTTCAAATTCACCCACCTTATTTCGTGATTGATCCTAGCTTGAACATCTCCGATCACCGATAATCACTTCTCCTTATTGTTCACCACCTAGGAAGCATTCCAATGGGGAGAAGAAGTGAGGGATGAACATAGAAATCAAAGGATGCAGAATTGAAGATGAACCTTGATGCAAAATCTTGCTGGAGCACCTCTTTCTTGCTGGATGAAATGCCTTAGGGAGGAAGAGGGATGAGTGAGGGAGAGGAAAGAGGGTGGCTAGGGTGTGTTTAAGGCACTAATGCCTTTATATAGGTTAGTTGTAGGGCCTAATAGGCTAATTGGGCTTAATTATGGGTCATGTGGATTAATTTATAACTTGACTTTATATTATTTTATTTTATTTATTTATTATTTTTATTTTGTTTTTAACTGGGTGTTACATCATAACCTCCTTAAAAGAAAATTCGTTCTCGAATTTTGCACGAAGTAGATGATTTGTTTGAAAGATACGGTGACTCTTGGTGCATTTCTGACTCGCGTTCTCACGTGGCCTTATTGTCGTGATGAAAAATACCATGCTACTCTGACCATCGGTACATCTTTATTTTTTTGGCGTTGTACCTTTCGTTCCACTATATGCGTCGGATACTCTGCGAAGGTCAAATCCGTAGCTAGATTTGGCTCTTCGATTTATAAAATATTAGTAGCATCATGCTTGTACTTCTTAAGCATGGAATCGTGAAACACATTATGCACTCGCCCATAGGAATGTGGCAAGGATAGCCTGCATGCTGCTTCACCTACTACTCGAATACCTCGAAAGGTCCCACGTACCGAGGGCTAAGCTTTCCTCGCTTACTAAACTTGATCACCAGCCTAAAAGATCTGCTCACATCTACCCTTATCAGTATAACTCTTTTGTCTGCCCTGAGTTGTCCTCATCCTCTGCTTGATCAACTTCACTTTCTCAGCATACTCTACTGCTTCATTCACTTCTTCCTTGCTCGTGACTTTCTCTTCACCTATTTCACCCCAATGAGCGGTAAACGACAAGGTCTACCATATAAAGCCTCAAGGGCACCATACCGATACTGGAATGGTAGCTGTTATTATAATCAAATTCGATTAGATGAATGTGCACCTCGTAGTTGTCTTGCTAATCTAATGCACATGCTCGCAGCATGTCCTCTAATGTCTGTCTAGTCGTCTCAGGCTGTTCATCGGTCTGAGGGTGGAAACCTGTGCTGTAATTCAGCCTTGTGCCAAATGCTTGTTGCATGTTTATCCAGAATCTGAAAATGGAGCTAGGGTCTCGGTCAGAAATAATCGATGCTGGAATGCCATGTAGTCTAACCACCTATCTAACATATAAATCAAATAAACTCTCTATCGATTACCGTCGGCTATGGGTGAAATGTGTCGCCTTAATGAATCTGTCTACCACCACTCATATATTATCATGACTCTTCTTGGATCTTGGGCAAGTTGGATACAAAATCCACAGATCCGACCACAGGCGACCGTATCGGTCGAATCCAGGGGCGGCGGGCCGGCCGCTGGACCGCTGGCGGTCGGATCTCGGACGCTGGCCTTTGGATTGCCCGTTGGCAGCCGAATCTAGCTGCCGGTCGACTAATTTTTTTATATTATAAAAATTCTTTACGACGGTTTCGACCGTCAAAATTTTGACGATCGTCGGGCGACCGGCGCAATTTTTGACAAGAGCAACCGCCGATATTTGCGGCGGTCGACGAAATCGTCAAAAATTTCGACGGTCACGACCATCGAAGTTTTCGACGGTTTTGTCGACTGCCGAATTTTCGATGGTTTCATTGACCACCGCAAATATCGACAGTCGTGACCGTCAAAAATCCGTCGAAATTTTTTACGGTTCTTTTCCAACCGTCGGAAATTGATTTGTGACGACCCTTTTTCGGACGAATATGATTCCGTCGAAAAATTCGTCGGAAACAACATTTTCGACGGTTTTGGGGGAAATTATCCGGACCATCTGTAATTCTCCTTTTTCTTGTAGTGCATGTATTAATCAGGAACTACATAGAACATGCTTCAAGTCTAAAATCAAGATTCTATCACGAATCTATCCGAAATTTCTGTCCAAGAAACTTTACTGTTGTCCTCTTCTTCCTCTTCCTCTGCCCGCTCCTCTTTGTCCAGATGCGTGTCCGGCGTCGTCCACGTCCTCCGGTGTGTCCCCTGTATGGCGGCGGCCGTCAAGGACGAGAAGTAACGAGAAGGGCACACTTAAGAGGAGAAATTAGGGGATTTTCGTTTGGTCTAGCCTCTTATTTATATGGGAGAAGTTTGAGTTTGGTTGGAAACTAACTCCGCATAAAATCTGATTTCAGATTTTATCTTTTTTTTATTTATTTTATCTTCCTTTTCTTTTTCTTTTATTTCTTTTCTTTTCCCCAATTAAATCTCGGACATTACGTGCTATGACATGATATGACTTTGATCATAGTGTTAATAATATCTCAGTAAAGAACCGAAATACGTCAGTGGAAGAAGAATAATAGGAGAAATAAAGAAAATAAATAATTTTAATTGTGAAAGTCTAAAAGTGACTATATCATCTTTGGGAAACAAAAATGAAGTTCTACATCATGGGTCTATAAATGCGAAAGGAAAAGAAATCTAATAAGCCTTGTGGTTCGCTTTCTTGTTATCAGAGCTTTATCATCATACACCTACTCCACCTCGTCACTGACATGATTCTGTAAAAATCAGACACAAAGGGAGGATGTCCTCCCGTAAGCTTTGCAGTCTAATGGAAAACCACATGATATATAATGCATAGCATGAATAGAATAATCAGATGTAAATAATCATACTTAACTTGAACGTGAAAAAAATAGCATGGCAGCATCATAGATCATAATAAAGATAAGTGGATATCATAAATTATGAGAATCAAATGATGCTTAGTAAACTTGAAATCATGGCATATTTAAAAATCATGATGATAACTTTACTTAACTTAATCATGCTTCTTGATCTTGATTTATTATTAGAATCAATGTGACTTTAGGTGCCTTTAGTTCTTGGGGTATGCCGAGCAAATGATACGGTCTTGTGCGAGTCAGTGGGTCATCCAACCATGACCATGAGAGCTACCCTTATCTTAATGCACTTAACTTGGACTGGCAACCCATTGTTAATCTTTTATTTGAACTTGTTAATCATTTTTAATAACTTGTAACTCTTTGTTCTTTATTCAATGAAGACGATAAGATCAATGAGAAATAAATCACTAACCGAATCGATCTTAAAATCAAGGATGAATATTTGTGAGGGCAGAAAATAGGATCAATTTTACACAGGCAATATTCAGATTGGGAAGTGGATTAATTAATAAATCTAAATAAAAGAATCACTGGAAATCGATCGATCGGTTCTAGGGATCGGTCGACCGGTGGGCTTCGGGTCAGTCGACTGGTCCGCTCGGATCGATCGACCGATGATTTTAACAAGCCTAACTCTAGGGCAGACAGATCGGTCGATTCATTCTATTGATGTCAGTAAATAAAGAGAAGTCTTTGGGGCTATTTGGTAGAGGAACATCATAAGAACATCTCTCTTGTTCTCAACTTTTCTTTCAAATAGCTTAAAAACATGCTATAGACCCCACATCAAGAACAAGAAAAAGCAGGAACACCTAAGTTTTAGCTCCACCCAAGAATAAATAGATTCTTTATTTGTTCTCATTGTAGGAATAAAATGGAGGACAAATATATTTATTCATGCCAAACAGCCCATTTGGGAGTTTGCAATTGTTTAGGTACAGTAGTGTGGTCTACGTAGAATTTCAAGTCATTGTCAAATGCTCACGCCTGCACTTCCTCATCAGACCATGCTAGTTAGTTCCTCCTACCCAAGGGTTGAACTGCCGATCAAGCAAACTATAAGTATGTCTAAAATGGTGTGCAAAATATAGCATTATAAATGTTAAATTAACAATCAGCGACGCCAATGCTAAAAGGAATCTGCAAGGTGCTAGCACGAGGGGGTTGGTAGGAAATGGCGCAACTCATTTTCTTAGTTATTATATTAATACAAGAAGTGATGCGGTATTTGTTTTCCTTTTTCGTATTAATGGATCCTTCAATCGAGTATATGTGCCTGTCATTATGTGAGTCAAGTTTGATTTACCTGAGTAAAACATTAATCATTTTCAAGGCGTTCAAGAAAAAAAAAGCGCACCCAGAAAAAAAAAAAGAAAAATTGTAATTTCATTGCGTGCATTTATATATTATTATATGCATTAATTAGTACAAAACACGAATCAGACTCCGATGGCGCACATGGAATATGTCGACACCAAACACAATTATTATTATTATTATTATTATTATTATTATTATTATTATTATTATTATTATTATTATTATTATTATTATTATTATTATTATTATTATTATTATTATTATTATTATTATTATTATTATTATTATTATTATTATTATTATTATTATTATTATTATTATTAGAAAGAAATGGCAGCATCGATCACACGTCGTCAACTTGCTTCAACGCCACCTATACTCACTAAAGATCGTAAACTGGCAGCATTTATTATATATTTTCATTATAAGTCGCGGAATATATTGCCACGAAAATAATTGTAATTCATATATAAATTTACACCATATACGAGCTCTACACATATTCTATTTAAGAGTGTGAAAGAAAAGCATAACGCATTCTCTTAAATATTATATATATATCATTATAATATTATATTTGGAAATTGAAGTGACTTCATAAAGAATTCTTTTTGAGAAAAACAAAAGGATCCCGTGTGATGATAGTATTTTTGTATAACTACTCGGACATTCAAGACTATTAATATTAATTCGAAGACGAAGTAAAGAATAAAAATATATTTTCCTAATCAAGCGGTGATTTCAAGAAGAGTTTTTTCCGCTAACTTTCTGAACTATAAACTTTTTCGCGTGTATCCACGTCTTTTAAATATTCTGCTAATTTCTCCTGAACGATATTCTCTTTTTCACTTACTTCCATCAGTTAACTTTCTCATTAATTCTCATTTTTTGTTTATAAAAATGACTAAATTACTCTTTCTTCATATCATCTAATATTTAATAATATAAAATAATATGTTATAAAAATAAAAAATCTTTCGGAGGGTGACCCACCACCGCGCCGACAAGCGCAGTGAAGGAGGGGGAGGGGGGTCACCCTCCTCTCTGCGACCTCCGGCGAGGTCGCAAAGTAGGGGGCGACCCCTCCACCCCTTGCGCTGCGCCGGCGAACCTAGGGAAAGATGGGGGTCGCCCCCTCCCTGCGACCTCCGGCGAAGTCGCAGAGGGGGGCGACCCCCCCCCCTCCTGCGGCGCGTTGCGCGAGCATAGGGAAGGAGGGGTTGTCGCCCCCTCCCTATGACCTCGCCGGAGGTTGCATAGTGAGGAGAGGAGGGGGATCGCGCCTAGGGGTCTTAAGGGGTCGGGTCAAACCCGACCCGACCATGGATCCGACCCCGATCAGCCCGATTTTGATTGGGTCGGATCGGGTCGGGTCACTCCACTTTTGAAGGTTGAATCCGATTTAACTCGACCCGGGTCGGGTGGTCGGGTTACCCGACCACTATTTTTTCTTTTTTTTATTTATTCTTATTTCATCTATTATCTAATATAAAAAAATTTTGTAATATTTATTTAAAAAAACATAAAATAATTTATTCAACATTTTACACATTTAAAATAAATTTTGTAATATTTTTTATTATTTTATATATAATATAAGCTGAAAACTAAAAAAATAAAAAAATCGAGTCTTCGGGTAGGGTCGTGTTAACTCGGGTCGAAAAATTTTGACCAGTGTTGTCAAACCCGGCCCGGCCTGGCCGGTCGGACCAATGTTCGGGACTTCAAACGGCCTGCGGGTCGATTGAATCCCGGGGAAGGGTTTGACCCGGTCAAACCTGGATCCAACCGGCCGACCCATCGGGTTTGACCGACCCGGCCGGGCCAATTTCTAAAATAAAAAAAAATAAAACATAAAAATTATTAAAACATTTAGACATATTATAAATATCTATATATATGCTTGAAATTTATATTTTAATATCCTCTTGTCACATATATAAAATTGTTTCAATATTTTTTTATTTATAACAACCTCATAAGAATTTTTTTATTTATGTGGATGGCTTAATTTATGTTACTTTATTATATTATTTAATCTGAATTATATTATTTTATTTTATTATACTATTTTTCATATTTTTTGTTAAATAAATTATTATATATGAATAATATTATAATAATCTCTTTAACTTATTTTATTCTTTTATTAATTTATATTATCGGGTCCGACCATCCAGTTTGACCTGGTTCGATCGGTCTGACTTGACCCGTTGATCAATCCGAGTCGATGGCCGGGTCGAATCATATAACATTGATTCCGACCCATGCCCGACCCGACCCACATGGTCGGGTTCGACCCGACCATGAATCTGGTTGGGTCGAGTTAGATTCGCGGGTCGACTCGACCCGCTGAACACCCTTAGTCGCCCCCTTCATGTGACCTTCGATGAGAGCGCAAGGAAGTAACAGAGAGGGGGGCGAACCCTCCCCCCCCCCCTCCCTCCTCTACTTCCATGTGCTTGCTGACGTGGCGCAGGGCGTCGCCCCCACCCTGCGACCTCGTCGAAGATCGCAGAATGGGGGGGCCACCCCCTTGTGCCGCGCTGACGAACGTAGGGAAGGAGGGTGGGGGTCGTCCCCCTCCTTGAGGTCGCAGTAGCGCGGCGCAGGGAAGGGGGGTCGCCCCCTCCCTGCGAGGGTGACCCCTTGCCCCTCGAAGAATTTTTTTTATTTTTATAATATATTATTAAATATTACATTATATGAGGAAAGGATAATTTAGTTATTTTATAAATAAAAAAAGAGAATTAATGAGAAAGTTAGCGAAAATTGACGGATGAACTTAAGTGAAAAAGGCGGTATAGTTCATGAGGGTTAACGAAATATTCGAAAGACATGAGTAGACGCAAAAAATGTTCATAGTTCAAAGGGGTCAACGGAAAAAACCCTTTCATGAATTGAACATAAGATTATTAGTTCGAGGCATAACCTTGCTAATCAATTATGTCAATTAAGTTTGGTTTGTGCAAAACAAGTGCATAGTAGCTTGAAAAAATTATGAATAATATTCAATATATTTTTACTTATTTACTTCTGTTTAATTTATATATTTTTAATTTAATAAAAAACATGTTTCTCCTTTAAAAGGACATTATTATTAAGTCCTTTAATTAACTATCAAAAGCATTTTAATTTTTACAATCATAATAAATATCAAGTTCATGTACGAATAATAATAATAATAATAAGTCACATATATCTTACATTCCGAATTTATTAAATATGATATTTCACTTCAGATATGGAAAACAAGATAAAAGAATGTTACTTGCCGTGTAAAGTATACATTCTTCATGTTTATTTTCCTTTTACATGTATAATAATATTAGTTAGACTCAACAACTCATATATAAAATGGAAACATACATAAAAAAAAAAGTGAGAAAAAGAGATCCATCACCTTGAACAGACGAATGCCGGTGGAAAATTTGCTCTCGTCGATTTGATGGAGATTCAAAATTGAAGGCCTTCTCATTCAATTTCTTCTGAGCCCTCGCGCCGTCGCGTGCTACTCATAGTTTAAAACACAAGGGTCCGGTCGTCGGCGGGTTTGCAGCTCTGGAGTGGCGTGGTCGACGAGTTGGAAGAAGCATTCAGTCTGGAGCTGCTGCTGCTGCTGCTGCTGCTGCCATCGGAATTCTTGAGGGTCATCAGGAGATAGCAGTAGAGGGAGGAACACAAGGCGATGTCGGTGAGGGAGAAACAGTAGGAGGCGAGGGCGAGGGCGGTCATGGCGCAATGCGAGCACACGCACACAAGGACAAGGCATGCAGTCACGATCCAGAGCAGTGCAAGGAACAACAGGGAAAGGACGAAAGTAGAAATCGCGACGGCGGGCACGAAAACGGAGAGCTTCTTGGCGGTCGCGACGGGCTTGCGCATGTTTAATTATTTCTCTCTTTCGCGCAGGCGGCACAACGATAAAGGGAAGCGGAGGGAGGAGCGACCTCAGACCAGTTGGGGAAGGAGGGGAAACGCCGCGCCGGGGATGGACGGGCGTCGTCGAGGTGATAATTAATGGAGAGCACGGAAAAGAATGCCTTTGTGCATGGTGGTGGAGAACGACGTAGGACGCGGTCAAAGGAAGGAGAGAGAGAGACTTATAGGCTCCTGTGTTCTATTTCTCAATGCACTCTTCTCTTCACGATTTTTTTTCTATTAGCTTTGATTACTTTTTACTTGCCATTAAACTTTTAATTTGCATTGCCATTTCAAAAAAAAACAAATTAAATTCCCAAGAAAATGTCTGGTCATTTTAATTTAAAATGTTAAGAAAAATAAAAATGCATTCCCTAGTTATTAAATGTATTTTTAAAATTTAGTAGTCTCCTTTTCAACAAAAGTATAATTGAACAAATAAAAAATAAAAGCTAATAGAAATTTTGAGGAACAAAAAAAAGGACAATTCACGAGTTAGAAATGAAAGTACAAGAAAAATCATAGTTCACATAAAGTAATTAGAAAAAGTCTTATGACTACGACGCCTCACTTGATCCATGTAACCAACCCGGCCAATCAATCGTCCCCATCAATTAATAAACGATAAATTGTTATAATTTTTTTTTCTACACAAATAAATAAATAATAATATTCAGACTAATTTATTTATCCACAGTGTGTGTGGTGCCAAAATAGGCAATGTAGCAAAATACGTTGAAGATAGCGTAGGAACAGGGGCATAAACTCATGAGTTTGACATCAATTTGGCTAAATTAATTTGTCTTTCTTTTTCGGCTGCCACCTCAGAAAACGGCTCGATCGTTTAACATCGTTGACGCTAAGAATTATACGCACTAATCACGAGTTGGAATCTCGGTTCATCATCGAGTATGACTATTCTAATATCGTCCCGAATAATATATTCGACTATGACAAATAAAACTTTTAATAATTTTTTTTTTAAATTCTTTATTTAAACGATGAGAAACTACTATTCATTCCATCCAATTTTATTGATATTCATTTGTCTTTCTTAAAAATGAAACGATGACTCAGGTACAGTTGCCATTCAAATTTTATTTTAATATTTTTGCTTGTGATGGGGTTTGGGAGGTACGATAGTGTTTTTTTTGTACATACACGTAATTAATGTAACATAATATATATATATATATATATATATAGGTATGGAAATGGAATATTGCCAATGAATGGCAGATAATGCAGTCAGCAGTGTACGCCATTGTTCGTTGTGACCATTTAATTTTCTTGATTCGATATGATCTTTCTTTTATTTTCTTTCCATGATCTTCCTCAATCATGTACCAAGTGGTCCGTGATCGAATTTATGTCGTTCTTGTGGAACTCATTGCATTTATGGATAATAAAAGTGTTTACTTTCAATAATAAGCTATTTGGATGAAGAGTATTATCAATGGGGATTGGATCCATTGGTTAGAACGAAAAGATAATTTTGATCAAATTTGCGATTTTTTAAAAAAATGGATACACACGTAATGTGTAATAGATATTATAAGGGAAAATTTATTATTAGAGCAATAGAAAATTAATTTTAGGGTCTCGATTAGGTTATCCGTCGTCATCACAAGTAGTCGATGTGGTCAAAAAGCGAGAGAACATACAGTACAAACGTCATCATATGGAGAAATAATAGTGATAATAATAAACGTAGTAGACTTTTTTGGGACCCTTCGAAAATTATTCAAGGAAAAACATGAAACCCCACGAACTTTTTAATGGCATAAATTTTGATGCGTACAAAAGAAATAGTTTTATAAGATATTTCTATACGCTTTCACGTTGCATGATAATAGTAACAATATTTGCACATTAATGAACGAATCGTGCACGGTGCAATTGGAGCAAAAATAAATAAATAAATAAATAAATCGTGGTGTTGTCTCAATTGTGGGCGTCCAATAATATGATTTTATATCATACCGTAGATCACTTACTCACGCATGCACGACGCGTTCAAAAGTGTCCTCGCCTTCGATCACTTGGCATTACTCTTTAAAACAATGGATTAAAAATTCCGTGGATTCAAGATGAATTCACATATATGAACTATTATTTATTTATAATCTTAAATTTATTTTAAATTTATTAAAAAATATTTATAAAAAATTATCATTATTTATTAATCAAGAGTAAGTTCGTAGATCTATTTTGGGTTCACACATTTCTTTTTTCCTTAGTACAATCAAACAATGCCTAAGATTTCACTCAAGGTAACAGATCAAATCGATTAAATCGAACGATAAAGTTAGATTAGAATACATTAATGTAAAATAATTTAAATAATAATAATTCTACAATTTTTATATTCATGTAGTGATTATTGTGTTTAATTTTAAAATGAATAATTAAAGAGGAAATAAAAATATAGAATTCAATTATTTTGTCTCTTTAACATATTCTAAATTGAAAATAAACGATTTTTTTTATAAAATATACTTTCTTAAAAAATAATGCACTTATGGATAAAACAAATTAGATCATCAAATAATTTAAATAAAAAATTGAAAAATGAAACTTTAAAGTTTGATTGATAATTTTTTTTAATATTTTAAATTTGTTCATCCGGAGGAGTCACTCACATCTGTTGAGTTTACCCGCTGAACTCGAATTTTACTTGGATCAAAATGGTTCAAAATCTTTCCCAAATTTCAATCGATCACCAACCGTTTTAAATTTGGAACTACAATCAACAATAATCTGTGCATTTAAATAATAAGATTATATTCCATGAAATAATTAATTAAATCGTACGTACTCCCACAAGTGATGACACCGATTGGGATGATCGATTTACTAGTGGGTTATATGAATTTCATAATTTCGATCATGTGTTTGATTAGATATGGACATGGATGGTATTGTTTGGCTATTGGAACTTGAGCCAGAACTTACCCAAGTTCCATCACTTTCTGTCAAACACTGTGCATGATGGGGACTTGCTTAAGTTTTCATCATGTGACTTTTGCTGGAACATTTCAACGAAAAGTTCTAGCTAAAAGTTCTTGCTCAAAGCAAGAACTTATTTTTTTAAAAAAAAATTCTTTTATTTTTATTTTTAATTACTTTTACTGTATATAAAACTATTATTTATTTTTAATATATTATTATTCAGTTTATAAATTAAATTATTAAATTTTATTAATTAAAAATATAAAGTATTTAGTTCTAATAATATTTTTTCTTAATAAGTTAAAATATTTTCATTAGCATTTAGTATAATAAAATTCATATTAATTACCTAAAATGACGTAAATATTATAATTATATTTATTGGATTATAATATGAATTAAATAAAAGTAACGTAAAATCTTATGTATAATATTATATTTATCATAATAGAATTTTATTAATTAAAATATTTAATTTTTGAGAAAAATATTATATATATAATAAAATGTTAAATTGATAATTACATATACTATTTTTATATCTAGTAATATTGTTTTAAATAAATACGTATACTTTTTTATTTACTATAATTATATATCTCATAAAATAAAAAATTATATTTTTAATTCTGACTTTTTATTTAAACACCTACTAAAATTTATTTATAAACTTAATTTTTTAAATTCTCATCGTTACATTTTCATTTCAACACCAACCTAATTTTTTCTACGAAATCAATTAGTTCTCGGAGAATTCAAAGTTCTAGTGTCAAACAAGAAATTTTGAATTGATCATTGATGTGAGTTTGTGCGTGTCGAGTTCAATTGTAAAATTAAGGGAAAAAAAAGAGCTACTGTGATATTTTAAAGTCAGATCCTAATGGAAACACTGTCCATCAACTATTGGTCTTGCTAAGAATCAGAGTGAACTCACCATCGTAAGATTCATCATGTCAACATGACAGCATCCTATTGGTCTTGCTGGTCGGATTTTAAATCTAATAGGAAAAACAAAATCCAATCTTGCATCTCTCTCTCACACATCTTGAGGTGGAGACCTCTCGCAAGTGTCACGGGCGTTTGCGAAGCCTCGCGGTACTAATGTTATTCAACTTAAAACTCTCGATCACTCAGTGTTGAACCATAAAATACATGTAGTCACCTTACGTTGTGTAACATTGCGGAGTACGAATTTATCTTACATTAGAGTATTTATCTTGTAAGATTATTCTTATAAATGGTCTTGCTAAGAATCAGAGTGAACTCACCATCGTAAGATTCATCATGTCAACATGACAGCATCCTATTGGTCTTGCTGGTCGGATTTTAAATCTAATAGGAAAAAAAATCCAATCTTGCATCTCTCTCTCACACATCTTGTGGAGACCTCTCGCAAGTGTCACGGGCGTTTGCGAAGCCTCACGGTATTAATGTTATTCAACTTAAAACTCTCGATCACTCGGTGTTGAATCATAAAACACATGTAGTCACCCTACGTTGTGTAACATTGCGGAGTACGAATTTATCTGACATTAGAGTATTTATCTTATAAGGTCATTCTTATAAATGGTCAAGTTATATGGCGTTACCCGTATGGTACCTCTTTTATATATTTTATATATAATAAGACTCTTATACATACGATACACTGAAAGGAGTTTACTAGTGCTTTATAAGGTCTAGATGTATGTTATGTTTTATCATATATAATACAAGCAAATTTTTCATTAATTTAAGTGTTTGACCTTCAGCATAGATTGGAGTGACAATCCACGTCGATATCCCCTCGTGGTGTTCCGTGATTCTTCGATTGTCTCTTCGAATTTTAAGCGTCAAATGCCTGCATTAGCGTCGCAACATGTTAATGCACGAATAGTCCAACACTCTTGCCATGTCTGTGATCGAATTCCTGTCAGAACGACTCTGATATGATCGTACCGATCATAACTCACTGCAAACTCAACAAATTTGACTATGTGTCTATTCGCCTAATCGTCTCAATCCAATCAAGTATTGGGCCAGGCTTTTGTCCATCAACTTTTTCCATTAATGGCCAATCACAGCTCTGTAGAATATTTTGAAACAGCTAATAGCAGAACTTGCTATTTAAGAATGATTACAAAGTGGGCTGTTATAATCTCTCACATGACCATACATCATGCACAGCCTCGCTCAGGTACACCGCACTTGTTAATCCAAACTCACTGCACACTACTATGCTACACACACTAGAGCACAGCTCATCAGCACACTTTTCCACTCGAGTACTCAACTACCATCTCACTCTCATCTTTGTCTACTGACTGGACTGGAGCACTCGACCATTCTTCAATATCCAAATTTGTGTCGGTTGCTCGAAGCCATGGAAACTAAATTAGAAATTTCTAGCTCGATCACCATCACTTTGTTTAAAATCTAAGAAAGAAATCTCTTGAAGCACCCAAATTAAATAGCAAATGAGTAAATTACATCAAATACTTTCACATTTTCTCAAGACTAACCGTCAACTTTACTTTATAACAATATTATCTTCCATCTTTTAACTTATTTCGCAGAATATTCTTTTCACCGCTCATTGTCCATTCCCCGATTGTTCAGCTAATGTAATGACGTTCTCTCTCTGCCACTCGGGCAACCGTCCGACGTGGCACTCCCTCCATGCAGGCAACCGTCCGATGTGGCATCCCCTCCTCTCTCCGATCACTGGCTGGGCCACTTGAACGCCGACGGACGAAGGGAGAAGACAAGGAGGCAGCCGCCCCCACCCTTTCCTCTCCGATGTCGAAGAAGAGAGAGGGAAGGCGGCTTCACCCCTTGTCTGTGCGTGCAAAGGAGGGGTGCCACCCCTTCCCCCCTCCTCTCCGGCCCCCTCGCTGTGCATGCAAAGGGGGAGAAGGGGTGGGCCTCTAGCTCGAAAGGGGGGAAGGCATGATGTCGAGGGAAGGGGGCGCCCCCCTTCTATGCGTTCAGTGCCGACCGTAACGGAGACATGATAATGTGCTAGGGGGACAATATCTAATATTATACTATATTTTTAATTATTTTATACATATATTTATATGGTGGTTAAAATTTTGGAGGGGGACCCCTCTCCCCCCCCCCCCCCCCAAAAAAAAAACCCCTCTAGCTCCGTCCCTGGGCGCCGACAAGACAGCGCAGGAGAGGGGGCCCCTCTGTACATTTGGCGAGACAATGTTGGAGGTCCTTTAATTTTTATTTTTTTAATGATGCCACATATTGCTTGTGTGGAGGAGAGAAAAAATTATCGCATATACGTCATGTCAACGGGCGACCGGAAAACCATCGATAATATGTGAAAAAATGGTACTTAGTGAAATAAATTAAAATATGGAAAGTAATATTGCTACAAAGTGAAGTTTAAAAATAACACTAGAAAAATACTCAAAGTTGGAGGATATTGAGTGTAATTTATTCAGTAGCAAAGCATCAAAGAATATTCTTGAAGTTAATGAAAGATGCCCCTCGAAGTCTTGCTAACCTCATTGCTCAACTTGATTCCCATCATCATCATATATGGTAGTATTTGTCATCCTCTCATAAGAGCGTCACAATGAAATGACAAATAATCAGACGGAGAGGCAGTGCAAATTAATCAATGGAAATGACGCTTTAATGCAATACCCGAATGAACTTAAGGGAGAGAGCAAGGTAGCTATGTTCACAATAAATTTCATAAAGCATGATGAAGCAGATTCTTCAACAATCCCAGCTCCACATACAATCTTTAGTCCATATAAAACATCTTCGAACATTGTATATGGACTAAAGATTAATGGTCTTTACATGGAGTGCTGAAGGTTACCTCATTGGCAACGATGTCGGCGCGTGTTGATGGTGACGACAAAGCAAGGATCATAAGTAGGGATCGTATTCGGCTCCTCAAGCTCCATCTCTGTTGCATTGTTTCACTCCAGAACCCTAGCTTCCCTTGATACCGCCGCGAAAGATGCCGACGCCGAAGAATTGGGGCTGGATGCATGACCGCGACTCTCTGGTACTTAGATCATGGATCTATGAATCGTCGGCGAATATGAGGATGAGTTTAAGAGCTGTCGTGAATAGAAAGGGGAGGAAATTTAGAATGTGATTTATGATTAATTAGATGAGCTTAATAACCGTTGATCTATGATTTATGTTTGATTTTAGATGTATAGTCTTTCTAAATCAAAACTTGATTAAATTAAGATCATTGAAAAAATAATAAAATTATGGGGACCAATCCATCCGAAGCCTATTAATTAGATTAATAAGCACCAATGTTACAATTAGTCCTCAATATCAAATTTATTAGGGACTAGTGCTAAAATTGGTCTCCTTAAATTTATTAATAGAGACCAACCAATCTTTTGTCTCAAAAATTTAGAAAATTAGGGACCGTTTTCCAAATTGTCCCTAATAAATATATTTTAAACACTAACATGTAATTGGTCCTTAATGTATTAGTCTCTAAATCATATTTTTGTTGTAGTGTTCGAATAAAAAATGTTTGAAACTAAATTTTTTTATCACAAAACAACATAAAACAATAATATAAAAGTAGAACCGACTTCCTTCAACTTTTAGGGATTGTTTGGCAACCAAAACCAAGTGGAACCAACTTCTGTTCCAGTCAATTCCATCAAATGATGTAACATTTAGTGAAACGGGACCAAAAATTCGAGATGGAAACCACGGATCACGTGATCATAGTTCTCATGCTCTGGTTCCACTTTTTTCGTTGAGCTGGAGCGATGTAGCTTTGTTGCCATTTTTTTACTTTTTTTTAGTTGACGTTTTCTTTCTTTTTAACTTTTTTCTTTTATCATTTTATTTTATAACCTTACATATATAAGTTAATTTATTTTTTATATATAAAATGTAAATAATAAAGGATTAATATAATATTATTTATTATTTCATTATATAATTTTAAAATATTATTAGATATAAATTATTAAAATTCATTTTTTATAGTTAAATAATATATTTTTAACAAATTTTTTGACATGTTTTTTTATAAATATTATATATTTTAATTTTTTAATAATTTTATAATTTATATTATCGTACATATTCTTAATTCAATCACCCATTAAAATTAATCTATAATTTTTACTTTTTCCTATCACATCAATTGTCTTATTTCTCATCATCAAATTTCGCTCTATCCAAATACATCCCGAATTAATCTGTCAATTCAAACTATTCACAAGAACTTCATGAAATTTTAGTTCTCATTGTCAAATGACCCATTAAGTCATCATAAGAGAACCATGTTTTTTTTGTGGAACTCCCTCCGTTCTCATTTTTTTTATATTTTTATGCGTTTTACAATAGGATTCGGTCGGTTCTATTAAATCACGTGACGTTTGATAGAATTGTAATTGGAATTCGAGATGCGAATCGAGGGTCACGTAACTCACTCTGATTCCCACTGTTTCTCATTCGCCAACTTCTTAAAAAATATATCTTTCTTCTCGTATTTTTTTCTCTCTACCACACATTAGTTCCTCACACAAAATATTTTATTTATCATATATAATATATTTATTATAAAATCAATAATAAAAATATTATTCATTATTTTTCATTTCATAAAATATAATTTATTATAGTTGTTATTTATTATATTTTAATATTTTATTTATTAAAAATTAAAATAATATTTTAATTGTACTCAATATTGATTTATTAAAAAAATGTTTTTACATCTATAATTTTTATATTTCATTAAAAAAATTACTAAAAATAATGTTCACATGATCTTTTTAAATCTCATCGTTACATTTTATTTCAATCAAACATATTTTGAATTAAGCTCTCAATTTAACTATTTATTAAAAACTCAAAAGAACTACAATTTTACTTATCAAATGCAGTCAAGTTTTTCCTTTTTTTTTCTTCTTTCCAACATGCCACCCCGACTTTTCTTCTGCCTAAGAAGCTTCCCTATATAATAAAGTTGTAGGAATCTCTGCAAAACTTGGTCTTTGGACTCTTCATAGAAAAATGCATTGGCAAAATTGTGAGGGGTGAATCTTCTACTTCAATTATCACTACTAAAGATGGTTGGGTATTTGGGTGTGAATTCGTTACTTCAGCTGTCACTAGCTCAAAACATTCAAGTGTGATCTTCTCTTTCTCTTAAAGTTCATCATTAGAATATGAAAAATGATACATCCTCCTAAAACTTTAGCCTAATAATCCTCCTAACACTCACATTTTTAAAATACCCTCATCAATTGATGAATTTACCACCTATGCTACTGTGAGACAATTAGGAGGTTATATCCTCCTAATTTAGGAGGATATAGCATTACTCAATTATAGAAAATGATATTTCAAGATTAGACTTTGTGCAATAAAAATGCATTATCAAGATTAGAGTACAACTTGAAAATGTACATAAAATTTCTATTAATCATGAAAAATAAAGTAAATTAAGTGAGACACATTTATTGACATTAATTTCAAATTTGAGAATTCATGATCACTAACGTGGTGTTTCACAAAATCAAATTATCAAGATTTAAAAATACAATATATATAATTTCACACCATAAACAATTACAAGCATAAACGGTTCCATACATAAAAGAGCTTATGCCTTACACTAATATTGAACACCGAAATCATGCTCATTAAAGTTTCATAAATGTGATCTTAACTAAGTCCTTCAATAATCCAAAAAATGGACTAAAATCATATATTAGCATTTTCGTTAATAGTTTCTACAATCTTTTATTACTTTTTTTTCCTTTCTTCTCAATCAATTCAAAACGCATGTAGATAACTACCCAGTAAATTAATCTAATTGAACGAATCGAGTCTACCAATTCCACTTATTATATTGAGTGAATATTTGAGTCTATCCAAATTTTCTTACATTTTTATTTTAGGATGTGTACTCAATTTATTTCATATATGAGTTTTCTTGCGTTGTGCCATTTTATGAGTTCAAATTTACAAAAACTTATATTGGTCATTTTTTCCCTCATTTTATCAAACTCTAAATTATTTATCAAAATATATATTAGCACGAGTAGATAACACTCTTGACATTATACTAAAATTATATGAATTAATATTGCAGAAACGTAGGATAATAGATTTTTATGATGTGAGAGCTAAATAGATGCTACAAATTCCTCTTTCCATTTGAACTTTATCATCAGAAATTTATTATCACATTCACTCTTCTAAATGCTTCCCTTTTTTTTACACTTATCATATGTGCTCCACTTGTTAAGGCGAGGTAAAATTGTTCATTTCACACTATTGTCATATAAATTCTAAATAAGATTAAAAATAAATTTCAAAATATAACATAAGAACCTTCGTGAAAAGGAAATGGTTTCCCATATAAAACTTCTAAATGTTTAAAATTGAGAAAGTTATTTAGCATGAAAAAAATTACTTTGAAGACTTTGTATATTACTAAACTTAATCAATCTCTCTCTCTCTCTCTCTCTCTCTAAGATCTATCATTGTTAGATCATAAATATTAATTAATTAATATATGAAACTGTCTAAAACACCCTTATCTAAGCCATTAATTTTGTACTGAGAAAGCGTATAAAAATCATTTAGATCCATCGTATTTCCTTCTTTCCTTATTTCAGTTTGTATGCAATATGAATTTGTCCAACAATGTGGATCATCTAATAAGTGTCCATTGAGATTGTAACTCAAGTGATGATGATCAATTTGCATTTTTTTTTCATATTTGCATCTTATAACAATAAAAAAACAAAATATATAAATATTGTACTATTATTAGTTGTTAACTATTATTGTTTATGACATTATGTTACTACTTATAATAATATTTTTATATATTATTACCATTTTATTTTTAAAAATTATTGTTTATAAATATATTTACCTAATACTTTAATTTTAAAAATGTACTATTAAATAGTATAAAATTTAACCGAATTATATAAAGTTGATACTAAATGGTATCATAACAAAAGATGTATATTATTTAGTAATCCTTTTATACGTAATTTAAATTACTAAATAAGTTACTATTAAATATGCTAATGTATATTACTAGAAATATAATTAATGATAATTCTCCTATCAAGCAATGCATAAGGTCTTTATCTCATTAACTTTTTATATTATTCAGAAATATATATTACCAAATAGGAAAATATTATATTTATTAAATTATCATTAACATGCATTGTCTTATTTATTATAAATGATCTTACTAACAATTTAAACAATCATATTTACTTATAATAAAATATTACTAGATAATGTATACATACGTACGTACATACATACTTGAATAATCTAGAGTTTATATAATTTGACTGAAAATTTGAACATAAACTCATAAAATGAGCATATTAGATAAATATGTTCATAAACATTTAATATAGTTGAAATGAAAATAGATTATTTATATGGCATTAAAATAATTATTGTGACTAATAATACTATTATATCTGAGTGAATAATAATATAATAATAAATAATATTTAACAAATTATATCTAATGGTGAGGACCTCTCAAGGACCCTCATCTTTCGCATTCAGGTTCCCTGTCGCTGAATGCCTCAGAATGAATTATTCTCTATTTTTTAGCCCCTTGATTGTTTGATCACTTCCTGATTAATGATCCTTATCATTTCCAATCTCTTCAGCCAAGATAAATCTTAGCTTTATTTGCATTTCCGTTTAGTAATATACCTTATCTCTTATTCTTTTTAATCATTAAATTAAAAATTTATAAATGATGTGTGGTCTATTTTTATTTAAAAATTTGTAAACTGATTAATATATATTAAATTTCTTGCATAAGAAGGAGGATAAGATGTGTATCATTAAGTTTAGGGTGGAAATAAGTCTAGCCATTCGTGAGCAACTCGTAGTTCAACTTATTTTTGATCTACCTCGACTCGATCTATTATCAAAATAAGTTAGGTTAAAATATTAGATAAAATTTATTTTTTTAAAGAGGCTTAATCTCTTAATAATTGACCTAGTCTTATAATTTATCAAGACAAGATTTATTAATATTATATATATATATATATAATGTTTAATTCTTAATCTTTTAAATTTTGAGTTTAATATTATTATTTTTATTATATGTTTATAAAAAATATATTAGTGATGTCTATTTTATTTAATCATATCTATTATTTTTTTAATAAATAAAATTCATTATATTTAATCCAGTCCATCATCAAAAAAATATATTTGAAATCAAGCAATAAAAACTAATCAAACAAGCCAACCTAAATTTACATTCATAATTTGTTACAAACTATAAATCAGAATTAAATATTTTTATTTTATAACAGATTTGACTTATTTAAATAGAAGCTTAGCTCATGTCCACTCCTAAATTAAGTTCTATAATTAGACTATGATGTTAAGCTGAAATAGTTACAGGCTACTAAAAATGATAATAAATGACATCGGAGCAACCAAGGAAGGCCGACAATCTCTAACAGGCCGTCAACAGATTTCTCTACATATTCGGATTTTGGATTTGGGATTCTCCACAAATCTAAAAATAACAACATCTATTTGTATATTTGTAAGATTTCTTAAATTAAGAACACACCTCTCCCTCCAATCAGATCCCGTGATCCGACTAAAAAAAACGATCGAAAGAGATGAGACAATCAAAATATTATTGGTACAACCAACAAGAAATGGGTGAAGTGATAACTGATTCTCCTCATTTTAAAAAAAATCTTAAAATCAATTTATGCATCATTGTCGTACCAGTTGAATCGTCGTACCTCTTCCCAGGACTCAAAAAAAAATTTAGCAATTAACATGATTTAAGTATCTTTGTAATGAAAAAGATTAGTAACCATCGTCTTCCTTCTATTGGCCCGTGGGCTGCACCAAAAGCCGACAAGGAGGTGGCGTCTGGGCTGCACCAAAAGGCGCTTATCCCACCACATCACACGAAGTTAACTGGAATACGAATCGGAAAATATCTCCACGTCTCTGCCTCTCGTACTCGTCATGGCCGACGGCGACAGAGACCCTCTTCTCTTGCCGCCCGATCGTCGTCGCGAGCGCTCGCCGTGCCTCCGCTTCTTTCCGTTCACCTTGCCCTCACCGGTGGACAGCTTCCGCCTCAAGACGACCGTATGGGCGGAGCTGGGCGGCGCCGTGGGAGACCTCGGTACCTACATCCCCATCGTCCTTGCCCTCACCCTCGTCAACAGGATTGACCTCGGGACGACCCTCGTCTTCACCGGCCTCTACAACGCCGCCACCGGCCTCCTCTTCGGCATCCCGATGCCCGTCCAGCCGATGAAGTCGATCGCCGCTGTCGCCATATCCGAATCGCCCTCCCTCCTCTCCGTCCCGCAGATCATGGCCGCCGGCCTCTCCACCGCTGCCACCCTTTTCCTCCTCGGCGCCACGGGCCTCATGTCGGTCCTTTACCGCTTCCTCCCTCTCCCCGTTGTCCGCGGCGTCCAACTCTCCCAGGGTCTCGCTTTCGCCTTCTCCGCCATTAAGTACATTCGCTACGAGCAGGACTTCGCCGCAGCAAAATCCACCGGGCCCCGCCAGTGGCTCGGCCTCGACGGACTCGTCGTCGCCCTCTCCGCCCTTTTGTTCATTGTGCTAGTGACGGGCTCCGGCAGCGACGGCGAGGACAGTAGCAGCCGCGCATTCGAGGACCATTCTGACTCGTTGCCCCAGAATTCACAGCGAACCGGACGAACGCGCAGTGGGCGAGCGTCCTGCATTCCATCTACGCGTATTCCGACCGCCTTGTTGGTGTTCCTGTTAGGACTAATCCTCTGCTTCGTGCGGGATCCCTCCATAATCGGAGACCTCAATTTCGGGCCTTCAAGGATTCGGATCGTCAGGATCACTTGGGACGACTGGAAAGTTGGATTCTTCAGAGCGGCCATACCGCAGATCCCCCTCTCGGTGCTGAACTCTGTGATCGCCGTCTGCAAGCTCTCCTCCGACCTGTTCCCTGGGAGAGAGGTCTCCGCCACGGCGGTGTCAGTGAGCGTCGGAATGATGAATCTCGTAGGCTGCTGGTTCGGCGCCATGCCCGTCTGTCACGGCGCCGGCGGGCTCGCGGGGCAGTACCGGTTCGGCGGCCGGAGCGGGGCGTCGGTGCTGTTCCTCGGCGCAGGCAAACTGGCTCTAGGGCTCGCGTTCGGGAGCTCGTTCGTGAGGATACTGAAAGGGTTCCCGATCGGGATCCTGGGGGTTCTACTGCTGTTCTCGGGCGTCGAGCTGGCGATGGCGTCGAGGGACATGGCGAGCAAGGAGGAGTCGTTCGTGATGCTGATCACCGCGGCGGTCTCGCTGACGGGGTCGAGCGCCGCCCTCGGTTTCGCCGGCGGCATTTTCCTCTTTCTCGTGCTGAGGCTGAGGGAACTGGGCCGCTTATTGGGTGATCGCTTCCAATTCCATGCTTAAATCTTAAGCCCATCTACAATGTGGAAATCCCATAGTAAAATGTTAATTATTTTTCCACCTCTGCACGATGCCGTGTCATTGGTTGTTATTCCAATTTGTGAATAGGAATTATTATTCCTTAAAACAGAGGAATAGGAAATATACTATACATTTGGAATATGTCGTAATATTTCCACCAGTGTTCTTTATAGATTGTGTAAGTACCCGCGTGATTGGTTCACAGAAGCATTAGATTCTTGAAATCATTAATTTAATTAAGAAAATATTATTTTGCTTGATCATATCAGGGGGACCCAAACGCACACCATGGGGGCCATGTCTCCTCTGCAGCATAACCAAATCACGATCACATAATTCTTGGAACCACCAGGATCATTAGTGGTCTCTCAAGGTCTACTAGTCGCGCAATCTCTCTATCAACATTACGGTGTAATTAGGAATAAATAGTAAATTTAGGTGGAGCTAATTATATTTTCTTTTAGGTTAAAGAAATCTTGGCAGTATATGTAACTTGGACCTATTGTAGGATCGAAAGCATCAAGGGAAGGGGTGAATTGGTGTATAAAAATTTAAAATCGAAAAAGACGTACGAATAAATTTAGAACGAATGCGATCACAAGCAAATAAAGGATAGGTAATAAAAGCACAAGAGAAGCAAGAAAAGAGAAAGACGCGATATGTTGATGAGGTTTGGCCCAACTCCTTGGTCTACATCCCCGTTCCGACTTTTCAACCTTAAGACCGTCGGAGATTCACTAGCTTTTTTTTCTAATAGGGAGAGAATAATCATTTCTACACCACAATGCCTTCTTCTTTGCTCAAGAGGTAAGGCACACTTTTTTTTTACAATGAGCTCTCAAGAACTATCTAAACAAGAATTTTCTCCAAGACTCTTCTTCTTACAAATAATATTCTCACTAAGAAACTAGAAGAGGAAAGGGATGATTTGCAACTTTGGCTCAAGAAAAATGCTTTGAATTTGAAGGGAGTTCTAGAATGATTTGCCTTGTTTGGATGATCTTCCTTCAATCTTTTAGATCTCTTTTATAAGCTTCTCTTGAAAATTTGATCGTTGTAAAGTTACTTAAAAAGCTTATGCGGTCAGTTTTGAATCGGTCGACCGTTTTAGTATCGGTCGTCCGTTTTGCACAGTAACTAGTCGTTATTTTGTCCGTTGAATCTTCAGCGGTCGCCCATTTCCAAATCGGTCATCCGTTTAATAAAAAAATATATCCATTATTTTGTCTTTTCTGTGCAGTATACCGTTGATAGTAAGCCGTAGAAGAATTATAGCCGTTCTTGCTTCCATAACGGTCATCCAAAAGTAATCGGTCGACCGATACTGAAGTTCTGTCCATTCTGTGATTAGCGGTCGATCCAATCTTCTATTTCGGTCGTCCATTCTCTTCATATCGGTCGATCGTTATAAGATCGGTCACCCATTTTTATAGGTTGATCCTTTCTGTGATTAGCAGACGTTCCATCTTCTATTTCGGTCGTCCAGTATCTTCAATAACGGTCGATCGGTTATAAATCGGTCGTCCATTTTTCCGCGGTTGTTCCATTCTGTGATTAGCGGACGCTCCATCTTCTATTTTGGTCGTCCAGTATCTTCAATAACGATCGACCGGTTATAAATCGATCGTTCATTTTTTCGTGATTGTTCCATTCTGTGATTAGCGGACGCTCCATCATTGATTTCGGTCGTCCATTATCTGTCATAACGGTCGACCGTTATAGTATCAGTCGCCCATTTTTATTGCAGATAAAAATTTCGGCTATTTTTCTTCGAAAAATATTAAACATGTTCACACTATCACTTTAAGCATAATTAGTACATCATCTTCCTTGTTTGCTATCATCAAAATATATAGAATATGATCTTGAAACCAACAATCTCCCCTTTTTGATGACAAACAAAGTGACGATGAGGTAATAAAAATATCAAATTATAAATTTCTTCCCCTAAAGTCATGCTTGCTTTTTGTTTAAAAATATATTATTTACTCCCCCTTAATCAAAGCATACCTTCTTTTTGTAAATATCATGAATATCATATATAGTGAAAGTAAATCATGATAAATCACAAATTTCAATATGAAATACAATCCACATACCATTAACATAAACAAGAACTACGTCACATTATATAAACAAGAAGTGAGATACAACAATCCACATCCATATCACATAAATAACAATGTCATGCATAGTGATAAAGTCAAAATCATACATAGCGTCACATACAACTTCTCCCCCTTTTGACACCATCAAAAAAGAGAAAACAAAAAAGATAACAAAAACTAAGCATCCGAAGCGTCGTCGGGCGGGGGCGCAACCTGCTCATAAGGAGAGGTGTCGAACCCCTGAGATCGAAAATACGCAAACATGCACTCCTGTGTGCGGCGCTGATCAAGCTCTATGCGGTCTATATGTGCCACCATCTCATCCCACTCACTACGTGTCGGTATTCAGCTCCAAACTCTCGTCGGCTCACGTGGAGAAAGTATGTATTGCTCCCAAGAAGGTCCAGTATCGTCCACAGGAGCATGCGTAGGAGCCGGCGTAAGAGCCTCGGTGCTTGCCGCATCATCGGAGTCCAAGTCTTGGTCTTGAGTGGAGAAAACTCATTCTTTAACAAAAACTAGACCCTTCCGCTTCAATGTGGCTTTTCTAATGATATCGGTTGGTCTCTCAGAAAGTGATAGTTCAAACTCAGGAATAGGAATGCATTCATGATGAAATATTCGAGTGAGAAAAGAACCAAAGTGAATAATCATATTATGAGATTTTCTGGAGTCTATTATCTCTTTGGTGAAGATAAAATGATAAATCATATATGCACCAAAGTTAATTGGAGGAAAGTCATGTCGAAGAAGACAATAAAGAAGACATATGTCATGAAAAGTCATATCAGTATAGTGGCCAGATCGAGGGAAGATGATATGACTAGCAATATGATGGGCAATAAGAAGTGTAGGAGACAACCTTTTTAGAAGGCCTTTCAAGGGAAAGCTATGCACTTCACCCCGAAAGACAATTTCAAGAGCATCTATAAAAATGTCAGTGGGCCACCACCTATGGGATACAATATTCTGGACTTCTCGGTTGGGGATATTAAAAATCTCACGAATCAAGGGATCAGTAAGTTTAATAGTATGACCTATTACGTGAGATGTCACATTAGATTTGGACTCTGAAAATGACAAGTTTGCGTAAAAGAGTCTGACCAACCTAGGATAGACAACCTCCTTAACATTAAGAAGTAGAATCCAACCTATCCCGTCAAAAAGACGATGAAGCATGTCCATATTAAGAGAGGACCAATCGACTCGTATGCCATGTGCTACTTCTCTAGTAGAATATAATGTTTCAAAGGTAGATGTAATAAAAGCATTAGCAAATAGAGAGGGATCAAAATCTAGAGAAGGTGGGGTCGGAGGGTCAGTTGATTGATTAGAAGAGGACCCTATTTTCTTCCTCTTGCGAGGACCAGAGACACATTTCTTCTTTGGAGGCATGTGGACAAGATCAAACTTAGGAGTAGAAAATGACAATCGACAAAAATGACTCAGAAATGGAGAAACGGTCGACCATTTTTGTCCAGAATACAAAATATATCGTTTGTTCAAACGATGTCTAACTCGATTACAACTCAGGACAATTCAACTAAAGATTCAACACAGAATGGATTTGACGATTTAGAGATTGACCAATATCAGATTTGAGCACCTGTAAATTTATCCAAAAAGTTCGCAATTAGGTCATGAATTCTAGATATAAATCGTAATCCTTGTCAATGCTTTCGAACTTGCATATGATGCGAAAAGACCTATTAATCGTCCTTAGTCGATTTCGTCGGAGTTGAGACGGCGGCGGCGGCGAAAGTGTCTGCGGCGATAGTGACGACGACAGTTGCGGCTGCGGCGATTGGAACGGCGGCTTGGATCAACGACGAAATTACGACGATAGTGGCGGCTGCGGCGATGGCGACGACGACTTGGATCGACGACGAAACAGCGGCGATGACAGCGGGATCCGGTGCCGACTCCGACAGTGATGGCGCCCGTGAGGATGACGGTGGCTACGTACACTGGACGAAGACGCAATCGATGACAGCGATAGGACTCGCCAGTAAGAGCGCGAATCGGGTGGCGGCGGAGGAGATAGGTCGACCGATTTGTGATTTGGGGAAATTTTTTTGATTTGGGTTTTATATCGCATTGAAAATGGTCAACCGATATTATATCGGGCGACCATTATCTCTTAGATATTTATAGTTAATTCATTCTATTTGTATCGATCGACCGAAATAGTTTCGGACGTCCATTCTGGAAGTGAAACAGAATCGATCATTTTACTGACTTAATGGTCGTCCGATCAGAGGAGTAACGGTCGATCGTTATTATAATGGTCGATCGATTTGAATATATGTGTTGTGCAACACAATTTGATGTTCAATTCGATTCACAAATGATACTTGCAAAACCAAGTCACTTATGAGTTGAATTGATAGCCAATTAGATTCATAACATTCCAAGTTTACATCTAAGCATACAAAATCTCTCTTACTTAAGGATTTCGTGAATATATCCACAAGTTGAATTTCGGTAGACACATATTCAATTGTAATGTCCTTGAGTGTCACATGTTCTCTAATGAAATGATAACGCAAATTAATATGTTTGATTCTAGAGTGTTGGATTGGATTTTTAGTCATTTTTATTGCACTTGTGTTATCGCACTTCATGGGTACACTTGAACAACTTATACCATAATCAAGTAGTTATTATTTTACCCATAATATTTGTGCACAACAACTACCGACTGCAATATACTCGGCCTCAACGGTAGAGAGTGCGATGAAGTTTTGCTTTTTGCTAGCCCAAGAGATGAGAAAGCTACCAAGAAAGCAACACATCTCACTAGTGTTTTTTCTATCAACTTTACATCCGGCAAAATCCGCATCGGTATATGCATGTAAATCAAAAGATGAGTTACTATCATACCAAATGCCTAGATCATAAGTATGCTTCAAATAACGTAATATTCTTTTAACAACAACTAAGTGATATTCCTTAGGTGCGGATTGAAATCTTGCACACAAGCATACACTAAACATTATATCCGGCCTAAATGCCGTCAAATAAAGTAAACTATCAATCATACCTCTATACTTCTTTTGATCAATAGATTTACCTTTGTCGTCTTTATCTAACTTTGTTGTAGTGCTCATAGGAGTTGAACTTGGTTTGCATTCATCTATTCCAAATCTTTTTAACAACTCCCTTGTATACTTCTCTTGATTAAGAAATATTCCATCTTTGTTTTGCTTGACTTGCAATCCTAAAAAGAATGTGAGCTCACCTACAAGACTCATCTCAAATTCTTTTTGCATAAGAGATTCAAACCCTTTGCACAAGTTTTCATTAGTAGCACCATAAACAATATTATCAACACAAATGTGAACTGTTAAAATATCATCTTCTAAATGTTTCAAAAATAATATGGTATCAACTTTTCCCTTTTAAAAATCATTTTCAATTAAAAAAGTACTCAATCTTTCATATCACGCTTTAGGAGCTTGTTTAAGTCCATAAAGAGCTTTAGAAAGTTTAAATACATGATTAGAAAAATCTGGATTTTCAAACCCTTGAAGTTGTTCAACATAGACTTCCTCATTTATAAATCCATTTAGAAATGATGATTTTACATTCATTTGAAAAAGTTTAAATCATTTAAAACAAGCAAAAGCTAAGAGCATTCTAATAGCCTCAAGTCTAGCAACGGGAGTAAAAGTTTCTTCAAAATCAATTCCTTCTATTTGTGAATAGCCTTTTGCCACAAGTCTTGCCTTATTTCTTATTATGATGCCATTTTCATCTAGCTTATTTCTAAATATCCATTTTGTACCAATTATTAGATAGTCTTTTGGTCTTTCTACTAGTTTCCAAACTTGATTCCTTTCAAAATTATTTAATTCTTCATGCATAGCATTTATTCAATTTGAATCACTCAATGCCTCATCAATGTTACTAGGTTCAAATTGAGCAAGAAATGTCGAAAAAGCACATAAATTTTTAAAGGAGTTTCTAGTTCTTATACCTTCATTTATTTTACCTATAACTTGATCCAATGGATGTGATGATGCATGTTTCCAATTTCTTGGAATGATTTTATTATCCTCCACTTGTGGTTCTTCCATTTGTTCCACATTTGAATTATCCATTCTATTTTCTTCCAATTCTTCATCTTGGATTTGTATGTCTTCAAGATGTCGTTTCACTTCAACTATTTCTTGCTCATCATCATTCACTTGCTTGCTCATCAAAAAATCATTAGTTTCATTGAATTTAACATTAATAGATTCTTCAACAACTAATGTTCTTTTGTTTTATACTCTATATGCTTTACTAGTGCTAGAGTATCCAAGAAATACATCATCATCACATTTTACATTAAATTTGCCTAATTTATCTTTAATATTCAAGATATAATATTTACAACCAAACACCTTGAAATATGAAATATTTGGCCTTTTTCCATATAAGATTTCAAAATATGTTTTCTTTTCAAGGGGTCTAAGAGAGACTATTTAAAACATAACATGATGTGTTTACGGCTTCCGTCTAAAAATACTTGGGTAAATTACTTTCATTTAAAATTGTCCTAGCCATTTCTTGAATAGTTCTATTTTTTCTTTCTACTACTCCATTTTGTTGAGGTGTTCTAGGTGTTGAGAAAATATGTGTAATTTCATTTTTTTTACAAAATAATTCAAATTTGTAGTTTTCAAATTCACCTCCATGATCATTTCTAATTTTTGTAATTCTCAACTCAAGTTCAGTACTCTTTTTGCAAATTTAGAATACATGCTTATAGTTCCATCTTTATTTGTAAGAAAAATAGTCCAAATAAAATGAGAGAAGTCATCAATAATTACAAATACATATTTCTTTTCACCTAAACTTATAACATCAATATGTCCAAATAAGTCAAGATGTAAGAGTTGTAAGGACCTATGTGTACTAATAACATTCTTTAATTTGAAAGAGCTTTTGATTTGTTTACCTTTAAGACATGAATCACAAATATTGTTTTTTTAAATTTAATTTTAGGTAAATCTCTAACTAATTCATGACATGAAAGTTTGTTTAACAACTTAAAATTCATGTGTACTAATCTTCTATGCCAAATATTTATATCATCATGCATAACACTAAGAAAATTTTCACTTTTCCAATTTTTAAAGTCAATTTTGTATACATTGTTGTATCTAAAACCCATATGTAGAACTTTCTTGCTCTTATCTAAAATCAAACATTTGTCCTTTTCGAAATTCACTAAGTAGTTCTTATTACACAATTGACTTATACTAATTAAGTTATGTTTTAAATTCTCAACTAGCCACACATTTTCTAAATATATTTTGTCATTCTTATCAACATTACCTATGTCAATTATTCTACCTTTGCTATTATCTCCAAAGGTGACTCTTCCTCCATTTTTCTTTTCTAATGTAATAAAGTTTGAGGGATCACCCGTCATATGCCTTAAGCATCCACTATCCAAATACCATTTCCTTTCAATTTCCTTTGAAACTCCCTACAAGAAAGACATTAAGATTCGCATCTTTTTGGTACCCAAATTTTCTTGGGTCCAACTTGATTAGTGATGATCCTTTTAGGAACATAAATCTTCTTCATACCACTATTTAATCACATTCTAACTTTGCATTCATAAGAGTAATGTCCTTGATAACCACAATGAAAACAAGTAATATGTGATTTCATATGAAGATTTTGTGATGCTTTAACAAATAGAATCCTTTTATTCTTCTTAGTATCAAATGAGTTAAAACCAAGTCCATTTTTATTGAAAGGTCTTTTTTGTGTTGATAGCATTGAATCTAGTATTTTTTCACCATTTGTAAATTTTTCAAGCTTACCTTTTAAAATAATATTCTTATTTTTCAAAGTTTCAACACTACATGTTTATTTTTCATAAGATAATTTCAAAGTATTGTTTTCCATTTTTAAAGCTTCAATCATAAATTCCAAACTAAAATTCTTATCACTTAATAAATCACAATTTTCACAAACTTTAGTATCATGTTTATTTTTCAGATTTTCAAATTCTAATTTCAAATCATCATACTTCTTTTTAAGAGATCTATATTTATCTATAAGAATTCTAAACTCGTCATGCATATCAAAAGATTCGCTATCACTAGATTCGGATGAGTTAGATAATACCTCATAGCTATTTGCCATTAGGCATATGTAGGCTTCTTCTTCATCACTTGAGGAGATGTTTGAGTCATTTTCTTCATCTTCACTTCCATCCCACGTGGCTTGAAGAGCTTTCTTTTTTGGACATTCATTCTTATAATGTCCAACCTTTTTGCATTCAAGACAAGTCACTTGATTTTTACTTGATGATCTCCTTTTTGAAAAGTCACATTTTTTTCTTTTGCTTGGCAAATTTAAGATATTTGTCAATCTTTTTAGCATACAAGGCTAGCTTCTTCTCATCTAAATCTTCATCTTCTTCATTTGTTTCACTTTCATCCATCTTTGCCTTCAACGCCAAGGTCTTCTTTTTGAAAATACTTGTTTCTTCATCTTTCTTGATTACAATCTCATAAGTCAACAGTGATTCTATGAGATCATCAAAATCTAGTTTGTTTAAATCCTTCTCTTCAATCACGGTTCGTTTTGTATGCCACTTGGAGGAGAGGGACCTAAAAAATTTCTTCACATTTTGAGAATTAGTCCGTAGCTCGTCCAAAGAGGCTAAGTCATTCATAATATCATTAATAAAATGCATAACCATTTCATTTATAGACTCATTTTCATGCATCTTAAAAGAGTCATATTGATGATTCAAAATATTAAGTCTAGACTCCTTAACCTTATCGGTACCTTCATGTGTAATGATAAGTTTCCTCCAAATCTCATAAGCACTTTGACAATTTGAAACACGATTAAATTTCGTTGCATCTAAAGCACAAAAAAGATGATTTTTTGCTTTCCAATCTAATTTCACAAGTAGCCTTTCACCTTCGGTACATTCCAAAGGCGACTTTTCATGCAAATCAAAATTATTTTCAATTATATCCCAAATATCAATATTAATAGAGCATACATAAGCTTGCATTCTAATTTTCTAATATGCAAAATTTGAAGCATTAAAAAGTGGAGGGCGATTTGTGGATTGGCCTTCACCCAAGGTAAAATCATTTGATGTCATAACTCAAAAGATGTTTAAATCTTTAAAACAAAAGCAACAAGGCTCTGATACCAATTGTAGGATCGAAAGCACCAAGAGGGGGGTGAATTGGTGTATAAAAATTTAAAACTGAAAAAGACGTACGAGTAAATTTAGAGCGAATGCGATCACAAGCAAGTAAAGGATAGATAATAAAAGCACAAGAGAAGCAAGAGAAGAGAAAGACGTGATATTTTGACGAGGTTCGGCCCAACTCCTTGGCCTACGTCCCCACTCCAACTTCTCAACCTTGAGACCGTCGGAGATTCACTAGCCTTCTCTTTTCTTATAGGGAGAGAATAACCCTTTCTACACCACAATGCTGTCTTCTTTACTCAAGAGGTAAGGCACGTCTCTTTTTATAAGGAGCTCTTAAGAACTATATAAACAAGAATTCTCTCCAAGACTCTTCTTCTTACAAATAATATTCTCACTAAGAAACTAGAAGAGTGAAGGGATGATTTGCAACTTTGGCTCAAGAAAAATGCTTTGGATTTGAAGGGAGCTCTAGAATGATTTGCCTTGCTTGGATGATCTTCCTTCAATCTTTTGAATCCCTTTTATAGGCTTCTCTTGAAAATTTGGCCGTTGTAAAGTTACTCAAAAAGCTTATGCTGTCAACTTTGAATCGGTCGACCGTTTTAGTATCGGTCGTCCGTTTTGCACAGTAATTAGTCGTTATTCTGTCCGTTGAATCTTCAGCGGTCGCCCATTTTCAAATCGGTCGTCTATTTAATAAAAAAATATATCCGTTATCTTGTCTTTTCTATGCAGTATATCATTGATAGTAAGCCGTATAAGAATTATAGCCATTCTTGCTTCCATAACAGTCGCCCGAAAATGAATTGGTCGACCGATACTGAAATTCTGTCCATTTTGTGATCAGCAGTCGATCCAATCTTCTATTTCGATCGTCCATTCTCTTCATATCGGTCGATCGTTATAAGATCGGTCGTCCATTTTTATAGGTTGATCCTTTTTGTGATTAGCGGACGTTCCATCTTCTATTTCGATCATTCAGTATCTTCAATAACGGTCGACCGGTTATAAATCGATCGTCCATTTTTTCGCGGTTGTTTCATTTTGTGATTAGCGGACGCTCCATCTTCTATTTCGGTCGTCCAGTATCTTCAATAACGGTCGATCGGTTATAAATCGATCGTCCATTTTTTCGCGGTTGTTCCATTCTGTGATTAGCGGACGCTCCATCATTAATTTCGGTCTTCCATTATCTGTCATAAGGGTCAATCGTTATAGTATCGATCGCCCATTTTTACTGCAGATAAAAACTTCGATTATTTTTTTCGAAAAATATTAAACATGTTCACACTATCATTTTAAGCATAATTAATACATCATCTTCCTTCTTTGCTATCATCAAAATACATAGAATATGGTCTTGAAACCAACACCTATGTCCATATAGAAGAAAAAGAAACTGATGAGCAGCCAAAAAAATCTTGGTGTTATAAATTTATTGTTGACCTCTCTTTATTATAAAAAAAATATGCACAATAGTTACTAATTACCTTGCAAAAAAAAATCTACTTTTTTCATATTAAAAAAATAATACTCGGGTGCCCTAACATCTTGATCTCGAAATGCCTCCTCAATACCATTGTTTATATTTTGTTTCCTCTGGACGCATGCTCATAAATTCTTTTTTTCTTACATAATTTGAAGTAGCTTTCATGATGTTCATCATTCACACTAGTGAATATTAATTATTTTACGGAGAAAGTTATGTTAGAGTCATTTATTGATAGTTTTCATGATTTAAATGAGAGACTTTCTATATTTCCATTTGGTATTTGACATAAATATTGTGCATAGTTTCGTTATTATATATATTATGTATTCTATTTTTTTTTGTCCGGTCATATTTTTATAAAAAAAATATTTTATATTAACATCTTGTTGCTTACTAATTTTTTATTCGGGAATGTCCTCAGTAATGTTGATATTTTTTAATGAGTTGATAGAAAAACATGCAATAGTTACTTAATTATTACAAAGAGAATTATCATTCTAATCTTGAATAAAATAGTAAATAAGTGATGTTAATGATAATCAAATTTTGCATTTTTATCCATGAGTGTAACACAATAACCTTTGTTCGCAAACTTTGCTAGTTCTCATATATAATAATGTCCAGTAACAAACACTGGAACTGTAGGTAGGTTCTTTCACTTGATAGTTGTCGCTAAAATTTCTTCTAAACATGAAGAATAACAACATCATAGTATGTACGGTCGTCTCCAGAGCAACTACATTATTTGAGTAACATTTCGGAATTTATATTCTTTTTCATGTCATTGCTCATAGATGGTTAGTGGCAACAACACTAGTACTTGCAAACTTTCTTCTCTTTTGATCAAATTCAGACATTGTTTGTGAGTAATCCACAACAGTTGCCTTGATGTTGTCATTATTGCCACTTGGGTGTTTTATAATACATAATCAATCCTTGTGTTTGGTTTCTCTCAAAAAATAAAGTGAGCTTTGATAAGCAAAACAAAAAATGGGTTGTCTAGTAGGATATATTAAGGTTACAAGATGGCAAAAGCATGGAGAGCGATTAAGATAAAAAATTATGGATCTGTCATGTCCCAAAATTCAACTATCGTCAAGTGACTAAAGTCTCCTTTTGATATCGCTATGTGGACACATTTTAACTAGTTGATTATAAACGATGACAATAACATTCATGTAGAAGTCGAAACAATAATAGTATGAAGTCGAAAAGGAACACTGTTACAGAAATACGAAAATTTTGAAATAATAAGTACAACACAAGTCTTGTATCGAATACATCACTAATCATAGAGCATTTATAAATGACACAATATGAGACATCATATAACAACATAAGGCCCATCCACGTGCACACTGCCACTTGAGTTTTCATATCGCAAAAACATCTACACAAGTCATGCAGACTACTCAGTATCTATGGGGATCAACACATAGGAAAATCGCAATCCCACAAGTGATATTTAGTGCGTTAACAAATAAGCCATAAATCATGTCATGTATAAGCACCAATAGCTATAACATAGGTGACCATGTCGATAAAAGAAGTAATATAAACATTACGGAGACATAATTTGATTATGAACTTTATGAAGATCATGGTATTCCATTTTTGGACACCAACATAAAAGATTATACTAATAAAATCATCAATAGAAAACTTAGTTTCCTCCATCCACATAACATTTGTGCCAATTATGAAAAAGGTTCCTCCATCTTTATTAACATCGTCATATAAACATTTTATTCTTATTTATTGGAAGAGATCTCCTCTTATTACAGAGTATGTCTTGCAAAATAATATAACCTATGACATAGGTCATAAGGGTTTTGACGATATCATTATGATAAGAGGAGGATTGCATTCCACAATGGTGTGAAAATCATCTTTGTTGTTTAGGATGGAACGGCCTCGCAAAACAGGAATATAACACATGACTATAAGGCTACCTATCCCTCCATTAAACATATTTACTTAGTTCTCTTCAATTCATTAGTATAGGCAAAGGTAATCTATATCTTGCATATTTTATATTTCCTTAATATCAAATTATCTTTGGGCCACATGGTCGAATCAAGTCATGAGAAATAAGGGTAACACCAAATCATTTGTAGGGATATATAAGAGTGCATGAAGTGTAAACAAGGTTGGGTGTCAATCTAACCATGATATAAAGCTTTTGTTTGACTTTCAGGCATCTCGTTCATAGTGTACATTCGATTTTCTTCCAAACACTCTCAGCAAATTACACGCTCTAAGCAAGTTCGTTCTATAAAAGTGATAAAAGTGTTTCGGCCATCTGCGGGACTTCGGGCGCCTGTCGCGATGAGTGGGCGTTCGCTAGTAAAAGGATTCGAGTTCCTATCTATTTTGGGCGTCCAATGTTCTATACTCTTAGACACTCATTTCGAGGTCATCAATTAAATCAAAGTGCAAATCTCTATTTGGTTCGGATGCCTGACTTGGCAATCATCAGATTTGAAATGGTATATTAACATCTCTCCCCACGCCATATCATAATGGTCGATCAGTCATTGTAGCGGACATACGATTTGAAAAAGATGTCTAGACGTTCAATACAATGATGGTGTCATCTCATAAAGCAGTCAATCGATTCACCTCAGAGCAAACGTTCGCTCGTAGGAGCAGTTGTTCGGTCTGAAAACTTTCTACTTTATGTCGAAAGTTCTGAACATCTGATTTTTGAGATGCAAGTCATTGTGGTTCTTAAAGTTTCAATCAAGTTTTTAACACCTAAAACACTTTCAAAGTCCAACATATCATGAATCAATCAAATATCAAGAATATGAACATCCAAATATCATTCAAATTTTTTAATCCCATGTTTCATGTACAAACTTATACCATACAAGTCCATCCTCAAAGTCCTCATAAAGTTGGCAAAAAGAGTCCATTCCATAATATTACAGAACACTTAAGTAAGCATAATATTACTAACCACAGAAAATAACACACATAATCAACCTAGGCTATTGGAATCAATAATAATATTTTGAGTTTTCAACATGCTTAACAAAAAAAAGCATTCATCTCACTTATCAACAAGTCAAATAAGTCACCATAATTATACATAAAATCTACTAACAATGATAAAGCATAATTAAGCATAAAGATCAAGTCATATTAATAAAAAAAAATATTTAGATCATGCATCTCCCCTCTTAAGTATAGTAACATCATTTTTTATCATGTTGTATCTTTTAAAACACTAAATGTGTAATTCCCCGAGACCCACGTGACTATCACGTGCTCAGAGTCATCCCAAAGGCACTACACAATTCTATGTAAATAAATTGTGCGAAAAATAAACCCAATAAATGCGGAAATAAGATCGTCTAACAATATAATATCAAGGAGCTGGAAAAGTCCATGACTCCATCATCCTAAATATGCGAAAAGTAAAACTAATATAATAATCTAGTAGGACTAAATCCTACACCATATGCAACATCTCTGTCACTAAGCTTGACCACATGCATCACCATCTTCTATCATCTCACATGCATGAATCCAGATGCAGGAGAAAATCCATGAATATAAAAATACTCTGTACGTAGGGTCTAATCATAACGATAAGTAGATCGATAGTGCTCAATAATAAAATAATAATCAATTAGGAACAATAATTAATAGAGCACAGGATATGACAATATGAAAGAGCTCAACAATCAATAAGACCATAAATCAATGATGAGGATCAATCAATAAAGGGGATCAGGTAAGAGATCAAGGGATCAATCAATCAATTATCAATTAGCAATTATGTCCGATCACTATGGCATCTAATCAATTTCAATTCCATTCAATTCTATTCAATTTCAACTCAATTCAATTCTATTCAATTTCAATTCAATTCAATTCAATCCAATTCGATTAAATTAGGGAGCGCTCAGCCAATTATGGGAAAACTCCCTGTCTCTTTCATGTAGGCAAGTGGGAGATCAAGCCACGATAAGCCGCCCTCCAATAATAGCGCTAACAATATATTCGTGATGGCGGGGACCATGGCCATCACAGGACAGTCATAGCTTCCCTAAAAGATGACGTCTCCAACTTCTAGGTACACTATCTGCCCCATACAATACTATAATAATAATGACACAGGAAGCTTAGGGACAATCAGAGAATATGGAGACCCAGCAGTTTCCATCTTTTATCTCGTTTAACCTAAAGACCTATCTTTAACAATTCACTTTAAATTAGACAAGGACTCAATCAGGGAAAAACTACTGGATCGACATCATAAGGGATCACACAATATGATAGGATAAAAATGATATAAATCTCAAATCAAATCTGAAAGATATGATGAGGTCAGATCTGTGTGTGATATGATCAGGGACGATCAGGAACAATAAATTATAGTAGCCATACAATTTTCTATAACAATTTATCCAAAATCACAATTTCTGTCCCCAGAACCCTGCCCGCGTCGGGTGAAACCCAGGCCGTGTTCGGAAATGACTGATGCCACCTCGGCCAGGGCAAACCCGGGCCGGGTCGACCGGTTCACATCCAATTCAAATCGCGCCGCGACCTCGAGTCGAGCCGAAGGCAGAACTCGGGTCGGGTCAACAGGAACTCGGGCCGGGTTGTACAACCCGATCCGATTCCAAGTTCAACTCGGTCCGGATTCAACCAAATTCGGATCGGGCACAGCAGAATCCTGGCCAGGTTCTACCGCCAATGGAAAAGTGCGTTCCGACGCGACTTTCCGACCATCATAATTTTGCCCTACGATATTCAAACTATGCATACACTGCATCAATAGAATCCTGGTACAAAGGAGAAGATATTATGGTTCCATGTCACGAAAAATCGACGACATAGGAATTCTCCCTACGTACTAAAATTGGTTGAAAAACTAACCGAATTTCCTTCTCTGACAATCTGCACGAACGCTGAACCTTGTGCCGACGATTGCTCTCTGTCCTCGCTCCGAAACTCGTGATCACCACCTGAAACTTCTTCTCCTATGTGCAGGCTTCGAAACTAGCCACCATACATTCTTGGGGTGCCTCGATTCGCGTGCAAACGAGAGAAAAAAGAGAGCTCGTAGACATAATTCTGTTTGCCAGAAAAAGGGGTTTCCAACCACCTTTAATGCCTATTTATAAGTGCAGATTTGCGATATCAATTCTATTAGACCTTGGATTCTTTTAGAATCAATCTTGGCCATCCATCATTAATTAATCTATTCATAATTTGTCAGATTTAATTAAATTTGAATTTAATTGATAATAACGCAATTAAATTCAATCCCTCTCAAATTCCTTCTTATCTCTTTAACCATCTTATCTCATAATTTTCATCAATTTCGAAATTAATTAATTCCAGAATATTAGCATTGAGATTTTTGGATCTATTAAATAAAATAAATCTTATTTATCTATTTTTTTGAAAATCTGGGTCGTTACATAATGAACTTCAGTACATAGTCCTATAGTAAAGATCTTTTAATACACTTTTTTGTTGAAAGTATTTTTTTTTCTTCCTCCTCCGTCGCGTTCCAAGTCTTCTCCTTCACTCTTTGGTTCATCTACAGCAAAAAAAACACAAGTGCACCAAAAGTAAAAATAGAGTGGAATTAGTCAAATGCCAAAAAGAGAGGAGGAACAAGGTGAGAGTAATGTTAAATAGGTTTTTGAATGATACGATTAATTTTCCTCCATCCAAAAGTCAACTTTAGAGATAACTTCTCGGATGTTCTTTCGTTTATTTAAATTTAAAAAAAAAATGTGTGAGTCAACGTCTTTTCGATAAAAGTTGCAATCTAGCAGACGTTCGATAAAAGTTGCGATCTAGCAGACGTTCACTCCCTTCGACGGACGGCCATTTTGACAACATGAGCAAGTCATCATTTTATTTTATTTTATTTTATTTTAAATTGTGAGGTCTTAAAGGATTACTGAAACAAGTTATCAATAAACATGCATTCTTAGTTGAAAGTAATAAGCACATTATCGAAATAATGTGGAAGACAAAGCAGCGGTAAATTATTAATAATGATGCATATTTAGCTAACTCAATCGATGGAGTTTTAATTAAATTCATTAACAACATTATTATACACTATCTACTAATTGCTACCCGCTAGTAATGGTGAACACGAATTTAATCCAACCGCCAACCTGACAAATCCAACTTGAATCAAATGTGAAATCGAACTCAAAATATTTCAAGTCGGATAACAAATTAGAAAGAATTATAACTCGACCTGATTGACTCAACATATCAATAATTATTTTAGATATTCAATTTAACAGTAGATAGAATTTAAACTTAATTATATTTTTTTCTTATTTATTCCGTTAGTATTATATGTCTTATTTAAAACTTATATTTACTCTTAATATGATTAAAAATACGAAAAAGTTAACGAAGATAATTTATTTTTATATTAAATTTTAAGCCCTCCAAAATCCAATATGATGATTTGACCCTACTCTTCCAACCTAGCGACTTGTCTCAATCTTTTAACGATATGAGCTTGTGGTCAAACCTCGACCCATTGTCACCCCTAATTGCCAGTTATTATTCATTAATCAAATTTTATTTATTGATCATATCACTATTTACTATTAAAATGTTAATCAAGTAGCCTATTGAACAATTAGGTGGAGAAAAGAGAATACTAGCGTTAGGAGGTTGTGGACTTAGATTAAAAATATATATTAGATATTAACAAAAGTAACGTGATCCGCTTGATCACCATTAAACTCCACCCCATGGGCCGCCGGCCACGGCCATGACAAAAAGAGTCGGGCCAGACTTTTTCGTGGCCATATGAAATGGGTGCAGCAAAATTGCCATAGTGCCATGCAGTAAAAAGGGCAGACAACATTGATATTGGTTAGACACCAATCACCATGCCTGTGTAACTTCATTCTCAACGCTATTGTTCCAATTATACACATCGTCCTCGACATGAACACACGCACAAGAAAAAGGACACACTTCACAGGAAACACTTCACAAGAATTATTGACATACATACGGCCAAGAAGAAACCACACAATCTACGTGGTACTATGACCTGCTCCGTCGCTTCAACACCACCCAGCAGGCCAGCATGTCCCCCACCCCACCCCCCCCCCCCCCCCCCCCACCCCCCTTCACCCTTCAAATAAAATTTACAGTTGCACTTTGGATTTGGAGCTACTCTTCACTTCTTTACATCTTTTGTTTTCTTATTTTTTTTTGGGATTGAGATGGACAAGCGGGGAAAAAGAAAAGAAGACAAAAGATTGGAAGTCTCCAGGGCTTGCCGCTATACTAACGCGATACGCAGCCACGCCGTGCACTAATTACGGACGACTTGTGGCGTGCCAGAGCCTGGAAAACGTGGAGGAGATGGCGAGGCCGGCCATGTTGAGGCCCTTCGTGCCGCAGTCCGGGACGGGGACCCACGTCCACGTCCCCTGCTGGGGTCCCTTCGCTCCGGTGGTGGTAGGCGAGCCACGCCAGGTCCCACGTCCCCCTACAGTTGGACATGAGTACTATCCGGACCGTCCCTTCCCTCTCCACCAGGCACCCCATCATCACCCCGTACGGCCGCCTCACCGCCTCCACCACCGCCTCCGGCGCCCGGGGACACCAGCTCCCACCCGCTACAATCGGCGCTCATCCCAAGCAGCTCCACGCTCGCGATCGCCCTCGTCCGTGAAGCCCCCCGTCCCCCTCCTCCTTCCTCCGCCGCCGCTGTCGACCTGATCACGGCCACGGTATCCGTCCCCGTACACGTGGAACCGATCGCTCGTCGCGAACCCCACCAGCGGACCCCCGTCGAGTCCTTGCGGGAACCTGGGCCGGTGGACCGTCGGCGCCGTCTCGCTACCACCGGCGCACGTGAGCACGAGGCTCTCCGCCCCGAAGTGGGTCACGCTGAGGCACATCCTACTGTCGCTCCCAGGAGCCGGCAACTGCGAGGGCGGCCGTCTCCTGGGCCGCGATCACTCTCCACGCGTCCGTATCCGAGTCGTACTCGAAGATCGCCGCCGGTTTTGGAACATGTCGGCGAACAGGAACCTGAGCGGTCTGAGCCGGAGGGGTCCGCCACCAGCTTCAGACCCGATCGTCTCCATGACGAGGTGCCACGGGGGCCGAGGGGGCTCGCCGGGAGGCGGCGGACGGTGCGGGTGGCGAGGTTGACGGCCACGAGCTCTCGTCGGGCGTTGGAGGCGAAGAGGAAGAAGCCCCCCGAGGCGGCGAGGAAGTAAATGTCCTCGGTAGGCGGGACGACGGGGGCGAGGATACCGGCGAGGGATATCTGGAACCAGCGGCCGGTGCGATCGTTGAAACCGCGGAGGACGGGAGTCTCGAGGGGGGCGCTTCTTGTAGAGGAAGAGCCAGCCGCCACCGCGGCCAGAGCGGAGGTCGTAGAGGCGGCGGAAGTCTTCGCCGGAGACGAGGGAGTCGAGGAGCCTGGAGACGGAGCGGAGGCGGAGGAGCTCCGGGAGGGCGAGCTGGAAGAATATCTCGAGTAGGAGCTCCGACGGGAGGAGGCAAAGGCCGACGGCGGAAGAGGGGGAAGAGGAGAAGGAGGGCAACGGCGCGCTGCGGCGATCGCTGGTCATCGGCGATCAGCGGATTGATATGAAAGCTGAGGGTGAAGGATTGAATTGAATTGAATTGGGAGCGTTTGGGAAGTTGAGAGGGGTTTAGGTGGCGTTTTGGGTTTTTATAGCTGAAAGCAATGGCAGTTGGCTTTGCCTCCGTTTTCTATTTTTTTCTTCTTTTTTTAATTATATAATGAATAATACTTATTTCGTAAAATATTTATGCTTACGCAGACCTACTACAAAATCAAGCTATTAATCTTGGTCAAAATTATACTTTTTATGTGACGAGTTTATTGAAATTATTGCTCATTTATTTATCATGAGTTGCAAAACGAAAAGAAAGAATCTAATACAAGACAAAGTAATTGAATAGAAAAAACATATAAAGAAATATATAAATCGTTTTTGTATAGGTCCATTAATATCTTCTAATCCGTTGTGTACGAGCATGTTCGGGGGAAAAAAACAAATAACTATGTTGTGTTTTTTTTTAAATTTTAAGTCGCTAATAATTCAATTGCATCACGCCAAGTTATGAAAACACGAAAAAGACAAAATTTAAAATTTAGTGTGTACGCGAGGATAACAGAGAGGTGGATGAGGTGGGTGTAACGCCGCTTCCGAACTATTAACTGTTATAACTGCTACGGAGCTCTTGCTTGTGTTTTCTTTTCTTGCTCTTTCTTCTTTGATAATAACGTGTTACCCGACATTTTTTGGTTAATTAATGATCATGATACGCATTATATATGGTATTAGTAGTAGTAGTCAAGAATGGTTATCCGATATATGACCATTATTATTTGTATCATTAGCTTAAACTTAAACGGATAAAAAATTTATTCTTATTTGTGTGTTTTGTTAGGAAAAGTTGGTCGCTTTAATGGATAAGTAAAAATAATTAAGTATAATTGACTAATTTTAAGTCACTAAGTGAATTCATCTTTTTTTTCGGTTAAAAAATGTCCATGAACTTAATGCAATGAATCGAAAAATGATCTAGAAAATAATAGGTACATAAAGTTTACTTCTGGGGATTAAACTCAACTGTCATTTTCTCAGTAATTTTATCTATGAACTCCTTCACCATGTGAAGGGATTCCCCAAAACAAAGCATTTTTTTAGTCCAAAATTACTCATAATTTTGTCCCAAAAGCCAATGTTACTTTTTTTATAATATTACATATGTACTATATATACAGTACAATTGATAAAATCTTATTTAGTAATATTGAATCGATGAAAAAAAATACTGATATATCAACCAAGAATAGGTGTAGAGCAAAGCACTCGTTTGGCAAATTATCTCCGATTAATTAAGTCTTAGGGGATCCTAAGTTGACATTATCTCTTAAGCTAAAGAAGATTTGCTTTCTCGATGTCCTCACCAGTCACCACAAAGAAACATTATAAAATGCAAGACGGAATTTTCAAATTGATGTAATTTGGATCCCTGTATCCTGTATTTTCTTAAGGCTGGAATGCATTGATGAGTGACCCCACCCCCCAAAAAAAAAAGTATGAACGATGTGAAGGCATCCATCATATTATTATCCTAATCCTCTTTGTATGATGACAAAGATGACAACATAAACCAAATTGGGATTATTTTAGTGGAGGAGATGAGTAAGCCGCAAGGACTTTATCATAATATTTATATCATGCAAAAAAAAATTGCTTAATCAGTTTCCCTTCTTTATAGTATCAGGAGTATCACCTATTAGGCAACAAAAACTAATATGTTCATTTGCTTATGGGCACATCGATGTTGAGAGGAACAAAAATAAAATAGAATAGCAATAATTGTTCCTGGTGCAACCAACAAATTCCTTCTCAAAATTATGGATATACAGTTATTTGATAGTGAATGGAATTTGAATAAGGAAAAATTGATAACACTAGATACCAAAATTTTAAATTCATTATTTTGAACTTCGACGTATGATAATTCCCATCGATTATTTTATTTAAAAATTTAAAAGTATTCCATCATATTATCACATTTTGTTTATAAATCATAAATTCACATATAAATTATTAGTTGGGTGAAATATATTTTGGCAAAATAATCCATTTAATCAAACTCTTAAAATTGTCTATTTCGTACAGATCTTGTGTTTCATTTTTCTAAATTAATATATAGACCAATTGTTAATGTAGATTAATTATATATTTTCCTATAAGAGCAATCACTTCTTTTTTTTTCATTCCCATTTTTCTATTATTTATTTATTTATTTATTATAAATAAAATAAAATAAATTTTGAAGGTATTTTATGTTTGCTTTCTTCAACCTTAATATTAACTTATATTATAGTATTTATCGCACGCTATAATATCATTTTATCAGTAGTTTAAAGTGATAATATATATTTGAACAGTTATCTAAAAGTATGGACGAATTAAAGAAATAGCTAAGGCCGACCAGAAACCGGTTGGTAAACGTTCTTTTCGCCTTCTTTAATGTGTTAACACATGAATAAACTGTGATGCCATGACTCTTTGTTTAAGATAATAAACAAGCAATAACAAGAAGAACAAACTACCTTACATGCAAAGAAGACTCATGAATTCAGGATCTTTCCTGAGCTTTACCACGCACAGTACCCAAATATAATATACAACATCCTCATACATGTATGCCATCCATTCCAAGTGGCATAGTCTAAAAGAAGAAATATAAATAAAATTAATTTTAAAATTTTTGATTGGATATCATTAAAATTGAAATACTTCTAAGTTACAACTGAGATATATATGTGCCACTACATCAAAATTATATTACAAGAAAAAATTTATTGTATTATATCACTCTCGAGGACAAAAGATAAGGTACGTTAGGAGGCGTTTGATCACGGAATAAACAGAGGAATATTGCTTTATTCATGGAATAGAGTGAAACATCACTTTGGTTAAGGTTATTTTGGTCCTAAAAATCGTAAAATTACTTAAAAATAATGAAATCGTTGTTTTATTCTCATAGATATTCTTCATAATCAAAAGAATAATTATATTCTCATATTTATTATTTTTTAATCATTCTTTTATTTTTTTAATCTTACCATTTTTATTAATATTTTTATCATTATTATAATATTAAATATAAAGTATTTTAGTTAAAATATTATATTTTAAAATTTTATTCTCTTTCATCCAAATATTAGAAAGAATAAGAATATTTATATTTTTTTCGAGAATACCATATTATATTGTTTTATACCATGTTATACTGTACAAAGCAAGAAAGCTATACTGACCTCACTTATTACAATGAATTGTTTTTTTTATGTCACAATTCTTGCTTGAGCATTTAAAAACAAAAACTGGTTTGACAAGCACGAACGAGGCCACCAATCAAGGAATAGTTGACCATTAGCGCAAAGCAAACAATAAACAATATAACTAATAATAATTATTATTGTTATTAATAGTAATACTGCTGCTGCTGCTGCATTTAGAATTTCTCTTTTGTGAAAAAAAAATATTATTGTGAGTCTACAAGAATTCTTAACTTCTTTAAATTTCTCGTGTTCCATTATTTTTCCAATTTAAAGTCAAGAACAAGTCAGATGCTACGAGTCACGGTTCCAACATGACAGCCAACAATTTTTTTTTTAATTGGAGCCACTATTCTTGTCCATTGGTTCATGACATCACCTATGAATAAAGAAAGCTTTTGATTGCTTCGTGACATCCCAAAGCACCATCCCCCCCTACGTCCATTCTCCAAAGTTTTTGATAAGGAGTCGGACCAATTCCTCCAGCCTCCAGCATTAAAAAAAAAGACATGAGTGCATGACCAACAATTCTACTATTACATTCTGCATCATGTCTGACAATTTTTTTATAAGAAAAGGCACTTCTCCAGTAAACAACCATCAAGTTTGTAGCATGAAATTTAGGAAACAAAAATATTTGCCTAACACTCTGTTTGGAGGAATGCTCGTTAAAGAGGAAGGAAAGAAAATGAAGAAAAAAAAAGAAGATAATTTTTACATTTTAATTTAAGGTTAAAATGAAATAATATAAATGGAGAAAAAAATAAAGATTCTTTCCATTAAAATTTTATTCAAAGAAAAACGATTTTTTTTCCTTTACAATAGAGTGTAAATATTTGGATAGTATCTTACTGAGGGGGAGGAAAGTAACGTGAGTGGGAAAAGATAGAGAAGGCAATTTATGAAAAGAAATTGATTCGTTCGGATAGATACTCATAAGAAGAGTAAAAAATGAAGGATAAAACTAAGAATATTTATGCTATTTTAATATATATATGCTTAAATTTTATTTTCCCTTCAATGTCCTCCATTTACTGTTGAAACACGAATGAATAAAATGAAAAGGACGGGAATCTGCCTTCCATTCTCTTAAAATCATATCCAAATTAAGTAAAAAGATTCCACCTACGACTAGTTGCAGTTGTAGATTTCAAAAGCACCTCTCACTTTACGGGACAAATTAACAATCAAATGATAACAGCCAAAACTGTATATTACAGGCTACTTATCTGCTGCTCGGGTAAAAGTTTTATGTATTTTGGAGAACATGCCCTGACTCCGAATGTCGATTAAAAGGAAAAGAAGGCGAAACTAGGAAATGACTCTTTCTTGTGCCTTATGGATAGTGACTTTGTCTTCTGAAAGTTTAGACCTTGCATCTCAATTCTGCTTCATCAATTGGAGCGGTTTGTTCAATTATCACTGGTTAGCTTCTCATGAGCAGGCTCTTGTATCTCGGTCGTCGTGGCTGAACCATTAGCGCCTGATTGGCCCAATGCCTTCACCTCTTCCACCTTCTCTGGTGTTTCTCTCCTTTCCTTCTCAAGTTCTTCCCTAGCTAAAGGAGAAAACTGAGAGTCCAAAGACCTTGCAGCTCCTAACCATGCAAGAACAATCACCAGTAATATTCCTCCAAGATAGGGAGTGGAGTTGGCGAGGGACCCGAATGTCAAAATCATGAATTGTTGTATCAATGCACCTCCAGACTTTCCCAACGGGTTGCAGACAACATCAATTGCCGCCTTACCTTTAACCTATATGGTCAAACGAAGATTTGATATTGTGCACGAGTTAATTTCCAAGATAAAGAAGTGCTTTGAAGTAGAGTTGATAAAACTTTACTCAAATACAGCAGAACTGCTACAATATTTTGAAATTACTCCTTGCATTACTACATGAAAAAGTAAAAGCAGGATACTACCTAAGAACTAGGAAAAAAATCACATGAGCATTCAGTGTCATCTTCCTAGCACAGTCCTTAAAATAAAATTCCAGGGTTATTATCAAAACACCACCAATCAGCAGATGCACAGTGACTGGGAATGAGAAAGCATATGACATATAATAGAAGGACCGTCTGTAGAAAAGCACAATTGCTGCAGTTTATAAAGACAATTATGTGTTTGCATGCAATACGAAACAATGAAAAAGTTATTACGCCAGCCTGTGCAGAAAGGCAACGCCTCCATCATCTTTTCACATGTAATTGGTAATATGCAACTCATTAAGTATAAACATTCAACCAAGAATATTAAAATGTGACATTGACTCAAAGTTAAGTAACTCCTGTGAGTGACATTAAACCAATCAGTCCTTCGATGAGCTTCTTAATGGTTAATGGCCACATGCCTTCTAATATACTAGTATATTTGCTTGAAGTATAGACACACACAATTATGACCATGCAGTGAGTGAGTTAGAAGTTATAATTCCTATAACATATAGCAGTCTCTAACTATAGAGTTAATCTCCAAAAGTAATAGAAAAAACCAGTCACCAGTAAATATAAGTTTTGACTACTTAACTATATGATCCTGATCATGATTTGTGACATTTTTGGTAGTAAATATGTAGTACATATGTATCTTATTTAACACAATTAACTCATGCATATATGTTTTGGATAAAGATGAAAGCTAGAGTTTGCTGAGGATACAAACCTTCATGTCATCATCCAACGGGATATAAGCCATTTCCTTGCAGGGATCGAATAAGCTATACTTTGCGCTCTTACTAAAAATGTTCTGCAATGCGCCAACGTAAACAGCGGCAAGCAGAGGAGTAATTCCGAAACTACCTAACAATGGAGTCAAAGGTTCCCCAAATAATAATAGAGAGAAAAATCCGACTCCAGTTAGCAGCAAGACAGTTGGTGTGATCATGGCTGCAACACCCCATCCAAATTTCCTAAGTATAAGGCGACCAAGCAACATCATTGTGAAGGTTGCAATACCCGTTGCAGTTGAGAAGTCGCCCATAAAGGATGAGTACTCGTTGGGACTAGGGAACTGGAAAAATGTTCAAAGCCAAAAGCAAACATGAGTGCGGAGTAACATGGTCTTTTAAGTATTAACATAAAAGGGTGGGCATAGACATCCAATTAGATAAGTATGCCTGGAGTAGAAAATGTCACCTGAGCCTTCAGCTTTGACTTCCATGTGACCTCAACTAAGTTGATACTAATTCCATAAGCTACCACTAAGGTAGCAAGATCCCTCACATACCTAGAAGAAACCAAGACCTTCAAGCTCTCCTTCATTCCTAGCTTCGGTTTTTCCTGTGAGGAGGCACCACAGTACACAATATCAGATGCTAATGTCAATTAGGAGCAAACAAGATCGTGCAGGGGAAAACTGGGGTCACCTTTTTCTTCTTCCTATCTGATTTTGGCATGGAAGGATCATTAAGAACGAATTTATTCACTCCCCAGTAAATTCCAGTGATTACAAGACCCAGCAGAACCACAATGCTCATCATTCCTTTCAAGGATATTGCCCAACCATCAACACCTGGACCCAAGTTCTTCCGCATGTTAGAGAAGTACTTGACAGTACGTCCGGAGAAGATTAAAGCTATATTAGCTCCAAGACCAAACAATGGATAGAATTCCTTTGCTTCTTCTACAGTGGTGATCTGGAAAAAGTTGAAAGAATAGTTAGGCACAGATAAAAACTAAAATTCCGGATTCAGTAAGAACAATTAACTCACCCTTCAGAAGTAAAAAATATTATAAACAAAGAGTATGAATAACATGCTGACGCACCCTACACAGACCCTAACGAATAAGACTGGGTTCCAGATCGTATGGTTTCCATGTATCAAGTACTGAATTACCAGTTACCATAGCAGTGAAGATGAAATGACTGTTATGTTTCAAATGCTGCATAATGCTAGGATTATAAGATTGCTAGAAAATGTCAAGAGACTGGACTTCTCACTTCTCAGAGTTTCCAATCCATTAAAAGAATCCAGAGAGCAGATACTGATAAATAATTCAGGGCAAATAACACTGCATCGATACTGATTATCTCAGACGATAAACTGGGCATGGCATCAGATCACGTCAACTCTTGGCAATGATAAAGAACTGAATCAATTAAGATGAGCATTTCGTCCAACAATTTAAAAGCGACTTAACAAATATTCCACAAAAACCACAGGAGCAAGTGACGACTATAACTAAATAAATAAGACATCATTCATTCAAATCACGATAGAAGGTTACCTGATTGGCGAAACCCCAGAAGAGTACCGAGATTACAACGCTTCCCCACAGCTCTGCCATGACATAGAACAAGCAAAAGCTCCAGATCCTGAGGATAGCGACCGGGCCAAGGAAGCTCGGGCCGAGCGCCGCGAGAAGCCTGTCGGCTAAGGCCGTCGGGTGGATGGCGTCCCTGAGAGGGTACAGCAGGAAAGCGAATGCTCCAAAGAATGCGATGAAGGGGAATATGACGGTGTAGAAAAGAGCCTCTTTGGACAGCACGTTGGAGAGCTTAGTGTACAGCAGCATGAAGCCTATGGCCATGGGCAGGTTGACCCATGTCTTCAGAAAGGGGATGATCTCTGCACTGCTCCCCTTGGCCGTCACCACCAGAACGTCTTTGGTATCCCTGAGGATGGTGTAGTTGAACAGGATGCAGAAGAACATTAAGCCGAGCGGCACGATCTTCTTCAGCGTCAAGAGATCCACCCCCAGGAACTTCTTCGCCTCGGTAGCTCCTCCGTCCAAGCCGACGTCTCCATCGGCGGGAACGTCCCCAGCGGCGGCGGCGGCTCTGCGTTGCAGCAGGCTGGGCCTCGTTCCCGGAAGGAGGAGAGGCCGCTTGGCGTCATTAGCGGAGAAGAAGGGACGAAGGCCTCCATCGGAGGAGGTGCTTAGGGCGCTGCGGGGTGCAGCGGAAGTAATGCCACGGACGTGCTTGTTGTTATGCGCGTGAAGGAGGCGGCTTCTCAACGTGAGCAGTGAGGGGCGGAAAGGAGTGGGTTTGGGGATGGAAGGAAGGGAGAGAAGCCCTTTGGCGCCGATGCAAGCAGCCCCCTCCATACCTCTTCCTCCGACGGAATAAGGCAGCGGCGGCGCCGGTGGCGGCGGCGAACAGCAGCACCGCACAAAGAGCGCCGAGAGGGAGGAGGCTGGAGATATGGAGGGAGGCGAGGAGGTCTCAAGCCGCGACCATGTCTTTGAGTTTGCTCTATTTATTTATCTCTCTATCTACTTCTAAAGGCGGCTTTGGTCGACAGGAGCAAGAGAGATTTTTTTATTTTTTTTATTTTTTCCTTTTTCGACGATATTTTGTACCAATCAAATCCGACACGAGGGAATGAGGAAGGAGAATTAGATATTAATCCAACGGACGGATAGGATTCACGGGGACGCTGATCTGATTCGAATCAGAGGCGTTGATTGTAAAGTTGCGAGTTTTTGGTGAGTCTAAACGAGAAAAGTCCGATGCGGTTGGTGGGTTCGTGTCAAAAAAGGCAGTCATAATTATTGTAATTTAATAATGATTAATCATCAGCAATAAAAGCGTAATAATCTTACTACTTAAATTGCTATTATATTATTGGAGGAGACAGCACATAAGGTCGTAGTGTAGGAGTATAATACACATCTTTGTATTATAAAATATAAAAAGATTAATTAAAATTCAATCGTAGACAGTGATTTAATTATAAAAAAATCTATTACACTTTATATTTAAAAAATAGATGAATCCTGATTACAAACATTTATTTGCAGTAATAATATGTTGATATTGTTTGGTATAAAAAGGAGTTGGAGACACGTTAAATGTGCGGTTTATTTTGGTTGCATGTGAGCCCCGCTGTGTTTTTTCGCTTTTTGTTACATTATCCTCGGTTCCGGACAACGAAGGAAAACGAGGGCTGCACCTCTGCCCTTCTCTTGCCCGTTTTTCTTGCACGCGCTCACGGTTTCTATGCATGCTTTTCTCTCCGTTCTTATTTTGAGAATTTATCAATGTTAATTACCTCAAAAAATAAATTTAAAGTGAGTTTGGTCGAAAGATTTAAAAAGGATGGACTAAATTTGTTTAGGATGGGATGGATTTAAAAATTCTACCTTTTAAATATAATATTTATTGAGTTAACTAAGAAAGTTGATTGTCCCTAAGTTCTGACTTAAAATTAAACTTTTCAAATTGATTATTTTAGAGGAGTTAAAAATAATTAACGCTAATTTACTCTTATTTCTTCTCAATCAAATTAAAAAGAAATTTTAAGAATAATAAATATAATTATCAAGTTTAACCTTTCCTAATTCATATATTATAGTTCATATCCAAATAAATAGTGGATGAATTAAATCCATGTCATCACATTAATTTATATCCAAATATAGTTTAATTAAACATCACCACAGTCAACTTTATCACTTCTTACTGTGTCGTCCTACCATTCTTCTTAAATAAATAACCAAACAAAGCTTCAAGTGTTGTTTTGACGATCGGGATGGGAATACACGATGACCCCATGACACTTCGATCTTAAAATTCAAATCAAATTAAGAATAGTGTAATATTTTTATTTTTTTAAAGGTTATGGCACGTGTTTTTTTAATGTTTTATGATAAAACATTATATTGTTATTAAGAGTTTTTTCTTATAATTTTTTTTGAACTATGAATCTTTTTTCTCTGCCAAAACTTTTAAATATTTCACGGACTTCTCCTGAACTATGTCACTTTTTCACTTAAGTTCATTCATCAATGTCAGTTAATTTTCTCATCATTTTTTAATTATAAAATGATCAAAATACCTTCGTGAAGTTCATATTAGTGTTGCTTAGCGATGTCCTCATGTGCGTAGATTGTGTCGGGGAACTTTTTTTAATTTTAAGCTCACTTATTTAAACTTTGCGATGATATTTTGGTCATTTCATAATTTAATAAAATGAAAAATAATAGAAAAGTCAAAATGGACCTAAGTGAAAAAAATAACATAGTTTATAAAAGATCAGTTGAATATTTGAAAGTCATTGGTAGACGTGAAAAAAGTTCATAGTTCATAAAAGGTCAGAAAAAACTCTAATTATAATTGAATAATATATAACATTTTCATTTTTTTAAATTTACTTATTTTATACAAAAAATATCAAACATTGAGGTTAAGCAAAAAAAATAACATCCAAGAGTCGAAGTGAGGGAAATGATTTGCCCCAGAGAACTGGTAGTCCGAATGGAGGGAGAGGGAATCGGAATCTATCCTCTCAACCATGGTTATGAAAATCGCGATCTTGATCGTACAATCTTACGATTCTATTTAGAATCTGCGATCTCGATCTCAACTTTGAGATTGTAATAGCAAGATCGTAAGATCCTACTGATCCTGTTAATCCAATTTTTTCTAATTTTTTGTTTTTTTAAATTTTCACCAAGTGCAACATGATTTTTTAAAAAAAATAAAATTAAGAAAAAGGCTATTGGTTATAATTAAAATTTTAAAAATATTTTTGCACAAAAAAATCTATTATAAATGTATATTAAAAGTAATTATATAATTTTATTTCATATTCATCATATTATTGATATTTTTTGTCAATCTATATTAAATTATTATTATATAAATAGTATATATATGCATTTGTAACATATCTTAATAAGATAGTACTCAAGATAACATTATTTATAATTTAAAATATTACAAATTTATTTTAAAAAATATTATTTCACATAATTTTATATATTAAGCTATTATTTTATATAGGTAGGATCTTACTATCTTCGATCCGATCTTACGATCTTCGATCTTACGGACTCCTTCTGATCTTACATATGATTCCGATCTTGACTACCCTTGTCTCAACAATGACCCATGTACAATTGAGGAGGAGGTGGACCTATTACCCCTTTTTATATATACATATATACATATATATATAATCAAAAATATATATAAGTAGTTGCCCTCCTAAATTAAAGAAAAACAACAAGTTTAGCCAAAATTTAAATATATTTTTTACCCTCTTAATTAAGCTAACTTTTATTAACTAAATACTTTTTTACATTTTATACTAAATGTTTTAATATTAATTAATTAATTAAGTTTGTATTTATAGTATTATTTTGTGTCCCTCTTAAAAATTTTTGGGTTTGTATCCTCCGCCCCAAAGGAGTCGAGGTGCCATCTCTAATCCAAAATATTTTTCAGGGGCTGACTGACTTTATCCACCTTTATAATAAAAAAATGTTCTTTTTTCGAAAAAAATCGCATAACCTCTTTGATGGTTAATTATTTATCTTACACATTTTAACTTGTTTTTTTTTTCTTTATGAAAATCAAATTCATCAGTTCTATGATCCCGAGGTTTTAAAAATATATGATATTATTTATTATATTTAAATTGCAGAATTAGAAGATATAATATAAGAATTTTTAAATGAAGAGAGATAAAAATACTTGTAGTTATAATTTAGGTTATAAATTTTTTAAAAGATTTTATATTATAATTAAATTAAAAAAATTAAGTAATGATTAATCAAAATTACAACCTATAAGTATATCCTATATCGAGCATCTTTTCCGCACAAATTATTTTGCACTCTATCTCTCCCTCTTTGAGACACAAGGCGCGATATTGATCGACTTCAAAAGTGAGGACGCTAAAAACCACAACGATGTCACGACCCACAATCAAGGGAGTCACGACTTTAAAAGAGAGTTTGTGGTTAATCAATACATGGTTCATCGTATTTTTGTACCTATTACTATGCAACATGATTTATGTTCAAATAATACGATTCACACACAATACGACATATGTGTACCCAAGCAACATTAACTTCAGTTGTTAATATCTTTGTATATTTCAATTGTTATTTTTACACTTGTTAGTTAACTATTTAAATGGCTTTGCTATTTGTTTGCTATTGTGATTAATTGATGTTGTTGTTTGTCTTAGTGTTTATATATGGGACTGAATGATTAATTGTTGTTGATGGAATGCTATATGTGACATAAGTGGGGATGGTTAGCCAACTTGTAATAAAATTATGATTATCTGATTGTACAACAGCCATATCCTCTTGTGCAATAAAGCTCAAGTATCCCCCCAAAAAAAGGAAAGATTCTAATCCAATAAAATGTAATGGTGTTTGTGCCCACCGGGTCATTATTGCATAATTTAAATGATATTTTCTTAAAAATCATAGAGTTCTCATTATTATTTGATAAGATCGAAGGAGTTAAACACAATAACTTTCGCATTGCTGCTAATTTGATAATTAATGTTAACGATGTTGACATCATTTTATAACTAATATAGAAATTTGGAATAATAACATATAATTATCGTTACTTGATAATGATTAATTATAAATAAATTAATATAGATAACATGATAATTGAAAATCACGCGTAGTTTATTATTTATATTTGTTTAAAATGTTCAATTGATACCACCAACCGATGGAGTAGTAAACAGCTCATTCTCGTTTAAACAAAAGTTTCGAAATCGAATCTTGTGAATATAAAAAATTTCTATTAAGAGATTTTCACTGTTAGACACGCGATATGAGACAATCTTATCGAATTAATTAGGTACGATAATTGAATCAATCTACAACTTGTGGATCATGTACATAATCATTAGTTGTCTCATGAATTAAACCATCAATATCAATTTTTTTAAAAAACCAAAGACTACAAAAAAATGTTCAATTGATATTCTTATTTAGGGTTTAATGGGGGTCCTCCCCCTTGTGAGGGGGGAGGACCCCTCCCCCCATCCGCGCCCATCGGATGGAGATCCGACGGACGCCTTTTTTTGGTTCAGAGGGCCGGTTTGACTGAAAAAAGAAACGGTTCGGCTTGAAAAAAAATCGAAAAGGAGGAGCGACGGTGGCGACGTCGGCAATAGCAGTGGGCAGGCGGCGGCAGCAAGCAGCAACGGGCAGACGGCGACAACGGTGACAGCATCGGCAGCGAGCAACGCGGTGGCAGAGGCGGCGGCATCGGTGCAGCGGCGGCGGCGGCGGCATCGGTGGCAGCAGCAGCGGTGGCGATGGCGGCATCGGTGGCAGCGGCGGCGGCATCGGTGGCAGCAGCGGGGACGGCGACCTCACAGGCGGCGGTGATCTCGCGACGGCAACGAAGATCGTACGGCGAGGAGACCTCTTCGCCCCAGATCGGACCTTCTTCGCCCGGTCCGACAGCGACGGCGAACTCACGAGCGACGATCTCGCATGCGGCGACCTCGAAAGCGGCGGCAATCTCGTGACGGCGATGAAGATCGTGCGGCGAGGCGACCTCTTCGCCTCCGATCCGGCCTTCTTCTGCCCATCCGACGGCGACGACGAACTCACGAGCGACGATCTCGCAGCCGACGACCTCGCGAGCGACAGCGACGAAGATCGTGCGGCGAGGCAACCTCTTTGCCTCCGATCCTGCATTCTTCGCCCCGTCTGATGGCGACGGTGACCTCGCGAGCCGAGAACGATGACGGTAGCCGGCGGGGCGACGGTGACCTTCTTCACCCTATCTTCACCGAGAAGACGAGGGTCTCGTGGCAGGGAACGACAACGGTCGTCGGCGGGTGCGAAGTAGACGACGAGGGCAAAAAAAAACCGAACTCATTTCAACGAGAAAAAATCGGACAAAAAAATAATTATTTACTCTTGAACCGGGAAAAAAAGTGCATCATCCGATGGACGCGAATGGGGAGAGGGCCCCCCCCCCCCCCCCCCCCCCCCCCCCCATTAAATCAGCTTATTTATATTTGCTCTACCTCTCATACATGTGGATTAGCAAAGAATGCAGAAAAATAAGAATAATAGATAGTGATGATAATATTAGCAGTTGCTTTAAAAGTTTTTCAAGATTAGTTTCATTTTAGAATTGATTAGTTGTTTTTTTTATTAAAGTTGTAAATTCATGAATGCAATTTTTTTCCTACATTATATTTGAAATGATTTATTTTAGAAAATCGTTTATGTGTATTTTAATGTTGACTAATCGAAACTAAAGAAAAATTGAATTCTGAAATTGGGTAGCACCTTTTTGTGAACGCATGTTTGGAATGCATTTGGAGAACTAAAACAATATTTTTAAAAAAAGTAAACATAAGTCTATTATTCAAAAAATTATGATAACATTTTTCCTTGTTTCATTTGAAACACATGTTGATATTTTATTTTCTTCTGTATCAATAGGACGTTTTTTTCTGCTCATGTGCGAATAGTTTTATTTTTATTTTATTTTCTTTCTTTTTTTTTAGAAGTTATTGTGCAGGTAGTCGAGGGAGTCTTTATTATCACTATAGTAATCAAAGTGCAGGATCTGTTTGGATGATGGAATCAAAATTTCAATTAGTTTTAGAAATGTGTTTGGACAATAATTTTGATGAAGGAAAACTTGGACCTTGGACTATGTGAAATGAGGATGGGATTCAAGGTTCGTTCAGCTGGCGTAGAATTTAAGTTCTTGCGTTTCGTGAAATTAATTTTGTAGAACTCACAACCTTGACTGAATTTGTTATTTTGGATGAGCATTTGATAGAACTTGAACAAATTCTTATTCAAATTTTACTACCGAACGCAGCCTACAATAACATTTTTACTCTTGAACTAACTTATCGTAGTTCATAGTTTTGTCATTATTTTATCACTTCTACCTCCTCCATAATTAAAAACAAGGGTGGCCGGTACCTTTTGCCTGCCTTGCCTGGGGTTTGGTCGCATGCCACATATATGTAAATTAATTTTGGGGTTTGATTGCCTCGTGACAGCTATCTTATATAGCAACCAAGTGCTCCTCACACCAGACCGTCCAAATTAACCCTTACCATATGCTCATTTTCTTGGAAAAAAAATAGAATGCTTATAGTTTAATTTTTATATTTATGCCTAATTAATTTAAGGGTGGTCTTAGGTTCTTAGCCCCTCTTTGAATTGAAGGAAGAGGATATTAAAAGAGGATAAGGAAGGAGAAAATGTTGGATAGCTCTCTTGAGGAAATAAAAGGAAATGGAAGGAAATCTTTTTTTTTTCCTTTTTTTTCAATCCAAAATGGAAGGTGAGAAAGAAAAAATAATTAATTATGTTAAATTAATTATTTGCCTTCTTAAATGACACTAAAAATATATAATGAAGAATATAGTTATCCATTCACTTTTTTTATTATTTTTTTCTCTTGTTCTTTTTTTTTTTCTTTTTCCTTCCCAAAGGAATTTACCTCTGCCCCTCCGAAATATTTTCTTACATTTTGCCCCACATTTTCATTTGCTGGATTCTACTCTTCTGTTTCATTTCTTAATTTCTTTCCAACTTTCCATGCCCCAAATAAAACGAATGTGTCAGAATGTATTTCTAATTTATTTTGCCTCTTTCTCTTTTTTTATATTTTTTGTTTTCATAATTTTAACTTATTGCGCTCAACACATTATCTTTTGAACTATATTTTAACATTATATTTCAAATATTATTTGTGAATAAAATTTAAAAACTTGCATCTTAAATATAATAAATTTCATAAAAACATAATGAGATAGATGAATATGTTGAAGGGCCTACACCCAGCTGTAGAGTCCTCAACGTTCAATCATCAGTCAAGGGTCAGATCTTTTGTGAATTAAATTAAACTGACTAGATTTGATCACGGTCGTCCATTTTGAACTAATGATTCAGATTAAATCAAACAAATAAGGAAAATAAAAGTCCTAAAATTGCTCCAAGCGACTCTCTCATCCCGGCGGCTCCTCCCTCTTCGGAGGAATACGACCGAGCGAGAGGAAATATTGCATTTCCCTGCGAATTACAGTTTGCCCGGACTCCAATCCCTTGCGCTCTCTTGTCTCCAATCCCTACGAATTCATACGAACCACATAATTTGGTAGCTGCTCACTTCTCTTTTTTTTTTCTGTTTTAAGCTTATTATTATTATCATGCCAGTCCTTTTAACCTTGCAATAATAAACATAGTAACAGTCCATGGTAATTATTAACTAACCCAATGTTGACTTATGAATGTACAATGCAATGTCATTCGTAGGGGTGTGAACCCAATCCGACCCGAGCTGAGTTGGGCATTGGTTAGGTTAGACTCGATCTGACTCAGGTGATCGGGTCGGATACGGATTGAAAATTTTAATTCGAATCGAGCAAATCTGATTTGAATATTAATTTATTTTTTTAAAATTTTTTATTTAATTCTAAGCTTATTTTCAATTTAAAATGTTATATAATATTAAAATAAAGTGTTTCAAGCAAGAAAATGGTATTTAAATATTTGGAAAACTTATTTTATATTTTTAGAGAATTAAATCATAAAGAATAAAAAAATTATAGTTGAACAGAGATAGTAGAATTGGGGTAATAAAATGCCAAATGTAAGGATGAGGGATGGAGAGTTTTTCTTTGAGCGAGAGGAGGGAGAAAGGAATGCATACAGGAGAAGGCCAGGGTGCCCCACATATCCTCATGTTGTGATTTGTTCTTAAGCCATATTTGACAATCACTATCTATTTATCATAGTAGAAGAGTCGTTGATCTCGTGTTCGTTCACAGAGGGTTTGATCATGTTTCTTAGAGGAAGAAGTCATTTCTCTATCATGTTCATTTTGGAGCCGCTAAATCGTTGGAGAAGGAGGTGCTACTGGTCTTGTGTTTGGTTCGGACGATATGATCAGTTTGATCATATCGTCCATTTTAAACTAACAGATCAGATTGAATCAAACAAATGATAACAAATAAAAGCATTAGTTTCAAGGCAGGATGTAAATTTTCTTCTTCTCTCATCTCGCCGGCTGCTCCAAAATGAGGGTTGTGCTCTACAGATGGGTGTAGAGTAATTGATATATCTATTTGCCTTATAATTAGGATTTAATGATTCTTCCCCTACTAAAATAGGAGGGAGGGGGGACCTATAATTAGGATTTAATTATTGTTCCCCGATTAAAATAGGGGGATCATCCCCTTAATATTTCTGTCGTCCGATGCAGGATGAAGGATTCAATGTAATGTGCATGGTTCAATGTGGTTCGATGATGGCTCAGCACCGGTTCAGCGGCTGCTCGACGAGGACCATCCGGCGCTGATTTAGCTAGGGAGATTGGCAGTGACGTGGAGTGACCAGGGTGAGATCATGAGCGTTGTATGCACGATAGCGGCCACACGAGGAGATCAATAGTGAAAGAGAGAGTGGCGAGGTCGAAGGCAGCGATGATGGGGATGACAATGAGCACAGCGACAATGTCTGAGCTCCTTTCCAAAACACAAAGGAATTGTGGCAGCGGCAATGGGGTGGGGATGATAGTGGGCTTAGCGATGGCACAGAGGAATCGACCAAACTCCTTTCGGTGATGACACAACAAAATCGTGGCAATGACAGGGTTGAAAATAACAACAGGAAGAGGGGTGGGGTTGAAGATGACGACACAAAGGAATCGTGACAGCGAGGGGGGTTTGAAAATGAGCAGTCGCTGATGGTGAGGGGTCGAAGATGAGCGACCATTGATTGAGGGAGGGGGGTTGAATACGGCGGCCGCTGACTACGAGGGGAAGGTTGAAGACGTGCGGCCACTGAACCTGAGTCATCACCAAATCGTGCTGAACCACGTGTGTAACAACTGGCACAAACAACCCCATAAGAAAAGAATTCAAATTCGAATTCGAATTAAAAAAATAAGATGAAACGAACCGAGAATGGGAGAGTAACCTCCTCCGCCCGATTCTCTCCCTCCCGACTCCGTCTCTGAGTGGGGGCGACAAGGGACTATAAGAGGGCACGAGGAAGAGCCCTCGCGCCCCCTTAGACTCCCCACTCGGCCGCCGTAGCACCAGTCTCCTCCTCCTCCTCTGCCTTTTCTTCTTTTTCCTCGGCGAATGGCGCGTGGGCGAACAGAGCAAGGACGATTCGACAATCCTTCAGCGTGCAACAACACCCCTCAACGCACTCTTGAAGACCAGTTGCATCTCCCCACCTGCCAAGGGCGATCGGAACTCGAGAAGAGGACAAACGTACCTCCGTTGAATCCAACGATGGAAAAGAAGTACCTTAGACGTAAAATCCCTTTAGGCAATGATTTGTTAATCATATAATACGTGTGAGGACCCCATATTGATCTAGAGCATGCAAGTTTTGTTTTTCGTATTATAACCATTGTGAATCGACTGTCGGAGGATAGCCGGAGAAGAAGAAGAAGGTCGAGTCACTGATGGCTCGGTTCAGGTCATGCGGGGTCCTGGCCCGAATCCCATATGACCCGGCCTGAGCCGCCGGGTTTTCCTCGTATGATCGCCGCGTCCGCAACTCGGCCCGGGTTGCATCAACAATCGCAACCAATCTTGTTCGAAAGGGCGTGACGACGCATATCCTCGACCCGAGTCGAATCCCGACTCGGCCGGGCCATTCACACCAGCTCCCCCAACAGAAACTCGGCCCGATTCCTCCATAACCCGGCCCGGGTTCTGTCGAATAGTATATGGTATATTGTGTTTCGGCTCGAACTTTCATAGTTGGGCCCCGCTTTCGACAGGCCCACTTGAGACCATGCCCAGTAGTATAGAGACCCTGATGGACCTTTCTCATCCGATAGAACGGGTCGAGAATTAGCATTAAGAACAAAATCATATGACATGATTTACTATTTTGGAGGAAAGGGATCTGACTCAGACCTTTCTCTTATCTATGAGTTCTAAACTCCTCATATGGTAATCAAGATAAGTAAAGAAAATATGAAACTACAGAATTGCCATGTGCCATCCAAAGTACAGAATAAAGATAATGGATACAATATAGAAGAGGGGCAGGTAGTGGATTTGAAGAGACAGTGAACCTACAAGTCTTAACGACCTCTGCTCCTGGAGTACAGACCTTCTCCCACCTGTATTTCAAAAAGGACGATGCATTGACATCTTTCCTTTCCCCAAGATAGTGAACCTACGAGTTTTAAATGACCACTGTTCCTGAGATACATGTCCTCTTCCACCTGTATTCCGAAGAAGATATGCATTGGCATTACACCTCCTCCAAAATGGGTATCACTATCTTCACAAAGATCATAGAGGCACCTCTGACTTTTCAACTTAATCAAGTCGAGCTCGCATAGGATAATGAACTTTAAGGACCGCATAGTAATATAAAAGATGTAGTACCACACAAAGCAAAGCAAAGTATAGTAATATATAACATAGTAAAGCAAAGAATATGATATTGTTATAATGAAGAACAAAGCATAGATATAAATAGTATTGTTCATTGCCTACTATAATCGAAGCATGGAGACCATTAATTAAAGCATGTTACGTTATTGCTTACCCATTATTGTGTTGATCATAATATGATTCTCATTTTATCGCCTACGTTTCTATTATACTGGGCGTTTCGCTTACGGATATTCTATGCCCCTGCATTAAAATTTTGCAGGTGAGAATCCTGCGAGGTGATGGAGGGCGCAGAGCTCAAGTACAGCTGCAGATGACTTCTCAAATTTGATAGCATTCGCCTCTTTTATTTCATTAATCAAATAATTGGTCATTGTATTCGAAAGACATTGTGGTTCTCTCTTTTGGAATCGGACATGTGATCATTCGTTCGAATTTGTTGGAGTATGTAATCTTTTCTTTACTCTCAATTGATTTCATTAAATGTTGATGTCTTTTGGTCTTCCGATGTTTTCTCTTCCGCAATCATATTTCCACTTATTTTGTCATTATTTTCGTTGCCACGTATTACGTTTATTGACTAATCAAGGTCAAGCATATAACAAATAGTGTAGCGTCCTCAGGGTCAACCTGACTGCCTACGTATTAGGAGGATCGATTTTTAAGGACGTTACTTACAACGCGCATCACATCAAGTCATCCATTCGGCATCCAACAACGGAGACAATGGAGAGATGGTCTCCCCTATGGGGGACAATCATTAAATTCTTAAAATGATCAGATCTTATATATGCACAGTGATATTATTACGAGTAATAATAAAAATAATATAATTAGCAATTGCATTAATTCTTAAGCATATTACCACGTGATACGATCTTTCTGCTTTTTCTTTTTAACAATGTATACTTTTTGCTATTTTATTAATATTTCTTTATATTTACCACTAAAACAGTTGCGATGAAATAAATAAATTAAATTATATATTTTTTTATCAACTATTTCGATAGTAACGATGAAAAAGTTAGGTCAATTAATAGTAACGTTATATATATATATATAAGTGTATCATTTGTAATATTTTTAAGAATTAATTTGAATACCTAATTATAAATTATATATGTAACATATAATGATAATTAAAACTTGATTAATTTCTTGATGAAGAAAGAGAAGACAATAAAAACTTTTCATATTCCCAATAACTTCCTTATATGTCATATTGTCATTACTGAAAAAAGAAAGTTGTATCAAAATTCCGTTTCAAAAAAAAAAGTTTTATCAAAATTTTGAGAGTGACATTAAGTCTCAACAGCACCCAAAGATAAAATGGACTCCATAGATTGATGTATTTATCAAAATTTTGAATTGTAGATTAATAGTTCAGATGGTTTCAAAATTCAAATGATTTTAGCAAATGAGGCACTCCGAAATAAACAACTAACGACTTGACTTTCGGCTTGACGAGTGCAAATCGACTGTACTGTTTGCAACAAGATTTCATTCTTTTCTAAACGTATTTTATTACGAATGCGGAATGCATTTTTTTCCTCGATTAGGGTGCTGATTTTTTATATTTAATAATAGATGTCTTGTTAAGTGTACAAATTAATAAAACGTCTCATTTAGCCCCTCTTGGATTGAGGAAAAAGACAGGGTAAAGAGGACAACGGAAAGGGAAAAAATATAATTTATGCAATTTTAATGGAAGGAAACGAAGAAAAATGGTTCAGAAGTTTTTTCCTCTAAAGACATTAAAAAATTGTAATGCGAGAAATCACTTGACTGATCTCTAAAATATAACATTGAGTTATTTTCATAAATCTATAGAAAATTATCATGATTTTGCACATCTAATATCAAATTACAAATTTATTTTTTAGCTTTCTAAATTATTATGACTTTTTCATTTTAATCCTCTCATCCACTTTTGTTATGTTTTTCAATTTTTTTATTTTTTTATTTATGAAAAGATTAAATGATCTTTCTTTTTTAAAAATATGAAATAATAAATATAAAAAATCATTAGAATGATTAAAATGGTAAAAAAATATCATTTATGAGAAAGACTAAAATTATCTTCTCTCGATTTTTTTTTCTTTTTTATATTTATTATTTAATGTGTTAGGTAGGAATGGGTAATTTATTTTTTCATAAATAAAAAAAATTAAAAGTAACAAAAGTATACGGAAGAACTAAAATCGTGATAATTTAGAGAGGTTTATCAAAATAATTCTATAACATTGTATTATAATTTGAAGGGGATATAATTGTCATATAACATTAATATTTAAAATTTTTATTTACTTTCCCTCGATCCAAACAAGATTAAAGTTGTTGAAACCAATGCACCTGAGTTCACAACTTCACATTTCTAAAAGTAAGGGTAAAGAACCCAATTATATATATATATATATATATATATATATATATATGATATAATGGGGGTAGGGGGAGGAAATCCGACGGGCGCGGTTTGTTCATTTTTTTTATTTTTTTTCGATTTTTCGAGCTTTAGACCAAAGATGGGAGGAGGTTCATGGTTCGATTTCGTCTGGTCCGGCATCGAGGTACAAAAGCCACGCGTGACGCCTATTTCGAGTATTTTATCATGTTTTCTCTCTCTCCAACGCTTGCCCCCTCCTCTCCCGATGAACGCCGCCAGAGTCCGTGAATGACCTCGGCCGACCAGATCTGTGCGTCCCCATCGCCGTCGACGTTCCCCACGCTCAGATCCGTAACACCCCGACGAGATCTGCAATCTACGCTTCCTCTCGCCGCTGACGTCCCCGAGGCGCTCAGATCCACAACAACCCAGCCATATCTCGCGTCCTTTCGCTGCCGACATCCCTTGCGCTCAAATCCACAACACTCTGGCGACCGACGTGCTCGAGCTCGCCTTCGCTGAGGACGATGACTTTCGACCGCCAGAGCACTAGATCTCGCCCTTCATTGAACTCGCCCTTCGCCGACCTGCCGCCTCCGGACTAGATGCGCACTGGACCAAAGCCAACGAGGAACCAGATCTGTGCGACCTCCCGCCAGATCCGTCGAACCTCGCAGATCTCCGGCTAGATTCGCCCCTGCCGAGCTCGCCCATCCCTCTCGTGCACCTCCGCTGCCGAGGTCGTGCATCGCCGCCATCGAGCTCATGTTGCCAATGCGTTCACCATTTTGAGGAATACCTTTTGGTTGTATTAGAAGTATTGTATATTAAAATTTGATAATTAAGATAACAATTATATGCATGCATGATATTGTCGAATGGATGTCTGAAAGTGAGATGAGATAAAGTTCAAGGACGAGAATGTAGAGAGAATGAGAAGCATTTTTCGAAGCTATTTGAAAGGCTTATCTGAAAGGTTAATCTCATCGATTGGATGACAAAACTGCCTCGATGTTTTTTGACTAATTTACAAGGATTAACAACAAAACTTTTATAAAGGAACACAAGTTTAAGGATTAACAACAAAAAAAGTACAAAAGCACAAAAGTTTAACTAGTTAACAACAGCGATTAAACAACATGGAGATCGGCAACCGCGAGGCGGGGTGGGCGAGCTCAGCTGCGGCAGTGGAGGTGCACAAGCTCGGCGGCAGCGGTGCGCGACCTCAACGGCGGCGGTGCGCGACCTCGGTGGCGACGGCGACAATGAGGGGGGCGAGCTCGGTGGTGGTGGTGCGCAAAATCGGCGACGACGGTGATGCGGCGTGCGAGGCTTGATCGACGGTCCTGCGGTCGGGGGTCACAGATCCGGACAGAGAGGCTTGGCGGGGTCGGCGGCGCGAGGTCGGTGAGCTGGTCAGCAACGAGGCAAGGTCTACGCGAGGTCATCGGGGGCTCGCGGATCTGGTTGGTGCTCAAGGTCGCGCGAAGGGTGAGTTTTATCGTCATGCTCGGCGAAGGGCGAGGTTGGCAAATGGCGAGATCTGGTGTTGGAGGTCGACAAAGCTGTCGTCGTGCTTGGCGAAGGCGAGCTCGAGCACACCGGTTGCCTCTGCGGATCTGAGCGTGGGGGATGTCGGCGGCGAGATGACGCGCAGATCTGGCCGGGTGTTGTGGATCTGAGCGCGGGGAACGTCGGCGGCAAGAGGATGCACAAATCTCGCCAGGGGTGTTGCAGATACGTCGACAGCGGCGGGGACGCGCAAATCTGGTCAGCCGAGGTCGTTCGCGGACTTTGGTGGCGTTCGTCGGGAGAGGAGAGGGCAAACATTGCGCGTAGCTTTTGTACCCGGAGGTCGGACCCGACGAAAATCGAACTGTGAACCTCCCCCATCTTCGGTCTAAAGCTCAAAAAATTGAAAAAAAAATATAAAAAAATGAACAAATCACGCTCTCCATCTGACGAGCATGAATGGGAGACTATTTGAGGGGAAGGACCTCATTATATCCATATATATATATATATATATATATATATATGTATGCACCTCATCACGAAATAGTGCATTTGTCTTATGCTAAATTAAGATGACTACATCAATTTAAGAATCCGAAAATGATCGATATTAACATTTACACATTTGATAAAAAAAAAAAAGATACCGAATTGGTAAACTCGCAATTGGTTTTCGAGCGAACTTTTCTAGGATGTGAATCACGATATTAAAATTTAACTTCAACTAATTTAAAGACTCATATAAATTTGATTACTTCCTCGTTTCAAAATTCAAATGGGCATCAGCTCACACCATGATGAGGACAAATTAAAAGAATACTCCCATTTGTGGCATAATTAAGTTTCATTCGTAGATTAAATTTTGCAATAAAAGAATAAATTTTGCAATAAAAGAAAGAACAAAAAGGGAGGAGGTAAATTAAATTAAAAGAAGAAAAAAAAAGAGTTCATACTTTTGATTCCATGTTGTCCATTTGTATTCCTTTTCCGGCGTATTCTTTGGCCTCTTCGCCGCCGATCAGTTTGGTTGTTTCTTCTGCTTTGGTAAGCTGCTCCGCCGCTGCTGCAGCGGCCGGCGGGGGCGCAGCTTTGGTGACGGATCGCTGATAGAGGACTCCGCCGACGAGGGTCAGGAGCAAGCAGGACAACCCGAACGTACTCGCGTGCTTGTCCCATATCATCACGTTGATGGCCACCGTGAGGAACTTGTTCACGACGCCGGTCACCGTGAACGCGGTCGCCGAGATCGCCTTCCTCGCCGCGAACCCGAAGAAGCTGATCAGCAGCCCGAACACGCAGGACAGCGACACGGCGACGAAGGCGTCCGACCGCATCCATCCGCCTTCCGCGCCGTCCGGTCTGTCGCCGGAGGCGGCGGCGAAGACGTCGGCGTACTCCCCCGTCAGCACCCAGAAGAAGGGCGCCATGAGTAGGGAGAGGAGGTTGTTGTAGAGGACGAAGCCCCAAGTGTTGAGGCCGAGGTTGGTCACCATGTGCTTGATGTAGACCATCTCCGTCGTGATGGACGCCAGGTAGGCGACGGCCCACGAGTACGCCGTGAGGCTGAAGGCGGAGTCGGTGGTCACGTACCCGACGGCGCCGCTCAGGATGACGACGAGGGAGAGGAAGGTGAGCCTGGAAGGGAAGGGCTGCTTCCTGAAGACGGTGTCGGCGACGGCCACCAGCAGCGGCGTGAGCGACCGGAAGACGATGAAGGTGTCGACGTTGGCGTGGCGGAGCAGGTTGGTGTTGGTGAAGATGGCGAGGTAGAAGACGAACGCCGCGGGCAGGAACTTCTTGGCGGTGTCGAGGGTGAAGGGGTCGTGCCGGAGGACGCCCAGCTTGCCGAGGCCCCAGACGCCGAGGACGGAGGTCAGGTACTGTAAGGCGGTGAGGAGCCCCGGGTAACTAAACTTGGTGATGGCGTACTTGTTGATGACGGCGAGCAGACTGGAGCACAGCGAGTACCCGACCACGAGGGCCGCGGTGGAAGCGTCGGCGGCCATGATCGATGAGATGCCCTCTTCTTCACGACGACAAACTACGAAAGCTTTTGGATCTAGGGATCGAATAACTCTGCGTGAATGCTGCAGATCTATCAGTGGTGCATAGATCGTGGGTATATGACAGTGCTTACTTGAGAACACGAAGAGGTGTCTTCTCGCGTTAATTTTTATATTTTTGTTCAATTTTTGGCGCAAATTATGGGTTCGAGTATACTTTTAAAAATAAAAGGCATTTTATTCTTCTGATACTTTTTTTTAAGGTTTTGCACATGGTATTTTAGAAATTAGACAAGTTATCATTACAGTTTTTGGTTGATACCATGAATAAAGTTTAAATTTATTTGTCAAATGATAACATTTTGCATTCTTCTTATATTGTTATAATCTTGCTAAAGTTGCTTATACGAATAAATACAATAAACATTTATATAAAAAAATGTTAGTTCAATTTGTTGAAATCAAATGCTATAAAAAATGGTCACTGAATTAAGTTTGTCTCATTGCATATATATTACATATTAAGAAAGAGATTTCTCTCAAAAGCATAAAACTGGAAAAGAAAAAAAATATAATTTCCTAGCAGTTTCTATAAAACAACTCTAGTACTTTATTAGACTCGGACTGGCTATATATTAACAATATCAAGAGGAAAAAAAAGGCGGAAACCTTTGCGAACGTGATGGCGACTTCGTGAAGGCTTTCGCAGACAACGAGTGCTTGCATGCGAGTTGCTTGGGATGACCATGACCAACTATAAAGTATAGTGAGGACAATCGCTGACTCCTACTACCACTTAGAATTAAGAAATTTTGAATTTGACCACTATGTATGAATGATATATATATTTACTCATCATTGTATTATTCAACAAGGTGAATTATGTTTATCATCTATATATGAAATGTCCATGAAAAAGATATTTCGCGACTTGTTGTTTTATGTTCAATTATATTCCATGTTACTCAACTCGGCTTAATCCGAAATTTACGTGCACAAGAATACAAGATCACTACCCGAAGACTCCAACGCACGCCAATCTTTCTTTTCCCCGTCATTTATTGAACTACAAATTAAATAAATTATAGTGCATTTACAAAGATGCTACTATATATTGTGTCCTTTCTTTTAATTTTTGAATTTAATATATATATGATATTTGAATTTTTCTCTCTATTTTTTAAAATAAAATTCAGTTAATAATTTTTTTATCTGATGAAAAAAAAAGATGAGAAACACCCATGCAGTCACCTTTGCTAAGAGATTGTTTCCTCTCCTTATTGTTGAGTGGTGGATGACCGAACTGAAAGCAAGCAAAGGGGCGCCAGGAGCATATCTTAGCTGTCGTTTCGAGAGATTTCTGTTTTAAATGGTCTCTTTAAATGCTATTAGTCCTAGAATAATTGTGCGAATTAAATAACACATTAATTGAAAATTTACCCAAAAGGAACCAAGTAATTGCTATTCAAGGTTGATCCTTGTAACATCTCATGTAGATTGCGCACCCTTTCAAACTCGGAACGGCGCAAGAAAAGAGAGAGAAAACAGAAGGATTGATACTTTGTTCTATCCTATTTTTTAAAAAAATAATGAGAGAGAGAGAGATGAGTCAATGACCGAAACAAACTATTTCTCTGTTTCGATAAAGAACTATTTAATTACTGTGCTGCTAATCTGTTATAGTGACATTGTTGATCTAACAAGCCAGTGAAATTTGGTATTCGAATGTCACTCTCAAAGTAATCTTCAATGCAACAACATAAATTAATATTAGTAAATAATTTTAGCTTCTTAATTTGAATAAGAAAGGAATTAACTAAGTAATATTGTTAGCTATACATAACAATTAACTATCTGAATTTGGAATTTTTTTTAAAAAAGTGTTTAATTGATAAGATCAAGCAAAACGTAATTTTTCCTCTGACCAATAAAAAGTCTCACCCAATGGCGGTGAGCTATGGACACAAAGCACGTTAGGACAAAATCTAAAGAAAGCTGTAGTTCTTATGACAATTTATCTATATTGCTACCCATTAAAATAGGTAGCAAAGTGCTTCCTCCATGACTAGGCGTCCGATCATCCTTGGACGGTAGATCATGGATGCACGATTCAAGCATCGGACCAAGCAACTCGGTAGCAATTTAGGTTTGAAACTTCTTTTTCATTGAAAAGTTTTCTCTCCCCTCACGCTACTACCCAATTATGCTCTAGCCACCATCATCTCGGTTGCATGACAACCGGCTGGTCATAGCTTGCATTTGCTACCCCAAATGTAACTACCTCAATTTTTTAGAGTTGGAAAAATAATATTTTATTATTTATTTTGAGAAAAATGACCATTAATATTATTATAATAAATAATTCCGAAAATAAAGGAAAATATAAGAGGAGTTTAATTAAGGATAAAAATGTATTATGATATATTTATTTAAATTCGAAATTATTTAATTATTAAAATAAATCAAAATTGTTAAAAGAGATTAATTAAAAGATTAAATTTGATCAAAATTGAAAGTTATAGATGGATTGAAAATCGAGAATCTAGAACCCTATAAATAAATTCTTAGGACGGGCCGTCAAAGAAGTTTTCTTCTTTTTGGTTCTCGATGTTCGACGGCAGAGGCATGATGTTCAGGTGATGGCAAAGCATGATTCAACGTCGAATAACTACGATGTACGTAGGGGGATCCGTAGGTTCTTTTATTAATTTTTTATTAGAATTGTTGCTGTTACGCGATAGTTTAAAAAGTATATTGATTAGTTAATGGCGATACCAGCGGGAGTAAAGAACGGATTGCTCGAAAGAAAAAAAAAGGGTTCGGCCAACGATATTTAGGCGCCGAAGGAGAAAGAAAAAAAAAGGAAAAGAAAAGTAATACATGCAGGAAAGAGGATTGGGCGTTTTGCGGCCACAGAGAAAATGAAAAAGGTGGTGAAATACGTAATGCACATTGAAGGGCAAAAACATGGTAATTACGTGAGAGAGTAAATGAATTGGAGAGAGAAGATATGAGGGCGTAAGAGAAATTGAGAGAGAAAAAAAGGGGTTTCAGCGGCGCAAAATATCAGAATAGGAAGAGAGAGAAATTAAGAGGAAAAGAAAAGGGATGTAATTGACGCTTGCACCCAATAAAAAAAAGAGAAAAATGTAGGAGGAAAATAATAATTTTTCCTGAGATGATTTGCGGTGAAAAAAAAATGGAAAGAAAGCAATGGGCTTTCTGTCATGTGGGAAGAGAGATAGAGAATAAAAAAATAGAAAATAAAGATGTGAGAGGTCGAGAGAAAGAAATGATAGAAAATTTCTTTTTCTTCATTTTTTTTATTTTCTCGACAAGGTAATCCATTTATTGAATTTTTCTATTTTTATTGATTTCTTTTTATTAGCAATTTTGATTATCAGTTTATTTAATTGTCTTGCTAATATGATTTAATTATAGTACATTGATATGATATATTGATTTTGTTAATATTGTGATATATTGATTAGATTACTATTGATCGGTATTGATTATCATACTTGATTATATTATTTATCATTCTTGATAATAATATTAGCACATCAGATGATCACATCATCATCATATCAGATCATATCGTCGTTATATTTTATTATCATTATCCAATCTTATCGTGATACTGATCCGGTAGTTTTTTTTATTAGGTCTTGTTTCACCTAAATTAAATTGTTAAAAGACAGACATCTTAGGTAATAAGATAAAAGCTGAAAGCTGCTGGATCTCCATGTTCTCTGATTGTCTCCAAGCCCCCGGGTCATATTGTTATTGAATTGAATTGAATTGAATAGGGCAGATAGTTGACCTAAAGGTTTGAGACGTCATCATCCTTTAGATAAGCTATGGCTGTCCTGTGTTTGGTCATGGTCCTCCGCCATTCACGAATAATTATTAGCGCTATATTGTTGGGTGGCTTGCCGTGGCACTGATCCCCCACTGGCCTACATGAAAGAGACATGGAGTTCCCTTAATTGACCGAGCGCTCCCCATTGAATTGGATAACTCCGAACATTATAAATTGAATTAAATTAAATTAAAATCAAATCGAATTGAGTTGGATTGAAATCGAATTGAATTGAATAGATCATGGTCATTTGAATATTGGCGTTGACTAGCATTGCCTCCGCCCATTGAATCAAATTATTATTGACCAATGACCATTGATATTGAATTGAAAATTCTTAAATTGAATAGTGTAATGGTGATCAGACATCATTGATGTCGTTAATTGTTAAATCAATATTGATCGGTCATTTGATCTTTTCCTGATCCATCATATTGATTTATGACTTTGTTGTCCTATTGTTAAATTGAATCATTGATCCAATGTTCTATCATTAATCGAACAATGCCCTATTGATCAGGCAATTGTTAATTGTTATAGCTATTGATTTGGTCTTTTGACTATAGCCTGATTTAATTGCTCATATTGATAAATCATTATATTGTTAATTAATTATTGTATTGATTGCTTAATTGACTCGTCATTGATCATTTCTTATATTCGATTGAGCATGTTGATTATTTAGTAGACCCTACGTACTGAGTATTTTTATACTCATAGATATTTTCCTGTACCTGGATCCGTGCAGGTGAGAGTGTTTTGATAGAGGATGATTCTGTAGGTGGCTATGTTCAGTGACAGATAGATGTTGCACATGTTCTAGATTGAGTTGTCTAGTTTTTATTATTTCCGCATTTAATAGAATTGTGAAGTTATTGATATTTTAATTATTTTAAATATTATGGATTATTGATCATTATTATTGAAAAGTTTTCCGCATTTATTGTTTATATTCTGCACTTAATAAATTTTATTCCTCAAAAAATATTTTATAGAAATTTGAGTAACATCTTTGGGACGATTCTGAGCACGTGAAAATCACGTAGGTCTCAGGGTGTTACACCAAATCATTTTGAAAGTAAGCAAGGATCGAACCGTGAACTCAATGTTCCCACGTGACCTGATCACCTAGTTCGGATCGGATATGATTGATGGTTGGATCAGACCTAACTCCATCATAACTCGATGAATGTTCGAATCGGGTATGGATTGAAATTTTTCAATCCGATTCGATGTTCTTATTTACTTTTACTTCTTTCTATATTCGATTTAAATTTTTTAAATTATTAAAATAAAATTATTAAAATATGCAATAATATTTCAATATTAAGAAAACTTATTTTATGTCTATAATATGAAAAAAGAAAAAAAGATTGATCGGATCACCGACCAATCGATCCAATCTATCCAAATCAGATCGGATTTGGTTGAATGTCTTACCCAAATGAATTGTTCTTGGATCGAGTCAACCCGATCCATCAACGCCCTACATCTTGCGCATCCACATAAGGAGAGAAAAACACTTAGACCAGAAAAATCACTACTGAACCATATGATCCAACACTTGAACCGTTTATGTGATCCGCCATTCAGGGACGATTGAACGTCAGGCGATGTAGATAATACTTTACTACTCATTTCAATGGGTAAGGCGTCCATTAATTTCATTTATTTACATTTTCATATAATTAAATTATTAAAAATCGTACTATAACATCATTTTATAGCACGTGAGGCGAGAGCACATTTGAGAAGCTCACTACAAGAAAATTGTGAAGTTTCGACGGATAATTTTCCACGAATAAATATTCTTTGCAACTTCTGACGAACTTTTCGAGGGAAAGAAAAAATCCTCATAAAATATCGACGGTAATTTATCGATGGCCTCATCTCTCGATAATTATCGACGGATCTTAATTTGTCGATCGTTCCGGGCTATCGGTAATTACATTAATACTAAAGTTATATATAATATAATATAATATAAAGCCTATGTTTGGTATTTTATTATTAATATTTATGATGGTCCAAGTCGTCAATAATTAAATTAATAATAAAGTTATATATAATATAATACTATGCCTATGTTTAGTGTTTTATTATTAATATTGCCGACGATATGGACCGTCGTGATTAAATTAATAATAAAGTTATATATAATCTAATATAACGCCTTATATATAATATAATATAACGCTTATGTTCAATATTTTATTATTAATATTTTTTTATGATCCGGACAATCGGTAATTAAATTAATAATAAAGTTATATATAATATAAAACCTATGTGTATTATTATGTTATTGATATTTCTAACAATCCGGACCGACGGATCTCAATCTGTGGGTAGTTCCGATGATTCAGCCCATCGATAACTAAATTAATAATAAAGTTATATGTAATATAATGCCTATGTTTAGTATTTTATTATTAATATTTTTTGAAGGTCTTACAATGTTAATAATTCTAGTTTCATTTCCTCTTGCCCTCCCCGTCACTTTTACCCCCCTCCCCTTCTCCATCCAATGCCTCTTCTTTCGGGGGGGGGCTCCCTCTCCCGCTCTCATGATTTGGCCGTGATCTAGCTGCCCCTCACCCTCTCTCTCTTGCCCCACGATGTGGACATGATCTGGGGCCATGGCCGGATCGCCTATCAGGCAGCTGGCCCCCCTTTTCCTCTCCCGCCACTCGTGATATGGTCGGTAGCAATCTGATCGACTGCCAGGCGACCTGGGTCGGGAGTATTAGAACATAATTTTAACATTGGGTTTAATATAAAAATAATTATATAATTATGAATTGTCAAAATATATTAAGGTTCAAATAAAGTGATCAAGTGTTTATGGTTATATTCATTAATATGAAATGATATAGAATTATATGTGTAGAGACAAAAAAAATGTATATACCAAAAAGTTAAAGGATGTATATATACCAAAAGATGTATGAAGTTTAATAGATGTATATATATACCAAAAGGTATATAAAGTTTAAAGGTGGATATGTTTTGCATGAGGATAAAAAGGTATATACATGATGAACAAAATATGCATCAATGTCAAAAAGACATCTATTGGAGATCAAAAAGTGCATTTGAATTTCTTTTATGGGTGAAGATAAATCCCTTACATCAATGTCTCCATGACACAACCATTTGGATGAAATCTATTTGGTATATTTTTTTTATATTTCTCATCCGTGTTAAGAAGAATAAATTTTTATGGTGTCATTTTGAAAGTTCATTCCATCAAGTATTCGTGAATATAAGAAGTCGACGAACAACTTATTCGTAATTGAAAAAGAGCGATGGACAAATATAAATTTTCGCATTCGGTTTATTAAAATTCCTAATTATTCCACACGATTCAATCTAGTTTTAGTTTTCTTATTAGGATTCGCCTAGCAGTCGCGGCCTCATATGGCAATAAGAGATCAAAATTACAAACTTTAAAATAGGTAATAATAAGAGATCAAAATACATCAATTTATTTATTGATCTTGTGGTAAGAATTATAAGGAATTGGCAACATTTGACCGTTGCTATTAATTATTTAGACAAAATGTAGTAGTGCGTTATCAATATATTGAAGATTGAAAAAATGACACGATAATTCAGTTGCGTGGCTATTTCTATGAAAACAATTAGCTCAATTGGGTTTTATGTTTTTAATAAGATATATTTGAATTTAAAAGATTATACTTTATAAATGAAATCGAATTTCCCTACGTGACATACAATTACTTATAGTGGCATGCGTTAACGTATCACTTATTATAAGGGAATTATAATGAGGAATTTAAATTTCACGCGTTTCAAAATTAAAAAAGTATGTTTAAATTATAATTCAAATAAAATGAAAGTTCTAATTTTCTTCAATTATATCGAAATAAGTTATCAATATTTTTGGCTTAAAAATACATTGATCCAAAAATGAATATTTATCTTTTAAGAATCATATATGAAACTATCAGGGTCCGTTTGGTGCATTACTGATTTAATTAATCGGTAATTTAGATCCCCACGTAGATAGATTATCACTATTTAAATTATCGATAATATTACATTACAATGTTTGGTAAGTACTGGTAATTATAATAATAATCAAAATGGATATCGACAAAATTATTAAAATACTTCTCAAAATTATTTTAGATTTTAATAACATGTTATTATAAATAAACAAAGAAAAAATAAAAAAGTGAATATGTATACGAAATATGAGACAAAATCAAGAGTTAATTGTAAAAGATTCTAAATAATAAAAAGATGAAGTTAAATGATATTTATTTATTAATAAAATATTTAAATAAAATTTTAATTGAATAGATTTTTTTTAAAATGCATTCCGACAAGTTGATAATCTGAAAAGACACTTCCCTTGTCTGCTATTTAAATTACTAGTGAGATGATAATCAAAATTATCAAGTACAATAACAGCCAAACGAGATAATATGATGAGTCATGAAAATTTTAAATAAAATAATTAGATTACCTCATAGGCCTCTTGTAGTTCTCGTCGATGTTGGAATCTAATAATTTCGTTAATCAGCTGTTTTGGGTGATCTAATATTTTCGTTGAAATGAGAAATAAAATAAATGATGCACGAGGCCTGAGGTTGGGCTGAGGACAATAGGGCCGGCCTATCAGATTTCGTTTCGGGGGATACGGCCCTTTTCGTCCGAAACATTATTTTATATTTTTTTCTCAAACTCAAAGAAATTATATTTCGATTTCCTAGCGAAAAGAAATCAAAATCCAACTACTTTATCCTTACTGTTAGGTATTGGGTAGTCATTCCAGATACTTATTATTGCTGTATTGTTATGCCAAAACAAGTCAAATGTACAATTTATATATATTTCAATTTCTTAAGAATATAAGTATAAAGATTTACATTATTATTATCTAATAGTCAAAGCTTTTGGATAGATGTTCATCTCATATAATTTAACTTCAAATCTTAATGTGACCGGAGATCATAAGTTATAATAATATATCAACATTTTTTTATCTTCCTTAATACACTACAAGAAAATTAGAATTTTTCGATAAAAAGAGATTCTTCGTAATTTGTGAAGGATTTTGATCCTTCGAAATTTTCGACGATTTCAATCATAAAAAATAAATAGATTATTAAATATGTTATATTATTATTTTATTTTTGGAGGGTTAGCAACTCAAAAGTTCTGACGGATACGTATCCGTCGAAACTTTTGACTGTCCGACCATCAGTAAATAAAAAATAATATAATATAAGTAATATTTATTATTATAATTATCGATAGTTCAAACTATCAAAAGTTTCGACGATATGGACTATCGATAAATTTAAAAATAAATAAATATTATACAATATATAACATAAGTAATATTTTATTATTATAATTATTGACAACTCAGATCGTCAAAATTTTCGACGATCTAGACTGTCAGTAACTTTAAAAATAATTAAATATTATATAATATAAGAAGTATTTTATGATTATAATTATCGATAGTTCAGATCGATGATGTTCTTATTTCTCACTCTTTTCACTCTATCGATGATGATGTTTTAAAAAAATAATAATAATTCTAATGGTGTTAGCTCCAGTGCTTGGTCTATTCTCATATCTGTTCATCAGGTCGGATACGGATTGAAAAGAGTCGATCCAACTTGAGTTATCGATGACTCGAATATATATATATTATTATTTAAACTCACTATTACATTTATTTTAACATTTTTAAAAATATTAAAATAAAATTAAGTATGTAGATATTTTAAAAACATAATTTGCATATAAAAAAATAATAAAAATATTGTTTATATTAAATAAAAATAAAAAATAATTATTTATAAAAAATTTACGATCGTACCGAGTCTAGTTAATCCGATTCGTTTCTAGTAGAAGCATCACCACTACACATATCAAATACCCGGACATTTATGCGAACTATGAATTGGCTACCTGTGAAGAAGGCATGGATTGGGACGAGAAGAAGAGATTTTCCCTGATTTCAGAAAACGACCTGATAATGACAGACAGGCAGAACGACGTACACATGATATTCATCTTTTTTTTCTTCCGAGGACAAAAATCGATATAATGCATGTCATGATCATCCGAACAGAACAGTGTCACGGGAGGGATGATGCCACAACTTTCAATAATGGGAATTGCATCCGAGGACATGCACTTTCTATAACCCTATAATTGTTTTTTTTTTCCTAAAAAATGTATTTAAATAGTTAAGGGAAAAAAAACAAGATTTTTATGAAAAAAATATACTTGAAAATGAAAAGAAAATCATTACAAATTTGGATAGGCAAGGGAGTCCTCTGGTCTTTTCACTTTGAATATTGATCCTTATATATATAATGATTACTTATGTGGTTCACCCATATGAGATTATATATTTATAATGCTTTAGGTACTTAAATATTGTATTTTATCCTTTTTAGCCTACTATTTAATTTCCTCGTCCCCTATCCCTACGATGCTTTTGGTATTTTTAATGTTAATTTTAAAGTTAAAATTTTGGTCCGATTCATTTAATTATTTTTTATTAATAAAATATATAATAAGTTTATAAAGAGGTGGAGTTCAAATTCTCTTACAAAAATTATGCATTAGTATTTTTAGTTCTTAGACCTAATTAGATCATTACCGTTAGTGGATTCATGACTACTCCAATCGAATCATTATAGCGAAGTCGTGAGGCAGAAATAAAAGTTTTTGTGACTTGAAGTCCACTATTCTATTTTTTTTGGAACAGCATTGGGTACAAAAATAATTCTCCAAACAAGTGAATTGATTTCTACAAAAACAAAACAAAGAAAAGTAAAACTTGGTGTGAGATGCACGGAGACCAACGATGTGGAAAGTGGGCGAGTCGATGTCATGGTTGCATTGGAATGACTTGGAATTGTTGATGCATGAGATCTATAAACCAAATCAATGACTCCATCAGGTCCTATGTACATACTTACATGTTTATAATAATAATATATTATTATATTATTTTAAGGAGCAGATGGAAACCAATTTCTCTACGTCTGCAGCTGTGGCATTAATTTTTTTTTGCATACAAAAAGTTATATACTTTATAGCATTCGAAGTAGATAAATCGATCTATAATATAGAGATGAATTTTTATTATAGTTATATGTTAATAATCCCTCGATTAGTGAACACATCGAGACGTGTATGGGTCCCTGCCAGTTTGGTTTGGACGACTGCAGAAAACGGATATGGACTTGGATAAGAGCTGTCTATAAGTACAATTTTCTTTTTCGGTAAAAGACATATAAACGATTCATTTAAAAAAGAGGAGGAAAAAAAAAGAAATGCGACCTTCTATCTTTCTTTAATTTCGTTTTGTACAATTTGTGTCTCTCTCTCTATATATAGGGTTCAATACATATGTAGATCGACGCGTGTAAATCAATGTTTTTAGGTAAGATGCAATTATAAATTGATAGTTTTTTATTGTATATAAATTGTATTATAAAAATTAACAACTTATCTAAAAAAGATTGATTTACATTATGTAGATCTACACCTCTATTAAATTCTATATATAATTCGTATTCAACTGTAATGAACTTTTTGTTGTTTCTAGACGAGTGTGTATGTCACTGACAAAGAAAATCGACTACACGCAGCTGATTTAGGGATTGAACCAATAAAATATTTAGGAGTCGAACATATACTATAAATAAATTAAAGTAATATATACAAGTAAAAGTTATACTAGAACAAATATTTGCAATAAAACTCAAATTTAGTTGAGTTGAATTCAACGATTTCTAGATCAATTCAGAAGTGTCTATCTTTTAATTAACATTGAAAATATGTACATGTTAAGGTAAACGCAAATACTATGTCTTAGCTTAATCTTGAAGGACCAAAACCCTTATTTCACCTTATAAATTATATATTTTATTTTTTTGTATATGTTTCAACATATACTAAAAGTCGGGGCCACCAAACTAACCAAGGCCTTCCACCTATATAATCCACAATTTTAGAGCAAAAACATTTGCTTCAGTCACAGTCACAGTGCACCGAGCCAATGATGAAATTATTAACTTTTAAGAAAGCAATAAAATGCATATTTTTTTTAATATTAGGGTGCATTCATGCATACGCATACATAGTTTCCTAGTCATTGGATCTATGCATAGAAGCATGGAGGGCTGAGATGTGATCGCCTACGTCCTGTTCTTCACGCCGGCGCGTCCGGTTCGTCCACAAGCCGCCTTCGTGAAGATCGGGATCGCCGGTTGGCGTAGTAGCAAAAAGGGGGAGCACCGGTCCCCCTATGCGACATCGCTGTCAAGGTTGCAAAGGGGCCGATGCCCCCCTTTCGTTGCTGTGCCGGCACAGATCGAGGACGCGACTCCGGTGACAATGAGGAGAGGGAAAGAAGAAGGACGCGACTTTGACACTGTCGGCGGTCGAAGGGTCGGTGATCGACGAGGGGAGGTCACTGATCGGAGGTCGACAGGGAGATTGGCGAGGTTGGTTTTTTTGAACCAGGGTTTTTATTAAATCAATAATTGATAGATTAAATCTCAATTAGTATAACTAAAATAATTTTGATCTAATGGTTATGAGTGGGTGTATGCACTGAAATAATTTTGATTTGAATGCACCTAAATGTGTATGCACTATGTTATTCCTCTCTCTATATATAATATAATTTCTTAGACGAAAACAATTAAAAAGTCGCTCGACGAACGCTTAGTAAAAATAAATCATACTTTTTAAAAAAACTTCTATGAAAGAAAGTTACCAAATGCAATTTATGTATAGTTCCATGTTGATTACGAATACTACAAAAAAGAATGAAATTAAGAATGATCGACATTCATATTTTAGGATCCACTTAGTAATAAGTCGAATTTCAAAATAGAACTTAGTGGAAAAAAAAATACAAGTTCGATTCTTAAAACCATAATTTGATTAAGATTACTCGTGCGAGATTATCGGATTAGTGACAAATGACAAAGCTTGGACTGTTTTGCTATCTCTATTGAAGCAACATGTACCATGAATGGCATTCAAACTGCGTGTCACGACGTAGAAGCATTTAAAAGATCAATCACATTAAGCGGCATTAATGAGATCGAAGATATCACGTCGATCGAGCTCCAGTACTAAATGCTACTCACGGCTTATTTGTGTCGTTCGGATGGATAATTTTGCGGAAAATACTGTTACATATTCTTATAATTAAACTTTATTCGACAATAAAATATCGATCACGTCCTATTTTATCCACACTCCTCGTTTGGATGGTCAGTGTATAAGGATGTACGAAATGACCTGCTTTATCCTCATTTCAAATAATTATTTGACTCACTCAACACTAAAATGACAATTATATCATCGCTGCGATGGTGGAATATTACATATTTCATTATTTTTTACTAATATTACAAATACGAAAAATAACGAGTCGGCAGAATTAAATACGTCTTGATTTATGTGCGGACCCTGTGGACAAATATTCTCAACCCATGCGATGTTTGGCAGATTACGATCGTTCGATCGTTTATCCAGGATCCAAACAGCGATTTTTTTCCTTGCCTTGTCGAAAATAAAATAAATGGCTGAGACCGCTCAATTTAATTCGATAACAATAATAACATTTCAGATTTGCAGTCTACTCATATTTGAACATTTATTTTTCTTCTTATCATAATATATTTTGCAAGTTTAAAGAAAAGATAAAATGTAAAGTAACATTTTGATGCGAATTAGAGTGTTAAACTGAGCTGGAGTTAGTGGAGGAACATGCAAATAGGAGGCATGCGGTTTCGCCTTTAATTGATACCGAGTGTTACCGACAAAAGCGTATCGGATTAGATGACAATTAACGATACGTGGTCAACAATTTACCCAATCGCCACACTCATTGGTGGGCCATTGATCTTAAAATGACTAAACTTATAATCATCGTTGTTTACCTTCATTTGTATTAATTTAATAATGATATGTGATTTAGGGGCTATGTGACTAAATTTATAAATCATTCAAAATGATTTTTAAATAATTTTAAAGTTTTTTTCTATTTGATAAATGAAAAAAAGAGATAATGAATACTTATTTTATCTGCTTATAAGTTAGAAAAAATAAAATGAGGACTCTAACTTATTTTGTGTAAAAAAAGAAGTTGATCAATAAATGTATTATTTTATTTTTATAATATATATATTTCCTTTACATATTTTTTATATTATAATATTAATAGTTTTTTATCACCTGATTAAAATAATATCTTATAATTTTTTTATTATCAAACACATAACTGTTTATTTCTAAAAATAACTTGAACAATTAAACTACTTATCATCATTTTAATTTATCAATTATTTTTCTATCAGTTATCGTATGCATAATGCATGCATGTGATGGATCTTTTGCATGGATTCCTGGCATGTGCACCCGAAATCAATGGAGTATATTGTTATTCGATGAAACGTGTTTGCTAATTACATCAAATAATACAGTATATAATGTATATTAATCATTTGGTGACCTATTAATGGCGTGGAAAAGGTGAATATGCTTACATCCCTTTGAACTGTAACAATCTGTTTTTCCCCAGAAAAATCAAAAGGAAAACAAAAAAATTAATGGTCTAGACAATTAAAATACGAAAGAAAATAAAACCAAAGTTAGAAAAAAATAAAGCATACATTCAATTAAATTATGATTTTTAAATTAGAATATGACTTAAAGTCTTATTTCTCTATACATCTAATCCAACCCCTCCCTCCTCTCATGTTCTTTTTTCCTTTCTCTGATTGCTTTTTAAGTGATTAAAAAATATATAGAGAGATATCAGATATACTTTGTTTTTTTCTTTTCAATTTATCGAACAGTTTATTATTCCACCGATTAGATCCCGATATTTGATTAAACGAGAGAGACTCGTGAGCGCAAAATTATCATGGGGTGGGGGCAATGCTTTCTTCTTCTTTTTTCAGTTTTTTTTCTTTGAACATAATTGTTAAATTTTATATAACATTTTAATCTTTTGATCTACTACGTCTCAAATTTATTTTGTCAAGTAGCAAACCAAAACCATCATGTTTTACATCGTAAAGGTTATTATTTTGCATAATCATTATAATTAATATGCAATCTATATCACTAATAAAATAAGATTGCCACCTTTGAATATATACTAACTTCATATGGTAGTATTCGATAAACAAGGGTAACATAAACACAATTTGAAGTAGTAAAATGTATATATCATCAAATGTTACATTCGATTTGAACTCCAAAGTCCAAATTGTACGAAGTCGACGACATTTCTGCCTAACTTTTTATATGTACATGCATGCATCGTAAACTATCCAAAACATGCAGAGGATACAGTTTTACTTTATTTTTCCAACCTTGGTTCGACATTTGATTCGCTCTCTGGTATCAGATGACGTATAGATCAATTGATAACCGAAGAAAAATACTTTATTTAGCCAGCTTCCCATTTCGAAAAGTGATACTAAGGACTCAATTCGCGTGATATTATTTATGAATTAAAAATTAAGACACCATCAAACTTAACTATTAGATAATCTCGCCTTCAGGGCGGACTTACCTTGTAAGTGAAGATGACTTGACCCTCTTAAAATTTTGATTTTTTCTAACTCTATATATTAGCATACAAATTTTGTGATTATTGAAGTTGGTTCTCCTTAATAATATGTGGTGTCGCATGAAGACATATCTCTTGCTTCATGAGTTTAATTTTTTGTCTTTACCATTTAGAATTAAATTTGAAATTATTGTTTAAATTAGAATGAACTATTTATTACTCCACCTAGCTTAGAGGGAAAAAAAATCTCCTACCATCTCATCAAAACGACACGTAGTGCTCTTATATCGCCGGATCGAGGAAAACGTTATTGTCTTGGGAGAACACTCATAACGCACGCGTTAGTCATGTCACTCTCTGGGCCTCCGGCACGGTGGCACCCACTCGGTACTCTCTCTCTCTCTCTCTCTCGTGGGCAAGAGGGCCTCTTGCCACTGGTGTGACGTCGTGACCATGTTTGTCCTTTTTTTCCTTGATAAAATAAGAAAACAAGCGTGATTTGCTCCCGTCGCAGGGACAGCGTCACTACGTATCGGAACCGCTACGCCACATTCAAAGCGGACGCGCATACGTAGCACCTTTCATCGTTTTCCTTCCTTCCGCCCTTTGCCTCTGCTCAAACCGTTATCTCCTCCGTCGCGTGCCACATCGAGCCGCGCGCCCCGTGCGTGTCACTGGGTCATTCTCGAACACTAGACCACGTGCGACGACTAGACGGATAGGCACCTAGCCAAGACTGTTTTGAGTTTGCAACGGAAGTTTTATGATCGAGACGACTTTGCCGAGAGTCGCTCTTATAGGCGTTCAATCACGGACATGACTAGAGTGTTGGACTACTCATCACGAGACCGTGACATTAGCGCGTTGCGGCACTAATGTTGGCGCTTGAGCGCTTAAAGTCCGAAGGGGCGACGAAGGGACCACGGGACGCCACGAAGGGACACCGATGTGGGTTGCCACCCCACGCTCAAGGCCATGACACTAGAATTAAAGAAAATCTTACTTGTATTAAATATGATGAAACATAACATACAATTGGGCCTCGGAAGGTACTAGTGAACTCCTCCCAGTGTACCGTAGGTATAGGAGTCTTGTTACATATTGAAGATGTAAAAGACGTACCCTACGGGAACGTCACCTACTTGGCCATTCATAAGGACGACCTTACAAAATAAATGCCCTAAGGGCGGATAACTTGGTACTTCGCAATATTACGCAGTGCGGGGCGGCTGCATGTGTTCCGTATTTTCGGCGCTAAGCGGCCGAGGGCTATAAGTTGAGCGGCACTGGTGCCACGAGGCTTCACGCTTCGTGTCACGGGAAACGCCCCGTGACATTCTCCCCCACCCAAGTCGGTGACGCCCCCGACGCCGTTGTCCGGGCTTCCTCGGGGCCTTCGTCTTGAGTCTTGACTTCGCTTGTCTCGTTCAATTCTGTCTTCTTTGCCTTGACTTCAACTTCACCAGCATCACGCAACGCCAGGAATGCCCGCTCCTTGGGGCCTCGCAGAGGACTCCTCCCTCAGACCTGCTTCGCTCGCTGATCCTTCGTCCAATCTGGGGTCATCACTTGTGCAGCGCCAGTGGAGTCCGCCATGTGCGGTCTGACTTCATCAAGCAACTATCCGTCCATCAAGTCTCTGTTGGCTTCACTTCTCTTCGACTTGCGCAGCGTCAACTTGTGTGGTTTGGCTTCTTTGGGGGTGAAACAACTCTTATATGCCTTCAGGAATAGCGCGGAGAAGAGTTGTCTCAGGGTCGTGTAGAACACGATGAAGAGTCTCGTCATTCGACCTGCATGACTTGACTCGATGCCTTCATGTTGCGGATGGCCGCAGCATAAGGTCTCCCTTCCGTCGAATGCGAAGTACAGGACCATCTCACCCTTGATGATCATTCTTGAATTTCGACGGTTTGAAACAGCACAAGCTCTCCGATGTCGATGCTTGTAGCTTGTCTGCTTCGAGTGCCTGGGGTCGCTATGATGAGCGACGAGAGTCTTCCCACGGATACTTTGGGACGCTTCAGGTCTCTTTGTGGGTTTGACTCAACGTCTCTATGTTGCAAATGATTGCAACGTAGAGTCTTCCATACCTCTGTCGAACTAAAAGCGCAGGACCACCTCCTCCTTGGTGACCACATGATGTTTCGGCAGTCTTGAGGCGGGACAAGGTTCTTTGATATGACAATCCATGCCTTGTCCATCCAAGTCGCCATAGTGGGCGACGAGAGTCTCCCCACATTTCCTTGTGGTTTCAACTCACTGTCCCCAAGTTACAGATGACTGCAACGTTGAGTCCTTCGTCCGCCGAGCCTTGAAAATAGTTCCACATTCCCCTTGGTGGACAAGAGATATCTCGACGGTTTGAGGTGGAGCAAGGTTATTTGGTATAATATTCCGCATCTTGTCCACTCCCAGTCGCTATAGTGAGCGACAATGAGGGTCCCCCCACATGTGCCTGTGGTTCGACTCTCTTCTCCTGCTTCGATGGGCGATCTTTATCTTCGACATAAGTAGCTTCCTCCTTGCGACTTGAGCTTCTCTCTCCCACCATTGCCCTTGCTCAAGGGCTTTGGTGGTATGGCACTTGTTCCGATTGACTTGGCAGCGTCGACTAGTGAACAGAGGTTGGACGATCCGGTCGTTCCAACTCCTTCCTAGTCCAAAGCTTCTAACCCCTCTGCTTGAAGAGCACCAACACTGGGTCTTCATCCTCCTGGGAACACTGTAGGCGGAGCTCGGTGATTCCTTTCACTTCCTCCTTCAACATGCCCATCTGGCCGATGCTGAACAATGCGATCTTGACCTCCAGTCCCAACTTGTCAGGGCTTGCATAATTGATGGACTGCCACTTCTTCTGTCCCATGTCTGGGATGCATGTTTGCCACATTCTACCTTGTCGCGATGGTATAACGCCATCCTGAGTTTGCCACATCTTGCAGGGTTCTTGGGATATGTCTTCTTCCGATCCTGGGACCTCCTTTGAAGTTTTGACAATCCCTTTGGGGTATGGACGGGGCGAGATCGTTGTGCTCATTCACGAAGAGGATGCACCTTAGATGCTCGTCCGTCCGCACCTTGGACAAAGTAAAGTCATTGTGCTTGTCATCCTAGATCATACACCTTTGACATACTCGTCCACCGGGCGGCTTGACCCTTGCAAAAGAGTAGCCGTTCCGGGTCTTCACTAATCCGGACGGATGCTTGTGAAGATGCTCCGCTTAGATAAGCGAACTGCGGTTGGTGAACTCGTGGCATGAGCTCCCAACATTACCTCCATCTCCATTCGAAGGGACGACATCTCCAATGTGTCCTTCGAAACTTTCGCATTGTGATCCTTGGAGGCCGCTTCGATTACTCGAGGCGATGTCCGAAAGGAAAGGACACTCCTTCCTTCGGTTGGCGGCAGAACGCTTGACAGCAGCATGCCAAGGTTCGCCGATGCTCGACGCTCAGACCATTTGCCAAATTGGTCGCTGAGTTGAGACGTCGATTTGCGTTGGCATGTATAAGGTTCGTCCAACTCTTCGATGGATGACATCACGCCGCTTGCGGGGCGACACTTGACGAGGCAAGCAAGTCTGACAGCTCGTCCGCGAGTGTTTGCAAGTAATCAACGCTTTGCTCCATTCCTGAAAGTCATCGTGGCGTGGCAGGCGATACTGCGGCACGACAAGATGCTTGTGATTGATACTCCTTGGCCGAAAGGATTATATTCTTTGGCCGAAAAGGGACCATGAACCTTGATATTTGTCTTTAAGACAACTTCTCCCGTGAAGCGGTTGTGCACTTCACATTGCACGACTGGGCATGCGATGCGACCTCACGAAATACCGAGCAGCGCCAGGTCGTCATGATAGTGCATGACCGACAGTCCCTGAATGTGACACGGGTCTTCCGAGTTACACGACGCTCGTGTAAGCGATCTCATAATATGAGTAGCGCAAGACCATCATGCGGAGCATATGACCACTCTTTGACGCAGCGCGACACTTCAGGATTCCCGACTGTATACCTGGGGTGGTTGATCTACTCGAGTGAGCGACGCATGACCGTCCCGGTTAGGCGGGACGATCAATCCGCCATCATAATGCATGACGGACGTTTCTTGACACGACACGGGTGTATGAGGAACAAGCTGCGGGGCACGACTGGGCGTGCGGCGAGGAGGCTTGCCATGCCTTCCTCGTTGGCGTCCATGATCAAAGATCATGGTACCAGTGCGCCTGGGCGTGATGGAATATTTGAGCGGAAGCACACTTCCTACGCCAGGGCACGTTGCGATGACACAAGCGAGTCATCGTCGTTGGGTAATCCGAGCAGGAAGAACTGCTCTGATACCACTTGTCACGGGATCATTCTCGGACACTAGACCACGTGCGGCGATTAGGCGGATAGGCACCTAGCCAAGCTTGTTTTAAGTTTGCAGCGGAAGTTTTATGGTCGAGACGACTTTGCCGAGAGTCGCTCTTATAGGCGTTCAATCACGGACATGACTAGAGTGTTGGACTACTCGTCACGAGACCGTGGCATTAGCGCGTTGCGACACTAATGTTGACGCTTGAGCGCTTAAAGTCCGAAGGGGCGACGAAGGGACCACAGGACGCCACGAAGGGACACCGATGTGGGTTGCCACCCCACGCTCAAGGCCATGACATTAGAATTAAAGGAAAGCTTACTTGTATTAAATATGATGAAACATAACATATAATTGGGCCTCGGAAGACACTAGTGAACTCCTCCCAGTGTACCGTATGTATAGGAGTTTTATTACATATTGAAGATGTAAAAGACGTACCCTACGAGAACGTCACCTACTTGGCCATTCATAAGGACGACCTTACAAGATAAATGCTCTAAGGGCGGATAACTTGGTATTCCGTAATATTACGCAGTGCGAGACGGCTGCATGTGTTCCATGTTTTCGACGCTAAACGACCGAGGGCTGACACGGAAACGCCCCGTGACATGCGCGCCTTTATCCGAACGAAGTGGGGTCCCGAATTATTGGATCCATTGGCCCACGTCTCGCTCTCGCTCCTCTCTCTCTCTCTGCAATAATACTACGATACGCGCGCGGTTACTTTGGTTTCGGATCCGACCACGATTGACGATTCGCCCTCCCAAACGGCAGAGCGACATATGAATCATTCCGCCACCCGTATATTTAACTTCTCCTCGGAAACCATAACTTTCTCTTTTTTTTTTATTATGTCTTCAAGAAAGTACATTAACTACTACAATCCGCAAATCACCTTGCAACAGGGCAAAAACTAAAAAGTGTGATGACTTTTTTTCTATCATGGTATTTGAATTTGTCATCTAACATCATTGTCTTTTTTAGTTGAGGACGAGTTAAATTGGGAAAAAAAAACGTCGCATAGTTCTCCAATTAGATCACTCATACAAAAATTGCAGAAAAAAAGAAACTTGCCAAAATGAATTACTTATGCTATTTGGTTTTCGTATGCGGGCTCCACTCGCACGCTCCTCCTCCGGCCACCGCGTTGGTGGCAGGGCGGCCCCACCGGAACAACTCGGACGAACCAGATGATCCGCATCTCCGTTGTTTCTGTGGAAGAATTTTTTTTTAATACGAAATACATGCGCATCAAAATATTCCGTCTCGTATATTGTATACTTTTATTTTTTTAACATATACAAGTTCAAAAGAAAAAATTATAGTACGAATTATGGGGTATCACATGTGACACAGACGCAATAAAAAAACATATTAAAATACATTATTCACTTTATATTAATATAAAACAGAATTATTATTATTTTCTTTTTTTTAATCAAGCGGGTCCCGTCGCGGGATCATAACATGCTGTCATGAGTGAAGCGGTGGGACCCAACATGTACATAATAATTTCGTGCCTTTTTTTTTTCTCCCCCACAACTTGCAGGTTGGAAACGCCTGCTGCCAACTTCTGCCGCTGCTGCAGCTGTCGCCGGTGGTGATGGGGGGCTCTCTTTCTAAAAAAATTGCCTCCCCCCCCAATTGGGGGAAGGAAGGGGGTCCATTTTGTTTGGAGCATCATTAGATTAATTCGAGAAGGGTTAATGGTAGAGACAATATTATGCTTTTTCTAAACGTCATTAGATTAATAAAATTATCATGTTTCGATGAATTTAAAAATGAAAATTTGAAACATGCTTATGTATGAAAAACATACTGCACATTCAGTAACAATTATGTTTTACTCCGCCTCTGCACACTGCACAGTGCCAATATGTTATGTGAGATTGATTTTTCCTAAAAAAATTTGGACAATTGTAATTATTATAATTAATATGACGCTCCCGCAATGTGCGGACAACATGATCATAATGTAAACATAAATATGTGCTTTCTGTATTTTATCGTTTTCAAAAAGATACTTTTTGTAACAAAATTATTCTATCGAATCCTCTGCCTCTATATTTTAAAATTATTCTCTTTATAACAATAAAAAAGGCGAAAAAATCAATTACCTTTAGTTATTTATTTACATTTAAAAAGGAAAACTCTCAAATCCTTATCCATACAGCGACTGCCGTCGAGCCCTGATCCGACGGTTGAAATGACCGAATCGTCCTGATGTGGGACCCTTCTCATACGCAATTATGATTCCGTTGCCGCCTCATCCGACCGTTTGGAATAATTTCGACAAGTAGGGGCATAGTAGTCATTTGAAGCTGCAACCAACCCCGTAAAAGATGTGCAATCAACGACGAGGAGAACTGTTTAAATACATTATTATTATTAAACCAGTAAAAACATCTGCCCTGTTATAAGAAGAGTAGAAGGTCTAGAAGGGTATCCCGGAGGGACACAATACCACAAAGTCTCATAAAAATAGTTAGCTATTAAATATAATTAAGATAATTATATGTAGTTCGATATAACTGAAAAGAACAAGTAAATTTTTATATTTTAACATCAATATTTAGGATTTAGAATAGAGAAAAATGTATATATATAGTATTTAATATAGAACGAGAGTAGAATACTAATTTTATTTAATAAAATAATTATATACTAATTCAAAGTATATATTATGTAGTAAACGTGATTAAAATATTAATAAATTGTTTAGTCTTAGATGATATTTTTTACTATCAAATAATTACACCAATAATTATATACTATTTTATCTAAAAAAGTATATAATAAATTTAATTTTACATTATAAATATTAAAATAATTAAACAATAATAAATAAGTACGAAATGTAAAATTTTGTGTTCTACCTATTTATTAACCTTTTTAGAAAATGAGCAACACTCTTAAAATATTCAACTTTTAACATAATTGGTAAATGTTTAGAAGGAAAGAAAAACATGACAATTATACGGCTATTAATATAAAAACATTGTAGCGTGCACTTGCATTAAACTTATAAACTATTGCCAAAATTTTGAAATAGCTGGAGGGGAAGTACAGGTGAGTGAAGGGGATTATTAATATATTATTGTAATGCTATTTAAATATAAAAAGGTTGAGATTGTTGGACGGGCCCCTAAAATAAAAGCCATCGTTTCCGCCCATTCTCTCTCCCTCTCCGCCGAAACCTCTCTTTCCTCTCGCTGTTCTTGTTAGTTTTTTTGCTTTATATTTAGGAAAAAAAACAAGATACTAAAGTTTCTAATATTCCTCCCACCATTCTTCGTCTCGCCGAGCGCCCAATGCCGTCACCGATCGCTGAGCCGAGCGATCTGCCGTAATCACGGTAGACTTGGCCGGTAAATGGCCGGATCGCCGCCGGAATCCACCACTGCCGATTTCATCCCGTCGCCGGCCCCTAGGGTTCCGCCATCTAGATCGGCTCCTCCTCCTCCGCCTTCGCAGCGACGAAGCCCGAGCTAGCGTCCTCGGCTCTCAGGAGAGGGAAAGCGGCCTCGGGCGGGAAGCCATGGCGGCCGGAGGGAAGGGCGGGCTGGAGAGGTTCCGGAGGGCGCTGCGTACGGTCTTCTTCATGCTGTCCATGGTGGCATCGCTCCTCGTGCTGTCCGCGCCCTTGCTCGTGGCAGTAGGGGACGCTGCGGTGTCGCTGGGGCTGGCCTCCGCCTTCGCGTGCGGGAGGTGCTACGGTCTCCGGGGTCACATCGAGAGATACGGCTTCCGGAGCTCCTTGATGGACATACCATTCGTTTCAGTCCTTAGATCCCTAATAATCACATGTATGTGTCGTCTTTTTACCGTCTCCCGTCATCATTTTCTGAAAAATTCTTTCTTCGAACTCACCATCTCTGCGCAAACTGCCATTTCAGAAACTTTGTTATCTTCGTGATTTGGAAACTAATTTATCTGACTTTAAAAAAAATTAATTGTTTTGTGGTAAAAATTGATTGTTTTTTGGCCCCTCAAAGTTGAAAATATGTTTTCTTAGTCTTCTTTTTTGTTTCAGGAGTTGGTTTTGACATCGCTGGATTATTCTTACTTCCTGTTGTTTTGTTGGACAATAAAGTAGAACTACTTGTTTCTTTTATAATCGACTCTATGAAAAACCAATCAGTGCAAAGAAATGCTAACAGTCAATATTTGGCTTTGGTAAGTTCTACAATTTTTAAGCTCAGAGAAATTTCACGTCTTTCCCAATATCTGCCGGGACTCGTTCTTTCAGTGTAATATGGATAACATCATTTGCAAATTTATAGTCCATGGACCCTTCTATTACTTTAGTATCATTGCCATCTTTCTTCCAAACCATCGTCTTTCAAGGTTATTGTTATTGAAGCGGCGGTTTATGATCCTTCTTCATTTTTTCCGAAGTTTCTTCTTCTATGTTTTTTTCTTCGTAAACAATATGTTATTTCCATTTTTGGATTTCCCAAATGAGTATTTCTCTATTACAGATCCCTAAGTCCCATGTAAGCCCGATATCTCGTATTGGTCTTAATGTTCCCATGAAATTTCAGCGACATCAATTGGTGGTGCCTATGGTGAAACTTGGCAAACTATTATACTAAATAATTATAGCCGAAGATGAGAAAATATGATGCCTTTCCAGCTTATGTAAATGTAACTTGATAGAAAGTGTTGATAATGAAACTAGGAAGTAACTGGTTTTGAATTGTCACTATCATTTATGCTTTGTTGAATTTTATAAAAGAGTATTGTGTGAGAGCGTTTCTAGGTAGTAACATATCATGCCCCACAACTATTGGTCTTGCTTATTTACTTATTTGATTTACTGATCTATTCGTCTAATGAAACAATTATACTATCTTTTTGCAGGTGTATATTCCATTTGTGATAATCCTGGACTTTCTCATGGGCCTTATCTTGGAACAACAACAATATGTTCCTTGGCTTCAGTTCTTGTCTTATCAATAAAGGCATGTGTGTTTATTCCTAGTTCTGATCTCGACTCTGAAGCTCCACCATCTTTGTCAACTGAGAAGTTGCATCTGAAGAAGTCATGGGGGATGCCTGTTCTATTTCTGTCTTCGTTAGTCTTTGCTCTTGGTCATGTTGTTATTGCCTATAGAACAAGCTGCAGAGCAAGGAGAAAATTGTTGTTTCATCGTGTAGACCCAGAAGCTGTATGTTTCTCAATGCAAGCACCATGCTCTTGCAAAAATGTTTCAAATTGAGTTACAACTGATTGTTTCCTTTCTTTGGTTTCAGGTTCTGGCTTGCAACGTTTTCTCTGGGTACAGCAAGGTCCCTCGCTCTCCCACTCCCATTGGGAAATATCCCAAAAGTGATAGTGAAATGAAAAGGAAGGCCGTAATTCGGGATGAACAAGATCTTCCCATAAGTTCCCTTGTAGAGATTGATAGTTTATTTATTGTTTGCCAAGGGCTTACAGTTCATTACAAGACAAGCCTCTTTGAGTCACCATTCTCATGTTCTTTCCCCTCCTCACCTTTCAATGATTCCAGTCCAAATACAAGTCCTCAAAGCATTTCCTCTGTAAGGCTTAAGCTTGAAAGGCCTCTAACACTGCCACCTAAAAAGCAACCACTTCTTATGAGGAACTTCAGTAACCAATTCCATAATCCCTCCCTATATGCACCTCTTTTGGTGGATCCTGCAACTTCATCATCATTCTTCTCAGAAGTTCCTGCTTTATGCCTTGATGACAGCAATAGTGATACATGTTCACTGACAAGTTTGGGCCTTGGAGTGGAGGAAAAAGGGAGAGTGGCTGTTGTCTTGGTGCATGGATTTGGAGGAGGGGTGTTCTCATGGAGGCATGTGATGAGCATGTTGTCTAGAAATATTGGCTGCCCAGTTGTTGCTTTCGATCGTCCAGGATGGGGATTAACATCTCGTCCACGAAGGAAGGATTGGGAAGACAGGCACTTGCCAAACCCATATAAACTTGAATCTCAGGTGATTATCTAAATAGCAGAATCTTTATGGTGACTTTTGTAAATGTTTCTGTGGTATTTGTTCAATTCTGATCGCATATGAAGTATCCTATTTGTTCTACAATAGTTCGACTAGGTGTCAGATCCTGGTATCTGACTTCGTCTTATCAGTTAATGCCTTTATTACAGCCATACAGTGTGTTTTCCTAATCATTTTGTTACATCTTATCCAAAGCTCTTTTCTTACTTCACTGATCAAGGGTGTTAAATTTTCATTGAGAAGTTGCTCTTTGTACTCAGTTAACATATGCAAACACATTTCTCTTTTGTTTTACAACATTTTAACAATATCTTCTGGGTTTCATAGTATTAGAACTAGTGGTTCTTGGAGAATGTATGTTAAAATTTGTGGCTTGCATTTGTTTTTGCAGTAATCCTTTCTCATAATTGAAAACCTTGAATTTGTCAAAAAATTGCCTACCTACTTATAGCCCTCAGTTTCACCCTATGCATAAACTTGAATTATTGTTCAGACCTGTTTTAAGTTCTTCAGTTTCATTAGTAGTTTCAATTGAAAATGTGCGATAGACTTGAATGATTAACTTATTGTAGAAAACTTGACTTTTATCACACTGATGAATTTGCTACATGGTTGAGGAGTTAACAATATCGGACTTTGATTGCTTACATAATTTTGTGCTATTTTCTCCTTCTACTAAATAGTGAAGAGGAAAAAAAGAGTCGTGAAAACAAAGAGTCCTGGAAGCAAGCAAACTTTTATTCTTTTATGCATATGCGAGTTCATGAATGTCCTTATAACTGAGAATCATGTATTCCAGAAAAAAACAACAGTTAACTGACCTACTTTCTAGTGGGTTCCTTAACTATTATACAAAATCAACGATACTCTCAGGGTAAGTTGGGTATGTTCATGGTGATGAATCCCCCAAGATGTTTATTGTTGTATTAATTTTTTTCATATGATTAATTTGATTTTGCCATGGTTGTTTATTGTTTTGCCAATTCAATCATGCATGTTTTCCTTCTGTGTCAGTCTACATGCTACTTTTATTTCAGCAGAGGGGACAACTTCTATGTTAGGTAACTAGAAGTTTTGTGATGGTTGTCTTGAGATTTTGTATTGATTGAACATCTCTGTTGATGCTTTTCGCATGCCATGACACCAGTTTTGCCTGGGCATCTTCTTTTGTACTGGTTGATACTTCTGTTCTCAATAGATATTTTTCATTACTGATTGCAGGTTGACCTCCTTATCACCTTCTGTTTGGAGCTGGGTTTCTCTTCTGTTATCCTTGTTGGTCATGATGATGGTGGTCTGCTTGCTTTGCAGGCTGCGGCAAAACTTCTTGCTTCTCCTGATTCTGTCAATGTATGTAAACTTTTATTGTTGTGTTATGGCTACCTAGTAAATACTGTTTGGGCACATTTGTGTGAGATTACCTACATTGAACTTTTTTTAATTAGGGGATAATGCTGAATTTATTTGAATGGTAATTTAGGTGTTCTCCAGTTTATGTGAACCTTTGAATTTATTTGTAGGAAAACTCATACTTCTCTAGAATGATAGCTTTTTGACAACTAAATTAGAAACATTCCTCTTGTTGTGCATGGTAATTACTTTGATTAATTTTTAGTTATTATGTCATTTGTAAGTAAATATACCATTATGTCACTAATATCTCACATTGATTACTCAAATACTTGTATTTCAGCTTGTAGGAAAACTTATGCTTCTCTTGAATGATAGATTTCTTGTTTTTCTCTGTTTGCTCATGTAATAGAAATGTTCCCCTTAATGTGTATGGTCGGCCTTCACTTGTCAGCCAAAAAGAAAAATGTATATATCATGTTAATTACTCTATTACTTGTAATATCAGGTGGAAGTTAAAGGTGTGGTACTTCTTAGTGTAAGTTTATCAAGGGAAGTTGTTCCAGCTTTTGCTCGAATCCTCCTGCATACTTCATTGGGGAAGAAGCATTTGGTTAGGCCTCTCTTGCGTACCGAAATTACCCAAGTTATTAATCGTCGTGCATGGTTTGATGCTGCAAAGTTAACAACTGAAGTCCTCAATCTGTATAAGGTATTGTTTTCACTTTGATACTGATGCCTTCCCTTCTTGTGACTGGTCTTCTGTTTTATCTTGTTTGCGTGTATGGTGTACCACACATTGCTTGTATTATAAGAAATTTTCTTGAGAATATTGGGAGTCTCTTAGATTTTTGGATGTGAGAGAAGATTTTGCTTCAAATTCTAGAGCTATCCTAGAGAATATGATTGTGAAGGAATCACGATACTGGATCTCAGAAGCATGAAATCAATATACTGAATCTAACTCAAGTGCTAATTAAATAATCAAGATCTCGTTGACTGTGTTTGAGTTCAAGCCAATTATGAAATCTTTCGGTAGGTTCAGTTTTTATTCTTGGAACTATGTTATAATCAAGTCAAAGCTCTACTACAGTTGAGTCAGATGACATCTACCAGGAAAATTGTAGTTAAAGGTCAAGAAGAAAACAATTCTTGTGCAACAATATTGCTGATTATTCATTCTTTCTTGCAAAGCAATATCTACTTGTTTTTGTGTGCATACCTAAGAAACTGTTCTTGTTTCAGGCTCCATTATTTGTGGAAGGTTGGGATGAAGCACTTCATGAGATAGGGCGATTATCATTCGCAACAGTTCTTTCCCCACAAAATGCAGTTGCATTGTTGAAATCTGTAGAAGAACTTCCAATTTTGGTGGTAGCAGGAGCAGAAGATGCACTTGTCCCTTTGAAATCAGTTCAAGTGATGGCCTCGAAGCTCTTAAATTCTGTAAGTTTCTTACATATGCTCCTATAATTTGTGTAATTTACGTAATACAACTTCCACCAATGAAAAATCACTCTTTTACATACGGAGATTTTTAGAAATGTTGAAATCTTGGAACACTTGAACCAAATTATTGGTAAAGTATTTTTTTCGTCCCACTGTTTAACATGAATTATGAAATGTGTCCTAGTCAATTTGTATGGAAGCCTATATGACCGTACGGTATATATATCTTTGAATGGTGAGATGTGTCCTTTGCTTTTTGTTTGTGTTTCCATCTTGGAACATGCACTTGGAGGCGTTCCTGATAGCATATCTTGTTCCTGATTCTGTATCAGGCAATGTTGGTCTTCCTACTCTTCAAGCTATATAGTCTTCAAGTTATATATTCTACACCCAGCAGTTGAAGCCGAAACTTTCGGCCTTTTGCAGGCGAAGATGAATATGTAGACTCTAGGTGTTAGCATATTTGGGGCCCTTATTAGCATTTAATACTGTCTTCGAGGCTGTTTGGCCAAGATGCATAATAAAGTATGCACTTCCACGTACACTTCAACTCATTTTGTTGTATGGTGCTCTTTTGCAGAGGCTCGTAGCCATATCAGGATGTGGGCATCTACCTCATGAAGAGTGTCCGAAGGCACTTCTCGCAGCTCTATCGCCATTTATAACTAGATTGCTATCATAATCAGACGACCTTCCGAGAGCAGCTACAGATTCCGTAGTGATCCTTCATTTTCTTCTGTCTTATTGGAAGCAGTAGGGCTCTAACCTATTTGTGGGTTTGCTTTTTCGTAATTTGTCGCGTGGGGGTTATCGGGGCTACACACATCATCGGTATGGGGCGAGTCATTTCATTTGACTAATGGAGCCTGACCCAATTCTCAGGGTTTTCTAGAGCTCCCTTCTTTTTGTTGTTATGATCGTTCTTTGTGAAAGGGAGAGAAAAAGAAGGAAAATCCTTCATGTAATGTATGTGAGGGTTTATGTATGATATAGTTAAACAGGTTAGGCTGTACAGCATGCACAGGCCGTTGCTATCTTCATCCTTTTCAATTTTAATGATATATCATCACACAGTTTTGTGGTTACCACTTCTCTTTTTTCAGTTGTGATGTTGGAAGACAGACAGGCCTAATTATAATTGTAATGCATTCGAAATTCACTCTATGAATCACGAGGAGATTAATGAATGATCAACAGTTCAAACTCAAATTAAATATCAATGTTGCTAAAAGCACATTATAATATTAAAATGAAATTCATCGTGTTTAATAAAATATAAATGACTCAATATTTTAACACCTATTGTGAGGAAAAAGGTCCAATAAAAACATAAGATTCAAAGTTTTAAAGCTACATGAACAATCCATAAAAATCCTTAAACAATACAAAAAGAATCTTACATCAACATAAATTGATAAATTCAATAAAAGATGTATAGACTAACAAGTTAACGCACTAGATATGATGACATAAAATGAATTCACACTTATTTGTATGTAAAGATTATATTCAAGGACAATAATTTATGATATAACCAAGAAAATATAATTTAATAATCATGCATCCAGGTAACAGTTACCACAAGCAACATGAAACCGGCGTAAAATAGCGAAATGATAAATTCGTAAATTCCTGTCCAAATTGGTGACTTTAATAATTAAGTTCGAGGTTACTAGCTCCGGTCAACTCCGTTAGCCAATTGTATCAATCAAATTTGATAATTGTATTATGTTATTTTAGCCTGTGATATTAATATCAATAAGTGGTTAGGAATATTGTTTTAATAAATAATGAGATCAATATATTTCAATCACTTTTCAATTTCTATTATAATTGAAATTATTTATCAAGTTCTCAATGATTGAAAAATCAATATCAAATGAGCGTTTACCAATGAAACATTGAGATAATGATCAGGTGTATGTCAATCCAATTATTCACTTTTAGGTCCATAATTTTGTCTAGGGCCAAGTTTTACCATCAACGTGTTTGTTTAAGTTAACTACGATCTAACAGGCAATTCAGTAACTAGGTTTGAACACATCTCTTATTTCAATAACCCCAACCTTTTCCACGTCTAGTAATTTGGCAGCCGAACATTATCACGTTGACAACAATCTTAGACTCTTCTTATGAGATGATTTCAAGGCATGTGGGAAATAATGATATACATATACCCAATTGTGGTCAACACAAATTCTGGTCTATTTATCTGAGACAATCTGACAGTAGGCCAATTCTCTCTTATAACTATTCGTATACACCTTCAAATGGAATGAATTGGGACTATTAAAATGAAACTTTGAGAGAATTCATAATTCTTAACAATTAAAACATACCAAAAGTCAATTAAGTTACATGAATATGGGCAAATATTCAGACATCAATATGCATGTTTCCAAGTAGAACACATAATTACTAGTACAAAAAACATTGGTTTAAAATGATATTGTACGTTTCAAATATTAATTAGGGTGATCATTCAAAATTCTTAAATTCATCAGAATTAATACTAAAAATGAGTAGTTAGGACAGTCATTATAAATTCTTAAATTCATCAAAGCATCTTTGTCCTAATGTCGTGTCAAAGTTCTCTTTGTCGACAAAGATTAGGTGGGTTCAGGTGGTGGTAACGTTTTGGTCTAAAGCACGATTTCAGTTTTTTAAGTTTAATTATATTGGTGACGGAACGCAAGAATTAGGCAGTTATACAGACGGGCCTCCTAAATTACGGCCCATTTAGTAGTAATGTGAGGGGACGAACGAAACCCTGGTAGACACCCGCCGCCTGAAGCGTACTCGGTGTTGGCGGCGCCGTCGTCGTATCCATCAATCGAGGAGAATAGACGACAAGGACGACGAGGGATCTCTGTTGATTCCAAATTGCATCTTTCGAGCATCGATCCATTGGATACAGGAGGAGGGCGGAGACCTGCGGAAATGGGGGCGGGAGGGCGGGAGATAACGCTGGACGCAGTCCGGGACAAGAACGTGATGCAGCTGAAGAAGCTCAACACTGCTCTCTTCCCTGTCCGTTATAACGACAAGTACTACGCCGACGCTATCGCCTCTGGAGAGTTTACAAAGCTTGGTTCGTCTTCTCTTCCCTCTCTCTCTCTCTCGTTATGTCGTATGTGTTATCATCTTCTGATATGTTCATATTTGAGAACATCTGTGACATGCATATCCGCTTCATTGGTTCATGGGAAGCACGTATTAATTTTATCATTTATCAAGTTCTCGTCCTAATTGCTTAAAGAACCCTTTTTTATTTTTCAATGTTTCTGTTGAAAGTGATTCCGTTCGATCTTATAATAGATCTTTCACATGACTAATACGAAATTCTGTCTTTTATGTAGCTTATTACAGTGACATTTGTGTCGGTTCCATTGCATGCCGTCTTGAAAAGAAGGAAGGAGGAGCTGTCTGTGTTTATATTATGACACTTGGTGTTCTAGCGCCATACCGCGGACTGGGAATTGGTAAGCCACCTTCTGCCTTTCTTTTTTCCTTGCTGGCACACGTTGTTTTTTTTTTGAAATGGTGATGCAGATATAGCTATATCCAACAACAACAACAAAGCCTTATCCCACTAGATGGGGTCGGCTACATGGATCATACGACGTCATTCCGCTCTATTAGTAACCAAATATTTCGGTATATTATTCACCAATAGATCTTGCTCTATTAGTTCGCAAGTGTCCGCCTTAGCCTCCCTCTCCCTCTTTTAATCGGACTCCAGATTATTTGATCTACTCTTCTTACTGGCACATCTAATGGTCTTCTCTGAACATGACCAAACCATCTCAAACGTTTCTCTACCATTTTCTCACTAATAGGAGCCACTCCGACTCGTTCACGTATATGGTCATTCCTAATCTTATCTAATCTTGTATGACCACACATCCATCTCAACATCCTCATTTCGGCTACCCCCATTTTACGTTCATGTTGTCCCTTCATAGCCCAACATTCACTACCATATAACATTGTCGGTCTTATAGCAGTACGATAGAATTTTTCTTTAACTTTATTGGGTACTTTTCTATCACAAAGAACTCTAGTGGCTTTCCTCCACTTACACCAACCAGCTTGAATTCTATAATTAACATCGTCATCAATCTCCCCATCTTGTCTTACAATTGATCCTAAATATTTAAACTGTCACTTGAGGAATTATATCCTCCCTAACCTAACTTCCAAATCGTCTCTAAGTTGGTTATTTGTGAAATTGCTATGCATATATTCTGTTTTATTCCTACTTAAACGAAAACCCTTTGACTCCAACGTATTTCTCCATATTTTCAATTTTGTATTAATCTCTTCTCTTGAATCCGCTAAAAGTACTATATCATCCGCAAATAGCATGCACTTAGGTACCTCCTCTGTGATACTCTCGGTTATAGCATCGATAACTAAATTAAATAAATACGGGCTTAAAGCTGATCCTTGATGTAGGTCAATTCTTATAGGAAATTCATTTGTCTCACCTCCGGGTGTCCTAACTTTAGTCAATGCCCCATCGTACATATCTTGTATTACCTCCGAGATGCACATAATACAAAGTCCGTAAAGTGGAGGCAAGTTACTGAAATATTAATGTTATAATGCTAAGGTAGTGAGATCCAAAATGGAAGACTAATTAAAGATAAAATGAAAGACTAATTAATGATAAAACCCTCAATCTCTCAAACACTATTCCCCACCACCATCATATTATGGGGATATTCTAGCAATCATCCCCTAAAGAAAGTGTAAGGGTGTAAGCATTGGTTGCTCACTGAATATATGGAATTTCATAGATATTTTGAAAACCATAGCAAGGAAATATCCATGCCATGATGTTTTAATATTTTTTTCTCTCTCTTAGGGCTTAAAGAAGCAGGACAAAAGAAAGGTTCTCATTGTGTCTATTTGATTGGAGAGTCATTAAGGGGAAGGGAAGGGAAAAAGGAGGAAGGAAAAAGATGGGAAGGAAATGAGAGAAAATGAAAGTTAAATGATGAAATGAGTAAATGAGAAGGGAATGGAATGAATGTTTAATGATAATTTTATTTAGATGGTTTTATCCATCATATGTGTGTTTATACGGTAAGTTTATAAAGCCGAATATGGAAATATTTCTTAATTTTAGCTTTCCTTTCATTTCCATCCTGATTTGAGGTTTAAAGAAAACTGAGATATTGGAGGGAAAATGAGGAGACTTTACTCTCCTTTTCCCCTTTGTTCCATATTTCACTAAATATATTCTTGTCTTTTAGCTACCGTAATACCATAGTAATGACTCTTTCGCATCTATTCTAAAATGCAGCCACATTTTAGTCCACTTGTCACAAGGATGTAGCATTTATATCATGTGCAATCTTCATAAGTATGAATAACCAAGCTCAGATTAACAATTCTTAGTCACATTCTCCCCAAATCGATCAGTTAGCATTCATATATATACTAAATCATAGATTCATAGCTCAAAGTTATCTTCCTTTATTAAACACCCACTAACTTGCATCAAAGGATTCTGTAACATTTTAGTATTATCTATAACAACTTGTAGATTATTATTAGGCATAGCATTGCAAGCATAAAAAGTGTAAGCACTTATTCAATGATAGTTCTTGCCTGAGAAAAATAATCAAGGGATTCACTTGAGGGCTCCAATTGCGTTCCCTTGCAGCAACTTTGTGATAGCTCACAGGAAAAAATCGGTGTGGCCATCTTTGACACTCTTGACAAGTAGTGGCTATTGGAAGCCATTTGCGAAAGAAAAGAAAAATAGAAGGATCAATTATTAGGAACAGACCCTCAAACCACAATACCAGAATGCTTGATCTCCAAGGAAGTCACCGACACTCAAATTTTTTCGACCAAGCTGATGAATAGCCCTCTGACACACATGGATGATCTCGCCTCACTGATCTTGTCCTTGTGGCGTGCTTTGATTGTGACCTAGAGTTCCATGAACAATGAGGTGAAAATGGCTTCAACATCTCCCTTGGTAATGGGCTGGTGGACAGGCGAGAGAGTTATGTAACATTCTTGTACTTGCATAGAATATTGTCCGTTTTGGGCTTTGGCCTGCATGGTTTCATCAAAATGTGTCCTACCAAACATCTTTGGCGTAGGATATTGTCCTCTTTGGACCTTGGCTCGCACGGTTTTATCAAAATGCATCCTACCAAACCAAGGCCATGCCATTATATATACTCAACATTCTCATTCGTGATTTGTGCATGTAGGACTAATCCAAGGCATGCTTCGTGCATCTGAGAGAGAGAGAGAGGTTAGGTTTTTTTATATTTGTTTTGGCCACTTGTCAAGCGGTGATTGGTCCGATAATTTTTTTAAAAGTTCGTTCCACTAGATGATGATAAAAATATGCCCCTTATTTGTTTGTTCTGCACATCAATGTGTCCATGTTTTCAAGACTATAACATAACTGACTTGAATCTACAGATAATAAAAAAATTTACCCCAAATCAGGGCCTCAAGAAAATCAAAGAATGAATTTATGCAGATAGGGAATTTTAAGTTTATTATTCTCAAAGTTCTTCATCTCCTCTTGTGGACTTGTGACGTTGCATCCCTTTCTATGCTCATCATTAGCTTGTCAGGTTTTATATATCTGAAAGCAGAGTTTAACTCCTGAATTCTTTCCGTGACTTTGTAGTCCCTTGTGGGATTATGTAGCATTTCAGGCTCAACAAAAATAGTTGTATTTTCAAACTTTAAAATTGTTGATGTTTCCCCTGTTGATTCTTCTGGTTAATATATGCTCTTTTGGTTGGGGGAACTCATTTTTGTAGATATTTTTTTTTCTGAGGAACACGTTCATGTTTATGTATTGCTAGAAGAAATAAAACGTGAAATTTCACATAATAAGGATGTTTATTTTTCTGTTGCAGGCACAAAGTTGTTGACTCATGTGATGGACCTGTCCACCAAGCAGAATGTGTCGGAGATCTACTTGCATGTGCAGACAAATAACGAGGATGCTATTAACTTTTACAAGAAGTTTGGGTTTGAGATCACAGACACAATACAGAACTATTATACCAACATCACTCCACCTGATTGTTATGTTGTCACTAAAGTTATTGCCCCAGTCCAACCAAAGAAATCATGATGTATTCACTGAATCATGGAGAACGAACTAGCTTAACGGCCTGAAGTTGCCCTCTTTGCGAGAATTATGTGCTGTTAATTTCCTCTACCTGAGGTGGAGGCGAAAGAGTGACAGGTGATATCTGCACTGTTGTTTGTTATTGCGCAACATTTTAGCAAAGGTTTATTGATCAAATTTCTGTTCACGTTCATCATGGTATTATTTTGGTGCCATATGATATCTCTTCCTGAGATACTTTTACTTTCATTATAGAAGATATTCAACGGGATCGAATGGCTATTCTGATAGTAAGATGGCATTTTCCAGTGTTCTAGGCATTGCACTTTGCTTTCTTTTCAGCAGAGCTTTATGCTCTTAGCTGTTTAAACTCTGTGACAAAAGAACATGCGAGTGTGCAGGATTTTGATGGCCTTGGCTGATATGACGACTGTGGGATGCAAATGTACTTTCTTATACAAGTGGTTGGTTTAAATAGAGGTGATTTGGGATCCGGCTATCCGCAATGAGTTCCTCTTTGGGACATCCTGTAAAAGAGACTAAATCACTAGTCTCGACACTTTAATTAATTTGTATATTTCCATATTCAAAGTCATGATTAAATCATATGAAACAGACTTCATAAACATAATACTGGTCGACCATTTGGGTTTTTGATGATATAACCAATGTAAGATTAGCATTGTTCCAATTACACAAAAGAATGTTTAAATGTTCTTTTATTATTATCAATCTATAATACTGGTTGGCCAATTGGGTATTTGATATACAAGTTTGATCTTGATTCGAATTACACTGACTGAACCGAAAGGCAACCTGTTGGGTAGTCGAAGCAGTCCGGACCGAGATAGGGTCATTTTAATTGTCGCTCAACCCTAATTTTAGATGATGAATGAGTCATTTTGTCTCGATTATTGAATTAATTTTGGGACATCCTGATATATTTTCATGTTCAAAGTTATAATTAAATCATATGGAATAGACTTTATGAACACCCAACTATATTATCAAATATAAGATTGAAATTGTTCCAATTAAATAACTGAATGTCTAATTGGGAATTTGATAAACAAGCTTTATCTTGATTCCAATCACATTGAGTGAACTGAAAGTAAACGGTTGGAAAAGAAAATCAGATAATCGAATCGGGTAATTCTAATTATTGCGTACCCCTAGATTTAAATGATGAATGAGTTTATGCATGTAATTGGATTGATTGAATAATTGTGGGATTCTGTTGGAAGATATGCTCAGAACTAAATTGGTAAAATATCTTTCAGTTTCTTAATGTTGGGTTTATGACTCAAACGAATGCCGAGCTGATAAGAACGGGAAAACAAAGGATAGGAGCTTAAATTTAGTATGAAGATCAGAAGATGAATGATGCAATGTAATTTGTCTCCAATAATCTTTTATGCAATTTCGCATGGAAAATAAGATAAATTGACAATATAAAAAAAGACAAAGGAAAAGAAAAAAAAATGAATCGATCAATTTTCATTTCTACCCTCCAACTTTATTTTATAATTCAATTATCCTCCAACTACCGGCTGTTCTTTTTTACTTACTATCGTTTGCCGATTGTACGATCTACATGTCATTTCATTCTCCTCCGCATGTACAAATGTCAGACATGACATAATATAAATAATAATATAAAAACTCTTAAAAAATAAAAAAAATGAGAGGGACGTGCCCTCTCCTCTTCTCCCTCCGACCCAAGGGAGAAGAGGGGACAACCGCCCCCTCACTTCTCCAGCGTCGGAGAAGAGAGGGGGAGGGAACGGCAGCCCTCCCACCAAAAAATCTTAACATGCCACATTAGATACTTGCATGCATGAAGGAGAAAGAAATATGTGGCAAATCACGCAAACAATTACAAATAAAAAGAATAGCTAGTGAAATACGTTTATAATTGAAGAATAATCTAATTAGAAAGCAAAGGTAAAGGATAAAAATTAGAAAAGTGAATAAATTTGGAGTAAAATTTACCCATCAAAACGCAAGTGAGCAAGATATTCGAACTAAAAAAAGTTATAAGGACGTGCCCCAGCCAACAATGCCATCTACGTTTCCAGCAAAAGCCATACCAAAAGCGGGCTAAATCAAGGATACAACAACAACAAAGCCTTATCCCACTAGGTGGGGTCGGCTACATGGATCATACGACGCCATTCCGCTCTATTAGTAACAAAATGTAATCCAAAAAAAGAAAAAACACGAGAGATTTACGATATGTTCTCATAACCTAACAGGCTCAACATTGAGAAGACAACCAGAAATGGAAACACTCAAGCTTCACTAAGCAACCTGAAAACACAAGCATTAGCTTGGAAAGACATGGCAAACAAATATAACCAGGGAAACATAATGCTGCATAGTTATGTACAATCGGAATTCCAAAATGATTCTTGTTTAGTGTCAAAATAAAATAAAATATTAGATTAGTATCCTTTTTCAGGTTTTTATCCACAAGCACGAAAAAGCCTCTTCCGAGGTAAAATGCTACGAGTGCGCTCACAGATCACTCTGCATTGTGCGTCTGGTCATGCTCAATAAAATCAAGGGCTTGCTCCCTTGAGATGACGTTCACATGGCTGACTCTGTTCTTGTGCGTAACTCCGTAGATCTTGTCTGCAACTTTCACAAGCTCTGGGCGAAACGTAGTGGTTATGAACTGAGTGTTCTCGGAATCAGCTTGGCGACGGATCATATCTTTGAAGCAAGAATCAAGTTAAACAAACAAGAACATAAAGGAACTAGGAAAAAGCAATACTTCTTTTTTCTTAAGAATATGCACTAATCAGCATGTAAACAGTTTTTGGACAACAACAACAACAACAAAGCCTTATCCCACTAGGTGGGGTCGGCTACATGGATCATACGACGCCATTCCGCTCTATTAGTAACCAAACCTTTCGGGTAAACAGTTTTTGGACATTAAGAAAAATATGAAATCCAACTCAAATAACTGAACCAAAATCAGAGGAAGAAAATAATATATCGAATTCTGTAGGATACTTCCAACTGCTGTTCTGTATTGGGGGTCTAGAGCTGCATCAATCTCATCAAACAGATAGAATGGAGCAGGGTCACAACGCTGGATGGCAAAAATCAATGTCAGAGCTACTACTGTCTTCTGACCTCCAGACAGTTGCTTCATCAATTGAGTCTCTCCTTGTCCAGTAAAGGAAACCTACGACAAAGAAGGCAAGATTCAGTAAATAGCAAATCAATACACAAATTATCCAGCTTTAAAAGAGGAAACAAGTGGTGTTAAACACAATTTGCATAATACAGAATTAATTAAAACAATTAGAAGTCAAAATGAGAACAAAGGCACCAAATTAAGAAATAAATAAATGAAACTATGGCCCCCTGTGCAAGTGGGTCTCCTAGGATGGTGGGTCCCTGGGAGAAGATCATTAGTGGTCTAAGTAGGCATTAGAACTTTATGAAAATTAGTTTCTATCAGTGTGCATAAAGTATATATGTGGCCATAATAATGTAAACATGCCTTGACTTTGACACCAATATATTTCTCAACTCTTCCTTCAGGATCTGGATTATGAGAACCATCATCATCGCCATCGTCATCACCGTGATCACCGTCCTTGAAATAAAAAGAATGGGATATATTGTTAGCAAAAAGTCACAAATATACACAAGCACAGATTAAAGTTTTCTAAGAAAAAGAAAATGAACTAGACAAGCAACAACCACAGAATGAACAAAACTCATGCAATTTACAATTGATACTCTTCCACTTAGAAACTTCAGCAGAAGCCAAACAAGGAAGAAAACACAAGCACTATTCAACTTAGGGGCGCCTAGACCTTGTTTTTTCAAAAAAATACAAGTACTCATTTTTGAATTCATTTAACTTTTTACAAAATGTTCTAAAAACACAAAATTATGATGCCAATCAAAATTTTCAATATGGCAACCGTCAAAATACAGAGATTCTATAAGACAAGAAAATAATCCAAAATTCTGGAAGAGAACCAACTAAAGAAATTTGATGACTTTCGAATGTAAACAAATCTTTCCAAAAAATACAAACCTTTTTCTTCATCATAACTAAATAGCCGTGACCACCTTGCACAAGCTCAGAGAACACATCCCGAAAATGCCTGGATACACCTTTGAACGTTCGTTCAATAGATTCATCTTTGCGCTGATCTAGTACTGAAATCAATTCTCTGATTTTCTGCAATTATAACATGATGGATATCATATCCAGATAATAAAAACACAGAAATGTTATGTCGTGCCCAAAGCTAGGCAGTACCTTATCGCCAGAATCAAGTTCAGCTCGTCTTTGTTTTAACTGTTCCCGCTGTTCAGTGAAGTTCATATACTCATCAAGAGCCTTCTTGTTGACGTGGCTAAATTGTTGTAACTGTTCATTGCATGTATGAAGCAACTTGTGTAGTTCTTTGATGTTTTTCCTCTTATACCTGAAGAAAGTATTGAATTATGTTGACAAACAAATAGTTAATCTTCTAAAAAAATAACACTGATGTTGTGCAATTAATGATTTCTCCTTCTAAATAGAGATAAGGCAGCAATAGACATGCAAACAAATCAAACTGTAAGACTTTCAAAAGTACCTTTATTTTTTTGGAAAAGTTCCTTTCATCGATACATGTGATAATCTTGTCCTCAATGAATGATTGTGACATTTTAATGATGATACAAGAGAAAAATAAAATAACAAGAAGTTCAGGTAACCAGAAGTGTTGAAAATTGGTTCAGATTATTAATTGCATAAGAGAAAAGGCAATTTTCACTAGAATAGAACCTAAAATTTCAGAAGAAGGATAACACTGTTAAAAGTTTGTGCAGTACTACCTGGATGACTACCAGCTTGCTAGTCATCCTTCTTTTTCTTTAAAAAAAAGGAAAAGGAAAACTTTGTGCACAACTGACAAACCTGTAAGTGACAGAAAATATCTGACACAGATGGCTAATGGAGCTCTTCACATAAATAATTCAAAGATCAATTTTTTGTTAACCATTTTCTATGTTATTCTTCTAAAGGATCGACACTAATGTATTCTGTTCAAATGGAACTTTCATCAAGAAAGAAGTTACGCGTCAAAAGCGTCAGAAGGCAATGAGCCTAAATCCCGGATCTTTTTAGAGCTGTCCTCTTGTTTGGCAACAAGGATACTCCTCCTGTTCAGCAATTGTTCCAACTCTTTTGCTTCATCTTGAAGCATCTGTTCATACTCCTCTTCACGCCCCTGTCGGTGTTCAATGCAAATCAGCAATAGCATTGATATAACAAAATATTACAACGAAGAAACAACATAAGAAGTTGATTGCTGACCTTTAGGTCATCCTTTTTATTTTTCCTATCTTGAATTAACTTCATATGGCTGTCTATATCCTTTATAATTCCTGTTGAGGCAAGAGCATTTACTTAGACGCAGAAGCAACATGATAAAAAGGAAGTGCAAAAATACCAGACAAAATACTTACCTTCTAATTGTTTTTTCAGTTTGTCAACAGTTGCTTTTGAATTTTTTAGATCTTGTCTTTTAAGGTCAGCTTCCGTTGATAAGGTTGTAGATTCATCGGATTGTATGATCGCCTCTAACTCATGTTGTCTCCTCACAAGGTTAGTTGCAAGATTCGTCTCTAACTCTTCTTTTCTGGTTTCAATCTGCATTAAATTAATGTCAACAATCAAGTAGATGCAGAAGAAAATGCCCAAAGTTACCAATGAGAATAAAATATTATTCAAACCTCCATTCGATTGTTTTTGCAATCCATAAGTTTCTCCTTAAGTTCTGTAATTTCAGGGTTTAATCTTGAGAGGAGATCCTTCTCCTCTGGTGTAAGTTGATCAATAAGATCAGTCCCCATTTCAGCTTGTTTCATCGCAATGCCAGCTCGGATTTGTTCAATTTGATTATTCGCATTTGCAAGCAATTTTTCCTAGAGAACATAACATGATTTAATCTCATCCAATATACGTATTTGACGCTTCAAAAAAGCTATTTGTTTATCGAAATAAAGAACGCTACTCAGGGCTCAATAAAAAAACTGATGAGTTAAATGTGTGAAGAACCTTCTTTCCAAGGGCGTGGCCAATAGATTGTTTTTGCTTAGTTGCGTTGGCAATATCATTCTTTAGTTGTTCCGACTCCGACTTGACATGAGTACAATGGGCATCAATTTTCTGTTGTTCACTAACCAGCTTTGTAATATCCTGGTCTATCTGTGTGGGAAGTTAAAGGATAACATCTCTCTGCATCCATACCCATATACATATATATAATGTGACAGAGGGCACTGCCCAATTTTTTCATAGAATATGAAAGAATATAGATACTAGGATAATACAATGTGTCAAGAAAAGAGCATATACAAAAAAAAAACAAACACCAAAGAAAAATGCACTGAAACAAATATCAAATCTAAGTTTTTTAATCAAACAAAATATTGCAGCAAGTCTACAATAGAACCATTTCATATTCCTCACCTTCATGCACAAACTGTAGCATGAGGGAAAATGAGTTTTTCAAACAGTAAATGTTAAGGGCATTTCTTCATGTCTCATTCCTTTAGTTGCATTCTCTATAGGACTGGTGCACAATGTCACAGCTAGGATTCCAAGCACCTCCAATGGACAAACATCTTCCATACTACTATTTCACATCCTTTCCATGGTTTTCTGCCATCTTTTTTCTGGAAATCATATCTAATCTCTTGATTTCTATATGGACACTACAGGCGGATACTCCTTGTGTACTATGTGGGGAGATAGAGGAGGATGTCACCCAATTCTTCAGATGTTCAGTGGCTAGAGAGGTTTGGTTCCGGACGAGTAGTATGACCAGGCAGTCGTGGATTTTTGGCATACTCTCAGGGGACTTGACAGAGAGAGGCTGGGATGGAGAGTTCCATTAGCGACCTTTTTGGCCGGTGCCTGGGCCATCTGGCTTCAGCACAACCGTGTCATTTTTTGTGAGGAGAGATGTCAGGTGGACGGTATTGTACATCACATGCCTTGTCTTCTTCGGGAGTGGGGATTTGAGTAGTAACTGTTCTCTTCCTTTTTTTGCTGCTCTCCACTGGAGAGCGTTCCATATGTACATGATATTTTTCAGTGATATATATACATGGATGGCAACCGAACCGGTAGTCATCCTTTTCCCTCTAAAAAAAAAAGAAAAACAAAGAAACTCAGAATTCAATTGCATGTACAAGAGAAATTTTGAACTTCATTATATCTGAAACATCAAAGAATTTGAAGATCTACGGAGTCCTTTTGAATCCTTTTTTCCTAATTCATAAGATATGCCAAATTTTGATGCAATATTGGTATAGACTGATTGTTTATTATCTATATTTGAGGATCCATACGAGCAAAACAAAAGCACCCAATTATTCATAAAGGATATTTTTTAGTCCTTCTCCAATTTCTTCTAGCTCTGAAGTCTTTGACTGAATGGATATTTTGCTTTGTTTAATTATGTTGACAAATTTCAGCTTTGAGCGCCTGAAGTCATAGAATCCACCAGTCATGCCACCCTTCTTGCTTACTTGGTCACCTGACATACTGATTAAGTTGAGAAACCATATATAATGATAGGACTAGTCAAAGTTATGAAATAAACCTTCCAATGTAATGCAATCAAGAGAATTTTTTCGAGCAACATTTGTGGCTACATCCAAGTCCCGACATATCACTGTTCTCCCAAAAACCTGATGAACATATCATGATTCAATGAACTTAAGATTCTTGGAAGTAATTTGGAAACTCTATCAAGCATAAATACATTTATACACTTCTCATCATGCTTCCAAGGAAAAACTTGAGTTTCACAATTGAAAATATAAACCAACAACGGAAGAGGAAGGACTAGAAACACATAAAGATAGTGCACTAATCCTTAAACTGAAAAACCAATTGAGAAATGAATGACAAACATACCTGTGAAAAGGCAGGAGCATGATCTGAACGAAATTTCAATTTCTTCAGCAGAGGTACAACATCATTATTCTGTGGGTAAGTTATATGTGGGACTTTCACCCTGTTCAGTGGTATAAAGGTTACACGCCCTCCTTTCTCTGCAGTTAGGTATCTGATAATCTTTGTCGATATATCATCACTCTCAACCACCACATGAAATAAGCTGTGGATAATGAAAACGTCATGCATGGAAGTCAACCAAATGCCAACATCATGCGGCAAAATTTATTTTTATTCGCATGACCATTCTAAAATAAATAGAATAACTTCAGAAACACAACGACAGGATACTTTTACCTATTTCCAGCAGTGACTTCTACAGCAGTGAAGAACTTTGGATCACATTCAACCAATTCCAGTATTGGACCAAAAACCCCTTTAATCCCATGATCCTTTATAATCCTATTCACAGAATTCAATCCTCTTCTAATATCCTAAGACAAATGAGAAAGAAATTGTCATAACTTTGTCTCTGATACCAAATAGAGTCTTGGCAATAACAAATACGTCAAAACTTTGAGCATTTGGTAACAAGAACATGAATAAAGATGTTTCTTTTCCTTCCATTTCAGATATATTTACATCACACAAGTTGAAGAGTTTCAAGATCAACACTCACTCCAGGTGTAGCATGATCGAGGCTTTTTTGTGCTTTTACAAGGTCTGATTTAAGCCTATCAATCTCAGATGAAAGATTTCCTTCTTGATTCCATAAAGACCTAGAACATGATAATGTTGCAAAGTGAACAGAACTGTATAAAAGAATGAGGTTTCATAGGGTAAGCCATGATAGACATACTTCCTTTCATCCTGTAGTTTGTCTCTCTCTCTACTCAGATTACGAGAATCTTCAATGCTATTTTTTATGATGGAATTTTGCTTGTCAGATTCATTTTTTCGTTCCTGTACATATATTTCAAGTTTCCTCTCCTCGTCTCTAAGCTGTTGTATTTCATCCTCGAGCTTTTTAACCTGTAAACATCAATTAAAAAGAGCAACTAATAAATATCATCTCAAGCAAACAAGTGTAATTTAATGAAATAACAATGTGCAAGAAAACATGCATCATAAAGGATGGTTATACAAACTACCTAGTCTATCCACAATATGATTAGGCTACTTAGTTATAAGCATATTCTAAGACCAAATTCTTGAGGTAGAAAATGAAGTACGACAGAAGGAAGCACATTTTCTAAAACCGGAATCTTATTGTAATTTAGTATGTTAACTATTCACTCCTTGAAATTTACATAAGAGCATTGTGAATCAGAACAGCCGATTCAGAATTAATATACTTCAATACTGTCAAAGTATGAAATATCAATAGCATATGCATGCAATCCAAGTATTAAATTTGACATGACGTAACATCATAATACTCTTCTTTGGAACAACCAATTCAGAGAACTATCTACATTCTACATGGTGAGTGTAGGTGATTACCTGTGAGATATTTGATGACAGGACGCGCTCAAGATCCTCAATCTCTCTTTGAAGCCATTTGTCACGAGCAGCTTTGCTAGCAAATTGGGTAGCACGCCCTTGCTTTTGGTAAAGAATGCTGAGTTGCTTCTCACGTTCCATTATGCTATCATAAAAAAAGGGAACATATTTATTGCAACTGAAAAAGGGAACATATATAATATACACTTCTACATTTTCGAAGACAATTAACAAACAAATAAATGGGGTCTGCATTACCAAACACAGATATCCAATTAAGCATACCCTTTAGTGATATTCTCCTCCTCTGCCAATTTGGACTGATTTAAAGGCCTAATCATACCAAGCTCATCTTTTGATTCTTTAATCTCTCTCCTAAGGCTTTCCAGCTGCCTTGCTGCTTCCTCCTGTGATCTTACACAAGTTAATAGATGCGACAAATACTTTCATCGCTCATTAATCAAAAGGCAATCCATATAGCAGTGGGCAAAATAAACCTTGGCCCGGGCATCCCCGGCGATTTTTTCTTCCATATCTCTTAAATCAAGTTCGATTTGTGTTTGGATTCTCAATGCTTCCTTCCGTTTTTCCTCAATCTCAGTTTTCTCCTTGTTCATGCCTTGCAACTCTTTTGTTAGAACTTTGGCCTCTTTCTCTAATGACTTCAGTTCCTCATGGGCTTCAAGCACACTGTTATGCATGCGAGTTGACTTCTCTGAAACTTTCTTCCTTGACTCATCAATCTATGCAAAAGTAAATTTAATCCAGCAACAATAATTTAATAAATAGACAAGCTAATTTCTGCAATCTCAACAAATGTGAAACTGTTGACATGCATTAATGTATATGAATTCAATAACACCACACTGTGCAACAAATTCACAATTAAGGCATGCTGCTACAATTGAAAAAAAAAGATACTACCGTAAATAAGTGTAGCATATCCACATTATATTTTTTGTGAATATCCGCTTGCACAAAGTGTACCTTAAAAGTGAAAGTAAGTTCCTGTATATAATCAATTAAGAGGATTAGAGTATACAGAGACTCATTTGCTGTCTTGATCAAATCAATTGAGGGGGTTTCTATTTTTTATAAGAAGAAAGTTGAGTGATTAAGAATATCTTCAGTCGTGCCTGCAAAATTATCTCAGATAAAAATCGGAACATGCGAAGTGTCATTGTTGGGAGAGGAAAAGCCCTTAACGCTCTAAATTCTCGAACTGGATCAGCCATGGCCAGTAGTTTTATGAATACCAGGGTCAACACCAAAAAAAAGATCAGAACAGTTCGCAATTTTAAGATGTACTTGTAATTATACAAATTCCAAAATACAAGTTCATTTTCTATCATATTAGCTTGTGATTTGCTGAGTTTGCATAAACAAGTACTGGCAAAGATTAGAATTTCTCTAGATTTGTCTTGAGAAACATGAGCCTTGTGGTGTTTACTATATACAAATGTACAAACCGAAACAAATAATGAGACTTCTGTTCCAGTCCAAGTCTGCATCTAATACTAGCTTCATAAAAAGAAAAAATCTCCACTTAATCACCAAAAGTCTACAGTAGGTCCCAAAAGAGCTTAGAATTTCTTTTACTGCAAAGTATGACTAGTCAAGAACAAGAATAGCAATACTACTGGTTAACCAATTTAATTGGAACAATAACATTAAAAGAAATGCAAACATGATTGCATGAGTATTTATAACAATAACATAAAAGACCAAATGACTGTGTTAAGGAAGAGGTTGTTGTCAGCATAACATTTGTCCTAATATGACTGACCTCCTCTATTTTCTGCCTTGCATTATTCAATTCTTTGTCAAAAATAGTATACTCTAGTGATCTCCTTTGCTTGTCAAGCTGCTGGTATTTCCTTAGCTCTTCTTTTTCTTCATCAAGCTCTCTTAATCTTTCCTCCAAAAACTGAACAACTTGATCTATTTGCTTCCTCTTGTTATCTTGAAGCATTGGAAATTTTCTTTCAGCAGAGCCATAGAAACATATAGGCATTCAAAATAAACAAAAAAATTGGCTTACCAGTTTCTTGCATAATTTTCAAGCTTTCCCGCCGTCTCTCCTCATATACACGAGTTCCACCAATCTCTTTCAGGAGATCTAACCGTTCAGAGTCTTTCATCAAGGTAAGAGATGCTATCTGTATGGAAAATTTCATACCGTGTAAGGATTAAACAATTATTAAACACTCCGAAGAAAAGGATTTCAATAGCTACATTCTGGTTACCTTCCCCTGCTGAACAACATAGTAAGGATTTGAGCGAGAGAAGCCAGCACTTTCCAGTAAATTCATTACTTCTGTTTTACTGTAAGCACATAAATAAAATTAGTGTGATAAAAGAAAATAATTTCGTAGTGAGATGGAAACTTCAAGAAGAAAATTTATGAGGAAAATGGCATACGTCACATGCTTCCCGTCCAAGAAATATTCATCCTTTTTCAAAGCAATGGTCCTTCTTAATCGCACCTCCTCTTTGTCAACCTGCAATCACCAGTAATTGTGCACAATGTCAGTAGATTGATGGACTCATGATTACACACTCCACGGGACAACTGACATTTTGCAAGTTAAACCAAACGAGATATAATGGCTATCCTGAAAGTAAGATAGTTATGTTTACTTCCAAATGGTGCACATATCTTAGTTATTTAAAATAAAAATATTATTTGAGGCAGCATAAGACAACTTACTGGTATGCGGTTATCAGAGTTGTCAAATACAATCTCCACAAAAGCAGACACCACCTGGTGCCCAGCACCTTCCTATCCATGCCAACCAAGATGGTTATTGTAACAAAGAAGACCATTCTACTATAAAGAAGACCAAGAAAAGGAGTCATACATGGAGAAGTGCATGTCTGTCTTCACTGCGCAAGTTTTGGAAGATATCACTCAGGACAAATCGTATAGCTAAGAAAATATTTCCACGTGAGTATAGGAATGATCAAACCAAGCAATATTTAAACAAAAATAATAATTTTCTTTCGCTAGTGATGAAAATAATAATTTTAATTCAAAGGAAACTAAGAAGAGCATGTTACCATGAAAAAAGTTTGTCTTTCCAGATCCATTGGCTCCCACTGCCAAAAACACATTAAATTTGCTATCAAAGGCAACAACACCTTAGACATAATGCCACCTTCTACACACATGCGTGCACACAACACACACACAAAACTACATATTAACCTGACTATCAACAGCACCTTCTACACACACACACACCAACAGCACCTGCTGCAGATGAAAGGAGTGTCCAAAAATGTTGTAGTAACAGAGTAGTATTGAACATTTCCTACATCATGATAGACCAAGGGCTATGAAGATTTGGACAAACTCATCTAACGACAAAACTTGCCGACATCATTTTAATGAAAATTAAATCCATCTTTTTCTGCAATTGGTTCCTCTTGTAGAAGAAGAAAGAGAAAAACATTCCATCCAATTAAACAAACAAAATGAGAATATATCCATCTATTAAATTATCTCTTTCCAGTGAGATCAGGCAGTATTGTACTAAAGAAGTCAAGGCCATGGTATCCTAACCGTTAGTGTTTAACTGCACTTAACAACTAAAAAAATTGTGGATGGTAGCCTAACCATTAGCGATTAACTGCATTTAACAGCTAAAAAAATGAGGATATTTTGGATTCCTAGTAGGTTTCCATTTCTATACATATTTTTTTCTGAAAGGGTACATTTCTATACTATTACAGGGTTGAACTTTGTCTCCAGAAAGGAACTAACCTAGTTATAGAAAATCTAGTAGGTTTCCATATCTATAATTTTACGATACACCGGGTGCATGAGTCAAATCTCAAAAGTTTCTGCGGAGCAATCAATTCACCACATTTTCCTTATTCGCCAACCTATAAGTCTCCTTTATGTATGGAATATAGATAATGGAAAAGAAAAGACGTTACCGACACAATTAACTTTGGGACTGAAGGGATCTGTGGAGACCTCCTCTCTGTAGCTCTTAAAGCCTTCAATAATGATCTGAAAAAAAAAATGAAAGAATCCAACACAAAGAGAGTAACCTCAGCTAATATTCCAATAATTTCCGTTAAATAACATTACGACAGTCGAATTCTCATTGTTCAATACAAGTGGAGAGCAAGCCGAGAACAACGACAATAAAAATGAAAAGGGGATACCTTCTTGATATGCATCCTGAACTACCAGAACAGCGCACCACATCAAGTGCAGCAAACGACCGTCCACCTAAAAAAACAGACGAGGGGTTCGGATGAGATGAGCTCCGGGCGGTAGAAGAAAAGGGGCGAAAATGAAAAGATTTGGATGATGCATTGAGAAATTTTGGCGGGAAAAAGGAGGAAACCCTAAAATTCTCCCACTCGTCTAACTGAAAGGATCAAGGTACCGAACTGAGGGCGGAGCCAAAATTTGAGAGAGAGAGAGAGAGAGAGAGAGAGAGAATTTTGGAGGAGAGAAACGGAGAAGTAAATTCTAATTGAGTGTAGTAGTCGGATCGATGGATATGAAGGTCGTAGAAGAAACGAGGAGGAGGAGGAGGAAGAGATGCAGCAGAAGCTTGAAAAAAATGTTGGAAGAAGAAGGACGAAGTGGAAGCTTTTACCTTTTTCGGGGGGGTTTCCAGTTCTTTCACCCGAGTCGAGTTTTGGCAGAGTCGAGTCGAGGCCAGACGAAGGAAATAGAGAGAGGGGCGGGAGAGATAAATGGCAAATCACGGATGCAAGTGTTCCCTCCCTCCCTCCGGTTGCAATATTTTCCAGAAAATATTTTTTTCCCTTTCTCAAAATTTTCCCGAAAGTTTAGCGATTTTTTTATTCATTAAAAAGTCATTCCCACAAACATTATGTTTTGATATTATAATTAAAATAAATCTTTAAAAGGGGTAAAAAATCATTAGATCACGTTATTAATTAAAATAAGTTTAACTTTTTTATATACGTAGCTAAAGGATTTAAAGGGTGGACACCATGTACCCAAATTTGTTAGCCGTTGGATATTAAATCAAAGGTGAGAATCTCAATCGGTTGTTTATATTAGTTTAGTCCTTTTCTATTAGCAGTTTAATAATTAATCTCTTTTTATCACCTGTTTAAGAAGAACAAAAAAAAAATATCTTCGTTCCTCTCTCCATTAGTGTAGGAAAATAAATATTTTCATGAAAAAGATTGCGCAAGAAATGAATTGGAAGGTATACGAAGGCTGGGACGGATCCTTTTGACCAGAGCCGCAATCCAAAGTCCAAACTCCATACCTACTGAACCACCAACCAGCCTACACAGTCTGCGTCAGCACTCTGGCTCGGCTTCTTTAACATAATATTATTATTATTATTTGAAAAATAAGCATGCGAAGCACTAATCTTAGAATACATATCGATAAAAGATTTTTTTTAAGAAAATGGCACAAAAAGATATGAAAGTTAGAGAAAGTGTCCCGAAAATTTCTTGTATGCACAATGTTACTATATAAAAATTTTTTAAGTCACAAATGAAATTAATGGATTTAAAGTTCAGTGTTTGGAATTTAGAAATAAAAAAACAAGAAAAGCACACAAAAGACACGGTGAATGATTAATGGAAGTACCTAAAAGTTCCTAATGTACAATGTTATTTTATATAGGATATTTTCCTCTAATCTCCTTCAATTATGAATTTTTTCAGCGTCGACTTTCAAATTTTCCGTAATGAGGTCAAAGGGGGCGACGCCAATATGAATATGTTTTTATATTTACATTTTTAAATTAATTTTAAGTCTATATTTAATTTAAAATATTAAAATAAAATGTTTTAAGTATGAAAATAATATTTAAATATTCAAAAACCTATTTTATACTTTAAAATAACTATTAAATAATATAAAAATAGTAAGAACAAAAAGAGAAAATGATGGTCGGGTCGGATTTATCTCTTCAAAGATGCTCAACTCGACCCGACTAAATTTGAGCTGATCGGATTGAATTTGTTCACGGGTCGAGTCCAACCCAACCAGTAAGCACCGCTATTACACAGCGTCAATCCCCCTTTCATGTACCACAGTAGTAAATTACCGTAATACAATCAATCAGCGTGAGTTATAATTGCACAACCAATCAGCAGTAGTAAATTAAAGTCACCAATCATTGTTTCTATATCCTCCTAAATACCTTCCTAAAAATTCTACTAATCATCATGCATTATAATTGTACGTTTCGGAGTATCTAAAATATGTGAATGTTGGCATAAGTTTTAGATGAAGCTTTAGGAAGATGCAGACTTTTCTCTTGGGCAATAAATAAGGATCAAAATTCATCTTGGGCAATAAATAAGGATCAACTGCAGTAACTTATTTTGAATACTTGCCAAACAAGAAAATAAAAAGAGATCATTCCTACAAGTTACCACCTCAGAAGGCGTCACTAATGCATTATAGCTTCAGAGGGTGGCACAACGCTTTACAACGAACGAGGATTTCATAAATGTGCCCAGATGCTATAACAAGAACCCTCCATAAAACATAATAACATATCCAAGAAGTCATGGGCAAAGCACATTCATGAAGAAAAGCTATGGAGACTTAAACCATCGGGAACAGTAACATGCAGAACAAAAGATAACATAAACGTTTGCAATATAGCAATGGCCAGTAATGTGTTTTGCTTGGAAAATTGAACAGGAAAAGGACAAGATTTTCGCTTTCTGCTGCATATGGACTGTGCTTACTATTTGAAAGACAAAACTTGAATCTGGCGAAACAGTACAGTGAAGAATTAGCCTAGGCGTTCATAGGCGGTACGACCATACAGGTATATGCATTAAAAATATAATTGGACAATTTTTATTTCACTAAGTCTCTACAATTGTATAGCCTAAAACCAATGAGATCTCACCCCATTATGTTTAGACAGTAATAGTGAAGAAGTACATCTTCAGGACAACAGCGAGAGCCAACTGCAACAGGAATATGCCAGCAACTATAAGGAACCATCTTTCACCAGCTGATGTGATGTGTGCACGAAGATTTACAGCAACAAAAGTTGCTGACATGAATCCCGCAACACCAACAATCACCCATCTGAAAATTTCAATAGGCACAATCGATAGGCACTGCAACAAAAAAAGACAGATTATATGACGTTTTAAACAAAAGAAGATATATGCCAACAAACCAAATGTATAACAAATAAGATCAATAAGGACAACTAAGAATCCGAAACATTAGAGATATTATAAATAGTAACATGGCCTTAAGGATGCGTTTGGTTGAAGATATATAATATTACTTGAAATGTAAAAATGCCAAGTAATGTAATTTAAGGAATCACATTCCCCCCTCTCTCTCTCCCCAAGTCATTGAAATGTGAGAAAGACACCATTTATGATGGTAATGAAATTTCAACATTTCATAAGAATGTCATTCCAATTGAAATGTCACATTCCTAATTACATTATCAAATGACACATAACCAAACATTAAAATTCATCATTCCTATCAAGATGCCTACGAATCTAAAAAAGATAGAATGAACCAAACACACCCTAAGTTTCTTTATAAATTTGGATTTCTAGCAAAAATAAAAGAAAGGCATGTGCTTGGGTCATTGTGTTTTTTTTATAAATACCACTTTCATATATCTAGTTGCATCACAAATTCCGAATTAAATCTGTATTAGAAACTCACAAGAATCAGCTCCTTTACAATTTAAACTATTTCAAGTTCATTCTAATTCTCTCTCAAAAGAAGTCCATTCTAATTGCTTGACATAGAAAAGCATGCATAGTAACACTTTGTTTGCCAAAACATACCATCCATATATAAGTAGTATCAATACCTCCCAAGAAACGTAGTATCAACAGTTCACTTGGCTTCACTTTTAGAATGATCACCAACAAAGTGATTACTGATACTTGATACTCATCGACGATATTTCATCATTACATAATCTTAATATTGAAGTAGAGAACTTTTGGTATTAACAATTGAATCAGGACATTATTGCAAGGAGATGTGTGCCAAATGATCAAAAGATTATTGAATGACCATTGGGCAATACATATTGGATGCAGGAGTCTAAGGACACTTCAGACTCCAAGGTGATTTTAAAGAAGTGCTCGACACAAGCTACCCACACTCATTATTTCTCACCTGGTATTCCTTAACTATTTTCCATGGATCTAATGCAAGGAAAGGAAAGACTGAATTCCTTAACTATTTTCTGGTTTGGCTGATTCGGGATGGATGACTCACAAGGACATACAGACTCTAATGGCAACCTTCGACAAGGGTGAACTGCATCATGTATAGTCATGCTGCTGAGGATGTTGACCACCTTTTCCTAGAATGTTGGGTGGCTAAGGTGGTATGGACAACACTTGGATGCACGTGCTTGATCTAACATCGGCAGAAACCTTTGGCGCTCTGATATGGTGGCAGACAACCTGATGTTAGGGTGAATGTATAAAGGCACAATTATTATATTCTCCGCTACATACTACCTCTTTCTATTCTTTGGCAATCTGGCCACAGTGAGATGGGGTAATTTTCCAAGGTGAGTCGTGCTACTCAGATAACATTATCGTGCATATTGAAAATCTGATAAAGCTACACATGGGAGACTAAGGTACATTGGCGTATTATTATTAAAATTTTGAACATTTTGTAACTTTTTTTATGAAGAGAAGGATAACTAGCAAGTTGGTAGTCATCCGAAATCAACATTTTGTAACTTTTATATTCTCTCAAGAAAGCTGGATGGCCACAAACTTCATATCCATCCTTTCCATTCTCAAGTATATATGTATATATTAGTGTCAAGGGTCAACCTAAACCATTCAAACGAGTAACAAGAATTTCAATCTTTTAAATGTTATAAGCATATATTCATTACTTCAAATATGCTATCTTTTGCTGTGGAAGAATCTTAATCGCTAGCTGGCAGCTGAGTTATCTTAGCTGCTCATGAATTGAGTACCAACAAACATTCTATATACAAGTCATCCAATTGTGAGTTTCTTCAAACTATTTTTTTTAAGCGTTCTTCAAGCTAGTTCATAATGCATCACACATAACACAAGAGAACAAATAAATCAACCAAACAAAAGCAGAATAATATATCTTACCGAAGCAGGGATGAAAACGAACAGAGAATATCCATATAGACACCAAAGTTGAACCAATCCAGAGGGTGCCGAAAAATACTTGAGAATAATATACAAACCAAGAGGCACAATTGTCACATAGCCATAGAACAAACCAGCAGACCAAGTGACAAGGTTAATGTCATAGTTCCATTCTTTCTTCTGCAATTTGTGTGCCACATAAGTGACAAATGTACCAATGGCAGCTGCAACAAAAATCAATGTGGTGCAAATCCAAAATGGTCCATACCTGCCAAAAATGGTAAAAGATTCAACAACAGGTAAGGAAAACTTACAAATGAGCACAGATTTAAGTGTAAGCTTTTATCCCTTTTAAAAAAGTGTTGAATTTGGTCCATAAAGTTTAATTTAGCTGCTTTTGAGACTACATATAATCATTTTTTTTAGAAGAGAAAGGATGGAAGCCATTAGATTGTCATCCAGGTATATACATATAATCATAATCCAGTGATCACTCGAAGTACAAGGAAAATCATGCCCCATCACACATTTAACTTCCAATTTATATGTACTAACAAAACAACCTGAGATATTCTAACTCTCATCGAACAAAGAATAACAATTAAATTAGTATCATTTGATTATAAATGCGTGTTGTTCTTTCATCTCAACAATAAGTGCTTTGGCCTTCTAAAAGCATACATGGCAACTTGATGGAACCACCTCAGTAGTCCTTCTCAAAGAAAAGTATCCCACTCTGCGACATGCTCTTGGACGCATGTAACCACATTAACACCCTCGTTTTAACCAACAAGGGAAATGAAAAAAGTCATTGTCATGTCTTAACATGCTGTACCACATATCTGAAGACACTATCCTGCTGGCCTTGATGACAGTGTTTTCATATTTTCAGCACTGCGAAAAGAAATTCAATACTGCAAAGATCTCTACTTCAAACAAGAAATTATCTTATAAGTGACCAATGCCTTTTTTGACAGAATAAGACTAACCAATGCTAGATATGGAAAATTACTCAGCTGCACTCTATCCAATCAAGTTTAATTCTAACAGATCTAGAATCATCACACCCTTAACGTGAGTATTTGTAATTCTATCTGAAAAATACTCACCATTATGTTGCCATGCGATAAATGATAAAGTTATACAATGGGCATCCACAATCAACCTCACGCTTCTTAATTTAGATATGATTGATGCAAAACCTCAGTGAAACTGTATAGCTGATCTTTTACGTAACCGAAAAAAAGCAAATGGATCAAGGAGCAATGCGGTAAACAAAAAAGAATTGTTAAGTTTCTCGAATTTGCATGAAGGATGTTCTTTTTTTTTTTTTGTGAGGAGATGAAGGATGTAAATTATGTGAGCTGGAATGTACAAATAACGAAGATTACGAAAGAGGGAGCGGAGCGACGTACAGGTCGGGATTATCCGAAGTCTTCTCGTTGAAGCTCCCCTTGAAAGGGAAGAGGGAGTCTCTGATCCGCTCCACGACATCCGAAGTGTCTACATCGAAGTAGGGCTTGTAAGCGCCCACGGTGAAGGCGTGCATCCACCCGCTGGGTTGCGCCTCCTCCGAGCTCCCCCCTCGAGCCGGTTTCGAGAACGTATCTGAGCAGAGAACATGGATACCCTTTATGAGCAGACAACCGAGGGATCCAGACGCAGATCTAAAGCACAGGGGAAACGGATCTCATAGCCTACCATCGGCATCGGAAGGGGGTCGGAAGACGGCGGAGATCTTGCCCTGCGCATCCGAAGGTGGAAAGGTCTGGAGATTGGATTCTGCAAAGGCAATGGCGTAGAATTCAGATGCAATCCAAAAAATTCAAGAAGAAAGAAGAACATGGGAACCTGTAAATTTGACGGCGACGTGATCGGTGCCGGTGACGGCCTGCGGAGCAGAGGAGAGATCTGAGCAAGAAGAATACGAGGAGCAAAGGAAAAAGAGAAAATAGAGGGCTGCCAGAGAAGAGCCGCAGCTTACCGGAACGGAGCCGGACACCTTCTGGTTGTCGATGGAAGTGTATCCGCCGCTGGACATCATCTTGGTCTCGTTTCTCTTCGCAGATCTCTCACTCTCTTGCCGCCCTCAGCCGGCGATGCGATGTCAGGAATGGAGAAGAGAATTAATATGCGCTTTTGGAAAGGGACGCCGATACTAATTCGTTTCGACCCGAGAGCTCTCTCTCTCACCAACGATATATTTATCGATCCGGGACTACTTTTTACTACAGTTCATTTTTATCATACAAACCAAATGTTATTCGATATTGTGATAGAAAAAATATTTAATATTATATTTTTATTTATTTTTAAGTAAATGAAAAGAAAGACTACTAAAAAAAAGATTTAACAGGGATGCTGCCAACTCAAAAGCCGTTGAAGAGCGATTCGTTCTTTTTTTGGTTTTCCTCATGAGTTCGCAAGGGTTGCTCACGTTCTCTCTCGCATGCCGCTGCACTTCGACCTCCGCCGCTTCCGCTTCTGCTTTCATAAGTTGTTTCTTCCGAGTCCCGCCACTGCCTCTGCGCCCATCCCGATGTCTCGCAATCACCTCTGTGCCGATCTGAGTCGTCGTCGATAGATTTGCGCAGATCCATGATGCCACTGCCTCGAGCACCCCCACCGTGATCCTAACATCCTCCGTCACTACCCCGCCGACCTCCGCGGCAACCTCTACGACCCCATCGAGATTTGTTGCCGACCAGATTTGCACGTGAGGGGGCCAAATCCAACCGTCGCGGACCTATGTGACGACCTCCGCCAACCTCCGTTACGACCTCCGCGACCCCGTCAAGCTCTACAGCCGATCTCGCAAAACTCGTCGCCTCCCTATCGCCTCATGGCCTCTTCGCGCACGCTGAACTCTGTTGTCGATCTTGCAAGCTGCCTCCCTGGGCCACGCCAGATCTCATCCCTTGCGACCTCTTCGCGTACGCCGAGCTCCGCCGCCACTGATCTCGCACCTCGCTGCCGCCGAGCTAGCCCGTCCTGCCGCTGCTAAGTTCATGCACTGCCGCCGCCAATGTCACTCGCCCCGCGCGCTGTCGTCAATGACGCCCCCATGCCAGTGTTCTTGATCTGTAAAGTTTTAGGATCTTGGAAGAGTTCAGATATACGATTCATGTTGACAATGGAGAGTGTTCTCCATATGATCACATCTATAATTGTCAATATGCGAGTGCAAGTGAAATGTATCTTGATGCAAGTTTTTTTATATGAACAAAATGGAGGTCACTAGTTTTTACCATCTGTGTGTGATCCCTCTGTTAGAGTAGTGGCCATGCGAGCATCCGAGGGGGTGAGCAATGATGGTCAGGCTGACGGGCATCGGAGGGGTGAATGCGAGATCAACGACGGTCAGGTTGACGAGCATCGGAGGGGTGAATGCGAGATGACGAATGGAGGAAATCGACGAATGAGGGAAAGTAGTTTTGTTTTCGTTGGGAAAAATTGACTCCGCCTCGATTAGCCGGACAAGTCGTCCTGACCTCCATTTTGTTGTATTGCTCCCTAACTCAAATAAATATAATCAAAGGAATACTACTTGAACATCTGAATGACAATCCAATCTCGATAGTCGGAGTGAAGAATTTAAATTTTCTACTATTTTTTCAAGAATTGAACTTTTCTACTACTTTTTCATACAACTTCATATCACGCGACAATAATCATCCTAAATAAAGAAAAGAAAATTACAAATGAATTAAATATTAATTATAGTTGCATTAAGAAATAACGAGTGGACAGTCGTGCGAGGGTTGGTGGCGTGCGAGCGTGTGAGGGGTCGGTGGAGGTGTGAGGTCAGTGCACAGCGGTCGGTCTTCGTGCGAGGACGGTGCGCGGTGGTGGTGTGGGGTCACGACGGGGTCAGTGAGCAGCGGAGGTCGGCAGGGGTCGCGGCGGAGGTTCGCGATAGTTGGATCTGGCCCCCTCACGAGCATATTTGGTCGGCGACGAAGCTCGATGGGTCTCAGAGGTTGCCGTGGAGGTCGGCGAGAGTCAAGGGGGAGGTCATCGGGGTCATGATGAGGGTGCTCGAGGTCGGCGGCATCACGAATTTGTGTAGATCTGACTTGCGATGGCTCGAATCAACACAAAGGTGATTGGGAAATAATGGGATCAGCACATAGGCGACCGCGAGATAACGGGATCGACGCAGAGGCAACGACAGGACTCGCGAAGGCGAAAGTGGCGGAGGTCGAAGCGGGATGACGTGCAGAGAGAGAACACAAGGAGAGAGAATGCGAGCAGCCCTTGCGAACTCGTGAGGAAAATAAAAAAGAACGAATCTCAATCGTCGCGTTAATTGGCTCTCCATGTGCGCAAGTATCTCAACCCTTGATGATCTAACGACCATAAAAATAGGAGCAAAGTGCTCCAAGCTTGAGTTGGGAGCATCTCGTTAAGTCCTCAAAAAGAAGCTGAACTAGAAAAAACTTGGATTTGAAAATGTGATAACGTTTTTGGATGTTTTTAATAGAATAAAATCGATATGTTAAAATTATTTAATAATTAAATTTTATTATTAATGTAATAATTTTGTATGATATTCATTTACTACATTATTGAACTCATATTTGATATATATCAATTTGATATTAACTTCAATATTTAGTTATTATAATATTAAATGTATTATATCAAATTTTTTTATCTTATCTTTATTTTAATTACAAAAACCATTTGGAAAACCTTCCTGCAAGGCTGCAATAGGGTGAGCAACATTTTTAGGGTGAATTTTGTAGCCTGAAAATGTCGGAAGCGAGGTGAAAATTGATGCGATTCAAACCTTTTTTCTTACATTCTTAGTCTGGTAGAATTGGCATCTTGACGAATAGTTGCAACTTGCAAACGCTTTGCATGACCACATAATACATTTTTTTCTTGAGGAAAAAATTAACAACTTTAACAGTTAAACAAAGGCCGAAGAGTCCCACATTAAAAAAAAAGGCATCCGCATTTGCCATTCTACCGAATTTTTAAGAGCAATTTAATTAAATTATAACGACTTTTTATATTTAATTTGAATATATCAGTTTAACACAGGATCCCTAAATTATCCAGAGATTTTCATTTAATTCCACCCATCTCGTTCTCTTAATTTTTTTTTCATTTTTTTCTCTTTTTTCTATTTATGAAAGAACTAAAGTGTCATTCCTCGTATTGTCCTCTCATGATACTATCATGATATTTAACTTCAATTTAAAATTAATCAAATGCTAATAACTATGCACGTGAAAACCTGACAAAGATATATAAAAAGTAGGGGTTTGGTGGCTCACAATATACCCAATCTCGGGTAATTAGGCAAGAGATCCATAGTAATACTAGGTAGCAAAATAGTATCATTGTCATATTTTCCATTAAAGACATACGTTGTGTTCATCATTTGCATGGCCCGTAAGCCTTGAAGCACACAATGATACATTTATGAACTTGTTAGAAGTGTTGTCACTTTCCTTTAACCATTTACCATCATCTCAAGAATTGAGGTGTATAAAATTGGGTAATCAACCTTTTTTTCTTGAATCTTAAAAGCTCTATTAATATACCAATCAGATTTGTTGATGGCATATATGTGAAAGGTGGGTCTCCCTTCCAAAAAATGTCTTTACACACATTGCGTCCAAAATTTGTCGAAAAGCCAACTGCTCTATTAGCCTCTCTATAAGCCTCTCTATTAGCCTCTCTATAATAATGACTAATTGACCATAAGTGAGAAGTAGAAAGTGCATGCTTGGTGTCACGGATTATCAACCGGACACTCAAGAGGGTAGCGACTGCCAGTAGACTGATATAAGATCATTGAGTCAATTTTTCCACTAGTAGGTGATGCACTCCATGACGAGAAGCACAACACACGCCCTCCAATCCATGCTTCCAACTCCAATTCTGAGGTCCTAGGTGACATAATAGACCTTGCAACAATAAAAGGGCATAGGAAATCCGGGCTTTCAACAAAACTCTCTTTGGAACCACAAGCTAACGAAACTACCCGTTAGAGCTCCCCCCTCCCCCACCACCCTGTCCCCGTTTCTGGCGTACCCTGCCGGAGGCTCCAGTCTCCCCCTTCCCCCCGCCCCTCTCTCACCTTTGGGAAGATAGCGTCGCGATGCTCGGCCGGATACCTCCTTAGGTTTCTGGCCATTGGGGCATCTGCTTCCACTCTATCCCCTTCCCTCCCTCCCCTCTCCCCCTTCACCCAAGTCCTTTCATGGATTTTCCCCCTCTCGAATAATAACGTTCTCACTAAGCGTACCATGGGCTCAAAAGATCCTGTGGCTCCGATGTCTCTACCCTCTCCCGCTACTTTTGGGCGTTCGTGGGTTGAGGTCGCTCGAGCTCGTTCGGCAACTGGTCGTCGCCCGGGCCCCTCGTTCTCCATGTCACCGCGTCAACTCCGGGAATCGTAGGATCACATTATTGAGGAGGTGGTCATTCCTGCGAATGAGGTTGCCGATAGCTTGGCGGCTCTGAGACTCTCGCTTGTCGGTCGGTATGTGGGGGACTTGCGCCTCCTTACCGAGGGCATCCCATCCCTATGGAAAAGCTCAGAGCCATGCAAAATCTCTCCTATGGGTAACTCTTATCTCCTGCTCTCTTTTGCTAATGAGGATGATAAGATGCATGCACTCACGACGAGTCCTCACGAGCTTCAAGGGCACTAGATACAGGTCTCTCAACTCACGCCTTTCTTCAGACCGATAATGCTCGTATGACCACCCTTGTCTGAATTTGGTTGCCTGGACTACACTTGGAGCTCAAAACATGACTTCGCTCTGTGTATCGCTGCCAACTTCAGTCATCTGCTGCATATCGATCTCCAAGATAACCCTCCGAGGCTCTGCATCCAGATCAATCTCACAAAATTTCTTAAGCAAGACGTATGGATCACCCTCCCCAATGAAGATCAATACCTTCGACAGGTAATGTATGAGGACCTCCCCACATTCTGTTATTGTTACGAAAAGGGGGAGAGAAGGATCGCACGAAATACAGAAGAACGCGAAGAGAAAAAAACGACGGCGGTTCTTTGTTATGAAATAACGATGATTACAAGGATGGGTCTCTGTCTAGACCCCTAAGGAGTTTATATAGACACTCCCTTTAACAGATGATAGGAATTACATACGGACTGTGACTCTAAATAAATTCTCTGAAAATAGGGACACCTATCTCGTGATAAGGAAATAAATCAAATCCGAATCACAAACAGAATACCCCTAAAAATTTTGCTCAGAGGGCTCCGCCCCATTGCAACCCCCGCAGGAGGATCCCCCTGGACCCCTCCTGACCCCCTACAGGCTCGCTGACCGGACAGTGAGACTCTCATAGGAGAATTCTGCTGAAGCGTCTGATTATGTAGGGGACCAATTGTGTTCAGATTCAAGACATTATTAACGAATCTCCACCTTGACTTGAATCATCTTCAGAGCACAAAAAATTTCAATACCATGCCACACCGCCGCCAGCCCCACCTTGGGGCTATTACCAAGTATTGATGTTAAGCAAGTCTAAGCAATACTTGAACCTGTCATGAGAAACAGATTTGGTGAACATATCAGCTGGATTATCTTCAGTGCCAATTTTCTTCGCATTAATCATCTTTTCAGTGCGGATGAAGTGATACTTGACATCAATGTGTTTGGTTCTTTCATGATGTACTGGATCGTTGGCTAAACATATTGCACTCAGACTATCACAGTGCACTATAGTCTGCTCCTAATGTAATCTGAGATCTCCAATCAAGTCTTTTAACCAGATGTCTTCATTAGCAGCTTCTGTCAGTGCCATGTATTCAGCCTTTGTGGTGGGCAATGTAACTGATGGCTGAAGTGTGACCTTCCAACTAATAATCGAACTATCCAAAGTGAAGACATAGCCTGTCATAGATCGTCTTCCATCAACATCTCTAGCATAGTCTGAATCCGAGTACTCTACAACCAAACACTCTTTATCACTTCTGTAGATGAGGCCAATATCAGATGTTCCTCTCAGATACCGAAAGATTCGCTTCACTGCTTGCTAGTGCTCTTTTTCTGGATCGCTCATGAACCTGCTAACAACACTGACTGCATGAGCTATGTCTGATCTTGTGCAAACCATGACATACATCAGACTTCCAACTGCACTAGAATATGGAACTCGAGACATGTACTCCTTCTCTGCTTCTGATTTTGGTGCGAAGACAACAGAAAGATGAACATTTGTAGCTGATGGGGTATTCAAAAGTTTTGCTCCTGACATTTCAAATTTGGATAAAATCTTCTCAATATAACTTTTATGAGATAAGAAGAGTTTACCTTGTGTGCGATCCCTTAGAATTTCCATCCTCAGAATCTTCTGTACTGCACCAAGATCCTTTATATCAAATTATGCACTGAGGAACTTCTTCAGATTCTGAATGTCTGTCATGTCTCTAGCAGCAATAAACATATCATTGACATACAAGAGCAGATAGATAGTAGAGCCATCATTCACCTTTTTATGGTATACACAACAATCATAGAGACTTCGACTGAATCCCTTACTGATCATGAAGCTGTCGAACCTCTTGTACCATTGTCTGTGAGACTACTTCAAGTCATACAGAGATTTTTTCAGACTGCAAATTTGATTTTCCTTTTCTAGAATGGGGAATCCCTCTAGTTGGCTCATAAGAATGTCTTCTTTAAGTTCTCCATGGAGAAAAGCAGTCTTCACATCTAATTGCTCGAGCTCTAAATTCTGATGTGCTACAAGAGCAAGCAGCACCCTGATAGAAGCATGTCTGACAACAGGTGAGAATATCGTATTGTAGTCCACACCTTCTTTCTGACTATAACCTTTAGCAACCAGCCGTGCTTTGTATCTTGTGCCTTCAACTCCTGAAATTCTAACTTTCTTCTTGAAGATCCACTTACAGCCAACAACCTTTCTGTCATTAGGCAGCTTAATCAGCTCCCACGTCTGATTTTTGTGAAGAGATTCCATCTCCTCATTCATAGCAGCGATCCACTATTCAGATTCGGCACATGTGATGACATCCCTATAAGAGGATGGCTCTAGGGACTCCACCTCTTCAGCAACCTGCAGTGCATAAACAATCATGTCCTCGAAACCATATCATTTAGGAGGACCCACTTCTCTGCGAGGACGTCTAGCAGCAATTGACTCATCTTCAAGTTGCTCATCAGATTCTTCACCTTCTGGTTCTGCTTCTTGATGTGATCCTTCAACATCATCCTCAGTTGGAGTGATTTCAACCTCCACTTGTTTACTGACACTCTCTTCAGCCTCCACCTTCAACTGAAGCATTGATGCTTCATCAAAGGTCACGCTTCTGCTGTGGATGACTTTGTGTTCTAAAGGAGACCAGATTCTGTAGCCCTTCACTCCTGCACCATATTCCATGAACACTCCTTCTTTGGCCCTTGGCTCCAATTTCTCTTAACTGACGTGATAGTATGCTGGACAACAAAAAAATTTCAGACAAGTATAATCAGCAGGATTTTCTGACCATACTTCAGTTGGAGTCTTGAGATCAATCGCAATCACCGGACTTCGATTCATCAAGTAGCAAGTTGTGTTAACAGCTTCAACCCAGAATGTCCTATTCAGGCCAGCGTTTGAGAGCATGCACCTTGCCCTCTCCAGAAGTGTTCAGTTAATTCATTCTGCAACTCCATTCTGTTGTGGAGTATCACTGACTGTGCGATGTTTGGCAATGCCTTCATCTTTGCAGAACTGGTCGAATTTAGTAGAACAGAATTTCAAACCATTGTCAGTGCGAAGACGCTTCACTTTCTTCGACGTCTGATTTTCCAACAGAACCTTCCACTGCTTGAAGGCCTTGAAGGACTCACTCTTGTGTTTTATCATGAATACCCAAGTCATCCTCGAGTAGTCATCAATCACAGATAGGAAGTACATCGCACCTCCTAATGATGGAACACGAGAGGGACCCCAACAATCGGCGTGGATATAGTCAAGTGTCGTCTTCGTCTTGTGCGCTGCCTTGCCAAACTGAGACCTTCGCTGTTTGCCGAATACCCAGTGTTTGCAGAAGTTGATTTTAGATATCTTATTGTCTCTTAGAAGACCTCGTTTGCTGAGGATATTCATCCCGTTCTGATTCATATGCCCAAGCCGCATGTGCCACAGCCTGGACCTATCTGATTCGGATGAACTAGCCACTGCAGCAACGCCAGAGACTGTCTTGCCTTGTAATATATACAAGGACTTCTGTCTGTCTCCTTTCAAAATCGTAGCATCATCCTTCATGACCGTGAGGATGCCTTCAGCAGCATTGATCTGACACCCTTTATAGTCGAGGACTCCAAGTGATATCAAATTTTTCTTCAGTTGCGAAACATGGCGGATATCTGCCAGCGTCCTCACAAAATTGTCATGAGTCCTGATCTGCACAGAATCGATCCCAACTATCTGACAGGCTGCATCGTTGTCCATGATGACGTTTCCACCATTAATGTTCTGATAAGTTGAGAACCACTCTTTATTCGGAGTCATATGATAGGAACACTCAGAATCTAGAACCCAACTATCTGCCAGACATCCTTGATCAGAAGCAGCCAGTACCAAATCATTTTCAAAATTCCCAATTTCCTGTGCCACCGTAGCGACAAAGGCCTTCTTCTTCTTCGGACAATCCTTCTTCCAATGACATGGTTCCTTGCAGTAATTACATATGTCTTTCGTAGTGATTTTCTTCTTCTTCGACTTGGATTTCTTCAAATTCGAGGACTGTCCCTTCTCTGCGGTCGATATCAAACCCGCGGCCTGAGTCTCTGCAGAATTTCCAGATGCCCTATGCCGAAGTTCACGAGTATGGAGACTCGATCTTACTTCTTTCAGACTTATAGTTTCCTTCCCGATAATCATAGACTGAACAAAATTCTCATATTATGGAGGAAGCGAAACTAACAGAATTAGGGCAGCATCTTCATCCTCGATCTTAATATCGATATTTCTGAGTTCCATCAACAAAGAATTTAACTGATCAAGATGTTCCTTTAGAGGAGTACCTTCTTGCATGCGGAGAGAGAACATACGTTGCTTCAACAACAACTTATTAGTGAGAGACTTCATCATATACAGACTCTCGAGTCTCAACCACAGACGGGCCGCCTTTTCTTCATCTGTGACCTCGATTATCACCTCATCTGCTAGACACAATAGAATCATCGAGTGCGCCTTCTCCTCCTGTGCCGCCAAAGTTGCGAGGTCGATCTCCTTTTCTTTGCCCTTCGAGTCTTCCTCCTTCGGTTTATTCTTCGACACGTTTGAGAGCGGCGCCCAGACTCCTTGTTGCTTCAGAAGCGCCCGCATCTTGATCTGCCACAACTCGAAACTGTTCCTGCAGTTGAACTTCTCCACGCTCACGTTGTGCGACGCCATCTCCCTGCTGATTGAGAATTGCAGACAAACCCTAAGACTCTGATACTAGTTTGTTACGAAAAGGGTGAGAGAAGAATCGCACGAAATACAGAAGAACGCGAAGAGAAAAAAAATGGCGGCGGCTCTTGTTATGGAATAACGATGATTACAAGGATGGGTATCTGTCTAGACCTCTAGGGAGTTTATATAGGCACTCCCTTTAACAGATAATAGGAATTACATACGAATTGGAACTCTAAATAAATCTCCTGAAAATATGACACCTATTTCGTGATAAGGAAATAAATCAAATCCGAATCACAAACAGAATACCCCTAAAAATTTTGCTCAGGGGGCTCCGCCCCTTTGCAACCCCCGCAGGGGGATCCCCCTAGACCCCCCTGACACCTCACAGGCTCGCTGACCGGGCAACGAGACTCCCATAGGAGAATTCTGCTGAAGCGCCTGATTATGTAGGGGACCAACTGGGTTCAGATTCAAGGCATTATTAACAGTTATCACTGTGGCATTGTAGGGCATCGACTGAAGGAGTGTCTCACGTCTACCCTTGGCTCGTCATTGTCCTCCTCCACGGACCTTGGCTTCGTACTCCCAGTAGTCGGCGGCCGCGTGTGATTCTCAGCCATGGGGTAGGCTCCGCTGCTCCAGTTAGCTCTACTCTGGCGTCGGCGTCCCAAACTGGTGCATTGGATCTTAACAGGCCGGCTACCCCGGTCGATGACTCCAACCTGATGCTTGACCAACTAGCAGCCCCCTTGCAATTACGGGTTGATACAACCACGTCAGTGATCCGCGAGGCCTTAGTTACGACTTGTTCTAACATCATTGGATCACCGCCTTATGATCCATGCGCTACCATGTCAGATAGCACACAGATTTTGTGTCAACACCAATTGAAGGATGCTCCAGATTCTAACACGTGTATGACGATGCGTGATTCAGGCGAGAAAAACACAAACACTCTTTTTCCATTACCTACAGATGCCACAGCCGTTCTCCAGCACTCCCCCGGTGACCCTTCCTCGGCCGCTGCCACAATCCAGATCCACCCTACTCAACAACGAGTTTCCCCTGCTGTCCTGATGAATCTTGTTCACCCTGCTTCGCAACCACAAACCTCAAATGCCTTGCTGACCTTAGGCTCTACCTCTACCATTACAAATACCTCTCATACCCACCAGCGCAAAGCCTCTTCACTGGCAAACCATGAGGAACTTGTCTCTAGTGTCCACCAGGGTCTGGCCCAAGCCACGCTACATGCTGCATTGGAGACCTCCTTTGAGGAAGACGATGAGCAGCCTGATGGTGACATCCTACCGAAAGATCAAAATTGAGAAGAAGTCTCGAGTTCAGAAGCCAAAGCCGCCCATCCCTCCGCTCAGGAAGAAAACAAGAGGTAAGGAGTTCCCTAAATATGGTCAAGACACCTTACAATCGCATCTCGTTTCCTTGCAGGAGAATACCGACTCTGCTAGTAGAAGCACTAGCCCCCACCGTCATGAAGATTGTGGCTTGGAATTGTCGGGGGCACACCGCTCTAAAGTTCGTGACTGACTGTTGGAACTTACTAGGGCCATTCGGCTAGACTTTGTAATTTTATTAAAATCACATGTTGGGTCTGTAAAAGCTAATCATGTTATCCGTTGGCTTGCCACCGGATGGAAGGTGGGTCTTCTGTGAGGGCTCCGATGCTTTTCGAGGTATTATCCTTGCCTGGTCTGGGCAGGATACACAGGTGACTCCGATCCTATTTTTTGATCAATTACTCATGCTTCTATTACCTTTAACAATTTTCACTTTATGCTTTCTTGTATATACGCTTTCGCGAAATGCTTTATTAAATGACCTAAGCCATATAAACTCATAAAATTTTCCATGGGCGCTTATCGGTGATTTTAACTGCATTTTTTCTCCCGAGGATAAAAGGAGGGGGCACCTTTCAAATTAACAAAACCAGTCAAAACCTTTTCAAAATTCATTGATTGCAATGGTCTCCTGGATGTGAACCTCTCCGACGCGCGTTATACTTGGTGTAATAATCGCTGGGCAGCTGCTCACATCCACTGTAGGCTCGATAGGCTCCTTCTTAACCACTTTTGGCTTGACTCCTTTCCAAACTTGGATTTTTGGCCCTACCTAGATGTGCCTTTGATCATGCCCCCATTTTTCTCAACACCGATCGCTGAACTCCTAGATCTAGAACCTTTAAATTTAAACATTTTTTGCTTCTCCATGAGGAAGCGACAAACATTGTTTGCAGGAACTGGACCTTTAATTCATACAACGAAACTATCTCTTCTGCCCTCTTAAATATTGAGAGGGACATTCGACGTTGGAAGAAGAATATCTTGGGAAACTTAGAGTGTCGGGCGGATACAACTCCTCAGGTCACTTGATTCTACCCGCACCCTTTCTGAGAGTGAGTTGGATGTCCTCATATCTGCTTACCACCATCATGCTTCCTACCTGAGGTGGTGGAGTAAATCCCATAATAAGTGGCTTTGCGCTGGTGACAGAATCACTCGTCTCTTTCACCAATCCACCATGTTACGCCATAGGCAAAATTTAATCACTTCTATTTGCCTACCAACTGGCCAAACTGTTCATGAGGAAAAAGATATACAAAAGAATTTTGTTAACCACTATAAAGATCTTTGGCAATCAGCTCTTGCACTCGTTTCTTCCTCTGAGAACTGGCTGCCCTGCCTGCTTTACCTCAATCCAGACACGTTTCCCTCATCGCTCCGGTCACTGTCGAGGAGATTTGCTCCATGCTCTAGAGAATGCCTTCCGGCAAAGCCCTTGGGCCGGATGGGTTCACAATTGAGTTCTATAGAACTTATTGAAATATCGTAGGTCCAAAAATCATCAGTCTCATTCAGAGTTTCTTTACGTACTCTTCTATTCCTATTACACGTCCTTAGTGTTTATTCCTAAAATCAATACTTCGACATCCATTAAAGATTATAAATCAACCTCACTTTGTAAGTGCTATACCGCCTCCTTGCAAAGATCCTTGCCGACAGACTCAAACCAGCTCTAACGGATATTATCTCTCTAGATTAATCTGCTTTCATCCATGGGTGCAACATACATGATAATATTCTCATTGCACAGAAACTCGCACATTCTCTTAGCACCGATAGAAGGAAGAACATGCTCATTAAGCCTGACATGGAAAAGCCTTTGATAGAGTGTCGTGGAAATCTGTCACTAAGGTCATGGCACTGATGAATTTTTCATCTCAATTTATTAATTGGATCAGTGTATGCCTAAGCTCACCAAGATTCTCATGCATGGTAAATGGCTCGTCATTATAGTATTTTGAACCTTTCAGTGGTATCCGACAAGCGGGTCCCCTCTCACCATATATCTTTATCATGATCTCTCAAGTCTTCTCTGCCCTAATGAAACGCCAGATTGAAACCAAGAAAATTATGCCTTTTAGGATAAATAATTTCACCTTATTCCATCTCATGGTCGTTGATGATCTTTTAACTGTGTAGGAGCCACAAAGAGTATTTGTCTAAGTCTCAGGAAAACTTTAGAGTGGTACTATCTTCTCACTAACAGACGCATTAACCCCCAAAAGAGGACACTCTATCTTCCACTGAATATGAACTAGCGTAGGAAATATCTATTTAAAACCCATCTTGGTCTCCCTATTGGGTCTTTTCCTTTTACTTACCTGGGTACACCTATATCCATTAAGTATCTACCATGAAAGATCAGCATTTCATTGTGGATAAAATTTCAAGCAGACTTGGGGCTGGAAGCAAAGGCTTCTCAACCAGACCGCAAGGGTTACCCTTGTTAAGTTTGTATTATCCTCCCTATCCGTCTACTCTTTGGCTTCAATTCAACCTCTCAAGTGATATAATCGAATCTTTAGAAAGAAAATCTCATTCTTTCCTGTGGGATCCGGGAAATGGTCGGCATGGATATCACTCTATTAATTGGGCCACTGTCCAACTCCCTTGCGGAGAGGGAGAATTGGGTATCGAAAACCTGAAAATCATTCGGACCTCCTCATTAGCTCGTAGAATTTTGGATCTTCTTAATCATCGCAACTCCTACTGGGTTGATCTAGTTATCAACAAGTATGGAAAGTTCTCCTTATGGGCCAACCACCTGGTAACCTCGGTCACCTGGTCCGGACGTCTCATTCTCGGGGCAGTAAATGATCTTCGCCTTAGTTTTATTAAACAGATTGAAAATGGCACCTCCACTCCACTGCAAGCTGCCAACCCAATATCTCGTTTCACAATTTAACCATACTATTGATCATACCTGCTTCCTATGTGGTTATGCATTGGAAATAAACCAGCACGTTTTCTTTCAATGTTCCTTTGCCCATCAGATTTGGGACCTGCTTCAAGCCAAGTTGCAAATTTCTTTTCGTTTTGTTAACTCCTGCATCTTGGGATCCTAGGTCCACGAGGGAGTCGATATGGTTCAGCAGTCCAAAAAAATCTCTCTATCTCTCTCATTCCGCCAGTGGGGTATTTGGAAATTGCGCAATAACATTCATTTCAATTCCAAGCGTGCAATCGTGGAATCTGTATGGGAGTGGGCGCTGGCTGGCTATCATGAGTACATCGCAGCCCACGTCCCTGAGGCAAATTGCCCCCCAAAACCCCTCGGGGTCGGGTGGGAGTCCCCCTCCTCCGCATTGGGTAACGCTCAATACGGACAGCTCCTTTGTTGGTGCCACGGGGGGGGGGGGGGGGGGGGGGATAGGTTACCTTCTGCGTTCTAATGATGGAAGTTTTCTTTTTGCAGGATCGAAGAGATGTCATGGATCCTCGGCTATCGAATTGGAGGCTTGGGGCGTTCTTTTGGGATTGAAGGCTTGTTCAACTCGATGAATTACACATGTCAAGGTCGGCACTAACTACAAAGCTCTCATAGATATCATCTTAAAGTGCGCCAGGCTGCCCTGGAGGATCAAAAACTTAATTTCTGATATACGCACATTGCTAACACATACCTCACATGGTACTCTTGTTTACTGCTCACGCAGAGCTAATCATCCAATAAATTTTCTTGCTACTTTTAGCCGAACAAACGGTGATCATTTTTGGGAGAGCACCCTACCCCCGGGCATGGCCCAACTTTTGTACTCGGATCTTCAAGATCCACTTTGATGAAATACAATTTACTTTTCATTAAAAAAGTGCATGAGTGAGATCTAATTATATATTCCGCCCCCACCTCCTTATCCCCTATAAAGGAGCCATCCGAATTTAATTTGAAACACGAAAAAGGAGGGGGACTCTCAACGTACCAAAATGGGCAATCAACTTATTCTAAACAAAAGCTTCATAATTTGTGGGCAATTGAATTATAAAAAAAGTGAAGATGTAGTTTCAAGGTTTAGATTATATGAAATAAATTTCGGTTCAATTAATATAACATCAATATTTTAGTTCCTTACTATTACGTTCTATTCTATTCAAACGCATCCCAAATTAATTTATCAATTTAACTATTTATGTAGAACTCGAAAAAATATGATTCTATTTTCCAAACGCTACCAAAGTGTTTGTATGAGACACGAAGATAACATTCCGAATTCACTTCCATCCACATTTAAAAAAAAATTGTTAGTGGCAAGTCAGCATATTAAAAAAAATATATATTGCTTTTGCATTTGCATTTGCATTTTGGTAGGACGTTAAGATGACAAATATAATAATAATGATATATTTATTCTTAAGAACTTAAATGATCATACGTTGAGATTATAAATGTAACGATAATCTTTTCATAACAATTTCAGCTTTTAAAAATACTATTGGCTAATCTTATTTAACATAGTATCAAAGGGCAGGTGAACTATTTGGAGATTAAATTTTGATGTACCTTTTATTAAAGTTGTTTTGGATTATTTTATTAAACATCACTTGAACTATAATATTTTTTTCATGTTTAATTTCAACCTATAAACTTATCGTATAACATCTTAAATTTTACGACAATATTTATTTAAATCTTTTTGTCCGATTTCGTCATTTTTTTCTATTTTTTAATTTTTTTTCTATATGAAAAAACTAAAATGTCCTTCTATCAACTATCCTCTATTTTAATATATAAAAAGAATAAAATAATATAATGATAATAAATAATATAAAAACTAAAATAAAGAGGGTCTTTGAAATTGAAAACTTATCAAAATATTTTATTTTTTAAATATTAAAAAAGATGAAAATTCGTGAAAGAATATTTTAGCTTTTTCGTAAATAAAAAATTAAAATAAGTAACTAAATTATATGGAAGAAATGAAGTGAAAATTATGGTAAAATTTAAGAATATCATTATAATTAAATATTACATGCTCCTTTTTTTAATTGTCCACGTTTTTTTCTTTAACTATTCACATGATTGGTTGCATAATAACTTGTCAATAGCACAAATGAATCGAGGAAATTTGGTCAATGACAGTAGTGCCATAAATTAGATGAATGTTCCTACGTTGACTGGGAATAAAATGCATAGTCTTATAAAGGGGCATGTAGATTGGAAAACTTAAATTAAAATAAAAGAAAGATGCATTGTTCCCTCTTGTAATTATTCCTGCATAACGTTTAGTATTGTTTACAATTCCATGTAATGGTTTGACCCAGAATAGTAGACCACATAACACTGCGCCTAATTGGATTGGCGAGTGCCCAGTCCAATCACTTAACCGGACTTGGAAGTTAACTTTAGTTCTTTCTTTTTTTTTTCCTTAAAAAAAAATTGTCAAGTATGTTTCCTGAATTTTACCTCTTTCTTGCCCACTATTCTCTGTTTTTTTTATCACTATTCTATAGTTTTGAAACTAATATTCTTTTTTTTCATTCTCGAAATGCATGCAAAGTATAAAAAATTCTTGATGCTATTCTTTTCATTTATTGTTTATGAGACGTGAGAAAGGAATATTATATGAAGTATTTCTTACTCCAAATATATAATTTAATCTTTTAATTAAAATGGATCTACCGTGGATCCACCATTTTAATGTCACATCCATGATATTTTATATACCTGGAGTAAAAAGTTGCTTTATACATACTTTATTCTTTTTTCACAAATATTCAAAATAATAATGGGAGCGAATGAGATTGAAAACATCAAGCCATTGAATTAGAATTTGAAGAGGATATAATTGAAGATAGGTAAACCAAAACAAATTTTTTTTTCAAGAAATACATTATGTATTGCATAAAAAGAGACAATATTCAAGTTCTCCACCCTATGATTAAAAGAACGTAAGACACTAGTATGGAGTCGAGTGACAAATGACTATTCCTCGCTTAACCAAAGTATCGACTTCAAATTTTATGAATATAAAATTTTTTTATTGTGACTTCATTTGTTACTGTCCAGCATGTGACGCAGAAGGATCTTATCAAATTAATTGAACTCGATCATTAACAAATCTCTTCAAATATGTGGATTTTATGCATAATTATCAACGTCGCTCGAGTTAAACTGTCAAAAAATCAGGAGCTGCTAAAAAAATCATGAGACATTGCAACTATACTATTTTTCATTAATGGTCTATTTGAATTGAGGGAGTGTGATGGAACATGGAGGAATGAAATTAGTTACATCATGTTTTGCTATGTTTTTTTATTTAAGTTAAGAGGGATGTGGTGGAATAACTAAGCCCTTTAAACATCACATTTTTTATTCCATCAAATTGGTTGAATGTAGAGGGATAGACTAATTTAGACCAAATTAATCTCTTTCCCTTTTTTTTATTACCAAATTAAATCAATTTTCTTCTTACCAAATTAAACCACCTCCCCTCCCCCCTCTCTCTTTTTAATATGAATACATATTTATCTATAATTTTTTATTAAATAAAACTTTTTAGTAAATATAAAATTTTATTCAAAATAAACATAAATATACTATTTAAAATAATTTAATATTAATATAATATATTCAATCGAGTTGGAACGTAAAATCTGAATTCGATCCCGACTCGATCCGGGCGAGTGTAAAAAAATGAGACGTCGGGTCGAAAAAAAATTTAGAAAATCCTAACCGGTGCGGACGAGGGCAACCAAATCATCTCAGTTCATGCTCACCTCTAATTAATTATTATAAATATGTAATGAAAAATAAAAATGACTTTTATATAAATAAAATCTTCGTTACTCCACTCCCATATTATATAATTTATTATCCAAACATGAACTTTGTAATGATACACTATGCCACCCCACCTCATATTTTATTATCACTCTTTTAGATTATTATACCCTTTATTATTTAATATCATAATCTCATCCTTTATATATTATTATATTTATTACTTTATTAGAGTAGAAAGAAATCAGACAACATAAACACCATAACAAGTCAATCCCTCGAGAACACGTTTTTTCTTTATATTCTATTGGATTAATAATAATATATGTTTTACTTGGTTAAAAACGAATTCTAAATATATTTTGTATTTTCATTAGGGAAAACTGATTTCCAATATTATAAATAAACATACGAGCCAAAATATAATTTTCTGTTTGAGATAATTAAGACTTTTTATTTGATTCATTGTTATATCTTTAAAAATAATGATATCTAATAATTCTATTCTATTCATTATTTGACGACATTGTTTTAGAAAAAAAATTAAATTCAACAACCGCTACAAACTTATCAGCCAATAGTTTATTAAATTATTTAATTTAATTTCTGTTAGGAATCATTTACATTTTGGTTTCCCTTAAGAATAATTTACAAATTATCATTAACTCTAAAACAATGTTGAATTTTCATAAACATTTGTGCAGATAAACGACAAAAAGATACTAATTATTAAATTATTTTGAACTTATAACAATTAGCAATAAATTACTTATGAAGTTATCAATATCATGGGAAGGAATTAAGTCCTAACCAGCCTGAGATCATGAAGTAACATTCAAATAATATAAAGGGTATGATAGTGATGGAGTATGAGTTGTTATTTATCTTATATTTTTCTGTTTTATCTCTAGTTAGGATTCATTGTTTAGTTTGACAGATAAGTTTTATCTTAGTTGGCATAGGTAGTTAGTTAACTGGAATATTAGTTGCAGGGTAAGAACAGAACAAGCCTTTTGCTCCTTATATATTTTCAGTTCTATTCAATAGAGGATCAACTTTTCCGTTCATCTTCTGTGTGAAATCATATCAAGGATCTGGCGTGTCACTCTGTTGAATTTCATTCAGCAAGTTGAAGAACGAGTCGACGAACCATCGAGTTATTCCTCAGTGTTGCGCCGTCTTGCATCAGGTAATTCCCTGCTGCAATAAAACTTTTTTTAGTTTATTCAGGAAAGTCTCGAATTCGATCCTGCGCTGCGTCAATTGGTATCAGAGCCCAAGAAGACTTTCAAGATGAGTAATATTCCCACCCAAGCCGCCTTTGACAAGTTGAGTTCTGAGTTCGACGAGATGAAGGAACAAATGCGTCAACTTACTGCTATGATGAGACAGTTTACTCTCCAACCTAACCAGAGTAAGATCGAAGGAAAGAAGCCAATGATTGAATCTCCTGAGGAATCAGACAATGAGGATTCACCTAATGAACATCCAAAAATCAGTTCCACACAGTCCCATGAATACAAGATGAAGGTGGATATCCCTAGCTTTAATGGACAGTTGCACCTTGAAGAGTTTCTTGATTGGATAGAGGAGGTTGAAAGTTCGTTTGAATACATGGATATCCTGAGGATAAACGGGTACAATCGGTGGCATACAAACTCAAGGGCGGAGCTTCCGCTTGGTGGAAACAAGTACAGGCAACTCGTCAACACCAGGAAAAGGCACTAGTTAGGACTTGGCTGAAGATGAAACAACTCCTTCGGAGCCGTTTTCTTCCACCTGATTATGAACAATTGTTATATCAATAATGGCAGGATTGTCGACAGCTTAATAAAATAGTTAACGCATATGCTGCTGAGTACTATAGGCTGTCCTCCGGAAATAAGCTGACGGAGTCTGAGAACCAATTGATTGCTTGGTTCACTTGGGTCTCCGTCCCATTATTCGAGAGCACGTAGAGTTGCAGAAGACTCACACTTTGTCAGAAACAGTCTGTCTCGCCAAAAAGATCGAAAGGCAATTGGAACGAGGAACTCGAAATGTGTATCAGAATAATGATCCAACATGACCACCCCCTGCAGGAACTTCATCATCCAAAATTCTGAAAGAAGAACAAATGGCAAGTGCCAAAATCCCATAAGCACCTCCTAATCGTAGCTGGGATTCCAGGGCACCAGCCAACGTGAATCAACGACGAACTCCCAATCCTTATGCCAGACCTGAACCATTAATATGTTATAGATGTAGGCAGCCGAGGCATCGATCCAATGAGTGCAGACAACGAGCCTCTGTCAATTTTCTGCAACCTGACCACGAAGAGAACGAGAAAGAACCTATGGAGGAGGAGCATGACATCTTTTTTGGAGATGAAGAGGGAGAGCAATTAAATTGTGTGGTTCAACGAATTCTACTAGCACCAAAAAAATCAGATGCCACACAACGTCACCAAATTTTCAGAACCAAATGCACTGTTCAAGGCAAGTTATGTGATGTCATAATCGATAGTGGCAGTTCAGAAAATATTGTTTCTTCTAGCATGGTGAAAAAATTGAGTCTATTCACAGAACCTCATCCAGAGCCTTATCGCGTGGGGTGGATCCAGAAGGGTATAGCCAAGAGAGTTACAGAAATCTGTAAGGTTCCTCTCTCTATTGGCAAATACTACAAGGATGAAATCAAATGTGATGTCCTTGACATGGATGCTAGCCATCTTATCTTGGGACGTCCCTGGAAGTATGATGTCAACTCTGTGCACTATGGTCGGGAGAATTTCTACACCTTTGAGAGAAATGGACACAGAACTACATTAATGCCAAAGGAACTGCAGTCTACAACATCAGAGCCTAAAAGCTTTCTTATCACCACTAAGAAGGAATTGAAAGATGAAGTGTGCACAGCCGGAGTGTTTCTTGCTGTCATATGTCTTCTCCAAGACACAAATGGTAAAACATCCTGCACTACAAATTACTGAGCTTCTGAAAGAATTTCCTGACATCGCACCTGAAGAACTTCCTTCAGGCCTACCTCCACGACGAGACGTCCAGCATCGGATTGATTTCCTACCTGGCGCCAGTCTCCCACATTTGCCGCATTACCGGATGAGTCCTAGGGAACACAAAATCCTTCAAGAACAAGTAGAAAACTTATTGCAGAAATGTTTGATTCGTGAAAGTTTAAGTGCATGTGCAGTCCCTGTACTTGTAGTACCAAAAAAGGATGGATCATGTAGGATGTGTGTGGACAGTAGGGCTGTTAATCGCATCACAATCAAGTACTGTCCTATTCCTCGCCTTGACGACATGTTGCATAGAGCCACAATATTTTTTAAACTGGACTTGCGCAGCAGCTACCACCAGATTCGTATTGAAGATGGAGATGAGTGGAAATTGCCTTCAAAACCAAAGATGATCTATACGAGTGGCTTGTCATGCCTTTCGGATTTTATGACCCAGGTGCTAAAACCTTTCATTGGCAAATTTGTTGTGGTCTATTTTGATGATATTCTCATTTACAGTCGTGATCCCTCGGAGCATCTCACACATCTACGTGAGGTTTAATCTACGCTGAATGTAAACAAGCTCTATGTTAACCTGAAAAAATGTGTATTCGCTGACACTAAGCTATTATTCCTCGAATACACCATCAGTGCAGAAGGAATTCATGTGGATCAACAGAAAGTTGAGGCTATAAAGTCATGGCCGATTCCTAAGAATGCCAGTGAAGTACGAAGTTTCCATTACGAAGTTTCAGTAGCTTAATGGCACCCATAACCGAGTGTCTAAAGAAAGGCAAGTTCAACTGGAGTGCTGAGGCAAATGCTAGCTTTGCCGTAATCAAAGAACGCCTCACATCTGCACCAATCCTTTCTTTACCTGACTTTGACGAAGTTTTTACTGTAGAATGCGATGCCTCTATTCATGGAATTGGTTCTGTGCTATCGCAAGACAACAAACCAATTGCGTTTTATAGTGAGAAGCTCAATGATGCACGCAGATCTTGGTCTACCTATGCTCTTGAGTTCTTTGCTATTGTCCAAGCCTTGCGACATTGGGAGCACTACTTATTCAGGGTGGTTTTCTCTTTCATGGCAATCAATTGTGCATTCCTAAATGGACACTTTGGTCGTGATAAAACGACTGCTGCAATTGAGTCCCGCTACTTCTGGCCACATCTGAGACGTGATGTTGAGCGTTTCGTCAAGAGGTGCCCGATCTGCCAAACTGCCAAAGGACAAGCACAGAACAACGGCTTATACACTCCTCTTCCTACCCTTGCTGCCCCTCGGGAGGACATAACAATGGATTTTGTCTTGGGTTTACCTCGCACTCAGCGTGGAGTTGATTCTACCTTTGTCGTTGTGGATCAATTTTCAAAGATGGCTCATTTTATTCCCTGTCGTAAGATCTCTGATGCCAGTCACATTGCAACTCTATTTTTTCACGAGATTGTTCGTCTTCATGGAATCCTGAAGTCCATTGTCTCCGACCGTGACAGCAAATTTTTATCTCACTTTTGGAGGGTTGTGGACTAAGTTTGATACGTCATTAAAGTTCAGCACCACCTGCCATCCTCAAATGGATGGACAATCATAGGTTGTCAATCGTTCGTTAGGCAATCTCTTAAGAACTCTTTCAGGTACCAAGCCAAAGTGTTGGGATCTTGTTGTCCCACAAGCGAAATTTGCCTATAACAGCATGCTCAATAGGACGACCCAGAAGTCCCCTTTTGAAATAATTTACGACCGAATGCCTCGGCAGGTCCTTGATCTGACCTCCATCCACAGCTTGGATGGCGAAGTTCCAGACGTTGGCAAGCTCATATCTAAGATCATCCAGACGCATGAAGCTACACTGCAACAAATTGAATTATCTAATCAACGCTACAAACTATCAGCTGATAAACACAGGCGTTCCAAGATATTTCAAGTAGGTGACTTGGTGATGGTCTTCCTCAGAAAAGAACGTTTTCCAGCTGGGTCGTATTCCAAACTCAAAGACAAAAAATATGGGCTGTGCAGAATTCTGAAACGGATTAATGATAATGCTTATGTGGTGGATCTTCCTGTTGGTTTCGGGATTTCATCAAGCTTCAATGTCTCCGATTTGACAGCATTTTATTTTAATGAATCTAGCTCGAGGTCGAGCTCTTCTCAACAAGGGGAGACTAATGCAGTATGAGTTGTTATTTATCTTATATTTTCCTGTTTTATCTCTAGTTAGAATTCATTGTTTAGTTTGACAGATAAGTTTTATCTTAGTTGGCATAGGTAGTTAGTTAACTGGATTAGTTACAGGGTAAGAACAGAACGAGCCTTTTGCTCCTTATATATTTTCAGTTCTATTCAATAGAGGATCAGCTTTTCCGTTCATCTTCTGTGTGAATTATTTTCTTGAAATCATATCAAGGATTTGGCGTGTCGCCCACCATCCAGTTATTCCTCGGTGTTACGCCGTCTTGCATCAGGTAATTCCCTGCTGCAGTAAAACTTTTTTAGTTTATTCAGGAAAATCTCGGATTCGATCCTGCGCTGCGTCAGATAGTCTCTAAAGGAGTGGCATTAAGGGAAACAGTTGATCAGTTCTGTGACGCTAAACTTAAACACTTGTGGCCCAATATTTAATCCTTCACTTCTATTTAAAGACTATTAATTTTTATATTCGTCTACAATAAGTAGAAATAGAATATTCACAATACAATACCATTGCTAGAGTTAGAGAAATTATTTACAAAATATACTTGGCCTGGTGCTTCATCTTAGCACATGCAGTTTCCTTCATATGCACTGAACACAGGCGCGCTAGTAGGATTATTACAGATGGATATAAGCACAATATTCGTACTTTAATAAGCAACTCCCCCGGAAAAGGCATCTCCATCAGGAAGCAGGCTCTCTGTCAGCCAGTAACCATCCCAAGAGCCACCAACCCTCTGTCGACGAGTGCAGCAACTGATCAGACATGTCAGGCAATAAAATCACAAGTAGGACGGGAAGGGGCAAAAACCAACCTGAACCATTGTGAATTGGAAGATCTCTTCTTCCTCAGGCCGAGTACCTTGTGTCCATACTCTCTGCTTGAATCGGTTCTAGTTTTGTGTTTGTACATAAAGCATCGACCAGACAGTAAACCCAACTGGTAAGTACAAGATCCAAGGTACTGGTGTCTATAAAATATGCACCGTAATTCAGGTTATTCACTAATGACTAACCTCTTCAACCCACAAGCTGCTCAAAATCATCCGTTCCTTGTGACCCAGAAGTACACGATAAGTTGAATGGTGAAATATTCGGCGAAATCGTTCAAACTGGCTCCAGAAATTAATCATGATACGAAAAGTTAAGCCATCTCAAAATATTTGTCCTGTTGTTCATGCAAGTGGAAGGTGCTTACCTGTCCTAGATCAAAGAACGGACCAAAGTAACTTGATCTTTCAAAAGGATCAAAGCCCGCAAACTAGAAAGAAAAATATTAATGAAATAGATTTGAGAGATCCGTATATATTTATTTATATCCTTATTCATATGCTGAATATGCCAAAATCCTGGAATCATAAGGCATACCCGATACATGACCTCTACGCCATAGTCTTGGTGAGGTTGATCATTATACTTTAATGCATCAAGTTGGTAGTGAACAGCTTCTTCGGCACTAAACTAAAAGTCACAACGATAACATGCCATAGTCAAAACATTAAGTATATGGATAAAATGTTACATGGTAATAATGATACTACATTGAGTCTTGGGCCAAAGGGCCTCTTCTGGCGTGATTCAAGCCTGCAAAACAAAAGATATGAAAACTTAATGCCAACAAGCCAAATTGCATTTCTCCGCAAAAGACAACCTTACTAGATAGTAACACTGCAAAAACAAGAAACAAATTACTATACCAATACATTTATACAGTATCAGACATAAATAACTAGATATACTAAACAAAAACAGAAGAATGTACAGAACTCAGAATCGAGCTACACACAGCTTTTTCTCCAATTAATTACTGTTAATAATGTCTTGAATCTGAACCCAATTGGTCTCCCTACATAGTCAGACGCTTCAGCAAAATTTCCCTACGGAGATCTCGTTTATCACGAAAATTTTTAAGGTATTCTGTATATGATTCGGATTTGATTTATTTTTTTATCATGAGATAGGTGTCCTATTTTCAGGAAATTTATTTAGAGTCCCAGTCCGTATGTAATTCCTATCATCTGTCAAAGGGAGTGCCTATATAAACTTTCTAGGGGTCTAGACAGAGACCCATCCTTGTAATCATCATTATTCCATAACAAAGAGAGCCGCCGCTTCCCGAGGACGTAACCCGATTTAGGATGAACCTCGTAAATCTTCGTGTTCTTCTGTGTTCGTGCGATCTCTCTCTCCCTTTTTTTGTAACAATTACAAAATGCAAACAAAGATGAATGTCAACAACATTGGCTTTTGGCTTTGTACTCCAGACTAGTCTTGTGAACTTGTTTACTGGGTTTGGGTTAGACACCATAAAAGTTACATCCTTACTTTAGTATGAATTGATCACTAGTAGCAATGCAATTAGAGAACAAATGTGGAAGCTATTATATATAAAGATAAAGAAATAAGGTGATTCGGCTTATCCATTGGGGGCAAAAACAGTCGGAACAGAACAGAAATAATCATCCCAGCTGCGAACCAAACAGGAAAAACAGTTCAAGTGAATTCAGGTTATAGCACTGCTACCTTGTTCTCTGGACGAAACATATTTAAGCCAAACAGAAGAAAATGTCTGTTTGAAATGTCAGATTTAAGACAAGCTCGATATTGAAATATTTTGATGTGTGGTATGTGTATGGCACTGAATTTTTTAAGCAAGTTTGGCATCTAAAGCAGGGATTTGAGGGGTAGAAAATAATCTCCATGGTGCCCCAGAGACAGGAAATTTTACAGACAAACAAGAAAGCACAACAGGAAGAGTTTGATGAGACAAGCATTCACAACAGATCAAATCAAAGTATTTCCACAGAAGACGCAAGTCTGCAAGACCGCAACCAAGAATGAACTTAAAATGCTATGTGCAACTAACAATTTTTTAATTGAAAATGAATGAGAATATACCACAACATCAATGAAGCAAAAGATATCAGTCAAAGTTTACTCTGTTATGTACTTCTATCTTGTTATCAAATAAGACTCTTTTAATGTGAAGCATGGGAACTTGAATCTGTTCAAAGTGACTCGGTACTTGTTGGGTGCATCTTAAATAGTAAATAAACATTGGATTCCTTTATATAAAAGAGAATCTAGAAAAAAAAACAATATAATTATGCACAATTCGGCATCCCCTCTAATAAAAAAAGCAATAGTATTTTCTTCTTATCTGTTTCTCAAAGCTTTAGTTTCTGAAGCTTTAGTGTACGCCAGCCTACCCTAAATTTTAGAAAATTTAAATCATATCTGTGCAAGATAGCACTTTTATCACATTTCAAGAACATATTCACTCGGTTCTGCCTACATCCAGTTCAAGAAGCTCACGACTAATCCAATTCGAAAAGTAATCTTGTGAGGTTCTGTTATAGGAGTTAGACCGTTAGGAGATGACTCCTCACATGATACTAAAAAATTGGAGGTGCTGTGAACCTTCCTCTCCAGTCCTCATCCAACAAGCCAGATACCAAAACTAAATCTCCCGAACGAGTCATAAACCGATGAATAAGGCGACACGAAATGAAATGGTTTAATGTGAACATTCGATTACGAAAGGAAGATGGCGAGATACAGGAAAGCGGAACCAGAGAGGCGCGCCGTACCACTGGGACGAGAGGAAGTCGGGAACAGGGGCATCTGACGACGACGCTCTAAAGCGAGCGGTCACGGACGTGATCGGAGGTTTGTTCGGTCTGCATCTCCGGCCGGCGGGGCTTGCACACACCGAGAACGGCCGAGAGCACGACGCCGCCATGCCTTTTCTTTTATCGCGACTCCCTATTTCCCTCTCTTTATTTTATTCTTGTTCGTTTTCCGTTTTCCTATTCAATTTATTGCCCACCCCACTTTATTAAATAATAATAATAATAATAATAATAATAATAATAATAATAATAATAATAATAATAATAATAATAATAATAATAATAATAATAATAGGCTCTAAAGTTGTCCGAGGTGGCCAAAGCAGCTCCAGACTTTTTATTAATAGGAACTTTTTTAATACATCACAGAGGTCAACAATATTGAAGAATTAAGGAGGGCTTCAAACTTCTCGATCACCCATTTTTATATTCTCAAAAATAGGTTATTGGTTTTTGTCCTATCAATATTTAAATTCTTAGAAGGTGCGAAATAACAACCAGATGGCACACGTGTCATGCCATCCAAATCTATAAGAAAAAAATGTTTTTTTCTTGTTATTTTTGTGAAATTGTATGCAACTGTTTGAAAATTTAGGGTACACTTATGAGATTCATCACAAATTATGAAACGTCCGAATGCGAAGCAAAAATTGGATATTATTAAGTCAAAGAAATTCAAAAAATTATTACGATAATTTATATTTCAATTTGAAACTCTAATATATGAGAGATTTAGGCATTTTGTTTATAGATGACAATCTTTGGAAATTAGAACATCTAATATCACGTATGAAATTAAATTAATTCTTAATTTTATAAATGGAATAGAAATAGATTTCGTCTCAGTAGAGACTCTATCTGAATCCCTCTAACCCTTAATATTGTTGAAAGTTTTAATAAAAAAAAAACAATCTTATAACAAAAATAATCAAAGGTTCGTTCACGCTGTACATTGCAATCATTAACTCGGAAAGCCATCATTGCCTCGGAAAGCCGTCATTTATCACAAACTAAATACCTGCAGAAGTTTAATAGAGAATTGATAAAAAATAATTGGACAACATGTGCATACAAGTAACTTGGAGAGGATGCCAGAAAATAGATAATTTTGTATTTCTACTTGTTGTGTATAACAACTCATAATAACTTAAACAAAGAAATAAAATACTTTTCTTTAAAAACTAAGTGTTTAAGTACAATTAGGATTGCATAGTCTTATAGCTTTTATGTCTAATAAATACATTCATCGAAATAGGCTTCGTAAATGAGTCAAACACATTATAATGTGTAAACATATATTGAATCATAATCTTTTTTTGAACATCTTTATTTCGTACAAATTTTTATTTAGTGTCGATATGCTTCTCTTTACAGTGATATTTCTCATATTTGACATATACAATGACAATTTGATTATCATAATAGAAGTTAATCTTTGAAGCATCATTAGCTATCTTCATATGGTGAAGCAATTTGCTTAACCGAAGGTCTTCTTTTGCAACTTCGATATATGCCACAAAATTAACTTCCATTGTTGACAATGCTATGCACTCTTGCTTCTTACTGCTCCACGTCGTAGCTCCATTACTAATCAGGAAGACGTAATTGGAGGTGGACTTGTGTTCATCAATATTGCTAGACCAATCAACATTCGTATATTCGATTAACTTTAGTCTTCCTCCTTGATATCATAGTGCGTAGTCAATTGTGCCCTTCAATTATCTGAGAATTCTTTTGTCACCCTTCCAACGGTGCCCTGTGTTAGATTGATATCAACTAACTAGACCAATGACGTGACATCGGGTCGAGTACATAATATGACGTACATCATACTTCCCACCGTGTTGACATAAGGAATAGAGGTCATAGCACTCTTTTCTTCTAAAGTCTCCGGACACATGTTAAGACTTAAAGCTTCATCTTTCGCTATAGAAGTATTAATAGATTTACAATTATTTATTCGAAAATGTTCGAAAACATTTTTTATATAGGGTTTTTGCGAAAGAGCAATGAATCTCTTTGAACAATCTCGATGAATTTTTAATCAAAGTATATATGCTACTCCACCTATGTCTTTCATCTCAAAGATAGAGGACAATAATTGCTTAATGGTATTTATATACTCCTTATTATTCTTAGCTAGCAAGATATTGTCAACATACATAATTAGAAATACAAACTTATCTTTGGAGCCACATATACGCATGGTGGTCTTCATCAATCATGAAAAATTCGAAAAAAATTATTAATCGATAGAACTTCAAATATCATTGTCCTAGATGATTATTTTAGTCTATATATGGACCATCGCAATTTACATATCTTGCGCTCTTGATCTTTTACAATGATGCCTATTGAAAGTTTTAATAAGAAAAACCAACCTTATAGTAGCGAAAATAATCAAAGGTTCATTCACGTTGTACGTCAGATCGAAATTGCAATTACTAACTCGGAAAGCTTTCACTTGCCACAGCCAAATACCTGTAGAAGTTCAATAGAGAATTGATAGAAAATAATTGGACAACATGTGCATACAAGTAACTTCGAGAGGACGCCAGACAAGTGGACAAACTTCACTATATAGAGAGAAGTACATGTACAATCAAGTAAACGATTCTGCTCAGTTATCATAACTCATGGAGTTGTTTACATGCATACAAGGCCCATATATGGGCGGTTACTTTCACGTCCGACAATTGTAGCACGAGGACATCTTTAATTAAGGATGTGTTTGATTTTTTAATGATTGAAGGATGGGTTAGTACGATGGAATATGAGTTGGTGAAGTTAAGTGTGGCGAGGGATTATAAAAATCATGCTTGAATATAAATTAATAAGATGTATTGATTAGTTTAATCAACTCTTTATTTGAATATAAAATATAGTATATGAGTTAAGGAATGTTAAGTTTGACAGATGTTTTTATTATTCTTAGAAAAATATTTTTTTTATTTCATTGAGAAAAAATAAAAGTAGAGTGTGAATAATTATTTCTAATCCCTTCAAAATCACTAATTTGATAGGTTTAATTTACAAGCTTATGAAGCCAACCTATCCTTAATTAAATTAATAAAAGTTGTATCCAAATATGGCGTAAAAATTTTAATTCACCCATCCTTATTAACCTAGTCCATCCCTTCTAAACTCTTCATCTAAACATACCCTTATTTCTAACCCCTTCAAAATCATCAATTTGGTGAGTTTCATTTTAAATCAAATGATGGATTTATGAAGTTCAATCTACCCTTAATTAAATTAATAAAAGTTATATCCAAATATAATGTAAAAAAATTTAAACTCATCTTATTCTATTTAAACTTGTTCCATCTCTTATAAACTCTTCATCCAAATATACTCCAATTGTGGTTAAAGAACAAATGCATCTTCGGGTGAGGATTCAAGATATTATAAGCTTATTAAATATTCTATTGAGCGACTCTACATAAAATTGCCTCTCACTTGTGGTTGGAGACAAATAAATGTAACTATGAAAATATCAGTTTCAATGATTGTTGCACGTGAGAGAAGATGATCATTGAGTTATGACAGAGAAAACCATTTACTGTGTTAATTAAAAGTTATTTGACTTGAGATTTAGGAAAATAAAAGTTATTAAATGCAATCATTTGGCATGAAGAAAAATAAGAATTTTGTGTCACATAGAAAGATGCAAATACTAATAATTAGTTCATACTACTTCGTGGCCATTTGAAAACTAGTTCACTCGGTGATCTCTCTACTTTCTTTTACTTTCATTAACAATTGTTTCAAGAAAGTGAGATTATAGCTTCAAGAAAAAAGATCAAACATTTTGAGTCTTTAAGAACTTTATGCACCAGTGGATAGACAACAGAAGGAAGAATTTGGTAACTTGGTATTTATTTGTAACGACCCATATTTTTGGAAAAATCAATAAAAGATATTTTATCTAGTTATTTAGATCTAGAAATTATTATTTAAAATTTTGAAATTATTTAATTATGAAATTGATGAAAATTAGATGAGAAGTTGAAAAGAGAAAGAGGAGTTTGAGTTGAGGTTGGATTATTATAACTATGAGTATTTAAATTTGAATTTAATTTCAAATTTAATTATTATAAAAAAATTTGAATTTAATTAATTTTGAATCATTAACAAAGGCTTAATTAATGATGGACAGTAGTGATTATTCTTAAATGAGTTCTAGGCCCAATAGAAATCAAAACTCTAGCTTACAACTATAAATAGACATAAAAGGGTGGCCGATAATTCTTATTGGTAAAATAGAATTTATGCACTACTAACCCCACTTTGTCTCTCATTTTCATTCAAATTGAAATATTCCATAGGGCAACCGATAGTTCATTTCGAAGCTGGCATATAGAAGATCGACTTCCAAATGTTGATCGCGTGTTTCATAGAGAGGAATTTTTTACCAAAGTTTGACGTTCGTACAGTTTTCAACAGAAGGATTTTAGCTGACTTTTCATCCAACTTCAGGTACATAGGGGGATCCCCATGAAATCGGCCTGCGACAAAGAACCATATCCTTTTTTCATACTGAGATTTCATTTATATAGATTTTGTATCATTTATACATCGTATGTATAGTTATGATGGTCAAAAAATCGCGTCGGATCATGATTTATCGTCGACAACAAATCCCTGCCGAGACTCCGTCAACACAGCCGGGTTGAGGCCAATACGACTCGAATTCTTTGTCAACATGGCCTGAGTTCCATAGAACCTAGTCAGATTCAGACATGGACCAGATCTCGAATAGTGCGGCCCGGGTTCCTACAAACATTGATCATATTTAATTGAACACGGCCCATGGTCAAACCATTGATCAGATTGAGGTGAATCGATCGACCTGATCCGAGTTTGCCCTATCTAAGGCATATTGGACATTCCCCAAACACGGCTCGAGTTCCACTCGACGTGGGCCTAGTTCTGGGGACAGAGAACTTATTTTTGTATAATTTATTGTAGAAAATGAGATTATTATTATGGTTGATTGTTCCTAATCATCTAATTATCATTTCTGATCAAATTATTATCATATCGGAACATGTTGTTATTATCCCATATGATTACAGTATGATTATACCTAATCTTGTTGTTATCATATTAGTATTATTGTTAGTATATTCAATCATGTTATTGATCATAGTATTGATTCGTAGTTTTCTTTTGATTCAGTTTTCTGACCTTAGTCTGAGACCTCATACTGATCCATTGCTCCATTGTTATATCGATATATTGATCCATTGTCTCGTCGACTTATTGATTATGGCATTGTATCATTATATTGATTTATTGATATCGCGATCCATTGATTATCGTATAGTATTGTGCTTAGTTGATTTATTATTCTATTTTGAACATTATTGATTATCGATTATTGATCATAATTAGACCCTACATAGATTTTTCTTGTATATGGATCCATGCAGGTGAGAGGATGAATATAGAGGATGATGTTACATGTGGCTCAACTCAGTGATGGATGGATATTGCACATGAGTCTACCTTGAGTCCTAGCAATGTTATATAGTTTTTATGTTTCCGCATTTTAGTATTGTGGCGTTAACTGAGTTTTTAGCTTCTTTGGATACTACGGACTCTTAGCTTCATTATTGAAAGTCTTCCGTATTTTATAGTTTATATTTTCGTAAAAATTAGATTATAAAAAATGGTGTAGTATATTTGGGACGACTCTTAGCACGTGAAAATTATGTGAATCTTGGGGTGTTATAGTATTCATGACTATAGTAGTGAATATATATGTTCATTTGATGATGAGTACTGCATAACACATAAAAATAGTGAAGAAAAAAAATCCAAATATAGTAAAATGAGCATTACGAAACAAATAATATATTTAAATGAAGCGCGTTGAGAGGTCTTCTGATCCATTATGCAATGCTAAGTTGATTGTGAAAGGTTTTGGAAAAAAAGAGAGATAGAAGAATGAAGTGGAATTGAATATGGAAGGGCTTTTCTCTGATGTGATGGAGATGTTATCTATCAAATTAATTTGTTCAAGTCAGATAGTTAGTTTCACTTGGAAGTTGAGCAGATAGACTGAACACTATTGATTCGTGGTGATCTTAGGGAGAAAATTCATATGATGTAATATAAAAGCTTCGTGATCAAATCAAGAGAGATTTTGATTGCAAGTTGCATGAATTTTATATGGCTTTACATAAGCTGATATGCAGTGGTATAAGAAGTTAACTATTTTATGTTGGAGCATAACTACGCCACGACAATTGAGACCATTATTGCTTAATGAAAATTTTATTTTATTATTCATTTGTTTATGTTGATGGCATTGTTATTATTGACAAAAGAAAAGAACATCATAATTTAAAGTCTTAAAGATGAGTAAATCCTTTGCTAAAATGAATTTGGAACCTCCAAATGAAAATTGGGGCACGAACAATCTCGTGACAAGAATTTGAGGTTCTTAAGGAAAATACATTCAAAAGATGCTTCAGTGATTCTACTCAGACAAGACCAACTCCGTTGATGATTCTACCAACTCCCTTGATGATTATACTCGGACAAGACCAACTCTGTTGATGATTCTACTTGGACAAGACCAACTCCGTAGATACACCTTTGGAGCATACTTTATGTTAAGCAATAAACAAAGTCAATAATTGAGAAAGAGAACAAAGAAGGATGTGAGAGAACATATACCACAACAATAGTAATTCTGATGTATATGTGCCAGCGTGCTTCTAAATTCAGAAAATGAGCATTGGAAGGTTATAAAATGGATTTTAATCTTCGTTCGACCAGTAACATCTCTTTGCTTCAGAATATAAAAGTCGATTATTGTTGATGACACAAATTCGGATACAGACAGGTTATCTAAGTAACAAAAGTCCATATCGTGTTAAATAATGAGTAGAACAGATGAAAAAAAGAGGATTATTGTCTTATTTCTAATTTGGCCTTAATTTTCTAGGAAGGAACACTTTGGACTTGCTGCTTGATTGCATTTTCTACTGCAGAAGACTAAAAACAAGTGAAACCCCAAAAGGCCCCAAAACCAAACTTCTTTGCCATCTTAGTTGATGCTTTGTGATAAGACGAAAATAGCTTTCCGTAAACTTCTTGATGTTAACTTCATGATTTGTGTCCTTTAAAACTTTTGTGCATTTGATATTGCATTGTTTTGCAACAATGTCAGAGAATCCATCTTAATTCTAATTCTTGTGTGGGAATCCACTTCAGGTTATTCTCTCCCCATCTATCACCCATCACATGTAGCAAGTGGTAAGGAAGCACCAGATAGAACTGTTGCTGGTCAATTGCATTAAATAATTTCTTTTCGATGAATTTCATTACATTGAAATTGAATAACTTAACACGATGAGAAGATGACACAAGGATTTTGGTATCCTGATGTGGCGCAAGCACAACATTTATTTGTCCGAAGAGCCATCGGGGAAGGCCAGTTGGCATGCCAAGGCGACATGGTCGCTGCCCCATTTCTGATAAGAGAGGAAAAAAGGCATAACAAAATGATCAGGGAGAAGAAATTGAGTGTCTTTAACAAGAAGCTGGATAGCAACTGATTAGGCTATATTTATTTACCTTAGTAGGGAAACCACGAGTCTGCTGTAGAACATGCTTAGGGATTGTATCCAGCACTTTGACAGTCTTCAGGCCTTCGGAGGACCTGCAACATCTCGTCAATATAATATTTAAGAACAACATTTTACCAATCCATTGTGTTTAAATATGGGGACTTGGATTTCCACTGCTTTTTTGACAGCGTGAAATTCTACTTTGCAAATTAACACCGACCACACAGTTAACACCAAAAAAGTGGAAAACGTACATTTTTTTATTTTTCACGTACACCACTAAAAAGAGGCCAAGTGAGGAACGGAGAAGTTCACTAACAACTAACCATATGTAGTCGACGGTGCCCATAAATTGCCTGTTGTAGCTGGTAACTTGAGGCTCCCTGTTGGTATCTTTTGTTCCCCCATAATCCTATTCATGAACATTATAGAAATAATTTACCATGAAAAACTGTGGATTTTGCTTCATCGTTAAAAGAACAAAGCACAGGTATCTGCTAATGATAGGAAATGAAGGTTACGTCATTGTGAACAACCACTTAGTTAAACTTTATGAATAAGAACCACAATAGGATATATTTCTTTGGTAATAAAGGATATCAAAAGCAAAAGAAAATAAGTCATCAAATAACATATTGAAAATCACTGAGCATTTTACATCAGAAGAGTAAAGTTGAGTAAAATTGGAAACTGAGGGATGTCACATACCTCTACATCTGTGTACACGCTCCTTAGTTTTAGACTATGTTCTACAGAAGTACATTCTGCACTCCCTGATGCAACCTCAACTTCCATTGGGGTCCAAAGATATGGGTTATAAAACCGATGAGCCTCAGGAATATCTGGAGTTGAATTGTCACTGGCATCTTCCTGAATGTTGGGGGGATACTGGTTTGATTTATTTTGGCCCGAAGTTGTAAGTGAAGTGACATCACCAAAATTATATCCCTCTTCTGTTCCCAGGAGATCCCTGAAAAAGTTTGGGTCAGAGCTCTCTTCTGGGTCAGTCATACCTTTGTCTTCTCCATTTTTCTGCTTGAATTCACAAAGATTGTCAGAATCGTTTGAAGAACTATCATCCAGAGACTTGACAGAAATGACGAACTCCGAGGAGCCTGAATCTTGCTTCACTGTTCCGCTTAATTTAGCAAATGATGAATGACCACTCTCCAAGTTGATTGATGATTCAGAAGAAGATGGTTCACAAAGACTGGTCTCCTCGGAAGTCATATTTGCCAAGGCGTTGATTGAGTTTTGGGAAGTACAAGAATAAGCTGAAGCAATGTCCCGTTGGGAGGCTAAATTCCCAAGAATATCTTCCATGCCATGAGATTTATCCTCACAGTCATTATCCGAGGGGCAAGGATTTTTACTATCAAAACAATAGGGTTCTGGGTTGTTATCATTCTCCTGTATTATCCCAACAGTTGGGTCTCCCTGAAAGCTTGCATCCATCGAAGCCAAAGTAATTTTATTTTCCAATTCAGCTGACAAGTTATTAACTCCAAAAGATGACTCACTATTTTCAGAAAATGTCTCATTAGCTTTATCAAATAATTCCACAAATTCCTCTTGGTTTAACCGAGGGCATTCCGTTCTACTTAAGCCAGAAACAGAAGAAACATCAATGATATCTTCTGTAAGTGCATGTTGAATGCTTGTTGAAAACTGAGAACTGCTACAACTTGTTGAAGCCCCTCTTTCACTGTGATCATATCTTGTATCACTAAGGTTGTCATTGGGCTCCTTACAGATATTCAAATCAGCCTGAAACTTATTTATGAAGTTATCAGAACTAGCCTTCACACTAGGATCATTCATGTTCTGTCCTTCAGCTATATCAGATCCTTCAGCATTGTTCTTGAACTGATTCTCTGGTAAAGACTGAGGTAAATCCAGAGCAGCACCACCTTGGAGATTACATATTTCTTCAGAATTGTTTTCCTTATCATTTTGAGGCTTGAAACTATTATAAAACCTATCGTCTTGTTGAACTGGCCGAGTCCTACAAGAGGAAACTTGGTATTTCAGTCACTAAATGAAAGCAGTGTCAGATTGCCAAGTCTAGATTATACCTTGAAATTGATGAGCCAACAAATAGACTAGAGGCAGTATTTTGTCCTGATACTGTATCTCTTGCAAGTCCAGAAATATCCAACTGCCAAAAAAAATCTAAATATTTAGCATTAGAACTGCCACATGCATAAAAATTTCAAACAAAACGTGATGAGAACTTGCCTTCTGGTTGCATATAAAATTATACAAAGGACTCTGAAAAGGGGAAGACAAATCAGAATATATGAGGAAGGGTATACTTGCATTTGAAGATGAGAAAAAATAGTGGGAGCAATCTTAAAATGCAAACAATTAATACTTTGTGTGAACAGTATAAAGAAAATAATATCACTCTGGTATCAAGGATATAATAAGAAATTGACAAGAAACAAAATATACCTTGGGAGTGCAATTGAAATCGCCACAAAGTACAACAGGAGCATCATTCCAGTTCTTAGAAACTGCATAAGCTTGATTAAGTAGCGTTCTTACCTGCTTACAAGCTGGGATTAGAGTATGGGAATTACAAGGAAGCATGTTAATGAAAAGGACAGAAGGTTAAAGTTAATGTGATTGAAGCTTTGTGAAACAACTCGTGCGAACAACATAAGAAATGCTTTCGGCACCTACAGAGGGTTTTGTACAAATAGTAAGAAATGCACGAGATATAACAAAAGCTCGATTTGAAGAACAAAGTTATCAAGCAAAGAGACAAAACAAGGTTAGAATCAAGTCATCAGGAAATGTACCTGGCCAAGTTTAATTTCACCTCTCTTTGGATTGTATAAAACATGGATGTTACAGATAACAACTTTGTTAGCTCCCTTTGATGCATTCAGGCTGCAAAACAAAAAACAATATGTGTGTATGATGCATTATAAATGATAAAAATAAATCAGAATTTACAATGAAGATGAAACATGACAATCAGAACATTTGTATTGATACGGAGATCAAATGACAAACCACAGAATTTCAAAAAAAAAAGGAGAAACCACAATGTTTAATGCAACATATGATGAATATCCCAGCAGACCAGAACATATCTCAAATCAGGAATACAATAGAAAACAGATGAGATTTCAATGCACTGATAATCATTGGAATTACTATACAAATGTTGGTGCAAAGGTGCTTTTTTTTAAATGAAGGTGCAATGGTGTTAACCGTCAAACAATCTAGTACCTACAATATTGGATCATAGAACAATGTCTAATACTATACCAAGCATTAGAAATTTAGAACAGAAAGAATTTAACACAAGTTTTTTAATATACCTTTCATCTAATGTTGGAGAACCACTTTGAATGTTGGCATGAATCTTTGACTGGCCAAAATGAAAAGACAAGAAAAAAATGTTGATATATTAAATTGACATAAAATCATGAGACAATATCATACACAAACTTCGAAAGATATGACATTCATACCAGGATCTTGCTTTTGTGTCAATACATAGTGCTTACCTCGAAAACACAGATCTGAGCAACATTGTCTCGAAGGCCAAGTTTATTAAACTCTATGTGCTCCTCATGACGCAACTGAAACCTGAGGTACAACAAATGTTACTAATGTTGGTTCCATTTATCCAAACTAGCACCCAAAAATTACTGTGACAAAAGAAATAAGCCTTAGATTATGTGTGAATTTGAAAAGGACAGTTTCTTTTGGAAAGAGGCATGTACATACACAAAGTAGATAACATTATAACAGAGAAACACATACAGTGAAGCATACAGAAGAAGCAACAAGTGTGCAAATAGGAAGGATATCTTAGAAGAAGAAATGATAGGAGAAACTCCTTAGACAATCACAAAAACAAAATTGGCACTAAAATTTGACTGGCCTCTTTTCAAGGATATTTAATTATTAATATACCAAAAATAATTCAGAGTATAGCAAACAAAATGTCACATGTAAAAAAAAAAATTGAAAAGTAGTTTCCACAAAAGCATGAAGTTCACTACATGCACATGCAGAACCAAAACTTAGTATTCCTTGAATATAGAACAACTTGAGAGGTCATACCTGCTTGTTCTCCAGAATACTGCACATCCATCAACAGCACTTCCAGTGCGCATCTGGATGATCAGCTAATCAGTCAGCAGCTACACTAGAAGACTTACTTTTTCAAATATCTCATGACATATAGATTATGACAACTAACAAACAAATGCATGTGCTACGACATACTAATCCTATATTTAGTCTGCAGATATAACTGATGAACCAAGTTCAAATACCCAAGCTCAGAAGACAGGAGTTGCACTTATAGGGTAGTCCAAAAATATTAGAGAAGACTGTCCAAGACTCTGGAATGTCAAGCTTCTAGGTTACAAAGGATTTGACAATAATGGTTTCTTTGACAGATGAGGATCCTTGGGGGACATTTCATATAACTGGCTTTCAACTCTAAGAACAGATATTGTTAAAGAGTTATAATAATATATTTCTTTAAAGTACAGAATGAAGATGCATCAAACATGTCAAACTTAGATCCTGAGAAATAGCATTTTAATTTATTATGTCAGTGAGAGTTGGGACATTGTAACAAGTTCGTCTTATTAGAGAATTTACTTAAAATGAAACACAAAGGTAGAAAATAACAACCTTCCAGATACCAGAATATCCTTCCTTCTCTAGTTCTTCTTTAAGGTCATGAAAATGATCAACTTCCTAGGAACAATTTCAGTCATTAGCACATTGAAGAAAGTTAACACATACCATGTAGAAAAAAATGGAATTTGAAAGCCTTCAGAACATGGGAGAAAAACAAGGCACAAGACATCAGTTTCTAAGAATCTAGATTTTGATCTCCAAAAACATCTTACTTGAAGGCACATAATGTCAGGAGCCCACAACCGAAACTCCAGAAGCAATCTTTTCAGTCTCCAATCCCAATTCAAGATGTACTGAGGTATGTGAAAGTAGAGCTTGGATCTATGGTCCATGGCAAGGTAGTCGGCAAGGATATTATATGAGAGCACCACAAATCGCTCTGATTAAGATGCAAGAAATAGCAATTACAAAGAATTTTTAAGCAAGAAAAAACAAGTGCAAAGTTGCAGTTGACGTTGCTTATTGTAAACATTCGAAACTACAAACAAGGGAACTGAAAAGTACTAAAATCATAAGCTAAATGTCAAATAATTATTCAAGAATGGTATTTGATAAGTTCCTCCTGTCGCTTGCTTATTCCAATAGTAGTTTTAATAGGTTTGGCGAAGGTGAGACCGTTACCACAGTGCGGAGGCGGTTGTGAAGGAGAGTGGCTCCATTTCCTGTAATCCGCCGGTCTCGGTGGCGGTGACGGGCGGAACCCCGGGCGAGGTTGGCTGAACGAAGGTGGGAAGTATCCCAAGGACGGCGCAGGAGGAGGGCCGTAAGGGTACTGCGGCGGGCCGAACGGGGGCGACGGCGGCGGCTGAACGTACGATGAGGGAGGAGGAGGGCCATAGGGCGGGCGCCTCTGGCGGTAGTGTTGCTGCGGCGGACCCCGAGGAACCCACGCGCCGCCATCTACGTACCCTCTGCGGGAGCCGTAGTTGGCGTCCCTAACGGTCCTCAGATGCGAGTCGCCGCTGACGGGTTGGGGGGCTTCCCCGCTCCCTCCTCCTTCCCAGCAGCCGTTCTCCCACGGGGGGTTGCAGAAGCCGCGACGCCATGGGATCCGACCTCGAGCCTGAGAGAGATGAATAGCGAAACGGTATGAGATGAGAAGAAGAGATGGAATGCGACGAACAGAGAGGATGGAAGACGCACGTTGAAGCGGGAGGAGGAAGAAGAAGACGAAGACGACGACGACATGGCGGCGACGCCACGAAGAGAAGGAGACGGCGGCGGCATCGCTGTCTAATCAAAAGCGGTTTCCGTTCTTCCTGCTTCCTATAAAATTCGATGCGGAGGAAGAGGCAACGAATCGCCGTCCTCCAGCGGCATTAACTTGCAGCTCAGGTGTTCGACAGAGTCGCAACGTGAAGCAAGTTCGCCCGTATTGCTGCTCCTGGTGGCCAATGGCGTTTCGATGCCTCCTCTCGAGGCATCAAACAGAGACTGGTCGAACGTTTCGGCTCGAGTTTTCGAGTAGTGATGGGAGTAATTTTACATCTCGATTTTGTTGGTGATTAAGTTGATCCTCGACTTTGTTTAGAATAAATTGGTACTCTCAATATACAATCTCTCAAAACTTTATATATAGACTAGTTCGACTTAGTTGATACAGTGATCTTTATTAGATTGAACAGTCTCAGTCGGATACGTTCATTGTTTGGTGATAACTGGTAAATTCGTTCATTTTCTATTTGAATCTCTCGGACGGATAACATGTCAAACATTATATTTCAGCTGTTTGTCAGAAATTTGATGATTTAAAATTTATCATCCGTTAATTAATGAACAATTCGATAGGCCAACGTTATCCGATAATAATATTAAATAATAAACTTATATAATAATATTTTAATTTATCCATTATTAATGTGATTTATTCTATTATTAATGAAAAATAAAATAAACAAATGAGACAAAAGAAAAAAAATAAAGAAAATTATGAGAAAATTCCAGACAAATTCGAATGGCTATTAAATTAATGGAATTGTCTGATTCGTCATATGTTCAATCAAAATTCGATTGATCTAAACTATTAGGAGTCCGTCTGATCAGTTAAACATTGATATAAAATAATTAATAAATTAAAATATTAATAAATATTTTATTGAGCGAAGTTTATTTTTAAAAATAAGTAGTTACACATTTGAATAGAATATAATTATGTCACGACCAACTTATTTTGTAGAAAAATAAGCATCTCTCATCTGCATATTTTTTACTTCTAATTATAATTAATATCTTTTTATCAAACATATTATAATATTATCAAACGGGATTTTTATAAAATGATTTATAAGTTTCTTATAAATTTAGTCAAATCAGACCTTATTTTCACTCGTTTGATCGGCTAAATTTAGCAAACTTATCACCCTAATCAATAAATACACGATTCCATCCAATTGATTCAGCAAAATTCGTCTCTCTTTTATCATCAAGGAAAATAATTAAGCTCTAAAATTCAAACTTGATTAATTCAAAAGTCTGTATCATTTTTTTAACTGAATTAATCAAGAGCACACATACATACAAATCAATAAGGTCCTTGCACATGACATGAGAGCACGTGAATATTTGCTCTGGTCACAAATGTTCAAAAAGACCAAAAGATGTTAGAATTCAATTCTCACTAAGTTGTTTTTATTGGATTACGTGTGGCACAATTTTTAAATATTTTTTACATGAATAATGATTATTTATACTAATACTTATAATAATATTTTCATATTGATTATTGTTTTAATATTTTTTTAGATGTAAATATTTTAAAATGAGTATTGAATTCATTATAATATTTGTAAATACTCTTCGCTTTTATATAACTAATGGATTAACATTTTTTATGCTTATATATTTGGCATAAATAATTTTGGAAAGTGTAAATATTTAAACCATGATAAAATTTAAAAAATAGCATTTTAACAAACTAATTTTATATATTAATTTTAGTCACTTAGAGGCGTGATTTAAATTTGTTGTTCAAATTTTGTATCGATGAGCTCCAAATGAAATGGGACATTTCATGGGTAAACTTCAGTAAACACCCTTCAACCTAATTGTATCTCCGAACTTCATTTTGTAACTAAATTATCCTTCAATTATCAACTTATTTCATAAGCTATTCTTTTTACTTGTGATTCCTTGTTTCCCGATTACGTGCTTTACGTGACGTGTTTCTCTCTCCTCCACATATATATATTAGCATATAAAAAAATAATATAATTTAAAAAATAAAAAAGAGGGGACGTGCCACTTTGACGTCGAAGAAGAGAGGAGGAAGCGGTCACCCCCTTCCCCACCCACGATCACGCCAAGAGGAGGAGGGGGCAGCCATCCCCTCCCCCTCTCTTCTTCGACGTCATAGAAGAGAGTAGGAAGGATCGGCCGCCCCCTCCCTTCTCTGATGTCAGAGAAGAGAGGGGAAGGGGGTGGTCGCCCCCTCCCCTTGCGCGCAATCGTGCTCAAAGGAAGAGGGGGCAACTCCTTGCATGCAATTTACGTGAAAACACAAAAGAGCCCCACACCCTCCTCCACTTCCCTCCCTTCTCTGATGTCGAAGAAGGCAGGGGAAGGGAGTGGCTACCCCTTGGGGCAGCCACCCCACGCCTCCCTTCTTTGACATCGGAGAAGAGAGGAGAAGGGAGGAGGAGGGGGGGGGATTGCATTTAGAGCTGAGCAAATTCGGAATTGGGTCCACTCGGGACCGAGTCCGAGCGGTCCTGACGTGACTTATGTCGAATCAAAAAAATTTTGACTAGGTACTGGACCTGGGTCCGGGATCGGGTCAAACTCGACAATTTAGAAATTTGACCGGATTCGCAGCCGGGAATCATTAGTGGCCAAAGTCGAGAGATAGGGGAGGGGGAAGGCGGATGAAGTTGGGACCGTCGTCATTCGCTTGTGCTAGAATCGTTCGCCTATAGGGTCTGATCCGATGCCGACAGCCATGATGCGGCGCTTGGTGGCCAAATCACCTCACTTGGTGGCCGATCCGACGCTTGGCAGTCAGATCCGATGCTTGGCAGTTGGATCGACTACTAGCTGCCTCGATTCGACGCCTGAAAATCAGATCGGCCGTCAACTGTCACGATCCAACACCTGGCAATCAAATTTGGCCACTGGCGGCCGCGATTAGACGCTCGGCCGGAGTAGAGAGAGGGAGAGGGGAAGGGCGGGGTCGGATCAGCTCACCTAGTGGTCGATCCGATGCTTGGCAGCCAGATCGGCCACCAACTACCACGACCTGATGCCAGGCAGTCAGATCGACCGCCAACTGCCACGATTCGACGTCTGACAGTCGGATCGGCTGCCGACTATCACGATCCGACACCTGACAGCGGTATCTGGCCACGATCTGATGCTGACAGTCAATTCGACGCTTGGCAGTCAAAGTAGAGAGAGAGGGAGAAGGAGAGGTGACCGGAGTCGGGATCGCATGGGAGTCGCCGTCGCCATGAAAGAGAGAGAGATGGGAAAGAAAAGGGAGATGGTGACTCGTGACCGGTGAGATGAAAAGAGTGGGAGAGATATTTCAGTTACTTACATATTAATAATTCGGGTCGGGTATTTACCAGTGTTGTCGGACCCGGCTCAGCCCAGCCGGTCGAACCGGTGTCCGGGCACTGAAATGGTCCACGGGTCATCCAAAACTTAGCCACGGAGTTGACCCGCTTTGACTCGATCAAAATCCGAGTTCAACCGGCCGATCCGGTGGGTTTGGCCAACCCGGCCGGGTCAAATTAAAAAATATAAAAAAATTAAAATGTATAAAAATTATTAAAACTTTTTAAAATATCATATATATATATACTTGAAAGTTATATTTCAATAATCTTCTTTATCACATAAATAAAATTTCATTAATATCTTTATTTTTTATATAATTACTCACAAGATTTTTTATTTAGAAAATATTCAATTGATGATTTAATTTATGCTTATTTTATTATATTATTGATCTGAATTATTTTATTATATGACATGATATTTTTGCTAAATAATATCTTACATATTAATAATATTCTAATAGTCACTTGAACTTATTTTATTTTTTATTAATTTATATTATTCGGTCCGACCATTCGGTTTGACCCGATCCAACCGGTCCGACCTGACCCGTTAGACAATCCGGGTCGATGGCCGGGTCGGGTCTTACAACATTGGTATTTACACTGCAAACCCGGTCCTGACCTAGACCCGACGGGTTTTTCATCAACTGGACCCGGTCCCAGTCCGGATTTAATCCGGGCCGAGTTATTTATCCGATTTGTCGGGTCGGTGCGGTCCGGTTCGACCCGGACTGTGCTCAGGCATGGCCGTGCCCTCCTCTTCTCCCTCTGGCCGCCCGAGCGTCGAGCAGAGGGAGAAAAAGAGGAAGCACACCCTCGATTTTTTAATATTATTTAACTTGTCATGTCAGATGTGTATACTTGGAGGAGAGAGAAAAAATATTACATAGATCACGCAACCAAAAAAATAAATGGTCATAGGAAAAAAAAGTAGTAAGTGAAATAAGTTCATAATTGGAGAGTAGTATAGTTGCAAAGTAAAGTTGAATGATAAAATTGAGAAAGTGAATAAATTTGGAGGATATCTACTAAAAAATTCTCCCCACTTATGGAGTTAAGAAAGAGGTATTTCTCAATCTTGTTGCTTCTTATGTCAAGCAAAGTATGATGGGGTGATTAAGAAAATGTACTTATGGTGATCTTCACATGACTTACTTGAATTGACTCTTCAATAACTAGATTAACTATCAATATACTGCAACTAAAATTGCAATGTATACACAGCATTGCGATTACACCCGTCCATTCCTAAATAAGTGGCTGCAATCTTATTTTCGTTTGAAAAGTCACGTGTGTCCATAATTGAATAAGTTTCCCACGGCGCTCTCTCTCTCACACACACATATGTTTCCTCACACTCTCCCTCCAATCAGTTTCGTCATCGTCGGATATACACCGCCGCACCTCGTGTGTATGCTTCCTCGAGATGGAGCCTCTCCGTTGTTTTCTGTACTGCGCTCGAACTAGCTTTGAACCTTTACAGCAAAGGGTCCCATTGTTGTTGTTAATTGTTGGCACTGTCATGCCCGTCATCCCGTTCTTTAAAGTAGTCGCCTCGCCAACTAGCTACTCTCGCATTGCACATTGTACTTCTTTCTTGAACATTCGCGATGGAAAGCTGGAGCTATGTGCTCATGTGGATTGCCATTCGCACCCCACTCCTTTCTTTCTCATGCTCGGCCAGGCTCTTGTCCTCGTACCGTTGCTCACATTTGTTGTGACTAGCCACGTTAGCTTGGGTGACATTCTTGCATATACATTGATCCTGACAGTGCTTGGGACTGCATTATTGAAGGAGGAGAGTTCTGAGATTGCTAAGAGCAAATGGAGATCACGAGGAGAAAAATGGATGATTCTCAGTTTGAATGCCCTAGATAAGATGAAAAGTCCAAACCTGATCGAGATGTAAATCGTTGGAAAAAGATGATGGTTTTACAAGCTTTCTCGATTAGGTGGTCTTTTGGATGGATCGACATGATGCTTCACCTCTAATTTAAGGAAACGGGTTGGCAAATGATGCTCCGCCTTAGGAGCTGGCCCTGAAGTTCATGGATTAGACTTTCCTCATTCAATGTTGGGCACCTTTTATTCTGTGTTATATTGAGGATTTTTGTTCCCTTATTTGTTACCTTTTAAGGCTTACTAAGCCTCCTTATGTCACCGAAAAAAAATGATGCTCCACCTCTAACTTAAGGAAGCGGGTTGGCAACTTGATCTCGAGCATGAGGTATTTTTGAACGGGCGTTACAGCGATATCTTGTTAGAAAGAGGAGGAAACTTGTGAAGAACAAGAACAAAATTAAAGAGACGAGGCAACATGGTATTGATCTAGCATCCATATCGGCGGCAGAGATTATAGAGCACTGCAACGCAGCTTTTAGTTTAGGAAAGATAAGTTCACATTTGACCTCAGGTGAGGGTTAAAAAGGAAAATAAGATCCCAGCCATTCATCATGAATGGACGGCTGCAATGACGTTGCTGTGTACACACTGCATTTAATGCCTGCAGTATATCCATTTTCCTCAAAAGAGAATGCCAAGTATTAACGATGGAAAAGACGATCTAAGTAAGAAGAAACATTATCTTAATTTAAAATGTGTTTAAATTAAGAAAAAACATACACAACCAGGGTGACCCTTTTCGGTTAGAACGTAATTTTATAAACATGTAGAAATTGAGAGGCCAATTATATCGGAAAAAAAAAAGAAATTGAGAGGTCAATAGTATTAATTGAATAATTGCATGTCATTTTAAGTTAATAGATGAATATTATGGCTAAAAAAAATGTACCATTAGTATGATAAAAAAAGTTGTCACATTAAAAAATGGATTGGAATTTATGAAATTTAATTGCTAATAAATTAAACCTCCCAAAATCACACAAGTAGATAAATAGGAACGAAAGGCTCCATGATGATAAAATAATAGTATTGATTAACACAATTAATTATCATTCTTTTTTTATAATGATGATGATGATGATGCTGATAGGATACTTAGAGCCCTAATTTTAATATTAATTTTTTAAAAAATATTTTTGTAAAATAATAACTTTAATACCTAGCATTAACATTAGCTAATTAAAAAAATGAAGTACATAAGAATACGTGAGGACTTTACTCTCCCCACGACTATCGATCATTAATATAATTATCTACATTTCTTATGCAATAATGAAATAATAATAATAAAATATACTCGGTGGCTTGATTCCATAACCTCTCATATTTTATTTAGTAGCAACCCAGATTATGAATGCAAATATATTAATAATTCAAGATATTTGATGATTTTAAATACAGAAAACTAAAGCTATGGCAACTAATTATTTATTTTGAGTTGACACTTACCTCATTTAATACAATTATCAATTACTATGTTGCATTTTTTAATTAAAAAATTAAATACCAAAAATATAGGACGAATGAAAGGAGAATGCTCAAATTTTTTGTCCCTAAATAGCCATGACACAACTTTATATTATATATAGATATATGTAGATTCTAAGTTGTGAAATCTAATTCGGAAATAGTATTGCATAGAAAAATAAATCAATTTTAGTATATAAATAACATATATAATGTATATACGTATACTAGATTAAACTTACGGTTTAATGTCTTCCCAATATCATTAAACTAAATTAAATGAAAAGTTACACAACAAAAACTTAGTAAAAAATAGAAAAGAAATAAATGAAATTATGGAACAAAAGAACTCATAATATAATTAAAAAAATGTAATTAAACATAATTGTATATTATACATAGATTTATAGAGTTGTCAATGATGAGAATTTATTCTTTCAAAGTATTCAGATGCCAATAGAATGAGTTATAACAAAACAATATGAAATGTAAGGCACTGCATAGATTTATAGAGTTGTCAATGAAGATAATTTATTCTTTCATAGTAATCAGATGCCAATAGAATGAGAGAGACTAAAAAATGAAATGGAAGGCACAAGGAAGCTTCACATGGAAAAAATTGAAATGGGAATTCTGCAATTGATCACTAGGTCTTAGGGCTCTACCATCAGCAATGATAATACAGTGCCGCCATTGAGCCCCCCGTTTCCACAGGTAAGTCAGGCGTAATTGTACCAAATGTACGTTTGTGCAACTTGAAAGGAAACATTATATACAAAGACATTACACACCACGAGAAATATTTTTCATCACTTTTTAGAGAATATAAGTAAACTGCCAACACATATATCCCTAGAGTTGACCACATGGCAAAGGGCATACCTATGCGCTATTGATATCATACAAGAATGCGCCGATGCAGTGGCATCCAAAAAGCCAAGACATTCTTAGGCTTTTTTTTTTCTTTTTTTTTGAGAAGAGTCATTCTTAAGCTTTTTCCGTCCTCTCTCTCTATAGAAGTTTGTTTGCCACTCCCCTAAGCCCACTCTTTTTTTGTGTGCGTGTCTATAGGAGCTTGAGAACTCTTAAACGTTCTTCGTGCTCCGGGTCCAGTTTTGGTGGAGTGTAGTACCCATGAAGGTCTTCTACAACGTATTCCTGAATTACAAGACAATTGGACTAATTAAGCGCCTGAAACATGAAAAGACCAGTTAAAAATTAAAAGACTGATGGGGAACATCCTCACCTTCGTGAGCTCCCTCTTGGTAAGGATGTGATAGTGCCTCTGCCAGATGCTCTGAACAGCCATGGTAGCTGCAAGGAACCCATAAGCAATTCCAAGGATGGCAAACACAATAACAAAAATGACTACAAGAGCAAAGCAAGCCTCCATTGATGCAGGGAAACAATCCAGGATCCCCCATCCATAGCAGCAGTTGCGGCATCCAGCCATACAGGGATCACTATTGTTGAACGAAGAACAGTGTAGTATTAGCCCAAAAAATCCCATCAGCACGAAGAGTACAAGAACTCCTGCAACAATTTCAAAACGAAATGACCACTTAGAAACTATACATCATTCCTTCAATGATCAATTCTGCGTGCATAAATCATTAAAAGAAAAGAAGGCTCTGCAACTTTCTGAAACCAATTAGACCATGCTTAGAAAGCTTGTGATAAACCACTTAAGCACTCACTGAGGCATTGAGAGATCTCAATAGCTAGAGCTCACATAGCCAAACGGATTTCTCATGTCCTTCTACAGGGAATTCTGGCTGATGGTCAGGACGGTGTTAGTGTCATGATGTCATCCACGATTTTGCAGACAGATCAGGGTTTCAAGCGCCTCAATTGATTCCAAATCTTCATGCTTCTGATACGCATGGTAACTGAGCGGATTTAGGATTTCAGATCGATTGCCATGCCCAACGTCATTTACCTCATTGTGATGAGGGTCTTGGCAAATCGGGACTATGGGAAGTATTACCAACCATCATTCACCTGGTGCAGTCAGTCTTTATAAGCAGCAGACCCATTGACCATGGATGGGCTGCCACAGCTTCCTTTGTAAGGTGGAGTTTTCTCAGAGCTTGACACTCTCATGTGAATTTCTTTGGCATTCATTGCATGTCCAAAGTTTCCATTTATATGGATTTCATAGATGAAGCAATGCATCTCCATTGTGTTATTCTCGGTTCTGATCAATGGCACTACTGGTGGTTGGGTGCAGCGTCAGCATGGGGGACTACCTCGTAGCCACCATGATTTTTGGACTGGCAGTCCATGACCTGGCCAGGGCTACCTTTGCAACCTGCGAGGTAGGTATTATCACGGGCTTTTGGCTGCATCAGAATGTAGTCATCTTATTCCCCTCCTTCAGTAATGCGGATAACACAATCTTCTTCATCCCGTGATCATCTGTAGAAGCCCATAGGACGACTATCCTGGTGGAACTATTTGAGGCAGTCTTCAGTTTACAGATTAATCATGTCAAGTTGCCATTCATTCCATTTGGCATGACAGATGTTGAGGCAAGTCATTGTGCAGCAGCCTTGCACCTCCCGACAGGTTCACTGCATATGTGCTGCCATTCTCTGTTCGCGATGTCAGGTCTAGGGGTTGGATGTCAGTTATTGAGATTTGGGCGGATGGAGCAGCAAATACATGGGTGGAGTTCGAGGTTACTCTCACAAGGGGATCGTCTGGTCCTCCTTAAATCAGTTCTATTGTCACTACCAACCTATTACATGTCTATGATATGGATGGCTGCACTAGTAGAGAGGCAACTTGATTCACTAAGCAGCAAATATTTTGGCAATGCTGCAATTAAGAACGTCAGGGGGTTCACCTAGTAGCTTGGAAGATTGTTTGTTGCCCCACATCATGGGGTAGTTTGGGCATCCATGACCTACGTCAGATCAATCGTGCTCTTTTGTTTCGATGGGTTGGTCGGATCATGGGGCTTGACAACAATATATGGACCTCTGTTTTTTTTACATGCTATGGCATGGGAGTTGTGTTAGGAGGAGGGTTGTGTTAGGCTCCGACAGCCAGCATAAAATCATGTCGAATCTTATGAACATGGATCAACGATGTGGCGTCGTATGATCCATGTAGCCGACCCCACCTAGTGGGATAAGGCTTTGTTGTTGTTGTTGTTGTATGGTATGGGAGTCACATCCTCTTTTCGATCAAGGGCCATCAGCATTCTCGCATGCCATCTTGACATTGGTCCCTTTGATGCGACCTTTCATGGTTGCCACTCTTGGAGATGGAACGACTCTCTTTCCCCGGTGGTTCATTGGCGACAGTTTTGCCCAAACATCTAGCATTGGCAACTGACTAGTTGGCATCTGTTCCAGAGGCTTGGACACCATCAGGCAGCATAGGAGGGGCTCCTAGACCCACTTTTCAGGTCCTCCCAGATCAGCACATCACCCAGTAACTAGCTTTACACTGAAGGATTTGTCTCTTTTGTCCAATGCCGACCAAGGGAAATGGATGGCTCTAGATTACCGACCACTTTTCAGTGTGGACTATATACCTTTAGTTCCTCCCGGATAGAATGTCTACAGGCAGCCCTGGAAAAATTGCAGGCTTGCTTGGAGATCACACATCCCTCTTAAGGTCGAGATCTTTGCATGACTTATGCGTCAAGGAAGGATCCTTACCAATGCATACCGTGCAAGGTGGACACCGAATAGTGACACATCATGCGGCTAATGTAGCACCGGTAATGAGGGCACAGCCCACCTATTTCATCGATGCCCCATTGCTAGGGAGGTATGGAGATAGGTGCATACTACTGATTTGATGCCCCATCATCTAGGCATGGAGATAGGTGCATACTATTTATTTGGATTCCTTGACAGGTGGAAGCCTCATGGAGGTCCTTGAAATTCCTCAGTAGGCGCAGAAACTAAGAGTAGAGACAGCCTATGCAAATTTTTGGCGGTCATTTGAGGGTGAGCGGAAACTAAGAGTGGAGACAGCCTATGCAACACAATCGAAATACTTTTTAGGGTGAGCGATGTCATGTTGAAAACATTGTATATCATAGTTATCTTTTTGTATCGATAGTGGGTCTTCGGTAGCATGGAGGCGCTCTAGATTTCTCTTTTAGCTCTTTCTTTTTCTCTACATTTGTACATTTACTGATTTAAATGTTTTATACATACCAGGATGTCTACCACAACTCCGTAATTATCTTATTTAGCCCACAAAATAATTACTGATATCATACATCATGCACTTAAAAATCAAACAATATGCTTGAGAATATAATTAGAACACATTTAAATACCTTTTTTGGGAAAATAGAATCATCAAATCCTTACCTATGCAGTAGTAAAAGGGTATTGGGTGTTTTGATAGTATGCGATCCCAACCATCACTAAAAGAATCCCTGAAGCTTCCATTTCTGTCTAAAAAGTATGCACAACCACCAATAGTAGCAATCACCTGAAAATCACGAGATTAATGAGGAAAATGAACTGTGTTTCAAACAAGTGCTGGTTTTCCGCTACTGATAAAACTTGTGCAGAAAAGAAGATAAAAATTAACTCACAGTTTGTACTGCAAGAAAGACAAGGAAAACATCTCTTGCTACAAATATTCGGAACTTTATTTTACGCCAAGAGTAATCCTCCAAAAACTCAACGCGAAGATGGAACTGTGCCATGCATGTTGTACAGTGAGAAAAGGCAAAACCTTCCTGGAAAACAATAATCAAATTCCTGAACATCAGAAATCAGTATATGCATCAACGCAACACCCTTATCTTGAAGTATGTTAACTAAAAGTGATATTTTCTAAACAAGCATGTGAAGCAATGATGGCGTACACAGATATTGATGAAACCGGAAAAGGATGAAAATTTGAGTCTACATCTGAGATTAGATTTTAAAGTTAAATAACTTGATCCTGGTTTATAAAGCGAGTCAAACCATAGGAGCTAACACAAAAGACCGGCCTTTCTAGGAAAAGATGAGCTTTTACACAAAAGCACGAAGAATCTACTCGGATCATTGGTATTTGTCCATGTAACGGTCAGAATATACTCCCAATCGAGCTTGTTCGAACATGAAGAGCAAAATGACCAATCCAAGATGTGCCATAGCATGTAAACAAAAACTATTGAACTGCCAAGCAGGTGCATCAGTTATACTTACTAGAGTTCAAGAAAGAAGCTTACCTTCACAGAACGCCAATGGTCGAGGCATGAACGATGAACAAACTGCTGGGTGCCTTTACACATGCAAGGGGATATCAATTCATCACCTACATGTTGTTGCAAATTAGAGCTGATAATGAAACAAAAAATATCAGTAAAGAGAGATACAGCTAGCAAACAAATAATTTAACAGGGACCTGATAAACCATTTGCCCACTGGACCAGCATTTGACTGAACTAACCCAAAAGAGATAATGTGATTACATAGTAACAAAACATTTGTCTATGATTTCACAAAAATTCTTCTGGGTGCTACTGATTTCTTTGCATTTATCACTTTAGCATGTCATATTTTATGGCATTCTCCATTTCTCGTATGTCTTTAACTATTGAATAGAACTACTATATGCATTATTCACCTATGCCTAGAAAACATTAGAAAAACAAGGTTAGAAATGTGATTGCTTGACTTCAACTGAACAATTTGCCAATGAATGAACTTCCTACCCGTCTTGCACTACAGTACAGGTCCCGATCAAATCCCATCTGAAAATTTAATTATGCGTTGCATCAATTTGCACCATTCAGCAAAGACGAACTAACATACAGTGTGAGAAAAGAAGCTGTATCAAAAAACCTTTTTTTCGATAGAATTGACGAATTGGTGAAATTGATTATTTCAAGAGAAAGAAAGGCAAGAATAACAAAAGGGAAGACGATGGCGCAATGAATAAACTGAGGGCGATAAGTAAGCAAGTAAGCAATGGAACATCTGTTCTTACAATGGTCCGTATCACATTCGAGGCAGATGCGGCAACAGGTGGCGGAACCGGCTTCTATCTCCTCCTCTTCGTCCTTGATCTCGCCGGAGAACCCCTCGTCCGGCGAAGGAGGAGAGAGCTCGGCCTGCTTCTCCCGCAGGAGGGGATCGGAATCCTTGGGGTACCTCTCCTGGTCGTGATCAACGATGGAAGGCTCGCCGCCTCTCATTGCGAGGCAGAAATAAAACCTATTCCCAAACAAGCAGGACAAAAACAAAGATAAATTACGACAAAACAGGGAAAATTCAAGAACACTCGCGATCAACAGGAACCATCGGCATCATCAATTTGAGACCAGCGAGCAACAAAAGAAATCGAATCAATCGACAAACAAAACGAACTGCAGAACTTCGAAATCAGACCAAACAATTGCAATCAAAGATGTCACCTCGGGAAACTTCGGGTAGAGATTACGGATCGGTGGCTTCGACGCGGTTTCGGGGGAGAGGGAGAGGATTCGAGAAAACAAGAACAAAAGGGGTCTCTCTCTCTCTCTAATAATACTTTATTTATTTAATTAATTATATTCTCATTTCCGGTTAAACTTTTTTATTAATGATTTTGAGATATTTTGTGTGCTGTGTATGTGTAGGCACGACAAGCATCAAGATGGACGGACGGATGGACGATAGATGGACGAAGGGACGGACGGATGGATGGAAGCTTGCTGTTTCAGTTGGGAACTTTGGCGGTTTGCTGGAGTACCCTTGTTTTTAACCAATTAAATAAATAAATAAATAAATCCATAAGGTGGAACAATGATTCCAGACGGGAATGCAATCAACCCAAATTATTAACTAATATAAAATATAAATAAATTATATTAATGGAATTAGTTGAGATGATAAATAGTTTATTTTGATCTTTCGATTCTTTAATCTCTATGAAATATTTTTATTGTGATCGTACAGCATTGACATATCAATCTAAAAAATATATATTAACAACTAAGCATCTTAGTTGGTTCGCACGAAGAGGGAGTATTTGTTAGTAGTTACAGGTCACGAAATGTGATTTGATGGGACGTTGGCAGATCGTTAATATGACACGACGTTGAACGTTACGAAAGTAATCTGATATGTTAGCGAACGTAACGCGCGGAATAAACGGGGACGAACGATGGTGCAACCATCGCGCTATAAAAAGCTCACACGAGTGGAAAGGGCAACTTGTGGGAAGTCCCCAAATTATTCTCTTTGATTTATTTTGTTACTACATTGGTATCAAAACCACTCCGTGTGAGCCTCTGTGCATGGTGGGGTGTGATTACTCAACGAAGGCGTTGAGTCCCCTAAGGGAGGAAGGATGCATGGGGCATGCCTTGAATTAGTCCCACATGCATAAGTCACGGGAGAGACGCTGGATATATATGAAAACATGTCCTTCAATAGGTGTGACGCGTTTTGGGAAAACCGTGCAGGCCGAGGCCTAGAGCAGACAATATCACACGCTGATGGGTAATGTTACATATGGTATCAGAGCACGCATTATACCAAATCAAACTTTTCTACTTGTGATAATTTGCCTTTATGTGGCCAAATATCTCACAAGAATGATATGCTCCCTATTGCCCATTGTTAATTGATTTTCAATAAGGTCAATATCTTTCTAATATGTATTGCAATGGACTTATTCAGTTTTCTTAACATTTTCAACTTTGAAGACAATTCATTTAATTTGAGCCAAATCAAATTCCATGGCTAATGAGTTGGCATTTCTTTGACCGACTTAATAATTTCATTAAGTTGCCAAGTTGTGGCAGCCATATCACACAATAGTGATCAAAATAAACTATTCAGAACTCTCCTAAAATATTTTTAGTATGACTATACTTATATGGTTAAGTACTTAACCATTCTTGACAATCTCATGTATATGATCTATATTATCAAATTCCTTCATCTTACAAATATCATATTGTTGAGAAGAAGTTGTACATTCTTATTTCAAATTGTACATTTCTTGATAATTCTAATAGATCATACATTATCTTATAGATTTCTTTATCCTAATACGATTATTTTGTCATTCCACTCCCACTTTTCTTTTACTTTCAATGGCCTACTATTCGGTGGCACCTTCCGAAAGCTCAGACTTGAGGAAATCATTGACGTCATTTTGATTGTCACTTAATAGGTCATACCTACTTTTTCAGCTCCACATTATTTTTAGTATCACACAGACACTCTTATATGCCTAGCTCCAAAAACTAAGATTAAATGAGTTTTGTAATTTGCACATATTTTCTAAGTAATATATACTTAAAATATTGTGTACAGTTAAACCCTAATTAAACTTATTTATAGCATATCACAAACAGAAAACATAAGCAATTAAAAAATAAATGCACATAGCAATCGATACATATAGCAATTAGAAAAGCAAAGCTAATAATGAAAATGATTATAATAACTTCAAGACATAATTATCTTGAAATTACCATGTAAATAATTAATCCTAAAATATAATATTAATGATTCCCAAAATAACAATAGTCAAGTTAAAATTTAAAATATAAATGCTGGATTTATTCTCAGAATAATAATACAACCAAAAACAATATTTCGAATACATAGTAGTTTCAAATCAAAATTCATATGTACATAAAAATGAAAGCAACATATGCATGTATTCTATTAAATGGGCCGGCATGTTAACAAAAACTTACTTTGACTGTGTGAAGCATATGGGCCTACGTTTAAGAAAAAAAACTTAAAACCATATTAATGTGATGATTTAATTTCTAATTATCATTCACAACAAAAATTAACCTTAATTTAGCTCCTCTATAGACATATGACAAAAATTTCTTCAAAAGGATTTAAATGAATTAACATTTAAAGTAGGTGTTGTTTTCCTAATATGAATTATGGGTTCAATTTAAATTCATCACCTTAAACTATTTTTAATCAATGTCAACGTCAGCCATGATGGTAGGAAGATACGTGCAACCGTGTGATAATATTGGATTAAAAAAAAGTACCTTAATCCAATAAACAGTAAAACTAATAAATAAATAGTGGAGAAAATGTACCTTTACTGTTTATCTTCCCCAACAGCCAAAAAGAAAAAAAAAACGCACCTCTTGTAGCAACCGTTACAAAAGCTCTCGAAGGGTCACCGTGACTATTGGATCACTCCGGCCGGCGTCAGTGCTGTTGTGGGGACTGGATCGCAGGATCTCCTAGAAGTGATGGAGAGGGCTATTCTGAAGATATTGTTGAGTTGGCATCCTGTGCGACGCGAATGGATCAGCCCCTCTTTCACCGACGTCGCCTACCGCTGGTGAATGACGACGAGAAATAGATGGAGAGGAACACGATGATTCCGATCATGACCACAGGACCTGTTCGTTCCGTTGGTTCCTGCATCTGATTTCGAACCTCTATTCAGTTCGCCGGTGATCTCCCGCACGAGGGCGGCGAGCCTGCCGTAATCATGCGCCTGAGATCATTCTAGAAGATGCACATAAGGGATGCGTCTCTTCAGGGGATTTCGCAGTGCGGGGCCTCAGAAGTGATCAACGAATCGAGACAAGCAATGAATGGAGGTCGCCGGGAGTCGCCTCATGCCCCGACGTTTGGAATTCTTCGCCATCGTCTCCTAGTGTGCCAGCGCACGCGGACGCTGCAGCATCGCCGGAAGTGCTCCGTTCGGAGGTACACAACTCTGGTGGGACGGACTCCAGTTTCTCACAAATGCGTGCTTCCGTTGATCGGCTGGCGACGTGGACGAGGAAGTCACCTCTCGACTCTGATACCAAATTATTCTTTTTGATTTATTTTGTTACTACATTGGTATCCGTTCCACTAGAGTTGTGTACCTCCGAACGGAGCACTTCCGGCGATGCTGCAGCGTCCGCGTGCGCTGGCACACTGGGAGATGATGGCGAAGAATTCCAAACGTCGGGGCGTGAGGCGACTCCCGACGACCTCCATTCCTTGCTTGTCTCAATTCGTTGATCACTTCTGAGGCCCCGCACCGCGAAATCCCCTGAAGAGATGCATCCCTTATGTGCATCTTCTAGAACGGGATCTCAGGTGCATGATTACGGCAAGTCGCAGACCCTCTTCAGGCTTGCATCCAGGCTCGCCGCCCTCGTGCGGGAGATCACCGGCGAACTCAATAGCGGTCCGAAATCAGATGCAGCAACCAACGGAACGAACATGTCATGTGGTCATGATCGGAATCATCGTGTTCCTCTCCATCTATTTCTCATCGTCGTTCACCAGCGACAGGCGACCGTAGGCGACGTCGGTGAAAGAGGGGCTGATCCATTCGTGTCGCACAGGACGCCAACCCAACAATATCTTCAGAATAGCCCTCTCCATCACTTCTAGGAGATCCTGCGGTACCTCCAGTCCCCACAACAGCACTCGCCGGCCGGAGTGATCCAACAGTCACGGTGACCCTTCGAGAGCTTTTGTAACGGTTGCTGCAAGAGGTGCGTTTTTTATTTCTTTTTGGCTGTTGGGGAAGAGAAACAATAAAGGTACATTTTCTCCACTATTTATTTATTAGTTTTACTGTTTATTGGATTAAGGTACTTTTTTTTAATCCAATATTATCACACGGTTGCATGTATCTTCCTACCATCATGGCTGACATTGACATTGATTAAAATAGTTTAAGGTGATGAATTTAAATTGAACCCATAATTCATATTAGGAAAACAGCACCTACTTTAAATGTTAATTCATTTAAATCCTTTTGAAGAAATTTTTGTCATATGTCTATAGAGGAGCTAAATTAAGGTTAATTTTTGTTGTGAATGATAATTAGAAATTAAATCATCACATTAATATGGTTTTAAGTTTTTTTTCTTAAACGTAGGCCCATATGCTTCACACAGTCAAAGTAAGTTTTTGTTAACATGCCGGCCCATTTAATAGAATACATGCATATGTTGCTTTCATTTTTATGTACATATGAATTTTGATTTGAAACTACTATGTATTCGAAATATTCTTTTTGGTTGTATTATTATTCTGAGAATAAATCCAGCATTTATATTTTAAATTTTAACTTGACTATTGTTATTTTGGGAATCATTAATATTATATTTTAGGATTAATTATTTACATGGTAATTTCAAGATAATTATGTCCTGAAGTTATTATAATCATTTTCATTATTAGCTTTGCTTTTCTAATTGCTATATGTATCGATTGCTATGTGCATTTATTTTTTAATTGCTTATGTTTTCTGTTTGTGATATGCTATAAATAAGTTTAATTAGGGTTTAACTGTACAATATTTTAAGTATATATTACTTAGAAAATATGTGCAAATTACAAAACTCATTTAATCTTAGTTTTTGGAGCTAGGCATATAAGAGTGTCTGTGTGATACTAAAAATAATGTGGAGCTGAAAAAATAGGTATGACCTATTAAGTGACAATCAAAATGATGTCAATGATTTCCTCAAGTTCGAGCTTTTGGAAGGTGCCACCAAATAATAGGCCATTGAAAATAAAAGAAAAGTGGGAGTGGAATGACAAAATAATCTTATTAGGATAAAGAAACCTATAAGATAATGTATGATCTATTAGAATTATCAAGGAATGTACAATTTGAAATAAGAATGTACAACTTCTTCTCAACAATATGATATTTGTAAGATGAAGGAATTTGATAATATAGATCATATACATGGGATTGTCAAGAATGGTTAAGTACTTAACCATATAAGTATAATCATACTGGAAATATTTTAGGAGAGTGTCCTGAATAATTTATTTTGATCACTATTGTGTAATATGGCTGCCACAACTTGGCGACTTAATGAAATTATTAAGTCGGTCAAAGAAATGCCAGCTCATTAGCCATGGAATTTGATTTGGCTAAAATTAAATGGACTGTCTTCAAAGCTGAAAAGTTTAAGGAAGTAGAATAAGTCCATTGCGATACACATTAGAAAGATATTGACCTTATTGAAAAGCAATTAACAATGGGCAATAGGGAGCATGTCATTCTTGTGAGATATTTGGCCACATAAAGACAAATTATCACAAAGTGAAAAGTTTGATTTGGTATATGATACTAGAATAAATGGAGCTCCAAAAAGTTCAAGTTCGCTATAGTCGTTAAAAGTATTGTGACGACGAAAATTATAAAGGTGAAAGAATAATATGTCGACTTTAATGAAATGAAAAAATAAGACGGAGGATATATGAGGAATAACACTTATCTTAGCATTGATAGTGTTAAAATTCATAGGCGGAATGTGAGTGACAATTGGTAAGTTGTACACTCTGTGATAAGCCGGAATCTCATCTCTAGACTTATTTTTTCGAAAGAAAATTATTTGAAGTCGGTTTCTATTTTAGATGTGTATCTATCGGAAAGAACAAAAAGATTGGTTATGAAAAAGTTTGTTTCAAAATATGATCTATTTTGTCTTTCCGTGATATGAATAATTAATGAATGTGTCGTCTAAATATTATGTGTATTGTTGTTATCTTTGTTAAGAGACCACACACTAAAAAAAAAATTAGAATTTGACAAATTATGAGAATGAATCTGACGCTTAACATATTGGGTACAAGAATATTGCACTGGAATGTTATTTGACCTATGCAACATACAGGTGCAAAAGCATTGCATTGGAATATTGTTTGATTGTCAAAATAATTGTTAAGTGATTCATTCAGACATTTATAGTTCAGTGAGTGTGGTTACACGTAAGAAGACGGAATAGTTCATAACATTCATTAATGAATTCTCCTTTTGTCAAATTTAAGATCTCTTGGAAAGAAACCATTTTTTTTTTGTGTGTGGACAAGAGATGTAAGATGGAATAGGAGAAGGAATTGGGAAAACCAATTCAAAAAGTACGGACAAATAGAGAAAAAAATATCTCTAAGGAATGGATGATTATTGCATTTAATATGTAGGAATACTACTGTTATTTCCTATGTACCACAGCAAAATAACGTGGTGGAAAGAAATTTTTATGAATGTAATAATGTGTATGTTATCTCACTCAAGGCTCTCAAAAGGAATTTAATTTTTGAGAGAGAGTTACATACAAAGAATTTCCACAAAGTCCACAAAATCAATGATATACAAACTAGTATGGCAGGAAGCTCGAGATGAGCCATCTTCGAAGAGGAGATGTAAAGTTGCATGTGTTGTTTTAAGTCAGTTTTGGGATAAGCTGTACTTTAGGATGGTAACATGCAAGTTATTGTATGTGTCCAAAAGGTATTGATTCTTCCACAAATAGATATGTCTAAACAAGAGTCATAATGCAACCTTTCAGAAAAAGAAAAGGTGCAGAAATAATAATAAAAGGGTGATAATCCTTTGTGATATTAAAGTTGACTCTCGAAGAAATATATGGACAAAGGTCCAATAGTGGAAGAGAAGTAAAAAAATTTTTTGGAGAAAGTGGAGGAACCCATATACTCTCCACAAGTATAATCGACAATAAGAGGGCCCCTCGAACGAAACTCGAACATATGGAATCTGTACGGGTGCGAGATGTTTGTATTACACCGCGATGTTTATAAGAGGATTGTACAGATCCTATCACAAAAGTTATGACTTCTGGGAGTTTGGAATCATGATTGGCCAGCATAAAAAGAAGGGACTCAATTTTTTCGACGGTGAATGGGCGCTATGTGATTTGTCGGAAGCGGGCAATATACATAGGGTGCAAATGGGTATTCGGAAAATGTACCTAATTGTTGGTATTATTAAATCGCACAAAATAATTATTGTCAAGGATTATACTAGTTAGTCGGAATTGATTTTTTAGATAACCTATTCTCTAGAAGTTAAGTATGTATCGAGAATGATGGTCTTAGCGATGATTCGCATGTATGAATTTGAAGTTATTCCAATGGGATTAACTCACTCAATGAAGAATTGAGGAAATAAATATGTGATTACTTGATTATTTCATACGAAAGAATCTTTTGAATAATAAGGTATAAGAAAAATATGGCTCAAGAAATTATAACATTATTAAAATGCTAATGACAGACATCCAATTTTAACTTTGTTGTGAGTAAATTGAATTGTTATATGTGCATCAGAATAGTGAGAGCAAATTTGTGATAATGTTAGTTCATGAACATGACATTTTGCTCACTAGAAAATGATGTCATGGCTCAACAAGATAAATGAAATGTTGAGTAAATAATTTAGAAAAATGAACATATGCGAAATAAGTTATGTTCTTGAAATTCAAATGACTCGGAATAAGAACTCAAGAATATTGAGTTGGAGTCACTAACAATATTTAAAGAAGATATTGTTGAGATTTGAAATATAGAATAGTATTTCAGTATATACATCACTTGTGTTTGGAAAAGACTTAATAAAAAGTCAGTGTCCTCAGAAAGGATGGAAAAGTATAAAATAAAATCAAATGCACAAGAAATGGAAGCTTGATGTATGCAATATTATATACAAAACCTTCTTTGACTTATTTAGTAAGTCTGATCGATAAATTTTTAAGATATTCATGGAAAGGTAAAGTTAAAAAGCCTTACGAGGATTATGAAAAAAGTTAAAGGTAAAAGTATAATTGAAATTGACATACACAAATTAATACACTTGAGGCTATAAACTTTTTGAATGTGAATTATGATAAGGATATTATCATATGAAAATTCACATCAAAGTCACCTATTAATGTTGGGTGGTGCACTTGTTTCTTAGGATTGCAAGAAACGTGAATGTGCAGTTGAAAACACACATGAAGTGGAATACATTATCAGGACAAAGATAATCATCCAATCAATGTTGATCTAACATGCTTTGTTATGCAATTGATGTTAACATGGTCAATGGACTAAATACATTGTGATGATCAAGAAGTTATAAACTTGATGTGCAACGAAACAAACAATTACAAAGAAAAGCATATTGAGATCCAGGAACACTATATTTTGATATAGTGAAAAGAAAAGATGTGATATTGATCTATTTGTCTACAAGTGATTTGTTTATTGATTCTCTTGTATAGAGAGTTTAATTGAAATATTCATTAAATATTTTGGTTTAATGAGTTTAAAAAATACTTGAATCGGAAGAAAGTTTCATGAATAATGAACTTCATTGTTGATATTAAACATTGGTTTAATTAGACTAAAAAATTGTTGAGTCAAGTTGAAATCTCACCAATAGTGAATTTTGGAATAACATCTCTGATAAACACTACACGAAGAGCGAAAGTGTTCGATATTATAACACTGCACGAATAGTGTGAGTGTTGGATACTATGACCGCAATGGTCAAGTGGGAGATTTTAGTAGTGACCGTTACAGGTCACGGCATGTCTCGAGATGCGACGTTGGCAGATCGCCAATATGACACGATGCTGAACGTTACGGAAGTAACCTAATATGTTAGCGGGCGTAACGCGCGGAATAAACGGGGATGAACGATGGTGCAGCCATCGCGCTATAAAATGCTCACACGAGTGGAAAGGATAACTTGTGGGAAGTCCCCAAATTATTCTCTTTGATTTATTTTGTTACTACAGTATTGAGTACTAGTAATTTCAAATTCAATTATCAGAATCATTATTTTGATCAGAATTTATTCATAAGTTAGAACATCGGATTAATCGAATGCTAATAATCTTATACACCAATAGATCTCGATCGTATATATATATATATATATATATAAACAAATATCATGTATCATAAAATGACAAGAATTTAGAGACATATTTAAATTTAAATAATTCATTAATTGACCAGTAAAGCAGTGTGCACGCGGGATGAACATTTGGTAGTTTATGTGAAATTTAATAAACATGATATATCTCCACGAACGGATTGATAAGGCCAACGTGCGAAATATTTAATTTTAAGAGAAACACCACAACTTATACAATATATCATCTTTAACCATTGAATTATTATCCAGTGATTTAACTCATTATTTGGATAGACATTATATATTAATGAATTATTGTCGGATTAAATTCACAACACCAAAAATGAAGATATGCAATCATCATAAGATTAATGAGTTGAATAACAATATTGCGATCATTAAATGGTTTAACTACAGTCATGATCGAACTACCTTATTTATTTATCGCTCAACATTATCCAATAATGAATAATCTACATTACCTAAATAAATTATCACTTATTAGATTATAAAAAAATAAATTATATTATTTACCATCTACGAGTAATCTTGATAGTTATTCGAATAATTTTATTTACATATTTACTAATATATGCTCCTTATTATAATATCATTTACTGAAGAAATAAATGCCAAGTTAAAAAATATACATAAGTTAACTAAAAACTCAAACAAAAACAAATAAATAAAAGTAAATTAATTAATGAAAATAATTTTTTAATAAAAACATAGAAATATTGGAAATAATTACTATAACTAATAATAATATTGTATTCATGTGAACAATAATAATGCAATATAACATTTGATTTAAGAAAATTAATATTTTCAATTATGATTATGATAATGTTAATATTTCTTTTATGTTGTTACCATTTACACAATTTTTAAATATTTTTAGTACTTCTATTTTTTGTAATATTGGAAAACGTGTATACGTAAAAAAACGTAAAAAAAATAAATTGTCACTTGAACATAATATTATGAACGCTCCTCGTAAGCAATAAGATAATATCGTGTGCTAACTAATTTTAAGTTGAGACTATCAATAATATACTTGTTAGGTAAACACCTCCTAAAAGTCAAGCATCAAGGACCTCTCCCTTCAAGTATTCAATTTAAATTTTTTTATAGTGTTAGTAAAATGTTTAGAAAATTTTGATCTTTTAATTATTCATTCATTTACATTTAAGTTGTTGACCTTTTATATGCATGACATTAATTATCGATTCATATATTATTGGACTACTCTTAGTTTTCTTTCTTTCTTTTTCTTTAGTTTATTTAATCAAAGAAAAGCTAACCTTTAAGCATCCACTCTTTTTTTTTTCATTCACTCGCCCATTTATTTTATTTCTTTTGAATTTTTATACATATTTTATTTCTTATTCTCCTTAAATAAATGGTACACCAAATAATTGAATTAATTAACCATGAATAACCTAACAATCATTTATTGATGACAATAGTTAATGCAGCCTCCAAACGATGTAAAGGATTGTTTTGCGTTGCATCACATTTCAGTTAATTCATTGATGACAATCTTTTTTTTTAATTTCATTTACTCATTATTAATCGATGAATTAATTGCCATTTTGAATTCAAATAGTTTATGCTTCCGTTTGAAGGAAAAAAATATCATTAAATTATCACTCTTTTAATTCTTGTATTTGATTTTTTTTCTTCTTTGTCTTTTTTATGTTTCATAGCCTTAAAATTTACCTTTTAATGTCTAAACATATTTGGAGAGGTATTCCTCAATTTTCGAAATATGATTTACATGCCATTTTTTTTATTTTCATCCCTCGGACTCACTTTATTGAGATAAACTAATCTTAACAGAATGGTCCCCCAATTTTGAGTCGATTTTTAATTGGTCCCCAACTTCATTTTATAACTAGAACGTCCTCTATTTTTTATTTTCTTGCATGCTTAGTTCTCCTGACCGGTGATAGTGAATTTTTCGGTTGCCTTGCTTACGTGACGGATTTTCTCTCTCCTTCACATCATTTTATGTTCACCAAGTTATTATAAAAATAAATAAAATAAAAAAATTGACCGCCCCCCTCCTCTCTCCCGCACGAGAGCTCCGACGAGCTCGAGCTCGCCGGAGCTCGAGCAGAGGGGGTGACCGCCCCCCTCCTTCTCTCTCCCGCAGCTCAAGCTCGCTCTCTCCAGTCGTGCTGGAGAGAGGGACCGCCCCCTCTACTCGAGCTCCGACGAGCTCGTCAGAGCTCGAGCTCTCGTGCTGGAGAGAGAGGGGGGCGACCGCCCCTCTCCCTCTCTCTCCCACAGCTACGGGAGAGAGAAGGAGGGGGCGGTCGCCCCCTCTGCTCGAGCTCCGACGAGCTCGAGCTCTCGTGTTGGAGAGAGAGGAGGGGGTCGCCCCCCTCCTCTCTCTCCTCTCGCTTCTGATTTTTTTATTTTTAAATTTTTTTTAATGGCGTGAAAACTTCATTCATTTTTATTTTATTTTTTATTTTTATAATAACGTGACAGACATAAAATGACGTGAAGGAGAGAGAAAATCTGCCATGTAAGCAAGACAATCGAAAAATCCACTATCACCGGTCAAGAGGACTAAGCGTGCAAGAAAATGAAAGATGGAGAACGTTCTGATTATAAAATGAAGTTGACTGACCAATTAAAAATCGAATCAAAGTTGGGGGACCATCTCCAGTTTATAGATATTCAACTAAATTATTCATAATTTTGTAATGGTGAAAAGACTTCTATCGTTTGTAGCCAAATTATTTATCATACAACTTATTACGACAAATACCGTTTTTTAGGGTAAACAAAGGTCTTGAGGAAAAAAAATGATGCATCTTAATTAAAATTGTGTGCGGTGTGAGGATGTATCCTAATTTTCCTATATGTTTAAAGTTATGTGGTTTGTTTGAGAGAAAAATTACTGAAGTATAGATTTTCTTCAGGTTGACATTGAGATTAAATATCTAATTGTGAACAAGTTATATGTAAATAAGAAAAGATATTATAAAAAGAGAAAAAAAAACATATTTTCAAACAATAACAATCTTTTAACGTTATATTCCGAGGCAACAATCAAGTGGTTCAAGATATGTATTTTTTTTATTTGGTATTTGACCCGAAACTCTTGAAGGTTTATGTTTTTTTGTTAAAATTATATCTTTCTTATATATTTGGGACCTCACATAAATTTCTTCTAAAGTTGGAGTTGATTATCTAGAAAATAAGAATCTTTGAGTTTAGATAGCGCTTGATTTTGTCTGAATTCATGTTTTCTTGATTCGAATGCCATCACAAAATTCTGGATCATCTTTTGTGATTTCTCTTGATATGACAAAGCCCTTTGTGTTTTTAATTTTCTAGTGCTTTTGACACACCAGGACTAATCTTAATACCTTATCAATTGGTTGATTCATGTGCAATCATGCTAAATCTCTGATGAATCCTCTACCTTCCATCAATCAAGCCTATTTCATATTGGTAGAAGAAGAACAAAGACTTCGATTTTGTCAACATAAAGGCACCAAATAAAAAAAAAATCAAGAAAAATGAAAGTGACTAAAATATCATTTGTGATTGCAAAAAGGCATGACATAAAAGGGGTTGGTTTTTTTGGTAAATTACACGAATGGACCCTAATTTTAAGTCGATTTTCAATTGATCCCCCAACTTTAATTTGTAATCAGAACGTCCTCCATCTTTCATTTTCTTGCACGCTTAGTCCTCCTGACCGGTGATAGTCAGTTTTCTTGAACCAGAACCTCTTTCCCAGTTGCCTTGCTTACGTGGCGAACTTTCTCTCTCATCCACGTCAGTTTAAGTCCGTCACGTCATTATAAAAATTAAAAAATAATAAAAAGGATGAAATTGTCCACGTTATTAAAAAAATTAAAAATAAAAAAAGTCAACTGCGGGAGAGAGAGGGGCGACCACCCCCCTCCCTCTCTCTCGCCGTGCTGGAGAGAGGAGGGGGTGATCCCCCCCCCTCTCCCGCACGTGTGGGAGAGAGGAGGGGGGCGACCGCCCCCCTCTGGTCGAGCTCCAGCACGCGGGCAGAGGCGGTGGTCCTCTCTCTCATCGTGCTAGAGAGAGAGGATCGCCCCCTTTCCTCTCTATCCCGCAGTTGACTTTTTTATTTTTTAAATTTTTTAATAACGTGGACAACTTCATCTTCTTTTATTATTTTTTAATTTTTACGATAACAGGACAGTCTTAAACTGACATGGATGAGAGGGAAAGTCCGCCACGTAAGCAAGACAACCAGAAAACTGACTATCATCGATCAGGAGGACTAAGTGTGCAAGAAAATGAAAGATGAAGAATTACAAATTGAAATTGGGAGACCAATTAAAAATCGACTTAAAATTAGAGATCATTCGTTTAACTTACGCCGGTTTTTTTGTTGCAAAGTAATAAGTTTTCCTTCGAGCTATGGATTAAAAAATAAGAATATAGAAATGCTAAAAAAGTAAACTAGTACACCATAAAAAAATCAAGGTTACACACATTATAAAAATATTATGTGGGCATCTCTCCTGCCCTATGTACCATGAGAGATATTCGTGATCAATTTACGGGGGTTGAATTTTTTTTCTGCCCAAGCAAAGATGATCTACTGAGGACATTGTTTCCACAATAACTGGATATCAATTATTTCAATTATATATACTGCTGAGAAAAGTTAAACTTCTTTTTTACTAATAATGAGATTTTTATGAGCTTAGATTCCACCACCCGATTTCCATAAGTTGTGATGTCATGTGGAACTTACTCTATTAGTAGCTTGCATTTTAAAAAAAAGTAGCTTGCATTTAAGCTGCCAATTAATCCAAACTATGCATTATTATCATGATTTCGATATAATAGAAGCAAAGGAAAACATGAGTTATTATAGCTATTATGAGTAAATGCTTAAAGGCCTATTTGGCAACACCAGGTGGAATTAAGATCTAGTTTCATCTAATTCTGTCAAACAAGATCACGTGATTTAATTTTCAGTGGCCTCGATTCACAAGACCTTTTTTTTTAAACCAAGCCAAAATAGTCTAGTTGTTTTTTTAATTTTTTTCTCTGATTTGACGTCACTTTCTTTTTTTTTCATTTTTTCTTATTGTCTTTATATTACAAATTTCTCTCAAAATAAAATATATTTGTTATAAAAAGGATTAATATAATATTATTTATTACTTATTATTTTATTAAAAAGATTTTAATATTTCATTAAATATAAATTATTAAAAAATTGAATTTTATATTTAATTAATATATTTGTAACAAAAATTTTGGCATAATTTTTTTTTAATATATATTTATTTTTTAAACAAATTTATAGCCTACATTTATAATACATATTTTTAATTTAAACACCCACTAAAATTAATTCATCACATCTATTTTTTCTATCATAACAACTATTTTATTTTTCATCATCATAATTCAATTAATATGTCAATTCAACTATTCATCTAACACTGGAAAGAACTCAAATTTTAGTTACCTAATGTTTCCAAAATGTTATGATTCATGTGGAACCACACTGATATATCCCCATTTATAAATAAAAAATTTGAATTCAATAATTAACATTTTTTTAACAATTGACAACCTGCATTCTCCTCCATCAGAAATTTGGACAGAAACATACAAATGTTTATTTTATAAAAGTGTGAGACCAAAGAGTCCATGGACTGTATCAGAGATCATTTTGGTTTAACATTTTTATTTATTTATGATATCAAAATTTTTAATGTCCGAAATCAAAATAATGTCCATTATCGCGACGCAGATGACAACTCAACTGATGCACTATCAAATGATCGAAACTCTTTCGAACGTCTGAAAGTGCAACAGAAAGGCAACTGTTGGAAGATCAACTTTGATTACTTCTTTATTCCATTACAATGAAGAGGGATTTGTAACCCTCCACCATGATCCTTGAGTTTCAAATGACATGAAACCCTAGGGATTCAATGTCATAAAACCCCATTCTTCCCTTCTCTTCATTTCTTCTTCCTCATCCTCATTTCTTTGATTCTCGGTGTTTTATTGCTCCAATGTGTTTGGTCTTAGCCAAAAGATGCAAGGGGCGATCTAGCAGGTCCTTTAGGCGCGAGCAACGCAAGAGGGAGCAGAGAAGAAGCTAGGATTGATCCAAGTAGAACCAAAAAGCGTGGCTAAGAAGTGTGTTATTCGAGATGTAGGTCATGGGATAGATTTCTTAATGAACTTGCATGCTTTGATGCTATAATAGGACTAAGACTCATGCTAATGTGGGTAGAGAATGTTTCCTATGATTTTTATGGAGTTATAGATATGTTTTCTCTGATTATTAGACATGGTCGAATGATAGTGCATACTATTATTGTTAGAGAAAAGTTTTTAATGACATATACAATTATATTTTGATGATACAAATTTCAAAAGATTAAAGTTAAATGCTAAAAAGTTTAAAGAAAAAGAGATAATTTTATGCACTACATTTTGATTAAATAATTGACTATGATCCTATTAGATTTTGGATGAATTATAAATATCAAAATTATAGAGAATCCTATTATCTATCTATAGAATTTAAGATTTTCTAATTTCGATAACTGTGCAAAAAGTTATACTCAAGATAGTCAACCAGCCGGTCGAAGCAAAGAAGGTCGGTCGACCGAATAGGAGATATCGATCGACCGATAAATATTGAGCCTGTCCCTATTGATGTTGAGATGATACCGATCTATGTATAGATTGATGGACCGGTCGACCGATCAAACGTAGAAGCTGAAGAAATCGCACAATGATCACATAGACCGATCGACCGGTCCAGATGTGCGGTCGATTGGCCTCCAAGTCAAATGAACAATAACTGTCAAATTTGAATGAAAAATTTGTGGAATAAATCTGAACGAATTTTTCACATACTAGAGCCTATAAAAGGAGTGACAAATCTAGAAGCAAAAGCATTCATCCAAGCCTTGAAAAAAAACTTCAAATTATCAACAGAAGATCATTTGTTGAAGTTTTCATTTTTAGTTCTCTTATTTCTCTCTTCTCCTCTTATGAGCTTAGCATTGTAAAGAGACTGAAATATTTTTATTTAGAAAAATACTGAGAGAGCTCATGTGTAAAAGATGTTTCAAATCTTACTTTTTGAGCGAGAGAAAAAATTAATTTCATTGGAAAAGATGTGTGCTTACCTCTCAAGGCGAAGAAAAGACGATAGTGTAAAGGGCTTTTTTTCTTTGCTCCATTTGAAACAAAGGAAGAGATTCTAGTAAAATCTCTGACGGTCTCGAGGTCGAGAAGCCAGAATGAGGACGTATGTCAAGACGTGGCCGAACTTCGTCAACAACCACCGCGTTCATTGTGTTTGAAATTCTGTCTCTCCATCCCTCTCATATTGGTTGATGTGATCTGAATTATATTATTTTTAAAAGGATTAACGAATCAATTTTAAGCTTTCGCACTAATTTTCATAAAATCAATACTTTTATTTTAAACACCAATTCACCCCCCCTTTTAGTGCCCTTGGGATTCAACAATTATAATTTGTTCTTTCGATGAATGATAAGATCTGTTGACTTATGATTTAGATAAATAAATGATGGATGATTACATGCTTGTGAATTCATAACTTCTACTATCATTGAATTAAGGTAGATCAGGATCGATCATATGTGATGTTTTAAGAATATTACTAGTTGGTGTTAGAATCTTTGTTGTGTTAAAAACTTGGGTGAAAACTTAAGGATCCGCAATGACCTGCAATTTTGTCGATATGAAATGGATGATCGAAACCTCTTTCGAACATTCGAATCATCTCGATACGAGTATAGCAACGACCATATTGGGCATCCAAAATTGGATCAGATGATCGATATGGATGAAACTTGTTCGAATGATCGAACTAAAAATTGTTGAGACTCAAAACTGGCGATGATAACCAGACGGTCGACCGAAATCATTTTGGACGACCGATGTAGACTATCATGCCGGAAAAGTTTCTGACGGTAGATGGGGAACCATCTTCGATTGACTGAGGAAGACGGAACTAGTTCTAGCGAGTGACCGATCTAGTTTCAGTCCACCAAAACTCAATCGAGAATTCGAGAATCTCCTTAAGTTATATGGAAGAACGAACACCTTTTGGTTGACTAATTCACATATGACCTTTGAACGATCGAAAGATGAACTTCGAAATGGATGACTAGATCATTTTCGATGACAGATAATCACAGACAAAATGGGCATTCGAACCTCTTTCAGACGATCGCTGAATGAACCTATGAATCGGACGATCGCTTGACCTTTCAAACGTTCGATATGTGGACAAAGCGAATACGACCTTAGGCCTTTGAATGATCAAAAGATGAACTCTAAAATGAACGATCAAACCATTTTCGATGATCGATAATCACAAACAAAACGAGCGTTTGAACCTCTTTCAGGCGACCGCTGAATGAACCTCAATCGGACAACCACTTGACCTTTCGGATGTCCAATCGACCTTAACCTAAACACATGATTTGATAAGTTTATGTCCACCTAATTTATTATTGATTGATATGAATTTAAATATGTTTGGGAGCATCTTCGCTCTCTACAGATTGATTTATTCGCGTGATCGAAAGAGAGGCTCGTGATTAATAAAATAAAAGATGAGTATTACCATAGCCTACCTAGATGAGAGATTTTTTCTACATACATTTTCATCTTGAATGAGGTCATCTTTTCCAACGGAGCATTTGGCGTGGCATTAATCCCCTATTGACCTATCATTGTCTAGGTAGTTACACACGCGTGTTTGCAATTGTATTCCCTAAAAATGCAGAACTTTTCCAACACATGAATAAGATAAAAGATTATGAATGACTAAAAATGAATGGAAGGACTTTGTTCTTATGAATATGAACATGAACCATGAGCATGAAAATGGAACCATGATGAGCTATTGATTTATTATTTCACCTTCGAGACCTATACTAATTCACACTTAGCTTTATGCTAACTATTAATCTTGCTTCTTATGTGATCCTCACACATACATGAGATGCTTTGCGAGCCTAATTAATGTGTGTGTGGCGAATGGCGAATGCACATGATTATCGTAGAGTGTAGTTAGAGTTTTTTTCCTGTTATTTATCAAGTTGTATTTGATACTATGTATGGGACCTATAGGCATGGACCTTTTATGTGCCAAGATTGATGTACTTTTATTTAATTCAACTTTCGCAATTTTTTTTATAATATTTATTATTAAGTCTTCCTCTTATACGCCACTCTTTTGTATCATCTTAATCAACAAAATAGTCAAAGAATGATCGAAGAAAGTAACGCACGAAATAACATTTCGTCACATGACGAGATCGAATTTCGGAACGTTACATGCCATTGATGCCATTATAATCCTTATATATGTAATTTGATGCCATTTTTCTAAAAACTTTTTGTAATGTTGCTAGGGCTGAGCATGGTCCGGGTCGACCCGGACCGCACCGACCCGGAAAACCGAGAAATAAACTCGATTTGGATCTCATCCGGGCCGGAACCGGATCCAAATATCAAAAAACCCGACGGATTTCAGGTCAGGACCGGGTTTGCAATCCAAATACCCAACCGAAACCCGACCCAAGTTATTAGTATATAACATTCACTTCCCCTCTTTTTCTTCATTTCACACCATCACTTTCTCTCCCTCTTCCTCTCTTTCTCATGGCGATGGCACGACGGCGGCGGCGGCTCCGACTGACCTCCCCTCTCTCCTGACTCCCTCTCTCTCTACTCGGCCACCAGGAGCGTCGCGATCCGGCGCCTGGCGGCCGATACAGCCACCAGGTGCCAGATCGTGGCGATCGGATCGGCCGTCAAAGGCGCTGAATCTGGCCATTGGCGGCCGATCCGGCCGTCAGGCGCCACGATCTGGCACCTGGTGGCCGGATCGGCCGCCAGGCGCCACAATCCGACTAGGCGGCCACGATCGTGGTGCCTAGCGGCCGATTCGACCACCATGCGCCAGATCGTAGCGCCCGACGGTCGGATTGGTGGCGCCAGATCTGGCCATTGGCGACCGAGCTGGCCATCAGGTGCCACGATCTGACACCCGGTGCGCCAAGTGGCACGTGGCGCCTGGCGGCCGATCCAGCCTGGGCCACCAAGCGCCGGAGCTGATCACCATATGAGTGATATTATGATAATCATAGCAAAATGGCTAAATATAATCCATCGTTAATTTTACTACAATGATGAATCTATGCATTTTTTTTATTAATTTTAGTGAAAATGATATTAAACTTTCTTAATTTACAAAAGAAGAGGCATTGCCGCATTATATAATACTCATTAGTATAATTTTGTAGAAAACAGTTATACCTTATTAGAAATAGGGAGAAAAAAATTGCTAACATACGACAGTTGTTGAACTAATTGATAGATACAAAATAGCAAACTAGTATTAGATGCAATTATCATAATTGGTATTCTTATATGCTTAAAACAATAACCATATAAGTTGATATGATTTAATTTCAAGTTACATCAAGTTGTTTTTAGAATACATTTTAGTTTACGAAAAGAAAGAAGTTGAATCAAACTAAACCAGCAAAAAAAAACTTATTTATGATAATAAGAAAAATATCAGGAATGTGATATTTACTTAGAAATGAAGGAGAGAAAAGAAATAAATTTGAGGAGACAAAAATATATTATGAATCAAATATCAAAAATTTTTTTCACGCGTCGATTACTTATAAAGATCGAATTATTTTTGTTTTCTTTACTATCTAAAAACTCAATATGTTTGGGACTCTCCTCCAGCTCTCATATCAGACGCATGGGTGAGAGAGCATTTTGCCCAAACCTCCCTAGACTCAGAGCCGTAATCTAATTCGGAACAAGGGGTAATCAAAATTTTAGATTTTTTTATGATTCTAAGATTTAATCTCGAGATATAAGATCATGTTGCCAAAATCTACCGACTGTTCTATTTGTGTCATTAAAATCTAACGAGTTTGCGTGGCACGAGCAAAGCTTACGCTTAGCTGAACAGCGCATTCCACGTTCGACACTTCGACGACTAAAGCCGCTTCGTCTGTAATTACACTTCATTTACTCGGTCTCCATAGAAGGTACATTTCTTCATTGGATAGCTGTGATCGTAATCTCTCTGCTTTGTTTAAATATGTCATGCTTTACTTCACAATTGATGGCATAGAACGCATACCGTGGTCGTCCTTGTTGGCGTTCTTTAGGAGGACGGGGAGCTCTCGCCAGTTTGGCCGTTCCAACCATCGCTCACTACAAGGAGATGGTCGCCGTCCCTGATCACCTTGACATCGTCGATCTCAGCTCCATCTCTGGTGAGGACCTTACGAGGAGTGATGCCAAACTTCTTGGCCCCCACGTCCAACAGCTCCTGGAACGAATCCGGCAATAGCACCAGTTTACTGGCCCCGTCTCCCTTCTCCGGGCAGCTGATGGTGACACGGATCAAGGGCATGGCCGTCCGGTAGCCTCCACTGATGTCGTAGTACGAGTCGCTCGGCTGCAGCTGCCCCAGGTGATGGTGAGGAGGAGGAGGAGGTCCGAGATGAGACGGCATCAGCAGAGGCCTGTTCTGGCTTCTCCTGCTCGCATGAGCTGCTGATATGATCCCAAACAACGAGTTCTGGAAGTTGGTCCTGCGCATCCGTTCGCCCTTCAGCCAAGCCTCGTCCACAGACGTCGCAGCCCTGACTTCGCTGGAAGCAACTGTGATAGAAGGCTCGCTGCTGTATCCTCCGACGTGAAGACCGGCGGGAACCGGCGGCGGCGACGTAGTAAAGCCGGACGAGTCAGCGGAGGTCTCCACCATGGCTTCGAAAAGAGCTTTGATCTCTTCATGGCCCTGTTGATCAGCGAGGCTCCGAGGCGACCAACCGTCGGCGCGCCGCCGATCTATCTCTGCGCCTTTCTCCACCAGGAACTTGACCATCTCGATGCTCCCTTCGGAGACGGCGAGGTGAAGGGCCGTGTTACCGTCTTTCCCCGGGAGGGTCACGTCGCCGCCGTACCGGACGATGTCTTTGAGCAGCTCCAAGTTGTTCTGCTCCGCGGCCGTGCAAGCAAATGAGCCCATCTCGCCGTACGAAAGCTTCGCACGGTTTTCTACCAACGTCTTGGCTACGACTTCGTGCCTGCCAACAATGGCCTCCCACAAAGGGACGCTTCCATTGGAATCTGCACACCGCAATTATGTCATAGCTGTTCCTTTAACATACTAAGCTAATTATCTAGGTTCCAGAATCCTGAAATATAATTATTCTGAACTTAAACTTCAACGCGGATTTGCTTCTGGTTCACAGCTTACCTTTAATATTAGGATCTGCTCCAAAATCTAGCAAAAGCTGAACACAGAACCGATTCCCCTTGGAGGCTGCAATGTGCTAAAGAACCCACGCACAAGGAAAAACGATAGTCAACTTGAACGAATATAAAATTGGTAAATGGAAGGGAGTATGAGATTCCTTACCAGCGCAGTGTGCCCATTGTTATCTGACTCGTTTGGATTCAGCCCGTATTTTAGAAGCTGATGCAAGAGGAGATCGTCTTCCCTCGAGACAGCAAAAGTTAGAGTAAGAGGCAACTCCAGCCGGCCCTTGCTAAGCATACTCTCGATGTCTTTTAGGATCCCCTCCATCAATGGGTCATTTTGCGACTTCAGATGCTGCAACAAAGTCACAGCATTAGAAATAGCTCATATATAGTTTGCCTTATTCATGATCTTTGAGTTGCACTAGCATTTCCAGGCAAATGCAACAATCAGGAAAACTGGCCCATATACCTGAAGTAGATTGTTCATGATTATTGTGCCATCCCCAACATTTGACTGCACGATACTAAGAAAGGTAGCACGGTTTAATCGTAATAGCTGGCACAATGATCTTGTGCGCACTGTAAAAAGTTGTGGCCTGTAGCAAAGGAGTCCTATCTCTCCAACAATGTCGCCTGCCTTTGCAGTTCGGACAATCTGCAGAATAACATGAGATGAATTTCAAAGAACATTCTTTCAACATATCAGACTGCCAAATTGTTGATATTTAGATAATCTCTCAAGTGCTAATAATTAAATAAGTCACCCGTTCTGATCCACTTTGATGATCTATTAGTTCCTGAAAAAGAAAGAACAAAAGCATCATCAATAAACCATAAAGGTAGGTTACTTTGAGACGACTGTAGAAGAAATATTTGTCTAACTATCAAAACAAAAACTGAAAATATCTCCTTACCACACTCCCCGTCACTAGTATATAGAAGTCTGTAGGTGCTTCATTTTGGAGAATAACATCTTCTCTAGGAGGAAAGTACTCAGCTTTCATTTCAGAGACCTTCAACATTTAAATAAACATGAGACCAACGTTGAAAGGAGACTGAATCCATATTTCAAGGACAGCTTTATATATATAGCTTTTACTAATACATTACCAGTTGGAAGAGAAGATCATTGGAAACTTCATGAAACAGATAGACCTTGAGAACAAGAGTATAGAACAAATAGTGAGAAATGCTCGATCGAATGGCTTTAGGAAGGGCGTCCAATGTTTCCTGCTGCTGAAGCCCTTCCGAGTCTGTCCTGAACTTTAAACTGAGATGTGAAATCATCTGCTCTTGCAACCTATCTGGGAGCTGGTTCCTTTGTGCAAAACCTGTAGCAGCTTGAATAGTATCCCTCTGTAGTTTAAGCATCCACGAACGGAAGAAAAATACAACAAAAGTATATGTCAGTAGCGAATGGAGCTTCTTGTTACTAAATGAAAGGTTGGACTTAGAAGCACTTACATATTTTCTCGTTCGGCTAGTTCCATGAACAACCAAATTGGTCATATTACCAATCAGATAAGCAGTTAAACCAAGGTTGAAGAGCATGTAAAAGATGTCAAAGATCATTTCCCTTGTATTTTCAGCATGCAAATCCCCATAGCCAACAGTTGTCAAGGTGGTGATCGACCAGTAAATTGATGTTACATAACGTACCCATAAGCTTCTATCATGGAAATCTGGCATGCTAAGTCCAATCCATGTCCTACTAGGATCAGGGTACCTTGCAGCTAAAAGATAGTAGAAGCACCCAGCAGAGTGAACAGCAAAGATGGTTACCTGTAGGATGACAACAGAAATATTTAGAGATGGAGATGCTGGAGTTAAGAGGATTTAAAAGCAGAGGCAAAAATGATGCATACACAAATAAGCTTTACACATCGAACCCAAAAGTAGTTGAAATTTCTATCTTTTTCTAGCCTGAAATATTAAAAGAAAGATATTAGTATTTGAGTTCATGAGTCTGGAAGCAAGACTTGACAAATGGGGCATTTCTAATAATGAGAATCAACACAAATAATAGAAAGGTACGGTCCAAATTTGAAACCTGGAGAGTGTTCCATCCTTACCGAGCAAAAAGTGCACTAACTCTTCGAAGACGCCAAAGACGAAGCATGTTGAAGAATCCATAGGATTGAAGGCTATGAGGAAGCATCTTTCGAGCTAACTCTGAAGGGATAGTGGAAGCAACATCCAGGATAAACCAGCTAGTCAAATACTTCCGAGCGATTTTCTTTTGGTTATCTATTAGAAGATAAGTTGCTCTATCAAGGTAGGCCACAAAAAAGGTCAATACAATGTCTATTGCAAAGAATCCGTTGACAATATTATCTGTCAGGGCCAGAGGTCCCTTTGCTTGCTCGAGAAATCCAAATTCAAACGGAGATACCCAGGCAGAGTAGATGACCAGAACGATTAGGAAAGTCTCCCAAGCTCTGCAATGAACAACCAGAAAATTTCAAAATGGAATCTCGAATAGTCACAAACAAACAGCAACTTTAACAATGTCCACAAATCGTTAGGTACGTATCATATCAGTAAAAAATATATTGCTACTTTTTTCATTTTTGGTCAGACGATAGGTAGATTAATTTTAAAAGTATTCCCTACACAAATTTCAGCTTGCAGAAAGGCTACACGATGTGACTGGGATCAAAATTGAGGAGAGAAAAAAAAGAAGCTTCTCCGCTCTTGCTGCTGGCCCAACCGGAAGAAAGAGACGAAGAGAAAAAAAGGAAAGAAAGGAAGAGAAAGCAGGAGAAGAAAAATGAAGAAGATGACAGAAAAAGCTTGGAAGGGACACCGCTACCGGTCGCCCAAGAGAAAAATGAAATCAATTTGAAACTGATTTTCTTGGCTTGCGCGAGTCAAATAGAAGAAGTTTGAATTTTATGCTCAAATTGAATAGAGTTAGAAAAATTTCAGAGCATATCCATAACCCTCTGGGGGTTTGGTGAAATAACTAAAGAACAAATTCATTCAAGGAAGAAATAGAGGAGTTAACTGGAGTTTCCTACTGTACCAAAGACTTGGAACACTAACTTTGCCGTCCATTTCTTTGTTAATCAATAAACACGCAAAGGGCAGAGAGATTCAACGAGGCATTCCTGGATGAGTCAATGCAATTCATATACAGAGACGGCAAATTTAGATTGTTTGACTGTTTGAGCAAATTTTGCAGGAATATTCAGACAAATCGTTTCTCTATCAGATGAAATTCATGTAAAAGCCGGACACAATCAATAAAAGAGAGACGGCAAAAATCAGATTTTTTTTCGTCACCGTGACAAAACTGATTAATTTCATTGCGCGTAATTTGAAAAGGCAGTAAAAAAGAAAAAAGAATCGGTAAGAACAAACGAAACAGAAGTTTTCTATATCAAAGAGGGTCAGGAGCATTGGTGTGATGGGATATCCCGCAAACGTAACCTGTATCTGCGATCGTAAGGGGAGACGATGAAGGGGCGGAGTTTGACCCGCCGATTGCTCCGGGCGCCGAGGGAAGGGAGGATGCCAGTTGAGAGACTGTAGTGGCTGCCGTCCCTCGACATCTGGTCCTTCTCCTCCATCTCCATCCCCCGGGACGACCCGTCACCTTCGCCGCCTAGTGCGTTCTGCCCGCAGAAGGTCCCCGGCAGCAACACCCCCTGATTCGACCTCCTCTTCCTCCTGTCCCCCGCCATTACACCCTCTACGTCTTCTAGAGAACGATGCCAAAGTAGCAGTAGCACCCAGAACGAAGACACTAACAACTCCGAACAACCGCCACCGCCATTGCCGACGTCGCAACCTCCCCCTCGCTCTCTCTCTCTCTCTCTCTCCCCTTCTCTCTGTCGCTCGCTCGCGTATCTCGCGTCAAAATGGCGAGTCATATTAGTGCGAGTTCATCGTTTATTTTATTTTACTTCATTTTTTGGTATGTAAAATGAAAAGACGAACCAGCCCCCAGTTATTAATTTGCTTTTCTCATTTTTTTCCTATTTAGGACATATTGATTGGGAACCGTAAGATGATTCTTGCGACGGACGTGATTTTTTTTGTTAAGGGAAAAAAAGTGTTTTATTTTTTTTAAGAAAAAGAAAACAAAAACGTGCAAGTTGATTTTTCTCGAAATATTTATAATAATGTGATTGGAAGATAATGTAATGTGAGTGTGGGCTGCTAAGCTAAGCGAACATGCTTCGATATTGACAAGTTATATATAAATCTACATCCATTAAATCTATATGCATATAAATTATTCTAACTTATCGTTTCTGCTTTATTTAAATAAGTTTTGGAAATATTAATTCTCCCCCACCGTCCAATCCGACAATCTATCAAATAATCAACATCTTCTGAAAGAGGAGCGTTCATTATTTAACTCATCGAGATTAATGATTATGCGCATTATTGGTGAATTGAAGATCGATTATTATTGAGTCCAATTAGTTTGATAAAATTGTCTCATTTGATATATGAATTTAATTAAGTTCAAAATAAATCTATTCAAATAATTAAATAAAACTTTGCTTTCAAATTTTTTTTTGTCGGGAAATAATAATTATGAACTAATGAAATTAACATTTAAGAAAAATTCTCTTAAAGTAACATTGTTATATAATTAAAAAACATGTTTTTAATTCAAATTCAGAATTACTAGTTCTATGGTTACTAATTCGTGTTAGGTTGTTTGTTTATCATATAAAAAACCTTTATGGTGTGGTAGATAATTTTAAAACAATTAAATTAGTTGGAAAAGAAAATTAATTATACAGAACGAATAATGTACGGCCAGGGTATTAGAAATAATTAAAATACTTTTATAAATCTCGATAGTTTACCTCGTTGCCCATTACGAAAATGGAAACGAATGTATTTGATTATATTATTAATAATGAGCCAATAATGCCGCTTGATAAGATTCCATAATGTAAAGTTTAATTGCCCTTTTATAAATAGCACCTATTTATAAGTAGATTAGTCGATCTGTTGTGTATCCCCCTGACATAGGGCAGAATCCATGTGATCTGGTTTCGATTTTTTTTAAAAAAAATTTAAACAATTGGAAAATTCAACTCATTGACTTATATCTAAAATATTCTTCTTCCAAAGATAACATTAAAAAGAAAAAAATAAATATGTAATGTTGAGAATTCACTAGATGTTATTACATGTTTGACTCCAGAAATATATTAAAAAATGAGGGCTTGAGAAATGGAGATGGTTGTAGACAATTTTCCATTTGTGTAAATTGTATTTACTATTTAGAATAAAATGTACATGTATAGACGCAAAAATTATAAATGCCATATTTAGAGATGTTTATATAATAGGAAATAATATAAATGGAAAATTGAACCATGTAAATGACCCAATTATCCGGCATAACATATCAGAAACGCTGTTACGAATGACGATGCATGTGCAAACGACATCTTACATAAAAGAATGTTAGAATTGATCAATTGATTGAGATAATATATATGCTATAAATTATATATAGACATCTGTTTAATTGCGTAAAACTGTTAAATAAATGTACCAAAAATAGTCGATCTATAGTATATATATATATATTTAATTTAATAAAGACAAAAAATATATTAATTGGAATATTTGAAATAAAAGAATGTAATTTCATGTCATTCTCGTCGACAATGATTTTTTTTTTGTATAATACGTCATTGAAAACATTAACAATTGACTTGTGTTTTTTTTTTAAGTTCGGGGCTCAAAGTCACTTGCATGATGAAATATGGTTGACTTAATGCGGCACGTAGAACATAGATGTGAATAAATGCATGGCTATAATTCGATGACCCATTGCTTGCTAGCTATGTATAAAATACTATACATGTATATGTCCATTGCTTGCTAGCTATGTATTAAATACCATATATGTATATGTAACAAAAAAAAATTGCTGATTGGCACATAAATTAGTAAGATAGGATGCAGACTAGAAAGTTTATCTTTTCGATCCAATTTTGTATTTAAAAATAATAGCAATTAAATTTCATCAGTCTTTCACATCATGTAAACAGTAAAAAAAAAACTACGAACCAAAATCAACTTTACATTGTCTGTGTAGCATCGGATACAAAATCAACTTTCACAATCTTTTTTAATAATACGCATCAACTTTGTTTTAGATAAGATGCGTCTATTAAGTTTTTTTTAGACAGACGTATGTACAACTTATCTAAACAATGGATTTACATAAATAAATTTATATTAACGTTGATTTAAAGATAAATTATAATACAATCAGAATAAAATTGAAGATAATAAAATAACATAATATTATGCTTTCAAAATTTATATGTATCCTTATTATATCTATTGCTTGATTTAAAGAGAAAATATTTGAAAAATATAATGATTTGGAGCTAAAATGTTTTATTATAGATAGTTAAGATGTTCAATAATAATATAATAAATATTAATACAAATATATTATTAAATTTTTAAAAATCAAATATGATTGAAAATTCTTCTATTTTGAAAGAATTATCTATCTTATCTTTTAGGGTTAAAAATGATGGTTTCATAAATTTTAAAAGTGATTTCACGTTTTTTAATATTTCAATGAAATATTTTTTCTTCAATATCTTTTTAAGATATTCACGTATTCCAAGGTTTTCGGTAGTCAAACGAAAATGCTAGGGCTTATAAAATTATGGAAATTATGATTGCAATAATCATAAATTTTACTAAATGTACTCCAACTTTAGTCATTTTTTTAATTTGACTTCTTGACTTTACTTTGTAATTAGATTATCCAGCAACTATAAATTTATTTTACCCCATTTTTACTTATGATTGATGATTTTTCGATTGCATGATTTTCTCTATATGAAAATATAAAAATACTAATAAATAAAAAAAATGAGGGGAAGTGTGCCCCCTCCCACTCTCCCTCTGGCCCCCACGCTGAGGCAGCTGGAGGGAGAGTGGGCTGGCCGGAGCAAGGGCGGATCCACATTATTTTTAAAGGAGTCATGATCCCCCTACGATTTTAACTTTCCTATATTACTAATACAGATGGAGCTAGATGGCCCCCTATCAACTAACACTTCTATATATAAAAAATAATCATAACTGGATGGCTCACTTTCTCACAATATATGTAATATACAACACTAACGAAGCCAACATTTAAGATTTCCATACATATATATATATATATTGCTAATAATTGCAATTTATAATGTTGAGTTATATAAGTATAAATTTTTAAAGTAAATTATATGAGTATAATATTATCTTTTTAGGGGAATAAGTATAATACTATTATAATTCAAAAGCATTATTATTATTTAAAAAGTCAATTTTCTTTTCTCATATTTTTAATATTAAGAAATAGTTATTGAGATTGAATTTATGACCATAAACATTACTCATTCGTTTAAATTAATGCTAAACTAGATTACTACAAATGAAATAGATGATCATTGTTAATGAAAATAAAAGCATTTGGATTAATTCAATATAATTCAAATTTAATACATCTATTTTTTTAGCTTTATCTAACTATGTTGTGCAACTAAATCTCTTAAATAATTTTAAGTATTATTTTATATTAAATTAATTATTTTATTTACATGTATTGGCCATCCAAGCATTAATAAAATCCAATACCGAAAGGAGAAAAGGAAAAGGAAGAGACAGAGGGAGAAGAGGAGAGGGGCCCCTCCCAACAAAATGATTACCGGAAAGCAAAACTTATGATCGACAACATATATGAATTTAATGGGGTGAATATGCTTATGCAGCATATACAACAAATGACTGCAAGGTTTTACTTATTTATCTCATCGTAGTTTATTTACAGATGAACGTTTTTCTTTAGAATTATATTTAGTTAATCATGGCAACTTCATAACAAAAAAGGATAATTGTTTCGGTTATGGTTCACAATATGAGATAAAAAAAATATTTGCGCTAATGCGCTTTATTAATTTGTTCTTTTCTTCGGATGAGATAAACTTTAGTTATGCAATTGGAATCTTTTATGCAACGAAGTCATCATGATCAGGTCGCGTAATAGGTAATGAAGCTTTTATTAAGTCAAACCTCTAACACTAATTAGATAAAAAAATGGATAATGTTTAATTATCCCGTTGACCTTTGGTCCAATGGTATTTGCAAATTCTCCACTTTGAATTCTTATGAATATTAGAGTATTCCACGTCAATATGTTTTCAACTAGCACTTAAGCTTATATGACATTCTTCTTCTCACAATTTTCTAACGTCACGTCAGAAATTATATTTTTTTATGCATGCTAAACATTCTTGCATCGTAAGTTAATTACACTACTTTCGAAAGGCTGAATATTTAATTCCAAAAGTATATATTGCTCGTTATAAATTAAACCATTATTTAAGTATTATGTCTCCGAAATTGGTAACTATTAATATTTCCACGTTTTTCTTGATGCTTTTTTTTCAAGCACCGCGCAAAAATAATTGTTCATTTTTTTTAGTTTGAGTTTTTGTTATAATCTCTTTCAATGACAAAATATTATTGATTTTATAATAAAAATGCTCACTAATAAGTGGGTATATGGGCAAGAACCTATCAAATTTTTTCAATTATAAATTGAAAACAAATGATACAAACACGCTACAAAGTTAATAAAGGAATCGAACCAGCTGATAAAATGTTTAGGAATCTCGCTAACCTTTTTTTTTCTTTTTCTAAAACCTTGGGAATCTCATTGAGCTTTTTCTTTTCTTTTCTTTATACCATCAAGTTATATATTAAATTATTAACATTGATATGATACTCATACGATTTTTTTTAATTGACAAATTTGCTTGGTGTATATATATACGGACTGATCTACGTATAGGTTGGGAGTCCCTAACCTTGAAAAAAAAATAATTATACACGTAATATTACTTTTGGTATTAAAATTAACCAAATTTCTTTAAGTATTTATATTATAATATTCAAAGATAAGCAATAGTTTGTCATATTGATTGCAATACTTTAAATTTGGTAATGGTTTAAATTTTCTTTACCTCTTAATTTATATATTCGACTTCGGTGTAATTTTATTATCGATGCGGTGTTCTTTTTCCTTTTTTTTTTAATGTAGGGATAAAAACGAAAACGATGGGCTAAAAGCCAACGAGCTTTCTTGCCATCATCTTAATGATTTTATCATAACGAACAAAAGAAAAAAAAAGATCTAAAGGATGAGACGTATTGGCAAAGAACTAAAGAAGTGCAACACGAGACTCATGAGGAGAAAATGAAAGAAAAAAAAAGGAAGACAAAGATGGCAACTTTAATCGATTACTAGTACCGAAAAGAAATAAGAAGGCGACTAATATCTGTAAAAGAAGAAGAAGAAGGCGACCTCAATTTTATAAGTGATTCCACTAAGATTAGATTACCCACATATTAAACCAGTGATGATTTATTATTTATCTCAAATCGTGATTGGATTAATTATTAGTGGGTGTTGGAGGTGGAGGTGGAGGTGGTGGTGGGCGTAATAATCACATACTTTTGTTCTCTCTTTTACTCGAGTTCATGTGATATTTATGACTAAGTGATAATTTTGTTCTATCTTTCATCTCGTTCATCATGCATGAAAAGTGGAAAGTGGAAACAATCACTTTCTCCCCTTCTTTTCATTTTTCTCAATCACGCCCCCAATAGCGAATTCCACATGTAGTTCATGGGAGGCTCGAGTCTTCTTTAGACTTTTGAAGTTTTTAATTATATATGTAGTGATTTTAAATTTTAAAGATAAAATTTAATTGGATATTGCATTATGCTTCTAAATTAAAAAATAGTAACTTGTTATGATGATTATAATATTAGTTTTTTTTAAAGAGGTTGAGGAGTGAGGACACAACCCCAAACCAAACCCTCCCAAACGAAATATAAGGCGTAAAATAAATAGTAGGTATATATAATCTAATATAATAAGTGGCACACTTTCATTTTGCCTTTTAAGCAATTTATTATTTTTTAAAAAATGATCTCATAAGTTATTTATTTTTTTCTCGTCAAATACATCTTTGTTCTTTAATTTTTTCCCTCCGCAAGTGTCGGTTATTCCATTTTTTGCTTTGAAAAATCCATTATCTTAATTAGCTTGGAAATTCCATTACAATGGACAACCCCACACTTGCATTTTATTTGGTTGATTAAATTTGATGAAAGCAAATTCCATTAACACAATTGATTGGTCATATTGTGTCTCGTAGCTTCGAATGCGATCTTTAAAAATATCAATATAATTAGAATTTATCATTTTATTTTTTTGTGGAAACATCAAATTAGTTAAGTGTTGAATTTGGATAACTATATACCGAAAAGAATTCGGTGAATATACAACATGAACAAATTCAAAATGATACACTTTTAAATCAATAATATCTTAATGAAATATGTTAAAAAGGATTTATTGTGGTCATATGATACTCCAACAACTGTGATATAATTAATATTTATAATGAATAAAAAATAAATAACAAAAATCTGAGTTGTTTATGAAAAAAACCAGGGTGCAGTTTGTCCATTTCCTCTTTTTTGTATCATTTCAAAAGATGTACTCTACGACTCTTCATCATGTTCATGGTTGGCAATCTTGACCGCCGATTAAAAAAAACATCAATTATTGTAGGTAGGTACACAAATCAATAATTAATAGAAAGACTAATAATTATATATTTTTCATGTAGTGGTTCTGGTTAAAATTACAACGTCAATTCTTTGTTAATTAAATATTTAACATGTTTTTCCTAATATTACATCCAGTGTTGTATTAATTCTTAACAAATATTGAGAAACTTGATGTGTTTATTAATACTTTGTGTGACTACTTATTTTTTAAATAAATTTTTAATACTTTACAATATTTTTCAACACATTATTATTATTATGTTCTGTTAGAGAACCTTTTTGATGCGAAAAATTAAAGATTAAATTTGGAATAATTTTTAATATATATTAATAAAAAGTATATTGTATTAAATTTTCAAATAACATCACAATTAAAGAAAGGGACTTGATGGTTAATATCGACTTGATGGTGGTCCAAAGCCTCTCATCGAGTTGTTTCAAATTTTGTTATCATATATATATATTTTTTTCATTATTTTTTTATGCTAAATGCATGAACTTATCAGAATAACGCAGAAAAGAGGGATGCATCGCGGTCTGCTTCCTAATTGACAAAACAACGTGGGTCGACTCCAAGCCGCATTATTTATTTGTGTTAGCTAAAATATGGAACTCGAATGTTATTTATATATAAAAATTTCATGCGTAAAACCGGTCAGCGGTGGAGCTCGATGGTGTTGTGGGGATGCTCGAGGTCGGCGGCATTACGGATCTGTGCAAATCTACGAGGGAGGTACAACGTCACATGAGGTCATCGTGAGGCGAGTGGGCGGCAGTGGGCAAGATCAAATCTCGTGAAGGTAGGTCGGCGAGGGTTCCCCGACGCGACAGCGGTGAGAGAGCTTTCGCAACAAAGAGAGAGAAGATTAAGAGGCAAAATGAGACGATCGGTGCGTGTGTTATGGTTAATGAAAAAATGAGAAAAAAATGCGCGTATATGACCCGTCGATCGTTAATTGGACGGGTGTAAATACACACACAATCTCAGTCCTTGATGAACGATCCGACGCTCCAAATTTTGAGAACTTAAGTTGGGAGCACCCATTAAATCATTTGAGAGATTATTTTGAGGAAACATTTTATTAAGAGACTCTTAATTTGTGTTTTGTGAGATAAATGTACTATGATTACAGAAGGTTTGAAAAATGAATCGAACGATTAACTATTAAGATTTTGAAAGAGTACTACACGTCTTTCCCCTCCTTGACGTCTCCTCTCTACTAAGACAAAAATTATAAAATATATTTTATTTTATATTCTTATATAAATCTTATGGTGTTTTTTGAGTTATTTTGCATTCTTATAAATATCATTATTTCTTTTAGGTATGAAAAAACATAGGTCATGTTTGTTTCATGAAAAAAAATGGTAGAATAGCCTTCTATTCCTTGATATCCTGCCAAATAAGTCATTTATTCATAAAAAAAAGAGCGATAGTCTTAGTTCAAGGAGGATGTATTGGTTTGGGAGGAGCAGAAATTGTAAGACCCGGACAAAAAATATATATAAATTCAAATTTTAAAACCAACAAACATAGCCCATAATGAAGCTCATTAGCATAATAGACCCTAAATCTAAACTATAAAAGCTTTAGTACCCTAAGCTCATTTAAGCCTCTCATTTTCTCTCCCTCACTTCTCTCTCTTTTCTCTCAAGCATCCTCCAGCTAGCGAGAGCAAGGGAGCTCCAGCAGCCCCCTTACCATCAAGGATCATAAGTTTCCTCATTTCTACACTAGTTTTGATTTCCAACGACATTCCCTTATCTTCTTCTCCAATCGGATTGCTTCATAGGTGAGGAACGACAAGGAGAGGACAACCGTCGGTGACCGGACGGATTTCTTGCGAAAATCGACCAAGGGAACATGTGGGTGAATCTGAAATCCCTCTGCATAACCTAAATAGGATTAGGCTAGAATGGTATGCTTATGGCCAAATGGAAAGATTGAATGAAACGAAGTGCTTGATTGCATTCTTAATGTTTGATCCCTGATTTGTGCTTCTATGCGATTATGGATGTGTTTGTATCATTACTCCATGTTTAGATGATTGTTTATAAGCTGTGATTGCATTTAGGATTGAAAAACTTTGAAAATCTGATTTCTTTCCAAATCTATTTTTATGCCGACCGATCGATCGATCGATCTAGAGATATCGGTCATCCGGTGATGTGAAAATCGATCGATCGGCCGATAGAGACCGGTCGATCGATCCTTCCTTCAGGGCTGCACAGTTCGACCGACCGACCGGCCGAGACCCATTGAACATGCACAGACCCATCGATCAATCGATCCAGAGATATCAGTCAACCGGTGGTAGTTAATCGGTCGACCGATCAGGGAGAATCGATCAAACGACCCTTAAGCAGATTACATCTTGTTTGTTGATTGATCTAGATTCTTTCCATGATTATGATGTGCTATTCCCTACTGATTGAATTATTGTATGACTGAATCTTTTGTCTTGTGATTGATATGTCCAATGATCCAATCCTCTTATAGAATGAATGAATGATGAATTAATAAAGTGATTAAAGTATGAAAGATGAAAGGATAAAAAAGTGAGTGGTCAGCCCATGCTAAGTGCTTATAGTGAAGGGTCGCTCCCTTAGCCATGGCTTGATCAACCATTAGTTGCACAAGACTGTATTATTTTGTTCGGCATAAAATCGTAAAAGTTAAGAACACCTAAAGTCACTTAGGCTAAGAAAAATGTACAAGGATAAAGAGTATGTACAAATGACATGGGCATGATGATGATAAATGAAGTATGATTATTAATTCAGCATGATTACTGTAACCTCTCATGATTATATGATCTCTGATCTTTTTTACCTATTGATATTCCAAATAAAATGATCTTATACTCTCTACTTGATCTTGATATAAGTGATTATTGATTCTGACTAATTTTACTTATTATTATGCATTGAGTACTATGTTGATTTTCACTAGGCTGTATAGCTTACGGGAGGTCCTCCTCCCCTGTGTTGATTTCCACAAGGTCAGCTCAGCGATGGTGTTGAGATCGTTTGCCGCGATCAGCTCGAGCGATAATAAAGCACATGAATTGAAGAAGGGCCTAGTTATCATTTTCTCTATTTTTCGCATTTATGAACTTAGATATAATTCAGATGCGATTTCTATTATGGAGACTTGTAGTATTTTGAGACTTTCGCTACTGTGATATTTTTATTTTCCCACTTTAATTCTTTATTGCTGACATGTCATCGATTTAATTGAGATTTGGTCAATTATTAGTCAAAATTATAGTTTCTCGTAGGGCATTCAGAAATATTCTCACCACGTGGCGTTGGTCGATTTGAGGGCGTTACAAAAATATTTTGAGAAGGTGCTCTCGTAGGTTGTTGTGCTTTGGGAGACCGTACTTTAACCAAAAAAGAAGATGAGTGGTGCTTTTAGATAAGGATTATTTCCTTAAATGGAACTATGAATTATTGTCACTTAAAATCTTCCCTTCGATTTTGTTACTTTTTTATTATTTTCAATTTTTATATTTGTGAAAAACTACAACAAATTATCCTCTTTTTTAATATTTTAAAAAATAAAATAAAATATTTTGATAGGTCGACAATATAAGTGATCCTTATATATATATACATATATTAGTTTTTATATTATTTATTGTTTTTACTTTTTTAAATATTAAAATAGAGGGTAATTCATGGAATGACATTTTAAAATTTTTATAAATAGACAAAAATAATAGATTCAGATGAAAAGATTTAAAAGAAAATCGTGATAAAATTTAGAGATGTTATATGATAAGTTCATAATTTAAAGTAAGACGCAAATTTATTATACTTTTCTAGAAGTTTAAAGAAATAATTCTTTAGATAATGCACATAAATTAGTTTTACTTTATAAATTCAATGGGTCAAAGCAGTTAAAAAAAAGAAAACATAGCGGTCGTATTAATACTTTGTTAGTTCGAAATTAAGAAGATAGAATAATAATAATTTATTTTTTAATCAAAATAATAATTTCAAAAATTAAATATGAAACTACTAATATTTAGCGAATGGTTAGTACTTAACTTTACTACTAGTTGAATCATTATTGATTATTTGGTGTTTAATTTGAAATGTATTAAACTAGCCGTAAGTAGAATGGAATCGGAAGCCTCCTTTTTTTTTTTTGTCACGAAATGAAAGGGTGCGAAGGGTGGACTTTCTCCCCCTCTTCTTTTGTCGAATCCTCGTGAGGCATTTAATGCGACCGCTGTTGGACTTTTAGACTTTGCCTTGCACAACATGTCATGCGCGAAGCCTTCGCCTTCCCTACAGTGCACACCCACCTCTTATTTGGTCAGAGGATCTCGCTCCCATGAAAAAAACAAGATTCAAGTATCCATGACATTTCACTTTCGGTAAAGCCTACTTTGCCAAGCTCGAGTTTTTATCTGCTATTTTTATGAATATATATATATATATCTGAGCAGAAGTCTTAAATATAAATAAAACAAATTAATAATAATTTTACCAAAGGACTATGGTATGATATGTCTTATGAATGATGTGATTCAATCATTAATAATAGATGTGCTGTGCATTTGGACAGGTACCGTAGCAATCCAAACTGCGGATGAGAAATGTAGTTCCATATGTCAACTTGATTCCTTTTTTCTTTATTAGAGTTAATTCATTAAACATCTTTTCAATTATAGCTATTTTTCACATCTATAAGTTAGCATAGTGCTCCCCTAAATTATGTTACGATCTTTACCTAATCCATCCATCATATTATGTTAATTATTTTCTCAATTATTTTATTAATTTATTAAATAACTAAATTGCTCTCATATGATTTAAAATAAATGTCTGCTACGAAGACAATCTTGAAAGGATAATTTAGTCATTTAGTAATTCAAAAATAAAAAATAATGAGAAAAATAATAAAAATATGACGAGTGAACTAAAATAGAAATTACAATATTTTTAAAAGGCGTTACGATAAGTTCATATATTAGAGTCAGATGCGAAAAATCGTAGAATGTATAAGGAATTGATCCTTTTTAATATAAAAAGTTGAAATTAGAAATACACTACATCTCACAATATTTAAATTTGTGCGTGTGCGAACCCGTGACGTGTGTGTGTGGAGAGACTGAAAACTTAATTTATATTAGGCATGTGTAAAGTTAATACAAAATATTACAATGACGAGAAGGCCCATTTTTCATTCGGGGCCAAGCCCAAACACCGCCTAGCTAATTACATTTTTTGTTTCCTTTTTATAGTTGTCTTCTTTTCGGTGATATATATGATGGAAGTTCAAAACCCTAACTACGTATAATGGATAAACTAAAAATAATAGCAATCGTAGTAAAGTACTTGGATCATGTGTTGTCATTATTTAGATTTAAATGTCAACAATGTAATATTCTTTTATGCATTAAAGTCGATAACTTTAATGGTTAATTTCGTTAATGTTGTATAAAATTTTAACCTCTCTTATAAGAATAATGTTGTAATTTCGTTAATTCTTTTAATGTTGTATCCAATTTCGTTAATGTAATAATTATTATAGAAGTGCCATCGTTATTTTTTTTTCAACTCAATAGCCGATATATATATATATATATATATATATATATATGATAAAATGAAGGTGTTCTCTACTTCTTAAGGGTGTTCACGAATTGAGTTTGACCCGACTCGACCCCTGAACAAACTCGATTCGAGACTTGGTCGAGTTGGGTCGGGTGTTCCTCTTTTTTTCCCTGTGACTTGACTCAACCCGACTCATGTCGAGTCGAATTGGATCGGATTACTCGACCATCGTTATTATTTTTTTTAAATTTTTTTAATATAAATAATATTTATTACTTTATTTTTAATATTAAATAAAATATTTTTAAATACCAAAATATATTGTTTTAAATATTTATATATTTTCTACATTTAAAATAGTTTATTTTATATTTTCACCTTTTTAATTATATAAAACTCTTAAATTAACAAAAAAATCATTTATTTTTTTAAAGAAAAACTCAGGTCATAAGGTCGGATCAGGTCAACTCGGGTTGAAATTCTCCAATCCGAATCGACGCGACCCGACCACCAACCACAGGTCGGATCTTCGGGTTCGATCCGACCCGATGAATATCCTATTTTTCACTACAAAACTGTGATAAACTATTTGAGAGACTCAATTATGAATCGTTGGATGGAGATATGATGGTGTAAAAAATAAGAAATAATGTGAAGATAGGGAACACCAAAATTGATATATATATATATATATATCATGGTAGTGTTGATAATTATTTTTGAAGTGAGAATAATGATGATTTTTTTTACTTTCAATTATATATCATTTAATATATATGTTCTACAATTTGGATCTCAGCATATATATGTGGATTAACCTTGGCATCGAGACCGATCACAAAATAATATTAGACAACCGAAGTAATTCGAGGCACAGTATAGGAACTACATATCTCTCTCTCTCTCTCATTATATACGTATACAAAGTCATATTTTCCTAACATTTGGGGCATAGAGCGTTATGAGATTCAATTACTTACTACGAGTTGAATCAGCCGCCCTGAATTATGGTTTGATTGATCGACTTAGTCCACTTTGATATTTTGAACGTGTGTGCGGGTAATGTAATGTAATGTAATGCGTCGAGCTGTCATTTGACATTAACGTACAGATCACGTATGGACAGAGAAACCCATATATGTTGATAAATTCGATTAATTAGCTAATCGATTGATCGACACGGTGTGGTGTGGGAGGCAGTCGAGGACCATTTGATGTTAAATTTTAATTCCCTCGACTCGTGTGCTTCCAGATCGACGTGATGAGGACAGGAGTTGGTTCCTCCATCAAATTCGATCTCATAATTTGGACTCAGGATGCATGGTCCAAACTTCTACGTTTAGTTGGGTAAGGCCGGAGCGAGACGCTATACATATCCCAAAAAAAAAATAACGAATTAAAATTAAACTAGAATTAAGGTCTGATTTCAGTCTAATTTCTCAAACACTTTTTAGCGAATTCCCAAAATAAATTAGGCCGCAATAAATAAGGTGAAATTAGGATCAGACTTTTCTACCTTTTTTTTCTTTCTTTCTGAGTCTTGATTATATAAAATAATTTATTTATTAAATATAAAATAGTTATAATAGAGGATTAATATACCATTTTTTATTACTTATCATTTCACTTAAAAAATTTTAATACTTCATCAAATATAATTAATTAAAAAATGAATTTTTATATTTAAATAATATATTTTTTTAACAAGATTTATTCATGAAAAAAAATTAATTTACACTTTTATTTATGTTAATTTATAATTTTATATTTACAATAATTATTTTTATTCAAACACTTTAGTAAAATTAATTCATTACATTACATTTTTTCTATCAAATCAACTCTTTGATTCCTCATCATTACGTATTTATGTTTTATTCCATCAAAATAAATCCTGAACTAATATATCAATTCAATTATTTACGGAGAACTTGAGAAGAATTACGATTTTATTTTCAAACGCAACTCAAGAGTCCACTTTACTAATACTACAAGAAAATACAAAATTTGCATTAGGATATTTGTGATGTATCATTTATTCTTCACAATTTACGAAGAATATTATGACAACAAATTAAAGTCATCTGAACTAGTGGTGAATATGTAAATACTCCGGTGGAATGAGGAACAAGGTTGTAGTCTAGTGACATACATCATAAGAGAGGTACGAGTTTAAATTTTACTGATTAAATGTATATAATTTCTATTTTTCAGTTTTTACTTTCTTTGCATTAAGTTCATGACTTCTAGAAATAAAATTTTTCACAATTTTTTATGAACGTTGAATTTATTGAAAATATAAAAAGATATAACTGTTGAATTAGTAATTTTTAAAATATAAACATGGCTGAAATGTAAAACACAAAAGTTTTGGTACGAGATGGTTCCACTTCCATGTGGACATGCAAATGCCTCGAGGAGACTCCACATGTTGTGCTTGTGCACGGCTACAACCCGTCCGAACCTTGTACATGCATGTATGTTTATGTATCTTTCGGGACCATTCATGTGCACATTAACAAGGAGACAAATATTTTGCAAGCTCGAAGCTTAGAAGTTGGCAACAAAGAATATACTTTTTACTATTTTGAGTTGAGTTGGGTGGAGTGAATAGTAATTTTTTATTGTTTAAATAAAAATTTCGAGTTCAAATTTTAATGTAAATTTTTTTATTGAGAATCATAGTTCGACATGCTATCTGAAATAATATTAAATTAGTCGAGTTCGATGATGGGTCGAAATTTTAACTTGTGATTAGTGCACTTCTTAATGTCGCGTGAGTTAAACGATTGATATAATTTTTCGGATAATGAGGTGACAATCGAAGAAAAAAATAGAATACGCTTTTTGTTCCCCTCGTGGATCAATTGAGCTAAAAAATTTGCATCCTTACCTATTGCCAATTTCATGAGAAATGTCATGATACATTAATGGAGACCTTGAGGATGTACCTCATGCCAAGGTACACCACAGAGGAAGTAAATGTAAGTCAGCTAAGTAGTCCACAAACACAGTTGACCTTGCGGAGGATGTGTCCAACCTCAAACTGATCAAAAGAGGGCAAGATAATTTTATGTATCAGACATATTATTCAAAATTCACGGTTTGCAAAGTCGCACTTAATCCTTCCCTTCTACACTTCTGCTGCCAGAATTGATGGGGCAGCACATGATTGATGTTTCTAAACATAAAAAAGCCTCGTGAGATTTGCCAAGTAGAAATCTTATACATGTTCCATGAAAGGATACCAAATCTAAAGAGGATCCCTGTGGGAAGATGTTACGCCTCAAATTTTTAGGATAACTAAATAAATGGTAATTAAATATTTTATTTTAAAAATATGGAGTGAGAACAATACTGAATTAGTTAATTCTGAAAACATTTGAATAGGAGATAAGCTGTTATAAATAAAGAGGAATTTGAATGAAGATGGGATCAAAATAAAGATTAAAATTTAAGTTCGAAATTAATAAATGATGGGTTATTATAAAAATTAAATTAAATTAAATTCTATGTACTATAATTAATTCAGAAATAATTTGAATTCCCAATTAAAATTAAATTCTACACAGAAATTATAAATAGTTGCCAGAGGTGTTGAGCTTTTTCCACACCGAAAGGCTCTTAATTATGGAAATAATACACTCCTTTTCCTCTAAGTGTTCATGTGCACCCAAATTCAAGTATAAAAACGAGCAGCGATTGAAGAATTCAAAAGGCCAATATCAAAGATTATCATAGAGATTATTCACATGCAATCCAAGGCCGCATCGCGAGACGGTTGATGCATGTAATTTTATAAATGTTTTGTATACATCATTTATATTACTTTTCATAATTTGTATCATTTCATATATCTATTTTTGTATTTATTTTATTAATTTTTAAGTAAAAACTTACCCACTTGTGTTCTATTTTATTATCAGGATCATTATTTTAGAGGTTAAAGCGATTGGATTTGAAAAAAAAATACAAAAAATAGAGCGAGAGGAAGATATATGGACAAGTTCTGTAGAACCCGAATCGGTCTAAAATCATACTCGGACCGGGTTGACATCAAATCTCGTCCCGAATTGATTTTTATTTTAAAATTCAATTTGAATAGAACCCGGCTCAAGTTAGACCAAAACTGGTCCGAGTTCAGTACAATCAGTCAAATTAATGGACGATTGTGATTTTTCGGCCATTTTCACTCGAATTTGAGTCGTGATTTCAACTCGGAACCCCCCTAAAAGTTCGTCATGCCTATAAATATTTGATGCACCACAAACCTAAGAAGTATGCAATCTCCGAGTTTGAAACTCTAAACACGCTAGAAATGAGATATGTTGTTCTACCGCGTGCCGCTGCAAATCAATCGAGAACTAGACCATTTTGAAGTTTTAGGTGATCGTTTGGAGCATAATTTTGGCCAAAGCTTGCTCTAGATACGTCTACCACTTCTTGAGAGTTTGATTTATAACTTCTAATCTTTATTTTATATTTTCTTTCTTAAATTTGATGTTAATTCTTTCGATTATGAATTAGTTAGATGTTAGGTGAAAACTACATTGAACCTCAGTTTTCTCTTAATTTATTTTATTAATTAGACTTTTGAGAACATAGTTACAATGTGTGTTTCATGCGTTATTTGAGTTGATTACTTTCTTGCATTATTTTAATATAATTTCACATAATTTATGCAAGAGAAAATCGATCAGAATCGTCTACATGTGAACCTGGACCGAGTTGGTACAATCCGGGCCGATTTTCCTCTTTATTTCTTGTGAATTGAAACTTTTGTATTGGACCTAGGCCGAGTGCCATCTGACCCGAGCCGAGTTCCATTTGACTTGGACCGAGTTCTGTTATTTTGACATTTTTATTAATAAATTAATTTTAATTGCTTACAATTGTATCATTAAACAGAGTTTTGCAAGTTAAAGCATCTTAAATAAAAGTAGGTTGGAGTTGATTGAGTTTTCGACATCTTTAATTTTACTTCTATTTAGTATAGTTAGATTATCAAGTTTTTTAGTCCTTTATTTTAATCAACCTTTCATATTAATGCATATTAGTTTTGAGTATATTGAAGTGGATTGATTTTTTAATGTACTTTAATTATATTCTTTACTAGGGTAGTTATTTAAGTTTTTTAGTCTTATACCTTTTATCAATTTCTTTTTCTATGAGAAGTCTAAATTTGGTTAATTGTTAATTAAGAGAATGCGATAGGGATATGAAGTCTAAACTCTATTTTTTCTCACATTATTAAGGGCATCATTATCTTTGATTGTCATCAATTTAAATTACTTTTATCACAAATCAATTCTTATTACTTTCTCAATTAATAAACTTAAGTTAAAAAGATAAGAATCTAGATTAGTCCTCGTGGGTTCGGCACTCTTATTCACTCTTTATTACTTGATACGATCTAGTATACTTACTAATACATTTGCGCTTAATTTGTACACATCAACTGTGACAAAATAAAATTCATAGTTCGTGCAGAAAAGTTAAAATAGATTCATAGTTGATCTTTCGTTCAACTTGGGGCATGGAGGGAGAATATCTATATCTATGATTCTCACTAACGTAGATCTATGGACTCTTGTCTTATATCCACGATTATTGAAAATGTTAAAATAAAGAAATTTCATAGTACAAGTTATATTTGAGATACTATAATTTATAAAAGAACATAAAACATTTTTCTCCAACTTATTGACAAACTACAAAAGAGTTGAAAATAAAACTTTGTCATTCAAGATTTGAATATTTCATTAATTATTTGAGAGTTGATTTTTAAAACACACAGCATTTGATACTTCATATGAAATTTTTTCATCATCCCAATATTTAGAAACAATCTAAATTCTCAAGTTCCAGTAGTAGATATGTTGCTCATAATGAGAGTTGAAATTGTCGAGCACTCTAACCCCTTACTAATTTTCTATATTGTGAATTACATTATTTACACAAGTGGTAAAATTCATCAATTCCCCTCGAAATTTGTCCTCTTTTTCAATTCGGTCTGAAACTTTAGTTTGCAACAAGATTATTTCGATATGTTTACTTCTTTTATTAACTTACTTTTGATTGGCTATAGTAGGTTTATGGATATTATTGCTCATATGGAACTATAGTAAAAACATAAAATTAATAAAAAGGAAAAAATAATTTTACAAAAATAACAATGGGGGAGTATTCCCCCCTCTCTCTCCGACCACGGAAGGGATTGTCAGCGGGGAGGGGAGCCTCACTGCCATTTTTGACATGACCATCATGTGCAACACTCTCTCGAATGGTTCCCTTACCGAGGTAGGATCTTGGTATGCCGAGGCTAACTTGTCCATGATGGTTTTTGATGGAATGGAGTCATGACGGAGGAACCTTTCATCTTACCGTCAACATATATAACTCAGCTAGGCGACACTGACGTCTTTAATAGGTCATAGAGCTTGCTCCATATCGAAGGTGCTTCTTTTCCTGGAGGTACATGATCCCAATGACAACAAGGACAATGACTTCGATGGCACTGCCCTCAGAGGCGCGATGACTAATGCAAAACGACGAGGGGAGGGGGAGCGATTGGATAATTGCGTCATAATGGAGCTAGTGGGGGGGGGGGGGGGGGGGCATCACAAACTTGGATTCTGGCGATGAAGGTGTGCCCCATTAGCGCCCCCTTCAACAGAAGTGGCATTGACGATGACAGAGGTTGTTGTAGTGAGGGCTCCCATCCTTTTTGAAAGACAACACTCTCAAACTTGGATTTCGATGATGAAGGTGTTGTCCTCCATTAGAGACCCCTCCGATGAAAGTGACATTGGCGATGACAAAGGCTATTGCAGTGAGGTCTCCCATCCTTTTGGAAAGACTGCTTGCAATAGAGGGTTTGTCTTTTTATTTTAATTTTAGTATGGTATGAAGGAACAAGGTCGTGACACCGTGACTCATCCCTAGTTTTGGATTTATATCATATATAAATCATAGAGATTGTGGAATACCCCTTACGGCAAAAGTGAATGGTCAAGACTTCCCTATGAACACTTCTAGACGGACGCACTTGTACTTCAGAATTAGGGACCCAATATCGGAGGAATAGAAGACGTAGCCGAATCACAAATACTTCTGAATGAACCCATATGAAAATCATGCCTTGGACACTCGGTATTGGTCCCCTTGTATAAGAAAAGGATACTTGGGTAGGCGAAAACACATAACGTCCGTCTCTTCATGCGCGCAATCAGAATGCATCACAAACGTCCATCCCTTGTGCGCAAGCACGCACGATTCACAGACGCATCACGCAAGCGCGTGTATCGTGCGCACATCTTGAACACGCGTCACACGTGTAGAAGGCGCACTTGCGTGCCTTGTGCAAGGGGCAACATTTGCTGCCCGAGGTGCGCACACATGTGGCTCACCAATGCTCAAAGAAGGACATTTCCCAACCGATATACATCACGAGTTTGAATCTTTATTTTCAATCTTATTTTATTAGTGAAACTTATATTTAACTTTATTTTCCAGCCTTTATTTCTCTTATTCAAATTTATATTTTACACGATAGAAGAGGTGAGAGGAATGGGATCAGAACAATGCGTCGCGGGCTCTAAAGACCCACACGCATCTCATTATTTATTTTGGAAGGCCCAAAATAATTAGTGTGACGTAGAAATGGTGACTACAATTATTGATAAGAAGATTAGTGAACTAGATGAGTCGGCCTGCATCTATCCACCCCTCTCTCTCTCTCTCCCTCTCTCTCTCTCCACATCTCTTTTCATTTATTTCGGATAAGAAAGCAAATGTTCTTGCTCATATGCTTGGGCCCCTCCCCCTCGTGGGCTGTCCATCGACGCCTTCGCCGATGATTCGATTTTTTTGATAATCCTTCCTTTCTTTCGTACACACACCGTCCGTCTCCTCTTGCACATCATGTCATGTGGCTCCATACACACTATTCAGAATCCCTCCATCCCACATTCATTATCCACTTTTTTAAATACATTTTTTATCATTAGAAAAATGTATTATTTTTCAACTAATTCAGTTAGTTATGATAATTATTTTATCCGAGATCAATATGCCCACTTATAATATAATTAATAAATTATGATATTTTTATTATTATTTTTTTTTTGCTTAAGCAGGTTCTGAAATTAGACGTGTGAATGAAGATGAGTCGAGGATGATTATTGTGACAATTGAAAAGAAAATTATATAATTGTATTACCAGATTGATGATATAAGTTTACATGTCACGTTAGCAACTTATTGGATTTAAGGGGAAGGGACCCTGTTAGACACCTAATTAAATGCCCAACGAGCTCTTAAGAAACAATTAAGAGCACGAGTTATGAGATATTGAGTTGAAGGTGGCCACGTCATTGCGAGGAAACATAAATTATTGAATTCAAATTACTCTCTCAGATCGAAAGGTCGATTAGTTAATGCTTCATTAAGATTTAAGACACGTTCGAGTTGGGGCTCGACCATTATAAAAATTTCATTTAAATTTATGAAAAATGTCGTCCCTTCGGACGTCTCGTTTGTTGCGATTTGTGTTATTTTTTTAGGAAGTGAAGAAAGCGGATTAAGGGTACATTCCAAAGATGGATCAATTCTGTAAAATGTGTCGTTCGCACAGCAACGTGATTTTTGTGATGCAAATGATCATGTGGTGCATAGCACATCATCATTAAAAAGAAGGGTAAATGCAATTATTTACTCTAAAAAAAACTTTGCTTTTTAAAAGTTGGATATCATGGTCAACTTAAAAAAAAAACGGATCAAGGATTGGAACGGTATGGCCAATTAGGTCACGATGAAATCGAGTTCAATCATACTGCATCAATCTTTTCTATTAAAATATAACATTATGAATGATAGTCTCGAAAGTGTATTATGAATGGCACATAAAGGAACGAAAATTGTATATCTAGTTTTCACCTAAAATCACGAGCAATTTTTTGCACCCGTTTTTGGAAATTTTAATCATTTCCCTCTATCTCATATTCTCATTCCTACGTTTGCATTTTTCTCTTATCATTCGTCTTTGTTATCCTATCTTTCCTTTCGTTTCGGAGTTCTTCACCTTTTTTTGGCTAACTCCCGTCTGACGTGGTGTCGACGATTTAATTCGTACTACGTTAAAGATCGTACTATCCACAAGTTGAATATTGATCCACCATCGAGTTCAACTAGAGGTTCGTCCCGTGTTACGTACCTGACAGTGATAAGTAAAACTTTTAGTAAAAATATTTTATATTAAAAAACTCAAACTCGAAAACTTACTTAAGCAAGAAGAAACTGTTAATCACTCCACCCAACTTTTGTGGGTGGTTTTCGCCTCTTCCCTCATCCAAATTCATCCTTTATGTTTTTCTTCTGTTGTTTATTTTTTTTCATCTTCTTTATTTTTCTATTTTTACTCTCTTAACATTACCTGATTGAACTGCAAGTCGAACCAGGTCAGAACACGTAAATGGATTTCTTTTTTAGATTACAAAAGGAGATGTCAGATTGACTTATGAAATATTGCATATGGCACACAAGTTATTATGGATCTATAACGTAGGCGTTTTAATTAATTGATTAGCAATTCAAGTTATAGCACAAAAAGGATAGATGATCCAAAATATAGTTTTTTTTCTTGTAAAAATTGATTGAGACACCTGGAATAAATTTGTAATGCATAAATTTCCTAAATGGAACACATATTAATGAATGATTTCAAGTCTTAATGTATCATGCATATATTATCACTTGAATTGAACAACACTTGTTGATTACTTATAATAAACCAAACAATTATCACGTGCGTGCTTTTCTCTTTTTCTATTTATTTTTTTGATGAAAAAATGCATTAAGATTAGTCAACAGACGTTATATCATCGGTGTAAAAAAATTGATGATTCCCGAAGGAGAGACATCCTCCCAAAACAGATCAGATCGTTAGTGGATCGCCTATCAAAAGAGGCTAGTAAATCTGTATTGCTACAATTAAATTTCACTAGCTGACATATCTGAATATCGCTAATGATGTTCAATACACGCCGGGGAATCATTTGAGACTCGAGATCATTTCATAGTATACATAGATGATAGATCTATCTGTAGTTTAATAGAAGTATAAATCTATTCGTATACTTAAATAAATATTTCACAATAAATATTATTATTTAAAGCAAGGTGCATATGCATTTTTTTAAAGTAATATGTATTTGTGCAACTTATTTAAAAAGTTGATTAATTCTAACATATAGATTGACACCTATATTCAACTTAAAATATATAAATTACACGTATTGATACATTGTGACAAGGAACTCGTGCATGCAAGCACATGGGTGCGGTCACGTACACATAACATATCATGCACTTGAACAAAAAACCACAAAAAGAAGGATCCCACGAATTGAAATGAAGAAAATTAAGAAGATGACGAAGTCACCGAATACTTGAGTTGCTTTCTGTTGCCATCTAAACAATGCGATCGATTGCGATAGCAAATAACGCAAGATCGAAGACACACCTTGTGCTGCTCGAAAAAGACACCCCCTCCTCCTCCACCGAAATTGAATAATTTTTTTTACGAAATAAATAATCTGATTAATGAATGTGCACATAATAATATTTAGATGCAACTTCTGATGGTATTAACACACTTTAAACTTTTGAATCGATACGAATTAATAGATCAAAATAATGACTATCAAGTCGAAAGTGTGTAATTATATATAAAGTGCAATCATAACTCATGATCCCACGTTAATATGCTTCTAGTAATTATTGGTTATCTCTTAAGAGTAAAATGTATCCAGAGATGACGCGTTTCAATAAATGTTTACACTGAGAAGATTAATACATCTTAACTGTTAATCAATTGATCAACTACATAAATTTAATAACTTATAATAAGATTTATTGATCAACGATTTAGATGCGCTCAACATAATCCTCCGCGTTCGAAAGTGTGTGTGTGTCAAACGCTTTTCGTGTGAAGTGCGTGTTAAACGACTTTACACCTATTTTTCTGTATGTTTTCGATATCTTTCTTCATTAATAGTTTATAGAATTATTGACAATAATAAAAATAATTTTATAAGCGTAAAAATTTATAACAAAAATTATATTTATTATGAAGGATAATAATGTACATAAAATTTTAAATTTTTAAAAATAATAAATATAGTTATCGTTGACGATTTGAATTATATTTTTATCATATAAAATGATCATTTAAATTATTAATAAAAAAATAAAAAAATATGTGTAAAATTACTTGACACGTATGTTAAATTCATATATATATATATTATTTATCATGATGGCACTTATAATAAGAGACAACAAATATGGCATGCAGTCGCCTGGGTCTAACCACCTTTTAATTCAAAGCATGTGGTCGAGTTGCGGCATGCATGCATGCATGAGGATGCATGGACGGACATGCGTGGTGAGACAGACCTGCCCTCCATTTATTGCACCCTTATGATCTCGACATTGATTGATAATAACACGAATATGACCTCCTCATTGTGTTGTTGGGCTCACCCATGTCGACTCATCCGCTAGCCTCCGTTTGTCAAGATTTGCCCTATGCATGTTAACCCTAATTCCGGGTAAAGTTGCTATAAATTTGATTCTTGCAATTATTAATTTGATTTAGTCTGCATTTTTTCGCCCTCATTCATCCGAATATTGAAATAGTCGACTTCGTCGTGTGTTCATCGAAGAAAAATGTATGAATTATTATTTTTTCACTATTAATTATATATGAATATAGTTTTTTCTATTCATTTTTTTCATTAAACCAAAATATTAGCATATAACTAACTTAAATATGCCATAGTCAACTTGAAATCTTTTTTTATGATAATAATCTTATTTTTGTTTATGATAATTTGTTTGGTATCATGTAGCAAAAAAGTGAGGAATTTTAAATCAGTGACAAGCGAGTTAATTAGATTTCATAATATGCAGACTTTCAAAATTTGAAAGCTGTCACGGTTCGAAAAAGGACCCCCTCTATTCTCGACCTTGAACAAATAATCAACAACTTAAAATATATGGATCACCTATCATGAATTAATTGATTAAGATGTCTATCAGGTTAATTAAACCCATAAATGAGATTATCTTATAATTAAATGATAAACGGCATTCAGGAGATTTATTAGTTTAATTTCCATATTGGGGAATATATATATGAGCTTAATCTCGACAAAAGGAAATCCAAAGATATCCAGAAGATATTGGCTTGCCGACACGTGAAAAACAAATTTAATGATAAATATCTTTGTCATACACTTCTAAGAGGAAAGAAAATAAGATAATAAATTGTGGTGTCATAGCTTGGCTTATAAATATTTATTATTTTCAGTAGGGACACACTTTTTTAGTATCTTTATATTTTTATTTTGACAGGTTTAACATTTTTTGTGACATCGAAAATCAAGTGTCAAAATGTTCGAAAAACGTTTTTTTTTTTTGCCAAAGTTACGTTTGTTTTTTTACCGAGGAAATTATTAACTATATATATATGCTGACGGAGGTGTTACATATCTAAAACACACTTTATAAGGTGTCGGCGTTGAATCACATGTTGATGATTGAGTTCACTCTTGGACTCGATAACCTCCTCATAAAAAAAGAATAAGCAAAGCAAAAGAACAGAAGAATCAAATGTAAAATGGAAGCAAGCAAATAAACCAAGTCACACGTGTCTCATGCTGGAGTGAGAGAAAGTGTAAAAAAGTTCAATCTTATATCTGCTCCTTGGTGTGTTTCAAATTTTAATTAATTGAGAGAGAGATCTGCTCCTTGGTGTGTTTCAAATTTTAATTAATTGAGAGAGAGAGAGAGAGAGAGAGAGAGAGAGAGAGAGAGAGAGAGAGAGAGAGAGAGAGAGAGAGAGAGAGAGAGAGAGAGAGAGAGAGAGAGAGAGAGAGAGAGAGGTGAGAGTGGCAATCATGAGGATATGAACAAATCGGAGGCCATAAAGCTTGACAGCTTCCATATAAGGGAGGCCCATCCCCCTCTGCCTCGCTACGCCTCGACCGCCACCCACATCACCCTTTAATTGTCATCTCCTTCACCTCCTCTGCTTCGAAATGTGGCATCGTTCTGCAGCTCTCCCCGTTCTCTTCCTCCTCTTGTGCGCCACCATCCATTCAGCTGTAGCCTTAACAGATGGCAAGTCTCTCTCTCTCTCTCTCTCTCACTCATTTTGCGAGTTATTGTTGCTTGAGAGTGAACTCTTCACGCAGAGTTTTCTCATTCACATTGATCCCTGTCTGGTAGTTTCAAACATACATTTTCTCTGCATTAAACTTCATGTTTCTGGTGCGAATTTACTACGTGCGTGCAATTACAAAAGTCACCTTAAATTTTCTTTCTTCTTATCGTTAGAGCAGTGCTTATTTATTGCACTTGTCTGGGGGTCCATCCGCTGGATCAGCCGGCGTTGCGGCCTATTAATTGTAGTCGTGCGTGATCTGAGAGTTTATATAATTTGTCTGCTTCAGTACACTGTATGTCGATACTTTTTATCTTTCTCTCCCTGTGTGTGTGTGTGTGTTTATATGTTGTCATTTTTTATAAATTTTTTATGGTAGCCGAGTTACAACTAAGAATATTGCATAAAAGAACAGATGCCACATCGTTCTAATAAATGATATGATGGAGGGGTTGATGAGATTTAAATTGAGTTCCTATTTGGATTTCCAACGAAAAGTCCTGCAGGTTTATCAAGCTGATAACATCTTCCTTTTAAAAATTGCTTTGAAACAGACACCCAAAAATTCCTGCCTCCAGTTTTTTTTTAATGATCAGGAACCAGGATTTATATCTTCCTTTGTGGCGTGCAAGTCCTTTTGTTGCACGTCTCCTTCCCACGCCAGTTATGAGGTTGCTTAGTATGTGGTTTTGTTCAGATTTGGAGGCTTGCTTAGAAAAATGCAACCACATGACAGTGAGACCTTTGTGTTCATTACTTGCAATTCTTGTTTGATTTTCTTCTTTGTTTCTCACTGTAAATACAGCATCATCCAATAATTTGAAAATGGTTCTTGAAGTACTTCAGAAAAGAACCTCAAATGACTTCTAATTGCCTTGATAAAAATATGATTTTAAAAAAAAGAGCTTTAAGGTTTTCTTGGATATTTAATGACTTGCACGTGCTATGTCGACAATTAGTAGAGGGTTATATAATATATATAGTTTGTTATATAGGTTATTAACTTGTATAGATATTATTTTTATCTAAGTAGATCTTGACCTCAGCAGTTATAGGAACTGTCGGCCGGCCGGCTTGACCACTGACTAGCATATGAATTCTGATTCTGAGTTTTTTTTTTCATGCTCTTGTTCCTTTCGTAACTTCGCCTATGTTTTATAGCCGGTCTCAAGTCCGGATAAAGGAGGAGGGTTGTGTTAGGCCCCGACAGCCAGCGTAAAATTTTGTCGAATCTCATGAACATGGATCAACGAATATGGCGTCGTATGATCCATGTAGCCGACCCCACCTAGTAGGATAAGGCTTTGTTGTTGTTGCTCCTGTTCCTTGGTCTGTCCTCATATTTGACTGTGAAACTTACCTTAAGAAAAAAAAAACTCAGGTTATGAAAAGTGAGATTTGAGACCTGTTTATTGAGTGTAGCGTATAATTCATGATTCAGTGAAATTTTCGGTGACTCAGATGCGTCTCCACCTACTGTTGATAGCATTTTTTTCCCTGTTATGTATATGATATATTCATCAAAGTACGTGTATTAAATACGGCCATAATGTGCTACCAACCATACATTAATTGCAGTATCCACCTGCACTGTTACCCGACTGCTGCTACGGCGGGTTGTTTGTTTGCAATCCTGAGAGAAAGAAATGGCATTGGCGATAGCATTGATTTATCCGTATAGATCGCGGCCATTGATTTTACCATTTCAGAAATAGCTTCTGAGGCAGACTGATGGTCCCATGAGGAACATGGGCGTGAGACTGATGGTGATGGGCATATGCTACAGGTGCAGGTGCAGGCCAGGGGGAGAGGGGGCCAGTGGGCAGCTGGAACTATAAATGCTTTTGGATATTAATAGCTTCGAAGTGTTAATCTTTATGTCTGCTTGATCTGTCTTTGATGAGCAAACAGAGGATTATTAGAAGAACATGGTGCGGAGGCAGGCGGTCAGCTGCCCGTAGATTTCTTGGCCATGCATCAGATAAAGCCACATGCCGTGTTTGTGATCTGAATGCAAACTGCCAATAAATAAGTAGGTGGACATGTCCATCGATTTCGCCTTCATGCATTGCCATGCATGCCCCCGCCTTGCCTTTGTTTCCCGCCAACGCATCAAGGACAGCTGAGCTTGGTCTCGGCCCCTTGCGACCTCTGGTCCATGCATGGCCCCATAGACCAGTCAAACTTCTCAGGATCTACCCCTCGAGTCGAACAATAAATGATCCACACAGGAATGTGCTTTGGATATATGTCATACATGATTGAGAGCTCTTCTTGCACAGTTGCATGCATCCTGCACACAGCCGGGGCCAAGTTAATTGTCCCTGTCCACGTCGAACTCATGAGTTGTCCTCTGTCGCGTGTTGCTTTCGCCACAACCAGATCCAGCATATTTATGTCGTCTCTGGTTCACAGCCCTCACATATATTGATAAGATCCTGACATTTTTGTCGTGTCATTTTCTATTGCGATCAGTCGTACATGGCTACGTGCATGGGCCTAGATGCAGCTCGTCAATGAATGCATCATACGTATATACTACGATCAGTAAACTGAGTAGAGCAGGGTAAAAAGAAGAGAGAGAACTTGATTAGTTGAGTCCACTGTTCATCATATTATGTGTTTATGTTAATTCTAACAGTTACGTATAATGCTGTAGGGTTGCTGCCGAATGGTAACTTCGAGTTGGGGCCGAAGCCGTCGGAGCTGAAGGGCACTCAGGTGATCGGCCGGTACGCCATCCCGGAATGGGAGATCTCCGGCTTCGTGGAGTACATCCAGTCCGGGCAGAAGCAGGGGGACATGCTGCTGGTGGTGCCGGAGGGCGCATACGCCGTCCGCCTGGGCAACGAGGCCTCCATCAAGAAGAAGCTGAAGGTGATCAAGGGCATGTACTACTCCATCACCTTCAGCGCCGCGCGCACCTGCGCCCAGGACGAGCGCCTGAACGTGTCCGTCACGCCGGACTCGGGCCTCCTCCCCATCCAGACCATGTACAGCAGCAACGGCTGGGACTCCTACGCCTGGGCCTTCCAGGCCGAGTTCGAGGATGTCGACCTGGTCATCCACAACCCCGGCGTGGAGGAGGATCCGGCGTGCGGACCTCTCATCGATTCCGTCGGCGTCAGGACTCTCTACCCGCCGAGCCTCGGAAGGAGTACGCTTTAACCTTCTCTCATAGTCTCATGTTTCGAATATTAGATCTGATCATGGTCTGACGACCCATGCAATGGCATGCGTGCAGCTAACCTTTTGAAGAATGCCGACTTCGAGGAAGGGCCGTACATCTTCCCCAACACGGCCTGGGGAGTCCTGATCCCGCCGAACATCGAGGACGACCACTCGCCGCTGCCAGCGTGGATGGTGGAGTCGCTCAAGGCCGTCAAGTACATCGACTCCGACCACTTCTCGGTGCCCCGGGGCAAGCGCGCCGTCGAGCTGGTGGCCGGCAAGGAGAGCGCCCTGTCACAGGTGGTCCGCACGGTGCCCGGGAGGGTGTACACGCTGACCTTCTCGGTGGGCGACGCCGCCAACGACTGCCAGGGGTCCATGATCGTGGAGGCGTTCGCTGCCAGGGAGACGGTGAAGGTCCCGTACGAGTCCAGGGGCAAGGGCGGGTTCAAGCGCGCGGTCTTAAGGTTCACGGCGGTGGCGGAGCGCACGCGCGTCACCTTCTTCAGCACCTTCTACCACTCCAAGGTCGACGGGTCTCTCTGCGGCCCCGTGGTCGATGACGTTGTTCTGTTGAGCGTCCGGAGGCCGACGCTGCTGTGAGCGCTGAGGACGACGACGACGACGACGGCGGCCAAGGCGTCAAGGGCATGCAAAGTTAAATTAATTACTATGGATGGATTGGATTGCGCCTCTGCCGCGTAGTAAACTGCAAGAAATTATTAGCTCTTCCATACACGAAAACAAAACAATTATATATAATGATGGTAAAAGCAACGTTTACAAGTTGTGTGATGTGTGATCTTGGCGTCGAGCTTTAATTTGCTGTAAGTTGACAGTGTGGATTGCTTGACGGTGTACTCTTATTAATTTCTTTTCTTTTGGTCCCTTTTTTGAGTCTTGTACTTGCTGAAGTTTATTAATAGTAAATAACTGGTTTTGCATTATCTCTCTTCTGTCTTATGGCTTTTCTCTCACTTCTTTTGGTATCACGGAATCACGCTTACGATTAATGTCTCTCTCATTTTTTTTTCCGTTCTATTATCTACTCCTTATCTTGTCTTATAAAGAATGCCTCTTTGCCTATGGTGTTTATTAAATTAAATTTACAAAGAGTAGTCTAACTTGTTAATTCATTAAACTCAAATATTTTAATGACAATATATATATATATCGAATAATGCTATAATTTAAAATGGTACTTTTAGGATTAATATCTTGATGACCAGACCAGTCTTCTAAGCTAATAAATCATGTCACATATAAATAGATCAAACCTAATAAGTAAACTAAGTCACAAATGTAACTCCAGTTCTCTCTCTGTGTCAGATCTTTACATTGCACCACTTCGATATTATTAGATTGATGGTTGTTCCGTTCATGCTTCTTTTGCATGCCTTCATGTTCATGTTTTTCCCCATTTACAACTCTCTTGTTTTTTTTCCCATTTTTCTGTGATTTTTTTCTTTTTCCTCTTAGTAATTAGCTTTGCAAATTTTGTGGAGAAGCTGTCGTACGTGGACTTGGTGAAATCTGATGAAGTTGGAACTTCTTTTCTTCTCTTCAGCTCTCTTGTTGGTGTGCTTGTGTAACCCAATGTGCGTAAAGAAAAACGTCCCAATCCCTTCATAATCACATTAATGGACTAAAGGGAAAAAAAATGTGGTCCAAGTGTCTACTTTTGTACCTTTCTTTTTAATTTCTCAAGAGTGAATTATAAATATCTCATCTGCAATTGGAGTTGTTCTTGTTAACATTAAGTGCAAGTTCTACCCCATTGCCGCCACACTTTGACGGGTGTCATTTAAAATATGCGTCAACTTAGTTGAAAAACTCAAGAAGTCGGTGATGTATCCATATCCCATAGACACCGATAACAAACTTTCCTTAACATCTCCACTTTACTTTTTATGGATAAATAAAAGGATAATTAACTAAAGTTCATTTACACTGATTTTTGTTCCTATGTGTTTGAAAACTTGTGCTCACTTCAATCTTCGCAACCAGGGTTCCATCGGCGACTAGTTTATTATTAGATTCTACTATTATAAACTATTTCTCGCTCCTTAACTTACAGTTGCCGATAACTAACAGGAGTTGAAATGAAATGAATAGTAGTTTTTCATCACTTTGTGACTTTCGAGTTTGATTTTATTTCGAGTTTGAAACTTTGTGGATGTAAAAAATTTCTGCTGAGAATTTTATTTATCATAGTTACACTACTAGAAAAATGCGGATTACTGACGGTCCGGACCGTCGATAATCAGCTCGAAAACCGTCGATAACGCAATTACCGACGGTTTTTCAGTCGGAATCGATCCGTCGAAAAAATGCTCGTTTTGCGACGGTCGAAAAAATCCGTCGAAAATATCGACGGTTCTGGCCGTAGGAAAAGTCCCCGGCGGTTCGGACCGCCGGCCTTTTCCGACGGCTGCAATCGCCGGAAAAGTCCCCGGCGGTTCGAACCGTCGATATTTCCGATGGTTGCAACCGTCGGAAAAGGCCGACGGTTCGAACCGTCGATATTTCCGACGGTTGCAACCGCCGAAAAAGGCCGACGGTCCGAACCGTCGAATTTTCCGACGGTTGCAACCGCCGGAAAAGGCCGGTGGTTCGAGCCGTCGCAACTTTTCGACGGTCGCAACTGTTGAAACTTAGGACGGGCGTCGCAACCGTCGATCTTTAGATATAAAAAAATTAGCGGCCGGATCCGGCCGCCTGGCGTTCGGATCCGGCCGCCTGGTGTTCGGATCCGGCCGCCTGGCGTTCGGATCCGACCGCTGGAGGCCGGATCTGCCGCCAGGCGGCCGGATCTGCCGCCAGGCGGCCGGATCCAGGCGGCCGGATCCGACAAGTGGAGGCCGGATCCGGTCCGCCTGGCGGTCGATCCGGCCGCTGGAGGCCGGATCTGGCCCACCTGGAGGCCGAATCCGGCCGCCAGTCGGCCGATCGGCTGCTAAGGGCTGGATCCGAACGGCCACGGCTGGATTCGGCCGACAGCAGAGAGAGACGCCGGCGCGGAGCGGGAGAGAGAGATACGCCGGCGCGGGAGAGGGTCGCCGGTGCGGGAGAGGGTCGCCGGCGTCCGGCGTGGGAGGGTCGCCGGCGTCCGACGCGCGGGAGAGGGTGCTCGCGGCCGGGAGAGAGAGGGGAGAGAGGAGGGAGAGAGAGGGGAGTGGAGGGAGGAGAGGAGGGAGAGAGAAAGAAGTGGAGGAAGAATATATATAAAGGGAAAAAGTGGAAAGAAAGCGGGAAAAGGAAAAAAAAGCGGGATAACGAAATTTTAATTACCGACAGTTTCGGTCATAGAAAACATAAATATTAAATATTTTTATAATTACCGACGGTTGTTATTGTCGAAAATATATTTAGTTATATATAATATTTATTTTTTATTTTAGCGACGGTTTGAACCGTCGATAATCGTTACCGACGGTCAAAACCGTCGGTAATTGCGACGGTTTGGACCATCACTAATTATATTAATAAAATACTCTTTATATGATATTATTATACATTTACCGACGGTTACGACCTTCGGAAATTACGGCGGATTTTGCGACGGATGGATATCCGTCGGAAATATTGACGTTCCTAATCGTCAAAAAATTAAATAATAATATAATAAATTATATAATTAATTTTTTATTTCCGACAGTCGTGACCGTCAGAAAATCCGTCGAAAAAATTTAATAATAATATAAAAAATACATAATTTAATTTTTTTATTTTCGACGGTCATAACCGTCGGAAATTGCGACAGATGGATATCCGTCGAAAATATCGACGTTCCTAATCATCAAAAAATTAAATAATAATATAAATTATTTCCGACGGTCATAATCGTCGAAAAGTCCATCGAAAATGGAACCGTCGAAAAATCCGTCGTAAATTGCGACGGATTTAGAACCGTCGAAAATTATCCGTCGGAAAATCGCGATTTTCTTGTAGTGTTAGGCATACTGCCCGATATGACATCAGAATAGTCGGGCTCTACTGTGGATCGAGACTCCAACTTGTGATCAGTGCACATAACTTTTAGCGCCAGTTATGTTGGACAATCAACGCTAATAAAAAAAATAGAGAAGAATTTATTCTTGCCCCGATTCTAAAACAACACAATTCTCGTCATAATAATAAATGTGTTTTAAAACTCATTAATCTCCTACCAAATAGAGACAAACTATTTACTGCGGAGGTGGATGAAGTGGTATGGATGAAAACTTTGAAAGTTGAAAGTCTTAATTTGCTTCATGAAGAAACATATCTACAAGGGAGGCAAAACCCACTTCATTCACTGAAGCTCCCAAGTGCAGATTCAATGCATAGCCCCTTTGCCTATTTAATTGTTGGGTTATTTTCTCTAACCACCTCTAAATTATCACGATTTTTTATATCAAACTACGAACTTAATTTTTTGGATCATAAACTTTCACGATTTTTTTTAATTCAATCCTTTCGTTCAATTTCGTCGACTTCTCCGTTATTTTTTATTTTTACATTTGTCCATTATACCCCGGCTTGAGTGGTAGTTCATTTTTACATAAAATATAATATATAATAATAGATATAAAACTAATTAAAAAATATAACGTGTCAGAGGCCCCCTACCTTTCGCTCTTTCCTGATGCTGGCACAAAGAAAGAGCGAAGGGGGGGGGGGGGGGGGGGGGGGGTCGCCGCCCCCTCCAATGCGTACGGACGAAGAGGGGGCGGAGACCCCCTCTGACATGTGACATTTTTTTAATTAGTTTTATATCTATTATTATATATTATATTTTATGTAAAATGAACTAACACTCAAGTTAAGGATATAATGAACTTTTCATAAATGTGAAAAAGAAAAAATAATGGAGAAGTCGACGAAATTGGACGAAATGATCAAATTGAAAAAATCGTGAAAGTTTAGGGATTCAAAAAATGAAGTTCATAGTTTGTGATTAGATGTAGAAAATCGTGATAGTTTAGGGGTGATAGAGGAAATAACCCCTAACCAAATAGAGACAAACTATTTACTGCGGAGGTGCATGAAGGGGTATGGATGAAAACTTTGAATTGAAAGTCTTAATTTGCTTCATGAAGAAACATATCTACAAGGGAGGCAAAACCCACTTCACTGAAGCTCCCAAGTGCAGATTCAATGCATATTTTGTTGAACGCTGAAGATGCCACTTTGCCTATTTAATTGTCAAGTAAATATAGATTCAATGACAAAGTTTAGACTGCTCTTCTGTCTATTGTCAAGTAAATATAGTGTCATATTTCTGATTCATAATCATTGTGCCAAATTATCAAGTAGAAGAATGTAGCCCCTCTTTTTAGCTCCGTAGGAGGCCTTCATTTCTTGTCTCGTGAAAGATTGTTGAAGAAAGTCTTCTGCAATCTCATGATTTTAAGAATCAGAAATAATTTATTGCTTGCTACTTTATTGACTTTGAATGAACATGCTGTAGGATTACATAGCATCAAAAGGGAGGGTGAATTAATATTTTAAATTGAAAATATCGATTTTTTGAAAATCATTGTGAAAATTTAAAATCGATTCATTAATATTTAAACCAATACAATAGCAATCAAATCACATGCATAGTACGGTAGGAAGGAGAGGTAGAGAAAAAGATAAACACAAGATGCACGGTGATTTGTCGGCGAAGTTCGGCCACATCTTAACATACATCTCCATTCTGACTTTCCGACATCGAGACCGTCGGAGATTCATTAGCTTTCTCTTTTCTTGTAGGGAGAGAATAACTCTTTCTACACTACAATGCCTTCTTCTTTGCTTAAGAGGTAAGACACACATCTTCTTATAAGGAGCTCGCAAAACTCTCTAAATAAGAACACAAGAATTCCCTCTAATTCACTTTTCTTACAAAGAATGTTCACACTAAGAAACTACAAAAAGGAAGGGCTGATTTGCAAGATTAATCTCAAGAAAAATGCTCTTGACTTGAAGGAAGCTCTAAAGTGATTTGTGTTGCTTGGATAATCTTTATTCAGCTTTTTGAATCCCTTTTATAGACTTCTCTTGAAAATATTGTCGTTGTAAATTAATTTGAAAAGTATTGTGCTGTCACCTCTAAAACGATTGACTATTTTAGTTTCGATCATCCGTCTTCAATAGTAACTAGACGTTGCGCCTTTTGGCTTATACTCACACTACAAGAAAATTATCATTTTCTGACGGTTTGAAATCCGTCGCAATTTGACGAATTTTGCGACGATTTCATTTACGATGAAAATAATAGATTATATAATTTATTATATTATTATTTTATTTTTTGACGTTTAGGAACATCGATATTTTTGTCAGATATCCATCCGTCGTAATTTCCGACGACTACGACCGTAAGAAATGAAAATATAAATTATATATTTTGTTATGTTATTATTTTATTTTTCGATGATTAGGAATGTCGATATTTTTGACGGATATCCATCCGTCGCAATTTCTGACAGATTTTCAGACGGTTATGACCGTCAAAAATAAAAATAATAAATTATGTAATTTATTATATTATTATTTTATTTTTTGACGATTAGGAACGTCGATATTTCTGACGGATATCCATCCATCGCAAAATTCGCCATAATTTTTTACGGTCGTAACCGTCAATAAATTTATAATAATATAATATGAGGAGTATTTTATTAATATAATTTGCGATAGTCCAAACTGTCGCAATTTTCGACGATTCCGACCGTTGCTAATAATTAACGACTGTTCAAACCGTTCGTAAAATAAAAAATAAATATTTTTATAATTAAATAATTTTTGACGGTCACAATAGTCGATAATTTTAAAAATAATTAATATTTACTTTTTCGACGGCCAAAGCCGTCGGTAATTAAAATTTCGTTATCCCACTTTTTTTTCGTTTTCTCGCTTTCTCAACTTTCCACACACACACATATATAATACCCTTCCCTCCATCCTCTCCTTTCTCTCCCTCTCCCAGCCGACGAGCCTCTGACCGGACGTCAGCGTCGACCGCCGACAACCCTCTCCCGCCGGCCTCTCTCTCTCTTTCTCTCCAGCTCGGATCGCCTGGCAGCCGGATCCGACCGCGGACGTTCGGATACGGCCTCCATCGGTCGGATGGGCCGCCTGGCGGCCGGATCAGCCGCCAGACGTTCGAATTTGGCCCCCAACGACCGAATCCGACCCTAGCGGTCGGATCGGCCGTCGGGCGTTCGAATCGGCCGTCGGGCGTTCGAATCCAGCCCCCAACAGTCGGGGGTCGGATCCGGCCGCGGGCGGCTAGATTCGACCCCAGCGGCCGGTTTCGGCCTCTGGCGGCCGAATTCGACCCCAGCAGCCGGATCCAACCCCCAACGGCCGCGTCGACTGCCGAAAATATCGGCGGTCATGATCGTCGGATTTTTTACGATTTCGTCGACCGTCGCAAATATAGGCGATCACGACCGTTGGAAATTTGCCAAAATTTCTGACGGTTCTTTCTCAATCGTCAGAAATTTATTTGCGACGACCATTTTTCAGAGGTCCCAATTTCGTCAAAAAAACCATTGGAAACATCATTTCCGATGATTTTTGAGGAAATTACAGATGATCGAAATCGTCTGTAATCCCAATATTTCTTGTAGTGTCAGCGGTCAACCGCTATTATTTCGGTCTTCCGTTTTGTGAACAAAATTAGCCATTATCGTTTGTCTTTTCTGAGTAGTCATCCGTTGGTGATAGTCCGTAGAAGGATTGGTCATTGCTATTGTTGTTGCTCCATAGCGATCGTCCGAAAGTGATTCAGTCGTCCGTCATCCGAAAGTGATTCAGTCGTCCGTTTTAGAAATGTTCGCGCTCTCTGTAATTTGCAGTCGTTCATGCAATGATTTCGATCGTCCGATTTCCACAATTTTATTTTTTGTTGCTCAGAACGATCGATCGTTAGAGTTTCGGTCATCCGATTTAAAAAACGTATGCACTCTTCGAAATTAGCGATCACTGCATTAGCATTTTTTTACGTCCATTTTATCTCTAGCGGTCGACCGAAACATTTTCGATCATCCATTATATCATTGACAGCCTGATAGACCTGCACTCTTTTATACATAAAATTTTGCACAGTTATCAAAATGTGATGATTTTTAATTATATGGAAAGAGAACAAAATTCTCTACAAATTTTGTATTCATCATTCATCCAAAAATCGAATGAGATCATAGTCAAATATTCAATCAAAGTTCAGTGCATAAAGCTGTCAATTTCAAATTAAACTTTTTTTTACCTTACTCATTTATACATAACTTTTTATACGAGTATCGAGATAATTTTTTATTCTATAAAAAGATAACATAATTGTTTACAACTTTTGTATTCATTATTCATCCAAAATCTAATGAGATTATAGTCCAATATTAATTCAATGTTCAGTACACAAAGTTGTCCATTTCAAATGAAATATTTTAGATATTTACTCTTTTATACATAACTTTTCATACTAGTATCCAAATGAGATGATATTTTATTCTATGAAAAAAGTTAACAACTTCAATTACAACTTTCATGCTAACCTCTTATCTCAAATCCGTTGATAAAGTAATCAAATATTAAATGTAAGTTCAGTACATAAAAATATCAACTTCAAATAGAACTTTTCAACCTTGACTCTTTTTGGCATAACATTTTATATAATTGTCCAAATGAGTGATTCATAATTCTACAAAAAGTTAAGAGAATTATATATAATTTTTATATTAATCTCTTTATCTAAATCTCATGATGAGATACTCAAATATTAAGTACAAATTTAGTACATAAAAATATCAACTTCAATTTGAACTTTTTAAGTTCACTTGTTTAAACATAACGTTTTGTGTGGTTTTCTCAATGAGGTGATTCTTAATTTTCTATAAAAATAAGAAAGTTATTTATAACTTTTATATTCAGCTCTTAATGTAAATCTCATAGGAATATAGACAAATATTAATTGAAGATTTAGTACATGAAGTAATTCATTTCTATTTAAATTTTTTCGACATTCTAAATATAACTTCATTCTTTTAAAGTTTGTATCATTAAAATATAATTATATAAAAAATAAAAACTTTGCTCCAGCACATGCATTCACCTTAAGAATCACAATGTATAGTCCATGCGCAATTCATGTTACCCATGCCTTCAGCATGCCTCGAATGAACAATCAGAAAAAAAAAATCAAGTTTCTCCAAAGAATTCTCTCTGTGCGCATTTCTGCTTCAATTTCCCTTGGTTTCATTTGAAGTTTGTAGAACATGCAAATAATCACACAATCAATATCGCTTCCGACTAGATGATGTTGTTAAACTTCTAAAATCACTTCTATCATTGACAGAATCAAGGTAACATTCTAGTATGTTAGAAGAGATTTCTAGACTAGTCATCCTCTCTCCTCTAAACATCTTTTGATTTTCTTTGGATTTTATCTCAGCTACACCTAGCTAAGTGGTACAAAAATAGTGTTTAATGTCATATCGAAAACAAAGGCCTTTTAACTCTCATTGAATTTTCTGTCGTATGTTCTAAAAATGGTTTATTATGTTGCTATTTGTTGTATAATTTTTTTTTGTCAAAATTTTGTTTGCTGTTTTCACAGAGGGTTGTCACTGATTTATGTAATTGTATAGTTAAGAAGTTTTCTTAAGTCAACACACAAACAACATATAGTCCCTGAGAATGATCTCTACTTACTATATCATTATATTAAGTTTAGAAGTGTCGTGGCCAAATGTATCAAACTTCATAATAAGAGCTTTGAACAGCCAAATGAGAGTCAAAAGAGAACTAGTAAGAAAACGAGCATAACAAATTCTATAAGAACGAGGTAAAAAAAATGGATACACGATTTCAAACTTTCTACTCATTTTACATTAGAAAGCAACTATAAATTCACTAAATAAAACTAGTCTTCACAATGTTAACAAATAGAAGTAATTTTAACATTCTAACTTAGAAAATAATATTAGTGTTCTTGTTGCAGGGTTAGTGTTCTTGTTGCACCCTTGACGGTCATTGAATCACTATCTTTACCTTCTTTATCTCTAATCACTGAGGTGCAAACCCACTTGGCTAATGGTCTCCATTGATCGGGTTGGACTTGACTCGTGAATAAATCTGATCGGATTGGATCGGGTCAAGGCTCTTTTGGAATCAAATTTGACCCCCGACTTAATTTGGGTCATGTCAGATAGTCAGATTATTCGACGACCTAATTTTTTAATTTTTTTCTTACTAATTTTATTTTTATTTAATATAAAACTATTATTTAATATTTATTTTAAACCATAAAATAAGTTTTCTAACTACTTAAATATTATTTATGCACTAAAAATAGCTATTTCATTTTTTAAAAAATAAATTAAATATTGACTTAAGTTTAAATAAAAAATAAAAAAGTCAAATTGGATCGAATAGTGTTGAAAAAATCTAATCCATACCGATGACCCATGAACGAGTTGAGTTCGGATCGAATTAGATCATCAAGTTCACCGGAGTCTAATATTTTCATTTCCACGTAACACATCTTAAAGGTGAGTTCAACCCAATTTTAACCGATTCAATAGAATTTTTATAAAATAATATTATTTTTAAAAATATTTGATAGTAATATAATATAAATTACTACAAAGATGATTAAAACAAATTAATATTATTATTTGTTACTAGATGCTAGTTTAAGCAGTAATTTGATTTTATTGAATATATTATTACTAATATCATAGTTTAAGTTTATTTTCAACCTAAAATCTTTCTCTTTCTATCTATAGTTTTTTTTTAATTTTCTTATCTCCTTAATATGTATACTCATTTTTCTTCATTTCTTCTCACTAGTCTCTTTCCTTTTATTTTAAATTATTTTTTTCCTTTCAGAACTTTCGAACTTCACCACAAAATAATTTTTGGTAACTTTAAACCACCATATCTCCTAAATAATTATTTTCACATTACTTATTTATTTTTTTAAAAAAAAATTAAAAATCAGGTTGCACCCGATTTGCTAGTTCAACCCTGATTTTTCGATTTTTCTCGAGTTAACATAATTTATTTACATTTTTAATCTAAAATCAAACCCGATCAGACCAGCATCCACCCAATCCGATTTTAAAACATTGGTACCTTTTAGGGGTACAATATTGTGAAAGTGCAAATATCGTTGTTAATGCATTTAGGAGTGTGTGCTTTGAGTCAATTGATTTTGTTTTGTAAAAAAAAAAAAACTTAAATTTTGTCTGATTTTTTTAGCATAAAAGACAATTGTAAGTTTTTTCCAATGAAATTTTTTTGACTTAAGCGGAGTCAGGGGAATTATTTTAAAATAATGAAAATTTAAAAATTAAAAAAATTAAATATATCAAACGTTTAATAAATTTAAATTTAACTATTTGATGTAAGTTATAAAATATTATTAAAAAATAAACAATATCTTAATTTAATAATTTTAGAAATATATTTAATTTGGTTCGGACCCCTTTCATTTGTCTAATAAGGAACCTTATTTTAAATTGATGATTATTTATTTCAAAAAAGTAATATGATTTTTAGTCGACGCCTATATTTTTAATTTTTAAGTCTATTTTTTTCGAAATAATTTGACTTAACTGATACAAAATAGTTAATAAGTTGTAGTGATATAAGTAAATGAATCTTTGAAGTTTATTTTAAAAAAATAAACAATTACGTATTTGGTAATAAAAAATTATAAGCTATTATTTTGATCAATGACAAAAAGTTTTTGATATTATAATAAATAAAATATGTGAAAAAAATATGTATATTCTAAGGATAAAATAATATATTTATTTACTAATTGATCCAATTTTTTTGACAGGTACGTTTTTGTATGTAAAATAAGCAACTTTTTTTTCGATTATCAAATATGAAAAAAATAAAATTACTTATAAATCGTTTTGAGTAACTTATAATCTTAGGGTCTTTTTGGTTTAAATTTCATTAAAGAAAAGAGAAGGAAAATGATGGAAAGGAAATACATGAGAATGATGATGAATAGTTACTCTTGTTTGGTTCACGTCATTAAAAGGAAGGGAAGAAAATGAATATTAAGCGATAATTTTATTTGGATGATTATATCTTTTATATATACTTATATTTAACTTATATGGTTAAAAATAAAATACATATTAAGTGTATCTTTCTCCTACTTTTCACCCTGATTTGGGGGTGAAAGAATTGAAGGAGAATGGAGGGGAAAGGAGGAGACTTTCCCCTCAATTCTTCTCCAACTTAATTCAAATAAACAGGAGGAATCGATTCTCCTTCTTTTTCTTTCCATCCATTCTCTTCCTTTCACTCCCAACCAACCATGACTATAGTCAAACACCATCTTGATATTTGAAAAATAGAGTTATATTTTGATTGCCATAAAAAAATGAAAAGTCAAGACCTTTACTTAACTTCTACGATGAGGACGACTTCTTATCAAGACCTACATGACAAGAGGGGCACCACATAATAAGGTGTACTCTACGACGAGTACATCTAAGGCATTTGACCACAGACGAGCATCGGTAGCATCCTTACACCAGACTTGGAGATCGTATGAAAAACTTTGTGAGGCATGTTGCGCCTGATACAGAGATGGAGGGCGCCTCTGGCAATCTTTTTAGTCGGTGTCTGAGCCATTTGACTATAGCATAATCGAACCGAAAAAAATATGACTTAGAGATTTTGGCTAATTGTTTCGAGTAGCTAAATGTTTCTAGCCTTTAGTTTCTCTTTTTAGAGTGGCCTGAAAATGAGGATAAAAAATCAAAGTTACTATTTCCCAACAATTTTCTCAAATTATTAACAAAAAATACCTTGTCTCATATCTCTTCCACCCTCATGGCATCCTTCCCTTCCTCCTCCCAAATATCTTGCGCAGGTCGTGTGCTCTCTACTTCGCGGTTGATCCCCGGTGAGGAGCAGTTGATGAGGGTGACGTGAGGTAGGGATGTGGATTCTCGGATGGAGGGCGCCGACGACTCGAGCAAGCGGCAGCCGTCCTGTCCAGGATGGTGGCCTTGCATACTTGGTTGTTTTGTCGAATGATTTGTGGTTCCATCGATTTTGACGTATTCCATAGTGCCCCCTTTTGTTCGATAAGATATCACAAAGCGTGATTCCCCCTTGCTCAGGTGTGCGAATACTGACAGAAAGTTTTGGCTCTTTTGACCCTTTCGTTTGGTATTACTCATGCGGTTGTATCTGTAACGCCACGTGGCGAGAATCTTTTCGAAGGCGCTACGAAAACACTATAACATAGACCAAAATTTGACCAAATCTCAATTAAAACAATGACATGCCAATAATAAGAGCAAAAAAGGAAAAATAGAAATATCACAAAAGTGAAAGTCACAAAATATTACAAAGTCCGTGATAACCATAATGTCTGAATTACATCAAGCTCAAAATGCGAAAGTAAAGATAAAGATAATTAGGCCCTCTCTTGGTTCATGTGCTTTAGCATCGTTGGTCACAGCACACGATCTCGACACCATCACTGACCTGGTCCTGTGAAAATTAACACAGGGGAGAAGGTCCTCCCGTAAGCTATACAGCCTAGTGAGGATCCATAAGTGCACAATGCATAACAATGAATAGTAATTAACAGAATTAGTAATCACTTATAATAAGATCAGATTTGAGAGCATAAGATCATTCGATTGAGGTATCGATGGATAAAAGAGATAGAGATCATGAGTCAATCATATAATCATAAAAGATTTCAGAGGTCATGCTGGATCAATAATCATGTTTTGTTCATCATGTTCATGTTACTTGTCCATGCTCTTTTTGCTCTTACTTTCACTTAACATTAGGTGTCTTTGGGTGCCTTCATCTTGGGGGATTTACGCCAGAGCGACCATCACAACTTTGTGCAGCCAATGGAGGATCAAGCCATGGCTAAGAGAGCGATCCAAACATGAAGCACTCAACTTAAGCTCTGACCACCACTCTCATAAACATGTTCATGTCTTTCTTACTTAATCACTTTATCACTTTGTCATACTTGCATATCATGATAGGATTGGATCATAAGACAGATCAAAATAAGATCAAGGATTCAAACACATAACATTTCAGTCAGTAAGGAGTAACTCAACACAATCATAGAAAGAATATAGATCAAATTAACAATCAATCAGTAATCTGGATAGATATCGGTCGACCGGTCTCACAGGTCGGTCGACCATTTTTCGGACATCGATCGACCGATATAATCGATCGATCGGTTGGTATGAATATAATACAGTAAATCTTGCTACACCGGTTGATCGATATCTCTGGATCGATCGACCGATAATACTTAATCAAGAAGAGCTTCGATCGATCGATCAGTCGAACGATACAAGGCACGAGAGGAATGATCAGCCGACCGGTCTCCAAGGATCGATCGACTGATAACCTCATCACCGGTCGATCGATATACATGATCGGTCGACTGGTTTGCATGAAAAATAGAATCGAACAGAATTGCAATAACAACGATTTTTAATCAAAAAATGCAATCAAGGCATACAATCAATCATCTAAGCATGGAGGACTAATACATAATATATCTACAATCATAAGCATAAAAAAACATGCATCAAACACAAGAAGTGCAATCAATCATCCCATTTCCATTCATTCTCATCATTCAAGAACACAATCCATAAGAAGAACCCTAATTCTATGCAATTACTAATCATGTTATACAGGAAAATTTCGATATCATTCACCTTATTTCGTGATTGATCCTAGCTTGAGCCTTTCCAATCACCGATAACAATTCTCCTTAATGTTCTCCACTTAGGAAGCAATCCAAATGGGAAAGAGGAAGTGAGTAATGGACCTAGATGTTAAAGGATGCAGAAATGTAGATAGCCCTTGATGCCAAACCTTGTTGGAGTGCCCCCTTCTTGCTGGATGAAATGCCTTAGGGAGGAAGAGAGATGAGTGAGGGTGGGAAATGAGTGGATAAGGGAGAGGTATTGCTTTTATAGTCCAATCTTTGAGCTTATCATACTAATGGGCTCCTTAATTGAACTATGTGTTGGTCTTTGGTTTCATTTTCTATTTCTTTTATTATTATTATTATTTTACATAGGCTGGGTATTATATTATTACCCCCTTAAAAGAAAATTTATCCTCAAATTTTACATTAAGTAGGAATCCTACCGAATAGATGCGGAAACTCCTGTCACATCTCTGACTCGAGTTCCCTTGTGACATCATCGCCGTGATGATAATGCCAGGCTACTATGATCATGGGCACATCTTTATCCTTCTGGCGTTGTACCTTCCGCTCCACTATATGCGTCGGATACTCCGCGAAAGTCAAATTCGCAGCTAGATTTGGCTCTTCGATCCGTAATACATTAGCAACATCGTGCTTGTACTTCTTAAGCATAGAGACATGGAACACATTATGCAGTCGCCCATAAGAAGGTGGCAATGCTAGCCTGCACGCTGTCTCACCTACTAATTCGAGTACCTCGAAGGGTCCCACATACCGAGGGCTGAGCTTTCCTCACTTACCGAACTTGATAACTCCTTTCATAGGGGACACCTTCAGCAGAACCTGATCACCAGCCTGAAAAATCTGCTCACGTCTGTCTTTATCCGCATAACTCTTCTGCCTGCCCTGAGCTATCTTCATCCTATGCATGATCAGCTCTACTTTCTCAGCATACTCTATAGCCTCCTTCACCTCTTCCTTGCTCATGATCTTCTCTTCACCCCAATGAGCGAGTGAACGACAAAGTCGGCCATATAAAGCCTCGAAGGGCGCCATGTCGATACTGGAATAGATGCTATTATAAGCAAATTCGATCAGATGAATATGCTCGTCCCAGCTCCCTTGCCAATCTAGTGCACAAGCTCGCAACATGTCCTCTAGTGTCTGTATAGTCCTCTCAGACTGTCCATCAGTCTGAGGATGAAAAGTAGTGCTGAAATTCAGCCTGGTGCCAAATGCCTCCTACATGTTCCTCCAGAATCTGATAGTGAATCTGGTATCTCGATCTGAAAAAATCGATGCTGGAATGCTATGTAATCTAATTACCTCCCTAACATACAAGTCCAATAGGCTCTCTACCGACTGCTTCCACCGAATAGGGATGAAGTGCATTGCCTTAGTGAATCTGTCTACTACTACCCATATGACATCATGACCCTTCTTAGCCCTGGGCAAGTTGGATACAAAATTCATAGTGATATTATCCCACTTCCACTGTGGGACATCTAGAGACTTCAATTTTCCGTAGGGCCTCTGGTGCTCAATCTTCACTTGCTGGCATACTAGACATCTGGACACATACTCCGTTATCTCCCTCTTCATGTCAGGCCACCAGTAGCTGCGCTGTACATCTTTGTACATTTTCGTGCTTCCAGGATGGATAGCAAACTCGGACATATGACACTCGTCCATTACTTCCCGTCTGATGGTGGCATCTGTGGGAACCCATAATCTGTCCCTATACTGTATCCCTCCATCTGCAGATACTTGGAAGTCCTTCGGTTCCTGCTAACATCTCTTCATCACTTTCTGATACTCTGGATCCTCCTTCTGGGCAACTATGATCCTGTCAATCATGCTAGGCCTCATCTTATGCATCATCCAAATCGCTCCATTACTATCAAGTCTGGGATACCACTGGTCTAACTTCTGTAACATTTCGTACTCTCGTACCCTAATGTAAGTCAGTGAGCCTTCCCACTTTCTGCTCAGTGCATCCGCCACTAAATTTGCTTTACCGGGATGATAATTAATGGAAAATTCATAATCCTTCAAAAGTTTCAACCAACGGCGCTGCCTCATATTAAGATCTCTCTGATCAAAGATGTATTTGAGACTTTTATGATCGATGAAGATCTCAAAAGTCTGCATAAAGATAGTGCCTCCAGGTCTTCAAAGCAAAAACTATAGCAGCTAGCTCCAGATCATGAGTGGGGTAGTTAACCTCGTGCTTCTTCAACTGACGCGAAGCATAGGCCACCACTTTACCATGCTGCATGAGTACACACCCTAAGCCTATCCCGCACGCATCACTGTAAACTACATATCCTCCGTTGCCCATCGGGATGGTGATGATAGGTGCTGATGTCAGGCGATCCTTCAATGTCTGAAAGCTCTGCTCACACTTATCAGACCAGATAAACTTCTCGACTTTCTTCGTGAGGTTCGTGAGTGGTGCTATGATTTTGGAGAAGTCTCTAATGAACCTCCTGTAATAACCTGCCAAACGTAGAAAACTGCGAATCTCGGATGCATTCTTCGGCCTTGCCCAATTGGTCATTATCTCCACCTTTACAGGGTCCACTGAAATGCCCTTCTTAGATACTATGTGTCCAAGAAACATAATCTCCTTCAGCCAAAACTCACACTTCGAGAGTTTGCCATACAGCTTGTGTTGGCGCAGAGTCTCCAACACTATCCTGAGATGCTCCCGATGCTGCTCTGGGCTGGACGAGTAAATCAGGATGTCGTCCATGAACACTATGATGAACTGGTCCAAGTAGGGCCTGAAGATCCTATTCATCATATCCATAAATGCTGTAGGAGCGTTCGTCAGTCCAAACGGCATCATTAAAAACTCATAGTGACCATACCTAGAACGAAAGTTTGTCTTCGGTATGTCCTCCTTAGCAACCCTCAACTGATGATAGCCACTCCGCAGTTCGATCTTGGAGAAGACGAATGCATTGGATAACTGATCAAACAGATCATCGATTCGGGGCAGAGGGTACTTGTTCTTCACCGTCACCTTGTTAAGCATCCTATAATCAATGTAAAGCCGCATTGAATCATTTTTTTCTTCACAAATAGTACATGCGCTCCCTACGGCGAGACACTCGATTGAATGAAGCCTTTGTCTAACAACTCCTAAATTTGCTTCTTCAATTCTTGCATCTCTGCAGGTGCCATGCGGTACGGTGTCTTGGAGATGGGTGCAGTGCCAGGTAGAAGTTAGATCTTGAAGTCCACCTCCCACCTCGGTGGCAATCCTGAAGTATCTTTAGGGAAAATATCTGAGAACTCATGCACTACATCTATCTATTGCAGTGTGGTGGCTGGTGTATCGGTCTTCACCATACTTGGCAAGTAGGCATAGCATCCATTCTGGATCATCTTTCGAGCCTTCATAGCCGAAGCAATCACCTTCTTGCTCTCCGATAAAGTGCCCATGATGATTGCCTTTGGCTTGCCCTGTGCACCTATTATAATCTTCTTCTGTTTACAGTGTAGGACTGATCGTGGTAAGAAAGTCAATCCATCCCTAAGATGATGTCGTAGTCTGTCATCGGAATGACAATGAGATCTGCAGAAAAATTCTTCTTCTCCACGGTGACAGGTACATTCGAAATGTACCTGGTCGCGTGAAGGTCTCCCATGAGGGTGCTCACTCTCATGGCATGAGGCATCTGCTGCAAAGACAAGCTAAGAGCTTGGGCGCACGGCTCCGAAATAAACGAGTGTGTGACCCCTGAATCAAACAAAATAATGGCAGACACACCAGCAATAGGAAGAGTACCTCTGATAACTCCGTTATCATTCTGCTCAGCATTTGCCTCCATGTGATGCACCCTGCCCTGGGCTACGGGATTTGCGCCTCCTGCGCCCCTATTATCATGACCTCTCCTAGCAGGCTGGGGGCAGTTTCGAACAAAATGCTCGAACTATCCGCATAGGATGCACGCACCCATCCTCCTGCGGCATTCGTCGTCATGATATCGCTCGCAATATGGGCAGTGAGGGCTCTGTGGAACTACTGGCGCTGGTGGCTGAGGCTGACGTGGAGGAAGTGGCAGCTGCCTCAGAGGCTATTACATGAGACATGAGTTAATTTTCTCGCTGACATATTCTTAGTGAATGTTTTGAAATCTTTATATCTGATGCTGTGCTGTGCTGAGCGATGAGGAAGTGGAGCATAGCGATGAGCCTCTATCTAATGATAAGGCCTATAGCGGCGATCGCGACGATCATCCCTCCTGAATGGTCGGCGATCTTCGGTCTGAAATCGTTGTGACTCCGCTGGCTTGGCTGGTGCTCTAGCCTTGCGCTCCGCCTGATCCTTCTCTATACGGATGGCCAATCTCACCACCTTCTTAATGGTATCACTATCCCCAGTCAGGACTTTAGTCTTCAGATCCGGTCGTAGACCATTGATGAACTTGTTTGCCCTTATGCGTTCTTCAAACGGCATAGGGCAATATTGCTCCAGCGTGATAAACTGTGCATGGTACTCCCTCACTGTCATGGTCCCCTGGACGAGCTCTAAAAAGTTCTCATGCTTGCTTTCCTGATCATGAGCAGGAGTGTATCGCTCTGCAAAGGCCAACTTAAACTCCTTCCATGATATCTCTTCTTCCAGTCCCCTGAACCAGGTGGCTCTAGTAGTTTTCCACCAACCCATGGCAGAGTCGATGATCAGATGGGCAGCGTACAACACCTTTCATCCTTCGGTACACCTCATCAGCTTAAAGATTCGGTCCAGTGCCTCTATCCACTGTTCAGCTTTGAAGAAATCTGGCTTGCCCTCAAACTGATGTGGTTTTAGCCTCAGGAATGCCTCTAAAGTATCCTCAGCAATTTCCTGTCGAGGTCCCCGCGTGCGACGTCGGATTGCGGGCTGGCCGCCTCCGGTATGACTGCCCTCCAGTGGGTCAGTCTCATCAAAGAGTTCGTCCTACGATGGTGCTTTTGCACTGCGACCCCGTCCTCGGCCGCGGCTAGGAGTGCGGCCTCATCCACGGCCTCGTCCCCAACTCATGCTGAGCTAAAGTCTGGAACTTAGTAATTGGGCCCTCTGGGCCTTCTGGCACCTCAGAAGCATTATAAGCCGATGCGGCCCTACGTTCCTGAATCCTCTCTGAGCGTCTAGACATCTTTATCCTTTAATCATGAAAAGAAACAATACATTAGAACCAATACCATATCATGGATATGAATTTGACTCACAGTCCTCTTTTGGTCGACAGATCACTTGCATATCATGATAGGATTGGATCATAGGATAGATCAAAATAAGATCAAGGATTCAAACACATAACATTTCAGTCAATAAGGAGTAACTCAACACAAGCATAGAAAGAATATAGATCAAATCAACAATCAATCAGCAATCAATATGCAATTTGGACAGATATCGGTCGATCGATCTTACTGGTCGGTCGACCGGTCTCACTGGTCGGTCGACCGGTCTCATTGGTTGGTCGACTATTTTCCGGACACCGATCGATCGATATATCTGAATCGGTCGACCGATTAGTCTGAATACAATACAGTAAATCCTGCTACACCGGTCGACCGATATCTCTGGATCGGTCGACGGATAATACTTAATCAAGAAGAGCTTCGATCGACCGATCGGCCGAACTATACAAGGCTCTGGAGGAATGATCGTTCGACCGGTCTCCAAGGATCGGTCGATCGATAACCTCATGATCGGTCGACCGATATACAAGATCGATCGATCGGTTTGCATGAAAAACAGAATCGAACAATTCAATCCAAAAATGCAATCAAGGCATACAATCAATCATCTAAGCATGGAGGACTAATACAAAATATATCTACAATCATAAGCATCACAAAACATGCATCAAACACAAGAAGTGCAATCAATCATCCCATTTCCATTCTTTCTCATCATTCAAGAACACAATTCATAAGAAGAACCCTAATTCTATGCAATTATTAATCATGTTATACAGGGGAATTTCGGTATCACCCACCTTATTTCGTGATTGATCCTAGCTTGAGCCTTTCCAATCACCGATAACACTTCTCATTAATATTCTCCACCTAAGAAACAATCCAAATGGGGAAGATGAAGTGAGTAATGGACCTAGAGGTTAAAGGATGCAGAAATATAGATAGCCCTTGATGCTAAACCTTGCTGGAGTGTCCCATTCTTGCTGGATGAAATGCCTTAGAGAGGAAGAGAGAGGAGCGAGGGTGAGAAATGAGTGGATAAGGGAGAGTTATTACTTTTATAGTCTAATCTTTGGGCTTATCATACTAATGGACTCTTAATTAGACTATGGATTGGTCTTTGATTTCATTTTCTATTTCTTTTATTATTATTATTTTTTTAAATGGGATGGGTATTACAGTATCATTTGAAGTTTTTGATATTTGATGTAGGAACTATCAGATTTTTTCGAGCTCAGTGCAATGGTAGGAGGCGCTCGTGATCAATGGGATTGGACACTCACTCCAGATGAATTCAGTTCTCGTGTGACTTTTCTATGTGTGAGATGAACTCTCATCTCCCAAATTGGAATTGGGTGCCTTCTCAGAGAATTGGAGCTTCTAGAGATTCCAGTGAGATTTTGGGCAGGCTTATAAAATTTGAATTTTGACCTCAATGAATTTTTGTGCCTGATCAATTCAATTTTGCTTCAATTCGTGATCAGGCAGAAGGATACGTGTCAATGGAGAATGTCTATCTCATCAATACTAATGAGGTTGTTATGAATGGTTTTTTTAACTGACAGTTGTTAAAATAATGCAAGCTTGTTTGACGCAATTTCTTGTTTAGAATGCTGACAAACAGGAGAACAGTCCCGTGAAAGAAGAAACATGGGATGATGCTATGTTGGTACAAACTTTGCATCCATGCTTTTTCCTCTCATTATTTATGTGTTTTCTTCTTAATAAATGCAGAATTCTGTTTATCCAATTAAAACTCTAAACCAAGACGAGGACAACAGTCTCGTTTCCTTATTCACTCAGTGATGTGATGTTAGTGTTGTGTGAATAAAAATGGAAATTGTGTCGATGTAAATCATAATGCTTAGATACTTCATTTTACTATAGATAATGTTACTATTTCAACATACAAAAGTTCAAGATCCAAGAGGAAAATGCACGAATTTGCCTCGAGATATTAGATCTGTCCCAGATAGATTACGACATGTTTTAAATTGATAATTCTAAACACAGTGCAAGTGCACAATCATCATTTAGTATTATAGAATCTATCCTCAGAGAAGAAGTTAATTGTTATTACTAGACTTGTATTTTTCAAAAACTAAATGAATTGGAATAAGATTGTGATTTTCAGCTAAGCTAAAAACTAACATTGCAGAAAAAATAACTTGCACTAATTTTACAGAAATTAAATTTAAACTAAGAAAACATGTAAATAACTTAGTTTTATTCAACAGTGGTGAAAAGTGCTGGGGTATAAGAAATGTTTTTGAACCATCAACTTTATCTTCTTATTTGAAACTAAAAAAGATTGTCTCACAATCAAATTGACACAGGTTAAATCCTCTCTTGTAGTAATTACCTCCTCGAATCCTCACTCACTCTCATGTCTTGATCTTCGAGGATTTAGCAAGATCGATTACAACTTAAGGGAAACATCCAGCCAACCTTGTGGTTAGGACAAACACCTAAATTAAATGCTCAAATGAGGATCAAACGGTGACAACCCCTCCGCTGCCCCCAAAATCACCTCAATAGGTCATGATCTCTCGGCTAATGACTCTAGAAAACAGTTCTATGAATCTTTTGCACCTCTAAGTCCCATTGACCTTTCAGCTCATAGCGGTTGATCATTTGGCAATACAATCACCCTCTCAGATTGATGTTGCAATGAGGGACAAAGAAAAATCACAATTTAACAATAGTTAAAAGGAAAAGATTATCTCACTGTTGAATATAAACAATCGAAGCATAAAATCAAAACAATGATAAGAGTAAATCGACATCCACAAGAAATCATGAAAATCATATAAAATATATGGAGTTCAACATATCCATTAACATCACGTATGGTGATTCGTATAGGTCTCCTGGGTAGGTCAAACCAGTTAACCTGGATGATTGAATAAGTTGAAATAATATAAAAAGCTAAGTTATGTTACTTGTTAACATATGTATATCAAAGGTTAATATATTTATATATCAAAGTACAATAATATGATTAAGAAGTTTTATTTAAAAATAATAAACCCAACGTGAATAAGTTTTATTGAATTTTAACATATTTAATTATAATTTATAAATGCATATTTCTCAAATTTAACTATTAATATTAACCTAAACTAAAAAGATGATTGTATTGTCTACTTTTTAAGTTTAATTAGTGATTTGATTTTTTATATTTAACTTTTGACATTTAATAAGAATAAAAAAAAATTCTCTTAAAGAAAATAATTTGAGAAATGAGTTACAGGCTTATAGTAATAATTACGCAATAGAATAAAGTGTAGCATAATGGCTTTTACACATTATTTAATGTAGTTGGCCTAGGGTTCAAACCTTGGTGTGTCTACACTCTTTCTCACTTACTTTTTATTGAAGATAAAAAGTTTAACCACCCACCAATTCGTTTGGGTTGGCTGGTTCAACCTGATTCTTGATCGAGTTAGACCAGGTCATATCGGTCCAATAGGGTGGCCGGATTTGGCTTGAACCACAGTTGGACCAGTCAGATCCAAGTTTGATACCACTGATTAACATCCTTAGCCCCAGATGGGGCAATTTAGTTACCAAATGGCGTATGAATCAACATCAATTCCAAAAGCCATAGCTACATGTCGGATATTCAAAAGTTTCTTTTAAGACAGAAAACATGATTAGCAAGATGGTAGTCATCCAGCTTCATTGAATTGGTAAGTAGCCATTATAAATATAGAGAAATGTAGGGTACAAATCATGTGGAGGGGGAAAGAGGAACACCAGCCTCGGTACAAATTTCTGTCATGTTGGACAATATTATTTACAACATCTTTCGTTACAAAAAACCATGCAATTTGTTGCATCCAAATAAGCCCAAAGATACGCCATCGGTTCCACTTTGTTTCTCCTAGTTCTGAAAACTCCACATGAACCATGTCTTCCACTATTTTTGAAAGTGCTCCAGAGATCGTGCTCCAAGTTAGTGTTCAGCCATGCATGTCCAAGATTATCCCATACCTTGAACATAAAAAAAAAAGATGTTCAGTATCGCCAGTGTCATTCCCACATAAATCGCAGCTGAACTCCGTGATAATATGCGGCTCCTTTTGAGATGCCCAGTGGATTATGTATTTCTTAGTTAATATGCGGCTCCTTTTGAGCAGTCACATGAATAACTTTATCTTAATTGGGACATGTGTACGCCAAATAAGTTGGTAATCAAGCTCAAATTCAGCCTCCTACAGGACCCTGGCTTGGCATGACAGCCTGTATACCCTATTAACTGAGAAGTTATCTATTGCCCAACGTCAGCCATCCATGGATTTACCATCCAAAAAAAGAAAATGAAGCCAAACGAGGAAAGGCAACAACCAACGGGCTTTTTGAAGTCCAATCATCATCGCAAAAAGAGAAATATGAGTCATTTCCCAAGACAGCTGTAAAGTAAGGTCTGATTGAGGAATGATCATCTCCATATTCCTTTTATAATGACCTGCCTAGAATCCTAGGAGATATCCCGACGGTACCAAGCATGGAAAATCCATGAGACAAAATCTTCAGAAGCCGTCATGATGAGAACCATCCATTTGGAGAGGAGGGCAATGTTCATCTTGTGGAGTTCCAAAACACCAAGGCCCCCATATTCCTTAGGGTGTCAAACCTCTGACTTTGCCACTAGATGTACCCTCCCTTTCATTTGATGTGTTGCACTGCCACAGAAATCGCATACTCAGGGACTCCTGAATGTTGCAAAACTTGAGGAGGAATGCAGAAGACAGACATATAATAGATTGGTAAAGTCGACAACACTGCATTGATTAGAAAGAGTTGGCCTCCATGAGACAACTATTGTGCCCTCAAACCTCCCAACTTCTTCTCAATATGAGATTAGACTGGCGCCCAAGCACTGGATGGAGTTTTCTTAGTAGTCAGTGGCAGTCCTAGTAGTTGAGAGGCAAATCACCAGTTGGGGATCGCAGCTCGAATGAACAATAAGCTAGTACCGAGGAAGACATTGTAGTGACACTTGCTCGAGGAATCCACGGCGGTGAAGCAAGCTCCAAATGAAAGTCCAGGAAATGGAATCAACAACCTTGGCATAGTCCACTTTCCAAAGAATGACTTCTTAGGAATAAAGAAGAGATAGAAGCGGTTAAAGCGCTAAAATCCTGTCAGAAATCCCGAGAAGCTGCCAGAAAACTCGGTAAAAGAGGACCGAAAATCCATCAGATCCAGGAGATCCCCCCGTATTAAGATCACAGATTGCAGCACAAACTTCAGCATCACTGAAAGCTCAAGTAAGGGTTGCTGAGTCATCCAAAAATAGGCCATGGATAACCAGATCCGTCAGCTGCCAGTCACCAGCTGGGCATTTTTTAGTGATATCCCTTAAGTACTGGGTCGCAGCTTTGCCAATATCCCGTTGCTTGGTGTGAATCGTACTTGAGATTTTGTTAAAGCACCAGTTCAAAGTGGACATAATATAAGGAAATTTTAAAGGAAATGTATTGTAAAGGAGAGTGCAAGGATCTTAACATTGCCTTACAATACCCAAAGGCCCGTATGGAGAGGGTTAAACTTCAGGAATAAGATAAAAACATCAGTTGCCTAAACAAAGCATTAACTAACTATAAATACAAGATACTCATTAACTAATATATGTAACTGCCAGCTAGAAGTGGGCTATGAAGATGTCTTCTCCTGACGTACTTCATGGGTCCTCCACTACTTTTCTTGCTGCCATATTGCCACGTTTCTTTCTAAAATAAATTCTGAGGGTTCTGTTGCTGGGTTTGTCACACTATTCCCACCTTGAAAATGTGCCTTGTCGTCAATGCGGAAACATGGGAATTGACTACGAAGAAGATCATACTCTTCCCAACTTGATTCTTCTATAGGACGATGCTGTCATTGAATGACTAATTCAAACACAAGAGTTCTGAAATATTTTTCCAACGATGTGCAAGGACCCTATCCGGTGCTACTGAGAATTCCATCTCAGCTGACAGTGGCAGTGGTGGCGGTGTTGAAGGTCAAGTTAGACCATAAGCAGGATGCAATAAGGAGACATGGAAAACTGGATGAACTTTCTGGTATTTGTAATTCATTCAACTGGGCCAATTTTGCGAATAATGGAATAAGGACCGAAGAAACAAGGAGAAAGTTTTTCATTACTCCTTTTAGTAAGGCTCTTTTGGTGGTAAGGTTGTAGGCGAAGGAGAACTCTATCTCCCTCATTAAAAGATATATCACGCCACTTGGAATCAACTTGAGATTTCATCCTTGCTTGTGCTCGTATGAGATGAGATCATAATTGAGCCTCCAAAACAGCAAGTTTAGTTTCTCTAGGAACAAAAAGGGTGTAATGAAGGAGGTTCTCGACCATACACTGCATGAAAAGGTGTAATTGTGCCTGCAAAATGACAGCCTATGTTGAAGGAATATTCAGCCCATGAGAGGAAGGAATATGATAAGCGAGGTTTGTCCTGTGCAAAACAACGAAGATAAGTTTCCAAGCAACGATTCACTACTTCTACTTGGCCATCAGACTGAGGATGGTATGATGAACTCATTTTAAGTTGTAAGCAGTTGAGATGAAAGAGCTCTTGCGAAAAAACACTTAGAAAAATAGTGTCATGATCTGACAAAATGGTACGAGGAACTCCATGCAACCTGACAATTTCTTGGCAGAACTTATTATTTTTGCAGTGAAGGGATGTGACAAAGCAAGGAAGTGGTTGTACTTGCTAAAGCGATCCACCGCCACTAGAATGGTTTCAAAACCTTGTAATAAAATCTAAAGAAATGTCTTCCCAAATGCGAATGTGGACTGCTAAAGGTTGTAATAATCTAGCAGGAGCCAAAGTATCATATTTTTGTTGTTGGCAAACTAAACATATTCCTCTTCAAGGTCTTTAAATAACCACCATGGCCACCAATAGGTGTGTCATGTGCTTATGATAGATTTTTTCCTTCAGTTTGGGATAATTAGGAATGAACAACCTTGATTTGTAATAAAAATGATTGGCAGCTAGCGAAAAGTGCGGATGAGATGCAGCATGAGACTTGATATCAACAATTATTTTATGAAAATAAGGGTCAGCATTGAGTGCAGCTGTCAAATTGTTAAAATCCAAAGGAATCAAAATTGCCAAAGTTAAGTAATCAGCATATTGTGGCCTTCGAGAGAGAGAGAGAGCATCAATCCTAGTATTTTCACTGCCTACCTTATATGTGATGGTGAAATCATATGGAAATAATTTCATCATTGTTCTGGACTAGATATTCGTTGTTTCAGTAAATATTTCAAGCTGCAATGATCAGTCAATCAAAAAACGTCGACCTATTAAATAATGTTGCCATTTTTGTAGAGCAAGAACCAATGCTAGCAATTCACGGTCATGAGTTGACTTAAAGCGATTGGAGAAAGAGAATACCTTACTAAAATATGCAAGTGGATGATCAAGCTGGAGTAAAATAGCACCCACACCATTAGAAGAAGAATCACATTCAACTATAAATTGCTGCTTGAAATTTGGAAGATGTAGAACGGGTATTGTAGCTAACATATTTTTGATCTGTAGAAAAGCCTCATTAGCTCTTGGAGACCACAAAAAAGCATCCTTTTTCATTAAATCTATTAAAGCACGAGCAATAATACAATATTGACGCACAAAATGTCGATAATAACTTGTCAAGCCCAAAAAACCAAAGCTCTTTTGCATTAGCAGGTGTAGGCCAATCTAGCACTGCTGATATCTTGTCAGGATCAACTGTTTATTTCCATCCTGCGAGCAACGTGACCCAAAAACCCAATTTGTTTCTACCTAAACATGTACTTTTTTGGATTGGCAAAAGAAGAGTTGTTGGAGAGTAGTTGGAGAGTTGTTTCTACATGTTGTTGATGTAGTTGTATGGTAGGACTACAAATTAAGATATCATCAAAGAAAATTAAAATAAACTTTTTCAGGTGAGAGCATAATTGGTCATTCATGGCCGCTTGGAAGGTAGATGGGGCACTAGTGAGGCCAAAAGGCATTACAAGAAATTCATAATGACCTATTGGTGATATCCTCAACGAAGGTCTATTTTGGAAAAAAAATTGCCCCATGAAGTTCATCTAACAATTCATCAATATTGAGAATAGGGTATTTGTCAGGAATAGTGATTTTGTTAAGACTTCGATGGTCTACACAAAATCTCCAAGAATCATCTTTCTTTTTTACTAATAGGACTGAACTTGCAAATGAGTTGCAGTTGGGCTGGATAAAACTAGATTGTAAGAGAGAATCAACTTGAGTTTCTATTTCTATTTTTTGAGAATGTGGGTAACCGTAGGGCCTAATGTTTGGGGGTTTGGAGTTAGGGAGTAATGGGATAGAGTGTGAATGAATTCAAAATGGTGGCAGAGAAGTAGGTTCAGTAAAAACAGAACGAAATTGTGTTAAAAGTGACCGAAGGGCATTACTACAAGGTTCTAGAATCTTGTCAAATGCTTGGAATGAAGCATGTGTTGTATTAGGTGATTTGACCCCTTGCAATTTGTACCTCTTGCCTTGCCAATAGAAGATTAAAAGCATTTTTTTCCAATTTGCTTGTGATGTTTGAGAATGGCAACCAATAGATTCCCAATACCAAATCAGCGCCCTCAATGGAAAAAGGATAATAATCTTGACTAATAGTTAAGCTTGACAAATGCACAATGAGATCTTTTCTATTGCAACGAATAATATCGTCGTTTCCAATTTGAACTCCAAAAGAAGGAATCTTTTGAATAGAGAGATTAAGCTCCTGCACAATATTTTCTAACACAATAATGTGTTGATCCACTATCAATGAGAATAGTCACATGTCTGCCATTCAATTCGCCTTGGAGTTTCATAGTTGTTCCAATCGAGTTTCCCAAAATTGCATGAAAGGGGATATCAACTAAGTCTTCTGTTGGAGTATTTCCTTCAACATTCTCAACGTCAACATCATTGAGTGGTTCATTGATCTTGTTGCCCTCTTGTATCTCCATTAAAGATAAACTAGATTGTTTGCAGCGATGACATTTTTTTATTACACCGAAAGCATAACCCGTTTGCGCTACGTGTTTGATGCTCAATGTTCCATGCTCATCGTTGTGGAGGCACATTTCTATTTGAGGGTATAGATGAATGAGATAGTTGGGAACTCACTTGCGTTTCCTACAAGGACTGAGTTGGACGAGAAATAAAAGGATTAGTGGCTCCTCTATTACTGCCATATGTACCCAATTTTGACTCAAACTCAAGAGCCAAACTCATGGCTCTATAGACTGAACGAGGCTTTTGAATCCTTATATCAGCCTTGAGTTCTTCTTTCAGCCCGCTGAGAAAGACCCCTAAAAGGAAAAGTTCTGGCCACAATTTGACATAGGCAGCATGTTTGGCAAACTCCTAATTGTATTCTTGTACACTTCCGTTCTACTTGATGTTACATAAATGCTCATCTGAGTTTTGAAATTTTGTTGGACCATGGATTTCTTGAAGAACAATCACAAGTTCTTCCTAAAACATGTCACTATTAGTCCAAGCAAAATAATCAAGAGTCTCCTTCTAGATGCACTGCAACAATCTAGACTTTTAAATCTTCTAGTGTTTGATAATAACGAAAGAACTTGTCTGCCTTGAGGATCCATCCTCTAGGTTCCCCTCCCAAATACTTAAGGAACTCCATCTTAGTGTATGTTTGATATGAAGAGACACATCCAAATGATATGAAGCAGGAAACACATACCATTGTAGTCGGCAATAGAAGAATGCTCTAGTAAAGTTAGATAATCAAAATAATGGTGTGGATCTCAAGCATAAGGAAATTGAAGATAATCAAGAATGTTTGGAATTTACAATTGATCCATTACAAAATCGAGTTAGATCAGATCCAACTTCTCAACGGGTTATAAATTGGGCCGCATGAAGAGTCAACATAACTTGGGCCAAATACATCATGGTTTAACCATATTTATTTAGAATTTTCAAAATTAATTATACATGGAAATTCTGCTGAGATTTGCAAGAGAAAATTGATTTTGTTATTCTACTAAATTAATTAGGTTACTTGTGGGCTAAGTTAGGATATTTTCTTTCAGCCCAAAGTCTATTTCTAGGGTCTTCATTGTTATTTGAGACATCTTTGAATCTATTAAATTATGGCTTAATTGCTTTGCTGTGAGGGAACTCCTGCAACCCGTTCTTCAAGAACTTCCGCCGTTAATTATAAGGTTGGTTATCTTGTGATTAAATCCATCTATTAATAATATCGATTGTCTGGTTCATTGTAATCTTGAGGTTGATATTCCGCTGCATTGAAAATTTGTTTGATCTCGTTTCTTTAATTATCATATATTGTTCCGGTCACTCAAAGCATTGTTCTTGAGTATCGTATTAGTTGGTATCATAGCCGCATTTTCGATTCAGTTTTCTAGTTATCTTCCCTTATTTTGTTGCTCCCCTATTTTAGTTTTTGAAAAAAAATAAAAAAATTTGGTTTGTTAGTTCCTCAAATCCTAACCATCTTTCTTATTTTCTTACTTTTGTTCTTCAAACCCTAGGCGTCATCCTTGCATTCTTCAAATTCTGCAACAGTTAAAAAAAAACCACAAAAAAATTCTAGTCATTTGTTCTTGAAACCCTAGCCATCATCCCTCTCTATTCTTCAAAGTCTGCTGCATTTCAGAAAAAAAAATTCGAAAATAGAAAAAAAAGGAAGTGTAAGAAAGAAGAAGGGAAGAACAAGAAAGAAAATATCTGAAAAAAATTTGAAAATAAAAAAATCTGAGAAAAAATTTGAAAGGAAAGATTCAAAAGGAAGAGGAAGGAAAGAAAAGAAAAGGAAAGGTTATTTCTGAAGAGAAAGAAGAAAAAAATTGAAAGGAAAGATTTAAAAGGAATAGGAAGGAAAGAAAAGAAAAGGAAAGCTTATTTATGGAGAGAAAGGTGCACAAGAAATAATGTTGTACTTTTGAATGATTTATCCAATGAATTAGTGGTCTTTGATTTTATCACATATCTATTTTTATTTGGCAACCTTTTTTTATCTCTATTCTAATTTCACCTTCAAGATTTCTTTTGATCTTGCAATCATATTGATAAATTAGATTGATTTAATTGCTCATTGCTTTGTGTTGACTTGCATTAGTTCTCTTACAACTTATTGGAGGGTTCAAGAGAGAGAAAAAAGCTGAGTGGTGCATACAATTCAGGAAAAAACCAAATAGAGTTAAGGTAAAATACGAAGATCACCACGTGAGGTATTGAGGTTGCTTTTATCATTAACATTTGCTGCAGAAATTTCTCACAATGTCAACAGGAAATGACAAATAGCTTAATTCTAGAAAAGAAGTAATTAATCAGGCAAGAATGATGGAGGTCATGACACAACAGTTTCATCGTCTTGGACATATGATTACTGAACTGCACGATCAGGTAGATGTGCAAATTACACAGCTAGAACAAGTTATACAACCAAACCATAGAAGATATTGCCAAAGACAGCATGCTCCTGATAATGATGAACTTGATAAAGATATGAAAAAGAAAGATGATAAAAGTGGGAGAAGGCATAAAAGTGTTCAAATTGGAGGGAGAATACATGAACGAGAAAATATTTTTTATGCGCGTTGTTATGTTTTGGACAGAACTTGTGGACTAATTATTGATAGTGAAAGCTGCGTCAATTTTGCTAGCCATTATATGGTGGAGAAGTTGGGGCTACCAATCTTAAAGCACCCAAAATCATACTAACTTCAGTGGATAAATGATGGAGGAGAAGTCAAAGTGACCAAGCAGGTGCTTGTGTTATTTAAAATTGAAAGATTTACTGATGAAGTATTATGTGATATTGTATCAATGCATGTTTGTCATATCCTTTTAGGGCAACCATGATAATATGATCGATGTGTGACACATGATGGTGCTACCAACCGTTATAAATGTCGCAAAGATGGGAGGAAATACACTTTAGCACCATTGCCACCTCAAGAAGCATACGAAGAGTAGATGCAACTTAAAGAGCGTGTAGCAGCCTACAACATTGAGAGAAAAAAAATAGTTGCACAACAACACTTGAAGAAAGAAGAAGCTGATTGTTTAGCAACTCCAAACAATTATGAGAGTTGTGAGAAAGACAAAGATGAAAAATATGAGTGTCACAACTTGAGTGATGAAAGTGATAGCCACACAACTTTTGAGTGTTTAGAAAGGCCACCTTCTAAAAGAATTGAGATACAACATTTAGATGCTGAGTATTATGAGAGTTGTGATAATGAGAGCATATTAGATCTTGAGTGTTTAGAAATGCCACCTCCAGAGAGATATGAGCAAAAAGACTCGAGTGTTGAGACAAAAGAATGAGAGTTCAATAATGTTTCTCCTAATACTAACCATCTTTTGTCTTTTGATTTTGATTTCTCTATACAGATATGTAGGAGTGGACTATATGAAAATACAAATTCTATCATGCAAGGAATTGAAAGAGGTTGTATTGATTTTATAACGACTAGTTTGAAAAGTCCATTTTCTTGCTTTGAAATTTTATATTTGTTTGATGTGACTAACTTGCAGATTTTAATTGGAAGAAGTATTGAATGGCATGCAAACATTAAATCTAAATTATATATTCCACTTTCTTATTCATTGACTGCTGAAAAACTTTATTTCAATCATATGGTGAAATTTTTGAATGAATATTTTCTAGTCCTGAGTACTTTTGATTGGTTGATTATGATTTCAAGATTTTCTGATGAGCCTACAATCTTATTCATTTCTTTACATCCACCTTTGTGCTTTACTAAGATCATTCTTGCTGATGATGATTGCAATATTGCATATAATTTTCACATCATGATCGAGAATTTCAATGTATCTGCATTAGTAAGACTTCTATGCATTTTTCAACAAAGATTTGAGATTAATCTCTTTGGAGAGATCTTGATTAATAGCAGTCATTTACAAGATAATTTTGATGATGTTTTGGTTTGTTGCAATGACTTGAATGATTTCCTTTATAAACCAAGTTGTTTGTTGCGTTATGGATCCTATGATATTTCACTTGCAAATTTTAAAGATCCATTTTATTTTGAGAAAAAAAAGATGTTCTTATTTTGAAACTACTTAATCTCCTTGTTAGATCTCTAGTTCCATGAAATATATTGCACATTATATTTGATAGGGTCCTTATGCGCAAAGGAAGGTCTCCAAAGTTTCACACTTTGTTTTTTAAAATATCATCGTCTCATGGGCATAAGATATTTCATTCAGGTGAGTATGAGAGTCGCATCACTTTTTATAATACTTATGTCTTCTTTCTCTACACTTGCAGGCTCTTAACTTGATGGTATGGGTGAGAAATTGTACTTGCAATTATCATTGAGATACATCATACTGATCATCAGACACATGAAAGGGAAGTATCAATATCTTCATTATGCGTGTCCTAAATTATTTAATAAATTCAGATATGTGATAGGTTATATTCTTCTTATTGTTAATGTAGATTCGAGGACGAATCCTTTTGAAGAGGAGGAAAATGATATGGATCTGAATATACTCTCCTTATTGTGAATGCAGATTCGATGACGAATCCTTTTGAAGAGGAGGGGAATGATAAGAACCAGGAAACACATACCATTGCAATCGGCAATAGAAGAATGCTCTAGCAAAGTTGGATAATCAAGATAATGGTGTGGATCTCATGCATAAGGAAATTGAAGATAATCAAGAATGTTTGAAATTTATAATTAATCCATTACAAGATCGAGTTAGATGAGATCCAACTTCTCAATGGATTATAAATTGGACCGCATGAAGAGTCAGCATAACTTGGACCAAATACATCATGATTTAACCATATTTATTTAGAATTTTTGAAATTAATTATACACGAAAATTCTGCTGAGATTTGCAAGAGGAAATTAAGTTTGTTATTTTACTAAATTAGTTAGGTTACTTGTGAGCTAAGTTAGAGTATTTTCTTTCAACCCAAAGTTTATTTCTAGGGTCTATAAATATTGGTCTTCATTGTTATTTGAGATATCTTTGAATCTATTGAATTATGGATTAATTGCTTTGCTGTGAGGGAACTCCTACAACTCGTTCTCCGAGAACTTCCGCCGTTAATTACAAGATTGGCTATCTTGTGATTAAATTCATCTATTTATAATATCGATTGCTTGGTTCATTGTAATCTTGAGGTTGATATTCCGCTGCCTTGAAAATTCGTTTGATCTCATTTTTTTTATTATCATATATTGTTTCGATCACTCAAGGCATTGTTCTTGAGTATCATATCACGCATCCACCATGATGTATCTGAATCAACTTCTACATCTTCAATCCACAAAGGTTTGTTATGATTGCAGTGACTCGTAGTCTCGTACCACCATCCATTCTTTTGTCTTTATCTTGTTGTGCCTGGCTGGTTTTAGGAATTGCATGGGAAAAAGATTGTGCTTTCAAGGTTTCTACTTCTGCATAAATAATGTCAATCTTCTCCAACTTGAAAACTATTGTGGACAATTATTGAGAAATATGATCCGTGGAGTGGTTGGGAGGATGGTCAGTGGTGGAAGAGCTGGATCTGGTATACCATGATGGATCAAGTGGCTTTGATACCAAAATGTTAAAGCACCAGTTCAAAGTCGACAGGATATAAGAAAGTTTTAATGTAAAGGAGAGTGCAAGGATTTTAACACTTCCTTACAATACCCAAAGCCTGTATGGAGAGGGCTAAACTCCATAAATAAGATAAAACATTAGTTGCCTAAAGAAAACATTTAACTAGCTATAAATAGTGTATGGTGGCTCGTGAGCTCTGGTCGCGAATGGATGTGTTGGACTCTTTTCCAATAGCAGGAGAGGCTTTTTGGCAATTACTTTGTGACCGGGTTAGACAATGACGGAGCTGGAGGATTTTGTTAGCATCCTTTTTGGCCGGTATCTGGGCCATTTGGCTTTGGCACAGTAGGCCTATTTTTTGTAGGGAGCGATGTCAGGTGGTGAGTATTGTACATCATGCTTCTTTTCTTCTTCGGGAGCGAGATTTTGTTTAACTGATGATCACCTCTTTCTTTTTGCAGCTCTCATTTTGAGGGTCCGCACTTGTACATTTTGATCACTCCATAATTATATATATACATGGATGACAACCACAAATCTTGATAGTCATCATTCTTCTCTCTCAAAAAGAAAAAAAACTAGCTATAAATACAAGATATTCATTAACTAAAATCTGTAACTGCCAAGGTGTCTTCTACTTTTCCTGTTGTTATATTGTCATGTTTCTTTTTAAAATAAGTTCTGAGGGGTGCTGGTGATTTTTCGTGCATCACTGGTGTTGGGTTTGTATCAGATTCTCAACTGATTGATATGGTTCGGTTTTCTTCTGGAGCTGGCCGAGAGACCAAAGAAGCGAGTATTGGCATTTCCATCCTTAAGCCACGTTTGCCGCTGTCGCAATTGGCATTCTGTTTTTTTTTGTCTTATTCCGCTACAATGATCTGCTGTCTTTTTCTATTTTCCTGTTCCGCAATGGAGAGCTCGCACTGGTCCTCAATTTTATTGAGCTCTTCAATAGTTGACAAAGCATCTTTTCTATGGCGTATCCGCTCTTCACCAATATGCCGTTTATAAGCCCGTAAAAATGATCTCAAATGATCCAGTCGGCTTGCAAGAGTTTTAGTAGCAGTCTCTGGAGGTGGAGTATTTCGCCATTGGAGGTGGATAATATCACGGAAGCCAGGCTCCATTATCCAAGATGCCTCAAATTTGACGTATCTACCAGTCGAACGATCCCTACTTTACCTCCAGATCAGTGGCGTAAAAGCTAAAAGAAATTTAAATATTTCTATGTTACATATGAACAGTAAACAAACAGAAATGTAGCTGTCCTTAGCTTCTCAGTTTGATAGGTGGACAATACCCTCCTCCCAAAACCAGTCTCCAAGAATTGCAACTATATCTTCTCAAAAAAAGAATAGCAACTGCCACATCTCTTCCTCCTTGCCACACCCCAAAACTCTAGTTTTTCCTCTCTTTTTACACCCCTTAACTGGTTCTTGACTGTCCATCATTCCTTGCAAATGAAACTTCTTTCCAGGGAACCTTCTTGTAGAAAAAGCAAAACGTATCTCCCTTTGAGTCTAAAATTTTGTCTACTTGTGTGTTCACACTGGGGTTGGAAAATTTTCTGTTGCCCCTGTAATCGCTTCATCGCAATTTTTGCCCTCATAATTATAAAAGTTGTCATCAACTTTCTTATTTCCTAGTTTCCATGAGATTCAATGTTCCTGGGGGAAAATATCTCGTCCCATATCTCAGTTGCCATTAAGTCCAAATTTTTGGGGCACATATCTTGCAGTCAGATCCCTTCAACAAACACACAAAAAAAATAAAGTTAGGGATTTTTGCACATTAAATCACAATTTGGAAGGAAAATCAAGAACCCACGTGATGAATTAATGCAATAATGTAAAACATATGTAAAATATAAAATCATGCATATAAATGTATAAAATTTGGGGGTCAAATGACGAGATTTATCATTTCAGTATATATATAGAATTCTCCATCATTTACATGCAATGAAAAATTGGAAGAATTACATGCTGAACTTGGATAGTATCAAGCTAAAGTTTATTCTTTCACATTGTAAAAGAAAATGTTATTCTTTCATAGGTTTTCACATTGCTTATCTAGCATTACTCATTTTCATCTTTACTCTCTTGCTTGCTTGTTTGCTATTTATCCAAGTGCTCTTCTATATTCTGATTCTCTATGGTGAATTGTTGACTTGTTTGCTTTTGTTCATACTTATTTATTGTTTTATTGGATATGTATCACATATCAAATTTCTTTCAGTGGATACTCTGTTAACCTTTTCTTTGATGTTGATCAACCTGGAAGTCGTGAAGTTACTTGCAAAGCATACACATCAAAAGAGAAAAAGTGAATCATGCCTAGAATTTGTTTTTTTAGAAACTAATGCTCAGCTATAATCAACATGTATAACTGTTGATACAGTATTTTAATTAATTCTGATTACTCCTTATATTTGACAAATTTCTTGATAATGGTTTTCTTTTATCCTCCTTGAGATTCAGAGTGACAATGAGGGCATTCACATTTATGATTATCACATTGTCTACAGCTTTAATTACAGGGTACCGGTACTTTATTTTCGTGGATATCAATATGGTTTGTCTTGTTGAGGCTGAATTTTCTATACATCTTCCTTGGAATCTTTTTTTGGACTGACTAAACGAATGTTGACTTGTTCTTTAGACGGCTCCTTATTGAAAATGGATGACATTGACAAGGACCTTCCTCTGTATTCTTTAAATATACTAAGACAATCAAAATGGGCATTCATGACCCAAGAAGTAATTGCATTTGCTTCTCACTTGTGATTCGCATATTTCCAGTGTTGGATAAGTACCAGTGCAAGTATATCTTGATTATTGATTTTAGCTGCGAGAAATCTCGTCCAGAGGTTGTCATAAGTGGCCTTCTAATCAATCCTGCATTTCAGGAACTCATAAAATTCATTTTTTTTCTTTTCTCCTGTGCTCTTTCTGTAACATCCTGGCTAATTGGAAAGAAAAAAAAGAAGAAAGCAAGTGAAAGTCCATGCGCTTGCCCAAAAGCCCACTCAACTAATATAATCTAAAGCAACCAAATCTACCTTCCCCATCTTCTTGCTAGCCGAAAGTAGCTCCCCCAAACCCCCTCCCTTGCTACAGTAAGCTCCATGTGGCCAGCACCTTCTCCAAGCACCTTGCTACAGTAATCCGATTACTGCAGCTACATTAAGTGACCTTCTCTCTCCTCTACTTCAGTAGCTAGTCTCTCTCTCACACTTTTTCTCTCTCTCTATTAGAGTCTTTGGAAAGCTAGAAGAAAAAAAAGAAAGGAGAGGAATAAGCTAAAGATTAGGACTTATTATTAAGGTATGTTGAGAAGATCTAAACCTCTCTATCTCACCCTAATAATATTTTTATGTATGAATTAATACATAAGAACAAACCTCTTGTTCTTAGAACGAAGGGTTAGAAAAAATGTGCATTTAATGATTCTTAGCTACTATTCTATTGCTATCCATGATTATGCCATGTGTTTCATAGTTTCATGCTCTAATTGCTCATTATGCTTAGTATTAGAATGTTCATTGATCTTGTGTTCGTTTATTATGAAAAAGTTTAAAGCTTATGTTATTGATTAGCATGTTAAATGTCTTCATGTGAAAATCCCATGTGGTTCAGGATTAGAGTGTTAAAAATATTATGGAATGCCTCATATGATGTTTGGAAGTCAATGTGTTTAAAATGTTGATGTATGTAAGATTTGGAAAGAAATTTTGTAAAAACCGTATTCTTGTCGGCCCAGAACGGGCGATCGATAATGTATCGGTCGACTGTTCTGGAGACCATTTGTAGTCTCGCACTTTGTCCGACGGTCGATCGATTCTATAATGGTCGTCCGTTTTGGAAGGGGCAAACATTCTGTGATTAGCGGGCGACCAAACACCCTATTTCGATCGTCCAATAGCATGTAAAGGTCGACCGATATACCAACGGTTGACTGATATATGTAGTCGAATCACTCGACACATTATGTGATTAGCGAAGGTCCGAGCACCTTGTTTTGGTCATCTGAAAGCCAAGTACCGGTCGATCGACATCTCAACGATCGTCTGATTTGAGAGATAGTTACATTCTGTGATTAGCGAACGATCCGAAGCTCATTTCGGACGTTCGAAAGACCTATAGCAGTAAACCGTTATTCCAACGGTCGTCCGGTTCAGAAGAGTGTCACATTCTATGATTAGCGAACGAACTGAAATCTGATTTCGGTCGTCTGAAAGGACCATAACAGTCGACCCGATAATCCGATCGGTCGTCTGATACCCTTCCATTGGTCGATCGTTACCCAAAATGATCGTCCGTTCTGAAAGCTGATTGGCTATGATTGAATGTTCACACATAGTATGATTTGAAGTATGTATGACCTTAAATAGGGTTAAAACATATAATATGTATTGAATGATTGTATGTATTGATAAAAGTAAGTAAAAAACAGATTGGCGTGAAGGTGACTTATTGTAATCGATGAGGGAAAATGAGTTCCACCCTTGAGTGTGGCATTTTTTAGGAAAACGAGTTCCACCCTTGAGTGTAGCGTTTCCATAAGTTGAGATGAGTTCCACCCTTGAGTGGGGCATCTCTATTGGGCCTACGTGGAACCAGGAGGCGAATTCCACCCTTGAGTGTGGCGTCTCTATTGGCCTCCCACGAACCCAATTATGGCCTAGCTAGCCATTTTCCCACGAACTCAACATGGTCTTCCCAATCAACAAGATAAGAAAGTATCTAAGTAAAGATGAAAGATGAATGATGAATGACTTGGGACATAAAGTAAAAATGTTAAAGAAGTATGATGATGTATGGACCTATAGAGATGCAATATGAATGTCTACTTGTCACATTATATCATGACATGATGAAAGATGATAATGTAAAGTAAGATAAGATCATGATATGCATTAACATAATGATAAGTTATGATATACTTGATTCAAATATTATGATGTTACATGTTATTTTATCTTGCCATGATGATATGCTCATATGCCATGTAGTATGCATAAGTAGCTCATAGCATGCACATGACTTATGTTTCATGATGATGATATGCATATGCTATGACATGTATATATTATGTTATAAGGTCATAGCATGCATGAGCCTTAACATACTCTAATGGGAGAAATCTCCTGCACCCCATGGATCCGTGCAGATATGGATGAGGCTTAGGTTCGACGGTGAGGGACTCTTGATGAAGACATTGCACATGGACGGGTCGGGCTACAGCCCAAGTTATCTTACTTGTAAGAGTCATTTATGTATGACTTATGGGTCTTATGGAGTCATGTATTTTATTTGAACTCATTATGTTGTAAGAACTATTTGTTGGGTATACGTTAGAGCCTATTAGGCTCATAGGCCAGTATATTATCTTGGGTTTTATTTTATTTATCTATGACGTCTTTCGTTGTTTATGATGTTATTGCCTTAAGTTTATTATATTATATTTTATGGACTTATCTATGAAGTCTAGAATCCTGAGACAGCACCTAGTTAAGTTATGGAAGATTGAGATGTTTCAAGTGTGAAATAATCTATGAATATAAATATTTGAAGTTAGATATTAGTACCAGAGGGGATTATATGCATTTTAAGGTGAACAAGGATTCATGCATGAGCATACATTGCATATTGTTATTATTAGTAATTGGAAAGTGAAATAGTATCCTTACTTGTAGGAAACCAACAAGCTACAAGTGAAAGGAGAAAAATCTAGTAAACCTCTTTGAAGTGATAAAGTACAAGGTGAGTGGATAAATTTACAACATAGCAAAATGTTATATATTAGTTTTTTTATTTATGGTATTACCTTAAGCAAAGCTTATTATTGTTATTATTGAAACATATCTTGAGCTATGGAAAGTATTTATGATATGTTTCAAAGATTTCATATGAGATGGAGTAACATCTTATACAAAAATATTTTCAGGGAACAATGCTTGTGAAGTGAAAATAAGTTTTACTTGATAATGATATGAGATTATGACATGTGTATTTTGATATTCTTAAACTCCATGTGTTCATTAGCCATGCTATTTGAAAAAGATCTTTGGAACCACATTCGATATACATGAAGCATTTGGGGCGTATATCAGGTGTCTTTGTCCTTTGGGGGCTGCTTTGTGTGCACGTATTGACCCATAATCGCTTTGCGTATATGAGAATCATGATTGAATGGCACACAATCATGATTGTGATACGTATTAACCCATGATTTGCTTTGCGTATCTGAGACTCTTGATTGTGAAGCTCTGCTTAATTGTATGACACACAATCATAGAGGGATACGTATTGACTCATGATTTACTCTGCGTATCTGATACTCTTGATTATGAAGCTCTGCTTAACTGTATGACACACAATCATAGAGGGACACATATTGACCCATGATTTGCTCTGCGTATTCATGACTCTTGATTATGAAGCTCTGCTTAACTGTATGACACATGATTATAGAGGGATACGTATTGACCCATGATGAGTATGTGCAATGACACATGTGTGAAGTTTAACTATGAATATGATGATATCTTGAATAATTTGTATTTATGTAAAAGTTCATATGATTTGAAAAGTTATGTAAAATGAGTTATGCTTTAAATGTTTTCTCATACGAAAGAAATGTGGTTATTTAAATGTTATATGCACTCGTATTGTTCCCCTATGTTGTACATTTATTCCACTCACTGAACAAACGATTGTTGCTCACATTACCCTTGTTGAATTTTTCAGATAATTATAAGTTCTTGAGTTTGGTCAACTCGAAGCTTGCCTTTGATGCATATAGAAGAGGTCGAGCCGTTGGAGCACTTTTATTTTCTCTCCACTTTCATTTTTAAAAAGCATGCATGTAATAGATAAACTCGAGAGTTGTACTAGAGTTTATTAGAATCATTTTGTAAGATTGTATGAGACTTGATCCTGTGGGATTATATGTGAAATGATTTGTGAAAAAAAAATATATATAATGACCATATGCGAACGTCATATCTTATAGTTTTTTTAAACTTTAATGAATATATGTCCATCTTTTGTATGTGTTGACTAATAACACAAGAAAGTAAGGAGTGAGGTTTTGTCGATTTTATTTTTGGAATGGCTAAACGTAACTAAGATTTATGATAATTGGGATTAACACTTAGTCACGGAGTTGGATGTGACAGGCGATGCTTTCCCTATGCTAGCACGCATAGGGAGAGGGGCGAACCCCCCTCTTTCCGATCGACGACGCAGCAGGTGGGCGACCCCTGCTGCGACACGATAGACGAATGCACATGGGATCGATGACCGTTGTCGGTCACGTCGCAGTAGGGGGAAAGGGGTGGAGGGAGTCGCCCGCTGCTGCGATTCGATCGACGAATGTCGTCGCCGGTCGCAGCAAAGGGCGACCCTCTTCCCTGCCCACGCTGGTGCAAGGAAAGCATCGTCTGTGCGTGCACGAAATGCAGAAAAGGGGCGTTGATCGTGTTGCAGCAGTGGGGACCCAAGCGACGGTGCACGCAAAGGGAACTAGGGGGGGGGGGGGGGGAGGGGTCGCCCCCTATAGCGACGCAATCAACGAACACAAAGGTCCAACCCCCTCCACTACAACCTACGTCTATCGCCCTTTTCCTGCGCGTGCTCCCTTTGCAGCACGCGTATGAAAAAGAGGGGGGGTCACCCTTACTGCGACTCTTCAACGGGAAGGTCACAGAAGGGGGGCGACCCCGCTTTTCCGACGAAGTGACGACAATAGAGGAGGGAGAAAGAGAGGAGGGAGAATATGACGAAAGGTAAATTAATTTTTCATAAATTAGAAAAATAAAATATAACAGAAAAAATGAAATGGTAAAAATTACATAGTTTAAGGTTTAAAAAATAAGTTTGTAGTTTAAAGTTAAATGTATAAAATATGATAGATTAGAGATGATTTATAAAAATAATCCTAGTAATAATTGTGATCAAAGAAGAAATAAAATCACAAAATGATATCCCTCACAAATTTTAAATTTTGGGGATAAGAAGTATGATCAAAACTACAACTCTCCCACTATCGTGAGATAATTCTGTTACATCGACGGATCATAATTAGAGTTAACTAATTTACTTTGAAGGGATATTCTAGAAGCACAAAAATCTAAAATTAATAATATATTTAAATGAAAAAATAAATTTATTATTCAATATTTATATTGCATTTAAAATTATTATTGATTTTGAAGAGAGTTGCACGTTGTTTTGGTAATAAATAATTCATCGATAAATTTAATTAAGGTTTTTTCTTAGAATTTTCTTTTTGTGAAGGAAGAGATTTCATTTCAAAAGCCACCGAATGGCGCGCCGACTAGCGACGTCGGTTCAAGAGAACTCAAACCGGCCACGTGATATAGCGGCGCTTCCCACTATTTTATGATTTTTGTTGTGAATAATAAGAAATATTATAATTATAAAAAATAAAACTTTTTTTATTTGTTTTGGAGTCCTCGTCCTCTCCATCCCTCTCCACTAGTCCTCTCTCTCTCTCTGTCAGCCGCCTTCCCTCTTATTTTAACCCCCTTTCTCTTTCTCTCTCCTCTCTCTCACCTTCGCACCTCCATCGGCGAATTAGGGTTGTTTCCTCGTCCTCCTCCTCGTCGCGCCTTCCCCCTCCGACGCCACCGTTGCGGTTCTTCTAGTGGCAGGTCACAAGGAGGCCGGTACCACAAGTGCGACGAGGTGGACTACTTCTATTGCCTATCCCTCTCACCCGATTCGTTCTATCTCTTTCTCTTGTTCCGTTGATTAGGTTAAATCGTATCAAAGCGATCGGATCTTGCGATCTCCCGGACTTTTTTTTGGGGGCTGCACGTGAATCGTACCCCTAACTACTGACATCGCTGATTTTTTCTTCTCCGGTAAACAAATCGATCTGCCTTTCTTTATTTCGTTTTTGGAATGTTTCTGGTGTTATTCTTTCCCGGTATCTGCATGCGTCCTAGTCACTTTGTTGTTTTTCATCAAATGGATCTGCCATGATTGTGATGTAGGTGGATGAGTTGCGTTTCGTCAAAGTGAAGAAAGAAGAAAAAATGTTTTTTTTTTGCAGTGCTTTGTTATGATACTCGACTGATTAATATCTCATATGCGAATTTGTATGGCTAATTATTTTTCTTTGTTGTTTGGTGAATTTGTCTATTTTTACCCTTAGCTGTGCAAATCTTGTGGAGTTCTCATTAATCCTTCATTTTGGGGACGAACTAAGTTAAACTTTTTTCTTCTCTCGAGCTCTTTTCTTAGAATGTTTCAGTATTTGTGTTATTTTGTATTTGTACCGGATTTCCTCCATTGTTGATGAGCATTTGACAAGTTCAATGTTCTTGTATATAAATGTGCATTTGATAATATAAGTTACTGCTATGTTCTTCTTCTTATTGTAGTAGCCCCTTACGTTTGTTCCCAATTTAAGATTCTGAGAAGAGGTGGTCCTAGAAGGTCAATTAGTGGAGATGGATTTTGTGAATTTCTCCATAGTGATAAATCAATAACTTATATTCACTGAAGTTGGTGTGGCAAACGTTAAGTACAAGTTATGAATTCATCCTTGCCATTCTTTGATGTCAGGAGTGGAGCTTTCAAAACTCTGGCAAGGTGATCTATCCATAACTATTGTCTACTGTATCAAGTTAAACTTTTTTCTTCTCTCGAGCTCTTTTCTTAGAATGTTTCAGTATTTGTGTTATTTTGTATTTGTACCGGATTTCCTCCATTGTTGATGAGCATTTGACAAGTTCAATGTTCTTGTATATAAATGTGCATTTGATAATATAAGTTACTGCTATGTTCTTCTTCTTATTGTAGTAGCCCCTTACGTTTGTTCCCAATTTAAGATTCTGAGAAGAGGTGGTCCTAGAAGGTCAATTAGTGGAGATGGATTTTGTGAATTTCTCCATAGTGATAAATCAATAACTTATATTCACTGAAGTTGGTGTGGCAAACGTTAAGTACAAGTTATGAATTCATCCTTGCCATTCTTTGATGTCAGGAGTGGAGCTTTCAAAACTCTGGCAAGGTGATCTATCCATAACTATTGTCTACTGTATCAAAATGCCAAAGGACAGGAGAAGCCGATCAGCCTCTTTCGAGAGGCGCACTAGAGCATCACCTTATGCTTCAAATTCAACATATTTTGAGAGCCAGTCTAAGTCACCCCCCTTTGCCTCGAGTTCTTCAGCAATTGGTCCAATGGAAACTGTGGAATCTGCCAAGGAACTTAAGGAGTGGGAAGATGTAAGGTGTCCTGTCTGCATGGAGCATCCACACAATGCTGTACTTCTTGTATGCTCTTCGAATGACAAGGGCTGCCGCCCTTTTATGTGTGATACCAGTTACCGCCATTCAAATTGCCTTGATCAATACAGGAAGGCCTTCTCTTTATCCAAATCACCAGAGGACATGGCTAATGAACAGCCTATTAAGTTCTCATGTCCACTTTGTCGTGGGCAAATCTCTGCTTGGACTGTGGTAGAACCTGCCCGCTGCTACATGAATGCTAAGACTCGCAACTGCTCTAATGAATCATGTGGGTTTAGTGGCACATATGAGGAACTGAGGAAGCATGCAAGGAAAGAACATCCTTCTGTGCGGCCATCAGAGGTGGATCCTGTGAGACAGCAAGATTGGCGGCGGATGGAGCAACGACGAGATCTTGGAGACATCTTTAGCATGCTTCAATCATCTATCACTAGAGAAGGAGATAGCATCCGAATTACTGAGGACCCTGAAGAGGCAAGTGGTAGCGCCTCTTCGATCATGGTCTTCCTGGTTGTACGAGTACAACCAGTTGGAAGAATTAGTGGCCGGTCATCAAGGCTACGGACTTCTTCCGCAAGAAGCCATTCGGAGCACACATCAAGGGCCGAAAGAGGAAGAGAGATGATCCTGTGGAGAGAAGAACTTAGTGATGCAGTAGCCCCTGCCACACAGAGCCTAGATGGAACTGATGCCACCGATCAGAGCCATGGACAACCCGAAGAGGATAATGGAGATAACCAGCAAAACCAACAAGACCGATGGCGACATTTCTGGATGTCTGATGATGATTTGTTGTGATACTCTCACAGCTGGTGTGACTCATATAGTTCATTTGTTTCAAGTTTCAAGTTTCAACTTCCAACGTGCTGTCTCTGAGCACGTTGTGCGACGACTGGTCTATTAATAGTTTCATTCCTTATCGCGTTTTGTTGTAAGGGAAAGCTGCTACTTCCTTTTGGTCATACAGGCAGGTCCCTCATCTGAGGGTGGGTTGAATCAATGAAGAGTCCGTCAGCTTTAACTGAAATTTCATATAAGAAACGTATATTCTTTCAGGAGATTTGGTAAATAATCTTTTGCTGCAGGAGATGCACCTCATTTCCCATTCATACGTGAAATTAACTTGAACAATCCGTCATCTTTTATTTCCATGTTAACTTTTATTTAAGCGTCAACTTTCTCAATGATCAGGCTGTAATCATATGGTATTTTCTTCTCCGATTTTATGGAATTTGCATTGGGACATCTCCCTCTTCCAGACGCCCGTTTTCTTGCCTCCTCCATTATTCTTTCCTTTCTATACGCAAATTGTTATCAGCTCAATTATAAAGTTAAGCAATCGGCATGAAGTTTCTAATTGTTTTGTTAATACATGATGGGACAGTTGGTTCAAGTGGTTGGTGGGAATGGTGAATTCGGCTTAGGAGCATCGAATTCAAAGCAGTGTGTAAAATTTTACCTGGTAGTTTTGCGATGTGCCGGGATATTCGGCCGGCACCGATCCAATTTCGTTTTTTTTCCTGCCTTGGCCTCGGTTTGTAACTGGCTTTTGTACTTGGAGGACCTCTAGATTTGTAAAAATGATTATATCCCAATTTGATTATACAGTATTTCAAGCTGGTTGGTGTAAGTGGAGGAAAGCCACTGGAGTTTTTTGTGATAGAAAAGTACCCAATAAAATTAAAGGAAAATTTTATCGTACTGCTATAAGGTCAGCAGTGTTATATGGTAGTGAATGTTGGGCTATGAAGGGACAACATGAACGTAAAGTGGAGGTAGCCGAAATGAGGATGTTGAAATGGATGTGTAGTCATACAAGATTAGATAAGATTAGGAATAACCATATACGTGAACGAGTCGGAGTGGCTCCTATTAGTGAGAAAATGGTAGAGAATCGCTTGAGACAATTTGGTCATGTTCGGAGAAGACCATTAGATGCGCTAGTAAGAAGAGTAGATCAAATAATCTGGAGTCCGATTAAAAGAGGGAGAGGGAGGTCAAGGCGGACACTTGGCGAACTAATAGAGCAAGATCTATTGGTGAATAATATATCGAAAGGTTTGGTTACTAATAGAGCGGAATGACGTCGTATGATCCATGTAGCCGACCCCACCTAGTGGGATAAGGCTTTGTTGTTGTTGTTGTTGTTGATTATACAGTATAATGTAATATTTATACTTATACCTTAAACATTTAGCTTATTATGTTATTATACATGTAATTGATAAGTATTTATTATGGTTTGTTATTAGGAATATTTTATGAATTTTCACTATATTATTTTTTTAATTAGTATTGAATCTGGACGTTGCAAGTCACTCCTGTTCGGGATCTGCTACGGATTTTCGGAATCCAATAAAAATTGGGTGCTCCAAGGGTCACTTAAAGTCATTGGTTCTACACTTCTACCATAATCGAAAAATTGATTTTGGAGATGAAGTAGGGAATCAAATATGAACACCTATAAGACAAAGAAAAGATAGCTCCATGCATAAATATGTAAACTTAAGACGAAGGATCAAGGCGAGTCGGGTAAGTACAGATACGTAATTTAAACTATATAGGATCACTTCAAGATCTCCTACTAATATCTCACCACTATATACTGTATAGCAATACCATTCACCAGATATCCCAACTCGGGAAAAAAAAGGAAAAAAAAAAAAACGCAGCCAAGCAGTTGAACGATAAATACGTCTCTCTGGGAGATGATGGTGTCCTCATGGGGGACTTTTTTTTTCTTTCTGCTTCCTTTACTTCTCTTCTCTTCTTGCACTGTGTAGTCATGTCATTCGTATACTTCTGTTGGAAGATCACAATTACAATACCGTAATCACACTGTTTGTTGCTCGATCAATGCCGGAAGCCATCCAGGCCCAGCACAGCAGCGAGCCACTTGCACACGTCGCTCATCTCTTCGGGGACTGTGTAGTGCCCAAGTCTGCAACAGGCAGGGATCCATCATCAGTAAGCAGTCCAATTTCCACCATATGAGAATCATTGGATGGACGCATACGTACCCATTGTAGGCCTTGAAGGTGAGGCTTCGAAAGCCAGATGACTTTAGAACCTCTCCGGATCTTTCCCACTGTTTATAGTGGACAACATCGTCCCCTGCAGAGCAAATCCAAGATCCGTCCATGGTTAGTTCCATATGACATTCAACCATGTTAATGCTATAAGAACAAAGAGAGATGCAAAACGGGGCCAAGACCAAAGGCCGTATTATTTGCAGGAACGCTAGGTTTCCATTGTATTACCTCTTCCGTGGCACAGCAACACGGGAACTGTGGCAGCCCGTCTTGCAGCATCTTGTGAGCTCTCAACCTTGCTCTTCAGGCTCCTAATTGTTGACAGAATATATGCATCAATTTTTCTCTGTTAATTGTGATCCAGGCATGGAAAACAATTTAAGGACCCTATTAAATATGTAAAGAGCTAGAATCAAAGACCTGGAGCACGGAAGCCACCCGCTCAACGCAATGACGGCGCTGAGGTTTACAGGGTACACCTTGCCATTCCCGTATCTCCCGTGTGCGAAGCAAGTGGCCAGATACAGGGCAGTGGCCGCGCCCATGCTGAACCCGCCGATGCCGAGCTTTACTGCAAGCAAACCAGTCATTCAATCAATCTAATCGTAAGATCTCCATCTGCAGGAGTTCCCTGTGCATTTCACTGCATAGACACTGCGATAGGGAAGGATTACCGCCGGCAGGCTCGGAGGACAAGAGGTTAGCAATATGTGCTGCTGAAGCATCCATCCCTTCAACGTCATCAGGGCCATCTCCTGAAAGATCCGCAACATCGAACCCTGAAAGGGATCAAAGCATATGCATGCATTCATTGAATTCACGTGCGCGCAAATTACAACCTCTTTGAAGATGGGGCCTTTTAAAGTTATTAGTTACATGCAGTGCAGGGGAATCCACCAAAAATTGCTACAGGACGAGCGGGAGCGGTCGGACATATCCATTTTATCTGGCACACAAACATTTACATATATGTTCAGTGGCCTACATGTCAGAATTCACTGGCTCAGATGGAAAAGTTTATGCAAGTAGAAAGCAGAGGACACAAGCCCTTGACTGATTCTTACATTTGGCAGAGGAAGGTTTTCCAAAAGCTGCGGCCAGCTGCAGAATCAGAAGATTAACAAAAACCATCAGTCTTACTAAGAATTTAATTGACGAACTTCTGAACATGATTAGTACAATGATTATCTCACGGCTGGACAAATTAATCAAGAAGCAGTTAGCAAAGTACATGGAAAGGCCAAAGGAAAAGCTTGCTGCATAAAGTGAAACCAGAAGTTAATGGTGGGTGAAGTAGTGGAGCTTCATGTCCCAGAATCAATTCCCCAAAGCATATTCTGTTTCTTTGAGATTCATGACTGTCATAATCGATCCAAGGAAAGCCTCACAAAAATATAAGTAATCACAAATGGTGACAAAGTGCGGCAACTTTAACTGCAAGTTTCATTTCTTTTTATATACTTTTATGTCAATATGTTTCTTGTGGGCACCAATTATCGTATCTAAAGGTTTAAAAATAATGTTTTTTTTCCTCAAAAGCAAAACTTGATACTTCACGCTTATAATAAGATTACCAGCTCTCTTTCTTTTTACGTGCTATTAATTAAATAAATTATTAAAGATCGAAGATATTTGCATGTCTTGCTCTGCAGTCATATGTAAATGGTCCATGTGAAGTGTGAAAGATTACTTTGACATAAAAGTTCAGTTGATACAACTAGATAGCGAGTTATATTCTGAGAGAGAGATGGGAAATACGAAATAGTAAATTTGCATTAAAATTTATTATTATGCTCAGCCGATTGGTGTAGAATGTAGTTGGGAAAAAAGGGCTACTTTGGCATTCTGCACGCGTTCTATGCTCTTCTTAGTTTCTAATTATTCGTCCACTTTTTGATCCAAAAAGTTAACACTGTTGAGTGATTAGTACGACAGTACAATAAATTAAAAAAAAAGCATCATTAGAGTTGTAATACTAGGAATATATACCAAGAAAAGAAGCAAGCAAAAAAGGCCATCCAATATCGTAATGATTAATTTCTAACGAAGAATGGAATATAAATAAAACCATTCATAGACATGCAGGCATCTATGATGATATATATCGTATAGAATAACGATAGTGACCAACAATCTTGATCAGTGCGTATACTGTTTGCAGACAAATTAGGAAGTTTTCTTAGAAGCAAGAAATGGTTAGTTCTGCCCACTCATATAAACAATTAGTACGTTTACATAATATTTTATTTCTAATTTCAGACTCTTTCTAACTGGGAAAAAATGTTTCTTCAATAGGAAAGAAAAGGTCCATCTTATGTTACGAGTTTTTCCTACAGGCATTCATAATGATATACATATTGGCATATTGCGAAGTAGTTTTCCATCTCTTATCTTATTAATTACATGGCCACATGTATATAGCGTAACTAAAATGTTCAAAGATTACCTGATTAATTAGGGTCTGAATAAGATTGTACATATTAATTGAGCATATATACGCACAGAGTGTTATACCTTGCTCCATTGTCTCCTAAACCATGAAGCCAGACGATGGTGGCGAGATGCCTCCCCTTTGGCTTGACAACATACGTCCTCCCGTACTCGACATTGCTCCTCCTAGCATTTCCACTGGTCCTGGAGCCTGCATGCATTCGTAAGCTCATACGTCTTATACCAATCTTTATGTGCATGCTTGTTAGCCAAATGACATCAGTGTCATACCGGAAGTATACGAACTGCTGCTTCCATAGCTCATCTTGACGTCGAGTTGAGTTACTCAGGGATGGAGCTGCTGGCTGGAGACTATTACTGCTGCTAGCTGTTCCTTTGCCTGCGTACCGCAACCAGCACTGCAGTCAATAATTAATGGAGTTGCTTCCAGGCATGTGATGAGGCATCAGAGGATTGACCTCTATTTATAAAGAAGGAACCCTAATGGCTAATGGTGGTGGGATTGATGGATGGGTGTGGAATGTACTCCAATAGAGAAAAAGGAAGAAGCTGAGAGAAGGCTCCCCTCGTCAATGCGAATCCGAACACAGTTAGTGCATTTACTACTGCTTAAATCATACAAGCCGTTCCTTAGTAAAGGGCCATAGGAGAGACGTCTCAAGCAGAAAGAGAAGGGTTGACACTTGACACACACACACACAAAGCTCTTTAATTTGTTATATGCATGCAAAGTAGGGGATAGATGAAAAGTAGGTAAGCTTTATATCATGTAGTCAGCTAGGGAGCACAGAATCTATGAGCACAACGCACTGCACGGGAGAGGCAAAGCCAATTTTAATAATATAATACGAGGACATTAGCGAGAAAAAAATAATAATACTAAGACAGGACAGGAAGGTGGAAAGTTAATTTTCAGATGATAGAGAAAAATATTAGTAAGAAAAGAAATAAAGGGGGGGGGGGGGGGGGGGGGGGGGGGGGGGGGGGGGGGCTTTATGCTCTGAATTTGCTTCCGAGAATCAAATGCTTCTTTCCCAGTGGAGAAGGAACCCGAGAATGTCTACTTCTGACGATCAATCACACTGTCATTTTACTTCATAAATATTATTATTGTGGGCCAAGTGCTACTGCATTCTGCATAAGATATATGGACGTCCATGGTTTAAAAGGAGGAGAGAGTGATTTTAAAATAGAAACTCTTTAATTCACTACATATGACAATTGAACGTGGTGAGCCCAGCATGCAACATAAAAGTCACGATATATTCTCCTGGCACCACCATGATAGTATAGTAAATATGAGTGTGCGAGAAAGAATTTAACTGGAGAAGCCTGTCCTGACATGCCAAAGAGTATAATACTGTTTATTAAATAATAAATTATTATTTATCTAGGCCGGTTTAGATAACAAGTAACATTTTTTATATCTTGATTTCGATTTTTGACATAGGAATAGTTCCAGGTCGGCATCAAGTTGTATGTGAATATTTTCTTGTTAAAGGTTTTGCACTACAAAATAATGGCGTATTTTCGATGGACCAAAGTTTTTTTCGCAATTTTCGATGAAATTTACAATAGATAATGTTGGTAATAGAACATCGAGGATCGATAAATAATCAAAATAACGAAAAAAAAGAAGACGAACATAGAGATTTAACGTGATAAAACTCCCTTGATCAATACGAAAGAAAAACATCCACGGACAAAGAAGACCGTTTTAGAGAGAATTCATTATGAACAAAAGAGAGTATACATCATATAAAATTCTAACTCTCATATATAAAGTCCTCCGCTTCCGCCACAGATCCTTATTTTTTCTTTTTTTACATTTTTTTCTTTCATAATTTTGAATACATGGTCATAATTCAAGGCACATTAATAAATTTTCATCTTGACTTGAATTTTACAAAAACTCTAAAAAATAAAATGCTCAACATGCTCTCCTTTGCCAAATGGCCCATGTGGGCTTAGCTTGATCTTTGCAGAATGCCCGTCAATTTTGAACAATAGTCGAACTTGGCAACATGTAAGCTCTTTGTCATCATATCTATCCGATTGTCATAGGTGATAATTTTCTGAACTTGAACATTTTGTTTGTTAACGATATCACGAACAAAATGATATCTCACATCAATGTGCTATGTCCTTTCATAATGCATTTGATCTTTAGTAAGATGTATTGCACTCTGACTGTCACAATATATAACAGTAGCTTCCTCCTTCATAGTGAACTCCCCAACTAATTCCCTCAACTAGATAGCTTCCTTTACATCTTTGGTGATGGTCATGTATTCAGTGTGAGTGGTGGATAATGTTACTGTATTATGCAAAATAGATTTTCAACTCACAGCACAATTAGTAATAATAAATAACCAGTTAGAGATCTTTTTCTGTCAAGATCTCCTGCAAAATCTGAATCAACATAGTCAACCAGTCCAATCGAATTTCTACCAAATTTCAAACATATATCAGAAGTACATCTTAAATACCTCAGTATCCACTTAACAACTTCCTAGTACTTGTTTCCTGGATTAGACATATATCTACTAACAACACTGACAGCATGAAATATATTTTGACGAGTGCAAACCATTGCATACATAATGCTACCAACTGCACTACAGTAAGGAAATTTTGACATATACATTTTGTCCTCGTCAGATTATGGTGAACATGAAGCTGAGATTTTAAAATGTGTCGCAATCGGTATACAGACAACCTTAGCATTCTGCATTCCAATACGCTCCAGGACTTTTTCAATATATTTTTGCTGAGACAGAAAAAGTCTTCCTGTGTTTCTATCTCTAGAAATTTCCATTCCCAAAATCTTCTTTGTTGCTCCAAGATCTTTCAACTCAAATTCTGAACTTAACTTATTTTTCAAAATATTAATTTCATATATGTCTTTCGCTACAATTAACATATCATCAACATAGAGCAATAAATAGATGAATGAATCATCGGCAAGTTAATTCAACTAAACACAACTATCACATTTATTTCTAGCAAAATCAATACTCAACATGAATGAATCAAATCTTTTATACCACTGCCGATGGGATTGTTTAAGTCCATACAAGGACTTCTTCAAATGACAAACTTGATCTTCATTATCTTCAATATGAAAACCCTCTGGCTACTCCATATATATATATATATATATATCTTCTTCTAGATCGTCATGTAAAAATGCAGTCTTAACATCTAGTTGCCCAAGTTCAAGATTTTGCAAAACAACAATAGCAAGCAAAGTACGAATAGAAGCATATTTCACAACCGGAGAGAACACATCATGAAAATCAACACCCTCCACTTGACTGTAACATTTTGCCATCAATCTTACTTTGTACTTTGTCTCTTAATTATTGATTCATTCTTTCTTCTTGAACACCCATTTGCAGCCAACAATCTTCTTATTCACAAGTTATTTTACAAGATCCCAAGTGTCATTCTTCTGTAGAGATTTCATCTTCTCTTGCATTGCTAAACCACTTATTACAATCAGGACTTCGAATAGCTTTAGAATAAGAGGAAGGATCATGTAATTCAATATCTTCAGCAACACTTAATGCATAAGTCATCAGTTCTTCAAACCCGAGCCTTTGAGCCCTCCGCTTCCGCAATAGATCATCATTTTTCCTTCTTTCTCTTTTTTTCTTTCATAATTTTGAGTACATGGTACATAATTCAAGGCACATCAACATATAAAATATTATTTTGAAATATCGATAGGTAAAGGATTCGTCGTTATACCGAAGGCGCAACCCGTCATATTTTATCGATGCAGAAGTACCGACAGATATGGTGACCGTCAGTACTTCTAAAGGTCGAAGTCATCAAAATTTAAATTTATAATAAAATAAAAAAATTAGCATACAAATTATTACTTTAATATTAAGATTTTCGATAACTTTTGAAATTACCGATGGATTTTCATCCATCGATAATTTCAAAGGCTAAGATCTTCATCCGTCGATAATTTCGAAAGCTAAGATCGTAGAAATTCTTTATATTAAAAATATTATAACATTATATAATAAAATATTGACATATAAATTATTAATTCAATATTATAATAGTCGACGATCCTAGCCTTCGAAATTACCATCAAATTAAATTTGTCGATAATTTTGAAGGTCAGAATCATCAGTATTTGAAAATATAATAAATATATTTTAATAAAACTGGCATAAGATTAATATTTTAACATTACAATTTTCGACGGTCTTGACTTTTAAAATTATCGACGAATGCAAATCTGTCGATAATTTCGAATATCAAGACTGTCGATATTAAATATATAATAAATATATCTTAACAAAATATGGGTATATGATTAATATTTTAATATTAAGATTTTTTACGATTCTAACTTCTGAAATTTCCGACGAATATAAATTCTAAAGATCGGGACAATTGATATTTAAAATTATAATAAAATATATTTTAAATACCTTATCTCCCTCTCTACTTGTCGCTCTCTCCGTCTCTCTCTTTCCTTCTCTTTCTCTTCCTCTCTCTCACTCTTGGCTCTGACGTCCACTGACTTTGGCAATTCCGCGATTCTGACAATGACACAATGGCTTCGACAATAGCAAACCTCGGCAGCGACCAAATCCCTCTCTCAACTCTCTCTTCCTTTCCCTATCTATTAGGAAGATCGACCATCTGCAATTAGATCCAGCCACTTAGCAATCAAATCTGGTCTGATCAGATCAATCCAATTGCGACCTGATAGTAAGCCCATTCCAAACATTGATCTGCCCTTTCTCACTATTCACATGTGTTGGTTGATATATCATTCAGTAGCTCTCGCACAGCCTAGAATTTGATACAATTTCCTATGACCATTTGCATTTGTGCGGATGCCTTTTGTCCTCGTTTAGGCTTTAATATGTAGTTTATGCTTCCCTGAATCAAAACTAAGAACCTTAGCTACTTGCATATTATCGTATTTTTATCTCTAATGCATAATCATATTCGAGAAAGAACCTATGCTTAAACAGTGTACACAAACTTTATTGAAATTTTTGTTTAACTAGTTTTTTTATTGTTGTTTGGGATTTTTTAATTGTCAAATCTGCAAAGACTAAGATAAATTTTTTTAGTTATTTTCATCTAAACCAACAAAATTCATGCATTAATAGCTTCCACTATGATTAATTACTTAATGTGGCGATGAACTCCACATATTTGGCCAATTGCACAACTATACTTTTTTAATCTTACTTTGAAGCAAGCTATTATTTCCAAAATAATTGGTGAATACAACCAACTATCATTAAGAATTTCATCTTTGAACCAAAAACAAGTTATTGGTAGGTCTTCGAGTTGCCTCTTCGCTTAGTGCACTAGAATATAAAATAATTGATGTTGTTCTTCTTAACAACTAAATTTTCAAAAAAATTGGTTAGCACATTAAATTTAACATGATATCAGAATTGGAAGTCAAAAGTTCAAACCTCTTTAAACTCTTATTAAAAATGTATTTTTCCCCTTTATTATCCACGTGATGGGTTGGGGCTAATCCAAAGTTGTGGACAATTCACATGCATTACAAAAAAAAATGTAATTTTCTGACGGCCACGGTTGTCGAAAATGAGGCAAAATCCGTCGAAAAATATAATTTCAGACGAATTTATCAACGATAAAAATCCGCGCCAAAACTAGGCGTTGTAAATTTTTTCCGACGGTTACTAAACGAGCTGTCGAAACGTTTCGACGACTGAAACCGTCGGATTCGATAGTTTTGATGGTCTGAACCGCCGGAATCATTAAAAAATTAAAATTAATTTCATTTATTTATAAAAAAACAAAAAATAATTTCTCTTGCATTAATTTCATTTATTACGTAAATGAATTTCATTACAAATTAAAAGTTATAATTTATATTTCTAACATTTGAAATTAATTTTTTAAAAAAAATGAAATTGAAAATCACAAATTCATAAATAAAAATCACAAATTCGTAAAAGAAATTTGTAAACGTCATTACATCGTCATTACAAAATTATACATTTATTTCACTCATCGTCGTGCTCCTCGTCGTCGAGCTTGCCATGCATCATTTGACGCATCATTTTTTTTCATCTCTTTCCTTTGAGCTATTGCCATGCGTCGCTCTCATTCTTGAAAATCTTGTTCGAACTCCTATCTGATCTCTGACTGACCTCTTGTCTGAGCTCCTGTCGGACATTCGATAAACATTGTTCCCACGTATTGTCAAACATACACTGAATAGCTTGACTCGGGGAACTATATATCGATTTACGATCATATCCAATATATGCACTACTAATAGATGATCTAAAACTGTAAATGCTAACCTTCTTGATACTGATGTGATCTGTCTAAAGTTGTCGAGGAGTCAGTGGTATCGTCCCCTCCTACGTGGCCTGCATAATATGCTCGGCTTCTCTTGTTTTGTAACCCTACTGAAAATTAGAGAAACAAAACCAACTATTTTCACATCACGAATTTAATATCGTATGTTATCAACTATTTTTTTACCCATGTCTCCCAAGCAAACGATGAAACTCATTCTTTATTTTTTTCTGATGGATTCTGAAAAATATCTCATCCATAGTACATATTTTACCCGTCTCTTTCTCGTGGAATTAAAACATTCAATTAAAGTATTTTACTTAAATATAATAATTTATTAAAAAAATTTACCATTTTTTTGCAATTGTGGTCGTGGATATACATCCACCCACATATAGGCAGGCTCCATGGTCGGACTCTCAATTTGTCTTTGTTTTTTTGCATTTAGATTTATACTCCTCGGTATACCACTTGCCTAACAATTTGACTCAAACGGACCCAATTGGGTCGTTCTCTTGTAGCTCATGCATCAGAGAGCATCGAGGATAATCTTTTTTAGCACTGAGAATAAAAAGCCCTCCACATTTGTGCTCAGGATCCCACCACACATCAACCTTCAACCAAACATAAAAATAAATTAAATAATATGAATATGGAACTAAATTAATTAATTATAAATTGAAATGACCCAAATTAGCTTCTTAGGATACTTGGAATTCTTTAAATAACATTTATCTTATGGCATATGGAACTTTCCTCTATGTAAGCCATGCTTTAGTATACATATGCTGTATTACCTTGGTACAAGCGACAGCCGCAGGTTTAGATAGTACAAACCTTTAAAAACATAAAATTATAATTACAAATTATTATATGATGTAAAAAATATAAAATATTATATTATAGGACTTACCCTAAATTACCATATGGTTATACGTATGCTTTAAACCCACGATTTGATGAGGTTACATCTAAAGGCTCAATCGGAAATTGTGTCTCCACGTCTACAATATCAGGAGCTCGAATGGGCTCATCGTCGGAGGAAGGAGCTAATGCCCGTGGGTGGTCTAGGCATCATGTTTGAAGAAGTATCTTTAAAAGGAGTGACCTTCTCCCTTCCCTTATTCTTTCCTTTCCCAAAACAAAACATCTACATCAAACAAAATTTAATGCATAATAAATTTACAAGTCATGCAGTAATTACTATAGTTGCATCATAATAACCTGACGTTTGGCTATATGTTGTGTTGCATTGTCAGGAATTGAATTGTAGGTATAACTCGAGACCAATTCCTAATATCTGGAGATGCTTTCGAAAAAGAAACAAATTAATTCACTTATTGTTTCATTTCTAAATTTGTGTTCATTATTTTAAACACTCACGAGAAAGTAAAGAATATGGAAACGAATCATGCTCTTCAGGAATTCATCGGTCCAAATGATCATTAGCATGCATCGCGAACTATGTTTGAAATTTAAAAGAAGCTCTTATACAACCATTTGAATAGAAGATATCTTACCGATACATATATAATATATTATAATACTAGGTATATCACAATTACATATATAATATATATTATTTAACATTTTGATGATTATAATCATCAAAAGTTAAATAAATAATATAAAATATTAATACAAATTTTGACGATTCAAATCGTTGGAGGTTCTCTTAACCCTCTGAAGTTTCGACGATCCGAACCATCGAAACATCCAAAAATATTATAATAATAGTTATATTACTGTTGCATATATAATATATATTATTTAGCATTTTGACAGCTATAACCGTCGGAAGATAAATAAATAATATAAAATATTAATTCATATTCCAACAGTTCGAATCGTTCCGATGATTCCCTTAACCCTCAGAAGTTCCGACGATCTGAACCTTCAAAACATACAAAAATATTATAATAATAGGTATATTACTATTACATATATATAATATATATTATTTAATGTTCAGAGGGTTAGAATCATTGAAAGTTAAATAAATAATATAAAATATTAATTTAAATTTCAACGGTTCAAATTGTTGGATGTTCCGACGGTTCCCTTAACCCTCAAAAGTTTCGCCGGTTCGAACCGTCAAAATATACATAAATATTATAATAATAGGTATATATTAGCGCTACATATATATAATATATATTATTTAACGTTCCGCCGGCTAGAATTGACGGAAGTTAAATAATTAATATAAAATATTAATTCAAATTTCGATGGTTCTCTTAACCCTCGAAAGTTCCGACGGTCCAAATCGTCGAAACATACAAAAATATTATAATAATAGGTATATTATCATTACACATATATAATATATATTATTTAACATTTCGACGATTAGAACCGTCAAAAGTTAAATTAATAATATAAAATAATAACTCAAATTCTAATGGTTCGAACCGTTGAAGGTTGCGACTGTTCTCTTAACCCTCGAAAGTTCCGACGGTCAGAACCGTCGAAACATATAGAAATATTATAATATTAGGTATATTACTCTTACACATATATAATATATATTATTGAACGTTCGACAGTTAGAACCGTCGGAAGTGAAATTACTAATATAAAATATTAACTCAAATTTTGACGGTTCGAATCATTGGAGGTTTCGATGATTCTCTTAACCCTCAGAACTTTTGACGGCTCGAATCGTCGGAACATTCAGAAATATTATAATAATAGGTATATTACCGTTACATATATTATACTATATATTATTTAACGTTCCGATGAAACTTATAATAACAGCAGCTATATGATATAAATGCAATGTAATATGTATATATTATATGATAGTATACATACCGACAGTAAATGGTGAAATCTTGTACTACAAGAGATAGTAGCATGATTCGGATAAATGATGAAATCATATTCAGTTCAATTTTTATGTTGGTAATCTTATATGACACTTCGTTGTATAATTGAAAAAGTAAGAAATGATATATAATGGTATAACTTTTTATATATGAAAGAATATATATGTTGTAACAGTTCAAGTATACTACATGGTATATAACAATTGAAGTATACTATATAAATGGATGGCTCTATGGTTAACGATGATATTCGAACATTGACTTAAAGAATAAGTGAACTCATTTTATACGAATGAATCTATCATGTCTGAAGAATATATTAATTAATAATTTTTTAGTAGATTTATCATCAATTTATTATTATAATTGATTTATACATTGTACGTCCACAAATTTTTATGCTTTACAACATATAACGTATTAATTAGAAATTAAAATTAGTAGCAAAAAGTTATGTAATTGTGTAATGTTATTCGTATTTTCCAAAATATATGTAATCAATTAATCATCATTTGAAAGTTTTCTTGCATGATAATATAAATATATATTTTAAATAAAATAATCATCCAACATTAATTGTTCAATTAATATGTTGTAATATATAAAATGTAAATGCATTGTTGAATTATATTATATTCAAGTACATTATATTATATTAATGGAATGAAACTATATAAAATGTATATAATAATAGTACGGACGGTTGCAATCGTAGATCTGTCAGAACTTCGGACGGTCTGAGCCATCGGAACATAACATAAAAAATTACTATAACCACCCACCTTATTTCGACAATTAGGACCATCTAAAGTTTCATCGGATTCGATCGCTTTGAAGTTCCGACGGTTGTAACCGTTAGAAGGTCAGACGGTTGCAATTGTTGGAAAACTCTCCATCCATACTTACGACGAATATATGTATCTGTCGAAAATTCCTTCGGTACTTCGAAAGAAATTTTGCCCGTCGGAAACTAGCAGTCGAAAATTAATGTTTTTCTTGTAGTGCATGACAGAGAATGTTAAGAATACAAAATTATTAATATTATTTTTCTTAACTTAAACTTTTTTAAAAAAATAATTAGCATATCAAGTTTAACAATACTTAGTTTGCAAATAGAGATTTTAACTTGTTACAAAACTCATTACAAGAAAATGAGGAATTTGTCATTCAATATTTGCAATGACTCTGCAATTTACGAAGAATTTTGGGATGGTAAAAAAAAGCTATCCGCGATTGTGCCGAATAAGAAATCCGTCAAAAATATATTAGTGGTATTTCTTTTCAACAAATAGATTCTTCGCAATTTTGACAATGTTTTAAATGAAGAATTTGCCATCGAATATTTTTTATGGCTTATATTTATGAAGAATTTTGGGATGACCACAAAAATCTTTGAGCAAGTGCGGCAATAAAAGATTCCGTCGATGGCGGCTGTTCTTTTCGATAAATAGATCCTTCACAATTTTTTTAGTCAGCCTCATCTATGTGGAAGATCTAATTTGTGCTACGCGTATTATCCATCAAAATAAGTTCACCATCAAGTTTAATTAAATCAACCCATATTAAGTATCTAACAGTGATATGTCTTTCAACAATTGAATGTAATCAAATTCAAAATCTTACTTAAAAAAATAAGAATCGTTTGTCACCTTAATCCCAATTGATAAATCCTTCACAATTTTTTATAGCCAAAACCCACCCCAAATATCGAAAAATGTACCAGTAAGAGATAGGGGTGAAAGTAGTTCGGATCGGATAGTTTTTATATCGAAAAACCGATCTTTAAATTTTAGATAATTTTTTACAACATAAAAATCACCCTAATTTTTTTTGAAAAAAAACCGACCTAGGGGCCTCAATTTTTTTAATCGAGGACCTACTAAAAATAATATTTTTTAAAAAATTAATAGACATTAAATACATCACAAACTATATTTTAAAAATTAATATTTATGTTCACAAGGCTAAACTATCATATTATCACATTATAATTTAAAATATTATAGTCAATTTTATACAAATTTTATTAAAATAGATTAATAACTTGATGATATTCAAATTTAACTATAACATAATAAGTCAACAACATACTTAATCTAATAAATATGGGTAAAAAATATAAAACTATGAATATTACATAAAAAATTATATAATATTTTATAAACTATATTTGATTCGGATCGAACTCCTCCGATTTTTTTATTAGGAACCCTAATTTAAAATTTTAATTATTCTAAAAAATAAGTCTAATTTTTAATTGGAGTCCGGATTTACAATTTTTTGGGGTCCATCTTTTCGGTTTAGATTTTTTGGATGGGTAGATTTTTTCTTAGGCCCCTAGTAAGAGATCTGACAATAATATTATATATATATATAATTTTTTTATGGATTCTTCCTTTGTCATTTGTCATGGAGTTTAAGTCTGTTGCAAATTTTGATGAAAGGCTTCACAAACAATTTGAAAATAAATTATTATTAAATATATTTTAGTATTTTAGACTTTCGGAATCTCGAGGTCCAATATATTATGTTATCATATAAATTTTTTATCTATCCTTCCTTCGTAATATATTATGTTATCTTATAAATCCATCACAATTTGTGGAGAAAAACATCATAAATTTAAAAATAGTGTATTATTAAACCTTAGAATTTCCAGGATTCAATATATAATATGTGAAATTATAAATTTTCGATGGATACATCTTTGGCAATTTGTAACGGATTTTTATTTCATCACAAATTGCAAAGTAAAAGTTATGAAAGAAATTAAAAATAATATATTATTAAATATATTTTAATATTTCATACTTTCGAATTCTTGAGGTTCAACTAGGAGTGAAAGTGGTACAAGTCGGGTCGATTTTTAAATCACAAAAGCCATCCTAAAATTATTTAGAAAAAAACCATCATCTAGCGGATCGATTTTTTCAGGTGATTTTTACGTATTTAATTTTATAACTAAATTAAAATTAAAATTAACTTATTTAATTTTATAACTAAATATAAGATATAGTGTTAAAAGTATCAAATTAGAGTTTCATAATACGATAGGAATATATTAAGCTATATAAAAAATTATTACACCAGAAATAAAATAATTGATTACATCTAAATTAATTATATAAATAAAAATTAATAAATAAAAGCGGACTCCATGAGCACTTACGATTTTTTCGAGTGGGGCCAGTTTAAGCGAGTCGGTTTTGTTTATTTAAAAATCGTCCTAAATCGTATTCGGTCTCTTAATTTTTTTATTTTTTTGAGTCGATTTTTCGATTCGGTCGGATTTTTCTTACACCCCTATGTCCAATATATTATGTAATAATATAAATTTTAGCAAATATTTTCTTCGTAGTGTGTCCATAAAAAATTTGACAAAAAACATGATTAAGTATATTTTTAATATCTCAGACCTCAGGATTCCATAGGATATATTATGTTATAATATAAATTTTCAAGGAAATCTTCTTTTACAATTTGCAATGAATTTTAAATCCTAAATTTTTTCTTTCAAAATTTGTAAAAAAATTGAAAATAATATAATTTTGAGAGAATTTCTCTATCTCCTCTCTGTCCGTCATTCTCTTTTTATTTTTATAATCAATTTTTTATTTATGAAAAGGATGTCAGGATCCAACTTATATCGATCTAATAATTATGCACACGATCCATGTTTTGAAGGTCGATCTTACCGAGCTTAACTAATTCGATATGGACCCTTTGCCCATATCCAATGACTTTTGATATGGATCTTATGTTATATATGTATTAATTAATTAAATAGAAACCTCTTTTTACACCGATGATGATAATCTAAAATCTTATTTATTCTCCGTTAAGATGAAATATTTGAATAACCGAGAAATTTAATTCCAAAACATTTTTCACATTACGCGAATCGGAAGCGTGACCATTTGTGCCTAAAAAAAGAAGTATAATGTGGCCATCGATAGTGCGGACGAAGACGACAAGAATTAGAGCACGAATCTTTGCTTTCATTCAATTCCATCGTAAATCATATAAGATAGGAGTTGACTTTGGTGATTTGAAATTAATTATTAGCCGAGAGTCTCGACCAATTAGATTCGGAATGCTTGTTAATTTTTTAGTTCGAGACTGTTTGTTTTTTGTATTTTTATTTGAGATTAGATCAAGTAAAAGCAGCTCGTAACATGTATTTGTAGTACATCACAAAATGATCGTGATAGGATTTTGAAGTAAATTGATTTATATATATTCTCTTTATAGTAGAATAATATATATATATATATATATATATATATATATATATATATATATACGTATGTCATTTGTGTTATGTACACCATGCATGATCTAATATATAGTTTTCTTGAAATGAATCCGTCCTTGATTGACAATGCATCTGTCCAGCCAATGAAAGAAATCATGAATAAATAATTTTTTGTGAAATTTTTTTACCATCATTACTATGATTTTGATTTCACGCCATACGCCGAATGAGTTTCCGATTTTTCTTATTTGTTTAACGATCAAATCCGAACATTCTTAAATGTAGGGCTGAGCAAATTCGGACCGGGTCCGCTGAGTTCGGGTTTCAGCGGACCCGGTCTCGATCCGAATTATGCCGGGTCAAAATTTTTTTAACTCGGTACCGGACCCGAACCCGGTCAGATCCAGTTCCGGGTCAGACTCGACAATACAGGAAAATCACCGGATTTGCGATCGAAAATGAATCGGCTCATCATGTCCGGCACTCGGATCGGCCGCTAGTGGCCAAATCCGACGCCTGACGGCCGGATCATCGCTAGTGGACAGATCCGATCGTCATCGGGTGCCTGGCGGCTGATCGAGCGCCTGGCGGTCGGATTTGGCCACTCTGGCCACTAGCGGTCGATCCGGCAGCCGACTGCCAAATTCGGCGGCGCCTGACGGTCAGATCTGACAACCAAGCGGCTGATCCGGCCACCAGGCGTCGGATCTGGCCGTTGGCGACTGGATGTAGCAGTCAGGCGCCAACGACCGATCGGACTGTCAGACGATCGGATCGGCCGTCAGTCGTCAGACGGCCGGATCTGGCCACCAATGGCCAAATCCGGCCACTAGGCGGCCGGAGGAGCGAGAGAGGGAGTAAGGAGAGGGGAAGGGCTGCCGGAGGAGAGACGTTCGTCGGAGTCGCCGCCGTCGCCGCCATCGAGAGAGGGAGAGGGGTGTCGAGCGAGACGTGAGACGAGGAGAGAGATGAGAGAGAGAAAGTCACATGTGAAATGAAGGAAAGAAATGGCCGGCGGGTTTATATAATGAATAATAAATCGGGTTGGGTCCGGGTCGGGTATTTGCACTCCAGACCCGGTCCTGACCCAAAACTTGTCGGGTTTTTCACCCATTAGACCCGGGCCCGGACCGGATCTTATCTGGGCCGAGTTTTTATACCGGTCCATCGGGTCGGTGTGGATTAGGTCGACTCGGTCGACCCGGTCCGTGCTTAGCCCTACTTAAATGAGCAAAATTTCCTTACCATTTTGACAACACAGAATCACATATTGAACTTGATGTGTTTTTTTTAAAAAATTGTCCTAAATTATTTAAATGTGTGCTATCATCAAAATTTATATAACTATAGAGCAAATTGTCTTCTTGATTAGGTGAATACATGGGTCACATTTTTTTTTGGTAAAGGTACACAAAGCCAATGTCACAATTATGTTTGGTATTGATGCAATAATTAAAATCTATCATCGTTTCCAAACGCAGTTTTATTTGTTGGGTGTATTAGTCAAGAATTCTCTTACCCTTGACATTTAATGAGTGTATTTTTTAAATTTCAAGTGTGCTCCTCAAGCAATCAAAATCATAAGTGCTGTGTCTTGTTAAACTATATATATATATATATATATATATATATATATATATATATATATATATATATATATATATATAGCACGAGGGCAAGTGGTGTGTGCAAAACCAACAGATTTATTCCTTGTTCAGTTCTTCTAGGAGAGTTTCTTTCTTACCTAAAATAAAATTTAGAATTCGATTATTACGTATATAATATTTCCATTTGATAGTTTTATTTATCATAATTAGACGTATTATTGGATATTAACAAATTTAACAGGAGTAAAACTTCTGACTCTGGGTTCGCATTATTCTTAGTCAATGGAATACCATTATTCTTAGTCAATGGAATACCACCAAGGACAACATTTGTTATTACAAAAACCATTGGCGCACTAATCATGTTCAAAAGTTTTATATTTAGTTTTAATAAAGAAATAAACAACATATTAAATATGTCTCAACTCCCTCTCCAACAATGACAACAGATTCGGAAAAAGTTTTATTACTGTATGCCAGCATTATTTTTAAAGTAATAATAAAGTTTTATAATTAAATAAAAAATAAATGTTAGAAGTGCAACCTTTAAGTCAAGGTACAAAATTTAAATTGTAACACATTATTTTGTATATAAAATGCCATAGTTTCATCCATTTTGATCATAAAATAAATCAAATAAGAACAATGTCAATCTTGGGTTCATGCGGCATTAAGAGGTTACTTGGCCACAAGTTAGAGTCTCGATTCACCGTCGAATTCTAATGTGATCTCGAGTGGCACGTTTAACAAGATTTTTAACAAAAAATTTTACATTATCGAATAGTCGAACTTAAGAATCATTTTAAAGTACCATAGCCTCATCCATTTTGATAATAGAATAAATCAAATAAAAGGCATTCTAAACTTAGGAAATTTGTAATGGCATTTGACTTTATTAAGAAAGTTCCAACGATTAGACTGTGGTTCAAACATTTGAATTTATTAGCTAAGAAAGTCTAAGCAAAATAGACATTAATTTGAATACACGAACTTTTTTGAGAACCTTTTTTTCTAAAAGATTGGACAATCCGTAGTCGATCAGAATGTTTGAAAAATTAGAATCCTAAGATCCTTGTTGCCATGATCGAACATCTGCCCAAGAAGACTAATTAAATGTTCAAAATTTGAAAGTATTAAACATCCAAACATCCTCTATCTATCTAGATAAAACACCTTAAAGTTCGAACATGTGTCCATAAGTTTCCAGACGTCCGTATATTTCGAGATGTCTTAAACAATCATATCATTTACTTGCAAAATATCCTCGATATCAACAAATCATACCGATATCTGAAAGAAAATGATGAATAAATAGATGAATAATAACAACAAATCACATACAGATAAAAACACACTGATTTTACGTGATTTCAAAATTATCTCTCAAGTCCATGGCCGTCTTAGAGTTTCACTCTATAGATGTCTCAACTTTTTCAATTACAAACATTACACCAATCCCTCACTATATGATGCATAACTACCTCCACATATGAGTCTTGAGCAATAATCAAGGATAACAGAATATATATCTTAATATCAACATAACTCCATATCTAACAAAGTAGTTATAATAATCACTCAATTTCTTCATATTACAAAAAAGTTATAATCTCTCAGATTCTCTCTACCATAACTCAATAAATTAGTTAAGCCCACACATATTGATTCATGATCTTCTTATTGATCCATACTATTTATTCAAGTGGCTTATACTATTATATGACCGATTGATAATCTATATGAACATATAGATTAAATTTTATGTATAATATCAAATTGATTTTCTTATCAATTTTCAAATATTTTCGCTTGACTTGATTATCCATCAAATTGGCCATAAAAATAATAATAGGTAAAGAAGATAAAATTAAAAAATAAAAATTGTCATTAGTTATGTGTATGCAAAGGATAATTAAATAATTATGTTAAAAGGAGGGACAAGTGTAGCCGAAGGCAAAGTATACGTGGCCTTTGTGTGATTGGCTCTATTCTAAATAACAATAATAATTCCACTTAAGAGAGTGATGTATTCTTCTATTAAAAAGGATATTTGTTATGTCAATAATCCCCCACTGAGTTTGTGATATATTGTATCATTTTTTTTATGCGTCCCTGGAGGGAGGCCTCGATGGTGCTGTCGCTTGAGTTTGTGATATATTGTATCATTTGCTATTGTCACTCAAAGATCGAAATGTCATGAGTTCAAATTTCAGAAACATATGTGCCATTTTATTTTCATTCTTTTTTTTTTCTTGCATTATGTTTATAACCTCTCTTTGTAATTGAAAAAAAGTGAAGAATTCTTTTAAAAATTAAAAAAAGATGCAAAAAGAAAGAATTAAAAGAAAGATGAAAAGAATGAATTATTGAACTTGACAGAGCAAATTTCATAGTCATGTTATTAAAGAATGAAGAATGACGTATGGTTATATTACTATTTATAAATGGCATCAATTCATTGGTCATTTCTATAAAAAAATCGATGAATTGATTAATGTTAGGAAGAAAGAATGTTGATTTAATTATTTTAATGTTGGTTACTCATTGATTGATCTATGGTTCTCGATGTCAAAGAAAGAACTATTATTATAACTGAAATAACATTAAAGCTTTATCGAACGTAAGTTCGAAGATTACTAAATGTTTATTCATTGTTTCATCCGTTACTCTATTTTATCGTTTCACTAGCGCTATACCTCAATGTCATATAAATTTATATAAAATTTTATATGACTTATCTTTATTCTTATGTACATTACTATCTTGATAAGAATGTAAAAGTATGATTATTGTTATCACAAGAATGATACTAAAACATATTCAACGTTGATTTTATCGTTATTCTATTGTTATTATTATATTCTACTCTCGAGATAATATTTGCATATTCATAGTTATGTCATTCACTAAATAAACAATATGATTATTATATTGATTCATATTTCATACGATTGTTATACAAATGTTTATTATCACAAGTAATCTCTTTCTTATTATGAATTTAATGCTTGTGCTACCTCTTTTAATAGATAACACTATCAATTATCAGACATTCATTCATTCATGATATTGGATGATAGATTTATTGATTAAAATAATTTGATCAATCATTCATTATGAATCGAATGATGATAAGTGGTTTGATTGTGCTATTCCTTAAATGAGAGCACAATCATTTTTTCTTTTATTATTATTATTATTATTATTATTATTATTATTATTATTATTATTATTATTATTATTATTATTATTTCGACGTTTATCGAAGAATTATTTTCTCAGTATCAATTTTTGCTTGTACATTATTTTTGTAAAGACGATTGACAATGTCTACATTATATTATGTCTTTATTTCAATTATTAAATTATATTAAAAATATCAAATTTGAAATTCTTGCTATATGATTATTTGAGATTATGAAGTCACTTAGATTAATTATCGAGTTTCCACTTTTTATTATAAATATCTTATATCTTATCATTTTAAATTTTAAGTGGATGTTAGTCTATTAGGGGGGTGAAAGTTATTCGGGTGATTTTTTGAACTAAAAAAATTGAACTTAAAATTTTGGTTGAATTTTTAGCGCATAAAATATTATTCTAATTTTTTCCCGGTAGGAAAAAATACAACCTACTTGGCCTCAATATTTTTGGATCAGGACCTACTTTAAAATAATATTTTTTTAAAAAAAATATAAACATTAAATATATCACGTAAATGTTTTAAAAAATAAAATTTAACTCTAAGTTTATTTATTTAATGTAAATAAACTAAAATAACATATTATTATATCATAACTGAAAATATTCTATTTTGTCCAAACTTTAGTAAATAAATTAATAACTTAATCACATTCGAATTAAAAATTTAAGTAAAGTTACAAGTATTTAAAAAATTAATTATAATAATTTTGAAAAAGGTATTTGATTTCGGGTCAGACTCCTCTATTTTTTTATAAGGAGCTCTAATTTAAACAAGTGGTTTTATTTATTTCGAAAGATTAATTTAGTTTTAGTGGGAATTCATATTTTATATTTTTTTGGATTTTTTTTGGTTTAGTTAAAATTTTCGATCCTTCTATTTTTACTTACACACCCTAGTAAATGTCATTGTTATCAGTTGCATAAAGCTGAATTTTGGGAGTTTATTTCTCTCCTCTTTTCTCTCTCTCTCCGGAGTCACTCTCGCAAGTCACAGCACAAAGTCGTCGCCTCCTCTCCCCTCATCCGCTATCTTCCTATTATCCGTTTTAAAATTTTAATGACGTTCTTTTAAACTATTTTATTCTCCAGTTAAATAATTCTTTATGTCGTTCAAAATTGGCATGGCAGTCAAAGTCAAAGAATAAAATTATTTTAAAAAAGTGACATTACATCAAGTTTAAGGGTGACAATACATAGATCCACCGTTAGGCTGGATCCGACAGTAATAAATCGATCACCGCAGTTTACATCGCATTGCAGCGCAGTAAGTGCGCTGTAAAATCAGTGTCCTCTTAATTAAATCAAATGTAAGTAACATTATTGTTTATAAAAATATAGTACTAAGCTGGACACCATGCAAGTATATATGCAACCACTTTGGGTCTCATATTAAATTCAATCGAAATAATAAAAATTTAATCTAAATAAAATGAAGAAGAAATTAAATCCCGCGATCAAGTCGGCGGCTACTGCTATCGACCCGACAAGACTGTAATCTCAGACATCGTGACGTCGTCCATCGAGTAACCCGACGACGTCGACGGCTCCGGTATCAGCAACAGCTGCTGCATCAACGTCTGTGCGCCGCCGCCTCCCCGCCGCGCGTCATCAGCGGCGGGCACGAAGTGTTCGGCGGACAGGAGGTCGGAGACGATCATCCCCGTCTCCGGCGGTGGCGTCTCCACCAGCATCCTGCCTTCGAGCATGTCCACCACCCGCGCCATGCTTGGCCGCTGCTTCTCCTCCTCCTGTATGCACCACAACGCAACGTGCACCAGGGTCCGCACCTCCCTCTCCTCCGCCTCCCGCGCCACCCTCCCGTCCACCACCTCCATCACCCGCCCCTCCCTTACCATCTCGCTCACTATCTTCGGGAAGTACGAGAACTTCCTGTTACCAGATGCCGCCGTGGCCGTCGCTGCTGCGCCGCCGCCGGCGACGTCGAAGTCGCTATCGCTTACAGTCAGAAGAAGGTTCCTCCGTCCGCCGACGATCTCGAGCAGTACCATCCCGTAGCTGTAGATGTCGCACTTCTCCGAGATGCCCGTGCCGATGAACCACTCTGGCGCCAAGTAACCCCGCGTTCCCCGGACCGTCGTCACCACCCGGCTCTCGTCCCTCCCCATCAACTTCGACAGTCCGAAGTCGGCGACCACCGCACGGAAGCTCTCGTCGAGCAGAATGTTCTCCGGCTTAACGTCCAGGTGCAGGACTCGAGCACGGCAATCGTTGTGGAGGTAGGACAAAGCCTTCGCGACGTCGACGGCCACGCGGCACCTCAGCGGCCACGGCAGGCACCGCCGTCGACTGGGCTCGGGTCCGGAGAAGATCCACTTGTCCAACGATCCATTCTCGACGAACTCGTACACGAGATAACGGGGGCCTCTGCGGGGGACAAGGCAGTAGCCCAGTAGGCGGATGAGATTGACGTGCTGGACGCTGGCGATGGCCGAGACCTCCGTCTTGAACTCGCGGTCACCGTACTCCGCTTCCTCGATCCGTTTCACGGCGACGGCGGTGCCGTCGTCGAGAATCCCTTTGAAGACCGCGGCGGAGGAGCCGCGGCCGATGATGGACTGGAAGTTGTCTGTGGCCGCCTCGAGGGCCTCATAGGAGAACCTAATGGGCAAGCCCGCCACCTTACGGAGGAAACTGTACTGCACGCGCATCTCTTCGCCTTCGACGGCGGACCGCCTGACCATGGACATCTGCCGCCTGTACAGCGTGGAGTACAACGCCAGTACCCAAACGAAGATGGCGAAGATGGCGGCGAGCTCGATTCCGGCGACGACGAAGAAGACAGTGGAGAGGCCGAGGCAGAGCCAGAGGACAATCAGCACGATGAGGAGGCTTATGACGGATGAAGTGGCGACGACCTTGGCATTCCAGGCGTCCATTAACTCAGATTGCTATTTGTTCCTTGCTGCGCGCCGGCTGTTGCTGGAAGTGGGGGTGCATGGCGGACGCAACGCTCCTTACAACAGCGGCTGCTGGCGAATTGGTCGACTGCGTGCATCCGCCATGGTTGATGCTAGTGGAGACGAAGAGGACGGGGATCAAGTAATGAAGCAGATCGGCCGCATAGGTGGGTATGATCTGGAGTAAAGAGGGAGGCAAAGAAGGGCCATGAGCATTAACTCAAGGGAGCTGATGCTGACGACGATGCCTCACCAAATCCGCTCTCTTCTTTAATATTCTGCGACCCGGTCTCGCGTGTGAACACCATCGTTTGCTTACCAACTATTACTGAACATTTCTCTTTGGTGATTTCACCGCTATTGTTTTTTTTTACCTTGATAAATTTCTTGTAATATGTTTAAGCAAAAGAATTTATAGAAAGGACAATTCTAGTCATGTATTAGTAATTTAGACTAAGGAATAAGTACAGATATAGGACAGTACAACTATCGAAACTGGATTACCCATATATGACATAAGTTAATGTGTATAGGTAGCATGGACTTTGACATTCTAATCTTTCTTTCCTCTAGAAACTTTGACTCTCTATTTTTTTATATTGTAGTCATATGAATCAAAATTTCCCCCTAGATTTGTAAACAAGAAAGTGCCAAATTCCATAATGACAAATTCAGTGCTTCTTTATTTTATAATTTTTGTTTCTTCTTGTACTAAACACAAAAAAAGGAGAGTAGGAATTCGTTGATTTTATAATAAGATCTTCAACGATATGTGTGTTGTGTAGTAAGTTAATTTCTTTTTTGTAATGAAACTAAAAAAATGACAAATTCATGCACGTTTGTTTTCTTTCAAAATTGACATCCATGTTACGGGAAATACTAGGAGAGTAGGAACTCGCTGATTTTGTACATTTTTTAGTCTGCCCAAACCTACAAGCAAGCATTAATCAACTTAGACCAAGGATGAGATCAATGCAAGGATTACCTCTATTTATTTATTTATTCGTACATAAGACTCCATCTACCTTTCATACTTGATTGAAACACTTGTTGCACTGAGATATGCTAATCCTGCATGAACAGGGGAATCGACACTAGAACTACCTTGGTAATTCCTCTATTATCAATCGGAGTTACAGGACCCAGCAAATATATTTCAAACAGAGTTGACTTTCTCAACTCGACCTTTTTTTTTCAGTTACCATGGACCTAACTCGACCTATATATTTTGTTATACATTTATATTGCGAGTACGACATGTGCTATTTGATAACTATTTGATATGGAGGAGTTCCTTCTATAACGCGTTCTTAAATAAAAACAAGCAGGAATTTATCGATCCCTTTATGCAGGATGGATCAATTTGAATATGCTTTACATTTCCAATGAAAACATTGCAATGCTTCAGTGTTAGTCCTGGATTGCTGTCTGATCTCATAATATGCAGCTTTCACTGAAGATGCGATGGCACTCTGGATTGATCTCAAGGAGAGATTTGAAACGGAAAATGTAACGTCCGACTCTTCAAACCTAAATTCAAAATTTTAAAAAAACATTGAACGAGAGAATCGGGGATCCCCCCCCCACCCTCCATTCTCCCACAACTCGGAGAGGGGCGACAGGGGTCATAAGAGGGAGTGAAGAGAGCTGCTCACCCCTTTGGACTCCCCTTCCGCCGCCACAACTCCACTCTCTCTCTCTCCTCTGCATTCTCTTCTTCTCCTCCGACGAACGACGATCGGCGACCATGAACGAGTGGCGCAAGGCACGAACAATCCAATGATCGACGATCCTTCAGCGCACAATCGACGCGCATGAGGATCGGCCCGCACCCTCTCGCCGGACAACGATGATCAGAGGCGCAAAAAGCGACGCAAGCGGCGCAAAAAGCGACGCAAGCGGCGCAAGGCACGAACAATCCAACGATCGACAATCCTTCAGCGCACAATCGACGCGCACGAGGATCGGCCCACACCCTCTCGCCTGACAATGACGATTAGAAGCGCAAAAAGCGACGCTCAGACCGTCGGCGAATTGAATCGAGAAAAGAAGGTACCCTAGACATTCTAGTCCTCATAGGTCATAATTTGATAATCGTATAAGGTGTATGACGACTCCATGTCGATCTAGAGTACAAAAACTTCATCTTTCATATTATGATTGTCATGAGGCGATGACCGGAGAGGAGGAAGAAAGCGGGCACGATCCCGCGCACCAACAACTCGGCTCGAGTCACGAATGACCCCGCCCGGGTCATTACAGAGCATGGCCCGAGTATCATTATACTCGGCCCCAATCGTCTTGCCGATGGTGTCGCGATAAAACTATGCAAATGACTCGATTGAGTCGAACCCCGACTCGGCCTGGGTCGCACCAATCAGTCGACTGAACCGAGAGCCAGCTCGATCGGGATGGCGGCCGAAGTACCGCCCGCAGCTCGATCTGAGTCAGAACTCAAACCGTACAGGGTCATGCACTAAAATCCCACGTCGAAAACCTGACCCGGTCATCCTCGACCCGGCTTGGGTCCTGTCAAGCATAAGGGTGTGCCTTCTATTGAGTCCTGATCTTCTATAGACGGGTCCCGCTTCCGACACGCCCACTTGAGACCATGTCCAACATAGTAGAGATTGTATTGGGCCTTTCCCCCTCAGAAAAATAGGATCTGGCTTTACCTTTTCCTGATCCATGATTCCTAACTCTACAAATGGTAAACAAGTAAAGTAAAAAAGAAATAACGGGATAGCTATGTGTTTGAATTTATAACAGATATGAATTCTAGAGGTTGCGGAATATATCTTGTAGCGGAAGCGGATCGTCGGAACTTTCCCACAAACTCTTGATGAACGCACTTGCACCTCGGGATCGGGAACCGAACCTCTAGGGAATGAAACTCTTTGCCACAACACAAGTACTCTGGACGAACCTCTGCGAAAGTGTGTTTGAGACATATGCTATGGGTCCCCTTTTATAGGGTAGGAAGACTTGGGCGACAAGTTAGGCAGAACGCATCACGCGTATGATGATGTGTCAGCCCAGGCATGCACCTCGCCCTAATGGGCCATGCGTATGTCGGCTCATGTGCCCAAAAGGGCACTATTCCAACAATCTCCAACTTGCCCGCATTGGGCATTGTACTTTCGTTTGTCCAGAATTTGTAAATGTGTCGTGCGACCCACGAGTATAAGCACGCTTCTTTATAGGAGCTAGAAAGATACATGTTTAGGTTCAATCGCTCAACTATCTTTAGAGCGTATGTCATGTCCATTAGAGATTCATGATAACTCACATATGAGCCAACAAATGCTCAAATAATATAACTCGTTATGCCATATATCTGTCTTGCAGCATAGCTAAGACAACACATGTCTTGCTCCGCGGTAACTATCTTTCACATACACTATTTTCAAAAAAATAGTTGGCCAATTGTATGCGAAAGCTTTATGCAGCTCATAACAGTTCTTTCTCTTGCCCTCATATCTTTTAGTAGTGAACTAGCTGCTTTCCTAGACATGGCTCGTCAAGTTACTTTACTTTTCACCTTTGAGTATCATGCTAAAGTAGCAAGCACTAATTCATTTCCTTAAGACAGTCAAGAGTCTAAGGGCACATGCAGATGGAACATCTATCAGAGATTCACACCATGAAGATCATTGAACTAATCAATTCATCATGTCTCTCTAGGTCGACTTTGCATACTTAGTACTAAACACAAGTACTGCGGCGGAGACTTCCATTGAAGGAGCGTATGTCTAACTCTGTTTAATTACACACCGCACAGACTTAAGTTCAGTCGCTAACTTTTAGCGCCTGATCCGAATTTTCAAATTGCTTGCTAATCAATAGCGCCAAATTTGAATATCGCATCTGGTGTCTCTCTCTAAATCAGGCGACAATGAGTTACTAAAACCCATGTTAAATCACACTATGACTCACATAGTTCATTCCGCTCGCTATCTTCGTGAGCGCCGGAAACATTTGTTCGTGTGAGTGAACAAATCTAGACATGATCGACATACTTTTCACATGCATAACAAACTTCACAACAATAAATTTATCAAGAAAAATAATCTTTTATTCATTGAAAAATTTGAGTACATAATTACATTTATAATCTACGCAGCCCTAAGGCATTTATATGTCTTAAGAATGCCTCACTTGGCAATGGCTTAGTGAACGGATCAACAACCATTTTGTGCGTTGATATGTACTCAACTGAAATCTCCTTTTTGACTTCTTGATGTCGTACAAATTTGTACTTTGTGTTGATATATATTCCTTAGCAATGGTATTTTTCGTCCTTCACATAAGCTATGGTTGCTTGATTGTCACAGTGGAGAATTATTTTCTTCATTGCATTCTCAGAAATTCTCAGGTTTTGAAGGAATCTCTTAAGTCATAAGGCCTCTTGTACTGCCACTGAACAAGCTATGAATTCAGTCTCCATAGTTGACAGTGCCACATAATCTTGTTTCTTGCTACTCTAAGTAACAACACCATTGCTGAGCAAGAAAGTGTATCCGGAGGTGGATTTACGTTCATCAACGTCACCAGCCCAATCGGCATCGGTGAATCCAACAAGTTGTAAACTTCCTCCATGATAGCACAGTGCAATATCTGCAGTACCCTTGAGGTATCTCATGATTCTCTTCACCGCCTTCCAGTGTTGACGTCCTGGATTAGTCTGATATCGACTAACTAGACCCACGGAAAAACATATGTCCGGCTGAGTACACATCATAGCGTACATCAGGCTGCCGACCACACTCGCATAAGGAACATTGGACATTTTCTTTTGTTCCTCTAGAGTTTTTGGGCACATGTCCAAGCTTAAAACCTCGCCTTTCATAATAGGAGTGTCAATAGGTTTACAACCATCCATGCAGAATCGTTTCAAAACCTTTTTTATATATGATTCCTACGACAAGGCAATGAGCCATTTAGAACGGTCGCGTTGGATTTTCACACCCAGTATGTATGATGTTTCACCCATGTCCTTCATCTCAAACATGGATGACAACCATTGCTTAATGATAATGACATAGTCTCTATTATTCCCAACTATTAGAATGTCGTTGACATATAACGTCAGGATAGCAAAATTATCCTCGGACTTATGAACATACACACAATGATCTTCATCAATCATATTAAAACCGTACGAAATGATTGACTGATGAAATTTCAGATACCACTGTCTAGATGATTGTTTGAGTCCATAAATGGACCGACGCAGCTTGCAAACTTTGCGCTCTTCTCCTTTTACAATGAAGCCTTGAGGTTGCTCCATGTAAAATTTTTCAACTAGTTCTCTATTGAGAAATGCGATTTTTACATCCATTTGATGTAATTCTAAGTCCATATGTGCGACTATAGCCAATATGAGGCAAATTGAAGTAAACCTTACAACTGGTGCAAAAGTTTCTTCATAGTCAACACCCGTAGATTGGGTGAAACATTTCGCCACTAGACGGGCTTTATATCTCTCAATTGATCCATCCACGTCACGTTTAATTTTGAGAACCCATTTGTTCTCAATTGCCTTACGGTCTGGCGGGAGATCAACCAAGTCACAGACTTAATTTTTCTGCATGGACCATAACTCTTCCTCCATTGCCTTAATCCATTCTTCTTTAGCAGAGGACAAGAGAGCTTCTTTGATAGATTTTGACTCAAGTTCATCTTCCAGACTTACTATGTTGACCTCATGTGGTCCATGTTCATGCAGCCATTCAATTTCAAAACGTCGGCGCGGAACATATTTTCTAGTACTCCGTCGAAGAGAACCTTCAGGTTGATCATCAGTTGACAGTTGTAAAACTCTCCCACTCGGATCAAGCTGTGGGATAGAGGAGACTAACTCCTCAATTGGTTGATCCGCTTGAGCCATCAACTCAGGATCTTCCTCTACATCTATGAGAAATCCCTTGTCTATCTCGCCTTGCTTAGGAAATTCGTTCTCTATGAATGTCACATCTCTACTTTCGATTTCCATTATCGTATCACCTTCTCTTTCTCCTATGAATACATAGTCCTTAGATGTTTCACAATATCTTATAAAGATATATTTCTGCTCTCTATGATCCAACTTCTCATACTTATGAGAGTTATTTAGAACATAGGCTGCGCAACCTCAAGGGCGCAAATAACTAAGGTTAGGCTTTCGACCTGTCCAAAGTTCATAAGGGGTGATAGAAACGGATTTCGATGGTACACGGTTTAAAATGTAGACTGCAGTCAATAACGCATCTCCCCAATACGAAATTAGAAGATTAGCTTGATCCATAATGGATCGGACCATATCAAATAAGGTACGATTCCGTCTTTTCGCAACACCATTTTGTGTGTGGAGTTCTTGGTACTGTTAGTTGCCCAACTATACCTTTTTCATCACATAACTTTTTGAATAAGTCAGAGAGATATTCACGTCCACGGTCAGTTCGCAAGGCTTTAATCTTACGATCCACTTGATTCTCTGCCATGTTCATGAATCGTACAAAATAATCCAATGCTTCAGATTTATGAGAAATCAAGTATACAACACCGTAATGTGAATAATCATCAATAATGAAATAAGAGAAACCGTGTCTTGCGTGAACATTCATCGGACCACATATGTCAGAATGGATTAATTGTAATGGGTACTCGGCGCGTTTTCCCATCCCAAATGGTGTTCTTGTTTTCTTACCAGCTAGACATTCCCCACATGTTAGAAGATCAACTTTTGCGAGAGACCACAAGAAGTCTTCTCTAGCAAGTCTATTCATTCGATCTTGACCAATATGTCCTAGTCTGGCATGCCAAATGTTGGCACTATCATTCACATCAACAGATGATGTAAAAGAATAATTATTAGCAACAGATGCTATATTCAAAACATAAAAATCATTATTGAGAAAACCATTGCATAGAAGAACATTGTCATAAGATATTGTCATTTGTTTCCTCTGAAAACTTATTACATAACCAAGTTTGTCTAATGATGATACAGAAAGTAAATTTCGTCTAAAAGTTGGAGCATACAGAACGTCGTGAAGGTAAAGTATTTGGCCGTTGCGAAGTTCTAACTTGCACGATCCAATGCCTTTAACTTCAACTCTTTCGTTGTTTCCAACGTAAATTCATTTGCTTCTCGCACTTATTCGACGAAATTCCACGAAGACCCCGCAATCTCTCTCTACATGGTCGGTGGCTCCTGAATCTGCAATCCACGAAGGATGAGTTTCAGTAATTAAGGTACAACTTAAGACATAAAAAAAAGAATTGTGGTCAGGACAAACCTTTTTGGCTCAGTGCAATCACGACCAAAGTGACCACATTTGCTACAATTGTAGCACTTTACTTTATTCATGTCTACTTTGCCGCCACATTTTCCACGTTTGTGCTGGTGACCTTGGGCTTTCTTCTGTCCAGCATTTCCGCTCTTATTATTTGGTTGCGACTTATGCGACCTTTTTCTCTTGGATTGAGAACCAACTCTTTGTCCACCATTGTTAGCAAGTAATGCTTCAGAGGTTTGATTTATGGCTTGTAGGACCTCATCCTCCATTTCAATGTGGTGAGCAGCTTGGTCAAAAGTTTTGACACCTTCGTTGTGCATCAAATTATGACGCATATGTTCCCAACTTTTTGGAAGAGAGCGGATCAGAGCTTGCACCTGTTGCTCGTCATCGAGCACTTGTCCCGCACTTTTGAGTTCACAGATCATGTTAGACATCTCCTGGATATGCTCCCTCATCGTATGATTTGGTCGCTTCCGATAAGAGTCAAACTTGACCGTGAGCATCCGACGCTTGGTGGTCGTAGTGATCCCATACTTATTGCGGAGCGCCGCCCACATTTCGAATGTTGTTTTATAGACTTCGAATTTGCACAGCAAGAAGTTATTCATCGTGCTCAGCAACGTAATGCGAGCAATACGATTCTTTTTTGTCCAGGCCTAATAGGCCTCCATGTCCCTCTGGCGTTGGGCATTATGTCCGGGTACAAGTTCAGTGACAACATGGTTAATGGTCTCCAAGACCTCTTATTCTTCTAGAAGATATTGGACCTTACGGTGCCAAATATCATAATTGTCGCCATTGAGCTTCTCATTCTTGTTCAGGTCAGCAATTATTATTTTGGAACACATGGTCTAATTTTGTCACAAAAAAAATTAGGAGAAATCAGTGTTATGCATGTTTTAATTTTGTCCGCAAACAACATAAAAAATGAAATAACAATATTAATGAAGTAGTGACATCGAGAGGTTGTTGGACTCCCACTCATCTCCCACTATCTCCAAGAAATATTATTATTCATTATTTTAACAATGCGATAAAATTTTATCTAAATGATTGAATTTTGAATCAACACATAATTCAAAATTTTCTACTCTATCCATTTTGAATCAACTTATAATTCAAAATCACTGAAATTCATTTCGTGTGATGCACCAAATTATTTCTAATATGACCAGGACAATTAGGACTAGTGCAACGGGAGCTCTTCCCTGAGGGGTGCCAATTAAATAACCGTGCACTATCCTTCGCCTCGACATCACATTAGAAAAATTGTGCTCCCACTATCACACATCAACCCTATTTCTGGAGACTGCGTTGACCAGACCAATTCCCCGGAACCTTTCTAGACATGCATTTCGGGTCACGCACCACTCAACAGAAAGACGTTGGTTATTGTGACAATATTTAAATCTCAAGGTGCCTTAGTCCTACAAAAGAATCATCTATATTTCATGTATTCTTTAATTATGTATAGTTTGTATAATTAGACCAACTAATTATTTTATCATAGGCTTTGCATGAAACATGTATTTCAGCACATGGCCAAAATTAATATCGCCATCTTAATTAATTCTCACAAAAGTAATTAATTTTAATTTAATCAATTTCAAATTAATTTAAAATTCAAGGCAAATTATCATGCTTAACAAGATTGGACATACCAATTTGATTTTAACACAGTCAAAATTTTAATCACAGAAATAAATATTTCATAAACGAAGATATTTATTTCATGCATGATAACACATTTATTGACATGCAAATCTAATAATTTAATTTAATGCTTTAAATCAACAAATGATTTTCTTTTAATAACATTAAATTGCATGCAATATTACAGAAAAATTTCTGAGGAAATAACAAATTTTTCCTGATTTTTTGAGATTTTATAATAGATATTTTCTAATTTCGAATTATTTTAAAAAACTGACGAAAATCAGAAAAGAAAAAGATTGTTTATTGGGCTTCTCAGCTAGCCCAATTGTCGTGCAACTCTTTTGCACCCAAATTGGGCCTTCCAGTGGGTCGTGGGCCTGCTGGAACAGTTTTCCTTTTTTTTTCTTGCAACATATGCAAAAAAAATCCAAAAATCTCACCAAAAAATATTAAAATAAATCTGAAAAATATATTAAGGTCTACGTTCATCCATAATATATTTGTGATGACAAACTCTATTTTGTCCCTTGGTTGTGATCATACAACTGAGGTGCGCAGATCCTAAATAATAACAAATATTATTTTTTCGGCGCAATCACGAGTTCGAGAAAAATCTAAAAAAGCTATGATATCAATGTTGGAATTTATAACAGATATAAATTCTAGAGGTTGCGGAATACCTCTTGCAGCGGAAGCGGATCGTCGGGGCTTTCTCACGAACTCTTGACGAACACACTTGCACCTCGAGATCGGGAACCGAACCTCTAGGGAACGAAACTCTTTGCCACAACACAAGTAATCTGGACGAACCTCTGCGAAAGTGTGTTTGGGACCTATGCTATGGGTCCCCTTTTATAGGGTAGAGAGACTTGGGCGACAAGTTAGGCAGAACACATCACGCGCGTCCATCACGCGTATGATGATGTGTCAGCCCAGGCATGCGCCTCGCCCTAATGGGCCACGCGTATGTGCGGCCCATGTGCCCAAAAGGGCACTATTCCAACACTATGTGCCTCCCAGGGTACAAAGTAGAGATCAATGTATGGTACAGAGAGGGGCATGTTGCTAGACTGAGGAGACAGTGCACCTACTTATCTTAACGACCACTGCTCTTGAATCACATGCACTCTCTCACCTGTGCTCCGAATAAGGGTGATGTAATGACACACTTTTCCCCAACGGAGGCAATATATGAATTACAAATCATAGTGCCAAAGGGACAGGTAGCTCAACTAAGGAGATAGTGAACTTATGAGTTCGCAATAACCACTGTTCCTAAGATACAGATCATCTCCCACTTGTATTCCGAAAAGGTATGCCTTAGCATACACCTTCCCTTTCATAGACATCCTAGCTACACAATGCATAAAGACACATCTGACTTTCCACTTAATTAAGTCGAGCTCGTATAAGATAACGAATTCAATGACTTTATAGTAATGTAAAAGACGTAACCTTACACAGAACAAAGTAAAGCATGGTAATGTATAATAGAGTAAAGTACATAGCAAGGTATTGTTATAGCAACGAACAAAGCATAGATATGAACAAGTATTGTTCATAGCCTACGGTAATCAAGGTATTGAGACTAATGAATAAAACATTGAGACCATTGTTAAAAGCAAGTGTTCTAGTGATCCTTATTCATTATTGTTGATTTTGATCTGATTATCATTTTATCGTCTATATTTCTACGTGTACTGTGCATTTGCTCACGGGTATTCTATGCTCCTGTATTGAGATTTTGCAAGTGAGAACTCTGCTTCGGGAGGAAATGGATAGCGCAAAGCTCAAGGATAGCCTCACATGACGTGTCCAACCCAACAGCTTTCTGCTCATTTATTGCTTTATTCTAATTATGAGTTCTTGTGTTCCAAAGAGATTGTGATTCTCTCTTTTTGTTGTCGCTCTTGTGACCATTTGCTCAAATTATGCGAAATATATGAATTTTCCTTTTTCTTGAAAGACTTCGTAATTATTAATGTCCCTTGATTTTCCCATAATTTCTTCCGCAAATCATTTCTTTCACTTATTTCGCTATTATTTCTATTGCCACGTGTTTTATATGTTGGCTGGTCAAAGTCAAGGAAGCAGTAAGCAGTGTAGCGCCCTCTTGATCAATCTGACTGCCAACGTGACAGGATGACTAATTTTGGGGGCATTACAGAAAATGGTACGAAGATATATTCCTTGCAGAGTGAAATTTATTCTCTGAATCAGGGTTCTTTGACCTTACCAGAATATTATATGAGACTTAAAAGTTTGTGATGGTGCCTAGCTTACCATTGCCTAAGTTTCTGGACAACTAAAAGTTATTTTGATTATATTTCACAATAGAAACTATACAAATTCTTAATGAGATTAAATGATCATTTCAGTTTAGCTATACCTCAAATCCTACTTATGACTCGAACACCTTCTATTCATCAAGTATACTCCATGTTAATAGAAGAGAAACAGAGAAACTCACATAATTCTAATTTAGTGAATCAATCAGCCTTTTATGGGCAGAAGTCTCAGTTACAAGTTCAGAAACAAAATTATGGGCAAAAAGGAAAAGGGATTACATTGTTATATGTGAACATTGTCATAATCTGGGCACAAAAGGAATTAGTTTTACAAATTAATTGGATATCTAGCAAAATTCAGGTCCAAGAATAAAACTCAGAACAATGCTAATATTGGTCTGTCAGTCTTCAACATAGAAAAAATGCAATTGAGCCAGATGGAAAGAGTAAATCTAAAATATTGACAGAAGAAGAATATCAGAAAATCTTGAAGTTATTTTTCTTTTCTTTTCTTTTTTTTAAGAAAGATAGTTATCTATTGACTAAAAACCTGATACATAGGTGGACTCTCACTCCAAAAGGAATAAAAAAAATTAAGCCGACCAAGATTTGCAAAATAGTCGGCAACAATTAACTTCTCTATAGTAGTGAGTACATTTAAAATATTCAAAAGATAAAATTAGATGCCACAGTCCATGCATCAATGTCCATAATCTCTAAGGGCATTTAGATTTTCTGTTTATGATGCCAACTAGGACGCTGGAGTCCACTTCTAGCCACACTCACAATTGTCCTAGCTCCTTGCACTTCCTCAGACCAGAGAGAACACCCCATGCCTCCATCCACAGCACCGAGCTTGCATTGCATCTGAGAGAATCGGCCATAACAAAACATCTATAAGAATTGCGTATAATGAACCCCCAGACCCTCGAGTTTCCCGGTGTGGTGAAGGGACCATCCGAGTTCACCTTCACCCAAGAAGGCAGCGAGATCTCCCATTTAACTTAGATCGGGTCATTGGGGTAAGTTGCCTCAGGCGTGGTGGGCCGGATAAACTCCTCGGAGCCCACCAAAGCCCGTCTCCATACCACTAAGATGGGGCTCTGTTTGGAAGCAAAATGGGCATCATTTATTTGAAGCAATGTTTTCAAAATCGGACCCGACCGATTCAACCAGTTCAACTGCTAATCGATCGAAAATTTGGTTCGGTTTGATATTAAAACAAATTTTGGCATTGAACTGGAAAAAATTGGTTGAATTGGTTCAATGCAAATTTTGAAGAATAAAATTTAAAAAATGATAAAAATAGGAAAGTTAAAAAGGAAAAAGGAAAGGAACATGACAAAGATAAAAAATGATGGAATGTGACATGTCTAAAATTAAATAGGAATTGAAATAAAAAAAAGGTAGATATTTAAGATCGAATAACATTAAAATGGAAAATGATCAAAAGGCATAAATAATGGAAATAAAAAGGAAAGTGTTAAAGAAAAAAAGAAATAAGAATAATTTAAGATAAAATTTATTAATATAGCATCTATCATCAATAAATAATAGATATTAAATTAATAATAATTTATTTATATTTATATGTTAATCATTATTACATTTTTTAGTAAATAAAAAATATGTTATATTATTTTTTAATATTATTAATAAGTTATTAGTACAATATTCATATACTATATCATATAACTTATATTATATCTTTATAATTATTATAAATAATATTATTTTAATAAAATATGGTTCAATCTGGTCAAACTCGGTTGAATCAGCCCAACCACGATCCAATAAAAAGCTCGGTTCAGTCACTGAATCGGTTTTAAAAATATTAATTTCGAGCCAGATGCCCCAAAGGCAGAAGGCAAGAATTGAGCGTAAGCGAGTAGCCGAGCTGGACTCCAGGCAATATTTTGTTACTCTTCCTAATGGAAATAAATCCCTGATTACTCATATTAGTTCACTTGCTATTTAGAATGGAAAGAAAATCAACAAAATTCTCTGTATTGCGGACTTTAAAGTCAACCTTGTTTCAATTGCACAACTTACCAAAGATTTATGTTGTTCCATTCTTTTCTTTCCTAATTTCTGTGTGACTCAGGGCCGGCATAGTGAAAAATTGAAGCTGATTGGTAGAGAGCATCAAGGACTTCATTAGCTCGTAGAGTCAAAGATTATTAAGTCAGGAGTTTCAGTTACTGTAACAACTTTATCACTTGAGAAGAAAATGGAGCTACGACATAAACCACTTAGACATATGCCTCTGACAAAGTAGCAGTTTGTTCCAGATATTAGTGATTATACTAAATCAAATGTTCTACATTGTACAATATGATCATTAGCAAAACACTCAATACTTTCTTTTCAACCTGTCGTTAAGTTTCATAGTCAAAAGGTTTTAGGAAGTACTCAAATTACTTTAAATTTTAAGGTGACTCCAAAATTGTCCTTTTAGATAAGAAATTTGGTAATCCTTGATAAAATATTACCTATCAATTTCATTAAGCACAAAATGGTGGAAGTTGGAAACCACAGTAAGTATACAGCATATTCAGGCAGTTAATTTTTTGTGAAAAGTTAAATATATTGTGTTATGTAACTATGGATGTCTTCCAATTGCTAAAGTTCTAACATTTCAATTTATGTTTTGCGTGTGCGTATGCCTTGTTAGGAAACGGTCCAAGTATTGAAGTTTTGGCTCCCCTACTCGCTTACCTATTTATCAACCATGATGATCATGAGCGTGCCTGGTTTAAGTCCTGGCATTGCAGTAATGATGTTTGAGGTTGGATCTTCTGGTCATCTGATGAAACTTTTTTTGGTCCTGGGATATCAAAGGTGCCTTGTTTATGAGCATATGTACTTGTACCACTCAATAAATTACTTTGTACGTTGTGGTTTTCAACTCTTTTAGAACTACTTCATCCAGTTTTTCATTGTGACAGAGATTAGCGACTTATCTAACGGAACTTTCTTCTATTTGTATCATGCAAATGCACGTGCAGGATTGAACCGAATAAAAACTATATATATATATATGATTGATATTTGATCGAGTCATTAGAACCGTCAATTGGACAGTTTCGAAGACCGTCTTTGGAAAAGTTTGCAGATCTGTGTGAAGAGTTGTGACAAAGCACCTTCTTGGTTATCCGACACATGCAGGTTCCTATTAGTTGCGGTCTCGAATCCGCTTTCAACTCTTGTTAAGCAGGAAAGCCGTGGTGACACCACAAATGGCCAACTCAGTAAACAGAAAACAAAGGCAAGCTCTCCTATAAATGTGGATCTGATTGCTTGTCCTGTTGGAGAGAGATTTGCCCACGCGTTAATGGATGCAGTTTTGACATCGTCCTGGAACCAGTTGCTCTTTCTTCCCTTTTCCACCCATCATTCCCTCTCCATCCTCAGGACAAATCTCTTATCAAGTTTTCCTTGTCATAAAAGGAGATTTTGATCGAGAGATGCACCGCTCGGCGAGCACGTCGCGAGCATCGGATGAGTTCTACTTGAGCACCATACATGGCTTCGGCCGGAGCAATAGCCTGCCCAAGTCCCCCACGGTGGGGTTCCGCCGGTCAGCGGTTGATGCCGACCAGCACCACCACCTCCCGATGTACAATCAGCAGTTGGACATGGCCAAGAAAGAAGTCAACCGGGCCAAGTTGGCGGAGAACATGGTGCACATGATCCCCCTCGTCGTCGTCTTCTGCGTCATGCTCCTTTGGTTCCTCTCGGATCCCAGCGCGGGTAATTTCGGTTCTCCTCGTGTTCCTTCCTCGGACGAAGAATATTCGCCCCTCACGAAAATGTTCCTTCGCTGTGCATGCAGATATTGAGGTGTTAAGCGTTAAGGATGAATCGATAGTGGCAAGGGTCAAGAACATGACGATCGATGGCTACAGCAATTGGAAGGGGTCGTCCATGACCATCGGAATGGAGGATCTGGACCCCATCGACGTGGATCGAGATGACGCGATAAATCAGAACGCTGCCGCCGGAGATGACGATGGTGACGGCGATAAACAACGGGAGTGACAAGAAGAATAACTCGATAACACCTCAGTTTTTTTGGTCAATTCGGCATCTACTACGTATTACAATGTTCACGGGTTTTTGTTTACCATGCATCACGCATGAATTTGCCACTGGTAACTTGTTTAATATCGTTAGAGTTCTAAATTCTAATGTATTTCTCGAGGATATAGCGTACAGTTTGGATGATCGTTAACATGCAAATGACTAATAGATTTTTATTTGAGAAATTGGAACCATTTGAAGTGATCTTTCATGCTCGTGGTTAAAGCCAAACGATTCCGCTTGTGCAAAAACAAATTCTCAAGTTTAATTTTTAATGAATGCATTTTAAAAAAAATCATCCAATATAATAAACCGTACAACTTAAAACCTTAAAAAGAATCGAACAAGGTGACAACCGAAACAGGAAAGCTCGGTGTGACAAAAGGAAAACAAGTTGACTTCGGAAAACAAGGACGATCGAATTGAATATGTCACTTCCTCTAACCAAAAAATAAAATATAATATAATATAAAAATAAGATTCAGTTTGAAAATAAAATGGATCTTCACCTCGTACGACATACAGACGCACACGCATCATTAGCTGATACAACCACCTTGGCAATTTCAATTTGACTGTTTACTGACAATTTCACGATCAAGGAAATGGTTGCAAAGCCATTGAGGATGAATGTAGAGGTCACAAAAAGGAATTCTACCCTCAAATTCTTGAAAAAAAGACGTGAAGATAAATATCATTTTTTATCAGACATCAATTACAGCTTTGTGTAGTACACCAGCAGCTCGAGAACAGGGTCTTCGGCATCAAAAGTTATATTCATGAGGAAAACATGAAAGTAGCTTTTTTCTGTTTTCTATTAAAAGTACATGGAAATCTTGTATTGCCCCACAAGAGCAGCAAATTGATAGTCTCAAATGGGAGAACCGTACTAAAAGACCAGAAAGCAAGCTTCAAAGATCATGCCAAACCATTTCTCCCTTCCTAGCCTTCAGAATCTTCAGAATCGCTTCTACCGAGTTCACCACCGTTATTGGTGTTCTTCAAAGGAGGATTATCTTGTTTTTCAGCAGGTACTTGAGCAGGCTTTCTGTGCTCAGCACCACCTGTGAAGCCCAATCTATTCAGTATAAACGATTACAAAAGTCCTGAGAATTGCAAAATGCTTGATAAAGAAACTTAGCTTCAAAAGAAATCAAGGTATTGCATGAAACACCCTTGAACATGAACAAAGAGCAGAAAAAACACTAAGCAAAATGCATACCACTTTTTGCGGAGATATACATGCCAATTTAGCATAAATGTCAAGAGTTATGAGAACTTGGAAAGATATAACAGCTTGCACGTTTAAGGCGAAAATTATTTGCACCATATTATCTATTCAGGAGCACAAATGCAATCATGTCAAAGAGAAAATTACAAATACATTGTCTATTATGACACAACGGATGAATACAGTCACTTAAATTTAGTAGAACAGGGACTAGAATCATGAGAAAACTATATCCAGGCACAAAGATATGTTCTGCTATACCACCAGACATAATGTTCAGTAAATCTCTCTCAACTCGTTGGACAAGCTCCGGCTGCACATATGAAAAAGAACCAGCATAAATAGAAGATAAGTACATGTAATGAGAATGCAATAAGAATGAATATCATGTTAACAAAGTCATAGACAAGAAAATTACATTCAAATCAGGCTCTCTGCGGAAACGCCTCCTACGAGCATCCCTCATTGGCGGTGTAAGACCATGCTTGTAATCAACCCCTTCAGGAGCAGGATCACTTTCTTCTCTCACCATAATCATCTGTCATAACTTCATAATTCAACATTTTTTTTTCGAAGTACATAATTCAACATTGGTTCTTCTAGGAATGCAATTGAATGGACAATCCCTTTACCTGATTAACATCGGCAGTTTTAATCAAGTGATTATCATCATAGGTTTTATATGATTCCACTATGCAAGGCAAATCTAACAGGGAGGCCAGAAATTTTTCATCGCCAATCATAAATGTTCCATTTCGTCCATCCTCTAACAAACATTTGCAAATAAGGTAAAAAAGTAGTCACAAAATGGCCTATAGAAATTAGATTAAAAAATTAGAACAGTAACGACTAAAGAAATAAAGTATGGAATAATAACACGAAAGAGAGCAAAGAGAATAATAAAAACATGCACCTTTTTTATCGAATTCAGGAGCTATATTAAAGGATAAATTTGGTCATTTTGAAAAACGACCGTTATATTCAAAATCCACACCCTAACGGGCCGTTTGGTATGAGGTAATTCAGATAGATTACCGGTTATTTTATTTAAATTTCTCAGGGCCCACCACATTGCCTCGTTTGGCTGTCACTGTATCGGTAATTTTAATCGCTCTGGTAATCTTAATTACCACCTCACTGGTAATCTAGATAACAGGCAGGGGAGGTGGCTTTTCAGATTACCAGTTGCTTGATATGTATTTTGACAAAAATATACATTCCATAAAATATTTTAATTTTAATATTTTATTATTAAATAAATATCATTTAACTCCATCTCTTTTATTATTTGAATCTTTTATAAATAACTCTTATTTTTTACTCATCTTATTTTATCTATATTCATTTTTCTATTTTTTGCTTTCTTTATTTAGGATACTATATGATGAACGTATAAAATGATTTTTAGGGGTATTTTGGTAATTTGTTCTCTAAACTATTTTAGTCATGATTTATATTACCAATGCTAAACACGTCGTGACACCCAAAAAAAGGGTCGTCTCTACTCGCGGTCTTCTCAGTGGACTGGAACTTTTTACGGCTCCGACGAACTCATCGTGTCCCGGTGGTTTCCTCCGGCTCCGGCCAAATCTTCTTTCTCCGGTATGTTATTCTTGATGTATTTTGCAGATTACTCACAGGCGAGGGGAGGGGGGAGGGGAAGAAGAGGTGGAGGTGGCCCTCCTTCTCTCCTGCCGAGCTGTGGCAAGGCGGAGTGGACAGGAGCACGGCCCCCTCTTTTCCTCACCTTCCGACGACGGGGAGAGGGGGAACGTCGATTCCTGAACGTGATTACTCCCTCGAAAGAAATCAATTCCACTGGTGAAAGAACTCCTCATTTTCGTGTCTCCTTGCTCTTATTTGGCCTGCCCTTCCACCGAGCGCTGTGTTCTGTTCCACCTTTTCCCCCCTGCCCTTTTGTTACTGGGAATCTCCTCGTCGTTGCCTGGTCATCCCCGCTCTAACGTTGTCGAAGTCGCGAGTAAACTCGTGGAATCGAACAAGTTTTGGATTAAAAATGAGATGACTTGTCTCAAACTCGGTTTGGACCCGTGCCGAATCGTAGAATCGATCCCTCTTTTTTCCTACGGAGGTGCGTTTTGCCCTAAAATCCTAGAAAACGTATTTCTGCGCGACGGTGGCCGTAATCGCCGGTCGCAGCTATCGCCGCTGCCGCGTTTTCTATCGCCTATCCGCCAGTTGCTATCAGTTTTCTCCTCTCTCGCTCCTTCCCTTTCTCTTCCTCGTTCCTCTCTCTCTCTCAACCTCTGCTCGCAAGCAGAATAGAACGACTTGCGAGCAAGGAGCTTCCTCCTTCACTCGCCGGTACTCCCTCTCTCCTCCCTCTTTCCGTTCCTCCCTCCCTCAATCTCTCCTTCAATCTCTCTCTCGCTCTGCAAAGGTCTCCGTGCGTTGCTGCTGCCATCGTGCGTTTCTGCCGCCTCCCATCGCATTCTGCTGTCGTCACACGCCGGTACTCCGCCCCTTCCTCCCTCCCTCAATCTTGCTCTCCCTCTGCAAGGGTCCCTTCTTTTCTGTGCACGCTCCTGTACTCCCTCCCTTCTGGCTTCCATCTCGCACAGGATCCTTGTTCAGTCGCAAGTGCGGAGCTAGGTTCCTAGTCCAACTAGGAGCCAAAGTTGATTGCTTATTCTCCAAAGAGTCCCTAAGGGTCCCTATTTATAGGGTAAAACTCAAATAAGCCCGAGTAGAACTAGAAATAAAAGAAAAAAAAGAGTGCTAATAATTAGGAAGTACAAAGAAATAAATTATTCCTATTTTTATTAGGAACTAGGAATAAAATATGCCCCATCAATCGAGTCTTGCCGGTCCCAAGCCCGGATAAAGGAGGAGGGTTGTGTTAGGCCCCGACAGCCAGCGTAAAACCCTGTCGAATCTCATGAACATGGATTAACGAATTTGTATAAAATAAAACAAAAGTTTGATCCATGTAGCCGACCCCACCTAGTGGGATAAGGCTTTGTTGTTGTTGTTGTTTGTTATATTACCAATGCTATGCCAATGATATTACCGATAATTTAAATAGTGGTAATCTATTTAAGTGGTAATCTAAATTATCGGTTAATTAAATCGGTAATGCACCAAACGACCCCTAAGGTCTAAAGCATCAGCATGAGAAAATCAATTACATGCCCCTATTTTTTGAAAGAGTGCTCTTTTTGCTACTAGCCGTCGGTCCTCTATTTATTTATTCGTTTAAGTAGGAATAAAATAGAATATATGCATTGCAATTTCACAAATAAACAACTTAGAGACGATTTGAAAGTTAGGCTAGGGGAGGATATAATTCCTCAAGTAACAAGTTTAAATATTTAGGATCAATTGTAAGACAAGACGGTGAGATTGATGACGATGTTAATCATAGAATTCAAGCTGGTTGGTGTAAGTGGAGGAAAGCCATTGGAGTTCTTTGTAATAGAAAAGTACCCAATAAAGTTAAAGAAAAATTCTATCGTACTGCTATAAGACCGGCAGTGTTATATGGTAGTGAATGTTGGGCTATGAAGGCAACATGGACGTAAAGTGGGGATAGCCGAAATAAGGATGTTGAGATGGATGTGTGATCATACAAGATTAGATAAGATTAGGAATGACCATATACGTGAACGAGTCGGAGTGGCTCCTATTAGTGAGAAAATGGTAGAGAATCGTTTGAGATGATTTGGTCATGTTCAGAGAAGACCATTAAATGCGTCAGTAAGAAGAGTAGATCAAATAATCTGGAGTCCGATTAAAAGAGGGAGAGGGAGGCCAAGGCGGACACTTGGCGAACTAATAGAGCAAGATCTATTGGTGAATAATATACCGAAAGGTTTGGTTACTAATAAAGCGGAATGGCGTCGTATGATCCATGTAGCCGACCCCACCTAGTGGGATAAGGCTTTGTTGTTATTGTTGTTGAGGAGTGGAGTACCCGAACCCAGATTCTATCTGGAACTAATATTACATGACCAATCCAACTAGGGTTGTTGTGTCCCATGATATTTTGTCTGAAGATTCCCTTGTCCCAGCCCTTAAATTAGTCCACTTATTAACTAAACTTCAGTAATAATTGATCTTTTATCAAACTCCCCAATTATGTTGTATAAAATGCAAAGATACAAAGGGCAATGTCTTCAAAGAATTTCCAAAGGTTTTTTTTGTCATAAGATATTAACGAGATGAAAAGGGAAATCCTTCAGAAAATTCCATATACCTAATTCTGAACGTGCTGTTCAATTCCAGATAAGCAACTACTTCCAGCCACTGGAATTAGAATTTGAAGTAGAACAGAATCCACAAAGACAAGAAAGAAACCTTACCCGAAAAGGATATATCCAAGGAACCATCTTCCGAAGAAGAAGAAGCATTCTCACTCAAAAGCCGCTCAATTCGTTCAGCGATGGACGGAGGCACCCGCAGTATAAATTGTTCTTCCATTCTCCAGATATTGTCTCAAATCTTCTTTCTTTCGTTTTTCTCCCAGTCAATGATTGAGTAGTTATGTTAACCATCTCAAATCCATAGCGACGTGTTCCAACGCTCGTCCTAGAATTGGAAGAAACGGGAACCCGGCAATTAGATAATGATGCCGATTCAAAAGAGAGCAAAACAATAGAAGTAAGGAAATGTTACATAAAAAATTGAATACTTATGCAATAAGAAGAGGTGGAGGTGAATGGAGCAAGGTTGTCAGGAAATAATTGCTGAAAACCAATGTCTTCATAAACCATCATAAAAAACTTGCATAAAAAGATCTCAACAAAGATCGATGAATTGAGACTTTGTAATGCAAGATTATGTATACTTATGTTCTGAAAACTTTAGATTGTGGACAGATTTTCTGTTTAGATCAAAGAAAAAAAAGTGAAATTTGAGCCAAAACATCAAAACAACAGGAAAATCCTCCTGATACCGTGCGAAAACGGAAGAGGGAATGCGGCTTGGAAATCTAATTACATGGGAAGATGATATGATGTAGAGATCGATGACAGAAAGTCGTTCTCCTTGTGGCGGCGTCACAAGGACTCGTCTCTGTTTTGGGTTCTCAAAGAAGCTGCTCTCGGGCGTGTGCTCGGAGCGAAGAGGGTCGGTCCATCGATCATCGGAGCTACAGCTTTTTTTTGGGTGGTCAGTGAGTCGATGCTCGTGAAACGAGAAGAGAGGACGGATGACGTATTCTAGGGTTTCAACATTTGGTTCAATCCCACACTAACGTACGACCAAACGTGAAGGGCTGCATAAAAAACAAGTAGGGTCAACTCTGACCGCAGATATGCAGATGAACAATCCAAACGAAGAGGAGTCGTTTGGTGCATTACCGATTTAATTAACTGATAATTTAAATCATGACTTAGATTACCACTACTTAAATTATCGGTACTATCACATTACAGTGTTTGATGCAAAACAGTTATAAATCAAATTACCAAAAAAAACCCTAAAATATTTCAGATTTTAATCACATATTATTATAAATAAATAAAGCAAAAATAAAAAGTGAAATATAGTTTAAAAAAGGATGAGACAAAATTAAGAGTTGTGTGTTAAATATTTCAAATAACGAAGAAGATGAAGTTGAATAATATTTATTTATTAATAAAATACTTAAAATTAAAAAAAATATTGAATGGATATTTATGTCAAAATGCATTCCAACCAATTAGTAATATGGAAAGCCACATCTCATGCCTATTATTTGAATTATTAGTGAGGTGGTAATCAAGATTATCAGAGCAATTAAAATTATCGATAATCGGTCGCAACCAAATAAAATAATGTGGTGGACCCTGAAATTTTAAATAAAATAACCAATAATCTATTTGGATTACCTCATACGGCCCCACAAAGATATGCAGAACGATCCAAACATAGAGGTCGTGTACCTTTTATTTCCCCTTTAAAATAACTCAATTTGTTCTCTCTCCTCGTCCCTCGAGTTCATGATATAGTGGCTATGACATCAGCCACGGCGGAGGCGGAGTGGAGAGTTCTCGAGTTCTACAACCGAGTTGGAGCAATGGTACATCGTTGTCTTGTCTCCTCCTTAAACTGCTACCAGTTACTGAATCTCTTCTTCTTTCTTCGCTTATATATCCAACAATCGGATTGTAGAAGTACTCCGTTTTGCATGTGGGGACTCGGTCGAAGGTAGTGGAGAGGTAGTGGAGCCTTTCGACATCAATAATATTGCAAATGACATCTATGAGCACAATTTTGGTCATCAACCTTGTCAGGTTTCCCATTAAACTTTCTCCTATTCCTTTATACTATAATTATATCATCCTTCTGTTGTATAATAATAACCTCAAGCAAACCAGAAATCTTGCAAACAGTTTCTTAATGGATTTTTTTCTTTGTTTTGTAATATGAATGGAATTTAATTAAACATACAACTCATGAATCATACAATCTCCCATCATTACTTCAGAACCATTTTCTTAAGAGGATTTTCCATCTCCATACTCTGAAACAATAGTGATCTCTGGATCGCATCATTGATCACTTCCACATAGTTTGAATGAGAACTGATTTAGAGCTTGTGATGAGTATCTCTTTTGTTTATGCTCAGTTATGCAATGTGTCCTAACTTGATTACCTTGCAGTGCAACATCCAAACGTCGCAATGCAGATGTGTGAAGAGTTATGACAAATAACATTCTTAATTACCCAATAAATGTAGGTACCTATTAGTGGAGTTGAATCCCTAGAGTTTGAATACTTGATTGATCCACTTACTTCTATTATGTCGACACTAATTACTACTGTTGTCTGGCGGAGATATTCACTTTGGTACTGTAGTTCCTATTAGTTGAGTTGAATTAGGATGAGATGAACAGACACAGGTTGTTAGATTGGGTTGGTACTTTGCTGCTTGTGAATCGTGAAACTACATTTCTGACTTCTTGATTTCCTTCTTGGCCTTCCTTTCTGTTTGCCTGTTGTTGTTGATCTCGAACTCATTGATTGAACAGCATTTCTATTTTCTGGAATGAGAACTGAGATGCAGCGAATGATTTTATTTTTTTTCTTTGTATTCTTTTCTCATTTCCAATTATTTCAACAAATATTATTGAAAAGGTTATGCAATTCGAGTTGGAATCCGCTTTCAGCTTGCGTTAAGAAATAACCAGGTCAGTAAACAAAAAACAAAGGTAATCGCAACTAAAAGTGTAGTTACCATTCGCATAGGAATGTAGTGTCTAGTGGCTATTCTCATCTGTTGTATTTGATAACAATAAATTATTTTTAAGAATTGGATAACAATAAAATCTAATCAGAATTTCATTGGCAACCAGCTCGAAATATATTCAATAATAAATCTATGTTTTGCCCTGAAGAAGAGATAGAGGGAGCGAGAGAAGAGAGAGGAGGCGCCGCCCGTTCAGCAGGGCGGCGTGGCGCCAACGGTTGTTCACGGCCGGATCAGGCAACTACCGGCCGTGAATGGCAGATCCGACCGCTGGACAGCCGGATCAAACGGCCGATTAACGGCCGGCGCCAGCCGCTGGACAGCCGGATCTGGCCACATGGGTTAGCGGCCGAATCCGGCCGACTCGTGCCGCAGAAGCTCGCCGGAGCGAGAGGAGAGAGGGAGCGAGATAAGGGAGAGGAGAGAGATCGCCGGAGAAGATAAAGGGAGCGGTACCTCGCCGCCGGAAGGGGACACGTCGCCGGGCCGCAGGTCGTCGGAGCCGGGGGTCGGTTCGCCGGAGCTGAGGTCGAGGGTGCCGGAGAGCGAGAGAGTGATAGGGAAAGAAAGAGCGAGAGAGGGAGAGGGAGAGGGGGAGAGAGAAAAAAATTGGGAAGGGGGATTTATCGGTGTAATCGTCGGTACTAGGAGCCCATATGTCGATAACCCGGTTATCCAAAGTTTCCAAATTCCAACGATTGAGATAGTCAGAAAGTTAAAATTGCTTGTTTGACAAATAACTTAACTAATAATATATCAAACTCTAACGATCAATTAATATTACAATAATATATCATATATTAAATTTAAATACTGACGATTATACCGTCGGTTTCTTTTACGACGAGGATTGTTGTCCATAATTCCGACGATCACAATCTTCGATACATGAGATATAATCGTTAAGAATATTATATTATATAATAGAGTCACAACTCATAAAGGTGAATACTATGTAATATTTATAAAGCTGTCCATTTATAACATTTATTGTTTATAATATAATATTATAACATTAATTCCTTCCGTCGGTACAACCAATGATTATGAAAATCCATTAAACATCGTTATATTAGTAACGGGTCTTTTTTTCTCAATCGTATATGTCGTCTAAAATTATGAAAAATTTTCACTCAGTCAAAAATACACATTTTTTTGTAGACTATGGTGTTAAGCTTTAAGGATGATAACACCGCCTCACTTTTTGATTTTGTTATCTGCTAGGCATTAGAATGTTCACGAGATCTTGTTTGCCATGCTTAGATGATTCATGCACTGCAATTGCCATGGCTAAATTGATGTCGTCAGAATTTTAATATGTTTTTATCGAGGATGCTCACATTTGGATGATCGTTAACATGCAAATCGAGAAGAGATTTTTCCTCCCGTTTGGAGAGCGGATCTTGTATTATTGTGGACAAAAACAATCGATTTAGCCTAGGCTTAAACAAAATATTGAGTTTAATTGTTTTTGTAGGCATAAATCTTTGTTGAAAATCTCATATGCACACCTCAAGTTAAGGCTCTGTTTGAATTTAAAAAAAAAATACAAAAGTTTTTTAAACCAATGCAAATCATATTTAAAAAAATGAATTACAACGTGAAATAACACGACGAAAAGATTACAAGATGGTACTTGAATGCACATCCAAACATTGTGAATTATAAAAAAATTGCATAATTATGCTATTTAATTGAAATATACTATTATAAATATCATAAAAAGATTAACTACAGTAGCATAATAAAATATTATAACAATATATTTAGGAGCCTGATTCTTTTAGCAGATTTCGACATGTTAAAATGTGGAATCCATCCAAAAAAAATTAGGCGCCTGGAGGGTCCGTTTTCATTTATATTATTTTTGTTATTAGCTCCCTTCCCTGGTCATCTTACTTTCAAAAGTTTTAAATACAAAAAAATATTTTCCAAAAAGTATGTTACATACATTATTTTTTTATATAAAGAAATTTTATAAAATGTTTGGACGCACCTTTAAATTCGGCATAAAATATAAATGAATAATTTTAAAGTCATAATTTTAAAATCTACAGAATATATCTTTAAAAAATGTCTTATTAATGTTCAGAAACTTTTTGAAAATTAATTTGGTTTCTGAAAACACATTCAAATACCAAAATATACAGAAATGATTTTTTATATATTGATATGACAATATAATTTTAAACATCACAATATAATAAAAAAATAATATAATATGAAAATATTATTGTGAATACAGTAAGTGATAAAAATGATCGTAGTTATATTCAGAATGAACTTTAAAAAAAGATTATTTACATAAATCATTCTTAAAGTATCGTGATTTTTTACATCTAATCTTAAACTGTAAAATTATTTTTTTTAAATTCTTAAATTATCGTGATTTTTTTATTTTGATCATTTCATTGATTTTCGTTAATTTTTCTATTATTTTCAATTTTTTTTATTTATAAAAAATAAAAAATACCCTCAATGAAAATAAGGAGGGAGGGGGCGCCCTCGTCTACGACCTCCATCGGCGTACACAGAGGGCCCCCTCTACCTGCGCCAGTGCAAGGAGAGAAGGGGTCCCGCTCGACCTTCGATGGACGAAGGTTGCATAGGAGGGGCGACCCGACACCACCACCCACTTAAAACAAAATAGAGAGAGAGAGAATCCAAAAGGCCCTAATTCTGAAGTGATAGCAACGGAATGAAAGAAAAATAAAAAAAAGTTGATTATTTAAAAAAAAGTTTTATTTTTAGGGTTTCCACCTTTGGCTCGATCCCAAACGTAAAATCAAATATGAACGGCTGCAATCAAAACCGCGCATGTCTCCCAGATATTAAAAAGTCGTGGCCTTTTCTCTCTCCTTTGGAAAAGAACTCAATTTGTTCTCCTCTTGCGTCTGTCGAGTCCCTGACTTAGCGGCTGCACTCCTCTTCGTCACCGGTGAGAGAGGCGTCGTGGACTTTACTGGTGAGCGGCCGTAACTCGTTCGTCAAGGCGCCATCGCGGGGTGAAGGCAGGTGATTGGTAAGCTTTTGATTTTGTGCTCCAGTTCTCTATCTTCTTGCCTTTTCGGTTTTCGTTTTTAACCGTCGCGAGCGGACGCCAGCATCTGCGCGAGAGCGGTCGTGCGCGGCTTGCGCAGTGGCTTGGGATGCGAGAGGCCGTGAGAGGCCGCTGACCATTGCGCCTCGCAGTGGCCTTCAGAGGGGGGCGCCCGCGCGCGGCCGCCACTCGTGAAGCACCCTGTAGACACATAAGGGGCCTCACTGCCCAAAATGGTCCAGTTTGACAACTAAATGAGACCAATAATTTATGTTTACAGTTGTTGGCCTGCAATTTTCGATGTTTGCTGCTTAACGAAGTTAGGGAAGTGTTGGGATGATTGCCTGCCACTTTAAAGTTTAAGTTAATGCGTTTCCTAAGAACTTTGTTTTGTTGATAATCTGATCAATTGAAGTTATTATTAATAAGTTGTTGCTTAGGACGCAAATTGATGCAGTACACAGTAGTGAATGTGAGTAAATTAAATCCTTTGAGGAGGATGGGTTTGAGTAAAACATTATCACAATTTACTGCAGTACACAATTTAGTTGTTGTTGAGGACACAGTTTTATAATTTTATCTCATTGAACTTTGATTTGATTGTGTTTAAAGTTTACTAATACCAGTGGGTAAGTACTTTGACATATATTTTTTATTCGAGAGAAAAATGTATATGTGGAGCATTCAACATAGAACGGGTGTAGAATTTACTTATTAGATTAATAAGATAATTTTTTTTTGTTAAATAGTGAATTTTATCAAGATCAATATCTTTTGATTATTGGATGGTTGTTATTAAGTAAATATTGAATAAATACGATTAATTCAATATTTACAATTATTTAGCCGTGGATGATACTTTTTTATTATCAAATCAGTCCAATAAACGTATATTGCATCATCTAAGAAGTATATGATTAATATTTAACAATGAATTATAATAGTTAAATTAATTAAGTAATAAAAAAATAATCGTTATACATTAAGTTGTAGATGGGATCTCCTCAAAAAAAGGTGCTCCTCAAAAAAAGGTGCAGATGGGAGTGAAAGCTTATTTAGAGTTTTTTCTTTTCCACCTCCCCTAATCTGCCTCTGGTAGACCCTGCCAGCGGCGCCACCCTCTTCTCCAATGGCCCCCGCTGGCGGCGCCACCCTTTTCTAACATCATCGTGTATATCATGTGTTACATGTAGCAACATTCTGCTGATGGATGGATGACCCTCACTCGCACCGTCGGCAGCCATCGACACACTGCTATAGGTGCCTACAAGAAGGTCACGTGAAACTGTTCTAGTCCTCTGCACTGTCTCCGGTGCAGGGGTGAAGGTCACAGGAAGTCATCCCGTCCTTGTATCATGCCAGAAAGATTTCCTGCTACTCCACCGAGCAATTCCTCCACATTGGTGACTGCCACCCGTCAACCTCTCCGTCCCATGGTCGGCTAAAATCCAATGCGGCATCGACCTCCTCAACGGCTGCATCGTCGGCGAGATCACCAGTCTCTCCTGACTTGGTGGTGCTTCATTCGGTGTTGATTGCTAACTAGGGTGCGTGGGCGCATGGCCATCATTCCCTGGTTGTGTATCGCAGGGGCTCTGGCTGCTCGTTTCGGGGTCCACACAGCAACGCGAGGTCCTCCTATCAACTCCGAGCAGCTTCCCGCTGCACTCCTGAATCAAGTGGCGACAGTGGAGGACCAACGATGGCACGACAATAGCACCTCTGAGGATACGTTGCTCAATCGCGGCCTGCCTCTGCACCTTCAGTGGTCGGAGGTCATGATGGCGGTAGTGCAGCGCCTCGGCAACCCCATTGCCATTGCCGTTCTTGCACTCAGGTCACCAGACTTGTCAGTCACGATTATCAAGGTCGAAGTCTGCCTAGACTACCCTACGCGCCGGCTATGCATTGTCATTGTCCTAGTTGGCGCAGGCGTCAACAAGCAGGACACTTGCAGGCCAGTCTGGCATAGGTCTCAGCATGTGCTGCCTGAGCGTGAGAGCTGTACAGCTTTTCAAAACTTCCCTCTCACCCATGAACCACACCTGACCCTCCTCCAGCCCGAGACTGAACTGCAACAACCTCGGGCCAACCGTACTCGCGCCCAAGCCGAACCACCCTATGATCAAAAGTGGTGAAAGGCCTGGTCACCAAGGGGAGCGACTTTGGTGAGTTGATGAAGGTCCTCATGTGGAATGTGTGGGGCTTGGGCGACCCTGCAGGGTCGGATCCTTAGCCGCTAACTTAGGGAGTGGGAGGTTGATGCGACTCTTTTTTAGGAGACCAAGTTGGCCGATTGTAACTTGGGATATGGGCCTAGATTGGGGGCCCCCCGCATGTCGGAGCATCACTTCATGCAGTGGGTGAGTCAGGTGGATGTATTATTGGTTGGTGTAAGACCTCCTATCTTTGGTGGATTCTTGGATTATTTTTTGATGATTGCTCACCTACGGGGTTAGGGGACAATATCGACTCTCATCTCCTGTCCTTTCGCGGCACTCTAGGTAGGTGCGTAGCCGTCTTTCGGGCGACCGTTGGTTGATTGGGGAAGACTTCAACACCACACTTGACCGTCCCATCAGATGACGAGGGAGGGATTTTAGAATAGAGGAATTCAAAGACTTCATTGATTCACAATCATTGATCGATTTTTTGGCCTCCAACTGTAGATTCACATAGAGGAGCACATTTGCATCATTATGTCAGATTTAGGATTGACCGCTTTCTCGGATCATTAGAGTTAGTAAAGACTAACCAGTTGGTAAATGTCCAGGCTCTTGGTCGACTATTCTCAGACCACACTCCCCTCATGTAGCAGTCTAATGACGGTCAGCGCTCCCTCTTCTGCTTTAAGCGCTCGTTGCTCATGTAGGATGGCTTTCGCCAGTTGGTAGTGGAGCATTGACAAAGTTTAGTGGCCTCGGACGCAGTGGTGGAGGACGTTCGTGGCCCATTTGGCCAGCTTGTGGTCCTTTCTTTGCTAGCACCAACGACATATTCAAGAGAATCGAACATGTCGCAGGACGGATGCCTTGGGGGTTGTCACTCGGATTGACCGCCTCGAGGACTCCCGCCACCTTACAGACAGTCGAGCGCCAACGCGCTCAGGAGAACATCTTGTTGGAGGACAGGATAGTGAAAATCCAATGGAGGCAGCGGTCCAATAGACCCGACTTTAAGAGGGAGGTGACAACACTCGGTTTTTTCACTTATATGTGAGTTCTCGTTGGAGGGCTAACATGATCGAGCATATTGAAGTGTAGGGCCGGCGGATCACCGGTCATCACCGCATCGGGGTGGCCATCACCTCCTACTACCGCGCGCAGTCTAGGCAGCGGGCACCGGGCCCTTGGCTGTGGGCACCTGGGGATATCCCCGTAGTTATGTACAATATTCTTTATTGGTGCTGGCTATCATCGAGGATGAAGTCACATAGGCTCTCCAAAACCTCAATAGCGAGGTCATTGCGAGCCCCTAAAGTTTCTCAATTTTCTTCTACATGGAGTTTTGGCTATTGAATGGCGTCGTATGATCCATGTAGCCGACCCCACCTAGTGGGATAAGGCTTTGTTGTTGTTGTTGTTGGAGTTTTGGCTATTAGTGTGAGAGGGCATATTGGTAATCATCCGTGAGTTCATTGGCGGGAATCAGGATTTTGTACACCTCAGTCAGTTCTTGCTATTCTTGCTATCCAAGCACACCCCAGCAGAGCGAGTGGACTTTTGGCCGATCACCATATCCAATGTGACCTACCTCTTAGTGGCCCGGGTATTGGCGAATCGACTTCGAAAGGTGCTTCCTAAGTCGATTCATCCTGCACAGTTAACTTTCATTTAGGACCGACAACAGTTACACAATTACCTCGAAGATCATTGCTTGATGGAGGAGAATCAGCTGCCAAGTCTTCCTATGAAAGGTCGATTTCTCCAAAGTATATGATACGATCTATCTCATGGTCTTTTCTTTGGCATTCACCGCAAGACCTAGAACGCCTGGATGAAGCGATGTAGCTACTTCATTCTCAGTCCCAGTTACAGAAACTTACAATATTAATATTTAGATTTTTGTATTAGAAAACTGCTATCCCAGTTACATATTTGCAAGTAGAAAAGTTTAATGGCTTCTGCAGGCTGATGGTTTGATGATTTCAAGTAGAAAATTCTGCTTCATTTTAAAAAAATTGCCATGTATTATTTGGGTCTTTGCTAATTAATATATAAAATATTTTTCTGGTAGAATCGGCCGTGTCGTGTTACGTGTATACGATTTTGTGTTTTTCCAGCTGCTCCGTGTCATGTCCGTTTTACGTGTTTGACAACACTGCAGATAGGTATGATTATTGGAGTCCTTTTTGGTGCCCAGCCTCTACAACTGCTCCCTTCCCACCACCACATTGCCAGATGATTATAGGACTGACTGTAGACCCATTTGGCGAGTTCGGATACTGCTGAAAGGCAAGATCTTTGGCTCATGCGGCATGACCGACGTCTACAAAGAGGTACACATTCAGTGTGTTGTGCGATGAGGTAGAGGAGGACATCACCCATCTATTCTTTGAGTTCCTGACATCCTAGGACATCTGCCAGCAACGAGCATTGCGAGGTTGTTCTTATATGACTCGGTGACGTTGTGGCACCCACTCCTAGGTTTGGCACATCAGAGATAGATGTGGAGAGCATCACTGGCGACTTTTTTGGCCGATGCTTACACTTGTGTATTCATCCCACAATTATATATGTAGATGGATGACAATCATAACTCTAGTGGTCATCCTTTTTCTCCTAAAAAAAGGTGTAGATGGAAGTGCTCTACATACTCATTAATCTCTTTATTAATTTATATTATTTTATTTTTATTTGGTCCAACCGGAGACCTCACCAGGTCACTGTCTGGTCTAAACAACATTGTCTCCCACCCTCTCAGCCATATTTTCTTCCCCATTGCTTAACCTCGCCTAAGCAACTTCTCTCCACTTCTCTTCTCCCTTCAGTCTCTCTCTGTGTGTCCCTCACCTCCCTGCTTGAGAAGAGTAAGGTCCTAATGGATTCCACCTTCCATGTGTTGAGGAGAGAGACTCTTCCCTCTATTTGTCCCTCACTTCCTGTGAATGAGGACTTAAATATTTATACAATTTTTATTATGTTATAACCATTTATGATATTTGTTTACAATGATTAATTGTTGATTTTTATAGGAACTCGGAATATTTGATTATGGTTATTTTTAACAAAAAAATTCTTTGTTATTTTTAATGTCGCCAAAATCACGTACGATTTTACCATCTTAGATCTAAAAAACATGCTCGATCCTCTCTGAAACACTTCCGGCCAGCACGCGATGGTAGTGGGATCGCTGGACACCTTTTTTTTCTTGGAGCTGAGTTAGCGGTCACATGGTGTGACCAAGTGAGCCCAAACCCATTAAGAAAAAAAATGATGCCCTAGTTACCTCTGCCTGCTGCCGTGCGTTACCGCCGTGTGCTGATGCCTCAGCTGCCTGCCGCCGTGTGTTCCAGCCTCTGCCGTTGTGCGCTGCTGCCGCCTCACATTGTTGCCGCCACGCGTTGCTGCCGCTCGCCGTGAATTGCAATACTCCCTTACTCCTCCCTCCCTCAATATATCTCTCTTGCTGTTTTCTGGTGCCATTCTTTTCTGTCATCGGTCTCCCCTGCTCGCGACCTCAGCGCGCAGGTGAGCAGGGAGCAGCCTCCTTGCTCCTGCTCACGAGCAGCCTGCGCTGTTGTCTCTCTGCTCCCAGCCTCAGCGTGCAGGGAGCAGCGCCGAGGTTTCCTGCTCGCGAGCAGGGAGTCGCTGAGGTCTCCCTGCTCATGCGGTGCAGGGTGGTCTGCGCTGCTCCCGAGGTGCAGTGGGACCTGCAGTGCTCCCTACTCGCGAGCAGGGAGGCCTGCATCGAGGTCTCCCTGCTTGCTCAGTGCTAGCAAGCAGAGCTCGCAAGCCGTGTGAAGATGTGCATGTTTAAAACTTTAAGATAGAAATTAGGATTATACCAGTAACTATTATTGTCCTTCTCAAATGTGCATGTTTAATTAGGTTTGAATTAGGTTTTGATTGTTGTATGCTTGAATTGAATGTTACAGATTGTTGTATACTCAATATTTGATAACTTGGTATCACGATTTACGTTTTTCCCGGCCCTCGGGTTGTGTTTGACAACATTGATTATTTCTACATGTTAGGTAAATTTTAATGTATTACATTGTTTTGTGAAATTTAGTGTCTGTTTGGAAACTTTGATATTTGAATAATTTGAATTGCTTGAACTTTTACAGTGGACTCCACCGATTTCTTTTGCCTTTTCAGATTTCTTCTTTAACTTGGGGAAACAAAGCAAGCAAGCAAAAGGTATGACGTTGTCCACGGCGGAGGCGGAGTGGAGAGTTCTCGAGTTCTACAGCGGAGTTGGAGGAATGGTACATCGTTGTCTTCCTTAAACTGCTACCAGTACTGCATCTCGTCTTTCTTCGCTTATATATCCTGCAATCGGATTGTAGAGGTACTCCCTGCTGCGTGCGGGGATTCGGTCGAAGATAGTGGAAGCTTTCGACATCAATAACATTGCAAACGACGTCTACGAACACAATTTTGGTCATAGGCCTTGTCAGGTTTCCCATTATGCGTTCTGCTATTCCTTTATAGTATAATTATATCATCCTTCTGTTGTATAATAGTAACCTCAAAAAAATCAGAAATCTTGCGAACAGTTTCACAAATCTTTCCAAATTTGTATAATGGGTTTTTTTTTCTTTGTTTCCTTTTATTGTAAAATGCATGGAATTTAATTAAACACACAACTCGTGAGTAATAAAATCTCCCATCATTACTTCAGAACCATTTTCTTAAAATTGGAGCCAGAGGATCTCCATAGCCCTGAAACAATAGTGTATATTAATCTCTGGATCACTTCACTGATCACTTCCATGTAGATTGAATGAGAACTGATTTAGAACTTGTGATGAGTATCTCTTTTGTTTATGCTCAGTTATGCAATCTGTTGTTATTCAGGGCAACATCCAAACGTTAACGGCCACCCATCTTGACAAGTACCAAGCACATGTGTGGCTTCTTTCCCCTCCATGTCAACCATACACTAGGCAAGGTAATTTCACAAGGTGCATGTCCTGCTTTCTTGCATTTCCTCCTTTAACCATTTCCCCCTCATATGTAACTTCAGAGATGTCTAGGTCTTCAGAAGGACTCAGCTGATGCACGAGCATTTTCTTTCATCAAGATCCTTGAGCTTATGAAACAGATGCTGGAGCCTCCAGTAATGCTGTTTGTGGAGAATGTCGTTGGATTTGAGGTTTTCTGTATAGCAAGTTGACATTTATCATATGTATTCAACTTAGGGAAGCATATTATAACTTGTACGAATTGTACATACTATTGCAGACATCAAATACGCATGCGCAGCTGATCCAAGTGCTGACTAACATCGGTTTTACGATGCAAGAATACATATTGAGCCCCTTGCAATTTGGAGTGCCCTATTCTCGACCTAGGTACTTTTGTCTGGTATGTGCATTTCATGCTCGCAAGTCCTAGTGAATAATGATCATTCTATCTTTTGTAAGTGTGGAAGTTGGGCCAGGATAGATTTCTCATCCTTGATAATATCTAGATTTTACTTTCTTCTTTTGTTGACTTCAATAAATTTTTGCTTCTCTACAGGCAAAAAGGAAGCCTTTTTCTTTTATGAACACATCTTTGGATAGCTTACTTGTTCGAACACCCTTCCCATTCATGCCCTTAGCACCTGCTATGTCAAATTGCTCCAACAATGTCAATGGGAGAGAGGATGAAGTTTGCATATCTTGTGAACCTATCAGTAACTTTCTAGAACCACAATCTTTACCAAAGAAACAACGAGAACTCAGAAGAGTAGAACTGGAAGATCTTGTGTCCACCACTGAAGGCAGTAAATATGATGGAGATCATATTTCAGTTGAAATTCACAAACCACCAAGTGTCGATGTTATTGCTGATAGAGAGATTGAAGAAGGTGATGCCGACAAATCTCCCTTAGACACTTATTCTGTCCCACTGAGTTTGATTGAGAGGTGGGGCAGTGCCATGGGTATCCTCATAGCCTTTTGTTATTTATGCTTTAATATGGCTGCTTGTTGCATTTATTTTACTCATTCCATTCATGTGCAATAAATCCTTGATCAAGAGAAAGACATAGTATACCCTGAGTCTAAGCGGTGTTGTTGCTTTACAAAAAGCTATTATCGTTACGCGAAGGGCACAGGATCCTTGTTGGCAACATCTAAGGTAGTATTGTGTTGCAGTTATTTTTTTGTTGCCTGTTACACAACTAATAGTTTCATTAACTTTTTAGCATCTATTACCAACCCCTCTTCCTTTTTTTTACCATTTGATGGCTTAGAATATTGATTCCAATCTATGCGAAGGTGTTCATGTTCCATTGAAAGACTTGGGCCTTCGGTTTTTCACACCTCGAGAAGTAAGCATTTTAAATTAATAAATTTCTAGTTAATCTATTTTGTCAGAATTTGAATCATTGTATCATTGTATCATTTTCAGGTTGCGAATTTGCATTCATTTCCAGAGGATTTCCGATTTCCATCACATGTAACCCTTAAACAAAGGTATTCTCATATGTGGCTAATATGTAAGACTCCAAGTTTCACCCATTGTGGTAAATCTAATTGTTGTATAGTAGAGTTTAATTGTGCGGGAACACCTTTACCTTAAATAGCAAGCTGACTCTACATCATCTATCAACAACAGTAGGTATACAGCATAATCAAGGACTGACTGATGAAACTGTTCTTGGAGTTTAATTTTTGTGAAAAGTTATATATGTGTATTCTCTAGCCCTTAGTGCTTACCCATTGTTAGAGATTCTAACATTTCAATTTATGTCTTGCAGTATGACATGACTTCTCATCAATACTTTATGTGCAGGTATGCCCTGTTAGGAAACAGCCTTAGTGTAGCGGTTGTGGCTCCTCTACTCGGTTACCTTTTCAGTAACCATGATGATAATGGGTGTGCCTCGTTTAAGTCCTGAAAACTGCAGTGATGAAGTTTGAGGCAGGATCTTCTGGTCATCTGTTGAATTTTTTTGTTGATGGATGCAAAGGTGCATTATTGTTTATCATGACTTGTGGTTTAAACCTTTTTTCCATCTAGAGCTATGAGCATTACTCCTTCCTATTAGTCAGAAAATTTTGCTGATGTGGGAAGAGTTGTGACAAATAAAATTCTTTAATTATCCGATAAATGTAAGATCCTATTGGTTGAGCTGAATTAGGATGAGATGAACAACCACAGGTTGTTAGTTTGGGTTGGTTCTTTGCTTCATGTGAATCGTGAAACTACATTTCTGACTTGTTGATTTCCTTCTTGGCCTTTCTGTTTGCCTGTTGCAGCTGATCTCGAACTCATTGATTGATGAAACAGCATTTCTGGAATGAGAACTGTTTTTCTGGAATGATTTTATTTTATTATTCTTTGTATTCTTTTCTCATTTTCAATTATTTCAACAAATATTATTGAAAAGGTTATGCAAATCGAGTTGGAATCCGCTTTCACCTTGCGTTAAGAAATAAATGAAAGGAGGGAAGGCCGCTTGCGAGTTTTTGGGTGCGAACAGGCGCCATGAAGGGGCGCCCGGCTATGTGGTGTTTGTATTTGAATTTTGGGATGACAGTAGGCTATTTTCTCACTTGTATAAATATTTATGCGTGTCCTCAGTTCAGGACAGAGTGAATAAAGACATTATTTTCTCTTAATATGGAGTTCTATCATATTGCATTGTGTGTACACGGTTAAGAAATTGTTTGACTAAGTTTATAAGTTATTTATAAGTTAGTTTAAAAAAAATTTAGCGTTTGGTAATTTAAAAATCTCATTGATAAGGGGATATCAAATTTACTTATAAGAAAAAAAAATAAACAGTGGAAGAGATGCTTATTTTCTTTCTAAAAAATAAGTCAGGTAATTATTTCATAACTAATTAATTGTATTAATATAAGTAATTTTATCCAAATGTGTAATTATTTATTTTTAAAAATAAATTTTAATCAATAAAATATTTATCAACATTTTAACTTATCAGTTATTTTATATCAATCAAACGGACTTAAGTGTTGAGAAGGGCACTTAGAGGTTGAGAAGAAACATTCCAGAAAACAAAGGTAATCGCTGCCATAAATGTTGATTTGATTGCTTGTGCTACCGAATAAAGAACAAATAAGAGGTCTTTTTTAGATTGCCAATCCGAAGCGGTCGGAATGTTCAAATCTTGGTGGGTACAAGAAGGGTCCACTTCTCAAAGAGAGAGATTCTCCATCGCGAACCAGTAAAAACTCTTCACTTCCCTCTTCATCCATTATTCTATCCATCTCCACGAGTAGTTCCATTTTTAAGGTCGTCTTCTTTGTAGTAAGCAAGGTAGTCAAAATCTTTAAGGTTTTAAAATTTTACCGTCCATTATCAATTTTGATAAGATAAGATCTTAATTTTAATCACATGATTTTACAATCTCATGTGATTAATATAATTATTTCAATATTAATTAAAAATATATTTATGATAATAAAAAATAATTTAGATGAAGTTCACAATTGTCACGGCTCGAAGTTTTGTTATAGAAACTTGAGTGCGATTGGCCTTGGAACCTTTTTGCATTAGGCACTAAGCAGTCTGACCAGACGTCCTTTTGACGATCGCACACAAATGCACAGCGGAAGATAAAAGTGATAGACAATGCACAAGGGAAAAACACTCGGAGTTGTGGGGAAAGCTTATATATTGAGACGTGCTTCGATTCCTCTCAAATCAAATGCCTTACATGGCTGACTCGATCAGGCCGAGGCCCAAAGCGGATAATGTACTACACAAGTGTAAGGTGTTACATATAATATCAGAGCACATACTCATTCAAATGCATTGTCCGCTTTGGGCCTCGACCCGTACAATTTTACCAAAACACATCCTACTAAATCAAGGCCATATTCTTATATATACCTAGCATATTTTCCGTGACTTGTGCACGTTGAACTAATTCAAGTTATGCCTCATGCACCCATATATTTTCTTTATTTTTAATATTTTTGATATAATTTTGCTTAAGAATCGATAAAAAAAATGATTTACTAAAGTGTAACTTAATATTTAAATATGACAAATTTATAAAAAAAAAATATTTATTATCTTTAAAATATATATTATTATTAATAGGTAGGACCTATCCTCGATCTGATCTAAGATCCTGAGCTTGACTATCGTGATAATAAGAGCGATTCGGATGTTGAGGTTATCTTCCCTTGTCATGAGAGCCATTTAGAACAATGCACCGGTCGAGCATTAGTTGAATTCTACTTGAGGCCGGAGCAATAGCTTGCCCAAGTCCCTCGCAATGGGGTTCCGATCAGAACCACCATCTCCTGATATACAGACAGTTGGATATGGCCAAGAAGGAAGCTAACAGTTGAATTGATGTCGTCAGAGTTTTAACATGCAAATCGAGAATAGATTTTTTTTCTCCCGTTTGGAGAGCGGATCTTGTATTCTTTTGGATAAAAGCAATGGATTTATCTTAGGCTTAAACAAAATATCGAGTTTAATTGTTTATGTAGGCATAAATCTTTGTTGAGAATCTCATTCGCACATCTCAAATTAAGGCTCTGTTTGAATTTTTTTATAAAAATACAAAAGTTTTTTTATACCAATGCAAATCATATTTTAAAAAATGAATTCCAACGTGAAATAACCCCATGTAAAAGATTACAAGATGGTACTTGAATAGACATCCAAATATTATGAATTATAAAAAAAATTTGTTGCATAATTATGCTATTTAATTGAATTATACTTTTGTACAATTATAGGTATCATAAAGATTAACTAACACAACACAATAAAATTAAATATTATAATTATAAAACAAATATATATTTTGAATTTCAAAATGTATTATAGCATTTTAATAAAATATATTATAGCACGGAGGGTGAGGTCCCTCCCTTTCGCGTTGCACGTCGTCGACCCAAAAAGGGAGGGGGGAGAGGGGGGGGGGGGGGGGGGGGGACGCGAGGGGGGTGACGTCGAAGAAGGCAGAGGAGAATGACACTGCCGCCTTCTTCTCTGCACGTCTTGGGTCTCCCCCTCTCTTCTCTAGCGTAGGAGAAGAGAGGGAGAGTGTGGGAGCCGCTTGCGAGCCGTCGGGAGAAGAGCAAGGGGCAACCCCTTATTTTTAAAATTATTTTTATTATTTTAACGTGTATTAGACACATGGAGAAAGAGAGAAATGCCATGTACGATGATTGCTTGAGTGAAGGAGAGAGAAAATTATCACGTGAGCATCATGATCAATTGAAAAATGATCTATTGCAAGTGAAAATGATAGTCGATGAAGTAAGTGAAAATATAGAGAATAGTCTTGTTATAAAATGAAGTTTGAAAATAACTCTAAGAATGTACCTAAAATTAAAGGATATTTGATGTAGGGCCTATTTGGCTAAGCTTATAAATTAGTCAAAATGACTTATAAGTAGTTTTGAAGTTTTTTCTCTATTTGACAATTGAAAAAGTACTTATAAGCACTTATTTTTCCTGATTATAAATAAAAAAAATAAGTCGGGAGTCTCAACTTATTTTGTATGAGAAAAAAATTGATCACTTTGAACAATAAATAAAATATTTGCCCTTGAAATATACATAACTTTTATTCACATATTTTTTTATTATAATATTAAGATTTTTTTTTATCATTCTACAAAAATAATAACTTATAAATTTTTTATTACTAAACATAAAACTACTAAATTTTTAAAATCAGCTTCAATAATTAAATTACGTATCACCACTTATCAGGTAAGTCAAACGAGCCGTAATTTAGTATGCTATAGAACATGTTAGTATGTTACCTCATAAAAATGGATTCATTTTTTATCAGCACACGATAGAGTAGCGTGTTGGCCGGTGGGATCGGTTGGCACGGCCAGTGAGCCCATTTGTTTTTTTTTTCTTTGACCCAAGAAAGCGGTCATGTGAGGCCACGTGAGAGCTGAAAACTTGGACAAACACTCGATGCCCTACCGTTCCTGCCGCGATGCATTTGCCGCTGCACGTTTCTGCTGCCATCCTGTGTTACTGTTGTTGTCACTCCCCGCGAGTTGCTGCCGCCTACCATCCCGCGCTGCGGCTCTTGTCACTCGTCGATACTCTCTCTCTCCTCCTCCCTCCCTCCCTCAATCTCTCCTTCAATCTCCCTCTCCCTCTGCAAAGGTCGCCGTGCGTATCCGCCTGACGCCGCGCACTGCTGCCTGCCTCCGTGTGTTGCTGCGTTGCTGTTGTTGTCGCTCGCCGTGAATTGCTGCCGCCTACCCTCTCACTCTGCCGCTATCGTCACACGCCGGTACTCGGTCCCGTCTTCCCTCCCTCCATCTCTCTCCCTCTGCGAGGGCCCTTCTTTTGTCGCTCCCCGTGAGTTGCTGTCGCGTACCATCGCACTGTGCTGCTATCTTCAAACGCCGGTACTCCGTCCCTTGCACCCTCCCTTCTGGATCCCATCTCGCGCAGGATCCCTGCACTGTCGCAAGAGTCGAGCTCTGCTCACTGCACAAATGAGGCTCCCTGTTCGCAAGCAGGGAGCCCTCGCGTGCTCGCGAGCAGGAGAGCCCTGCGCTGCTCCTTGGGCTCTCTGCTCACAAGGCAGATCAGCGCACCAAGGACTCCCTGCTTGGAACCTGTGCAAACAGGTCAGCGCAGGCCTTTCTGCGTCTCCCTGTGCGTGAACAGGTCGTTTTTGCTTGCGATCAGCCGGTCACATACATTATTTATGATTGTACAAGGAATACTTATTGCTATTTGCTTGTTCAATTAGGTTTAAGTTAGGTTTTGATTATTGTTCTTTGCTTGTTTAATTTGGAATTTGGATATTGGTCTTTTGAGATGTTGCTAATTTGAATATTTGATAACTTGAAGTCGACAATTTTGCTTTATTTTGAACAAATTACAAACTTATATTTAGGTTCGTGCCAATTAATATATAAATATATTTATGGTAGAATAGGCAGTGTAACATGTCATGTTACATGATTTATGTTCTTTCCCAGCCCTCTGTGACGTTTACCTTTTGCGTGTTTGACAACATTGGTTATAATCCTTAATGATATTTGTTTGCAATGATTAATTGTTAGGAACATGGAATATTTGATTATGGTTATTTTTAATAAAATTCTATTGTTATATGTTTCTTAGGTAAATTTTAATGTATTACAGTGTTGTGTGAAATTTAGTCTGTTTGGAAACTTTGATATTTGATTAATTTGATAGCTTGAACTTTTTCTTAACTTTGCATGATTTTAGGTTCCAATAACCTTGTGTTCCTTGGTTCGGTTGTAAGTTGTGTCTCTCTGAGCCTATTGTGTTGAGTTGGTTTTACATGTTCGATAACATTGCAGTTCCATCGACCTCCCTCCTTGAGGCAACACCACACTCAACTACCTTCTCCTTTTTTGTGATGAAACACCGACAGGGCAGAAGCAAATCAGCTTCCTCAGAAGGTAAGCTTTAGAAGATTTTAAGTTATTCCTCTATTCATAGATTTTTTTACTCATGTTTTTTAACATGTTTATGACAATTCTCTACACGTGGTGGCAATAGAAGATTTAAATTTGTTCCAATTGTGTTCGTCTGATGCTTTTTCTTCTTCAAAATATGGATCTTTATGTTAATAAATTGATGTCATCTGCTTGATTTGTTGGTAAGAAGCTAATGTCATGCCTTTACGACAGAGATTGATAGAGTCCTTGGTAGCCCTGAATCAAAAGCAGCAGGTATCACTCCAAGCAAGAAGAAGAAAGAGAAAAGGAAAACACCATCTGCTTTAGATGTTTCAATTGAAGGGTTAGGCAATCCTACTGCTGGTAAGAATGATGAGATAAGTCTCCAGTTTATTGCTGCTCTTTTTTTGAGAGGGAGTTCATAACTTCATATATTGCATTAAGTATTGGATATAAATAGTAAGATATAATTATAAGCTTTGTAGTGAGGTTTTAAAAGTTAGTAGTATTTTGGAATTTAAGCTTACATGTTGTGCTCACACTTTTCAATCCCTTATGAAGCATCCTTACATCTGTCCCCTTTTTGTGTCTTGCTTCGGACTTCCTAAGTTAAATTACTGCATTGTGATTGTTATACAAAACTTCCTTCAAATGTGTGTGAACGATTGAAAAATTTTCTTAGTTGACAATTGTTGACACTTGACAGTACTTCAAAGGAAGGTGCAATCAACCATGGTGATAATATTTTACACACTAGTAACAAACTTTCGCATCAAAGTTTTAACCTCTGTTGAGCATTTGCACTTTGATTTTTTAGGGGTTGAAGGATGACTAACTAAAGTCTGCCTATGCAATAGTTTTATTATGAAGTATTTGAAAACTTATGTTTTCTTCACCCTTCACAATCAGCCTTTTGCTGGCATCTAGTTTATTAAATGTTGTTTGTGTACCTTCTCGCCTTAGTTTCTTGATGTGTAACTTATTTTTTTTTGAAAGAATTAATATATCTACACTTATCAATACTTGGAACGAAACATGAACTATTGTCAGAGGATGTGCACGAAGAGGGTACTGAATATACGATTGATGAACCTACTATGGAAGAAAAACTTGCAAGTATTAATTTGCTTCGAGACGACAAATTAATAACACCAGAAGCAACCGCACCACCAATTAAACCCCCACGTGCAGATTCAATGCATGTTTTGCTGAAGCAAGCACTACATGCTGAAGACAACGCTTTGCTATTGAATTGTTTACAGATAACTGATGAAAAGGTTTGTTGTTTCTTTTGTTTATTATCGAGTAAATCATTGTCTCTGATTTTCTATTAGGAGCATGTAGACCTTAGTTTTAGCATAGTTTGCATAAAGAAAGACTTCTGCAATCTCATGATAGAACACAGAAATAATTGATTGCTGGCTCTTTATTGACCTTGAATGAACATGTATTCCTGTTCACGTTACTACTATTAGAGACTTAAAATGTATAGTGCATATGTAATTCATGCTACCCATGTCTTTATCATTCTTAGGATTAGTAAAAACAAAACAAACAGCAACAAAGCCTTATCCCACTAGGTGGGGTTGGCTACATGGATCATACAACGCCATTCCGCTCTATTAGTAACCAAACCTTTCGGTATATTATTCACCAATAGATCTTGCTCTATTAGTTCGCCAAGTGTCCGCCTTGGCCTCCCTCTCCCTTTTTTAATCGGACTCCAGATTATTTGATCTACTCTTCTTACTGGCGCATCTAATGGTCTTCTCTGAACATGACCAAACCATCTCAAACGATTCTCTACCATTTTCTCACTAATAGGAGCCACTCCGACTCGTTCACGTATATGGTCATTCCTAATCTTATTTAATCTTGTATGACCACACATCCATCTCAACATCCTCATTTCGGCTACCCCCACTTTACGTTCATATTGTCCCTTCATAGCCCAACATTCACTACCATATAACATTGCTGGCCTTATAGCAGTACGATAGAATTTTCCTTTAACTTTATTGGGTACTTTTCTATCACAAAGAACTCCAGTGGCTTTCTTCCACTTACACCAACCAGCTTGAATTCTATGATTAACATCGTCATCAATCTCACCATCTTGTCTTACAATTGATCCTAAATATTTAAACTTTGTTACTTGAGGAATTATATCCTCCCCTAGCCTAACTTTCAAATCGTCTCTAAGTTGTTTATTTGTGAAATTGCTATGCATATATTCTGTTTTATTCTTACTTAAACGAAAACCCTTTGACTCCAATGTATTTCTCCATATTTTCAATTTTGTATTAATCTCTTCTCTTGAATCCGCTAAAAGTACTATATCATCCGCAAATAGCATGCACTTAGGTACCTCCTCTGTGATACTCTCGGTTATAGCATCGATAACTAAGTTAAATAGATACGGGCTTAAAGCTGATCTTTGATGTAGGCCAATTCCTATAGGAAATTCATTCTTAGGATTAGTAATCAGAATAAAATTTTGTGATTGTCCTAAGTGTTCTCTTTATATGCATTTCCATTTCAGTTTCTCTTGATTTTCTCTGAAGTTGCTCAACATGCAGGTAATCACAAAATCAATATCACTTCTGAATCCAGCTGATGCTGTCAAGCTTCTAAATTCACTTTTATCATTAATTGAATCAAGGTAATATTCTAATTCGTTAGAAGAGATCTAATAATATTAGAACTACAATAATCATAGTCATCCTGTCTCCCATAAAAAATGTTGAAGAGTTTGGTATGAAAAGAAAAAAAAAGGTCTTCTTGATTTTCTTCGGAGTTTATTTCAGTTAGACTGTAGGTGATAGTTCTAACTCGTGTAGAGTAAAAAAATGCGTTTTGTGATATTAGAAACAAGTTCCCTTTAACTGCTTTGTTGGATTTTGTATTTGTTTACCTAGAGAGAAGAGGACTATGGTCTTAAAAATGTTTGGGTGTGTGCTATATGTTGTGTAAGCCTTTTGTTTAAATTTTGCTTCCTGTTTTTGCAGAGGCATCATCTTGATTTGTGTAATTGGATGGCTAAGAGGTTTGCTTAGTCAACACACAAGCAATATAATGTCCCAAGAATCATCACTACTTATTCTCAACTCTCTGTATCAGGTACCATTTTACATCTTTCAAACATTTAGTTATAATTTTTTGTAATTTTCTTCTCAAAGTTGTGTAAAAGTGTTGTCGCCAAATTCATGAAAACTCCATGTTAAGGGCTTTTGAACAACCAAATGAGATATAAAAGAGAACTAGGTAAGAGCATATTGGGATAAAAGGAAATGATCATACTAAAGATATAAGAATGAGTTAAAAATAACCTCAGTAGATATCTTTCCATCAACAAAATTGAGTATAGTACCCCCTCAAAAGTAATTGAGTATAGTAAACTTATGTGCTATTTTTCGCATATTGTAGAATTTCAACTTATGCGTTGTTTTCCGCATATTGTAGAGTTTCAACTATGTTTTGGTGCTCAAGGCACTAAAACGTTTATTGAATCAAACTAGTCACGAAATATTAAAAAGGAGCTGTAATTTTAAATGTTTGATTAACTTGGAAATGTTATCCATGTAATTAAAATTAGCCTTGTTACACACTTGAAGCTCATTGAATCCCGGGTTTCAACATATGGGTCTGCTGTGCAATTATCAACCTTTGTGGATTATTTATTAGGCGAGGTGAGTTCTAGACTCTTGAATTTCTCTAAGCACTACATTTACCTTCTCTAACTCTAATTTTCTTATGACCGCAGGATTCAGATGTTGGCGATGACAACGAAACTGTTCCACCACCTGTCATCTATGAGGACAAGGACAGCGAAGAAGAAGAATCTGAAGATGCAATGGAAACTGATGATGAGGAGAATGAGGGTCTTGGAGATGTCATCGACGCTCATGATCCCGATGGATCTGCGAGTGACATTATGAGTGATTGAAGAGCTCCTTTGGGCGGATCCTGAAGTTTTAATTACATTGTTCAATGCATGGCTGTTACCTTATTGGTAGTTCCCAAAGGGCCCACAGATTATCGATATCGTGTTAGTCCTATAGCCAAAAGGATAGAGTTGATCTGCCTTGTCAAAGCACTCAATTTTGTTTCCATTGATTTTATTTAGCTGTTGAAGGCATTTTGAGCTTTGTTGTTTAGGTAAACTTCAGCTTGCTTTGTTTATTGTGGGTTAGACATGTCAGATGACTAAGGAATTTATTTTAACTTCTACTTTCCTTATACTTATTCAATTATGCTTTGATTTTCATCATCTGATAAAAGAAATATGTAAAGAAAATAAATTTGTTACACATCAATTTATTTATTTATTTTTAAAAAAATATGAGGATTTATTCTAAAAAAATCAATAGAAACTGAAAATAATTGGATATGCAAATTTGTCATTTAAGTGTAGAAGTAAATGAAAAATATCTTAGGTCCGGGGTTTAAATGAAAAGAATTCATGTTTCAAGGTAGATGGAAATAGTTCAATTTTCAATGTGGATTTTCAACATTTGTTTTATGAAAATTAAAATGTCGGAAGAATTATAAAAACGATAATTTGCTCCCTATAGAACACCACAAAAGATAAATCACTTACGCTTGATGTATGAAGTTAGATAAAAAGAAAGATATTTTATCGGGAGAATTTTCTAAAAAGTTACACATTTTCTTTTTACCTCTTCAAAAGAGCTGCTTTTAATTTTATAAAAAAAAATTAGAAGTTGTCATTTCTTAAATTTACGAACTTTTTTTTTTCATTACCTCTTCGAATTTGTATACAAAGAAATCGAGAACTGTTCATATACTAACCGTGACTTCCTGCCTCGTTTGTCTTCTACTTCGTCATAGAGATCACCCCTTTCTTCTTCTTCCTGTCCCTCTCTTCAGCGCACCAAGGGGGTAAAGGTTTGGGAGGTGTCGAGGGCTACCATTACCGGGCAGCAAAGCATCGCAGCGGAGGAAGACCCATCGATTCGAGCTGCCAAGGATCGAGGGAATAAAGGGAGGGGCAGAGATGTCTCTAACAGCGGTGCGCATGTCGGAGGAGGTGTGGCTGACATGCCTCACCCATGCCCTCACTACAGAGACGGAGGAGATCATGGGCCTTCTCCTCGGAGATATCCAGGTATGCATGCATCTGTGTTCCTATCGTTGTGCTGATTCTCTATCCCGTGTGTATCTCATCCATCTACGTGATCCCCTTCTTTCTTCGTCGATTGATAAATGCTCGAATCCGACCAAAATGGTCACATACGTCTTTCTTGTTCATTATGTGTTTCAATTTCGTGTTTCTGCCGTGGTTGATTAGTTTGTCCTTCCTGTTGCTGCTGCTTCCCCTGTTGCTCCATTAGTATTCGGCTTTTGGTGCCCGAGAACCACGGGGTCCTTCCCGTTTTTCCACTATAAAAAAAGCTTATTTTTCGCATCTTCGGGTGTCTCTGCCCTCTTTAATTTGGTGCCGACGAGTGACATTTCTTCATTGCTGCTAATATTGCGTGGTTGTTGGTCAAAAGTCAGAGACGATCCAGTTTAATTAATTTCAGTAAGATCGGTTTAGAGGAACATAGACGGACAATCATGAGGCCCAAGGTAAAGTTCTTGCCAACACTCTGAAGGAATTCCACGACCATTCGAGGACGTACTGGCATCATGATAGAAAAAGAATTATATAACCATCAATGAAGATCATGTTCTTATTGCAGAGCAGTCAAATACGTTTGGTAACTAATACTTGTCTTGAGAAACCTGTAAAAGGGTATATTTAGAAATGTTGCCATGTAGATCAAAGATTCACTTTCTCAATGTGTTAGCTTTGTTGAATAAGAAGTTTTGTGATTTGATTAATTTTTATTCTTATTATTATTTAGTGGATAAATATTTCGGTTTCCTTTTTAATGAGTTTCTGTCTTTTAGATCTCTTAGATTTGCACACATTTTTACACTTAGATTTTTATATACTCCGACAATAATAGTAATTTTGTGATTTAGTGTTTCAGTGCAGCTTGTGTTTCATTGCATTCATCATATGCCCTTTCAGGCCTTTGTTTCTTCTATGCATTTTAATTAGTGTATTTTTGTTTTCAGTGGATTTATCAGTTATTCATGGCTTCTCTTTCATATAATTATTTGTAGTACTTCAATGGTGGGAGTGCAATAGCATTAATTTGGGGAGCATCACCACAGATGCGGTCTGATCGCCGCAAAGATAGAGTGGAGACTAACCCAGAATTGCTTGCTGCTGCTTCAGCTCAAGCAGAGATATCCATTGCCTTACTATCCGATCTTACTATGTTTGAACCACATGTTTGATTTATAATGTTGATCTTGACATCGTAGCACAGAATGACACTAACCACAGGAAGGACAACCAGAGTTATTGGATGGTACCATTCACATCCACATATTACAGTTCTCCCATCTCACGTTGGTAAGCTAAATATATGATTGTCACTCTAGTTCGTACTCATGTTTCCTCAGTGCATGGGATTTATAAATTGTACTTTTGCACTAGTCTTACGTTCGTGATTGTTGCTTGTTGAATCAGTATCCCTGTTTCAAAACTTGTTGCATTAACTTTTCAGAATCAGTATGATGGACTCCTCTTTGAAACAAGTCTGGATTAAGAAAAAACTAGGCATAATTCTTCTTTGCAAGTTAGCTTCAGTAGAAATCAGAATCAATTAGAGCAAAACTGAGAAACAACAAAATTTGTTAATGAACCTGCTTCCCTTAGTTTCAACCAAAAGAAGTTGTAAACCTTCATCCAAAAACAAGAAGAGTTGAAAGTCAATCGTCCTGGACAATTAGCTCAAATTTGGTCCTTGGTTGTAATTCAAGCTTTATCGTGAAAGTGATGAAATTTAATTTAAACCCTTCGTCATTTAGTTTGAAGCACTTCTCGATGAAACAAGGGTAATATAAAGGAAAATATCTCCCCTCCCAACCCCATCCCCACCCCGTTCAATCTCATATTTGTTAGACAACTTCTTGGTAAATTGGAGGGGATAGGCTTTTATTTTTACCTTCCCCTCCATTTTCTGCCTTTCCCCTTGATAATTGTTTTGACTTTTGTGTATTTTTGTGTCATTTGCAGATGTTAGAACACAGGCTATGTATCAAATGCTTGATTCTGGCTTCATTGGACTGATATTTTCCTGTTTTAGTGAAGATGCTCAGAAGGTGTGCTTTAGGATTCTTTTTTCATGGTATAGTAGCCTATATTCTTCCATCTGATTGAATTTTATTTCATCAGGTAGGAAGAATTCAAGTCATTGCTTTCCAGTCCTTGGACGGGAAACAGAGGCATGCATCACCTATTACAAATAGTTCAATCATAGAGGTAGAATCATCTTGGAGCTCAGACAATGTTTTATCAACATCACAAACTGCGGCAGCTGAAAGTTATGAGCAAGATACTGGGGACTCTAGAGCAGTGAAGGCAACTAAGGTGTCATATCATGGTGTTCTTTCTTGTTTGGTTTTATACCTGTGACTCTTTTGGATTGCAAGCACATGTTAAATTGGTGAACCTTTTTACGCACTCCTTTTCCCTACCAAAAAAAGGAATAAAATTAAGTCGTTTAGATGATCCAAATCTTCTGTACTTCTAGATTGTGTCACTTTTATACACAGCTTTGGTTGCATTATTATGGAAAGACACAAAAAGTACCATATATCTCTTCTCTTACAAAAAGTACTATATCTTCCTGCGGCCATGTTCTTGCATATACATGTAGTGCCAAGTCCGAGAGCTGCACTTCCTGCTTTTGTTTGTCATATGCTTTTGCATGCTGCTCGTTGTACTTGTGTTTACTTCTATTTATGTTTTGATGTTGTTTCCTATTTTAAATTTGAGTATAATATTTTTAAAAAATCTTTATATAGAAATAATTGACATTCAATGCAGAAATCCCTTAGCTTTCTGCCACATGCATTGATTCATGCAACCTGACGCTATTCCATATTTCAATGGTGTCTATATTTCATTGCAAAAAATAATGAGCATGACTATTCTCCTCATTCAATATTTGTGTATTGAAGTATGACTATCATATGTTCTTGAAATTCTTGCATGTTTAGGAAGTTTTCTAAATTTAATATAGTCACATTAGAGTTTGACATTTTGTAGGACAAAATTTGAAAAAGTTTTTCTTTTATGATGCGATGTAAAAAATCCTTCCTTTTTAGGTTGAAGGAAGATCAGACTTGGGGCAACTCTTTTCTCATGGTGATGCCAATTACACAGAAAAGCAGAAAATGAAAGAAAATGCTCTCATTGTATATGATGACAATAATGTAAATAATAATCTGTTCAACGTAGATTCACCAGATTTGACGCCAAGTATGCAGGAGGCCTTGCATCGTTCAAACATGGACATCAGGTATGCACAGTAATAGTTATAGAAATTACATCAAAATCTTAATAGTTAATCTTACATTTTTTTATTGTTGAAACTCATGTACCAGGCAAGATTTTTTAAAGACACTTAGGAAGTTAGGGTCAACTCTCTTTCAAAAAAGGAACTTAGGATCGGTATGCGGGTTCCAATCCGTATTTGTGGCTATTTGGCTACGGAGTAGTTATTGCATTTTTTTAAGATAAAGGTGCCATCTAGAAAACACTACATCTTGTGTTTTCGCATTATGTATATCATGAGATGACATGATGACTAAATGTTTACTGGAGTTTGTCTCATGACCTTGTGGCGATTTAACTCTGTATCAGAAATGAATAAGTTGAATTTCTTCCCCTTTATGGGGGTAAATTATATGAATCGTCCCCCAACTTTAAGTCGATTTCTAAACGATCCCCCAACTTCAATTTGTAACTAAAACATCTCTCAATTTTTATTTTATTGCACGATTAGTCCCTTGACCGGTGATAGTGAGTTTCTCGATTACCTTGCGTACGTGGTCGCCACGTAAATCGTTTCTCTTTCATCCACATCATTAAAAAATAATAAAATAATAAATATATATAATAAACTAATATTAAAAATTTAAAAAAATGAAAAGGGGGCCGGCACCCCCCTCTCCATCGACGTCGGGCTGGGGGCGGCCGTGCCCCTTCGCCGGCTCGCGGCCGGTGAAGCAGAAAAGGGGGGCTGGCGCCCCCCTTTCTCCCTCGCGACCGGCGAAGGGGAGAAGGGGGGCGCCAGCTCCCCTCTTTCTCCATCGCGGCCGGCGAAGGGGGAAATTGAGGGCGCCGGCCCCCCTCGTGACTTCCTTGCAGCGAGGAAGTCGAGAGGGGCGGCGGCGCCTCCCTCTGCGAGCTCGCTCACCGGCGTTGGCCCCCCTGTTTCTTCCTCGCCACACGGCGAGGAAGACGCGAGGGAGGTTGGCGCCCCCCTTTCTCTGTAAAGGAGGGCGCCGGCCCGCTCGCCAGCGAGCTCACAGAGGGGGGCATCGGCCCCCCTTTTCTTCCTCGCCGCGCAGCGAGGTAGACACAAGGGGGGCCGGCTCCCCCCTTTCTCCCTTCACCAGTCGCAAGGGAGAAATAGGGGGCGCCGGCCCCCCTCGTGTCTTCCTCGCCACACGCGAGGAAGTCGCGAGGGGGGCCGGCGCCCCCCTCTGCGATCTCTCGCGCCGGCGAGCTCGTAGAGGGGGCGTCGCCCCCCATTTCTTCCTCGCCGCGCGGTGGGGAAGACGCGAGGGGGCCGGCGCCCCCCCTTTCCCCCTTCGCCAGCCACAACAGAGAAAGGGGGGCGCCAACCCCCTTTCTTCGCTGGTCACGAGGGAGAAAGGGGGCGCCGGCCCTTTTTCTGCTTCGCCGGAGCCGGCGAAGGGGGACGAGGTCCCCCCACCCCTTTTTCATTTTTTTTATTTTTAATATTAGTTTATTATATATTTTTATTATTTTATTATTTTTTTAATGATGTGGATGAAAGAGAAACTATTTATGTGGCGGCCACGTAATCGGAAAACCCACTATCATCGGTCAAGGGGACTAATAGTGCAAGAAAATAAAAGTTGAGGGACGTTCTAGTTATAAATTGAAATTGGGGGACCAATTAAAAATCGACTCAAAGTTGTGAGACGATTCGTGTAATTTACTCAATTTATGGTTATATTTTCGTGGGATGAAATGATGACTAAATGTTTGTCTGAGATTGTCCCATTTATTATCAATGTTACCTCCTATTTAAGGAATAAATTGGATGCCCTCCCCCTTGGCAGCCATCATTTTCCTTCTTCAAGGAACTTATAAGCTTTATTTTAGGCATTTTCTTGCTTATTTTGTGTCGTGATATGGATAAACTAACCCATGACACCCTCAAATTACTTGGTGAAAATGGAGAAATCAGAAGAAGCTTGTTCCTAGTTATGCATGAAGTTACATTGATTAGAGGTTACTGCTTGTGCTTTTGTTTTACCTGACCCAAAATATTGTGATAACTAGAGGTTATCGTGCTAATGCCTCTCTTGATGATGGATTTTATCTGAAACTGTTCTAGCATTCCCTTTATTCATATCATCATTGGATCTATGCCTTTTAATGAAGTCAGACAATCTGAGTATTATGTACTACATTTCCTTTGCATTTTTTTCTGAAGTGTTCCGCTGTTATGATTAATCTCTTTCTGTTCTGCTTGCGTGACAGTGGCGCAGAATATGTTAGGAAAGAAGTGCCATTTCAAGTTTTGCCTGCTAGTCATATGCTGAACCTGGACTTTCCTTTGACAAGTTTCACGGACTTGCAGCATGTATTGTTTGAGGAGGAGCAATCAGCTTATAATCAATCCATCTCTCAAAATTTACGGTAATCTTTTTTTCTTCTTAACATGAAACTTCTCAATGAATTCATCTATTATCTAAAAACATCTTGTTGGACTCCGACCAGAAATGGCAAAGTACACCCCCTTACTTTTATCCATCATACATCAACATACCAAGCGTCTCTATGCAAGTTAATGGAGTACTGGTAAGCAGTCTGTCATATCGGCATGCGTTGGCTATGGGTTTATGAAACTTATGCTGATTCTCCCTTGTAGCTTAAGCCCCGCAATAAGCGTGCTGCAGGACCGGTTGAAGGAAAATGAAATTAGGGTATACTTCTTTCATCGAAGATCCTATGTTCTTTTTTGTTTCCTTCTTATTAGTTTATTATTAATGCTTTTTGTTATTAGTTGGCGGTCTTAATGGACGAGGCAAAATCGTTAGAAATTGAAGCCCTCGGCAGGGAAAGTGGAACCAATTCAGAATCTCCTCTCCACATGATCGCTGTAGGTCAGAGGCAGAGACACCTTCAAGCAGAAGCGTCAGCCAGCTTAAAGAACCAGCAGCGTATTGTCGGCAACAGAAGAAAAGCTACAAGTCACTCCTAAGCATGCTAATGGTGTATCCGAGTCTGGTCGGGCTTCTGGGTATTATTTTACTACCTGCAAATCATTTAACTCTGGTTAGGCAATTAGGCGAACGTCGTCCACACAATGGGAACGGTCAAGATTTTGCTAAGAGAAAAAAAAAAAAGAAAGGAACTCTCTCACTCCATGCCCCATCGTCCGTATGTTTTGAGTTTTTCCGTCGGACTTACGAAATGATGGTTGAATGGCATTCTCTACACGATGGTTCGAAACATGGGTGGATTAAATTCTCTGAGATTTTTGGAAAGATGATATGTTTTTCTATATCTTTCGAGATTGGATACAAGCTCTCAAGGTTTGTTTACTAATCAAAGCTATAAATATGGATAAATTTTTAATCGATTTTTTGTTCTTTTTTTTTATTTTTGTTAGAACATATTTTCCTACCAAATCCACGTCTTTTGACCGGCAACAACTATGTGAGCTTGTTTAACTGCTCGAATCGGAAATCCCGATTCGTTTGGGACTATCAGCCAGTTGTGGGCCAAAATTTCCTTGAATCAAACGTAGAAATGCAATACGAAGTATTTTAACTTGGTTTTAGTAAACTTCAACCTATGACTTTTCCATTACAAATTCTTCTTTGGATAACATGATTTGGTAAAATTCGGTTAACTAGATTTAGTAGTTATCTATCATATACTTTTTTGGAACATTATATTTGATCTTTAACAATATTGAGCATGAGCAAATGATTGTACATTTTAAAGAGAAATTATACATCTTTACACGTACATGGACGCGCATTGCTGGAGATTTGTGAGAATTCGAATTTGTGAATGGAGAGGGGGAGACTCTTTTTTTGAGCGAATGGACAGAGAGGGGAGACTCTTCTTGCTGGCAACTCCGACGGCATACACAAAACATCAATTAAACATTATTCACCGGCAAGATGAGCAGGGTGGCTCACCCTTCGGAGTCATGCAGCTCTAGGTCTTAAAACTATAATTATGCAAAAAGGACTTGTTGATTTACCTCTGGACCCGGATTTATCTAGTGCAACAATAGATCTGAACTAACTAGAATTTTGTGTAAGCTTGACCATGCCCTTGTAAACCATATCTATCCAAGTACCTAGGGGTCTCAGTGAAGGCCTTAAGTTGATGTGAGTCTGAAGATGCTCCTCTGCTATTGAATACCTCACTTTCATTTTGCAAATTTAAATTTTTTAAATATGAGTATTTTTTTGTTTAATTATCAGGAGGCTCGCAATATAGTAAAGTAGATATGCGATTCCAGGCAAACAAATACTCTCTCGCATGTGTCTCTAAACTATATTAAATGTCAAACCATCATATGAAAGCTATATTACAGAATATGGCTTTACATCCTATTATTGAAAGCTAGGGATCATTCTATAGGCCTTAGGAATGCTCAAATCCTCACTCTTAGAGCTCTCTACCAATACATTTCTACTATTATGAGACAAATCAACGTCAAATGATAGAACAAATCAAGGACCAACTAGCTTTAAAACGAGGATATAAACAATAAGTATTTCCACCTTACTATTATGGCTGGACACAGACAAAGTATTATTAGTTATATTATAGACAATAATAATCAAACCATTTCAGATTCCAAGCAAATCTTAAACTCCCTTATGAATCATTATAGATCAGTGTGGGCTCCTCCCTCACTCATGTGCCCTTGGACTAGTGGCGGGCCGGGCTTACCTAAAATTCAGAATTCAAACATGACAACCTTATTAGCCCCTTCTCTACCCCTGAGGACAAGGCCCTAGATCCAGTCAAATTTACTCTTAATTCTACACGTAGTATTGGGATATTATTAAGAAGGCCATAATATAAGGATATTCTTAATTTCTTAGCAATGATTTCTTCCCTTGTAGCTAGGAGCAAACATCTCTAATCTCTATTCTTAAAACTAAGAATCCTAAGAGCGTCAGTGACTACCTATTGTTTGTGTAACATTATTTATAGGGTGGTCTCCGATCGATGGAATGGAATCCTTCTTTCTTGACATCATGATACTAATCAATCATCCTTTATTATTGGCCGATCCATTCAGGGACAATATCTTAGTGATACAGGAGGTGGCTCGTTCCCTATCACAAGATATATATACAATGATCAAGACTAATATGACCAAAGTCTTTAAAATAGTGTCTTGTATTCTCTCAACATAAGAAAAATGAACTTCCCTAAAAATGTATAGGATGGATTTTTAATTGCCCCTTCATTTTCTTGTTGCATACGGCTCGTGCTCCCCTTACTTTCCTCCTATAAGGATATCAAACAAGGGGATCATCTTTCTCCTTATCTTTTCACAATCACTTTACAAAATTATCTTCTTTACTGAAACATGCGGTTTGTAACGATTACATTACTCCTTTCAGCTCCAAGCTTTTAAGTTCTCACAATTGTTATATGTTGATGGTATACTTTTATACTTAGCTACTAATGCAAAGAACTATAAATATTTCAATAGTTTGTTGAAGCTTTATGGAGATATCACTAACCATTTTGTTAATTATGAGAAGTTTGCAGTATACTTTCCTAGGAAGCTTGCTTTTAGGAGAAGAAATACCATTCTCCCTACTACACATCAATCACGAAAGTTTTCCATTCCAATATTTAGCCATTCATATTTTTAACAAATTTATTCATGCCTCATTGCAACAATGTCTTCTTAGCAAAGCTTGCAGGCTCCAAGGTTGGAAGGGAAAGCACTTTTAAACATGACTTGTAAAATTATTTTAATTAAGTCAATTCTGAATTCGCTTCCAATGTATTTTTTTGTTGTAATGTATATTTTAAGGGTTTAATTAATACCCTAGAAAAGATTTCTAGACCTTTCTTGTGGTCTTCCTTGAGCAATCACATGGGTTGTCATTTACAACTCTAGTGATATCTAGTCCCAATTTGTTAGACATTATATATATATATATATATATATGGATGTTTAAACCTTAGTTCTCTAAGGCCCCATTTGGTTGCGGAACTGGACAGAACCGTGACCTTATTCCGTCCGGTTCCGTCAAACATCGCCTCGGAATCCGATTCCGGGCGGGAACAACGTGACCCCGATTTCACCACTTCGGTAGGTGGAATCGGAGGTTGCCTCCTTTTTTTTGGGTTTTGAAGTTGACGTGACTTTTACTTTTTTTTCAAAGTTTATTTCTTTTTTTTTCTTTTCTCTTCACACAATATCTTTACTAAAATAAATTATTTAATAGATATAAAATAATTTTAATATAATATTATTTATTACCTATTTTTTCATTAAAAAATTTTAATATTTCATTACATATAATTAATTTAACAAAATGATTTTTTATATTTAAATAATACAATTTTTAACAAACTTTTTCCCATAAAAATTTTTTATTTTACAATTTTATTTTAATTAATAATAAAATTATACTTCATAATTATAATAATTATTTTTAATTCAAAACCCACTCAAAATTCATCCATCACATCTACTTTTTCCCATTACATCAACACCTTATTCCTCATTATTAAATTTCACTCCAACCAAATACACCCCGAATTAATCTATCAATTCAACTATGCCCGAAAAACTTAAGAGGAATCGTGATTCTATTTTCAAACGATCCCTAACTCTTGTGGGAACCCCTCTTTGAGTTGACGGTTGGTCTCCTCTAGCGTAATTGATATTTGTATGGGTCTCATAAAATTTGTTACAAATAGTAAAAATACATCGGTCGTAAGGAGCAAGTGGATCTTTAACAGTCCTACCAACTTTTGTTGATGTTAATATTCCTTCGGATGCTATGTTTGTTGGTTAATTTCGGACGGTGTGTATACATCCATTTTGTACTTGTGTTTTGGCGATATCCTTTGCGGATTCTCATGAAGATGCTAAGGCCAAATCAACTTATTATCCCTTAGATGCCAGTCACCTATAGTGAGCTCTCTAAACGGTCAGAGCGGAGGTACCTTAATTAACCCATGTTGCCCTTTTTGTGGAATGGTTCTAGAGACGATCACACATTTGTTTCTTGATTGCTCTTTTTAACTTTTGGGTCTTATTCCAATAGTCTTTTGTTCATAAGCCTACTTGGGTATATGAAGACTGAATCCATGAGATGCCTCTTTTTCTTCTCATCTAGTGGACTTAAATTTATATTTGCTTAGAAACATCATTCATACTTTAGTTACATAGAAAGAACTCCGATGAGAGCTTTCCTTTTGAATGTGAAGGTAAACAATTTCTTCACCCACAATGAGCGTGAAATTTGTTATTCACAATCCTAATTAATCTCTTTTATCGATAAACATGCTCCGCTGGTGGATTGGGAACTCGACTTTAATTTTGGAGGCCTGAATAATGTTGAGGGTCTACGCCGGTGTAAGGATCTGGCTTGAACATTGACAATCAGAATAGGCGTGTATTCTCTGACCATTGTGAAAATCATTGACGTGCATGAAAGCTTTGGACATTGACGTCGGATTTACAGAGCTGTCCGAGTATTTTAGATCGCGCACTTTCAGTTCAAAAAAAAATGTTATGCGGGTAAGAATCGTACGAGAATAGACGTGAGGTTCATATATATATTTATTTATTTATTACTAGCAAACAAGACGCAGTCGTTAATTTGTTAGTGCTTCTCACTCGGGTCTCACATGCATGACCAGCGCAAATTGTTGGGACTTGGGAGCGATGTGGTTTTTCTTGCGTGTTATCTTCTATCTTTTTTTTTTTCGTTTTAGTTTCGGGTACGAGGTGCAGTGGGTCTTGTTTCTTTCGTGCTCCGTGCATGGATCGCGCCATCTCTCACGTGGTTTTCGCCGGGGCCTCTGGTTCTTCATCGCCTGTTTCGAAGCTTATCCCAACTTTGAGTGCTCTCTCTCCCCTCTCTCTCCTCTCTCTCACACACACAACACGCGCATGATTGCATGAAGGTGGTGCATGTTCGAGGGCAGATGAATTCTGCATTGATGATTCCTATAATCTAAATGGGACTCGTACACCCAGCACACCAAGCGCACACGAGGCAGTGCGGCAGTGGGTTGTGAGGGGGGCCATATTTCACATCTAAACAAAAGCAAAATACCACTTGCTGCCTCAGGCTCAGCCCCCTGAACAACGAACGACTACTCGTTTCCGGGGGCGACCTGCCCTACGCACCGTCGGATGCAGCCACGTGGGATCATCGTCTCCATCGTGTGCCCACCGTTTCCTGAAGATAAGGTTTTCTTCTGCTGCTACTGTTGTTGCTCCTGCAGCTCTCCCTTTCCCTCTTCTTCTTCTTGGTATTATTAAGTATTAACTTTTTATCTTCTTCCAAAACCACAGGAAGGGAGGTCGCAGACTAGAAAAACAAGCGACTACCTTGCCAAAACCATCTGCTGCTGATCTCTCTTAGCCATCACTCACGCAATCGCACTAACTTCTCTAGTTCTCTCCCTTATAAAAGGGGCTGGCTGCACATCATGACCCTCCATCCCATCTCTCTCTAACTCTCTCAACAATTAAGCTGTTCAGAACAGAGGAACGTTTTTTCATCTCCAAAAAGACTCGGCAATTAAGATGGCTTCAGTGAGTCGTGCATCTTTGGACCAAAAGATGGCCATCGCTAAGCGCTGCTCCCATGGTATGTATGCAGTGTGCATGTACCGAGTGGAAGCACATGTACATTCCTCAAATTTATAGCTTATCTACCTGCCTCCTATGGCTTCTTCCAGATCTCTCAGGTAAAATATGCTCTTAACTTTGGTTTGATTAATCCGCAGAGGGTGTAATGGCCGGAGCGAAGGCGGCCGTTGTCGCAACAGTTGCAGCTGCTATTCCTACGGTGGGTATTATATTGGATCATCTTTTACCCTGTTGAATGAGTAGCTAGATGAATGTCTTCACCACACATGCATGCATACATGCAAAATGTATTTACATACATACGTAATGTTGTACAACAGTACACATGTATATATGTTCCCACTTCATAGTATCAGGAATATAATTGTTGACCTCGTCAGTTTTTCATCTACATTTATATCGACCATTAGTTAATGTCTGCATATTGATTTGTAGTTGGCCAGCGTTAGGATGCTCCCTTGGGCCAGATACAACCTTAATCACACAGCACAAGCCCTCATCATCTCCACTGGTACGTACTTGGTGTTGTGCAAATTCTTCGTGCGTGTACATGCAAGTTTCAGATCTATTAGTCAAATTAACAAGCTAATGGGTGATGGATGTAATGGATGCAGCTGCTGGAGCTGCCTACTTCATCGTTGCAGACAAGACGGTGCTTGCATCTGCCCGGAAGAACTCGTTCAAGAGCTCCAATTAACTAGTTACTTATGGTCCTGGGTTTATACCTTCGTCTGCGGCCCCATGATCCAATTGGGTTTCCCTGCAACATCCCACAGAGGATTGGATTATGGAATCATGGATAATGGATGTTGTACTTAAGTGTAATTAGAAGTGATCGAAGGACCTCTACTTTTTTTATCCCTCATGTAATATATCTCATTTCATGGTTTGAAACAAAGCGTGATTCGTCTGGCTTTATTGTCATTTGCTTTTGTCGTTGCATGGATGAAACCTCTAATTTCAATCTTCACACCGGTGGTTCACAAATAAATAGACCTCATTTGCTATTAAAAGAAATTGAAATCTTGACAATCAATGTATTCTTCAATCACAATGAGAAAAAAAACATTAACTATTAGTTATTATTATTATTTGATCATATTGATCTATGCATATTTAACTGTATTTTTTGTTGTACAAGTGATTTTGCTAGAAGAAAAAGTAAGGTGGGAAGAGATATTGAGATTAATTTGATTTTTTTTCCTGTTTTTAATTTTCGTTTTTTAACTAACTCATTTGAAAATAATTAATTGGCGAAAACGTTCCCTAATATACTAAGCTTGGAAAACGAAGCAGGATATCTTTTTTTTTTATTTCAATTAGCAATCAGTTTGGTTTTTAAAATGTAACATATATGTGTGTGTATATATATTAATATTATATATATATATATATATATATATATATAGACCGCTCAGAAGCTCGTTATCAAATTAAATAATCAAAATTTTATATGAAATGTATAATATATATATATATATATGTTGATTATTTTCATATTTTTGAATCCTTGATATTTTCCGATCGAACAGAGATATCATGCAACGATCAAAGATGAATTGGAAGAAGAATGAAGAAAGACAATTCTTCAATCTTTTTTTTCCCATTCCAAACGAAAGGTTGTTGTCGAACTAATACAAGAAAAGAAATTAAATTAAATTAAGCTCCACCAACTTCGAAGTTTTGATATTTTCTTAGAATAAAAAACAGGTGAATTAATCTCCATCATTGCGTCTGAACAAAAACAAAATACCACTTGCTGCATCGACCCCCTGAATAACGGACGACCGCTGGTTTCCGGGGGCGTGATGCCGTACGCACCGTCCGATGCTCGACTCCTCTTATATTTTTTCCTTTTTTTTTTACAGATTCCTAGGTAAACTGAAATAGAGGAAAACAGTTAGATTTAATTAATCAAAGTATACTAATAGAAACTCCACGGGAATCCTTCACCGAATACTCCATGACATCAATTTTCACTGTGGTATAAAATTAATTTCACGGGCTTTCACTCATATTCTTTTTTTATCCCTTTAGAAGAGAAAATTAAAAGAGTAAATTACTCACATTAGTAATAATTGAATTTAAAATTTATTTTCGCCCTCTCTCTCGCACACATTTTACATATTAACATCAAATAATGAAGACACTAATGTTATGATACATGCGAAGTGGGTGAGTCTGCCCTGCTAAAGAGACTCACAGACTAGAAAAAACAAGCGACTACCTAACCAAAAACCATCTGCCCATGCTCCTCTCTCTCTCTCTCTCTCTCTCTCTCTCTCTCTCTCTCTCTCTCTCTCTCTCTCTCTCTCTCTCAACAAATAATCATCCAATCCATCCCTAGTGCTCACTTCACTCCCTTATAAAAAGGGGCTCTCGACGTAGCCTTACCTTTCATCCCAATTCTCTCTCTCTCACTGAATCGATATAATCAAGCTTTTCAAGGGCAGAGAAAGCTTTTGAATTAAGATGGCTTCAGTCACTCGGGCTTCTTTGGACCAGAAGATGGCCATCGCAAAGCGTTGCTCTCATGGTATATATCAATATATTGTATATTTATATTTATGCTCGTAAAAAAATACAATGACTATATATATATATTAGATATATATATGTATGTATATATATAATGTCTTAACTTTTGATTTGGTCGGCAGAGGGTGTCATGGCCGGAGCTAAGGCGGCCGTTGTCGCAACAGTTGCAGCCGCTATTCCCACGGTAATCAAGTTTACATTTCAGCATTGTCATTTTCCCTTACATGCATAGTCAATTAGTCATTATATAAGTAGAAGCATCTAATGATCATGCATGATAATTAATGAATTCGCCATTAATGTTCTTTGCATATTTTGCAGTTGGCCAGCGTTAGGATGCTCCCTTGGGCAAGGTACAACCTTAATCACACAGCACAAGCCCTCATCATCTCCGCTGGTACGTCTCTCTCTCTCTCTCTCTCACACACACACAGTTTCAAACGAAATGACATATTAAGCTAATGGAGGGTGATCGGTGTAATGGATGCAGCTGCAGGAGCTGCCTACTTCATCGTTGCGGACAAGACGGTGCTTGCATCTGCCCGGAAGAACTCGTTCAAGAACTCCAACTAAGTTATTAATTATATAATCAAGGTCGCATGTAGTTTCCTCCGGATCATGGATCAGTACTGTAATTAGAACTGCTGAGGGGCCTCTTCTTGTACCTCTCATCTCTTGGTTTAGACGTTTAGTTTTTTCTTCTTCAAACAATGTCAATATGTAACATATATTATCCCATTTTGAATGAAGAAAGCGTAATGCTTTTAATTGCCTTTACTATATTGTCACTGAATTGCACGGGTGGAATCTTCCTCACTACTGAACAATTAATAAAATCCAACTTCAGGTTTCAAATCTTCACACTGTGGTTGATAATTTAACCATTTATCTGTACAAATCAAAATCTGATGAGTAATTTCAAGTTAATGGTGTTGATCAGATCTCGCCGCAGACTCTATAGTACAAAAGAATTTGTGTATATATGCTAATAATGTCTTGAATTCTTCCGGGACAATTAAAAATTTATATGAAGTAAAAATCCCTTCTCACTAAGGTGTCTTCCTCTGCAAGTTCATCACGAGTCACCAATATACATGTTACCAAAAGAGGGAGAGAGGGATCGTACGGAATACAGAAGAACACGAAGAGAAAAAAATGACGACTCTTTGTTATGGAATAACGATGATTACAATGATGAGTCTCTGTCTAGAACCCTAGGAAGTTTATATAGACATTTTCTTTAACAGATGATAGAAATTACATACGGACTGTGACTCTAAATAAATCTCCTGATGACACTTATTTCGTGATAAAAAAATAAATTAAATCCGAATCACATACAGAATATCCTTAAAAATTTTCGCTCAACCCCCGAAGGATCCCCTGAACCCTCACAGACTCGTTGACCGGGTAACGAGACCCCGTAGAAGAATTCTGCTAAAGCGCCTGACTATATAGGGGACCAACTGGATTCACATTCAAGACATTATTAACATATAAACAGAATTAATGATCACAAATCAGATGTTTGAATCTCAAAACAAGAGTTTAGCGCAGTTACATACATCGAATTTGTGAAACGTGTGTATTGTTTTATTTTCAATCTTTAATCTTTTTACATTAGGCCTATATATCGAAAAAAAAAATAAACTGATGTTGATGTTGATGCTGTTCACTGAAGTTCTAAATAATTAAAAATTATATAAAATATAAATAAATTATTTTTATACATTTCATCATGCATAGTGATATTAATCAGTTTATATAATGGAGTAATTTAATATTATCTTTAAAAATTAAATTAGTCCCAAAAATCATTATTAAAAAGAATATTTTTTTAATCGGGAAAACTAACGAGTGTAAATCGGGAAAAAAATCCTTACCTGGTGAATTTGACCGTGATAATAAAATCTAAATCCTGGAGTCGAAATAATTTAAAATTTTGAAGTTAAAAAAAAATGGAGAAAGAGAACGTCGTCTATGAAAACACGCCTATATTCATCCCAAAAAAGAAGAACGAAAGAAAAACCATTTGCTGCGTCGGCCGACTAAACAACGAAAACCGACCACTCGCTCCCGAGGCGTCGTGCCGTGCGCACCGTCGGATGTTGCCACGCGCCCTCATCTTCTTCATCCTGTGCCCACCGTTTCGTCTCGATAACATTTGCTCTCTCTCTCTCCCCTCTGTTTCTGTTCCCCCTCCCGCTCCGTTGCAAAATCGATTTCTTTACCTCCTTCCGAAACCGTCGGTGTTTCGTGAGTGCGCTTCACATTCTTCGATAAAGGCGACACCTCTTACTTTCCCTCCGGTGAGCTGAACTGAACTGAGCGAGCACACTAGAAACAAGTCCATATGCTTTGAATCTTCCTAACCTTCCGCCATCTCAAAATAAATAAAGTAAATTTATTTAAATCGATGAATAAAAAAAAAAAAATTGATCACATTCAATGAGGTAACCAAGTCCTACAACTTTAATTTTTCACTGTCGTATAAAATTTAATTTCACAATAATAATAACAACAACAAAAGCAGACCACAGGAGGAGTCGCAGACCAGCAAAACAAGCGACTACCTGCCCAGAAACCATCTGCTGCTGCTCTGTCCTCAGTCTCGTTCTATCCCATCAGTGCGCACTCCACTCCGTCCCACTCCACTTCCTTATAAAAGGGGATCCCTGCAGGTTGCATCACATGAATCCTTCATCCCCATAATTCTCATCGCCCACGCATCTCATCAGTGCTCATTTCCACAACAGAGGAAGATTAACAAGTGTCTGAAAAAGGCCTACTCTGAGATTCAGATGGCTTCAGTGACTCGGGCTTCTTTGGATCAGAAGATGGCCATCGCCAAGCGATGCTCTCATGGTATATGCATGTCTATGCATCGGACAGCATTTATATGATGTTCCTCAAATTTATGTCTTTGCATGTTCTTGTCCAGTTACCAGAGCCCTCATGGAAAATATATAAACCTTTTTATGCATATGTTTTTAACTTTTTTACTTGATCGGCAGAGGGAGTAATGGCCGGAGCGAAGGCGGCCGTTGTTGCAACCGTTGCAGCTGCTATTCCTACGGTAATCTAAGTTTATATTCTTTTCTAAGATGTCCACACTATGCAGCATTTCCTTTCATGACTAGATGATCATGCAATGCATGTATGCATGCATATATATTAAATGTATGTGCATAAGCATAGCATCAGGCATGCATATATAAGTTTTTCAGTTTCGAACAATAGTTAAACGTCTGCATGTTAATTTGTAGTTGGCCAGCATTAGGATGCTTCCTTGGGCCAGGTACAACCTTAATCACACAGCACAAGCCCTCATCATCTCCACTGGTACGTTCTTGGTGCTATGCAAATTCTTCATATCTGTGTTCATGCAAGTCTCAGATCTATTAGTCAAATTATCGAGCTAATGGGTGATACATGGTGCTTGTGGATGCAGCTGCTGGAGCTGCCTACTTCATCGTTGCGGACAAGACGGTGCTTGCATCTGCCAGGAAGAACTCGTTCAAGAACTCCAACTAAGTTAATTTAATGTGTAGCTAATTAAAGCCCATGGTTGCATCCCGTGTGAGATGCATTCGCACAGGAAAAAAAAAAGGGCCTCTTCTTGTATCTCTTTGGTTATAATTCTAAGAAAAGCCGCAATATGTGTAAATTAAATCCCATATCAAATAACAAGAGCACGATGCTTCTATTTAGCTTCTAATTTTTGTCTCACATTTGAAATCGATAATTAAGCAGGCATGCATTTCTCATCGATTAAGAGAAACCCAAATCTGATAATTAATTGTCGAATTTCATATTTGCGACGAAAGAACTGAGAATTAAAATTTGATCCATACAATTAATTTGTAAATTTGGGTTTTCCATCTTTTGGTGACAAATTATATATTTTGTGAAGAGAAAAAAACGGTGGTGGTCTCCGCCCATCCCCAACTTGTTGTGAGTTATGGCATTTAATTTGTTCGCGTAATTCCAAATCGTCACCATCATGACGTCTCCTTAAAGCCAAAGAATCTGTTTCAAACGATAGGAAACGAATCAGATTTGTCGATAATGTACGCAGTCGTGATTGCTCTTAAGTTTGAGTTTCTGTGTACACCGAATTTAAGAAATTGGTTGGTGAAATGGCCCAAATACCGAGGGCCATGTTCGAAAAAATTGTCATATTTCTCCACTCCATAATATGATTTATGTTTCGATATAAATTATACATTGAGGTGTTGGATTCTAAACACTTTGTAAATGAAGAGATTGGAATTCTAGTTGAAGTACATTTCTTTTTTTTTTACAACATAAATATTTTCTTTAAAAGAGATCCATATGTGGTGTTTGGATCAATATGTTTGGATACAGCACTTTGTAAAGCATTTTATTAGAAATTAGTTGGAAGTTCTGGTTTAACTAAAGAAGATAACTTGCTTCTTATGGCTCAATGAGATTGTCAAAAGGGCAAAGATTTTTAACCTAATAATCAAACATTGAATACCGAAATATGTTGATTTGTTTGGATAAAGATATAATAAAAACTATGAGCTAAAAAGATGAGATTTCTAAAATTTGGAATAGAAACTAAAAAAATGGTTTTCAAATAAAAAAGACAATGTCGCGAAAAGAAAAAAAAGATACTTTTTGGGGTAAAGGAATTTTTTGTTAAAGAAAAAAATTTCTTTTGGGTAAATGAAAAAAATTTACTTATTACTTTTTGTTAATAAAAAATTAAGTTTAAGCAAAAAATAGTTTTTGGATAAAACAAAAAAAAAGCACAAATAAAAATGTTATCTTTCCGGGTAAAGCAAAAAAAAATCCTCTTTGCCCCTAAAGCCCCAAAATAAATAAGGAATGTGTTTTTTGGAGTAAAGCAAAAGAAAAAGTATTAACTTGTCTAATGGAGTGTATTTTTAATTGTCCGATTAAAAATTTATGCATGTTGTTTGATCGATTTTCATTTACGAAATTTTAATCTGATAAATAAAAAGATAAGATACACAGTATTCCTTTTAAATACATGTATGTTTTATTATGCTTTTAAAATAAAAATAAGAAATTTTCATGGTGGTTAAAGTTTGAGGTTATTACCGTACGAATTACGAATGTTTGGAACCAATTTAATTTTTAATATGTGAATGTTTAAACCTCCTTGATAAATTGGTGTGCAACTATTTTGAACCTATTATAAACCGGTGATGAGTGTATTTAATTATGATTTTAATATGCTCAGGTAGTATAAATTACTGATGAAATATTTAAAAGTACTGTGTTATTATAAATCTTTCTTGATTTATTTGTGGTAAGTTGTGGCGTGAAAGAGTCGAGATGTTGATTTCTTTATTCTTTACAGTAAACAATAATATTTTTATGAAAAATTATTTAATTGGATTTGAACCGGTTAGTCTAGTTATAATATCATTACTAGATTCTATAAAAGTTTATATGATTTTATAATATGGAGGGTAAAAAAGAGGAACGAAAAAGAGATAATATGTTTTTCTCGTTTCATTAAGTTTCTGTTAAAGGAGAATGAAGAAAAAAATTTCTTTTTCTCTTCCATTTTTCATCAATACTTTATTTTTCTTTCATCCTCAAATCGAAATAAAAAATATTTATTTATATTTTTATCTAATAAATTAAACATATGACTATATATATATATGATAAAATTATTTAAATAAAATAATCACTTAATGTTCATTATCTTTCCTTCCTTTTAATAATATCAACTAAGCATGAATAATTATTCACTTTTATTTTTCTATATTCTTTTTCTGTTCTCTCCTTTTTCAAATTTTATATTTCCTTCCTCAAAACCTTAGAAGGAATTGCCATGTTTTATAATATTAGAGTCAATAGAGATTTAAACTTTACAATTTTAATCTCAAATTGACCTGATTAAAGACGAGTGGCTCATTTAAGTTAATGGACAAGCATCAAGATCAAAAGAATTCGAGAATAGATATGAATTCAACCAAAATTCAAGTATGATCGATCAAGATATATAATCTTGCACGTGAAAAAAACTTCATGCTTGTAAATCAAGTGTTTACAAATCACAAAGAATAATTCATGGTTGTGAATTAATTTCACAGCCATGAGCATTTGAAATATATATAATTTATTCACGAGTCACGAAAACTCATTCACATCAGTGAAGAAAGGAATCTATGCACGATTGTGTTTAAAATCTACATATGTGAATTATATTTCCAGATCATAAATTTTATTATAATATACTTGGAACACAAACTTCAACACCAACCCCTCGGAATTGATCTTTGGAGCATCGTTTGAGTGAATTCAAGGCCAATGTAAAAAGAATGTTGGTGAATTATTATCCTGAATCTCTAACGCCCTCAAATCGATCCACGTCATGTGGCGAAGACTAATCTGAAGATGTTACGGACGTTATGATATTGATTATCATTTTAACCATATATTAATCAAGAATCGAGACATGTCAACGGAAGAAAAAATAATAGGAAAATAAAAAAAATGATAACTTTAATTGTGAAAGTCTAAAAAGTGACTACATCATCTCTAAGGAATGTAATAAAATTTTACATCATGAATCTATAAATACGGAAGAAAAAAGAAATCTAATAAGCTCTGTGGTTCATGTGACTTCTTGTCGCCAGAGCCTTGTCGCAACACACCTACTCCACCTCATCACTGACCTAGTCCTGTGGAAATCAGACACAGGGAAGAATGTCCTCCCGTATAGAGAATCACATAATATACAATGCATAACTTGAATAGAGAAATCAACGGTAAGCTAGAATACTTATCTTGGATAAATAGTGGAACATGAGAGCATCGTAAATAATCATAAGAGAGATAATTAGTTATCATAATGCAATAAAATCAAAGGATGCACATAATCTTAGAATCATAATATGAGAATACCAATGACTTGACTTGATATTTATACTTGTTTGTCTCGTTCATATTTCTTAATCTTGGTTCATAATCAGAAATCAAATTAAATTTAGGTGCATTTAATTCTTGAGGTATGTCGAGCAAATGATACAACCTTGTGCGGGTCAATGGGTGATCAAACCATGATCAAGGACGCGACCCTTATCGTGAAACACTTGAGTTGGACTAGCAACCCATTCATTATCTTTCATCTTAACTTATTAATCACTTTTAGGAACTTGTTATTCTTTATTCTTCATCATGGCATAAAAAGCAATAGATCACAAGAGAACGAGTAAAAAAATCAAGGACATCGTCTTAAATCAAAAGTGAACTATGGGGAGGCAAATATGGGCATAATCATGATTGATCAAGGCAGAAACATGTAGTACTCAGATTAAAAATCATAAATCAATAGGAAAACAATCAAAGAATTCGGATTGCTATAACCCGTACCGGGTGAAAGATGACTCGAGTCGGGTTCATAGCCTTGATGCGGGCCGAGTGTGTTCGATGCTCGGGTTGGGATCATGAACAATGTTACACGATGTCGGATAGAAGTAGAGCAAACTCGGGCCGGGTTCAGAAGAATCCGGGTCGAATAGGAGAAATGTCGAGAGGTTTATAGGGTTTGCCGTGCACTAATCCGGGTCGGATTCAAGGTGACTCGGGTCGGGTTCTGCGTGCGTAGCCGTGATGATCAATGTTCACGATGGATTTCAACATGAACCCGGACCGAGTTCAAGTGAACCCGGGTCGGGTTCTGTAATGTTCAGAAAGTCGAGAAGTTATTAAATAATGAAATTATATTAACCTAAACCATAGATTCTATGTAAATATCAAAAGGACTAATCTGCAGATTAACTACCAATCATACAATAGAAATCATGGCAGAAAGAACACAATAGAAATCAGGTTCCTAAATGCAATCAAACATACACAGATGCAAACAATAAATCAAGAAAAATAAGATCTTCTTCTTCATGCCTCTCTCTTCATATTATTCATGCTTTGAACATGATCAGGTCATATCAGAGGGTAGGTTATATCTATCTAAGTTATGCAAGGTGATTTCGATTCACTCACCTCTGTTCGCGATTAATCCTTTCTTCGATTCGTCGAAAAATTTCTACTGGCCGTATCCTCCCTGTTCCTCTTGTGCCTGCTCTCTTTCTCCTTGGGGTTGGCCCTCTGAAATCCAATTAAGGAACATCAGCAACTTCGTTATGGATTTCAGCACCAAGAAGCATTGGATGGTTTGATCCTGTTCGATTTGCCTTTTGGATGTTGGCAGCGTACCCGTAGGAATTAAGAGGGAGAGAGATTTTGAGAGGTTAGAGGGATAAAGATTTATAAAGGTTTGTCTTATCTAATCATCCTCCACTCTTAATTAAATTTGATATAACATTTACCCCCTGTTGTTATCTTATTATGAAGATAAATTTTGAGTTTTATCTTTCCAACAGACCGTGTTGATTCAACTTGTATTTATTTATTCATTTTTCTTTTGTGTGTCGGTTGTTACAGAAACTCTATCGAAAAACTCAAAAAAGGATATGCTTAGCTCCTAGAGTAGTTTGCCATTTTTTTCTTCTTTTTTCTAATTACATTATTTAGGGTTGGATAAAAGCCAGGACATCCTAGCCATTCCAATCTGCACCTGCCCGAATTGATGAGATTTTGATCCAACTTGGTATATAAGCGAGTCAAGGGCTATGCCTTATATCTTGAGGACCTAATGGACATTGGATCTGAATTATGAAAAGTTGAATCTTGTCGGCATCCTAGCCATTCCAATCCGCACCTACCCGAATTGATGAGATTTTGACCCAACTTGGTATATAAGCGAGTCAGGGGCTATGCCTTATATTTTGAGGACCTAATGGACACTGGATCTGAATTATGAAAAGTTGAATCTTGTCCCGACCTAGATATATGTATTATATTAATATATTAGATAACATGAGATATCTTATATTATTTTTATTTTTATTACTTGCGTTCTTCTATATCATTATATATCACAAACATTACATTATAATATATATAATTAATTAACTAATAATTATTGTTTTATATTATATTTTTAAATATGTATTTTATATTAGGTTACGAGTTTTACTTTATTGATGTTAAATAGGCATCGTTCGAAATCTTTTTAGTCTATCAAATTTTGAAAGCCCTGTACTAATCACATTAGGACTGTGACAATATTTTCATGTCCCTATAGTAACAAAGAAAAACAACAACAATGATTTGGAGACTTCCGACAAGTATCCCTTTCCACTCTTTGGAATCTTTTATAGCGCAATGGCTTCATATCATTTGTCCCCGTTTATTTCGCGCGTTACGCTCGTTGGCATATCAGATTACTTCTATAACGTTCGTCGTCATGTCATGTTGGTCGTCTGTCAACGTCGCGTTCCGCGACATTCACCCGTAACGGTCACAACTAATATCTCTCACTTGACCGTTGCGGTCACGATACCCAACACTCTCACTATTCATGTATTGTTTATTAGAGATGTTATTCCAAAGTTCATTATTCGTGAGACTTCAACTTGACTCTTGAATCTTAGAGTCTTATTAAACAAAGATTTAATATCAACTGTGAAATTCATTGTTCATGAAACTTTCTGTTGACTCAAATATTTCGAGTCCCATTAAACCAAAGTGTTTAATGAATATTTCAATTAATTTTTTTGTGCAAGAGAATTAATAAATAAATCACTTATTAGGCAAATTCACCTTTTTCTTTCCAATATATTAAAGTATAATGTTCCTTGATCTCAATATACTTTTCTTTGTAATTGTTTGTTCAGCTGCGCATCAAGCTTATATCTTCTTGAAAATTATAGTGTATCTAGGTTACATAACAAAGCATGTTAGATCAATATTGTTTGGGTGGTTGCAATAATGTATTCCACATCTTGTGTGTTCAACTACACATTCATATTTCTTGTAATCCTAAGAAACAAGTGCACCACCTAATATTAATTATGACTTTGATGTGAATTTTCAGTTGACAATGTTATTATCTAAATTTACATCCAATTAGTTTATTACTTAGTCTCAAATGTATTAGTTTATGTATGTCAATTTCAATTCACTACAAGAAAATCAAGGAATAGAGACACAAGAATCGCGACGCAAGGAAGGCGCTATTACGTTCCCGTGTCGTAGAGCGTCTCATTGGCGTCCAACTAGTGCCGTATTTGTTGGACGCTGGAAATCGGTGGCCAACAAAAATGGAGATGCTACTAGCGTCATTTATTGACGCTATCTCGATGTTATTAAGACGCGTGATGTCCGACTGGGAGCAGTAGAGATGCGCTAAAGCTGAGGCGCTATTCCGGCGCCAAAGAGTCGCTAACATTAAACATTTGTAGACGCTATTTTGGCGCTGCACTGACACAAACATGTTGGTTTTTGCGTCTTCAATGAGACGCGAATATGGCGCTTAACAATATATTTAACTTAGCGCCAACTATTTCGACGACGCTAATGTGACGCTATGGAGGCGCTACTTGCAAATTTTTTTATTCATACCAGCCACATTTTTCCCTTCCCACACCATAGGTTTGGGAGTTATTGTTATCATTCCGAATGTTCGACCTAGACGTGCTCAGTCCATGACCTTGTGGGGATGAATTCTACGTCGGGATCAATCCCTGAATCATCTACAATAGCGGAGCCAACTGCTGCGACACCTGTCGTGATATCTGCTTCAATAGCTGTTGTGATAGCGGCGTTATATCAGGTGCAGCGAATGAGCTCGAAGCATATGGACCGGTTGCACATCCTCCGATCCTCTAGGTATCTGAGCAGCTGTGCCGAGGCCACGCAAGTATCCCCTCGTGTCGTGCCGACCACCTCTTCCCAAACAGTAGGGTCTTCTGCGAAATAGAAAAATTATACAATCATATAATATATAAATTATAATAAAAAACACATAAATTAAAAACATGGTAAAACCAACCAAGAAACATTACTTGGTGGCCGAGTACTCGGATCATCTCCGTACTTTTTAATCATTTTTGCATTATACTCATCCTAAAAAATTTAAACATTGTGCATTTAAAAAATAGTGCACTAACGTCATCAACCAAATGAACATGTCATGAGACTTACTAGAAGCCTACGAGCAGTGGGCGTGACTAAGTCGTTTGTCTTTCGGCTCTTATGCGTGGCCTCATAGACCACACGAAAGTTTACGGGACCGCCTTCTTTCTCCTCTTACAATAAAGTTTCAAATTTCATAACATAAGTATAAGTCAAAAGTTTGATAAATTGAATTTGTATGTAATTTTATTTATCAATATAACGTCTCATCGCATTGTGCCTCGTTTCAGTTGTTTTACTCTCTTCCCACAATCTAAAAATTATGGAATGCATATAATTATTCATGTATGTATATAAAATTATAAGTCTATATGTATATGTGTCTATAACAAAATTGTGTGTGTATATATATGTATATATATATATGTGTGTGTATGTATGTATGTATGTAATATATGCGTATGTATATGTCTACGTGTGAGAGATTAAGTCACAACGATGTGTTTATCTATATGTATTATAAGTATATACATGTATGTATACATCTATACAAGTGTGAGACATATATAGATAACGTGTATATGTATACGTATTCCAAGTGTATATATGTATGCATATGTTTATATGTGTGAGATTAAGTGATAATATTATGTATATATGTACTTATTATATATAAGTATAAGTATATACGCGTATTTATATGTCTATATGTGCCCGATTAAGCGAGTGTGAAAAAAAGTCAATTACTGTGGTGCAATATAGACGCTATTGAATCGCTAAAGCGGTTTAGCGACCCAATAGCATCGAACTCGTGTCTAATGCCTATTGGCATCTCAAAAAGGCGACGCTATAGAGATGCCAATAGTGTCTCCCTGGCGTCGACGAAGTCGACGGCTCTAGTGTCGAATAGCGAGCATCGAACGTCTTGTCGACGCGAGAACAACGCTATGTTCTCTTGCGCACTTTCACTTTATGACGCGCAATAATAGCGTCTACCTGTCGTCTCTAAGACGCCTTCATTAGCGCCTATTTCCTGAAACGCTAAGAACATGCTAATGAGACGCTATTGAGAGGCAAGTAGCGTATCTTATTTGGGACTCAACGGGGATGCCATGACGGTGCCAGTGGCATCGATTTAGCGTCACCATATTTGAAGACGCTACTGAGCGTCGCTAATCGTCAATTTTCTTATAGTGATTGTACTTTTGTCTTTAAATTTTTCATAATCCTTATAAGGACTTCTTAATTTTGCCTTTCCAAGATTATCTTAAAAATTTATCGATCAAACTTACTACACAAGTCAAAGAGAGCCTTGTATATAATATTGCATACATTAAACTTCCATCTCTTGTGCATTAGTTTCGTCCTTTTTTAGGACGCCGACTTTTCATTAGGTTTTTTCCAATCATAAGTGATGTAGGTACTGAAATACTATTCTGTATTTTAAATCTCAACAATATTTTCTTGTGATTCCAACTCAATGTTTTTGGGTTCTTATTTCAAGTAATTTGAATTTTAAGAACATAGCTTATTCCGCACATGTCCAATTCTTCTAAATACTTTGCTAAACATTTCATTTATCTTGTTGAGCCTGTAATATTATTTTCAGTGAGCAAAATTTTATGTTTATGAACTAACATTATCACAAATTTGCTCCCACTATTTTGATGCACATATAATAGTTCAATTTGCTCACAATGAAATTAAAATTGGATGTTCATCGTAGACATTTTAATGCCGTTATAATTTTTTAAGCCATATTATGATTTTTTAATATACCTTATTCTCCAAAAAAAATGTTCTGCCTGAAATAATCAAGCATTCATATATTTATTTCCTCAATTCTTCATTGTGTGAGCTAATCCCATTGGAATAACTTCAAATTTATATATGTAAACCATTGCTAAGATCATCATTCTCGATGCATACTAGCTTTGGAGAGTAGGTTATCTAAAAATCAATTTCAACTAACTAGTATAATCCTTGACAATAATTTTTCTGTGCGATTCAATAGTACCAATAATTAGTTACATTTTTCAGATGCTCATTACCTTACGTGCTTTCCCCACTTTCAGCACGTCACAACGTCCATTCACCATTGACAAATCAGTCCAAATTTCTCATGTTGGCCAGTCATGATTCAAAACTCTCAGAAGTCATCACTTCTGTGATAGTATCTATACAATCCTCTTATAAAACATCGATGTGTAATACGAACATCTCGCACATGTATATATATCAAATGTGTGAGTTTCATTAGGGGGCCTCTTATTTTCCATTATACTTTGTGGAGTGTATGGGTTCCTCCATTTCCTCTAAAGGTTTATTTTTTTTATTTTTATTACTTCCTCTTCCACTATTGGACCTATGTCCATATGTCTCTTCCAGAGTCAACTTTAATATCACAAAAGATAATCATCCTTTTTTTTATTATTCCTGCACATTTTCTTTTTTCTGAAAGGTTGCATCGTGACTCTTGCTTAGACAAATCTATTTGTAAAAGAATCAATACCCTTTGAACACATACAATAAACAAACATGTCACCATCCTAAAGTACAGCTTATTTCAAAACTGACTTGGATCAATACATGTAATTTTACATTTCTTCTTCAAAGATGGCTCAACTCAAGCTTCCTGCCATTACTAGTTTGTATGGAATTGATTTTGTGAACTTTGTGAGAATTTCTTTTATGCAACTCTCTCTAAATAATAAATTCCTTTTGAGAGTCATGCATGAGTAGGATAACATACACGTTATTGCACTAATCAAAATTTCTTTCCACCACCGTATTTTGTTGTGGCACATAGAAAATAAAAATAGTGTTCCTACATATTCAAATGCAATACTTACTCATTACCTACAAAAAATTTCTTTACCAAAATTTTTATTAATAGTTCCAGAATTAATTGGTTTTCCCAATTCTTTCTCCTATTCCATCTTACATCTCTTGTACACCCAAAAAAATTATCTTTTCTTTCTAAGAGATCATAAAATTGACAAAGGAGAACTCAATAAACATTGATGAATGTCATGAACTATTACGTCTTCTCATGTGTAACCACACTCACTGAATCATAAATGTCCGAATGAATCATTTAACAATTCTTTTGACCATATTTCCATTCGAAACATTTTCGAATCAATTTTGGATCAAACAATATTCCAATGCAATGCTCTTGTACATGTATGTTGTATAGGTTAAACAACATTTTACTACAATATTCTTGCAACTGATATGTTAAGCATTAGATTTATTCTCATAATTTTTCAAATTCTAATTTTTTGAGTGTGTAATCTCAGAACACATAATGTTCAAAAGACGTATTCATTGATCATTTATATCACAGAAAGACAAAATAAATCATCTTTGAGAATAAACTTTTCCAAAGCCAATCTTTTGGTTCTTTTCGATAGATACACATCCAAAATGAAAATTGACTTCAAACAAATTTCTTTCGAAGAACAAGTACAGAGATGAGATCCGACTTATCAACTAACCAGTTGTGACTCACATTCCATCTATAAATTTTAACGATATTAGTACTTAGGTAAGTGTTATTCCCCATATACCCTTTGTCTCATTTCTTCATTTCATTGAAGTTGATTATTCCTTTACCTTCATGATTTCCGTCGTCACAATCTTTCAACGACCGTAAAGAACTTGGACTTTTTTAGCTCCATTCATTCTAGTATCATATACCAAACTTTTCACCTCGTGATAATTTGCCTTGACGTGGTCAAATATCTCACAAGAATGGTGTGCTTCTTATTGCCCATTATTAATTATTTTTTAAATAAGATCAAGATGTTTCTAATGTGTATCACAATGTACTTATTCTGCTTCCTTAGATTTTTTTTTCAACTTTGAAAACAATGTCCACTTAATTTTAGCAAAATCAAATTTCATAAAATTAGCTGACATCTCAGTGACCGACTTAATAATTTCGTTAAGTCATCAAGTTGTGACAGCCACATCACACAATAGCGAAGAAAATTAACTATTCAAGATTATTTCCAGTTGAAATGCTTTCAATATGACTATTCTTTTATAATGGCTATATTTTTAAACATATATAACAATCATTCCACTTATGCACGATATATTATTATCAATTTACTTAATTTTACAAATATTACATTTGTAAAAGAAGTCGTACAGTCTTCTCTATTTCAATATTGTACTTTTCTTGATAATCCTATAGTTCATACATTATATATCTTATAGGTTTTTTTTGCCATAATGATATTATTTTGTTCATCATTCTGCTCCCACTTTCATTTTGCTTTCACTCTACTATTCGATGGTACCTTGTGAAAGCTCGAATTTGAGAGAATCATTAACTGGATTGTCATTTAATAGTCCATACCTAATTTTTCTGCTCCACATAATTTTCAACGTCGTGCAAACATTCCATTTTGTCCAGCTAAAAATGCAATAAAGTTGGAATATATTTGTGTGATTTTCTAATTTTTTTTAATTCAAAGGTTAAGTAAAAATTACAATTTTAAAGATCGATTTTAAATTATAAGTTAAACTATCCAAGTAATAATAACACTACAAGAAAATTGGCAATTAGCGACTCAAGGTTGGAGACGCTAGGGAGGTGCTATTACGTCTCTGTTGTGAAGAGCGTCTCCTTCACGTCTAACTAGCGCCGCAAAAATGAGACACTGGTACTCGGTGGCTAGTGGCGTCGCACTAGAGTCAAAGATGTTGAGACGCAACTAGCGCCACATATTGACGCTATATCGACGTTATTAAGATGCGATGTTTGCGGCTTCACGAAGCAGGATCGCGTCGCTAAGTCGACGCGCAAGGGGTGGTAGACGTGAGACGCTCTTTCGGCGCCCATGTGTGGCTAACGTAGGCGCTAGTAAGGCGCTAGATTGACGCAAATATGATCATGCATTTGTCGTCAATGAGACACTAAGATGGCGCTAAGTGCGATATATTTAAATTAGCATCGACATGCGTTGAGATGCCAATGAGACGCTATGGTGTCGCTACTTGCACATTTTTTTTACCCGCCCTAACCTCATTTTTTCCCTTCCCACGCCATACAATTTATAATACATCTCAAAATGCATTGATATTCATCACAGGCAATATAAAAGCAACACAGGCAATATAAAATCATCACAGGCAATATAAAACCATCACAGGCATAATATATAACAAAAGAATACGAAAATTACTAAACCGAACTAACAAACTATATGTATGTTTAAGTCTATAAGTAACAAATGCATAGTTTATTTTCTATCCTAGGTTTGGGAGTTATTGTTATCATTCCGGACGTTCGACCCAGACGTGCTCGGTCCATGGCCTCGCGGGGATGGATTCTGCGTCGGAATCAATCCCTGAATCGCTTGCAATAGAGGATCCAACTGCTGCGACAACTGCTGCGACACCTGCTGCGACAACTGTTGCACACCTGCTGCGACACCTGCTGCGATATCTGCTTCGATAATTGCTGCGATAGCTGCTGTGATAGCTGCGTCAGATCAGGTGCATCGGATGAGCTTAGAGCAAATGCACCTCCTGCATATCCTCTGATCCTCCTAGGTATCTGAGCGGCTGTGCCGAGGCCACAACTATCTCCCTCGTGTCGTGTCTGCCACCTCTTCCCAAACAGTAGGGTCCTCTATGAAATAGAAAAATTATAAAATCATATAATATATAAATTATATATCAAGAATCATGTAAATTAAAAATATGACTAAACCAACGAAGAAACATTACCTGGTGGCTGAATACTCGGATCATCTCCATACTTTTCAGCCATTTTTGCATTATACTCGTCATAAAAAATTTAAACGTTGTGTATTTCAAAAATAGTGCACTAACGGCAATAACCAAATGACCATATCATGAGACTTACTAGAAGCCTACGAGCAATGGACGTGACTAAGTCATTTATCTTCCGGCTCTTATACGTGGCCTCATAGACCACACGAAAGTCTATGGGACCGCCTTCTTTCTCCTCCTACAATAAAGTTTCAAATTTGATAATATAAATATAAGTAAAAAATTTGATTAATGGAATTTATATGTAAATTACCATGTGTCGTCGATGCTCGTCAAATCGCATCGATCCCCCTGTGTGAATGTGGGCCTCGGGCTTCGAAAGACGATTAGCTCTTGCCTTTTTCGACTTCCTTTGTCATCGTTCATCCGTCCTTTGTGAACATCAAATACTTACACTTTCAAAAAAATATAATTTTCATAAAAATAATGTAAAAGTATACATACTTACCACTTCCTACAGAGGGACTCTCAAACCGAGCGCCTAATATGTCTTGGGCATCTTTGTATGCCCTGCTCCAAAGTGAGGCCGGCGGACGTGACGACCTTGCGAAACTTATATAATCGATTTCGAAGGCATTTTACAGCGACCTCCTCAAAAGCTCTCCGGATCATCCCTAAACTAAGATCCGGATGAAACTGATTTGCCTCCTACAAATAGAACGTTAAAACTTAGTAATTTTAAATAAATATAAATCGAATTATGTAACCCAAATAGAAGATCGCACCGTAAAGGCTTGAAAGATGTCATCTTGCACTTAAATTGGGACATCTTTTCAGGATCCTGCCCCATTCCGTAAATGGAAAAGAACGAGAGCACTGAGATCCCGCACGGTACTAGCGGGTAAGAAAGTGGTCCTGCCAATTACAAAGAAGAATTAATTTTCAATGATAATCAAAACTATAACAAAATTTGTACAGCTTATTTAACTTACGGTCGAGCAATATTATTCACAGTGACCACTCATTATCGTGTAACCCCTCTTCATCACTCGAAGAGGAATCATCATTCGGTACAGCTGGGGTAGGCTGTGAAGGTCCGACATGACATAACAAATCATTAGTATCATACCAAATTAAAATTGTGATAATTGATAGATGTACAGTAATGTTCTCACCTCGATTGATGTGTACCGCATGATCAGTAGTAGTCCGTTCGTCTGAATGAATTGAGTCAGGTGCTTGTGCTATCGGCGGCATAGCAACTGACATTATTAAAAAATAATTAATATAATTAATTGAGAAATGTCAATAACAATAAATATATCACCTGGCGTAAGATGTCGTTCGCCAACGCTAGATTGTGGTGAAGCGTCTGGTATTCTCGACGGTGGCGGTGGAGTAGCAACTGCCATTACAATAAAATGCATAAAATTTGGCTCCTACATAAAATTAAATAACATGGCGGAGGCGAACCACGGCAGAGGCGAAGAGCGGAGGAGGCGAACCGCGGCGGAGGCGAACCGCGCAGAGGCGAACCACGGAGGAGGCGAAGAGCGGAGGGCGGCCGAGACGGCGGTGGAGGCGAACCGCGGCGGAGGCACCGCGGAGGCGAACCATCGGGGAGGGCGGAGGAGGAGGAGGAGGCGGCGAAGGGCGGCGGCGAATGCAGAGGGCAGCGGTGGAGGGCGGTCGAATGCAGAGGACGGCGGAGGTGAAGGGCGGCGGCGGCGGTGGAGGGCGGTCGTCGGGCGAAGGCGGAGGCAACAGTGGAGGGCGTCGGAGGTCGAGCGTCGGAGGTCGGGCGTCGGGGCGCGTCGGACGGGTCGATGGTAAACAGTAAAAGTGAAAACGAAGAAGATGAGTTAGGGATTTAAGTAATTTTTTAGCGTCGCAAGGAAACGAGATGCTACGTAGATGCCATGTAGGCGCCGACACTGTCACAATTCGGCTAGAGCGGCGCTATTGAGAGTATCGCTAAGATAACGTAGCGACACCATAGCATCGTCGTGGTGTCTCAATTGTGTAGCGTCTCAAAATCGCGACGCCACGCTACACAATTGAGACGCTCATTAAAAGTTTTTTTTCAAATTTTTTTAGTATGTATGAAATTTTATTTATCAATGTAACATCTCATCGCATTATGCCACATTTCAATTGTTTTATTTTCTTCCGATAATCTATCATGTATGTATACAAAATTATAAATATGTATGTATATGTATATAACACAAATGTGGGTGTATATATATACATATGTAATATATGTGTACGTATATATATGTCTACGTGTGAGAGATTAAGTTGCAACAATGTGTTTCGTCTATATGTATTATAAATATATGTGTATGTATATGTCTATACACGTGCGAGTCATATATATATAGATAACATGTATATGTATACGTATTCGAAGTGAATATATATGTATTTGTTTCTATGTGTTAGATTAGGTTATAATAATACGTATATATGCACTTATTATATATAGGTATCAGCATATACGCGTATTTATATGTCTATATGTGTCCGATTGAGCGAGGGGTAAAAAGTCAGCTTAGGAGGCGCAATACAGACGCCATTGAGTCGCTAAATTCATTTAGCGACACCGTAGCGCCGAACTAGCGTCTAAAACAATATGGCGTCTCGAACATGCGACGCTAGAGAGACGCCCATAATGTTATCATAGCGTCGACAAAAGCTACGACGCTCGTTAAACGCTAGGTGGACGATATTGTGTGTCTACTGTGACGCTAACATATCACTCACTTAATCAACTATCGTAATCCCATGATTAAACATATAATAATAATATATGCATAATTAAGATATTATATATATTATATGTATACATAACATAAATAATATAGGTAAAAAATTATATATTTAGGAACACTCTTATCATGTAAAAATACATATATATATATATATATATATATATATATATATATATATATAATCGTGTAATTAATACATATATATGTTGATATTATTCTATTGATAATATGTTTATAATCGTGTACTTAATACTAATATAATATTTAATGAATTTATTAATTGACATATAGTATATATAATATAGTGTTTAAATATATACAGTAGTGTCTCATTAGCATCTCCTTTATTTGAGACGTCATATAGCGTCGCTTCACAGTCTTCAGACATGAGACACTAGTGTCGCGTCTAAAGTGGTCGACGACAAAACGGCGCTAGGTGCTGCCGTGCATTAAGAATAGTGGCACGAAATAATAGCGTCTACGTAGCGTCTCGATTGCATGCGCTAGAGAGTTAACGTCAACCCGCTGAATAGCTAAGAAGACGCATAATTAAGATATATGCATAATAAAAATATTATATATGTTATATGTATAGATAACATAGATAATATAGGTAAAAATTTATATATTTGGAACACTCTTATCATGTAAAAATACATATATATATATATATATATATATATATATAATCGTGTAATTAATACATCTATATGTTGATATTATGCTATTGATAATATGTTGATAATCGTGTAATTAATACTAATATAATATTTAATGAATTTATTGATTGACATATAGTATATATAATATAGTGTTTAAATATATACTGTAGTGTCTCATTAGTGTCTCTTTTGATTGAGACGCCATGTAGCGTCTCTTTAGAATCTTCATACATACGACGCTAGTTTCGCATCGTTGTCGACGCCATAACGGCGCTAGGTACTGCCGCGCATTTGCGATTCCTGACGGAAAATAATAACGTCTACGTAGAGTCTTGATTGCGCTACTTTTAACGTCAACTCTCTGAGTAGCTAAGAAGACGCTAATGAGACGCTATTGAGAGGCACGTGGCGTCTGATTCTAGTGATGCTAAAGAAGCGCAATGGAGACGCTAATGACGTCTTTATAGCATCACATACTTTTTGAGGCGCTACATGGCGTCGCTAATCGCCAATTTTCTTATAGTGTAATGCGATAGAAAAATACAATAGAACTCTAATATTGCCGTAGTAACAATATTATGTAAATCAAAGAAGCATGTATGCAGTTAGTAATTTATATACGAATGAAATAAATGCAATACTAATCTCGCAATTCCGTTAATTATAGAGAAATTAAGTTTCATAATTAAACCTTTTTAGAATAACCCAAAAACATAAGTATGTAGTTAAGGTAAAAGAAATTCTAATATGAATAATGAGTCTTAAATCAAATACATAATTGTTGATTATGCTCTTTGATTTATAAGGACCATGACATAAATATAATATAAATTTATGACCTTTGACTTTCCTTTAGGAATAATAAAGTAAGATTAGTCTATTAATGAATTTACAATATTCTTTAGTTTATATTTAAATTTAATTTGCACACAAAACAAAAAAAAAACCTTTGGTGGAGTAACAGAGAAAAATAACAACAAATTTGGGGACTTCAAATGGCTCGTTGGAGCCTTTTATAGTGCGATGGTCTTTTCATCATTTGTTCCCATTTATTTCGCACGTTATGTCCGTCAATCTATCGAGTTACTCCCGTAAAATTTGACGTTCCATTCTACGACATTCGGTGACATGCAACGGTCATAATTAAAAAAGTCCCGAACTCGGATTTGCTAATAAAACTCTAACATTGTTGTTAAGTTTGATGTTGCTTTTAATTAACATAGAATGGTGTCTTATTTAGGATTATATATTGACTAAACTCAATACATGTATTGGAGTTAGTCTGAATATTACTCTATTTTGAACCATTAATGCTTAATGCTTGTCATTGTTATACCACATTAATGCATAAAGTAATCCTCCTTACACGTATATTGCATTGAAAGATTGAACTTTATACATGGCTCGTCGGACAGTCCAAAAGGAAGTACATATAAATTATATCCCTCTGGTGCATCTTTTTTTTTTTTGACTTAAAACTGTAGAAATTTTGTATATTACTAAGTTTATTCTTCTTTGACATCGAAGACCGCGTTTTAGATTTGTATAATTCTAGGAAAACATGGATAATGAAATAGATAACAGTGGATACGTTTTCTCTTCAGACAAGGAAAATGGCATGATGTCATGCTTTGACAAGATTAAATCCTGCGATGTAAATTATCGACAACATCTATATCACCAAGTTAGCTGGTCTAATTTTCTGATGTCAGTTCTTTTGAGAAATTAGTTTTTTAATGAATTCAGCATCATTATAGAAAAAACTAAAAGTATAAATGTAATCTTCCGATATCCTCTTTTGTGTTCCCCCAGGAGGGAAAACAGTAAAACGACATTTGAAGACGGCCACAACAGTGGAAGCTTTATCTGCCTTTATTGCTCATAGTATGAGGTTCCAATGCTCTTCCCTTTTTTTCCTCTGTGAACGCATATATTATAGGCAGCTCATAGTTTGAAGCAGAAACTGTGTCCGAGACGGACAGTGAAAAAATATTTACTTAAAAAGAAAATGACAACGACTCTTTGACTGCAGGAAAAAATTGATTTCTTCGGAATTTCGTTGCAAATTTTTTATTCACGACGGATTTTCGGAGGAATCACGATTCACCAATATTGTTTCTTTCTTTTTTTTTGTTCTTGTCATATCAACTCTTATAATTTCTTTGATGCCCATAAAATTGAAATTTGAGATACGGAGAGGGGGCGAGAGTGCAAGAGTGGAGTGGACAGAACTTGTTAAGATGGAGACAGGGCCCAGGTGCCAAAAGGTGGCAGTCCCGTAGCTTTCATGATGTAGGAATCTTAGACAGAATATGAATTATGAGGCAACAGGTCGATTCATGGAGTGGGAAATAACAGAAAGAAAGGAAAAGAAAGAATAACTAAGAATTGGCGTGGGGGGAATATCGATCAAGTAATTGGAAAGTCAGAACTACGACCACTTCAATAATTTTATTATAAAGTATGGACATATCGAACTCGAGATATCGATCGATATCCATGTGGACGAGAGTGATCTTCCACAATGGAGGCCTGCCCTCAGGCCTAGATATACATCACGGAGAGGAGGCGAACGAGGAAGGTGATATCCACGACTGCTGTTCGCCAACACGTACGTTCAGGAGTGAGGATCCCACTTTGCAGTATGTTATAATTTTTTTTTAAAAAAAGTTAAGTACGTAAGCATATAAAGATTGATGTATGTATACAAGTATGGATGCTTTGAATGAACAAGGGATGATCCCGTTCGAGTTGTGGCCTGAAACAGGGATTGGGTGGGCAGGAGGGTCCCCCCCATGTATGGATGTTTCAATTATGTAAAGCATATGATGTGCGTGCGTGTGTGAGCATTTGCAAACAATAAGAGCAGCATACGCGGGCGCGCCGTGGAAGCCTGTAGTACTAAGGGTTGCTAGGAGAATATTCATCTGGTCTGGTGTGTGTTTTGATGCATGCATGGTTCCTTCTTATCTTATCCAACCTTATATTTGAATGCCAAAAACATTTTACCTTTTTTTTTTCTGGTGACATGCACCTATTAGTCGAGTTAGGGCGAGCAGTGCATGCAATTGATCAAAACGAAATTTTCCACCTATATGTATGTAGCATGCGTGCATCCCTGCATGCCGAATTAATATATCTCATGATTATGATATGACGAAAGATTTAAAGGGCATGGACTCACACACGAGGTACATATGTATGAAATAATTGATGAAGAATCAAAATCTAGCGCATCGCCTTCTCCCCTATGAGCTACTCGGGGAAGGCGCATCGGCTACGTCGCGCTCAGCAAGTGGAAATCCAAGTCCTCCGATTCGCGCACAGACAACGAGAGCATGAATGCATATGATCAACATGTTCTTGCTGCCCCGAACCCCCCTCCCTCTCCCATCGACTACGTACCGGCCGCCACTGGATTCCGAAATAATTAAGAACATCTTAAATTAGTACAGATTTAAACTTTCACTCTCTCTCTCTCCCACGGCGACTCAAAATGGTATTAAAGTGGAACGCAGTGATATATCTTTTGAGTGGCAATCTTTTATTCTTAAGATTTATCTTTTGCTTTATCATGTAGCACAAGTGACATATATGAACTGTGGCTCGAGACGGTATAAATTATTCGTGTTGTAATAGATTTAAATGTTTATCCCATCACTTGGGATATTATGATGGCAGGAAAAAAAAGACAATAAGAATAAATAAGAGTAAAGTTCATGAACGCAGAGAAGTTTAAATAATCATACGCAGTTGTTATTTACCGTGATAAAGAACAAAAGAAACATGGTGTCGACCGGCTTGCTGGAGTCGGCCCCAGGGCCATGGGGCCATGCATGGATTGAGCCCCAAGTGAATTCCATCGCCGGCAAAAATTTACTCTGGACCACCAATTATGTGTTAGAATCTCATGCCCAAATAGCCAATGGTTGAAGTGCATATATATGGTCAGCTTCAGCCAGCTATTCTAATCGATAGGTGTTATTCACCAATAAAATTCATGCATTGTTGTCAACAGGAGCATGAGATCTCGACGAAAAGGTCAATTGGGCCATGGACATTTTATGGCATCAATTTAATGATTGAAGCAGCTTTGACATCTCCAGGACCAGCTAGCAAAAGGGAATTAGCTGGTGCCAAACAAGTTTGTTTTCTCTCTTAGTGTTAGACAACACACAGTCTTACACCACCATGTTGTTCCCTTTCTCTTACTAATTATAAAGCTTCTATCATGGAAAAAAAAATTTTCATTACCAGCGACCAAATAAAAATTAGAAATAATATCATGCATCCTAATTATTAATGTTTAATTGATCATGTTCACAGTTCTAATTAATATTAACACTACAATAAAATTATGATTTATTGACCAATTTTAGAGACCAATTATATTTGACTCTTAAAAGTATAAATATTAGAGACTAATATGATACTAATCCTAAATTCTTATCCATTTGAAACTAAAATTTAATTTATGGTCACTAATAAATTATTCTTTAAGGACTAATGGAAAAATTTTGGTCATTAAAAATTTTTAATGATCAACTTGTAGAGACCACGAGGGATCAAAATATTTTGGTCTCAAAAAATATTGAAAACTAAAATTGAGGTTTTAAAAACTAATGTGTTTGATTTCTAAAATTTTTTTTTAGTGTAGTGTAAGCCTCAGACTATTGGTTTCTAATAATCTTTAGCCAACGAAATAACACCAATATAGCTCAATAACTTATCCGAGAACTTGGCCTCACTTAATGATATCCGTTCTGAATGGTTAAATGTTAATTTATTTATGTAATCAACATAAATTTTCACTTACTAAAAAAACCATAATTTTCACTTCTCGAGTACGTGAAATTCGAGCCTTTGGTACTAAGTAATTTAAATAGATTACTGATTATCAATAATTTTAATTACTCATTATCACCTCATTAGTAATGTATATAGCAAATAGTAGAGGTGTCTTTCCATATTACTAACGAGTAAGAATGCATTTTGATAAAAATATTCATTCAATTAATTTTTTTATTTTAAATATTTTATTAATAAATAAATATCATTTAACTCTATCTTTTTTATAACTTAAAATCTTTTACAAATAACTCTTAATTTTATCTCATCTTTATATATATATTCATTTTTTTTATTTTTTTCTCTTTGTTTATTTATAATAATATGTTATTAAAATCTAAAATAATTTTTAGGATGTTTTTATAATTTTTTTCACTATCCGTTTAGACTATTATTTATATTACAGTACTTACCAAACACCGTAATATAATATATTATCGATAATTTAAATAGTAATAATTTATTTAAGTGATTATTTAAATTATCAATTAATTAAATCGGTAAGTGCCAAACGACCCCTAAGTCAATGAAAATTTTTCACATAAAATTGTCGTTCCAAACTTGACTGCACTACAAAAAAGATATATTTCAATGATCAACGTAGTGGTAAATGGTTTAGATGGTAAGTAATTTTTTTTTCACTGTTTATGAGTTTTAATTCTCTCGGCAAGCATAAATTTCTGATTGAAAACTCGGCTGTTTTAAGCAGGTGGGCGAATGCTTCTGAATATTAGGATGCCGACACATTGCTCCACATTTCATTCTAAACATAATCGTCAGTTAAATATGTGTACCATGTCCACTTAAGTAATCGAACAATCGATCAAATTCGAATAATCAAAATAACATATATCTTACGTACGCTGCAGAATAACATACAATATTTGCATTCTTCTATTAGCTTCTAATAATTCTATGAACTTTTTTTTCCTGATAAAAAGTTGTGCGTAGTATAACCTGTTTTGCTCCTGAAAATTAACGTTGGCAATGCGTGCATGTGATATTGTGATATTTTTTTTTTCTTCGGCGAAACATGGGAATTATTTTATATATGTTTAATTCTACCTAGACAGCATTTCTCATTTTTCTGAAAAAGTGTCCACCACAGGGACACACATATATATTATATATAGTTAAGTTTAAAGTTGTAGTGTAGAGGGTTTCCGATCCGCTGGACAGGGATGTAAAGGATGTTTTGGAATGCCGATTACAGATACTATAATAATATATATATCTACATAAATAAAGATGTGATAAACTTGTATTTGTATGTATATACATATACATAGATTTGCATGTGCGTGTGTTTATATATGGGAACATGTAATCTATAGAAATAACTGCCCGTGAATCATTTACTATTTTATGTTGGAGTTCAACGGTTAAGGAAAAAGGACGTCGTTCCCCTCTTAATATGGATAGCTATTCGAGAGTACTAAATTATTTATTACATGACGCGTTGATATATTGTAGATATATAGTTGGTGAAATATGGTTGTTGCAGTAGGTAACCTGAGGAAATTGAGTTAACGTACACATACAGTCACATACATCCCACCCCACATAGAGCCTTCCTTGAGTATTTTTAGGGATCTTTTCAAACGCTGAAGAGGAGTAGGAGGGAGGAGATGAGGTTTTGATGAGGGAATCACATAAAGCGAGGGGGTTCATGGAGGGCTGCATGGCTGGATAGCTAAGGTTGGAAGTGAGCTAGAGACGTGCCAAAAAAAATTCCTCTAATCATGCAGGGTTTCTTATCTACACTTGGCTTATGTCCCTCTTCACTCTCTCGCTCCTCCATGTCCCCACCTCCATATCTGTAACAGTCCTTTCCAACTCCCCAAACCATAAGCTAAAAGGCTCTTGGCGACTTCCATTTCTTTTTGTATCCATCGAATCCATCTTACTCCCATGGCGGGCCACCCCCATCGATCTAATGCATATAAGAGAATATATTAATTCATTAATTAATGCTAATTAACCTTAACTCCGGCCATAGATAATGCAGCCAACTTCAAACCTATAAAAGCCAAGCTCAAGTCCTTCGAACTCCTCACCACCCACAAGCAGCTTGTCTTCCTTGTCTTCGCTACCAGCTGATCAGCTGCTCTCTCAGGTCCCCGAATCAGTCTCCGATCGCTGCGTGCGTTCGATTTCTTCATAAGTACTGTGTAGTAGGTTCGAGGGCACATACGAAAAGATCAGGACCGGAGCTAGCGCGCAGATTATAATAGTTACAGACATTAACAAGGAAAGATGAGCTGCAGGAAGCCCGGCGACTGGGTTTGCAGGTCGTGCCAGTACGTCAACTTCGGCCGGCGCGACGAATGCCAGCGCTGCGGGGAAGCGAAGCTGGGGGTGGAGCGGGCGGACTACACCTGCATCAACGGCAGCTGGGACGTGAAGCCCGGTGACTGGTACTGCTGCTGCGGCGTGCACAACTACGCCAACCGCTCCTGCTGCTTCAAGTGCGGCGCCACCAAGGACGACTCCGCGTCCGCGGTGGCCCAGTCGTGGGGCTTCGCGTGCGCCGGCGGAGGTCTCTCCGGGTGGAAATCCGGGGACTGGATTTGCAACAGGTCCGTCCGTCTCCTGAGATATTACTAGCTCGCTAGTTTACTTGTAACTACACATGCATCCCCATGCACGCACGACGACGCACGCAGCTTTCTCGTGCCAACATTGATCATGTATGTGCATGTCAACTCTGCTCCGCGCCCGTGCACCTGCTTGCCACAATTAAATTGATTTCGCATCTGGGCCACGACATCTTCTAGCTGCTAGTTGTTCCTCTTAGACTACACAAAAATTCTCTAAAAAATAGGCATCTTGATAGATGCCCCTGCCCCTTGTCATATTGCATTAAACTGTTCACCTTTTTGGCGCTGTTTAGCGACAGTAGGCATATTTTTGTAAGGCTCATTGCACAACCGATGCCCGGCTCCTTGTTGGTTTGCATGCCTGCCTCAATGCATTCTAATTATATTAATCAGAAGGAATATATACATAGCACTGGAATTTTCTGCTGCATGTATATGGCGTTAACTCTACGTACTGACCCCTTGCATATTATACTGATGAATCAGATCTGGTTGCAACGTGCACAATTACGCAAGCAGGGTGGAATGCTTTCGCTGTAGTGCGCCTAGGGACTACTACGGTGAGCAGCAGTAACTTTCTTCTTTTCTTTTGCCTGAATAGTTTTCATGTCCTAATTCTTGTGTTATTGGATTAATCTAATAATAATATTAATTATTCTTATAATTTCAGGCACCGCAGGATATTGACTTTAAAGTCTAGATATTAATTTAGCGCTTCGAGTTCTGTTTTGGCTTCCATGTGGTCTTCTGCGCAAGTGTGGACCATGCATATCAAGGTTGCTCCATCTACTCACATTAACCCCCACAAAAAAAAGTGTTCCTCCGCTCAACTTTTTTGTTTCTTTTTTTCTGTTATCTTGTTTTTTGCCTTTACCATGTACTGTGTTTTGGCATTAAACGTCTAGCTTTGAACGCTTTGATGCCATCCTTCAGTACTCCTGTTCTAATGGAACAAATTAACTTGAGATGATATCAATCGCATGCCCAAATAAGACGGGCTTCTGGAATGTATCGATGGCATTGTAATGCATGCTTATTTCCTATTAATTCTGAGAGAAAAAAAACATTTATCCACACGCGGCCTCTCAATTGTTTGCAATTTTATTCGATGATTGAAGTTTAGTGTTTGTATCAAACTACTTTAACGTAACCATTCGTGTACAATTAAAATAAGAAAGATTATTTTGTAGAGGGATGCATATGTTGCATGCTCGATATAGCGCTTCCCATGTATGCGCGCGCGTCACATTCTGGGACACGCAGCACGTGCAGCACGTGCGGCGATTATGCCCAACGGGTAGTCGAAATATCACGGGGCACCGAGAAGTGTCATCATTGTCATCTCACGCTCAAGATCAGATGTTAAAATTATAAAAGTTTGCTTGTATTATATACGATGAAACATAGAATATATGGATCAGGAAAGCACTAATGAATTCCTCCCTAATATATAGAGGAGTCTTAATATAAAATTTGAAATGTAAAGGACATACCTACTCCCCAGAAGCATCAAGCGTGGTATGATAATTCACAAAATGTCTCGACAGTTGAGCATTCCGTATAGACGCTCATTTATTCGCAAACATCTTCGTCGAAGCGTTAGCTCGTGATAAGCTTACGTCTTCGTCGAAGCGTTCGCTCGAGATAAGCTTCAAAAAATTGTGGCATCGTCAAAAACTGGACCCCGGACGGTAACAGCACAATTTTGCAATTTGCAGCTGTGCACAAATTATTTTTTGTGTGATAATAATATACAAGATTACAGTTTTGCAATTTGCATCTCTACACAATCAATCTTATTCTTTTTTTTATGTGTGATAATAATTATCATCTAAAAATAACTATTTAATCACCTACCAAACGATTAAAAAGTTCGTAGTTGCTTGATATAATTATATAAATATTAAACTCGTTTAATTTATATAGAAATTTTCGGGCTTATTCATAAAGCAATTTTAATGCAGCATGTATGTGCATATATATTGATGATCCCCAAATCTCAATTGATCAAGAAAAAAATTTCTTGGTTGCTACATATATATTGTCAAGGCTTCACCGGACTTTTCTTTCCCTTTTGTTCTCTTTAAATTATGTTTCTCCTGTCATTGACCTGAGTCCGGGACCCAAAGAATAATAATCTGGTGCTTCTTTGTGTAGTTAGTTAACGTGAATAAGATGTGAATGGTCTCAATTTTAGCCGTATACCTTTATGACAACAATGATTAGTTTAAATAGACGGGGAATTTGAATTTCGAATTTAGAAAAGATTACTGATAATTCAGGGCTTGGGTGTCAGAATATCACCATGATATTCTTAGATGCTCTAGTCTAGGGTCTCGAAATTGTCTAAGCAATACCAAACTTAATTTATGATCACTCTTTGTCATTTCATGTCACAAATATTTGAATTTGAATAATTCTAAGACAATGTATTGAGTGCCCTTAATCAATGTCACTCCTTATGTAATACCCAGCAATTTAAATAAAATAAAAAGAAATAGAAAATGAAAACTAAATTGCAAAAACTAATTTCCTAGCTCAATTAATTAAGCCCATTAGTCTAGTAGCCCTACAACTACCCTATAAAAGACTAATTGCCCTAAATCCTTCTCTCTTAGCCACCATTTCTCTCCCTCACTTCTCTCTCTTCTCCCTTAGAGTTTATCATCTAGCAAGAGAAAAAGGATTACAGCAAGGTTCATCTAGTTTCTTCCTTCATTTCTGCATTCTTTTAGTGTTGGCATCATTCCCTCACCCCTTCTCTTCAATTGGATGGATTCCTAGGTGGAGAATCATAAGGGAAGGTGTTCTTGGTGATTGGAAAGGCTCAAGCTAGGAGCAACTACGAAATTAAGGTGGATGATACCGAAATCCTCTATATAACATGATTAAAAATTTATTAGAATTGGGTTCTTATGGTAGGATGTGTTCTTGATGATGGAAATGATATAGAAGCATGATTGATTGATTGTATTACCATGTTTGCTCTATGTTTGTGATCCCTTTTGATCTAGATATGTTCTGTATTAATCTTTTAGATTAAGATGATTGGTAGAATGCCTTGATTCTGTTTTTGGAATGAAATTCGTCATTTTATGGATTATGTCCGGTTTTTATTTTTCATGCAGACCGGTCGACCGATCCTGTATATCGGTCAACCGGTAATGTGGTTATCGGTCGATCGATCCTTGTAGATCGGTCGACCGACCAATCTTCCGAGCCTTGTATCGATCGACCAATCGGCTGATCGAAGCTCTTTTTGATTAAGTGTTATCGATCGACCGATCTAGAGATATCGATCGACCGGTATGTAGAACTTATTTACTGTATTTTGTAAGGATCAATCAGTCGACCGATCTAGAGATATCGGTCGACCGGTGTCCAAGAAACGATCGACCGACCAGTAAGGACTGGTCGACCGATAATTGTCCAGATTGCATATTGATTTCTGTTTTGATTGCTGATCTGATCTACATTCTTGCTATGTTTGTGTTGGGTTACTCCTTATTGTTTGGCGTGTTATGTGACTGAATCCTTGATCTTGTTTGACCTATCCTATGATCCAATCCTATTGTGATATGCAAGTATGGCAAAGTGATAAAGTGATTAAGTGAGAAAGTAATGAACATGTTATGGGAGTGGTGGTCAGAGCTTAAGCTGAGTGCTCACTCGGACGGGTCGCTCTCTGAGCCATGGCTTGATCCCCCATTGGCCGTACGAAGATGTATTTGGTCGCTCTGACGTAAATCCCCCAAGTTAAAGGCACCACAAGGCATCTAATGTTAAGTGAAACTAAGAGCACAAAGAATATTGACAAGTGACATGAATATGGTGAACAAAGTGTGATTATTGATTCAGCATGATCTCTGAAATCTTTTATGATTGTAAGATTGACTCATGATCATTATCTATGTTATCCATCGATATCTCAAGTGAATGATCTTATGCTCTCAAATATGATCCTATTGCAAGTGATTGCTAATTCTGTCAATTGCTAATTATTGTTATGCATTGTACACTTATGGATCCCCACTAGGCTATATAGCTTACGGGAGGATCTTCTCCCCTGTGTTGATTTTCACAGGGCCAGGTCAGTGATGGTGTCGAGATCGTGTGTCGCGACCAGCGATGCAAAAGCACATGAACCAAGGGCCTAGTTAGCTTTATCTTTATTTCCGTATTTTGATATTGATGTAATCGAAACATTATGGATATCATGGACTTTGTAATAATTTGGGACTTTCACTTTTACGATATTCTATCTTTCTTTCTTTGCTTTTATTATTGGCATGCCATTGTCTTTAATTGAGATTTGGTCAAGTTTAAGTCATTGTTATAGTATTTTCGTAGCGCCTTCGAATAGATCATCGTCACGTGACGTTGGTCGATTTGGGGGCATTACATTTTTTGTATCAGAGCCGCAGTTCGGACTCTTTTGGCGTCTTATTGTATGGTATGGTATAAGAGGGGTTCATGTGCTATCGCTGAGCTGTCGCCACACTCTCCACCAAAAGAGGATTGTGAGTCAAATTCATGTTCATGTTATGGTATTGGTTCTAATGTATTGTTTTCTTTTCATGAATAAAGGATAAAGATGTCTAGACGCTCTGAGAGGATTCAAGAGTATGGGACCGTATCGGCCTATAATGTTTCTGAGGTGCCAGAAGGCCCAGATGGCCCAATTACTGAGTTTTAGGCTTTAGCCCAGCAGGGACGAGGACGAGGCCGTGGTCGTGGTCGCATGCCCACCCGCGGCCGAGGACGGGGCCATAGTGCGAAAGCATCATCGCAGGACGAACTCTTTGATGAGACTGATCCGTTGGGGGCAGTCAGACCGGAGGCGGCCAGCCCGCAGTCCGAAGTCGCACGCGGGGACCCCAACAAGTGGTTTCGGAGGACACTTTAGAGGCATTTCTGATGTTGAATCTGTCTCAGTTTGAGGGCAAGCCAGATTTCTTCAAAGCTGAACAGTGGATAGAGACCCTGGACCGAGACTTTAAGATGATGAACTGTGCCGAAGAATGGAAGGTGCTATACGATGCTCATCTGATCACCGACTCTGCCATGAGTTGGTGGAAGGCTGCTACGGCCACCAGATTCAGGGGACTAGAGGAAAAGGAGATCTCATGGGAGGAGTTTAAGTTGGCATTTGCAGAGCGATACACTCCTATTCACGATCGAAAAAGCAAGCATGAGGACTTTCTAGCGCTCGTCCAGGGTACCAGGACAGTGGGGGAGTACCACAAGCAGTTTGTCATGCTGGAGCAATATTGCCCTATGCCGTTTGAGGGACGCATAAGGGCAAACAAATTCATCAATGGTTTACGATCGGATCTGAAGACTGAAGTTCTGACTGGGGACAGTGATACCTTGAAAAAGGCGGTGAGACTAGCCAAACGCATGAAGAAGGATCAGGCGGAGCGCAAAGCAAGAGCACCAGTCAGGCCAACAGAGCTACACGATTTAGGACCGAAGATCGTCGATCATTCAGGAGGGATGATCGCCGCTATAGGCCTTATCATCAGAGGGAGGCCCATCACTATGCTCCACCTCCTCATCGCCCAGCACCTTCACAACATCAGGTATAAAGATTTCAAAATATTAACTAAGTGTATGTCATCATGAAAATTACTCACGTCTCAAGTAATAGCCTTTGAGGCAGCTGCCACCTCCTCCACGTCAGCCTCAGCCACCAACGCCACTAGTTCCACAGAGGCCTCACTATCCACATTGCGAGTGATATCACGACGGCGAATATCGTAGGGTGATTGGCGCATGCACCCACTGTGGACAGTTCGGACACTATGCCCGAAACTGCCCCTAGATTCTTAGGAGGGGTCGAGAGAATCGAGGCGCAGGAGGCGCAAACCCCGCAGTCCAGGGCAGGGTGAATCACATGGAGGCGCATGCAGAGCAGAATGATAATGACGTTATCAGAGGTACCCTTCCTATTGCTGGTGTGTCTGCCATTATTTTATTTTATTCAGGAGCCACGCACTCGTTTATTTTAGAGTCGTGTGCCCGAGCTCTTAGCTTACCTTTGCAGCAGATGCATCATGCCATGAGGATGAGCACCCCCATGGGAGACCTTCACGTGACCAGATACATCCCAAATGTACCTGTCATCGCGGAGAAGAGAAATTTTTCTGCAGATCTTATTGTCATTCCGATGACAGATTACGACATTATCCTAGGGATGGATTGGCTCTCTTACCATGATGCAGTTCTACACTGCAAACAAAAGAAGATCGTAATAGGTGCACAGGGCAAGTCAAAGGCAATCATCAGAGGTACTCCATCGAAGAGCAAGAAGGTTATCGTTTCGGCTATGAAGGCTCAAAAGATGATCCAGAAGGGATGCTATGCCTACTTGGCAAGTGTGGTGAAGACCGATGCACCAGCCACAACATTGCAACAGATAGATGTAGTGCGAGAGTTTTCAGATGTTTTTCCTGAAGATACTTCAGGATTGCCACCGAGACATGAGGTGGACTTCAAGATCGAGCTTCTAACGGGCACCCACCCATCTCCAAGGCACCATATCGCATGGCACCGGCCGAGATGCAGGAGTTGAAGAAGCAGATCCAGGAATTGCTAGACAAGGGCTTCATTCGGCCGAGTGTCTCTCCGTGAGGAGCATCTGTTCTGTTTGTGAAGAAGAAAGATGGTTCAATGCATTGACTACATAATGCTTAATAAGGTGACGGTGAAGAACAATACCCTCTGCCCCGTATCGATGACTTGTTCGATCAGTTATCGAAGACATCAGTCTTCTCTAAGATCGATCTGCGAAGCGGCTATCATCAGTTGAGGGTTGCGAAGGAGGACATACCGAAGACTGCTTTTCGATCTATGTATGGTCACTATGAGTTCTTAGTGATGCCATTTGGACTGACGAATGCTCCTGCAGCATTTATGGATATGATGAACAGGATCTTCAGGTCCTACTTGGACTAGTTTGTCATAGTGTTTGTAGATGACATACTGATATACTCGTCCAGCCCGGAGCAGCATCGGGAATATCTCATGATAGTGTTGGAGACTCTCCGCCAACATAAGCTATATGACAAACTTTCGAAGTGTGAGTTTTGGCTGAAGGAGATCATGTTTCTTGGACACAAAGTATCCAAGAAGGACATTTCAGTGGACCCTGCAAAGGTGGAGGCAGTGACCAATTGGGCCAGGCCGAAGAATGCATCTGAGATCCGCAGATTTCTAGGATTGGTGGGTTACTACAAGAGGTTCATCAGATACTTCTCCAAGATTGCAGCACCACTTACAAACCTTACAAAGAAGACTGAGAGGTTTATCTGGTCTGATAAGTGTGAACAAAGCTTTCAGACACTAAAGGACCGCCTGACATCAGCACCTGTCCTCACCATCCCAACGGGCAGCGGAGGAAATGTTGTACAGCGATGCGTGCGGGACAGACCTAGGGTGTGTACTCATGCAGCATGGTAAAGTGGTGGCTTATGCTTCGCGCTAGTTGAAGAAGCACGGGGTGAACTACCCCACTTATGATCTAGATTTAGCTGCTATAGTTTTCGCTTTGAAGATATTGAGGCACTATCTGTATGGAGAGACTTTTGAGATCTTTACATATCATAAGAGTCTCAAATACATTTTTGACCAAAGATATCTTAATATGAGGCAGCGCCGTTGGTTGGAGCTTTTGAAGGACTATGAATTTGCTATTAATTACCATCCAGGTAAAGTAAATTCAGTGGCTGATGCATTAAGCAGGAAATGAGAAAGCTCAATGGCTTACATCAGGGTACGGAAGTATGAGATGCTACAGGAGTTAGACCAGTGGTGTCCCAGACTTGGCACTAACGGAATGATATGGATGATGAATAAGATGAGGCCTAGCTTGATTAACAGGATCATAGTCGCCTAGAAGGAGGATCCAGAATATCAGAAGGTGATGAAAAGATGTCAGCAGGAACTGAAGGACTTTCAAGTATCTGCAGATGGAGGGATACGATATAGGGACAGGTTATGGATTTCCACAGATGCCACCATCAGACGGGAAGTGATGGACGAGTGTCATAAGTCCGAGTTTGCTATCCATCCTGGCAGCACGAAGATGTACAAAGATGTGCAGCGTAGTTACTGATGGCCGGACATGAAGAGGGAGATAACTGAGTACGTGTCCAGATGTCTAGTGTGCCAGCAGGTGAAGATTGAGCATCAGAGGCCCTACGGGAAGTTGAAGTCTCTAGACGTCCCACAGTGGAAGTGGGATAATATCACTATGAATTTTGTATCCAACCTGCCCAGGACTAAGAAGGGTCATGATGTCATATGGGTGGTGGTGGATATATTCACTAAGGCAGCGCACTTCATCCCTATTCGATGGAAGCAGTCAGTAGAGAGTCTGTTGAATTTATATGTTAGGGAGGTGATTAGATTATATGGCATTCCTGCATCGATTGTTTCAGACCGTGATCCCAGATTCACTACCAGATTCTGGAGGAGCATGCAGGAGGCTTTTGGGACTAGGCTGAATTTCAGCACTGCTTTCCACCCTCAGACCGATGGACAATCGGAGAGGACTATACATACACTGGAGGACATGTTACGAGCGTGTGCACTGGATTGGCAGGATAGCTGGGATGAGCATATTCATTTGATCGAGTTTGCCTATAATAACAGCTATCATTCTAGTATCGGCATGACGCCGAGGCTTTATATGGCCGACCTTGTCGTTCACCCGCTCATTGGAGTTAAGTAGGTGAAGAGAAGATCATGAGCAAGGAAGATATGAAGGAGGCTGTAGATTATGCTGAGAAAGTTGAGTTGATCAAACAGAAGATGAAGATAGCTCAGGGCAGGCAGAAGAGTTATGCGGATAAGGGCAGGCGCGAGCAGATATTTTAGGGGTGATCAGGTTCTGTTGAAGGTGTCTCCTATGAAGGAAGTTATGAGGTTTAGCAAGCGAGGAAAGCTCAACCCTCGGTATGTGGGACCCTTTGAGATACTTGAGTTAGTAGGTGAGGCAGCGTGCCGCCTAGCATTGACACCTTCCTATGGGCGAGTGCATAATGTGTTTCAAGTCTCTATGCTTAAGAAGTACAAGCATGATGCTGCTAACGTCTTACGGATTGAAGAGCCAAATCTAACTGCGGATTTGACCTTCACGGAGTATCCGACTCATATAGTGGAGCGGAAGATACAGCGCCAGAAGAATAAAGATGTGCCCATGGCCAGGGTGGATTGACGTTATCATCACGGCGATGAGGCCACATGGGAACTCGAGTTAGAGATGCGCCAGAAGTTCCCGCACCAGTTCAGTAAGAATCCCACTTAGTGCAAAATTCGAGGATGGATTTTTTTTAAGGGAGTAATAATGCAATACCCAGCCATTTAAATAAATTAAAAAGAAATAGAAAATGAAAACTAAATTGCAAAAACCAATTTCCTAGCTCAATTAATTAAGCCCATTAGTCTAGTAGCCCTACAACTACCCTATAAAAGGCTAATTGCCCTAAATCCTTCTCTCTTAGCCACCATTTCTCTCCCTCACTTCTCTCTCTTCTCCCTTAGAGTTTATCATCTAGCAAGAGAAAAAGGATTACAGCAAGGTTCATCTAGTTTCTTCCTTCATTTCTGCATTCTTTTAGTGTTGGCATCATTCCCTCACCCCTTCTCTTCAATTGGATGGATTCCTAGGTGGAGAATCATAAGGGAAGGTGTTCTTGGTGATTGGAATGGCTCAAGCTAGGAGCAACTACGAAATTAAGGTGAGTGATACCGAAATCCTCTATATAACATGATTAGAAATTGATTAGAATTGGGTTCTTATGGTAGGATGTGTTCTTGATGATGGAAATGATATAGAAGCATGATTAATTGATTGTATTACCATGTTTGCTCCATGTTTGTGATTCCTTTTGATCTAGATATGTTCTGTATTAATCTTTTAGATTAAGATGATTGGTAGAATGCCTTGATTCTATTTTTGGAATGAAATTCGTCATTTTATGGATTATGTCCGGTTTCTATTTTTCATGCAGACCGGTCGACCGATCCTGTATATCGGTCAACCGGTGATGTGGTTATCGGTCGATCGATCCTTGTAGATCGGTCGACCGACCAATCTTTCGAGCCTTGTATCGATCGGCCGATCGAAGCTCTTTTTTATTAAGTGTTATCGGTCGACCGATCTAGAGATACTGGTCGACCGATATGTAGAACTTATTTACTGTGTTTTGTAAGGATCAATCGGTCGACCGATCCAGAGATATCGGTCGACCGGTGTCCAAGAAACGGTCGACCGACCAGTAAGGACCGGTCGACCGATAATTTTCCAGATTGCATATTGATTTCTATTTTGATTGCTGATCTGATCTACATTCTTGCTATGTTTGTATTGGGTTACTCCTTATTGTTTGGCATGTTATGTGATTGAATCTTTGATCTTGTTTGACCTATCCTATGATCCAATCCTATTGTGATATGCAAGTATGGCAAAGTGATTAAGTGAGAAAGTAATGAACATGTAATGGGAGTGGTGGTCAGAGCTTAAGCTGAGTCCTCACTCGGACGGGTCGCTTCCTGAGCTATGGCTTGATCCCACATTGGTCGCACGAAGCTGTATTTGATCGTTCTGGCGTAAATCCACCAAGCTAAAGGCACCACAAGGCATCTAATGTTAAGTGAAATTAAAAGCACAAACAATATTGACAAGTGACATGAATATGATGAACAAAGTGTGATTATTGATTCAGCATGATCTCTAAAATTCTTTATGATTGTAAGATTGACTCATGATCATTATCTCTGTTATCCATCGATATCTCAAGTGAATGATCTTATGCTCTCAAATCTGATATTATTGCAAGTGATTACTAATTCTGTCAATTGCTAATTATTGTTATGCATTGTACACTTATGGATCCCCACTAGACTGTATAGCTTACGAGAGGATCTTCTCCCCTGTGTTGATTTCCACAGGACTAGATTAGTGATGGTGTCGAGATCGTGTGCCGCGACCAGCGATGCAAAAGCACATGAACCAAGGGCCTAGTTAGCTTTATCTTTATTTCCGCATTTTGAGATTGATGTAATTCAAACATTATGGATATCATGGACTTTGTAATAATTTGGGACTATCACTTTTATGATATTCTATCTTTCTTTCTTTGCTTTTATTATTGGCATGCCATTGTCTTTAATTGAGATTTGGTCAAGTTTAAGTCATTGTTATAATATTTTCGTAGCGCCTTCGAATAGATCCTCGCCACATGGCGTTGATCGATTTGAGAGCATTACACCTTATATCTTATTGTCACTCCTTCTATACTAATACACCCCTTATTATTTAGTATTATAATCCCACTCTCTATATACTATTATAATTGTTATTCTATTAGAATATATGAGAACATGAAACGTCACGACATCTGCTCCAAATCAATTTATTCTTCTTTAGATTGTATTATTAATCATATATATATATTACTTGACTAAAAAAATAATCCTGTATAGTTTTGTATTTTCACTACAAAATTATTTAGTGCCTGATTTCGAATATTATAATAACATCATTCGACATCTAATCTTCAGTTTCAGATAATTATAATTTTTCATTTTATTTGTTTTTATATATTTTTTAAAAAATATCAAACATTAACGATTATATTGGTTATTTAAATCATTTTCACATAAAGTCATCTGGATTCAACATAGGTAGTTAGGTACAAACTTATCAAGCAATATTTATTAAATTATTTAGGGGCTGTTTGGTACGAGGTAATCCAGATAGATTATCGATTATTTTATTTAAAATTTTAGGACCCATCACATTACCTCGTTTGGCTGCGACAGATTATCGATAATTTTAATTATACTGGTAATCTTAATTATCACCTCAAGAAAGATGACTTTCCATATTATCAGTTGCGTGATATGCATTTTGACAATAATATCTAATCAATAAAAAATATTAATTTTAAATATTTTATTAATAAATAAATTTTATACAATCTCATCTTCTCTATTATTTAATTTCTTTATAAATAACTTTTAATATTGTCTCATCTCATTTTACTACATTTATTTTTTTATGTTTTTCTTTGTTTATTTATATATCATATGATGAAAATCTAAAATAATTTTTAAGGATATTTTGGTGATTTGTTCTCTAGTTATTTTAATCGTAACTTATATTATCAATAGTTATCAAACACTATATTGTGATATTATTGATAATTTAAATAGTGACAATCTATTTAAATGATGATCTATATTACCGATTAATTAAATCGATAATACGTCAAATGATCCCTTAATTACATATGGGTGGGAACCATTTACATTTTAATTAATAAATATACTACAAATGACAGTTAATTTAAAACAATTTTCAAAACTAAATACAATAAAATAATATTATTAAATGTCGTTAAATAATTTTCACGTAATAAAAACTAACAATAAATAAATCGTGTGTTGTTATTGATACCAAGAAAAAATAGTGAAAAGAAAGTAGCATTTAATTTGTTGGGATAATAGTGAGAAGAGAAGGGTATATGAGTTTCCAAGGAGTGGCATTAAGATTTATTTTATACTCAAATTAGACCAATGAATATGCACATATGTGTGTGTTGAATATTCACGTCGGGATGCGTGGATCTTATGATATGGGCTTTTATTTATCAGAATTAGAGTTTATTATAGGATTACAATTTATTATCGTGTATTCTCTTTTGCAAATAATAATATATACTCTTATGACTCAATGGCAACTTCAAGGACGTAGTCCGAAAGAAAAGTTAGTCTGGGTAAATAGTGTAGAAAAAGCGAAGTGCATATACATATATAGTTATATAATTTTTTAACCAAATTAAGAAATAAAAAGACATTAAAATGAATATTATATATAAAAATAAAGAAGTAAGGCTCCATGCAATTAGATGGAGCCTTAGTTAGAATTCCAAGTTGACCCGGCAGGTTCCTTTGCCCGTGTATACTTTTGTGACGTCTCGTATACATAAAAAAATAAATAAATAAAAAAGAGATGAAACGAACGGTCGGCCGAGGGGAGGGGGGAGGGCCCCCTCACCCCCACTCTCTCGTACTCCCTCTCCCCCACTCTCCCGTGTACACCCTCTCTCCCACTCACACTCTCTCTCTCTCGTTCTTGTTCTCTCGGTTCTCGTCTTTTCTCTTTTCCTCTCGTTCGGCGACCGGCGTACGCGAGCGGCAGGACAGAGGCAAATCCTTTCAGGCGATGGCGAACGTCCGGCAATCGACGGACGACGAGCGATGATCCGACAAAACCGATTTCCGACGGAAAAGGTACCCTTAGCGTTTTAATCTCATAGACGAAAAATTAAGGATCTATTGATGCGTATAGTTAATTCATTATAATCCTGAAGTTATTTCCTATTTTGTTTTTGTATTGATGTCGGCATCAATCGACGGCCGAACGGCTGCCGAAATCCATGGAAAAATTTGGCGGCTCTGTTTTACCGCAGAGACCAGTCAATCAATTTAATTAAACGGTCGATCGGTCTGCGTAATTATACATGCGTATTCTTTCTTATCAATCGACCGGTCCGACAGAGACCCAATAATCAAAGCTTAATCGGATTGATCCACTCCCAATCTTAATTACGACTCTGACCACCTACACTAGCTGAGTCTTATTATACAAACATAGATTTTCAGTGGATCCCAAACCATAGATTTCATAGTAATTAAATATGATTAAAGTAAAGACAAAGAAGCGAAATTGCTATGTGCCGCCCTAAAGTTAAAGCAAAGTTCAGAATTAAAGCAATGGGGAGATAGGTAGTTAGTTGAGGGGACATCGAAGCTACTGGCTTAGATGTCACTATTCTTGATATTTCAGATGTTCTCCCACTGATATCTCGAATTGAAGGGTGATGCTATGGTCACAACTCTTCCTTTAAAGATTAAAGTATTATGCCAGAGGGACAGATAGCTAGCTGAGGAGACAGTGAACCTACAAGGTCTTGTAACCGACCACTGTTCCTGGATTGTAGGAATTCTTCTCCCTATCTTCCGAATTGGGATGAGGCTATAACACCCACCCTCTTTCCCGTTTACGGACTTACTGGTATCAGTGAATCAGAGAGGCACCTCTGACATCCCAACCTAAAAAAGACGAGCTCACATAGGACAACTAACTCTAAGGATAATTTAATAATGTAAAAGACGTAGCACAACTCACAGCAGAGTAAAGCAAAGCAAAGCAAAGTATTGAAAAGACAATGTAAAGTAAAGCAATGTACAACAGAGTAATGTAAAGTAAACTACTGTAAAGTAAAGCAGAGTAGTGTAAAGCAAAGAACATAGTATTGATATGATTAAAGATTCATACATTGATTTTCTTATCATCACTAATCCTTATCTCACGTCTATTGCTATGGCACTGGACGATCTCGCTCATGGGTATTCTATTCCTCTGCATTGGAATTTTGCAGGTGAGAATGCCAACTGAGGAGATATTGGAGAACGCAGAGCTTGGTGAACGCTGCACATGACTGACCTGTCCACACTGAGCTTTTCTATTGCATTTCCGTTTTATTATATTATGTTCAGAGACACCATGTTCCTTCCACTCTATGAACTTCTGCATATTTATGTAATATGAACCATCTCAAACTTCCGCTTATTTTCTATAAAATAAGACATTATGGATTTCCGCATTAAGTCATTCATCATGGCATTTCGACTACTCTTTCGCATTTAAAGTCTTCTATTATATTTATTATTATTTTAATAGCGCCACGTAAGTTGTTTTGTTGAATGATCAAGGTCAGTAGAGCAACAGGCAGTGTAGCGCCCCTGTGATCAAACTGACTGTCTACGTGGTGGAATGTGCGATTTCGGGGGTGTTACAACTTTTCTTGTTAACAATGAATAAAATAGTTTTACCCACGTTAAAATTTTCTTTCTCTTTCATCTATTTCGAAATTCATTATTTTGTTTGTGAATTAATTCTAGGCGTTCTGTTATACCATATCAGTTTGGTTTAACAATGCGATGAGTTAAAAATATTATATAAATTTTAATGGTTCAGATGAAGCATACATGATTACATGCGGTGTAAATAAAAGGTGCTGCATATATAATTTATCGTATTGAAATTCTACATCGGTAATTAAAAGAAAAATGCTGCATACTGATACACCCATATTATGTATGTAACGTCTCCAAAATTCGATCCCAATTTAAAACTTTTGTCGAACCCTAGGCGATGTTACATTGACGTGACCTTGACCTACTTTCATAAAATTTGCAGCGGAAACATAACATAATAAACATAAAATATTAATATCATAACAACGGAAGATTTTAACGTAATTAAATGTAAATCTCAAAATACATAAACTGACCCATGAGCCTAATAGGCTCTAACGTATACTTAATAGAGGGTTCATCATACATAAATGAGTTCAAGTGGAGTACATAACTCAATAAGAGGTCCATAAGCCATACATACTTAATCCATATAAGGGTTCATCATCATGTCATAATAAAAGTAAGATAACTTGGGCCATAGTTCGACAGACCCATGTGCAATATCGCCGTCATGAGGCTCTCGTCGCCGAACCTAAGTCTCCTCCATAACTGCACGGATTCATAGGTGTAGGAGATTTTTTCCGTTAGAGTATGTTGAGGCTCATGCATGCTATGATCTTATAACATGATTTCTATATGTCATAGCATATGCATTTTATCATCATAAAACATAAGTCATATGCATGCTATGTGCTATTTATGCATACTATATGACATGTGAGCATATCATCATGGCAAGTTAATATAACATGTAACATCATAATTTTTATATCATGCATATCTTAGCTTATCATCATTCTTATTATTATGCCAATGCATATCATATCTTATCATCATACTTATCATAATGCTATTGCATATCATGATCTTATCTTATTTTACTTTGTCATCTTTATCCATGACATCATATGATGTGACAAGTGGACATTCATAATGCATTCTCATAGGTGCCTTCTTCATCTTTATCATCTTTATCTTTATGTCCCATGTCATTCATCATTCATCTTTTCATCTTTCATCTTTACTTAGATACTTTATTATCTTGTCGATTGAGAAGGATAGTAGCTCATAAATCATAATCCTCCCCATAGATGAGGTCTTTACCTTTATTCGTAGATGATGTCTTTATCCTCCCCGTATGTGAGGTCTTTATCCTTCTCCGAAGGCAAGGTCTTTATCCTCTCCGAAGATGAGGTCTTTATTCTTCCCCGAAGATAAGGTCTTTATCCTCATTAATCAATGAGGTCTTTTCTCACTCGTCGATGGAGTCTTAGGTTGGGTATCAATTGGTCCCGAGTCATAAAAATATCACTCATTCATCAATCCATCTTTTAATCATGTTCATCAATACATACAATCATTCAATACATGTTGCATCTTTTAGCCTTATTTAAGGTCATAGAAACTTCAAATCATGCTAAGTGTGGACATTCAGTCATAACCAATCATCTTCCAAAAATGGAAGATCATTTTGGGTAACGGTCGACCACTGATCTTATATCGAACGATCGGTCAGATTACCGGTCGACCGTTATGGTCCTTTCGGACGACCGAAACAGGGCGTTCGGTTCGTCCGCTAATTACAGAATGTGATGACTCTCTGAAACGGACGACCGTTAGTATATCGGTGGACCATTATGGGTCTTTCGGACGATCAAAACTGGGTTCAAGTTCATCCGCTAATCACAGAATGTGATGACTGCTTAAATCGGACGATAATTGAAATATCGGTCGACCTTTACATGGCTATCGGACGATCGAAACAGGGTGTTTGGTCGACTGCTAATCACAGAATATTTTGAATATTTCGACTACACATATCGGACGACCCTTGGTATATCGATCGACCTTTACATTACTATCGGACGACCGAAATAAGGTGTTTGATCGCTCGCTAATCACAAAAGGTTCGACCCTTTACAAAATGGATGACCATTATAGAATCGGTCGACCATTGGTTTGGTTTCAGATTACAAATGCCTCAAGAATGATCAATTATCGATCGTCCGTTCTGGATCGACAGAAACACGATTTTTACAAGATTTCTTTCCAAATCTCACATACATCATTATTTTGAACACATATTGATTCCCAAACATCATATGAGGCATTTCATATCATTCTTAACACTCTAATCATGAACTACATAGGATTTTCACACGAAGACATTTAACATGCTAATCAAGATCATAAATGTATATGAGTTTTAAACATTTTTATAATAAAACTCCATAACAACAATGAACATTCTAATACTAAGCAAATGGGCAATTAAAGTATGAAGCTATGAAACAAATGATATTTTAATCATGGATAGTAATAGAATAGTAATTTATAGAAGCATGAAGCATTATATGCATATTCCTCAAATCTTCATCTAAGAACAAAGAGTTTGTTCTTTAATATCTAATCCACACAACAAACATCATTAAGAAAAATATTAAAGTGATTGGATCCCCTCAAACATACTTTAATGATAAATCCTAATTCCTAACTTCTTTCTCACTTTTTTCTCCTCCTCTCTCTAGCTCCAATAGCTCCTTCTTCCTTCTTGGAGCTGCTGTCCACAAGCTCAAATGGGATTAATATAATAAGCAAACGTGTCTAATATGTGAAGAAGAGCTACTATGTATGTGAGGTGAGATAAGATGGAGAATTACTGTAGTAGTTCACTGTAGCTTGAGGGTCTCTTTCCTCCTGCCGAGAGAAGCTTGGAAGAGGGAGTCAGCTTGGGGTGTTTAGGTGAGAAGCACTGTAGCATGGGGTTTGGGGGGGTTAACTTTCTGCTGGTAGCTAAAACAGGGAGATTAGGGCATTACTTTATCATTTTTGAACTTGGGCTTTTGGGCTGTGTGCGGCATGGACTTCTTTTCCCTTTTTTTTTATTTTTTTATTTCGGACGTTACAATGTATAATCAGGCCGACATGTGCAAGGCAAAAAAAAAAGAAAGAAAGAACAATTATGCTGAAGAATAATATTGCTAAAAACATGCATATCAATCAATCCATCCAAGAAACGATTAGATCTTATGGCGTTTTATCTGAATTCTTAAGCGATCTAAAGAAGGCAATTTAGGCTCGTGGCAATGTAACTTATTCTGTCCGCTCGAGCGTGCATAATGGAGTCATCCATAAATCAAAGAAACGCATAGCGAACTCGTACGTGCTCGATCGGAATATTATATTCGAATCTCATTACAGTTAGAGTTGGTTTCAAAGCACAAAAGAAAAAAAAAAGAACATTTAAGTTGTGTCATTGTAGATAGATTAAGACATGCACAGACAAATTAAAGTTTTAATGATTCTTTGCTTCACAACGTTTTATTTCGGGGATTACGAAGAAAGGTGTTTAAGGTTAGGATGAGACACATTAATATATTATGTATTATTATTGACGAGTCCCTTGACTATATACATGATGTCTGACAAAAAAAGATCGATAAATCATAAAAGCATTCAACATATACATGCAATTAATATCTCGTGACAGAATATATATATATTATAAATTAACGAAAGATCATCAAATCTCAAACGGGTCCTCTCTCCTAAGTCCTACGTGTTACACGTGAATGAATTAAAAAAAAAACTGATGAGCGCTGTTGTAACTCACAACAATTAAGGTGGGCATTTATGTAACTATGGAATCATAAACAAAAGATGACGTGAGTTGCAAACTTGGCGTGGCTAGTTTAGGCACTCTGGGATTACAAAAAGAGAGGGTCTACACAAAAGAACAGTCAAAAGGACAGTTATGGTAGGCGACTACACTCACCAAACAAGTACGTGAGTTCCGATGGACCCCACGTGAATTAAATTTTAATCAAGGCGAAATTTTTTTATAAGCAATGTTTAGATCCATCCTGCCGATTCAACCGTGAATCAGTATGTGATCTAATTCGATTAAAGTGCAAAATTGTTTTTGACAGTGCACGGAGAGAAATCGATTGAACTCGATTGAATTGGTTCAACTCGATTCAATTCAAATTTTGAAAAAAAATAAAAAAAGATAAAAATAGAAAAGTTAAAAAGAAAAAAAAGAAAGGAATATAAGAAAGGTAAAAAAAAGAATATTATATGTATATAATTACATAAAAATTTAATAAAAAAATGTAAGTATTTAAAATTAAATTTAATGGAAAAATTATTAAGGGACATAAGTAAATGAAATAAAAGGAAAGTGTTAAAAAATAAGAAATAAGAATAATTTAAGATAAAATTTATTGATATAGTATCTATAATCATTAAATAATTGATATTAAACTAATAATATCTATTTATATGTTAATCATTATTATTTATCATTATTAAAACTTTTAATAAATAAAAATTATGTTATATTAATTTTTAATATTTTTAATAGATTATTAGTACACTATTCACATACTATATCATATAAGTTATATTATATCTTTATAATTATTATAAATAATATTATTTTAATAAAATTCTATTCAATTCGGTCGAACTCGATCGGATCGGATCGATCCAACCGTGACCCGATAAAAAATTCGATCCGGTCGTCGATCCGATTTTGAAAACATTGTTCGTAAGTTAAATTCCGGACGGAAGTCAAAACTCGCAAAACCGTGAAACAATCGTGATAATTTTTATGTCAAATCATCAATATATTTCGTCATCGTGAAACTTGTATCCAAACGAATCACATGAACTTTGCCTTCAAATCAAATATTTTTCAGAAATAAATAGAACTCTAATTCGACCATATTTACTGTATTGATGCCATTATTAGCTTACAAAAATAGGACATCTGACTCAGAGAGGATCCAAGATTTCATTTTCATCTTTTGTCAAGGAAATATGCCTAAAATAAAAATGTTTTTTGGTTGTTAAGAATATTTCCTGTGTGTATCTCTAAATCACAAAGAAAAAAACGAATGACTTTAATTTGGGTACACTATTGTCCCTTAAAAATACATTATTTTCACTCTATTTTATTTCAAAGGCATATTCAACACTTTTAATACTTATTTTGGAGTGAAAATAGAAGTGCCCTTTAATTAGATGAAAAAAGAAAATATTTTGTCGTAATAGCACTTTGTTTCTGGGCCGAGAACGCCGGCCCATAAAGCTCACTGGCTCTCACCTTCGAGTTCGAGGTGGGGGGATGACGACGGCCGCTGCATAACTTGTGATCCTGGAGGAAGGCGAGGCGCCTCGAAAAGCAAAGGAAACCGAAATAAAGCAGAGCAGAACAAAAAGCGAAGTGCGAGGGAAAAAGGAAGAATACAACACTTCTTGCTGTGCTCGTTGTCTCCGTCGGCCATGGCTGCTTCTCCCTCTGCTGCTGCTTGTAAGCGTTAGGGCGATCGGTTGATTCGTGCCCTTTACTCCGTTGCTCTACTACTTCTTGCGCTCATTACGTTACTACGCGTTCGCGTTCGCGTTCCATCTTCCTTTTTCGGGGCCCTGAGTTCGGATTCTTGTAAAACCTCACTGCTCAATGCGACGTTGTCTTGTACGCCTTATGCGGAGGGAGCTATTTGCTTATGATCTTTTCATCTTGCTTTTAACGGTATAATTCTACTTCGTGTGATGATCTTGCTCCGGAGCGTGGTTCTTCAATTCATGGTCTGCACGTGTGCTGTTCGATGTTATTTCACGCAAACACCATTCTACCTGCCGAATGATACATTGAAATCGGATTTTAGTTTCCGTATTTAATTCAGTTCGATCGGTCATTCATAAAAAAATCTGGGGATCAGTTGTTGAATGATCCTATGCTGGAAAACATGTATGGAACCGTGATTCTCTCCCTCAGTCGCCGAAGATCCAGAAACATGTAAACGGTCGCTTGATTAAGATTCTTAAGCACAAACCCTCAGTTCAGTCTGTGTGCTTGACTTCTTTTGATTTTGTTGGGGTTTAAGTCATAAATAACAAGTGCTAATTGTAATCCAACCCACAATAGTTTTCTTTAATTCTACTGCCGATGTTCATAAGGGGAAACAACGTTTGTGAAAGAGTAGATACAGGGGGATGGAAATTTCTTGATGGATTTGTGATGCCATATTTTTTTCTCAATTATCCAATCGTTTATTTTCTTGGAGAGTGTAAGGGTGTCAAATATTATTTTCTGTTTGCACTGACTAAGAATCCAACTATTGTCTTTGTATTATATTATCTTGAAATTTCAAACTTTTTCGCCATAGATATGCATTTTACACTTGGCACACACTCTTTCTTGCTTGCTTAGTTACTTTACCTTGTTTAACTGCTTTTAAACCTACAATTTAAGCTTGTAAAAAGAAACATTCGTTTTAACTTGTTTCTCTTTGTCAGGTAAACTGGGGATTTCTTCTAATTTCAAACTGCACAATTGTCACTCAAGTTTTAAAACACTGAGGTGCCCTGGGACATCTAGTCCTCTTCTTAGATTAAGGGGAACAAATATACTGCCTGAGCCAAGGAATGTGACAGGGTCTTATCATTTAGACTATAAGCCTTTGGCCCTGAGATGCAACTTATCTTCTGGAAGTAAGTTTGATTGTTGATACAATTCTGCTCAGAATTTCGAGTAACTCTACTGCAATGCAATGTGCTCGTTTCATTGAACATCATCAACTTCTTTTTTATCTACTTGTGGCATGTTCTTTCTTTTTTTGATATTTTTTTTCTTATGTGACATATATGAAACACTTTCTTAATATGCAAAGTGACTAGACTATTAGTCATTTATTGGTTTGAACTAGAAAAAAAATGCAGATTGTGCACAAGGAAATCAGATTAATCATTTTCAAGCGTTTGAAACATAAGTTGTTTATGCCAACTGAATGGCTACTTCAGTATTTTGTGCAACAGCAGTTTTTTCCTTGCCCAGCTTATGGTAATCAATAATGTGTATTGATCCTTTCAAAATAGAAAAAAACTCGTTTAAAAAAAAAAGAAAAAAAACACTATTAATCTCTTTATAACATAAGAAAGTTAAATGACATTCGCTCTGAATAATTTCTAGCGTGATATTGTTTAGTCTGTGTCAATATTCTTACTAATGTGTTTGCCTGTTCCTATTATATGGTGAAAGATCAAGAAGTTATTGAGTTGGAAAGAGCGAAATCAAGTAAAGAACCAAATGTTCCAGATTCAACAAAAGTGAGTTCTTCACCACTTTTCTCATGGTAAATCATGACTGACACCACGAGGGTACCTATTTTTAATATATGGATTCAAAGTTTTATTGACATTTCAAATAGCATTGTAGAGCTGTATGTCACTTAAAAAGTTGTTGGTTGATCTGCATATCATTTAATTACTATGTGGCTTAATTATGTGCATCTTTTGTATTTATTTCTTTTTTTCAGGAGATTTTGTATGTATTTCTTCCTTTTCCTTTTTCTTCTTATTGCTGTTGATGTTTGCCATAGACAAAGAAGAGAATACCTATGTGTTAACTGCTGCTTAGCTACTGTAGGTAATAGGAGGAAGCTTATGCAGCAACCTTACCTTTGCTTTTGCAGTGAGAATTTTTTTCCCATATCTAGAAATCTTTACCTACTAGTCTCCAGAGGAACAACTTATTCATTGCCTGATGACCTATTTCAAATGACATCCTTGGGAATATAGACAATTTTCCCTCTCAAAAACATTGATAATTTTCTCATTTTCATTACTCTGGAGGTAGTCATTCTTACAGGAAAGCCCAATAATATTGCCAACCATCCTTCCCCTTCTCAAAAAAAAAAAAAATGAGTTGATAAAAATGCCACATCACTTTTTTTTAATGATACTATAGCAGGATTTCTTTAATCTATCAGAAGATTCTTAGCCTTATATTCTTGGGGATTTTATTTTTGAGAGGGGAAAAGGTGATTGCCCAATTTGCAATCATCCATCATAGTATTGGTTATTTATATCTAATATTTATAAATTCTGCAGGTGGAATCTTTGCTCACTGCTATTTGTGACACAACATCTATTGCAGAATTTAAACTGGATGTAAGATATTGGCAGTTATTGAATAGAACGACCTAATTACTACTTAGGTTTCTATTTGGAACTAAAAACTTTCTGTTATAAATCATTGTGTAGCTTCCAGGCTTTCGGCTTCATGTCAAAAGGGATTTGGTTGATAAAAGTATACCATCACCTGTTCAAAGCTTCCCTTCAGCAGAAACCTTGAGCCAAATTCCTGAGTCCAATGGTGCTGCCATTGTTGTCACTAAACCAAAGCCTTCAGGCAGTGGCATCCAGACAATAGTTGACACAGCTTCTGACGAAGGATTGTTAATCCTTCAATCACCAAAGGTAAACTTATTTTCCTTTCAGTATCTTTTTCATGAAACTTTGTTTGAGGAATTATTGATGACCTTTTCACCTGTTTTGTTAAGCAGGTTGGATTTTTCAGAAGATCAAGGACAATCAAAGGAAAACGAGCACCTCCGTCATGTAAAGAGGTAACTAGTACACAATTAACTGTAACATAATACATCTTAATTGTGTTGTTTAAGTCTAAACATGGCATTTTTGTGACTTCTATGCCAACTACAACTCGAGTAGAATAACTTTATGACATGAAAATCCTTGAATAGAATAATTTTATGATATGAAAATCCTTGGCTTTCTTGAGATATAGATACCCTTTGTTTTGACTTAGTCGTGCTTGATATTTATATAAACAACTTAAACTTAATTAGGCACTATCTTTTCCTGGTACTATCCCAAATTCATGTCTTCCACCATGCTTTTGAACTTAGTTGTGTCTTTTACCATGCACGTTTCTCAGAATTCACCTTGCTAAATGCTATATTTTAGGACATGGGTTCTTGAATTCCCGAATTTCTAATTTGGGCATACTGTTCTGATGCCTTTATCATATGTTGAATATAGTATACTTTCTCCAGTTGAAAATATTCATTGATCGTTGTTGTGCTCTTTTTTTTTCATTCTATCCCTGAAGTCCAGAAGCCTAGTAACCTCTGACGTGTTCTGGCTTTGTCATATTTTTCGTAGTTTAATTATATCATCACTTATTTGTTTCATTTTCTTTTGTGCTTCGAGTTCTTGATATTTCCAAGTTGACTATATATATTCTTTAATCATCTTGTTGCTTGTTACATGTGTTGACCTCTTTGTAAAACTCAACTCTAATTTACAATTTGTAGAAACAAGTAGTCAAGGAAGGTCAAGTCCTTTGTTACATTGAACAACTTGGTGGGGAGATTCCTGTTGAGGTAATATCGTAACTTTTCATTGACTTGTACTAAGGTGGTTGACGATTTTTAAATTTTTCATCATTTAACATTTGAGAATTGCCTTCTCAAAAGAAAAAAAATTGAGGATTGCTTCTTGATTAGCCCTCTTTTTACATGTTTGTTGCTATATCAGTCTGATGTTTCTGGGGAGATAATAAAGATATTAAGAGAAGATGGAGGTAAACATGTAGACTCTTTGTATTCATATGTTTTATATTATTATATCAGGATATAAGTTTACCATAATTATATGTTTTCTCATTTGCAGAGCCAGTTGGTTATGGTGATGCACTGATTGCTGTTCTTCCCTCTTTCCCCGGAATCAAGAAGCTTCAATAAGCAGTTTTTGCATTTCATGTAAACCTAGTGGTCGTTTGAACGACTGACAAAATTCTTTTGCACATTGTTTTCATGATTTAGATATTACAAATCATGTTGATGGCGTCTACCCTGGCGCTACCTAGGACATCATGTAATGCTTTTTGACCCAAGACTTTCGATTTAAGAACAAAAAAATATTGATCGGAGGCTACAGTGTGATCTATTCTATGGCATACAACATGAGCTGAGAAGTTCCGAGCGCTAGTGCGCATCCTCTCAAAATTTTCAATATTCAAAGAGTTTATGTATGTTTGTATGCTCAGCTGACGTTATGTTTTTTTTTTTCTTTTGCATTTTTTTTTTTTGTTTTTGGGAGGTGGGCTATGAACACTGGTTTTATAAGCATTACAATTTACAATACGTGAATTGTCCTAAGTCTAAAACTCTTCTCTCGCCTCCTTTGCCCATCGTATTGTTGCTCGAGCTAAAGCATCCATGGGATTGATGCATTTCTTGAGGAGTGGGTCATCCTGTGGCAGTAGTGTGCTCATGTCGGCTGATGCGAGTATGATCACATTAACAGCCCTGACTAGAAGCACTTGGATTGCAATCCTCAACAAATTTCTTGCACCTTCCATGTCTTTGCGGTTGAACGATTCAATGGCGGGGATAACAGTGTGTTCCATGGTTGCTCTATCAGGTTGTATCACCTCGAACCCCTGGAAGAAGAAGGATCAAATCTGTCACATCACAGGGTTCAAGTTAATACATATATAAATTACTACCGAATTGTGTACTTAGTCACCTGATTCTCGAGTTTTTTCTGATAGATTTGTGCAGCTAAACCAACCTCATCAGCAAGCACCCCTATCCGCACAGTGCTTCCTGCCTCAATTGGCTTCAAGTTGGCCGCCTTGAGTTCTTCGGCGACGCAATCGCCGACGTGAAGGAACGGGACGACGCATCCCTCGGATATTTCGGCCTGCCAGGCAGGCAAGACGTGGCATGGCAAGATAATGCAGCGAGCTCCTGACCGTTCGAGAAACGCCCTCTTGTTCTGCAGATTGTCCACAATTAGTGCGTGATTCATTTCCAAAGAATAATTTCTGCTCCATTTGTTTGGGTGCTCTGTGGAACTGGTTCCAGCGGAGGAGAGTCCTCCGTTCAACAGCGGATCACTGCAGACGATGAACGGGAGGCATTCCCCGCCGCCGTCTGCGTAGCTCCACCGGACGAGCTTCTGCAAGAAACCGAGCGTGGCGAGAGGCGACATCCCACCCATGATACCAACTCTATTAGGCGAGTTCGGGAGGGGCTGCTGGCTACTCCCCGTAGGAGAGGAGTCTGATTCATGGCTGCTACTTCTGGATCCGAGAAGGTACCGGCCATCGTTGCTGCTGGTCAGAAGCACAGGTGAGTTTGGACTGAGAGCGGGGGGCTTGGCAGAAGGACGACAGTTGACATGAACCTTGTGCCTATTATTCACCCCGAACCCAACTTCGAGAACGCGAATGGGAGGTCTGGAAGTGTTGCAGCGCAGCACTGTGGAAGTTCCACAGAACATCATGGACAACCACAACTTAACTTTCAGAATTCTGGCGACGTCTCTGCATCACCTCCCATGTCAAGCACTCTGCATCTTTGCGATTGGCACCCAATTAGTCCTGTGCGTTTGATGCTGTATCGGTCGCGAAGGAAAAAGAGTAAGATCAGGAAAATTCGCACTTGAAATCTCAGATCTAATGCAGGCCAAGTTCCATCTTTACGGCCAAAATCGATGCTCACCTTCAAATGGGCGATTGATTCCTGCCGGCTCAGACGTGCAGGTGGCCTAAGCTCGGCGACGACGAGTGGAGATTCCAAGAACACTCTTATTGTCTCTCCGCAGAATCATCAATCAGAACCACACACCTCCAAGATTCAAATTAGCACGCCAACCTCAAAAAGCGGCCAAAAGACTACAAATAGATGGTTGAGACGAGTGAGTGAGTGAGAGAGAGGGAGAGAGAGAGAGAGAGAGAGAGAAGGAAGGAATCTCAATTATGAGTGTTGCTTCTTGTCAGTAGTTTGCATCACAAGAAACGGCCAAGGGAAAGAATAAAAGAATTGCGAATGATTGCAAGGCGATGTTAAAGCACTTACACCTTGGACCCTAACTTGGTTTGGTCTCGGCATTGGATTAATCGTAAGGTCCCAAAAGTGTATAATAATACTTTTTTACCTTGAGGGTTGCGTGAAATGTTGGCTACCCAAAATTATCACACTTGGATATCACTGGCGTCATTTTGAAGTGAAATCCAAAAGAGTTTGCAAATATCTCGCAATAACCAACCAGCTCGATGTTTTAGAACGGAAAGTTATCTGAATAAGTTTTGGAGTCACCATATTTTTGAAAATCAGAGTGGAAAGTGATTAATTGAGAATTAGTAGGTTCCGGATGCTTGAAACATACCTGCTCCCGGAACAAAAATTAATAGGTAGCAAAGCCACTCTCCTCACACACAAAAAAAAAAAAACAAGCTTCCAATTTTCCAGGTGAAAGTTGTGAAACATACCTGCTCCCAGAACAAAAATTAATAACTCGGATCGAGACACATCTGCTAAAGGCAAGTACCACTGATTGCAATTAACAGCGTCCGAAGAAGAGCATCAATTCATCATTGAGAGCTCCACTAAACACGTGTCATCCAGAGCTGCATCGTGTTGCTCTCTCGATAATAGATTTTGTCGTCTGATGAGTGATCTGATGCATTTATTATGAATTTAATTGAGCTCCTTCGGTTGCCATCGGTTGCATCACGGTCCATTTTTTGTGGCAAGTCTAAAATTTTGCAACATCAATGTCACTCAACAAGATCGTTCGGTGTCATCCTAAAGAACATATCCAATCGTCTCAATATTACAAAACATTTCGGATAAGTAATGTAAATTGTTAAATAATGTGAGAAGGTAAAAACACCTTCTAAGAATGCATTCACTGTGTTGTCATTCAACATTATCTAGTAATGTAAATTACCTCTCAGAAAAATTATCACTTGTTAAATTGTCAGCAATGTACATTACCTTGTTTAATATGCATAAATAATCTATCTGACAATCCATATTAGTTATTTATAATAAAATATAAATTTATGAGTTAATATATCATTTTTATCAATATACTCCTTATTAAAAGAATTATGTCTAGATATATAAATTATTTTTAACTTCGTAAACTTAAATTACAAATATATATTCTCACTCATAAAATTAAAATTTATAAAATAATTAATATATTTTTAAAGTATGATCATATAGTCATAATAATTATAATATTTATTTGATTAACTTTATAATTTATTTAATTATTATTATAATTTATTCAATGTGTTTTAGAATTTATTTAAATAAAACTGTAAAGGATAAATGTGAAAAGTAAAATTTAAAAGATTGCAACCCAGGTGATAATGTGAAATGCCTACCCTCCCATAGGCAATATGCATTGTCACTTCATAAGTAATGTGAATTGCTTAGGCAATGCAGATTATCCATTACCTATCACAAGTGAACAGAGTAATGTAGTGAGCCCAAGTAATTTAATACAACATTACCTGATAATCTACAAAGATTACTTTTAAAGAAACACCCCCTAAGTTATCTGATATTATCTTATAATATCATTATAAATGATCAAATTTCTTTTATATTTTTCTACTTTTATATTAAAACTCCTTTATTTATGACACATTAGGAAGGAATTCATTAGTCCATATGTATTTTATGTTTCTATATATATAATATAAGTAAGTTTTTTTAATTCTAATATTTCGTTTGAGCGTGGGATGACAACTCATGACCCTTCTCGATACCCCGTGATTCCTCGGATGCCTCTTCGGACATTACGTGTTCAAACATCTGCATTAGTGTCTCAACGCGCTAATGCTGCGGTCCCATGATGTCTCACTCTAATTATGTCCATATTGAAAGCTTATAAGAGCGACTCTCTACATAATCGTCTCGATCATAAAACTTTCGATGTTTACTCAAATGGGTTTGGCTAGGTGTCCCTTCGCTTAGTCGTTGCACGTGGTCTAGTATCGAAGAATGACCTTATGACAAGTGACAAGTGGTATTATAATAGTTCATCTTGCTCGATTCCATTCAACAATGACCCGTTTGTGTCGTCGCAACACGCCTCGACGTGGTAAGGGTGCTTCCACTAAAAAACCCCATTAGACGCTCAATTGCATTGGTGTCATGGTCCTTGTTCATAGATGTCAACAACAAATACTTGGCAAGTTTCGTCGTCGCATGCACAGTCGTGCCCCCCTTCCTCATACACTCATGTCGTGTCAAGAAAACGCATGTCATATACTATCATGACGGATCAAGCGCTCGACTAATCGAAATGATCATGTGTCATTCACTCGAGCATATCACGACCTCATATATACAGTCGAAAATTCTGACATGTCGCATTGTGTCAAGAAGAGTGTCTTCATGCTCAACCATAATTGTCTTTCATTATCCATACCATGAGGCCACATTACACATCTTGTCATGTAACTTTAAGTACCCGTGTCACATTTATGGACTATCATCATGCCCACCCATGACAATTTGACGTTGCTCGGCATTTTGTGACATCACATTGCATGTCCAGTCATGCAACGTGAAGCGTGCAAGCGCTCCACGATAGAAAGTGGCCCAATGTCAAGCATCAAGATTCAACGTCCCTTACGGCTATGAAGCATCATTTATGAGCATCTTGTCGTGTCCCGTCAAGATGACTCCCACAAATGAGACAAAGCATTTATTACTTGCAAACAATGAGATGAGCTATCAGCCTTGTCTATCTCATCAAGTGTCATGCCGCAAGCAGTGAAATGTCACCCATCGAGAGTTGGACGAGCTTGCTGCATGCCAACACAAAATCGACGCCTCAACCCCAATGATGATTTGACAAATGGTCAGAGCTTCAGGCACTTGGTGAAGCTTGGCATGTTATTGTCACGTGTTTTATCGTCAACCGAAGGGAAACCTGCCTTTCCTTTTGGCCAAATGCCTCGAGCAATCAAAATGACCTCTGAAGATCAAAGTCCAAAACTCGGAAGACAGAGTGACGATGACATTCTTTCGAATGTAGATGGAGATGAAGTTGGAGCTCTTGCTATGAGTTCTCCAATACTAATCTGTTTGTCTAAATGGAGCGTCTTTATGAGCATCTACATAGATCGGTGAAAACTCGAAACGTCTACTCTTTCGCGAGAGTCAGTCATCCGATGGACAAGTATGTCAAATGTGCATGAATTTAATCGACAAACACAATGACATCACTTTGTCTGAACTGTAGATGGACGAATATCAAAGGTGTATCATATTTGTTGACGAGCACAATGATATTGTTCCATTCATATTCAAAGGCATCGTCGAAGTTTCAAAGAGAGGTCCCAGGATCAAAAGAAGACACATCCCAAAAATCTTACAAGATGTGGCAAACTTATAGTGCTAATGCCATTGCGACGATATGGAATGTGGCAACATTGATTCCATTGATACATGAGACGAATACAAACGATAGTTCATCATCTAGTTATTCCTGCTAAGTTAGTATTGAAGGCCAAGATTGCATTATTTAGCGTTACCCATAAGGGCACGTTAAAGGAGGACATGAAAAAGTTCACCGAGCTCCACATACAGAGTTCCCCGTGGATGAGGACATATTGTTGGCAGTCTTCATCAAAGGGTTAAAGCCTTAGACTAGAACGGAGTTGGAACGACAGAATTGCCCCAACCTCTTCACTTGCTATTCGCCACTGTCGAATCATTCGTGAAGTATGCCAAAATAAGTGCCTTACCACCAAAGTCATCGGACAAGAGCAATGGTGGAGAGAGAAGTTCAAGTTGCAAGGAAAAATTCATATTATAAAATATCACATCAAATAACCTTATTATGTCTCAGACCATTGAAATTCCAAAATGACAATTAAGGGGGAGGTGGTCCTTTGGTATGCATTCGACGTATGGCTGACCCTATGTTGTAGATCGATCCCGAAGCAACTCTTTCTCTGAGCTACTCATAAAGTCATCAAAGAGTTGTTCATCCCCATGAAGTCAAATAAATCGAGTTGACACTGCGCAAGTGTAAAGAAGTTGAAGCCAATAGAAATTTGATGGATGAATAGTAGTTTGATGAAGTGCTCACATTACGGACTCGCGCTGCACAAGTAATAACCCTAGATTGGACGAAGGATCAGTAAATGAAGTAGGCCTGAGGTAAGGTCCTCAGTGAGTCCCGAAATGGCATGAATATTCCTGACGATGTTGATGAAGTAGAAGTCAATGCAAAGGTAGCCAACTCCAACTAGACAAGCGAAGTGAAGACTGAAAATGAATACCCTGAAGAAGCTCGGACAATGGCGTTGGGAGCGTCGCCAACATTGGTGGGAGAGAATGTCACATGAGCATTTTCTCATGACACAACACGCAAAGCCTCGCGGCACTCGACTCAAGCTTGTGGCCGCTTGTCATCCCAAAGGACATATGTAGTTGTCCCGCACTGCGTAATATTGTAGAGTACCAAGTTATTCGCCGTTGTGGCATTATTTTGTAAGGCCATCCGAATGACCAAGTTACTCGTAGAGCATGTCTTTTATATTTTTCACTTTTGTATTAAGACTTTTTACCTAGGATATATTAGGGAGGAGCTCACTAGTGCCTTCATAGGCCCAAGCATATTCTATGTTTCCAGATATATAGTACAACCAAGCATTTCGCAATGAGTGTGAGGTGACAATCTACATCGGTGACCATTCTCGGTGCCTCGTGATTCCTTGGATGACCCTTCGAATATTAAGCGTTCAAGCGCCTGCATTAGTGGCTCAACGCGCTAATGTCATGGTTCCTTGATGTCTCGTTGAACACTCTCGTCATGTCTGTGTTAAAATTGACTCTCGACATAATCGTCTCGTTCATAAAAAATTTGTTGCTTACTTAAAACATGCATGTTTAAGTGCCCTTTCGCCTAATCACGGTACGTGGTCTTGTGTTCGAGAATAACCCTGTGACAATATCACGACCGATCGGACAAAAAAATTAGGCACAAAATTGGTTCAAAAATCAAACTGGATGGCCAAACTGAGTTCATTCATTTGTCGATATGTAATCAGCTGCAACGACAATGATAACTAAGGCAACGATAGTTGACAATGACGTCTGGCAATTAGCAATGGTAGCAACAATAACAACGACAATGAGGTAGTAGCAACGACGTCTGACAGTCTACAACGACAATGGCAACCACATAGAGCAATGACAACGACGATGTGAGCGAGCAATGGCAAACCCATTCGAACGAGGTCCAACAACATAGTGGTATTGGCAGCCAACAGTGAGCAAAGGACACGCAAACCTCACGAGTGGCGATCCTTGCTGGCAAGCTCGCGATTGCCGACCTTGTCATTTCACCTTCATTGCCTCAAAGATGGCAAAATCAATCGGACGATGGCAACGTTTCAAGGGCGCAAGCGACAATGTTTCAGGGGAGCGAAAGACAAATCGAAGGCATTTCTTGGGCGCCTAGGGCACGAGGACAACTAGACGATCACTCTTGAGGAGGTGTTCGAAGATCGATTTAAATTCAGTTCAAATCAGTTTAGCCACCGACCCCAACCTGATGGGGGTTCAGATTGGGTACGAGTTAGGATTTTCCAACCCAGGTCGATCCGACCGACTCGAAGAATCAAAATTTTATTTATTTATTTAGTTTTATACTTGATTTGAAAATTTTAAAAAATCAAAATAAATAATTTTAAATATGGTAATAATATCTCAATATTGGGGAATCTTATTTTATGTCTTAAAATAAATATTAGATAATATTTTTTATATTTAAAATATAGAAAAGTAAGGAATAAATAAAAAGAATAAAGGATGATCGGGTGACCCAACCACCCAACTTACTCGACCACCCAACTCAAACCTAATCAGGCAGGATCGCATTTGCTATCCATAGAAGCATCAATCCGACCTAAGTTTGGTCATATCGAGTTTGTTCATGGGTTAGGTCCAACTTGACCCGTGAACACCCTATGAAGAACGATTTGAATCTAGTGAATCATGCACAAATAGTATAGCGACTCGATGAAATTTGATGGTAGGCTCCTACCCATTTAAATCCTTTTCTTACGCCCTATCTTAAGATCTTAATATCGCTTGTTTTAATATATATATATATAGTAATTTTGCTACTATCAATATTTTGATAATATGTGAAATATTATATTATATAGGAATAAAAAATAAAAAAAAGTGGCACAAATATTTTACGAGATGGTGCCATTAATATCACTCCAAGAAGGACTACATTGCCTTATCATCGAAAAAAGGACTACATTACCTTTATTATTTTATATAAAGCCACTTTTATATTTGCTTATCATTTTTAAAATAATTTTAAATTTGCAAGAGACAAATAAAAGAAGAGAAATGATCATTTGCAGTGATTATTTTTCATCAAAATGTAGTTCGTTTCTAATGGTTGTGTTTGGCTTAGAACTTTAAATCAAAACTTGGCTTAAAAAATTCTGCCAAACGTCAACGTAAGTTCCCGTGAGCTCCACTGGAACTTTAGTTCCAGTCAACGCATGAAATTCTTATTTGTTCTCATCGGCTGTGTTTGAATGATAGCATTTGGGCAGAACTTGCCCAACTTCTGTCAAACACTCTATGTGACCACGTGGCCATTTTCAAGAACTGAAAGTTCTTGTTGGACTTTCCCTTTTTTACTTTTTACTTTTTTACTTGTAATTATTTTTAATGTACATATTATTTATTTATCAATACATTATTATTAAACTTATAAATTAAACTGTTCAATTTTATTGATTTTAAATTATTTAGTTCTAATAGTTTAATTTTTTTTGCTTAGTATTGTAGTATAATAAAATTATAAAAAGACATATTAATTAACTAAAAAATATTCTACTTATATTTATTGTATTATAATATGAATTAAATCAAATTAATGTAGAATCTTAGGTACAATGTTATATTTAATATAATAGAATTCTATTAATTAAAATTTTCATTTATTTTTAGAAAAAAATATATTGTATTTGGATCTTAATATTTATGTAAATTATAATATTAATAACATACAAAATATTTAATCAAACTTAATATTAATATATTGTGATACAACTTATATTTTAATAAATATTTAAATGAATAATTACATATAATATTGTTTATGTGCTAGTAATTATTATTTTAAATAAACAAGTACGTATAATATTTTTATTTATTATAATTTTATATCTTATAAAATAATAAATTATATTCATACTTCTTACTTTTTATCCAAACATCCACTAAAATTTATCTCTCAAACTAATTTTTTAAATTTCATTATTACATTTTTCTTCTTTACCTATGCCAAACATAGCCATCAAAAAGTTTTTCCTGTTGTCAAGAACTTTCAAGTTCTTGCGTACGAGAATGACACCCTTTTTTATTTATTATTTATTTTTTCTTTCCTTTCTTTTTTCTTTTAATTATTATTTAATATATATAATTATTTATTAATACATTATTATTCAGATTATAAAATAAATTATTTAATTTAATATTTATTTTTCTTAATTATTTATTATACTTTAATTAGTATATAGTGCATAAAATATTATTAAATATTTATTGTTAATATTATTTGTTAAGCTATTTTTTACATTATATTAAATAATAATCAATTCTAAGATAAATTAAAATAATATTTTACATCTTATAAAATAATATATATTTTCGTTTTTCCTTTATTCTTATTTTCTATATTATTTATTTATACATTATTATTAAGCCTATAAAATTAATTATTTAAATAAACATTTTTAATTATTTATTACACTTTAATTAGTATTATAATATAGAAAATTATTATTCTTTAATATTTATTATTATTTTAAATAGAATTTAAATTAATAATTACATATAATATTTCATATGGTAGTTATTATTATTTCAAATAAATAAATACATATAATATTTTTATTTACTATAATTTTATATCTTATAAACTAATAAATTATTATTATTTCATACTTTTTATTTAAATACCCACTAAAATTTATCTATCAAATTAATTTTTTAATCCTCATCATTACATTTTTCATCCAAACAATAAACTTAAACTTTTTCATCTAATCAATTAATTCTCAAGAACTAACAAAAACTTAAGTTTTCATACCCAAGCACTGCCAATGAAAATTTTAATAAATTAGCAATAGTTAAGTCCACGCAATCGTCAATTTCAAAATTATTTATAAAATGGTGTGATAACTAAAATAATTATTGGAAGTTGTTAGGAAATAGTACTTTAAGATATGACTATAAATAAAATGTAAAACTAAAAATATATTAAACATAAAATTGTCTTTCAATGGTGTTTAGCTTAAACCTTAATATATATTTCCAACTTAATTAATGACATTTCAAAGTAATATTTTAAAAAAACAAATAAAATTTGTAATGTTACTATCCCCATAAGAAGCAAAATTTTAAAAGAGTGAAAAAAAAAGATCAGTCTTGCCTTGGGTGGAAAACTAACAAAATTAAAAAAGATAATAATTAAAAAAGATTATTCTAAAGTCAGGAACTCAGAACCCTGATGTTTCTAAAGTCACGGAAGGTATTAGGCTATTAGCTTGACATTAATAAATTAAAATTTCAAAACTAATACATCATAAAATACTTTTCAACAAATCAGATATTTAAGAAAAAATAAGTTCTATAATAAAACTGATAAAACTATTAAATTTTAATAAAATTGCATCATTTAATATAATAATTTTGGCAAATAAAATGCTAATAAAAAAATATGTTACCTCATACTTTTTTTTAAGTGGATGAAACAAGAAGCTGATGACAATAACTCACGAATCAAAGCTATAAGAATCTTCACTCCAATCTTCAAAGTTTAAGTTGTCACCTCATACTTTGTTTAGTAAATTAATGATAGAGAAATATGTTAGTTTAATTTAATTTTTATTTGGATACAAATTGTAATACATATGTTAGGAAAGACTAAATTTCTATGTTTATTTATTTTTAATTTGATTGGAAAAAGAAAAAGATAAAAGAGATATAATTATTTTTAGTTCTTCAAAATTCACCAATTTGGTGTATTTAATTTTAAATTATGTGAGAACTTATACACACCAACATAATCACACTTAAATTTTTAGAAACAATATTCAAATAAAGTGTAGACTTTTTAAACTCACCTCACTTAAGTTAAACCTAATTCATAATGCCATCTATAATCTGCTATCAAACGCAGTTTACCCTCAAACATAAATGCATATTTTAATCAGTAAGGAACACATGCATTCGTTAAAAAGAGAGGGACAAAAAAAACTAAGGAACGAATACACTATCTAAGAAACTGACACCTGGTGTTGCAGCAAATGGGAAACAGTCGGTAATCTTATTGTGTTTGTAAGATTTCTTAGAAATTAAGGTTATTTTTATAAACCTCCCATAAATTATCGTAATTTTTCGTATTTAATATCAAATTACGAACTTATTTTTTTATCTCTAAACTATCATATTTTTTTCACTTTAATCATTCCATCTAATTCTGCTACATTTTCCGTTATTTTTAATTTTTTTTCATTTATAAAAAGACTAAATTACCCTTTCCTCGAGAAAAACATAAAATAACAAATATAAAAAATAAAAAATCGCTGGAAGTATTAAAGTGGCAAAAAATTGTCATTTATAAAAAGACTAATTTACCCTCCTTCCGATTTCTTTTTTTATATTTATTACTTGATGTGTTATGCAGGGAGGAATAATTTAATCTTTTCATAAATAAAAAAATAAAAGTAACGAAAAACGTAACAAAAGTAGATGAAAGGCCAAAGTGAAAAAATCGTAATAATTTAGGGATAAAAAAATAAGTTCGTAATTTAAGATTAGATGCGAAAAATCGCGATAGTTTATGAAAGGTTTATGAAAATAACTCTAGAAATTATTAGCAATATATATTATTTTTGTTTAATATATATAATTAATTTATTTAATAATTCATATTAATTATTTATAATAAAAGAAAGATGTATGACTAAATATACAATTTTATCGATATACTCTTAATCGAAATGGTTATGTTTAAATATATGTAATTTGGAGAGACGTCAATGACAGTATTATACATTATTGCTCTTTTCTTTTTAGAGAGTGATGATTTTATTAATGGATGTACTTTTTTGCCGCTCTTGAATCCTTACACACGTACATCCTTCATAAACAAAGTGAATTGTTTAAACATTCATTATAATGGACCTAAGTAATTGAATATAACATGATCTGATAATGTATAAAAATTACCTCACATGATGTCATTTTAGCGGTTCTATGTGAAATAAAAGCACTCAACAGTCAACAAGGACGAAATTAAAATGTCAGAATATTATTTGAGATTCATCGTCAGAAAGATTCAAACACTCACAAGCATATAAATACTATCAGGACTATCTAGTGATACTCGTAAATTCAACCTCGTCATGCAACGTTGAAGATCATATGCAAGTTAAAATCAACAAATGAGAAGAAAGTCTCCTCAAAAAAAAAAAACAAATGAGAAGAAAGAGCATAGACTAAGGACAAGTGTGCTTACCCTCAGCCACATAAAATATAACTAGTTGTACAGCAATCGAATCAATTGAAGATTAACAAGTGACGACGCCACGTGATCATAAGAAAATGGCCAATGGATAATCAATGAGAATTCTACACTGCTGGCTAATCAGCCATAATTAGATTCTCCACCAACCATGTAGTGGTAACTTCGATTACAGTTTGATAAGGTTAAAGGCAATAAGAAACAAGCTAACCATGTGTTTGAAAAAGATTCATGTACTGAGACTAGTAGAGGACACTGGAACTCAGTTCCAGATGTTGAGACAAGTAAAGGCAAGGAAAAAGGAGGCAACTATTATTGCCTAGAAAACCATCTTATTTCAACTTCGACTTGGCAGAACTCTTCAATGGTTTTGCAATAGGCACGGCTTGCTTATTCTTCTTTTCTTTCTTTAGATTGTAGTTAATAGATGCAAAAGCACATATTATGGCAACAACAACTGTTGGGTAGACATAAACAGCTTTCGTGGGATCAGCATTTGATGGCTTTCCAAGGATCCCTTCCTTCACAAGACCCCAAACCAGCAGAAGTGTTCCAAACAAGGTCATCCTTCCAGAATTTATAAGACCGACAAGGCCCCCTGCTACAGAGAAGTAACTTCCGATAAGAACCTGGTCAATAACAAGATGAAGTTAATTCGTCTCTTGTGTTGACATCCACATATCAAATTCAAAATAATCAGACTCAAAAGTGTAAAAACATTACCTCTAGGCGCTGGAGATCCACCATGGCTGATGCATTTTTTACTTCTGTTAGGTTGTACATGTCGAGTACCTGGTTCCAATGTGGCAAGGTCATGTTTGTAAGGAGACTATTCGCCAGAGCTCCAGGGTATAAGAGAGCCTTGATAACCGATGGCGGGAAAGCATCATTTGCAATTAACTGACAAGATGTGACCTGTATTGGCGTTGTGCAGATCCCTGATCTGCAAGGTACACTGAAGAGCAGGAAAAGCATTATTCTCATCCGCAGCATCAACGAAGATCTCATGTTTAAATTTGAAGTATATAACAAGACATCGAAGTTCTTTAGGATGCATAAATGGTAATCTTAGGACAGTTATCCAATCCACTGTTGAAGAATTTACGCAGCACATATTTTGAAGATCAGAAAACCCATAAGACACAATCCTTATTGAGCAAAAACCATGCCGATATTTATTTTTCAAGCATTGAGAAACTATATCAAATATAACATTACAACTAAAACTGAAATGACAAATTGAACATGGATGGCAAAGCATCAATAAGTAAATTATAATTTCAAATAATCGTACTTTGAATTAGAGCTGCGCTGGAATCTAGCCATGAGAAATATTCTAATGGTACTTTTTCTAATCTTCCTTTGAGTTGTGGCTAATAAAAATTCAATTTTGATCACTTTTCTTCAATCCAATAGACACGAAGGGTCTCACTTTTTCTTTATGACAATTCATTTACTTCAATACAGTGTAAGATCTTAAAAGGATGAAACGGGATCCAGAGATCCCAATTAGATCTACGTAAATGGAGAGCTCGATCCGACGCATCATTAGCGAGATAAATTTGAATTATTCTACAAACCCAAGCGAGTGATCGAAACACAAGAAGGGGAATTGACAATCTTTCCTTCGTTACCTGAAGAGGGGGATCTGGAAGATGATGAGAAGAAAGTAGATGCGCGACGCGATGTACGGAACTCGCCAACCCTTGGATGATGTCGACGACGAAGCAGCAGCCGCCGCCGCCGTCGACGCCGACGCCATGGGAGGGAGACCGAGGGAACGGCGAACGCTCGGCAGCGGAACAAGCGAAACGAGACGAGCGCGTTCTCAAACCCAAAACACTGTTGTTGAAGGCCGAGAGATTCTTCTTGTTTTCTACTTTTACCACCTTGAGATAGGTATCAAGGGAAGGGAAGAGAACTAACACTGTGCGTGGATTGAGCTGAATCGAGGGTAAAGTGGGGGAGGAGTAGGGAAAATTTTTTTTTGTGTTATTTTATTTCAACCTCAAATTAAAATGTAAAAATTTTTTTCTTTTCTCTTCTATTTTCTTCTCTCTCATTCTCTTCTCTCTCTCATTCTCTTCCCTTCCCCTTAACGAGTGTTCATTCAAACATAATGTAAGAGAAAGATGGAAGAAAAAGGAAGGGAATTGTTACCTTCCATTTTAAGGTTATAGTACAAATAGAGGGAAATAAAGGAGAAAAAATGGAGATTTTTTTTCATTCCTCTTCATTAAAATTTTATTCAAATAAGAAAAAAAAAATTTTATCTTCCTCTTTTCCTCTTTATCCTCCTTTCACCTCAATTCAAACATAGTGTAAATGTATAAGTAAAGAACATAATATTTTAAAAAAGTAATGAACATTAATTTTTTAAAAAAACTTATAAAATAATTCTATATTAAGTAATATTATTAGTTAAATAATACATTTCATTTTACATTGAACTCATTCATTATGAAATATCTGTGATTAAATTATTTTAATATATATGATTAATTTAACCATCACGATTTATTTAATCTTACGTAATATTTTTGTTGTCAAATAATTCGATAATTATACATATTCGTGTATCTATAAATTATATCACTCATTTAATTATGAATTATAATTATTAAAATAATGAAAAAAATAAGATGCTTTATATTAAAGAAAAAAAAAGCAAGGTGTTCTAAATACTGATTAACCTCTTGTTGAAATTGAAATTAAATAATAGCTTCATGTTTGATGATACAAACTTTTTTTTGAAGAATTTAGTAACAAATTATAATCACAAATTTGAAACTAGTAATTAGAAATATACTTCGATATGATGCTTATGACACGAGTTTAGACGTATAACAGTATCATTATTTTATTAAATTTTATATATTTATTAAAATGTTTATCTGATGAATATTTTGTAGTATGTATGATGATATCATCATTAAAATACTTATTATAGCCTCTCAATTTTTTTTAATAATCCTCTAAAAAAATACTTATTATAGTGGTCTATGATGAAGCCTTTAACTCTTTCTCATTTGTCCTTTTTCACTTTCAATAAAAAATGGTTTTTTCTCCATCGACATGATCATGCGTTGTAGGATAATAATAAATCTATTTTCCTGTTGGCACATGTAGGCCCGTTTAATTTGAAAATTATTGTTTAATAAATTATGAGAATGCTCTGGACTTAATTTCAGTCTTTTGTCTGAGGTTATTGTAGACCTAATAGAGTTTCCTCCCAATTGGTTATTGATTTGTTTATTTTAGTGATAATATTATATAAGTACATTGCTATCATCATTGTAACATCATCATCAACACCCCTTACCGATGAGGAAGTTCATTTACTTCGAAATCAATATATATGTAAGATTATTTAAAGTTTACATGCTCCATGATAATGCTTTCATCATGTCATCACTGACAATATAAAAATCCAATGCTTTTAAAATCAAATAATAAATAATTATAATGTGATTTAATGATGGATTTACATATATAAACCACAATTTGATTTTACTAAACAAAAAATAAGAAATAACAAAAGAGGTCATCACAGAATAGAGTATAAGTTATCGAACGATAGAGGCAAAAAGGCTCTACATCTTGGCTGAAAATAAGTACACAAATATAATGTAGACTATTATATGAGGTACTGTAAAATGACAAACCATTTAATCTAGAAAATTATGTTTATTTACTCAAGCCATAGAGTTAGAATTAAACAATCTCAAAGTGTTGTTTGTTTGTGAGGAATTTTTCTTGTGTTTAACCATCATCAAAATTTTGGTCAATGTTTTTTCTAGCTAAACACTTGTCCGCATATGCGTCATGGTAAAGAAGATGATATTATTCATTTTTTTTTCGGTGAAGTTTAAGATACTTCCAAGTTCTAGCATAAAACATAAATATATATACCTTAACAATAGAATAATTCTTAAACTTAACAAAAAATTATTATTGCATGATGAATCCAAACGGAATCTTCGGAAGAAAATACAAATAAACGGCACCAAATTCTGCAACCGCTTCGTAACAAATTAATTGTGCAAGTAAATAGCAAAATGAAGACACCTTCAAGCGAGGACATAATTTAAGTCTTTTTTTCCCTCGGCAGAAGTACCGGTGCAAGTAGCTCAACTGGTTAAATCTTTTGTCACACTATTTCAGGTCGAATGCAAATATATGCCTTGGCAGACGAACACAATTGCTGCAAAGAGTACTCTTTCAAATAAGACCTAATGTGCAATCCAAGGAGGTTATCTAGCAAAATAAAAAGCAGTACTGGAAAGCTGGCATACATTTTTACTGGATAAGAAAACAGCATATTTCACTACAAATATTTCCTCGCCAAAGCTCTAACTTTTGTGTCAAAATGTGAGGACGTGATGCGAGATCCAGGCAAGTAGAGAGGATTGAGGAGTATCTGCTCAAAACAGAACAAAATGGAAACCGATTAATCTCCTTAAAAGCTTAACAACTTCTAAAATGAATCATAACATATCACGTCCTTTGAAGGAACATCATACTAGTAATCCACTACTCCTTTGAAGAATCATATATTTGCATCCCACTGAAGACAATATTGCATAGTACCTACCACATTCTAATTGTTATTTCTTAAGGGGATCGAATATTATTAAATGGATTTATTTCAAGAAAATTGGAACAAATGAGTTTAATGTTAGAAGCAAACCCTATATTCCATAAAGGAGTTTTGAAAAAGGACCTAGGAGGATGTCTTGGAGGGTTACTTTTGCCAAATTAATGAGAATATACTATATATATATATACACGTGGAAAGGATGATGATGGAAGTAAAAAAAATTCTGGAAAATAGCATCAAAGAAAGACGCTGGCAAATGCATAACCATGGACAAATTGCTCAATGAAAAAAATATCAACTTCTTCTGCAGTTAAAACTAAACTTGATAAAGGAACATATATATACAAAACATAAATACATATATATATATATAGGGTAAATTGCATAAAAAAAGCCTCAACTTTTGATTTATTCTTAAATCTAGCCTGAACTTTTATGTTTTGTGTAAAAAGTTACGAACTTTGATTTTGTTCTCAAATCTAGCCTAAAGATATTTTTGCATAAAAAGTCATGAACTCTAATTTAAGTCTCAAATCTAACCTAAACTTTTGTTTTTAAAATTTTAAAATTAGTTACAAATGTAGCCTATTATTGTATTATTATTAATAAAATTATAAATATTAATCAAATAAAATTATGTACCCTTTTTTATATTACTATCAAAGTCATAATTTTTTCAACATACTTGAATATCAAAATAAAAAATAAGTAATTCTATAATAAAAATAAAAAAGTTTGATTAATATTTATTCGAGTTAATCGGTCTGACCCAATTCGACTTGACCCGAAAATTTTTCCAAGTCGATGTCCCGTCCAAATTTTTATGACATAGATTATTTTTTAGAAAGATTACCACATATTAAATTATCAATAATGTATATTATGTTATTTAGTATGCATAAACAATTCATATATACATAAATGATTTTGAACTCCCTAAACTTAAATTAAAGTTAAAATTTATAAAATAATTAATATTTTTTAAAATATGATAATAATTAACTATTTGATTAATATTTATAATTTTTAATAGGTTATTTCCATAAAACTCCCCTAATCTATCACGATTTTTCACATCTAACATCAAATTACGAACTTATTTTTTTAAATCCCTAAACTATCACTACTTTTCCCCTTTAGTCCTTCCGTCCACTTCTGTTATGTTTTTCGTTACTTTTACTTTTTCCATTTATGAAAAGACTAAATTATCCCTCCCTAAAAAAGTATGAAATAACAAATATAAAAAATAAAAAATTTCATTGGAAGGATTAAAGTAACAAACAAAAAAAATTTATCATTTATAAAAAAGACTAAATTACCCTCCCCTGAATTTTTTCCTTTTTATATTTATTATTTGATGTGTTATGGAGGGAGGGATAATTTAGTCTTTTCATAAATGGGAAAATCAAAAGTAACGGAAAACGTAACAAAAGTAGACGAAGGACTAAAGTGAAAAAATCGTGATAGTTTAGGAATACAAAAAATAAGTTCATAGTTTAGGATTAGATGCAAAAAATCGCGATAGTTTAGGAGAGATTTATGGAAATAACTCTTTTTTAATAATAATACAATAATAGGCTAAATTTATAACTAATTTTAGATTTTAAAAATAAAATTTTAGGTTAGATTTGAGACTTAAATTAAAGTTCATGACATTTCATGCAAAAATATAAGTTTAGGCTAGATTTGAGAACAAAATCAAAATTCGTGACTTTTTACGCAAAAAGCAAAAGTTCAGGTTAGATTTGAGAATAAATCGAAAGTTGAGGCTTTTTATTGCAATTTACCCATATACACACACACACACAAGTGGAATGGATGATTATGGATGTGAAAATTTTGGAAGATCACTTCAATACATGAAATGTAAAGATGACGGCAGAAGCATAACCATAAACAAATTACTCGAGAAAAAAATATCAAATTCTTCTGCAGGTAATTGATAAAGGAACAAAGGAATATATATACAAGTGGAATGACTGATAAAAATTTGGGAGATATTTATACATGATATGCAAAGAAGATGGCAAAATGTGTAACCTTAAACAAATTACTAAAGGAAAGAAATATTAACTTCTTGTTGCAGTTAAACTAAGCTTGATAAGGGAACAAAGGTATGTGTGTGTGTATATATATATGTAAAGGATGATTCTGGAGGTAAAAAAATCTGGAAGACAACTTCAATACATGAAACACAAAGACTGGCAAATGCTTAACTGGAGAACCCAAGGAAAAAATATTAACTTCTTCTGAAGGTTTTTTTTTTTTAAGTGAAAGGATAGCTACCAAGGTTGTAGCTATCCTAGCTTGGCGCGGTGCGGCGTCTGAACTTCTTCTGAAGATGACAGAAATTAAACTTTTTAAAACAAATCCAACAATCGTAAAGATTGTTGGTTGCACAAAAATGTTATCTGACCATATTAGTGTTGCTTTCCTTTTATTGAGAAAATAATACTCAAACTTCACAAACTCTCAAATCAATCTCTCCCTTCTCATTTTAATACAACTGTTAGAAGAAAATAATCTGCACACCAAGTTTCTGAGGTCTGGCAAAAGCAATCCCATATATTACATGAAGAATCAAACTTTTACTACATAATTTGCGCAAAAAGTAATAATAACAGTTAATTCTTTGTCATCCTTTTGCCTCTCAAAAGACAAAAAAAGAATTCTGAATCCTATATTCCCGTTTGCTTAACCTGAACTTGTGAGAACTATAACATTATTGTACAACAAACTCACAGTTTTTTTAAGGTAACAACTCACAGTTGCAGTATACTAATCCCAAAATAAGCCAAAAACAAAGAGGAGACCTCAGAAAGAGGTTGGTTGTTTCAATTTTTATTCTAAAACAAGAAGTGCTGGAGATCTACTTACATCAACAAGAGAACAAAGAAGCTGAGGAACAAAAGCGAAATTCAAGAGATTTGAAATAAAACAAGGGTGGTGTTTTAAGACAATTATTTTTGTAAATTAATGCATAATGGGCAGAAATGTTAACCAAAGTACAAAAATAACTAGTTCACTCTAGACAAGGAGAAGATGGATTATCAAAAGATATATGCCAGGATGAAGAAATATTACCTTTATATATAGTTCGTGAACTTCTTGAAAAAAACTTTTAATCCCATCATCGTTACGAGAATCATGAAGCAGCATCAATCTAGTATGTATGCTTGAAGTAGTCAAAGATAACAGAACAAAGTAACTAACAGGATGGAATGATAAATTAGTCAAACCAGCATATCTTGGCAACAGCTGAGAGTCTACGAGACTAGGACTACAAAAATGCCAATGAGATTTACAATTTAAAACACGCCAGAAGCTACCCAGAATCTAGTCATTTAGTTTAGATAGTGCCGAAAGACATTTTACATGGAAACTCACACAAAATTGTTTGTTTTTTTCTTTTAAGTGGGTGTTGATTTTTTTATTTACGCATAAGACATTCATAGATTGGACAATAAATCAAAGATAATTTAACAGAAAGAATTCTACAATATCACACAACATCATTATGCATTTTCATACATATGATAGACATTCGGTTTTCATGATCTGATGAATTAAATAAAAGGGCCTAAAAGGATATGACCTGCAGTGACATAAACAGAGACCATAAGATCATTGAATCTATCAACAGCCTTCAGAAACCTGAATTAGTTGTGCACTAATTAGTAAACTGGCGTACCATTTACTACATAAAATCTAGGAGATCAAAAGGCTTCTGGTTTGAGCCAACAAACTCACATGGCACTTGTGGTCCAAGCAAGGTCCTGAACAATATCTAATGCAGCATGCAAGATGAATTGATGCTGGTGAGCTGTTTCTTCTTTCTGTCACGTAAAGAAATTTCCAAGGTGGATAAATAATGGGATTTTGAAACAACAAAGCGCTGAACCAATAAGTGATCGCCGATGACAGTTCAGATGGGATGGTGATGAAAGCAATTATATCATGAATTTGAGATGAAGTACGATGCAAAAGCTACCATATATGGCCTCTCAAAACAACGAGCAAACAGACTAGCTAACCACACTGAAAACTGAAACATCATAACTTTCTATGCAGTGTTTCAACATGGGGTTCCGCACAAACCAGAACAATCCCAATCAGCACACCTTCAAAGATCTCGATTGATTTCTCTAACAAGAAATGGCTACACTTTTAACTATACATACTTTATACAGTTACATTTCTTTCTTTGTTTTCTGCCGAAAAACAATCAGGATCCATTTATAACAGTGGCAAAAGGTTGGTAGAATTTAGATTGCTTCGATGTCATCGCAAAGGGAATCCAATCGAACAGGCATTCAAGTGAGTATGATGTATATATGTACAAACATACGTCTACGCGAAGTAAAAATGGAAGAGGAAAACGGCAAGGAAATGTCAAAGATGAGGCGGAAGGGTATTGTGCGTACTCTGGGCGCAGATCCGACTTCAGCTTCATAGATAGGAATGTCGTTCCTACCGACGACCACGAAGCATGCGGTGCTCGCCATTAAATTCTCTCTCGCGGAACTGGGGAGGGCGGACGCGCGACGAATTGGAAAGTAGATCTCGGAACCTGGAAAAGAAGGAACGAACGTGATCGTCGTCAGCGGCGACCAAGATCACCGGAAGCGGGGGCGGCGGCAACACCTGTTGCGAGATTAGAACGGGGGGACCCCGGCGGCGGCGGTGACCGCGATCGGAGGAACCCTGGAGGGAGGGGCTTGCGGAGCTCGGGCTCGGGTGCTTTGAGAGGTAGTGGGGTTCTCCTTTCCTTTTGCTTGGGACGTTTTTTCTAAGGAACGCAATTTTCCATCATAATTTACCATTCTACTCAGAATTTGCGTTAAAAAAAATTCCATTATTCCAACGCACATTTCCGAAATATTTATTTATTCGATATTGACGAATTTATAAATCCGACTAATTTGACCCACGATAGAAGATATAAAATCTTAAATATCAATAAAGTTTTTATCAGAAACATCCTGGAACAATCTATTAATTGGGATCACATGCAAGACGTTCCATATCTTGTACTACTAATTAGAACTCAATTAGCAGCAAAATTTGTCTAAATTAGGAGCAACGTCAATCGAGAAGTGCTCAAGGTCTGTAATTCTTCAATTCGTGACCTTTCAATCTTGCGGCGATCACTGCGCTTTTCAATCTTTCGATGATCACTGCGCTGCACCATAGTTCCTCTTTCGATGTGCCATTGCGTTGCACCCTAGTTCTCTTTTGCTATTTATTCTTTATCGAGTATTTGCTTGTCCATACGGAAATCACCCTTCTTCACCACGTTCTTTTTATCCAGTACAGGCCGATATCATGAACTCAAGACAGCTTGAGAAATAATGAATGTAAAGAAGAGGAGGTGATATAAAGTGATTCTTGGATTATGACTCAGATCAAATATTTCTGGTCAAGAATCAGGTTTAAGGTAAGGCAAAGGTCAAAAGAGAACTAATAGTCCAATGAGATTTCATTAATAAGGAGTTGATAAAAAATCAGAAGAAATTAATATAAGAAGGCAACTGGTCAAAAGAGAATTCATAGTCCAGTGAGGCAGAGAGAAGATAAACAATAGAAATTTTTTTAAACAATCATTGAAAAGATAAATAAAAAACCTGAAAGGAGAGAACATGAACAATGGCCATATACAGTTTGCGCTTGTTTTGTGTTTGTTCTTGTATGAAAATTTACCTTTATTTGGTGGAATTAAAGCTGCCGTTTGTTCCGTAAAAAACAAATAAGTTCTGAAACGAAATAATTTCCAGGCAATTTTTTTGCCAGAAAAATGTTTCTTTTTCATATGCTTAATCGTGTGTAAAAAATAAGGTTAATAACATGCAATGGCTGCTCATTTAACTTATAAAAAGTATGTCCCAAAAGACATGTTTTGAATATTTTGGACGCAAAATTGGTTATTTATTAGATAAGATGTCAAGCATTTTTCATTCATTAAGTTTCTCTTGATTGAAAACATATATATATACCCTAAAAATTTCTTCCAAATAAACAGCCTCAATCGACAATTTCAGGTCTGAAGACGTTGCAGGGTTGCGTGGTTAGGCCATTAAGAAAAAGGATAGTTAGATGGGTAACATAAAAATCAAAATAATACATATACCACAAACAACATCAAGAGGTAAACAACAGGATACACCAAGTCTTAACGATGCAAGAGAAATGTCATGTGACGAAAATTTCTCTTCTACGCAAGTGAAGTGTACAGAGAAATGGCAAATTCTAAATTTGCTCTTAAGAGTAATCCAGAGGTGAGGACAGCTACAACAAAGACAAATAATCTCACTCGTGTACCCAAAAGAAAGAAATCTCATTGCACAGCAAATTCTGGGAGAACCATTTTTTTTTCTCTCAAAGGAATGAAACAACATTATTTCGTCAAAGTAAGAAATGGAAATGTACCTAAGAAATTCTGACATTTAAAACTCCAAACTGACAGGGTAAGCAAAAGGTAGTAAGAGAGCAACAAACAGGCAATAACAATTGTGCAGCAGCAATGATGCACCTAAATATCCAAGGAGACTCTTTTTTCTTGCTTTTGATGAACTGCAGGAATTATTCCAATGAGAAGTTTTAATTCCTCAAAACTGATTATCGACAACCTTTCTTTATTACAAATTAAGCTATGTTTCCTAAATCCATAATGCCAGACAAACTCGGGATGAACTGCCCTCTTGAACTGACTGACAGATTTAGGCTTCCTACTATCTTCTGTGCCCTCTCATTTTGTCCACTGATATCCCCCATATTTCTGCTCAATTGCTCAAACGTGCAAGCACTACCTGTCTGCTGGCCAACTCCAGAGGCCCGCTAACTCTTGACCCATTTCTTTCATTCCCCAATTTGTTGCCAATCACCACCTTCCCTCCAATTTTCTTACTGAGCAAGAGCATACAATCTTACCTTTCAAACAAAAAACGCATACAATCTTCCCAAAGTCAGCACAAGTGAAATCTCCTAATTCACTTTTGGAATTGCCACTATCTTCAACAGTGCTTAGCTTTACTTAATCTGATTAGTTTATTTAAGCCATAGTTTTTCTAATGATTATGATAACACAAAAAAACACACAATTAACAAAAATTTTGCTCGTAGCTATATTAGAAAGTCAATCAGCTTACTCGCTTTGAAAACAATTTTTTTAAGGAACTGAAAATATTAGTTAACATTATGGTCAACATGTCAAACCATATTATAAGCATAAAAAAGGCAGAAAAACCAAATAAATAACTAATGAAAATAATATATATATATATACTCTAGCTTTTTGTCACATCAGGTTTTTGAAGTACTGGATTGGGCTGTACCTATCAAGCTTTTGATTCCAACAAAGGCAGCACAAGTGAAAAATCATACTGGGACAATCGAAAGAGAGTGAAAAAAAGGGCTATTTGTTTTTATAGACATGAAAATACCATGCAGAAATTCAGATGCAATTCCATGACAAATAAAAAAATGTAAAGTACAGTAAGAACATAAAAGGTCATGGACTTAATGTAAAGTACAAGAAAACATTAAAGACTATGGTCTACCTTGCAAGAATTTCATATCCACTTTCTGATGTTGCACCTACGATAACGGAACAAATTCCAAAGAAAACTATGATGATGCCGCATAATATGCAAGGGCACGGAAACTCCTTGTTAATTAACACTCTCATTGAATGATTTCAACTGCGAACACCTAATTTTGGACATCCTGTAGCTAGAGGCAAGTCCAAATTCTCAACAATCCTGAATGTCCTAGGGACAATCTTGTCAACATAAAGTGTGCCTTCTAAGTGATCACATTCATGTTGTAATATACGGGCTTGCCAGCCAGTAGCATCTATCTTTATGGGACGCCCATGTCGGTCCAAACCTGAGACTTCAACCTCAAGGTACCGCTCAACAACTGCTCTGTAGCCATCAACACTGGGAGCAGAAAAAAATCAGATATGATTCATGATGCAGCATCATTGCTGATAGTAACTAAGAGTAGTTTGAAGCATGAACAAGTGAGAACAAAAATCCTGGTGATGAATTTGGTTGATAATTTCTCAATTTATGATACACATGAAAGACTAACAACAAAAACTTGAAAGGCTTATCATGTTTTGAGGTGACCTAATTACTTCGCTTGAATAAGATTTTAAGTAGCAGTGTATATGGGATGTTAGACAATATACAAGAATCTCTGTTTTTCATTTTTTGCTGAGGTCCAACTTTTTTGTAGCAGGGGGAAAGAATCATTTCAAACTCACAAGATAAAAAAGCTCGAGAGTGTGCCACATTTTTGTTTAGACCTCAGAGTACATACACGACGAACATGTTCTTCCTCGAGTCATGTGGTGCTCATTTGTAAATTACCAGAAGCAATCACTGTGTACAGATATGAACAGTAATTTTGTGACAAAATCCACCAAAAAGAAATGGAAAACAACAAAGAAAGTTTGATATCCTTGAGCAATTCACTAATTACATTGATCTCATCAACAGCAAATCGATAATAAGAAGAAAAGATTCACAAATCAAACCAGTTTAGAAACTCAAAAGTGTGTAGATTGCCGAAGAAACAAGAGGGAAAAGAGTATTCAGGCAGCATAAATACAATTTAAATAAGCAAGCAAAAACATTAGTTTTTTCAGAAATAGGAGCCTATTTCGAATATTGGAAAGTAAAAAGAAAATCAGAACAAAAATCTTGATGGAATGTGATAGAAATACTCGTTAATTGCAGTACTAATGGATTTGGAAGTTGAGTACCTCAAGCATCCCTCAAAGAAAAGTGCTGTTTTATCACTTTTCTTTTTAAGCTTTGGGTTTACTATGACCTGTGGCAGGAATATTGATGAGTGATGCATGCAAAGAGAAATACGAGATATCAAGATCAAACTAACAATGATGCATTGCCCCACCAGAAGATCGAAAGGGCGGCGATCTTGAGCCGTGGTCTCATTCTTAGGTGCATAACTGATGTATTCCTTGGTGTCCTCCAGGACAATAATCTGGATGAAAAGATCAATAAGATGATGTGACTATTTACATCCAATGAGTGCAACTGAATGTTTGTTGCTATGTTTTCTCTGTTTGATTGCAACATTATTAACGGAAAGGAAAGATAATAAAAGAGACGGATATTAATCTTAGAACAAGGAAATAAGAGCCTAACAATCTTGTTTGAACAAATGTCTTTCGTATATGTATTTATATTTTAATTAGATACAAACGAAATAGAAAATATGTAGTGATTAATTATTTTTACTCTTTTTCACATCATTTTGGGTTGGAAAGAAAGAAAAGTGTGACGTTATTGAGAAATAAAAAAGGAGGAAACTTTCTCAACATTCTCCTCCAACTTAAATTCAACCAATAATAAAAAAAATCCTTCTCTTTACCTTATCCTCTTTTATGCCCCTTTCACCTCCGATCAAGGATAAACAAAGATCATGATAACTAGGAAAATGATAAACGAAGATCATAAAAACTAAGAAGTAAGAAGGATAAAGAATGTGTTAGGTTCCTAGTCCAACTAAGATCCTAATTAGATCACTTCGAGGGGATCAAGCCTCCAATAGACCACTTCGAGGGGGTCAAGCCTCCAAGATAGTTGCTCCAAGCAAATATCAAAAGAAGATTGTATTCTCATATATGATTAAAAAGAGTTCCAAGAGGGTCCTATTTATAGGGTAACCCAAACAAGTCCTAGTAGAACTAAAAATAAAATAAAAAGAGTGCTACTCAAACTAGGAAGTAAATAATTAAAGTGCTAATCAAACTAGGCCATCAAACTAGGAAGTAAATACCTAATTCTAATTAAAGAAAATAAACTAATTCTACTATTACTAGGTATAGGATCCTATCATTCCCGCCTCCTTTAAATTAGCCTTGTCCTCAAGGCTGAGCAGCAACAAACTCAGGAAACCCTCCTTGCAGAGATTGATAACGTTCCCAAGTAGCATCTTCAACTGGCGAATTCTCCCATTTAATCAACCACTCAGTAACTGCATGATTCTTTTGTTGAATAAAACGATGCTTCAAAACCATTTCAGGTATTGCACGAACATTGCCTTCTGAATCCAATTCAGGAAGATGATGTAGCGCAGAAATATTATTCCCAAGCTTCTTCTTAAGACAAGAAACATGGAACACTGGATGAATACGAGATGTTGAAGGTAGATCAAGATGATAAGCTACTGGCCCAATTCGCTCCAAAACTTTATAAGGCTCATAAAATCGGGTGCTAATTTTATTGAACTCTGAACAATAACAGAAAGTTGTTTATATGGCTGCAGACGTAAATAAACTAAGTCTCCAATTTGAAATTCCCTCTCAGTTCGCTTTTTGTCAGCTTGTTGTTTCATTCGAGATTGAGCACTAGTAAGATTATCTTTTAATAGCCTTAGTACTTGGTCTCGATCACGTAATTCAATATCCACAGCATTAACAGTAGTAGCGTCTGTTGAATATTGGGCAATAGCAGGAGGAGGATATCCATACTTCAAAAGGAGTAAGTTTTGTTGAAGAGTGAAAAGTTGTGTTGTACCACCACTCTGCCCAAGGAAGCCACTTCACCCAATTTTTAGGCTTATCACTTGAGAAACAACGAAGATAAAATTCCAAACATCTATTGTCAACTTCAATTTGTCCGTCCGTTTGAGAATGATAAGCGGTGCTCATTGTCAATTGAGTTTGTTGTAAACGACAAAGTTCCTTCCAAAATTGGCTAGTGAAGACTTTGTCTCTATCACTTACGATTGATCGTGGCACCCCATGCAACTTGACAACATTTTCAACAAAAACATTAACAACAATAACTGTCGTATATGGATGAGACATGACACAAAAGTGGGCATACTTAGTAAGGCGATCCACTACCACAAATATTGTAGTTTTTCCATGCGAAGAGGGTAAACCCTCAATGAAATCCATAGATATATCTACCCATGCTTCAATAGAAATTGGGAGTGGCTGCAATAAACCTGGACTTGCAATTGTTTCCCCTTTATGACGCTGGCAAACATCACATTCAACAACAAATTTCCTGACATCATTTTTCATGCATGTCCAAAAGAATTCTCGAGAATTACGCTTATATGTGCGAAGTACACCAGGATGCCCAGCCATTGGGGAACCATGAAATTCCTTTAGTAATGTTAACTTATGAGCTGAGTTTGACACTAAAACCATTCTACCTTTATATAGAAGATTTCTAGAGTGCCAAGAATACGGTGAAACTGAAAGAGGTTCATCTTGTAACCTTTGAATTAAGGTCTTGATAGCAGCATCCTCTTGCCATTCTTGATGAATAGAATCCAAAAGGGCAGTGGACAAAATAGATATAGCAGATAAGGTTCCATGCTCAGGAAGACGAGAGAGAGCATCAGCCACAAGATTTTCAGTTCCTCTTTTATAAGTAATCTCATAATCATATCCCAATAATTTAGAGACCCACTTTTGTTGTAGCATAGAAGTGATTCTTTGCTCTAATATATGTTTTAAACTATTATGATCTGTACGAATCTGAAATCGATGACCAATTAAGTAAGGTCTCCATTTAGTGACAGCATGAATAATGGCAAGCATCTCTTTATCATACACAGACCAACTGAGATGTGTTTTTATCAGAGCCTTGCTAATATTTGCAATTGGTCGTCCTTCTTGCATCAACACAGCACCAATCCCGACTCCTGAAGCATCAGATTCAATGACGAATAATTTATCAAAATTTGGCAAAGCTAAGACTGGGGTTGTGGACATAGCAAGCTTAAGTTGATCAAAAGCCCTTTTTGCATCATCATTCCACTTGAAGGAATCTTTCTTCAGCAAAGATGTCAGTGGTGCACTTATCTTACCATAATCCTTCACAAACTTGTGATAGTATCCTGTTAAGCCCAAGAACCCTCTAAGTGCTTTAACTGTATGAGGAACGGGCCACTCAAGCATTACTTGAATTTTAGATTGATCCACTGAAACGCCTTCATAAGAGACAATATGGCCAAGGTACTCTACTTGCGGTTGATCAAAACTGCATTTAGATTTCTTAACAAATAGTTTATGCACCCGAAGTATAGTAAAAATTATCTTCAAATGTGATAGGTGCTTCCGAATTTGATGATACCCAGAACGCAGGTCAAGCTTAGTGTATAATTTTGCACCTCCAAGTTCATCAAGCAACTCATCGTCCACTGGAATAGGGTATTTGTCCTTAATAGTGACTCTATTGAGAGCTCTATAATCCACACACATACGCCACAAACCATCTTTCTTTTTTTCCAATAACACCGGAGAAGAATAAGGACTAACACTAGGATGAATTATTCCTGCTTCAAGCATTTCTTGAACTATTTTTTCAATTTCAGCCTTTTGAAAATGAGGATAACGATATGGCCGAACATTAGTCGGAGAAGAGCCTGATAAGAGGGGCATTCGATGATCATGTGATCGTTGAGGTGGCAGTCCTTCTGGTTCTGCAAATATATCTGAAAATTCTGAAAGCAAGGGCTCAAGTCCATTATCAACGGTTGACGGTAAATGTGTTACTCCCATAAGTTGGAGTTGAATAATATAACCCCTTTTTTCCTTCCGAAGTATTTTTTCCATGCGATGATTTGATATAGAATTGACTTTGCAACGTTTTCCTTTTAATATCACATTTTGGCCTTCCAATTCAAATTTCATTATTAATTTTGAGAAGTCCCAAGTGATTTCTCCCAATGTACGTAACCACTCAATACCGAGCACAACTTCCTCAAGGCTATACAGAAACATGTGAGAGAACTTTTCTTTTCGATGCTTGATCAGACGAAGTCTCTTGATAACTTGAATAAAATAGAGATTCTTCTTCAGAGAGTAGCTTTGACTATGCATCGGTAGCATTGGAACAAGCTTGCATTCGTTGAAGAAAGAGAATTTGAAATTGATCAAATTCTTTTCGCATGAATAAAATTGACCTTGAGCCTTCTGAGTACCGCAATCTTCAAATTTTCTTGAGGCTGAGTTAACCGTCATGAATAAGTCCTTATTAATATATGATTCTTCAATGTATTTTGCACTAGATTCTTCAGAAGTTGTTTGCTCCTTTGACGGTAGAATTATAGATGTCTCATCTTTAAAAGATGTCTCAACAGATGAATCTGAAGCTTGAACTTCGACTGAATTATTTTCAATATCCTTCGCTTCTTGTTGAGATAAAGTTTTCGTAAAAATTTCTGAAGAAATTGAAGTGTTGGACTCTTCTGCATTTGATGAAAATATTATTGCACTTGTGCTTCGGAGTGATTTGTTCAAGTGTCGACTTGATCTATGCCTCTCTTCATTTAAACGTTCTTCTTCCCATCGAGCAAAAGAAATTGCAGCAACTATAGTAATGGGCCGTCGAGCTTTTACTTCTCGTCGAAGATCGGGGAGAAGTCCTTCAACAAAAGTTTCCACCAATCGATGTTCGCTCCAATTTTTAATTTGACTTGATAATAATTCGAAACGAGTCTGGTACTCCTCGACCGTACTTAATTGTTGAATATTTGCAAGCTTATCTTCTACGTGATTTCCCTTGTTTACTCGTTGATATTTCTTGTCGTCGTTGAATACTTGTAAAATTTGTTGAAATCGTTCTTCGATTCGAGTAAGACGATCGGCTAGTGTTAAAATTTCTGAAGTCGATAAATCCTGTGAAGCCATAGATTTTTCCTGCACATTTGAAATATTAGATTATGAATATTAGTAAGCGGCGGTGATGGCGATATAGTGGCAGCAGCGGATGCGATAGATGGCAGCGGAAGACGATAGATGGCAGTGGAAGATGGAGATAACTAGGTTATTGGTCCAACCAAAAACCCGAGATATCACAATTGTCCGAAAAAGATCGAACAGCTCTAATACCAATTGTTAGGTTCCTAGTCCAACTAGGATCCTAATTAGATCACTTCGAGGGGATCAAGCCTCCAATAGACCACTTCGAGGGGGTCAAGCCTCCAAGATAGTTGCTCCAAGCAAATATCAAAAGAAGATTGTATTCTCATATATGATTAAAAAGAGTTCCAAGAGGGTCCTATTTATAGGGTAACCCAAACAAGTCCTAGTAGAACTAGAAATAAAATAAAAAGAGTGCTACTCAAACTAGGAAGTAAATAATTAAAGTGCTAATCAAACTAAACCATCAAACTAGGAAGTAAATACCTAATTCTAATTAAAGAAAATAAACTAATTCTACTATTACTAGGTATAGGATCCTATCAGAATGTTGTTTGCTTTTGCACTCCTATCTTTTCCAACATTCACTCTACATGTTCTACACGTCTACTAGTAGCAGAAAGCATAGAAAAGATAGTGGACGAATCAAAGGGTCAAACCTTCAAGGGGATGCCGATTTGAGGAGCGGCGAGGCCGACGCCGGGAGCCACCCTCATGACGGCGATCATGTCGTCTATCGTCTTCTGTATCTCGTCGGTGATAATCTCGTCGGCTGTGAGGTCGCGGGCGGGCTCGTGGAGGACGGGGTCGCCAGCCTTGACGATCTCGGGAAGGCTCTTCTTTTTGTTGGCGGAAACGAGACCGGAAAGCCAGCCGGCTGCCTCGGTGGAGACATCTCCCCTCCTCCTCGACCTCATGGTTGGCGCCGGCGATCCGCCGCTGCGATGACCGCAGTCAGAATGGCATCTTCGTCGGGGGATCGAGGGCCGTGGTGGAGCCCGAAGCCGGCGGACGGGATTGGGGGTTAGGCGTTGGAGGGCAGCAGTAGCAGCCCATGAGAAAGAAGAAGCGGCGGTGGATGAAGTCGAAAAGGAGGAAGAGGACGCAGGAAATATGAAGAAGCCGCATCGGCGGAGCGTGGCATTGGGTTTAGCAGCGACCGCGGCGGCGGCGACGGCGACGGCGGCAGAAGGGAAGGAGGAGAGATGGTGGGAGAAGCGATGGATGGTCTCCATCGTCGTGTCCCAAATTCCAAATTGACGCCGGTCTGCTACTACTACTGCTGAAGTCCGGAAGGCTGCCTTCGTTTCGGACGGCTCCTATTGGAGTGGAGGCCGTTCGTTCGTGGTGGGTTTTCTTCTTAGCTCCATTTGTTTTTTTAAAAAATGTAGGATTTGCCGATTTGGTAGTCGACAAGTTATTAATTTCTCTTCACTTCGAAATCCAGTATTGTTAGATTTGACACTGTTGCCTCAACTGAATTACGATGAATTTTCGTAATATTGTTTTTAATAGTGATTTCAATCTCAAGAAATTGAGATAATTTTTTTTTTTCGGAAATGCTACTTGGCAAACTCTATTATCAAAGATTTCATAATTCGCCCCATACAAAAAATGGGGGATCTCAATAGGTGCTCAATCATCCAAAAAAAAAAACCCTTCAAAAAAGATGCTATAGCTAGATTAGTAATACAATTTACAATTTGATTTGCCTCCTGATAAATGTCTGTAAAGAGAACGGAATCAAAATGAGAATAAAATTTTACAATCAGCAATCATGTGCTTAAACTTTTATTACATTGAATATTTTGAACCGTAAGCTTGAAATCACTCTCAATGAATTTTTACAGGTTTATTGTTTTCATTTGTTGTGTTTTATTTATTTATAGTTGCATGATTTTTTATGCAATTAAAATAACTTTTAAATTTTTTATATGATTAATAACTTATGTACACTAGTATATTTGAATAGAGGATCTCCTTAGCCAAGCCAAGTTTGATGAGATGGGCAAGTGACCGTAGGAAATATTATCTGATTATTTTCAGATATTGTAATTGACAATGAAAAAAAATAACTAGAAGAAAAAAATGATAAGGAATTAAGGAGAGGAGATAAATGATACGTTTCTGAATTGAAAATTGGAAATGAGTCATAATTTAGGGATATAAGGAAACTTCGAAGTTCCAATTGTTAATCCTTGGGTACATTGCATGGATGGTTTTTTAGTCAATATCTTAAATGATCGTTGAACTTTAATTTTAAACTTTATTTTTCTTACATGTTTCTTTTTTTATCGTCAATAACCATTTTTTTCCTATTATAACATTGACGCAATGTAAAAATATAAAAAATAAAAAAAGGTTACCTTATGCTATCTTTTTTCTTTCTCGTTGATGTCCTCATTTTTTTTCTTCGCCGGATGTTAAGGGGAAGGGGGGTGTTGGCCTCCCTTTTCTCTGGTTTGTTTTTTTAATTTTTTTATTACTTTTGTTGTGTCACTCAGGGAATAGATTATTGTCAATGAGGAGCACCACATGTGCAAAAAAATCAAAGATCGAATTCATTTTACTTACAAATTAAAATTGGAAGATCGAAAGAGTAGTTACCACACTTTTTCATTAACTTTCCTTTTGTTTTTGTTATAATTATCATTATTATCCTACTGTCAAGTTTAAGAGAAGGAGCTTGACTTAATTTGGTATAAAATTATTAATTTCTTTTTATTTCATCCATTTGGTTGAATAAGAATATGATGTTAAAAAGACTTACCTACTTCATATCACCCCTCTTAATTATTATAAAATAGTTATTCAAAAACAATTTATACTCGCATATTTCAAGTTCCAATTTCCTCAAAATCTCATATGAAAATAAAAACCCTAAAAAACGAAGGATACATTGCTGTTGGAAAAATAATTATAGAAATATGATTTCAGAAACACAGGTAGAGAAAAATGAATGGGAAAAACTTAACAATAATGAAAAATAAAATATATTTTGGATCGAGTGGAAAATTCCTTTCCTTGCCTTCTCAACTTGTCTCGTGGGAATGACTGTTAATTCTCACTTTCAAAAATATTTTTTGAAGAAAAATGAAACCGAGCGTAACCCGTCTCCAGCAGCCCCTACTGGTGGCGCCATTCCTGTTGCCGACAATCCCTGTTGACGGCGCCATCTCCATTGCCGGTAATCCCTATCGGTGGCGCCACCTCTGCTACCCGCTCAGACGCATGCTTCCTCGTCTCCTCTGTTTCCTTACTATTTCCGTGACTTCTCCGCCATGCCTAGGTTGTGCTTCGTGACTGAGGATGGCTGGTCCAGGCGGCTACCTCGCTCGGGACCACCCTCTGCTTCTAGGGCAGTTGTGTGCTTTCGCTGTCGCGGCCATGGACATGTTCAGCGGGACTGTAGGGAGCCGATGCATTGTCTTCGATGCGGGGGCTTTGGGCATAGGCGTGCCTCCTGTCCTCTACTGATGCGCGCTGCAGCTGGGATTCTTGGCCGGGCGCCGCCGACGAATCCACCCACTGCAAATTGCTCGGAGGCGTTGCAATCCCATACTTGTGTGGCTCCTTGGGGCCCTGATGTTGCGGCCACCTCTGACTTTTTGTCCCAGTGTCTGGTAGGGACCCTGCCTTCACCAGATATCCGCCTGGACACTATACAGGACGCCATCGAACGACACATTCGGGGCCCTCTCCGCTTCTCCCCATCGCGTTTTGCTCCTGGCAGAGTGCTTCTCTGGCTTGACTCTGAGGCGTGGTGGCAACAGATACTGAACAATCCTGTTCTGCTTGGAGATTCCTCTGTGATCCACTGGTCGCCATGGTCGACGAAATACGGGGGGTAAAAATCTATTTCGTGCCAGAGCCGGACCATTTCCTTGCGTGGTGTCCCTCTCCATCTTCATTATGCTGAGGTTCTCACTGCCATTTGCCGTCCTTTTGCAACTCTGTGTGAGGCGGTGGTTCCGGCGATCGGAACTGACGACATTTCTTCTATCTTCGTCCGTGTCGAGTTGCATCATAATGCGAAGATCCCCGAGGCCATTGAGCTACTTGCAGATGGCTGGTCTTTCACTATTACTGTGGATGCGTTGCTGACGGCGAGCTCCTGGCAACGATCATGGGCCGATGTTGCTGCGGGCAGTGGTCCCCGGCCGCCGATGGCGACGCGCTGGGAATGGCGCCTACGCCTGTCTTGCTGTCCACGTGTCGCTGAGCTTGAGTCTGGGCTGCATGCGACAGTTGTCGCTGGTCAGTCCCCAGATGCCACGCGCCAATCTTTCGCTAGATCTGCCAAGCCATGTTGTGGGATGGCAGCTTTAGGGTCACATACACGAGGCGCCACTCCTGCTGAGATTGCCTCGGCACTTGTTCCATATCCTGCTGCTGCATCCCAACCCATTGCTATCAATGGCTCTATGTCCCACAAGAATAATGACTTGGACATCTCACCTTCTGGTGCTATTGTTGTGGACCCCAAGGTGTCTACAGTGATGGATCATAACACCTTTTCTGGTTCTCCCCCACACACGACAAACACGCAGACAGATGAGTTCAATATTGGGACTATAGTTATGTTTGATGCTCCTGGCAGCTCCTCCTCTGATGCTGGGTCTGCAATCTATCAGCAGCAAGATTGTGACATTGCCACTTTGGTACCTCAGGCTTGTGGGGCCAGAAGAAAGCAAATTCAGAACCCGACTGCTTCACGACAGAATCTTGCAGTGGTGAACCAAATCTTCGACCATGAATATTTTGTCCTGGAATGTCCGCGGCCTGGGTGAATCGACGCGCCGGCGTTCCCTTGCCAACTACATCCGGCGCTGGAGGGTGGATGTCGCCCTCTTTCAAGAATCCAAACTATGCTCGTGTGACCCAATCATCTGGGCTCAGATTGGTGGCTCTTTAATGACGGTTTTTCTGGCTCTCAATTCTGTTGGACACTCTGGCGGCTGTCTTCTTGGCTGGAGAGATGACCTTTTTGATGTATCAGGTAGTCATATTGGACATCATTCAATATCTATTCTGCTGAAGAGGAAACAAGACAACATGGAGCTGCTTATCTCATGTGTTTAGGGCCCACAATCTGCTGGGAGTCGGCTCGCTCTTTGGGAGGAACTGGGGCTTGCGAGGACCACCTTGGCTGTTGAGATGTGGATCTTGGGTGGAGATTTTAATGCCACGCTTAGCATTGATGATCGCTCTGGGACTCTTCTGTTCGTGATACTAGCTCAGCGGATTTTCGTGATTTTGTTGAGCAATTTGGCCTCATCGACTACCCAACTATTACCTGCACATTTACGTGGCGGGGTGCTGCGGGTATTATGTCTCACCTTGATCGCTTTCTGACCTCCATCGAAGCTGCTGAAAAGTTTCACCTCGCGGAGGTTCAAGCACTTGAGTGCCCTTTCTCAGACCACATGCCGATTCTCTGGAAATCCATGGAGGACAGGCCTGCTAGCACATACTTCAAATTTGAGCGTGCTTGGCTGCTGGAACCAGGTTTTCGGCAAGAGGTGATCTCGCAATGGCAATCCTATCCTACATTTGGCTCTGCAACTGTGACTCTTGCTGGTCGTCTGGACTTGCTGCGGATCTTTTTACGGGATTTCAGAAAGAAAATAGCTACAAATCATGAGCAAAGGCGCTCTGCTGCACTTAAGATTATTCAGAAGCTTGATAGGCAAGAGGAGAATAGATATCTCTCTCCTGCTGAAATAAATCTGAGAAAGGATCATCTGCAAATTGTGCAGGAAGAAGATAAGAAAGATGAAATTGCTTGGAGGCAATGCTCTCGCCAGATATGGCTTAAGGAAGGTGATAACAACACACGTTTCTTTCACATGTGGGCAAGCGGAAGGAGAAGATCTAACCAGATTAATAAGATTTTTATTCAAGGTGTTGAGTTCACTGGACATGAGCAAATTGGCTCTGCTGTTGCTGATCACTTCAGGGCTTTTACTCGCCGCCGACCTAGTGGTGATTGGGACTGGACTGACAGGGAGATCCCCATGCTATCGCCTTGCCATTGCGATTACTTGATTGCTCCTTTCACTGAAGCTGAGATCAAACTGAGCCTTCGAGATTTAAATGCTGAAGCCGCTCCTGGCCCGGACGGCTTCCATATCCTTTTTTATCGAACCTTTTGGCAAGTGGTAAGGGAAGACATTATTGCTGCTGTTGAAGAATTTTCCACTGGAAACGTTGGTTTTGAGCGGCTCAATCGCTTTCTCATTTTCCTCATTCCAAAGATGTTTGGAGCTGCTTGCATTGAAGACTTTCGGCCCATTGCCCTGCCTAATGGCATTTACCTCATCATCGCTAGGGTGCTGGCCAACAGACTACGATCTGTACTTCCTAACCTCATTCATTCTGTTCAAACTACTTTTGTGGCTGGCAGGTCCATCTCGGAGGGGTACGTTGCTGCTTCAGAAATTCTCTCATATTGGCATCGTTCGGGGACAACTAATTTTTTATAGAAGGTTGATTTTGCAAAGGCTTATGACTCTATATCTTGACAGTTCATTTGGTGTTGTCTCAGACGGCGTGGTTTTTCGGAGACTTGGATTTCATGGATGCACAGATGCATTACCACAGCCTCCTTTTCTATCCTCATCAATGGCCGGCTGTCGGGTGCTGGGTTCAGCCTCAACGGGGTGTGAGACAGGGCTGCCCTCTGGCTCCGATGATTTTTGCGCTTGTTGTTGACTCTCTGGTCCACATGACTTTCTTTGCTTGCAGGTCCGACATCATTTCGGGCTTCCGCGGCCCTGACAGTTCCGAAACGAGTGTGTCCATCTTGCAATATGCGGATGATACCCTCTTTTTCATTGAGGGCTCTGTCCAAGTTGCACAAAGAATTGTCAAACTGGTGGAGATTTTTGTGACATTTCTGGTCTCAGTATTAACTATTCTAAGTCCATTGTCATTGGCTTTGGGATGGAGATGGCAATCACTCTTGAATGTTCTCGCATGCTTCAATCTCCCACTAGCATCCTACCCTTGCAATATCTTGGGCTGCCACTGTCTGATAGATAAATTTTCTCTCCGGACTGGGCGCCGGTCATCAAACGTGTGGAGCAGCGCTTGGCTGGGTGGTCATCTAGACTTCTATCCCGTGGTGGCAGACTAGTTCTGTTGCGCCATGTTTTGTCGGCCCTCTCAATTTACTTTATGTCCGTATTAAGAATTCCAAAACTTGTGGAACGACAGATTGATTCATTGAGATTAAGGTTTCTGTGGCAGACAAGTTCCCCCACTCGCATGACATTCATCTTGTCTCTTCTCAACTTGTGTGCCGGCCAACTGCTGAAGGAGGCCTGGGTGTTCTCAACCTTCATCGTATGAACACCGCCCTCCTCACAAAATGGATCACTCGGATTATGGCTCATATCATGAAATTTGGGTGGATATTCTTAACATTTCTTATGGCCAAGATCTCAATTGGGATTCGCGAATCAGTCCTATTCAAGGCGCGTCCTCATTCTGGCGAGGAATTATTGAAATTATTCCACTGGTCAAACATTTGTTTTCCCCTTCTCTTGGATCTGGCTCTTTTTTCTATTTTTGGAAGGATAACTGGTCGGGTCAGGGCCCTGCTCAACTGCGCTTTTCTCACCTTTTTCAGCTGGCTGGTAACAAGGAGGTAAGGGTGTCTGATTGCTGGGCATCAGTGGCAAATGAGCAGGGGATTTGGCCGCCAACTTTCTCTCTTCATTTATCGGATCAACGCTTTCAAGATCTGCTGGTGCTGCTTGGGGAGATTTCCCACCTATCTCCAACAATGAATAAGGATGATGGCTGGTTATGTCAGAAAGGGAACTTCTCTGTTCGTGAGGCTTATATTTTGTTTGGCACTGCGGATCTGTTGCCTGCGAGGAGATCTTGATGGTTTGTAGGTTGCTGTGGCGTGCTACGACTCCTCTTAAGATTAAAATTTACACTTGGCTGCTGCTGCATCGTCGCATTCTCACTAAAATGTATAGGTCTCGGTGGTGGGTAAATTACACGAATGGTCCCCCAATTTTGAGTCGATTTCCAATTGACCCCCAACTTCATTTTATAACCAGAACGTCCTCCATCTTTCATTTTCTTGCATGCTTAGTCCTCCTGACCGGTAATAGTAGGTTTCCTGATTGCCTTGCTTACGTGGTAAATTTTCTCTCTCCTCCATGTCATTTTATATTTGCCACGTCATTATAAAAATAAATAATAATAATAAAAATGGATGAAATTTTCACGTCATTAAAAAAAATTTAAAAATAAAAAAATCAGGAGCGAGAGGCGCCCTCCTCTCTCTCTCCAGCACGAGAGCTCGAGCTCCGACGAGGGCGAGCTCGCCGGAGCTCGAGCAGAGGGGGGCAACCACCCCCTCCCTCTCTCTCTCGCGCTGCGGTAGGGCTGAGCAAACTCGGTATCGGGTCCGGGTTTAAGCGAACCTGGTCCCGACCCGAATTATGGCAGATTAAAAAATTTTCGACCAGGATCCGAACCCGACCGGATCCGATTTTCGAGTCAGACTCGACAATCCGGGAATGCCACTGGGTTTGCGAGCAGGAATTGTAGGGCGAACGCCGAAGATCGGCCCCAGTGGTCAGATCCGGTGCCTGCGGCCGGATCTGGTCACTGGCGACCGGATAGGGCGTCAGGTGCCAGATCCGGCCGCCAAGCGCTAGATCCGATGCCCTGACGGCCGATCCGGCCGCCAAGCGCCAGATCCGGCGCTTGATGGCCAGATCCGGCCGCCAGGCGCCAGATCCAGCGCCTGGCCGCCAGATCCGATCGCCAGGCACCAGATTCGACGCCTGGCAGCTGGATCCGATGCCTGATGGCTGCCTGGCGGCTGATCCAGGTGCCAGATCCGGCGCCTGGCGGTCGAATTCGGCCGCAGGCGCCAGATCCGACGCCTGACGGCCGAATCGGCCGCCAGGGATGATCGAATAGAGAGAGAGGGAGGGAGGTCGGCTGGAGTCATTGTCGTTAGCTCGCTGTCGTCGTCGCCGGGAGAGAGAGAGAGGGAGATGGCGAGAGAGAGGGCGAGAGAGAGGGCGAGAGACGGAGAGAGATGGGAGGGAAAGGGTGTGAGAGTCTGAGAGTGAGACGAAGAGAGAGATGGGAGAGAGAAAATGAGAGGGTGAAATGAGGAAATAGTGTGGATTGAGATTTATATAGTGAAGTGGTAATTCGGGTCGGGTCCGGATCGGGTATTGGGATGACAAACCGGTCCTGACCCGAGACCCGTCGAGTTTTCTTTTATTTGAACCCAATTTCGACCCGAATTTGATCCGGGCCGAGTTATTTGCCTCTCTTTTCGGGTCGGTGCGGTCCGAGCCGACCGAGTCGGCCAGGATCGTACTCAGCCCTACGCTGCGAGAGAGAGAAGGAGGGGGACGGTTGCCCCCTCTGCTAGAGCTCTCTCTCTCCAACTGGAGAGAGAGAGGGGGGCGATCTCTCCCGCGCGCTACGGGGGAGAGAGAGGGGGGCGGTCGCCCCCTCTCTCTCCAGCACGAGAGCTCGAGCAGAGGGGGGCGACCACCCCCCTCCTTCTCTCTCCCGCAGCGCGGGAGAGAGAGGGAGGGGGCGGTCTCTCCAGCACGGCTGGAGAGAGAGAGCTCGAGTAGAGGGGGGCGACCGCCCTGAGGGTGTGATCGCCTCCCTTCCTTCTCTCTCTCCCGCGCGCGCTGCGGGAGAGAGGAGGGGGATGGTCGCCCCCCCTCTGCTCGAGCTCTCGTGACGCCCCCCTCTCTCTCTCTCCTCTCGCTCTTGATTTTTTTATTTTTAAAATTTTTTAATGACGTGAAAACTTCATTCATTACTATTATTATTATTTTATTTTTATAATGACGTGATAGACATAAAATGATTGGAGGAGAGAGAAAATCTGTCACGTAAGCAAGGCAATCGGGAAATCCACTATCACTGGTCAGGAGGACTAAGTGTGCAAGAAAATGAAAGATGGATGACGTTCTAATTATAAAATAAAGTTGGGAGACCAATTGGAAATCGACTCAAAGTTGAGGAACAATTCGTGTAATTTACCCTCTCGGTGGTGTATTGATGCCGATACTACCTGTGTCCTCTGTGGCGTGGCTTTTTTGGATGTCACATGACTCGCCAGGTCTAAGAGGTAGCTGACATTGGTTGGATTGATTTTTTCTCCGAAGATATCTTTTGGAGAACATTCTGTAAGGACGACCGTAGGACCAGGAGTGTGTTTACACATCCACAAGACAATGGGCCCTCCCATTGGCATACATTTGGGCTATTTGGATGCAAAGGAATGATATTCTGTTTCGTGGTGGGCGTGCCTACGTTGACAACATAAAAAATTATGCGATGACCATTTTTGAAAATTAAAAAATGTGCTAAATTTTTTGGCTGCTATTCCTATTTTTACTTCCTTTGTAATATGATTGCTGAATTTCTTCACATCCTTCTACTTTAATCTTCTGAAACATCTCAACACTATTAATGAAACTCGGGATAACCACCGTCTTACTTGTTGTCGTTCTCGTTTCAAAAAAAATAAAATATATTTTTAGACTTAAATTTGTTAATGATAATTAGGTGAATGTAATTTACACCGAGTACAATAACATTTGAAGGATGTAATTTTTCTTTTATCAGGCATAGAAAACGCGAGAATATATTCTCTTCTGAACACTTCGATCTCAGCAGTTCTGACTTCTGAGTTCTCACTATAGCGTTGATTCGTTGAAGGGATAAGTAAATGTTCGCTCTTCCTCATATTTATCTCAGACCGCTGGGCTGATCTCCATATCTAATTCCTAGGGTTTTGTTCAGGGCTTTGTTGCTTTTCCTTCCTCTATTCGACGAGAGTGACAGAGAGAGTCGCGATGGAAGGGATCAACAGCAACAGCAGCAGGATCGATCTCGATCTCGATCGCCTCCCCATCAAACGCTTGGACGCCATCGATGAGTTCGGCAACGAGCAATTCCCGCCGTGCGCCTCTTTAACCCCATACGCTTCCTTTCCTCAGTGTGCCATTCATATCGCTTCGTTAACGATCTCATCCTTGTTGCTTTCAGAGATGTCGGTCGCGAGGAGAAGCGCATTAGCATGATTCGGCGGATCGATTTCTCGTTCGTTGTTGACAGGGATTCCAAGAGGCAGAAGAAGGAGAAGGATAAGGAGAAGGCCCCTTCCTCATCTAAGGATTCTGCCGCTGCGCCACAACAGACCTGGCCTTGGCAAGGATTGGTGGAGAACCTGCAGCTCGCCCACCAGGAATTATCTGTCATAATGGATCTCATCAGCACCGTAAGTTCCCTTTCCCAATGGCCCTTTAGAATGTTAATTTTGATGTCTGATTAGCTAAAAGTAAGACAAAAAGATAAAAGGAACTGACGCCGTCAATTTGAATTTTTTTTCCTTTCATTTAGTGAAGAAACCATTTATGTCAGTAATAAAATTTCATCAATCTTCTGGAAGCAAAAGAGATTCGGAGAATGGCTTCTGTTTGTAGGCTACATTCCAATTGCTTGGGTGGGTCCAGGGGGATGCATATTTAAAACGATCACTGTTGCAAATCTCTGATTCAATGTGTGTTTTCCTCTTTTTGAGGGGAATTCAATGTGGTTTTTTGCTAGTTTATACACAGATGACGTTATTGTCTTAACTTTAGTCTTGTTTCCTTGAGACAATAAGAAAGACGATCATATTTAACCTTAAAAATGATAACAAAAGATGTTTTTTTTTTCTTTTGTTTATCTTTGACATCCTGTAAAATTCTGAACTCTAGTAAAAGCATCCTCTGAACTTTATTTATTTTATTTCTTTGAGGAAACATCCTCGAAACTGTAATGTTTAGCAAATATATGAAGGAAAGATGTGTTCAATAGTTTTGTTGCCTCTCATGTTATTTATGAAAATTTACCTATTTTAGTTCCTCTTCCATTTATTGTTGTTATTTTTATCATATACATTCTTATCATCTATGTTTTTCATAAAAAGGCATAAAGATTACCGAGTATACTGCAGCAGTATATAAATTGCAATTTTGTTGCCTGTAATGTACACATAGTCTAAACTCAGCACAAGTTCATATGTCATTTTAAGTGTAGAGTATGCGTATGATATGATAATTTTTTTTGCAATTATCACTGCTGCAATGCATTAATTTTTCTAAACCATAGTATAGAAAGATATAGCTATGTCAGAAGTGTTACATTAACAGCTCAAAAAACAGTATCATATTATGAAATTTGATTTGTAAACTTTGAGTTTAAATTTAGATGTTTTGGATGAAACGTACCTCAAAGTTTCTTCTTAAAAAAGCTTGGGCCGGCAGAATGTGATGTTGAAGGAGAGAAGTTTTAGGAAAAATGACGTTTACTTTATGATTTTTGTTGAATATATATATATATATATATATATAAACATTTACTTTATGATTTTTGTTGAATATATATATATATATATGAACTCCGCCTATGTTTTATAGCCGGTCCCAAGCCCGGATAAAGGAGGAGGGTTGTGTTAGGCCCCGACAGCCAGTGTAAAATCCTGTCGAATCTCATGAACATGGATCAACGAATTTGGAATGGCGTCGTATGATCCATGTAGCCGACCCCACCTAGTGGGATAAGGTTTTGTTGTTGTTGTTCTTGTATATATATATATATATATATATATATATGAAATAATGGATTTATTAGTAAAATTTTGGACTCATAGAATATTGAACAACTGTTGTAGTGGGCATACATCGTACTATGAAGATAATTAGGTGTTTGAGTAGTGTGGTATCACCTAAAGGGAAAACTCCAAGAATAGTCCGCTAATGCTCGTCTTATGTACACCGAAAAAGATGGATATCTTTAACAAGTGATGATTGGTCATCTAGTTAAGAATTTTCACTCTCTGTTGTTTTTAACTTCTTTTTGTGATTTTTAAGAGATACCTTTTGCGAGAATGTTTGAGAAATTTGTTAATTCTTAGACCTATGCTATGTAATGGAATATATTGCACACATATTTAAATTTTTTTTAGCAAAGAAAGTATGCTTAATTATGGTAGCATCCAAAACTGTATTAAGGTAGAAAGATTTCAAGAATGTACAGAGATATGAGTTATGTGAGAGTCATAACAAAAGATTTTTTTTGAGAACTAGTCATAACAAAAGATAGCTTCAAGAAATATACCATCTGCTCAAAACCCCACTCTCGTGTCAAAATATAAGCATGCTGTATAATGTTCTTGACACGATATCCCTCGTGACAAAAAACTACGTGGTTATGCTGCAGCCAATTGGCCTAAGCTACTACCATAAGGCAGTCGCTGCCTAGATGTCGTTCCCCTATGGTGGCACCTGTCGTCACACCCTCTGGGCCACTGAATAACTGGAAAAGAGGTGTGCAATGTCCTCCTTGGTGCTGCTACACAAGGGCCATGATCTGTTAGTGCTAGGCGCCCATCTCGCCTAGTATGCTCTTGTGAGGATCTTGCCATTATCCAAGCAAGGATATTGACTTTCAACAGCACACATGATCTCCAAATGAGCCAACCATTTGTTCTGAAGGTGCTAGTGGATAAGCTCTCGGAGACTCTGGGCTGAGAACTTGCTCAAGGACCATATCCAACCATCACTCCCAACGCGCCCAATCTGAAAGGTGTGCCTATCATGGCAGTAGAGTAGATTGGTGACCGGGTGGTGGGGGTTGGGGGGGGGGGGGGGGGGCAAGGGGAGGGACCTGAAGAGAGGGGTTCATGACCCTCCGCCTGGACCACCCAAATCTATTTATGCTGCAGAGAACCAGTGCTAAGGGGTCGATAGATAGCACCCTGAACCAAGGGAAAGCTGCTGCCAGTGTGCCTCTAGGGAACCACTAACGCTTCTAGAAGGAGAAAGTCAATAGAAAGCCAAGGGAGACCATGAATGGGGGTAGGCAAGCGAGGCAACCCTGTGCCAGAAAGACAATCTTTGCAAAACAAGATGGGGTACAACTTCCGTAATAGATCCCTACCATAGCATGAGTTCTAGAGGTCCTTGATCTGTCCCATGATCCATCTTACCCATCATGCTAGGATTGCTCGATTTGTGCAACATAAGTCACAAACCCCATGCCATCCTGAATGTCGGCCTGCAGATGCTCTCCCATGTACAATTATGAACGCTGGAAGACAGTTGGCATGTAGTAGATGAGGAGGGATGACAAAACTGATCGAAATAGGTTGGGGTGGCCTCTCGTGACAGTAGGTTCGAATTCCAACATTGTAACCTATGACCCATGCATTCTATGACAGGAGTCTATCCACGTGACCCCATATGTTGAGCTAATAGCAGTAGGTCCAAGTAGGTGACCAGTAATGAGCAAATAGGTGTGTGAGTCAATGCAAAGTGCAGCCTCATCCGTTACCATGCCAAAGGAGATAAGGAAGATTTGACATAGTTCATCCAGAGTCCAGACATCACCCAAAATTGTTCAACCAGGATAGCAACTCTCCGCGTCTCAGAGGTGGAGCCCTATATGAAAAACAGTGTCTCGTCAACATATTGTAGGAGGGGCACAGTACTGCTTGAGAAGCTGACAGGCAATGTAGGTGCATTGGGCAAGGGCATCGACCGCCAAGATGAACGGCATGGGGGCAAGGGGACAGTCCTGACGTACTCTCCATTATGGTTGCACTCATCCCCTCTGCTAGTCAAATTCAGAAAAATCTAGATTTAGAAGCAGTCAGAAAATTCTCAAAAGGTTTCCAACTTCCAAAGATACCACATTAATGTTATTTTTGGTTATACGTGTTCTTTATTTCTAAATGGGAGTAAAAATGTAATCACCTGTATAGGTCACATTTGGCTCTCTAATTGTTTCCTTTTTTTTTGTGCCTGCAATTTCTGTTGAGGGATTTCAGAGATCTATTTCATAGAGCAGCATTTCGAGAGATCTCAATGTTACATGATATAACATTTTGCTTGTTTTTTAACCTTGTTTATGTTTCATGTTTCAATGTGCCTTGAATAAAATTGTACCCTTGAATCCAAAATTTTGAAACTAAAAAATGTGAACAAAAATTAAAAGGAATATGTGGCAGTGCCTGACGGGGCACGCCAAGTCCGGAGTCCACAACTGATTCACATTACGAATGCTGGGGGCAAAGCCCCTGTCGTATGGATTCTTATATATGAGGGCTAGAGTTTATATTGATTTAGTCTTTGCTCATAGTTTCTTTGATATGATTGTTTCTTTCTTGTTCATACTTTTGTATATCTATTTTTCTTTCTCTTTTACCTCATTGTTCTGTTTGTTTATTGATCCATCAATTTGGTTAAATTATGACTAGTTTTTCCTTTATCCATGTAGGTTGAGGCAAATGACTTTGTGGCTGTGGCTGGAATGCAAAGACCAAAGCAATTGCCAAATGAAATTATAGCAGACCTTGCAGTATCTGCAGCATCCAAATTTCAACGCCTTCGGGTATAAGATGTGAAAATTGTAATGTGAAAATTGTTGTTGTTGTTGTTGTTGTTGTTGCTGATATATATGCATATTTATATGTATCCATGTATACATAGGTCAAGCAAGGTGCCCAAATTTTTCCTGTGCAAGTAAGGATGTGAACATCCCATGTTCCTAGAGATGCCTACTCTATGACTGTCTGCATGGTGCAGATCATATTTTAGTTGGCACTTGGCACCATACTTATTGCCATACGTATAGGGTTTTGAATTTAGTGTAATGGAAAGAGCCCTAATAAACAAGTTAACATTTTTTTGCGTAGTTTTCATATGTTATGCCAAGAGGTACGATTGTTAGCAATAATATTGCCATTATGCAGCGAAGTAAACAATTTTATGGTTAGTCAGTTTCATGTGAACTGGTGTTGTCTTTACAATTTGTTTAAGAAGAATGGGGCCCAGTGGCAACATATTTTACACTTAAAACAGAATCCCGATCCTGCTAAGATCGGAGAGAAAATGATCATGATCTTACGATACGACTATACCGATCTTACAATGGCGGTACAATTTTTTAAGAAATCCCAACTAAATTAGATTTTAGTGTTTCATCTATCTCTTATTTGCTATTCTCACATATGGCAACTTTATTTGATTTCAAAAAGTTGTGAATAAATATCAATGTTTGATGATTGATTAACTTTGTATATAATATTTGTGGATATATATGTGTAGATATATACTAAAAAAATATATCTATATTAAGTATTTCATACAACAACAACAAAGCCTTATCCCACTAGGTGGGGTCGGCTACATGGATCATACGACTCGTCGATCCATGCTCATGAGATTCGACAGGGTTTTACGCTGGCTGTCGGGGCCTAACACAACCCTCCTCCTTTATCCGGGCTTGGGACCATATTAAGTATTTCATATTAAAAATAATTTTAGTGATAGGGTAGGAACTATTCTCGATCCTCAAATCCTAGCTCTGAAAGAGATCTTGACAATTTTAACTTGAAGCATTGTGTTTGTTTTTGTTTTAAGTGGATAAATGAACTACTTTATATACTGAGATCATACAAGAAGTTTTATAGATTGAGAGTGAAATAAATATCTTGAGTTTGAATTTTGTAAAAATGTAATAATTCTAGTTCATGCTACTATTTTGTTCGTGATGCTTTTAGTTTTCTTTTAGTTCATGCTTTTAGTGCATGCTTTTATACCAGCAGTGTTATATGATAGTGAATGTTGGGCTATGAAGGGACAATATGAACGTAAAGTGGGGGTAGCCGAAATGAGGATGTTGAGATGGATGTATGATTAGATAAGATTATGAATGACCATATACGTGAACGAGTCGGAGTGGTTCCTATTAGTGGGAAAATGGTAGAAAATCGTTTGAGATGGTTTGGTCATATTCGGAGAAGACCATTAGATGCGTCAGTAAGAAAAGTAGATCAAATAATCTGGAGTCCGATTAAAAGAAGGAGAGGGAGGCCAAGGCGGACACTTGGCGAACTAATAGAGCAAGATCTATTGGTGAATAATATACCGAAAGGTTTGGTTACTAATAGAGCGGAATGACGTCGTATGATCCATGTAGCCGACCCCACCTAGTGGGATAAGGCTTTGTTGTTGTTGTTGCTGCTTTTAGTTTTCTTTCTTAAAACCTATTTTGGTACTTGCATTGTAAGTTGAATTCTTCCCATTTTGAATAAATTTGGACTACCACATCCTTGCTGGATGTCCTTTCTATTCTAAAAAATAATTCTAGTTCTATGCATTTCAATTTGAGAATGCATGGAGAATTCCTTTGTAAGTTACTGTAATTATCGGCATAAAATGCATGAGGCTTATTCTGGTGCTTTGATAAGTGTTGGACTTTTCTGATTCCATTGTTGATTGTGTTGACTTTTCTGTAAAATATTTTTTCGTTTGATATTAGTAGAGTAGACTATTACCTTGCTAGACGTTCTGTTAACTCTAATAAAAGAATAACAAATGTCATCCTATGGCTTTGTTAACTTTTGTATCTACTAGCTTTAAAATTTGTCTCAGCTGATGATTTATTACCTAATTCATATGTCCATCTTCAGCAAGTAGGCAGGTACTTTAAACAATCCGCAAAAGCAATGGAGCAGAAGATTTCCAAGGAAGTGAGATTTTATAGTTCACTGATCAGGTATTATTTCGCTAAAGATTCCAATTTTAAATTATTGACATATTTAAACGTTCGAGGACTAGGTTTCTATTTCCTTTTACACCTTAAAGAAAGCTTTGCCCTTGACAACATGATAGGCTGCAGCAAAATTGGAAAGTAAAACGGCTTCGAATGATATCGACTACTCCAAACAAAGAGGGATTCACCTTTGATCTGCAAGATAACGTGTTCTCAGATTTGACAGTATTTTCTCGATCATCATCCCTGCGTACAATTCAGGTTGCTCATGATGCTGCAGGCTATTTGGCTATACAGAGACCTCAAAAATCTGGCCATTCTATATCTGTGACATTTCTTGGGAACGATCCTAGATACAATCAAAGAAAATCTAGTAAAAAAAGTCTCTCTCACTTCGATGAGAATACTCGACCAAACAAGACTGAAGTTCTAACAGAGGCTGACAAATGTGTTAGAGATACACATTCAATTCTTCGTGAGATTCATCATTCTATATTTGTAGAGCAGGTATTCCTTCAAAAACATTCCATGTTTTTTGTTTTGCACTGTATAACTTATTATTGTCTTTTCAGATTTTTGATATGGTCAATCGTGAGGTTTATAGCCCATCACCTGGTATTAGTGTCACTGGGATGCGAGAAGATCTTTTAAAGTTAGCAGTTGGTCAGGATACTTCAATATGTGTGAGTCTTGTGCCATCTGGAAAAGAATATGATGCAGAAACAATGGACTCTCATGAACATTCTCCGAATGAAGACGGCAGCATTTTGCATTCTGACTCTTTAGCATCAACCATGACTACTGAGAAGAATAATCCACCGAGCACAAATTCCTTACATGTTGCTGATCCTGTCAGTTTAGAAGTTTATCTGCTTCACATTTTTCATGAAAACGCCCTTATCAGATCAAAAGACAGATACAATTTTGCTACACGTGCAGAAATGCCTACTCAGCCTTCTGATGATTCTGGTGGGCTACTGGGTCATTTCTGTAAGACCTTAGCACATAGGGTCTTTTCCAACAAAGTGCTGTCAGAGTTAGAACGGCTGGTATAAATTTTCTTGTTTTAGGTAAAAGGAATAGAAGATTGATAGGAGTATCTCATATTTCTTGTTTCTTTTATTCTCTATGTGCAGGTTAGCAGAGTTCCATATATTAATTTCCTATCTCATCCTACTCTGCATTCTCGAACATCTTCTTGGTCCCTCTCTCTAAAAGTTCCTCAATCAGTTATTCATGCAAATGGACAATCTGTTTTCACGGAGAACCATTCATCACAATTCCACACAAAAGTAGTGGTTAAGGATGACCAAATAAGTGTCAGTAGTGAAGGCACACCTACTATTGGTGGCTCCTTCAGAGGAACTGCTGGGGCATGCTCGATGAATTGTTATGGCTGTGACCTAGAAGATTTCTCAATGATTCTTTTACAACAGGTACTATCCCTTCAGTTTTCCATGGTAACTGAGCTGAATATCCACATGATTACACTATATATAGTTGGTTGTATATTTGCTGGAGTTAAACTCTGGTTGATTCTTTTCTCAAAAAAAAAAAAAAAACTGTGGTTGATCATCTATTTCAGTTCTGTTCAGTGTTTGAATGAATTATGAACTCCCTTGTTTCATAAGGGAGATTGAACTATCAGTGAGGATATTACACTTTAATTGCAATACTCTTTCAAATGAAAAGTTACTTAATATATGTAGATATTTCACGAAGGGTATATGTCAGTGAAATGGAAGATTATCTCTTTCAGAAAAGGATAACAATGGTAAATGAGATATTTTTCCAAAAGTTAATATGGAGATTCATGTCTTTTCTCTTAGAGGGCAGTAAGGTTGCCCATTTTTCCCTTCAAAAGGCCCTGCTTGTGGTAGATTCACTGATGTTTTTTCGAGTCTCAATAATAAATTTGGATCATTCAAGAATCGAAGTCGATTTGCTTTATAAAAAGAAGTTATCAAACTGATACAAAAGGAATTCAAGTGCAAATAACAGGTCGGTACATGGTAACACGTGTTCCAAAATCGCTAAGGTGTCTTTTTGTTTTTTGAAAAATATGGGACATTTTTTTATGAAACGGAGATATTATAGGTGGTCTACATTAGGATTGTCTGCCACATTCTTACTGAATGAGGCAATTTGTTACCAATCACACCCTAGCACTGTTAGGAGATGCGCCAAACATCCCCCACCCCCTCTCATGCTCCTTGCTCCTTTGGAAGATTCAAGCAGTTAATACAAGCAACTGATATTTCACAGAACTTTTGCATGGAATCATACTTTTTTCTAGATAGCTTTTTGGAGGCACTCGTTTCCATTCATATCATTAGCAACATGCTCAGACATCATTCTCACAATTTTAGGAGCCTCTCATCAAACTATGAGGTGTTATGAACATCAATAGTGCATAATTAATATCCTCTCAAAAATAGTGCAGAATTAATAAACTTATTCATATTAGTTGCTTCACTAAATTTTGCTGATGTCTTGAGAAACTAAATTTCTTCTTTCTTGAGAGGAAAGAAATGTAAGTTTAACCCAAAGTCAACTGTGTGGTCTCCAAAGGATTGAAGTTCAATTTCATCCTTGACTCAATTATAATCTCAAAAGGAATATGCTCTGTACTAACTTGGCAAGGTCTTTGTTTTTTTGGTTGGCAGATTGCAGGTCAGGTTATTAGTTGGCTCCACGAGGAAGCTCTTGTTGTTGGAATGAAGGCGAATAGAGATTTCTTGTGCCTGCATTTTGATCTTGACCAGGGTGACACGCTTGATCTTGTTGCACATGTGGACCCTAACGACGTAGATGGTTGCATATCCTGGTGGATGATACTAGATGACGGTTTGATGGAGGAGAAGATGTATTCAACCGACAATTCGGAACATGGAAACCATCAATACCTTGGGCATTTATCGCTCGAGTCATTGTATTCTATGCTGCTGGATGTAGTCAGCTTGTGTAGCAACAGCAGAAGTCGCTGATGTCTTCTGCTGGTAATTTAGCTAGAAACTTTCCGAAAATTCTGGCAGTTGAAGTCGGATGATATCTGGTGTTATTTTTTTTCTCTCATTCTTTTAGTCCACGTGGAGTGAAAAATGCTTTCTTTCTGTTCAACCGATATTCACGAATTGCTTCGTTGGTTGTGCTGATGATCGAATAATTTCTGTCCGGACGTCATCATCGGTTCCTGTTTATCTATCTAAAAGGACTGATGCCAATATCTGGCCTTTATTTATCTACATCGTGTTCGATAACAACAACAAAGTCTTATCCCATTAGGTGAAGTCGGCTACATGAATCATACGACGTCATTCCGCTTTATTAGTAATTAAACCTTTCGATATATTCATTGATCCATGTTCGGGTGCCAGAGCTAATAACTAATTAGGTCAACTAGTTTGAAGTTTTGTTCGTGGATTGTTAACGTCCACTAAGTGGTACCGTATTGTCTTAGGTTTTTTTTTAAAATCGGATTACCAGAATGTTGACATGCTTGTCCAGTATTGACATGATAAAAAATAGATTCAGATATCAATTTGGATTAAGAACGATGTATTGTTTTTAGTAATGTTTTCAAAATTAGATGGAGGAGATCGACAATCGATTTCGATCGGTTAAACTATATTTTTACTTCAATTTTTATTACTTCATAAAATATGCTATAAATAAAAATATAAATTTTAGATAAGGTCAAACAATTGAATTTGTAAATTTATAATTAGATGTGAAAATTTATAATTTACAGATGTTCACATAAATATATATTGTTAAATTAGTGTGCAATCATATTTCTTTTTTGCACCGTACCCTTCAAGAAAAAAAAAGACGTATATTGGAATTTTGATCCCCGCTGAACGGACAGCTCGCACGTGAGCATAGTCATCACATGTATTTTTTTAATTTGTTTGCGCATACAAAAAAAAATGATCCATATCTTAACTTTATATTTTAATAATAAAAATATATAACTACATGTAATTAAGGAAAAATATTAGCAATATAGTGAAATTCACTATATGTACATCGAATGAACAAGAGATCAGCAATATAGTGAGGAACCACAAGAGATCTGGAGACCGACAAGATAATAATTATTATTATTAATTCAAACTCCATAATATCGAATGAACAACTGCCTTATGATGTCACATGATGTTCACAAATAGTCATCCACATCCATGGATAAAGACCCCACATATTCCTTCAAAAACATTTCCCGTAATGCAAACCAAACGTCTAAATATTTTTTCCATTTACTCAAAATAATGAATTACAATGGGTCAACTAAGCATACATGTAACTTCCAAGTTCCAAGGATATAATACATTTTCACTGCCTGAAGTTGGTAAATTTTGTTTTGATATTCAAGCAAGAAAAAATTTTTATTGCATAATCATGAGTCCATATCAATGAATCAAGACATGGCCAACAGCTTAGCTAACAACTAGGCTTTGACAAATGATCAATGATGACTAACAGCACAGCTTCTGCCTAGGCTTTGGAGAAACCGCATGAAGCGTCTCAATTATCCACCGGGCATGCAGGCGTCACAACAAACTTTTGCGACACAGTTATTTTGAAGTATAAGAATATCCTTTCACCTCATGCAGATGACTGGATGTTGTAGTTAATAGGCCGCTGTTTGGTTTTCCCTTGGAATAAGGGGTGAAACATCTGAACGCCTTCCACATATAATGGTGTTTGCATTTCGGTCAATCGAGAGACCTGCACATACAGCTTGCCGAAGTTATGAACAAAGAGAGGGATGACAACAGCTAGCCGTTCACAAAAGAAAATGCATGAAGTTCGATCTCAAGAAGTTCAATACAAAGGCATGGGAATAGACAACGCCAAATGGTTACAGTATTAGTGTGGCCATGAGAAATCTAAGAAAAATGCATCAAGTACACAAACAACAACAACAACAACAAAGCCTTATCCCACTAGGTGGGGTCGGCTACATGGATCATACGACGCCATATTCGTTGATCCATGTTCATGAGATTCGACAAAGTTTTACGCTGACTGTCGAGGCCTAACATAACCCTCCTCCTTTATCCGGGCTTGGGACTGGCTATAAAACATAGGCGGAGTTAAAGCTGTCACCATGCAATTCAAGTACACAAAGTTTACCCAAAAATAAAACTTGCAGACAATGACACAGGAAGTTGTTAATGATAAAGAGTTGAGAATCGTTGGATAAGTAAATTAACACAGGAACCAAATCATCGAGATCTCAAATACAGAGTACAAAGCATATTTTAGAACAAGTAGATTGACTATAGAACTAGATACAATTATCTTATGGCTGTTAGGATGCCCATAAAATGGGTCGGTTGTGAGCCCATGTTGCCATGCTTAACCCTCTGAAAAAAATGCAGTCATCCTTTGGTCAAGTTGGACACAAAATTCCAGATGACAAAAAAAAACATTTTTAGAGGAAAAAGGAGACAAAAAAGACATTGACGGATACAAAGAGATGGTTTCCCCAAGACAGCTATCAGAAATAGAACAAAGAAAGATCAAAATGGTTACCAATAGTATGAGAAAAGAGAGAAAACCACATCAGTGTTAAATGAAAAAGATAAATTCCTTGGTACATTGGTCGATGTCCAATCCCTTCAAAATTCAAAATTATTGTTTGGCAAGTCATTACCTATAACCCAGTTTAGAAATACATGCATCTTAAATATGGTATGCTCATTTGTTCTTAGATCGTTTAACCAATATTCAGCGTGCATCTATTGTATTGTCAGTTAACAATATCCATCAATCCAAGTCTCTCATAAAGAAGATTGTTACTTGTTAAATTACAAAATCTGCATTGCTTCAGTTACTACGCAGGTGGTTTAACTTGTATCTAGATTATAATTAATAAAAGTTATGAAAAAGGATTACTAGGGTAATGGATGTCTTCATCAAGATATCTTTCATTAATATTGTTAAGAGCTCATATAAATTTGATCAGAACCCATAACTCAAATCTTAACTTCATAAATTTTATGTATTACATAAATATATTTATAAAACAATTAATATGTTCTTAAATAACAATTACGACAATTAAGTCTTAATATTTAATAATCCTATTATTAGTATGATTACTTTATTACTACTACTAATTATTCTATTATTAAGAAGCATAATATAAATATATATAATAATTATATAGTTAATACATATATTATCATCAATAATATTATTAGTTTAATGACAATGTATTATTTAATGTTTTATTTGAGTATGATACGTGAAGGGAAATGTGAAAAGAAAATTTAAAATAAATTATTCTTTTAGGGGGAATTTAAACTAAATGATTACTTGGATGGTTTCTTCCTTAGACAATGTAAATTGAAATTTCATAAACAATATGCATAGTTTATATGTAAGTAAACCAATTACTATGAGGTGGACCCAGATAAATTTTGATGCAGGTTACCAGTAATGTTGAATCACATAAAATTATTCTCTGATAAGTATAATTTAGAAAAACATGCATCTTAAAATGGAAACCTTGAAGAATCTGAAGCCATAAGTTGCGTTTGAAGAATTCTTTTTCCATTTCCCGTAATAGTATTATCGATTTGATCAAATACAAATTTGCAACAAACATTTCCCACATAAAAGGAGGAAAAACATTTCTTCCACGCTTTCACATAAAAAACTCAGCTATTTGCTTACAAAATATTTTTGTTAAACATTCATTTGTTCATATAACTTACTTTACCAACATATAAACACAGCCCAAATTTCACTTTGATGCTCAAAAGTCAAATGGATATTTTTGGAAGTCAATGCATATAATCTAACTGCATTTGAAAGGGTACTGGCAAATCCAAACAAATGCACATTTTAGGAAGAGGGAAACCATCAAGGTGATGCCAAAGCTCCCAACTCTTATGTAGAAAGTTAAAAAGAACAATGCACAAGATCAGGGTTCGAAAACAAAGGAACCATGCCCAAACTAATACATTTTAAGGGAAGAAGTTGGAGTCTTTCGAAATAATTTAAAGTTGGGATTCAACATGACCTGTTACAGGTTACCCACATAATTTTCCTTACAACTTCAACCTCAGCCAAATAGAATTTTTCTAAGCTGGAAATTACATATCAAGTTATCATAAAAAAAACATATCAAGTTATCAAATAGCTATAATGAAGAACTAACAACAATTCTAAGCTTAAAGATTCTCCATTTTAAGCTATACGTCATTCTAAGAACTACCAACAATTATAAGCTTAAAGGTGCTACGCTAGCTATATATCATCCTTTTCTGATTCAATCATACTGCTTCCATGAATTTTGTTTTAGCAACTAGAAAGAGGCAAAGAGTGCTTACTGCTCTACGAAAAGCAAACATTTCCTCTTGACCAGATAGCAAAGACACAATTCCTGATGGAGCAGGTCCTGAACCAACAGAACCTGCTGATAAAACATCCCTCCTTAGCTTACCATCTTCTGCTTCAGTTTCAAACTGGAAACTGCAAGGTGCAAGAAATGATCTTTCAATCAGTCTTAGTGACTCCATAAGATTTCTTTTAAAGAGGATAATCAAAGAAAACTATGTCACAATTATTAATATTTCACAAACAATTCTGAAAATATTTATTCCTTTCATGGGAATCAAAGGTAAAACTCCGCCTATATTTTATAGCCGGTTCCAAGCCCGGATAAAGGAGGAGGGTTGTGTTAGGCCCCGACAGCCAGTGTAAAACCCTGTCGAATCGCATGAACATGGATCAACGAATGGAATGGCGTCGTATGATCCATGTAGCCGACCCCACCTAGTGGGATAAGGTTTTGTTGTTGTTGTTGTTGTTGTATGGGAATCAAAGGTAAATCTAAGGCAATTGCATGGCCTTTGTAATAGTTTAGATTGGTGCTTTAGTCAGCTGACAGAAAATTTGAATATTCATCATTTATAAAATTACATTTCCAAAATAATAAACTTGAACAGAGACATAAAATAACGAACGCATCAAAATAGAAATGCAACCAGTAAGATCAGATAAAAATGATCTAATATAATAAAAAATAGTATAAGCTAAAAGTCAAACAATTTTGATCTCTGAAGTGAATGGTAAAGACACAATGCAGTACAAAGAAACTATGAGCCTTATTGTAATGTCCCATTATGAACAAAAAGTCAATAAACTCACTTTGGTAAATATTGAACATATGAAGTACCTTTCTAAATCAAATAAAGTTCCTTCATCAGTTCCCTGAAACAAATCATCGATGGAACAAGCAGATAAACTGAAAAGGCAGCAATGATGATTGTATAACTCATCAACCAAAGTTATGAACCTGCGTGCCTGGAAACATTAGAGAACGCTACTGATTAGCAACAGGACATAGGGACAAATAGATTAGTTCAAAAGAATGAAAATTCAAGTACACTACAGTAATTGTCTACATTCTTCACAGTTAGCATGAAGACTAGATTTTTTTATGAGAGCAAACTTAACTATTTCGAGGTAAATATTTAGAAAAAAAAAACTACTTCAAGGTAAAATAAGTTTTTGAAGCTTCTCATTTCCCTTTAGGTTGTCAATGCTAGAGATTAGAAAATATATGAAGTAGATTCAACACAATAGTCCTCCGAAATGTGGCATGCAAAGAAAATACCTTGTCACGGATCCTCATACTCATGACTGGAATATGAGATATAAAAACAGTGTGATAATTTCTCGCTATTGCAATATAATCTGCTGCACCAACCTGATCGTCATTAATAGAAGTTAGAAGATAATAAATTTCTTGATCAAATTAATAAATGAGAAGAACACGCAAAGATAATCTGATGCAACAATCCAGTATAACTGACAAAATTTAGATGAAAAGGAGGATTTAAAGACAAAACCAGTATATTTAACACAGGAACTTAGTTTTTGCAATGCATTGATTCCTCTCCAAAATACTCTATATAAATAAAAGATAGAGAACAGGAGTTATCCAATAAAGATGGGAGTAGTTTATATTTTTTTGCAGAAAAGGGTGACTGGTCTTGGTTCTAGTCATCCATCGAAGTTCTTAGCTACTATATTCACAATTATATTAGCCTTCCACAAGTTAACACTTGAGATATCAGATTTTCCATCAAAGAACAACAGACTTTGGGGCACAACATAACATTCATCCAACTTGTCTATATGATTTTGCAACTCAGTAAGTTCCAACGATAGTAGAAGGGCAATGAAGTTGATACCACTGATCATGCAGCACCTCATTGCCCTATAATTTCACATTCCACAAGATTTATGAGATTCCACAACCAAACAGCAGAGTAGCTAACTTAAAACAAGCAGTGTTGTGATTAGAGTAACTAATGACAAGAAAGAAAATTACTTTGAAAAGAGGTTATTACAACTTAACAGGTGAGTGTTATTTGAGGGTCTATTTCTCAAAATCCAAAAACAATGTACTTTGAATATTCAACTCATAGTGTTCCATTCTCTATGACAGTTTTCAGGGAAGGGGAATTAGGGACCAATTATGCCAAGCACATCTTCACCCCCCTCCAGGATGGAAGATGGAATAGCTAACAGTTGCTACTTGAAGAGCTCCGATCACAGATCACCCATCATATCCTCTCTGACCACATATTCGGGCCATTTTTTCATTAGGTGAGCTTCCAAGCCATTTTTTATTAGGTGAGCTTCCAGGCATGGACTACATTCATGGAGCGTTTGGTGGGGACATGCTTAATGCTCCTATTACAGGATGGTTATCTAGTCCTGCAATCTACCCTCTCTTTCACAATTCCGGATTATTCTCTTGTCTTGTCCAAAGTAAAAGCTAATAGTTTCACACTTCTGACTATTCAATAATGCATATAAAATTGTTGACAAAATTATTTCATAAAAAGTGGGAACACCAAAAGTATTGAGAAATAGTACTAAGAAATTTGAATTATATCCAATGGAATGCATTCATAATCCTATTGAAGTAATAAAATGTCTTACAGGCCGACCACAAAGATATTCGAAACTGAATCTTGCAATTCCATTACAGCTTTCAGGAACCACCAGAAATCTGTATGGAGTATATTTCTTATATTAATCAAGATGGAAATGTTTTACTTGACAAAATAACAATGTATACATCTCAAAAGAAAGGATAGAATATATAAAGAATTTACCTCCCAAACATCACAGATATGGTAGTGGAGATTGTTTTCTCACCAGCTCGTCTTGAAATGTCATGCCACAACTTTTCATACTCCCCCTCGGAATCAGAATTTATGGGCCAATAATAATGAACCTTTGCACGAGAATAGAATTATTAAACAGTGATTGATTTCTTCTTACATAAAATATCATACATGTTCATAAAAATGTCAGGCTTCTTTCACGTGTTGTATGATGATTTGTTGTGGACGTCTCATAACTTGTACTCTGACAGAATTCATAATATAACATTTGTTGAGAGAGAATTCATGACCCAACAATATCCATACCAGAAAGCACAAATAGTTTCCAAGTTTTGTGGTGTCCCTTTCAACATGGATTGAGATAAGTACAACACTTAAGAAGCAAAAGTCTTAATTATGACATTTACATTGGATAAGTGAGTTAATGTTTAATACTGAAGAAGCTCATAAATCGTAGGTGTATAATCCATTTCTGTTTGATCAATGTGTTATGCTATCTATGACGCAGGAACTTTTATTTTAAATTAGTTATTTTAATTAAAGTTGGTGTTTTAGTATATTAGTCATCATGTGATAGGCATGTGGCCTTTTAGTTAGTTATAAGGGTCATGATTAGTTATAACGGTCTTGATTAAAAGTGGGTTAATCAAGGGTGAAGATTGATTAGTAGTTTATAACCTCTTATAACTCTAGTATTTAAGGCTGTCAATAGGGTTTTCAGCCATCATAATATCTCTTTTATCAAAATTAAGATTTTTGTAGTTTTCTCATAAACCTTAATTATTTCTCTATCATCTTTCTCATCGTCTTAGTATATTAGTCTCAGTGAGATATATGAATTAAAACCGTGACATATAAGAAAGGGAAGTATGGTGTATGGACGTAATAACAAGATGCGCACTTGCAGTTTTTTTTATGAGTGCATTTTGTTTTGAAGTGTTCAGGTTTAAACTTCAAGATTTATTCTTATTTGGCTTTTTGATCTGTATGTTGATTAGTTTGTTAGTTTCCGAAGCTTTGCATTTTTATTTAGATGACAGGAAACAAATGGAAACATGTGGATAATGTGATAATAGCATGCAAACTTGTTTGAAATTTTCAGGTTTAAACATCAAAGATTAATCTTGCAATTATGACAATTGTGAACAAATTTTGAATTGATTGGATAAACTTAATTGTATAAATATCTGAGTTTTATTACTCACTGCTTCCAGATGCTGGCCACAGATTGGGGTGGTGCTCCTAACTGAAAATATCTTTCCGTTTCCTCATTTTTTATGATTGATTGTATTACTGCTTTTTGAGCTCTGTGACGCTTTGATTACTTTGATCTTCGCAATGACAATTTCTGGATAGCTACTGTCTTGTTAGTCATCCTTCTTTTTCTGAAAAAAAATCTGAATTTTAACCATTTACTAAGCTAATGGACTTTCAGATACACCTAAAGTTTAAGTGATGTAGTAAGAAGAGAAAACTAGCAAGAATAATGAGAAATCAAACTAGAAAATTGGAAGAATTGATAGAGGAACTATTAGGGTTTATAAGAAAATCACAAAATATTTGTAATATTGATAAAAACTCCGCCTATGTTTTATAGCCGGTCCCAAGCTCGGATAAAGGAGGAGGGTTGTGTTAGGCCCCGACAGCCAACGTAAAACCCTGTCGAATCTCATGAACATGGATCAACGAATATATTGAATGACGTCGTATGATCCATATAGCCGACCCCACCTAGTGGGATAAGGCTTTGTTGTTGTCGTTGTAATCTTTCTCATCGTCTAGCCTGATTTCTCATTATTCTTGCTGATTTTCTCTCCTTACTACATCAAATTGGTATCAAAGCAAAAGATCCTACAAAATATTAGGGTTTTCTTTGTTTTTGAACCATGGTTGGACGTGGTGGAAGCCGAGGACGTGGCAACCCTAGACAGCAAGTAGAGATGGCAGAGATTCGTCGAATGATTGAAGATTTGTCACGAAGTGCTCAAACCTTACAGCGACGGGAACGTGTGGCAGCCCATATGGAGATTCCGGAAGGTATCTAACAGACATACTGGAAGGTAGTCTGGAGGATGATAATGATCAAGGGTATTTTGATAATCCCTTCCATGAAGCTGGAGCTGATACAAATCTGGTGCGAGATCGATTGGAGGATAGATTGCTTCATGCCCTAGATCTGAACAGTGGTGGAATTAGGATTGAAGTTGCTGATTTCTATGAAAAGATGCATGCTGAAGATTATTTAGATTGGGAAACAAGTCTGGAAAATTATTTTGAGTGGAAACCTATGGCAGAAAATAGAAAAGTCCTATTTGTGAAGCTGAAGTTAAAAGGGACAGCAATTCAATGGTGGAAGAGAATTGAAGAGCAACATGAACGACAAGGTAAACAGAAAATTGGCACCTGGGAGCATATGAAGAAGAAGCTGCGAAAATAATTCTTACCCGCTGATTATACAATGGATTCATATGAAAAGTTTCATTCTTTGAAACAACGAGGTATGAATATTGAAGAGTACTTCAGAGTTCTACAACTTATCAGTCCGTGTTGGATTGAATGAAACAAATGAGCAAGTAGTTGCTCGTTATCTTGTCGGGCTTAACCAATCTATTAGAGATGAAATGCCTATTGCTCATGTGTGTACTCTTAAAGATGCCCGACAGCAAGCTTTATTGACTGAAAAATGTGTGGCGATATGGAGCACATAGACCTTTAATGGGGCGCTCAGGAGGCATTATGCAAAAGAGTTCTGGTGCTGTTGGAAATACAAAAAATAGCACATCTGCACAAGGAACCAGTCAAGGAACTCATGCAAATAGAAGTAATGACAAGGAAAAAGCTGTAATGCATTATGGTGGACAAAATAATTATGCACCTACGACTTTTAAAAGAAACAACAACACACAAATTCGTTGTTTCACTTGTGGTGAAAGAGGTCGTTCTTATGCTTGTCCACAACGAAGAGTTAATCTAGTGGAGCTGCAAGATGATGAATGTGAAGAGTCAGTATGTGGATGAAAGTGAAGAAATAGATGTTCTCCCTGTTCAAGGAGATTCATTGGTGGTTTGAAGTGTCTTAACAGCCACAACCAAAGAAGAAGAAGATTGGAGAAGGCATAGTATTTTCAGAACACGTGTTCTTTGTGGTGGGAAGGTGTGTGATCTAATTATAGATGGTGGTAGTATGGAAAATATCATTTCTAAATATGCAGTAGAGAAGCTGGGATTGGATATTAAAAAACATCCACATCCTTACAAAATTCGTTGGCTTAAGAAGGGCAATGAAATTTCTATCACTGCTCGATGTTTGGTGCAATTTACTATGGGAGGTAATCTACAAGATGAAGCTTTATGTGATATTATGCCTATGGATGTTGGGCATATTCTTGTGGGAAGACCGTGGTTGACCATGACATGGAACATCACACTAAACCAAACACGTATTCTTTTTATAGGGGTAACAAGAAGTACACCTTGCATCCATTGGAGGATGATGCAAAGCATGTTGCCGGCTTATCAAAAAACTGCAAGGTTAATGGCTTTTTATGTGCTAAGAAATTTAATATAGAGTGTCAAGAAGTTGAAATTATTGGAGAATATCATATTTGAAAAATGTCTCACTGATTACCTGAAACTCAAGATATTTTGAAAGAATTTTCGTATTCAGCTAGTGATGTCTTCTCTCAACACGACATTCATGTGGAGGTGGAGGAGGTAAAAGCTGCCCTGAAATCAAGTAATGAAACTTATGCCAATGCAGCCAATCAACATCGGTGTCTTAAAGATTTTGAGGAAGGCGACTTGGTCCTTGTACACTTGAGACAAGAGAGGTTTCCCAAGGGCACTTACCACAAAATCAAGGAAGTTTGGACCTTGCGAGATACTAAAGAAAATAAGTTCAAATGCTTATTTCATTGAACTTCTAGCAAATTTGCAAATCAATCCTATCTTCAATGTCTTTGATTTGTATGCTTTTGAGGGCTTTAATGTGGACACGACTGAAGTTTCAAATCAATTGGAACAACACCCAAAGTTTCTACTGATGTTATTGAAGATGTGTTGGATGTCAAAGAGGTCAATTCTCGTAGAAGTAACAAATATAGAAGATTTTTTATTAAATGGTTGGGCAAACCTGCTACTGAAAGCACTTGGATTAATGAAGATAAGCTCAAGAAGATCGATGCCGAGATGTATGCTGATGTGGTGCAAGTTTTTTCAAAGGAGCCAAAATTTTCAAGCTGAGGAGATTGACGCAGGAGCTTTTATTTTAAATTAGTTATTTTAATTAAAGTTGGTGTTTTAGTGTATTAGTCATCATGTGATAGGCATGTGGCCTTTTAATTAGTTATAAGGGTCATGATTAGTTATAACGGTCTTGATTAAAAGTGGGTTAATCAAGGGTGGAGATTGATTAGTAGTTTATAACCTCTTGTAACCCTAATATTTAAGGTTGTCAATAGGGTTTCAGTCATCATAATCTCTCTTTTATCAAAATTACAGATTTTTGTGGTTTTCTCGTAAACCCTAATTGTTCCTCTATCAGTCTTTCTCATCTTCTAGCCTGATTTCTCATTATTCTTGCTGATTTTCTCTCCTTACTGCATCATTGTCTAACTCCCAATATGTGATTGGATCAGAACAATATGTATACACATAATGACACAAGGATGTCTAACTCATTTTATGACAACTATAGGATATGGAAATGCCTCATTGTCTCCTTACAACCTTGGTCACAAAGGATATAACATCTGCAGTTCGGAAAAAAATGTGGCTACAGAAGAGCTTGTAAATCACAATACGTATACACATAATGACACCATGATGCCTAATTCACTTTATGTCAACTATAGGATATGGAAACACACATTGTCTCCTTACAACCTTGGTCACAAAGGATATAACATCTGCAGTATGAAAAAACACGTGTCTACATAAGAGGTTGTAAATCATAATGTAAAATACTCCCAGTTGGTTCCTGAACTTTTTTCTTTTTTATGGAAGCAAAGGATGACCACTAGGCTTGGCAGTCATCCGTGTGCTATTAAATTTCCAAATCAACATGTACATGTGTGAAAAAACCAAAAACATAACATCTTTCTCCCTCTCAATAAATAAATCAATGGGTTATTTAAACCACCCCTAAAATATCATGATTTTCCACATCTAACTCCAAACTACGAACTTATTTTTTTGGATCCCTAAACTATCACGATTTTTTCAATTTGATCCTTCCGTCAACTTCTGTCACGATTTCCGTTAATTTCATTTTTTCCATTTGTGAAAAGTCATAGTTACCATTTAACCTTTAATAATATATAATAACAAATATAAAAAATAATTAAAGAAGAAAAAAGCAGTGGGCTCCCCCCATCGTCGGGCGCTCCGCATCGCCGGAGCGAAAGGGGGGAGGGGGTGTCGGCCCCAAGATCTTGTCGTCGGCACACATGAGAGTCAGCAGGGGGGTGACCCCCCGCCCCCTTTCCTTGCTGTCGCCTGGCGCCGAAGCCCAAGGTGGAGAAGGAGGCCGAAGCCGGAGACAGACTTGGACGAAAAGATGAAATTGGAAAAATCGTCGACCAACCCCCCCCCCCCCCTTTCCGCCTGCCCTGCACGCGCTGGCGCTTTTCCTACGCCGACGCGTGCAGTGAAAGGGGGGGAGGGGGGAGGCCCAGTGCTGCGACCGGCGAGGGGGCCGACACCCACCTGTGCGAGCTCGCACGTCAGCATCGGCCTCCTGCCCCCCCCCCCCCTTTCGCCCCGGCGACGCGGAGCAGGAGGGCGTCATCCGCCCTACGTTTTTCTTTTTAAAATTATTTTTTATATTTATTATTATATATTATTTTAAGCAAAAATAGATTAACGCTTTAATGTGTCCAAGGCAGGGGAATATTGGACTTTTCACCAATACGAAAATCAAAGATAACCGAAAAATTGATAGAATTGGACGAAAAAATCAAATTGGAAAAATCGTGATAGTTTAGGGATCCAAAAAAATAAGTTCTTAATTTGAGGTTAGATATAGAAAATCATTATAGTTTAGGGGTGGTTTATGAAAATAACTCTACAACAACAACAACAACAAAGCCTTATCCCACTAGATGGGGTCGGCTACATGGATCATACGACGCCATTCCGCTCTATTAGTAACCAAACCTTTCTGGGAAAATAACTCTAAATAAATAAATAACATCTTTCGCCACAAAAAAATGGTAAGATTGAACTGTATCAGGATGCACCAAGCCACCAGTATCGAGCGTAATAATGTGTCTCGAACAAGGGGTCTGTCAACCCTGCAGCTTGAAAGGAACCCAGAAAGTCTCTGCTGATGTCGCATCAATCCCAGGGATGTGTAGTCATCATCACACCTCAATCGCAATAAAAAAATAGGTTAGTGATGTCCTCAAACCTGAATCTGCACAATGCATACAGGAGGTATCAGAACTTGGCACCCATCTCACCCTATACACCTTGGTTAGAATTCTGCCTTAACTCAAAAGCCAAGAGAATATCTCGACTTTTTAAGACTAGCCTAGTTTTACAAGCCCATTTGCAATCCTGCTTGGTGTCTGAGACAGTACTATCTCACAAAAGAATGTAAGTACACGCATCTTGCTGCGAAGCAGCCAGAGAGCCACATCCTTTCATCCACCCTGGTGCCATCCAGGCGATACTGTGGCACCCTCTCATGAAGTGCCACTTGGTCCACTATACACTGATCAAAGAGACCAGATCTAAACTGTGGGGTCCAGGAACCACCTCCTGATCCATTTGTTAGGTGACCAAAAACTGAGGCTGATGCTGATACTATGGAGACCGGCTAGGCAAGGGAAAGCATCCACTCATATGTTCAGAAAAGGAAATCAGCGCAAGGGAGGCCATGACAAGATGCCATACAAGTGGCATGACTTTTGACACTCCCCCAGAAGAATGAGGCACCATGGACCAACTCCTAACACGAGTCCCATGATAGGTCTCTGTCATAACAGGAAAAAAACACGGAACTCAATAAATCAGTCTCAGGCCCAATGATTCAGCTTACCGACCATGCAAGGCGAACATGATTGGTGTAGCAGATTCTTGGAGTACCCAGTTCACCATTTGCAGGTTTACAAATTATGTCATCTACTTTCAAGCTTCATTGAATACCATCACAAGCATATTGGTTGCCACATATAAACTCAATGGCCAAAATTGCTTATATTGCTTGCATTGTTCTTCAGGTCCCTTCCTTATCACTACGTTCATATTGAAGTCCACTGTATCACTCAGGCAAATTGAATAATCAGCACAAGATACCATTGGTCAGATCCACAAATCAACCTATCAAAATTCAATTTAGTCCCACATTGAGCAGTCTTCAAATATTCCAACTTGAAATATAAAAAGGTCAGAAATCAGACCCAACCCTCCAGGACAATAAGCAAAACCAGCTTCATGGGCCAAAAAGCATTTCATCACATCTCTTTTATGTAGATCGATTATAGTCTCACCCTTGGATTTTTTTTTTTTATCTTTCTGTGACCTTCATGTATGCCAAGTGAAACAATAGCTTGACGAAATAGTTAAAAATGTGAGTTTTTTTTCTAATTATATGAAAAACAGAGTTTGTTCTTAAGGTACTGCATTTTACTTGATTCTTTCACTGATTGCAAGCATTTTTTTCTTTTTTCCTTTTTTTTCCTTGGAAAACTGTTCCTACTACAGGGACCTAGAAGAAACTAAGCCTTGTCACTGTAAGAATTAACTCAGCATCTCTGCTCTAAATAGTATAAACATTGACTCCATATCTATATATAATGCTCTAAAAGGTCAACACGAACTATACAAAGGACAGCTGACATAAAATGTTCAACAATAAATCATGCCGTGCATCCAAAATTGCCAAATATTATAAGTACTATGCAGAGAAAGAAACTTACCTGAGCATTGTCTCTTGTGATTATGCGGCGATAGTCAATGTCACTGCCAATGTGAATCTTTTGGCAATTTTCCTCCAACTTAGACAGAAAGGAAAGAAATATATCTTTCTGCATACCATCCTGATGTTCACAAAAAGGACAAACTCACTATAAAAATAACTAAAGCTGTGTGACGAGACCAACTATTCTGGCTGTGTGAGTTAGACATGAGTTCCATTAGGAAATGTAAAACATCAAAGAGTAAGCAACTACATGCAAAGTAACATAAATAAAGAAGTTGATAACCAGATTTTTGTATCATGCATGGCAGTTATATGAGGCTACATGTAACAAGTAAAGAACCTAATGCTACAGGAATAAAGGAAATCATCATTAAAAGAACATGACAACTTTATGGCAATAGTTCACAAAGCTATGATAAAGCAAAACACTTGTATTTATGAGTCACAATTTACCAAAGAATATATGAGATGAAAACTCACTAGCATTCAATGAAATTTTAACATTCTACCCTTTTATTGTTATAAGAAACTAATCCCAATCCACTAAGTATGAACACATGTACTAAAAAATGTGCATCAGACCATTGTTCTCCAAGTTCACGCATGACTACAGCCACAGTATTTAAAGCATTTTCCTTTGCTTTCTGGTTTTATGAACATCATTTAATCAATCACATCGTGAAATGTTCACTGACACGGCGAAACAGGTATGCCTATCCCATTGGAAGCAAGCTATGTAAACAGAAATGTGTATAGCAATTATAGAACTTTCATATGTATCACAAGAAGTAAAGGAATAGTTTGTCATGTTTATGGTAGTCAGATAAGTACCTGGTTCAAATCCTCAGGCGCTCTATTACTGGTAGCCACAAGAACTGTTCCAGTGCTGAGTAATCTGCTTACGATTCGAGATAAGGCCACAATAGCAAAAACATCAACCGTCTGTAAAAAATAAAGAAAGGCTGTGTTTCAAATAAGCTAGATGGTTATCCTCAGGCATAGGAATAAAATGTGAGTATTTTTAATTTCTTTGTAGCAATTAACATACACAATCCAATTCTATTATCGAGCAACATAGTCACAGGTTAAATAATGGTGCATGACATGTATTTGTATTACCTGAATCTCATCGAAGCAAAGAATACTTGCACCTATCTTATCTGCTTTCCTATCAACAAGAAATTTATCTGCTACGTTATCAAGAATATGCTTCTTCTGGACTTCTTGCTTATATAGTTCTTCACCAGTCAACCATTCTTTAACTTTTTCGTTGAAAGGAAGGTTGTTTATCCAATTGAAAATACTTGATTGATGATAATCATCAACAGATTTGCTCTTCGATATCTTGTGCATTTGTTCATGTATCTCAAGCATTGCCTGCAAGTCATTAATGACAGGCTTGTAACCAACTATGCTGTAAAATAAAATCATGGTCACAGAAAAGGAAGTTAATATGATCTGATGGTGGGAGCCAAGTCAAAGTTTTTTTTTTCAATGATTTTTAAAAGGAATCCAAAATGAATGAAACTAGAAAGGTGGAATATGTGATTTTAGTGGCATCAATAGTATCATGTTGATACTAGCATCAAAGTAAAAAGAAAATGTGTAAATCTTGCCATTCTCTTACTCATGATTAGAAACATCCACATGACCACATTCAGCACGAAGATTTAAAATTGAGAGGCCTTTTGATTATGAATGTACTTACGGAATTCAATTTGACCAACTAAAAATAAGACAATACAAGTCAAGTAGTCATCCTTTCTTTTTATTAAAATAAGAGACAGAATTAGTCAAAACATGTACCAAAATAGACTGAAGGTACTGAGAAACTGCCTACTCAAAAGAACTTCCAAATGCAGAAATACTATTTGGAAGTAGAATTATTTCAACAACATTAGAGCAAAAATCAATGCATGCTAGACAGAAGAAGGAAATGTTCACATCAGAAGACACTAGGACCAACAAACTTTTGGATAGTTTTTATACGTCGGGTTTATCAAACTGGGATCTTCTTGCCTTTTTCTTTTCTTTTCTCTCTTCTTTTTTTTGGGGGCGGGGGGTGGGCTGCTGCCTGGTGATAACAGACTACCTACTTCCGTGGATCTTATTTTTATAGGGGCGATTTGTGGTGTTGGTAAGCAATCAAAACTTGTATGCTTAAACAAAGAACATTTTTTAATGGACCTTAAAATAAAGAGCTTAAGATCTATCAGGTTCTTGAATGCATTTTGTACCTTAGAGTCAACCAAAAAACTGGTGAATAATGATGCCTAGATCCATGAAGCCACATAATTTGGAATATGCATCTCAAAGTCCAAGTGCTAGGAGAATTGAGGCCTGCTGGCCCACCCCCTCTCACTTTCCTTGCGCTTCGATGTCGCATAGACTAGAAACCTTAATTCTAGACTTTTTAATGAACAATTTACATTTAACTTGAGTGTAGTAGCATATGTGAAAGATCATATGCTCCATTCCTAAGAACAAAATACAAACTTCACCTCATGAAAGTGAAGTCTCCTCCGGTGTTTAACCATGCCTTCAGTAGAAGAGTAAAGCATGTCCATTAGCATAGTTTTTCCTGCACACAGAACAAAATTTATCTTCATTTATTAGTGAAATAGTAAGTTTTTAAGAAAAATTGTGGAGTCAAGACACAAAGTTAGCATCAAATAGCTGAAAGGTAATCAAGACAACCCTAGTGATTACTGAAAAGAAAAATCAAATAGAGATGGAAGATGAAAGGAATTCTATTCTTGCACAAAATGGATTAGGCCACAATGCAATCTTTTGCAAACTTTATTGTTGAAGGCAAGCATACCGCTACCAACATTTCCGTAGAGATATAATCCTTTTGGAGCTATAGGTGCAACTGGTGGACAACCAACCGTATCATCCAACTTCTTTTCACGGTTGAGATAGGAGACCAACTTCCCAACTCCTGGTTCTACATTTCCACGTCTTTTCCTAAATATAGAACAAAATGTTATGACTCAATATCATATCTAAGTAAGAGAAAAGCAATATAAATTGCACAGAAATCACATGGTGGATTAATTGAAAAAAAGAGAAATATTGCAATAGCATAGCACAACAATGTGGATATGCAAATTCCCCTTTATTCTTACAAGAGATGGAAATCCTGTAGATTATATGCTTACATGAAAGAATGGCCTTAGTACTTGTTATTTGTGCTTAAAAAGAAGTACTTAATTGGCAAACAGCACTTACCGGGAAATCCATTTTCCAATTAGTCCACTTTGGAGCTTCTTCGGTTCTATCCATATACCATTATGCTCTTTTATCTCTGCTTCTTTCAAAAGAAGTTTGCGCCTCTCAGTCTCTCTGTTCTTTTCCCAATTCGCTAGCTTTACCTGAGAACCCACCAATGAATTGTAAACAGTCAAATTGTCATCAGATTAAACCAATAATGACGATATAATAAGTATTCTTAATAGGAGAACCTACATTGTACTCCTCCATTTGCTTCTCATATATCTGTAGCCTTTGAAGTAATTTTTCTAATTCAAAAGCCACCTGTTCTTGATAAATGTCATGTTGGAGCTTTCCTTCACTGACCATGCTCCTATAGAGAGCAAGGGGACCTTTAGGATGATAAGCGCACATAAGAAAAAATGAGAGACCAACTAAAAAACTTCTACAAGTAACTATGAAGAAAAACAACACTTGATCATCTATCATCCTTACATTAAACAAAATAGTTTAACAGAAGAAACATTTTACAAAGGTATATACAATTATCCAGCAAGGTCATGGTCACAATTGTCATGGCAACTATAACAACTTTCACATAACAACAACAACAACAACAACAACAAAGCCTTATCCCACTAGGTGGGGTCGGCTACATGGATCATACGACGTTAAGATTCGACAGGATTTTATGCTGGCTGTCGGGGCCTAACACAACCCTCCTCCTTTATCCGGGCTTGGGACCGGCTATAAAATATAGGCGGAGTTTAATTTCACATAAATTGAAACTAAATTATAATCAACAATTTTGCTATCTTACACTTGCTATTTCAGGTAGAAAATTTAATTAAAGATCAGGACAAGACATGTGTAACTTAAGAAGTAAATTGCCACAAGAAGAATTGAATACATTAGCTATAGCAACTTTTAAAAAATGTGCAGAATAACCTATTAACTGAAAGGTCTAAGGTCGATTTGGTTGGCTTGTTTCATGTTTCCATATTTTGGAAAACAATTTTCGAAACTAAAATAAGAAAAAATATTTTCATTCTGGAAAAATGTAAGTGGTAAACCAAACAAACACCCATGTTATCTAAACATAAAAGAATGAAAACCAAAACAATTTCTAAGAAATGAAAATAGAAAATTAAAGCAGAAAATAATTTAACAAATTCAGTATCTTCAAGTGTGTATAAAGGATATTTGGAATCTAAAGAGCATAAAGGATATGGTAACTTGTGAAAAGATTTCAAAGTACTGCGTCATTCAACGACAACCTGGACGAGTTCATGATAACCAGCAATCCTCAACTCCAAATTGGAAGTACCACAAGGAACACCAATGTTGAGTTTCTCCGCTTATTATTGATCCAAAATGACGGATCACGAGGGAGGCAGACGGAAGACACGTAATTGGTGATATATACAAATTCTTAGAACTAGTCGTACTTGATGAAACTATTAAACATTGTTCTTTGATCTTATACATAATTTCGGGAAAAAAACGCAAATAAAATAAACGATATACACATTCTTCGAACAGGCGAACGACGTCGCATCCCGTTTCAATTTTACGCAAAATCAACAGGTACACGAGAATTAGAGGAAGCGGCGGCGAAATCGAAGAACTGGAAGACGGAAACCGGAAGAGATGCAAGAGGTGGGTGTGGTTCACCTGGCCGGGGTTGATCGGAGAGATCATGGGAGAAGAAGCGAGCAGCTGCCGCCGGGGGCCGCGGAATGTGCACGGCAGATGGTGACGATGCTGACGATCGCGCATCGAGAAGCGTCAGAGTTGCGGGAGGTCCGCGCGACAGCGTTCGGGAGGAGAAGAGGAGGGCAGGAAGCGGCGGCCGCCAGAAACCGAGAGAAGCCCTCTCATCGTCACCTTTCCTGGGTGATCAAACAGGAGGAGAATGACAAACGTTGATGGCTGTGTGCACGCATTTAGTAGGTTGAATAGAATTAACGAGGAAATTGGAGGGGAGAAAACTCAGAAAAGGAACGATGCGAGACGGTCCACGATGCACTGGCGACGTGGGCGTCTCCGCCGCAGTCCCCTCAACTAACGATGATGAAGTGAACAAAGGGGAAAAAAAAAGGTTCCATGCATCGATTTTACAAAAATCGATTTTTTTGGGGAGAAAAAAAAAGAAAAATCAACATCTCCTGATACCGATTTTGTTAAAAGAATAGTATTTTATTACAACATGTTAGAGTTGCTACCGATCTAAAAAAGATAGATACTTTGTTTAGATAAAAGTAAATTAATTTGAACTAATCTGCAACGAAAATAAAAGTTCAGGCATTTCTTTCATAAAATTTACGACATTTATAATTCACATCTCGTGCTATCTCCATGACATAAAATATTATAAGTATCTATCGAAATGATTCTTTTTACATGTTTGATCATTATGAAACCGGGATATATTTTCTGTTGTGATGCTGCGATCAACCTTGTGAAACCATGCGTGTTAATTGTAATGTAACATGAAGAACATGGTTGGACATAAATTAAAAATGTGTTCTACATGTTTGAAGACGAAGACAGAGTAAGATCCAACGATGGGGAAACCTTGAAATAAGTCTCACTTCCACAATAAAAATGAACATCTGATCATGTCGGAAAGACAGAATGAACAGTCAAGATAATTTACATGCCCATTGCAGTACTGAATGACCCGATTCTGCCACGGGAGTTTTCAAGATTGGTGCGTATTCTGTCCAAATAATAGTTTCTTTTGTAGGCACATTCTGCTATGTCCATAGCTTGTGGATGCAATGTCAAAGGCCATTCTTGCTCACTCGAGTCTTGCATAATTTTGATGCTGCTCTAAGTTGGAAAAAGTAGAGTCAGAGGCAAGAAAGCAGATAAACTGCAGAACAAGATAAAATACCTGAATATTATATTTCAGGTGTAGGACAAGCTACAACCTTACGTACTTCATAATCTACAGCACAATCAGTGAACTCGATGGTTTCCTTGGAACAGCGAAACCAAGCTGAATAAAAATCTGAAAGAGCAGAAGATGGAGCAGCTGTGTGAAATGCCTTTGTATTTGCGAAGTTTTTTCCCGTGAAATTTAGATTAGTGAAGTTTAATGGTGAATTAAGATGAACTTAAGAAAAGTTCCATAAAAATGTCTAGTAATCACATTAGGCACTTATCAATGGGCATACGACATTCTTATGATAGTGATAATCTTCAATTCTTTAAATATATTTTATTTTAGGAGAAAGGATGAACACTAAATTAGGACGTTATCCGTGAATATATATTCATGATCTATAATTAAGACATTTAAGGGTAATATAAGATACCAAATGAGATATAATACCAAAAGCTTAACATTTCAATTTCTAAAACTTGACTTTAGAAATAATTTTAAAACTTAATGATTATGATCTAGAAAGAAATTTAAAACTAAATGTGATGCAATGGTCATGACAAGGACGAACTATTAAACAGAGCCAAACTCAATTCATAAAAAGCTTCAATAAACGGCATTCTTTCAAAAGAAAAGCAAAGAAGATAACATATAGGAATTTATACAGGTAAATGTTTGAATAAATATATGATTGATACTCATGATTCCAATCAACATTTCAGTCTCGAATACCAGCTACAGAGATCCTGAATTGTGCTGTTCTCGAATAAATATGTATTTTTCGTATTATACATATTGTGATTGGACGATACAGAGGTCGGTCGGAAATGGAAAATTCGACCGGCGGCTCTGTTCGTGTGAAGAATCGGTCGACCGATTTTCTCATATCGGTTGATTGATCTTCGACTTATGAGGTCAGACTCAAGGCCGGTCGACCGATCCGGCGGAAGCCGCCGAGCCCGATCGCATAAGATCGATCGACCGATTCCTAGAATGGTCGACCAATCCTGCAACAACGATCGGCTGACTGATTCACGTCGACCAGTTCATCAAGAAGAAGGAAACAACCGAGGATATAACGGTCGATTGGCCCTCTGGGCGATCGACCGATTCGGTCATATCGGTCGACCGGTCCATTAGGACGATCGACCGGTCCAGATAGGAAGAATTGTGAATCTCAATGTGAAATGATCGAAATGCCCCTTGAGTGGCCAAAACACCTATAATCAATGCTAAACCTTCGACTGGCCCACCGTAGGGCATGTCCAATATCGTGAAACGAGTAACGGACCTTTCGTCCGTACGAAGGGGACCAGACCTTACCCCTTCTCTGAACCGCGATTTCGAACCCCACAATTGTTAAAGAAGATAAGTAAAGTAAAGATAAATGAACAGGATAGCTATGTGTTGGTCAAAGTACAGATCAAAGTATTGTATAGTGGAGGGGCAGGTAGCTGCACTGAGAAGACAATGTACCTACTGGTATCAACTACCACTGTTCCTGAACCATAGGTCCTCTCCCACATGTGCTCCGAATAAGGGTGACAAATTGATGCACTCTGCCCCCACGGGGGCATATATAGATTTTATTGCTTTATGCCAAAGGGACAGGTAACTCAGCTGAAGAGACAGTGAACCTACTGGTCCACAACGACCACTGTTCTTGGGGTGCAGGTCCTCTCCCACTTGTATTTCGAAAAGATTATGCCTGAGCATATATCTTCCCTTTCATGGGCATTCTGGCAACATATTGTATAGTGGCACCTCTAACTTCCTAACTTAATTAAAGTCGAGCTCGCATAAGATAACGAACACTCAGGACCTTATAGTAATGTAAAAGATGTAGTACCACATAGAGCATAACAGAGTATAGTAATGAATAACAAAGTATGATAATGAACAGAGGAAAGTATAGTAAGGTATGATATTGCATAAAGTATTGTTGAAGTAAAGAATAAAGTACAGAACTATACATGTATGGCCCATAGCCTACAGAGATCAAGGTAGTGGAACCAATGAATAAAGTAATTGATTATTGATTATCGTTTATCAGTATAAATTTTATCAGATTATCATTTCATCATCTATGACTCTATGTGTACTGGACGTTACCTCATGAGCATTCCATGCTCATGCTTTTGGATTTGGCAGGTGAGAACCCTGCTTAGGGAGGAAGTGAAAAAATGCAGAGCTTCAGGATGGCGGCGCATGACTTGCAACAAAACCACAGCTCTCCGCCTTTTAATTCTGCATCTTCAATTATCTGATTTTGTATATATATATATGAGATACTTGAATTTTTCTTTTTAACCCTGCATATGTTGATATTTCCTAGAACTTATTTTATCTGCATTTTCCTTTTCTTGAGGTCCCAAGCCCGGATAAATTAGGAGGGTTGTGTTAGGCCCCGACAGCCAGCGTAAAACCCTGTCGAATCTCATGAACATGAGTCAGGCGTCGAATGATCATGTAGCCGACCCCACCTAGTGGGATAAGGTTTTGTTGTTGTTATTGTTGTTTCCTTTTCTTGAATTATTCCTTAAATGTGACACCTTTTGATTTTCAAGTGATAATTCTTCTGCAATCTCTTTTTATTTATTGATTCTATATCATTTCTGTTGCCACGTGTGTCATATGTTGACCGGTCAAAATCAAAGTAGTCGTAGGCAATGTAGCGCTCCCTTGGTCAGTCTGACTGTCAACGTGCCGGAAAGGCTGATTTTGGAGGCGTTACAAAATATATAGCAACAGACACAATAAGCTAGCTTTAAGGCAATAACCAAAGAGCAAAACTAACCTGGAATAACACGAGATTATTAGCATAAATTTTTCGTTAAAATGTGTGACCTTCCAATTAATATGTTATACAAGGTTTAAGTGAGGTCGAGTCAATTTAATAACTCAAAGGTAATGAAAAGGATAAAAGTATATGTCGAATATGCACACCCTCGAATCATTGGGATAGCCACTTCAACAACGACATTTCAGATATAAATTCTTTTGAAAAATTAACACCTGGAGATCTACTCGAAAGGCTATAGATGCTGCTGCAGAAGTCAATTGTTTGGAACATAGGAAGGATTTCAAACTCACCCAACAATTAGTGTGAGAAAGGCCGTGAACCACAGAATGTATTGATATGTTTTGTGTTTCGGTTTCACAAGCTCCATATTGTAGCCTGGAGGGATGTGCTTACGGCTGACCCATCCAAACTGAGGACGAATTAAAAGAATAAAACCAAGCAGAAATCCTGTTATGAACCCTCCAATATGAGCAGAGCTATCCACGTGAGGAATGAGTCCAACCATCAAATTGATAGCAATTATAAATATGAGTGTCATGAGTGCTGCACACTGAAAAGAGTAGCTTCAAAATCATGGATAGGCATATAAATCGGCTAATCAGCATTTCTCCCATTTATATCACCTTATTTGCATAGATTGTCCAATTTGTAAGAAGCTCCGACAGCATAGCACCTAGCAAGCCGAAAAGTGCCCCTGATGCACCCACTGATATTTTTGTTCGAATAGAAAGACAAGACATCAAGCTTCCACCAATTCCAGAAAGCACATACAGCAATCCAATCTTCACTGCACAGGAAAGGCACCAACCTTTTAACTTAAAAAGTAAAATTGAAAACTTCAATTGTCTGTGGGAACGACATCACTGGTTCATGTAAGATGTAAGGGAACGTAATAGAATAGTTTTACAATCTATCACAAATAAAAGGCCGCACATTATGAAGTTGCAAATAAACACCTTAAGGAGATGTTTACAAATAGTGAAGATGATGATATCACTGTACTTTTCCTTCAGGTCACCAAGACATCTACATTTCTGAGCAACGTCGTTGCATAATTATTTTGGCATCACACTACTACCATGTTGATAATAACGATTAATCAAATGATTTTAATTAGTAAAGCAGCTCGTGTAGATGTGTTGCAACTCTCACCAAATCCAAATTCCTGCTCGAGGCGAACGCCTATGAACAGAAGGCTCAGCATATTAGCAAATAGGTGGATGACTCCAGCATGCAACCAGATGCAGGAGATGAGTCGCCACCCTTCACCGTCTAGGACAACTTTGTCATAGTCCAGAGCTCCCAATGCATCAAGCCTGTTTATAAAGTTAGAAGGGAAGTGAACTGTACGGAAAACGCTGCAAGAATGCCAATAAATATTGAAAATGCAAATAGCGCCTAACAATCATGTAGTCAAGAAATCGCACAAGTGCAAAGAACATAAACATTGATACATTTCCAAAGTAAGAACAACAACAAAAGCAGAAACGGAAACATGAGAAGAGACGGACGTGTTGGGAGAGGGACCGAGGAGAGGGTTGACAGACAGGGGCTCGAAGGCGAAGGGGCCGAGGGAGAGGAACATGCAGGGGGAGCCGAGGGGATGGCGGTGAGCGGGGCAGTCGTTGACGTACAAGCTGTAGGCGAAGGAGACGATGTTGACGAGGACGAAGGAGGGCATGAGCCAGGAAATCCACAGCTCTTGCCTCACCGGCGGCGGCGGCTGATTGTCGTACGGCGTCACCCATGCCCTCCCTGAGCCTACCTCTACGTCCGTCGCCGACGACGGCTGGTGCTTCTTCCCCATGAATCAATCTCAAGCTTCTTCTTTTCTTGTCCTGTTTCTTTTCCCAGTCCTCACTCTTCCACTTTCTTCTCCTGAAACCTCGCGGACGGTGGCGACCGCCAGGAGAGAGAGGAACGCAAATTGTTGTAATAAGAATTGGTGGTGGCCCACCGCGGTAAACGGAAAAAAAACGGATGATACACTTCTTAACCATTTTTAAATAGTATTTTATAGCAAAATTTTAAAATACAGAGAAAAAAGGAGATTATAATCAACAAATAATAATGAACTGTGTTAGATGATATAGATGATTTCCTTTTTAAAGTTAATTTTTTAAAAAAGATTTAATGGGTATGCCTTGCTCCCTACGTCCTCAGTCCTCATATGTAGGATTTACGGCGGATGAATAAATGTCGAATTGAGCACAGTTCAACAGCCGAGAGGCGAAGTGCTTTGACTAACCCGAGGCGTCGTCCGTCCATCCATGGGCAAGATTTGATCTCTATTTCGTCACCAGCAGTCCAAGGCCTCTCGTCCCCGCGACGGGGGATCCGGGGACGAGATGGAGCGCATGTTCCGCAAGTTCGACGCAGCCTTGTCCAAGCTGGAGGGAGCCTCGGTCACCCGGCCTCCCCGGAGGAGGTCGCCCGCATGATGGCCGACGTCAACGGAGAGGACTTCATCAGCCTTGCGGAGTTCACTGACCTCAATGCCTTCAACGCCCGCGGGGAGGCAAACGCCAACAGGGACCTCCGCTGCGCCTTCTCGGTGTTCGACCTCGATCGGAACAGCGTGATCTCGCCGGAGGAGCTGGCACCGCTGATGAGGGGGATCGGGGAGGCGTGGTGCACCGCGACAACGAGGCGACTTCAATAGTGAGGCGAGATGAAGGAGAGAGATTACACAGGTTTCATCTTAATTCTTAACTGAACCGGTCGTTAAACCATGTTGAAACGGACATATTGTAACAGTGAATCGCATGTTTTTATGCATCGTAGATTCTTCATCCGGTGGCTGCGGATGTAGCACGACCATTATTTTTTTTTTTAAATTATCTTTAGCTTATCTAAGTTAACATGAGATCTTAAATACAGATTTACACAAAATGAGCCGTTCCTACATACGTGTGTGTACATATACCCGACTTTCTCATTACTTGTTGGACATGGTACAAAATGTTTACTTAATTAAGTCAAGATATACAAGTCTCGCTCCAATAAAATGATACAGGCACTACATGCATAATAATTCTCATGTATTTAGTTTTTCCTTTTCCTTTTTCCTTCCTCTATGTTATCGTAATTTCACAAAATGGTAAGCCCCGGCACCACAAATAGCGCCTAAAATAGGAGCAGTCATATAGATCCAAATCTGCTTGTAATTTCCCGTCGCAATCGCCGGCCCCAATGTCCTCACTGGATTCATCGATGCCCCGGTAGATTTCCTGCATGCACGCATCAATCAGAACCAATAGCAACACAGAACACTTATATTAAATATTAATCATCATTACATGAATGCAAATAAGTTGTGTTTTTTCACGAAATCGGGTTAACTCACCCAGCTACAAGAATGTTCATCAAGACAGTTGCTCCAACTGCTATTCCAGTCATTTCCTTCACCTATATAATTAATCCATCATAATATTCTTAACATTGATGTAAAATGACAACAAAACTTACAATTTTTTTAAAGAACAATGTGTGATTAATTTTCAAAAAAACTTTGCGTGCGTTCGGAATGTGAAGACTAAAGAGTTAGAGCAGCGCTTACTGCTCTGGTATCTGTGGCGACGCCGGCGATCACGAACATGAGGGCGAAGGTGACGATGAACTCGAGGAAGAACGCCTGACCCGCGCCGATGGAAGGGACGGTAACTCCGCCGGAGTGGAAAGGTTGGAAGATGCCCTTGAGGGCGAAGGAGGCGGCGACGGACCCCAGCACTTGAGCCGCGACGTAGCCGGGGACGTCCGCCCACGGCAACTGCTGGAAGACGGCGAAGGCCACGGTGACGGAAGGGTTGAGGTGCGCCCCCGATATGTGGCCGATGGAGAGGATGACGACAGCGACCGCAAGGCCGGCGGAGGCCGCGGCGCCGAGAAGCGTCGCCGCTCCGCCGTACTTGTCGTTCACTATCGGCGTCGCCGCTGCGCTAAATATTAGAATGAAGGTCCCGATGAACTCCGCCACCACCTGATGATTTGGAAAGAGAATGTTTTTTCTTTTTTGCTTAAATGCAAAATCATTTGTTGCCTATTTTCGTTTTCTTAACAAAAACAGTTTCCAATTAAAATTTCTATCTTCTTGAGAAAAGAAACTAAAATGGATAAACGAGTGAATTTGATAATGAGAGTAGTAAATACCATTTAGGAAACAAATATGCTCAAACTTTTACTTTTGTGGCCATGCATTAAGTTTATGGTCATGTTCCTGATTGAGTTTTTAATCTCATTTTTCTTTTCTCATGTCATCCAAATAAAATTAACTATCCTCCTTCATTCATTTTCACTCTCTTCCCATCCCTCCCTCCCCCCCCCCCCCCCTTCAAATTCATTATTATTATCATTTAATTAATTTGCATCTTTTTTATAATGAGTGAAGCTTCCAATATAAATATTTTACATACATATTTCCACAAGCGAAAATAAGATGTTTACCATTTGATGTCAACTCCAAATAAATAAACTTTGTTATAACACACTTGGATATATTTTTTCCAACATTTTTGCGCTAACAAGAGACAAGTCGAAAGTGCTAGAGCTGTTTCCTTCTTGCCTATCACAAAGGCTATTGATGCTTAGAATAAATAGCTACAGTAATCCTAGGAAATAAACTTAAAACTTTTCTTATCTAAAATACAAACCGTGATCTAAATTTAGGTGACAATCAGAACATGGTCCTATGTGAAGTGTCCATCAATTTATGAAGAGATTTTTTAGCTCAATTCTAACATATTTATATAATCTTTATTTCTAACTTCCCTTACCAAGCCCTTGGTAAACGGGAAAAAAGGCTTGAATTGGTCCAAGAACACTAGTAACAGAAATGGCTTCAAGATCCCAATTTTTCTTTCTAATGGAACGAACATATAGTACATAAACAAACAAGAGTAGACATCCATGCATGCATCCAAAGTGCTATTCAGAGGCTACACGAATCCAAGTGCATACTGGCTACTGCTATTACCTTCTTAGCATAGTTCACGTTGGACAGCCACAACTTGCAGAAGCTCCGACAACTCATCGAGGTGCATGGTACGAAAAGGCAGTTGGGCGGCGCCGGCGCCGCCCCTCCCCGCTCGTCGACTGTAAGTGAACCGATCCTGGTCGACGTGAACATCGGCGTCACAGGCAAAACTTGCATGGCGGCCGACGTCGTCGTCGGAGACGCAGACATCTTCTCGTTCGATGGCGGGGGGAGAGAGAGAGACGAAGCCAGGAAGGTCAATGACTTCTATCTATGCATATATAACGACAGCTGAAGTGTTCTATCAGCTTGGAGATGTCATGGATTATTGATTTAAGATTCAAATGGAAAAAGAGTTAATTTTGATTTTTTTTGAAAATTTTAATTTAGTGTTCTCGATCGAACGTTGAATTAGTCCATTCAAAGGCGTTTGAGAAATTCTTAAAACGCTATTTGTTTCAAAAGAAATAATTAATTGACTTATGGTACATGGAGTTGCAGAGGAACAAGTTCTTTTGTTCCTTGCAGATAAATAGATAAGGGAATAATTGAAAAATCATCAAAGAACAATGTCAACTTCCCAAATAGCCCTGAAAAAGTAGCCCCAAAATTTTGCCGTCCAAAAAATATATTTATCTTGCGTTTTGTTTTGAGAATAAACAAGAAAGGAGGGAAATGTCTAGGCGATGACCTCTGTCTCATTTTTTATAATATCAATGTTTTATTAGTTGTACGTAAAGATGCTCCATCTGCCTGGGATGCCATTCAAGTGGGCATTATGCAAATCTACAACTCAAACTTTTTGTATTAAAAAAAATGTGGTATCCCTCTTATAATTTGATTAACGTCGCTAACAACAAACAAGTTGAACTAATCAAATTATTTTTCAGTCAATATGCCAGAGGTTACTTTTTGTTGGGGCGGCTAAATTGAAAAAAAACATTGGAAATTTTTATCGTCAAAAGCACTTAAATGCGTTTACAATACATCCAGCGCAAGCAATATTTCTCGTTAACAATCATAAATCAAATTCGCCCTTTAATTCATAAAATCAAATTTGTGCTTGTGTGTAGATCGGAAAGAAAACTCATGGCAGCGAAACTAGCTGGCATATTTTGATTATAATAATCAGATTATTCAATGGTCAGCGATCATAATTATGTGCACTAATTAGTTTATTTGTTGTAACACAACTACAACAATCTGTTTGTGATGTATAAAGCGAATAAGCGGTGCTCCCTATTTTAAATAGTACGTTCCCAAGAGTATTTTTATTTATTATAATAGTCCCATATAAAATAATTGCTGACATCGAGAAAGTCTATGATCATTAATCTGATCACCAGATTTATTTGTAAGAAAGAATAAGGGGAAACGGTGTTAAGATATTGTCCGGTTCTATATAGTTAATTAATTGATCCCCTCGTCTTGCACTCATTCTTCTGGCACAAATTGTTGATGTGCATTAAGTTGATAGCATAGCATATTATATTATATTATTATACATTTAAAAGGTCTTCTCCACGTCTCCTTGTTGATAACATTCCTACTTCCTAGCCACAATTGTATACCTTTCTTATCCCATTATATCACGTAGTCACATTATCATCTTCCATGCTTATGCTACAAGTTTTTCTTTTTCTGTGTTGCTTTCATTTTCTTTTTTGAGGTGACGAGTGAAACAACATTATACTCGGTTTTGATGCCAATGAATTGTTAGGAACTGGAAGGACACAGGAACAAGAAACCTCTTCCAAGTAAGAGTTGGAGTTCAACACTGTCATGGTCATGACTTAACCCTTTTGCAGTCAGTTCTATTATGATATATTGGAACACGAAAGCTGGCCACATCGCTTTAATTTTGATTCCCGAAGGTGTCAAGATATTAGAACTCAGTACTAATTAATGCTTCATGATAAAAAAATATAATGCACATTTTGGACACGTGGATGATTGGTAAGAAACATACTAAAACACATGGTAATTAAATGAGATTGGTAATATATGGTTAGAGTCATTGTGATCATCACAGTCTAAACAGCTTTGCTTAAATCATTAAAAAATTCATACCTACGCTTCATAGTATATGGTCCGCCAACCCGCAGTTGAAAATATATCCAGTTGAACAACTGGACAAGGAAATGGAAATAAACAACACAACCCACCAGATGAATACAAAAAAAAAACACGAAGAGGAGATACAGCAGCAAGAAACATTTTTTTCCAAATGGTTAAATAATCTGTACATTACTGTCAGTTTCACGTTCCTAGTAGTAAGTATAAAACATCTCTATCGAATAACCCGGAAACACTTGCGCTATCTATTACCTCATGGACAAATCTGGCCTGCTTGTATAGTACCCTTGTGCGCTTATGAGCTGATGTGCATCCTAGACATGCGTCTCACGAACCAGCTCACATTGGGGATATAATGGCAAATTTCTGGCAATCGTGGCTCAAATGAAGTAGAACCAGTCCCCTCAAAAAAAAAGCAGAACCAGGAAAGAATAAGAGAAATTTTTTCATGAACCTATAAATTGTCATCAGATGTGCAAACCTCAGTTGTAATACCATCAAGAACAATATCAGCTGGATCACCTATCCACAATCTTCCATCCCTCCACTTGAACCGGATTCTCAGTTTCCCATTTGCATCCACTCCCATTATCTCACCTCTACTTGCAGATGTCTCCATTCCCCATCCCCATCTCGGCATCGCCAGCCCTGGTTTTATTTTTACCTTGTCACCCACCTTGAATGCTCTTACTTTCTCAACCTCCCACTCTTTGCACACCCATAGTCTTTCTCTGAAACAGAAAGCAATCCATATCTCACCATCCTCCATCCTGTGAACCACTCCTATACTGGTGTGTGTCACATCTCCCCACTGGTAAGTTGGCGTTGCTATGTCTTCCCTAACCTTCACCCAATCTCCAACTTGCACTGCCTCCTCTTCCTCCACTCTATCCACCTCAGCCGGATCCATCATCCACGCTTTAGATCCTGCCGGTGTGTATATTCTAAGTTTCCCATCTGAATCTATAGACGATATAGTTCCAATGCTGTCATGGTTGTGATTGGACCACCCAAACCGTGGTTGCTTCACACTTTTTTTAATCCTCACTCGTTGCCCAACATCAAGTATACCTGTTTGTTCAAGGTGGTTAGCTGGTCCTACCCATCTCTCTTGCTCGCCACAAAATGCAACTTGCACCTTTTCATCCCAGTCGTCTCCGTCATACCCTAAACCATGAACCACGCCTATGCTTCCAGGTCGAAGGGATTTCCAGCTGTTGGCCACATCTTTAAGCTTAACCCAATCACCAACCTCAAACATCTCCATCTTTTCAAGGTCTGCAGGATCCCCCCGCCAAAGTCCCAGCACACCGGAGAAGGCTACCCTCACTTCACAATCTGCATGCACACCAATTATTATACCCTTCGAATCAGGCTGAGCATCACGCCAACCCCATCTTGGCTCAGCAATACCTGCACGAAAGCAGACATAGTCCCCTATTTTCAAGCTTGGAACCTTCTCCACATCCATGTAATGAGTCATCCACTTTCCTTTTCTAGAACATGCAGCCAATTCCAAGTATCCAGACTCTTGTATGCTGTGCACCACAGCAATACTTTCTTTTCCAATATTATTCCAGTCATATGTTGGTCTGGCCCCAATGTTTGGCTTCAGGCGAACCCAGTCTCCAACTTCAAAGCCTGAGAGTCTCTCAGAATCACCAGGGGCAACTTTCCAGAAACTACTCCTACCAGAAACTCTAACCTGCATAAAACAAAGTGGAGACACTCGTAAGCAAACAATCCACTCAAATACAAATTACCAACAACAATCATGTCAGCTTACATTCAAAGTACCATCCATATCTATTTTTGCTATTGTCCCAATAGTTGCTGCAGATTCATTTGACCATCCTAGTCGTGGTTGAGATACTGATGGCACGATATGAATTTTTTCTCCAATTTCAAATGGTTGCACCTTCTCTAAATCTGCTACTGAACAATTGAAAGGCTTGCTCCTAAAACAGTAGGCAACACCCACATCTCCATCATCTTCAAGGCTATGGATTATCCCAATACTATTTCGCGTCACATCTTCCCATCCATACTTGGGAGAAGGCACTGAACCTTTTACCCTGACCCAGTCTCCAACCTGTATATCCAATTTATGGTAAAATTATGTCAGAAATGAAACTATAAGAAGGAGCATGCTATTCTCAACAAAAAAAAGGGACAAAAAATAGGACATACCATGAATTTTTCCACCTTTTCCATGTCAGAAGGATCGGCTTGCCAAGATGTTGATCGATTTGGAATTTCAATTACGAGTAGACCATCGGTCTCGATCTCAGTTATTTTTCCTACACTGTGATGAGTCTCACCGCCCCAGGCATATCTGGGTTCTGCAACAGATCTCTTAACACACACCTGATCACCAATCTTTTGCAACAAAGTGAAAAGAGTCAAGGATGAAATCTTAAAAATCAATAAAACTAAAATTTGTATATATAGTTCATACAAATGCATATTGAGACACCTAAAATAAATTGCATGTGAAATACCTTGAAGGGCTCAACAGGTTCAACTTCCTCAGGCTCACAATGCCATGGTGTAGGCAAATAGCAGAGGCCCAGCAAAAGGCTACTATCTGGCCTGATGTAATACACTATCCCGATGCTCCCAGGAGCCACAGCTTCCATGCCATGTATGGCAGACATAAGCGCAGGGCGAACTCGAACCCAATCGCCAACCTTAAATTCTTCAACCCTTTCCATTTCAGAAGGATCAGCTCTCCAGCCTCTAGATGCTCCAGGAAAACCAACTCTTAATATCCCATCATCATCAACACATAGAACAGTTCCAATACTATCTCGAGATTGACCACGCCATCCAAACCTGATTGTCAGAAAATCATGAAAATCAACTTTGCAAAGATGATAATCAACGAAGTTGTATTAACTAAAGAAGTTGGATTACGCCAACAATATCTTGTTTTTGAGACGCATGGAAGAAAGGGGCAAATATAAGTTGGATGCAGGAAGCCACTCTGTATGATAGTGCTATGAGAAAACAAGAAAGCTATACCTGGGTTCTTTAACATCACACTTCAGCTTCACATGTTGTCCCCTGTCTAAAGGAATCACTTTCAACACTTCATTCGCCAAGACATGAGCTTCGCCAGAGCAAAACGAAACAATGAGGTCGCCATTATCCATGACAGTTTGTACAAAGCCTATACTTTTATGACTTGCACCTTGCCAACCATATGTCGGATCTGTGATGGTTCTTTTGAATTTCACCCAATCTCCAACTTGATAGCTATGAAATTGAATGATATAGAATGATCATCCCTGAAGTCAATAGGCATAACAAGGGCAATAATCTTAAAAGGAATATAGTTGAAAACTCGAGACATAAGCATACATGGTAGGAGAGAGATGAACTCCTATATCAACAAGTGCTTCTATCAGCTCCTCTGAGATCCATTCTCGAGGTAGGGCTTCAAGAAAATCACGCAGTGTCCATCCCCTGTTTTGAACTGATAATTAAGGTGGAGAAGAATATTTCTAAAAGGTAAGTGTAAAACAGCATAGACTTCCAAAGCAGAATTCAGCATCACGTTTAAAGACAAATATTTCCATCAATAGGAAAAGTGTATTATTTATTACTTCAAAAAAAATAATTTGTTTTGAGGAAGAGAAGATAATTAACCAGGCTGATAGCCATCCACATCCATTTTATTTTATTCATTCATTAAAGAAGACGGATTACAAGATAACAATACAAGGTAAATAAAATGTACTATTAACTAATTATATTGTATCAAAGTACTATATGAAAGGACAAACAAGTTGACAATAAAGGTTGCCTACAAATTCAGCATGGCCATGGGGTACTAGGCCGTTCTAAGGTAACAAAAACACAGACAACCTTCAACAGGGATGGATCTATGTGTAAAAGGGACTTTTTTTATAGGATGTGACTATTGTCGCTCCAATCTATTAGACAACAGTAAAAACATCCACTAGTAATAGGATGAAGCGACAATAGTATTTTTTGGAGGGACAATAGAAACCTTATCTTTTTCAAATACTATACTGTTATGTTTAAAATATATATATATATATATTCTTAATAATCAGTAACGGGTCCCCCAAATAAATTTCAAGTCATCAAATGAAGTTTAGTAATATAATTTTACTTCTAAAAATATTAATTTATTATGTTTCATTAATTACTTTACAGTTTAATATTTTTTATTATAATTTGACCCCTCCCAAAATAGTTTCTGGTTCATCCCTGACCTTGAATCACTTGCCCAGAATCAATATTTTCACAAAGCTCACAAATGATCTTATATCACATAGGATTCCCATTTCTTTTCTTTTTTTTTTTTTTGAGGAGGAAAAGGATGACTACCGGGTTTGGTTGCCATCCGTTTGTGTGTGTATAAAACTTAAAGGAAGATTCTCATTTCTTCTATTTTCATTCCATTAAATTCAATGTACGCCTTCACCCATCATTATGTAACCAAATCTAATTAACAAAAACTGAAGAAATGGGATGACACCCTAACTTGGTGTTCATCCTTTTCCTCAAAAAACTGAAGAAATAAGAAATTAAAACAGTGCAGTAATCTTCATCAAAACCTAAATCCCAACAAAGATAACAAGGAGTTAAATACCCTGAAACCCCCAAAAAACAAAAGAACCCAACATAGTAGCCTATCAACCTAAAGATAAAAAGAACTTCATCCTGTGACACTTGGGTTCATAGCGAACAAGTAGAGGCCATCTTACACCAGTGTCTCATACATTTGCCATGAGTACATACTACATATGGTTGGTACAAAAAACCTCAGAAAATTTAATATCATTCACAATGTAACTGAAGGAATTTCTTTATATTGGAATTTGTAAAGGAAGATTCTCATTTCTTCGTGTAACACGCCTTCACCCATTGTTATGTGACCAAATCTAATTAACAAAATTTGAAGAAATGGGATGACACCCTAATTTGGTGTTCATCCTTTTCCTCAAAAAAAAAAATTTAAGAAATAAGAAACTAAAACAGTGCATTAATCTTCCAAGCCTGAATCCCAACAAAGATAACAAGGAGTTAAATACCCTGAAATCCCAAAAAAAAAAAACAAAAGAACCCAACATAGTAGCCTATCAACCTAAAGATAAAAAGAACTTCGTCCTGTGACACTTTGGGTTCATAGTGAACAAGTAGAGGTCATCTTACACCAGTGTCTGATACATCTGCCATGAGTACGTACCACATATGATTGGTACAAAAAACCTCAGAAAAATTAATATTCTTCACAATGTAACTGAAGGAATTTCTTTATATTGGAATTTGTAAAACACAACATAGTAACAGTACCACAGCTTTTCAAAAAAAAAAATAATATCAGTAGGCACCAGTGAAGAAATATGCTTATGAACATAAAAGACTAATTTTCAGATGGAAAACTACAGGAAAAGTTTGTCATATTAATTAGAAGACATCTTTAAATGTTTGTACTTTGTTATAACATTCATGACACTAATATATTTAGATGTGCCAGTTGTACAACTGACATGCAAAGGAATGTAAAAGACTTGGTTTAGTACAATCAAGTCTAATCTCTTTGCATATCTATATGAAGTTCTATATAGGCATTAACATGAAAAGGAAATATTGGGAACATCAGTAAAAACCCATGATAAATTCCCCTTATGGAGATAAAGAAAATGTCATAACAAAAAGCTGAAGGCATGATATGACTTGTCTAGATACTTAATAGTCATCAAAACTACGTGTACTTAAATTTTCAAATGTGTTCTGTACCACTGCTATCCAAGGGCATACCTAGTGTAAATGTGTTATACCATAGACATTATATGAGATTTATCAATCCCATCTTCTAGTGTTGTACTTGCCTGTGGTTTCGCACATCAACAGCAGGAGATGGGTACTGCAGCATTATGACAATCCAATTAAGATTTTCACGTATCATTTTTGCTGCATCAGCTGCTATATGAAAAGCATTATCTCCATCATCATCCTAATGCACAACAAATATCAATATGCAAAACAATAAACAATGGATACAATCTTAGCATATTCATTTTATGAAGACTTCGAGATTAAACAGACATGTATAAGTAGGAGACACGAACACATTACAAAAAATCAAAATCAAAACAAGGATATTGGTGAATTTTGAGAGAAAACAACTAAATATCAAGAAAAAGAAATATTACAAAGAAAATAGAAAATTTCAAACATACAATAAGGTGACTGATTATTCATCCAATTTCCTTTTCGAGGGTATTCACACCTTTCTCACCTTTTACTTTTTGGTTCTACATACACATTTTTACATTTTTTACGATGTACACACTTGTATATCATGGCGATCTTTTGGGTATAATATAAAATGGATGACTACCAAACCACACTAGTCTTTCCTTTCCTTGAAAACAAAAAAGGAACTGCACTCTAGTAGCGGCCTACCAATACATTTGGAGATCACTACTCGCTCTCAAAGTAAAGGTTTTTGTTGGCTAATGAGAAGTCGGATCATGACTAAATTCTACAAAGAGAGGTTGACATGAACACCCCGTGCCCTCTGTGAGGTTTGGAGGACATTACCCTCCTCTTCTTTTAGTGCTCTATTGTGTCAATGGTTTCGAAAAGGATGGGCCATAACACTTGAACATTTATGGACATCATTATAGGCCCTCGCCAAGAGAGGAGCCACCAGGAATGAAGAACACCAGGGTTGGGAACTCTTGCAGTCACTTGAGCCATCTCACTGCAACGCAACCACATTATTTTTTAGGGAACATAGGTGCTATGTTAAGAACATTGTACAGCATATCTCTTTTTTTTTACTAAAGAATGGTGGGAATAGGAAGTTCAACCTCTATTTTCATTTTTCTTACTTTTGCATCTTCTGTTTATCTATAGCACCACAGCTAAAATCTACTGTTTTACGGTTCCTTCAATACATTCCAGACTGCTATTTGTATGAGTAAGCATTGAAGACATCCTTTCTTCTTCAGAAGATGCAGTCATGCTTTCCTTGAAAAAACTATTTGTATGAGTAAGCAACACGGGGTGCATAAGAAAATTCATTGCTTAAACTTGGAAGTCAATTGTGTTGCTCCGCTCACTTATTCTTCGGATGCATTCTCTTGGTTGGTGGTTCATCCCTTAGCCGGAGGCATTTTAGCAGTCCCTCAAAGACCTCGGCAGCCAGAGACAACTTTGGAGAGCACCACTGGCGACTTTTCTAGTCGGTGCCGGGGCCATTTGGCTTCAATGCAACCGGGCCATCTTTTGTGGGGAGAGAGGTCAGGTGAACACTATTGTACATCATAGTTCTTTTCTTCTTCACGAGTCGGGATTTGGGTAATGGATGTACTTTTCCTCCTCTTGCTTGCTCTCTCCTTGAGAGTTTACACTTGTACATTTTCCACATCATAGTGATATATATTAGAATGACACCCTAATTTGGTGTTCATCCTTTTCCTCCTCAAAAGAAAATTCACAATATAATACCTAGTGAAGTTTTGCACTCAAATAATTATCAATTCATCAGTGACTAACATTCGAACTGAAAGAACATTATAAACTAAAACAACAAATGTTAAAAGGTACCTGTAAATTACAGTCTGCTCCAGCAGATAAAAGCAAACCAATACATGAATTTGCACCTCTGTTTAAAGCAACATGGAGAGGAATTGTATTTTGTTCATTCCGTATGTTAACATCAACTCCAGCATCCAAGATTATCTAATCATGAAAGAAACTAATGTCAAAAGTGCATGTTGGGCTTTTTTGTGAGAGGACTCTCAATAACATATTATGTTATCAATATATAAGATAGATTGCGGATCTAGAAAAGGCGAAAAAGAAAGTGCTTCACTTAATTTGACCAGGTTACCTTAACCAACTCGGCGTCATTAATCATTGCTGCTGTATGCAAAGGAGTACGGTAATGCGATTCATCTTGAACTGTTGCATCTGCACCAGCAGCAAGCAGTATCCTGACTAATTCCCTACCCTCTGTCAAAGAGTTTCAGTGGACAGAGACTGAGCATTTGTGCAGTATTTTAGTAGCAACGCAATCATATATGCAACTAGGATAGCATAAAAGTTTTTCATTTAAATAAAGAAGATCAAGGTTCACTCGAGTTCCCCAAAAAAGGAACAAAAAAGTTTCCCTTTGGGAAATAAAAGCAATTTAGCACAAAGAATTAGAATTTTTTTCCAAGAAACTAATCCATGGATGTCTTCATTGTATCATTCATAATTGTTCAATCTTATAAATGAAATTGAGCATACACCCGTCACTCATAGTAACAAACTTATACCTAATAACACGCAAACTGCATTACTATAATGCATACACATGTAGGATTGCCAAGGCACCTAAATTGGAGGCCGACTTCACATACCTATCTTGAGACCATACCAAACTTAGTAGCACCAAGAGAGTCGAGCATGATGAACTTCTCCAAAACGTTCTGAATTTTTCTTGCCCTCATTTTCAGTCAAGGAGTTTATTGCATTCTCAAGCCAATTGGTGCTACACCTACCTTACCAAGAGACTATATCCTCTTTAATCATCAAGCCCGTCAGTTTCCTCTAAGATGCTATCTCATGAAGAGCATGAAGTACTTTTTTTAGAGAGAAAGAAGGATGACAACCGAAAGTTGTAGTTGCCATCCAGGTATATATATAGCTGTGAAAATAAGCATCATGTACAAGTGGAAAAAGAGGGAGGGCTGCACAATCCCTAACCAAAGCCCCACTCCCGAAGAAGAAAGGAAGCATGAAATACAATGCTCTCAACCGTGCCCTGCTCCCCACAAAAAATGATCCAGTTACGCTGGCCCAGGTACCAGCCAAAAAAGATGCCAGCAGTGCTCTCCACCTCAATCGCTGTCTAGCCAAACCATGAAACGAATGCCAAAAGGACTCAGCTGCTGAGGTGAAGCTCCCAAGTGCCCATCTGCGTCCAAACCTCTCGGGCATGCAATTAAAAAAGAGGTGATCAATGTCCTCCTCCGCCTCACCACACATGGGCAAGAGACATCAGCGTGGGGCGCCCACGTCGCCCTATAAACTCTGGTGAGGAGTCTACCGCACCGCAAAAGCCAAACAACGATCTTGACTTTTAAGGGCACCCGGGAGCATCAAATAAGTCTGCAGTCTCCCCTGAAGGAGTCCGAGGATGAAAGGATAGGAAGAAAATGGAGAAACAGGCTGCGCACTGAGAAGGCCTCCCACCCACCCGTCGGACATGGAAGGGTCTGGCCGAAAAAGTGTCAGCCGCTGTAGTAACTCCTGGAACTCTGAAAAGCATTGATAGTGGGGAGCTGGAGAGGGGAGTTCATGAGCCAGGGCTTCGCCAGGCTCCGACCACGTCTACGCCACTGTCGCATGAGGATACATGGCCAAGGCCTGAAGAGGAGGGAGAGATGCCACTAGAGGTCCCCCAGGCAGCCACTCCTGCTGCCAGAAGAAGAAAGCCTCCCCAGATCCAAGAGAAGGCACCATAAAAGGGCGGACCAATTGGCCGCCACGCCACGCCTCTGCTTCATGGGCAGAGGTGCTCGCCGGTCGCCCGCCATCATCGCCTCAATCGTCAGCCGTCCGGTCAAACCCCGGCCTGACGCAACAGGTGCGGATGGCACGTGACAGCCGTATGCCATTTCAAACCAGCATCCCAGAGGGCACTAGCAAGAGACATGGCCTTACACCAGCCCCTACAGTGCATGCTAACCCACCTTAGGGGCAACCACAAGAAACGTCCGGCACCGCCACCATCGGAGGGACAGCAGTCGCCCACGCATTCATCGCCGCTACTGCAGTCAGTGAGTCAATGCCGTCCATACAGTCATCGATGCCGCTGCCCCAGCAGCCCGTGGCTGGGGGTGCACCGCCAGACTCGCTGGCTACCGAGGACAGGGATGATGGGGTGCCCCTCCTCGCTGGGTCGTTGGATGAGGAGATTCGTCTAGTTACGGAGGCTGCTGGCTTCCGCCACACAAGTCGGTGACCCCGGGCAAGAGGAGAGGCCTTTCAGCATGGCGATGCTAAACCCATGGAGGGTGAAGGCTGAGTGGACGAAGCACTCGATGATTGTTTGGGTCTCCAGGGCTTCCTCATCACCGGAAGGCTGTTTTCATAAGTGACCCGGAGGTTGTGCGGCGATCACTTCGGGGTTCAGCACAACAGAGATCGAGGTGGAGGATGCCATTGGTGATCACTTTTGGATGGGGACAGAGACCTGGTGAATTTTTTGGTACGCTTTTGTTTTGTGCTTGGGGAGAGAGACCTGGAGAATTTTTTGGTACTCCTTTGTGTTTTGCTTGGGGAGAGAGACCTGGTGAATCCTTTGTACTCAGCACCTTTTTTGGGGATATTTTCCTCTTGTTGGTGCTCTCCCTTTGAGAGCCTACACTTGTACAAGTCTTCCATTCCATAGTTATATATATTTGGATGACAACCACACACCCGGTGGTCATCATTTTTCTCCTCAAAAAAAAAATCTAAAACCCATGCATGTATTTATAACATGCAAAGATAGTTACAATAACTACACAAAACTACAAATATAACTAACCACTATTTAATTAACCTGTCACTATCTAATACAAAGTGGTGTACCGCCATACATGCGGCCTAACATATGGAGAATTCTATTGGTAAGTTGTGAATGATGTTTTCCTTTCTTGTCATTCTCTTTAGTTTCTGATCATTTAATAGAATTAGTTGTTCTTCGTTCTCTTTATCTTCTCTGACATGGTTCAAGCTTAAATATCTGTTGGACATTCATGAACCATTGAGTCCTTGACTATCAAACTGGTGCTTAAGAAATGGGTGTAATCAATATTTCTTGTGGCTCAGACATAAAGAAACTACTTTCTGATCTATCGTTTCCTTGGATTTTTTATTTTTTATATGCGTGAAATTTAAAAGATATTATGTGTTTTCATTAAGATGTTATATGCTTAAGTCATAAATATTTATATGCATGTTTTTGGAACTATGTTGTATTCTTATGTTTTAACTGACTTGAACGCGGCACTTCTCTTGTTATTGAACTAGTTCTTTTTTATTTTCATTATCTATTAGCTTAACTCCGCCTATGTTTTATAGTCGGTCCTAAGCCCGGATAAAGGAGGAGGGTTGTGTTAGGTCCCGACAGCCAGCGTAAAACCATGTCGAATCTCATGAACATGGATCAACGAAATGTCGTATGATCCATGTAGCCGACCCCACCTAGTGGGATAAGGCTTTGTTGTTGTTGTTGTATCTAATACAAAGTGGTATCTTATCAGTACACCCCTCCTAAAATTTCGCCTTGTCCTCAAGGCGGAGAAAAGAAAATTAATAATAATATTCTGCAGGTGCAGTTGAAGCCTCTAAACTTTATTAACTCCATCTTTGGGCCAAGAGAAGAATCTTTGAACCAATATGAACTTCCGACTTTTCTTCTTATGGAATGAGCTTTCACTTGTAATATGGAAAGCTGATTTCTCCTAAATGAATGTTGCTTCTTTGTGATTTGCTACTAAGATCTTTGAGGCTTTGATACAAACTGAAAATACAACTAAAATAAAACTAGGATAATTATTATTAATAGTAAAAGTGCAAGAATCTTAAACACAATTACTACTAATAACTTGTCAATTCGAGATGACAAATCTCCATGAGTCCGTATGGAGTGGACCAAACTCCAATTACCTAATTGGTAAACACATTTCAAAAGGCTCCTTTAAATCTAAAACCCATGCATGTATTTATAACATGCAAAGGTAGTTACAATAACTATAACAAAGCTACAAATATAATACAAAGTGGTATCTTTTAACTACCCACTATTTAATTAACCAGCCATTATCTAATACAAAGTGGAATCTTATCAGTACAACACTAATTTTTTAACCATATACTATGAGCAATATTAGAAGCGCTGTCAAGAGCCCAAACTCTCTTGTTGCCCTTAACCCAGCCGAATAAATTATCCAACACAATTAAGATGAAAAAGTATAAGAGTGAAAATGCATCTTCCAGAACAAATAAAATAAAGAAAAGAGGCAAAGTAGAATAACTTGATAGAAATTGTCTGAATGCTGCATTACATTTGGACTCTAACATAATGATGTTAATAAATACAAAAAACTTAGGCAAGTGTAAACTGAAAATGGCTATTTACCTGATTCATGATTTTTCTTGAGAGCTGCCGCCATACACAATGCTGTCCCAAAAGGACTCGGTATGTCTATTGCTTCTTTTATTTCTTCTTGAGATACCACTTCCGCCCACTTTTTCACAACATCTACATTCCATGTCTCAATGCATATATGCAACGGCCTGTCAGCAAGAAGGAACATGATTGAGAAGGCAGAAATTTTAAAATCACAAAAGAACCAAAAGTCATAGACCATGAAAATATGAATACTGAAGAAGACCCAATGTCATTAATATAGTATCATACTCTTTGAGACAGAATGAAAACCTGACAAGTGTGCTAGTATTTCACTAGTATTAAAACTATGGGTAAAATATGTGTTCGTTTCAAAAAAAGTGTACATGTGCGAATCAAAAGCTCAAAGTTCACATGTTATCCAATTGCCAAAAACCATATATTTGACTCACACAGTTTTTTTAGGGGGAATCAAATCACAGTTTTTTTAGGGGGAATCGACTCACACAGTTCTTGCCTAAATATAGATATGTCTTGCCCCAAAGAAAAAGTCTAATAATCTTTTAATGAGAGCACACTTACGTTTTCCCCTGTGCATTGGGTATACCCATTGATCTGCAGCCTCCATTTTCCAATATGACAACAGAGCAATCAGTGTACCTTTTGGCAATGGCTCTGTGCAGAACTGACTCACCCTCATCATCTACAGCATTCGGGTCTGCTCCTGCAGAAAGTAACTCCTGGGGAAATAAAAGAGGAGATTCAGATTAATTCATTTAGCTTATAAAACAAGGAATATGAAAGGAAAAAAATCATAAGCGACTTACACGCATGCATTCAGGTTCTCCATGAAAAGCACAAACATGAGCTAAATATGGACGACAACCCTCTCTTAGTCTGAAATTAACATTAGCTGATCTGCTTATAAGAGCCCGAAGACATTCTGGAGAACCAGCAGCTAAAGCAAAAACAATTGGTGGATCGCCATCTTTATCTAAGATATCGACATCTATCCCTTCGTACGACAAAATAGCTTCAACGAGTTCTACAGAACCTCGCCTGCATGCCAAATGCAGAGCAGTGTGTCCATCTGCATTGTATGCTTCTAAAAGGGAGCCAATTGAGCTGTTATTTCTATCTGATGCAGACTTTGCAAGAAGATCCCTTAAAATTATGGAGAAACAATTATGTTTATGCAAAGCCTTAACAGAGAAATAACTGGTAACAAGAAAGTAAAGCATCTGAGATACCTCACACCAGAAATATTTCCTTCAGATACTAGTTGATGTAAAATATTTGGACCATCATGAAGAACGTCTAAAACAGATGTGGGAGAAGGTTCAGTCACATTTGTTGTGCCCGCATTTGTGAACTCACTGGATTCAAACAAGTGAATTGATCATTTTAATCTATGCCTAAAGATATGATAAGTATTTAACGTTTTTTAGAAGATAAATATTAACATTGAGAAGACAGAAGAACATAAATTTTTTTTCTTTTTGAGGGTAAAGAAGAAGAACATAAACTTTATGAAGCAGCAGCTGGTTTTGTGAAATGCAAGGATCCAAACAAATTTGCTATTGCTCAAAAAACCCATATCTAAATGTGATTCACTTTTTTTACTTCATATTTAAGCTAATTAGAAACTGTCAATGCTTACTTGTCCGGACTTGCTGGAGGGCTCCGAGGAATTTCTTGTAAATGACGTAGAAATATTGCTAGCATTGCATGAAATGATGGCCGCTTTGAGGCTTTAAACTGTAGACACTCACCAATCATCTTCCAAAGCTCCCTAGGGATTCCCACACCTACTACACTAGCATATTGAGGTGGTAACTTCCGTGACTTAACAACAGAATGGTAAATTTCTTCTGCACTAAGTCCTGACCATCTGCATTAATGAATTATATTGTGAATAACATGCACAGAAGATGTGATTACAGGATTTAGATCACTTACGGGACAGAACCAGTACACATCTCAACAAGGGTGCAACCAAAGCTCCAAGCATCTGACTCGGGCGATATACCTATAGCATCGTCCCAAAAAAGATTCAGTGACTTCTTTAATGGTTCCCAAGCCTCTGGAGCCATGTAATGTGGACTAAGCATTGTACAGTCTAGACATGAATGCACATTTGAAGAGCATTCCTCAGGAACAGATCGAGCTTTGCGGCATGTAGGCTTCTTAAGAATAGCTGGGAGACCATAATCTGAGACCACTGCACAGCGATCGGCATCTAAAAGAAGATTTGATGGCTTCAAATTCATGCAAACAATGCCTGCAGCGTGGAGTTCTGCCACTCCACGGGCAATATCCGCACCATATCTGCAATTAACAAAGAATGTCTTATGCTCAAAACTCTAAAGCTTCTACATACTGTTAGCTGCAACAGAGTCTCTGCACAGGTAAGTATTTCATGACAATCATGATTACAGGAAGCATTCAAGGTTTTTTTTTTTTTTTTTGAGAAAAAGCATTTGAAGTTATTAACATTCTGTTCAGCCTGTGCCCAATAATACAAACTATTCCTGTTCTTTTTTGGGGGGCGAAAAGATGAATAGCTAACGGTTAGTCATCCAGGTATACATATAAGCCGTTCAAAAGGATGTACATGGGTGGAGGTGAGGGACAAAAAAGACCTCCCACCAGCACCCACCCACCCACCCCCCAACCCTCACTTTATAGTCAAAAAAAAGAATATGATATACAATAGATGGTAGTCATCCAAAGTTTCTCTCTGTAGCCAACAACAGTGATCCATTGAAACTAGTCATGCTTCACGATCTAAGAGGATCCAAATTCGACAGTATTTGTGTGGATCAGCACGAGGATAAGAAAGTGCCACAATATAATGGTTCTAACTTTAAGGTTGGCCCATCGAGAAGACAAACAATAAATTCACTCACATGTCCAGGTCCACCAAGGTCCAACTTTGGGGGCTTACAAGGACACAACTTCAAAAGCAAACCCAACACACAAAGGCATAGAATGGCCATATTTCCGAGATGCCAAGAATGGCCATCATGGTTACAGTTAATAAACAAAAATTGACGTGTGTAAACCAAACATAAACTAAAAGAAAACCTTTCCAACCTGTAAGTCAAAAATAGAAAGAATGAAGAAGAAAAAAGGATAGTCATCCCTTTTGCCCTCAAAAAAACAGAAGCAGCAGAAGGAGAAAATGTAAAAGGGTAAGAAACATGGCAAATTGGTCATGTTTATTATGCATAATTCAGACAAGATGGATATGGACAGATTGACACCACCAAATGCTTCCATGACGAAGGCAAATGTATTGAACCATTGACCCCAATGTTCAACGACGCATGTCATGTCATAAATTCAAAAGAGTTTCACAGCAAGAAAATCTGGCTGCAGAACTATGATTCAACTAAATTTATCATTAACTTTCCAAAAGAAAAAAAATCGTTTAGTCATCATTTCATACCTCAAAAGAAAAACTTCCCAAAAGAAAAGGGCATCTATAAAGTAATTAGATCGCATGTATGTCTGTTTTCCATCATCTTATAATGGTTAGATCGATGAATGAGAACTGTCACCTATGACTATAAATAGGAAGCACAAGGCATCATGTGTAGAAACCACCCAGGTATTCATGTTTCAGACGATTAAATTCTTCCTGAGTCCTTGGCTGCTCTCTTTTCTCCTTTCTCTTCTCACTTTTTTTTCTTCTTTACTACCTCTCCGAAAGGAGAAATGAATAGTCAAGCAAATATTATCTGAGTTTATTTGAGACGCAGCGAGCAGGAGCTATGGACAACTATCAAAGTGTAGGAGACAAGTCCAAGTTTAATATCCTCTTTAAACTCTGTTAACTTTTGGGCTTAGTCTTTAGTCTATGGAAAAATAGACAACGTACAGTAGACTTCCCTTTTTATACTGCACTTCTCTGTTTGTTTTGTTTCATTTGCTTTTTCTAGGGGTACTAGACTTTTTTTTAGCAAAAAAAGGATGACTACCAGAGTTGTGGTTGTCATCCAGTAATGTATATAAAACTATGAAGAAATGTACAGGTGTGGGCTCTTGAAGAGAGCAGCAAAAAGGTGACCAAGGTCACAAAAAAGCTAGCTAAAACCCCACTCTCTAATAAGAAATGAAATGTGATGTACAACGCGCTCAGGCTGCCATCGCTCTCCATAGAAAATGATCCTTTTGCGCTGAAGCCAAATGGCCCACGCACCGGCCAGAAGATCATCAATGGCGCTCGCCAACTCTGTCTCTGACGCAACATGCTCCAGAAGGTCTGCCACATGGACTCAGAATCTGATTAGCATTATGAGGTTCGGTCTACATCGCATAATATTTTTTTGAGGTTCTTTGCATAATATAAGTAGCATTATGTCCGTATCATTAGCATCTACCTGTTAGTGAGATTGTATAACCTCTTCCGAACAAGGTAAGATAACCAACAATCCTTCAGCATGACTGCAAAAAGGATAATTCTTTGCCCAATCCAAGACCACCGACGAGAAGGGATCTAATGGACGGTAAAAAATTGTCATGCCCCTCTGATAAATAAGAGGAACCATGCACAGTGTCCAAGAATTCCAAGAGAGGTGGAAACCATAGCACAAGAAACCAAAACTCCAAATGTCCTCCTCAAACCTTCTCAAAAAAAAAATGTCCTCCTCGAATGCATCACACGACTATCCACCAAGAGAGTAGATTTTCTTCCATTTTTTAGAGCAAAATACACGAACATACAAGACAGAATCCAATAGAGGATGACATACAACCCTACAGGTCAAATAGACCATGTACCATCTGTGCGACACATATCTCTTCTACAAGCTCGAGCATCTCAAAAAAAAAGCTCCAGCATAGGTGACATGTGGAAGTTGGAGATGAAATAATTGGGAACCAATACATGGACCTCAAAAAGATGAACCAACCTCAGAGAAGGTCTGCACCAATTAAAACAGCCCCACCCCTCCTCCAAATTAGCAGACGTGTCAATCTGATAACCACTGTCTCAAATAGGTGAAAGGTAAAGAGCTAATAGGGACTGAGTTCTGTAGCCATAAAACAGCATCATCTTCCCCATGACAAATGGAATAAAGGAATATTTGGCATGGTTAACCAACCCTAAGGAAGATACTAATCTTTCTCAAAATAAATAGAAGTTATTAGTAATTCACCTAAAATTGCCATGCGGACAAAAGTCTAAAATTGCCATTGACCAGGACTATGGGCCCTCTCGACTTTCCCCGAAACGATGGTTCCAGACACCTGGTTCATGGAGGGAGAGTCGAGCTCTGGTACTTGGACTCCACATTTCAGTGCACATCCGTCAGATCAGCGCCTAGCGCAAGCTTCACAGAGTTACTGGCCCTTCACCAGCGGTTGGTCAGGATTCAGCTGTCGGTCGGGATACGCCCGGACCAGGTCCTATGGATGGGTTTGGCTGTGAGAGTGGATGCGCAGCCTCTACATTCACTTTCTTCCCACCTTTACGCTACCAGAGAATTTCATGATGGACTGTAGACTCGTCTAGCGTGCCAAGGTACCGCTAAAAGTCAAAATCTTTGCTTGGCTTTTACGACGCAGACGGCTTCTTACCAGGAACTACAAGGCGCAGTGGGCACCACATAGTGACACTTCATGCATGCTTTGCAGCGAGTCAGCCGAGGACATCACCCACTTTTTCTTCGATTGCCCCACATCCCAAGGCATATGACAGCAGAATACCGTTGCAATCACTTTTCTGTCAGATCTAGAGTCCATGTAGCAGACAGATACAGAGTTGGCGAGCACCATTGACGACCTTTTTGGCCGGTGCCTAAGCCATTTGACTGCAGCATAATCGAATCATTTTTTGTGGGGAGCGATGTCAGCCTGAGCGTGTTGTACACCATATCTCATTTCTTATTAGAGAGTGGAGTTTTGGCTAGCTTTTTCTTTTGTGACCTTGGTCACCTTTTTGCTGCTCTCCGTGAGAGCCTACACCTATACATTTCTCCATTGCTGGATGACAACCACAACTCTGGTGGTCATCCTTTTTCTTCTCAAAAAAAGAAAAGATACCATAGTGTGCTATAGAATGTGGCATATCATCAGTCTAGGAATAAAAAAACCTATGAGGTTATCCACCATATCGTTCATATTTTAATGCGACATCGAATGAAGAGATTGCATTAACCAAGTAACTTTGTATGAGTATCCAATAAGTCCTCACATTCAACACCCAAGGAGTCGTGACCTCTGAAACATCACAACCCCAGCATGCTGATTTTTTGTTCTCCATGTCCAATAATTTTGGATGGCACAATGGTGTGGAGCATGTTCTGCGATGGTATCACATGCACTCCCAACCTGAGGCATACTGGAGGATTCTTTTTTAGAGGAAATATGTGAGACAATTCAAGAGAATCTTTGACATGGCAGACTAGGTTACATACAACTCTTTAGAAATATCCCCTCAAAAAAACCTCTTCAGATTTTTTTTTTCTGAGAAGGGAACTCTTCTGAAAAACATTTGTCAATTCCAAAGGAGATGCTTTTTCAACCTATAGCAAGCCCCACAATGCTTGCAAGAAAAATGTCTTTGAACATGGAAAAAGGAATTGAAAAACTGGGGTAAATTAACTATTCTCTTTTATCAATTAGTTATCCCCTATACTCTTAAAAGGAAGTAATAAATAAACTCTCAGGATCAGGGGACTTCTTAAATATCCATAAACAAATTTAAGCTAGCTGGATCGATTTCACCATCACTCATAACTAATCTGCAAAGCTTTTGCAGATTAGATCATTTGCAAAATATGATTTCTACTTGTTCATCTACCAAGTGTGCATAAAGATAGTTTACATCTATCTCTTTCTTCCTCAGACTAGAGGCTGGCCCAACCTACTAATCAACTTTAAGTCACAATACTCTTCATTAGATTTGACAATAAATTCTTGCAGATTTCTCTACTGGTTTTGCTTAACATTTTTCCTTAATCTTACATCATATCCAGTTACAAAATTTCCAGATTCTCTCTAGACAAAAAAAAAAGAAAGGACAAAAAGATTTCTCCAGATTCATGTAGACTCTGTGTCAACATTAGGTGCCTACTCCCTACCAGCAGCAACAATTATTATGAAGACCAATTATACCATGCTTCCAAATAAACTAGAAACTCTACCAGAAAAGGCACATTTTGGGACATTCAAAGACATCATAATCATTTAGAAAAATATGGTGTCGGATCCCTAAGTATGAACTAGCGCTCTTCATAAGGAATGCATATATCGTTTTGGGTCTTGACCTTGCATATGTAGCCCAAAGAAAAGCAGATATGGTTATTTCTTGTCACATGCAATAAAATGTCATTTGAGAAGTGTCACGATCAAATTATTGGTAGAAATAGGAGGCATGAACCTGAGTATCTGTTCCAGTGTCAGACGCCCTTTGTTCTGCTGCATTTCCGACTGGATGGATCCTTCACAGCCGTCCATAACAAGGCATAGGTGTCCATTTATCCGCATCACACCGTGGTAGGTACATACATTCCTGCACCACATGGACGCGAGACGGAGCCTCTCGAGCTGGCTCTGGACCCAGGCGACGTCCATGTCCTCTGTGATGGCCACCCGCTTCACCACTACGTGGTGCCGGCACCGCCCGCCATTAGGGCCCAAGCTAGAGACCCCCTTCGACAGCACGGCAGACCACATCTCATGTCCGGCCCTCCTGCCTTCCCCAAGCTGCCGGAGCAGCTTGATGTCGTGGTGGGAGCTCAGGTCAATGGCAGATGCCGCTCCCGCGCCAGCAGCACTGGAGCAACACCCTGCGACCGACGTTCGAGACGCCCTTGACCTCCTTCGGCTACCGCTGCTCGGGCCAAAGAAGTCATCATCGTCCTCGTCGTCGTCGGCAATCTCGTCGTCAGTGCAGTCGAAGGACGGAGAGGATGGGGAGGAGGACAGGAGGGAAAGAACAGGAAAGTTCTTCCGTAGGGCATGGACGCTGTTTCCCACGATAGTCGGGTGGCGGCAGCGAGGGCAGGAAAGGGAGGTATCCGCGGAGGCCGCGAACATGCGGGCGAGGCAGGCCTTGCAGAAGCCATGACCGCAATGGAGAAGCAGCGGCACGCGCTCCTCCTCGTCGTACCTCGAGTGGCACACCGAGCAGCACGGGACCCTCATAGCAGCACTCCACCCAATTTCCCTCCTTGATTTCGCCTCCGCAGCCTTCTCCTTCACCTCCACACCACCATTCGAGACGCCCCCAAAACCCTCTTCCTCCCCGTCACCAGCACAACTAAAGCAACGTCCGCCGCTGCCGCCACAGCTGCTTAACTCCCCTCTGCTTGCCTTCGATTCGTTTGATCAAATCTGGAAAGCCGGGGGTTTCCTTCCGCGTCGGAGCAGATCCAGCGCGACTCGCGCAGGCGTAGGCAGCGCCACAGACGGCGCCGGGATGTTGATATGATGTGGGAGTCGTATCAGCCGCCGAACAGCGAGATGACGACCGAACGAAGCACGGAGAAAGTTTTCGGGGGTAAGCAAGGGGGGAGAGAGAAAGAGAGAGGCGGTAGGAGCAGGAGGTGGAGGGGAGGAGAGAGAGAGAGAGCAGCCGTGTTGTTGATCCTTTTTCTTTCTTACTTTTCTATTCTCCTATTTCAGAACGCTTTCCTCTTTCTTTTTTTATTTCTATTTTCCCTAATATTTTTCGTTCACCGTATCTTAATTATGGGCTTTTTTGTTTGTTTCGCGTTGCCGTTTGATTTCAATTTTATTTGGTTTTTTTTGCCCTACTCCGCCCACCTTTAACATTTTTTCCTTTTTGCAGACTTCTTAGTCAAAAGGGTGCTACGCCTTTCCCCAATTATAGTTTCCCTTCTTTTATCTTTTCTTAGCTTCTCTTCTATAAAATTCGTTAAACACTTAAATTCGAGTTCGCTCTCTCACTCTTATTTTTTTGCGATGTTGAATATGTTTAAAACATTTTTGTTTCCTCGCCAGGCACGTGAACGCGGAACGCGGCATGAGGACACGCTCACAATGTGGCGAACAGGGACTACGTGGAGCAACCTCCTTTTTCACCTCTCCTCTCTAAATGTGACTTTTGAAATTAATTGTGATCTTAGGTGATAACATGTGATTCGTCGATACTTAGAACTAAATTCGATTTTTCGGAATATTACGAGTAAAATATTCTATTTTCTAAAAGGTATGAACATATATCTTTTTCAATAACATTTACGTTATAATAATTGTTCGAATTTGTATACCGACTGGTCCCTCTTACTAATCGAAGTTTTAACTTGCTGAATGGGTCAAGAAGTGAATTGCGTAATAGAATGATAGCGCGTAGGGATGTTTTGTATGCAATATAATAAGAACTCAGTAGATTTCTACGTCAGAAACCTTGGGCAACGGTCCTTTTACTCGACACGGCCACTCGATGTAGTATTTAGTCACACAATGGACTCTTGCGCTTGCTTGTGTAAAAAATGTATAGAGATGGGGAGTATCTGGAATGATCGCGTCGTTCGCATAGCTGTTCAAGTACAGTGCGCTCCTCGTACTCTAAATTTGACTTGCTGCATGGTCTTGTTTAATCACATGTTTGATCATGTGATTACCAGATTCATATTCATCTTTTAAGTAAGAAAGAAGATTAGTCAGTCCACATATAAATTTCTCACGAAACTTACAAGAATTTCATTCGTCCTTGTGCCTTTGGATTAAGAATAAACCCTTCAAGATTGATGAGTATTATGCTAAAATAGCAACTATGAAAGCATAATTTCAAAGCATAGTAAAAAAATAATTAATTATATGTAACGCTCCCAAAATCGTACCTCCCGTCACGTAGACGATCAGATTGACCCCGGGAGCGCTACACTGTCTATTACTCTACTGACCATCAATAAAACTTCTTATGTGACACAAATAAAATATTAATAAATATAATAGAGAATTTTAAATGTGGAAATTTAATAGTCGAAATGTCACGATGAAGGACTTTAATGAGGAAGTTCATGAGATCTTATATTATAGAAAATATGCGGAAGTTCATGATGTCATTCAAAATAGAAAATATGCGAAAATATAATAAGACGGGTCAGAAAGTTCTATGAGCGAAAGAAAACATGATGTCTCTGAACAATAAACATGATTAAATAGATATGCAGTAAGAAAGCTCGGAGCAGAAGTATCAGTCATGTGCAACGTTTTTCCAAACTTTGCGCCCTCCATCATGCATTATCACCTGCAAAATCTCATTGCGGGGGAATTTAATACACATGAGTAAATATGCTCAGTACAATAGTAATAGACGTGAAATAAGAATCAAATGACGATCATGAAATCAATGTATAAATCTCTGACTATATCAATGTTTATGTTTTATTCTTTACTATACCATGTGCTTTGCTTTACAGTATTATGTTCTCTACTATAACAATACTTTGTCTTTGCATCACTCTGCATTTACTTTACAATGCCTCTACCATGCCATGCTATGTTTTACTTTACAATATCTCTGATTTACTTTATAGTGCTTTGATTTACATCATTCTGCTATGCATTGCTTTACTTTACATTACTTTGTTGTGAGTTGTACTACGCTTTTTACATTACTAAAATATCATTAGAATTTGTTATCCTCTACGAGCTTAACTTTATTAGTTAGGATGTCAAAAGTGTCTCTCTAAATCTTTGATGCCAGTAAGCCCATAAAGGGAAGAGGGGTGGGTGTTACTACCTCACCCAATTCGGAAGGTAGGGGAAAGAATTTCTACAATTCAGGAACAGTGGTCGGTTAATAAGCATATAGGTTCACTGTCTTCTCAGCTAGCTACATGTCTCTCTGGCATAATACTTTAATATTTAAGTGAAGGGGTATGACCATTGCACCACCCTTCATTCGAGGTATAGGTGGAAGAAAACCTGAAACATCAGGAATAATGGTCATTTAAGACAGTAGCTTTACTGTCCCCTCAGCTAACTACATATTCCTCCTCTGTTTTAATCTCTGATCTTTGCTTTAACTTTGGGGGCGGCACATAGCAATCACATGTCTTTGTCCTTGCTTTATTTATCTTTGATCATTGTGAATTTATGATTTAGGATCCAACTGAATGTTAGTCTTTGTACGATAGGACTCAGTCAGTGAAGGTGAATTGGTCAGAGTCTCAGTTATGTTAAAAGTGGTTCAGTCCGATAAAAATCAGATTTATGGATCTCTGTAGAACCGGTCGACCGCTCATAGTGGACCGGTCGACCGTTAGTTGGCACCGGTCGATCGGTCCACTGGGATCGATCGACAGTGTTCTTGTTTAGGGGTCAGTAAATCGGTCGATCGTCCGAGGTGTCGGTCGACCGTTCATTAGGTTATGAAGATACGCACTGCGTATCGGATCGGTCGATCGTTCCTTGGGACCGGTCGATCGATCGCAAGATCAATTCTATCGGTCAACATTTAAATCGGTCGACCGCCACAGTGAGACCGGTCGACCGATAAGGAAGAATGCTTATGAGTTCTGTACGCAGGCCGGTCGATCGCTCACTGGAATTGGTCGACCGGTCTCTACGATAAAACATGACCGCCGAACTTTCCATCGATTCCGACAGCCTTTCGATCGTCAATTGACGCCGACATCAATACGAAAGATGTAGAAAAATACTTCAGGATTGAGATGGACCTATCATACGCAATCAACAATCATTATTTCATCGTCTAAGGATTTAGAACACTAAAGGTACCTCTTTCGTCGAAAACTTGGATTCGCCGGTCACTGTTCGTCGTCCGTTGGTCGTCGGACGTTTGCTGTCGCCTGGAAGGATTCGCCTCTTCCGTGTGCAAGCCGAGGGAGAGTCACCGCGCGTTGAGAGATGTCGAATGATGATGCGTGCCGGTCGCCTCTGCCTCTGTCGCTCAACGTCGCGTCGGTCGCTGGACGAGGAAGAGGAAGACGATGGAGGTGGGTGGTCGGTAGGGGGTTCCAAGAGGGCACAAGGAGCGACCCTCCTCCCCTTTTATACAGCCCCGCCCGACCCTTGGTCGGCCGGAGACGAGCCGGCCGGGAAATCAGGGTTGGCATTTCGTCTCCCCTGCTGACCGATCATTTCGTCTCACTTTTTTTTGTTTAAGAGTACGATATGTTACATTATAACTTTTGGTCTACCAAAATTCAGCAATAGGCATTGCCAAACATGCGACTCGAGATGATCTTATCGAATTAGTTGAACTTGATGATGATCGAATTTTCAACTTATGGTCCAGTGCGCTCAATAGCGCTGCATGAATTGGGCAGTCAACACCGCTTTCCAAATATCGATGATTGGCTCCCAAAAAAATTTCAGCAATATGCCATTCCTCAAAAAATAAGTAATGCGATTGAAATTTTAATTGAAATATCATACATCTAAAGTTTTAGAATACATCGCTTTATACATGAATTTTATAAAATTATCTTTGAAAATTAAAATTAATAAGCACTTGTTTTGTCAGCTTATAAGTTAGAAAAAAGAAATTGAGAGACTCTAATTTATTGTGGAAGAAAAAAAAGTTGATGGAATGTACTATTTTGATTTAGAATATACATGTTTTTCCCTTCACATATTTTATCTACTATGAAATTAAGGATTATTTTGTCATTTAACTCAAATAATAACTTATAAATTTTTTAATGTCAAATACGTAACTATTTATTTTTAAAATTAATTTCAACTATTAAAGTACTTATCAATATTTTAATTTATCTGCTATGCTAAGCCAAACGAGCCACATGCACTATATGCAACCAAAAGTTATACAATCAAAATTTTGTTTCTAGCTACTTTACGCAATAGCTCCCTTGCATTGAAGGTCATCAACATCATCTACACAATAAACATCCGTATATCCATTAAGGTTGCATTTGGGTGAATATTGAATTAACGTATTAGTTCGATGTATGTTTAGATAGAGTGGAACATAATAATGAGGAACTTATTATGATAGGAAAAAATTGATCTTATTGATGAATTTTTTTTGAGTTTTGAATTAAAAATAATTATTATAATTATGAAGTATAATTTTATTATTAGTATAAAATATTATAAAATAAATTTTTATGAGGAATTTTTGTTCAAAATATATTATTAAAATATAAAGTTGTTTTCTAAAATTATTATATTTAAAAAATATTAATATTTTAAATGAAATAATAAGTAATAAGTAATATTATATTAACCATTTATTAATATTATTTTATCTTTATAAAATATTTTTTATAGGAAAAATGTGTGAGAGAAAAGTGAAATTGGGGCCATTGGAACTAGGTCACGTGATGACCTCTCAGTTTCTAGTTTCAACATTGAAATTTGATTTGGAATGAGTGTTTGGCGGAATCAAAGCTTAATTCTAGCTTAGTTCTTTTGTCAAATGCAACCTAAGAGTCTATTTGGATTGAGGGATATAAAGGAGTGGGGTGGAATATGGGGGAATAAAATTAATTAAATCATGTTTGGCTATATTTTTTATTCAAGTTAAGAGGGGTGGGGTGAAATAGCTAAGCCTTTTGAACATCGCATTTTTTAATCCACCAAATTGGTGGAATGAGGAGGGATAAATTATTTTAGACCAAATTAACCTCTTTCCCTTTTTTATTACCAAATTAAATTATTTCTCTTCTTACAAAATTAAATCACCCCCTCTCTCTCTCCTCTGTCCACTCTCTCTCACACATCCACTGATATATGTCATCATATATTATTTTTTCCTAATATGAATACATATTTATCTATAATTTTTTATTAAATAAAACTTGATAGTAAATATAAAATTTTATTCAAAATAAATATAAATATACTATTTAAAATAATATAATATATTTAACCGGGTTGGAACATAAAATCCAGATTCGGTCCCGACCCAATCCGGATGAGTGTCAAATAAATGAGACTTGATCCTGACCCAATTATTCATCGGATCGAGAAAAAATTTGAAAAATCATAGCCGGTGAGGGCGAGGATGACCAGGTCATCCGGATTCATGCCCACCCCTAATTAATGATTATAAATACTTTAAATATATAATGAAAGATAAAAATGACTTTTATACAAATAAAACTTTCATTACTCCACCTCGCATATTATATAATTTATTATCTAAACATGGACTCTCTAATGACACACTACGCCACTCCACCCCATCACTCACCACACCACCTCATCACATCCCTCCATTAATTATTTGACAAACAAACCCCAAGGAGGTGTTTGGTATTAGATTAAGGGTTAGATCAAGGTGTTTGTTTTTAATTTTGCATCCAAACATTTTGTCAACAACATATTCTAGTTAAAATTTCACAAAATTAAAACCACATTGAAAACGACCACTAATTTTTGTTCTTAAAAGAAGAACATAATGTGCTTGCCATGGCAATAACAAATACTTTGTTAATTTTTTTTATTATTTGATATTAATAATTGCACATAATTAATTATATTTTATATTTATTAAGTATTGTAGAAGAATACACTATAAATAAATGATACTTAAAATTAATATTTTAAATGGTGACAATGTGAAATATTAATTCGTGATTAATTTATTATTTAATTAATACAATATAATTATTATTTAATTATATAATATTTGTTATGAATAAAAAACTAGACTGATTATTTTGTAAAACAATTATTTTATTATTAGTACTTATTATTTTATTTAAAAATTATCTAATTTATTTCACTCAAATATTATTATTTTTATCATGAATATTTTTTATTAATTATTAAATAATTTCATAATAAATTATGTAATTTCATATTCTTTTATTCTTGATATATCCAAATACTATTTATCTTTTGTTATAAGAATATTTTTCACTTTTTCTTCTTTTGATAAGAACAAAAAATGAGTATTCCATCTAATATTGTGCTCATACCAAACATGCCCTAAGTGTATGCATCCTTTGTGATATCACAACAGTAGGTCCATAGGAATTTGACATTTTTTTCCATTATTATTCTTGCATTATTTTTCTCAACTAATACTATTATTTCTTTTTTTATTTTGTCACCATTAAATTATATTATTGCAAAATATTTATTTTAACGATGAATAAAAAAAGTTCATTTAATACTTAAGATTCATATATAATGTATGTGCTATATAAAATTCATTGTATATTAATAAAATTTTAGACGTGGGTTTTTTATTTTTTTATTGATATATAATCATTTTATTTATTACATTATAAAAATATGTATACTTTTTAAAATGAAAATTTTATCATATGCATAATCATGTCATTTTATATTTATTACTTAATTCCATAGTTAAAATTACAAAACACTTATTTATTAATACCTTAAGCGAACTTCTAATCATTGAGTATCATTTGCTATTAGCTAATTAAATCCTTATATGCTTATAAAATCATTATTAATGTCAAATTAAAACTTTGTACAAACAATATCCAATATGTATATTTCATTGCCCATGTTTGTTATCTCGAAAGATAAATAAAAACACTTTCTAATGGTGACCACATGTTTTTTCTTGTTTTTGACTAACAAAATGACATTGCACATTTTTTAACTTAGGATGCGTTCACTACATTGTCATTCAACATTACCTAGCAATGTGGATTGCCTCTCAGAAAGATTGTCACTTATTAAATTGCCAGCAATGTATATTTCCATATTTAGTATGCATAAGTAGTTTATCTGACAATCCATATTAGTTATTTATAAGAAAATATAGATTTATAAGTTAATATATTATTTTTAACAATATACCCCTAGTCAAAAGAATTATGTCTAGATACATAAATTATTTTTAACTTCGTAAACTTAAATCACAAATATATATTCTCACCCATAAAATTAAAATTTATAAAATAATTAATATATTTTAAAAATATGATAATAATATAATCATAATAATTATAATATTTATTTGATTAATTTTATAATTTATTTAATTATTATTATAATTTATTCAATGTATTTTAGAATTTATTTAAATAAAATTGTAAATGACAAATGTGAAAAGTAAAATTTAAAAGATTGCAACCCACGTGATAATGTGAATTACCTACCCTCCCATAGGCAATTTGCATTGCCACTTCATAGGCAACGTGGATTTCCTGGACAATGCAGATTACTCGTTACCTGTCACAAGTGAACAAGGTAATGTGGTGAGCCCAGGTAATTTAATAGAACATTACCTGGTATTCTACAAAAATTATCTCTAGAGAAACGTCCCCTTAAGGTGTGCCATTCAACGTTACTTAACAATGCAGATTGCTTATAAAAAATATTATCATTTGTTAAATTGTCAACAATGTACGTTACCTTATTTAGTATGCATAAGTGATCTATCTCGTAATTCATATTAGTTACTTATTAAAAATGATTTATAAGTTTATATATAATTTTTACCAATATACTACTAATCAAAAGAATCATGTTTACATATATAAATTATTTTTAACTTTGCTAACTTAAATCACAAATATATATTATCACCCATAAAATTAAAATTTTAATAATTAATATATTTGTTTAAATATGATAATAATATATTCATAATAATTAAATAATATTTATTTGATTAATTTTACAATTTATTAATTAGTTTTATATTTATTTAATAGGTTTTACAATTTATTTAAATAAAATTATAAAGGATAAATTCGGAAAGTGAAATTACAAAAATTATAACTCAGGTAGTGATATGGATTGTCTCCCCTCAATGTTATTAAAATCGGACCTGTTACCCAACCGAACGATTAATTGGGTCATGGTTGGAACGATTCGATCATATTGAACCAGATTTTATTAAATTAATATTATTTAAAGTAATTAATATAATAAATATTATATAATACTTATAATTCATAATAAAATAGAATAAATAAATATTTAATTAAATATTAATATTCATAAAAAGAGTTTGAATTTTTATTAGTATATTAATTCTGTTATATTATTCAATACTATTTTAGGGTGATAATATAATGATTAATTTTGACATATACGACTCATGTTTATTTTTTTTACTTTCATTTTATTTTTTATTTCCATCAATTCCTCTCTCCCCATTAATTTCCATATTTATTTACATTTTTATAATAAAAAAAGATATTAAAATTTTTAATATTCACAAAAAATTTAAGTTATTAATATTGATAATAAATTAATTAAAATTTTCATACATCACGCTTACTTCCTTTTATTTTATTCTTTATTTTCATTTTAATACTTTCCTTTTTTATTTCCATTAAATCCTCTCCCATATTGATTTCCCACATTTGTTTCCTTTTTAATTTTTACCAATTATTAATTCAAATACTTTCTCATTTTTTACTTTCCTTTACAACTTTTTATTTTCTATTTTTATTTTCTAATTTTTTTACTTAAAATATTGAATCAGATTTTTTCGGTTTAGTGGTCGAATTGGTTTTTAGCCGGTTCAATCTCAATTCAATTTTTTAAATTAATTTGGACTAGACCAGCAATCGATTTGTAGTTGAACCGGCCGATCCAATCGGATTTTAACAACGATGCCCATATTATCACTTCATAAGCAATGTAAATTATTTATATAATTCAAATTATTCATTAGTTGTCATAAATAAACAGAGTAATATGATGGACTTAAGTAATTTAACACAATATTACCTGATAATTTATAAAAATTACTCATAAAAAATGTCCTTTTAAGTTCAACCACCTTAAAAGTATAATGAAATGATGGAGCAATGAAATTTAATGACCCATATGGTTATTTGAGCTTATAAATAAACTGTTGTAGTTTATGGTAACGAAGCATTTTGACCATTTTATGCAAATTCTTCACATATGCATAATGATATTCTCCAATCGTCGAGCTGTTTAGTTATAAAGTAAACCATGAAATATCTTATTATTTAGAAAATATTGTCAACCATCATCTATAATAAGAATATATCGATAAACTTTATTTTTTACGAAATCACGTAAAAAATGTAATACCATCATTTTTATCTACACGACGAGAATATTTATATATAATAGTACTATTCGTTGATTTCACTTTTTAATTAATTAATTATTTTGTAAATTTACCATATATTATTATTTATTATTTTTGTATTAGCAATATTGTATTTTAAATTTATGATACTCTCGAATCAAACACTACTGAAAATAAGAATATATTTACTTTTTTAAAAATATCATATTATAGTTTATTCCGGTTGAAAATATTTTCCAATAAAATGACACCTTAAATTATTAGTATGAAATGATGAAATAATAAAATTTGATGTACCATGTTATATGACTCGTAAATAAACTAATGTAGCTTATACAATTTGCGTCCTTTTCCTTTTGCAACGAAGTTTTTTACTATTTTATGTAAAACTTTTCACACCATTGCATAATGGGTAGTGTTTCCTTGTATGTTGCAAACATAATTATTGTTGTTACAATTAATTTTTTAGATTGAATTAAATAAAATTCGTTTTCCATTGTTTAACATGAAAACAATCCCATGCAACCAAAGTTAGCCCATGCAGGGGAACTTAATACTTCGGACTATTTACATTTATGATTTAGGTTCATGCGAATCATTTGATTGTATGATTTATTTTCCTATTGAAAGAGTTAAACATCGTTAACCAGATGTTTTTCCCTCATCTAAATTACTTTAGTATAGTAATATTTAGACAAGCGATTTTATTTTGAACTCGAAAAATCTATTCGGCTCAATGTTTTCCACCGAAATATGTATAATATAGAGAGTTTTAGATTATTTTTTATGGCAAAACAAATATACATAAGATTACTTATTCTAAAAGATAAATCAACTACTATTTTGATCGTATATGTCATTGAAGTACTTTATGGCATCATTAAAATACATTCTATTAAGTACATAACTATTTTATAAACATTTCTGATTCTTTAAGCATATCAATTTAATATGTAATTATAATATTTCATTTATGTAGAAGAACCTTATTGAGCAATTGCTTGTTTTAAAAATATTTGATGAAAACAGCAAGTGACAAGCTTGCGTTAATATTTATTGTTATAATGATTGTTAAATTTTAATTAGATATCATTTAAGTCATTTTGTTGGTGTAACTAAGCAAAACTTGAAATATAATTAGTTCATCTAATGATCATGATAACCTCATGGTATCATTTGCATTTAATATGGGTAAATAATAAATAATGGATACGATAGGCAGTAATGAAAATGAAAAGAAAATTATAAAGTAATAACACGTTAACTAGACAAATATAATGAAAAATAACATATTCGATATTTAACATCTCTCGAGGTGTCTAACATTTAGCTTAGATACAATAAAATGTAAAATAAATATAAATGAGTCACACTACTCGTTACTTTGAAGAACTTCATTGATGGGATAAAACATGCATACTTATTTTTTCTAAAGGAAATAATGGGGCTCTGCCTATTTAGGTAGGTAGAGCCTCGTACCTATCACCTTAGCTGTCCGATCAAAGTAAGTGGAGCCTCCTACCTATCATTTTAACCGTCCGATCAATTCGGACGAATGAAATGGTCATACGTGGTTCAAAGAAAAATCGGACAATGTTCGACGGTTCGAATGCAAGCATAGGGGAAGGAAGGAGGGAGAAGAACGCCAACGATCACCGAGGTGAGGAGTTAGAGGAGCTCATCTTGTGGAAGCTCCGATGATAGTTGGAGGAGTTCGAGTGCCGCTGCCCGCCACTCACACACATCACGCGACGCCGGTCTGTAGGGGTGTTCACGGGTCGGGTTGGACCCGACCCCTGAATAAATTCGACTCGACCCGATCGGGTTGGGTCGGGTCAAGGCCCCTAGGGGCAGAAAATCCGATCCAATCCGATCCGAACCCGACTCGGTTCGGGTCGGGTCGGATGGTCAGATTATCCGACCACCATTTTTTTTCTTTTTATCTTATTTTTACATGTATTTTAATATAAAAATTTATTTAATAATTATTATAAAATATAAGATATATTTTTTGAATATTTGTTACATTATTTTCATAATTAAAATATTTTATTTTAATATTTTTCTATTTTAAATTAAGTATAGGACTAATTTTAAGTAAAAAATAAAAAGAAAATAAAAAAATAATAAAAATGTCGGATCGGGTCGACTCTAATTCCAACCCGTACCCGACCCGAACCACCATCGGGTTGGGTTCGGGTCGGGTCGGGTCCGACCCGACCATGATCCGACCCGACCCAAACTAGGTCGGGTCGGATCGCCGGGCTCACTGGGTCGACCCGACCCGGTGAACACCCCTACTGGTCTGCTCGATGCGGTCTGCCGCATCTCGCTACCACTTACAAAGGGTCGTCGCTGCTCGCCAACATCCCCGCAGTCGATGCCTCTAATCATTTATCGCTGTGATGCTGGTGCCGTCGCCGATACTGTTGATGTCGTTGCTCGAAGCCACCGCTTCCGCTGCTGTCCTTGCTCGCTGTCGCCGCCGTCGTTGTTGTCGCTTCTGTTCGCTGTTAACGCCGCTGCTCGATCCTGATGCAGTTGTCATAATTTGATGTCGTCGCCGCCGTTGCCATTGCCACAGCTCAATGGCCTGCGATTCCATCTCTGAGCGTCTGATTCGACTTGCTCATTAGGACGTCGTCCGATCTCATCGAAAGACATTTAATACATGTAGGAGCCTCGTACCTACTTAAATCCTTTTCTAAAAGTAAAGAACTTAATTCCTTACATCCTTTTATTATTTTCATAAAAATATAGAAATTCAGTTCCACTTATATTTTATATATAATTCTTAAATATGTAAAAGACTGCTTTAAACTTATGCTCCATTTTCCATTTTGGCAGCACATCTAAACTTTCAAAGGGGAAAGAGACGAGTATTTTCAATATGAAATATAGGCAATCAACTTCTTTATAATATTCATATAAAGAATTCTAAAAAAATTTCCCTTCTTAAAATTTACTTTCATGATAAATGTCTACTAAACAAGACATTATTCATGAATCCAATTCCATTACGTGGGATTAAAATAATTGAAACCGCCCACTCATCTAAGTGAATTGGATCTATTCAGAAAATCATCATTATCCGTATAAGGAGCAAGATTATTAACATCATAATCATGATAGTAATACTGTACGATCATTTGATATCTGCAATCTAGATTTAAATTTGAAATAATTTTTATCAGATTGGTAGGATGTAAAATTAATCCTACAAAGATCGTTCTATTTTTTTTCCAATTTTTTATTTTCATGAAGTGAAACATGATTTTTAAAGAAATAATGTTAAGATAAAGATAAATTATTATTATTATTATTTTAAAAACATTATATTTACAAAACAAATTTAATATAAATGTATATTAGTGCTTTATATTAGACTATTATTTTCATCTTTTTGTTAATTCATATTAATTTACTATTATATAGATAAAAGTCTCAACAAGATAATAGTTAAGTTAATATTATCTATAATGTAAAACATTATAAAGTCATTTTACAAAATCAGATTTTAGATTTTTTTAATATATTAAGCTCTTTTTAACTTATTCGATCTCATGTATTCCTCTTCCAATAACTATGAATAACAATAATAACATTTTCAAATATATCACTAATATATATAATAAATAAAAAGTAACAACAATAACTTTTTCAAATATATTACTAACTGCCTTGATATATAGCTTAATTAAGATAAATTAATAAAACACTGCAAAATTTCATCCAGTTGATCGGACAATTAAAGTTTATGTTAAAAAAACCATGGAAAAATAATATAAATTTGTATCGGAAATGTTGTTTTGGTACCAAAAACACATGAAAATTAGGGAAATAAAATAAAATTAGAAAGAACAATTAATTAGGTCACATTGGTTGGATCCCATCCGAAGCTAACCCATAATTTTGTTGGCATTATATAAATTGATATATTATTTTTGTAATTTCGCCTCCCCATTAATTTTCATATTTATGTATATATTTTTTGTTATTCGAAAGCTTTATTAAGTCTTTAGTAACTAGTTGTAATTACAGAACAATTTTATCTAAGGTACATTTTGTTTTTATTTCTAGCTTCCACTGCCAAAAATAAGACACCAGTCACTACCGCAAAGAAATTAGGAAAACAAAAGACAGAAAATGGTCATCCCTTTCTCTTTTAACTCTTCTTCTCCTCTCGTTTACTCTTCTTCTCTTTTCTCTCGTGCCTCGCATCCCGCGAGCGATTTCTAGGGTTAGGGCTCCGACGAAGCTCTTGCCCGCGAATCCAGCGTCGGACTTTCCCTTATCATATCTGACTGCCTCCTGATTCAGGTACCTTGCCTTGCACCGATTGATTTCAAATGTTCCTTTCCGTAGTTGCGATCTCTTTTCAAGTCATGGATTTGTTTTCGTTTCGGGTTCCTGCGATCACGCGATGTATTCGTTGTGGTCTTAATTCGAAAATTTTGGTGCTAGGGGTTGATGGTTTCGGCTTCGAATTCGAATCTCTGAGGTTCGATTCCATTCTTAGCCTTTTGGCTTTTGACTGTTGGTTCGTCTCAGGCGGCTAGGATTCCGGGAACATGGCAGTACACGAGAGGAAGACGATAGATTTGGACCAGGGCTGGGAGTTCATGCAGAAGGGGATCACCAAGCTGAAGAATGTCCTGGAAGGGGTTTCAGAGTCCCACTTCAATTCGGAGGAATACATGATGCTTTACACGTATGAATTCATATGCAATATCTATCCTCGGATATTTGTACATTTTGATTTGTTCATTTATTGATTTGCTTTTTTGAGTTACTGGATCAGGACTATCTATAATATGTGTACCCAGAAACCCCCTCACGACTACTCACAACAACTTTATGACAAATACCGGGAGTCATTTGAAGAGTACATTACCACAACGGTGAGAACGTGCTGACCCGCTTGTGTCTTCTTGGCCATTTACTGGTTTCTTGGTTTCGGTTGGGTTGCTCTCCATTTTGGAGAGGCTCTCGATATTATTTGTCTGGAGAATGATTGTCTTTATTTTTTCTTTATACTTAAATAGTAAGAATTTTGCATCGTTGATAGCTTAACTCAATCAAAATCTCCTTGTGTAGTGGTAGTTCAGGGGCGTCTTCGTCAACCACAGTATAAAATTGTTATGTATTGATAAATTTATTTATATTTACCTTTCTTAATGAATTCCAATGTAAGATTGAAGCCAAATACTTTCTCAAAAAAAAAAAAAAAAGATTGAAGCCAAATATTGACTTTTCTACAACACTAAATCGGAGCTTTTGTTTTTGTTTAAATATAATGACATACTTAGATTACTTATATCTATTATGTAAACATACATTTCTCGAATTCCTTCATTTTGAGTGGTCTTCTGACTATTGAGGTCATCTTAAAGAACAGTTGATTTCTCTCATTTGGACCCAATTATGCGCCCTAAGATTCTCTGAAGAAATTATGACCTCTAAGATTCTTCTTTGTCAGGAGACTTCTTCGTGATGGTGCCACAAACACCTTGTCATTGCAGCTCCTCTCCCAACAGCACAAGTGCTGCCACTGGAAATTCCTCAGTTTCATGTTATATTTCTGCTAAAGTGTTGCTTGTGATTTTTCTCATTTATGCCTAGAGCCGGTTTAACCAACGAAGAGGAGGGTGGATACGAGTGTGGGAAGGTTGGTTGTTGAGAATGACCAATTCCTATCAAAATTAAAATTGGACCTGCAGAACACCACGGGAAGGGATTTGACCTACAGAACAACAAGTGGTGGTTGGTGCCTTGGTGGCTCACACCTGCTCTTACAAAACCATTCTGCATTGAACACAAGTGTGATTTGGGTCTAGAAAAGCGCGGTTTGCTTCAACCATGGGTGAGTGATTTAATTGAGGTTGATGCCCATTAGGCTCGACTAATTGTGTCATTGCTGAGCTGTAATAGTCAGTTCCCACTTATCCTGCTAACCCCTATGCACACCCATGGCTTGCAACTCCAATGACACATGAAAATAAAGATTTAGGCTAGATGATATTCAGTGAGAATGTTTCTTCATTGTCAGGCAACTCAATGATTGAGCCCGTGATGGCTTCACCATCTATTTTCCCCATCTTTGGCACTTAACCAACAGGGGAGCTTTGACATTGACTTCTCTCCTCTAATAGTATCTCCTTTCCAACCATCTAGACCTATGCCAGCTTTGCTTGTTTTCATGTTAGCCAACATGGAGCGTTGAATAAGACTAGGTCATTGAATGTAGAACTTAGCCACCAATTTCCAGGTTGAGGTGGACTTTCAGAATTCCTCAACCATGCATGGCTTGCCAAAAATGCAATAGCGGGTGATGTGACGTTTTAATGGTGTTAAAAGCTAGAAAAGGTGTCCTATCAGCAACTGTTTGGCATCTCCACATATTCCATTTGTTCAGGGTCATACACAATTTTCTTATTAGGATACAAACATGAAATTTACACAACCTTGGGGATGTGGAAGTGTCATGTCCTTTGGTGCTACCTTCATAAATGAGAGAATATACTGTGTTATTACAGAAGAATTAATTTGAAACCTTAAAGAGAGACACATGAAATTGGTTAGGTGATTTTCGTGGTCTGGTCATTATCTCTACTTGTAGTGAGCCACTTTGGGGAGTTCATTTTTTCTTTTGAGGTAAAAACGTGGGGGCGTTCTTTTTATATGTTCTTATGTGCAAGAGGGAAATGGTTCACAGTTTTGGATATGATATTGCTGCACATGCTGATGGGAGGAGAGTTGATCTTTGGATGAAACTACAGGGGACTAAGGTGTCCTTAGATGAGAAACTTTGGCTTGTAGGTGGTGAGTTTAATGGTACAACGGACATGGAGGTAAAGTTTGGGATTTTGATTCTGTAGAATGATTGGGATGATCAGCATACTTCTGTAGTCATCCTTTTACTGGTAAAAAAAATGTCGGACCATAGAGCTTGAGCGCCAGTAGATGAGAAGGCTTTATATTGTTTGTGCAGTGCATGTTAGACATGTATACACAAGTACCTTGTCTATGTTTGAAACATCATCAATATGTTTACCCCAACTTTATATTTTGAAATATCTTTTAAAAAAAAATATTTTTGAAATATGCCTTTACTTCATAATTAAGGCTTGGTGGCAGCTTGTTGTTAGTGGGTATTAGTCGACTCGTTGGAGTGATTTTGGAGGTGTTCTTGGAATGGTGAGGCCTGAAGAGCCGCTGCAGGTAATATCAGTCAACAGGTGGACTTTACCGTTTGCTGTCCTATGAGCTATTTGGATCCCAGGGACAACACAATTTCTAGAGGGTGCTAGACGTTATGAAGACAAATTTACCTCTGCACTTTGACTCATAAATGAGGGTTATAGATCCTTTGGAGAAGTTCCTCAGAAAAGAAAAGAAAAATCCTTTGGAGAATACTTTCTGGTGTCATACATTCACTCATGTTCTGGCACATTTGTAGATGCAGTTTGGTTTTAATACAATATACACAAATGCCTATCATAATTTTGTAGCCATTCTTTTCTGTGTAAAAAAAAATTTGCTTGATGCCTATTTGCAGTTTATTGTTTGTTTTTCGAATCATGGTTGATTTTCTGCTGTCTCTTTTCATGTTTGTTTGTGACATTGAGCTATTATAAATCTTTCCATCTTGGATTGCTGTTCATTCACTAGTATATTGGTGTAAACGTAGACTTTTCTGCAGAATTTGCTGTATGTGTTTATATATTCCAGGTCTTAATTTTGTTGCTCCTGTGGGCACTTAGGGTTTCTAATATTTTCAATGTTGTAGGTACTGCCATCTCTGAGAGAAAAGCATGATGAGTTTATGCTGAGGGAACTTGTAAAAAGATGGATGAATCATAAAGTCATGGTCAGATGGCTCTCACGTTTTTTCCACTACCTCGATCGCTATTTCATTGCTCGCAGATCCCTTCCCGCCCTCAATGAAGTTGGGTTAACTTGTTTCCGTGAGCTGGTAAGTATATCTTGATCTGTTTGCAATTTATATGTTTTAACAATGATATCTGCAAAGAACAATTTCAACTCAGTGTAATTTGACCAAAGTGAAAGCACAATGTTTTAAATTTCCTTGATCATTTTCATTCCATGGTCCTTTGTTTCAGGTGTATCGAGAAATTAATGTTAAAGTGAGAGATGCCGTGATATCTCTGGTATGCTGTTATTCTATTTTCTTTTAGGTTGAGTAGGTTATTATACTACTAATTTCTCCTTTTACAATTATTATTAATTATTAATCTTATTACCTGGTCAGATTGACCAAGAACGCGAGGGAGAGCAGATAGATAGGGCATTGTTAAAAAATGTCTTGGATATTTTTGTTGAGATTGGACTGGGAAGCATGGAGTACTATGAAAATGACTTCGAGGCAATCATGCTCGAAGACACAGCAGCCTATTATTCTCGAAAAGCTTCAAATTGGATTGGGGAAGATTCTTGTCCAGAGTACATGCTAAAGGTTGTCTCATAAAGTTTTTTCTTCTGTAATTTGTCATCTATTATTTTTTTTGAGGGTTAATGTTCATCTAATTCTGTGGCTAACAATTATATTTTTGTAACTTCAGGCTGAGGAGTGTTTAAAGCGGGAGAAGGATAGAGTTTCACACTACTTGCATTCCAGCAGTGAACAGAAGCTATTGGAGGTTTGTACGTGGCATTATATTGCTATTGAAATGTCTCCACTCTCCACGTATTGACATATCATATGTAACATGACTGTTATAATTCTGCAACATGCTTAATTCTCAGACATAACATGCATAATTTCTTGACAGAAAGTGCAAAATGAGCTACTATTTGTTTATGCCACCCAGCTTCTTGAAAAAGAACATTCTGGCTGTCATGCATTGCTTAGGGATGACAAGGTATATTACTAGAATATGTATGCAAAATTTTGTCACTAGCAAATAAAAACGTGGCAATCTAATTGCTAATTGCCAATTTGTTAACTTCGTGCAATAGGTGGATGACCTGTCGAGGATGTATAGACTGTTTTCTAGGATCTCGCGTGGTCTCGACCCTGTTTCCCAGATGTTTAAGCAGGTCAGTGGGTTGCTCCTCATATAATTGATAAGTTAGGTCAAACTAAGTTTTGTTTCTTATTGTTGAACACTCTTAGATGCCAATGTTTACTGGTTATGCAGCATGTGACTTCTGAAGGTACAAACTTGGTTAAACAAGCAGAGGATGCTGCTGCCAATAAAAAGGTAAATGTTTTAGATGTAATGTTTCATACGCCGGTGTCATAATGGTCATGCTGAACTGCTTTCATCTTATTTTTTTACCATTCATTTGTTACTCTACTTGTGATGGACCTTCATAGTTTGGCTATTTAGAATAAAGTTTGTGCTTGATAGGATCCTTCCTCCGATCTTTCTTATACACAAATCAAAAGGATTTACTACTATTGGACAGTTTACATAATTGCTTAGTCATTCTTTCCAGTCTCGGAAAGACGAGGCAAAAAAAATTCTTCACACATCTTTGGTTAATGTTTGATGCCTTCCCCTGCATTGATCGGGAGGACAACTAACCCTTTTGAATATTGCTGACCATTTTTACAATCTCTTTTACAAATGTCTATGTTGCTGGGTTGGCCAAGGGTTTGGGATTGATGCAAAATGTCTTTTGTTCATTCTTGGTGAGGATGTCTAGAGTTTATTTTCCTTTGAAAACACACTAGGATCAATTTTCGTTTTTTGTCTTTTCTGCCATACACATTCATTATGTGAGGGTATAATCAACTGTGACCTTTTTGTATCACTTAATGAGGTAAACTTTAGTTCGAGGTCAACTTTAGTTTGTTAACTTTGTTTCTTTTTGTTACATGGATAAGATGGTCACTTGAAATTGAACAGTAATACAGGATAATTAGAAAGGTTTGTATTGTTTATCTAGTCTCGAGTAATGTGGGATATTAATTTTTTTGTTCATCTACTCTTCATTCCCTAGTTGTATTTTATAATTAGCATTTTTGTGTACTATTTTTGCACTTGTTTCAAACTATAAGAAACGCTGCCTCAACAAAAAAAAAAAAAGGAAAAAAACTATAAGAAAAGTTATTTACTGATTCCTGAATCATTCCAAAGTTAACATTTCCTCGCAGTTATAGATTTTCTTTTTTAGTTGACTATTTACATTTTTAACTTATATTAAAAGTCTGAAAAGAAGACACTTCAAAGGTAAAAGGTGTATTTTTAATTTTATTCTTTTCTTATCTCATATGTATTTTTTAGAAAATTGTTTTATTTTCAACCGACGAATGAATAAAAGTGTAATTGGATAATTTTTTTTTGAACCAATGTAATTGGATGAATTAAAGAAAATAAATCTAACATTTGCCATTGGGGTACAGTGAAAAAGCTTGAATGGTCCTGGGTGGTTTATAAACAAATATGTAAACGGATATATAGATAACACTTTCTACAATACAAAATATGAGATCAAGCATGGGCATATGTGACTAGCATATTCCTTCTACTTAGTTCAAAATTCATCGCAAGTTCGATTGAAATATGATATTTATTATTTTTTAATTGAGTCTTATGTTTTATTGCTTTCCGCACATGGTGATAACTGCTTACAATAATACTATGCGCACAGGCTGAGAAAAAGGATATTGTTGGTTTGCAAGAACAGGTATTTTCCTTGTTTATGTGAAATTGAAACTGGAGATGGATCAATCAAATTTGATGTTTATAAGTACATTGCTTCCACATTACTGTTATTCAGGTGTTTGTGAGAAAAATTATTGAGCTGCATGACAAGTACTTAACATATGTTAGTGACTGCTTCCAGAATCATTCCCTTTTTCATAAGGTATGGAGGAATAATGTTCTCTCCCATCAACTATCCTGTATTGATGTTAACTACCTTTTTTTATTCTTTCCCAGGCCCTAAAAGAGGCTTTTGAAGTGTTCTGCAACAAAGGTGTTGCTGGAAGTTCGAGCGCAGAATTGCTTGCAACTTTCTGTGACAATATACTGAAAAAAGGTGGCAGTGAAAAGTTAAGCGATGAAGCTATTGAGGAGACTCTGGAGAAGGTAAATTTCAATTTCCTACCTGGTCTCAGTTTCTCTTATAACTAAACCACCACCCCCCAACCACCAACACACACACCTGCGTGTACACACACATTAAAAGAAAGGACAAAGAACAAGAACAATAGGAAACATGAGAAGGAAGAAAGATTCCTGTTCTGACATTCTATCTTTGTTGTATTTGATCCGTGATTCTATTTGACTAATGCGTCACAGGTGGTGAGGTTGCTTGCTTATGTAAGTGACAAGGACCTCTTTGCTGAATTTTATAGGTATGCACATGTCCTATGGTTTTCTATTGTATAATTTTTGTGACTATAATTTAGAGTTTGCATTTTATATGGATACTCAGCTATGATGCTGCTTATTTTCAGAAAAAAACTTGCTCGGAGGCTTTTATTTGACAAAAGTGCTAACGATGACCACGAGAGAAGCATCTTAACAAAGTTGAAGCAGCAATGTGGAGGGCAATTCACTTCAAAAATGGAGGGCATGGTTTGTTCCTATAAAGTTCTCTTGTCAATGCACTATTCTATTAGGAACTTTTCTTATTTCCCTTTCTTAAATTTAGGTAACTGATCTGACACTTGCACGGGAAAACCAGTCAAGCTTTGAGGATTACCTCAGTACTAATCCTCAGGCAAATCCTGGATTGGACTTGACAGTTACTGTCCTTACTACTGGATTTTGGCCTAGTTATAAATCCTTTGATCTCAACCTTCCTGCTGAAATGGTAAGCAAAATTTATTGTCTATTTTCTAGCATTTAGGGACTGACTGGATTATGCTGATCTGCTGATGCCAACAGTGTCGGATGATTTCCACAGCAGATAGTATATTTTAAGTATTACTTTAATCAGAATTGAGGATTTTCTTCATGCTCTCATGGGATGTAGGTAAAATGCGTGGAAGTTTTTAAAGAGTTTTATCAGACGAAAACGAAGCATCGGAAGCTTACATGGATTTATTCTCTGGGCACTTGCAATCTCATTGGCAAGTTTGAGTCTAGAACCACAGAACTCATAGTGACGACATATCAGGTTTCTATCTTTCGTTGCTGATAAATTATTGCGACCTTCATATGTTTTTGTAATATTTTCCCTCTTCGCAGGCTGCAACGTTGCTGCTTTTCAACACTTCTGACAGATTAAGTTACTCTGAAATTGTGTCACAATTGAATCTGGCAGATGATGATGTTGTCAGATTACTTCATTCCCTTTCATGCGCCAAATACAAGATTCTTAAAAAAGAACCTAACACCAAAACCATCTCTCAGAGTGATTCTTTTGAGTTCAACTTTGAGTTCACTGATAAAATGAAAAGGATCAAGGTGAATTTAATGGTTTCACACCAGTGCTACAGTCTTTACCCATTTGTATTACTCAGTGGTTGTGTTATTTGCAGATTCCTCTTCCTCCAGTGGATGAGAAGAAGAAAGTTATAGAAGATGTTGATAAAGATAGAAGATACGCCATTGATGCGGCTATAGTTCGTATCATGAAGAGCCGTAAAGTACTGGGCCATCAGCAGCTAGTTATGGAATGTGTTGAGCAGTTGAACCGCATGTTTAAGGTACTCCCTGTTGTACTCCACTATTTTCTAAAGGATATTCTCTCCTCTGATGTAATATGATTTACTTTATGGCATTTATATTGTCAGATTTGTTGAGCTTATGTTTGTTAGTCTGACTTTATTTTTTTCTTCGAAGCATATTGAGTGCCTTACATATGTTATTGTTTATACTGTTTCTGTGCAGCCTGATTTCAAGGCAATTAAGAAAAGGATAGAAGATCTAATTACCAGAGATTATTTGGAGAGGGACAAGGATAACCCTAATATGTTCAGATATCTGGCCTAATCATGATTTTTGCAGTAGCTGGCCTTTTGTGAAAGGCATCTTCTATCGGCAGGAGGATGCAAACTCAAGAACCGTCAAAAGTTTGCTGCTTTAAGCAAACGCCTCTTAGCTGCGCTGGATCCTCTCACATGTACATTTGTTTCGATGCCAAGTTTGGGCCACTGATTGCCTATGCTCGAAATGAAGACTTGTAAATTGTTGGATTGCTGGAATACATTTTCCTTATCGTGCATCTTTGCTTTTGCGTCAGGACTTCCATAATGTTTGTAGGGAAGTCCACTTTGTTATTGATATCATGTGCTTATTTATGTTTCATGAATTGCTAAGAAAATATAGTGGTTTATCTATTTATGAGGACCAAATTTAGGCCCGTTTGGCTTAATTGATACAAAATAGCGGATAAATTAAAGTGCTGATAAGTAGTTTAATAGTTGAGCTTAATTTTAAAAATTAAGTTGGGACATATTTGATAATAAAAAAATTTATTAGTTATTATTTTAATAAAATGATAAAAAAGTTCTAAAGAAGTTATGCATATTATAAGGGTAAAATAGTATATTTATTTTTTCAATTTTTTTCTCACTCAAAATAAGTTGGATAAAATAAGTTACTAAATAGGAAGATTTTTAAAATTGTTTAAAAGTCATTAAGTCACATACAAGTTTAGTCAAGTAAATTTTTACTCTTTCTTTCGGTATCAAACCTACCAATATTCAATATTCAGGACTAATTTAGCCCTTACTTTGGTTGGTAGTTTAAAGCTTCCTGCTTTTGTGCTATTGCTTGGTGAGCGGTGTCAAAATTATCGTACAAAATTTCTTTTCTTTTGCAAATGGTTTGCATGTTCTTTTCAAGTATAAAATCCCCAAACAACATTCCACTTCTAAATGATCTTTTCGTCCTGAGTCTTGTTTGATTCATCTTATCGGGGAGCTCTTAAAGTGTTTTTGAGCTCCTGATTTAAGGCAACAAGATATGTTAGAAAGACAGTTTATATCAGCAGTATGTGATCGTCATATATATATACACGAGTATTCATGTTAATAAAATATGTAAAATTTTAAATTGGATTGTTTTATTTAATTTGGTATTTCATGTTTATGAGTTCAAATTTACTTCTGAGATGACATTTTAAAATTCCGAAGACTTACAAGGTTATAGCACAAGTCAAAATAAATCAATAATGCATTCAAAGTTGACATGTGCATATGTGTCACCTCCATTCCAACGACATAAAGTAAAATTACAGCCTCGATCATTTTACGAAAGAAATTTCATGCTATGTTTGGAGATAAAGAAGGCACACTAGGAGCAATTTATAAGAGAGACAAATCATGGGAAGATGTTATAATAATAAAATAATAAGAACGTTTAGTTGGTAAGTTGTCATTGGATATGTCACTTTTTGATGCGTCAACTATGAAGTCATTGTATGTGCTTCTCATGGTACATTTTGACAGCCAGAGGAAACATTTTGACAACCACAATATATTAATAATGGGGGTAAATTATACGAATGATCTATCAATTTTAATTTAATTTTCAATTGGTCATTCAACTTCAATTATAATCAGAACGTCTATCATTTTTTATTTTCTTGCACGATTAGTCCTCTTGACCGGTGATAGTGGGTTTCCCGATTGCTTTGCATACGTGGTCGACACGTGAGACGTTTCTCTCTCATCCATGTCATTTTAGTTATTCACGTCATTTAACGCTCCAAATTAGGTAAATTACACGGATCGTCCCCAACTTTGAGTCGATTTCTAAACAGTTCCACAACTTTAATATTATTGCACGATTCATCCACTTGACCGATAAAAAACAGTCTTCTAATTATTTTATGATGTGACATAATAAAATATAATAAAAAATTTTAACTAGCTGACATCACACAATAAAAAATATTACAAAAATTTCAAGGCGTAGGGAGGGGTGTCGGCCCCCCTCTCCAAGCTCACCCTTTGGCGAGCTGGCATAGGGGGCAACGACCCTCCTCTCCAAGCTCGCCCACTGGCGAGTTTCGCACAAGGGGCGCAACGTCCCCTCGCGAGTTCGTCGGCGTTCCTATCATTTTTATTTTTTATAGTCTCTTAACTTTGAGTCTTTTAGGGTCACCGATGAGCTCGCGAGGGAGCGTTGATGTCCCTTGTGCGAAGCTTGCCAGTGGGCGAGCTTGGAGAGGGGGTCGGTGCCCCCTATGCTAGCTCGCCAAAGGGCGAGCTTGGAGAGGGCCGACACCCCTCCTCTGTCAGCCTCATCTGCGTCCTGAAATTTTTATAATATTTTTTATTATGTGATGTCAGCTAGTTAAAATTTTTTATTATATTTTATTATGCCACGTCATAAGATAATCAGGAGATTATTTCTTATCGGTCAAGTGGATGAATCGTGCAATAATATCAAAGTTGGGAGACTATTTAGAAATCGACTCAAAGTTGGGAGACGATCCGTGTAATTTACTTGATTTGGAGCGTTAAATGACGTTAAATGACATTAATTTAGTTAAATGACGTGTCGATCACATATGCAAGACAATCGGAAAATTCACTATCACCAATCAAGAGAACTAATCGTATAAGAAAATAAAAGATGAGGGACGTTCTAGTTACAAATTGAAGTTGGAGGATCACTTGAAAATCGACTCAAAGTTGGGGGACCATTCGTGTAATTTACCCTAATAATGACCGCGTATTTGGAATCTTGGATAAATATAATTAAAAAAATGAGAGCTAAAATATGAGTGTCTGGATAAAAATAAAAATTGCAGTGGTCAATTTCTTCTAAAAATTTATGGATAAAATAAAATAAAATAGGAAAAAGAAAAAAAATCGATGGCGAAGAAAACAAAACCACGGTGCAGCGCGGGGAATGTCCGATATTTTCAGTCTCAGGCTTCAACTAAAATCATGTCCTTGTCAAATTCAGCTCATGGATTATTTTTTGATAAAAAATAAGAGTTGTGTTAAAAATTCATGAATTGTCTTGAAGGCTTTTAGATCGAGACATGAACTTCCTTGGACATGTGAAAAAATTGCATCAGTTGAAAAGTCTTTAAAATTGTGGTAGAGCGAACATTCATGGATCACGTTTAAGCAAACATAGCGAGGTATAAACCAAGATTGAGAAGATAACGAGGACCATGTTTTCTTTAATCTATGTATTTGATCTTACACGTTCGGGCACGTCCAAGTGATATGCCAATTTTAGTCTTGAAATTAGTGATTTCTTGTAGAACTGACTTGCGAATGCGAACGGAGGAATCAACTCCTGGCATGCATGCCAAGATTAATGTTTATGCCTTTAAATAAAAAAAAAAAGGTTAAATGTAATTGAAAGAAAGTAAAGGAAAATGACAAATAAAAGATGTTATGGACGTGCGGGAAGAAGAGTACGGGACATGTGATCACCAGAAAAATGAATGAATAAAGCAAAAATAGTTTAATTATGATCATAGACTTATCATTAATTTAAAAACTGTTAATTAAATAGATGCTTACAAATATTTTTTTAATGGGTATTATTTCTCACCAGTGGAGTGAAGAAACGAAAACAGATCTCTGCCTAAAGAAAGAGGAAGAAGAAAATAAAAGATAAAAAAGGAAGAAATCCTAGCTGGAGGTCCCTCACCTTCCGCTTTGGACTACATCACTAATTGGTAACCGCAGCTGCTGCTACTATTATTCCTCTCTAACCACCAGGTTTTAAGACTTTAACAGCTCCAGGCGACCTCAGTAATAAGAAAGCGAAGCTTGAACTGAAAGAGTCGACTCCAGTTGTCGGCAGAAACCAACCAATTCCAATTCCTCAATTAACAGCTCACCCACCACCAGCAGCAGCAGCAGCATCGAACAACAAGGACGCAGCAGCAGCTGCTGCAGCAGCAGCAGATCAGACCAAGCTAGTGGTTCGATTGGATTGCTCGCCGCTGGCGGATCGAGCGGAAATCAAAATGCTCGTCCAAAGCCGCTCTCCTCCGTCCGCCAAATCCCACCCGCCACCGGCGGCGGCGGCGGCCGCGCAAGTAGTCATCCCCGTCGCCACCGCCGGCAACCACCACCGGTTCGCCCCGGTCAAGAACCTCGACTTCTCCGCCTGGGCCGCCGACAACCTCTACCGGATCCTCGTCATCCTCGGCCTCATCGCCACCGCCGCCGCCGTCTTCTTCCTCCGGGGCGCCGGGGAGTCAGCCGCCCTCTTGTGCTTCGAGCGCTCCCAGGCCGCCGCCTCCGTCGCTTCCCGCATCGCCTACCCCCAGATCTCCTGGACCAACGTTCCCCCGATCAAGCCAATCGACCCCTCCGCCGCCGCGTCCCCGTACGCCTCCTTCCGCGCGGAGCGATGGATCGTCGTCTCCGTCTCCGACTACCCCACCGACGCCATGCGCGGCCTGGCCAGGATCAAGGGCTGGCAGCTGCTCGCCGTTGGCAACTCCCTCACCCCCGAAGACTGGTCCCTCAAGGGCGCCATCTTCCTCTCCCTCGACCAGCAGGCTCGCCTTGGCTTCCGGACCGTTGACTTCCTCCCCTATGGCTCCTATGTTCGCAAGTCCATCGGATACCTCTACGCCATCCAGCACGGAGCGAAGCTCATCTTCGACGCCGACGACCGTGCCCAGGTACTCGCCGGCGGTGACCTGGGTCGCCATTTCGATCTGGACCTCGTAGGCGAGGCGGCCGCTCCTAGGCATCCGGTTCTCCTCCAGTACAGTCACGCAGATCTCAACCGGACCGTCGTGAACCCTTACATCCATTTCGGCCAGCGGTCGGTTTGGCCCAGGGGACTCCCGCTGGAGAACGTTGGGGAGGTCGGGCACGAGGAGTTCTACACAGAGGTGTACAGCGGCCATCAATTCATCCAGCAGGGCCTGTCCAATGGCCTCCCTGACGTTGACTCCGTCTTCTACTTCACCCGCAAGTCCTCCGGATTGGAGTCCTTCGACATCCGCTTCGATGATGAGGCTCCTAAGGTTGCGCTGCCACAGGGCGTGATGGTGCCCGTCAATTCCTTCAACACCATCTTCCACACGCAGGCTTTCTGGGGCCTCATGCTTCCGGTCTCTATCAGCTCGATGGCTTCGGATGTGCTCCGGGGTTATTGGGCACAGAGGATTCTGTGGGAGATTGGTGGGTTTGTTGCTGTTTATCCGCCAACCATACATCGGATGGACAAGGCACAGTCCTACCCCTTCTCAGAAGAAAAGGATCTCCATGTGAATGTTGGTCGTTTGATCAAGTTCTTGGTGTCATGGAGATCCAAGAAACAGACACTCTTCGAGAAGATACTAGATCTGAGCTTTGCAATGGCCGAGGAAGGGTTCTGGTCTGAGCAGGACGTGCAATTCACTGCTGCCTGGCTGCAGGATTTGCTTGCCATCGGTTATCAACAGCCGAGGCTAATGTCTTTGGAGATAGATAGGCCGCGAGCAACCATTGGGCATGGGGACAGGAGGGAGTTCACTCCTAAGAAGTTGCCGTCGGTGCACCTTGGTGTTGAGGAGGTTGGGACCGTGAATTTTGAGATTGGGAATCTCATAAGATGGAGGAAGAACTTTGGGAATGTAGTTCTTATTATGTTCTTGAGTGGACCTGTTGATCGAACAGCACTTGAATGGAGATTGCTCTATGGCAGGATATTTAGAACAGTGATAATACTATCAGAACAGGCAAATAACGATCTTGCTGTGCAGTATGGTCAACAAGCTGAAGCTTACAAGTGAGTGCTTACAATACAACATTACACACAATTTTCTTACACGTTATTTTTTTTCATATTTTTTAATCGTAGTCAAATGCATCTCACTCTGATATCAACTGCAACCTCATCTGAAAGCTGATATATCCTTTTTTTTTTGTCTTAGCATGTTTTTGTTTTCATCTGATCTTGCAATTTGTATGAACTCTGATCGGTTGGCATTCATGCTTCTACATAACATATGAATCATATCTTCATGAACTTTGTTACTCTATTTTTTTTTGAGGAGTAATTTTGTTACTCTGCTGAGAAGGTTGATTTAATACTTGGATATGTCAGAATATGAAGGAATCTGGTGACCCAGTTATAGATATAATTTATTTACACATTGTGCCACTAATTTTACTAATGTCATTTCAGGTTCAGGTTAAGAACATTTCCATAGAAGAACATAGATAAGATAAACTATGCTAAAAGTTTCTTGATTGGACAAACTTTATTGTTTTTTCAGTAGAGAATCTTGAAAGTAAAATATGTGATGTACATGATAAACTTTAGTGGGATTATCAAATGATATCATTTGGTCTACTTATGATAAAATGATACAAACTGAAAATACAACTAAAATAAAACTAGATAACTATTATTAACTGTAAAAGTGCAAGAATCTTAAACACAATTACTACTAATAACTTGTCAATTCGATATGACAAATCTCCATAAGTCTGTATGGAGTGGACCAATCTCCAATTACATATCTGGTAAACACATTTCAAAGGTTCCCCTAAATTTAAAATCTATGCATGTATTTATAACATGCAAAGGTAGTTGCAATAACTATAACAAAACTACAAATATAACTAACTACCCACTACTTTCTTAACCAGCCACTAACTAATACAAAGTGTTATGTTCTAACTACCCACTACTTAATTACCAGCCACTATCTAATACAAAGTGGTATCTTATCATAAAATCTTACCAAAGGCTATGATAAGATAAGTAGATAATTAGATGTATATTTTGGGTAAAATCAGGGCCGATTGACATAACTCGGTATTTTATTTCTATTTAGTTGGAGTTGCGCTGATCAATATCTATGTTGTCCTTGTAAAAACATATACTGAAATGTTTATACAGATTGAAACGTTTTACTTGATGGTTACTTCAGTTTGTTAGTCTCAACAGATATCGCAATGCTTTTGTAGAATTATTGATATCTTATTGCCAGCCTTTGTATATACAACAATAACAACAACAAAGCCTTATCCCATTAAGTGGGGTCGGCTACATGGATCATACGACGCCATTCGTTGATCCATGTTCATGAGATTCGACAAGGTTTTACGCTGGCTGTCGGGGCCTAACACAATCCTCCTCCTTTATCCGGGCTTGGGACCGGCTATAAACCTGGCCAAAGGTAATATAAATAGTAAGCCAACAGACCAGACTGACCATGCTGCTGAAAGAGGATTTGGATAGGACAACCGGTTTCTTGCTTCAGCTAGAGCAGAATTTAATGCATATTTCACCCTTCAGATTATATCTAAAAGATCACAAGGACCAGTACCACTGGCATAATTTATGATTTACGAAATGATTTGAAAACAATACCAGGATTTATGATCATTTGGACACCAAAAACAATAGAAAACTAAATCATGTATTGGTAAACAAGTATAGAGTGTTGCCTTCCTCCTTTTGCAACAGCTCAAGTATGCAAAAGTCTGGAATTGCAATTCCTTCAATCTAACTTTGTTACAAGTCAAATAAATCTAATTTTGTAATATAAATCATTTGTATTTAATATGTAGTTCCTTTAAAAATGGTAGTAAACAAAGGAGCATCAGAACATATGTCCCTCGATGCAATGAAATATTACCCTATCTGTCCTGTAGATAATTTCGCCTCAAGGAAATGTTGTCATATTCAAGAGTAAAAGGTGCTACAAGGAGAATATTATCACACAGGAGGCAGAATCAGCAATAGCGTGGGTTTTTTAATGTTGAATGTTGAATGGTGGTTGGGGTTTTTTAATGCTATTTTTACCAGTTTCTTTGATGCATCTCTCATGTTTTTTCATTACTCAAACAGGATAGTTAAAAAACCCTAGTAACTAACCTTTTATTGGCTCAAAAAAAAAATCGTTATAGCCTATTTTCTTTTAAGATTTGGATTGTAGTGAAGAAAGGGAGAAGAAATTAGAATCAAATGCATCAAACAAAGAAACCGTCTGTATTTTGAAATTGGATCAGTCCTGACTCCAGTTTTGCTGGGTTTCCAATGGAATGGCACTAACTTTCGTCAAAAAACAAATTGGATTGGAAGAAAATAACAGAAACCAGGCTGATCTTGTCCAGGATAACCGGGTCAACCCATTTATGCTCAGCCGACCTTACTGATGCTCATCAGTACACAGGTCACACATCGCATTTCAGTAAAATAAAGTATCAGCTTAGAATAAGTACCTTTTGCTGGTGGAGCCATTAGATAATTCTAAATAGGACCTCAAGAACTATTATCCTCTTCTGCGCCTTTATATATACAAGCAACAAAAATATGGATAATCATATTTCATATTGACACCAAATAAAAGCAATTAATTTTAGCCCCTTGGAGATATAATCCTCTGAATGTGAAAAATTCATCATTGAAATCTAAAGAAACTATTGTTTCCTAGCTGAGTAGCTGTAGATGATTTTACTTTGTTTTTGTCATGTAAAGATTGATATCCATGTCTGATGCATTTTATTTACTGGTTGTGTAGGTTTCTACCGAAGGTATTTGGTCAGTTTAAAGGTGCTGAAGGATTTTTGTTCCTTCAGGATGATATGATTCTTAATTACTGGAACCTTCTGCAAGCTGACAAAACAAAGCTCTGGATAACCAATAAGGTGAGCACCCTTCATGCGGTTCTTCTTGCATCTGTTTTGTTTCTATCATCTTAATGTCACAAGTCATAAGCCTATCTATTTCAGGTCCCTCAATCATGGGTTTCTGTCTCTACTGTCGGAGATAACTCGCAATGGCATGTGGATCAAGGTGCCATGGTGAAAAAGATTGTGAACAATTTCCCTGTTCATTTCCAGATAAATTACAAAGAAAATACGGAGGAGGACAAGATAATCATCTGCGGCAGTGAAATATTCTATGTTCCTCAACGTCTGGTTGGTGATTTTACCGACCTCGTGGAAATCGTCGGTGATCTACATATTCACCACAAGGTTGCTATTCCAGCGTTCTTTATGTCAATGGATTCACTGCAAAATTTTGACTCAAATGCTCTAGGAACAATGGTTTACAAGACACAGCTATCAGCTAATGATTCTTTCACAAGTTATTACACTGCCCAAGCACCAGCTGTATACCCGTTAAAGGTCCAAAATGAGTTTGATTTTATTAAACTAATCAGAGCCATGGCTCTTAAAGATCCTCTTCTGATGGAATTAGTGTGAGTTGGTGAAAATCACGATACAATATATTCGGAAGGGACTTAGAATGTGCTTAAACACGGTTTTGCTTGTTTCATCAAGTTCTACATGTAATTCTATTACTATTATTTTTTCTTTTATTTACTTCTTTTTTCCGTTGTATTTGTAAGATTCATTTTCCAGGTAACCTCAGCATTCACTTTCTTATCTGCTGTACTCATTTCACACTTGTATACAAGAAACAAATTTTGCTAGGTCCGTCTATATGTACTCCTTCAGAAAGCCACAAGCATCATGTGACTTGGAATAGTTTTATTCGGAACTTTTCTGTTAAAAGATGTGGCCAAGTTCACAGCGGGAGTGCTTGTGTATTGGCTTTCCCATTGGGCCTCATCTTCTAAACAAGAATTGGCAAACAAGTAAATGTGATTTGCCGGAGTTGTACGAAAGATGTAAAATTTGTTAGAACATAATTGAATATGTTCATTTTAAATTTTAAAACATTAATGTTGGATTGCAATCAACCATTTCAATTTCTTTCTTTTCTTGTATCATTGTACCCGATTAATCGATAGCATGGAGCTAGGGATGATCATAATATCAGAGTTATCCTTGTGCCAACCCATCCGAGATTCCTGGGGAAAAAAATTAACCTTAACGAGGACTGGGACGCCCCTGTCCGGTCCAATCTTAATATAGTATATATGACTCTAGACAATTTGTTATAATCCATGATCTTTTTGTTTTAGTTATATGTGTTTCAATACTAAAAAAATGTATATATAAAAAATAAAATAACTTTAATTACTGTCCCAATCTTTTTTCTTAATTGGGATGTGTTGATTTGGGATTCCCCTTCAAGCCGAAATCAAAGATTTTTTTTTCATTATCACCAATGTTGTTAGAACCGGACCGGACATCGATCCGGATGAGTGTCTGTTTCAAATCGAACCGGTCGGATCGGTTGGATTGTCCAGTCGGACCGGATAAGAATAAAATATTATTTTTAATATACTAAATTAAATCAAGCTATCATATTTTAATTATATACATACACGATGTTAAAATTCAATTATATGAAAGAAAAATAACAATAATAAATTTATAAAAAAATAAATCTATGTGAAATGTTTATACTAAGATAATATATTTTATATTAAATTAATAATATACATATATCAATTTCACAACTATTATGATCAAAATTATATATTTACACTTGATAAATTAAATTATTATTTTTTGTTAAACTTTTATGTATTATATATTAACTATACTATAGTACTATTTGTATATTATACAAGTTCACCCCTCCATCTTTAACCAATTTATGATAAATATTATATATAATATAGTAAATATAATATAAATTTATATTATATGACATTGAAAATTTTAAATACAATCATAATTTAATAAATAAGATAAAGTTTAAAGTTTAACCAATTAACTACATCAAAGAAAAGAAACAACTAAGCATACTAGTATGCACACATAGTCCCACATTGATAATAGTAAAAAGGTGGAAGTAAGTTGACAAGTATTAATTGAGTAGGAGACTATGGACCAACATGTGCTCTTCTATTGAAAAAGTCCAACTTCAAATTTTTTCCAAATTTAAAATAAAAATTTTATCAAATAAAATATTAAATGGTTGGCTGGTTCAAAAAACTGGTTCTATCCGGTTATGACTGATTTTAGTCGATTTTGACCGGTTCAATCCGGTTTGATAGCATGGCCGATTTTTAATCATGCTATGAATCGTTTTTGTACCGACGATTGGACCGGTCGGACGGGCCGGTCCGGTCCTAACAACCCTAATTGTCACTGACAAAATGGGTGTTCTAACAGCCTAAGATGATCAGTTTGATTAAATAGTCCTCTATAAATTTGCATGATCCCCAATCGATATCGAACATCTCTATGTTTGAAAATTTTACTGAACATAAAGTCGATTCACGAACTAGGTCATGATTCAAAACTAGGTTCAACTGAATACAACCAATCTTTTTTTTTATTAAACTATTATTATTTTGTTAATTGCAAATATGTAATATGAATGATATCAAATAACATTATAAAAGTACTCAAAATATAATTTCCTAATATTTTTGTAGATATTTACTAGGGTAGAAATTATACAAAAACGTGCTGTTTAATATTTTTTATAGATATTTATTACTTATTACAAACATTTGAATTTAAATATTTATTATTTTTACAATATATTTTGGCCGCTTTCTTGAGTCCGTCCCTGAGGTCACCAATCCGGAATCTTACTACATCCCATTTGTTAACGCGTGTGTCATTTCGAGTTGATGCAATGAATTATTTTATCACGTAAGAAAAGAATAGAAATGCGAAACCATTTTCTATAGACGTACATAATTGAAGGGAGGGAGGCTGCTAATCTCCATTTTTCATTTTTTTTAATTGACTAGATCGATTTCCAGTTAGCCCCAATCATAAATCAAGATTCTTGACGGCCAATTCAAGGACCTTAACGTAAGGAGTACTTCTTGCTATATATTATGGTATCTTTTGGTGTCAAGTGCTATGTCATCATATTCCACCATTTTTTTTCTCTTTTTCCCCATGCATAGTCTCTTGTTATTGATCGTAGCTTCATGAGATGGTACATAATTGATATTTTATTGCATTAAAAATATGTTAAAAAATGTCCAATTGCCTTCAGGAAAGGAGAAAATGCATGTGTGATGTATTAGCACTACTATACAGTAATACAGCATTGAACGACTTCTGTGTATAGTCTTAATATAACACACGTGCCGATTCTCCGAGTTATTTTATCTTCATTTATAGGTCATGTGCTTATCATGTGACCTGTTTTCATTTAGTTATAAAGATTGCAATCCATTGAACTGTGACTTTTGTGAAGCACCTAAATACACAGATACACGAGAATTTCAGTTTTGGTCGGGAACAACCAATAGTTCTCCTTGATTATTTGCATGATTAGAGCAGAGTAATTGGCATGAAGAAATCCATCAAAGTAAATATGTACATATTTGGTTAGACTGTCTTTCGGAATATATATCTAGGAAGACCAATGGAGAATGCATTTTCACGAAAGAAGCATAGACTTCATTTGCTGCTCAAAGACTAATTTGGTTCTCAAAATAGTTCCAGCCGCGAAGTGTGATGCGCGGAGTGATTCCTTCGGGGGCTTCAAAAGTAATACTCACGGAAGTTTCTTCACCGGGAACGAGGGAAAAGTAGTTGTCAGAATAATGGACTGGAAGGATTCTGGTGTCTGAAGTGTTTCCTTTATCCTTCTTTGCCGCGTGAACAGAAAGATGGAGGAAAAAAGCAACTCCGGCATCATCTCCATTTATATTAGTCTTGCACGAGCGACTGACTGAGTTTGAGATGCCAAGGCCTCTAAATATTCTGCTTACTAGACCACTTCCCTCGGGTTCTGCAACTAGTTTCTGTGCTGGTTCACCAAAATACAGGTGGTTTCCATTTTCATATGTTTTATCCTTCATCTTATTGGAGATCATGGTACTGGACTTGGAGGTTGTAGACATATTCTTCAATTGTAAATTCACTTCATGAGTGGAGCCCGATATTACAACTTCAGATGTCACCTGTAGTGGAACTCTCCTATTCCGGTATGCTTCTAATAGCTTATAGTCTGTGCCAGGGAGATGCAACCAATAGAAGTTCCTAGATAGCAATGCATTATCTGACAATTTGAATAGCTTCAGAAGAAGGAAATATATAGGCTTTGCATCCTTCGATTTTGGATACTTCATTTCGGCAATGTTCACAACTTTTTTGGGAGGAACTAATATTTTGTCAGTAACCTTGTAATACAAACATTCTCCACTTAGACCCCAAACTGAAATTTCAATTGCTACACTTGAAAGTTCAATGGAAGTTGTATTTACAACCTAGCAGGCAATCAAAGTTTTACTGTCAGAGTAGCTGGAAATTGTTGCAATTTTGGTAAATTGATTCACGATAAGGTTTCATTATCCACCATACCTCAATAAAGTAAGTTGCTAGATTCAGCTGCACATGAACTGGTTCAGCAGCACAGCGACAACCATAGAACCCTGCAGTCTGGTCATGAAGATGATCATAGAACTGACCACGGAGGCCCGTCCAAGGATTTTGTGTCTTCCAAATTAAGACTCCTGTATACTTTGTCCACATTCGAGAAGTCCAACCCTCCAACAAGGCTCTATATTGCACATAGTTAACAAGTTGAACCTGAAAGATGGGCATTGATTATGAAGAGATGGACAATAAATATAGGAATTGAGTGGAGAGTTTCTCATGTAAACATACTAGCTTGACGTATATACCTTTTCACAGAAGTCGTCCAAGTCCTTTGGGTGCCCATATAGCTTAATCTGATCATGGACTTTCTTTGGTTTTGAGTACGGAATGTATTTGTGATATTCCCATATAGGATTTGGTATTTCTTCTATGTACCCATCATCTCGCTTGTTGAACAAGGGTATAACCCATCCTTCAGGAGGCATTGTGGCTCTAATTGTATCTGCTACTGGCATCCCCACAGAGCCTACTTCTGGGTTAAACCCATATTTGTAGAAATCATCTTTAAAGAAATCTTCAGGGTTCTGGATTTCGTAAGGTCCATCAGTGAAGTTACCCTTTCCATCTGCAAAACCATCCCACATGGAACCTTGTATATAAACACGAGTACCATCAAGATACTGACTTGGATCTTTTGATTTTTCATCCCCATCATCTCCCGGTGTTATACCAAAAAATGGATGGAGCTTCAAATCTTCCTTTAAAGCCAGGTTAATATCCTTCGGAGGAGTTTGCTCATTGCCACCAACCCAAAGAGCAAGACTAGCATGATTTCTGAGGAGTTTAACAGTGTCCCTTGCACAAAACATAAAAAGATCATGGTCCAAAGGCCCATCAGGATTTGATACTGGATCACCTCTTCCATCAACATCACCTGTTATCCAGAACTCTTGCCAAACCTGTATATTAAATAGGTCTTAATACATTAGGACAGGGTAGATGCAACTGGAATCACTACTAATAAGAAGACATTGGGGATCTTGAATTGAAGATTCAGATTAACTATTTATTTCTTAAGAGACCACTTTTGGTAGTCACCCTCCTATATCATGCAGTAAGTAAATGTAAAAGTGCAAAAAAAAGTGCATACTGCATGAAGATAACAGTAAATTAAAACACAAATCTCACAAGCGTTCTTCAATCTTTAAGGAAAAAAGGAAGCAAGGTGTACAATATTTTAAGCTTTCCTATGTTTTTATATGATATTTTATTTTAGCTTTTCATTTTTTCCCAAAATCGATGAAGACAATGTGTCCATTCCGCTACCTGAAAAGATAATGTCATTCTAGTTTTGATTGATTATTTCAGTTGGAATGAATGTGTTTCTTCTAGCAGGTGTGACACTACACAAACCATTTTACATGTCTCAAATAGCAACCATATATTGATAAAACACATATCAATTGATGCTAGTCTCCTAAAAGCTTCTGGTAGTGCCAACAATTTTTTGTAGTTCTTTAGCACAACTGAAACACTTTGTAGCTCTTTAGCACAAATGAAATCAGTCAATGCTTTTAACCTTGGATTCGACTACTCCAATCCATCTATCAGGGTCAACTTTATTGTGGACTCTAATCCTGAAGAACAAGTCTGGTAGGTCCACTAATCTGCGATTATTGTCCTTAAATAGTTTCCAAACAATTATCATTTCTTCCCATGACATTGTTTGTGATGGTTTGATGCTTTGCCAACTTTCCAACTATAGTGCAGAATAGCAACACCACAATCGTCTTTCATATACAACTGCATAAATATCTTAAATGGATAATTCAATCATTTTATTGTAGCAAAATGTCTAGAATATCAAACTAGTAATTTAACATACCAACAAGCCATAGATATCACAATAGTGATAGAACTCTGGCCTCTCTGCCAGTCCACCACCCCAGCAACGAAGCATATTGAAGTTCATGTCAGCATGAAACTTAATATCAGTCATATATCTTTTCTTTGAAAGTCGTAAGAGCCCATCAGACAATATCCAGTTACCCCCACGAATAAAAACACGTTGCCCATTCACCTTGAACAATCTGCAACGGGATAAGATGTAAATGGTTTAGCTGATTAGAAATATGCAACTTTTGGTGAAAACAATGAATTGTTGCAATATGATCATTTACCTGCCACCAGTGGCATCATCTATAGTATTCTCAATCTTACGGAATCCAAAAGGATGATTCCATGAGTCAGATTCACCAAATCCTTTCACATTAACTGTTAACTCAACATTATAGAGAGACTGTCGACCCATGCCATTAGGCCACCACAAATTTGGTTTGTAGAAGAAGTTCTAATGAAACACTGCCCATTAGTACAAAAACAATGAAAGAAGAGTACAAAATAAGAGTTTCACAAAAATGTCAACATACTACAGTGATATCTCTGGTACAAGTGATATTTAAATATTAATTTACACATAATCAAGTTATTACGACTGATCAAAGTTTGGTTGTTCTCCCATCCAATATGAAGATTCATCAATCTTGCTTACGGATGGAACTTTTATTTATTTCTTCTGGTTGTGAAAGAAGATTTCGTAAAGAATATGAAGTTTGGTAGTTTTGAGAGAGAGAGAGAGAGAGAGAGAGAGAGAGAGAGAGAAATAATGAACTGTAATGACCAACTTGTTTGCTAAATTATGCCAAACTGTTCAGTTTAGTCCTTGGAACATTCTTGACACTATCCTGAACTGAAATGATATTAACACAAGTCGGGTCACTGGTTCTTGTAGAGAGTAACTTATTTAGGGAATTTAATCACATCAAATGTGTTTTGAGTAATTTTATTGATAAAATATTAATCATGTTTTTTTTTATTGCATTGGGCTTCAAAATGCAAGCTCATAACTTCACCTGAAGCCAACATGGATTTAAGCAATAGGAAGACACAACATATAGCCATATTTCCCTTGTGTGGGCATACTTGAAATCCATGTTACATCGACATGACCTTGTAGTATGGCTACAGAAGTATGCCATCCAGTAACTAAATCTTTACACAAAGAAAGAAATATGATTTAAGTAACCCTAGAAGATGAATGTCCAAGTTGATAATTTTAAACTGAGATTTTCTTTTCCTTATTTATTCAAATATACTGATGGATTTACTGTTAGCAATGCACAAAACCTACTACAATGATACAATAATCTTAAGCTATGGCTACTTCCCTACTACTTGAATATAGATCATAAGTTGAGAAAACAATCGATGAATGAATCATATGGTTGCTCGAGTCAAGGATCCAGGAACTGGTAAAGACAGTAGTTGAGATATTTAGTCCCATGATATTTGGAAATTTGCTCTAATATGCCCAAAAACACTTATCCAAAAAGAAGCTCACACAGGGACCATCAGATGTTTCATAGTAATCACATGCATAGCCCATCCGATTTCCTATGCATGTGCTACACTTGCAGCTCATGATACATGTATTGCTCCCTTGTTGAGGTGGCTTACCTCTTCCAAATGTGTCTGTGATACTAATCTCCCAAGTTTTTCACATCTCCAAAGACAATTAACGACAATGACAGTTGAATACAAAAAAATATGTTCCACAGTGATGTGGTGTTGGGAAGGACAATCTAACTCAAAATGACAAGAAGAAAAGGCAAAACAAAAGTTTTATAGCTTGACAAATAAGCCTTGTCAGTTCTTCAAAACGAACAAATAAGCCTTGTTGGATGAAAGAAATATTGATGTGCACAATTGATCTACTATGAAGACTACAAACCTTTGATGAGATAAACCACATTATGGCCAAAAAGGAGACAAAAGTTGAGCCTTGAGCTTATGTCACATGCCTAAAATGAAAAGAAATTCTGTTTCATTCTGAATATATTAGTAAAGCATGCAAACAGTGTCCAAAAGAAAGTTAAAAATGTTTTTTTTTTCAAATATAGCCTTTGATTTTTTTCTTCTTTAATCAATGATGGTCAAAGACAAAATATACTTGGATAAACAAAAGAAAAGAGTTAATAGAAAAGTTGATGGTGGGATAAAGTGGAAAACTTTGATATTTTAGAGGAGGTTTTGCTTTAAAAGGAGGTAAATGACTATTTTCTTAATTCAGGAGAGAGAGGGAATAAGCCCAAAGTTCAGAGTTAGTTTGTGGAAATAAACTCATTCTTAAACACAAACCAAAAATGTCCAAAATGTATCTTGGTAAATTACCACCTTGTACCATTCTGAAAATGACCTGGTAGAAATTACAATACATGTTAAAGAATATGCAGATGTGTAGACTAAGACTTCAGAATAAGGATCCAAGGATGGTTAGGAAACCTTGGTGAATGTGCAGAAACCTTCTAAAGAAGGCACATCAAGGAGATACTTATGAAATTAACAGACTAACCGGGGGAAGTGTGTACTGTAGAAGAGTTCCTGGAGGTACTGATAGCTCATATGTTTCAAGAAGCTCAACTAAACATATGTTTCCCTCTTCTTCAGTCATCACTTGGAGAGATAATGAACATTCTGCTATCCAGGAGCTTTTGTTTTCCAGTTCAATAGTAGTATGCAGATAAGCTCTCTTGAAGTCATCAAAAAAACTTGAAACCAAATGGGGATCAACTATTGTAACAGGCTGCACCATAAAAATCAAATTTAAACAAGAGAAATGTATAAAAAGAACCCAATTACCAGTTAAACTAGGAATAAAGCTCCATGAAGTTACACATAACAAATACAATTCTAGAGCGAGTTTTCTAGTTATATACACTTCCAGTGGAAACTCTACTATTGTTATATGGTGACTAAACTCGTAAACTCATCATTTAAAGTTGTTATAAGAGTTTAGATTGTCTGAACTCGTGAGTTGATGCAGCAAACATGTCCAGGGCTGATTATGTTGTCAAAAGGTTAATTTACAATCGTCTGAACCCGTGTTTAAAGTTGAATAGTTAAAATAGCATGTTCACCAAGATATAGAGTTAATGTTGTCAAACTCACAAGTCAGCACATAGAATCTTACTCAATTTCCCTTCAACTAAATATGATCACATTGTTGAAAGGTTAATTTGCAATTTAATGTTATCTCTAGGGGCACAATTTCCCAAGAGTTTTTTTTTAAACGAGAAAGACAACTAGCAAGATGGTAGAAAAGTTATATTAGTCGGGTACAAAAGATTTGGTAGAAAAGACCAGCAAAAACATTGTGGTTTAAGGTGTTGAAACTGAGAGAGTTAGGTTATTATGTGACTCAAAGTTATCATTACTTACTATCACTATCATATGTATTTATGAGTTTCTTATTATTCCACATGCATCTATGATAAGATACCACTTTGTATTGACAAAAAGATAATGGGTTAGTTAAGAAAATAATGAGTAGTTCTATTAATAGTTTTGTTATAATAACTACCTCCACATGTTATAAATGCATTATGCATCTATAGGTTCTATATTTAGGGCAGTCTTGGAAATTTTGTTTATCATCAATGTAATTGGAGTTTGGTCCACTCCATACATAAGACTCTTGCACCTTTACTACTAACAACATATGTCTTCATTTTCTTTTTACAGTCAATTTCAGCCTCTATCAATCTAATTTATGGCGCATGTGAACTATCGAATAAGTATAAGAAGAGGGCATGACTTTCTTCATAACTACTCTAATTATTCTCAAAATTTTGCTTCAATTAACCCACTTCACTTCCTCACTCCAACATATCTCACAGTTTCAACCCTACGGATCACAGAAATCATCTTATTTTTCTTTTGTTGTTTACTTTTTTTGTTCTTTTTGTCATCTCTTACAGTGTTTTTTTTTTGTTTTTTTTTCTGTTGTTTTGTGTTCTCATTTTTTTTGTTCAAATAATAATAAGCAAATGGATGATATAAATAAATATAATAACCTTATATATTATGGTATTCCAAATATATAAAAATCAACGAATCAAGTTCATAAAGGGACAAGGTACTAGTACCGAAGAGTGGAAACTAGGAAAACCATTAAAAAGGTTATAGAAGGATATCTACAATAAAGTAGACCTTCAAGTTATATAATATTAAATCACAGTTTAAATTGAACTGAAATGACTACATGGGAAACACAAAAAGTCAAAAACATAAAACTCACCCCAGAAACAGAAATCGATACTTCATCCCAGATTCCAGTGTTCCTATCCCTACAGCATCAAAATGAAGTAATAAGTAACATGAGAAGATGCAGCATCAGATAATATATAGGTAGAACCAGAGTACACAAGCTTGTGGCAAAGTTTACACATATACAAGTGGATGCACTACTTCACAAAAATAGATTGTATTTCACTCTACTATTAAGAGAAAAGGGAAGTTTGTACTTCACACTCAAATATGAGTAGAATCGGCACAGCTAGGATGCCCCATCCACCAGATCAGGACAAGGAGACATTTCTAGCATCTCCTAAAAAAAAAGGTCAAGATCAAGATAAAGTTATCCCGATCCGAAACTGGTTATTGCCCTACCTCTCATAGTTGCGAATGGTGATGATATTATTTTCGCCCCACCCCCAGAGACCTCAACTAAACTGTCCTCATGAAAAAGTCTGCTTACTTTGGTAAGTGTGAGAAATCTTATGCAGGATCATGCAAGATCTATTTTATTTTAGAAAGTTTTCCTTTTGACAATATATTGTATTTATTAGAAATAGGAGCACATAGATAGCTTTCCTATTCCTAGTAGGCTGCCCCATAATTACGGGATTTTGATTCCAGCCTTCCAGATTTCATCTTTCCTAATATGTTCGAAGGTTTTGGATATTAGTGGTTGAATAGACAGAAACTAATAAGAGCTTTTTCTACAATTCTCTACATGATTTCAGAGCTTTAGGCTCTTTTCTGGGATTCTTGTTTCTAGCCTTTGTTAAATTTGATGTGCTGACCAATTTTCTTAAAAGCTTAAGCCGTTAGGAAGAGCAACATCATTGATTTTATATTCTCAACACTCCCCCTCACGTGCGCGTTGCTAACAACTTTTTAGTCTAACCCAAGCCCAACACGTGGACAACTAAGGGAGAAAATACTTTTTAATAAGAGCTTAACGAGGTTTGAACTCAGGACCTCTGACTCTGATACCATGTTAAATTTGATGTGCTAACCAGTTTTCCTAAAAGCTTAAGTCATTAGGAAGAGCAACATCATTGATTCTATATTCTCAACGGCCTTCATTGCTGGAAACTTGTGGCCTTCATTGTCACGCAATAATCTTTGCATTCTCGAAAGGATTATCTACAAATTGTCATTCAAGATGTCCAAGATACAAGAATCTACTACAGGAATTCAATCAGAAGAGGCAATTCGCATTCAACAATATGGAGAATTGCATAATATTCATGCCTCTTATAAGTTAGATGGAAAAAACTATCTCAAGCGGTCTCAACTTATTCGTATGATTTTGAAAGGAAAGAGAAAGATTAGACATCTCATAGGTACAAGTCCTAAGCAAGAGGATCCTAAGTTTGAAGCATGGGATGAAGAAGACTCTATGATTATGGCATGGTTGTGGACAATGTTATCAAAACCGGACCGGACCGGCCGGTTCAACCGCGAACCGGGCGGAAATCCGGTTCGGTTTGAAGCTAAAACTGTTTTTGACATTGAACCGGAAAAAACCGGTTGAACCGGCAGGTTGAATCGGGGTGGTTGAACCGGTTCAACCCGGTTCAAGTTGAATTTTGGAAAATAATATTAAAAAAATGGTGAAAATAGGAAAGTTAGAAAAGGAGAAAGGAAAGAAATATAAGAAAGGTAAAAAAAGGAAGGAATATGACATGTATAAAATAAATTAGAAATTAAAATTAAAAAAGGTAAGTATTTAAAATTGAATAACATTAAAATGGAAATCATTAAAGAGCATAAATAAAGGAGATAAAAAGGAAAGTGCTAAAGAAATAAGAGTAATTTAAGATGAAATTTATTAATATAGCATCTATCATCAATAAATAGTAGATATTAAATTAATAATAATCTATTTATATTTATATGTTAATCATTATTAAACTTTTAATAAATAAAAATATTTTATATTAATTTTTAATATTATTAATAAGTTATTAATACAATATTCATATACTATATCATGTAATTTATATTATATCTTTATAATTATTATAAATAATATTATTTTAATAAAATCCGGTTCAATCCGATCGAACCCGATCGGACCGGTCCAACCGTGACCCGGTAAGGAATCCGGTCCAGTCGTCGGTCCGGTTTTGAAAACATTGGTTGTGGAGTTCTATGATTCCAGAAATAAGTGATACATGCATGTTTTTGACTACTGCAAAGAATATATGGGATGCAATACAGCAAACTTATTCTAAAGCCAGAGATGCAGCTCAAGTATATGATGTGAAGGTGAAAACTATGGCTGCAAAGCAAGGGAATATGTCAGTTAAAATCAATTGAAGTCCTTATGGCAGGAATTGGATCACTACCGTGTAATACAAAAAAATGCCCAGATGATGCAGCAACTCTTAAGGAATTTATTGATCAGGATCGGATTTATGATTTTCTAGTTGGACTTAATCCCGAATTTGATCAAGTGAGGATACAAATTCTGGGAAAATCTGAAGTTCCATGCTTAAATGAAGTAGTGGCTCTAATACGAAGTGAAGAAAGTAGAAGAGGTGTGATCTTCAATCACAAATTCTTGATAGTTCATCTATGGTGGCTCGTGATAGCAACAAATCAATCATAAACTTGGATAAAGGAACATTTGAAGGAAGTGGTCAACAAAAATTCCCAAATCGAGATGGATTATGGTGTACTTACTGCAAAAAGTCTTGCCACACCCGTGAAAAATGCTGGAAGTTTAATGGGAAGCCACCGAGTTGAGAATGGGGACAAAAAGGAGGACAACAACGAAATAATGGACAAGCCCACATTGCTCCAGGAATGCAAAATGCATTGACGCCAGTACCACAAGAGTCAAGTGATCTCAATCAAGATGAGGTTGATAGGCTGAGATCACTTATTTATAGTCTTAGAAAATATGAAGGTACTTGTTCTTTGGTGCATTAAGGTGAACTTCCATCTTTCACTGGATTAAATGCATCAGGTACAACCTTTACCAACTCTTGGATCATGGATTCAGGACCCATTTTTCTAATGTTTTCTCAACCTATACCCTATGCCCAAGCAATAGGAAAATAGCCACAACTGATGGATCCTTGACTACTCTAGCAGAATTCGTAGATGTCAAAATAAGCCCATCAATAATCCTAAGAAATGTTCTTCATGTTCCAAAATTATTCACAAATCTAGTCTCTGTGCAAAAACTTACCCAAGATGTATGTTGCAATGTCATTTTTTATAACAATTATTGTGTATTTCAGGACAAGAGTTTTGGGAGGACGACCTTGAAACATCAAGTCAGTTGAACATGACTAAGGGCAAATTATCTTCATCCTTCAAATCCGAGCTCATTTTATCCAATAAAGACAAGGCTTTACTTCATCATTGTCGACTCGGACATCCATCCTTTAGGGTTATTAAAGTTTTGTTCCCTTCTTTATTTAAGGATCTAGATGTTGAAAGCTTTCATTGTGATGTGTGTGAACTTGCTAAACACAAACATGTATCTTTTCCAATCAGCAATAAAAGAAGCTCTCTCTCATTCATACAGACATATGGGGACCGTTTCCTATTTCTAATGTTTTTGGGGCACGATGGTTTGTCTCTTTTATTGATGATTGCACTCGTGTTACCTAGATTTTTTTTGCTTAAGCAAAAATCTGATCTTAGTATTGTGTTCCCAATGTTTTATTCCATGATCAACAATCAGTTTGGTGTTAAAATAAAAAAAGATTAGGTCCGACAATGCAAGAGACTACTTTAACCAAATCCTTTCTCCATATTTTCAGAAAGAAGGGATAATACATGAGTCCTCTTGTGTTAATACTCCACAACAAAATGGATAGCAGAAAGAAAAAATGGATATCTCCTTGAGAAGACCATAGCCTTGTTTCAAAATCATGTTCCTAAGATGATTTGGGGAGAAGCAATTCTTACATCCACCTATTTGATAAATCGTTTGCCTTCAAGAGTCGTAGATTTTAAGAGTCCTATGGATATGCTATCAACATTCTATCCTGATGTGAGGACTACAAACAATCTTGTTTCAAAAATTTTTGGATGTGTCATTTGTTCATGTTCATAGTCATAATAGAGGAAAGTTAGATCCAAGGGCTCTCAAATGTATCTTTGTGGGTTATTCTTTAACTCAAAAAGATTACAAGTGTTATCATCCTCCATAAAAAAAGTTCTATATCTCAATCGATGTCACATTCAATGAACAAAAGTCTTACTTTCCTAATCCTCATCTTCAGGGGGAGAATTCCAATATAGAAGATAAGGGAGATTCCTTATTTGATTTGTTCTCAATTCCTTTATCTGAAATACCAAATTCCACGCGTGTACCTCCTTTGTGTTCTAATCAGATGCCTAAGAATTCTTTTGAACTTGGGGTTGAACTAATTGTTGAAACCCATGTGCATGAATTTGTGACTGAAACAACAAATGCACCACATAGAGACGCCAATTTTGCCCCTAATAATGTGAGATTCGATAAGGTGTACACAAGGAGGAATGCAAATGTTCCTGAACCTATGCAGATCCAAGAGTCCAACTCGAATTCTTTGAATGAGGTAAACAGTTCTGAACCCACATTGCAAGAATCTGAACCTTATGTAAGCAATCTCGAACAAGACCTTCCAATTGCTATTAGAAAAGGAAATAGAAAATGCACAAAGCAACTAGTGGAACCTCTTGCAAACTTCTTATCATTTAAGAATTTCTCTTCAACACATAGAGACTTTCTTGTAAGCCTAAATGCTATAACCCTACCTACTACTTTATCTGAGGTTTTATCCAATGAAAAATGTAAACAAGCTATGAATGCAGAGATGGAGGCATTATAAAAGAACAAGACATGGGAGTTAGTGAAGCTATCCAAAAGATAAAAAGACAATAGGCTGCAAGTGGATATATACAGTGAAATATAGAACAGATGGATCAATTGAAAGATATAAGGCAAGGTTGGTAGCCAAGGGGTATACGCAAACATATGGAATTGATTATCTAGAGACATTTGCTCCAGTTGCAAAGATGAATACAGTTAGACTGTTGCTATTATTGGCTGCTAATTGTGGTTGGGAGTTGCATCAATTTGATGTCAAGAATGCCTTCTTACATGGGAAGTTAGAAGAAGAGATCCATATGGAGGTTCCACCAGGATATAAAAGGAATTTGGCTGCACAGTCTGTTTGTAAGCTGAAAAAGGCATTTTATGGCCTTAAACAATCACCATGAGCATGGTTTGGAAGGTTTGCAAGAGTTATGCTAGCCATGAAATAGAAACAAAGACAAGGGGATCACACGTTATTTATTAAGCACTCTTCTTCAGAAAATGTTGCAGTCCTCTTGGTGTATGTTGATGACATAATTGTTACAGGAAATGATATCAAGGAACAAGAAGACTTGAGTCAATATTTGGCTAAAGAGTTTGAGATTAAGGCATTGGGGAGGTTGAAATATTTTCTCGAAATGGAAGTTGCTCTCTAAGAAGGAAATTTTTATCTCTCAACAAAAGTACATCACATATCTTCTCAAAGAAACTGGTAAAACAACATGCAAACCAGCAAGTACCCCCATGGAACCTAATCATAAACTTGGGACTGAAAATGTTGTAGTAGATAGAGAAATGTATCAACGCCTTGTGGGAAAACTTATTTACTTATCTCATACAAGGTTAGATATTACATATGCATTGAGTGTGATTAGTCAATTTATGCATAATCCAAGGGAAGTTCATTTGCAAGCAGCTTATAGAGTGTTACACTATCTTAAGGGAACACTAGGAAAAGACATTCTATTTAGAAGGAATGGAAACGTAATACTTGAATCATGCACTGATGCTATTTTTGCTGGATCAATTGTTGATAGAAGGTCAACTTCAGGATATTGCACATTTTTTGGTGGAAACCTTGTGACTTGGAGAAGTAAAAAACAAAATGTGGTAGCTTGTTCAAGTGCAGAGGCTGAATTTAGAGCCATGGCTCAAGGTATGTGTGAACTACTTTGGTTGAAAATCATTCTTCAAGATTTGAAGATTAAGTGGGAAGGCCCCATGAGACTCTATTTTGACAATAAGTTTGCAATCAGTATTGCTCACAATCTACTACAACATGATAGAATGAAGCACATTGAAATTGATAGGCACTTTATCAAAGAGAAACAGGATAGCAGATTGATATGCACACCTTATGTGCCTACGCATAGTCAACTTGCTGATGTCCTTACCAAGAGATTCAGTAACTCCAATTTTCAGGTTATTTTATCCAAGCTGGGAATGGACAATACCTATTCACCAGCTTGAGGGGGGGTGTGAGAAATCATATGCAGGATCATGCAAGATCTATTTTATTTTAGGAAGTTTTCCTTTTGACAATATATTGTATTTATTAGAAATAGGAGCACATAGGTAGCTTTCCTACTCCTAGCAAGCTGCTCCATAATTATGGAATTTGATTCCAGCCTTCGTTCCTAATATGTTTGAAGGTTTTATATATTAGCGGTTGAATAGACAGAAACTAATAGAGCTTTTTGCTACAATTCTCTTTAGAAAGATTGGTTAGAGTACGCATGTCATTTAAAACTACACGATGTCAATGGAAATCCCAGGAAATGTCCTTTGTTTTGAATGTCATTTAGCTCCTATACGTTATGGAAGTCTATCTTCAATACAAGGGACACCTCTAGGAGCCAGAATTGACCTCCTACTGCACCTACTCCCTTTATGGCTTTGTTATCATCAGAATCGTTCACATAGACTCTCAAAAACTGTGAGAACCCCTCGCATGCTGCTCCAACTTGTGCACTATGAGTGACGTTAAGTTGAGCTAGATACCCTTGAAACATCACAAAAATGAGAAGGCCATGGTGTTAGGACTAGATATTCCGGGTTTAGTTGCTCCACGAGAATCAAGGTAGTCTATACGAAAATAGTGGACACTTGAATATCTTTGTTACCACTTCTTGGTGTGATGTGTGAATGAAAGTCATATGGAATGAACTCAACATCAATAGATGGAAAACATCTGGAAAATTCAACACTAAGATCCATGAGACTAGTTACATGTACTTAAACATCTGGATATTCATATGAAGAGGAGAGATGCTTGGAATATTGTATCAATAGGACTACAAGAGTTGCTTAAAGCATTGGGTATTACATAAAAAGGAATCCTTATGATTGCTGTATAAAATGCTCATTATGAGGACTACAAATCATTTGAAATCATGGAAATTTGGGGAGTATAAAGAAAATACCATCTTCATTTCGCTAAGTTTTAAACCTTTTCAATTTCAACCTGTTGTTCCGCTTTTCAAGCACTTCTTGACAATAAGATCAATGATAAGTGTTCCTGTGATTTGTGCTTATCAGAAATTTAAACAGGTTGAAGAGTGATTTTACCTTTAAAGCATATAGTTTGTTAGGAAATATGACACGAGCAAAGGCAACACATTCTTAAAGCAGTTATTTTTTTTATTTCTGTGTATCTTTCTATTTTTTGCAATGACTGTTTTACCTCTTGACAATCACATCTGATGAAATATGATCCTCTAGTCAAGAACTAGTTATTCATCACAGTTTTGAATATTCAGAAAATGTATAAGGGTCAAAACTGACTGCGCAATTGATTACTTCAATCTTACATGTGAATGCAGAACTCATCTTGTAAATATTGAACAGTACAACCAAAGTGAAAGAAGAGTAATATATCATGCAACTAATAGGAAATAAAAGTTAGAAAGTAATGTAATACCTTATTGGAGTCATCCAGTCCCATCCTTCAACATATTGAGCAGCAACATCTTTTCCAATCTAATACGTATATAAGACACATATTAATGCCATTCAGCATATGTGAACAACAACAACAAAGCCTTATCCCACTAGGTGGGGTCGGCTACATGGATCATACGACGTTTCGTTGATCCATGTTCATGAGATTCGACAGTTGCAAATATTCGTTGGAGCATATGTGCAGTTGCAAATAAATAAAATTTGCTGAAGTTCATGCATACAACAAGAGATTTATGAAAATTTACTAAAGATCTCTTGAAATATTGAAATAAAAATTTGAATCTACTAAAGAAAACAAGTGCTTTTAATGAGCTAAATCTTACCCAAAAGTTAAAGCTATTAGCATACTTATGATGTAGCAGGATTTGGATAACAAGGAGATAATTATCTGAATTATAGTAGAACAAATAATCTGGAGTCCGATTAAAAGAGGGAGAGGGAGGCCAAGGCGGACACTTGGCGAATTAATAGAGCAAGATCTATTGGTGAATAATATACCGAAAGGTTTGGTTACTAATAGAGCGGAATGGCGTCGTATGATCCATGTAGCCGACCCCACCTAGTGGGATAAGGCTTTGTTGTTGTTGTTGTATAGTTTACTTGGTGCAGAATCTTATCTTTGGTGCAAATGTGTTTCATAGTTAGTTTTATAGTTTAGATGGGGCAGAATCTTATCTTTAGTACAACTCTGTTTCATAGTTAGTTTTAGAATTTTATCTCTAGACCAAATCTTGTAACTGCTCTATATAAAGGGCACACTTTTATTTGCTGGACAGATCACTATTGCTCCAGAAATATATTTCAGTTCTTCAAGTTGACTCATATTCAACTTGTTCTTATCTGCTACTGTTGTGTGCTTGCATAATAGACTTTCTGCTACTGTTGTGTGCTTGCAAAATAAATTTTTCTTGCTGCATGCGTTAGTTTGATACATCACAACGTATCAGGTTGCTCTGACAACTCGTAGATTTATTCTACTGTTGCTTCCGCATCAAGTGGTATCAAAGCCCTGCAACTCCATGAACAACGCTCCAACTCGCGCAGAACTTGATGAGATCAAGGATGATCTGCAACATCTGACAGAAAGAGTCAATCAATTGGTGTTATTGTTCAAGAGCGACTACCTCCTCCTAGACAAGGTCAAGAAGGTAAGTGCAACAACCCTAGGCAACGTGAGGCAAGACAACCATGTCAAAATTTTCCACCATCGTTCCAGCGCTATCCTGATGGAAGTGATGAAGAGGATGCCTTTGGAGGGAACCAGCGACACTTGAATCAACAAGGTTATGAAGATAGAGATCCCAACCTTCAATGGACAATTCCATATGGAGGACTTCCTTGACTGGAGGTTGATAAATTATTTTCAACAGTTGATGTCCCAGAGCATAAACAAGCCAAGGTTGTGGCAACAAGTTAAAAACTGGTGCATCAGCGTGGTGGGATCAGACACAGATGTTACGTATGCGCCAACACAAGAGACCTGTTCAAACTTGGAAGAAGATGAAGAGGTTGCTACAGGCTCGCTCTCTTCCACCAGATTACCAACAAATTCTGTATCAACAGTTTTGCAATTGCCGACAAGGAAGTAGATCAGTTGCAAGTTATGTAACTGATTTTTTTCACCTCTTTGCACGTAATGATATATCTGAAAGTGAGCCACAACAGATTGCAAGATTTGCTAATGGACTGCGAATTGAAGGCCGAATTGCCTATACACTTGCAGAAACAATTTCTCTAGCAAAGAGAATTGAAAATTAATCAGAAAGAACCAGAGAAACACCTCCAGAACCTATGATAATCTGAAATCCACTCAACCCAGGAACAATCAGTGACAGAATGCAAATAAAACTCAGCAAGAAGAAGGTGAAGGTTACAAAGCAACCAGTTCTAATGCAAATCCAAATAAGAATCAGCCTACAACCTCATACAAAATGTCTATGGGATCAACCATATGCTATAAATGTCGCCAACATGGACATAAATCAAATGAATGTCCTCAAAGACCCAAGGTTAGTTTCACTCAAGATGATTTGTCTGACAAGGAGGAGGAAGATGATGAAGTAGAGTATCCAGATGTTGAAGGAGAGCATGTCGCACTTGTTGTGAGAAGGCTGCTGCTGGCACTAAAGAAGGACAAGACTGTTTAGAAGCACAATCTTTTTCGCACTCGTTGCATCGTCCAAGGAAAATTTTGTGATGTGATTATAGATAGCGAAAGCACTGATAACATGGTCTCACAATTGATGGTTGAACGGTTGGGACTCAAGACTGAAGTCCATCCTATTCCGTACAAGGTTGGTTGGATCCAAGAAGGCATTGAGATATAGGTAAACAAAATGTCTAGTACCATTTTCCATTGGTATAAGGTATAAAGATGAAATTACTTGTGACGTCATTCCAATGGATGCATGTCAAATGATCTTGGGGAGACCATGGCAGTTTGATGTTAATGCAGTTTATCACTGTCGTCGCAATGTTTACTCCTTTACTAAAGATGGTCAGAAGATTACATTGGTGCCTATAACAGAAGGAATAACTCCACCGCAAAAAAGGATACCACGTTCTTTCCTTGTCGTTAAACCAAAATAGTTCTTGGCTGTCGTGCGACAAGGGAAAATTCTGGCAGTAATTTCAAAACTCAACGACACAGCAGTGCAGAGACTCCAATAATGGTTCAATCTTTATTGGAAAAATACAAAGAGTTAGATGCGAGTAGAACTACCTCATGGGTTACCACCATTAAGAGATATTCAACATCAGATTGATCTTTTTCTAGGATCTAGCTTGCCTATTTTGGCTCATTACCGTATGGATCCCAAAGAACATAAGATCCTACAAGATATAGTGGATGATCTGCTTCAGCGAGGTTTCATTTGAGATAGCATGGGTTCTTGTTCAGTACCAGCATTGCTTGTACCCAAGAAGGATGGGAGTTGGCGCACGTGCGTGGATAGTCGAGCCATCAATAAAATTACTATTAAATATCATTTCCCAATACCTCATTTTTGATGATATGTTGGACCTTCTCAGCGGCTCTTGCATTTTTTCTAAACTTGATCTTCGCAGTGGCTATCATCAAATTCGGATACGAGAAGGGGATGAGTGGAAGACAGCTTTTAAAACCAAAAAGGATTGTATGAATGGCTAGTTATGCCTTTCGGGTTATCAAATGCGCCAAGCACATTCATGAGGTTTATGAATCAAGTTTTGAAACCTTTCATTGGTCAGACAGTAGTAGTGTATTTCGACGACATATTGGTCTTCAGTAAAACCATGACAGAATTTTATCTTTGGTGCAACTGTGTTTCATAGTTAGTTTTATAGTTTAGTTGGGGCAGAATCTTATCTTTAGTGCAACTCTGTTTCATAATTAGTTTTAGAATTTTATCTCTAGACTGATCTTGTAACTGCTCTATATAAAGGGCACACTTTTATTTGCTGGACAGATCATTATTGCTCCAGAAATATATTTCAGTTCTTCAAGTTGACTCATATTCAACTTGTTCCTTTCCTTGTTCTGCTACTGCTGTGTGCTTGCAGAATAGACTTTTCTGCTACTATTGTGTGCTTGCAGAACAGATTTTTCTTGCTGCGTGTGTTAGTTTGATACATCACAACGTATCAAGTTGCTCCGGCAACTCGTAGATTTATTCTACTGCTGCTTCCGCATCAACTTATCATTGCATTTATATACTTAAACACTTCATCTCACTTGTGAGATGCTAACATCTTTGGTATATCACAGCCTACCACATGAACGGTTAAGGGAGAAATACTATTTTTTAATATGAGGATATTGAGATTTGAACACAAGACCTCTCGACTACTCTGATTCCTTATTCAATGCCTTGTCCTTTCCTGCGACATTTTGCCGTGCCACCTGCTGTAATCCGGATGCTTCCAACTCCATCTCCTGCACCCCCATCACCCCTTCCTCCTGCTCAGCTTTTCCCCCTTCGTCACCATGCCCGAGCGAACTTTCTTCTCTTCGCTGCCTCTGTTCTGCTGTTTCACCAGCGCCCCCCCCCCAACCCCTTCCACACACTCCTGCCCAACTCTTCCCATTTCCTCCTCCTGGCAACGCCACAGCTTTGTTTAACCAATGAGTCCCACGGCCAAACGCCTCGGCGATGGGCGGGCAACCTTCGTTCGCGCAACGCCCCTCAAATCACGATCAGGCCGCCCTTTCTCATCTGCGTGTTTCAGGTGCCTACAGGATGGGCATGCCGTGTGACTCATAAGGTGCTTTCGCTGCGGTGACCGTCACCGACGAGTGACCTGCCCTCTTGCCTCCCCAACTCAGCACAAGCCAACGCCAATGATGCCCATCGTCATGGCATCGTCTGTTCCACCCGTGACCATCCCTTGGTCTCCAGAGCACCAACGGAACGTGGCTTTCCTGCAGGATGTATGATTGGCGATCTCTCTGGCACCCCTTTGGATTCAGCAATCATCGGAGCGGTGGGCGTGTCACCACCATTCCACTTGAGTTACGTCACCCCGAGCTCCTGCCTCCTTATCCTGGGCTCAGACCAGCAGCACCGGACCCTGTTAGAAGCACCTATCAGTCTACTGCAACATAGTGTGGCAGCTATGGACGGAGGATGTTGGTGCACTGGCGAAGTCGCCGGCAAGCGTGCAGAGGCTGGAGATTCGAGGATTGCTGCTCCATCTGCTCTGGTTGGAAGTCGTGATGGCGGTGGTTCAGCGGTTGGGTTATGGCTAAGGTCACAGTGGTGGTGGAGTTATGGTCGGTCGGCGTCGTCGCTGGTGTTGCGTGCAGGCGTCAACAGTTTTCGCCTCCAGCTGCGAATCTCGGACACCACGGCGTCATGGGCGGATGTCACTGCCGGCCGAGCGCCAACTTCTCCCCCATCCGGTGGCGACCGCGAGCTCTGTTCATCCGCCTACATCTCCCACACACTTGAGCGAGACACGTGAGCATATGGTGACACCTCAGCAGACAGCCACCTACCCTCCCAACCTAACTCCAATGTCCATCAGACTCGGGCCCATCGCACCCATTCAGCCCCAACTTCATCTTGCTACAGTGCCACCGCCGACCCTCCAGCTGCCTGCGATCCTGCAGCGACCCCACATCACCATCATTTCCCTCACCTCCAACCCGCCTTCACCGCCATCCCAGCCGGCGGCCCCACCTCAACATCTCCGACCCCAAACCAGCCCATCTCCTCCAGCCTCACCTTGCCAGAGTCCACAGGATCAGCCAACCTACACTCCAGCCGGTGATGCCCACTGTATAAAGTATCCTCTGGAACCTTTGGTGTGTCCGGGTGATTAGATCCGTAGGGGATTCTTGCCTGGCGACCTAAGGGTATCTGCTCTGGGATCCGTCGATCGAAAGCCCGTTACATGGACCACTTTGTGCAATATGGAGGATTACTAAACTCTTAAGTGAAATGAAAAAATGCTGAAATATGAAATGATAATAGTATGAAAATAAACTCCTTAAAGACTTGTGGTTCAATATTGATACTCTTATGAGATTGACTAATATTATTTGTAGATATGCAGGAAAGACATGTTTGAATGCTAAGAATTCTACAAGGCTAGGTATTGATTGAGAATAGATACTCTGGTGATGGTCGTGTAAAAGAACAGTGGGAGAAAAGTATTGGTTTTGTGATGGAGCCCTGTGCCTTATCTGAAATTTGCTTGAGGACAAGCAAAATATTAAGCTTGGGGGTATTTGATGCATGAAAAATCATGTATTAGTTTGGGTCATTTGATTAACACTTTAGAATGTTTTTATGTTTAGAAAAGAAGAGTTTTGATTTGTTTTCATATAATTTCATTTAGATTTGATTTCTACCTAAATCTGAAAATTATTCAAGACAGGATATGAGAAAACGTCGAAGAAAAGGCTAATCATGGCCGTGACAAACAATTTCCAGCAGAAAATTTGGCCAAGTAATTTTCAGCCTTGACAGCCTTCTGTCACGACCGTGCCGGAGCCTTTCACGGCCGTGACGGCGGTTTGTTAGGCAGTTTTAAAGCCGTTTTTATCCACTTTTTGGATATATTTTCGGTTTCTTTCCTTGGGGGGCGAGAAAATCTATAAAAGGAGGCAGAAGAGGGCCTGAAAAAGCATCCCTGGAGCATAGTTTTGAAGTCTACAAAGAGGAGAAGATCGAGGACAATAGCAAAGCTCTGTCGGAAACTCGAGAGAGGACATGCTTAGCCTATGCTAGAGTTTTTGTTTACTTTTCCCAATCTTTTACATTAGATTTGATGTTGATTTTCTCAGATTTATTCTTTCATTAGGGTCATCCTAGTTGAACCCTATTTATGTATTGGATTCTTCTTAATATTATTTTGATTTGAATTTTTAATAGCATTGCAATTTCATGTTTAATGTTTTCCTTTGATTTCATAATTTATTATTTGATTGCTATATGAGAAGAAGTGATTATTTTCATAATAATTTTTAGGATTGATCTTAATTATTGCATGCCACAATTAGGGAAATCGAAAGAGACCTAATTTGTGTAATTATTAAGGTGACTTGAGAAAGCCCTTAATATTAATTCCGTTTTAATGCATCTTATGTTTTATAACTCCGCCTATGTTTTATAGCCGTCCCAAGCCCGAATAAAGGAGGAGGGTTGTGTTAGGCCCCGACAGCTAGCGTAAAACCCTGTCGAATCTTATGAACATGGATCAACGAATATATTGTGTTAATGCTAGGTCGTTACCCGTAAGTAATGCGCTGTACAGCTCGGGTACAGTGATAAGAGAGCAAGAGCCGTTGCATCCTCGCCTGAATGCAGTGTTAAATGAGCAAGGGCTACCGCACTTTTATGGAAGAAGGCGGTTAAAGAAGCTAGTTCATGAGACTAAGGTCAGATTAGGTTCTTGGAACATTGGGACGTTGAATGGGAAGCGTCTCGAGGTGGCACAAGTAATGGACCAACGTAAGATTAGTATCTTATGCTTGCAAAAAACTAGATGGGTAGGAGAGGGAAGTAAAGAGATTATGTTAAATGGTTCCAAACTTTGGTACACAGGTAAGGTAAAGGGAAGGAATGGTGTTGGTATTATCGCGGATGCAGAATGGAGGAAGAATGTTGTGGAAGTTAAAAGGATTGAGGATCGAATCATATCCGTGAAAGTAATTGTTGGAAAGGAGACTATGAACATTATTAGTGCATATGCACCCCAAGTAGGAGCAGAATCACATCTCAAGGAGAAGTTTTGGGCAGATATGGAGGGTTTGATTGAAAGTATACCAACAACTGAGAAAGTTTATATTAGGGGAGACCTTAATGGACATGTTGGTAAAGAGGCAGGACCACATGCAAGGGTTCATGGTGGTTTTGATTTTGGGGAGTTGAATGAGGAAGGACAAACTATTATTGATTTTTCTTTAGCATACAACCTTAAGATTATCAACACTTGTTTTAGGAAGAGAGAGGAACATTTAATCACATACAAAAGTGGAACTCATAGATCTCAAATCGATTTTTTCTTGACAAGAAATACTGATAAAAGACGCTGTACTAATTGCAAAGTAATTCATGGGCATGGGATGACTACACAACATAGATTGTTAGTTCTTGATATGCAAATGAAATGTATAAAACCAAAATCTCGAACAGTTTTTTATCGAAACATCAAGTGGTGGCAGTTAAAGGGGAAGAAGCGAAAGACTTTTAGAAGTAAGTTATTAGAGGAAAGTGTGTGAAAAAGTATCGAAGTAGGAGAAGAGACTTACATATGGCTTTCATTGACTTAGAGAAGGCGTATGATCGGGTACCAAGGGATGTACTTTGGAAAGCCTTGCAAAAGAAGAGGGTGAGTGTTGCCTACATTAAGGTAATACAAGATATGTACGATGGGTCATTGACTAGGGTTAGGACACCCGGAGGTGAGACAAATGAATTTCCTATAGGAATTGGCTTACATCAAGGATCAGCTTTAAGCCCGTATCTATTTAACTTAGTTATCGATTCTATAACCGAGAGTATCACATAGGAGGTACCTAAGTGCATGCTATTTGCGGATGATATAGTATTTTTAGCGGATTCAAGAGAAGAGATTAATACAAAATTGGAAATATGGAGAAATACGTTGGAGTCAAAGGGTTTTCGTTTAAGTAGGAATAAAACAGAATATATGCATAGTAATTTCACAAATAAACAACTTAGAGACGATTTGGAAGTTAGGTTAGGGGAGGATATAATTCCTCAAGTGACAAAGTTTAAATATTTAGGATCAATTGTAAGACAAGACAGGGAGATTGATGACGATGTTAATCATAGAATTCAAGCTGGTTGGTGTAAGTGGAGGAAAGCCACTGTAGTTCTTTGTGATAGAAAAGTACCTAATAAAGTTAAAGGAAAATTCTATCGTACTGCTATAAGACCGACAGTGTTATATGGTAGGGAATGTTGAGCTATGAAGAGACAACATGAACGTAAAGTAGGGGTAGCCGAAATGAGGATGTTGAGATGGATGTGTGGTCATACAAGATTAGATAAGAGTAGGAATGACCATATACGTGAACGAGTCGGAGTGGCTCCTATTAGTGAGAAAATGGTAGAGAATCGTTTGAGATAGTTTGGTCATGTTCAGAGAAGAATATTAGATGCTCCAGTAAGAAGAGTAGATCAAATAATATGGAGTCTGATTAAAAGAGGGAGAGGGAGGCCAAGGCGGACACTTGACGAACTAATAGAGCAAGATCTATTGGTGAATAATATACCGAAAGGTTTGGTTACTAATAGAGCGGAATGGCGTCGTATGATCCATGTAGCCGACCCCACCTAGTGGGATAAGGCTTTGTTGTTGTTTGTTTGTAATGCATCTTATGATTTAATTAAGTAAATTAAAAACTGAGAGAATTGATTTATTCTAATTATTCATATGATAGTAGTTAAAGCTTGAAACATTGGTTAACTAAATTTGGGAATTCACTTTATTATCGATTCAACTAATTTTAAGTTGAGAAAATTCATTACATTCTAGTGGTGATAATTAGGTGCCTTAATCATCAAATCATTATTTCTCCAGGTGATCATTTCCTTTATTTTTATTATTTTCCTTTTATTCACATCTGAAATCATATATTTTCTTAATTTCTCAATTAGCAAAGTCAAAATAAAATATAAGTTATTAACCGTCCTCGTGAAAACGATAACTCTACTCATTCACTTTATTACTTGAGCGACTAGTGCACTTGCTAACATTTGCTATCAATTCTACACGCATCACGCCCCCCATGCATGTGACTGGTACAGGGATGGCAGGTGTTTAGGTGTTGATCCCTTACAGGCTGGCCTCTCAGCAATTCAAATTTCTGCCAGCTCTGTTTCAACTTTTCAGCCGCCCATGCATGCGACTTCTGCCGAGAATGCAGCACCTGACCCGGTTTCATCCCCCCATCACCACCGGTCGCGTCCCACCCGCCTCACTCTCCCACCATTCCACCATCTCCTCTCCTTGTGCGACTCCACTAGCGACGTCTCCCCCTCCATCCACTGACCCCCAACATCTTGCAACACCATCTCGCCAGGTGAGCCCGCAGCAAACCCACGTCACCTCTAACCCGCTTCCATCTCCACCCCTGTCGGCGACCCCACCTCCATCTACTCCAGCCTCACCGTGCCGGACCCCACGCGCATCTCGCCGGAGCCCTCGGGTTCGATTGACAGGCATTCCGGCCAAACACACCCACAACATCCCTGGGAAGAGTTCCCGCCTGCGAGTTTATCGACGCCGCGGTCCCACCATTGTCTCGGCCTCCCACCATGGCTCTCCGTCTGTGTTGGCCAAGGTTGGTGTCGTTCGCCTTCCGGCCTCTCAGTCTGTCACTCTGACTCCCCTGCTAGGACTTGGGACTGCCCAGCCCACGACCTTGCAGGCAGAGTTTTCGGCTGAGTCAGGGACATGCACGGAGGTCACGCCGGGGTTAGGGGCATGCGCGATGAACAACATCTCGAGCTTTGAGTCAGCCGAGCCGGATGTGGCTGGTGACTCAGCTGCAATTGGTGACTTTGAACTCCTGCATGACCCGGACATTGTTGCTTTGGTGGCTTAGGCCTGTGGTGTCAGGCGAAAGCGTGTCCGCAACCCAATTGTTCAAAAGTCATGTTTTGTCCAAGTGGGGTAGGCAGCCTGGTGTCAGCGACCCTTGAATGGAGAATTTGTGCTCTCTTCAGTAAATAAGAGTTCTCGTTTTATGGGATGACCGTGTGGCTCTTGCCAACTGCTTTCATTGCCTGTTTGGCTGCGACGTCAACGGAGCTGCAAGAGCGTGGGTGGTTATCGGTGCACAGAATAATGATGCCATCTTTGATATTGAGTAGTGTGATATTGTCGTTTCTTTTTTTTGTTTGTTTTTAATGGCCTTCTATTTGGTGAATAATATACCGAAAGGTTTGGTTACTAATAGAGCGGAATGGCGTCGTATGATCTATGTAGCCGACCCCACCTAGTGGGATAAGGCTTTGTTGTTGTTGTAATGGCCTTCTGTTGGCCTTTCTATCAAACTTCTTTTGTAACTCACAATATTATTAATGGAACTTCTGGATGACTACCTTCTTGCTAGTCGTCCTTTCTTGTTTAAAAAAAATGCTTCAAAGTTCATGAGCCATCCAACTATGGAAGGGGGACTTGGGGTCTGCGACCTTAAAAGGATGAACAGTGCCCACCACATGAAATAGGTTTTCGTACTCTGGGATGACCGGTGTGGCTCTTGTCAACTCCTCAACTGGGATGCAAGAGTGATGATGGTTAACGTTTGTGTGGAATAATGTGGTCATCGTTGATATGGAGTAGTGTGATGCTGTCATTTTGGTTTCATGGCCTTGAAGTTTCTGTTGGCCTTCCTATCAAACTTTTGTAACCCTTGCTATTGTTATTAATGAAACTTTTGGATCAGCTTGCTAGTTGTCCTTTCTTGTTTCAAAAAAAAAAGAATGTCATGAGCTAATCATCTTATTCAAAAGCTTAAGCTATTAGGAAGTTACTCATCAACGTATCTATATTTTTAACAAGAAAGATGTTACATTTTCTCTAACAAGAAAGATGTTATAAAAATTAGTTGTGCATGAAATACAAAAATTAGACTGCAGAACTTATAAAAACTGTAAACGATTCTAAAAGGACTTTGTAAATTATTGATGTTGTGGATGTTTCCAAATACCAATATGCCACTCCACAAGTGAAAAAATACTACTAAATTTGATGAGTAAGCCTCTATATAAAGAGAATATCTAAAACTGGGAGGGAAAATTTTTAGAGCATCTTGGATGGTTTATCCCTTGTTCTTTTTTCCTATTTATAGTTGTAGGAGAGATTCTAATCCTCAATATAGTTCTTGATTAAAAAGATTGTGCTTCTTTCAATATATCTGCAAAACAAGCTTTACTATTGTGCATAGTTGACCATCAGACTTCATGAAGTATTGGATCTTTATCCTTTAAAGTCACACAAATATGACATGGCATATGGCATGATTTTTTACTTTTGCGTCTTCATTCTTGATGGATGATGCTATACTTCTAGACTTTAGTTTTTCCATACCATTCCATTTCAAGCCTTCAAACCTCCTTTATTTTGCTTTCTAACATTCCCAATTTCTTTCCTTATTTTTTCTGAGATGAAATTTCTTTCCTCACTTGAAAACTTCAACCCAGAAATTAAGGCATTTTAATAGGAATATCTTTATTCTTTTCCTAATTTCATGCCTGAATGGTCACAATAGTAAAGGGAGCTTTTAGCCACATGTACTTATCTTACAATGACATCTGACGATGTGGAATGTTTGGCGTCATGTTTATCAAGAACCTTTGGATGAAGAATATGAAAGATTAGAATCGTATGAAGTTCATGTGGATGTTCCTTTTTGGGGGGGTGCCGGTCCGGGTCTACGGGAGGCCTCCGGTGTCCGAGGCTACTAGCACTCGACTAATCTAGAACCGGGAAGATAGAGCAATAATGGTTTATTCCCGGCCAAAGTGATGGCTCCAAGACTCGAACATGAGGCTACTAGCACCTAACTAGCGCTTGAAACCATGGTTGTCAGACCCGGCCCAACCCGGCCGGTCGGACCGGTGTCCGGGGTCTAAAACGGCCCGTGGGTCGGTTGAAAACCGAGGAAGGGTTTGACCCGCTTTGACCCAGTCAAAACCCGGGTTCAACCGGCCGACCCGGCCGGGTCAATTATTGAAATGGAAAAAAAATTGAAAAATAAAAAAAAAAATATTAAAACATTTAGACATATTATGTATATATATATCTTGAAATTTATACTTTAATGTCATCTTGTCATATATATATAATTTTGTCATATTTTTTTATTTATAATTAGAACTTTTTATTTATGTTGATGACTTAATTTATGTTACTTTATTAGATTATTTAATCTGAATTATTTTATTTTACTTTATTATACTATATTTTATATTTTTTAAATAATATATTATATATTAACGAGATTATAAGAAACTCTTTAACTTATTTTATTTTTTATTAATTTATATTATCCGGTCCGACCATCCGGTCCAACCGGTCCGACCTGACCCGTTGATCAATCCGGGTCGATGGCCGGGCTGGGTCTTATAACATTGCTTGAAACTCAACTCTGCTACCAATTGAGCCAACTACCGTTGGCTCATGTGGATGTTCCTTTGGATAATTTGTATGGCCACTTCTTCTGTTAGGTAGTCAACCAGATTAAGGTGTGAATTATTAACTTCTTACTATTATTGCTTCTCCAAGTCAAACCATATGATCATGATCTTAAAATAAACTCGTACAGGATTCTACGATCCCACACAGGTGCCATACGCTTTCTTTTTCCTGAAGGACCAACATAATGTGTTGCCTCTTAAGGAAAATCATACAGTCAGTGGACATGGCATGTCCATTGATCCAATAAAGTTTCTTTTTACTTGGGAAAATTGCTGTATTACCAATGATTCTCTCATTCCCATCCTTCAATATGTTGACGACACTCTCTTTTTTGTTGAAGGATCTGCCCAATCGGCACAGCGCCTTTTTTCTTTGGTGGAAATGTTTTGTGATTTCTCTGGGCTTAGCATTAATTTTGCTAAGTCCATTGTCATTTGTTTTGGCATGAATACTGCTGACACTCTGGTTTGCTCTCAGATGCTCCGGACACCAATTGGTTCGCTGCCTATATCATATCTTGGTCTTCCTCTATCTAATCGTCATATCTATTCTCGGAATTGGCAACCAGTTATCAGGAGGGTCGAGCAGCATCTGGCTGGCTGGAGCTCCAAATTATTATCTCGTGGGGGAAGGCTTATTCTGCTTCGACATGTGCCCTCAGCTTTACCAATATACTTTTTATCTGTTTTAAAGATTCCTAAGCAGGTTGAGCGCCGGATTGATTCTCTTCGGATGCAGTTCCTGTGGCGGCCTTGGAGTTCTTAATCTTGGTAGGATGAACACTGCTCTCCTCACAAAATGGGTAAATCGTATTATGGGGAAGCCGAAGGGCATCTGGTTTTCTGTTTTTAATGCCTGTTATGGTCGTGATCTTAACTGGGACTCCCGGGTGATAGTAAGCAACAGCGCATCATCTTTCTGGTTGGGTATTGCTGGGATTATGCCCCTGGTTAAGCAGTTTTTTTTTTTTTGAGGGGGGGAAAGGATGAGCACCAAGTTAGGGTGTCATCCGTATTTATATATCACCGTGCAACCAAAATGTACAAAAAGTGGGCTCCCAAGAAGAGAGCAGCAAAAAAAATGGAGAAAGAAATGTCGTCACTATCCAAAGCCCCACTCCCGGAGAAGAAAAGAGCTATGGAGTACAATACTATCCACCTGAGTCCTGTCCCCACAAAAAATAACCCGGTTGCGCTGAAGCCAGATGGCCTCCAATGACGTCGTCTCCTGCTATGAACTCTGACTGCCAAAATGTGTCTGGTGAGAGGAGCAAGCCAGCTGTCATCCCCAGTCGAACCCAAACCTCCCGGGATACACTGCATCCAAAAAATAGATGTGCGAGGTCCTCCTCTACCTCGCAACATAGGACACAGGATGTGTCAGCAAGGGGTGTCCACCTTGCCCTGTACTGTCGGGTGAGAATCTTATGATGCCGCATAAGCCAAGCAAAAATCTTGACTGTAAGTGGCACCCTGATGCGCCAAATGAGTCTGAAGTCGGCCTGGAGAGAATCCGAGATCGAAATGGCCGGGAGGAGACGAAGATACAGGCTGCGAGCAGAAAAAGTCCCAGAAATCCAGACCAGCCATCAGGCCGGGAGGTGTCCGGCTGAAACGGAGCAATCCGCTGATGAAGTGCCAAAAGCTCAGTGATGCGCCTGTCAGAGAGGGCCGACCTAAAAGTAGGGGTCCACGACCCAGTGCCCGGACCACCAAGTTCTGACCATGCCTCAGCAACTGTAGAATCAGGATGAGTAGAAAGAGCCAATAAGCGCGGGAAAGAGACTGCCAATGAATCTCCCGGGAGCCGGTAGTGATGCCAAAAAGAGAAACTCTCCCCCCTGCCAAGGGATGGGACCATAAATGGCCGGATCAGGGGAAGGAGGGGGGCAGCGCCTCGCCAGAACGCAGAGGCCCCATGGGGAAGAATGGCTCTAGAGGCCCGAGATAGGTCTTGACCATAGCAAGAGAAGAATACTTATCGTGAGGACCCATAATCCGCCCAACCCAACGAGCCAGGAGGGCCCAGTTGGTGAAACGGATATCGTGAACGCCTAGACCGCCCTGAGAGGTGGGGCGAGAGATGGTTTGCCATGAAACAAGATGAATGGCCCGCTGGGCAGTGGAACTCCCCTGCCAAAAGAATCTGCTCTGAACTGACTCAAGTCGTCTCCGGACCAGATCTGGCATCCGGAGAACGGATATGAAATAAATCGACAATGCAGACAAAACGGAGCGGAGCAAAACGAGTCGGCCACCACGAGAAAGAAGTCTCGAACTCCACCCCTGCAACCTGTGCTCCATCCTCTCAATGATAGGTGTCCAACCATTAGAACTGATATGACAATAAGATAAAGGGAGCCCCAAATAAGTAATCGGCAAGGTGCCAATCGGGGTGCGAAGCTCAGTCGCACAAGCATCTGCTTCCTCCTGACCCATACCAAAAGACCCATACCAAAAGAATGAAAGACGACTTAGCATGGTTAATCTGCAGGCCATATACTGCCCCGAAAAGATCCAACATGATGGCTAACCGCCTGGTCTCCTGAGCAGTGCCCTCAATAAAGAATAAAGTATCATCTGCATACTGAAGAAGCGGGACTAAGCTACCCTCAAAACCTCTTAATAGACCGGCCCTGTAGGACGACTGGGTGCACCTGGCAAGCACGTCAACCGCCAGGTCAAAGAGCATGGGAGCGAGTGGACAGCCCTGTCGAACCCCTCTCTGAGGCTGGACCTAACCGCCGGCTGCTGACCCATTGAGTAGGACTGAGAAGGAGGCGGTGGTGACACATCGCTTCATCCAAGCAATCCACCTCATGGGAAAGCCTCTGACCTGTAAGGAGTGCCACAGAAAAGACCACGAGATAGTATCATATGCTTTGGAGAAGTCAACCTTCCACAGAAAAGCCCGACAACTAGTCCTCCGCCAGTGAGCAATGATCTCCGCGGCCATGCCATAGCTGTCCGTGATGGAGCGGTCCTGAATGAAAGCCGACTGTCCTGGGTGAATGATATCTGGCAACACCTCCCGAAGACGATTGGCCAAAACCCTAGCCACCAAGAGATAGATGGCATTGGATATGGCAATCGGTCTGAAGTCCTCTACGCGATCTGCCGAGGTGCGCTTCGGAAGCATAAAGAGATGGAACCGGTTGAGACGCTCAAAACCTCGGTTCCCACTAAAAAACTCCTGCATGACTGCCATAACATCCTCTCATACTACATCCCAGAACTCCCTGTAGAAAAACACTGGAAAGCCATCAGGGCCTGGGGACGCATCATTATTGAGATCAAGCAAAGCCTGTGTGACCTCATCCTCCGATAGAGCCTGCACCAGAAGAGAAATATGGTCGTCAATAAGGCTAGGGATTCCCCCAGGAGACCACCGCCAGGGCCTCGGACCTGCGAGCATCCCGAGCTGCCCGGATCCGTCTCCGGCGGTCCTGAGGGAAATGCCTCAAACTGTGTAGCCTGTCAGCGAACGTCCGTGCTGCCGAGTCAAAGGCCGCAACACTGTGCCAATGCTCGGCCACTGCCTGTCTGAACCCCTCCTCCTCAAGCCATGACTGCTCAAACCGGAAAATGGAACGTAGGGGCTGACCGTCCCCAGACCGCCACAAAAAGGGCGTGTGATCCGAAAACGGGCGATCCATGGCCTGGACATCAGCAAGCTGGTGCGCCTCCACCAACTCCAAGGAGCCAAGGAATCTGTCCAGCCGAGACCTGGATGAAGGTTAGGTCCTCATAACTGATGGTCGCCTGAGCCTGCCTGCGATCAGCGAGCTCCGCCTCTGTGAGATGGTGAGAGTCCTCAATCCGGTCTAGCCTAGAAATCGTCTCAAGCGCCTCCCTCCTCCACCTCTGTCGATCCTCCCGTATGTGCCTCCAGTGATCCTGAAGAAAAGAGCGTAACCCAGCCAAGCGGGTGGCGAGAGTCCTGGCCGCAGAGTCAGAAGGTGGAATGTTGGGCCACTGATCTGCCACAAGCTGCCGAAAACCATCCTCAAGAAGCCAAGAACGCTCAAAACGGAAACACGACCTCCTAGAAGAGGCCACCCCGGACCGCCACAGAAGGGGTGTGTGATCCGAGAAAGGTCTGCCCAAAACCTGAACATCCGCCAATTGGTGTGCCTCAGCCAGCTCCACTGAACCCAGAAAGCGATCAATCCTCGAACGAGCCGATGGGGCTGTCGTGCTCCTCTAGGTTAATCTGCAATTCGTTGGTGAGAAGTCCAGCAACGAGTGAGTCTCAATGAAATCCCTGAAATCCTCAGCTCCAGCATCCCTCCCACGACGTGCCATGGGGCGATCATCCATGTCCAAGGTGACATTAAAATCGCCCCCGATAAGTCACCGGGCCTCTGGAAGGATCAATCTAACTGCCTGTAGCTCATCCCAAAGCGTGGTCCGAAAGGAGGCAGAACAAAGGCCATAAACACAAGAAAACAGATAGGAATTTCCATCAGCTCGAAATGTCAGGTGCACATATAAAGAGAACCTGTCCACCCAAGAGTCCACCATATCATACAAGTCCCCATGCCAACCAATGATGCAGCCCCCAGAGCGACCAATAGAGCTCAAAGCAACATGCTCGGAGAGGCGAGAGCCCCTAATCTCACCCCACACAGTAGAACTACATTCCTGAAGCTTGGTTTCCTGAAGTAGGACCACATCAGCACCCCACAACTGAAGATAACGGCCAAGAGTACGTCGTCTGCTGGATTCGTTCATAAGGAAACAGTCCCTTCCTCTGAGCGGGCATGGCCCGACACCCCATCCACTGGTGTGGCAATTACCTCCTGTGATCTGGCATGGCTTGAGTGCCCCAATCCCTTCCGCTTAGGACAGATCCGTGAGACGGTAAACAGGCGATGAAGTGGTCGTCGTACGGATAATCTCATGGCCGAGTCCATGCGCGGTTTGAAACGACGACGGATGGCACGGAAACCAGCCCTGTCCGCCACCTCCTCCTTTGTTCTCCCTGCTGGCGGACCCGTGGCCTCCTGATTCAGTCCCATATCTCCTGTTTCCGGCGGCCCCCCAGGAGCCGCACAAGTCAGAACAGTGCCAGATGATGACGCTGGGGTGGGGTGTCGACGTTGGCGGCAGCGGTAGACTCGGGTGGAGCTGATGTCGCGGCCTTCCTCTGTTCCGAGCAAGGGGGAGTCCAGGTGTTGGTCGTGGTGGTCCGCTGATGGTGGTGGGTGATAGGTCTGGTTGAGGGTGAGGATGGGTGGCGGCAAGGGTGTTGGTTTGGGCGGCTGGGCAGGGCGTGAAATGGCCTTGAATGGAATCAGAGGTTGCTTCGGTTGATGAGGCGGAACAGACGAGAGAGAAGGTGTGGCGGAAGTGAAGGTGATAGTGAGAGCGTTACGTCGGAGGAGGAGCAGCAGTGGGCCGCCAGAGCTGGTAGGGGTGGCAGCGCGGGAGATAGGAGGTGGAAGAGTCTGGTCCGCGGGCTTGGGATGGGTTCGTGCACGGATAAGGGGACGCGTGCCGCGGGCAGGCTCAGACAGGGCTCGGGAACAGGCTGAGTCTGAGTGGAGATGGAGGTTTGGGTCAAGTGTTTGGTGGAGTTCAACGCTCGGGTTCGGCTGAGCAGTGTAGGTCGGGCATGGTTGTGGGTCACGTGACAGAGGGGGCTGGTCAGGGGTTTGAAATTGTGTACGGCTGTCACGTGTGCGGCTCACGTGTTGCGACAGGCCGCCAGGCTGTCCAGCGGTCATCCATCCAGCAGAGTGCTGGGGCGCCGTGATCCGGCCGGCGACGATCTCCGCCCAAGAGGCGGCGCCCGCAGAGGGTCGCAGGGTGAGGGTGAAGGTGCTTGCGACCACGCACAGGTTCAGCGAGGACGGGAGGCAGCAGCCGGGGCGAAGCTCGACCTCGACGGATGTAATGGAAAGATCAGGCGAGCCCACCGTCGGAATGGCGATGGCGATGGGGTTCCCGACATGTCGCGCAACTGCCATAGCAATCTCGGCCCTTTGAAGATGGAGTGGCAGTCCCAGGATGTCAATGGATCGGTGGATCCCCGGCGCCGCCAATACCGCACTGTCATCGAGCTTCCAACGCCGCCAGGTGATCTGGGTGAGCGGCGGCAGTGCCGTCGGTGTCGCCAGCAGCGCATCCCGTTGCTGATTGGAGCCCGGAACAACAAGCCACATCGTCGAAGACACACGACTTATGTGAAATGGCGGTGAGGTTCCAACAGCGGCTAAGATTGCAGAGCGCAGGATCGTCATCTCCGGCGGAGTACCACTGATCTCCCCAATAAGGCAGTCGCTAAGAAAGTCGACCCCTCGTTGGATCTCCGGTGACCAAGGCAGGATGAGGGTGGAGGTCGTCGGAGCCGCCATGGCGGCGGAACTGTTCGTAGGTGCAGTGGGTGGCCGTTGCAGAACCAGAGGGCAGGCTGATTTCCGGTGACCAGCCGCCTTGCATCAGAGACAACGGAGCGGACCGGAGCACTCGCGTGCTAGATGGCCCCCCTTCCCTAGGCACTGGACGTGACTTCTTCTTCTGGAAGGATAACTGGTCTGGTTTGAGCCCTGTAATGAATGTTCCCTCGGCTGTTCCAACTGGCCGCTAACCGTCAAGCAAAGGTTGTTGATAATTGGACTTCACCTGCCATTTGTGGCCAGGGTTCGTGGTCGCCTACCTTCTCCACGAATCTATCTGACCAGAGATTTGACGAGTTCCTTCTGCTGATGTCTGAATTAACTCATATTTCCCCCGTAGTGACACTGCTGATGCCTTGAGCTGGAAGGATGGCACTTTCTCTGTCAGGGAGGTGTACAACTTATTAGGCAACTCTGGTGTTGGCCTTGATGCTGATTTACTCTTGGCCTGCAGGCTTGTCTGGAGGATCAAGGCCCCTCTTAAAATTAAATTCTTTTCCTGGTTGCTGCGGCGGCAACGAATCCTAACTAAGTCTTACAGAGCCAGATGGTTAAATAACGCAGATACGTTGTGTGTCCTATGTGGTGTGGCCGCGGAGGATACGAATCACCTTTTCTTTGGCTGTATCATGGCTGCTCAGTTCTGGAGAAGGGCGAACATTGGCTGGTTAGACACGACATCGGAGGCTGATTTCTGGCGGTCTTTCTGTAATGGTTGCAGGAGAAACCTTCATATTGTTTACAGGTCTAGAAGACAACGGGCCCTTCCTCTAGCATATATCTGGGCATTATGGCTACAAAGAAATGAGACACTTTTTCAAGGGGGTCACGCCTATGCTGAAATATTTGTCATCATGCGGAAATTATCTTTCGAGAGTGGAGGAATCATCTTTGATGTAGTCTTTTATTTCTTGATCATGGGATTGCCATGATTTAATTTCTGCTTTAATCCTGTAACCTCATTTAAACATTAATGAAACTCTGGATGACTACCATCTTGCTAGTCGTCCTTTCCAGTTTCAAAAAAAAAAATATTTACCGCCACTAAAGTACTTCATATCCTTTTTTTAGAAATATTCAAAATAAAACATAAAAGAGAAGAAAAATGAAAAGATTTTAAAAGACATACAAGATAAAACAAACATATAGTTTCCGCCATAATAGGATTTGTAGAAATTAATATGACAATAGAATATCAAAAAGAACAATTTTACACATCTATTAGGCAAGATATTATGCAACAAAAATTCCCACTATAGACCATTTTATCTATCAATAATTACTAAATTCACTACAAAACTATCACAGTACTAAGACACTCTCTAGAACGTCATTATTGAACACTATTTTGTTCAATTTTTCTCATAATTTGAATCTTTCTACAACCTTTTAGATGTACTGATGTGTAACACAAAACAATTATATTGTGTTTATATAATTTGAAGATATTATTAAAATAATAAGGACAGTACCATCCTTGGGTTTTTTTAGTAAAAACTGGAAAAACATGTATTAGTATAAAAGGTGTTTTTGTGTGTTAAATGTTCAACTTTCCTGCAAACTGTCAACTTGATTTCAAAACTGTATGGTCAAACAAAGGTTCACAATTTGGCATACAAATCAAATAGTGTGTTACAGATTTATGAAAAATAAAGTAAATATCAATTATACCTATGTTTTAATACTAATGTGCAACTAGTTCAAAAGAAAATGTTGCTGACCTCATGATCTCCACCTTGCCCTCCATCAGGAGGAATGGCACCGGGATTGTCAGGAGGATAAACAAGAACTGCAAGCAAATTATTTCCTTTGGGATGAAGGATATCAGTGATATCAAGTGAATGCCTTCTGAACATCCCCTTGGGAAGGATTTCTCGGTGTCCATTCACATAAACCTCCGCAGAATAATTAATTGCACGAAAATTGAGGTTTACATGATGATTAGCAGACTGCAAAAAGAATAAAAAAATGATATTTTTCCTTAAATAGCAATGTCCATGAAAACACAAGTATCAAAAGAAAGAAGATGAATCACAATCCACAAACAGACACGCAATGTCCATGAAACACAAGTATCAAAAGAAAGAAGATGAATCACAATCCATAAATAGATACACACCATAGCAGTGAATAAAGTGTTCTCCAGAGATCACACACATTGCTACCTCATATAGATATCTTAAGTAAAAGCAAAGAGATAGAACCTATAACTGCATTAAGCTGCTTACCACTTCACATTGAAAGGTTGTGAAAAACCAAAATGTATAATATTCCCTGCCAGAGTCTGCTATATCGATTATTGCTTCATTGTTCAACCCATAGAAAGGATCTGGAACCTGGTTGTTCTTCACTAAGGTGGCCAGAATACTGGAGAAACATAAATAAGAAATATAAATATCTCAATAACAAAATTTCAAGTTATGACAGAATAAACACAATGTGCAAACTTTTTTTTTGGGAAATGCACAATGTGCATACTTGAGCTAGAGCATGGTAAAGAATTTAAATCAAAGTACAACTCTGTAATACAAATTTTGCATTAAGGACATATTATATGATAGTATCATGTGACGCAAAGGTGTAGCAATGCCCCATGCAAAAAATCTTTTCCTTACAAAGAGAGATGGACCTAAATTGATGCGGTATGCATTTGTTTCCTAAAAAAAGTGCATTTATGTGAATTAATTATTCTGATATATTACAGAGAACAATGGAGAAAAAGGATATAAGCAACATCAAAACTTAGGAACGATGTTGATCCTCTTGCTAAAACAATTATCTCACAAATGTTCAAGATGATGTAAATGTACGTAACATTTTGAAATGTAGCTTGTGCACAGTAGGAATTTGAGAGATCAAATCTAAAAGAAACAGCGTGAAAGGATCAGACAGTTTCCTATAGGATGATGGTATTCAATTTGCATTAATGAAATACTAAGGAGCAATTTTATGCTAATTGTTGATCGAAATTTTGAGTTGTCTGAAACAGAAAACAGCCCAAAGATGACATAGACCATCAAAATTGGTAGAATTAATTGTGGTGTTTCTCATTAATTTCTTAATGACGCAGCGTTAAGGATGAATTCGGTATAGAAATTTAAATACAGCCAAGACCAAACCCTAGGCCCGATGAACGGTGTTCTATTGCACCGTGCAAGTATGCCTCTGATATGCTTGAAAGATCTTCCGAAAACAAACGTCGATGTCGCCGGTTCAAGCGGACGATAATCGACAAATAAACTAGCAGGAATCCACCAACACCTTGGAAGAAATCTAAGGTCAAGATCGTGCGCACACGAATTCAGAAACTTCTGAACTGGAACTTTAATTAAAGAGATAAAGATGTTTTTAACTCTTACAAGTCAGACCAATATATATGGACTCACAACTTGCAATACTATTAGTACTAGGACTCCTATAGCAAAAGGAAAACACAATCCCATCAGCATTAAGACTCTTATAACCTAACAGAAATAAACTAATAGGAAATAACAATCCTAATAGCATTAGGACTCCTAAGAAAAATAAGCTAAAAAGGAAATAACAATCCTATTAGCATTAGGACTCCTAAGAAAAATAAACTAAAAAGAAAATAACAATCCTATCAACATTAGGACTCCTAACAGATTCTTCAAATATGAATCAAACTAAGTTAATGACCACTAGAATTCTGGACAGCAGCAGAATTCTCTTTTTTTTCTTCTCGACAGGATCTACATCACTTAACAATTTAAGAATCCAACTTTTTTTGTTGAGGGAGATTGATCTCATTATACTATGGCTCAATCGGCCAAAATCCAGGCATTTCCAGACAATTTTGTGAATGCATATGATATCTACAGGGTAAAAGGCTTCATTTAATACATCATGAACCAGACAAGTAACCCTTCAAATTCAAGTATTCTCAGACATTTTAAGAATTTCATTCTAAAAGATTTTAAGAATTTCACTCTAAAGGATTTTAAGAATTTCAAGAGATTTATATTCAAACATTTTGTGACATTTTCAAATAATTATAATTTACAGAAGAAAGAGTCTAGTTGCAGTGGTATATTATCATTATTAGTTTTTTAGAAGTATATTAGCATTATTGTTATTTGATAAGTTGGTGAAAATGCAAACTTAAGATTCATCAGGTTTTCACCGACCTATAATTCTCTTAAAAACACAATTATAAGTTACAATTTTCCCTTAAACCATTGTAAGTCATAAGTTTTACCACTCAAAAAAATTATAAGTTTTCACAGGATCCACAACTGTAAGTTCTAAGTTTTCAATGGATTACAAATAATTTTCCCTTAAACCATTATTTTTATGTGGTGCCTGCACAGTTTTCGAGATGTAACTCAAACTTCTCATTGGAAGAGATCACCCATCTCTTTTTAGTCCACAGGATCCTCCAATCACTAAATTTAACGTTTGAGCATCTTTGGTGACTTGGGAAGCATCCCCCACAAAATGTGGATTGAAGATATTCTAGCTAGGACTTGTGTATGTCCAAATTTCACATTTAGCCCCACATATTTGGCATGTTTCAGGCATTATTTAACCTTGTCGGACATACAGCTTCTTTGATGGAAACAAGGAAATTGTATCAAAATAAATCTTTGGAAGACATCAAGTTATAAATGCAACAGAACTGTCACACTTGAGGTTTCCGGTATTTATCCAAAAAAATATTTGACCCCCAAATATCAGTCTTATTCATGTGTGGAAAATGGAAATAGAAGAAAGATTAAATTGGCATTTCCACTGATTACTGGGACTGGTCCGCCTATCAGTGCGTCGAAACACTTCAATTCTGATTATTAGTAAAAATTCGCATATTAATTGTTTCAAGCTCATTCAGCAAAATCAGACAACCATAATTACGCTCAAAGAAGCAGCATTTATAACTGCAATACAATCAAATTTCCATTCAAGAACGAGGGGAAGAAAACTACCAAGCGAAGCAAGGGAGATGAGGCGGAGACGGGAAAGGAAATGAGCAAAGTGGAGTGGGTGGGGGGAATGCCTTACGTGCCCGGAACCACGGCTTCCATCCACGGCGCATTGGGACCGGACGGTGGCTGGGTGGTTGTCAGCTGCACGCCGGTGGCGGAGACCTCCGACGATCTCGCGGCCAACCATCCCGAGTCCAGCGCCGTCTTCCCTATTCCCTTCATCTCTCTCTCTCCCCCTTCCTCTCTCTCCCCCTCCTCTGTCTCTCACCGACGTGGTAACTATTTGTGACGACAAAATAGCTGAAGTATGCTGCTTTTTGCTGAATTTTATTTACTTTCCTATTTTTTTAAAAATAGGATGCAAGTAGAAATGGACTTCGAAATGATCGAAATTAACCAAGAAAATAAGAAAAATAACTTCACTTAAGGGCGTATTTAAAAAAAAATAGATATATTCTTATTCTAGTTCCTATTTAGCTCGAAGAGAATATAATTTAAAATTTAATATTAAAAATATTTTATTATGAATAGTTGATATCTATTATTATTATTATTATTATTATTATTATTATTATTATTATTATTATTATTATTATTATTATTATTATTATTATTATACAAAAAATATTATAATATTATGAATAAATAATAAAAAATAAAATAAGATTAAAAATAAGTTAAAAGAAAATAATATCTCTATTATTTTGTTTTGAAATAATACACATATCCTCGTTCATAGAATAAAAGTAGGGGTTTTACGCCCACACCCCCCTATATATAAAAGTAGAGGCAGAAAGTATCATGTGTCGAGTTCTCATAAATTAAATATATATAAAATAATAATATTTTAAATTATACAAACATTGATACTTAGAAGTTAGTTATTAAAAGTATACAATTTTATTTATTTATAATTTAAAATTCTATATTTGTAACTATAAATAAAGGGTATTTTAATGTTCATTTGCATATTCAACGCTTTCTTTGAAGTCAAAGAATACGTGTGGACCTATAAACATAGGTCTGTGTGTGATAAAAAAATTATTTATATATATACTTTTTTGACTAAAAAATTTAAAATGTTATATGAAAAATACTTATATATAATTTGTTTCTGTTTAAGAAAAAATATTAAATGATATGAGGGGCTTTCAATTTCTATTGATGTTCTCTTTAAAGGTAAAGGGTGTGTGCATATCAAATTATTCAACAACTATAAATTAAACATTTGTTCTATAACTAATAATATATGAAATAAAGGATTTATATATATATATATGATAGATAATATGCTAATAATAAAAAAATAGCTAGACTTAATCATTATTTTAATATTATTAATAGTTTTAAAATTTATTATTATATGTATATCCATATGTCATAATTCATTATAAACAAATGTAGGATACGTAATTAGCTAATAACAAAAAATCAACCAAATTTAATCATTTTGTTATTGTTATTTTATCAAGATAGAAAATTTATGCATATCAATCATTTTAGAATATCAAACAAAATAATTATTTTATTATTATTGGATAGTTAGTTACAAACCAATATAAGATACGTAATCACCTATAACAAAAGTTATTTATAATTTAAATTATTATTTAATTATCTTACATATGACACGGTTTTATATTGTAAATAAGATATAATATAATATCTATAAAAATTTATTATCGAGTGGTTTCTAATTTAGTTATTATTTCTTTATATTATCTACATTATCTATAAATATCGTGATGTATATGATGCAATAGTGCATATTGCAAAAGCAAGTTATACATTCTATTATGTGTGTATGCTTTCTCTCAAGAATAAGAAATATATTTTATATATAAATTGTATATACAAATTATGTATTGTACACCATGTATAAATAGAGGGGCTCTCAATTTTTATTTGCATATTCGACTCCCTCTTTAAAAGCAAAGAGTATGTGCGGGCATATGAATATACACATGTGCATGATAAAAGAAATATTTTATTATAATATCATCATAATATTCAGAAGTTCATTATGATATATATATATGTTTATTCATATTTTTAAATTCAATATTTGTAACTATGAATAGATGATGCTTCCAAAATAGTAATATACTTGACGTTCTTTATGATATAAAATACCATGTACATATCTCTAATTGTATGTCTCTATATGCTAACAAAATATTGTATGTATATTAAGATATTTAAGTTAAAAATTTGCATATTTGATTTTATAATAATAATTACATTTATTATTAATAAAAAAACATAATTATTTTTTATTATTATGATAATAATCATAATGAATTAATATTCATAAAATTATTACTAAGGTAAACTTAATAATATCAATGAGTATCACATCATTTAGTGCTAAAGACTTTTTTTTGTTGGTTATTGAAGTTTACACATTTATATCCATATCAATTTATTTATATAAAAGAAAAGATAGAAAATGCTAAGTATCATTATTTCATTAAGCAGTGTATCGTTAAAATTATTTTTTAAATGAAAAGTTTATAAAGTATGTTAATTATGTTATAATAATAAATAAATTAATTTATATTTATAATTAATATATATCATAATGATAATGATTAATATTGAGTAAATATCTATGTTCCTTATATAATATTATTATAATTATAAAATTATATTTCTTTTATAATAAAAAATAAAATATTATAAAAATGTTGTTATATATTTATATTCACACGTATCTATGTAATATATATATATATATATATACACAAACACACACACACACATATATATATATATATATATATGCTGAGGTAGAAATTGCCAAATGAAAAATTCTTATGATGTCACATATGAAATAAAATTATATGAAATAATTATATTTAAAAAAACTATAATGAACTATAATTGATCATATACAATAAAACTAGTAATTTTTGTATCTATCTATCAAATATGCTTTTAGTCTCACATTCAAAAGTTTCCAAATGTAAATGAAAATGGAATCATATTCAACTATGTAATTTAACCCCACATTTGAAATTTATAATATGAAATAGATAAGATTGACTATAAAATAAGAAGAATTCACAAACTTTATAGCTATATTTTCGAATTAAGTCAATCTATCAATAACTTTTTAAGACTTGAAGGCAGAAGCATGTGACGCATAATAAAAAAAATAGAAATAAATTACAATGTTAAGTTATATAGAAGATAAATATAATATTCACATTTCATATCTATATTGTATTATATAGAATAAAATATATTCTTATTGTTCCATTGAGAGCAACCCAAATGATGAATAAAAAAATTTATATATTAATAATAATGCACATTATATTTGTCAGAGAAATGGATAAATGCTACTTGACACATACAAAATAATCTTTTCAAATTTATTTTTAAATAATATATTATGTATATCTATAATGACAACATGAATAAACTAAATATTATTTATATAAATATATCATATACTTTTTATTTCCTCGTGTAAATATTATCAAATACTAAGAAGTAAAAAATATATAAAAAAATATAACCAAGGTGAGAATTTGCATGGAATTAACTTATGACCATCTTAAAAATTTGACACCTATACTCAAATAATAATATTAAAAAAATATCACTTATACTTCTTATTAAAATAAATGTTGCCAACACTAGATATAAACTTTTAGTTATATCAGATAAAATATTTAACTTCGATAATTATTTATATTTAATACATACATAACATGCATATATACACACACCTTAAAGAGAGTTAAAAGTTAGATCGTAACATTAATTAATTTTTAAGAATGAAAAAAATATATAATTATTTATATAGATTGTTGGAAGAAAGTTATAACAATTAATTATATATTTTAAAATAAATTATTATAAAAATATACTTAATTAAGAAGTGAATACATTGTGATGTAATTTTTTTAAAAAAATAGACAATAAAATATAATTAGCTACAAATTATAACAAAATATAAGTAATAAAATAATTTACATATAATTATCATCTTTGTTATTTCATCATCAATCTCTCCATATAAACATAGCATATATAATTAAATGGAAAGGTAGAAGTTGACATATGGTACTATTTCATTAAGTCACATATAATGCTTAAAATATTTAAATAATTTTAATAGTCATTTTAGTATGATATATAATAATTTAATTTATTTATGTTATATATCTTTATATATATATAGCATGTCAAATATTACATTTTTACGTTGTCACATAGAAAATGAAATAGATAAAATAAAAAATAAAAGAAATTGTTAAAAATATAAAATAAATAGTATTTACTTAATTATAAGACATGATATTATTTCAAAAAATATAGATATCAATTGATATTTATACTTATATTATATCAAAATTAAAAAGATATATAGTTCGAAAGGAGAAGTCACGGTGTTTCTATATTTTCATATGTAAATTAACATCAATAAAATTAAAAGTTTTAAATAATAGATGTTAACAAAGTAACAAAGTTAAGGGGAAAATATAGAGTAAAACATAATTAAAAATGAAAGATAATGTAATAAATTTTAAAAATAATTCCAAATAAATTTAATTATCATAACATATCTACATATATAAGTTTCTAAGGCAAAAAATGATTATATAATATATAAAATTTATATCAAAATATTTTTTCTTATTTTATAATTAAAATTTGTGTTTAATTTTGTGTCCTCCGCGCATCGTGCGGGTCATCATACTAGTGTATATAAAAGCAGAGTTATTTCTCAAAACAAATTATGCTTGATTAGTGTATCTCATTAATACAAATCCAAAAATAAAATATCTTAAACTAATAGTAATTAATATATGGTAATCACAATGATACCGATATTCATATATTTTTTATAACACGATGTCATAATAAATTATATATTTCATAATCATTCATATACTTTACTTTTATAAGTAATTTACTTTTCTATTAAATAATAATGTTTAATATTAATCAGTAAGAAAAATGCTACCTATGAATATTGCATGACATATCTATATCAAATGAAAGGATGACATAAAATTTGACAATTATAACTAATTAAATAAAGGAAGCTTTTAAATAACAAATCATGGAAAAAATAGGCAATGAATTTAGTTGTAATTTGACATTATCTACTCATTTTTTATGAATTATTTTAATTATCACATAATATTTCAGAAATTTTTTTAAAACAAAAAATTATTGGATCTTTTACATAGTATCCATTGAGCTAAAATCTCTACTATTTTTTTAGCACTCATTCTTGAGTAACACATAGATATGAATATGTATAATGTGCAAATAATCATTATTTATAAATAAAAATGTTAAATTTTTTTACTTTATGAAAGTCGGTTAGAAAATATTATTACTATGCAACTTTACTATTTGTATAATATTTAATTGGACACTTAATTAGTTACCAAATTGATTATTGAACTATGAACTATGACAGATGGTTACCAAATTTCTATTTTATAATTTTACACAATATTAGATATTATTATAATAAGTTCAATTAACTTGACGACCGAATAAAATATTATAACAATTTTATTGTCATTTTTGTTTTTAGAAATTTGTTTTTTAACATAATATAATATAGATTAAGAAAAATGGTTTGTGTCATGTAAAATAAAAAGAACAACGATTTCGAGGGTGTGTGTTAAATATTTCATTATTAATTCTATAAGATTTCATTATTCTATGGAGATCAAATTACTTATTCTTATTTTGTATTTTGATAAAAGAATATTTATTTCCAAAAATTGTTATTTATTGGATAAAAAAAAAATTTGACTATAAACTTATAAAATAGCACCATTCAAGTCATTTGAAAACAATTAGGAATCAACTTATGACTTAGAATTCTTGAACATATATTACATGCTATTTAAAAATAATAACTAAAATATAAAATAAATGTGCTTGGTAGACTAAGAAATAATAAGATTTTACATGGATCTAGGTTTACATTTAGTTACCTTTAACTAAACAGTAATGATGCTATTAAAAATTTGACAAAAAAGTTAATATAAAAAGAATGGTCTAACTCGATGACCAAAGTTAATTATTTCTTCTGTTAATACATGTATACTGTACTAATATATATGAATGCAGAGGTCGAAAGTGCTACGTATCGAGCTCTCATAAATTAAATGTATAAAATTATAATATTTATTTATATAATTATCGATATCCAAAATATATACTTTATTTATATATATCTAAATTCTATATTTGTAACTATAAATAGAGAGATTTCTAATTTTCATTTGTAACTATAAAAATATACTTATGTATAATTTCTCTTCGTCCAATAAAAATATTAAAATATTATAACTCATATATAATGAAATATTTAAAAAATATGCTATGATATGAATTTTGAGTCAAAGACGTCCATCTCCTACTCTAAACGGCAATATTTATTGATGATTAGTATAAATATCATAAAAATTTTAAATATATTATTATGACAATATGTATCTACATCTTATACATCCATTTGTCTATATATTTATATGTCTAAGCAGAATTAGAAGTTGTCACATATGGCTCTCTCAATAAGCCATGTATCATTTAATTTTTTTTAATTATATTATTTAAATGGGTTAAATAATACACATTACTTATATATCCTAAAAATAATATATTGTAAATAAGATATAGTGTAATATTTATAAAATTTTATTATCAAGTAGTTGCTAATTTAATTAATATTATTTTTTATATTCTCTACATTTGTAACTATATATATGGTGATGGAGAAGTTGCACCGGTGCATAATGCAAAAAAAAACACAAATTATACATGTGTGCATGCTCTCTCGAGAATATATATTTTTTATATACACAATGTGTGTGTATAAAAAGAAATATGTTATTATATAAAAAAATAAATAATTGCATTTTTAAAATCTATACATTTTTACACTATTTTCATTTTGCAGGGAGGTCACGTTCAATAATTCGTTTATTCAAATCAAATATTAATGAATTAGGATTGTATGCGATGAATTTTATTTTAAGATAAAATCTTTTGTATTTGAAATATAAAAACATATAAATTGAAACTAACTTTCATGCAAAAGATCATTGTCATAAAAATAGAATATTCAAATTTTTACATGAATATCTTTGAATTACGTGCTTATGGACACTTAAGAAAATAAATATTGATGAAAAGGAACTATTTGGTAATTACTTTTATGCACATTTATTTTTTCATTATTTATTATGCTTTATTTGTTTATAGTTGCATATTTTTTTTACGATTAATATAAATTTTAAAATTTTTATATAATAAATTTTGTATGTCCCGTGCATCGCACGGGTGTTACACTAGTTTTTCTGTAATAAGAATGAAAAAGAAACTATGTTAGTAATAAACAAATAAAATATATATATGATAAATAAAAATGGAGTAAGAAATAACCTTCTCATCAACTAAAATCATATCTAAACTTATTAGCTCTTCATCTTTTTTCAACTTTTTTGCTTCCCAAATTCTACAAATCCTAATGGTAACTGGCCAATCATTTTTAACATTGCTAATATCACTAAGTAGTGGGTAATCTATTTTGATATGAAAAGGCTAGAGAATAAATTTGAAGAGAGGAAAATGTCAGAGAATAAATTTGAAGAGAGTATGATTTTAAATATAATGAATGTATTGTGTGGAAGAAATAAGTTAAAGGTCTATAAATGAAATTGGTTATTACCACCGAGTAGTAGGGTAGTTAACATTAGTATGTGTGGGAGTTACCAAATTTATTATTTATTATGAAAAATATAATAGAAGATCATGGGAAAATTCTCATCAGGTTAATGAAGCTATAATAGAAGATAATGGGGGAGTTAATATAAGGTCGTGGAGGGAGTTAAAAGAGAAGAAGGTGGCGAGGAAAGAGATAGAAGAAGATAATAATATGATTTTAAATTTTAATTATGGGGGGTTAAGATGAGGTCGTGGAGAGAGAGTTAAAATAGAATAATTATTATAGTTAGTGTGATAGTGGAGTAATTAACATGAGGTTGTGGGAGGTTATATAGATATAGGCGGTTAACATCAGGTTGTGGGAGGTTATACAGATATAGGTGGTTAGAATAAATAAATATAAATAAATTAAAAAAACCAAGAAAAAGATAAATAGCAAAGAGGAGTTAGGATGAGGTTGTGGAGGGAGTTACAATAGAATAATTATTATAATTAGTGTGATAGTGGGGTAATTAACATGAGGTCGTGGGAGGTTATATAGATATAGGTGGTTAACATAAGGTTGTGGGAGGTTATACAAATATATGTGGTTAAAATAAATAAATATAAATTAATTAAAAAAACCAAGAAAAAGATAAATAACAAAGAAGGAAGGAGAAAGCATCTGAGGTCTCAGAATTATATATATATAGATTCATAAATCATCAATCTTTTTATTATAGATATAACAAATTTTTATGACACTATCAAACTTTAATGGATAACTTAAACATTTTAGTAGTATATTTTATATTTAATCATACAATAAAAATGCTTATGCTAATTTTAAGTTGCTGTATATATTTTTAAATATAATTACACTAAATAGGGTCTTGAAAAAATTATTATTTTTTAAAATCTCAGCGTGATTTTTAATTTTCTTAAAATAATTATAGGATATTAAAAAAATAACGAATGATTTTTGTGAACCTTAAAACCGATTGGACCGGGCTACTTTTCACTCCTAATAAATATTAAGCACCCTAGAAATTAAAATTGAGAGCCCGTTTAACATTAAAATAAAACCTCCACTTTGGTGGACGTGAACATGGTGGCCCGGATCGGCAAGAAAAAGTCATCCTTGACCAGAAACAGCGCTCAGCGGGAATCGGAAAGCTCCCCCACTGGCAGTAATCCCCCCAAGTGCCCCCCGCCCTGCCTGCGATGTCCGCCTGCGACAGCGACGTCTCCATCGGCCGCGATGCAGCTCTTCACGAACGTCAACTAGGCGACGGCGACGGCGACGGCGACGGAGGCAGCAGTGACAGTGGCAACCTGCATACGATGCTGCTTGCCCGGTCGACCTTGTCCCACCATCCAGTCGTCGTCGATGCCTCGACGTTCACCCACACTCCTTTCTACTGGTAAGTGCAGAAATATACACCAACTAGGTGAAGAAGAGCAGCTCTTAATTTTTGGGCGTCCTTTGAAATCTACATTTAAAAAAAAATGATTGCTTGAGCGTGACGCATTTTGGTAGTGTGGAACGTGGCTCAAGTTAGGATTCTGAATACCGTCGGCAGGATAAAGATTACACAGTTATTTCTAGTTTCCGAGTTGGACGAGGAGTTAAAAAGAAACACGTGTGCGAATTTTTCGTTTGATGTAAATTGCCAAAGAATAAAAATCTCTCATTCATTCTTTAGTACATGATGCCATTCCTATTCGCATTTTATCCCCTTTTCCCCCGTCCTTCAGAAGGGTGGAATTTGGATTCAAAACTATTCATTCTAGTGGCGTATGTAGTTTGCGTGTTAATAAACACCCTTTGCGCCATCTTGGTTGGACGGATTACAATTAGGAAAGGATAATTTTGAGCATTGCTTGGTTGGGACACATATTTTTCTAGACCGATCAAGAATTGCACACAATCTGTTCTTTTTATGGCTTTTCTTATTCTTGGCATTCTTGTGACTAAACTATGTTATACAAAAAAACGGGCCTATTTAATAGATAGATTTTTGTCAGCTCAAAGCTGCTATAATCCCATAATATTTTAGGTTGGCTACGAATGCCTACAAGTAATTGAGTAAGTACACTGCATATTGGATAAAAAAGTGTACTACATAGTATTGCTTTTCGTTTTTTATTTAACATGTAGCACTATAAACGAAATCTTCTTCATGTTCTCAATTGAAAATAAACTATATGTACCTTCCTCTCCTTTTTTCATGTTCACATAATTTGAAATTTCTGTATTAGTCATCTATTTTTATGTTTTGGTGAATTCTATAAGCAATCTTAAAACGTTAACTTTTCCTTGACCTCAACCGAATTCCAAATTCTCTTTCCTTTTGTATCCAAAATATCCATATTTTCACCATACTTCTTTCTCAAAAAGATATTCACTTGTATTGTGGACATGTTCTAAAGTTTATGATATATAAAAAATGTGTAAATTAGGTTTGGTTTGAACATTTTTCTGGATGCTTTAAAATAATCTATTGGCAGAAATCTGTTTGAAGAAATTTTGTCTGTTTATTACATTTAGAATTCACATTTTGTGTTCATGCATAAAGAATAATTCATCCTCTTTACATCCAAGGCTCTCTTTTCACATTATTCAGCAAGCTTGAGAACCCCAAACATCTGTATATTGATTTGAATGAAATGGAGCTGTTTGCTGCCTTTTTTATCTTGTAAAAGACAATAATTCAACCAATGACCCTAAGTAGGTATGTTTTGATAGTGAGGAGAATGTATACTTCCTGTGTAAGAAGCTTTGTGAGATCGGGATTGCTGATACAAAGGCTGTTGATCTTTTTGTTGTCTTCATATCTAATGAGGAGAAAATGGTAAGATTCTACCGTCTCTTTTTAACTTTCTCAAAGTTCCCTTAAAAAAAGTTTTCTTAAAATCTCTAAAAAGAGGCGCTCGCAAAGTTGTACTATAACACGATGAAGTCATCATCACCATCTATGAAAATTGTATTTCATGCTAACATTATTGAGGTTTTACCTTTTCCATTTGCATGCACAAAAAACATTTTTTTACATTTTTGAAAGGCATTTTATCTTTTTAAAGATATCTGCAAGTTATTATCAAACATGTTTATTATGCTCGCTCTAGTTCGAGGTTATCTTTTGCCATTTGGAGCTGGAAACTAACTGTTTCTTTGGAAATTGAATCTAGCTGTTTTTTTTTTCTACAGGAAAATGATATGAGTTCTTTTTTTACTGAAAAACAATCTAACTGTTAGCTACATAGTTCAATTTCACAGTTATCATATTATTGGAAAATAATTTTTTTTGAGAAGGGAAAGGATTACCACCAGTTTGGTTGTCATCCATGTATATATATCATCAAGGAGAAAACATCATGTACAAGAGCGAAGCTCTCCAGCAGAGAGCGAAGCTCTCCAAGACAAAAAGATGCTAGTAAAATCCCCCAATTCCGAAGAAGAGAAAACATGTGATGTACAATCTTATCCACCTGACATCTCTCCCCACAAAAAATGACACGGTTGCGAAGCCAAATGGCCCAGGCACCGGCCAGAAAGGACGCCATCGAAGGTCTCCAATCCAGGCTCTGTCTACGCCGATCCCTCATAGAACGCCATAAATCATCTGGCGACAAGGGAATGCCGCCCATGCTGCTCGTCCTGGACCAAGCCTGTCGAGATACTCGGCAACTGAAAAAGAGTAAAAATATACTTATGTATAATTTCTCTTCGTCCAATAAAAATATTAAAATATTATAACTCATATATAATGAAATATTTAAAAAATATGCTATGATATGAATTTTGAGTCAAAGACGTCCATCTCCTACTCTAAACGGCAATATTTATTGATGATTAGTATAAATATCATAAAAATTTTAAATATATTATTATGACAATATGTATCTACATCTTATACATCCATTTGTCTATATATTTATATGTCTAAGCAGAATTAGAAGTTGTCACATATGGCTCTCTCAATAAGCCATGTATCATTTAATTTTTTTTAATTATATTATTTAAATGGGTTAAATAATACACATTACTTATATATCCTAAAAATAATATATTGTAAATAAGATATAGTGTAATATTTATAAAATTTTATTATCAAGTAGTTGCTAATTTAATTAATATTATTTTTTATATTCTCTACATTTGTAACTATATATATGGTGATGGAGAAGTTGCACCGGTGCATAATGCAAAAAAAAACACAAATTATACATGTGTGCATGCTCTCTCGAGAATATATATTTTTTATATACACAATGTGTGTGTATAAAAAGAAATATGTTATTATATAAAAAAATAAATAATTGCATTTTTAAAATCTATACATTTTTACACTATTTTCATTTTGCAGGGAGGTCACGTTCAATAATTCGTTTATTCAAATCAAATATTAATGAATTAGGATTGTATGCGATGAATTTTATTTTAAGATAAAATCTTTTGTATTTGAAATATAAAAACATATAAATTGAAACTAACTTTCATGCAAAAGATCATTGTCATAAAAATAGAATATTCAAATTTTTACATGAATATCTTTGAATTACGTGCTTATGGACACTTAAGAAAATAAATATTGATGAAAAGGAACTATTTGGTAATTACTTTTATGCACATTTATTTTTTCATTATTTATTATGCTTTATTTGTTTATAGTTGCATATTTTTTTTACGATTAATATAAATTTTAAAATTTTTATATAATAAATTTTGTATGTCCCGTGCATCGCACGGGTGTTACACTAGTTTTTCTGTAATAAGAATGAAAAAGAAACTATGTTAGTAATAAACAAATAAAATATATATATGATAAATAAAAATGGAGTAAGAAATAACCTTCTCATCAACTAAAATCATATCTAAACTTATTAGCTCTTCATCTTTTTTCAACTTTTTTGCTTCCCAAATTCTACAAATCCTAATGGTAACTGGCCAATCATTTTTAACATTGCTAATATCACTAAGTAGTGGGTAATCTATTTTGATATGAAAAGGCTAGAGAATAAATTTGAAGAGAGGAAAATGTCAGAGAATAAATTTGAAGAGAGTATGATTTTAAATATAATGAATGTATTGTGTGGAAGAAATAAGTTAAAGGTCTATAAATGAAATTGGTTATTACCACCGAGTAGTAGGGTAGTTAACATTAGTATGTGTGGGAGTTACCAAATTTATTATTTATTATGAAAAATATAATAGAAGATCATGGGAAAATTCTCATCAGGTTAATGAAGCTATAATAGAAGATAATGGGGGAGTTAATATAAGGTCGTGGAGGGAGTTAAAAGAGAAGAAGGTGGCGAGGAAAGAGATAGAAGAAGATAATAATATGATTTTAAATTTTAATTATGGGGGGTTAAGATGAGGTCGTGGAGAGAGAGTTAAAATAGAATAATTATTATAGTTAGTGTGATAGTGGAGTAATTAACATGAGGTTGTGGGAGGTTATATAGATATAGGCGGTTAACATCAGGTTGTGGGAGGTTATACAGATATAGGTGGTTAGAATAAATAAATATAAATAAATTAAAAAAACCAAGAAAAAGATAAATAGCAAAGAGGAGTTAGGATGAGGTTGTGGAGGGAGTTACAATAGAATAATTATTATAATTAGTGTGATAGTGGAGTAATTAACATGAGGTCGTGGGAGGTTATATAGATATAGGTGGTTAACATAAGGTTGTGGGAGGTTATACAAATATATGTGGTTAAAATAAATAAATATAAATTAATTAAAAAAACCAAGAAAAAGATAAATAACAAAGAAGGAAGGAGAAAGCATCTGAGGTCTCAGAATTATATATATATAGATTCATAAATCATCAATCTTTTTATTATAGATATAACAAATTTTTATGACACTATCAAACTTTAATGGATAACTTAAACATTTTAGTAGTATATTTTATATTTAATCATACAATAAAAATGCTTATGCTAATTTTAAGTTGCTGTATATATTTTTAAATATAATTACACTAAATAGGGTCTTGAAAAAATTATTATTTTTTAAAATCTCAGCGTGATTTTTAATTTTCTTAAAATAATTATAGGATATTAAAAAAATAACGAATGATTTTTGTGAACCTTAAAACCGATTGGACCGGGCTACTTTTCACTCCTAATAAATATTAAGCACCCTAGAAATTAAAATTGAGAGCCCGTTTAACATTAAAATAAAACCTCCACTTTGGTGGACGTGAACATGGTGGCCCGGATCGGCAAGAAAAAGTCATCCTTGACCAGAAACAGCGCTCAGCGGGAATCGGAAAGCTCCCCCACTGGCAGTAATCCCCCCAAGTGCCCCCCGCCCTGCCTGCGATGTCCGCCTGCGACAGCGACGTCTCCATCGGCCGCGATGCAGCTCTTCACGAACGTCAACTAGGCGACGGCGACGGCGACGGCGACGGAGGCAGCAGTGACAGTGGCAACCTGCATACGATGCTGCTTGCCCGGTCGACCTTGTCCCACCATCCAGTCGTCGTCGATGCCTCGACGTTCACCCACACTCCTTTCTACTGGTAAGTGCAGAAATATACACCAACTAGGTGAAGAAGAGCAGCTCTTAATTTTTGGGCGTCCTTTGAAATCTACATTTAAAAAAAAATGATTGCTTGAGCGTGACGCATTTTGGTAGTGTGGAACGTGGCTCAAGTTAGGATTCTGAATACCGTCGGCAGGATAAAGATTACACAGTTATTTCTAGTTTCCGAGTTGGACGAGGAGTTAAAAAGAAACACGTGTGCGAATTTTTCGTTTGATGTAAATTGCCAAAGAATAAAAATCTCTCATTCATTCTTTAGTACATGATGCCATTCCTATTCGCATTTTATCCCCTTTTCCCCCGTCCTTCAGAAGGGTGGAATTTGGATTCAAAACTATTCATTCTAGTGGCGTATGTAGTTTGCGTGTTAATAAACACCCTTTGCGCCATCTTGGTTGGACGGATTACAATTAGGAAAGGATAATTTTGAGCATTGCTTGGTTGGGACACATATTTTTCTAGACCGATCAAGAATTGCACACAATCTGTTCTTTTTATGGCTTTTCTTATTCTTGGCATTCTTGTGACTAAACTATGTTATACAAAAAAACGGGCCTATTTAATAGATAGATTTTTGTCAGCTCAAAGCTGCTATAATCCCATAATATTTTAGGTTGGCTACGAATGCCTACAAGTAATTGAGTAAGTACACTGCATATTGGATAAAAAAGTGTACTACATAGTATTGCTTTTCGTTTTTTATTTAACATGTAGCACTATAAACGAAATCTTCTTCATGTTCTCAATTGAAAATAAACTATATGTACCTTCCTCTCCTTTTTTCATGTTCACATAATTTGAAATTTCTGTATTAGTCATCTATTTTTATGTTTTGGTGAATTCTATAAGCAATCTTAAAACGTTAACTTTTCCTTGACCTCAACCGAATTCCAAATTCTCTTTCCTTTTGTATCCAAAATATCCATATTTTCACCATACTTCTTTCTCAAAAAGATATTCACTTGTATTGTGGACATGTTCTAAAGTTTATGATATATAAAAAATGTGTAAATTAGGTTTGGTTTGAACATTTTTCTGGATGCTTTAAAATAATCTATTGGCAGAAATCTGTTTGAAGAAATTTTGTCTGTTTATTACATTTAGAATTCACATTTTGTGTTCATGCATAAAGAATAATTCATCCTCTTTACATCCAAGGCTCTCTTTTCACATTATTCAGCAAGCTTGAGAACCCCAAACATCTGTATATTGATTTGAATGAAATGGAGCTGTTTGCTGCCTTTTTTATCTTGTAAAAGACAATAATTCAACCAATGACCCTAAGTAGGTATGTTTTGATAGTGAGGAGAATGTATACTTCCTGTGTAAGAAGCTTTGTGAGATCGGGATTGCTGATACAAAGGCTGTTGATCTTTTTGTTGTCTTCATATCTAATGAGGAGAAAATGGTAAGATTCTACCGTCTCTTTTTAACTTTCTCAAAGTTCCCTTAAAAAAAGTTTTCTTAAAATCTCTAAAAAGAGGCGCTCGCAAAGTTGTACTATAACACGATGAAGTCATCATCACCATCTATGAAAATTGTATTTCATGCTAACATTATTGAGGTTTTACCTTTTCCATTTGCATGCACAAAAAACATTTTTTTACATTTTTGAAAGGCATTTTATCTTTTTAAAGATATCTGCAAGTTATTATCAAACATGTTTATTATGCTCGCTCTAGTTCGAGGTTATCTTTTGCCATTTGGAGCTGGAAACTAACTGTTTCTTTGGAAATTGAATCTAGCTGTTTTTTTTTTCTACAGGAAAATGATATGAGTTCTTTTTTTACTGAAAAACAATCTAACTGTTAGCTACATAGTTCAATTTCACAGTTATCATATTATTGGAAAATAATTTTTTTTGAGAAGGGAAAGGATTACCACCAGTTTGGTTGTCATCCATGTATATATATCATCAAGGAGAAAACATCATGTACAAGAGCGAAGCTCTCCAGCAGAGAGCGAAGCTCTCCAGCAGAGAGCGAAGCTCTCCAGCAGAGAGCGAAGCTCTCCAGCAGAGAGCGAAGCTCTCCAAGACAAAAAGATGCTAGTAAAATCCCCCAATTCCGAAGAAGAGAAAACATGTGATGTACAATCTTATCCACCTGACATCTCTCCCCACAAAAAATGACACGGTTGCGAAGCCAAATGGCCCAGGCACCGGCCAGAAAGGACGCCATCGAAGGTCTCCAATCCAGGCTCTGTCTACGCCGATCCCTCATAGAACGCCATAAATCATCTGGCGACAAGGGAATGCCGCCCATGCTGCTCGTCCTGGACCAAGCCTGTCGAGATACTCGGCAACTGAAAAAGAGGTGGGCGACATCCTCCTCCACCTCGCCACATAAGACACAAGTCTGCCTGCGGCGCCCACCGCGCCCTATAAACTCTGGTGAGAATCCGCTCCCGCCGCAGAAGCCAAGCAAAAACCTTGACTTTCAGTGGCACATGAGAACGCCAAATGAGTCTGCAATCTGCTCTGAAATCATCTGAGTCAGTGGTGGCTGGGAGGAGTCGAAGATAGATGCTGTGTGCCGAGAAAGAATCCGATACCCATATCCAGCCATCCAACCGTGTAGAATGTGGGCGAAAAGGAGCAATCCTCTGATGAAGCGCCAGTAGGTCCGAAATCCACTGATCAGAAAGAGGGGACCCGAAAAGGGGAGTCCACGAGCCGGTCCCCGCGTCTCCCATCTGAGACCAACACTGAGCCACAGACGCGTCAGGATGAGCTGCTAGAGCATGTAACCGTGGGAAGCTACTCATGCCACCATCCCCAGAGCCAAGGGATGGAATTATAAAAGACCGCAGCAGAGGAAAAAGAGCCGCCACCCCTTTCCAAAAGGAGGAGGCGCTCCGGGGTACGGTAGGCCTAGTAGTCCATGAGAGATCCCGGCCATAGCATGTGACGAAAACTTCCTTCCATAAACTATCTTCGGGCCCCATAATCCGACCCACCCACCGGGCAAGGAGTGCCCAGTTGGTGCATCGAAGGTCACGAACGCCCAAACTGCCCTGAGAGGTGGGCCTACATATGGAAGACCAGGCCACCATGTGAACCCGACGTGCAGGGCTGCATCCCTGCCAAAAGAACCTGCATCTAAAAAAGTCAATCCGTGATAATACCTGTGCCGGCATGTGGAGCACTGACATGAAATACGTCGGGAGAGACGAAAGAACAGATCGGAGCAGGACCAAGCGACCTCCGTTGGATAAGAGACGAGAACTCCAGCCTCGTAGGCGATGTTCGAGCTGCTCAATAACCTCCTGGATGAAATATGTCGATCTGAGAGGGAGTCCAAGGTAGGTGATAGGTAAGTCCCCAACAGGTGTACGCAACTCAGCCGCGCAGCGCACGGCCTCCTCCATCACCATGCCAAAAGGAATGAAAGAAGATTTGGCATGGTTGATCTCAAGGCCGGAAGTCACGCCAAAGAGCTCCACCAGAATGGCCACCCGTCTGGCCTCCACCTCTGACCCCTCGATGAAGAAGATAGTGTCATTTGCGTACTGCAGCAGAGGCACCAGCCCGCCAGCGAAGCCACCAAACAGGCCGGCCGAGCATGCCTCCTGAGTGCATCTGGCGAGGCCGTCCACCGCCGGCGTGAATAGCATGGGTGCCAGAGGACACCCCCGTCGGGCGCTGCGCTGTGGCTGCACCCAGCCCCCAGCCATCGACCCGTTGACCAAGACCGAGAAAGAAGCGGTGGTAATACATCGCTTCATCCAAGCAATCCAGGTCGTTGGGAAGCCCCTCACCTGCAATGAGTACCAAAGGAAGGGCCATGAGAGAGAGTCATAAGCTTTGGAGAAGTCGACCTTCCAGAGAAAGGCCCGGCGACCGTCGCGACGCCACTGCGCCAGAATCTCCGAAGCCATGGAGAAGCTGTCTGTGATGGATCTGCCCTGGATGAAGGCCGACTGAGCAGGGTGGATGAGGTCCGGAAGCACCTCCCGGAGCCGATTAGCCAACACCCGAGCCAGCAACAGGTAGATGGCATTGGAGAGGGCGATCTGCCGGAAGTCTTCGATTATGTCCGTTGGCATGCGCTTCGGCAGCATGAAGAATAGGAACCGGTTCAGGCGCTCAAAGCCCCGGTTCCCGCTGGAGAACTCCTGAACCACCGCCATAACATCCTCCTTCACCATAGGCCAGAACTCCATGTAGAAGAAAACTAGAAAGCCGTCGGGACCGGGGGATCCCTCGCCGTTGAGGTCGTGGAGCGCATCCGTGACCTCTCCCTCAGTAATGGTCTGCACTAACATCGAAGACTGATCATCAGTAAGACAAGAAATACCCCTGGGAGACCATCTCCAAGACGGCGGGGACGCCGCCTGGAGAAGTCCCGGTGGAAAGAAGTAATGGCGGCCCCGATGCAGTGGTGTCCCGTGATCTGCTGCCCCATCACCTCCAACTAGTCAATCCGATTTGCCCGCCGTCGCAAGCTCGCGTATAGGTGGAAGAAACGAGTGTTGGCATCGCCCTCCCGAATCCAGGTCTGTCGAGAGCGCTACCTCCACTGAATCTCCACCAACCTGTCCTCCGTCTGGATAGTCGACTATGCCCGTCTGCGGTGGGCCACCTCATCCTCCGTGAGATGGCGAGAGTCCTCCTCTCGGTCAAGCTGTGCGATGACCTCCAGAGCCTCGGACCTGCGAGCATCCCGAGCTGCCCGGATCCGTCTCCGGCGGTCCTGAGGGAAATGCCTCAAACTGTGTAGCCTGTCAGCGAACGTCCGTGCTGCCGAGTCAAAGGCCGCAACACTGTGCCAATGCTCGGCCACTGCCTGTCTGAACCCCTCCTCCTCAAGCCATGACTGCTCAAACCGGAAAATGGAACGTAGGGGCTGACCGTCCCCAGACCGCCACAAAAAGGGCGTGTGATCCGAAAACGGGCGATCCATGGCCTGGACATCAGCAAGCTGGTGCGCCTCCACCAACTCCAAGGAGCCAAGGAATCTGTCCAGCCGAGACCTGGATGAAGGTTAGGTCCTCATAACTGATGGTCGCCTGAGCCTGCCTGCGATCAGCGAGCTCCGCCTCTGTGAGATGGTGAGAGTCCTCAATCCGGTCTAGCCTAGAAATCGTCTCAAGCGCCTCCCTCCTCCACCTCTGTCGATCCTCCCGTATGTGCCTCCAGTGATCCTGAAGAAAAGAGCGTAACCCAGCCAAGCGGGTGGCGAGAGTCCTGGCCGCAGAGTCAGAAGGTGGAATGTTGGGCCACTGATCTGCCACAAGCTGCCGAAAACCATCCTCAAGAAGCCAAGAACGCTCAAAACGGAAACACGACCTCCTAGAAGAGGCCACCCCGGACCGCCACAGAAGGGGTGTGTGATCCGAGAAAGGTCTGCCCAAAACCTGAACATCCGCCAATTGGTGTGCCTTAGCCAGCTCCACTGAACCCAGAAAGCGATCAATCCTCGAACGAGCCGATGGGGCTGTCGTGCTCCTCTAGGTGAATCTGCAATTCGTTGGTGAGAAGTCCAGCAACGAGTGAGTCTCAATGAAATCCCTGAAATCCTCAGCTCCAGCATCCCTCCCACGACGTGCCATGGGGCGATCATCCATGTCCAAGGTGACATTAAAATCGCCCCCGATAAGTCACCGGGCCTCTGGAAGGATCAATCTAACTGCCTGTAGCTCATCCCAAAGCGTGGTCCGAAAGGAGGCAGAACAAAGGCCATAAACACAAGAAAACAGATAGGAATTTCCATCAGCTCGAAATGTCAGGTGCACATATAAAGAGAACCTGTCCACCCAAGAGTCCACCATATCATACAAGTCCCCATGCCAACCAATGATGCAGCCCCCAGAGCGACCAATAGAGCTCAAAGCAACATGCTCGGAGAGGCGAGAGCCCCTAATCTCACCCCACACAGTAGAACTACATTCCTGAAGCTTGGTTTCCTGAAGTAGGACCACATCAGCACCCCACAACTGAAGATAACGGCCAAGAGTACGTCGTCTGCTGGATTCGTTCATAAGGAAACAGTCCCTTCCTCTGAGCGGGCATGGCCCGACACCCCATCCACTGGTGTGGCAATTACCTCCTGTGATCTGGCATGGCTTGAGTGCCCCAATCCCTTCCGCTTAGGACAGATCCGTGAGACGGTAAACAGGCGATGAAGTGGTCGTCGTACGGATAATCTCATGGCCGAGTCCATGCGCGGTTTGAAACGACGACGGATGGCACGGAAACCAGCCCTGTCCGCCACCTCCTCCTTTGTTCTCCCTGCTGGCGGACCCGTGGCCTCCTGATTCAGTCCCATATCTCCTGTTTCCGGCGGCCCCCCAGGAGCCGCACAAGTCAGAACAGTGCCAGATGATGACGCTGGGGTGGGGTGTCGACGTTGGCGGCAGCGGTAGACTCGGGTGGAGCTGATGTCGCGGCCTTCCTCTGTTCCGAGCAAGGGGGAGTCCAGGTGTTGGTCGTGGTGGTCCGCTGATGGTGGTGGGTGATAGGTCTGGTTGAGGGTGAGGATGGGTGGCGGCAAGGGTGTTGGTTTGGGCGGCTGGGCAGGGCGTGAAATGGCCTTGAATGGAATCAGAGGTTGCTTCGGTTGATGAGGCGGAACAGACGAGAGAGAAGGTGTGGCGGAAGTGAAGGTGATAGTGAGAGCGTTACGTCGGAGGAGGAGCAGCAGTGGGCCGCCAGAGCTGGTAGGGGTGGCAGCGCGGGAGATAGGAGGTGGAAGAGTCTGGTCCGCGGGCTTGGGATGGGTTCGTGCACGGATAAGGGGACGCGTGCCGCGGGCAGGCTCAGACAGGGCTCGGGAACAGGCTGAGTCTGAGTGGAGATGGAGGTTTGGGTCAAGTGTTTGGTGGAGTTCAACGCTCGGGTTCGGCTGAGCAGTGTAGGTCGGGCATGGTTGTGGGTCACGTGACAGAGGGGGCTGGTCAGGGGTTTGAAATTGTGTACGGCTGTCACGTGTGCGGCTCACGTGTTGCGACAGGCCGCCAGGCTGTCCAGCGGTCATCCATCCAGCAGAGTGCTGGGGCGCCGTGATCCGGCCGGCGACGATCTCCGCCCAAGAGGCGGCGCCCGCAGAGGGTCGCAGGGTGAGGGTGAAGGTGCTTGCGACCACGCACAGGTTCAGCGAGGACGGGAGGCAGCAGCCGGGGCGAAGCTCGACCTCGACGGATGTAATGGAAAGATCAGGCGAGCCCACCGTCGGAATGGCGATGGCGATGGGGTTCCCGACATGTCGCGCAACTGCCATAGCAATCTCGGCCCTTTGAAGATGGAGTGGCAGTCCCAGGATGTCAATGGATCGGTGGATCCCCGGCGCCGCCAATACCGCACTGTCATCGAGCTTCCAACGCCGCCAGGTGATCTGGGTGAGCGGCGGCAGTGCCGTCGGTGTCGCCAGCAGCGCATCCCGTTGCTGATTGGAGCCCGGAACAACAAGCCACATCGTCGAAGACACACGACTTATGTGAAATGGCGGTGAGGTTCCAACAGCGGCTAAGATTGCAGAGCGCAGGATCGTCATCTCCGGCGGAGTACCACTGATCTCCCCAATAAGGCAGTCGCTAAGAAAGTCGACCCCTCGTTGGATCTCCGGTGACCAAGGCAGGATGAGGGTGGAGGTCGTCGGAGCCGCCATGGCGGCGGAACTGTTCGTAGGTGCAGTGGGTGGCCGTTGCAGAACCAGAGGGCAGGCTGATTTCCGGTGACCAGCCGCCTTGCATCAGAGACAACGGAGCGGACCGGAGCACTCGCGTGCTAGATGGCCCCCCTTCCCTAGGCACTGGACGTGACTTCTTCTTCTGGAAGGATAACTGGTCTGGTTTGAGCCCTGTAATGAATGTTCCCTCGGCTGTTCCAACTGGCCGCTAACCGTCAAGCAAAGGTTGTTGATAATTGGACTTCACCTGCCATTTGTGGCCAGGGTTCGTGGTCGCCTACCTTCTCCACGAATCTATCTGACCAGATATTTGACGAGTTCCTTCTGCTGATGTCTGAATTAACTCATATTTCCCCCGTAGTGACACTGCTGATGCCTTGAGCTGGAAGGATGGCACTTTCTCTGTCAGGGAGGTGTACAACTTATTAGGCAACTCTGGTGTTGGCCTTGATGCTGATTTACTCTTGGCCTGCAGGCTTGTCTGGAGGATCAAGGCCCCTCTTAAAATTAAATTCTTTTCCTGGTTGCTGCGGCGGCAACGAATCCTAACTAAGTCTTACAGAGCCAGATGGTTAAATAACGCAGATACGTTGTGTGTCCTATGTGGTGTGGCCGCGGAGGATACGAATCACCTTTTCTTTGGCTGTATCATGGCTGCTCAGTTCTGGAGAAGGGCGAACATTGGCTGGTTAGACACGACATCGGAGGCTGATTTCTGGCGGTCTTCCTGTAATGGTTGCAGGAGAAACCTTCATATTGTTTACAGGTCTAGAAGACAACGGGCCCTTCCTCTAGCATATATCTGGGCATTATGGCTACAAAGAAATGAGACACTTTTTCAAGGGGGTCACGCCTATGCTGAAATATTTGTCATCATGCGGAAATTATCTTTCGAGAGTGGAGGAATCATCTTTGATGTAGTCTTTTATTTCTTGATCATGGGATTGCCATGATTTAATTTCTGCTTTAATCCTGTAACCTCATTTAAACATTAATGAAACTCTGGATGACTACCATCTTGCTAGTCGTCCTTTCCAGTTTCAAAAAAAAAATATATTTACCGCCACTAAAGTACTTCATATCCTTTTTTTAGAAATATTCAAAATAAAACATAAAAGAGAAGAAAAATGAAAAGATTTTAAAAGACATACAAGATAAAACAAACATATAGTTTCCGCCATAATAGGATTTGTAGAAATTAATATGACAATAGAATATCAAAAAGAACAATTTTACACATCTATTAGGCAAGATATTATGCAACAAAAATTCCCACTATAGACCATTTTATCTATCAATAATTACTAAATTCACTACAAAACTATCACAGTACTAAGACACTCTCTAGAACGTCATTATTGAACACTATTTTGTTCAATTTTTCTCATAATTTGAATCTTTCTACAACCTTTTAGATGTACTGATGTGTAACACAAAACAATTATATTGTGTTTATATAATTTGAAGATATTATTAAAATAATAAGGACAGTACCATCCTTGGGTTTTTTTAGTAAAAACTGGAAAAACATGTATTAGTATAAAAGGTGTTTTTGTGTGTTAAATGTTCAACTTTCCTGCAAACTGTCAACTTGATTTCAAAACTGTATGGTCAAACAAAGGTTCACAATTTGGCATACAAATCAAATAGTGTGTTACAGATTTATGAAAAATAAAGTAAATATCAATTATACCTATGTTTTAATACTAATGTGCAACTAGTTCAAAAGAAAATGTTGCTGACCTCATGATCTCCACCTTGCCCTCCATCAGGAGGAATGGCACCGGGATTGTCAGGAGGATAAACAAGAACTGCAAGCAAATTATTTCCTTTGGGATGAAGGATATCAGTGATATCAAGTGAATGCCTTCTGAACATCCCCTTGGGAAGGATTTCTCGGTGTCCATTCACATAAACCTCCGCAGAATAATTAATTGCACGAAAATTGAGGTTTACATGATGATTAGCAGACTGCAAAAAGAATAAAAAAATGATATTTTTCCTTAAATAGCAATGTCCATGAAAACACAAGTATCAAAAGAAAGAAGATGAATCACAATCCACAAACAGACACGCAATGTCCATGAAACACAAGTATCAAAAGAAAGAAGATGAATCACAATCCATAAATAGATACACACCATAGCAGTGAATAAAGTGTTCTCCAGAGATCACACACATTGCTACCTCATATAGATATCTTAAGTAAAAGCAAAGAGATAGAACCTATAACTGCATTAAGCTGCTTACCACTTCACATTGAAAGGTTGTGAAAAACCAAAATGTATAATATTCCCTGCCAGAGTCTGCTATATCGATTATTGCTTCATTGTTCAACCCATAGAAAGGATCTGGAACCTGGTTGTTCTTCACTAAGGTGGCCAGAATACTGGAGAAACATAAATAAGAAATATAAATATCTCAATAACAAAATTTCAAGTTATGACAGAATAAACACAATGTGCAAACTTTTTTTTTGGGAAATGCACAATGTGCATACTTGAGCTAGAGCATGGTAAAGAATTTAAATCAAAGTACAACTCTGTAATACAAATTTTGCATTAAGGACATATTATATGATAGTATCATGTGACGCAAAGGTGTAGCAATGCCCCATGCAAAAAATCTTTTCCTTACAAAGAGAGATGGACCTAAATTGATGCGGTATGCATTTGTTTCCTAAAAAAAGTGCATTTATGTGAATTAATTATTCTGATATATTACAGAGAACAATGGAGAAAAAGGATATAAGCAACATCAAAACTTAGGAACGATGTTGATCCTCTTGCTAAAACAATTATCTCACAAATGTTCAAGATGATGTAAATGTACGTAACATTTTGAAATGTAGCTTGTGCACAGTAGGAATTTGAGAGATCAAATCTAAAAGAAACAGCGTGAAAGGATCAGACAGTTTCCTATAGGATGATGGTATTCAATTTGCATTAATGAAATACTAAGGAGCAATTTTATGCTAATTGTTGATCGAAATTTTGAGTTGTCTGAAACAGAAAACAGCCCAAAGATGACATAGACCATCAAAATTGGTAGAATTAATTGTGGTGTTTCTCATTAATTTCTTAATGACGCAGCCAAGACCAAACCCTAGGCCCGATGAACGGTGTTCTATTGCACCGTGCAAGTATGCCTCTGATATGCTTGAAAGATCTTCCGAAAACAAACGTCGATGTCGCCGGTTCAAGCGGACGATAATCGACAAATAAACTAGCAAGAATCCACCAACACCTTAGAAGAAATCTAAGGTCAAGATCGTGCGCACACGAACTCAGAAATTCAGAAACTTCTGAACTGGAACTTTAATTAAAGAGATAAAGATGTTTTTAACTCTTACAAGTCAGACCAATATATATGGACTCACAACTTGCAATACTATTAGTACTAGGACTCCTATAGCAAAAGGAAAACACAATCCCATCAGCATTAAGACTCTTATAACCTAACAGAAATAAACTAATAGGAAATAACAATCCTAATAAGCTAAAAAGGAAATAACAATCCTATCAGCATTAGGACTCCTAAGAAAAATAAGCTAAAAAGGAAATAACAATCCTATCAGCATTAGGACTCCTAAGAAAAATAAGCTAAAAAGGAAATAACAATCCTATCAGCATTAGGACTCCTAAGAAAAATAAACTAAAAAGGAAATAACAATCCTATCAGCATTAGGACTCCTAACAGATTCTTCAAATCTGAATCAAACTAAGTTAATGACCACTAGAATTCTGGACAGCAGCAGAATTCTCTCTTTTCTTCTCAACAGGATCTACATCACTTAACAATTTAAGAATCCAACTTTTTTTGTTGAGGGAGATTGATCTCATTATACTATGGCTCAATCGGCTCATTCCGGGCAAGCACCAGAAACCGCTGAGGGGGGCGGTGCACGCCCAGTGGCCTCCGACGGCAATTAGTACGGGAGCGGTGACAAATGAGCCGGAAACCTGCCCGGGCCGCAACCTCCTGAAACTCGGCCTCCTGGCATCCAAGGAGGAGTGGGGGCTCGCTGTCCGCCTGATCCAATCCCGAGGAGGCGGTAGACGCCATCGAGGGGGAAGGGTTGCCCGCCGCAGTTCCCACTGTTCCCAGCGTCTGGTGGGTGCCGGCGTCCACCGGCGGCGAGGTAGTAAGGTTGGAAGCGACGGCGATCCGACGGTGCCGGCGGCCAAAGACGCGTGCCAGTCGCCGAGGGGTCGGTTGCAGTTGTTGGCTTTGGGATGGAGGCGGGGGGGGGGGGGGGGGGGGGTGGAACGAGGAGGAACACGGCGTATGGGGGAAGGACTGCCGCCGGCGACGTCGCCGGAGGGAGCTGCAGCAATGGCGGATCGGGGGAAGGGTCGGGTTGGGATCTGATGGCGGATCGGGTTGCAGAGAGGCTGAGTTGGGTGTCGGGACGGGTTGCAGTGGCGGGTCAGATTGCCTTGGCTGGTCGGGTTGCAGAGGGGTCGGATCGGGTTGTAGGAGGGGATCGGGTGTGGGAGTGTGAGGAGAGGTGCCGCCCGGGTCGGGTATTAGGAGTCCAGGTCGGGTTTGATGTGTGGGCCTTGTTGAGGGGGAGGTGTCGCGATGTGGAAGGCTGGGTTGGCAAGGGAGGGGTTACGTGGCGCTGCATGGAATGGTTTGTGGCTGACGTGGAGTTGTTGGGAGAGATGTGGGTTGTTGGGAGTTGGTGGGCGACAGCTGTCGCGGGTACAGGAATTTGAAAAGGGGGGGTGTCACCGTACGACTCCTCACGTGGCCGCTGTGCGTGAGCAGACGGTGGCTGTGGTCGAGCGCCCGGTAGTGCCGCGCCGGCGACGATGTCAGCCCATGAAGACGCCGGACCGGCGCGCCGGAGTTTCAGCAGGAACGAGCTTGACCCGACACAAAGCGTGACCACCGGAGGGATGCGGGCGCCACTCTGCAGGGCAACTTCCACCGAAACGGCCGAGAGGTCCGGCGACCCCATCGCCGGCAGGGAGAAAGATAGGGGGCTTCCCAGGCTGCGCGCGATGGCCATGACAACGTCCGGCTGCAGGAGGTGGAGGGGAAGACCGATGACGTCAATGACCGTTCTGTCCGCCGGTGGTACGGAGATCGCACCATCAGCTTCCTTCCAAGGCCGCCACTGGACTGCGCAATCCGCCGAAACAGGGGTGGGCGTCGCGAGCATAGCCTCGCGTTGTTGTGGCGAACCTGGGACCAGGAGCCAGGACGCCAGGGATATGCAGCTGAGATGAAACGGTGGTGAAGCGCCGACCTTCGCGACCACCGCCGTGCGGAGCAGCGGCAGGTCCGGAGGTCCACCGGTGGGTTCGCCGACGAGGCATAGGCGAAGAAAATCCATGGCCATTTGCAGCCAATGCGACCAGGGGACGTTCACAGTGTATGGGGGCGGAGGCGCAGGTGTGTGTCTCTCGTCCTGGACACTGTTCCGGTAGGAGGCGGCCGGCGTGCTAGATCGTTGCTGGGAAAGATGAGGGCAGAAGGCCCGCCGATGCCCCTCTTTCCTGCAGCCGATGCAGCGAATGGGAGCCGAACATGCTCGTGCGAAGTGACCTTCACCCAGGCAACGGAAACAATGTGTGGCCGGCCTGCGCGAAGACCTGGATCGGGAAATGGCAGTCCAGCCATTCCCTAGTTGTTGAAGACGAGGGCGCATCCGGTTATGGACGTGTACAGACCAGATGTTCGTTGGCGCCGCCGGCAGGGGCTACAAGAGACAGAGTGGTGGCGCCGCCGGCAGGGAATTCTATTGCATGCAGTTATCTTTCTATTATCAGGAAAATAAATTGCAATACTAGAATGTGTTGTTGTGCATTGATACACAGTTAGACTGGTATGCCTGATGAGTGTAGGGCTATAGGGGTGTGAGTGGATCAAGCAATGTAAGGAATATGAAAATAAGATGGACGGTCTCAAACAAGTTCTAAAAATCCTTAGCCTTCACAAATCTGCAAGTGCACAGATCGTGTAGTGCCCTAGTGCCCTTGCGATGTGCAATAGGAACATGTAGATCATGAGTTACCTGAGGAGGATCCCCTTTCGACAAGTCAGGACTATTTGGAGGATTACGTGATGGAATCGTGGAGAGTGGTTCATCATCAAAGTCAGGTGGAGGTTGATGAGGATGTCGGCGGTTATAAACTCTTAGGGGTGGTATGGGCGATGGAGGAGGAGACTGTGGTTGTTGTGGCGATAGATCCGGTGATGGATCAGGAATTGGAATTAGATGACTCTCATGGTTATTCGTAGGGTTTTGAAAGTAAGGTGTCTCTTCGAAAAAGGTAACATCAACACTAACATAGAACTTGCAAGAAATAGGATTATAGCACCTGTAACCTTTTTGAGTTCGCGAGTATCCCAAAAAGATACACTTGATTGCTTTAGGAGTTAACTTATTAGTTTGAAAGAGGTGAACGAAATATTGACACGTCGAGTTTTTAGTGAACCTATGAAAGATAGATATTTTCTTTATGATTAGTCCCTTTTTTTCCTATCTCCCATTTCGAAACTACCTGTTATCCAATAAAAACCTAAAATTTCTAATAATAAACCAAAATCCCCTACACGATTTGTTACACCAGGAACGGAGAGCTCTCCTCCTTTTTCCACCCGACTCTTTGGTCTTAAAAATGCTGGTTTTAAGAACGAGTGATTGCCGTTCTCCGACCCTTACTGCCCAACCGCAGAGCGGAGTATAGATATTATTATGGGGGAAGTTGGTCGTTAAAATGATAATTGATACGACAGTGATAGATATAAGCGCAATTGAAATTCATGGGGAGTTATACATTTGTGTATTGATAAGACCTATTACCTTGACACCAAAGAAGAGTTCGACCTAATGCTTTATTTCTATCCTAGTTGATCCTGATTCGACATCTCTCGAGCACAGGTTTAGGTTCGGCCTCAATGGGAAAATGGAGCACCTAACAACGCCATTTTTGAGATCTCGAAAAAAAGTTTTCTGGAAGCTTCTTGTTCATCTCTCATCAAAAGGTGCTATTCTAAAATTGGACCGGATTTTGCAGCTTTTTCTTCTTCAGTACCTCGATGTGACATGGGCGTGAAAAAGGTTCAAGAATCAGTTTTCTTTTTATAAGGGCTGGAACTTAATTTGAAAGCCATATTTCAACCCGGACTCTTTCGGGATGCCCCTAATAACCAACAAATGGCAAGTGTTTTTCCTTGTATAGATCCTATTTCAATAGGAACTTCCTTACTTCGACAGGGTGCAAATATCTAAATTTCACCCTTTTAGATACTTTTTCAGACCCATTGCCAATACCGATACTAAGCGGTAGTCACAAATTTGTATCCATTTTTCATGATATTATGCATAAAGGATCTACACAAGGAAAAGCACTTGCCATTCGTTGGTTATTAGGGGCATCCTGAAAGCGTCCGGGTCGAAATATGGCTTTCAAATTAAGTTCCGGGGAAGAATCAACACGAATCGGATTTTTTGAGGAACGTATCGAGAGAGAATTGGATTTGGTTAGACAATGTGTGGTTGGTAAACAAGGATCGGTTTTTTAGCCCTTATAAAAAGAAAACTGATTCTTGAACATCTTTCATGCCCATGTCACGTCGAGGTACTGCAGAAGAATTGTGCTATGGGATAGCTAGAGATATTAAGTGTAGTAAGAGAGTTTAATATTATCAAACTGACTGCAATCTTTTTCTGTCCGTGAGGATCCCACCAAAGCGTCTTCTACTTCTAATAGGCCATGTACTAGATCAGAATCATTCTCAACAAATCCATAAGAAGTGATCCAATTTTTTTCATCAGCTCCGGGTGAAGACCAAAGATCTTGAGCAACCGATCCGGCGGAACAACTCAAAAGATAAAGAAGTATCGATAATTTTTTCATGCCATACGTACAAACGAAGACGAAATAGAGGAATAAAGAACATTTTATTTTCGACGCAAGTTTGAATTTGTGATAGGTACAAATGGAAATCAATTCATAAAGCATTTCTGGAAAAATTTTGCCTAATTTTCAAGTTCAACTAATTTTTTTTTCAAAATAAAAATGATAATAATATAAAATAGTAGATCAAAGGCTTCGGCAGATCGCTTAGCCCCGTTCATCTTCGGCGCAAGAGCGCTCGATCAGTGAGCTATTACGCACTCTTTCAAGGGTGGCTACTTCTAGGCAAACCTCCTGGCTCCCTATCTCCTTTATCACTGAGCGGTCATTTAGGGGTCTTAGCTGGTGATCCGGACTGTTTCCCTCTCGACGATGAAGCTTATCCCCCATCGTCTCACGGGCTGACTTTGATCCCTGTTATCAGAGACAAAGTTGGAGGAGTGTCGTTGACGACCTTTTTGGCCGGTGCCTGGGCCATGCGGTTACAACGCAATTGGATCATTTTTTGTGGGAAGAGATGCCAGTCTGAGCATATTGTACACCACATCTCCTTTCTTATAAGGGGAGTGGGGTTTTGGCTAGTTGCTTTTGGTGAACTACAACACCTGTACACTTCCTTCATAGTTCTATACATGGCCAACCTGGTGGTCATCCTTTTTCCTCTCAAAAAAAAAAAAAAAGAAAAGAAAAAACTCTAGGCATCCTTCGAATATAATGAAAAAAGCTAAGTGAACTAGGATATGATAGTCACATAAAGTAAAATACATAAATATCTTCATTGAGATTTGAACTCTAGTCACCTAAATAACAAGACCTCAATCACTCAAATAAATAGTTTAGAGGGCTAGCATGGTTCAGGCTTTTGACTGACAGGGGGAACTTGACATTATGTTTCCCATTTTGCACATACAAATGATAATTTATTTTTCATGGAAAGGTCGGTGGATGTGATTCCCTTCTGATACATGGATAGGGGAGCACTAGGCTTTTTGTATTTTTTTTAAACGAACTAGGCTTTTTGTATTTGTGGATTGATTCCCAGTCATTGCCTTGTCATACTTCCTTTTTGTTTTGTAAAGGGAAAAGGAAACTTTTACTTTACCTGAACAATCAATTTCAGCTTTGTTAAATATAGCTGATATGCGATTAGTTCCTTGTATGTAATCCTCGGTTACTATATTAGCAGTAAAACTGGATGACTGCACCCTTTTGTAGCCACTCTTCATCCTCAAATGAAAAGGGAGAAAAGATTAACTATTTGGAGCATGTATTCAAATGTTTCCTAAATAAAAGAAAATCCATGGTCAAATCTCAGTTATCATATCTATCAAACAGAACCAGTCTTGCTTCATGATGTCTGCAACAGGAATCATTCATCTTCACACAACTATTATGCCAAAATTTGACAAGAATAAGAGTATCTGAATTAATAGCTGTAGAACTGACACGAAGATCAAGGAACCATGAAACATGCACCACGAGCTTTGATTAGTACAATTCAATCAGCTGTCATTTTTATGTTCTTTGATTCATTTGGGTAACTGAAGTTTATTTTGCAGCAGCGTTTAACTTCTGTCATATCACTATTATCTTATACTTCTTGTGCATCTTTCTTATGTCATTCCAAGATTCCCCTGTGGTATCAAAAGGCAAGTAAAAGAGATGATGGGCTGGTGGTGTGGGATTACCATGTGATATGTATACAGGTAAAAACCCAAACTTGTATTTATCTTGAATAGGTTACATGTTAAGATAGTCTATGTTGTTTATTGAATACATGGTCTCATTATTAACATCTGAGTCATCATGTAACTTGTTTGTCACGGTAATCAAAGAGAAAAGGAGGGTTTGTGCCTGATCTGGTGTGGGATATGGATTCAAGTCTTCCTTTGCCTGTACCACTTAATAAGTATTTCGCTGAAGCTATTCGATCAGTGTCTGATCTCCATTTCAGGAATAGCAGGTACTCTCCATAGCTGGTTATTCTCCCCTTCACAAAAAAGAAAAGGAAAGAAAAAAAATGGTTTTCCACGAACGACGATCACCACCTAAATGCAAATCTTGATAGTGATTAACAAGAATGTATTCCTACATATATCTTAATGCACACTTCATGAATCAATGTTTAATAAACACCATAAAATCAATTGTTTGTTGCTATAGTGGTTGGAGGCTTGACCTCCATCATGGAGGTCAAAAGTTCAAGACTGCTACCAAAGGATTTTGTTTACTGCCAAGCGCTACCGTACCCTAATTTGGATCAATCTATATTTTGTGACAGGCTTACTTGTCAGTAAACACATTCTCACCTCTTTCATTCAAATGCATGATATTTTTACTTGTAACCTATACTATAACACAGCCTGGATTCTCTCAGAAAAATGAAATGCTTGGTAAAGTATCTTCATTTTTATATCTTGGAAACTGAAAAGTCTTCTTTACTGCCAATTGTTTGAAATCTATCACACAAGCACTTACCACATTTGGTGATAGAATTTTTGCTTACTTTGTTTGTTTGTTTGGGTTTTTATGGTTATGAGAAGTAGTATTTAGAACTTACCACATTTGGAGATGGCTTTCTTAAATGGTTTCATGATCAATTTAATGCCTATTTAGATTGTCTAGAAAGAACTTTCAGGCTCACAATAACACCTAGTAGTTATTTTCTGATGTTTATGCAAGTCTAGTTGAGAAATCAAACCATATGTTTATATATGTTAGTTTTTGGATTATTATTTTTGTTCATCGTGCCTTAATTTGACAAGTCATGTCCCTTTTCTCTGGGTTCAGGAATGTCACATCCCCTCTCTACAACAGATCCTATTTAGAACTTTTTCTCTTATATGTCGTTCCCTAAATGTTGTCTTTCATCATTGATCATCTGCTGCATGTTTTAAACATTTACACATCCAACCATAAGGCTGATATTCATATGTTCTGGTGCAATTTTACTGTCTTGACAAAATACCAATTTTGAAGCATCTAATTCCTAATCTTCCATGAAAGAATAAAGTTCCTCATCTCACAGGTCCTTTATGTTTAAAAGCTCGTTCATGTCTTGAAGAAATGATAAAGCATAAATGCTTGAACAATGCAGACTTTTCCGAGTGATTCATGCGCCAATATTTCTACGATTCTTTGCATCAGATAGAAGTCACATGAAGGATGCTCAAGGAAACTGGCTGGCATCACCTCCTAAATATAAACCTATTGTTGCTGAAGGTATGATCCATGTCGAATCTCATGAACATGGATCAACGATGGCGTCGTATGGATCAACGATGGCGTCGTATGATCCATGTAGCCGACCCCACCTAGTGGGATAAGGCTTTGTTGTTGTTGTTGTTGTTGTTGTTGCTGAAGGTATATTACATTCATTAATCTATTTATTTACGGCATAATGATTTATATGATGATCATTAATGATTAATTAATTCTAATGTTTTTCCCAACAATGGTTTAAGATGTCACTTGTCAAGTCAACACCACTTGGAAGGATGCTAGTTATTTTTTCCTGGTTATGCTCGGTGCTCAATTTTTTTAATATGTAAATTTCCCATCTCGGACTTGTGGTTTCATCTGTTGAAGATGCCACTTGAGAAAATAATGAATTTTTGTTCAGATATTTTCCTAAAATGTTTCAACTACTGAGTTGACTCTTTAAAAGATATAGAAGTACATAGGTCTTAGCCATTTTTATGATTTTAATGTTACAAAATAATTGGATATTACATCTTGTGGACTTGTTTAGAAAGAAATGCTTCAACAATATCATTAATAGAACTGTGAAGATATGTCAGTGAATGGAAGAAAAAGTGCATACTTAGCATAGTCGTAACCAAGTTGAGAAAAGCATGTCATTAGATATTAACCAAGCCATTTCTTTTAATAATGATTTGTATGAAGGAAGAAATGGACAATTTAACCTTCATTTGAATCTGCTGCATTACCTGGACTCAGGTAAAGGATTCTTTTTTTAAGAGCATACGCAGGTAAAGGATTGTGAGTTTGAAGATAATATTAGAACATCCATGGCATGTCCCTTCGTGTCTTTGATTCTTACCACCTTGGTTCACAGATAAAACAGAATGTCTTCTATTGATAACTTGCTTATACAACCTGGAGGTTATTGCTGATCAGTTAGTCATTGTTTGCATCAAAAGCTTTCATACATCCTCTAAAAGAAAAAAGTTTTCATACAAAACCTTTTTGCCCCTCTATTCTTTCATTTTGAAAAATTAATATAACTTTAGGCCTGCTAACCAATGAGTGTGTAACACATAGTTTGCCCTTCATTCTTTCATCTGTTCACATGTAAATAATTATCGCCTGAGAAGTTTTTTATTTGTACAAGTGCTGCCAAAAAAAGGTTATCTTCTGTATCCTTGTCTGACTGTTAGAACTGTGAAATTTTACTTGAGAGTCAAACTACCTTCTTGTATCCCTTGTTGAAGTCCTATGAACTCATGGTGGCTATATTTCATTGCTTCTATGTATTCATGTAGATGGCTCTACAAGTAACATTGACAAGTACATCAAGATGGGTTCGGCAGATGCGGTGACAAGAAGGCAGGATTTTGTTCAGGCCTTGTTCTCTAACAAATATGGTGTGCTTGTATGTGAAATGCTACTGCAATCCTTATTTTCCGAAATTCGGCAATGAATGTTTTTTTCTCATTGCTTTTCTAACATTTCTAGTTACTCGTAAAGAATGACATAACACGTCAAGTAGCAGATCTATCACAACATTATATCTACATTACAACAAGAAATGCATAGTTATTATTATTGACATATATACAAGAGATGATACTGACTCAATCTTTTTTATTGTTTTGTTTTTTCCTCTTTATTCTTGGGTTTCAGCTTTAATCTTCGACATTATTTTGTGTATTTTAAGAAAAAGAACTCATTTTCTATTTTCAATTCATAAATGTGGCTCAATGTTCATATGCAAAACAGAATCAAAGTTCTAAAAAAATTCTTTGCCATGTTTGGCAGTAGAACTTGGACAAGAATTTATTTAAGTTTTGTCAAACACTCATCCAAAATGACGTGGGCTCCACCGGAATGAATGTTCTAGTTAACAGTGTTAGTTTCAACAAAAAAGTTCTCACGAAATGTAAAAACTTCGCTGGCGAGCCGAACTTCTTTTGAATCTCATGCCTACTTTTACTGTGTGCCCTCTTACTTGAATGTTCAATCAGTAAAAAAATTTGTTCCTAAGGTAGAACTTCACCAAACATTCACCAAACACGTGTTTTGAACTTTTGCATCACTTCACGACAGTTCCGAGAACTTGAACTATGAAGTTCTAGTGCTCTCAAATACAGTCATTTAATTGATAAATTAATTTAGAGTGTATTTGAAAGGAGTGGTAATAAATAAATTATTTTATAAGAGAAATGTGTGAGAGAGAAAATAAGAAAAATAAATAAAAAATTGTCAGGTCAGGCTAAAAAAAAGAATTGTTCTGTTACAGTGTTCCCATTCTACGTTTTGTTCCACCTCGAAACCAATCGACCGCGTTTGACGGAAGCAACGCGTGGTTCCACCTTTGCCCCACCTTTGCCAAACGCCGCCATGAAGTCAAAAAATTCAGATTTCTTTGCTCGTTCGATTACTGTTACACAAATTGAAGTCTCATGGCGGTTAGTGGGATCTGTATTGATACAGAATCCGGAGTCAACTAAAAATTACAAACAACAACATGAAGACTTCTTTTTTGGCACACAACATAAAGCACATGCTTCAAAAATGAAGTTTTCAAATGGCTCTTGTAAGATTTATTGCCCCCAAAATGCAGTAGTCATCACTCAAACGGATCGCCAATCTCTTGCAAATGTTGAAAATAATATCAAGAAAGTTATTATAGAATTACCTCCTTAAATTTTATGTTTTTAAAGATTAATCAATCATCTCTTTGAAACTTCCGAAAATCTTCCATACGCTTAATGTGACGAATTTCTTTCTTTTACGATTGCCACCTCCAAATGTTATTACGTTTACACGTTTTTTCTTGTTTACCCTTAAGAAAACAAATTTCTTTTTTTATTTGTTTCCCTTATTATTTTGAAGAACAAACTCCGCCTATATTTTATAGCCGATCCCAAGCCCGGATAAAAGAGGAGGGTTGTGTTAGGCCCCGACAGCCAGCATAAAATCCTGTCGAATCTTATGAACATGGATCAACGAATTCGTCGTATGATCCATGTAGCCGACCCCACCTAGTGGGATAAGGCTTTGTTGTTGTTGTTGTTGTTGTTGTTGTATTATTTTGAAGAACAAAAACATAGTAATTATATAAAGAGATTCATGGACAAAATGGCCCTGGACATTCCCATTAGTCTTCAAAGGAAATAAATTAAAAAGCGCGATACTAGCAAAGTTAGGATGAGCCATCCAAATTTAAAGACCAATTTTGGTTGACATAGTGGGCGAGATTATCTACAAATAACAAATAGTTCAGTATTTAAGTTTTAAAATTAGCTAAAGCTTATTGTTTCACTTGAAATATTAACATATAGTTGTTTAAATATAATGAATTGAGATCCCAAAGGCCATGGTCTTCGGGAAAGGAAACAAAGACACACTGATCACGCAACTTGGACCATCCATAAAAAGCCAAATGAAACCGATTTTGCAGACCCAATCAGGTATCAACATCCAAACGTCGAATGACCACAATAAATACATATATGATAATATGAAAGTTAAAAAGCTTTCATACAAATCCTCTCCTTTTTTTCCACTCCTGACAGTGGACTTAAATTATTCTCAACACAATACATATCCTATCGCAACTAGTTTCTGCTACTTTTCCCGCACGTCATCTTCACCTCTTCGTTCCTTTTTTATTCGGTCAAATTCTACGTCAACATTTTCCTTGCTTTTTCCTAGGGTTTGTCAAGTAATCAAAGACTGCAGAGAATGCCCTTTTCTCGTTGCATACCGCAGAGGTACTAGAGGAAATAGAACGGCTTATGCATCAACGGTGACGCTTTCCGAACTCGAATTGTTCAATGAGAAAAGGACGTGAAAATCCCGCTCTGATAAGCATAATCGAATGTCCCAGCGAAGAGAGACCGCGTGCCGTGTAGTGAAAAAGACATGGTGATGATTTTTCAGGACAGGACATTCCAGGGTATCGATCTGATGCATTTTTCCCATGTTCTTGGGGTCCAGTCGCTCTATTCATTCACTGTTTTAGAAAGGAAGCAGACCTGGTTTTTCCATTCGTAATCATTCATGCTGCAGGTCCATACTCATGCTGCCAGTGCATTAACATAGTGCATTAACATTAACATATATAAATCCCAGCACAGCCTACGACAAAAACATCTCCATAATTGAAGTGGATAGTGAATGATTGTAACAGGACAAAAGGAGCAGAATAGCATTCATATGAAAAAGGGTGTTAATTAAACGCATGAAAAGCAAAACGCAGTTTCAAATCTAATGTCCTGTCGGATAGAAGACAATACAACAATGGGCTAAGTCATAAAGGCAAAATAAAGGAAAAGAATGAAAACGCAGCACAACCTAAAAATCCAAGAGAGGGCAAAATAGAGAGCATGGTCCAAGTTTTTGAACTTGTATGACTAGTAGCAGATGCAACATGACAAGGAGAAGTGCAATCTAAAGCATAAAACCGAGCTTTACTAAATCAACTAGTTGACTTACATCAACACTGCCGATTATCACGGACACTAAGCCACCCGTGAACATAAGCCATCTGTCCTGACTTGAGTTGTGAAGCATAACTACAATCTCAACTAAGATGACAACAGTAAAGGCCACACATGTCAATCCATCTGTCCTGCAGTATGAGGTAAAAAACTACAAGATTTGGGTAACTCCTTGCCTTGACAAAAAGAAATAACCCATCTCAAGGTTACTAATAACCATATTATGAAGAACATATAACTCAGAACCATAGAACAAGTTATTCATATAGGAAATCACTAAACTAGGATGCAGGTGCATGATGATTATCCCCATAAATGATTAAGGATACCATCTGCAAGGGTCCATAACAATTTTGTCCCAAATATTTCAGTAAGAACTCTCTAAAGATATAACAAACATGTCTTCAGCCATCTTAAATAAGTCTAATAGAGAGATCATACTTACCACTGAAAAAGAGAGATTATGCAGTTATTCAGAAATCTGAAAATCGCCTTCAAATTCACTACATTATACGCCCATCTTCTAAGCACAAGGAGTTTGAGAAACCCACTTGCCTGTATCGTGGAGAGCAAGCAAAGCACAAAATCAAATTAAAACTAGTACTGGCTTTTGCATAGGCCTTCATGGACTTCCAACTCCAACAAAACTTAAAACAAAAACCAAAGTCTAGTCCACAAGATGCTCTCAAACTGACCCAATTTCTGCACAGCATGAGACAACTCTAGGAAGAAAATTGGTTGGGTCAAGTGTTCATGACAACCAATTCATTTCACAAGTCACAATTGCAATAAGCTCCACTACATCACAGACCTACCTGAAAATTTATATATGGTTATGGACATCTAAGGTTTCATCGGATGGTTCTGGAAACAGAAGAAAATGATGTGTGACATTGATTGTACGCAATCTCAATTATGTGGACTGGTGTAAAATATAACTAAACACCTTTAACCCCCAAAGCCAATGCCAGAATCTCTGCAACAATGAACTTTCATGTAAGCATTGAAAATTTGTCCATAATCTCAAGGATGACTTTGGAATAATTGTCTTCCAAAATAATTGGATCGAATGATTCACAGCAATTTAGAATGATCAGTAAGTAAATTACTTAAAACAAGGATATATAACGTATATATCAGAGTGCCGCGTGTAGAACTTTCCCTGCATTAAAAATCCATGCGCTGATCTCTTAAAAAAACATTCATTGTGAAATTTAAACAGTAAGCATCATTATTGCTATGCAATATAAAACTATACAAGACAAGAACAATGATAATGAAATAGTACTCTCAGATTGAAAATATAACACTCAAGGGTGCATGCAAAAATGGGTAAAATTGAAGAAATCTTTTCCGGCAACTGAAATTTAAATTTTAGTAGATAAACAAAAGGATTCAAGGTAAAATTGGAGAAATCTCCATACGACAGTTTTGCTTTAGTAATTAGAAGATCAAACGAGATCTTCTATTCTGATGGGTAGATCCAGTGAGATATTAGGAAAATGTTGTCAACATGATGTACTCATAACTCAAACATACAACATCAAGTAATAACAGAATACAATTAACAACAGTTATACTTTTTTTTGAAACAAGAAAGGATGACTAGCAATGGGGTAGTCATCCAAGTACAACAGTTATACTTAATTGTACAGGAACAACACGCACAAAAAAAGTAACTTGCAATTCAGAAAGACTGGACCAAATGCACTACAGATATATGATATATCCAAGCATCTATCTTATAGTATGAACAATACAAAGAGGAAACTGTGAAGAACACACGCTGTTAAAAAAAAGAAGAGTAATGAACTTATAAATCTGTAGTACAGAACAAATTGTAAAGACTGGCAAGAGGCCTTTAGGCCAAGATGAGCATCCAAAAGAATGATCTCTACCCTCTACAACAATTACATACTACAGATGTAAAATGAATCATATCCATGCAGCAGTTATGAATACGTACAACAATGGTAAACAGATTGGCCTTCGACCAACTAGGAATGAAGAAAGATATGCTCCATCAACACCTACTAAACCTTTCAAAAATGATCTAATCAAGAAGATGGTTTCAGTGCCACATCTCTCACAGTTTGATTCCTTCTCAGCTGCAAAATTGGACCAGAATCGGAATAAGCACGAGGGGATCCGAGTGTCCTTGCCCTGTTCATTACAAGCCGACTGCTACCAATCATACCGCGAGCCGACCCCCTAATTATCTCCTCCTCATGTCGGGCCATAAGATCCTTTAGATTTCTACTTCCCTTTGCAGTGCCGTCGGAGAACACCCTCCTCCCACTCCTTGAAGGACGTGCCATTATCAATTGTGGCTTACTCCCACGAATAGGCAATTCTTCGTCAGCAGCATTTGCTTCATCAACCTCTTCATTGAACTTTGAAATTGTGCTTGGGCTCTGATTGCAGTTCAAGCGGTTGGAATTGCGCTTTGACGGGAACGTTTCTGCATCCACTACTGAGCAGGGGTTCCCCACAGTGAGCCCATTCCACCCCCTCAAGATCACCGTCTTGCTCAGCGCCTTGAGCTGTTCCACTATCTCCTCCATGGAGGGTCTCCGCTCTTTGCAGGATCGAACGCAGCTGGCGGCCAGTGAGGCTAACTGCCGCCTGGTGGCCGGGTCCTTCGGTGGGGGAATACGCGGGTCAAATAGGGGGGAGACCTTGCCTTTCTTCAGGAGCGGGATCGCCCACTCCACGACGGATGGAGGGGAGTGGGCAACATCGATGGCCTTCCGTCCGCTTATTATCTCGAGGAGCAAGATGCCGAAGCTGAAGACGTCTGTTTTAGTGCTAAGGTTCTCGGGCGTGACGTAGGCAGGGTCGAGGTAGCCAAGGGTGCCAGCCGGAGGCGTGCAGCGGGCAGAAGACGGGAAGGGCAGATTCGCGCCGTCAGCGTCGTCGCCGTCGCCGCCATGATGAAGAGCGAGGCCAAAGTCGCCAAGGCGGGCGTGAAGACGGTGGTCGAGGAGGACGTTGGCGGACTTGACGTCGCGGTGGATGACTGGGGGCCGAGCGGAGTGGAGGGCGAGGAGGGCCTTGGCGGTCTGGAGGGCCAGGCGGAGGCGGCGGGGCCAGCCGGGAGGACGGCGCGGATTGGAGTGGAGGAGGTCGTAGAGGGTGCCGTTCGGCATGAATTCGACGACAAGGAGGCGCTCGCGGGCGGCGGAGGGAGGGGTGAACCCCACAAGGTTGACGAGCCGGGGGTTGCGGAGGGAGGATAGAACGGCGATCTCGTTCTCCACCTCGTCGCGGGCGGGGGTCATCGGGGACGGAGACGCGGAGGGGAAGCCGCCGCCGCCGCCAGGGCGACGAGAGGGACGCTTGACGGCGACGAGGCCGAGACGGGGAAGTGTCGCCTTGTAGACGGAGCCGTGGCTCCCGCGTCCAAGGAGGGCGGCGTCGGAGAAGTTTCCCGTGGCCGCGGCGAGCTCGTCGTAGGTGAAACGACGGGCGCGCAGGTCGGAGTGGGCCTCGTCCTCCTGGCCGGCGCTCGCCGAAGGTTTCCCTTCCCTGCCAGCGCCGGAATTCTTGTGGTGGCGGCGGTCAGCCGAGGAGGAGGAAGGAGAAGGCGAGAAGGCCGCGATGGAGCGGCAGGTGGCGATAGACGAGTCCGCACGACACGACAGGTAACCCATTTGGGCACGGCGAACCAACGAATTGGGGCAGGTGGCAAAAAGATCGGAACTTGAAGCAAAGAATGCCTTTAAATAGAGGGAGAGCAAATGCGCGAGAGATATGGTCTACTAAAAGCTTTTTGAGGCAACGGAGAGAGAGAGAGAGAGAGAGAATCCCAGTGGGGAAAGAGGCAAAGAGATAGTCCAGACTGCAAATGAGAGGAGAGAGAAAGATAGAAGTCGGAGAGAGAAAAGGAAGGAGAGGAGAGAGGGGAAGAGGGCAAAATCCCAGTACGGGGAAAGAGGCGAAGGGATAGTCCAGAATGGGAGAATGGAGAGGAAGGGAGAGAGGTAGGTGAAAATTATGGAGGGGGGAAGGGAAAAGGGGGAGGCGGGGAAGGTTGAGATGTGAATAAAATAGGCCATGTCGAGTTGAATGGTGTCCTGCGGGGTGGGCCCCCTCTGTTCTTGGACGGGGGAGAGATTCCAGGGGTTGTGTTACCTGTCAGGCCTCACAGTGGATCATGGGAGGGATGAGATGAGGAGGACCAAGGGGAAGTAAGGGGATGTGAGGTGTAATGTTATTATAATGATGACCACAAAATTAATGACTTTATTCGAATGGATCTGATTTTGGTTTTATTTAATGTGCGTATTTCTTTTTTTTTCACTATATTTTATATATCCGGCATTAACTTCTATTTAATAAAAATGAAATGAAAGCAATTGACTTTTTTGTGCTCTTCAAATTATTAAAAAAATATTTACCTATTAATCTTTGTTACATCCTCCTGTAATAAATGGGTTTGATTGTTGTAATTGTCGGAGTGATGAAAATTCTATTCTTTGCATCTGTCCGTATTTATAATATAAATAACATATATTCGAAAATTATAATAATGGGCAAAAAGACATGTATTTTGAATATATTCTAGATGTGACATACACCTTTACATTCGAATTCGATACGTGTTGTCCAGATGAATATCATGAATTCTGAAAAAAATCACGATACATGTATTATTATCATTATTATTTTTTTAGGAGTCTAAAAAGTTTTAAAAGAGAATTATTTATTTTTACGGAATACTACATTTAATTAATTTAACTGCGACCTTCGAAACATCTAAGAATGTTTTGGACCAAATAATAACAGTTCAACTTTTTCAATTGCTGATAAGAAAAATAGAATACGAGGATTCTTTAAACGAAGATATATTATTTATCTGCTCTTACTTTTTTTTATCACACTTGCACACATGCCCAATCGTTATATATACACATGCATGACTTCGCTTTTCTTGTCATCATTTTACCTTCAAGAAATAATAAAAGAAAATAACGAAAATTAAAGGAGAGCAGAACGTGGAGGTGACTTGGAGCAGTATGATTTTTTTCTTCTCTTTGTTTAAATTAATACATGATGAGAATATATATAATCAAATAGCTATGCTCCAAAAGGATTGTTAGGACAAAATTTACTAAATCTTCTTCAATTTTACTCATTTTTTATTAAATTTATTTTTTAACTTTATTTTATAATAACACTATCTTTCAACTATAAACTTATTTCACCATTTTTTTTTTACTTTTGATCGCCCATTTTCCTTGTTACATGATCTACACGATGCTCACATGATATTTTCTTTCTTCTCCGTATGTGCACTTATCTCACATGGCAAAAGATTCACAAGTATTAAAATATAATATAACAAAATAAAAGGGACACTCTCCTCTTCCTTCCATGGCCGGTGGGAGGGGACAGCACGGTGCCCCCATAAGAGTACAAGATAAAGATTCAACAACTACGTCGACGCTCGGTATTAATGGGTTTGTGTTCGTTGTAGATGAAGGATGATTGTTTTTATTACACACAACTTCGTGATTAAATTCTAATTTTAATTATCATAATCTTAATTATATTTAATAAATTTAAAAATAAAATCGTTAAAATCTTTTTCCTTACTTATCTTGTGATATTTGCTAACACACATACAAAAGACGCATATATATTTATCAATGTCTAATAAAAGTTATAAGATAGGACATTCACATATTGTCATTATATTTTTATTTTATAAATCATCTCACATATAATCTTACAGGATCAAGTCTTATACAACCTTATAAAAAATTTCTCACAAACTTAATTACATCATCTAAGACTATCTATTACATGCGTACTTTCAAAAACAAAAGTAAAGGGAGATTAAAGTACTTCAGCGGCTCGACTTCTTCTTTATATGCAGCAAAAATAAGCTTCGAGTTGACTCAACTCGAAAACTTACGAGTGTTTAAAAAATAAATGAAAATGAATATTGTGAGCAACAATCATTTGCTCAATGAGTGAAATAAAAATATAACATAGGAGAACAATACGAGTGCATATAATATTTAAATAATGACATTTCTTTCATATGATAAAACATTTAAAGCATAACATATATAACATATATTGTCAAATCATATGAACTTTCACATAAGTAAAAGTAACTCAAGCTATCATCATTTTCATAATTAAATTTCATACATGCATCATTGCACATACAAATCATGAGTCAATACGTATCCCTCTGTGATTGCGTGTCATACAGTTAAGAAGAGCTTTACAATCATGAACTTTCAGATACACAGAGTAAATCATGAGTCAATACGTATCCGAGCACTCTCGAATACGTAGAGCATAGTATGGGTCAATACATATTCGAGCACGCAGAGCATAACATGAGTCAATAAGTATTCGAGCACTCTCGGATACGTAGAGTATAACATGGGTCAATACGTGTATGCAGAGTAACCCCCAAAGAGCAGAGACACTCGATATACGCTCCAAATACTTCATGTATATCAAATGCGATCTCAAAAACCTTTTTCATTCAGCATGATCAATGTACACATGAAGTTTTATAATAGCAAAATAACATGTCACCATCATATATCAATATCAAGTAAACTTATTTTAAGTTCACAAGTATTATTTTCTGAAAATATTTTGATGTAAGAGGGTACTCCGTCTCATATGAAATCCTTGAAACATGTCATAAATATATTTCTTAACTCAAGATATGTTTCAATAACAATACTAATAATAATTTTTACTTGAGATAATATCATAAATAAAAGAAGTAACATATATCATTTTGCTATGTTGTAAAGTTACCCACTCAGCTTGTACTTTATCACTTCAAGGAGGTTTATTAGATTTCCTCACTTTTACTTGTACATTCATGTTTTCCTACATGTAATAATGTCTTTTTACTTTCCAATTATAACAAAGTAATATGCAATGCATGCTCATGATGCATGAATGCTTATGCACCCTAAAATGCATATGATCCTTTCTAATATTAATTTCTAACTTTAGGTATTTATATTCATAAGTTATTTTACAATTGGAACTTCTCAATCCCCTTAGTTTAACTAAGTGTTGTCTCATGATTTCAGACTGAGTGTATGTCAATTAATAATTCATAACTTCTTAACCACATGACTTATTATTATAGATTAATTAGAAACTAAACGTACTAATATTTCTAATTCCCAAATATCATTAATTAAGTTCAAGTGGATAAGTCATAACATCTAAGACAATCTAACCTAGGGTTTGCGTCATGGCAGACTATGTGTCATTGAAAGATTAATGTATATATTTCTTGATACCTATCCATTTAACTAAATCATAATTTTATTGCAAAATAGACTTGCTTAGTATTTTGTCATAAAAAGTATAGAATTTAACTCATTGTATAGCCTTATAAATAAAATAGTTAACTAGGGTCGCGATCTGTTCATGTCCTGTAATCTAACAGAGAAATCACTATGAAATGAAAAATCCATTTCTCCCTATATATAAGTCCAAATAACATGATTCTACCTCTCACCGAACCCTTTGGAATGTTTATTCAAGCATATCCAAATTTCAAATCATAGTTCTCTCTATTCCAACCGTCCTATTTTACAAATTAAACTTGTATCAGACTCGAGACAAGATGAGTGACCTGTGAAGATAAGTTCATAACTTCCTCTATAAAACTCTGCTTTAGGTGATTCTAGGGGATACGGAAATCTAACTTTTAAGGGATTAACCATATAAAATTTCATAATTTATGGTTTGGTAATCATGAAGGAATGATCCTCTCAATCAGAAGACAATTTTCGGATCAAAACTCACCTTGAACAGCTGATATTTCTGATTTTTTCCAGGTCGTTTCACTCGACTTCTGCCTTTAATAATTTTTCTACGATGAAAGGATAATGTTAAGTATCTTATATTTTTTTCAGTATTTTCTCATGACATAAGACGGTTTAGAAAAATATCCCTTTAACCACTTGTCCACCTACCTGCTTCAGCTGCTTGGAACTTAAGTGATGTCCAATCACATTTTTTTGTCATAACTAAGTGTTTTAACCCTAATTAAGCTTATTAATCTTATTAAATATATATATATTATAATATTTAGAAGTTTTATAATTTGTTCCTAATAACCTTATTTAATTACTTTGCAAAGTTTATCGATAATTAAGTAATCATTATGCTCTAATCGAAATATTAATTACTATATACAAATATCACTAAATGTATATCCAAACTAACTTAGTATGTTAATTAAATTCATGATTATATAGAAATGGCATTTTTAGAGCACGTTCGTGATAGTTTTACTTGTTGTTTGCTAGTGGGTTTGTGGAAGCATATTACTGTGTGTAGGATTACAAGGCATCAAGAGGGGGTGAATTGGTGTTTAAATTAAAAATATCGATTTCACAAAAATTATCGCAAAAGTTTAAAATTGACTCATGAATGTTAAATCAACACAATAACAATCATATCACATGCATAATAAAGTAGGAAGGAGATGGAGAGAAAAGATAAACACGAGATGCACAATGATTTATTGACGAGGTTTGGCCACACTTTGGCCTACGTCTCCGCTCCAACTTCTCATCTTTGAGACCGTCGAAAATTCTGCTAATATCCTTCCTTCATTCCAAATGGGGCAATCAAGAAACCCTTTACAACCCTTGCATTTTCTTCTTTTCAAGAGGTAAGGACACATCTTTCAATCGTAGACTTTCACTCGTCTTTTATTCGCTCAAGAGGTAAGACACAACTTCTTTTCTCTCAAGAGCTAAACAATAATTAAAATATCATAAAAGTATTCCACAATCTCTCTTTTATAATTTGGAACATCACACGAGAGTAAGAGAAAAATAAATAAAAGATTTGCAACTTATGGCTCAAATGGATTTCTCAAATGTTCTTTCCATTTTTTCTTAGAAGTCTTGTTCATTCCTACTCCTTTGGGTCCTCTTTTATAAACTTCTTAACTCCATTTAACCGTTGGGACTTATTTCCTAATTTTGACCAAAATATGACCAGTATAGTGCATTATGCACGCTAACCGATCGATCGTCTTGCATTATTTTAAACATAACTTTTTGCAGAGTAATTCAAATGAGATATTTTTTTTATTCTACAAAAAGTTAACAGAATTCTCTACAACTATGATATTCATCATTCTTCCAAAATCTAATAAGATCATAGTCAAATATTGATCAAAAGTTTAATATACAAAAGTGTTCATTTCAAATAAAATATTTTAGACTTTTACTCTTTTATACATAACTTTTCATACCCGTATTCAAATGTAATGATATTTGATTATATGAAAAGCTAACACTTTTATGTTACTCTCTTGATTCAAATCTCATGATAGAATACTCAATTATTAAGTGCAAGTTTAGCGCACAAAATAAACTTCAAATTTAACTTTTCGAGATTTACTTAAACATAACTTTTTTATGTGGTTGTCCAAATAAGTTGGTTCTTGATTCTCTAGAAACATAAGAGAATTATCTATAACTTTTATATTCATCCATTAATATAAATATCGTGAAAATATAAATAAATATTAATTGAAAGTTTAATGCACAAAGCAACTCATTTCTATTGAAACGTTTTTGCCATTTTAAATATAACTATAATCTTTCGAGGTTTGTATTATTAAAACATAATTATATAGGGTATAAAATTTTGCTCCAACAATCTCCCCCTTTTTATGAATACAAATCAAGAATATGAAAAGTATATGAGTTGAGAACTAAAAAGTATTAAAGTCAATTCTACTCCCCTAAAACTAAGCTTCCCTTACAATTATGAAAATGCACATAAGTCTTAATTACAAGGCACTTTTCATATAGAGTTATATTCATGAAATTCATGTAATAAATCAGGGGTTATATATATTTTTCTTATATAAATTTCTCTTATATTCTTGTCATATTTATTTTATATTTCTCCCCCTTTTATTTCATCAAAAAATAATTTGTACATGAAACATATAAGAAACAATATTAGATATTAACTCTCACTCTCGTCTTCCTAGATTTTTTTATTCCCCCCACCCCCACCCAACCCTAACCCCCGCTCCCCTTGTCATATAAGGTACAATATGTACATAAGAGAGATGAAGATAATTTTTATTCTTTTATCATATGTATAAGAATTATTTCATGTATAATATATGTGATAGGTAAAAATAACTTTCCCCAAGGTCATGACTAATTTATAATAGCAAAACATAAAATCAAATGAATAACACATCTTAAAAAATTATATAAAGAATAAAATTTTGTATAAAATTTTGAGACAACAATGGTATATCAAATTTAAATTTAATAATATCAAGTAACAAAAGATTTGATAATAAGAATAACAAATGAACGAAGAAAATGATATATCGAACTTTTGAACAAACTATATCAATTTTTATCATCTTTCTATCTTTTTTCAATTCTTTATATGTTTCTAACATTCGTATATAACAAATACATTTTTTCGGTAATTATTTCAATAAAGACAATAAATTATTGATAATAAAATCACTATTGTGCAAAAGCCACATGCACAATCCTCGAAAAAATGGCATAAAGCATATTAAATATTCAAACGCGAATGACACATGTATGGAGTAGTCAATGAAATTTTAATGAAAAAGTGACTAAAAAAGTGAAGTATCACAACAGGAAGAAAATACGTAATGTGGCATTGTGGCATGTTTTATCAATAACTTATTACTATTTTCATAGCACTCGAAAGAAGAGTAAAAATTGTACTAAATTAAAGTGAAAATTTTATATTAACTAATAGCCCGCAATTACATTCTCTAAATGATTATATAAGTCAAACTCTCTTATTTACCATTTTTTTTAATATAGAAGTTCAACCCGTCCATGATTGTAAATATGCATGAGTAAGCTCAAGATACTCGAGAGGCCAAGTTTATTAACTACCGATTAATTAGTATTGATTTTAAAATATAGAAAAAATAAATTGTTAAATAATATTAATGATTCCCATATTCTTGTATGTAAAGTATAGTATAAATCATTCATAACCAAATATCTATTTAATAATTGTAAAGTGTCCTACGTGAAAAAAAGGTTTATGGAACATACTCCAGCATATGTATGTATAAAATAGTCTTTGGCAACAAACATCAACATTAACAACATAAATATAAGCAAACCACTCAACCTGATATATCGACCATCTACTAACATAAAAGTATTAAGAAAATATAAAACATTTACAAATAAACTTGCTAAAAAATAAAGATGACATTAAAAAATTAATAAACATGCATCATTTTCTTTCTTAATCATCACTTTTTTGGCTTTATTGCTTGAAAGCTGAAAATTAAGATCGTCATAAGAACTAATTGTTGATGTTGAGCTCTCTCTAATATTTCGCTTACTTGATTTCTTAGTTGGAGATATGGCATCATTCTCGCAAGTGAAATCCTACAATTAATTTAAAACATAAATATATGGAATTAATAAGTTTTTAATAAGAAATTAAAATTTTGTTATAAGGATGGCCTTCAAATTCTCGTCGTCATAACTAAATTCATCATTGTTGAAGTTTATATCCTATTTAAAAAAGATAGAACACATCATGAAACATCAAACCATAAGTAGAATAATAATGTAATAATAGAAATCATATGTACTTACAGTGAATGCTTCTTGAGATGATAAAAAATTATATGTTTTTTATGAGTTCGTCGTCCTCATAAAGATTATCACATTATACACTTCGTGGTGTGTCCTAATGTTTGAAGCCTTAACAATGACTTTGAAAATAATTTGTTTATTGATAACATAATCAAGCTCCATAGATAGTGGACCTCGTCAACATTACAAGTTTAAATAAAGTAAGCATAAACAAAAATATATTTAATATTACAAAAAATAGATAAAATATAATTATTATTTCCATATTATTTTCCTTCAATTCATTAGCGCTCTTCCCAATTAATTGCATTGCCTTACGATCCCAAAGTAATAATGAAATAAAACCACTCACATCCATCATGCGAACTTGAGGTTTGTACCTAAAAGCAACATTTCAATAAAAAATTTTATTTTTATATTTATGTATAGATTACACAATATGAGAAATACTTATGTGTAGCAGATGTTTCAATACGATCACATTTATTGCAATAAAATTTATTTCCTATTTTATCAACCTTATTTGGACATCTTTTACATTCGACATACGACCATTCTTTTTCTAATTCTATATCAACAATAGTTGCAACGATCCAAAAGTGTCCCTCTTAGTCACAAAAATAAATATTCATTTTTCATACATAATTGTAATTAACAACACACATGAATAGATATTAAAATTAAGTACCTTTGTGCATTGCATCAATTCTTTGATAGGCATGACTTCTAAATTTTTTAAGATAATTCGCTAGAGATAGAATAATTATGTGTTGATGAAATTTGAGTGATCCTCTCAGATGTGTCTCCTTGCAGCTCGAATAGTCTGTGTACATACATAATTATAAAAAAATAAATAGAAATACAAATATGATAGAAGATATAAAAAAGCTTAAGAACTGACTTTAAAATCGTCAACTTGTGGAAGATCATAATTTATCCAAAGTTTTGATGATACCAAGTATTGCTCACTGAATACTTATCTAAAAAGTAAAAATTATAAATAAAAATTTAGAACATAGTATATATATATTTACAAAAGTTGTATACTTTGAAATTTTCGAGCTCTTATTAGTTGCATGACTACAACAACAAGTTGATTAGTTGATTCGATTAAGTGAGATAGAATTTCATCAACAAATTCTCCCCAAAAGGTAGCAAATATCCTATTTCTCTTGATTCAATAATGTAAAATTTGAGAATATAATATAACACGATAAATATTAATTTTTACAAAAAATGTGGATACTCACTCATGATCTTCAAGTTTGACGTTCATGAAGATGCTTGTTTTGTTATCCATTTTGCGCTCTTGAACACAATTTCTCCAATAACATCTATAATAATTTTAAAATTTTAAATGATAATATTATGATATGTTAAATAATTATGACTTAAATAAAGAAATATGATAAATATTTACCAAATAATTCATTCTCAACAATTTCAACTCCATTGACCCGATCTTCCAATGGTAGCATGAATACAATTCCTCTATGCATAAGGAAAATGCAAATATGAGGTGAATAATGAAGTGGTGTTAATTTTAATAAAAGATGCATGCATTGGTTTTATCTATACATCTTAAACACAATATGTCCCTGGAAGCAATCAGATGATCTATTTATTGAAGCAGCAAAAAAATATTATATTTACAAATTTTAATTTAATTATATAAAAGTATTAAAAATTTGATAGTTTATAAATAAAATAATTTCAATAACACTATGTTTACCATTCCACGTAAGCATGCACACAACAATTAACATGTGACATGAGTTTATGACCATCTTGCAAAAAGCGTTAAATAACTGAAGATAATATTTAAATTTATATAATATGTAAAGTTCGATCGAATTTTATCTTAAGAGTCCAATCATGCAGACGTCTTCCTAGTATATAAGTACAATTTATTGTATACAAATTTTTTTATAAGGCTATATGTTATAATTAAAGAAATAAAAAATCAAACATTAATTATTAAAAATGAATTAAATAAAGATCTAAAAGTTTATAACTATAAAATCATAAGTAGAAAATGTGATGAAAGCTTGCATGCATTCCATATTTCATGAGACATGCAATGTGGTCTTGTAAGATAACATGTAAGTATTATTGCATGGAATTGAATTAAATAAATATCCACAAGTTGATAAATATCAAATCATATGCATGCACTAAATAAGGCCACGTTATCAAATGTTGCATGCATTCTAGTTTGTAAATAACGCGTAATATTGTATGGACAGATGTGATTATATGCAATAATAATAAGTACAATAAAAAATGAACACATACAATAATAATCACGCTATATAATTCCATTTTAATTTTCAATATACAAACACATAAAAAATGGATGACTACTAAAAAATATATAATTACATGGCGACAAATAAATTAGTGAGAAGTAATAATGTAATCAGATAATCTATAACGATAAAAAAATATCTTTTTCATCTTGTAATATCATCTCAATGGATATCATATCGTTAGAATTTTCTCGAGAAGGAATGTGCCACAATCGCACTACCCATACTTTAATATTTCCTTGGATTGTAGATTCATCCACATTGTTAATAACATTCATTTTCGCCATTGGAAAAGTAATGCATTTATAAGAACCTAAAAAATTGGCAAAAAAATGAACAAATAGAACTATTAAGAGACAAATTTCTCATGACAAAATTTTAAATATAAATGAAAAGATGATAAAAATATTAATATCTTACATTCGATTGATTAAAGGCTTTTCAATTCTCTCTTCCTTTGATATGTAGTAAGCTTGCTCCGAAATATGAGAGAGAGTGAGATGTCGTTTTGCATGAGAGAGAGAGTAAGAGTAGTTTTGATGCTGCAGTTGTACAATAAAGTTGAGCGATGAGATAATTTCGATTATATATATATATATATAGATATAAAATAAATTTATAGTTACAAATATGAAATTTAAAAAATAAATAATTTAAATTATATATACTTAACAATTAACTTTGAGAAAGTGAAAGTCTTTCTATTTATAGTTATGAATATGAAATTTAAAAATATAAAATAAATAAAATTTTATATACTTAACATCTAACTTAAAATATGCAAATGAAAATTAAAAATCTATTTATTTATAAACATAGAATTTAAAAATAGAATTACATAATTTCAATAACTAACTTTTGAGTATATTATATAATTTAAAAATTATCATTTTATATATTCAATTTACATAACAACTTGATATTTACCTCTACTTATATATATATATATATATATATATATATATATATATATGCCAACATAACAACTTGATATTCATATTTATATCTTTTGTCAGCAGTAAAAAGTGAGAAATGATACTGACTTAAACAAGAATGATATTTTTTTAGCAGCAGTAAAATGGACATGTTTTGGAGTACTTGGAACTTGGAATTGGAGTTATGGTTGTTAAAATCAGAATCTTGAGGTCGAAAGGAGTCGTTGGAATTGAATCAATTGTATATTAAAAATATTCTATCATATAATTATATAAAATTTTAAATAAAATTATCATGATTTATATTATAAATAATATTAATCAACTTACTCAACTACTATTTTTAAAGGCATATATATAATCATTATGCAAATATATATCAATATTTTTTTAAAAAATAATTATAATCGATCATCTTTCTATTAATTTAACTTTTTCAAAAATTATATTACACTTGGTGAAAAAATAATATTTTTTTAAAAATATATTAGTAGGATTATTGTGAATTCCACAGAAATCGTAATATTTTACATTCTTAATAGTCTTGATTAGAGTGACATTTTTTTTCAGTGAGAATGGAGTGCTAAGTGGCATTTGACCCTTCATTTTTTTCTTAAAAGATATATTTATATTTTGCTTATTATCCTACTTTTTGCTCCCTCCCTCTTCCCCTTCCATTCAACTTTAACGAGCCTTCACCAAATTTTTGACTCCACTAAAGACGTCTGTTCGAATTAAATGCTCTGTCTCCACTCCTCTCTCTCTCTCTCTGTTTTCTTGGCAAGGTCTTGGATTTACTACCATTTAGGGCCAGCGCTCCTCCTCCCTCTTCGCTGGAGTCGCAACAAGCGGACCTCCTGAGCAGCTAATGGCGGACGCCGCCGGAGGTCAACAAGCAACGACACCGGCGTCGGCCGGAACTACGACGAAAGGTTTCTTTCTTATTTTGTTCGACCTTTTTTGTTCCGTCTTGATTTGTAGAACACGAACGCTGAAAGCAGGATGTCATGCTCGTAGATCCTTAAAAATCTGATTGGTATCATGTATAATTATGCCTCGACTGCTAAGCTACAAGAGGGGAAAATGAGGTTTAGCTTCGTAAAACTCACAAAGCGGACTGGGAAAACCCCATCAGGATAAATAAGCAACAGAAATCAGTGATGATTGAACTGTTCATCTGTGGTTGGAGGAAGTTCTGAATAACTTGTCTGTTGCTAACTGGACATTTTGATATTAACTTCATTAATCCAGCTCCAATCATTTCTTTTTTATGTTCGTTAGATGTTACTTCCCCAAAATGTGAGATCTTAATAGATCATTGTTGATTTTAGGGCTAATTGTTCCCAAAATTCATTTGTTTACAAACATTTGGGTGCTTTAGTCCCTTATGTGCTTTTCTTTTTGTCTGCTGAATGGCTTCAGCGCCTTGCCCTGATGGTTGGGTGATCGATTCCACCAGAAAGAAATGCTTTGTTCGCATAACGAATTCCACCTCTTGGGATGATTCTGAGACGCTCTGTCAAGGTTATAACGGTCACCTCGCCGCTCTGACGTCAGCTCAGGAGCTAAGTTTTGCCCAGAATCTTTGTACTGGAAGCAGCAAGGGGTGCTGGGTTGGAGGACGAGGTTATAATTCTAGTCATGGTTTTGGTTGGAAATGGTCCGACAATACCTCAAACTGGAATGAATCAGTTTTCCCCGGTGAACCATCTTATGTTACCTGTACCAATGCGTCATGCAACAATACAAGTTCCATTGATTCTTGCACCTTGGTGACTAATGGACGTGTTGCGCTTGTTGGTGAAAGATGTAATGCATCTCGAAATCCTATTTGCATGGTTGACCAAGGTATACTTAAACCTCTTCTTGATCTATGCCCTATTACTTCATTTCAACTTTATATCTCATCTTGCTAAATCAATGCATTAGAGAGAAAGATATGCTTACAAGTTTTATCTTGATGACTTGTGCTTATATACTATAAGTAATTCACACCAAATTTATGCACTATTTCATGTATTTTTTTACTGTTTTCATATCAAAGAAATATTCCTCGTATTTCTTCACTATATGGAATTAATTACTATGTTCAAATTGAGTCCTAATGTTTCCTTTAGTACCAGAAAGCAAATGTTTCCACAACCACTGCCACAAGGAGTACTTCATCATCCTCACTGTTGTGAGTGGACTATTGATTTCGATCACTTTGGCTCTTGTTATATGGCTTCTCCTATATAGGCGAAACAAGAAAAGAAGAAAATCTCGTAAAATATCGAGTCCTTCATCAGCTGCATTGGTTCCTCCACCATGGAAAGTTTTTACATGTGAGGAGCTGAGATCAATCACAAAAAACTTTAGTGAAGGACACCGCCTTCTTGGCGACGCCAAAACTGGTGGAACATATACTGGGTTACAGCCTGATGGCTCCAGGGTGGCAGTGAAGAGACTTAAACGATCTACTCTTCAAAGAAAGAAAGAATTCTATTCTGAGATAGCAAGAGTAGCAAAACTTCATCATCCAAATTTGGTTGCCATAAAAGGTTGTTGCTATGATCATGGCGACCGATACATTGTCTATGAGTTTGTTGCTAATGGACCACTTGATAGATGGTTGCACCACATACCGAGGGGCGGTAGGAGCTTGGATTGGGCAATGCGAATGAGAGTAGCTACTACTCTTGCTCAAGGAATCGCGTAAGTATAGAAAATATCAGAACTAAATATAAAATCTCCACAAAACTCGCTCATTCTATTAGTGAAGCAAACCTTATTTTGTTACTGATTTAATATTTCTTTACCTATTTACATCTAAATTCCTGCCTGTGTAGTAGGTTATCATCTGGAATAATTGTGCTTCATTAAGTATGAAAACAAGTCATGCTTCCTTTTATTTATTAATATGAATAGCATCCATTTGTGCTGCAAGTACCTTTGGTAACCATCACATTTGTTGAGCATCTGCTTTGTTTTGCCATAATACCATCATATTATTCATCATTCAATTTTTCGTTTGATTATCGTATTTGAGATCAAATAACTGCAATCCTATACTTACCTCAACTTTAAGTCTACAGTCTTGTATATTCCTTCAATCCACTGAATGTGCCATTTATTTGTTTTTGCAATATTCTACAAATTCTGTATATAGTTTTAATGTGTCTTATACCAAGTTGCGAATACCTCTAAAAAAAAGTTGAGTATAATGCAAAACACCTCATAAAGAAGATGCAAGACGTACTTTTTCCTTTCCTTGTTCATGGGCAATAATGATCTGAATGATGTTGTGTGGATGAAGACTATGGCGAGAGATGTGAAGGCATATGAAACTTACTATCTACTTATGGACTAAAGGATGAAAGGTGAAAAATCACATAGGTAGCATTCTGTTGGAGGATGCCTAGGAAATCATTTATTTGGAATACTATATATTTATGGATGAAGTACGAACAATCACCGGAGAGTTTTGCTAGCTACCTTCCTTGCCGGTGCACGGGCTATTTGGCTCCAGCGCAACTAGATTATTTTTGGTGGGGAGAGATGTCAGGTAGATGACATTGTACACCATTTCTCTTTCCTTCGTCGTGAGTGGGGTTTTGGATAGTGGTTGTACTTTTGACCTTTTTTGTTGCCCTCTTCTTGAGGGCTTACACTTGTACATTTCCACATCATAGTTATATATATTCACGGATGACACCCTAACTTGGTGCTCATCATTTTTCTCCTAAAAAAAATTACGAACAATCATAACTTTCCAACATAAATTTCCTCGTATCTGCTGACTACATGGAAATGAAATTCTTTACTAGAACAATATGTGAATCATATGTTGACAGCAATGTGCAGTGGAGGAACGGCATTTGACTCATCCACAAATTCATTTTAAGCACAAGATAATTCATTCAATCCTGAATCATAGGAGCAAATGATCAATTATCAGTGTTCATTAGATGTCGGGTGGCATCATTTGTCTTTGTTTGGATTCAACAGAATGGATGCATCTTTAGAGGTGAAAGGGTATATCTGGAAAATATTGTATCTGTAGATGAAAACCTGGTGCGAGAGTGGATGAAAATCTAATTTTGTGTCGTAATATGCACATTTAAATTGGCTTATATCAATAAAATGGATGGCTACTCTTTGGTAACCATCTTTTTCCCTCTCAAAAGTAGAATTATCATTGTTTACTTAATAATGAATATACATTGACTGAGATTTGTTTGCTGTTGAAATCAAATGCAGATTCCTTCATGACAAGGTGAAGCCACAAGTGGTACATCGCGATATTCGTGCTAGCAATGTGCTTCTTGACGAGGAGTTTGGATCACATTTAATGGGTGTGGGCCTGTTCAAATTTGTACCCTGGGAAGTGATGCATGAGCGCACTGTGATGGCAGGAACATATGGCTACCTTGCTCCTGAGTTTGTATACAGAAATGAATTAACAACTAAGAGTGATGTCTACAGCTTTGGCGTACTACTTTTAGAGATTGTCAGTGGTCGTCGGCCGGCACAGTCGGTTGATTCTGTTGGTTGGCAGACCATATTTGAGTGGTCAACTCCACTGGTTGACTCTCACAGGTACGTCGAGCTACTTGATCCACATATTGCAGATATTCCAGAGGAGTCGGTGATTCAGAAGGTTGTTGATCTTGCATATGCCTGCACCCAGAACGTGCCATCAGTTCGGCCAAGAATGTCTCATGTTGTTCATCAACTGCAGCAGATAGGCTTCAGATCTTCCTCATATCAGCTGAGAAGTACAACAAGCTCCAGTGCCACCTCACCCATGTTGCCGTTGCAGGTAGAGACAGCTCGGTGAGGTTTCATTCAACCACCAAGGATGACATGCTGAGATAGTAAAGTAAAATGTGAACTAAAATGTTTGTGTGATTGGGAACAAGATTGTAGCGCAGTGCCACACACTATGACACTATGACTTGAGGTTGAAAGGTCACAAGTTCAAATTTCACCGCAGTGGGACATATGTACTCTTTTATTTTCAATTAAAGTCTATGGAACTCCCTATGTAATCGAAAGAAAAAATGTGTATGCGATTGCGATACATTCTTGTTTTATGTTTAAGTGAGTGAATGGGGTACCCCATTTTGACACCAGGAACATGTAGTGGAAAAGTATCTTGCAGCTCTGGAAAACTAAGCATGACTAGGTCATGAATCTTGATGTAATTTGATCACCGGTCGTTCTCTATGCTAAATTTTATTGTCAAATATTGTTGTTGAGCTAATTTTATTACATTGATAACGCGTCAATGTCTAGGTTTTCATCAAGTGCAGATTCATGCAAGCAACAACAGGATAGTGTACAATCTGTGCGCCAGGTGCTGAGGGGCCCTTTATCAGATTAGCATACATTCGTGCCTGCGTTCCCTCAATGTGGCGCACATTTATGTTTATTGAGCAAATAGTACAGCAAATTAACAAGTTTGAACATGATGACTAAAACTGTGCATCTTTATAGACAAAGCCAAAGCAAATGCGATGTAGTCACATTGTTAGCTTTTCTTGTCTTATAACTTTAACATATATCCCCAATCTCGGTTTAGAAAAGTTGCATATTCGAGAAGTTTGAAACATTATATATGTATGTGTATGTATTATTTATAATATTTGTCTTAAATTTAACTAATCAGAAGATTACTAGTGAAAACAAAGAAAGTACAGAAGTTGTTTTGCGTTGTGTCATTTAGCATAATAATTGATCCACAAGAATATGCCTAATGCTGAGAAAACGGGTTTATATAATCATATTGAATCAGCGTCATCATCCAAAAGAATGTGGACCTCCCTAACAATTATTAGTTTCGGATGGATCGGTAACAGATGTGGGCACTTGGTAGCATTAGAGCTTCACGTGTCCGTGTTGGTAGATAAATGATTGTATCACTAAACCAAATACTTTTGAAATTTGGATTGCCTAACAGTGTGGTTGCGGAATAGGGCATACGGAATAAGTTACCGATATTTTCTGCGTATGCGTATTCCTATCGCTTATTCTACTATTTTAAGCTATCACGTTCTGCATAGCGCCTACCCCTCATCCATTTGCCTAAGTTATCAAACTCCTCTTCCCGGAGAGCATCAAACCCCTAGCTGCGAGGGAAGCGGAAGGACTTCACAGCGACTCCAGCTTTTAATGGCGAAGAAGGCCATTGCGATTCCAGCGAGGCGGAGAATAAAGCGTGCTCATCTACTCCCCTTTGACGCAAGCGTCGTTCCTTTCCCTTACATTTCACTTGATCCCTTTTGATAACGGTAATAATTTATTGTTTGAACTTCCTCCTAACCCTTGTGACCTTCTTTCTCACTCTGATCCGGCCTTGTCCACTGTACAGGTGTGCTTGTCGTCGAGGAAGTCGATCCGTCGACTTGTCCGACGAAGAGAACATGGAGACCCCAACCTATAACTACGGAGACTCGTGCATCTTGAGGATGGTGTGGACAACTGAAAATCCGAGGAGAAGATTCCAAGGCTGCCCACATTCTCAGGTTCGTTTTCCTTGTTAAACCATTGGCACTTGCAGTTTCCTTATTCTGCGATTTCGTTTATGCACACATAGAAACATTCCATCTGGTGATTGCGAATTCTTCAAATGGATTGATCCATTCATAGAACCTCGTGCCATCGTTGTAATAAGTGATCCACCACATTGGAAGCAACAGTTAAACGCCTCCAACGAGATTGAGTCCTCTATTTTTTTAGGAATCGTGGTTGCTTGCCTGATCATGAACTTCACATGATGTGTTCATTTGGCTAATTTGGGGTGTCATAATGTGGTCATCGCAGGATGATTTTGCATGTTTTGATGTGGTCGCGCAAGATGTTTTCTTCTGTTGATGTATTTTGAAGTGAAACAAATTGGGCCACAAACATGTAATCCTTGGACATGTTATGGAACAGTTTATTCATATGAAATTTGTCATGCTTATCGAATATTTTAGGATGTAGTGTCTCATGGTCATCAAAAAAATTTTGGAATGACGAGAATGTCAATGGAATGGTCTGAAATGCTTATTAGGTGCCTATTCCTTGACACTTAGCAAGTTCCTAAGGTCGTCACACTTGGAGTAAATCATATGTCTCGAAGCTAGAACTATATCACGGCTTGTGAATTGTGATTCCATAACATTGATGTAAATTGTAACATCAAACACCCTTGTAAGTTTGAGACATGATAAACAACGACAACACCTGCGCCCCTGTAAGTTCAAGACATGATAAACAACGATGAGTATAGACAGAATGATATAAAAAAATGTTTTATTTATAAGTGGCGACATGATGGTTTTATATTATCACAGAAACAAGAAGGAAATACAACCCACATCTGTTCACAAATGGAGACATCAATTTATTGCATAACAAAGATAATTAATGCAGTTTCATGAAAGGAACATGTGTTCCAAAAGTAATTAAAGCCAATGCCCACAAGATGACATGAATGCTTACAAATGAATACATCCAACTAATATGTCCCAATAACGCTTGTGAAACAATGTCTAGGACTGAAATACATCCAAATTACATGTTGCTACAATGGCTAGCTCAAGACAAGCAAGTCGCATTTGTATCCCGCAGCATCAACTGGACGCCCAAACCATGAGGCGGAGACACCGCCATCACTGGAAATGTAAGCGACATGAACAATAAGATATAGGCTATACCTTCTCACCTTCTAATAGAATTAAAATAAAAGCTGCTTTGGGAAGACAATGATTCTCAAGTTTTAACATGAATGTGTAATCCATGGTTTCCCTCTATATCAAATAAAAATAAGACAACTTCTTTGAATGATATAAAAATAAGACTTGAACACTAATCTTCAGGATAAAAGGAACGACCAGATACAACATAATAAGGGTCTTAAATGATGTGCAAGTGTGCATAACCACAAAACACACAGACATGGGACACTTTTATTCAATCCCAAGAAATATATTTCCAACAATAAGCGTATAATAACAAAGGATGCAACAAAGAAACAAATTCAAATATGATAATGTGTTAGTCTTGTTTTACCTTCTGGAATAACAAGTCCAGCATTTTCCACACACCAATGGAGGAATCTTATATTTGCGGCTAATCCCTCCCATCCAGTGCACGAATAAAGGAACGAATGATCGAATGATGTCTCCGCCATCACATTTTGGGACAGGAACCCCTTGCAATTCCTATAGCGAGGTTGGTCTGCCTTTGGCACCATTGCAGGTTATGAGTCTCGTCGATAGCTCTAAGGTCATTATATTAATGTTTGACATCAATGCATTTGTTAAGTGGCCTAACGAGATAGTCATGTTGAAAAAGCACTTATGAAGTGTTTTACTTACCGCAAAGTGGGGAAAGAATTGATGACTACTGCGAATACATGTATGCACGTCTTCACGTCCAGTTGGTAATTTGATGAACTTTTTAGAAAGCGAACGTGTCGCCCTAAGCACATTATTAAAATGCCATGATATCATTTTTTCGAAATGTTGGAATTTCTCGACCATGTTCTTGTTTGATATGTTATGTCCAAGGCAACAACAACAACAATAACAACAAAGCCTTATATGTCCAAGGCAATATAAGAAAAAAAAGCTAGTTGCTCGCACGAAGTCACATGTTGTGTATTATGTATGAGGTTCCTCGATGTTAGTAGCTCCTCCAACTTGAGAAACATGAGACATCCTAAATAGGTCATAGCACATTGTGGGTGACCTTTAAGTATATCTAAGATGACTTGATGCCAAGAGAAGGGTCGAGTTATGCACGAATTTTTTTCTATTAGTACTTGAAGATCTATTTCAATTGTGCCAATAGCCATTATGATGTTCATCACATCCTCGTGGAATTTTTCTTCATCAATCATCAATTGTACCACTATACATCTATTCATCTACAGAAAGCTAACAAGAAGCAAATAAACACATAGGCACTAGACAATACAAGAAGTACCATGAAAGTTTAACTAATAAGATAATGCTGCCCAAAACACAACATTCTCGGTTACAACACAAAATAGGATAAGTAGTTTCATCTAATATGTCCACATGGGCCAAAAGGTGATAAGCTGACAACATAGGTAAAGTCATATGTTACTTGTGTAGTCATAACCTCATACACCGTCATTCCAAAAGTATGGTGCCAAAAGTCATAACTAGATGTTAACTATTTATAAAGTGCATTGCAGAAGTGGAGGCCCTGCTTGCGAAACGTGAAACCCATAGAAGTAAATACTCATGTAGATGTGAAATGAGAACCCATTGCAGGCAGCGCAAATGTGCTGCAGATAGAAAACGTAATGGTAGAAGCATTGTAGGTGGTCCCGAGAGATGAGGCAAATGCAGGAGGTAATATGAAACCAAAGTATGTAGTCGGAATATGTTGTGATGTCAGTTGAAAGGCTACATATGAGATCAATTGTGAGGAGCCAACTATGAAACTAAAGGTAGTGCACCCAAAGTAGGTAGAGTATGGCCCTCCTTGTGACCGCTTTCTTTTGTACTCCTCTACCTGCTCCAACAGCCATGGCTCTAAAATGTCATCGTCATAAGTCATAAAAGTCCAACAATTACTTTCGTCCTTAAATGCTTTCATGATTGCCGGCTTGAACTTAAGAGTGCAACCACTAACTTTCTCGCGAAACTTAGACCAACATTCTGTCCTTGTGTACGGAGTGGCCTCCTTCTCGCATTGCAGTATCTCATCCATCAAAAGAAGCCTCTTCTTCCCTTGCTAGGTCATATCCTTCATAATCCCCATTGTCTCGACATTGCCTCAACTATTCATTCTAGTTGTATTAGTTTGGCCACTAAATATGGCCCTCTTTCCGGTCGCTGGTGTGGGCGACACTCTAGCAAAGGAATCATAAGATGCTTGTGCTGACGAAGGATTATTATAGGTGGTTTCATATGTGAAACCCCCACTTGGATCAATGTTGTTAGTGGCATGGTAGAAGTTCATAGAATCTAGAGTAATGTCGACATTTCGCCCTCATCATCCTTTCAGGTCATGGTCCACATATGGCATTTCATCCATGGTCATCGCATAGGCTATGCTCCTAGTATATAGTAGTGTTCTTAGAGAATATGAAGGTCATGTCATCATACACCGGAAAAAGATTGTCCTTAATTAAGGAATACTCTTTATTTGCCTATTACATAAAGGAAGACAATATCATTAATGAAGGAATAATATAGAAAAAGGGATAATTGATGGTAGTGATGGCCGCTATGTGTATCGTTGTAACCTCTTCCCGCATGGTAGTTTCATGGGGGGTAAAAATTTTCTTCTTAGAGTCCCATGCCTAACCGGGGGCTATGGTAAAGGAGATATGACTTCCTCAAAAGTTTCAACGTATTTTTGAGGTTTTTCATATCGTAATCCTCGCTCGTGGTCTCATTAAGTATGACCAATATGTGCTTCCATGTGCCTAATGTGAAGGACCTATTGTTGAAGTTCCCATCTAGATGTTGAACTTTCAAGTACTTCGTCTAACTCATCATTTCAATTCATGAGACGCTTTTTTGAAGGGAGTCATCTTTTTTTTTCTAGAGCCAAATTCTTGGGCCATTGCTACTATGAGTTGATATAACGCATAATTCAGAAGATAAAAATAACAAAGAAAGAGAATGACTATAAAATGTTGTAGTTGTGGCAGGTTGTTATACACATATGATTACTTGTGGAGGAATTTCATAAGAACCAAGATATTGTAAATTATTATTGCATATCTAACTGTCAACGCGAGAAAGAAAAACATCCCACTTGACATTAAGGAAAAGGATACGTTATAAGTAAACAATACATGTGGAATTATGTCAATAAGAAAGTGTCATTGTTGGAAAACATATGAGAAAGAGAAGGAAATAATAAACATTTTGTCAAAATAAAATGTAGAAAAGAGAAAGAGAATGTGAGTTGTGAAGTCACATTGATTTACTCCTCCTTTTTATAGGGTGATTAAATGATGAAAACATTTGCTAAATTAAATAATTACCCAATAAGTTTTCTAATAAGTAACTAATCATTAAAAAATTTATTTGTATATTAATAATCTAATTAGTCAGGCCAGAGGACAATTCATCTTTTCTTTTAGGGATCAAACTAATTTTGTAACCAATTCTCACAATTAATCATTAAAAAGTTAATTACAAATTAATATTACAAACATGCATGACTTCACCAACGTGCAATTCTCTTATTTCTTATTCTAATTTTATTTATAAAATTTCAAAAATAATTTTACTTTTACTACTTGACTCTAATTTATTGTTATAATAAATCACTTATCTTTGTCTTAGCTAAGTATGATTATGATATGATTTTTAATTGATTATTATTAGTTAGTTTATCTATATTTTCTTTTTTAATTTCTTATATTATGATTTGGAATAAATTGAAATTTCTAAAAAAATACATTTTCCAATTTTTCTTATATTATGATATCCATAATTGCAAAGTTTTAACGGACCAATTTATTCATCATGTATTTATAATCAAAATTTATATTTATTAAAAAGTGTGCATGATAGTAAAACTATAGTAAAATATTATTTTTCTATTAGATAGTCATGGATAATAGTAGCCATGATATTACTTGTCAAAATTTTCAGTTTTCTTTTATTTATTTTTGTATTATTATTTTTCTATGGTAAAATTTTATTTGACAAATGTATGGACACAAGACACTTTCTACTTTTACCAAGTGACATAATCTCTTTGCAAACTTCTTTACCTTTAATATAATATAGATATATCGATAAATAACTATTTTTACTTAATCAGTTACACATTCTAATTACTCTATATACTAAGTGGACACGTGCATATATATGTTAGTTATTGTTTATACAACAACAACAACAAAGCCTTATCCCACTAGGTGGGGTCGGCTAATGTTAGTTATTGTTTATAATATATTTTTTTTAAAGCCTTTTAAGAATACATTTTCTTTACATTTTTTATGGATACATGGCACCAAGTTATGGTTACATATACATTCTGGTTGCAATATACAAATTAATTAGTATTAAAATATATTAAAAAATTAAGGATATGTGGCAACATAATATCATGCCAAATGTAATTTTCTCCTTCTTCACTATCTTCTTTTTAATAATAATTAGTATAAAGCCCCGATGCATGGGAGCATAATAACTTGTTCATATGAAAAGTTTAAAACTCATATTAATGATACAAAAAAGTCATGCAACTATAAATAAAAAATATAATAAATGATGAAATAATATTATAATGTTTCAAGATAAATTCATTTTTTTTGTATAATATACTTGTGACATCATTTGTTATTTGTCTATTATCATCACAGGACAAAATTTTAAGACCTTTTTTTTGTTACCGTAAAATAGCTTATTGTCCATGTATAAACATTTATTTTTTAAAAAATAATCTCACATGAGATAATGAATGCGGCCTCCTTACAAAATGAAAAAAAAGTAGTCCAAAATCTATAGATTTTAAATTTTAATTTTTTAATATAATAATATATTTCTATTGATATCTTTTCATTTTCTAATATCATTTCATTGGAGTGTGTATTTTTTGGATTATGATAATCGAGAAATTGTAATCTAATCACACAATTTTTTAGATTAAATTACATCTTAATTAGATTTAAGAGATGAAGTCAATATTTTCGGTCATGCTACATCAAAAAACATTTGAAAAAAAGTATTTAATTTATCAAATATTTTTAAATCATATACAACTTAGGCATTATATCACATAGTAAAATCAATGTGGCAACTTGTCATTTCTTTTCTTAATTTAACATTAAAAAATTTGCATGTACACTTATATAAAAAATGCTTTATCAATTTATTAGCATTGTATGCATTTGATATTATGCGACAAAAAATATTTTACGAAAAATTTGAATATAAGATACCTTATTTAATGAGATAGAAATTATTTATATCCTAGTTTTATTTATTGACAATTGTTATCAATGGAAGAAAATAAAAATGAAAAAGTCTCTACTAAAAAATGTATAGATAACTCGTTAGCAATACTTGTTTGAGATTCAAATATAAAAAAATTGTGACTAAAGTTGTAAAAACACAAGTGAAAATAATAATTACTTGTGAGAGTAATGTCAAAAATATGATTTCAAATATGATGTAGAAAAATTATCGATAACTATTGTTCCATAGAACAAAAATATGTATAAATTAAGTAAAAAAAATACAAACATGTATGACATTGTTTCTTTCTATTATCCTTTTGGTCATGTCTTTTCTTTGTTAGAGCTAATAACAATTATTAAAATTTTTATATATCAGGTAGATAATGATAGATTTTTTTCATTTATAGTAGTTGAATAATTTGTTACAATTTTTTTTTTCATTTATAGTAGTTATATAATTTATTATTAGTTCATTAGAATATCTTAATTAATAAATAAATTGTTCCTACAAATAAAAAAATGTTTAAGTTTATTTGAATACTTTACTATTAACTGATTTCATATTAATTTATAATGAACTATCTAATAATAAAGAAATTATTATGAAACCTAGTTATTTGATATTCTAAAATGATTAATATATTAATTCTTCTATTTCCTTGATAGAATAACAAAACAAATAACTATATACAACTAAAAATTGTTATCATAAATAATATATATGATTATAAATATTATTAGAATTTAAATATATCATTTATTTCATATATTGTTGATTATCATATTGCTAGTTACTGAAAAATCTTTAATTTATAGTAGTTAAAAAGTTTGTTATTAGCTTATTATATAATAAAAGATTACGAGTCCTAATTGTTTGATATTATAAAACTGTTGATATACATGAGGCTTCTATCTTCTGAATAGAATGATAACAAAAAATTAACTATATACAATTAAAAATTCTTACCATAAATAATATATGAATATAAATAATATTAGCACAAAATATATCATTTATTTCATATATTATTGAGCATCATATTATTGTTTTCAGAAAAAATCTTTCATATATAACAGTTAAAAATTTTGTTATTAGTTCATTAGAATTTCTTAATCAATTAACAAAATAATAATAATAATAAAATAATGAGTAAGTTTGGTTGAATATTTTTTTATTAGTTGATTACATATCTTACATTGATTTATAACGACATATCCAATGACAAAGTGATTCCGAATCTAATTTGTTATTTATTTTAAAATGATTCATATAGTTATGTCTCTTATCACCACAACTTGAGAACAATAAAATATAATTGTATACAATTTAAAATTGTTAGCATAAATAATATATGATTATAAATATTATTAGCACAAAATTATATCATCTACTTCATATATTATTGGTTACATGAAAAATTTTATTTATAGTAATTGAATAATTTGTTTAACTTATACTTATATATATAATAAAACAAAATGATTAAATTTGGTTGATTATTTTATTGTTAATTGATAATTAATCTTATATTGATTTATAAAGAATTATGACATATAGATATACATATAATAATAAATTAATAATTTGTTAATAATAATAAAATAATTAAATTTGGTTGGTTATTTTGTTATCACCTGATTAGGTATCATGTATTGATTATAACGAACTATTCAACAATAATAAAATAATTACGAATTATAGTTGTTTTAATATTGTAAAATTATTGATATATGTAAGTCTTCTACCATAGAATAATAGCAACAAAAAAATAACTATATATAACTAAAATTTATTAGTATACATAATATATAAGTATAAATATTAGCACAAAAGTTATATAATTTATTTCATATATTATTTGCTATAGAAAAATATTTCATTTATATTAGTTGAATAATTTGTTTAACCTCTTACTTATATATAGATATGCATACATAGATAAATAAGTTGTAAATAGATACATGTTATCATAATATTATATTTAAAATTTTATTATACTTATATTAATCATCAATAGATATTATCATTAGAGTATGAAATACATGTTTTTAACTCGAGTTACAGATGTAACATAGTATTTTGAGTCTTTTCTTTTGTATATAAATTATAATATTTGATATTTTTTATACAAAGAGAAATTATATATGAGTATTTTTTTATGATATGCAAATCAATATTTGCAAGTCTACATGCACTCATTGTCTTCAAAGACGGCGTCGAGTATGCAAATAAAAACTGAAAGCCCTCTTATAATATTTAATATCTTTTATTAGATAAAGATAAGTATTCTTATTTACCACATTAATATATTTATTAGACAAAAAATTATATATAAATATTTTTTATTGTGCACAAACCTATATTTGTAGGTGTGCACATATCTTCAAAGAGGGTGTGGAGTATGCAAATAAAAACTAAAAAATCGTACAAATATGGAATTTAAAAGTATAAATAAATAAAATTATATATACTTAATAACTAACTTGAGAAGGTGAAAGCCCCTATGAAATTTTAAAATATGAATAAATAAAATTTTATATACTTAACAACTAACTTAAAATATGAAAAAAACTAAAAATATCTTTATTTATAGTTACAAACACATAATTTAAAGACACAAATAAATAGAATTATATAAATATAATAACTAATTTTTGAGTATCTATGATTATATAATTAATATTATCATTTTATACATTCAATTTATAAAAGTTTGACACATGGCACTTTCTACCTCTGCTTTTATATAGATATAGACTAGTATAGGACCCGCGCGATGCGACGGTAGTAATTGAAAAATATTTCTCATCTAAATAAAATTAATGATTCCTCATATTATCTAGTTATTTAGTTTTAGATAATAATAAATATTTAAAAAGTTTAGTGCAAATAATATTTTTTAATATAACTTAGAAACTCCTTACCATACCCTCTAATTTTAGTTGGTTCACTTAATTTCTGTAAATTAAGATAACGTAGCAAGTTAATAGGGTCCTTCATGAAAAATATTATATTATATTTATGGATAAATAAATATATTAGGGATGCAATATTTATACATACTATAAAGCGAATAAAGTCAAGTGAAATTTAGCTAAATTAATAATACTTATAGCATTATTTTGCTTTAAACTATTGAAATATATTTTTAAATGCTCTACCTTTTTTTTCTAAAATTTATATGCTAAATTATGTTGCAATATGAAATAATAGTTTTAAAAGTATGTAATATAAATTCAAACAATATATCATGCCCAAGAAATAGAACAATGTATCAGTACACAAGAGATTTCAAGTACCAAAGAAACGAAGCAAAATAAGTCATCCCAAAATTAAGTGTTGAACTATGTTAAAAATATCAAGCAAATAACAATGAAGACAGTGTATGCATCGACAGAGTACCAAAGTAAAAAAGCAGGATGATATGATAAATGAATAATAAAAAGAATTAGTAAGAAAAATAACCAATAATGTAGAAGGATAGATAATGATCATAATTAGTTACGTGATGTGCTGTTGTTAGTTCAGATTTGAATAAGGATAGTAAAGGAAAATATATTTAATTATTATTTCCATAAAAAATTTAATTATTTAAATAAAACATATTACTTAACTTTTATAGTTAAGAAATATATATGTGTGTACGGTTGCTAAATATAAACAATAATCCTAATTAACTTTTATAGTTACTCATTTATCATTAAAAAATGATATATTCATAATTTAATTAGTTATGGTATACGTGTAATTTTTTTGTCAAATGACATTTTGTCCTTTCACATCATATTCTAATTAAAATAGTAATGTATGCAAAACAAAATTATATATAGATTTTATATTATTATTCTAAAATTTCTGAAAGTTTATGGGGATATCATGTGACATATAACTATTTTAATAATTATATTTGTATCACACTATATATATTACCTGGAAATAAATATATTATATAACTTTTATATAATTATGGTCTTAGGTAACTGACTTAAAAAATAACTATTCCATATTTTTTTGGTTCATATATAACAACTCAAGTATGTGAATAATATTCACATTATATAAATTAATATTTTTATTATTTATTTATTTTTAAGGAGAATTATGAGCACATCCACTTGTCAAATGTCATTCTCTCCGTAATTACTTAAAAGTAAAACATTCATCAACGTATACTTATGGGCAACGTCAGTTTCTCCTTTGATACACTTATATCAAAGATGATTAACTTTGAATTTACAATTAAGGTTAACACAAGTTAAGGAGATATCTGTGCGGGAAATGCATGCACTATCTTCAATTAATCAAAGTTATCAAAATAATTCTTTAAAAATTAATAAACTAAAATAGTCACGTAGACATTTTAACCAATCCATACAAATTGACATGGCTTATACCCTTAGATAATTAATTTATACTATACAAAAAGCAAAGAAATTTGCAAGGAGACGATGATTTTTGACACATTATTACAATGATATGTGTCCTCTAGCATTTATAACTAATTAAAATATTATGTAATCAATAATAATATTTTTAGTTCATGTTTAGTTAGTGATTTGAATTATTAATTTGTATCCTCTCAATTTCTTATGTATTACGAAACTTCTAAAACAAATTAATATTTTAAACCATATAACATAATTACTAATTTATATGTAAAGATAGTAGTAAAATAACTTCTAATAGACATTAAATATGATCTAACTTGCGTTACGAAGTACTTTAACGCAATAATTTTTTTTCTACATTAAGCAAATAATTATATCTACTTTTTAGATAATTAATTATATAAAAATCTTAGTATTCAATAGTTGAAAAATAGATGACGCTAAAAAATTAGCTGGTCTTATGAAAAAGTTAATAGTACCATCTCACAATTTATTTTTTTCCATTTGTAAATGACTGATTGAAATACAAATAGTAAGGAAATAAAATATATTATACAAAATACTGAGTATATAATGTTGAAGACAAATAATAGAGAATCCAAATTGATGCAACAGATTCCATAATTGTGAATGAAAAAAAAATTCGATCAGAAATATGAGTAGATTCTCATAATTTGAATGTGTTGACACAAATCAATATAATCTAACTCATCAGTCAATACACAAACTTTTCAAAAACTACATGGCACAATTGCTCGCTGGGATGCTGGATCCTGAAGGGCTTTTAATCTGATATCGTTCATCGAGAATGGATGATTTGAGGAGTCACTACACGATTCTTTACCCATAAAAATAATTTGCAAACATTCATATCAAATTTCCTGAAGATGGAAAGAAACCTAATGTAGATTATTTCCAATAGTCATAATTACTTTAACTACCATGATAGTAATTACTTTTAGATACTGCCACAAATAAAAATGGTTATACTATAATAATACCATGGTAGTTAGGTAGTACCTAACTTATCGTTCACAGGCAACAAATAAAAATGGTTAGACTATAATAATTTTTTATATATAATTTATCTTAGTTTCTATGTTTATTTCTTATTGTTTATTTAAACTCTTGTTTATCATAATTGAATGGATATAGAAATGTATAGTTATTATAACTGTACGAATAATAAAATTATATGATTATTATATAATTATCATTATAATTGATGTATTTAAATATATTACATCAATATATAACTTATTATAGTATTAATTTATTTATTTAAAAAATAACTCTAATTTTTTCATAAATAATATTCAAATTAGCTATTTACAATCGATTTAAAAGATAATTGTCAAATAATTTATTTTCATAAATAAGTGTGCAAATAATATTCATATATAATTAATATTATAATTAATTATAAATTTTAACAACACTTTTCAATATGCCAGATTTTATTCTCTCATTTAAAACTATCCTTTTAATAATATGTAGATATTGACTAATTTCTAAAAAAAATATTGTAAATTTATTTTTAATAATCATTAAGTTGTATACATTATAACATTTTAGTAATTGTTAAGTTATTATAAATTATAATTACTATCTAACCGTGTAATAAGATAAAGATATACCATTATATAATTACAAATAATAAAATTATCCAGTTATTCTATAATTATCATATATTTATAACTATAACTGATACTATAAAGTTATAATTACTATTTCTAGGGACACTTGTCAACTCACATTTATGCCAAGTGTCATTCTCTCCTTCAAAGTACTCTCTCTTTAATATAATATAGACTAGTACGATGACCCACACGATGCGTGGAGGATACAGAATTAAATAAAAATTTTAATTATAAAATAAGCAATTTTATTTTGATATAAATTTTATAAACTATATAATCATTTTCTAGCCTTAGAAACTTATATATGTAAATATGTTATAATAAATTAAATTTATTTAAAATTCCTTTTAAAAGCTATTACATTCTCTTTTATTTTTAATTATTTTTACTCTGTCCGCCCCCTTAATTTTGTTATTTTGTTAACATCTATTACTTAAATTTTTATTTTATTGATGTTAATTTACATATGACAATATAAAAACACCGTCACTTCTTCTTCCAAACTATATATCTTTCTAATTTTGATATAATATAGATATAAATAAATTTTTTAATCTATATTTCTTAACAATATCATATCTTAGAATTAAGTAAATACTACTTATTTTAATATTTTTAACAATGTCTATTATTTTGCTTTTTTATCTATTTTTTTCTATGTGACAATGTAAAAATGTCATATTTGACATACTATATGTAAAGATATATAACATAAATAAATTAAATTATTATATATCATACTAAAACGACTATTCAAATTATTTAATTATATGTATGTCAACTTCTACAATTTAATTTAATTATATATGTATGTATGTATGTATGTATGTATGTATGTATGTATGTATGTATGTATGTATGTATGTATGTATGTATGTAGAGAGATCGATGATGAAACGACAAAGACATGCAAATTATTTTATTACTTATCTATATAATTTGTAGTTAATTATATTTTATTGGCTATTTTTTTAAAAATGTCCACCACAATGCACTCACTTCTTAATTAAGTATATTTTTATAATATTTTATTTTAAAACATGTGCTTAATAGTTATAACTTTCATCCAATAATCTATATAAAAAATTATATTTTTCATTCTTAAAAATTAATTAATATTATTTTTTATCATACATGATCTAAATTTTAAAAATCAATTATCTAAATCATATTACATGACTTCATGATAGAGTCATCCAACTTCTAACTCTCTTCAAGACGTGTGTATATATGCATGTTATGTATATATTGAATAAAAATAACGATGGAAGTTAAATATTTTATCTAATATAACTAAAGTGTATATTTGGCGTTGATAGCATTTATTTTAATAACAAATATAAGCAATAAATATTTTCTTAATATTATTATTTTAGTATGGATGGCAAATTTTTAAGTTGATAATAAATTAATTCCATACAAATCCTCACCTTGTTATATTTTTTATAATATTTTATTTTTTAGTGTTTGATAATATTTACACAAGGAACTAAAATAATGTATGATATATTTATATAAATTAATATTTAGTCTATTCATGTTATCGTTATAGATATACATAATATATTATTTAAAAGTAATTTAAAAAATTTATTTTGTGTGTCAGGTAGAATTTATCCCTTCTCCCTCTCAAATGTAACGTGGATTATTATTAATATATAAATTTATCTTTTTTTATTCATCATTTTGGTTGCTCTCAATGGAATAATATGAATATATTTTGTTCTTTATATTACAATATAGAAATTAAAAATGATTGTTATATTTAACTTCTATATAACTTAGCATTAGAATTTATTTATATATATTTTTATATGATTATGTGTCACATGCTTCTGCCTTAAGTCTTAAAACTTATTGATATTGATTGACTTAACTCGGAAAGATAACTATAAAGTTTGTGAAATCTTCTTATTTTATAGTCCATCTTATCTATTTCATATTATAAATTTCAATTGTGGGACTAAATTAAATGGTTGAATATGTTTCAATTTTCATTTTATCTTATATTTGGAAACCTTTGAATGTGGGACTAAAATCATATTTAATAGATAGATACAAAAAATATTAATTTTATCGTACACGATCAATTCTCATTCATAATAGTTTTTAAAAATATTTATAACTATTTATTATTATTTTATTTTATATTTGGGCAACTTCTACCTCAACACATACACACACATTTATATATAGATACATGCGAATATCAATATATTCTTTTATAAATATTTTATTTTTTATTATAAAGGAAATACACATTTGAAAATATAAATTATATTATATAAGGAACATAGATATGTACTCAATATTAATCAATACCATCATGATATATATTAATTATGAATATAAAATATTTTATTTATTGTTGTTTAACATAACTAACATACTTTATAAACTCTCATTTAAAAAATAATTTTAATGAAACATAGCTTAATAAGATAATTGTACTTAGTATCTTCTATCTTTTATATTTTTTGTTAATTATTGATGTTGGCACTTATTTAATTCATTTAAACCCGCACAGTAATAATGATGTGATACTCATTGATATTATTAAGTTTACCATAGTAATAATTTTATGAATATTAATTCATTATTATTATTATCATAATAATATAATTAAATATTGATGATTATTATAAGATCAAATATGCAAAATTTTGACATAGACATCTTGATATACATACAATATTTTGTTAGCACATAGTGTTCTACGTTTAAAGATCTGCACGTGCTCTTCTATATCAAGTATACTACTATTTTGAAAGTGCCCTCTATTCATAGCTACAAATATTGAATTTTAAAATATGAATAAACATATATATATCATAATAAACTTTTGAATATCATGATGATATTATGTAAAATGTTTTTTTATCACGTACATCTATATATTCGTATGTCCGCACATACTTTTTGTCTTTAAAGAGGGAGTCGAGTATGCAAATAAAAAAATGAAAGCCCTTCTATTTGTACATCACAGTGTACAATACACAATTTGTATATACAATTTATAAAAAAAAATTTCTTATTCTTAAGAGAAAGCATGCACACATTCTTTTATTTTGAAGAGAATGTAGAACGCGCTTTTGCAATATGCACCATTGCATCCTCTACGTCGTTATATTTATAGTTAATGTAGAAAATATAAAGAAATAATAATTAAATTAGCAACCATTCGATAACAAACTTTTATAGATATTATACTATATCTTATTTACAATATAATACGATTAGGATATATAAATAATGTGTATAATTTACTTATTTTTAAGTATCATAAATAATATAATTAAATAATAATTAACTTATGAGTATTCATAATTGTATAACTAACTTTTGTTATAGGTGATTACGTATCTTATATCAGTTTATAACTAACTATCCAATACAATAAAATGATTATTTTGTTTGATATTTTGAAATGATTGATATGCATAAATCTTCTATATCCTAATAAAATAATAATCTGATAACACCTAAAAATAACTATATGCAACTAAAGATTATTAGTATAAACTATTAAAATATTACAAAAATACATCATTTATTCCATATGGTATTTGTTATCATATTATTTGTTATATATTATTTTTCATTTATAGTAGTTTACATATATACATATTAAGTTTGATTAACTATTTTGTTATTAGGTAATTATGTAGTCTATATCGATTGTAAATCTTCTAACTCCTTGACACAATAATAACTTGATAAACAACAAAAAATAATTATATGCAACAAAAAAATATTAGTAGAAATGATATATGATTACAAATAATACAAAAATATATCCTTTATTTAATATATTATTGGTTATTGAACAAATGTTTAATTTATAGTTGTTGAATAATTTGATCTGCACATACTTTTTTACCTTCAAAGAGAACATCAATGGAAATTGAAAGCCCCTCATATCATTTAATATTTTTTCTTAAACAGAAACAAATTATGTATAAGTATTTTTCCTATAACATTTAAATTTTTTTAGTAAAAAAAGTATATATATAAATAATTTTTTTATCACACACAAACCTATGTTTGTAGGTCCACTCATATTCTTTGACTTAAAAAAAAGCGTTGAATATGCAAATGAACATTGAAACACCCTCTATTTATAGTTACAAATATAGAATTTTAAGTTACAAATAAATAAAATTGTATACTTTTAATGACTAACTTCTAAGTATCAATGTTTGTATAATTTAAAATATTATTATTTTATATATTCAATTTATGAGAATTTGACACGTGATTCTATATATCGGTCGACCGGTGATGAGGTTAACGGTCGATCGATCCATAGAGATCGGTCGACCGATCATTCTTCCAGAGCCTTGTATCGATCGGTCGGTCGATCGATCGAAGCTCTTTTTGTGTCTAAGTGTTACCGATTGACCGATCCAGAGATATCGGTCGACCGATGTAGCAGAAATTTATTATATTGCATACAGACCAACCGGTCGACCGATTCAAAGATATCGGTCGACCGATGTTCGAGAGCACCTTATATTGATAGATATCTATGTAGTAATTTTTATAAACAAATTGAATCATCATCATTTTTTAAAATTTAAAGATCTTAATATAGGATGGTAGACATAAAAAGAAAATCCTAATATATTAATGACCTAATGCTCCATAACAATAAATTCAATTCCACTTGTTCATGTTTCATATTTGTGACACTTTAAGAAATAGTAAGATTGAAAATGACAATCACAAATCTTACAATTGTACTTATTGAATTAATAAAATAAAAATATCCATATAGATCAATTAGAAATGTGAAATATGATCAAAATATATTATTACGGTAATGGTCTCAAAACATGTTGCAAAAGATATAACATAAAAAGATATTTAGGAGTAAACTCTAACAGTGAAAAATTTAAGTAGAGATTGATTATCGAAAAGTTATAGCAAACACATCAAATGCTCTTATTGTCACAACAACGCCAATGAATATTTATGAGAAGTCTTAAGATATCATGAGTGCAGACTCCGTCATTGCCCCCCAAAAAGTCAATTACATATTTATAATTGAAATAACATGCATTTCCCAAAATAGTTCCACAACTGCATTGCATATGCAATTATTGTATGTGATAAAAATCTATATTATATTAAAGAGAGTACTTTCAAGAAGAGAATGACGTTTGACAAATGAATGGACTTACAAGTGTCCTTAAGAATTTTCTATTTATCTATAATAAAAATAAAGAAGATTGGAAAGAGAAAATGACATTTGGCAAAAGTAAAAGTTGACATGTCATGTGTCCATATTTTTTACAATTATTTTTTAATATTAATGTGTAATATAAATAAATCCAACTTGTGGTAACCTTCATAAACATAATATATTAATTGAATTTATCATGCTTCTAAATTTAATTAGCATGATTAACTAATTAAAATAATATATCTCTTTAGTGAATGATTACTAACCGCAGAAGTTATACGGGGTGGTTATTTTATTTAGTAACTATTTCGTTTAGGATATAATTTCATCTTATAAATATCTCTTTACATTTATTTCTACACGAGATACCCCACATTCCCCACTCCCTCAATTTTCTTCGGACACCTATCTTCACATTATAAAGTAATTAATTCATCACAAACAATTAAATATTGTTCATTTTCATCTAATTAATTATTTTGATTATAATTAGTAGATAATCATCAATTTCATATCAGTTATGAAATTAGTTTTCTTTTTCGGCAATCACTTTTGGACCGTCAAGTTACGAAATCAGTTTTTGAAATCACATGTATAATAACCGTTATTTTGCTTATAAATACTTATCGAAGCTATCTCGCATCACTGCATCGGTTCACGTTCAGGTATATTCGATCCACAAGTTTACTTATGTGTCATTATCTTATGTTCATTCTCATCTTATGATTTTTACTGATTCCTTATCTTTACTTAAATTATCCCTTTATATTGTTTAGATTAATTTAAGATGTTAGTGAAGGTTGAGAAGAGAACATTGTAATAGTCCGATCTAAATTGTCTTTGTCATATAGCCATTTCTTTATAGTCACATTATATTTGTGATCCATACTTTTTTTATGATCATGGGTACTTACATGTTGATCTATTAAGAGTTAAATAGAAATTATAATTTCTGGCCATTTAATTTTCATGATCATATTTGATCGAATTTTTTAAATTTCCCTTAAAATTATATAGGAGTTGTGGACTAAAATATTCTGGGATTACTTGCATGGACTCCAAATTCATAATAAATTGATTTTATGTATAATTGGATAAATTCATATGCATGCCTTTTTAAGGCATATGCATGCCTTTTTAAGAAGACATGGCTTCCTTTTTTAGAATTTTTATTCTTATATTCATAGGTAATTAGTAAAAAAACAATCCCTCGCCGTATTATTTTTTTTCATTTGATTCTGGCACTTATTTAGCCACGCACAACATCATATGGAATTTTTAACTTTAATTATATCAATTTTATAAGTGAAATAATACATATTATATATATAATATTATGTGTATATAAATGAGTCCAGTGTTGAATGAATAAATTAAAATAATGTTGGTTGCATTTTTCATCGTGTAGTGGGGCTCGCAACAAACATAGTAGCAGGAGGATGCAAGTTGGTGACATGAATGCACAAACGCATGGATCGTTGAATAAAAAGAGAAGATAACATGCCTCAGCAGCCTCAGCCAAAAATTTTTTGGTTAAGTAAATTATTCATAATATTTTTTTTTCTTAAGCAATATAACATTGTTCATGACCTATCCCTAAAATCCGTAAAGTTGCATATTGATATTATTCCATATTATTTTCTTTATAATTTCTTAAAAAAATTCTTATGTTATCTGTCTTTTAAGTCCATTTATTTGTACCATGTTTGAATAGTTTGACTTCAAATTAAAATTAAAATCGAAAACAATTTTTACCCTGATAGTAAAATTTTAGAATAAATTATTTTTTAAGAATATTTCTTATAGAAATTTTATAATTATTTTTCTTCTTAAAGTATTATTAGTGAAGAAATTCAATCATTTGTGCACTATGTTGTTAATTCTCAATATGAGCTATCTGCCATCTTAATTTTTATGAAGTTATTTTATTTTGATAAAATAATTCATTTAAATTTATGTGAGAATTAATCCTTTTAATTTGCTTTATAATATTATCATTACTTTACTATTAGTATTATCATTGTCGTCTATATTGCCCCTTGGTAGTTTGCTTAGGCCCCCACCTCGCCCAAGTGGTTTGTGCATACCTTGCTTCAGGGGGTTGGATCTTCTAAAAAAGCTAGAAAGAGGAGTTTGATACTAAAGAGACGGATATTAAAGAGAAAGTATAATATTAAAAGATAGAACGACACTTGACATAAGCATAATTATCACATGTCCAACATAAAATTAATCATTATTTCCTAATTAATTTGAATATTAATATATACATGATTGCATATTAACTAATTAACTAAATAGGAAACAAAATATAAACAAATACTGCAAATGAAGATAAAATTAAAATAAATTAAAATGTAATTCAAGATTAAATTAATCATATACATAGTCAAAATGCTGATTAAAATGTTACGAAATGCTATCATATGATCTGGAGATATACATAAAAAATGCTGATTAAAATGTTACGAAATGCTATCATATGATCTGGAGATATACATAAATAAGTAAAAACTTAACATCATTAAATAAACTAATTAGTTAAAGCTTAATGCAATTGCATATCAATTAAATAGCATATTTATCAACGCGTATTACAAAGTGAATTATTTGAAGCGGGGTAAAAAAAAATTAGATACGGGCATTATTCTTGTGATGCTATTTAAACTAGCTATTATAATTACTATGGAAGGATGTATTAGTAACAATAAAATGGTTATAATAGTTTTAAAGTAGTTAAATAAACTAATACTAGATGTGGCTATGTTAACTTAATATATTAATTGATATTCACTTATTAAATTTTAGATTCATCCAGATGTCGAATCCGACTTTATTCATGGTCCAGGATTATGCCTATAAAAAATGATCTCCTAATAATTTAGTTAAATTTGAATTAAATTATTCTATATATTTAGATTAAGTACATAGTCATACCAAGAAATTTTTACTTAGTCTAAGATAATTTTATTATATAGTTTGCAATTTGTTCAGGACTTCTTCCCTACTTACATTTTTTATTATGCATTTTTAGAAGATAGAGTTATAAAATATCTTTTGAAAAGACAATAAAATATATGAGACAAAAAGGTAATTAGATAAAGTAATAAATTATTGCTTTATTTTATAATTATTGTATTCTTTAAGTAATTTTGAAATATGTCAAATTAATATTTATTTTTTATAAACATATGATTCGTTTAATTTTTTATCGTCCGTGCATCGCGCGGGTCATCACACTAGTTATTTTTTCAGAAACTATAATTGATCACTTTCATTTATAGCCATTAAGTTATATTTTCCAATTAAGTTTCAAGGTATTTATGTTGAATGCATATATTCTATAGTTTTTTATGTAGGTGCTTATACAAAAATACAAAAATGCAAAAAAATATTAATTATTTTATTAAAATTTCATCAATCCTCTAGGCATCCTAATTAGTAGTGAATATGAGAAACCAAATGCAAAAATAGTTAAAAGGAAGTCACGTCTTCATATCAAAATGGAGAGAATATACACCCATCTTGTATAATCAATTCGTAAGAGAAATTTGCTACAACCCGGAACAAAATTTTAAATGGTTAATAGAGTTTATTTCATTGTCTTCATATCAAATTTAAAATAGTTATGAAAATCCATAAAAAGTATTGACAAAAAATACTTATTAAAAATAATTAATAACAAAGTTATAAAATTTACCGAAAGCAAATACTTTTTGCGATGTTGCTCCATCCATGAAAAAACTCTACTACTGCAAGACATGTCACAAGGGTTAGTTTTCAATAGATTTAAATTCCAAAAGTATTCTAAAATTATTCTACAAAATTCAATTTTAATTTTAAGCGCTTAAAGACATACAAAAGAGTTTTCTATTTTTATATACGAAAGTATTATGGAAAATATATAGAAAGGTTAGATGTATTTGTGAACGATCACTAAGAAAAGAATGCATCTATGATTACTTGACATCTAAATTGTGAGAAATAAACTAATTTTTGCCTAAATCGTGACTAACTCTATTAAAATCATAACTAACTCAAATATCTTCTATCAAGACATTTTGAACATTTGCACCATCTCTCTCTTGTTGCACGTATTTATAGGGTGACAACCCTTAAAATGAGGATGCAGACGGTTAGAATAATCTCTAACTGTTTTAATACGTGAACAACTTCTTATTTCAGTTTTATTTATTTATTTATTTTTCCAATATAGATATCAAATTACCTCTCTCATGTTTAACAAATTATTTTATACAGTTATTGCAACCTTTTTAATATAGTATACATATATATTACATTATATGTTATATATAACTAAAATAAAATATTTGTAGAATAAAATGAAATTAACACATTAACACTTAAATAATATATACAATTATTATTCAAAAATATCATTTTCAATAATATCATAATTCGGATTTAAATATATTTATTTTTATTTTACTAATCATAATTTATTAGAAAGTTGACTTCTTCTCCTTGCACATTATATTTTTTTAATACAATTATTATTCAAAAATATCATTTTTAATAATATCATAATTTAGATTTAAATATATTTATTTTATTTTACTAATCATAATTTATTCGAAAGGTGACTTCTTCTCATTGCACATTATATTTTTTTAATTAGTAAATAAATGTTTTTAATCAGGTACTTAAGATCATAGTTTTCATAAACTATATATATAATATTTAAATCATTATGTTGTAAGATTTATTATATAGCTGTAGATAGTTAAATCATGAGAAAAGAGGGTGGGTGATAAGGAAAAACTCTAATGTAGAGAAAATTGTGAAGTTAAATTAGTTATGGATAATTATTATCAACTACTCTAATATAATATAATATAATATAATAATATTATAATTATTGTTATTAGATGTTGGCTATTTTAATAATAATTAGTTATTTGTACAGTTGCCACATTTATTCATTTAATTATTATACATACATGCTTTGAAAAAATATTTATAAAAAGTTCAAGGACACATGGCAATATATTGTAATGCCAAATGTCATTCTTTCTTTAAAAGTACTCTCTCTTTAATATAATATAGATATGATGCAGGAAATATATTTTTTATTACAACATTTCAAGTTGTCCCTACTTTGACAAAGTTTCAACCAATAGAAAATGATATTTTTTCTCCATTAAATTTTGTTATATTAATTTTTGTTTTTGCAGGAAAAATTTGTGAATGATAATCAGCATGATATTATTCATGGCAGCAATGAGAGAACACAAAAGATAAATTTTTTTTGGATATTGTTCTTTCTTACTATGTATTTCTCTCATATGACCAAATTCAGGAGGATGATGATGGACATAACAAGTTATTGAAAGATGGGATGAATGAAGATCCACTCCAATTTTTATTTATCATATATTTTTTTATTTGTTTATTACTAACATAGTTTCTTTTTCATCCTTATTACAGAAAAATATGATGCAGGAAATATATTTTTTATTACAACATTTCAAGTTGCCCCTACCTTGACAAAATTTCAACCAATAGAAAATGATATTTTTTTCTCCATTAATTTTTATTGTATTAAATTTTGTTTTTGCAGGGAAAATATGAATGATGATCAGCATGATATTATTCATGGCAGCAATGAGAGAACACAAAATGTAAAATTATTTTGATATTGTTCTTTCTTACTATGTATTTCTCTCATATTACCAAATTCAAGAGGATGATGATGGACATAACAAGTTATTGAAAGATGAGATGAATGAAGATCCACTCCAACGAGCTGCAAAAAAAATGAAGAATTATGACGAAACTTTTGTTAACTCGAGTGTTAATGTTTAAATTTATCTTCTCCTAAACTTATTTGTACATGTATATCATCTTATATATTCTTTTAGATGTTTCTTTTTTTATATTAGTGTTATTGTTTAAATTTATCTTATCATTAACTTATTTGTACATGTATATCATGTTATATGTTCATCACAATGTTGTTCTGCGATAATATAGTGTGTTACATCCATTACATAAATGTATATTGAAGTGATTATTTCATATGTTTATTTTATTTCATTATTATTATTATTTTCTTCTTTCATAAAGTAATTTATTTCTTAATGAGTCTTATAACATATTTATTTAAATATAAGTGTAAATATTTTGTATTATGAAATTACTTAATCACACAAAAAGTTTTTTCCCAAATTATTATTTCACATTAATTAATAATTAATATATATTTATATATACTAATAATTAAACATTATTTTTTAATAACATTGCCTATTATACTTATAATTCTTTTTAGGTGACTACACAATTTCTAATTTTGGGAGGAGATAACTTTTTAATATGTACATTTAATTCTTCAAATTTATCATATTTTTTACTTCATCAACGACATGTAGTTTTTAATTTTGACTTCTATTTCTATTTTGACATGAAATTCAACAAAATAAATTTTTTATTTTAATTTGTCTATATTCTATTTTTTCTAACTTTCATATCAATAGGTACATTTTAACTTATGCAAGACAAAATAATCAAAAGCTTAAGAAGAAGAAAAATTTTATATGCATACTAATAATTCTTTTATATAATCATTTTTTTCATAGAAATTCATACAATTATAATTAAATAATTCTACATAATTCTCATTTGATTTAAAATTAAACATATGTAATATCCAAGAATAAATTAATAGACTTTGAAAAAGCAATTACAACAAAATTATTCATTTGCGTACATGTACATAATTATGTAAAAAATGGATAATTTAATCATAATATCATTTCTAATCAAAACATAGAACTTAAAAAATATTCATATCTTTTAAAATAAATTATGAGCATAATTTGAACTTCATGTTATTATGAAATATTTTTTTAATAATTACATATGTTAAATATATATTTAAGTATTACAAAAAAATATTCAAATTTAAGTATAAAAAATATTAAATTTATTTTTAATCGTGCAACACGCGAGAGTCTTCACTAGTTAGTTATATAAAACAAATGAACTTCACTATCTCCTACAATTTTTTCATGTGATAACGGATCGTATTAAAATAATCATATAAAAATTGCCCTAAAATTCTTTTAAAAAATTTAAAATCACGCTTCAAATATTTTTAAAAATTAAAATTTCAAGACCATATTTTACTAAAGTTATATTTTAAAACATATATAATAACTTAAAATTAATATAAACATTTTATTTAAAAATTAAATATAAAAATATATTATTAAAATTGTAAAATTATTAAATTATAGTTTCATAATGTGATAGAAAAATATTAAATTTTATAATAATTTATTATATCTGTAATAAAAAAAGTTGATGACTTATGAACTGATTACATTAAAAATGAATTCCAGGGATCCCTATGACTTTTGGGGTGCGGCTTAATTTTAACTGGTTGTATTAAAATATCATCTTAAAACACTTTTGGGTCTTTAGTTTTTTATTCTTTCAGTTCGATTTTTTCGAATTGAATATATTTTTTAGATTTATTGAATTTTCCATTGAAATAAAAAAAACTTCTTCTTTCACTTTGTCATAATAATCAAGAAAATTCAGTGATTCTAAATGGCACTCATGATTCTGACAAGAAGAAATCTTATGTATCATTTTAAACTCGATGCAGTTGAACTGTCGAATCGTTGGTGAAAAAAATATTTTTATATAATTATTAGTGAAATATTATTTCTCAATCTTTTAAAAATTCGGAGAGAGAACAAAAGAAGTTTAATGAATCGTATTTCAATCATTTCATATAAAAGAATTAGTTTCAAATATTATAATAAAAATATAAAAAATAGTAAAAGATATGCACAAATGATACAAGTTTTTTTTAAATATTTATTATAAGTTTAAGGGTTAACTCAATGCTCCTCTCTTTAATTGTACCAGAGTTTAATTGAGCAAAAAAAAACGGTATATATTAATGTACATAAACCGGATGCAGTAGGTCAATGAAAAAAAAAATGTTACACGGAAAACTATGTCTCTATAATATTTGCAGTATATTCGGTGACCTCATTTTAATATTTTTCATTTTACCTCGCCTCAACTTTTCGAACACCTTAATATAATTATATTTGTTATCATTCTTTTTGTGATTGATAATGAATTATGGTATGAGAAGTAACTATTGTTTTTATCTTATAAAAATAGTGTTAAAGAGTAATTAATAATAATTTGTTGAAAACAATGGAAAAGTTGAACGAGCATTTATCAACGAGCTCCAAGATTAAACTTATTTTGATGTTATACATTGGAATCTTCTTCTTTCTTTGTCACATTAACATCTCCTAATATTGATTTTATATTATTTTCTTATTGTTCTACTTGCTCAATGCATCTATTATTGATCAAATTATTTTATATTTTATTTTAGTTATTATTTTAAGACTTCTTGATTTGAGGTTATATGTAAGAGAACACATCACATAAGAAAGCATTTGAGCACAATATCTACTTGATAATTTATATACTTTTCTTTTCTTTATCTATTGTCATTTTTTTTAAACACTGATAATGGGTCTTTTGAGTAAAATTTTAATATCTTTTACATTTAATAGATTATTTTTATATAAATGTTGGAATTATATCATTCATCCATGAACTCTATCATTTTTTATTTTTTTATTATAAAAATATATTTATAAACTAAGAATCAATGATTGTATTAATAGTCAAAATCAGATAAGAATGACTAAACCATATAAAAATATATGTATTAATTGTCATGGCTCCGTAAGTTTTTTCATATTGGGTTAGCATTATGATATTAAAATTCATTAATACATTATATATATATATTGATTGTCATTTTTGTAATGAACTTTCCAATGTAATCTTTTGCATCATTAAAGAATGATGCAAAAGTATTGGTCATTAAACTAGTAATAATGTAGTAACCGAAAAGAAACAATACATTAAACTAAAAAAGTAATGTAATAAATTCTAAAAAAATATTTTAGTATGTACTAAGCATGTAATGAAATTATACCATTAACTAAAAATGTACTTATATACCTCCCATAACTTTTGGTTATTAGTTTATATTAAATCAAACTTTGTAACATTAGGTTTAGATCACTACTAATATTTTGTTTTATAAATAAGTGAAGTAACATTTTCATTTGAGAAGTTCTCCTAAAGTGTACGTTAAGATGAAAACCGATATGTGAAATTATTGACCGACAAATTTTCACATAAGGTTAGTGATGCTAATTAAAATAATTAAGCTGTCATGACTCCGTAGTTTGATCATTGAGGATGATATTTTTCTCCTTCTGATATTCAACCATTTAATAAGTTATTTTGAACATTTTTCTTTTTAAAATTAAAAATATTTTTATGATTTCTAAATATACTAAAATGAATAGTTATCTTTCTATGCATATAAAAATATTTAATATATATATGTATTCTCATAAAAATTTAAATTAAATTATATGTTTTCGTGCAACACATTATTTGGTTGCCTAGTTATATAAAAATATGCAATACAATGCAAACAGTAATGAAATGCATAATAAAATATCACACTATCATTAATTTATTATATTGTTATCAGTTATTGACATCATTCTTGTTGACTTTCGTATATTAATTTTTATTGATATTAAATATTGTCCCATGATAATATTGATCACCAATCATTGTTATGCTTGACCATACATTTTTTATTATTGAATATTGAGATAAGTTGTTCGATCTAAGTTTTAGAGATATATAAAATTATATTTTGATGATATAAATCTCGAAAGATTAAAATTAAAATGCTGAAAAAGTTTAAAGAAAAATGGATAACTTTATGCACTACACTTTGATTAACTATGATCCTATTAGATTTTGGATTAGTCATAAATATCAAAGTTGTAGAGAATTCTGTTAGCTTTCCACAGAATAAAAAATCATCTCATTTAGATAACTGCGCAAAACGTTATGCTTAAAATAGTGCAGGACGGTTAAGCTGTCGACTGGAAAACAGATCGACTGGTCAAGAACACAGATCGATCGGTCCAGAATATCGGTCGATCGGTCCAGAACACAGGTCGATCGGTCAGTGCAGAAAATGCCCAATTTCAACCAGTAGAATATCAAGACTGTACCGGTCGACCGGTCCAAGACATAGGTCGATCGGACAGTGCAGAATTCGCCAATGGTCATATTTTTCATAAAAGAAAGTGTACCGATCGACCGGTCCATATGTGCGGTCGACCGGCCTCCGAGTCAAATGAACAGTAACGATCAAATTTGAAAAAGAAAATTGTGAAATACCTTTTATATGGGGCAGTGACTAGGGTTAGGACACCTAGAGGTGAGATAAATGAATTTCCTATAGGAATTGGCCTACATCAAGGATCAGTTTTAAGTCCGTATCTATTTAACTTAGTTATCGATGCTATAACCGAGAGTATCACAGAGGAAGTACATAAGTGCATGCTATTTGCGGATGATATAGTACTTTTAGCGGATTCAAGAGAAGAGATTAATACAAAATTAGAAATATGGAGAAATACGTTGGAGTCAAATGGTTTTCGTTTATGTAGAAATAAAACAGAATATATACATTATAATTTTACAAATAAACAATTTAGAGATGATTTGAAAGTTAGGCTAAGGGAAAATATAATTCCTCAAGTGACAAAGTTTAAATGTTTTGTATCAATTGTAAGACAATATTGTGAGATTGATGATGATGTTAATTATAGAATTCAAGCTGGTTGGTGTAAGTGGAGGAAAGCCACTGGAGTTCTTTATGATAGAAAAGTACTCAATAAAGTTAAAGGAAAATTCTATCGTACTGCTATAAGACCGGCAGTGTTATATGGTAGTGAATGTTGGGCTATGAAGGAATAACATAAACATAAAGTGAGGGTAGCCGAAATGAGGATGTTGAGATGGATATGTGGTCATACAAAATTAGATAATATTAGGAATGACCATATACGTGAACGAGTCGGAGTGACTTCTATTAGTGAGAAAATGGTAGAGAATCGTTTGATATGGTTTGATCATGTTCAGAAAAGACCATTAGATGCGTCAGTAAAAAGAGTAGATCAAATAATCAGGAATCCGATTAAAAGAGGGAGATGGAGGCCAAGACGGACACTTTACGAACTAATAGAGCAAGATCTGTTAGTGAATAATATACCAAAATGTTTGATTACTAATAGAGCGGAATGATGTCGTATGATCCATGTAGCCGACCCCACCTAGTGGGATAAGGTTTTGTTGTTGTTGTTATTTCTCACTTGCAGAAGCCTATAAAAAGAATGTCAGAGCCAGAAGAAAGTGCACTCATCTAAACCTTGAAGAAAAATTTCAAGTTATCAAAAGAAGACATTCTTCTTGAAGTTTTCATTTTTAGTTTGCTTTTCTTTCTCTCTCCCATCTTGTGAGCATAGAATTGTAAAAGAGAGAAATATTCTTGTTCAAAAAAATAGAAATAGCTCATGTGTAAAAGATGTTCTAAATCTTTCTTCTTGAACGAGAGAAATATATTAGCTTCATAGAAGGAGATGTTGCATTATCTTTCGAAGCGGAGAAAAAGGTGATTGTGTAAAGGGCTTTCTTCCTTGCTCCATTTGGAACAAAGGAAGGGATTAGTGGACGGTCTCGAGGTCGAGAAGTCGGAACGGGGACGTAGGTCAAGGTGTGACCGAACTTCGTCAACAACCATTGCGTCTATTTGTGTTTGATTTCTCTCACTCTCTCTCCTTCTAGTATTGTGTTAATAATCTGAATTACAAATATTTTAAGCATCGGTTTTGTGCTTTTGCGATGAATTTCGTAAAATTAATATTTTCGATTAAACACAAATTCACCCTCCCTGGTGCCCTTTGGGATCCTACAATTGGTACCAGAGCAGGTTGCTCTCGTTTTATTTTTTTAATCATCTTGTTTTAAGATTTAATCATTTTTAGTTTTAATCGTTTTAAGATTCAATTATCTTATTTTAATATTTAACAATCTTAAGAGTTATAGCATCAAGTGGATTTATTTTCGCCGAAGGACAATCAATTAGTCGTCGTCCCCTTTTAAATGCATCAAATTTTTAATATTGGAAAATTAGGATTTAAGCATACATTTGTTCTATTGATATTAGCATGTGGGACATCGTTGAAAAAATGTTATTATTTTCATGAAAAATTATCTACTGAATATGACGAAAGACAAAAAAAAATTTCGAAATTGGATTGAAAAACAAAGAATATCTTTTTTATTGTGCTTTAGATTCAACGGATTTCAATCGAATTTCTAATTGTGAAAGTGCAATTGAAATTTGGAAGAAACTCATTACTACTTATGAAGGAACAGATAAAGTTAAAGAATCTAGATTAAATATTTTGAATCATCAATATGATTCCTTCAAGATGTATGAAAATAAATCCATAAATGATATGGTTGCTTGGTTTAATGATATTATGAATGGCTTAATCTCTTTGGGCGAGCCTAGAACTAACCTCCCAAAAGTGAAAAAGATTCTCAGGTCTCTCTCCTTCCAATGGCATACGAAAAGGACGGTGATCGAATAAAAGGATCTGAATAAATTGGATTTTGATAATCTTATTGGCTCACTTCTAACATATGAGATCGGAATTCAAGAAGAAGAAGAATCCAATGCTTTCAAAAAGAAGACATTGGCTTTGAAAGCAAGCAAAAATGAAGATAACTCAAGTGAAGAAGAAGTGGATGAAAAGAAACTCGCCCACTATAAAAGAAAATTTGACAAATATCTCAAGTTGATGAAATCAAACGAAAAGAGTAAGAAGCAAAAAAAAAGATTATGTATACATCACTCAAAAGATGAAAATGAGACATCTCAAAAGAAGAAGAAGAAGAAATATAAAGAGCCAAGTGAAGATGAATCAAATAACTCATCAAGTTCTTATAGTGAGGATGCATACTTATGCCTAATGGTACACAACGATGAGGTAACTTCAAACTCTTTAATTTCAAATAATGACTCATCGAGATTTTTCGAAGAAGATGTTTCTTTAGATGTAAATGAAGAACTCTCCTCTCTCATAAAAAGATATTTTTCAACTAAAGAGGAAAATAAAAATTACTATATGAGATTTTAGTTTTGGAAATTACACATGCTTGTGAAATTGTAAAATTTGCATGTTCTTTATAAAAAGTAAAGAAGGAAAATGATTTTTTGAAAAATTCACAAAATAATGATAAAACTAATTTTTTTTATGTAAAGAAATATAATTTTACGAAATACTTTGAACATGAAAACTCTTATTGGAAGTCTAATCATTCCTACGATAAAAAATCACATATTACATGTTTTGCATGTAAATTTTATGCCAATTATGCTTATCAATGCAAAGTAAGAAAATCTTCAAAACATAATCAGATATGGGTTCCAAAAGGAACTTTGACTAACAAAATTGAACCAAAAAAAGTTTGGGTACCAAAGTTTAAATGATTGCTTTTCAAGTGTGTCTCACATGTAAAGCAAATGTGGAATTGAAAATGTGAAGGCACAAAGGATATAGTAAAAATATCATCTATCTTTAATTTCACTCAAAAATTCAAAATTACTATTTCTTTAAAAAGAAAGAATATCTAAAATTGGTAATAATGATAGGGGGAGCATACTAAACTTTATTTTGACATATCATGGATGTTATTGTTGTATCAAAATTTTATGTCTTATTTTGATTATTAATATATATATATATATATAAATAGTTTTAGCCTTCATCAAATTATTTCTATTTTGTGATTTTAAAATAATAATAAATTTAGGGGAGTTATTTCTTACATACTAACTCTTTATGATGCAATATTTTACATATTTCTAATATGAGAAAAGGGGGAAATAATTTTTTTTCAAAGATGGCATGATTAATGGGGAGTTACATATGATTTCCTATATGCTTAATACACAAATTATTCTGTTTGATGAAACAAAAAGGGAAGAAATATATGAGAAATATGATCTGAATATCACATTACATGAAGAGTTCCTTACAATTTATACTTATGTGAATATCTATCATTGTAAGGAAATTGAGAGTAAAATTGATTTTACAACTTATTTTATAACTTTTTTCATATTTCTCGATTTGTCTTCATAAAAATGGAGGAGATTGTTGGATCTTAGTTTTAGAGATATATAAAATTATATTTTGATGATACAAACCTCGAAAGATTAAAGTTAAAAGTCTGAAAAGTTTAAAGAAAAATGGATAACTTTATGTACTACACTTTAATTAAATAATTAACTATGATCATATTAGATTTTGGAATAGTCATAAATATCAAAATTGTAGAGAATTTTGTTAGCTTTCCATAGAATAAAAAAAATCATTTCATTTGGATAACTGCGCAAAAAGTTATGCTTAAAATAGTGCAGGACGGTCGAGCTGCCGGCTGAAAAATAGGTCGACAGGTCAGGAACACAGGTCGATCGGTTCAGAATATCGATTGACCTGTCCAGAACACAGGTCGGCCGATCAGTGCAAAAATTACTCAATTTCAACCAACAGAATGTCGAGACTGTACCGGTCGAGGTACCGATCGACCGAACAGTGCAGAATTCGCCAACGGTCACATTTTTTATAAAAGAAAGTGTACCGATCGATCGGTCCATACGTGCGGTCGACCGACCTCCAAGTCAAATGAACAGTAACGGTCAAATTTGAAGGAGAAAATTGTGAAATAATTTTTAGACGACTTTCTCACTCGCAAAAGTCTATAAAAGGAGCGCCAAAACCAGAAGGAAGTGCACTCATCTAAACCTTGAAGAAAAACTTTAAGTTATCAAATGAAGACATCCTTCTTGAAGTTTTCATTTTTAGTTTGCTCTTCTTTCTCTCTTCCACTCTTGTGAGCATAGAATTGTAAAAGAGAGAAACATTCTTGTTAAAAAAATAGAGAGAGCTCTTGTGTAAAAGATGTTCTAAATCTTACCTCTTAAGCGAGAGAAATATATTAGCTTCATAGAAGGAGATGTTGCATTGCCTCTTGAAGCGAAGAAAAAGGTGGTTGTATAAAGGATTTTCTTCCTTGCCCCATTTGAAACAAAGAAAGGGATTAGTGAAATCTCCGGCGATCTCGAGGTCGAGAAGTCGGAGTGGGGACATAGGCCAAGGTATGGCCGAATCTTGTCAACAACCACCGCATCTATTTGTGTTTGATTTTTCTCACTCTCTCTCCCTCTAGTATAGTGTTAATAATTTGAATTGCAAATGTTTTAAGAATCGATTTTGTGCTTCCGCGACGAATTTCGTAAAATCGATATTTTCGGTTAAACACCAATTCACCCCCCTCTTGATGCTCTTTGGGATCCTACATAAGTGATTATGTTATACTTTTTTATTGTCTGACATAAACTCATGCAAAAATATTCTTCCTTGCATCTGGATCCTATAGACAAATAATCACGATGGTTTGCGTGTGTAGTGGCTAACATTCAGAATGATCGATGGCTAACATTCAGAATGATCGCATACACACGATTTTAGGCATGGTTATTAAAACCGGATCGGACCGGCCGATTCAACCACGAATCGGTAGCTGGTTCGGTCGGGATTTATTGCAAAATCGGAAATAAAGTTGAACCGGACAAAAGCCAATTCAATCGATAAAAATCGGTTCAACCATCGAACTAAGAAAACCCGGTTTAGTATTTAAAATGAAAAAATAAGAAAATAAAAGTTAAAATAGGAAATAAAAAGGTGGAAAGGAATGTAAAAAATAGGAAAGTATTTGAATTGAGAATTGATATAAATTAAAACGAAAATAAATGTGAAAATTTAATTGGAGAGATGGAAATAAAAAAGGAAATAGTAATAATTTTTAAAATGAAAATTAATATTCTTTCCTTTTTATGAGTAGAAGAAATAAATTACTCATAAAATTAATAACTTAAAGTTTTTATATGAATATAATTTTTTAAATATCTGTGTATTATAATAGGAAATTAATATGGAAATTGATAAGGAGAGAAGAATTAATGGAAATAGAAAAATAAAATTATTAAACTAAAAGTAAAGAAACAAATAAAAATACTCTTGAACAATAAAATAAAAGAATTAATATAATATATCAATAATAACTCTTTTTTTATGAATATTGAAATTTATTTATTATATTTTATTATGAATGATAAGTTAGAACTATATTTTTATGCATTCTATAATATTGATTATGTATATATCTATACAATCATTATAAATAATATTAGTTTAATAAAATCTGATTGAACGCGGTTAAATCTGATCAAACCACGATCCAATTGATCATCCGGTCCGATGGCCGGTCCGGTTATGATAACATTGATTTTAGGATCATTGAATTGTTCTTTATTTTCTTTTCATAATCAAATTGTAATCGTGTATTTTATTATTTTGAAAAAATACATTTATGCACTTATTGAAGTTTAATTATTTCATATTGTTATTGTTGTCCAGAATATATTTTGGAAACCTTACATTTATTTTTCTACCCTTATTCAATTTTATTTACATAACTCTTAAAAATAAAAAATAATAATCAAAATAAAATAGGACCTTCATGAAGATGAAGTGATGACCGGTCCCATTTGATTTTTTTTTTTCATATTTTTAAAACATCATCTACATAAAGTTAAATAAGGGTAACTAGAATAAGTATACGATTAAAAATAAGTAAAATTTTCAAATACAAAATTAAGCTAATACCTTTTGAAAGCTAAATGGAGATAAAAGAAATGAGTAATGTTGAAGTTTAGGGAGTAAATAAAATATATGGTATCATTCATAATAGGCTAATCCTTTATCATTTGTTGCGTTTCTTCTGACGGGCTGGATAAATGGGTCAAGGCCCAACGTGCATCAATCATTTTAGACATATTTCGAAGCTAGAGAGGGATGGAATGGAAAATGAACCCTAATTTTGTTGGAGAGGGAGTGAACCAAAATTTTAAAATTACCACTAGTTTTGTTCTTAAGGGTCCATTTGACTTGGTTAATATAAAATAATTAATAAGTTAAAGTGCTGATAAATAGTTTAACGATTAAAGTTAATTTTAAAATAAGCTACGTGTTTAATAATAAGAAACTTATAAATTATTATTTTAGTCAAATAATAAAAAAGTTCTTAATATTGCAATAAAATAAATATGTGAATAAAAGTTATGTATATTCTAAAGATAAAATAATACATTCATTTTTCAAACTGATTTTTTTTCTTCTCATACAAAATAAGCTGGGCTTCCCTAAAATTTTTTTACTTTTAAACAAACAAAATAAATACTTATTAACTTTTTTTCCAGTTATCTAATAATGAAAATTTTTAAAATTTGTTTACAAGTCATTTTGACTAATTTATAAGCTTAGCAAAATAAATCATAAATTGATCCTAAACTCTAAGCCCTAAATTGATTTATATGTAGCCCTTGAATGAATTATAAGAACTAACAAATTCGCCTTTTTGTTTAGGGTACACATGGTTTATGTTTGTTTGGCCAGCCATGTAGGGATGGTTGTGCATTTAATTGTTCTGATATAACTTACCCATTGAAGTATGCTTAGTGCTAAGGTTTTGTTCATTTTTTAAATGATGGATGAGTTCCTAAGGGTTAAAAGTTATGTTAGGATATGAATTATTTGGATTAATTTATTCCATTTCTTTGTTTGAATACGAATTGAAATGTGGAACGAATTATTTGTTTTTAGTTTAATTGATAAGAAATAAATGATATAATTTGTACAATCAATTTTAACCTCTAAAAAATCACTAATTTGGATAAGTAATTCAGAATTATTTGGCGAGCTTATAATTACTAACCTACTTTTTTGCAACTTAAAAAAAACATTAAAGCAAAATATGCATTTTCTATACTCAACTCATTTCCTACTAAGTCCTCCATCTAAACAAAGCTTAATATTTCAAATACAATTAGAGGAACCTAGATATAATTAATATTGTATATAAATAATATTGAACTATATTTTTTTATCTATTTTGTGCACGACTTTGTGTAACACACCCAAAATTTCATAAATTTTAAGAACTTTTTAGATAGCTAACGTTGGATTTTCAGACGCCCAAAACTCTGAACGGGCTCCTAATATGATGACCGATTGGTGACCTTAATCGACGCATATCAGACGACGGAAACACTTTCGAGCGCCCGAAAGTGCAACAGACAAAAATTCATCGGGAGCTCAACTTTTATTTTCTCACTCATTTCACCACCATCATGGTGGGATCTTGTAACCGCCTCCACCATGATTAAGGAAATCCCAAAGATCACGAAACCCTCACTTAAAAGTCCACTCTCCTTTCCTCCTTTTCTTCTTCCATCGTCTCATCTTCTTCACTTCCTCTTTTTTCTTCATTCGTGCTCTCTTCTCGGTCTCGGCCAGACGCGGATGACACTGTAGCTTGATCCGGCGTTGGAAGAATCATACGACTTCAAAAAAAGGTGCGATTTGAAGATTTGGGTCATGGAACTTTTTCATAAAAAAATTGCATACTTAAGGACTATTAAAATGGTTAAGGTTCGTGCTATAAGAAGGGTAGAAACCATGCTATAGATTTTAGATTGAATAGTCATGATGTATTGAATTGTTATCGTGTAGCGCTATTGATCTCTTGAATGAGTTGCATGTTGTGACATTACATCGATATAGATATGATTTCATATGATCATTTGGATAAATGTTATGACTATTTTTTAGTATGATATGTCCTAAATATTATAGAGAATGAAACTAGTTTAAGAAGATTGATAATGGTACTATGGAGCTCTTTTCGATTAAATTAGAATGAGATGTTTTTCCTAAAGATTTTTTTAAGAGTTGGATATGAATATGTCAATATTTGACTTCTTAATCATGCTAGATTTAAGATTTATTTGTAATTATTAGTAGTATTATTTTGTGTGAAAAACTGGGTGAGAACTCAAGGATCTGCAATGACCTACGACTTTGTCGAACTAAAACGGATGACTAAAACCCTTTCGGGCATCCGATCCAGCTTGACATAGTATAGCGACATGCCATATCGAATATCTGAAACTCGATCAAATGATCGATACAGACCAAAATGAAAGCTAAAAATTCTTTCGGATGACCAAAGTAGAAAATGTCGAGTCTCGAAAATGGCGATGATAATCAGTCAGTAGATAAAATTTTTTTCAGATAACCAATTTGAATTACCACACCGAAAGAACTTTTGATAGTTGATGGAGAACCGTTCCGATCGACAGAGGAAGACAACTGGTACATCGGACGATCAATCAAGTTTTGATCTATCAAAAATATCGATCGAAGGTCCGAGAACCCTCTCATGTTATAATGGACAATCGAACCTCGCTCGGTTGATCGATCGAATAGGGACTTGGAACGCTCGACAAATGAACTCAGAGTGGGCGACCACATCCTATTCCGTCGACTGACAAACATAGACAAAAACGGACATCCACTCCTCTTTCAAACGATTGCTGAATGAACCTAAACTGAATGACTTCGGACGTCTGACCTATGGACAAAAAGATTATGACTTTAATCTGAATCACTTGATTTGATATCTGTCCACTTGATTAATATCAATGATTATGAACCTAGAAGATAATTTCGAGCCATCTTGCTCCCTGCAACCTTTATTGGTCCAAGTGATCGAAAGAAATGATCATGAATTATATGATAAAAGTAGGATTATCATTTACCTATTTAGATGAAAGTTTCTCTCTACATATGTTTTCACTTTGCGCAATGTCATCTTGCCCGATGGGGCACTAGCTGTGACACTGATCCCTTATTGATCCATTATGGTATAGATAGCTATACATTTATGTGTTAGCAATAGTATTTCCTAAAAGCGGATACCTCTTCCAACCTATGGATAAGATGAAAAAATATGAGTAGCTAAAGATGAATGAAAGGACTTTGTCGTTAAGAATGTGAACAATGATTACGAATAATGAACATGAATATGAAAAATAAATTAAATGAAAAAGCATGAACTACGATCATAATTTTCTTATTGATTCCCCATTATTATTATCTCTCATATTTAATTTACATACTTGTTTCATGCCTATTATAGACATATACGAATTCACACTTAACTTTGTGCTAACGGTAGAGTTTGCTCTCATGTGTGATATCCACAGGTACATGATTGGATTGTGAGCTTGATTGATGTGTGTGTGTGATGACTACAACTTGGTGACGTGTGCACATAATTATTCTATAGTTTAGATGAAGTATTTTCCTTCATCTATCGAGTTGTATTTGAGACCCATGTATGGATATGTAATATGACATGAACTTTTATATGTCACATTTGATGTACTCTTTATCTTATCTTTTTCGACTTTCACATTTCTCATGCTCATTTATTATAATATTTTATGATTAAGTCTTTCATTTACGTGTCGTTCTTCTTGATCATTTGGATCAACGAAAGAGTCAAAGAAGGATAAAAAAGTAACAACTATGACCAATTTATTATCATCAATGGCCTCCAATTATACCAATTTTTCTAAATTTAACAATCACATTTTGCTTTATAACGGAACTACAGTTCATTTTGATTCTTTGAAACAATTCTTATTATCATTGATAATAATAAGTTTATATGACTATAAGAAAATGAGAATTTTATGACGAATTTGTATCCTTCGCAATTTTGGACAATAAATCCTTCTCAAATAGCGACGACTCAGTTTCCTTATCAAATAACGATGGAATACCGTCTGTTAAAATTATTGATGGACAATCGTCCGTTGAAACTTTCAACGGCTATGATTGTCAAAATTTAAATTGTCAGAATTACTGACAAAAATTAATCCGTTGGGAGTTCCGACGGCTCTGACCGTTAGAAGTTTCAACGAACAAATCGTCTGTTGGAAACATGATAATAAATTCTGCACCTCTTTCTTCCTCACTTTCTCCCTCTCTCCCTCTCTTGGTGCTGACAACCATCGACTCCAACGACCACCGGCTCTGACGATGACCACCGTCTCCCTTTCTCACTTTATGGTCAGATCCAGTCAGTTGTGGCGCAACCAAATTTTTTGTCACTTCCTCGATGAGTCCGAATGATTATATTAGTAATTTAATGGCATTTTTGTTTTAGATATGAAATTGTATAACTAACATGACAAGCCCAAGAAATCACCCTTAATTTAGTCGTGCATATTATAATCAAGCCATGATCGCATTTGCTTCATTTTTTATTTAAATGTTTTTTCATGATAAAAAAAGAGCTTGTTTTGTTTAAATAATATATTGATATCAATATTTTATGCGTATAAAAAAAATTGTACAGAGTAGTCATCATACTTATTTAAGGCTTTATTCAAATTCATATATATAACAACTGGCAGCCCAAAAAGTTATTGTCTTTTATAAAAGGAAATAAAATAATTGATTCTAGAACCATCATAACATGGTGCCGATTGACTAATTAGATGACAACATTGGAAATTATTATTTGGATTATATTCAATAGCCAAATGTCTTATACTTAATAGTGATGCTTAATTGTGACAATGCTCCTATAATGAACGATACCGTGCAAGGATATAATGCAGATCGACCGTCCATTTTTTTTTCTCACAAAAAATATATAAATAGGTCACGTCAATGTCAGTGCGGAATCACTTTTTCTTTGGAAATTGGAAGGAGATATTTCATCAAATTTTATTTTAAAACATAGATTGGAAAAGCGTGGATCTATGTCCACTTAGATGATTTTTTTGGTCTTATTCTTAATCACGTCTTTCTTCTTACGCATTCTTTGTTTGAACTTTAATTTTCACTTTTTTTTATATACGAAGTAATTTTTTTTTCTAAAATGTGAATTAGTTTTAGTAATTAAGTAGAAATCCATACTAAAACTATTCATACACAAATTTACATCATGCATATACGAAAATGTAGATAAACAACTAAAATTTTAAATTTGACGATTTTACATAATATCAATGAAAGCCTATTTCTTTATTTCTAAAATTAACTTCATTATTAACATTTATTTATTTTATTAACATATGGATGTTTTATTAAAAAAAAGTAAAAGTATGATAATATAAAATAAAAAGGAAAACCTTAAAATATTAAAATATGCGAAACACAAATATAAATATACTACAAAAGTGTTGACAGTCCATAATTTTAACTTAATAATTGTCATTATATCTTGGAATAATATGTAAATAAACGTCAGAGAAGAAAAAATGTAGCTAAAATGTTTATTTAAAATGTTTAACTGCAAACAAATTATGATGAAAACCAAAGTTTAATGAGAAATAATAGTAATAAAAAAATAATTTCCGTAAAATAAGACAACGTGGCAACTGAGGTTTGCCTGATAGCTGACTAATAAACTGCTAAGAATCCCCAAAAAAGTCGGACATCTATTCATCTCGAAAATGGTATACTTTTTTTTATCGATTATAATATATATTATATATATAGATTTGACTTTATTTGCTTTTGTGCATCACCCCTGACCTCCACCTACCCACCAACAACATATTCGGTCTCATCAACTTTTCCTCCCCCATTTTCTTCCAACTACCCACCGCCGGTCTACGTTCCTATTTGAAAGTCTTAAAGGAGTAAATTTTCCTAACGCTCTCGTAAATTATAATATATTTTTTTTATGTTTTAAATTTAACGTAACTAAATTTTATTATGATTTTTATTTAAGTTTTTTCATTTAAATTTTTATTTTATTTATAAAAATTAAAATGTTCTCTCACGAATTAAAATAAACGTCTTTCTTTTTTACTTCATTCGAAAAAAATGAGAGGACATTTTAATATTTTCATAAATAAAAAAAACTAACAAAATTTTACGGACGAGCCTAAGAGAAAATCACGATAAATTTAGAGATGTAAGTTTATAATTTAAAATTATATATGAAAAATTCTTATAGTTTATGAAATTAACCCTCATTGATATTCAAAATATTAAGATAAAATTATCGATAATTTTATTAAAAAAACTAAGATCCATGTCATTATCATATTTAATCGTAATAAATTGTTGATGAATTTCGTGACATGTGTTTGACAAAATTGTCCAATTAAGAGACACTCTATTTTTGTACGTATAAAAGAAATAACATGGCGATAATCTATCACTCCTCATGTATTTTATTAATATCTACTGCTTTATTCTTTTATTTCATTTATCTATAATAATAAGTAACTAAAATTTAAAATAACATTTGAGTATACTTTAGTAAAATTTTCATTGAAGAATTTTAAATAAAGCATAGGCAAGAAAACTATAATATGATATTTCCCGTTGCATAAGGAATAGAAATATTTTAAATAAATATCAATTAATTAAAATACAAATGTGTTAAAACCACATTTTAAAATTTTTTTTAATAATGTTTTATCTCTAAATACTTGGACCTCCGAAGACGGTGTCAGAGACCGTGGCCTAACACTAGACAAAAACTGCCTAATCTTTCAATTCGACTAAAGAAGGATCTCCATCGTGAACGTTGGACTCGGTCTTGCTTGCTGTTGAGACATAATCACGTAAATTAGCTTCTAATAACAGTATTAATTGTTATTGCAAATTTTATAAAATTAATAGAAGTATAAATTTGATTTAAAAATTAATGTTGTCAGAATATATGATTCGATGATTTCTTTTTCCCCCGAGATTATTCAACTACATTTGAGATATGCACTTTTATTTTGGATCGAGCCTTGCTTTCTTTAGACAAGATATGCACATAAATATACTTGAAGAGCTGGAATTCTTTTTTTTTTTTTCCTTTCTTTCAGTAGGTAAAACCATCCACTATATGTGTAAAGCTAACTACTCGTGGATCAACTAGACAGCATTAACCAACACATCTAACAATCAACAACAATCTCTACAACCACTATATGTATCACTACAAGTAATTAAGGTGCAACTACCATTCATGAAGAAGAAGAAGAAGAAGAAGAAGAAGAAGAAGAAGGTCTTTCCAATCGTGTAACTTGAAATATTTTTTTCGATATTGTCCTAGAATTAGTGCTAGTGTGAGGTGATTATATATAATTTATATCAACTGTGTGTTTTTTGTATGTTAAATTATGGGAGTAAAATAAACATGGTGAATTTTTTTTTGTAGTGGTATTTATTTTTCTTTCAAGATAATTAAGTACAAAAAATGGTAAATGTTAACCATTCACCACGAGGATCTTTAATAGAAAAATATTTTTAAAACTCAATACCTCTCAACACATGCTCTAGTATCATTTATATCATATCATATTTAATCCGACGACTTAATCTCTTACTTAAATTAAACGAAATGAAAAGACATTCATCACTATATTGACAAATTTAACATAATAATTTAATCTCCTTGGATATGAAATAATTATATAAATTACCAATTATTTTATTTAACTTTCTTGAGACTCTCCACATTATAATATTTGATTACAACAAATAATCAATAGTATTAACTTATTCGATATTTTTAATTATCATATAACATGTTGAAACTTTTAGTCTGACACGTACAAAAAATGTTATATAATTACAGAACATCAATAGATGGAAAATAAAAGAGGATTCCGATGGTTGAGACCATTCCTAATCTTAATTTATTATGAACTTTATATAGGCATTTCATTTACAGAAATTTTATTCCGACTATAGCTCTTCAATAAATTATTTTTCAAAAAAACTAAAACACCTAGCAAAAAATAATTAAATTAATTCCGAGTTACAAATAATAAATTTAAAAAGTTTATCCTAAGGGTATCTAGTCTCTACCCTTATTATATAGAGACGTCTTTATTTGGGAAATGTCTTAACTGAAATTTATGAATATATAAGTTTCTAATCAAAAGGTTTTCATTTAAGTAGGAATGATATAGTACTTTTAGCGAATTCAAGAGAAGAGATTAATACAAAATTAGAAATATGGAAAAATACGTTAGAGTCAAAGGGTTTTCGTTTAAGTATGAATAAAACAGAATATATGCATAGCAATTTCACAAATAAACAACTCAGAGACGATTTGAAAGTTAGGCTAGGGGAGGATATAATTCCTCAAGTGATAAAGTTTAAATATTTAGGATCAATTGTAAGACAAGATGGTGAGATTGATGACGATGTTATTCATAGAATTCAAGCTGGATGGTGTAAGTGGAGGAAAGTCACTGGAGTTCTTTGTGATAGAAAAGTACCGAATAAAATTAAAGAAAAATTCTATCGTACTGCTATAAGGCCAACAGTGTTATATGGTAGTGAATGTTGGACTATGAAGGGACAACATGAACGTAAAGTGGGGATAGTCGAAATAAGGATGTTGAGATGGATGTGTAGTCATACAAGATTAGATAAGATTAGGAATGACCATATACGTGAACGAGTCGGAGTGGCTCCTATTAGTGAGAAAATGGTAGAGAATCGTTTGAGATGGTTTGATCAGGTTTAGAGAAGACCATTAGATGCGTCAGTAAGAAGAGTATATCAAATAATCTGGAATCCGATTAAAAGAGGAAGAGGGAGGCCAAGACGGACACTTGGCGAACTAATAGAGCAAGATCTATTAGTGAATAATATACCGAAAGGTTTGGTTACTACTAGAGTGGAATGACGTCGTATGATCTATGTAGCCGACCCCACCTAGTGGGATAAGGCTTTATTGTTGTTGTTGTTGTATAAGTTTCTAATCCTGATAGAAATTGAGTCATTGCCAACATAATTGATGATTGCGATAATATTCATGATAAATGTTTATTCAAATTAGCGGGTTGTGTATTTTGATAATAGAATTATTGGTGTAAAATGGGTCAATAAAATGTTTGATTTGTTAACAACATAGCTGACTCAAGCTGGCCGTGGTCTCTCAAATCTTTTCGTGATGGAGATGTTATCAAACGCAATCTTCCAAAATGGTCTACACATTTAACATTACGATACAAGTCCATGAATGTAATATTCGCATAGATCAAATGCGTGAAACCCCAAATGAGTCGTAAAAAAACAAATAGTAAGATTAAAATTTATTAGGGTATCTAATACACGAGCCAGAGCCGTGCGGCGTTTTTGGAGCATATCTCCAGTTCATATTAATTCTGTTATCACATTGTTTGGTTATGTACACTTTTTTTTAATAATTCAATGACATTTATATTCTCTTATCACATATTTTAGTCTAGATGTATGTGATGTATTATCCCAATGTTAGAAGCAATTCGATTTTTTTTGTGTTATTGTTGTTGTTCCTTTTGGTCAAGAAAAAGGGTTTGAACGTTGAATGAGTTAGCTTGGAGGGGTCAAAGGCCAAAAGAAAGAGAGAGAGAGAGAGAGAGAGAGAGAGAGAGAGAGAGAGAGAGAGAGAGAGAGAGAGAGAGAGAGAGAGAGAGAGAGAGAGAGAGAGAGAGAGAGAGAGAGAGGTTACCATCTCCAAAATAAAATAGCGTTTTAATTACAATATAAAAAAGAGAAAAAGACGAAAATATTTATTTATTTGTTGAATAAAAGGAGGAGGAATTAAAATTTTTAACGCGGTTGATGTGGTACCTGTAGTTGTTATGTAGTACTTGTTCTTTCTTTCTCTCTTTGCTCCCTCGCATAAATCTCCTCCCTATAAAAAGGGGGCTCAAAAAGCCCCCAATCTTTACTGCTCGAAGCCTTCGGAACAGCGACGGGAGGAGCAGCAAGGAGAGGAGATCTTCTCAGTGATCTCTCGCCATGTCCTCCAACAACGATTCGATCCTTCGGGTACGTTTTTAACCTTTGATCGACGTCTTTGTGATTCCTATTGTTGTTCTTGTTTATCTGTGTTGATTACTATTTATTGCGAAATTCGTTGGAGGTTAGGTGAAATTGGTATATCGATTTCGGTTTGTCAACTATGTATGGTTGTGTCGAGGACCTTACGATGTTTTCTCTTTTACAGCTATTTTTTAAAATTTGCTTTTTTTTATTACGATGATTTTGGTATCCAATTGCGTGGATGAACTGAATTGCGCAGCTGTTGCAGGGTTTCGAGGATAAAGTGGTCGCGAATGGAACGTCCTCACTGCCCAAGGAGAACGGTATTCTGAGTAAAATTTCTCAACAGGGTTCGGAAAAGGCAATCCTCGAGTATATGTATCAGCCGCCCATGAAGGCGGCGGATGACCATTTGGTCGAGTTCTCTGAGGCATTGAGAAGTAAGATGTCATCTTGGTGCATTCTGTGTTTGATGTCAGTTGCCTAACTTTTCTATCCGGTCTCCATAGTATTGTATACGAGCATATGCTTAATGCAACAGTTAATGTTCCAAAGGGTCATGGTGCTGTAACCTTTATTACCTCTATTAGCAACTGCAACCACATTATGGGTTTGATTTGGTAAATGAAGGCATACTTTTATGTGATGTTGTTGTTGGTCGTTATTGTTTCCCTTCAATTATTTATCCTATCGAATCTCTTGTGATTCCCGCCAAGATTTTAAAGATGAAAGATTTTGTTTTTGGAGTATAATATGTGGTCGGCCAGAAACATTCGCTTTAGTCTCAGTTACGCACCATAGTATTAAATTGTCACTCCCATCTCTGAACTTGAAGTTCTTATGGGCTGGGAACTTTGAAATGTAAATTGTCTCCATTAGAGTTAAAAATTGTGTTACATCTCTAAAGGGTATTATCTGAAAGTTGAACTCCTTATTCAGTGACCTAACATTTGACAATACATCAAGTATATATTATAACTACCACAATGGTTGGCCATCAAGTATGCTTTGACAATACATCTTTGAACTCGTGAACTTTTCAATCAAGAATTAAATACGTGCCATAGGAGTCCATTTGTATATGGTGGGTTTTCAGATATAACTTCAGGTATTCTTCGGAGTAAATGTTGGGTTGGTTAAAAAGGCTGGTTAACATCCTTCTTTTCTCTCCAAACAGAATGTATAACTTCAGGTATTTCATAAAACTCTTAGATGCTTTTGAATCATTCATTCATGCCATCTTAAGCATAAAATTTGGCAACAAATCTGATTGTCCTTTTTTAAAGAAGTCATTCCTTGAAAAGGAATCAAACTTCATAAACATGCAGTTCAAATTGGGTTATGAAGACAATTCTAGACAAGATGTGGTTCATGCTCCCCTTGCAATGGTTGCCCTGAATACCAAGATAGGAGATGATTAGATAGATTTTGTTACCATGACACTTTGTTTCTTTATTTATAAATGCAATCCGAATTATGCAGAAAGTATTGGATGTGTCTTGGTGCCAAAAGTAACTTCATGATTTTGATATTGTCAGCTGTTGCTAAAGCATTAAGACATGTTGCCGAACAAAAGGCTGCAGCACAAGAAGAGGCTGCTGAGTGGAAGCGTAAATATGAAATGGAAAGGGCACGGAACTTGAAACTTGAGTATAAAGGTATGAACTACTACCTTGGTTGTGTCAAATACTTCTTTCCTGCGTTCTTTTTTTCCTTATTATGACATTTTTCTGAAATTTATTTATGTACGTGTTCCTTTAGTTTGAAGATGTTCTTAGCTTCAAAGAAAAAGACAATTGGTCATTGATTTTTTGTGATCAAGAAATCAGAAACCAACAAAGTTCAATTACTTTTGCACATTTAATGCAGCGGCTCTCTGATTCTGTTTCCTTAAATAGCTCAAATATATGAATTAATAATTAAATGACTATGTGAGATATTTTTAGTTTGTTTATAATACATGAACTCCGCCTATGTTTTATAGCCGGTCTCAAGCCCGGATAAAGGAGGAGGGTTGTGTTAGGCCCCGACAGCCAGCGTAAAACCCTGTCGAATCTCATGAACATGGCGTCGTATGATCCATGTAGCCGACCCCACCTAGTGGGATAAGGCTTTGTTGATGTTGATGATGTTATAATACATGATTTGGCATTTCTTTTTATGTTTCAAATCATTCAGTTTCACCTCAGGTCGTAGTTGGATAACCAATTTTTCAAAAACAGATATATATATATATATATATATATATATATATATATATATACCTGGATGCTAACCAGAAATTCTGGGAGTCATCCTTCTTTCTCTCTCAAAAAAAAAAAGGTGCCCAATAATTGCAAATAACGTCTTGAATTTACAACAACAACAACAACAATAACAAAACCTTATCCCACTAGGTGGGGTCGGCTACATGGATCATACGACGCCATTCCGCTCTATTAGTAACCATTAACACAATATATTCGTTGATTCATGTTCATAAGATTCGACAGAATTTTATGCTGGCTGTCGGGGCCTAACACAACCCTCCTCCTTTATCCGGGCTTGGGACCGGCTATAAAATATAGGCGGAGTTTTACATTTTCTGTAGTCTCAATTTTGAAATTAGTTAAGAAAGAAAGTTCTGGACCTACATACGGTCTGAGAAACTTATATACAAAAGATCTAATTGGTTGACAAGTTCCAATTTTTAATAACTATGTAGTAACACAAAGTATTTAGGTACGGCTATTCCAAGGAAAAAAACTTCATACAAATCCCTGAGATAGTATATAATGGAAATCAAATAGCTCCAGAAGCTGAACTGCAATGCCAAGATAAAAAAACACACCACATTTCACCACACAATGTAAAAGTTTGCTTCAGTAAACAACAATCTTCTTTACGAAGTAGGTAAACAATATTTTCATAAACACAACTTCACTAATTCAAACAGTAGGGACTCATGTTTTTCGCAGCAAATCAAGGAAATTCACATCACTGCCACTTTATAAACAGAATATTAGCTTTAATCCATGCTCTCAAAACCCACGAAAACCCCATCTTCTAACAAGTAGGACATTGGAAGTGGACTTTTGACCTCCAAGATTTCCCTTCCCACTGCAGATCAAGATTCAGCTCAACCCAATTTTCTAGTGCTCCGAACTCTTTACAGAATCGAATCTTTCCACCAGAGGCCCCCCCGACCCCCCGTAAACGGTAAACCCAACCACAGAATTACAAGAAATGGCAACAGAAGGATGCTCGAAGAGTACCATTGTAGCGACATGCCCCCGGCTCCCTCCGGAAACTCCACATCCTAACGTCTTGAATTTACCTTGCATTAAAATAAAATCTTTAACTTATATTAATTCAGACTTTTTGGTTGATTTTTCTGAGAATCTTCGATAGGCATATAAAGAGTGTCTCATGTTGCAGGATCTCTAACTGAATGTGATCATTGTCACTCAAATGAAGAAAGTCTAGGTAATTTACTCAATGAATTACCAATTGATAATCCTGCTATGGAACAAAGTGAAAGGTGCTGTGGCAAACATGGAATCTGTTCACATGGGTTTCTTCAGGATGAAGTAGAAAATGCCAGTTCCAATGTGCCTTGTAAGGTGGCCAGAAAGGTAAAATAAATATGGATTGTTTTCATTTTCTTTCAGTATCTTTACTTGGATATTTGTAACACTATAATCCAGTGTCTTCTTTCCATATGTGATAAAAGTCAGGTATTTGCTGTTGATTTGTTTTCAATTTAATAATGTATTTGTGGAATCTAGTTCATGGCCCTGCCTTCTTAGGCCCATAGTGAAGCATGCAACGGAGTTGCTTTGTCATTTTAGCCTTCTCTGTAAATTGTGCTGGTATCTTTTATGTCCTTAAGGTAAAAGAGAAGAAAGTCCAAATTGTCATGCAGCCACCTACTAGAGAAGATAATGCAAATTGATTTAACTGTTCAAAACCTTTGATCATTACCACTTCAAACTTTGTTGGCTATTATCTGGAATACATCATTTTGGTCTAGAAGAAAGAATAACATCATGAGTTGTTCTTAGTCCCATTCCTCTATGAACCTTAATGTTTTCTTTCCTTATCTTCATCACCTGTTATTTTATGTTTACGACAGGCATCATTTAAGCTTTCATGGGGATCCAATGGAGACAAAAATGGGCAGCACAAGCATGAAATCGTGTCATTTGAAAGGGGAGACATAACGACGGCAGAACGCAGTAATAAGCAGGTAAATCAACTTCATGCACAAGAAAACACATTAAATTGAGTTAATGAGCTTGTGATTGAGATGTGTATGTTGTTACAGTTTCATCCTGATGTCTATGTATGAAATATTGTTTCTTAACTCTCTTGCAGATTTTGCTGAAATGGGAATCCCCACCGCAAATTGTTCTTATTTTGACAAAGCCAAACTCAAACACTGTTCGCCTTCGCTGTGTTGAGATGGTCAGGTATAATTATGATATAGCTCTTCCCACACCTCTGCATTTAGGAATTGTTTAAACCCGTCTTTACTCAGTGTGGTAACATAAATTTCTTGTAGAATGACTATCCCAAATAAAACTTCATGAAGCTTTCCTCTCCAATGTCATTTATCACCTCTTTAACTTTTTGTTGGTCTAGAATCTCTAGATGTTCCATCATAGATGAAACTCATGGCTAGTAAAATGAGTTCTTTTGTTGGCAGTTAAATGAGAGGGAGTGTTAAGTTATAAATATAATATTGAGCATCTTGTTAACAGTTTTATCATTTGGGATTGTTGGTAGCTCGTCAAATTTGAGGAATTGAGCTAGAGGACTATTCCCCTCGCCACTTATTGGAAGTTCCAGATTCAGATACTTCTGATGCAGATGCCCAAATATGCCATCTGGATTATATTTGGTCTAGTTTAACCTCACCGTCGCTTAAGGAAAAAAAATACTCATTGACACTGCTGAACCTCCTTTGCTGATGGAACTCAATTAAGAATGGACAAAATTAGAAAATAGGACATGAATTCATTTTTCGTCTTTAATGAACAACAACAACAACAAAGCCTTATCCCACTAGGTGGGGTCGGCTACATGGATCATACGACTTCGTTGATCCATGTTCATGAGATTCGACAGGATTTTATGCTGGCTGTCGGGGCCTAACACAACCCTCCTCCTTTATCCGGGCTTGGGATCGGCTATAAAACATAGGCGGAGTTAAATACTTTGCAGTTTGCAGGTGGAGGATCGAACCTGCGACCTTCAATCCAATAACCAAAGCATTTAACCACTGAAGCAAATAAATATACTTTTTCGTCTTTAATGAAATGTGTCAAAAAAGAGAAAAACATGCAATATTTATTTCATAAATATTCGTCTTACACAGATTTTTCGCATGCCTATTTTTTTCTATTGCAAGGGAGGTGCATGATCTACCACATAAAGGAAATTAAAAACAAACAGGCATGAGAAGGCCCACATCGAGAATAGAATTCAAAACCTGTTGATTTATGGGTGTGACTGTGTTTCACTTGCACCACAACCACATTGCCCTTATCATGCCTGTTTTGATATTGCATCTTAGGACAAAGGGAGAACAGATTATCATCCAAGTACCATTTCATGTTTTTTAGACTTCTCATGAGTACAGAAGGCAGGCAAGGACATTATTATATCAACTGATTCATAGAGGCTTTAGCAACTAGTTGCATGAAACACCTTATTTTATGTACAAGAAAATAGAACATCAACATACTTTTATACGATATACTGCAAATATTCCCTCCAGTATCTACTGGTAACACATATTTCATTTAAAATTGCTAGATGGTGCTGCTTTGCCACATTATTAATGGTATGATATGGTGTTGCACTGAAAGGACAAAAGTTTCTTTCTAGATTTACTAATCTGTTTTAAATTGTAAGGTATTGATGTATACTTGTCAATAGTTGATCGTACATTCCTGGTACTTTAGGGTCAGTTAAAATTAAATAACACCTTGAACCAGATAAGTTGGCTGCAGTTCAATATGACTTGTCCAGTTTAAACAATTTAAACATGCTTCTTACAATGAATTCTTAGGTTATGGTTTAAATAATGATCAAGGTTCCGGTTCTACTAGTGGTAGAATACCAGCAATGCAATTATCTATGTACTCTTGTTTAAATTTGCTCTAAAATAACATTATATGTTGGGATTAATGTACCTCCAGAGCCTAGAGGGATGCTGAGCGCATCTAGATCATTGATCCATTGATCAACAGTTCAGATTATGAATGATTAAATCTCATTATTTAATATCATTTAAGTGTGTTATTTATCTGAACTGTTGATCAACAATTCATATGCACTCAGCATCCCTCCATAGCATAAGGTGCTTTGGAGGTGCATTAATCCCTTATATGTTTGGTTTTTTTTTCTCATTACTTTAAAAGATACTTTTTTCTGCTATCTATTTTGCTTCATCTTATATTTTTGGCAGGTGGTTAAAGAAACACAAGAATATCGATGTTTTTGTGGAACCTCGAGTGAGGGCTGAACTCTTAGGGGAATCTTCTTTCTTTGACTTTGTGCAGACATGGGAAAGTGGTAAGTGCTGGCTTACAGTTTCCCAAGGTGAAAATAGGTGTTCTTCATTTTCTGCAAAAAAAGATATTCTTCCTTTCTTTCAAATTCAACTCTTGTTGCAAGACCTACAAATATCTTTCCTTTGTATTTTGTTCTATCAAGTTATGATTTAATTATCGTTTCATTTTATGATGAACTAATTGGAATTTCATCATAGATGAGGAAATAAAGCTCTTACACACAAAGGTTGATCTAGTTGTAACCCTTGGTGGTGATGGAACAGTTCTTTGGGTATGCATTTCCAGAAACGACTTCTAATGAAAGTTTTAGTTGCTCTAGTTGATTAAGCATAGCCTTTTGTTTAACTTTCTGTTGCAATAATAAGTGAAGTTTTTCTTTTTTTTATTTTTCTGTTCAACTGAAGTGCACAAATTCATAGATGCTCGTGTATGCGGTGGTATGTGTGAGTTTGAGTTGACCTGATGTGAGCCTCTCTCAGCTCAATTCCCTACTGAGCTCCTTTTTCTGCCTCAAGATCGTAAGCGTGAACCAGATCCCCTAAAATCACTCTGTAATTTAGTCCCTACTGAGCTCATTTTTCTGCCTCAAGCTCGTAAGTGTGGAACCAGATCCCAAAAATCACTCTGTAATTTAGTTAAAACATTAAAATTTATATGCTAACATTTGTGTATTGAGATGTCTCACTAGCTAACAAGTTGAACATATTGACCCAAGCTTTGTTCACTTAAGTTAAAGTTGAACTAAAGTTAAACCTACTATTGCATGAAATAATTTCGTGTCTTAGCAGGGTAATATAGATTTAGGGTTGCATTCACGAAATTTCTTTGTTTTAATGGAAATAATAAAAGGGGAGTTGCAAAATCGAAAACCCAAGAGATAATATGGGTCTTTTTTTTTAGGAGGAAAAGGACGATCACCAAATTAGGGTGTCATCCATGTATATATCACTATGAAAGGAAACTTGTACAAGTGTGAGTACAAGGGGTCTTAACATTCTTCTTTAGAGAGTGAGTAAAGTTTCATCTTACTATATAATTTTCTAATTTTTCTATAAACATAATTTGAGTGCATTTTTATCTAAATGCATTTTCAGGAAATTGATTTCTGTCATGTGAATGAGTTCCCTAAGAAATTACTTTTACTTTTATGTTCTGTGTTAACTTGGAGAATCGTTTGAGATGGTTTGGTCATGTTCAGAGAAGACCATTAGATGCGCCAGTAAGAAGAGTAGATCAAATAGTCTGGAGTCCGATTAAAAGAGGGAGAGGGAGGCCAAGGCGGACACTTGGCGAACTAATAGAGCAAGATCTATTGGTGAATAATATACCGAAAGGTTTGGTTACTAATAGAGCGGAATGACGTCGTATGATCCATGTAGCCGACCCCACCTAGTGGGATAAGGCTTTGTTGTTGTTGTTGTTCTGTGTTAACTTTATACTTATCTAAGAAAAGAATGAGGTTTTATGTAAAGACAGTGGAAACATAATATGATATAAATTACAAGTCTTGGTATGAGAAACAAAATGATGTTAAGCCTCAAAAAAAAAAATGTTAAGCACACATTACGTAATTACTGTTTAGGCCATGTTGTGGATCATAAAACTTAAGGTATGTCTTGTGTCCAATGAAGAGTAGTAATAGGTTATGAGGTCTTGAAATCTGCATGAGCCTTCCCAATCATTATGTGAATGATATTTTATCAAATACTCAATGAACTCTTAATTATGACATCCTGTTTCAAATTGTCATTGTAGTTTTCTCCTTTTCCAAGTGATGTTACTTAATGCAGAGCTGGTCCTCATTGATTTTTGACAAGTAATTTGAATATATAATATTGTTGGAATTTGCTTTGCATGCTACCTTAAAAAAATTGCTTTCCATGCTGCATTTCCATGAAGAATACATGAGTTTTTGGGTGAAGCTAATTGGGGAAGAGGCTAGTTTTAGAAATAAATGAGATCAAACTTATACTGAAGTCAAATGTTTTTTATGTTAATTATTGGAAAAGAAGGTCAGACAAATTCTTCAACAGAGTAAAACAAAGCATTAATTTGTTCATTTTTTAATCATTAAATAGGTTACTTGACTGTTATTTCATTAATTGTCCTTTCTTTAAAGTCAGCTGAAATTTGAGAAGAAAATTGGAATTTCTTGAAATATGTATCTGGATTTATGTCGAATCTCATGAACCATGTAGCCGTATGATCAACGAATCCGTATGATCCATGTAGCCGACCCCACCTAGTGGGATAAGACTTTGTTGTTGTTGTTGTTGTATGTATCTGGATTTATAGAGAATTCATTTTATACTTAAACATTTAAAATGATTAAACTGTATTCCTTCTTTCTCAAAACTTTGCAATGCTCAGATCTTGAAAATAATAAATTTTCATAATTCAGTTTGTTGTGACATTTTATCTTTGAAACATTCATTTTATCTTCCATTTTATCTCCTTTTACAGGCAGCATCATTATTTAAGGGACCCATTCCTCCTGTTGTGCCATTTTCTTTAGGTTCATTGGGCTTCATGACACCCTTTCGTATCCTTGCATTGGGCTTCTGAACTGAAATTTCTTCGCCCCAAAGTTTATTATTTATTACATTTTTTTCTGTTTTCTCTTTACCTTTAGATAAGTATATTATTTGAAAGGATTATATAGGACAGACTATCATGTTGTTTTACTAATAATTTCTTGTACATTAATATCTGAATGAACAAAAAGAAAAAGATGAATCTGAAAAACAAAGATAACCATTCCTACTCAGCACTTGATGCAATGACACCATCATACTCAATGATTTAAAAGCATTTTAATCAAGTTGAGAGAATGACCATGATAATTAGCACCATAAATTATTACTGGGAATTTCCTGATTTTCAGATGTTAAAAGTCAAACGTACTATGAACAGTACACCAGATTATTAGCAGTAAAAGATTATCAAAATGTTATTTGAGATGACTCATTGTTTGGCTTTCAGATAGTATTCTTGACAAGTTTTCAAGACACCAAAGACATTTTCCAAAGGACACGAGACAAATAAATAGGAAAACAACCTTTTAATGTTCTCAGATGATGAAAGCATATCTTTTGGAGAAATTTGAAGGTTGGCTTAGGCATGAAATATATCATTTGGAGAAAATGAATTCAGAGAACCATGCAAGATTTTTTTTTGAAAGGGGAGAACCATGCAAGATTGAGTATACCAAAGTGATAATACCTTACAATTTTAAAAGATTATCCTTCATAAACATTCCATATGCAAAATAAAGAAAGGAAATCCGAGTAGCATCAACGTGTGTTGTGCTACAAGTGACACTAGTTCTTTAATGCAGCTAAATGCTTATTAACCATGTCTTTGAAGATTTCATCATATGCTCTAGACTTTTCTTGTAAACTTTTCATCATATGCTCTGGCCTTTTTTTGTAAACTTTAACATATTTTAGAAAGTGAACATTATCGTGAATGCTTGGAAACGATACTAAAAGGACCATTCAGTATCACTTTACGACATCGACTTCAGTGCCATGTCATCAGGGAAGCGGCTAAAGATGAGCTTGATGTTGAGGAGCCCATTCTAGTACTAAATGAAGTTACAATTGACCGTGGAATATCATCTTACCTTACTTATTTGGAATGCTTTTGTGACAACTCTTTCGTGACATGCGTACAAGGAGATGGTTTGATCCTGTCAACAACATCTGGGAGCACAGCATATTCATTAGCTGCAGGAGGATCAATGGTTCACCCCCAGGTATGTGCAAAATGTTCATGTATTTTTTCATATTTGTTGAAGAGGATTTCTCCTTACTGGGCATGATTCTCAAAGTGCAGTAACATAGACAAATTGAGAATGACCCACTTCATATGCAGTGACATTTGGACCTAATAACATAGGGATGTTCTGTCCGCATATGGCATATGTTGCAATGCGATCTAACCAGGTTGTAACCAAATATATTAGCAGGAGTACAGGGCCTTGAGGGAGTAGTCATTATGCAAGCAAATGCTATAAATTTGAGGTCTAGGCTAAAACTAGTCACTGATGTGCACAAGTGATGTGGAAGTGATATTGCAGGTGGTATATGGAATCTGAATCTCAACCAGCGGTTTCTTAAGATTGAATGTTGGTAGTCCTACTTAATGCAAGGACACCAAAAATAATTTGGTTCCTTCTGAGAAGGCAGGTTATGAGTTTGTAAAGTGAAATATGAAAGCTAATATAAAATCAAAATACAAAGAATTTATTGGATAGTTTTTTTATTCTTGGATGATTTGGAAACTTCAAAGAACCTCTTAACTCGGTCATATGAGGTTTCCATGTCTGACTTAGCAGATATGGGCTAAAAATCCTTGCATCTTTTTCTTCTATGATGACCTCATTTAGCCCTTGATAACAATTGGATCTGATCCCTCCAATATGTCGAAGTGCATGTGGCCTCTCTTTGGATAGGTTCTTCAGGAAATTCTAGACTTTGTTTTTCTTGAATAACATGAAGTATTATGTCCATGCCTTACACTTGTATGATTGGATGAATTCCATGTGCACGCAACCATGTGTGGATTTTTTTTTTTCCTTCTTTGGTCTCCTCTCATGGTTCATGGTTGAATTCTAAGCTTTGGATTTCTATTTTGACAACCAGTGTACTTACTTCCTTGGTATTCATAGGTTTCAGTCATCTCGGTTTGGATCATCACGGGCTCAGTCCTATCCTTGTTGGCTGAGAGCATCTTTTTTTATGTTCAAATATTTGTCAACATGCACAGCCAAAAACAAAGATTCTAAGTAACTTATCAACTAAATTTATTAGCAATGAAAAAGGGAATTAAAGAAACCTAGGAATTATCTTTTGACCTTTTGCCTTGTACTAACTCGGATATGGTCATTCTCTCTTCTATCACTGACTGCATAAACTTGACATGGAGTTAGAGTTGGTGTCATTTGCCTCGAATCATCTACAATTTCTTCATATTGCAGATCCCTGGTATACTTTTCACGCCAATTTGCCCACATTCGTTGTCATTCCGGCCTTTAATTCTGCCAGAATATGCAACCTTGCGGGTTCAGGTGCCTTTCAACAGCAGAGGGCATGCCTGGGCCTCATTTGACGGCAAGGATAGGAGGCAGTTAGCACCTGGCGACGCTCTCATCTGCAGCATGGCACCTTGGCCTGTACCAACTGCTTGCCAAGGGGACTCTACAAATGATTTCCTTCGGAGCATACATGAAGGGCTTCATTGGAACCTCAGAAAGACTCAATCGTTTGATGGACCCTCGGAACTGTAGTTAGCTGGACTGAGGAGGAGGATATGATCTCGACAAAATCGACAAGGCCCTGGTTGTCTGAGAAGATTATAATTTTGGCCGCCATCTTTACAACTTACATGAGATATCCATCAAAAGGATATTTCCATATGCATATAGATTTGTAACTTGTATATGTCCAAGTTGTTTATTTCACAAGAAAAAAAAAAACGAGCATCCACCGACCACCCTGACCAGTAATCTTGTAACTAGGATTATATATTTAAAAGAGCGCATTTTCTATTTACAGAAAGCAGTAAGCCATGTATTATTGAACTTTCAGTTTCTGAATGTCTGCATAATTTCCGTTGAATCAAGTTGTTTTTTTCTTCTTTGGTTCTACATCATCTATGTTCAGGGTTGTTAATACTTTTACTAGTACGGTATTCGAACTTGTGGACTAATGAATCAACCCTTCTGACCATGCACTTGACAACGAACTTTCAAGCCTGCTATTCAGTTGTGTATTCTTCCATAACGCTTGCTGATTCTACGAAATCGTGTCTTCTGTTTCTTCGGCAAGTTACGCGTTTTCTGCTACGGTTTTTGCTTCAAATGGTAAGAAGTTGAAAAAGTAAACAATATAATTTAACTTTGACTAGGAGATCAACAGTTGGATTCGACCATCTGTCAATGTTGAAAGCATCTTCCAAGAGAAAAAAAAAGATCCCATTCAAAATTGGTCGTCATGTGTCACACATCCAACTGGCAAGACCAAGAAAAAGAAGCGAGGCACGAGAAGATGAACAAAGTTGAGCACTTTTGAACGTTAAGGGATATTATCAAAATATTTTAAAAAATTATTTTAGACTTTTAATATTATAAATAAATAAAGCAGAAATATAAAAATAATATATGAGACAAAATTAAGAGTTATTTGTATAAAACTTTAAATAATAAAAAAGATGAGATTGAATGATCCTTATTCATTAATAAAATATTAAAATTACAAACTTTAATTGAATGGACATTTTTTATAAAAAATGTATGTTAAACAATTGACAATTCGATTAAATAATTGATAATTTAAAAAGTCACGTCTAAGATTTGAATTACCAGTAAGATGGTAATTAAGATTATCAGTACAATTAAAATTATCGATAATTATTCATAGCTAAACGAGGTACTATGATGGGGTCCGAAAATTTTTAATGAAATAATCTAATCTATCTAGATTGTTTAGATTAGAGATAGTAAATTAGAGCCTAAAAAGTAATCAATGGCCCTGATTTGATGGATTTACAAGTCGCTTAACTTCTCTAAATCGTTTTTTACATGACTTTAATTTTCTAAAATCTATTACTATTTCGATAAAAAATCATTTAACTTAAGATTCTAGTCAGTAATCAGGATCAGAGTGCAAAATACCATTGTACGTATGGCGCCTCATCTAACTTAAAAAAACATTATATTTTTTTAGTCAATATATTATATCTTTATAAATACTTTGCGCAATTAGTTGCAAATTCGAAATTTCGATGACTTTTAACAAAAAAAATATAGATTTATTTTAAAACTAAAAAATCAATGGTGTAGAATACTTCACAATAAAATTATTTAAGGCTTGAATTTTGAATAAATAAATTTGACTGATTTGACCAATAACATATAAAGCTTATTTATTTAAGTCATGATTTTGCCAAATTTGAATGTTTGATGCATTAAAATCGATCTTTTACTTTCTAGAAAATAGAAAGTCAAGTTCTTTTTTTTTTAAAAAAAATCATTTTTTGCTAACAAATTATCCTAATCTCATTATAAGCATTATGAGTTAAAAAAATTATCATATCCAATTCATTTTAATAGATAGAACTAATTATACTTTTCCTTTCAAACTATAAAAATAATCATTTATCTCTCCTAAATCATTTCAATTTTACGATCACTTTTCTCGATAATTTCCACTTTCTTTTATTTGTCTAATTACAATTATGTCCTTTATTACGTGAAAAATATTATATATTATAATACGTTTTAATATTACATTAAAATTAATGGACATTTTGACGTTGAACTAATATGGTAAGTGAATAATCCAATATAGAATGAGTTTGGAAATAACTCGTGGTATTAAAAGAAATGTAAAAAGAGTGTGGTGTGCAAGCATGCACAATATAAATTGTGCACATTCATCATTCAAATGGAAACTAAGTATTGCAATGTTAATCATTCACCTAAGATGTGCAAATCTACGCTTCTTGACTTTTATCTGAACTGTTAGGAGCATTTGGTGCATTATTGATTTAATTAACTAATAATTTAGATAATTACTTAAAAAATATCACTATTTAAATTGTTGATAATATTATATTATAGTGTTTGACGAATATTGATAATATAAATCATGGTTAAAATAATCAGAAAATAAATTATCACAATATCCCTTAAATTATTTTAGATTTTCCTTGCATAGTATTATAAACTAGCAAAGCAAAAAAATAAAATAATGAGGTAAAATTAAGAGTTATTTGTAAAATATTTCAAATAATAAAAAATGAAGTTAATTATATTTATTTATTAATAAAATATTTAAATTAAAAAAATAATTGAATAGATATTTTTTATAGATTTGTAACCTCTGACCAACACGACGACTTCAAAATTTGAACTCGGGGCTACTAACACCTATCGAATCATGTGGGGGCGCAGCTCGTGCCAAGCGTCCTTAGTTAATGACACTTAAGAATATATATAACTACATATAACTACGCAATGTATTTTTTCCTTTTTCCTTAAAATAATTACTAAATATGTTGGAATAATACTAAAGTAAGTAAGTAACCATGTTTGAGTCCACGCGGAATTGATTGATGCAAAGTGAACCAACCACCCCAACCGACGACGACAAGTCCAATTTTTAATGATATGATTTCGAGCATCGAATCTAAAAAATTCAATAATGGGGACTAGAGATGGTTCAAGTTCGACCAACCCAAATGGACACAACGCCAACTTACAGTATGTGCATGCTTATAATCACTATATAATAATAATCCCAATAATAGTTAAGACAAGGAAAGCATAATTCTCTTTTCATTTTATTATTATTACACGTTATTACCGCTAATATTGGATATAATATGTATATCCCATTTTAGCGTATATTAACGTATTTATGTAACATATATGGAACACATCTTATTTGGATGTCAGCTGAATAAAACAATACGTGCATATCTTCTTCTACTTCTTCTTAAAATTACTATTTGTCAGATTATTTTTTTACAAATATTTATGAAAAATATGTTGACTAAATTCAACTTTTTACCACTTTCAATAATTAAATTTTAATTTGACATTTTCTTTATTTTAAAACTAACGATGAAGCATATGTCATGTTGATGTTATGTTGCACAATAAAATAGTTTAAAATCGGAGTGGTTAAATGTTGAAAGTAACAAAAAACATCGAATAAATTAATTAGCAATGGTCAATTCAAATGAACATGTTTCAATTTTCAAAATATTTTGATAGGAAACTTTATCAAATTTAGTGAAATGAGGAAAAACTTCGAAAGGAGGAAAAAATAATGAATGATTTAAAAGTTGATATTCAAATAATGAAAGGACGGAAAAAATGTTGATATATTTTTTTTGTGAGGTAAAACACTCTGACACTTTAGTACGGGAATGTCGGAATACTCATGAAAATTACGGGCATTTCGTACGAAGTTTCCTGAGTTTTGACATCATTTTAAAACTAAAGGCTTGTCAGAATCTCTTGGACTGTTGTACTCTTTTTAGAGAAGATGCCGAGATGTTGCTTTTGGTTGGCCCCTTTTCTATGCATGGTACAAGTACATATTCCAATAGGTTCATCATTGCAAACTTTGATGCCAGATTCACGTAAGCACTACACACACAAAAGAAAAGATAAAGTAAAAATGCCGGTGGCATTTTTATAAAGAAAAAAAAATGAAAGTATAATTCTTATCCTTAAATTTATGATTATGGATTATGATAGTATATCTATGCATATACAGTTTTTTATATGAAGATTTTCATAATGAATCATCTATCTAAAGTTTAATGGATAAGATTATATTTAACACAGTGTCATTAAAATGGTGCATGATGCATCCTCCTTAATTGTTTTATTAGAGTCAATAGTCATGCGACAAAATTGAGCACTAATACAACAACAACAAAGTCTTATCCCGCTAGGTGAGGTCGGCTACATGGATCATACGTCAACATTCGCTCTATTAGTAATCAAACTTTTCGGTATATTATTCACCAATAGATCTTGCTCTATTAATTCATCAAGTGTCCGCCTTAGCCTTCCTCTCCCTCTTTTAATCGGACTTCAAATTATTTGATCTATTCTTTTTATTAGCGCATCTAATGGTCTTCTCCAAAATTGAGCACTAATACTACGAAAAAATTAAGAGAGAAATGTAAGCTAACACTTTGAACGAAGGAAAAGAATTAAAATTGACTCACTTTTAATTACAGTAATTAATCAATCAATCAATCAAAAATGTAAGGGCCATATATATAACATATATTTATATTCTATACATCCGCATGCAAACGCCGGGCGCCGGAACACACGTACGTGTGGGCGTCTGCAATCACCCTGCTCAGCTTCTTGATGCTAACTTTCACGTTCTGGGCGTCCAGGTATATCTTCTTCATCTCCGGCCATCCCTTGCTCGTGATCTCGCCGGGGTTCGTGAGCACCGGGTCCTCCGGCTGGTACGCCCTGTATAGGGAGCTCTCCTCAGGGGTGATGTTGTAGGACATGTACCGCAGGCCGAGCCTCCTCGCCGGCTCGCCGTAGAACTCGTTGGCCGGCCACTCCAGCCCCAGGGGCACGATCTGGACGAGGACCGTGCCGGGGCGCATGAAGACGAAGTGGGTCATGGCGGCGCCGTGCACGGCCAGCATGGCGTCGGCCGAGTCGAGGGCCTCCCGGATCAACTCCAGCGGGGTGCCCCTGGTCGGGTTGATGACCTGCACGTCGAAGCCGATCCGCCGGCACGCCCGGACGACGTCCCGGAGGTTCGTCAGCTTCCGCGACCCCTTGCGCGTGAAGACGGCCATCTTGGGCCTGGTGGCGCACTGGGACGACGACGTGCCGCCGTCATGGCCGGTCGCCGGCAGCATCGGGGGGAGTTTCTGGTTCGGCCGCTTGCTGCTGCTGCTGCTGAAACCTTCGCTGAGGAGGTGATGGAAATCCTGGATGGTTTTCCCTGTTGAATTGCACTTCAAATAGTTAACGTACAATTCAGATTAGAAAAAAAAAAAACAATGTCGATATAAATTGAAACGTGTAAAAATTAATATGATCTCCAGCATTTAGGAAGAACAATAACTTTATATTTAATATGAATGGCTTAAATTGACGTGAAATCTCCTAATTAAGGCGGATTTTAGTAATCTTGCAACTTGTTTATGACATTTTTCACATGTTCTTGATGGTGCCTGATAACCTGGTAATCGATGCTGCATTAAACTAAAAAATAAATAAATTAGGGCCTCTTTGTTGCAGATGTCTCAGAGATATATCTTTGAAGTATGAAGTTATGATTAGTGAAAGACCCATATGAACTGATAATTGTAACTGATAGGTGCAGCAGAACTTGTGTTGTCAAGTATTCAAAATCTGGATTACGAGGTAGCCATGCACAACAGCACATGGACAATGAAAAGTTAACTAGACAAAGATATATATGCAGTAACATGGAATGGAATACTTGACCTATCACAATTACATTCTCATTCAATTAGAGGTCTGACTGCGCAGCTGTCGGACACTGTTGGGCATCATGGATTGAATTCCACACAAACCAAAAGAAATGTACAATTTGGGCTTATTTTTTCCCCTATTATTTAGAATCACAATAGAGACTCACTAATTCCCCAAATAAATAATAAAAAAGGGGCCAATCATTAAATTATAATAAGTTCAACCTTAATTAATAATGGGTTGAACTTATAAGAAAAATTACAAAATTTATTTTTGAAGGCAGATATATTGGTCTTAGCGTGCTCAAGTCCAGTAGACTTCCGGATATATCCGAAATGTGATAATTGCATTATAAAAGCCCAATTGGTATCGGCATGTATAACGTTTTGACTGATTCTAGTGTCTATGCATAAATATAATGTTCTAGGCTATTAATTTTCGTTTATACTAAAAAAATATAAATCAAACTAAAAATTATCACGAAGTGGGCAGGCGGTGGTTGGAGAAGACCAATGGAAATGGAATAAAGATGCACCACCTCCGTAAAGAAGAGAGAGAGAGTGAGAGAGAGAAACACCAAAACAAAAAGGAACAAAAGATATGATTGGGTGCCTTCGCCGCCCTCTCTTATCTCTTGCGCCCCCACAATTCTCGTCCTTTTGCGTATGCCAATGGCGACGTCTCTTCTCTTGCATTGGTGTTAGCTGTGGTTTTGGTATTCGATTCCATCTTATTCTATCTTTTCTTAATGAGCCCTGTGCATGTGTTTAGTTCTTGTGATCCATGGTCCCTTTTAGGCTCCATAGGATTCCTCTAATTAATCTATTATTAGTTGTTACTTACCCTCAACTAACATGAGGCATGACCGCCAATCGGATTCTAGAACACAATAAATACAAAATATCTTGTATGATCTCCTAATTGATTCACTGAATAACTAATTGAAGTCAAATAATTATAGCTGAAGAGGTATCATGAAGCTATATATGGAGTCTTCACCAAAAACTGAATCAGTCATCATCAATTTTAATATAAAAAAATGAAACAAAAAAAATTGAACTAAATTAGTTAGTGTTCACAAGACTTATGAACACCATATTAATTAACATTTAAATACCTCCATGAATCTAGTATCTCTAAACTCTTAATACTAGGTGGCAACAGATGACAATTAAGGAATCACACTCACATTTGTTTTTTTGGGTTCTCATTTTATATTCCATTTCATCCAAACAATTCTTAGAATTAACCCAAAATCTAAGTTCTACTTGTCAACATTTCTCATCAAATATTGTGTCACCTGTAAATCCTAATTGCAGTTATAATGCTTTGAATCTACTAAAGGGAATGAATAGTTGTGATGATTATGCACAGTGGCCACTTAAAAAGGCACAAATAGTAGTAAGTTTATCTAGGAAAGATAAATGAGAGGGAGAGGGAAGGGCCAAATTGAAAATTATCGTTGAAATTTATCTAGGAAAGATAAATGAGAGGGAGAGGAAAGGGCTAAATTGAACATTACCGTTGAAATTTAGCTAGGAAAGATAAATGAGAGGGAGAGGGAAGGGCTAAATTGAAAATTATCGTTGAAATTTATCTAGGAAAGATAAATGAGAGGGAGAGGGAAGGGCTAAATTGAAAATTATCGTTGAAATTTATCTAGGAAAGATAAATGAGAGGGAGAGGGAAGGGCTAAATTGAAATTACCGTTGGGCATGAGCTCGGGGTCGACGATCATCTCGCCGTGGACTTGGAAGCCGACGATGAGCTCGGAGAAGCAGTGGACGCGCGGGTCCTTGGAGCCGAAGGAGACCACGTCGTACCTGCTCAGCCGCCGCAGGACGGAGCCGTACTTGGCCAGCCACCACGGATGGTACTCCGCCGCCACCAGCACCACCTCCCCCTTGAACCGCTCCGCCGTGACGTACAGCGGCAACAGGCCGTCGTTGAACTCGTGGTACAGGTTCCCCGTGTACCCGCCGTTCGAGAACAGGAGCCCCGGCGCGCCGTGCCGCACGTCGCACCCCGGCTGGCTCCCATTCCCCATCGTCGGCGTCGTCGTTGACGGCGTCGGGCGGATGGTGATCTCCTGTATCGTGCTCGTGACGTCCGGGTCGAACTTCCTCGTGTACGGCCGGATCCGCTCCGGCCCCGCCCCTTCGCCGCGGACGCCGAAGACGTGCACGGACGAGGTCCGTGCGTCCGTCCGGATGTCGCCCCTCGCGTAGCAGAAGTCGGCCCTGTAGTTGCTCCGGTCGCAGCAAAGGAAGCCCTCGCCGGAGCGCGCCACCGTCGATCCATCCGCCCGGCCTGCAGGAACTCGTCAATTACGATAATTGAACAACGACAACAATTCTGCGAAAAAAAAACTTGTTCTTAATTTGCTTGGTCTTCGTACCTCGAACGAGGTCTGCACAAGACGGCAGCGGGCGCGCATCAGAATTCTCTTCCTGGTCTGCTTGGAGGTAGTCTTTATCCAGACGGATGTGAGTCCTCAAGCTCTCCGAGTCCCTGCTCTCCTCCGTAACGACTGCTCCGGCGAAGAAGAACGGTCAGCCGCCGGCGGAATATGCCAAAACTATCTCAATTCAGCTGTAAATTCAACTCACATAATCAACAAAGCTACTGAAAAGTACTTACACAAGGCTTGTTTACTCCGCAACGAATTCGAGGGTGACATCGGCGGAGGCGGCGGCGAAGCCAGTCGGAGCACGCAGCTCGCGGCGTAGATCACCAGAAAGAGCAAAGGCAGGGCTCCGCAGAGAGATCGACCGCCGCCGCCGCCGTTGCCGCCGGTCCTTTTCTTCGTATCCTTGGCATGACGATAACTAGTCATGGATCTCCAATCAAGAACTGTGAAATCCAGTGACCGGAAGAAGCAATTAGCGGGCAATGATCAGCATGCCATGATCGATCCCCCCTCGCGGCTGCAGGGATAACATGTACAGGTTAACAGTTGCTAGCTGCAGACCTGACATGTCAACTAAACATCCCCCAACTAGCTACAAGATTTGTATTATGGCAAGGTCAGATGTCACTAATTTTAATCCTTTTTTTTCTTTCTCTTTTGTTAAATTTCGCGTGGTGGCTTGTGAGACAGGCAGAGTCAGCCTCTTAAATCACATGCATGACAGAAAGCATGAGGATGGAGTCCGTGGACGATGAAATGTACACCCTACCTAACGTGTTATAAACACCAGCTCTCTCTCTCTCTCTCTCTCTCTCTCTCTCTCTCTCTCTCTCTCTCTCTCTTTCTCTCTCTGGTCAAACCATCAGCCCAAAGCTTCTTGCTTCCTCCATTGGCCATCTTCGGATTCTTGCTATATTTTTTCCCTTTATTTATTACGTGTTTGTGAGTGTATTATGGGAATTTAATAAATTGAAAGGTGGTTTGTGGGAGTAATTAATTAAAAATGGAAAAAAAGTAGTAGTGACAGGAAAAAAAGGGCTCACAGACTCGCAAGTCTCCTAAAAATAAAAAAAATGAAAATAAAATTTTTTGTAGAGCAGTCGACGGTTTCATAGGCGGTGGGGGTTTGATCCCAAATGCACATATGAGCAATTAATTAATGTCGTGTGTGGTGGTGGTGGGGACGATTAAGCAAGAACAGATGCACACGAAAGATGTTGGAAACTTTATGCCTGTGGCAGCTGCCTGTATAGTGTGCATTTGCTGTGGACCTGCCTGCTGCATGAGTTTAATCGTAATAATAATAATAAATACGATGTACAACGACGCGGTGTTATTTCTTTCACATGTGCATATTGTTTTTTCGTTCTTTTTTTTTTCCTTTTCTTTTTTACTTTTTTCCTCTTTAATTTTTGTAAGCCCACATGCAATATATCTTGTATTCTACTTTTATGAGGACTGCTTTTAAACGATGCGTGCTCTTTAATTAGAACAATATGGTAATTAGGACATAGTAACAGAGTAAGATCATGCATGGTCGCAGCTTCCCTTCCGAGAAAAAGGAGACACTTTTAAGCTTGCAAGTGTTCTTCGTCCCCACTCCGGCCTGCTAAATTTGCTGTCCTGTACTATACCGTCATAAATGATGGTTTTCTTATTAATCTGCCACAACTAGGAACCATGTAAAATTGATGGAATAAATGGGTTGCAAAGTGTGAATATCTACGATCAAAGTATAATTTACTCCCTAATCGAAATATGATTATGCATACACATTTGAAATATAAAGTGGACTTATTTGAAATGGGCTATATACACTACATTCGGAATCCGCTTAATCTGCCTGATAAATTTTAGTAGTGGTAGTAGAAGTAGTAATAAGATTATATATATATATATATATATATATATATATATATATCAATGTCAATATTATACAATTTTAATTAATTATGAATGACATAAATAAAAAAACAGAAATGTACCCATGAGAGAGAGCAAGACAATGATGTGGATGAAAGAAAAAAGAAGGTAATAGAGGAAAACTATTTATAAAAATGGGGGTATAATAAAGTTTAGTGGGACTCATTTATCAAATGAGATATAAGTGAAAAAAAAGAGTATAGGTATTAGGCATGTTTTCCAACCCTATTATTTTCGTAACTTGAACTTTTAAGTAAACAGTATTGTTTACCGAACGCTCATCTTTGCTAAAATTTATTTATTATATACAATATACAATTGAACAATGTAATATATAAAATTGATGGAGCAGTGTATTCTTGTTTGCAAAATGATCTTTTACATATGTGCCTTCATCAGATAAATAACCATAATTTCTTTCACCCATATATGACTTTAAATTACTAAATATCATCTATCTTCGTCGAATTGTATTTGGATCACTCAATTGACTCCTTCCACATATTTCCATTTAGCTTTTGACTTTATATTTAATTCATGAAAAGTCGTATCTATATTTAGATGCTACTATGTTTGGTGTATAATGATGATGCATTGATATTTATTTACTTTTCAACTATATGAACAATAACCCTGGAGCTGTCCGGGCAAGAGCCGGCGCGACCGGGCCCTTCCTCGGCACTGTCACACTATTTTTGTTATATTTAAAAACAAAAAATAGCAGAATATAAAATATGAAAACTTCTTAAGCTGCATCCAAGGGCAGATTGTTTTTTCGCAATTGCAATACTAGAAACTTAAATTTGAAATGGATGGAAGAAATTAAATTTAACATAATGACATATTTGGAGAAGCCGACGGATAAATTATAATATAGGAGTAGCCATAAAAGGCTATATTCTTACTACTTTAGTAATATAAAAGGAAATAAAAGAAAGGTTTTTTATGTTTCTTTAAACGAATAGAAATTAAGAAGGTTGTCCATAAACCTTTTTTTTTTTAGTTATTTTCAGATGATCCTATCACGAGAGCATCAAATTTCAAGTGACGCCAAGAACTCTATAGGATCTGCTTGCTCAAAACATGAACGTTTACTTAAATTTCAGAATTAGACCCTTAATCCAAATGCAATTCTCAATTCAAACGGATCGAAATGTGTCGCATGCTACGCCTTCTTGACTAGAGGAGGAAGGAAATAACATATTAGTTTAAGTTATAATTGAGAAATTTGAAAAATGATCGAATCCAAGCAATAATATGTTTTTTTTCCTTAACATAATTCGTTAGCATTTGATTGATTCATTACATAAACTGACTAGATGAAGAATTTTCTCAAATTTTACCAACTAATTTTTTTAGTTAAGATCTCAATTTTTTTTCGATATTTTGTTTACAACTATTAATATCCGATTAATGGATTTCGAATGAGAACAGATAAAATTAATTAAATTATCAATTTCGGAATTATTCACAAATTAATTATCATTTAAATTTGGTTTCTTAAATATTTTTTTGTTATGCAATTTTTCTAAAGAAAAATTTAAAGTTATTTTTGTATACAAGTAAAAAAAATAGGTCAAAACGTCATCGGTATCGGAACAAGCCCCCGAATTAAACCTCTGAAACACGAGTGTCTCCTCCAAGGAATGGTGGAAGGGGAAGACGGAGCTGCAGCAGTCATGGCGGGCTGCTCTGTGGAACTGCGGCTGGTGGTGCCCGACCCGCGTTTCGACCTCTCCAAGGCCGTGTGCAGCCACGGCCTGTTCATGATGGCCCCCAACTGCTGGCTCCCGGCCGCCCGATCCCTCCTGCGCCCGCTTCGCCTCGCCTCTTCCCCTTCCACCTCCCTCCCCGTCCGCATCTCTCAGCCCTCTCCTTCCGCGCCGCTCCTCATCGTCTCCGTCTATGGCGCGGCCTTTCTCTCCGCCGATGACCAGGAGGCCATTCTTGTACGCCACAGCATCACTTTGGCTTATGTCAATGCCGTTCGTTTATGGTGTGGGAGGAACGTGTTGGAACTCGGCGTTTTGGCTTTCAGGGGCAGGTGCGCAGGATGCTCAGGATATCGGACGAGAACGACCGAGTGATCAGGGAGTTCCACCAGCTCCATGCGGGCGCCAGAGACGGGGGATTCGGCCGGGTGTTCCGCTCCCCGACCTTGTTCGAGGACATGGTCAAGTGCATCCTGCTCTGCAACTGCCAGTGAGCTATCCTTCATCTCTTCTCGTCCTCTTCGTCGGCTATACTGCCTTTTTGCCGAGTAGTTTGATTGGTTGGTTGCTTTATTGGTAATTCCAATGCATTTTAGCAACGTAGGAAGAAAAGAAAAATAGAGACAGCTGTTAACTAAAACATATTCCATTGGAATCATAGGGAAGATATTGATTTGGTCACTCTTGCCTCTTTGTGCAATGGTGAACACTAGTTACCTGATGAAACCATCTATCTCCTCTTTTATGTGTATTCCCGATCGTGTAGTCTCAAAGTCATGATATTTTGCTACAATGAAGACTGCTGAGATATATATTCCTAGTAACAATAAGTGGAAATCTCACCCCTATTGCCCTCAGTCTTGGTACAATGAAAACTTTGGTTTTTATAGTTTGTTTTCTGTATCCTACCATCTAGGTATTTGGTTTTGGTACATGTTCTACTTTTAAGTATATATTAATAAATAGAGCTTTCTGTGTTGAAGACTTAATTATTTATAATGTATATCAGTGAAAATTCAAGAGGTGATGGAGATCTCTTAACTAATGTAAACCCTCACTCTCAAAGTAAAAGGATTGTACTAAAGGCCGATAACTAAAGGGCAAATAGCCCGTAAACCTGGTTGTCCTACATCAGGTTGCCAAACAATTAGGCAAGGTTCAAGTGTGTCTTTAGAATACAAATTCCCAGTCTAAAGTACCTACTCTTGGAAACTAATGAAGTGGAACAAATGATGAAAGAGATTCCTATGAATGAACTCTTCTTAGTTGTAACTAGTATGTTCATGCACAGGTATCCTTCTTTGTGAATTAAGATAGTTAAAAGTGTTTACAGTAAAATCTGCAAGTAAATTCAGTTTGAGACGTAACAAACTAATTTGCATTGGCTGACTACTGCAAAAAACGAATGGTAATATTAAAATATACGTAATGTGGATCAGAAGCAACAATGTTTCAACATTGTTTTGGGCTAGCAGCGAAGTTTCATTTTCTGGTTCATGAATGAAGGATTTGGTGGTTTATGTTGTCAGTCCATGTGTTTTGTGCTTGCAAAGAAATGTTTACACTTCATATTGCAAGGAATTCATAGTGTGAACACATTCCTTCTTTTGTTATCTTTACATGTATATGTATCCTTCTTCTCAAAAAAAAAAATGTATATGTATCCTTACTTGCTTTTTTCGGTGTTTACAAGGACTTCAAAAGAAAATGCTATATAAAAACAACTCTCTCGTGTGTCTATATTTGACCATGATAAGTCCTTTTGATTTATACCTTGCGTTCCAGTGAGTTTTTTTTTCAAAAAAAAAATCCAATGAGCCTTTTGGCATTTACTGGTAATGGGCAAATGACTTCAGCCAGACACCAAACAAGTACTCCAATCACATAACTGCTGCTTTGTTGAGAGATTGTGAACCTACTTAGTTAATATTGCACTTTGTAGCATCATTGTAGATTCTAAACACTTCTCCTTTCAATGAATATGGATAACTATTGAGCTTGAGTAGTCATCAACTCATCATTTACCACCCCACCCACCCCCACCCCCATCCCCACCCCACAAGAGTGGAGAGAATTAAATTGGAACCTTTTGATCTGTATAACTAAGTTTCATTCTTATACGTTGCTGACTTTCCTCAAAAAAGAAATGGGTAGACTACTGAACTCGAGTGGGCATCATTTCCATTCTAGATAAAACCACTTTCGGGTTATAGAGGAAAGTCTTTTGCTATTTTAAAATTCATGTTCAGTTTGTTTTAAGAAAATATTTTAAAAACAAGTTTCAATTTTTACATCGTCTAAGAAATAATTGGTATGTCATCAATCATGCTGGATCTTTGCTTAAAAATTGGGGTGATCAGATACAAGTTGAGAGTATTGTAGCTACTTTATAACATCATTGTACGTACCATACACTTCTTTCAATAAATGTCGATGACTATTGTGCTTGTCCAAAAAACTTTATCCCCCTAAAAAAAAGAAAATTGGTATGATAACTTTTGTAATCTACTTTGTTCGATGCTATATAGTATGCATACTGCAGTTATGTGATGGTTATCTTTTGATAACATATCCCAATTCTCATATGTCCTAGTGGGGTGTTTACAGGTGGAGAAAAAAGTGACTTCTTTCCTGACATTTGAGAAAAATGATTCAGCTGAAGTCGAAAAATCATGGATAGGGGAATCTGTGCAGTAATGGTCCAATGGTGGGATTGACATGTTATCTTTGACCAGACCCCTTTCATCAGTTGAATTATTAGCTTCACTAGTTTTAGGTCCCAAGAGTTTATGAGAGGAGAGGCAAAAAGCAGAGCTGGCACTGCTGTGATGGAGCTCTCAGCTGTTGGTGGCAAATTCCCCTGCATTATGAATGTCAATGTCAGGATGAAAGTCCGAAGGTAGTGATAGGGAAAAAGTGTTTAAGGTTCGACTGTTTTTTTTTTATGGTCCTCCAATTGAATTTTTCTTGCTTTTTGGGAAATTAATGTAGGCTTGGTAAAAAAAGTTTCAAATTAAAGGCACTGAGAAAGAATTAGATTTGGTGAGAAACAACGGGAGAAAGTACTTTGACTTGGTCTTTAATATTACCTTCAAATCAATATTCACATTTTGGAAAAGTTGCTGACTGCTGGCCTTTTGGTAGTAGAAGTCAACATGTAAATGTGCATTATGTTGTCCATCTATATTTACCTTCATGCATAGACAGACATTTGCAAATAAATGTATCTTGGACATGAACATACAGCTATACAACAACAACAACGAAGCCTTATCCTACTAGGTGGGGTCGGTTACATGGATCATACGACGTCATTCCGCTCTATTAGTAACCAAACCTTTCGGTATATTATTCACCAATAGATCTTGCTCTATTAGTTCGTCAAGTGTCCGCCTTGGCCTCCCTCTCCCTCTTTTAATCGGACTCCAGATTATTTGATCTACTCTTCTTACTGGCGCATCTAATGGTCTTTTCTGAACATGATCAAACCATCTCAAACGATTCTCTACCATTTTCTCACTAATAGAAGCCACTCCGATTCGTTCACGTATATGGTCATTCATAATCTTATCTAATCTTGTATGACCACACATCCCTGGACGTACAGCTAAGAAGAATGTGGGAGCCATCTTGACGTGGAGAAATCAACTATGTTTGTGCTTTCTTAGGATCATGACCGAGTTAGCACTTGGGGAGGTAGCTTCCTTATATAAAATTGTATTAGAATCTTTAATAAGGAAAAATTAGTATCATTGGAACCTCAACTCAATGGCTGGAGTTGTCTGCAACTGCAGTAAATCAGAATTATGGTGGATTCTTGTGGGTATGTTCTGCATAAGCTCCTGTCTGACTGGTCATGTTGAAATTGGCCCTGCGACTTTTCAAGGATATAGATGTGTAGGTGCTCGGATAACAAAAGCAGAATTCAGATAACACCTCTTTTGAGTTTAATAGACTGGACTCATGCATTACAATTAAGAGAATCACAATTGTGATTGAACATTTTGTTTATCTCCTTATGTGGTAAAAATCCTTAACCAAATTCTTAATTAATTGGCTTGTTATGATCTCTCAAGTTTGACCAGTATAAGGTGATTACACAACTGCAATAAAAGTTCAGCTGAAAATTACTCTGGTATTGCATGATCAGATGTTGTTTCATGGTTTGATATAAAGAGTGTTGTCATTATCAAGAGTAGTTTTGTTCATCAGTTTGGGACCTAAGTTGCCATGTTAAAGGAAAGAATGGGTACTTGCGTGTTTCTGAAACATATTTTTTCTCCTTTTGTAGAAAAAAACAATTTCTTGAACCTATTATGTGATGTTTACTTCTTTCACAGATGGCCAAGAACTCTATCAATGGCAAAGGCACTCTGCGATCTCCAGTTAGAACTTAAACGTGACAAAACCCTGGGAGAAGTTTATCCCAAGACACCTCCATCAAGAGAACCGAAACGAAAGCGACAGAAGAAAACAAAGGTCAGTTTGAAGCTAGAGAATAAGTTGACAAATAGGGAAGCTGATTTGGAAGATGATGTAAAATCTGTGCACGGTCAAGAAAAAAAGTGCAATGAGATGCAAGATGATAATGTATCATCAAACATACTCTTGGATGGAAGAGAAACATACGAATCTGATTTTGCATTAGGCTTATCCGCTAGTAAGAAGGTGGCCGACAATGTTCTCTTACAATCTGATCTCTTTGGAGACTTTCCTAGTCCACAAGAACTGGCAGATGTTGATGTCAAATACCTAGCTAAGCGTTGTAAACTTGGATATCGAGCACAACGTATCATCTCTCTTGCTCAAGACATAGTGAAACATAAGATACGGTATAACAGACTCAAAGAAATATGTGACGGATGTACAATTTCAGCCTATGATGATTTGGATAAAGAGCTGTCTTGTATATCTGGCTTTGGTCCCTTCACTCGTGCAAATGTCCTTATGTGCATGGGATTTTATCACAAGATTCCTTCGGATACAGAAACCAGAAGGCACTTGAAACAGGTTTGGTTTTCTTTTTCATCCTAATACTTGTTAATTTAGAGGGAAAATCAATATTAACTTTCAGTGTATTTGCAGTTCCATTCAAAACATTGTTGCACAGGCGGTTCTCTTGAAGGGGAACTAGAGAAAATGTATGGGAAGTATTCACCATTCCAGTTCTTGGCATATTGGTAGGTTCACAACCCTTAATCTTATCATACTGGTTTTCCCTTGCTTTCGGGTGTTGATTAGACCTTTTGGCTTTAAGGTATGAATTATGGACATTTTACGAAGAACGTTTTGGGAAGACTGCTGAAATGGCATCATCCGATTATCTGCTTATTACCAAGTGCAATATGAAAGAAGGGACAGTCCAAAAAGTAAGATTCACCCCTGCATCTGTGGGTCATCCATTTATCCAACAATTTCTGTAATGGCGGCTGCACAAGTCACACCATTTTGGTTGCCGATTCTTGAGATTGCCAAAATGTGTTTTTCCATCCAATTGGAATCACCAACATTCTGTTGAAATTTTTTTGCGAAGTTCTTGAGATCGTGGCAAGAGGACTAGTTAAGTTACCAAGGACGCGTAGTTGTAATGATACAGCAAGCGAATATCAAAGTATAATCATTGTGAAGGTGGACTTTTAAGTTAATTATGAGTAAGTTGCACTATCATCTTTCTGGAGAATAATGGATGACTACATTTTCAATTCAATCATGGTAAAGAGGTACAGAAGGCGCACCATGGGTTCCTTATTTTGGAGTGTTATTGATTGGGGGCTTCTGCTCTCATCATTCTTTTTGTCAAAAGGCACTTGGGGCAGGATGTTTTTGAGAAAATTGATTGAAATATGTATGAAGTCGGTGGGCATCGTGCCAGTATTAAATGTTAAGAAGATTAATCAAGTCGGTGATAGTTATGCAAATTCTTGTGTTGATGCCTTTAATCTTTAAAGTTGATACCTACTTACAAATGCTGACTGATGATAGGACAAAGTTTACACTAACTATGGTTGGGACTGTCCTACAAAATGGTGGTGGTGGACATGGTTTCCAAGTTGGATATATCTTACCACGTTCCCACTTATAAGATATACGAGTGTATATATGTATATTGTATTTAAAATTTCCCAAGGCTTAGTACATTTATTTGTGTAAGAAAATTCCACCCTGCAAGACATAGTAATTATTCCTTCTCATGGATAGTTCCATAAAACCATCACAGGTTCCAAATGGAGGAATAATATGGGGAAAAAAGGATCCAAAGACTTGCTTGAGCTTGTTAATTCTTTTGTTTAATAGTCAGGCCTATATTCGGAATAAATTAAATTAGTCAGAAGTACAGATATCGAAACATTCGGTGAGTTCTCTTGTTCGTGTCCTTATAAAAGATGATGGTTACATTTGTTTCATGAAAAAAAATCTAAGATATAAAAAATTAGGAAAGCATGATTCATTCTCTTCGTTAGATTATTGTGCCATAAAAAGTCTGCTTTAAAATACAAATCAATTACACATATATTTCAAGAGAGATATCTGTGAGATTGACCCTTTTTATCCTTTTTTTCAAATAAAAAAATATTTTTCGTTGGTGAATAACTTTTGAGTTGTCAAATATTCAAATTAAAAGGTAATAAAGTACTTTTGTTTTTCTCAAGACACGTTTAGTTTCCCAACGCAACAGGGTCTCAGTATTTCGAAAAAAATAAACCATAAACATTTAATATCATGTTTTTTTTACATATAAAATAGTCGTGTCTTTAATTATTGGCAGGTACTTCATCTCGGAACGTTCTCCATTTCCTTCCTGTACTCGCAATCATCAGTCATATGTTTCGTGGATTTAATAGGGTGATAATGATAAATTATCTATTATTTTCAAGAATATAAAAAGGATCGATACGTTAATAAATTGGGACATAGGAACGACACATGCGAACAAATAATTCAAAACTAAAAATATAGAAAGAAAAAAGAAATATGTCATGCATCACATATATATTTGGCGTGCATGGGAAAATAGTGGAAGGGGATCAAGTCGGCAGAAAGCAGAGCTTTCATTATTAAAAGATAAATATTGAATAATATACATATTTTTTATATGCCATCTCTACCAAACTTCTCCATTGGTAACACATTAACAATGTATCGTCAATAAAAATCACACGACAAGATGACGCCGAAAACAACGGTGCAACAGATGGGAAAGCGATGCCTACGGAAAGCAAAGCATATGCCAAAACAAATATATATAAACAAAAAAATATATGTGCAAAATGAAAGGCATGAGTTGCGTCTATTAAGTGCAGAAAATCTCGTCTCATCCGACGAGTGGCGATCAATATTAATCAGAGTCAAAATTTAACTGAAAAAAAATAGCACATGTTAAAATTTCTTTCATCTATAATAGCATATCAAAATTATTAGTAACTTTTATTTTAAAATACATATCTTATTTAGTGTAGTTTTTTTAAATATAAAATATTAATATGTACTTATGATAAATTCGATATAATTTATTTGTAGTTAAATATTATTATCCATTTGTGGGCCAATTTGGGGCATACTTTATTGGGTCTCCAGCGCGGTGCCAAAGCCCTTGACTAATTGATGCGGTTAACGTGTCTACATACTAATAATAAAACTAATATATATAAAAAAATCTTGAGCAATTTACGTGATAGGCCAACTACTACTACTGTGGTGCATATGCTCATCTAACCGAATGGCTAATTATTAAATCAATGCATGATTGCTCTCTTCTAGCTAGCGAGCGATTGTGCAACAACTAGCTGGAATTGTGTATGTAACCTTCTCAAGTGCCATGCATAAGAGGTCATGGGAGAAACCAAGTGACGCCAATCTATACATCACCATCAGGCCAACCCCATGCTGAGCTTGCAGTCCATAGTGTATGACTCACCCCTCACCCCTCACCCCTCACCCGACCAGAACCCAACATTTTTGTGCCTCGGGCTCAATCTTTGCTGACTTGGCAAACTTTCTGCATGCGTCGAACTAGAAGTCTAATCAGCATCTGAGAACCCATAGATAGACACGTATATTAAGCTTTATTGCCTTTCCTTTTTGCATGCTAGAAGGGAGGGGAAGGGATCGATCGGATAATTGGCCATGTTGCACCAGGGGCGTGTCTATAGTTTGCTTCAGCCGAGGAAGGGCGAGCAGGACTCGGTCGCCGCCGCCGCCGCAGGCTCCAAGGGCTGCCAGCCTCCGCATCACCTCCAGTACGGCTGCGCCGATCACGGCAGCAGAAAGCCGGCGCCGGTGCGCGCGGTGGTTCTCCGCTTCTTCTTCTTGTTCTGTGTCGTCTCCTGCACCGTCGTCTCCGGCTCTCGATACTTCTACTGCGCCACGGCCGCGTCCTCCTCCTCCTCGCCGATTTGCCCTCTCTTCTGTGAGTGATCAATCTGAATTTCAGAAGCCTTTACAACCTAGCAATCCCACGTTTCTGAGGATCATATCAATTGTTGCACGGATGCATGCAGTTTCTTTTGGCACGCCTCGCCATGGCGGACGTGTCCTCCATTCTAAGGAAGCAGCAGCGGCAAAAGCAGAGGCAACGGCCGCAGCAGCAGCCGCAGAAGCAGAAGAGGAAGCAGCAACAAGAACAGCAGAAGCAGCTGGGGACCACTCATCTTGCTCGTCGATGTCGAATAATGCCACCACCATTTCCTGCGACCGGACCGCCTTCCGAACCGATGTCTGCTACATGAAAGGAGATGTTAAGATCCATTCCGCGTCCAACTCCATTCTTCTCCAAGTCCAAGGTTGCGGAACGTCTCCGGCGCCGGCGGCGGAGGAGCAACGCATCAAACCCTACACCCGCAAATGGGAGACCGGCGTCATGTCGGTTATCCAGGAGCTACGCCTCCGAAACGCGCGCGTGGGGTCCGATGACGAGGAAGGAGGTGCCGGCTCCGTCCGCTGCGAGGTCTTCCACAACGCCACCGCTGTCGTGTTCTCCATCGGTGGGTACACCGGCAATGTGTATCACGCGTTCAACGACGGCCTGATCCCGCTATACATCACGACCCAGCACTTGATGAGGAAGGTGGTGCTCGTGCTCACGGACCACCAGCCGTGGTGGCGCCTCAAGTACGCGGAGATAATCTCCCAGCTCTCCGATTACCCTCCCGTCGACTACACCAACGACCGGCGGATCCACTGTTTCCCGGACGCCATCGTCGGCCTCGACATCCACGGAGATCTCTCCATCGACGGGACCAAGATGGCCGACCACAAGACCATCGACGACTTCCGGCGGCTGCTTGACGACGCGTACAGGCCGAAAATCCAAGCGATGCGACGGGGATCAGCGGCGCCAGTCCGCTCCCGTTCGCGGACGAGAAAGGCGTCGCCACCGAAGCTCGTGATCATATCGCGCGACGGGCCGCGCGCGGTGGAGAACGAGGCCGACCTGGTGCGAGTGGCGCGGGGCGTCGGCTTCTCGGTGGAGGTGCTGCGTCCGGGGCCCATGACGGACATGGCCGGCATCTACAACACCCTGAACTCCAGCAACGCCATGGTGGGCGTCCACGGCGCGGCGATGACCCACTTCCTGTTCATGCGGCCTGGGTCGGTGTTCATCCAGATAGTGCCGCTGGGGCTGGACTGGGCGGCGGAGACGTACTACGGCGAGCCGGCGGCGAAGATGGGGCTGTTGTACGTGCGGTACAGGATCCATGCGGAGGAGAGCTCGCTGCACAGGGAGTACCCCGCGGATCATCCGGTGCTCAAGGACCACCGGAACCGGGTGAGTTGGGACGTGACGAAGAGCGTTTACTTGGACAGGCAGACCGTGAGGTTGGATCTGGACAGGTTTGCGAAGCATCTCGCTCGAGCTCATCGCTATTTGGTCGCCAGGAAGAGATCACCAACGTGAGCGAGCACATGGGTGCCACCTCATCTTTGTATACTTCCTTTTTTTTGCTTTTTCCGGTATAACATATTTGTATATTTATCTCTCTCCTCCTCCTCCTTTTGTTTTTTTATTTTTTATTTTTTATTATCTTTTTTCCCGTTTCTTTCTTCTACATGTAAACTTTAGTTGTAGTTTTCTTTTCCGATACAAAGAGTTGTTGGGGCTGTCCAAAAAACATATCTTAATTACCGATTGTACTATAGAAGGCGAATATTGCATAAAGGTAGATATAATTTGAAGCTTCGTAATGGATTAAAGAGTACCACCATTTAAATGGTTATTATTTGGCCTACTTTTTATTGGAATAGAAGCGTCGCGTTAAACTTAGATTCCCAACACTGAAATATTAATGTCACTTGTTTTAAGATAATTTTACCTTTTGACTTTTACTATCAATATTTTAATCATTTTTTTGGGTGGAAATATATAATATATTATTAAAACTCAGATATGATCCAAAGTATCATTGGTGCGCGACAACAAGTATTTATTTTTCACAATAATCTTATTATAAAATGGATGCGAAACTTCAGTGGGTGTTTATAAATGAGTTCTATGCATGCATTCAGACTAATGAAATATTTGGTAAGCAATTCTTTTTTTTCTCAGTATAATAATGATCATATAGTAGGAAAAACATAAATTGAAACTGTGAAGTGAAATCAGTCCTCTTATCACGTGACATTTGGACTTATTTGGATCGACGTTATTTATAATCTTTTCTTCTTGAAATTTTTTTACATGGGATGTGAAAATGAAACAATTATTCATCTTTCTTTTAATATAGCATGGAAGCGACTTTTTTTTGTTAACTATTCTTTCTCCATAGTCCTCTAAAGATAATTTAACTTTATGTCATATAATTATAAGAGTTCTAATTGACTCAACTTTCATGTGCATGCTTACATTACCATTAACGTTGCTACTGGCCACGCCTCCATTCTTACTTTAAGATTCAACTATATGTGGGATTCAAATATAGGAAAATAGAATTTCTATGAGTATAAAATACTTAATACATAAGATAATACAAATGAATAAAAATACTAGATAAAAATAGGCGAGCTTTCAGTATGAGAAAATAATTCTATTTCTTTCTTTTCTATTATTTATGTTCTTCACTTTTCTATTTTGTTCTCTTATATTTTTGTTCTTTTCTATTCATTCACTTTTCATTTTGTTCTTTCAATTCTTTTTTTTCTGCTCTCTTCTATTCTTTCTATTTTATTATTTTATGTTCTTTTCACTACATCATTTACTTTAAATAATTCTTACAACATCTATATATGTTGTCCTAATGCGAGCTCGACTTATTTTATTCTAAACATTCATTACATTTCATACATGATCAAAGTGAATCAAATCATAATCAAAAGTAGGGCAATGATGGGCCCATTAAAAAGATGTGAGACTTTTATTTACCCACGATAACGATTAGGGCAATGGGACTATTAATACTCACCTCCACTTTTTTTATACGATTATACTCGGTGACAATCAATGTTAAGAAGCATCATCTTACATCTTTTATATATTGACCTAATTAACATCCTTATTATTTTTTGTTAAGCATTATTAACACAAGTGTAAAAAAATCATTGCACATCATAAACAATTAAAAACAAAAAAACTTTTTATCTGTTCTATGAATCCAGCCCGGATGCCATCAAACTTATGCCGGGTCATGACAGGACTCGGTCCGCGCTCGTCGAGACTCAGTCAGGATCCCAATGCCGCTCGATGTTGCGATCTTCTCTTCTTCCTAGCAGAACTCCGGTCGAGTTCGCTAACTTCATCATCATATAAAGTGGCGTTTACTTACCCAAGCTGGTTGTAATCCCAATGCCGACCGAGTCGTTCAATCGTCGTCGACTGAAAGGCCGAAATGTGTCACGGCAAACCCGAGTCGGGTGTCGGACGCCCGGGTTGGGCTTCTCCGAATTCGGGTCGGGTTCGAAAAAGGACTCCTCCGAGTTTACGATTCCACAATAGAACCCAGGACGGGTTCATGCTGTGCATGCTGATTTCCGACAATCGAAACTTCGGTGGTGTTTTTTCGAGATTTTGGCCTATCATAACTTTTGGTATAGTACTTCGTTTGGCATATAAATTATATGAAACTATTCGTGGAACATACAAGAACACATACCAAACCTAGTTCATCCATCATTTCATCATCTTATCTATTTCATTAACAAAAGTGAATCCGAATCTTACGTACCTTCGTTGTTTCAGATTATTTGAAATTTGAGACTCTAGACGTGATTTTTGGCGAAATTGGGCGATGACTAACCGCGAGGCCGACGTCCTTGGACAGAGGGTAGATCCGAGATTGAATGACCGGTTGGAACTCCCACGCACGCGCATCGAGCAAAAAGAAAATGTAGCCCAAATGTGAAGGAAAAACTCAAGTAGAGAGAAGAGAAAGACGTATTGCAAGAGATTCTCTGGGGCTTTATTTATATGGTAAGGCCTCCCAAGTGTTAATTTAATTAAAATTTCTATTCATACTTCATATTCAGAATTCATCATTTATTTTTCATGAATTTTAGAATTTAAATAAATTTAAAATATTATTATTTATTTATTTTCAAGATTAAAATAATATTTTATTATTATTTTATTTTCTGAATATTTTTATCCTTAAAACTCTTAGTTTCAACATCAGCCCTAATTCCATCCTTCAACAAATTTTATTCCTAATAATCTTCTAACTATCTTTTCTTTATTTTATATCTCTTAAATATATATATATATTCATAAATTTCAGAATTAAATAAGTAAATATTAATCTTATCTTGTAATTTTCAAAATAAGATAATATTATTTTATCTTCTAAATATTTTTTAACATAAAACTCTTATCTTAACTTTCGTTAGGATTCATTTTATATCTTAAACTTTTAATTAGATTCAAATTAAAGTTTGAATCCTTAATCTCATTATAACTTCAACTCCTAATCTACTTAGGAATATTCTTTTCCTACATCTTATCTGATAACATTTATATATTTATTCTCATTCAAACTTTTTATTATATTATATTATCTTCTTCTTTTAACCATCCTCTAAATATATTTATATTTCTTTTTAAACTTTATCTTTTTTTAATAAATCCTAAATTTTGGATTTATTTTAATTACAAAAATTAATTTTTAATTTAAAAAATTTGGGATACTACAGAAGAGATGGATAATATCGCAACTGCCATCGAGGACGGAGAGGGCAGAGAGCTATGCGTCAAGATATGATTGGAACTTGGGGAAGAGGTAGGAGTGAAGAGCATGGTCTTGGAGGAGTTCATCGAGGTCATGTCATCATTCCTTCTATTTTTTTAGTAAAAATTTTAATTTTCATCATAATAAAATATTAGCAAATTAGCATTGGTGGTTATACTTGTTTGACTTTTCATATTCTATAAGTTATTAATAAATAAAATTTGTGTTATTTTTCTATGTAAGTATGTATTTCCTCTTTTGTAAGCGTTATTATTATTATTGTTGTTGTTGTTGTTATTATTTTTATAAACATCTCTTAAACTATCGTAATTTTTCGCATATAATCTCAAACTGTGAACTTATTTATTATATTTCTAAACTATCATATTTTTTTCACTTTAGTCATTTTATTTACTTCTGTTACGTTTTTTATTATTTTTTATTTTTTTCCATTCATGAAAATAGTAAAATTACCCCTCCCTCCACATCAAATAATAAATATAAAATTTTTAAAATGGAAAAAAATTGGGAGGAGTGTAATTTAGTTTTTTTTCATAAATGTCATTTTTTACCACTTTAATCCTTCCAATGTTTTTTTTAATTTTTTATATTTATTATTTCATATTTTTCTGGAGGGATAAGTAATTTAGTCTTTTCATAAATGAGAAAAAAAATTAAATGTAACAGAAAATATAACAGAAGTGGACGGGATGACTAAAGTGAAAAAATCATGATAGTTTAGGGATAAAAAAATAAGTTCATTATTTGGGATTAGATGTGAAAAATCATGTTAGTTTATGGGAGGTTTATGAAAATAATCATTATTATTATTATTATTATTATTATTATTATTATTATTATTATTATTATTATTATTATTATTATTATTATTATTATTATTATTATTATTATTGTTGTTGTTGTTGTTGTTGTTGTTGTTGTTGTTGTTGTTATTAGTTGTATCAAGGTCATAACGCAGACAATTTTAGTACAAATTTCCTTAAAAATTTGTAATGTCACGTAAACTTTCAACTTTCATTTACACACGCACACATATATATATATATATCCATGTAATTATTTAAAATTGTAAGATATTTAAAAATTTATTGTAAACATAATAAAAAGAATAAAACTATATTCTAAAATGTATTTAATTTGCGTGAAACGTGAACATGTTACCTAATTTTACGCTATGTTTGGATTGAGGTGAATGGAGCGTAAAGAGGGGAAGGGAAAATTTTTTCCCTTGTTTGAATAAAACTTTAAAGGAGGGGAATGGAGGGGAAAAAATTCATTCCCTTCATTTTGTGCTATTTTGTTTCAATCTCAAATTGGAGTGTAAAAATTCTCTTCCCTTTTTCTTAATGAGTGATCGTCCAAACATAGTGTTAGGGTAAGGCAAGGGGACTCGTGGTTATCGAGAGGGCTACAAGAAACTTAGTGAAAATAGGAGGAGACGCGAGATATAAAGTCATTAAAGGTGACAAAATTATCTTAGAATGACTATTAGAGATTAAGAATAGGCACATTTCTAAAGAAAATAACTCATCTTCTAGACATCTTGTAAGTAACAATTGAAGATAACATCCTTTACGATGATACTTGGAACTAAGATATCCTTTGGCTCCATTTAGGAGAAGCGAACCTCGACTTATTACTTGGTATCCAAGCACAGGATGATGGGGCAATTTTTGACACTTCATTTTAGGGAACCAAAGTGAACAAATCCTTTAATACTAGTTCAGAATATCGCTTGCTAGAGATGAATACACTACAAGAAAAAAGTCAATTACAGACGATCAGTCGACAATCGTCGAAAATGATGTTTTTCGATGAATAACATCCGTGCGAAAATTACGCGTCGCAAACTATTTTCGACAGTTATCTCACAACCGTTGAAATCTTCGACGATCGAGTTGACGGGATGAGCCGTCGAACAATGAAGAGTTAAGACGGTTTTAGCCGTTGATATGTATCGATAGTTTGAGCATCGATATTATCGACAGTTCCAATCGTCGAAATGTACATCGACGATTTGAGCCATCGATCACAACGTTGAGTTTCGACGACTCAAATCGTAGTTAAGTTTCGACGGTTGAAACTGTCGATGCTTATCGACGGGTCCAACTGTCTATAAATTGGGATGGTTCAAACAGTCGATGCTTATCGACGGTTCCAACCATCGAATACGATACTATCGATGGTTTCAGTTGTCGGAACAAATTTTTAAAAAAATTGACATAAATGTAAATCAATTGAGTAATTAATTTAATAGTCAAATTAAAGGAATAATCATTTAAGTAATTAATTTAATAAAAAACAAATTAAATAAATATTTTATGTCCAAATAACCAAATTGAAATTGAATGTCACGCATAACGTCAAATGTCAATACAACATCGTCAAATGTCAAATGTCTAAACGTCAAATACAACACAAAGAAACTACAATACTAAATCATCATCGTCGTTGTCGAACTCATCACGCATCATTTCACGCATAATTTTCTTCATCTCTTTCTTTTGAGCTAATAAATTACGACGCTCACGTTCTTCGAACTCTTTTCTAAATTCCTGCGTGACTTCCTACCTAATCTTCTTGCGGACATCGGATAAATGTTGTTCCCACATATTATCAAACATTTGTTGCACACCTTGACTCAGGGAACCTGATACCGATTTACGATCATCTCCAAAATCTGCACTACTAACAAATTATTCGAGGCCGTAAATGCGACCCTTCTTGACGTCGACATGGTCCGTCCAAAGTTGTCGAGGTGTCAACGGTGTGGTCCCCTCTTGTGTGGCTTGCGTAATGTGCTCGACTTATCTTATTTTGTAACCCTCCTGAAATAAGAAAACACATCAACTATATATTTAAAATGACGAATTTACTATCTTATGTTGTGTAACCCTCCTGAAAGTTAAAAAAAAAACACATCAAATATATTTACTTACATGCGTCTCCCAAGCAAACGATGAAATCTATTTTTTATTTTTCTTCTGATGAGTTCTAAGAAATATTTCGTCCTGAGTATGTGCTTCTACCTGTCTCTTTCTCCTGCAATTAAAAATGTCAATAATGTATAATATTTTTTGAAATATAATAATGTATTCAAAGACTTTACCATTCTTTTCGCAATCGTGCTCGTGGATACACATCTACCCCAATGCAAGCATGCTCTCTGATCGGACTGTCGACTTGTCTTCGCTTTTCCGCATTTAGATTTGTACTTCTCGATATACCACTTCAGTAGCAAAACATAAAATAACACTTATCCTAAATTACCATCTCGTTGTACGTATGCTTTGTATGCATGATTTGAGGAGGCTGCATATAAAGGTTATTCCAGCAATTGTGTCTCCACGTCCGCAATATCAGGAGCTCTAATAGGTTCCACGGAATCGGCGTAGGAGGAAGAAGTCGACGGAGGAGACTGCCGTTTAACCATGCGAATGCCTGTGACTAGTCTAGGCATTATGTCTGAAGAAGTATCTATAGGAACGACCTTATCTTTTCCTTTATTTTTTTCTTTCCCTAAATGAAACATATACAAAATTTACTGCACTTTAAATTTACATTTAATACAGGACGTTAAATTTACCTCGTACTAACCTGACGTTCGGCTACATATTGTGTCGTATCTTCCGAAATTGAATTGTAGGTATAACTCGAGAATCAATTTCTAATATCCGAATGCGCTTTTAAAAAAATAAACAAATAAATTCACCTTTTTAAATTTGTAAAATTGTGATCATTGTTTTAAACACTTACGAGAAGGAATCGAATATGGAAATGCACCATCCTCGTCAGGTATTCGTTCGAATGATCATCAGCATGCATCACGAACTATGTTTTCAATTTTACGACATATGATACTTTAAATAAACCATTCAAATAAAAGATATCTAAATTACAACAATGGATAGTCATAACATGAGAATAATATATGAAAATAATATTGGATAATAATAACATCACTCATCATCATCCGAATTGCTGCATGATTGAAATTCATCGTCGTCGTCCTCTGAAGATGACGTAGTTTCAAATTCATCTTCCTCCGAAGCATTATCATCATTTTGTATCTCGGCATTATCAAAGTCTTCAAATAATTGTTCCGAATCTTGTAAATCTTCAACTAACTCGGTATCTGCACTTGTTACCACCGAAGTATGCGAGTCATCTTGGTATGCCGCTTGCAACGCACTTTCAACTTCTATCCTACTTTTTGCCTTCGTCTTAATTACAACTCATCATTGTAGAGGATGGAATAATAAATGAATCAAAATGTTCATAGCACATATTGTGACGTACTTCAACTATTTTGAAATCTTTATGAACTCACATTTCTCTTTTTTCTTTCGAATTAAACCAATTACATTCAGATAGTGTGACTCTGTTACTTCCAGTGTATTCTACTTGAATTATGTCTTTGAGGATACCATAGTAGTCACACTCATTTTCCTTGTCCGTAGATCCTTTCACACATACTCCGTTCACGATTTTCTTCCCTCTCGATCAACTTTCTATGTGAAATTTATAATCGATCATAAAATACACCGGCCAACTTTTCACCTCTCGAGCTGATCCCCATGCTAAATTATGAAGACCATACGTAGTAAAAATTGCGGTACTGATAACCTAATCCAAAAATGTATGTCAGGATAAATTCGTCTACAATTCAATAAGACCAACATCATAAGAGTTACATGATCCTTAAACCATGACGCAAAATCATTCTCGATTCAGGGGCATTGTGGTACTGCAATAAAGCACTGCGTACGAAGGGATAGGTTAATCAATCATTAGTTTCACGATACAAAAAGATGGCCGCATCGATGGTAAACTTACTTAATGTATCCTTACACCTCTTGCGTATTTAGGAGGACATGATTTGTGGCCGACTTGAATTCTGTATTATTCAACCATCTACTTATTGACTTTACAAAATATCGTCCCAACGACAAGGTTATCCAGTGGACCTTTCTTTCGGAACTTCATCATTCCGATGAACATTGATCCTCGCACACTTAATATGAGAATCAAAGTAGTAGGAACAAAAGTATGAGACCTCTTTAATTATATAAGCTTCACATATGGATCCTTCTAATCGTGCTTTGTTCTTAACCATCCTTTTAATTCGATTAAGATATCTTTCAGAAGGATACATCCACCTATATTGTACTGGTTCACATACCATTGTCTCATATGGTAGAGAATAGGTAAGTGCTCCATTAAATCAAAGAATCCTAGCAGAAATATTCGTTCCAACTTATACAGTATTATTGAAATATTACCTCCAATTGGATCATATTTTCCATAGATATTGTTGTTGAGCACAATTCATTGAAGAACTGACTCAATTTCGTGATTGGCTTTCAAATCTTCTCTGACAAGGATGAAAAAATAGTAGAAAACAAGATTTCCATAAACATATAACAGTCATAACTTTTCATGTCAAATAAATGCAAGTTATTTATGTCCACAAATCTTATTAAATTTGATGCATGATGTAATATCCCTAAGTTAATCATGCATGATTAGTTGTATGAATGTGATGTTATATTATCTTATTGATAATCTCTATGAATGTGATGTTAAGACTTACACTTCAATATCAACTAAAGTGCGAAAGCGATGAAAATTTACTTAAGGCATAAAAATGTGATTTTCGAAAAAGTGAAAATTTGAAAAATTAAAAACCCGATAATTGTTTTTATACATGAAATAATTCTAAAAGTGATTTTTAACAATTTTTAAAAGGTGTATGAGTTAGGTAAAACGTAAATACAAAATTGAAAAATATGTGAAATCGCGATTTTTGTTCTTCGGACAAAAAATTAGATTTTGATTCATTGGTTATTTATTTTTCTAACTATTATATTTGAATCCAAATGGGGGATAGTTTCTTATTTACATGTAATGTCTTAAGTAAATGAATAAATAAATGAAAAATGCAAAAGCCATTTACTTAGATGTCATTACATGTGAATAATCTTTATTACAATGGTATTTTTGGAAAAATAATTTCTACCAGCTGAAGTCAGTTCCCCTTCCTTTTAACACTTATCCTTTCACCTTTTACTACTTTCTTCTGCCCTATTCATCATCATTGGCCGAATTGCAAAGGTAGAAGAAAAGATTCTACATGGTTGAAGGAAATTAGGAAAAAAGAGAAGGGGCAAGTAGGGTTTTAGATTTTGGTAAGTTCCTACTTCATTTTCTTTAGATTTTAACTGCATAATACTTAATTAGGTGACTCTGAACCTTTCTCATCCATTTATTTTCAGATTTTACTTGAACATGGGGTAAAACTCATATTGTTCATGGGTAAGATTAACCCTAGCCATGTTCAATTGATTCACGAATCTTTAGCTACATAATTTCATACCTTCAAGTGATCCAAAAATTATGAAATTTATTGTGATTGATCCTCTATGAGTTTACTTTCATTGAGCTCTAGAATCAAGTTAATATAATTTATGTAGATAAAGTTATGCTCATATTTTTAAGGTACTATCACTTTGTCTGCCTAAATTACTATCCGAATTTGTAAATTATGTATTAGATTCAATATGTCGTGGAATTATTTGATAATTTAGGGTGTCATAAAAATTGTTGTTAGGGTTCATTGAAAATTAGAATCACTAGAAAATGATATGTGTAGCGGAAGTTATAAATAATTTACCGAGCCTTACTCAGTCCGTCAGGAGGGAACTTAGGGAAGATTATGCTAATATTAATTAAATTTATTGTGCTCAGTACAAATAGATATAAATTCAAGTAATTTTTTAGTTGCACCTTAGGATGTCTACTATTTGAAAAAATTGAAAGAATCAGAACAGGGAAGGTTTATTATTTTATATAAATCATAAAAGTAATGTTACTCAGTCTGTCAGGACATAGAAATAACATAAAAGTTAGGTTGAATGTTGATTTTCATGAGAGCAAACATAATGAAGTAGGAAATGAAACTTTTATAGAATAATGTCTTTGTAATATGAGACTAAAGAAAATTGAAATGGTGTCATTTGGGTATGTATATAAGAAGATATGTATTTTTCTTTACTATGTGTGCAATCTGTTATATTATTAGGTCAATCCTTAGGTTTAATAGTTACTTAAGTTATAAGAGTAAATACTTAAGGTTCATATACCTAAGCAATTAATTATGTTTCATGTGTGATAGGATTGTGTTCAGATCATAGTAGTAATGTGTTTCTTACTATTATTGTTATAGGAGTAGAAAAATAAAGTAGTGAACAAGAAAATGAAAACATTTTGCTAGCTCTTATAGGTAAGTTTATTTTTCCTACTCTATGTTTTTACCTCTTTTGAATTTGGTGTGGCATCGATTATTATATGTATTGAATATATTTTATAATGCTATGAATTGATTTTGAGAAATGCAATTATGGAAAGTATATGTGATATGATCTGAATGGATTGCGATGAGTGCAATGTTGTTCATTTTGAAATGGTGGTGGATATGATTCATCTTCTGATAGTCAGGAGATATTTGTTATGTAATGAATCATGCATAGATACCCATTTGCATTTGCATATATGATGGTTGGAGCTAAGTGCTACATCGCCGATCACGATGGGAGCCACTTCTAAAGTCCAATCCATCATTCTGTTCCTCAATAATGGGACGAGATAGGCTGGAGCTAAGTGCCATGCGAAGCTAAGTGCCACATCGTGAGTGGTCGCGATGGGGGCCACCTCTAGAATCCGTATGGGTCATCTCTAGAGTCCACCTATCGTTTTATGATTTGTTTCCCGAAAGGGATGATGTATAATGGAGCTAAATCCTACATCGCTAATCACAACGGGAGCCACCTCTAAAATCCACCTATCGATCACTGGCCAGTTGATGATCCGTGCATACATATGAGAGTGTTGCATTACATACACATATTTGACATGTTTAAGTGACAATGAATGTAAATTGAGTGCAATGCTTTTGATTGGGATGATATATATATATATATATATATATATATATATATATGTATATATATAGTAAATATATGAAGATATTAACTTTGATATTATGATTAATGCATGTATGTTTATGTCTCATCGAATTTATTAGATGGTAATACATAGCTTATGAGTTATCAGCTTACTGAGCTATTATTTGCTCACAGTGTTGTTGTACACTTTTTCAGATCAGTAAAACTTTTGGGAGCGCGAGAGACAATCTTAGTAGGGTGTGGATCATTTTTGCTGCTAAGTATTGAGAAGTCATGTGCCTCATCGCGCGTGTTAGATAGAAGTCTTGTAGCTCTCATATTTCTCTATTGGGATACGGAGAGAGTTTGATATGTGCTATGTATGAGAAGTAATTTTGTATCTTGTAAAATATGAATCTTTTATGACTATGTGGTGGTGTAAATCTTAAGGTTGTTACATGCTCTAAATGACCAATATAAACTGCGTGGTTTTCTTATATGTGTTATCATTTTCTTGTATTATCTAGAGGAGTTGTGCACAATTTTTTTCTCAAACAAAAATAATAAAAAATATTTGATCGTCTGTAATTAGTCGTGAACTCTGATTTAAATCATTGTTTAAATCGGGGTCGTGACACATGACCATCCGGCATTCTAAACTCTTAGATCCATCGCATTTGTGTGTTCTGCTCTTTATTGAGACCATAACTTGTCTTCGACTTAGATAATTTACTGTTAGGTAAATTAGTTAAGTGTAACTCTGATCGTCGACAATACTCCTTCAAATCTAGTCTCACCTTGAGGTTGACTTGGATTATCCTTAATGTCCATTATAGTGTTGAATACATTATCAAACACATTTTTCTTAATGTGCATGACATTCAAATTGTGACATATCAAACAATCATTCCAATTTGATAAATCTCAGAACATACATCGTTTGGTCCAATTATGAGAAACACCATACTCATTGTATATGACATTTGGGTCATCGACAATTTTACAGAGAGCATTGACAAGGAGAAATAATTGATGTCCTGAGCATCTGACCAGAGCCATGTCGTGCGCAACTCTATTCCATCGAAATGCATTTCTATTATTTTCTGTAAGGATGATCTGCTAGAAGAAATTGTCTATGACAATCAAACCAACTATTTTTACCACATTTCTTAAAGTGAATGCACATGAGTGTTCCATGCAATATGGATAAGCTACTTTCCCTGCAGTCATCCAACCAGATAATATTTCATAGACAGGAAAATAATTAATTATTCATAATAATGCAGCTTTCAAGGTAAAGTTTTGTTTAGTCGACACATCATAAGCGCCGACACAATCCTATAATTCTTTTAACTCGTCAACTAGAGGCTATAAATATACATCTATTTTCTGCTTAGAGCTGTGAGGATCAAGAATAATGCATGTTAAAAATCTATAAGGTGCATACATATAAATTCTAGGAGACAAATTATATGGTGTTACTATGACCGACCAACGGGAATAAGGAACTGAAGTCTGACCGTATGGTGTAAAACCATCCGCACGCAATCAAGTCTTATGTTTTTTTCTTCACTTGCAAAATCTGGATGCATACGATCAAAATATTTTCACGCTTCACCATGCGATGGTAGAAGCATGACACCTTCAAAAGTATTATGCTGTGCATGTCACTTCATTTGCGACGCTGACCCTGAAAATGAGTATAGTCGTTTAAGTATTAGTAATAAGAGGCAAATAATGTATTCTCTTCGCAGCTACTTGAGTCTTATTAGTCACTCTAAATCGTTCGACCTCATGAAATTTGTATTCATTTAGATTGACGACATCACCATAATATAACATACAATAATTACGATAACAATTTATTTTAGTTGAACTGAGACTAAGTTTAGAAACATGTCTTTTTGTTCTATAAAGTTTTCAGGAATGTGAGCCCCAGTTGGTGTGACCTTTTTAAAAATATCTAGAAATGCATCAAAATATGCTTTGTGAAATATTGTCATATGCTTTCAAATTCAATATTCTAACAGCAAGTAACAGTTCAGAATGACTTTCACACCCTGACCATAAAGGTTGGCTCGAAGCGCTTAACAGTTAAAAAAAATCTTTTGCTTTTGGTGTCTCTTCATCTTGTTCAAATCCTTTGTTCCCATACTCAGTTATAGCTGCGTCATAAATTAGTTATTCGTATCGCAAAGTAAATCCTTCACGAGGATCGACAGAATGAAGATCTTGATTTGACACGCTTGTTGATGGTGCTCCTTCACCTAAATCATTCCATTGCCAATAATTTGGTTTGAAACCCTTTCTATACAAGTGAACATTAACCATCTCTAAAGTTTGCAACTTTGTGCTAAGACATTTCAAACAAGGATACCTAATTGTTCATTCTCGTTAAAATGGCAAAGATTGACAAGCCACACTAGTGTAATGTTCAACGCCATCTATGAATTCTTCTGTCAAATATCAACGGCCGGAATTATTTCTATTGTACATCAATCGACGATTGTTCAAATATGACATAATTTTTACATCATTTGTAGGTTATACTAATTAATTTTTAAAATTTTAAAATAAGAGGCATATCATTATTTAATCACGACACTTGTTATTAATTTGGAGACACGAAGAATATAGATTGGGGTGTAAAATAAATTTAAATAAACAATCGCTACAAAGGTTCATATTAGTTTCTAAATAAAATATCAAAGAAACATCATAAATACAAGTAATCATATTTGCGCTCTAAAATAAGAATTTAGAAGTAATGAATGAAATCTAAAATAAAGAATTTAAAAATATTACATATTTCATAACTACTACAATAAATAGAATTCATATTTTCTTGTCAACACATAGAAGTAGTAACAACTTAAAAATAAATAACTTACGTTGTTTGGAGTGACAGAGACAATAAAACAATTCCAATAATCTGCATGTAAATTAAACATAAGACAAAAAAATATAATCTCCAAATTTATGAAACACTCGATTTATGCATTCTTACACATTTGAACTTGTCGAAAGGAGAAACCTCATAATGCTCTTCAAGCAACAAAACAAAGTCCTGCACGGAAAATGAAAGTACATCAACATATATGAGAGAAAAAAATACATTTCACAAAGTCGTACCCCGCCGGAAGTCATCGTCGTCCGGATCTGGTCTCCATCGGCCGGATGTGGCCAACACGGCTGGATATGATCGCAGCGGCCGGATCTAGCCGTTGCAGCCGAATTGTTCTGGAAACAGCGGCCAGATTTGTTCTGTCCGCTGAGGTCGGATCTGGCCATTGTGGCCGGCCGGATCTTGTTGCGACGGTCGGATCTAGCCACAGTGGTCAGATCTGGCCACCACGATCGAATCAGGATGCCACGGTAGAATCGGGCACTTGCGACCGGATCGAACGTCGGTGTGAGCAAGGGCGGTGGGGAGTGGGCGGAGGATGGGGGGAACGTACCTACACCGGAGCCGAACGATTGTAGAGGCGGCGGGTCGTGCAAGAGGTAATGGGTTTCACAGGCGACGGTGAAGCACGAAGGGCGGGATTGCAGAGGCTAGATCAGACGTCCGTCGCCGCCGGAGCGAAGCAAAGGATCGATAGGGAGGGAAATTGAAACCGTGATAGAAGGGTCGACTATTTATAGAGTCCATTTTCGACGATCAAAATCGTCGAAATGTGGGTAAATAATATAAAATATTAATTCAAATTTTGACTCCCAAACTGTCGAAACTTTCGACGGTTCCCACTGTCGCATAATATAAAATTATATATGAAGTGAAATAGAAATATAAATTATATATCTTACGGTTCGATGATCGAAATCATCAAAACAAATATAAATTATATATAATATGAATTCAAATTTCGACGGTTCTAACCGTTGAAAGTTTCGAGGGTTCCTTAAACCCTCATAATTTTCGACGGCCAGAATCATCGAAAGTAAAAAAATAGTTAAACTAATAAGTAATATTAGCGTTAACATATTCCGACGGTTAAGACCGTTGAAAGTTTCGACAGGTATCACAACTATCGAAACTTTCGACGGTTAGAGCCGTCGAAAAACCACATGGGAAACTAATCACCCTCATTCACTGTCTTAGACGGTTACGAGCATCGAAAATTTTGACGGATATTTATCCGTCTAAACTTGCGATTGTTCTAACCGTCCAAAGTTTCGACGATTTGTAAACCGTCATAAGTTTAGACGGTCACAACTGTAAAAAATTTTCTGACCATAATTACAACGAATATTTCGATTCTTTGGAAAATTCTTCGTTACTTTAGATGGATTTTGGCCCATCAAAAAAGAACCATAAAAAAATTTGCTTTTTCTTGTAGTGATAATATATCACGTCCATTGTTAATTATTTGAAACCTAAATAGGCTTAGTTTTTTTTTACTTATAATAAGTTTGGCAAACTCAGAGGAAGGTACGAGATGCCAATGGAACTTCAAAACCATAAACACACCATAATGTAGTTCGGTGAAGTCAATATGTTCAAAGCTAGCTAATTTTATCCTCCTTAGAAGTTGACTTTTGCCTCATCTTCAACTTATATCACAATGTATAAGAAATCATAGCATGGTTAGCTCCACTTTTGCCAACATTGTTTCAAAGTGCCCAAAGGCTGTGTTTGGCATAGGTATTTCGAGTTCCCGTTAGTTCTCGAGAACTAATTGATTTGATAGATAAGTTTAGATGAAAAAGTGTAACGATGAGAATTTGAAAGGTTGATTTGATAGATAAGTTTTAGTAGGTGTTTGGATGAAAAATAAGAATTAATAATATAATATATTATTTTATGAAATATAAAAGTATAATAAATTAAAATATTATATCTTTATTTAGTTCAAATAATAATTTTAAAAATATTTATATTAATATTGTAATTTATAAATTACAAAAATATTTATATTAATATTACAATTTATGAAAATAATAATATTATAATTTATTATTTCCATATATTATTAATATTATAATTTATGAAAAATATTATATTAAGTTAAAAATATTATTTTCTAAGAAAAATGATAATATATTAATAAATAAAATATTATAATTGATTATTATTTAATTTAATATAAAAATAGTTTACTTAATAATATTAATATTAATTATTAATTTAAAATATTTTGGTAATTAAAATATAATAAAGAATCAAAAACAAAAAAAGACGCCAAAAAAAGACGCCAAAAAAAGAAGATTAAAAAAAGTTCACGCTGGAAGCGCTCGCTTCCAGCGAGAACTTTTCGTTCTCCGAAATGGCGAACAACGATCATGTGACGAGAAAAATTCCAAGTTCTTCGAAATCTCAAGTTCTCGTCACATTGGTCGTTTGGCAAAAAAATCTCAGGATTTGGGCAAGTTCTAGCCTAAGTCTTGGAAGTCAAACGAACCCAAAGAGTTTGAAATGAGAAAAAAAAAATAGTAGTAAGGTGGATGCTACGTAAGACAAGTTCATTTGTCTCGTGGAACAACTCAAGCATGAGTCAGGGGACTAGGATGATTATAAAAAGTTTCATTGATCTGAATACTATAGTTTCAACATTTGTACTTGAGTTGCAGACCATCAACTCATCGAGAACGATTAAACCATTCCTTGGAGTAATCAATACAAATGTCTAAATAGAACTTCTCCCTTAGCGGAGCTCATTGACAAATTTTAGGTCGACCAAACAAGTGTGAGTATGTACTAGTTGCCCAAGCTTCCATGTGATATAGGTATGAAATTGGAGTCAAGCGAGCTAATCTCCCCACGATTATGCATTTTAAATCTTGGATTGGAAAATAAAAAAAATCTATTGTACATTGAATAACTACGTGAATACATTTGGTTTAGCAAAACTAGGATAAAGTTGAGCTAAAAGGTTTCGATTCAAGATAAATTCACGAAGAAGTAGTATCTTCTTAGGATCAATTCCTTCTAAATTCATTTAAAATTCATTTACCCTCTTTTAGTTCTAATTCCTTTTAAATTGGGAAGTTTATTATTTACAGACATCAGGAACATCCACCTACTCTATTTTTAGTTCTAGTTTCATCTAACATCTTTCGTACTAAGGCATAGGCCTTCTTTTCGCTGTTGAGGAAGAAGAAATGAAAGGTCCTCTAGCATTCATTTGGCAACTCTATGCTAATGTTCCATCCAATTCCAATGTATAATATTTACACGTTTATTATTTTTTCATCCAAAACACTACTTCAACAAAATTAAATAAAACAAGTTGATGAATAAATTATAATCTCGCAGTTATTTTACTTTCATACACCATTTTTTTTCAACGTACTTCTTTTTTTTAAACACATTTTCACTTGCTCTATTTTGCCAGATAAATATGGTGGGATGTTTAGTATAACAGAAAGGTGTCAGGATTTATAAGGAATATTTTATTTTTGTTCTTGTGAGAGGAAGAAAAGTAAAAATATTAAAAAAATAGTCTTAGGATACAACGGAAATTAGAGATCAAGTAAACAAAATATTTAATAGCTATGTATTTCATTAAATAATATCATGCAGTTATATAATACATTAAGAAAAATAAATACTCATATAAAAATGCTAATACTTAGTGAAATAAGATAGGATAATTTGTAAATAATGTTAATAAATATTAATCATAAAAAAATTTTGATTATTCAAGGAAATAAAATTTTATAACATATTTGGTCTAGTTCGTTTTACTTCTAAAAATCTTATATACTGAATAGTAACTAAATAAGAATTTAGTCACAAACTTACATTTTTCACTATTAATATTTATAATATTAAATACAATTATTATTTATTTGTAGTATATTTTTAGCTAAATTTAATAAAAATAAAATAAAATATAATTAATTATGTGTGATCATTAATATCAAATAATAAAAAAATGAGAACAAAAGGTTCCTGCCATTGTTAGGAACATTTTTATTCTTAAAAAAATATATGGTTTTAAATTTTTAAAAATTGAAACAACATAAATGAGTGTTTGGATGCTATAATGGGGATAAATCTTTTGTTTTTGTGTGAAATTAAATTAATTAAATTCGATGTTGAATTAATATTCAACTAACCATTAGTAGATATAATTATTAATGTTTTCCTCCAAATTTATACGCAAGACAAGACTCGTATGTCTCAGCCCGAGCAGTCCAGCGCGATCATTTGAGAAGGTCGCACGGAGACACGTTAAGAAAAATAAGAGAATTTTAAGCAACCGTGATTGTCTCAATTGGTAATTTAGTAATTTCAAGTTCGAATATCGAAATAATCATTTTAATTATGAAATAAGTTTTTATTATTTTGTTTTCCTAATCAAGGGCGGATTCAGAATAAAAAATATGGGAGGAGGCATTTACCATCACATAAAGACAAATTTGACGTCAAGATAGTATGCTAAAAGATATTTAAGAGGACTAAATTAATATTTAATTCTAAAATTTTTATATTAGTATATAAAATTAATAATATTTTAAAAAGTTGAGGGGCCACGATTCCTCTCAACTTATACATGAGTCCGCCTCTATTTCTAATTCCGGATTAGTTGTCAGTAATTTCGAACATCGAAAATCTCTAAAAAAAATAAGAAAAATAAGATAGTTTTATACGACGGATATATCCAGGCATCGCACGAATCATAGAGCAAAGCTTAGACGTGAGAATAGATAAAAATAAAACGTTAAAAGAAAGATAAATATATTTTGGAAACCGAAGAGCAAATAAACTTGCAAAAGAGATTCCAATTCGCGAACCTGCAACAAATAAAAAAAAAGGGGAATCCACACGTCCTCACGACTCGACTCGCGTCTCTCTCTACCCCCCTGGCCCTGCCGTGCCGCCCTCCGCTCCCTCTGCCTCCTGTGCTCGTCACCTCCCAACTCGCGAATTTGGTATCCATCCGAAGGCAGGGAAGGAACCCTAGGTCTGAACTAGGGTTTTTGTGTCCCCCGTACCCGCCCCCTCCCCCCTGCCATGGCCTGCATTAAGAGCGCGGCGAGATCCGCGCTGGTGGCCTTCGCGCCCGACGCGCCCTACCTCGCCGCCGGCACCATGGCGGGTGCCGTCGATCTCTCCTTCAGCTCCACTGCCAACCTCGAGATCTTCGAGCTCGATTTCCAGTCCGACGCCCACGACCTCTCCCTGGTCGGCGCCTCTGCCAGCACCGACCGCTTCAATCGCCTCTCCTGGAGCAAGCCCCTCTTGCCCGACTGCGACCTCGGCCTGGTCGCCGGGGGCCTCGGAGACGGCACCATCGGCGTGTGGAACCCTCGCAAGATGATCAAGTAGGTGCTGGAGGGTCTAGATCTTTAAAGTACAGGGAGTGCGGATCTTGTGGAGGATTCCGTTGTCCTTGGCGAAATTGATATATATTTTTTCTTTTCTTTGTCATCGACTTTATTAATTATGAAAGTTTCCGTCTTGTTTGGGTTGGGGAATGCGTGTCCTTTAGGATTGATCGAGTTGTTCATATAATCATTGTCAGTTGTAATAACCTTGGTAATGTGATCGATTTGCAGTTCGAACGATCAGACAGATCATTCTGTTGTGAAGCTTGAGAAGCACGTTGGGCCGGTATGCACTATAGATATCTATTGCAAAATTTGTTATGGTGGGCCTCTTCAATTTGTATTGTCTCATTGCCAATGCGCTCTGGTGGACTGGGTTTTCTTCTGACAGGTTCGTGGCCTGGAGTTCAATGCTATAGCTCCTAATTTGCTTGCCTCAGGTGCTGATGAGGGTGAGCTTTGCATTTGGGATCTTGCAAAGCCTTCGGGGCCAAGCCTATTCCCACCTCTCAAGGTATCCATGTTAGTAATTGATGATCTAATGCTCAAGGAGTCAAAATAACTCTCCTTTTTTGTGCCTAATTTAATTGTAATAAAAAAAATATTTAATTTGTTCCACAACGTTTTTATTTTTTTTCTATTTGCAATAAGGGTAAAAAGATGATTCTTCAATATTGTTCACAGTGTATGATTGCCAATATATATTCATCTTTTTTGAGAACTCTCTCTCTCTCTCTCTCTCTATATATATATATATATATATATATATATATATATATATATACATATATGTATGTATATATGTGTATGTGTCTGTGTGTGTGTGTGTATTCATATGTGATACAAACGAGAGGGCTGAAATATATCTTTCTTTCATTTTGGCATGCCTCAGAATTTTGGCAATTACACCTGATTACTTTCATGTAATCTTTATGCATATACATATATATATATATATATATATATATATATATATATACAACAACAACAACAAAGCCTTATCCCACTAGGTGGGGTCGGCTACATGGATCATACGACGCCATTCATTCGTTGATCCATGTTCATAAGATTCGACAGGGTTTTACGCTGGCTGTCGGGGCCTAACACAACCCTCCTCCTTTATCCGGGCTTGGGACCGGCTATAAAACATAGGCGGATTTACATATATATATATATTCATATGTGATACAAACGAGAGGGCTGAAATATATCTTTCTTTCATTTTGGCATGCCTCAGAATTTTGGCAATCACACCTGATTACTTTCATGTAATCTTTATGCACAAGCAGTTTGTTTCTTTATCCCATGCACTTTTGATGGGCCTTGGTTGTTCTTTCATGCATATATCCTCGAGCGTGATTAATTGTCTGGTTAGGTATAGAACCATGTCAAATTGAGTTTCTTATCTTTCATGCTTAAGCAAGGAAAACCCAGGAAAAATAATAGAAAATCCAAGTGCGTCCCACAATTTTGCTTTCAGACAGCTGTGGCTGACTTATCCCAAGGAAAGGCATCCCTAAAGAAGGATGACAGTATCACTTACATGGACACCAAATCGAAATCTTGTGTTGTTTTGACTTTGACATGTCCTGGTCAGCACTATTTGCATGCTTCTGGCTCATCATCGAAGAAAGATAAATGTTTTCGATTGGTTGAGCACAATGTAGGGAGTGGGTGGAAGCTTTTCCTCACCTTACCTTGCTTTGTCTTTCCACATCTCATCATTGTTTTTCTCTAATATCAGATGGGGCCATTAACATTAATGAAACTTTGGATGACTACCATCTTACCAGTCGTCCTTTCTTGTATAAAAAAAAAATCAGATGGGGCCCAACACAAAACAAGCTCACTATATCATTTTGATCGGGAAAATGATGACTAATCATCATGCTGATCATCATATTCTATGACATGAACCTAAAGCTAAACCAGCCTGATGGACATTCAAATCCTTGACTGCTATGTTACTTCATAGATAAATGCTTCTCTCCTTTGACCTGATTTGAGAAGACCAGCATTTTAAGCTTAACAAATGCCATCTTTCTTTACTTTTCAATTATACGCAAATGTATTGTTGATTTTGTAATCGAGTACTTTTACTTGGATAGGTTTACACATGATTATTTCTCTCGTAGAACTGGAATGAGTACTTGATTACACATGCCTACCCCCTTCTTTTGTTTATTTATACTCATAGATGATTAGCTTCTTCTGGTCATCCTATTATCTTTAATAATATCTTGGATGAATATTACCTTTCTAGAAGTTGTTTTCTCTAGTTTGCGGTTTTTTGAATAAGATGAGACCGGGCATTCTTTTGATGAGTTGCTAATATGAACTTTATCCTTTTTCATACTATTGTAATCCATTACTTGTTAAGTTAAAGAGATGTTGGTGAATATATTGAAGTTTCTACCTGTACACATTTTGTTGAATGAAAAAATGAAATAAAAACTGAATTGTGAATAAATCACAGTTATGTTGATAACTCATAAGTTATGTCTTGTTGCAATAAACAATCTTTCTTGAATTATAATGACGCCATGCTGGAGTTTTGTTGTTACTCAAATGGACCATTTCTTGGTAGATAAGATCTTCTCTATTGTTTGTCTAGACTGGGTTTTCATTTAATTTCTAACTGCATAAAGGCAATTATATGCAAGAGAATAATTTATTCTTTCTCTTTGATTGGTTGTAAAGTTTAATTATTTATTCTCATGTCTTTAGTTGATTCCAAGTTCTGGAAGTTGGGGATTGTTGACAGATGGGATGGTTAGCTTATCTTAAGGAGATATCTTTTTTTTTTTTTGAAAAATTGAGTGGCGATCTGTTGATTGGCTGCTATGGACGAGGTGATTTCTTTTTCACATGAGTAGAGATGAAAAAGAGATTTGTGACAATTATCTCATCCTGCTCATATGGAGATTTGGCCTGTGGTTAGATCTTCCTGCAAGTAGGGAACACAAAACAAAGGACTGAATAGAAAGAAAAACACGAGTGTACATGCAACGATGGAGGAGAGCGTGACAAAGGGAGTAGGAATCCTGCTGTGGAGAATTGGCATGTGGTCAGATCTTCCTGCAGGAAGATAATGTAAAACACATGGCCAATGGGAAAGAAAGGCACGCGTGAACATGTGACGAGGGAGGAGAGGAAGAGAAAGGGATTTGGAGGTCGCCATGGATTCTGTATATCAACATGGGAAATATGCAAGATGCAGTTCAGAGTGAACTTGGGGAGAAATCAGGTAGGGAGATAACAGATGAAGGTGAGCAATGGAAGTTTTGGAGTCATCACGATGATGGGGAGACGGCTCGATAGAATTGATCATGAGAGCATTTTATAGATTGGAGTGACTAAGGAATGGACAATGCTAGAATTTTTTACGGAGAAGATGAACCACAAATGTTTAATCATTTCTTTTCAAAATGTGAGGCTCAGCTGGAGAGCCAATTGACACCCTGAGGACCAGATTCTTCTCACAGATTTGTAGCTTTAGAGGCAAGGGTTGCAAACCTTGTAGGACAGGTTGTCTGCCGGTCTAATTCAGCCTGCGGCTTGGGTGTTCCAACCTTTGTAGCACTAATTGTGTCCTCTTGGTGAGATGGATCAACAAAATCATGAGATTTGGAGATGGCCAATGGTGCTTATGCTTTTTCGCATGCTATGACACGGATCTCTCATGGAACTCTGATACAAATTGAAAATACAAATACATATATGACTGAAAATAAAAATAGGATAACTATTATTAGTAGTAAAAGTGCAAGAATCTTAAACACAATTACTACTAATAACTTGTCAATTCAAGATGACAAATCTTTATAAGTCCGTATGGAGTGGACCAAACTCCAATTACCTAATTGATGATGGGATTGTCATGTTTAATTTCTGCTTTAATCCTGTAACCTCACTTAAACATTAATGAAACTCTGGATGACTACCATCTTGCTAGTCGTCCTTTCCCGTTTCAAAAAAAAAAAAAAATTCAAAAGGCTTCCCTAAATCTAAAACTCATGCATGTATTTATAACATGCAAATACGAATATAACTAACTACCCACTACTTTCTTAACTAACTACTAACTCATACAACTTCTAACTACCCATTACTTAAATAATCAGCCACTAACTAATACAAATTGGTATCTTATCAGTACACCCCTCCTAAATTTTCGCCTTGTCCTCAAGGCGGAGAAAAGAAATGAAGCCTCCAGACTTGATTAACTCCAACATTGAGCCAAGAGAGAAAATTTTGGACCAATACGAACTTCCAGCTTTTCTTCTTATGAACTCAACTTTCCCTTGTAGTGTGTAAAGCCGATTTCTCCTGAATGAAGGATGCTTCTTTGTGCTTTGCTATTAGGATCTTTGAGGCTTTGATACCAATTGATACAAATTAAAAATACAACTACATAAAAAATAGGATATCTATTATTAGTAGTGAAAGTGCAAGAATCTTAAACACAATTACTACTAATAACTTGTCAATTCAAGATGACAAATCTCCATGAGTCCGTATGGAGTGGATCAAACTCCAATTACATAATTGGTAAACACACTTCAAAAGGCTTCCCTAAATATAAAACCCATGCATGTATTTATAACATGCAAATACAAATATAACTAACTATCCACTACTTTCTTAACTAACTACTAACTCATACAACTTCTAACTACCCACTACTTAATTAATCAGCAACTAACTAATACAAATTGGTATCTTATCAAACTCATCCGTGGATGTGGTATGTGGGACTTCCTCCTTTTGGCTGTGCCTCTCAAAGCTCATCCCTGCGTTGGTTTAAAAAAGAAAAAGCTCATCCCTGCGTGGCGACCGTTCATGTTTGCATTCCTCAGACCTAGGGCCGAGTTCTTCTAGCTTGATGCATGGTTACTAGTAGACACTCTGGCTGACTCTTCCCCCCATACTCATGTTCCTCTTGGATATTTGGACGCCATCTAGTGACCCGAAATGTAGTTCCTAGTTTCCTTGCATTTGATAAGGATTCTTAGATAGTGCATTCTGGAGCTATTAACATTGCATGATAGGATTTTGCAATGAGGTCTCTAGAGCTGATTGGTGGGTTTGGCTTTGTAGCCCATTCCCAACATGAGCATTATACCTCCAAATACTCCCATAGAGTCTTGCCCCAAGTACACTAAAAAATAGATTGCAGGCTCATTTGGAGGTTCCGTGCACCTTTTAAAGTCAAGAGTTTTGCTTGGTTTTTGAAAATAGGCAGGAGTCTCACTATAGTGAGATGGGCAACCAGCACAAAAACATCATGTGCTTTGTGTGGGTTTGAGGAGGATATCACCCACTTGTTCTTTGAGTACCCAATTGTCGTGGAGGTATGAGGTCAGATACATAGTATAGATGCTGACCTCTCCGCAGGTTTTTGGAGTTCTCTACAAGTGCTGAGCACTCAATGGTGGAGTTGACAATTTTTGGCGATCACCTGGTCTCTGGCTTCAATGCAACCACACTATTTTGGACTGGAGAGATGTTACATAGACAATATTGTAGATTATTTTTTTGAGGAGGGCTTGTGGTTGTCATCCATATATATATATATATATATATATATATATATATATATATATATGAAAGTCATGTACAAGTGTGTGCTCTCGCAAAGAGCGGCAAAACTGAAGTAGAGGAGATGTATATCAACTACCCAAAATCCCACTCTCAAAGAAAAAAAGGAGATGTGGTGTACAATATGCTCAATCTGACATCTCTTCCCCCCCAAAAATCATCCGATTACGCTGGATGGCTCAGTTACCGGCCAAAAAGGTCGCCAATGGTGCTCTCCAATCTGTCTCTGTCTAGCAAGACCACAAAGTGACTGCTAAAAGGTTTCAGATGTGGATGGGAAGACAATAGTTGTCTTCTCTCAGACGTTGCATGATAATGAACATGTGAAGAAAAGATGAGCAATGTCCTCCTCTGCCTCATCACATAGGATGCAGGACGTGTCCGCATTTTGTGCCCACCTCGCGCTGGACCTCCTGGTGAGAAGCTGCCCATGCCGCTTAAGCCAAACGAAGATTTTGACTTTCAGTGGGCACCCGGGATCGCCATATAAGTCCACAGTCTGTGCTGAACTCCTCTGACATAGTGGTGGCTGGAGAAAGAGAACTGGGCGGAGGGGGGCTGTCCTCTGATGGAGTGCCAGGAGCTCTGTGATGCCCTGATCTGAGAGAGGTGAGCTGAAGAGGGGTGTCCATGATCCAGAGCCTGGACTGCCAACCTTGGAACATGTCTTTGCCACTGTCGCGCGTGCTCAGATGGTCCGCCAAGGCCCTTAGCCGGGGAAGGCAACTGCCAGCGAGCCCCCGAGAGCCCAGTCGTGCCACCAGAATGAAAAGTCAACCTCGGAGTGCAGTGATGTAACCATGAGAGGGCGAACCGAGGGACAAGTGCCATCATTCCCTGCCAAAAGGATGACGCTCCAGGGGCCAGGACAGTCCTAGCCAATGTTGTCAAACACGTAAAATGGACACGACGCGGAGGGCCGGGTAACACGACACGGCCGATTACCAGATTATTTTTTTAATATATTAATTATTTTTTCAATATTTAACATCTGGATCACTCTTATTCTCTGAGGCATTTTTCTGAAGTACTCTTGTCTTGTAGTTGTAGATGTTCCAACACTTCCACCTTCAGGGGCAGCACTTGTGTTTCCAACTCCTGAATCCGAACCAGATGCCATTTTTGTTTACCTAAATCTGTGACTGTAACACCAACACATTTGTAACATTCTATTATCTATAGTCTAAACATACAATACAAGCATACAATAACCAAAACATAATTGAAACCTAACTAAACATGCACTTATATAATCCTAATTTCTAACTTAAGTTTTAAACACGGAAAAACTCGACCGGCCTCCCTGCTGCATTGGCCGAGCAGGGAGACCTTGGCGCTCCCTGTTCGTGAGCAGGGAGACCTCGAGAGATGCTGAGGGCTCCCTGCTCGTGAGCAGGGAAGCACCGAGAGGCGCCAGGTCTCCATTGCTCGCACGAGGAGGGAGGGAGACAACAGCGCGACCTCATACGCCGAGGGCTCCCTGCTCGTGAGCAGGGACACCGAGAGGCGCCAGGTCTCCATTGCTCGCGCGAGGAGGGAGGGAGACAACAGCGCGACCTCAGTGCACAGATGAGCAGGAGGAGACCGACGACACAACAAAATGATGCCAGAAAAAGAATGGGTGCGACAGAAAAAGAATGGCAACAACGAGAGAGAGAGAGTGAGGGAGGGAGGAGAAGGGGAGTACTGGCGATTCACGGCGAGCGGCAGCAATGCCAGGCGACAGGCGGCAGCAGCGCAGAGCGGTAGATGGCTGGAAAACACGGCGGCAAGCGGTTGCAACACACAACGACAGGTGGCAACAATCGGTGTCAGGCGGCAGCAAGCCACAGCAGCAGGTGGAGGTAACTAGGGCATCGTTGTTTTTTTTCTTCCTTATTGGCTTTGCGTGAGCCACTAACTCGGCGTCAAAAGAAAGGTGGGGTCGTTGGACGTGAGCGTGTCCAGCGATCCCATGATCCAGCACGCGATTCTATCGCATGCTGGAAAAAAAAATCTAGAGAAGGATCGGGCAAGTTTTTTAAATGTAGGATCGTAGAATCATACGTTTTTACGTGTTGGGACGCGATTTTGGCAACATTTTCGGCTCGATGTGCGGCTGAGCTATACACTCCGATCAGCACTATGCAGATCACCTACCTTGGCCTCTCCCTCTTCGATCACCATATCAGCTCTCGAGGATGGACTCCCGTCATCGAGCGCATGGATCACAAACTACATGTCTGGAGTTGGAGTTCGCGACTATTTATGGGGCCCGACGACAACCTATGGAGGGAGGTGTTCTTCACATGCTATGGCCGTGACCTTTCATGGGACTCTAGGCCCACCATACCCCGTGGTGCTTCATCATTTTGGAGAGGTGTGGCGGCCCTCTTCCCGCGTGTGCGGCCTTTCATGACCCATCACTCGGCTCCGGGGCGGCTTTCTCTTTTTGGCGGCACGACTGGCTCCCAAGGGGTCCACTTGCTGATTCCTTCCCTCGGTTATTGGCTCTAGCGGCACACTCGGATGTGTCTGTGGCTGAGTGCTGGTCTGAGATGGGCGGCCCAGGGAGCGGCTCCTGGATTCCCTTTTCAGGTCTCCTCTCTCCGATCAGCGGTATTCCAACTTACTGGCACTCCACCAGAGGATTGCCCCTTTCCGTCCACACTCGTCCCGGACGGATGGCTAGGTATGGGTATCGGATTCTTTCTCGGCGCGCAGTCTCTATCTTCACTTTCTCTCGGCCACCACGGACTCAGCAGACTTTAGAGCGGACTGCAGACTCATTTGGCGTTCTCGTTTGCCGCTGAAAGTCAAGATCTTTGCTTGGCTTCTACGGCGTGAGCGGATCCTCTCTAGAGTCTATAGGGCGCGGTGGGCGCCGCATGCGGATACCTCCTGTGTTATGTGTGGGGAGGCGGAGGAGGATCTCACGCATCTTTTCTTCAGCTGCCGGGTGTCCCGCGAGATATGGTCTCGAATGAGCATTACAGGTGGCATTCCCCCAGTGGCGGCAGACTTTTGGCAGGGCATGAGGAGGCTTGGCAGATAGGGATCCGATTGGAGACTTCCTGTGGCGACTTATCTGGTCGGTGCCTAGGCCATCTGGCTCCAGCGCAACTGTGTCATTTTTTGTGGGGAGATATGTCAGGCGGACAATATTGTACATCACATGTGTCATCTTCTACGGAGTGGGGTTTTGGTTAGCATATTTTTGCCGCTCTCCACTGGAGAGCATTTCACTTGTATATGATGTTTCTTTTTGGTGATATATAATATACATGGATGACACCTAACTGGTGGTCATCCTTTCTCTTCTAAAAAAAAAATATCCCGTGGAGGTTGGATTATTCTACTTCACTCTGCCCTCTCGGGGCCCGACGGTTCTTTTGCTTCCGATTCAGGTCCTCAAACATTTGGACTCCCTAAGGTGCAGAGTTTTTTTGGCAGGGATGCAGTTCAGACTGGCGCGACAGCCTATGGCGCAAGGTTTTCTTTCCCTGATATGGGGGCGAACTCTCCTCGGAAGCTTGGAGTAGATCGCATGAATGAAGTGTTGCATCACTACCATTTTGTTATCAGTGTTGGTCAATGGGGCGAGATCGGGAGATTAGGTGCGCCAGGGCTGCCCCTTAGGCCCCATACTGTTTGTTCTGGCAGCGGATGGTTCACGTCCTACGAGACTGGACTTTTCAGCGGCTTTGTCGGGACCCTTGTTCCCCTCTTGCAATATGCGGGCGACACGATTTTCTTTGTCAAGGGCTGAGCAGGAGGCTAAGTGGCCGTCCGTCCTTGTTGAACTGTTCGACACAACCACGAGACTCTAGATCAACTATGCCAAGTCAACTTTCATCCCTTTTGGCATGGTTCCTAAGGAGCCGGCTCACAATGTTGTCAAACTCGTAAATCGGAGCCGACACCAAAAGGTTAGGTAAACATGTAAAACGTGGGATCGTAACACGGAACGTCCGACTCTACCGAAATCATATTTTATATTAAATATTTTGTATTAAATTAATTCTGCTTAGAACCTAATTTACTTATAAACTAATAATTCAATATGATTCAGAAAATCTAATAATAATCAATTATTTAATCATCTATGATTTAATTAGTTATAAAATTAACAAATTAGCAATACATTACAAGAAAAATTAGAAAACCAAAAAGAAACATGGAAAGAATATTAACCAAAACATAAAAAAGGACCACATCCTCTTTCTTATGCCCTCTGCTGATTGAGAGGACTGAGTCTTTTGCAAACCCAAAAAACAAAAGACTGTACCGAGCTGGTCACAAACCCCAAAAAAGAAAAGAAAACTGGAAACCAAAAGAATAAAACTGTAGGATTGTACATTTTCCTTCCACAGTGATATATATATATATATATATATATATAACTCCGCCTATGTTTTATAGCCGGTCCCAAGCCCGGATAAAGGAGGAGGGTTGTGTTAGGCCCCGACAGCCAGCGTAAAACCCTATCGAATCTCATGAACATGGATCATGATCCATGTAGCCGACCCCACCTAGTGGGATAAGGCTTTGTTGTTGTTGTTGTATATATATATATATATATATATATATATACGGATGGCACCCTAACTTGGTGCTCATCCTTTCCCCCCTCTCACAAAAAAAAAACTGTAGGAGTAAATAGCAGAAGTCATTTTTCTGTGTTGTCCTCCCTGCTCAAGCAGAGCCTCTGCTCGAACGCGGTGGTTCTCCTTGTGAGCAGAAGAGGAGAGAGAGGGAAGATGTAGAGAGGAGGGAGGAGTGGGAGAAGAGAGAGAGAGGGAATATGGAGAGAGGAGCGAGAGAGGGGCGAACAAAAGCTGGCGCTGGTGAGCAGTGGCATGCCTCGAATAGTAAACAACAACAACTGCAAGCAGCAGCAATGGTGAACAACAGCAACTGCGAGCAGCAGCAGTGGGGCGAACAGCAGTAACGGTAGCGAACAGCAGCGGTAGCGAGCAGCAGCAATGTTGAACGGTTTGGATTTGGGGCTTGAGTAATTGATTAGGGCATAGCGTGAATCACAAACTCAGGTAACAAAAAAATGTTTTGGGTGGACTTGGCTGGATGCTGTGTCCACCGATTTTATGAGCCAGCACGTGATTTTATCGTGTGCTGGTTGAGAACGATTTTCTTTCCAGTTGACTTGTATTCCTTGGATGACATCGTAAACTCGTCCGATTCCGCGAGTTAACTCGTGATTTTGACAACGTTGATCTTGGTCTCTGGGAAGCCTCTAACATGTAATGAATGTCACCATGAGACGGTGCCATAAGCTTTGAAAAAATCGACCTTCCATAGGAAGGCCAAATGGAGAGTTGGTGTAACTGTTGGTGATGGCCCGACCCTAAGTGAAAGCTGACTGTGCGGGATGGATAGGTTCTGAAGCCGATTTGCCAATACTCAAGCCACCAAAAGTTAGATGGAGTTGGATAAGGCAATCGACCTAAAGTTTTCCACACACTCTGCTAGGGTGCGCTTCGGTAGAGGTAGACTATATCTCTTTTTTGTTTGAGTGGGAGGTTGGACAGCATCTTCTTGTGGGTATCTGACTTCAATGACGTGTCTTGATGTTGTTTTTCATGCATACTTGTAAATTTCATATGATTTCCTGGCTTTACTATTAATTGGATGACTACCCAAGCTTGGTAGTCATCCTTTCCTTTTTCAAAATATATAAATAAATAATGCCACACTTCTCCTCGAGAGGGAAGATGCCATATTGTATAAGTTATCAATCCAATAAACTAGGGGACAACATTCATTTGATCATTAAAACTCTCATACCCATAGGGTGCATGGGATTCAAATTTTCAATACCCAGAGTGAGCCAGAAAACTAATAATTTCTTACTTTTCTTAGGGTTAAATGAACAACTACCAAAACTTGTAGTCATCCCATTTTTGCATCACTATCTTGTGCAATATAAAATGACTATGACGCTCCTTTTGTATCAGAGTGTTGGCTCTGGGGCTCAAACTGAACTTTCCTTTGTCTCATGGAATCCAAAGTTCCAAAATATAATTGCATCAACGTCATATAACGGGATAACAGGTGTGTATGCTATCTTTTATTTGTCACACTATTTGCTTATACTTTATTTAGGCATAGTGAATTGGTAATACTGTGTCCTTATCATCCTAATTCCACTGTCTCCAGTTGTTTGGGATTTAAAGAGCCAGAAACAAGTTACAAGGTAAGTAATTCAGTGATAGATTTTCCCTCTCAAGAAAAAGGAAAAATCACTCATAGATTTTATTATATAACGATAACTTTTATCTTTCTTGTAAGATATGAAGGGTTGAAGGTTTTGATTGATTAACTAGTGTTTTCTTCCAACAGTTTCTCCGATTCAACTAGACGAAGGTGCTCTGTTCTGCAATGGAACCCAGAAAACTCTACACAGATAATTATTGCGTCAGATGATGACAACTCTCCTTCTCTAAGAGTAATCTTCTATATATATTTTGATTTTGAAATTTTGATCTTTGTGGGAATCATTTGATTAAATGTCCAACGCTTGTACTTTGTCTACGTCAATTTGATGGAACGTTTTTTAGGTTTTTCCTATGCTCTGACATTTGCTTTATTTTGAAATGCTGTTGGTTTGGAGTCGGACATAGCAATCTAATCTAACTTTCATTCACTCTCTTTCCTTAGTGTCTGGTAATAGAAACATATTGGATATGCTCGTCAAGAAAAGAACAACAAACAAGAAACTTATTTGATACCTGTGTATATTTGATTATTCGTCCTATTTTCACAGCTTTGGGACGTGAGGAAAGCAATTCAGCCATTAAGAGAGTTTGTGGGACATACACAAGGTTCTCTTATACATTTACATAGCTTGTTGTGCTTTCTGAAATTTGTTCTGTATCAAATTTTCTGTTATTTATATTATATTTATTCAGCTAAATGTTAATTTTTTTCCTCATGGCTTCTTCCTTCATGATATGTGTAGTATTTTGTTTTAATTTTTATTTTGCAATCTTCTGGTGCCCATGTTCTAGGTTTCACACCTATATTTGAATTTCATGGTAGTCATCATTCTGATGAATATACTGAACTTTTTTAAAAATATGTGAAGGCTAGTTACTGGTTTTGTTGTTTTGCTTTTTCTTTGAATGAAACACATAACTTATGTCTTCTTTACCTTGCAAAGAAGGAAAGAGAAGCTTATGTCTTCTTTATTTGATCTAATTTATATGCAACATCTACTTTTGATGCTCCAGCTTGTGTTTCTTTGGCCCATGTCGGAGATCTTGTTTCCCATGCATTAACACTGACAACCAATCCCTTGATTTTTATTTCATTGGACTTTTGTATGCTTTCATCAGCTATTTGGAAAATCACTCGAAGAATGAAAAGTTCTCTCCATTAAGTTTCCTTTGTTGACCAGGTGTGATTGCTATGTCATGGTGTCCTTACGATAGCTCATATTTGCTTACTTGCGCGAAAGACAACAGAACAATTTGTTGGGATACAGGAAGTGGACAGGTTAGGAAGCAGTATGATGTTCAAATAAAACACGCAATAGCCATTTTCAAACAACAAATTCAGTTTATGTGCACTTCCTAACTTAGTTATTGTATGGTTATTCTACTTCTATGGTCTTACAGATAGTTTGTGAATTACCAGCTAGCACCAGCTGGAATTTTGATGTTCATTGGTATCTGAAAGTTCCTGGAGTTATATCAGCATCTTCATTTGATGTCAAAGTTGGGATATACAACATAGAGGTTAGTGCACCTGCATGCAGTAATTGTATTCAGATGTCTGTTTCACTCAGGTCTTGTATATGCATATTGTGTGGCTAAATTTCCATTCCAATTGCTATATATATATTTTATATTTATATTCGCATTTTTCGTGAGAGTGATAAGATGTTACACTTCCATTTCCTTAAAAAAGGGAAGTGTTTTTCTTGTCATTCCATGAGATTTCTATGTTAGCAGTAACTATTTTGGTAAATATGCTTTTTGTGAGAGCAACTTTTTTGGTAATTGTGCTTTTGTTTTGCAAGAATGATCTTAACTCTCCTAAAAAAAGAATGATCTTATCTTCTTTCGTACTTCACATGACAAGTAAATATTTTCATTTAATTTTTGAATTGAGAGTTGGTATTTAATTTTTTGTTGCCTCGTGCTCCCACACTTCTTATTCAATACACAATTATATATCTCATCCATAAGTTTAACATTCATGGATGGTGACCCTCCGGTCATCCTTTTCTTCATTAGTCCGCTATATCAGAGATTGGGAGGCGGATGTGGTGCTCCTTTCACCCAATTGATTTGGAGACAAATTGATGGCTCTCACATTTCAGAGTTTCTCTCTCAGCGCTGTTGGCGTATGATTGGCTGGTGGGCAGATCAGTTCACCTTGGTGGATTCTTGGATGATTGTTCATATATCTATTGTCCTGTGTCTATGGCCCATGTTCATCATCTCTTCGGACCACCGTGTGGGAGGAACTCTAGGTTGTTCGGACACACCTTCCGTATGCTGGGGGTCACTTCAATGTCACGCTTGACATGGAGGATAGACCCATCAACCGTCAGCGGCCGAGGAGTTCAGAGACTTCATTGATACTCAGAAGTTTGTGGATTTCCCTGCCACCAATTGCTGATTACACCCACTGCGAGATCGAGGCTTGACAAGTTTCTGGGATAGTCGAGTTAGCTGAGGCTCATCACTTGGCCGATGTTCATGTGCTAGACAGACCATTCTCGGATCACACACCATTTATGTGGCAGTTCAACGACGGTCAGCCTCAACACTCCTTATTCAAATTTGAGCGATCTTGGCTCTTGGAGGTTGGCTTCCCACTGGTGGTTATTGACCATTGGCGCGGTCTTTCCTCCAAACTTTTTGGAGACAGGTCCGGGAGGATAGGAGAGGCGCAGGACATAGGCACTTGGAATCATCACACAGATGGATCGGACGGAGGACCTCCTCCACCTCACGGAGGCAGAGCTATCAAATTGTAGGTGGGCTCAGTAGATCATTCAACTCGAGGACATGAAGGTGGAAATCTAGTGCCGGCAGCTCTCTCGACAGACTTGGCTTCGGGAGGGCGATGCCGATACTCGAATTTAACACTTGTATGCGAGCTCGCGCAGGAGGACGAACAAGATTGACCGACTGGAGGTTCATGGGAAGCAATAGGATTGTCAGCCTCCGGGTTCAAGGAACCAACTTGAGGGTGATGCTAACACTCGGTTTTAACACTTGTATGCGAGCTCGCGCAGGAGGACGAATAGGATTGACCGACTGGAGGGGAACCAACAGGATTGTCATTCATCAGTCCATTAGGGCAGCTATTGCTTTTTATTATCGGGAGTTCTACAGGCAGCAGCCTCCGGGTTCTTGGTCCCCCGGAGACATCCCCACTCTTACAGATGCTTAGTCTTCTTTATTATCACCCACCATCACTTAGGATGAGAGTGCTCGAGGACCTCAGTGTTGATGCGTCACCAGGGCCAGACAGTTTCCCACTCTTTTTCTACAGACTTCTGGCCTACTCTTCGCAGGGATGTGATGGATGTCATTTAGGAGTTTGCCGTCGGAACCAGAAACGCCTCAACCAATTCTTGCTCTTCATTGCTGCCCAAGCGCATGCCAATGGAGCGTATAGTCATATCTAACGCCATCTATCAAGCATAGTTAGCTTTCATTTAGGGCTGTGGCATCACCAGCTACACCATTTCCATAGAGATCTTTGCACATTGGAGGGGGACCGACACCCTGCCTTCTTATGGAAGGTAGATTTTTCCAAGGCTTATGACACTGTCTTGTCATTACTTTGGCACTCATTACAAGTTAAAGGCTTCCCAAATACCTGGATCACTTGGATGAAGTGTTGTATCACCACTGCGTCATTCTCTATCTTGGTCAATGGGGCGTTTGCTGGTGGCGGTGCAGCCTCAAAGAGGGGTTCGACAAGGCTGCCTACTCGCCCCTATGCGCTTCGTGTTGGCTGTTTCCTTAGCCAGGTGCAACAGTGGTTTTACCGACAACCTTGTTCCCATTTTGCAATATGCATGTCTTCTTCATCGAGGGCTATGTTAAGGAGGCCAAATGTGTGGCTATATTGGTGGAGCTTTTTGGTGTATGGTGTAGCATTAGGTCTCCAGATCAACCATGGCAAATTTTCATTCGTCCCTTTTGGCATAGTCCTCCCTGAGGTTGCTGATCGATGTGCGGTGGAGCTCAATAGTCCGCTTGGTACCTTACCGATTACTTATTTGGGTCTTCCACTTTCCGGCCGAGACATTGGTTCTCGAGGATGGACTCTGTCAGCGACTAGAACACAGGCTTCATGAGTGGACCTCGAGATTGTTATCACGGGGCAGCTGGTTTCTTCTCCTCCGATTGTTATCATGGGGCCAGCCAACAACTTATGGAGGATGGAGGACTTGTCATGGGAGTCCAGACTTGTTCTACCTAGAGGGGCTTCATATTTTTGGGGGATGTGGTGACTATTCTCCCGCGTGTCACGCCCTTACGCTTCGGATACGAAACACCAGACGTGCGGCACGACGAACCCTGCTCGGTCGCCGATCAGCCCTCGTTTGGACGTGCCTTGGACCCGGCCGTACACGCCCCAGATGCACAATGAAACACCCGCCCAGGAAGAAGAGAGGGAGGCTAAGAGTTTAGAGGAAAACTAGAGAATATTATTGAGCAATCTCAGATTGTCCAGGATGGTCTTACAAGCCTTGATTACATGTCCTTTTATAGTGCCCAAGAGAAACAACTCCTAGTTTAAGTTAAGGACCTAATCCTATTAGGCATGCAAGCCCTTCTCTAGAAAAACCTCCTTGGAGTAGGAGTAGAAATCCAGCATCTTGAAGTCCCTGAAGAATTCGGCCCCTTCAAAGTCCATCTTGAAGACAAACTGGCCAGGCCGCCCTCCTGGCGCCCTGCCATGTCCGGGGCGCGCCCCGGGTGTGCCCGCCGGGACAAGTCCTAGTCCTACTAGGACTAGGACTATTTTCCTGTGGCCTCTCCCCATCTTCAGTTCTCCTATGATTAGGACTTCATCTCCAAGTGACTCTCGATCCAGAAGGAAGCTCCGTCCGCGCCCAAGTCCTACTCGACCTAGGAGAGGTCCGAATTCCTATTCCTACTAGGAGTAGGAATCCTTCCGATCCTACACTTCTCCATGCGCTCGTCCTCCTACTCACGATAGGAGTCCAAGTCTTCATCTCCAGAAGTTCCTCCCTCCTCGTCGGACCTTCGGAGTGTTGGACGACTCCTATTCCTACTAGGAGTAGGAATCGCCCCGGCCACGCCCGCCTCCTCGCGCGCATGGCCACGCCCGCTCGGGGCGCGCCCTTCAGTGGGCAGGAGTGACATCCTCCCCCACCGAAGTTGTTGCCGTCCCCGGCAACTCCGGTGCGCCTCTTGAACTTGTCGGTGTGCTCATGTCGTTCACCAATCCTCGTGTCTCCACTTCACGCCTAGAGTCTTCTGCATCCCCGTAGAATCTCTTAAGCATGTTCACGTGGAACACTGAATGGATCTGTCGCAGTTCTTTGGGAAGATCCACCTTGTAGATTTCCAGAAGATGGTTGGCCCGTTCACCAATCTACGAAAATTGTGCAACGTCCAAGAGCTTGGCCCAATCCTCCTGATTGGCTGCAACAAAGTGCCTTAGGTAGATTTCCAGAAGATGGTTGGCCCGCTCCGTTTGGCCATCCGTCTGGGGGTGGAAAGCCGTCGAGAAGCGCAGCTCCGTCCCAGGAGCCGGAAGAGCTCCCTCCAGAAGTGCCCCGTGAATCTCGGATCACGGTCACTGACGATGATCTCAGGTACGCCCCAGTATTTTACTACATGCTTGACAAACAAGCGGGCGACCTCTTCCGCCGAGCAATGCTTTGGAGCCGGGATGAAAGTTCCATACTTTGAAAACTTGTCGATCACCACCATGATCGATCCCGCTCCCTCAGATTTAGGCAAGGCTGAGATGAAGTTCATAGTCATCATCTGCCATGGACACTCCGGTACGGGCAAGGGTTCCAGCAACCTTGCCGGCTTCTTCTGCTCAAGTTTGTCCCGCTGACACTTGAGACATGTCCTCACATATGTCTCGACATCCTTTGTCATCTGAGGCCAGAAGTAGGAGTCCTCAACCAACGCCAAGGTACGAGCCGCTCCCGGGTGGCCCGCCCACTTCGAGTCATGACAGTCCTTCAATATCGACCATCGAAGACCTTCCCATCGTGGCACGTACAACCGACGTCCCACTGTGAACAACAGCCTATCTTCTGTCCAGAATCGTCGTGACTTGCCCTCCTCGACAAGTCGAAGCATCTCCAGAGCCTTAGGATCCTGCTTTAATCCCTCCCGGATGTGATCCTTGAAGTCCATGTGGATGACGCTTATCGTCGCAAGCTGCACCTTGCGACTTAGGGCATCGGCCACCACGTTGGTCCGCCCCGTCTTGTATTCCAAGACGTAATCGAACTCCGCCAAGAAGTCCTGCCATCGTGCCTGCTTCGGGCTCAGCTTCTTCTGATTCTGAAAATAAGATGCTGCTACGTTGTCCGTCTTCACAACGAATGCGCTCCCAAGAAGATAATGCCTCCACGTGCGCAAGTAGTGCACCACCGCGGTCATCTCCTTATCATGGACCGGATATCGTTGCTCGGCCTCGTTGAGCTTTCGGCTCTCGAAGGCCACAGGGTGTCCTTCCTGCATGAGGACACCACCCAATGTGAAGTCGGAAGCGTCCGTTTGCACCTCAAACGGCTTCTCGTAGTCGGGTAGACGCAAGCACGGCTCCTCCGCCACTGCGTTCTTCAGGCCTTCAAATGCCTCCGCGCATTTCTCTGACCATACCCACTTCGCGTTCTTCTTCAGAAGGTCGGTGAGGGGCGCAGTCCGTCGCGAGTATCCCTCGATGAACCTTCTGCAGTAGTTGGCGAGTCCCAAGAACGATCGCATCTCCGGAACGTTCGTTGGCGGCTCCCAGTCGAGAATAGCTTGGACCTTCCCCTTGTCCATGCTGATCTTCCCGGCTTTAATATGGTGCCCAAGGAACATCACTTCCGGTTGGGCGAACGAGCATTCCCCGAGCTCGTTCTCTCGCAGCAGCTTGAACACCTCCCGGGATGCTCCACGTGCTCTGCGAGCTTCTCCGAGCATGCCACTATGTCGTCCAAGTACACCACGCACTTGTCCCATAGTGGGTGAAAGATCTTGTTCATCCTTGATCCATCCTGCTTCCTCTGAAGTAGGACCGGCGCCCCACCGGGTGCCTTCGAGGATCCCATGAACCCAGCTTTCAGCAACTCATTCAGCTGTTTCCGAAGCTCCTCCAGCTCCGGAGGTGCCATGCGATACGGCCCCATAGCCGGAGGCTTCGCACCTGGCACCAGGTCGATGGCGTGATCGATATATCGGCGAGGAGGAAGTCTGCTCGGCAGCTCTGGCGGCATTACATCCTTGTACTGCTCCAGAAGCCTTTCCACTTCCTCTGGGATGCCTTGAACCTTGAGCCCGGTCTCGTTGAGTTTCAAGAGAGCCAAGTAGGTGACCTCCTTCCGACGTATGCCCTTATTCGCCGAAAGCATCTTGGACTTCACGCTGGCCCTCGTCGTGGCAACTTCATGCGAAGCTTCCTGAGATAGAAAACGAATCCCCTCCTGGGAAAGTCTCACCTCACGGAACGCATTCATGAACTCCATGCCCAGGACGAACCGATGGTTGTCCATGTTGACTATCGTCATGGTGATCGCTTCTTCCCACTCCCCCACCTTCGCGTGGATATCCTTGGCCGTACCAAGGATTGGCTGGGAAGCCGCGTTCACGGTCTTGATCAGGCCTGGCTCCTTGACATACCGTATGCCAAGTCGTGCCGCTTCCTTTGAATCCATGAAGTTGTGCGTGGCTCCAGTATCAACCAGAGCGGCCGAAGTGTGGCCATTCACTGCGACCTCCATGAACATCAGGCCCTTCGCGGTCTTCTTCACTTCCTTCGTCGGGAGCGTTGCGGCAGCAGTCGTCAGCGCCATTATAGGCCCCATGTGTGCAGCGCCTTGCTCGGTGTCCACGGTAGATGCCATGGTCGAGAGCCCCTTCTTCGTGTCGCACTCCCTCGCGTAGTGCGGCCCTCCAAAGAGGAAGCATCTAACCGTCTTCTTGGCATCTCTCTTCGATGTCGTCGCCTTCTTCTCTTGCTTATCGTTCTTCTTGCCACCTGCTCGGGCTTCGTCCTTCTTGGACTTGCCCTGTTCCTTAGCACCCGCGCCAGGATCCCGGTTTGCTGAAAACTCCACCAAAGCTTCAACAGCGACCAATGCTCCGTTCATGGTCGTTATCCTCTGACGTCTCAACTCCTGAGCCGCTCATGGTTTCAACCCCCGCAGGAAGAACAACCATGTCGAATCCTCCATGCTCCTGGGCATCTCCAACATAAGCGGTTGGAACTTTTCGATATATTCCTTCACGGAACCCGTTTGCTTGAGAGAAGTCAGCTTGTTCATAGCCACTTCTTGTGCATTGCCGAGGTAGAATTGCTTCTTCAATTCCACCTTGAAGTCTGCCCAAGACTCTATCGGAGTCTCGTCTGCTTCCTCCATCCGACGCCACCACAAGAGCGCACCATCCACTAGGTAGCGCACGGCCATGTCGATCTGGTCCTTCTCAACCCTTTTCAAGACACCAAAGAAAATCGTCGATGGTCATCGCCTCCCGCGCACCATCATATTTCTTCGGTTCCGGTCCCAAGAACTTGGGCACCGGGGTCTTCGATCGCAGTCCTCCTGCATCGAAGAGAAGACATTTGAGCAACAACAAATTTGTCTTCATGGCCGCCTTCCACCTTGCATCCATAGCCTCCTCTATGGTTGCAACGCGGCTGGATAGCTCCTGGTGTAAGGCTACTCCTTGCTCCAGTGCCAAGTTGTGTTCTCCTGCCGCGGCTTCCAAGATACGGACCGCCTCGTCCGTTTCCTCAAGACTTCGTTCCAGTGCCTCCATATTCTTCTCAATATGGTTGTCGGGATCTCTGGACTTTGCTCGCGTATTCTTTTTCTTTTCCCCACCGTCCGCACCTTGGACTCGACCCCGGGTCGTGTCCTCAGCTTGCATCGAACGGCATTTGCTCGAAGCACCTTCTTCTCCTGACGTAGTCGGAACCTAAGCTCTGATACCACGTTGTCACGCCCTTACGCTTCGGATACGAAACACCAGACGTGCGGCACGACGAACCCTGCTCGGTCGCCGATCAGCCCTCGTTTGGACGTGCCTTGGACCCCGGCCGTACACGCCCCGGATGCACAACGAAACACCCGCCCAAGAAGAAGAGAGGGAGGCTAAGAGTTTAGAGGAAAACTAGAGAATATTATTGAGCAATCTCAGATTGTCCAGGATGGTCTTACAAGCCTTGATTACATGTCCTTTTATAGTGCCCAAGAGAAACAACTCCTAGTCTAAGTTAAGGACCTAATCCTATTAGGCATGCAAGCCTTCTCTAGAAAAACCTCCTTGGAGTAGGAGTAGAAATCCAACATCTTGAAGTCCCTGAAGAATTCGGCCCCTTCAAAGTCCATCTTGAAGACAAACTGGCCAGGCCGCCCTCCTGGCGCCCTGCCATGTCCGGGGCGCGCCCCGGGTGTGCCCGCCGGGACAAGTCCTAGTCCTACTAGGACTAGGACTGTTTTTCTGTGGCCTCTCCCCATCTTCAGTCCTCCTATGATTAGGATTTCATCTCCAAGTGACCCTCGATCCAGAAGGAAGCTCCGTCCGCGCCCAAGTCCTACTCGACCTAGGAGAGGTCCGAATTCCTATTCCTACTAGGAGTAGGAATCCTTCCGATCCTGCGCTTCTCCACACGCTCGTCCTCCTACTCACGATAGGAGTCCAAGTCTTCATCTCCAGAAGCTCCTCCCTCCTCGTCGGACCTTCGGAGTGTTGGACGACTCCTATTCCTACTAGGAGTAGGAATCGCCCCGGCCACGCCCGCCTCCTCGCGCACATGGCCACGCCCGCTCGGGGCGCGCCCTTCAGTGGGCAGGAGTGACACGCGGGTGCATCCTTTTATGGTTTCCTCCCTTGTGTCACGCCCTTATTTTCCACCTAGAAGTAAGGGTGTGCGGCACTGAACTTCTCCTCAACGAGCCTGTCCAGTCAGCCTCCAAGAACGCGCTGCAGAGGGCACTCGTCCAGACTCCACAGAATTCATGCACATAAGAACAAGCATAAGAACACACAAGAACATAAAGGGGAAAAGCCTTTTTATTAATCCTCAGTTCTGGCCGCCCAGATGACAGACCCTTTGTTTACAAAATGGCTCTCAACAGCCTACCATGGTCTGTCCATCTGGCCGTCCCACACTCAAACACCCACTGCCCCTCTGCTGTGCACTACACTGCACTGCAGAGGACTGCCTTACACTTGCATTACACTACAGCACACTCACTGTATTACACTTCATACAAATGCCTACAGCACATGGGTATTTATACAAGAGGGAAGAGGTAACTACCAATCCAGCAACTACCAGCCCATTTGAATTCAAATGCTCCCTCCACAGCAGCCCACCCTCTGGTGTGCCACATCAGCAAAAACCCCTGGATGGCCTTCCCGCCATCTCCATGATCCTGGGACACTCCTGAATGCGTCCAAGCTTTCCCGCCAAGATGCCGAGTCGTTGGTAACCGCCGCTGCGTCCCAACTGCTCACCGCTGTCCCGAGATCTTCCTGCACGAAGATCTCCTTGATCAAGTAGCCTCCGCGCCATCCTGCATCAAGAGGATCAGTCCGGGGCATACCGCTATGCCCCGGGACAGTTACTGCGCATAACCGCCAAACTGGGCGTCGGGGCGCACCGCCTGTGCACCCTACGTCCCAAGGACGTCCAGGACATAACCGACTATCCCGAACACATGTAACTGCCACATGTAATTACCTTCTCGTCATGACGGTCGCCGATAACTACCTGGTCGTCATAACTGCCGCTGGTAACTACCTCACCGCCATAACCGCCGCCGGTAACTACCTTGCCGCCATAACCGCCTCCGGTCCTCTTCGTAAGAGATTGACGACCTGACGACCTCCTCGTCGTCTGCAGTGTACTGGTGCTCCTGGGACGATCCAAACATGTCATGGGACGGACATGGCCGCCAAACTGGGCGTCCGCCATGTCCCTGCCATGTCCTGGGACATCCTGCACATATGGGGCGTGACACTTGGCTCTGGGCATGTTTTCTCATTTTGGCTGCAAGAGTGGCTTTCGGGCGGGGGGCACCTATCCGTGGCTTTCTCTTGGCTATGGGCATTAGCCACACATCCGGGCGTGATTTGTAGCAGAGGCATGGTCCGATGCCAATGGCTGGGGCACTGATGGACTCCCATTTTTAGCTCTTCACTCTCTGAGCAGTGATTCTCGGTGCTCTTGGCATTGTTTCAGCAGGTGTCCCCATTTCGTCCGAACCCTTCCACGTTTGACGGGTGGATTAGGGCGTTTGAGTCATTTTTATCCTGCAGTCTTTACCTCCGCTTTTTTCCTGCACGGTCATCCTCTGATGCACTCAAGGCTGATTGTAGACCCATCCAAAGAAAAGATGATCAATGTCCTCTGACTCTTCGCTTAAGGACAAGAAGTCTCCGCATGGGGTGCCATCTCGACCTTTATACTCTGGTGAGGAGCATGTCACGGCACATGAGCCAAGTGGAAATCTTAATTTTCAACGACATCGGGTCGGGTCAACTCAGGTCAGAAAATTCCGACTCGACCATGGACCCGACCCGATCCAAACGGGTTTGCGGACTGATTCGACCCGCTGAACACCCCTAACCCTACGTCTGAGGTTGAGACATTTTGGCGCACACACTGCTCTCGAGCTACACAGTGGTTGAGGTGGCGAGTTTTTCGGGTGTCTTTTTTGGTCGGTGCCTGGGCCATTTGGCTTCAGCGCAACCGGATCAATTTTTTGTGGGGAGCAAGGTCTTATTGATACTGTTGTATTTCATGCTTCCTTTCTTCTTCGGGAGTGGGGTTTTGGTTAGCTTTTGTAGATCCCTCCCGTGTTGGCGTTCTCTTCTTGAGAGCTTACTTTTGTACATGACATTTGGTCCTACAGGTATATACATACCTGGATGATGACCAGAAATTGTGGGGGTCATCCTTTCTTCTGTAAAATGATGGTTCCTTTTCTTGATCAAAATATTATGCGATTGAAAACACCTAAAAAGGGGAAGAAAGCATTTTTTGAGAGAAGAATGTACCATCATGTTCATGAAGACGTCCTATTTCGGAATTTATTATTCCAAGTACTCTTCAAACATAAAGGATCATCAACTCCTATTCATTTATTTTCCATCATGTTGGAGGCTTTGTTGAAAATGAGAAGCTGAAAATCTTTTAGATACTGCATTTTACAGTTTACCAGTAAAAACTTTCAGATTGATAACCTTCTGACATTATCAGATTATTTTCTGAGTGGTAATTAGTTCGATTGTTTGCTTCGTTACTTTCTGAGCATAATGACTCAATGCAGGCTTGCAGCCGATATGCAGACGTGGCTGGTGAACTTAGCGCTCCAGGTAGGAAACAAATGCTAATATTATTGATCGTGTCAGTGTCACTCATTCTTGGGACCTGATTTTCCTAACGAAGAATTAGACAACTCTTTCACCTATTTTGTTGTAAAATGTTTCTAGTAAACTTGCCTAAAAAATGTTTCTAGTGAGTTGCTTTACTATCTTCTTGATCATACATGAAATGGGTGTTGTAGATTTTCTATACCCGATAACAAATGCCCTTAATTTCACTCATATTCTTTTGAATGGTAAATTGCATATATAATTTCGTCTGTATCCCTATATTTCATGCACTGTTAGTACCTTTATTTTCTGTAATGGGCAAAGTTCGTTGCTATAATTCTTAACATTGACTTTTCAGAAGTTAAATTAGGCCGATGGATATACCTATCCTTAACTCCGCCTATGTTCTATAGCCGGTCCCAAGCTCGGATAAAGGAGGAGGGTTGTGTTAGGCTCCGACAGCCAGCGTAAAACCCTGTCGAATCTCATGAACATGGATCAACGAATGACGTCGTATGATCCATGTAGCCGACCCCATCTAGTGGGATAAGGCTTTGTTGTTGTTGGATATACCTATCCTTCTCTCTGCGATTATGTGAAATTATCAGAATAAAGCGTCCCCATAACTTAGATTTTCATGTGCTCAATTTGGCTTTTTTGTACACCTTTTTTTAATTTTACATTGCAAAAATGATTTCAAACTTGGATAACGGCTAATCATCCTCACTCTAACAAAGGGGAAACAACTCTAAAGGATCAGAACAACATGGAAAATGCATAAAATATTTAAGAATATTGAGGTCATTTTCTTCTAAAGGTTTCAGTTATCATTGCTAATTTTAGCATTTGAAGTCCTCTCATGAAAAGTATTTTAAAGGTGAAACTGTATTACTTAAAAGTGAAAAGAAAAGGGTATTACTGTTTGGAAGGTTCAAATTTAAAATCATCTAATTATTGAGTAATAATGATGAAGTTGGTAGGATATGTGCTATTTTTATGCCACAGTTTTGTTTTGGTTATTTTTGTTAAACTGGTATCCGATGCTTTTGTCTCTGCCTTCAGTCAAGAATGTTTTGTTTCTTGCTCTAAAAAAAAATGTTTTCTCGGGCGGTGGTGAAAAATGCTACGTGCATGTGGGAGATGACTGGAGGGTGACATAATACTGGTTATCTTTGCACATCTCCAACTTTTATGAACTTGCAAAATTAAGCTTTTTTATGCCACAGTTTTGTTTTGGTTCATTTTGTTAAACTGGTATCCGATGCTTTTGTCTCTGCCTTCAGTCAAGAATGTTTTGTTTCTTACTCTAAAAAAAAAGAATATTTTCTCGGGCGGTGGCAAAAATGCTACGTGCATGTGGGAGATCACCAGAGGGTGACTTAATGCTGGTAATCTGTAGGATGCCTTATTACATTGTCAATCAGTCCCAAAAAGGGAAATTCAAATGTGACCTTTAGGCCACACAAAGAACTAATGACACTTCGCCCTAGAAGTTACGCTGGTAGTTAGCCTACTAAAGGACCAATAATAAGTTACCTGATTTTTTTTATTCATTTTGTTTTTTCTCATAAATAACTCTAGTGGTTTCGCTATTTTAATTTTTATTTTTCATTTTTTCTCGTACTTTCAGTACGATTGAGAGCTCCAAAGTGGCTGAGACGTCCAACAGGTGTATCTTTTGGCTTCGGTGGAAAGCTTGTTTCTTTTCATCTTGGACAAGCAGCAGTGACACCGTCAACTTCAGAGGTAAAACTAATATCTTCCTGGTTCTCTTCTTTTTCTTTTCTTATTTTTAATGAATTTGCTTCTTGTTTTCAGGTACATGTGCATCAGTTAGTCACTGAACATAGCTTAGTGAATCGCTCTACTGAATTTGAAGCTGCCATACAAAATGGCGAAAAATCTTCACTCCGAGCTTTGTGTGAAAAGAAATCACAAGATTCTGTGTAAGATTTTCTTTAGGGAAATATCTCGATTTCTTGAAAATATATCTCAACAATTGTGCTTTCTATTTCCAACAGAACTGAAGATGAGAGAGAAACATGGGGTTTCTTAAGAGTCATGTTTGAGGAAGAAGGAACTGCTAGGTCAAAATTGCTTTCTCATCTTGGTTTCAACCTACCTGATGAGGGGAAAGAAAATGTGGATAGTCTTGATGAAAAATTGGCCAACACTATCAAACTAGAAAACACCTCACTGATTGAAGGTGGTGAGGTCAGCGGATTCCCTGTTGATGACGGAGAAGAGTTCTTTAACAATATTCCATCTGCTGATGGTAGCTTGGCCAACGAAAACAATCATGTTCTTAGTGAGAAACAGATTGAGAGAGAACAAGAAGATGTTGGACCACACGATTCTTCTATTGATGATAATATTCAGCGTGCTTTGGTCGTTGGAGACTACAAGGGTGCAGTTCTGCAGTGTGTTGCTGCAAAAAGAATGGCTGATGCATTGGTTATTGCACATGCTGGAGGTCCATCCTTGTGGGAAAGCACACGAGCTCAATATCTAAACAGTAGCATCTCACCCTATTTAAAGGTATGTTTCTCTTTGGGATGTAGGATGAGTAGTCGATATAGATTATGCCATTGTCTGTTTCTATTTTAACTTGTTATAATAAAGTTGGTCTTTAAGGAAAAGTATATTGGCGGATGATTTTAGTAGAGTTTGCATATGGTTGTAGTCCTCTTATAGTTTACTTTTATCCAGGTTGTCTCTGCAATGGTGAATAATGATCTCACCAGTCTAGTTAATATGAGGCCTCTGAACTCATGGAAAGAGACTCTAGCTCTTCTATGCACAGTAAGCCTTCTTGTCTCTAGCACTACCTGGAGGAAGTTTTCTAGAGGTTTATTGTCTGAATTGTCTTTAGTTAATTCCTAGCTTGTTATTATTGTCCATAGTTTTTTTGAAATGAGAAAGGACGACTAGCAAGATGATAGTCATCCAAAAGTTCCATTAGTAATATTATGAGTTACAAAAGAAGTTTGATAGAAAGGCCAACAGAAGGCCATGAAAACAAAATGACAACATCACACTACCCATGAAACGAGAACTCCTATTTCCTGAAGAGAGCGCAAATCCTCCTTTCCATAGTTTTTTTTTGAGAAGGGAAAGGATGACCACCACTTAGGTTGTCATCCATGTATATATATATCGTCAAAAGAGATCATCATATACACAAGATCACTCTCCAGTGGAGAGCAAGAAAAAAAGACAAAAGGTGTTAGCCAAAACCCCACTCCCAAAGAAGGTAAAACTTGTGATGTCTAACTATCCACCTGAACACTCTCCCCACAAAAAATGACACGGTTGCGGTGGAGCCAGATGGCCAAAGTCGCCACAGGACGTCTCCAATCCAAACTCTGTCTGCCAAGCCTCCTCGCGTCCTGCCAGAAATCTGTCGCCGTCAGGGGAGCATCGCCACTAATGGTCGTCCGGGACCACACCTCCCGGGACACCCGACAGCCGAAAAAGAGGTGCGTAACGTCCTCCTCTGCCTCCCCACATAGAACATAGGAGGTATCAGCATGCGGAGCCCCGTGCCCTCTAAACTCTGGAGAGAATCCGCTCACGCCGCAGAAGCCAAGCAAAAATCTTGACTTTCAACGGCGAACGGGAACGCCAAATGAGTCTGCAATCAGCTCTGAAATCCTCTGAGTCGGTGGAGGCCGGAAGAAAGCGAAGATAGAGGCTTCGCGCGGAGGAGTCCGCCACCCAAACCCATCCATCCGTCCGGGTCGGGTGCGGGCGGAAAGGGGCAATCCGCTGGTGAAGTGCCAATAAGTCAGAGACACGCTGATCAGAGAGGGGAGTCCTGAAAAGGGGAGTCCAGGAGCCGGTCCCCGGGCCGCCCATCTCCGACCAGCACCCAGCCATAGACGCATCAGGATGTGCTGCAAGAGCCAATAGCCTGGGGAAAGAATCAGCGAGCGGGCCCCCTGGGAGCCAGTCATGATGCCAAAATGAGAAAATCTCCCAGAACCGAGTGAGGGGGCCATGAAAGGTCGTACACGTGGAAATATAGCTGCCACCCCCCTCCAGAGAGAAGACGTGCCTCGTGGGATGGTGGGTCTAGAGTCCCATGAGAGATCACGTTCGTAGCAGGTGAAAAAAATCTCCCTCCATAAGCTATCATCGGGCCCATAATCCGACCCACCCACCAGGCAAGGAGTGCCCAGTTGGTGCATCGGAGATCTCGCACTCCCAACCCGCCCTGGGACGTGGGCCTCCAAATGCTGCTCCAAACCACAAGGTGAGCCCGACGGGAAGTGCTGCAACCTTGCCAAAAAAACCTGCACCTCAAGGCGTCAATCCGTGATAATATCTGTGCAGGCATCTGGAGCACCGACATGAAGTAGATTGGGAGGGATGAGAGTACTGATCGAAGCAGAATAAGATGACCGCCGCGAGATAGAAGCCGTGCGCTCCAGCCCTGGAGATGGCGCTCCAGCCGCTCAATGACAGGAGTCCACCTTCGAGAGCCGATATGACGGTCAGATAGCGGAAGTCCCAAATAAGTGATGGGTAGGGCCCCAACAGGAGTGCACAACTCCGCCGCACAATGCAAAGCCTCCTCCGTCACCATGCCAAAGGGAATGAAGGATGATTTGGCACGGTTGATCTGAAGACCCGAAGTGATGCCAAAAAGCTCCACTAGAATAGCCACCCGTTTGGCCTCAGCCGCCGATCCCTCAACAAAGAAGACTGTCATCTGCATACTGAAGTAGAAGCACCAGCCCCCCGGCAAAACCACTGAAAAGGCCAGCCCGACAAGCCTCCTGGGTACACCTGGCGAGACCATCAACCGCCAGCGTGAAAAGCACGGGTGCGAGGGGACAACCCTATCGGATCGGACCCCACGCTGAGGCTGCACCTAGCCCCCGGCCATCGCCCTATTGACCAGGACCGAGAAAGAGGCAGTGGTGATGCACCGCTTCATCCAAGCAATCCAGGTCGCAGGAAAACCTCGCACATGTAAAGAATACCAAAGGAAGGACCATGAAAGAGTCATAAGCTTTGAAAAAATTGACCTTCCAAAGAAAGGCCTGACGACTGCTGCGCCTCCACTGTGCAAGAATCTCTGAGGCCATAGAGTAGCTGTCGGTGATGGATCTGTCGTGAATGAAGGCCGACTGGGTAGGGTGGATGAGATAAGGGAGCACCTCTCGAAGCCGGTTAGCCAATACCCGAGCCACCAAGAGATAGATGACGTTGGACAAGGCTATCGGCCGGAAGTCCTCCACTCTGTCCGTTGGAGTGCGCTTCGGCAGCATGAAAAGTAGGAACCGGTTCAGGCGCTCAAAGTCCCGGTTCCCGCTGGAGAACTCTTGGATCACCGCCATAACCTCCTCCCTTACCACTGACCAGAACTCCCTGTAGAAGAAAATGGGGAAGCCGTCTGGACTGGGGGACCCCTCCCCGTTGAGGTCGTGGAGCGCATCCGTGACCTCGTCTTTGGTGATGGCCTGCACTAACATGGAAGACTGATCATGAGTGAGACAAGTAACATCTCTGGGAGACCAACTCCAAGCCGGTGGGGGCCGCCGTCTGGAGAAGTGTCGATGGAAGGAGGCAATGGCGGCCCCGATGCGGTGGTGGCCCATAATCCTCTGTCCCATCACCTCGAGCTGATCGATCCTGTTTGCCCGCTGCCGCGAGCTCGCATAAAGGTGGAAGAACCGAGTATTGGCATCTCCCTCCAGAAGTCAGGTCTGCTGGGAGCGCTGCCTTCACTGGATCTCCATCAATCTGTCCTCCAACTGTATGGCCGACTGCGCCTGCCTGCGCTGAGCCACCTCGTCCTCCGTGAGATGGCGGGCGTCCTCCCGATCAAGGTGGGCGATCGTCTCCAAGGCCTCAGACCTCCGTGCCACCCGAGCCTCTCGGGTCAGTCTCCGTCGGTCCTGAAGAAAGAGCCTCAGGCTTTGGAGCCTGGCAGCAAGCGTCCGTGCCGCAGAGTCAGAGGCCTCCACGCTCTACTAATGTTCGGCCACTGCCTATCTGAACCCCTCCTCCAGAAGCCAGGACTGCTCAAAGCGAAAAGGGGAGCAGAGGGGCTGACCGTCCCCGGATCTCCACAAAAGGGGTGTGTGGTTTGAGAACGGTCGGTCCATAGCCTGCACGTCGGAAAGCTGGTGAGCCTCCACCAACTCCAGCGAGCCAAGGAATCTGTCTAGCCGAGATCCAGATGTGGGTGCCGCTGTCCTCCGCCAAGTGAATCTACAGTTCGTTGCCGGGAGGTCGGACAACGACTGTGAATCGATGAAATCCTTGAACTCCTCAGCCCCGAGGTCTCTCCCCTGCTGTCTGGTGGGGCGGTCATCCGTGTCAAGCGTGACATTGAAGTCGCCCCCAATCAACCAGTGGCCATCCGGGAGGTGGAGCCGAGCCGCCTATAACTCCTCCCATAGGACCACCCGAAGGGACCCCGAGCAGGGGCCATATACGCAGGAGAGAAGGTAGGAGGATCTGTCTGTGCTACATCTCAAGTGGGCAGTCATCGAGAATCGGGCTGTCCAGGAGGCAACCAGGGTAAACAGATCGGCCCTCCAACCGATGATACATCCTCCTGAATGACCGATAGAACTGAGCGAAATATGCTGGGAAAGCCGAGAACCACCGATTTGCTCCCATATTTGTGTGGTACATTCCATAAGTTTGGTCTCCTGCAAGAAGACCACATCGGCCTCCCACTCCCTCAAATAGCGACCAAGGGTTCGACATCTCCCCACATCGCCGAGGCCGCGAACATTCCATAGTTATTATCTCACTCATCCATTGTTTGACCTTTGGTTTTTGTAATTTAGTTGTCTCTTAATGCTTTCTAATAATGTTATTTACATTAGAGTCTAGCTTGCAGACCTTCTGAACAGGATGCAAAAGAGTTTATAGCTCAGGAGTGTAAGAATTCTTTCGTTTGAGTCCTACACTAACAAGATTTTGGGAAATGCTTCTGGGCTAGGAGCAATCTTTCGGAAAACCTTTAGAAAATTTTATACTACTAAGAGACATCTTTCAATTTGTATATAGTTCACTTCTAGAAAAAAAAATGTACAGTCGGTGATTGATCACTTTCAAAAAAAGGTTTTTTAAGCTTCTTGAAAATATCACCATGTAAAATGTTAAAATACTCCATTAGACTTGCTCTCCCTAACTCAAGCCATTGGGAGCTCTCCTTGTGATGCCATTAACACTTGCACCAAGGACAGCCCAATAATTCTTACACGAAAAAAATCCTTCCGTGGTCACCATTTTCTATGGGAGATTTCCTGTCGGAAGGGCCAACATATCCCCAACTTCATGTCATGATCTTGTTGGGTATTGCTGAGGATGGTGTACACAAAATATGAGGGTTGGTTAACATTCGTTGGCTTCTCCTCATGGTCCTCTGTTAACACCACTAACGAAGAGGACAGTTTTTACAAATGCTTGATTGCAATGGCCTCGATTACTCGAAAACCTCCTACCTTTCTATTGCAATGTATCAGCACACTCTCTCATAAACAAGAACAGCAATGCTACTATTGCTGCTACAAGGAGAAGATGAATCAACCACAAACACTTAAAAGTAGAGTCTCAGGCACCACTGAGTCAGAACCTACTGGGATGGGAGGATATTCAAATGACAACGATGGAGCTCAATGACAAGTCAACTCTTTGTTTTAATGAAGATGATTTTTCTTTGACTTCTTAAACTATGCATCGTGATAGTTTTCTCCTGTCGATCAGAGTAAAATCTCCTGAAGTCTTTGGTTGGAGATAATGGAACGGATCTTCCTAATTTGCAGTGCACATCTCCTAATTAGCAGTGTACATCTCCTGAACACATAGCAGTGCACATCTCCTGAAGTCCTTGGTTGGAGACAATGGGGGCAATGTGGAATACTTGGTGAAACAATCAGTGAGCAAATCATCTAAAACATTCTGGCTCACCTCATTTTAATGTTGGTCAGACCATTTTTCAAGGAAAGATGTTTGATTGAGAATGTTATACACCACCTTTGTTTTCTTTACTACAGTGGAGTGCAGTAGCTTTTTTCACACACCACTAGATTTTGGGTTTCCTTTGCACTTGTACAGTTTTTATATGTTAATACATATGGAAGTCTAGAATGTGCTAGTCATCATTTTTCCCCTACTAGAGCGTGCTAGTCACAGTGATATATATATATATACGGATGACAGCCTAACTTGGTGCTCATCTTTTTCCCCTAAAAAAAACATTTTTCCCCTAAAAAATCATATAGGAATTTTTTTTTAGGGACCAAAGTGGGGACATCTGAAGGATCTTCATTCAGCGATAAAACTTTGTGAACCTGCTCTTACTGCTGTTGATGGTGGGCCACAATACATAAAATTGGGCCCTATGCAAGAGGTAATTCCATTGAAATAGGTTATTGGGATAAAACTCCGCCTATATTTTATAGCCGGTCCCAAGCCCGGATATAGGAGGAGGGTTGTGTTAGACCCCGACAGCCAGCATAAAATCCTGTCGAATCTTATGAACATGGATCAACGAATATGAGCGGAATGGCGTCGTATGATCCATGTAGCCGACCCCACCTAGTGGGATAAGGCTTTGTTGTTGTTGTTGTTGAAATGGTAACTACATGTGTGAATATCTCTAAAAAAAACTACATGAGTGAATAGTTTTTATTGATCCTTGATGATAGGTTTGGTCTCATGTTGATCTACAAATGTTGCCTGTAAGGACTGTGTGGCGCCCATATTATTAATATCTGGTCCTTGGTTTTCCTCCAGATAACAAAAGAAGTTATTCTTATGCGTTCATTTTGTGGCAGTTCGGGCAGGAGGCTGAATGGACTGCCCTTTGTAATGCTCTTGCTTCAAGACTTATGACTGTGGGAAACACGCTTGCTGCAACTTTGTGCTATATTTGTGCTGGAAATATTGACAATGCCGTGTCAATTTGGTCACGCAGTTTGAAGTCTGAATATGGAGGACGATCATATGTTGATCTTCTTCAGGTACTATCTTTAAGTTGAATTACTTACCCATCACTTGTACCATAATCCAATATCAAATGTTTCTTTTTCTTGTTTTGTCCTAGGATTTAATGGAAAAGACTATAGTCTTTGCCCTTGCTGCTGGACAGAAGCAGTTCAGCCCATCTTTGTCGAAGCTTGTTGAGAACTATGCTGAATTGCTAGCGTCTCAAGGACTTCTTGCTACTGCAATGGAGTACTTAAAACTACTTGGATCGGAAGAATCCTCACATGAACTCGCTATATTGAGAGATAGGATTGCACTCTCTGCTGAAGGTTTAGAAACAAACCTTATAACTTCTTTATACTTACTATAATAATGGATCATTTTCTTCATATGTTTCTCTTTTTGGTTATCATTCCTTCATGGGTTAAAATTTTCTTCTAAAAAAAAATCATTCCTTCATGGCCTGTCATACTAACTTTTTCTTTATGGCCTTACACTAGAACTTGGTGTGGTAATAGGTTGCATAATTTCACATATTATTACACTATACTATATGAATATGTACGACTGATATTTGTAGTTACTATATTTTTCATTGTTCTCCACTATCTTTCCCCTCATGTCTCTTTCTCCATGTTTCAGTGGATAATTGGCATTTCCCTAGCTTCCTAGTTCCTTTGAAAATGACATATTTTCATATAATTTTGCCATAATCTCTACTAGCAAGCTTATATAAGAATATGACTACTGAAAACAGAATATTGTGGTGACATTAGAATATAAGATTTTATTCGGAGAAATTTAAGCAACATTTTTTTGCAAAGAAAATTAAACTTTCATTAGCTGGAGATAATATCTCTAGATGCCACTTTGATATCAAAGTCCGGTCAAAGAGTATCAATATCACCGACAGTAGTTCCTCTCCAGGTGGTTCAAAATTTTATGAAGATACCAGACAATGATTGCATAAACTGCAAAGTCTATCTTATTTCATAATTTTTTGAATGGAGAAAACAATACAGATGTTTTTCTTTTTTTAATTATAATGGAATCTGATAATATAGTTAAAACAAAATAGAAGGCGTACATCATGGTCATCAAGGGTTATTTATAATGGAACAAGTATCAGTACATCATTGAATTATGAGCTAGAGCCATAGCTAGGGGCACTAGACAAGTTTGTTTGACACAGCGTTGTTGCACACAAAGATCAAGAGGCACTAACCTATTCTTTGCTACTAGAAGTTTTCTTTGATGAGGGTCAAATGGGAATACCTAAAAGGTGTCGATTGCGAACGGACAGTGTCTGAGATAAGATCAAGAGGCACTAACCTATTGTTTGCTACTAGTAGTTTATTTATAAGGGTCAAATGGGAATACCTGTAAAAGGTGTCAAATGGGAATGGACAGTGTCTGAGAATAAGCTATAGTGAGGATGCTATAAAATCACGGTTGGCTAGCTCCAGCTGGAGTTGGCAGTGGACAATTTTCAGTCCTTTTATGGGCCAAAGAATACTATAAAAGGCTAGTCAACTGTCTATATAATATGTAAAAATTATATGTTTGCAAGAAAACTGAAAGCAAAGATATAGAAGTGGCGGCAAAAAAAACTAACCCTCTAGGCAAAAATGAATCTGGTGTACAATATTATCAATAGAACAGATAGTCCAAAAGACCTCTAGAGGTATGAAAAGTTTCATTTAACTTATGAATTGTCCAGAAGGAACCTGCTCTCCAAAAAGAAATCAAAGGAACGATTTATGGTTAGGTTTTATGTGAATCCCTTTTTGAGACACATGTCAATGACAAGTGAGTAATAAAAATGGGAAGAACGATTTCTTGAAAAACGATATTAAGAAAAAAATTATAATCACCTAAAAAAGGATAAAAGAAAACACTATAAACACTATGATGATCAATGATTGATACCACGTCGGAAGGCAAAAGAAAACACTATAAACACTATGATGATCAATGATTGATACCACGTCGGAAGGCGCCTTCCGGCGAACTTTCTGTAACGGCAACATAAGGACGCACGGTCGTGTTTATAGATCCAGGAGACAAAGAGCCCTCCCCATTCCATACATCTGGGCTATTTGGCTGCAGAGAAATGACGCCCTATTTCGTGGAGGGTCTGCTTACGTTGAGAACATCAGGAACCATGCGAGAGCCATTTTTGGAGAGTGGAAAATGTACTGACTGTGTGGATTGTCATATTTGTCATTTCTGTCTTCTTGAAATTTTGATGCTAAGTGTTACCAGACTTGCTCCTTTTAGTACTTTGTAATATTTCCTAAAATTAATGAAACTCTAGACGTGCTCTCTTTGGTCATTTTTTTGGCCGGTGCTTGGCCAGCGCAACCGGGTCATTTTTCTTTTGTTGGGGGGGGGGGAGATGGAAGGTGGATAATATTGTACACCACACTTTTTTTCTTATTCGGGAGGAGGTTTTGGATAGCAGTTTTTCCTTTTTTTGCCGGTCTCTTTTGGAGAGTACATTGTACATGTTCACCACTCATTTTGATATATATATATATATCTGGATGACACAGTAAACTCTGGTTGTCATCCTTTGGCTGGTGTTTGGGTCATTTGGCTCCAGCACAATTGGGTCATTTTGGGGGTTGGTGGGGGGGGGGGGGGGGTGGCAGGTGGATAATATTGTACACCACACTTCTTTTCTTATTCGGGAGTGGAGTTTTGGATAGCAGTTTTTCCTTTTTTGCTGCTCTCTTTTGGAGAGCACATTGTACATGTTCACCACTCATTTTGATATATATATAGCGTTATTTCCATAAACCTCCCCTAAACTATCTCAATTTTCCGCATCTAACCCCAAACTACGAATTTATTTTTTGTATTCCCTAAGCTATCACGATTTTCCACTTTAGTCCTTCCGTCTACTTCTGTTACGTTTTCCGTTACTTTTTATTTTTTTCATTTATGAAAAGACTAAATTATCCCTCCCTCCGTAACATATCAAATAATGAATATAAAAAAGAAAAAAAATTAGGGGAAGGTAATTTAGTCTTCTTCATAAATGACAATTTTTTTTTGTTTACCACTTCAATCCTTCCAACATTTTTTTTATTTTTTATATTTGTTATTTCATATTTTTCTGGAAAAATCGCAATAGTTTAAGGATTCAAAAAAATAAGTTCGTAGTTTGGGGTTAGATATGAAAAATCGTGATAGTTTATGGGAGGTTTATGGAAATAACCCATATATATATATGGATGAGACAGTAAACTCTGGTTGTCATCCTTTGCCTTCTCAAAAAAAGTTGAATTAGGTAAGAAAATTCTCAACAATAGAGTTGAATTGTTGGAAATCATGCAGAAAGCTTGCTTCAGCAATTTGAGAAATCCATTATGGGGTTTAGATTGTGCTTGTCGAACAAACAAGACTGACACATAACAGGTAGACGTAGAAAACCCTTCAAATGTAGAATGGAAAAATAGGTGAGAAAAGTGCAATATTGTGAGAGCTATGGTTTTATCTTTTAACTATTTTCATGGTAGAGTACAGGTTGATGTTGGGTGGTATAGTTCAATGTCATAACAAACAAGAATCCATCAAACCTATCTTTGATATTTGATTATTTTCCATTTTTCTTTGCTATTGTTAGTTTATTCCACGTGGCTTTCAGCGTTGTTATCTTTCCTATTCATTTCTTGCAAGTTTGTGAGTGTGTAATTGTTAGTATCTGCAATATGAACATCTTACGATCCTCTGATTGTATTAAATTTTTGCAGGCAAAGAAGCTCCCAGAAGTTTACAGTTTGATAGCAATATGTTGCAAACTGAGTCACCATACATGGTACATCAGACCAGCTACGGTGCCGTCGATGGTGCACAAACCTATTATCAGGTTCAAATTTGGAGCACTCGTGCTATTTTTCGTGCAAACAATGGTCCCTTCACATAATCTGTAACAGATTGTTAATGGAGACTCTTTTTTGCATTTTTGATTCTAGGATAAGCCACTACCCCAACAACATAGTGTTAGTGGAAATGCATATCCTGAAAACTATCAGCAATCCCCTGGTTCTGCTTATGGTGGATATCCTGTGCAGCAGAAACCACAGGTACCTGATTTCAGCAGTCCTGCTCTGTTTCAACCGACACAACCACGTCAAATGTTTATACCAACACAAATGAGTCAAATTCCTCAGGTACCTTTTTTTGCGTGTCATCTTTAAAATCTCATATATTTTCTCAGCATCTGTATGGACTTTTAGAAGCCTTAACATTTATCTTTTGTTTTGGCCCTACCTGATATGCGAATACAGAGTTATTTAAAGTAAATGTTGGAAATATTCGATTTAAATTGTTTATTGAACTTCAGTTATGTATGTTCTTGTACTATTTTTGTTTGCCAACAGCAAAATTTTGCTCCACCTTCTGTACCTCAGCCAGCTGTAAGGGCCTTTGTTCCTTCAAATCCTGTTCCCTTGAGAAATGTCGAACAATATCAGCAACCACCCAGCTTGGCATCTCACTTGTATCACGTATGTTTATTCCTTCCATTTTAAATTTCTTCATTGTTTGTGGTTAGGTTCTATGCTCTTATTCGTCATTTATTAATAGGCTGGTAGCAGTGCTATCCATCAACCTGGACCAACAGTTCCTCCGCCACATGCTGTTGGTATGTCTCAAGGTCAAGTGAGCAATGTTCAAAGATTTGCGCCTGTTTCAGCTACCCAACAAGGAAGGAGTTTTGTGCCAGTTACTAATCCAAGTTTCCCTCAGAGGCCTGTCGCAGGCCTCCAGCCTTCAAGCCCTACTAAACCCTCACAAGTTCAATCATTGAGTACACCTGCAGCTCCTCCACCTACAATTCAGACTGTTGATACATCGAATGTTCCTGGTAATGACAACTTTTTCCTTTTAGTAAATCCCCTTTTTGCTGCACTTTTTCTGCACCCATTCAAATCCTAGTTTGAATTTTGTTATGCTGAAATAATTTATGGGGAAAAAATATTTTTCAGTGGTTGTAATCAATGTTGTCAAACTCGTAAATCGGAGTCAACACGGAAAGTCTGGGTAAACATGTAAAACGTAAGATCGTAGCACGACTCGTCCGATTCTACCAAAATCATATTTTCAATTAAATTAATATTGATTCTGCTTAGAACCTAATTTACCTATAAGTTAATTATTCAATATGATTTAGAAAATCTAATAATAATTAATGATTAAGCATCTGTGATTTAATAAGTTATAATAATTAATTTAAAAAGTTATAATAATTAATAAATTAGCAATACATTACATGAAAGAGCAGAAAAAAAAGCATGGAAAAATATGAACAAAAATAAAATAAAGAGACTGCATTCTCTTCTCCTCCATGAGATTACACGAGTCTTTTCTTGCTGTCAAATCAAGAAAAAAAGGAGACTGTATCCTCTCTACTCCCACAGAGAGTCTTCTGGAAACCCAAAAATTAAAAGACTACCGAGTGGAGTAGACAAAAAAAAAGGAAAAAGACTGCATTTCTGGTCACAAACCCAAAAAAAAACTGGACCAAAAAAATAAAGGACTGCAGGAGAAGAGAGGACGAGTCATTTTTCTGTCTCGTCCTCCTCCCTGCTCGAGCAGTGGTTCTCCCTCCTTGTGAGCAGAAGAGGAGAGGGAAGATGGAGAAGGAGCGACAGAGGAGAGAGACAGAAGATGGAGAGAGGAGGGAGGAGCGAGAGAGGGGCGAACAAATGCTGGCGCTGGCGAGCTGCGGCATGCGCCGAACAACGACGGCGAGCAGCAGCGTCGAACAGCACCGGCCGGCAGCGACCAGCAGCAGCGGCGAGCAGCAGCAATGGCGGCAAACAGCACCGGCAGCGGACAGCAGCAGCGACGAACAGCAGGCAGCAAACAGTGGCGGCGAACAGCAGCTTGGTTTTGGGACTTAACTGATTAGGGCATCGGGTGAGTCACAAAATCATGTAACAGAAAAAAAAGTTTTGAGTGACTCGGCAGAATGCCGTTCCTACCGATTTTACGAGCCAGCACGCGATTCTACCGCGTGCTGGATGAAGTCAACTTGTTTTTCTTCGGTGACATCGTAAAATCGTCCATTTCCACGAGTCAAATCGCGATTTTGACAACATTGGTTGTAATAAAAGACCAGTTAAGAAATTTAAACTAAATATGTCTTATTTGTATGATATGAAAACAACGTGATACTGTAGATTGTGTTCCCATTTTTTCCCAAAAATGTGTATAACTTGTCAGTCAACTTGAAACTATTTTTAGATTCGTTTCAAAAAAAACTATTTAAAAATATTTTTCTACTTGTTAAACACGGAAAAATCCTGAAATCATTTCCCCGTAAACAAGTGGAATTAACTAGTCTCAGGGATATGGCCAATGTAGCAGAAGAGGGTTTGGAATAAGTGTCTCTCCCAACAAGTCAACATCGGGGAGTGGAAGATGTGCTGACTGTGTGGATTGTCATTTCTATTTTCTTGGACTTTTGATGCTGGGTTTTACCAGCTTTATTCCTAATAGTTCTTTGTAATATCGTTTCATGCTTGTTTGAGTAATAACAATGAGATTCCACAATATCATGCTATTTCCTAAAATTGAGGACGACTACCACCTTGCTGGTCATCCTTTCTCGTTTAAAAAAGAACAAATCTAACATTGGCAGTTTCTACTATGGTCTTAACAAGGAGCATACCATGTTTAATTTGGTGTCCAAGCACCCATACATCCCTTTGAACTACCACAATGAAAGTCTAGGGATGGCTCCACCCATAACAGGCTAACAGCCGAGGGGAGATCCCATTCCCCAGGCACCACCAAAACATACTGATGAATGGTAACACGCTGGATATCAGAGGTGAATGGCAGAGGGTGGGACGCTGAGGGTCGCCCAACTTGCAGAAACAGAGAGGAAAATGTACAATGTTATTGTTGGAGAGATCCAAAGGGACTGCAGAGATCTGATAAGATGCCTTGCGTGTGGTGTAGCCCACTTCCGTGCTTGATTCCCCTCTGTCCATTGGAAAGTCGGTGTCACTGCGAATCCAGCAGCTCATGTAGCATAACAGAGGACATCATCGCACGACCAGGTAGTTGAGATCAAGGCACCGTGGAGCTCGATGATCAGCCATAACTTGGAGATGCTGAGGAACTGTGCAGTAGGGCAACTGGTGGAGAAGGGGCATCTTAACATGGACGTAGTACAATTGGCGATCGCAGAAAAGATGCCACAAACAGAGGCCTTCCAGTTCTCCAGGCTGTTGGAATCCTGCTTCCTACTTTGGGTGGAATCAGCAGGCCAACTGGAGAGCCTAACGAAGATGCCAATAAAACTCTCAGATGGACAGGTAGTTTGCCACCTTATGCGACATTATCATTCCCTCTCTAGACACTAGAGACCTTAGGAAGATACAAGCGTCAATTTCTGTAACAGAGAAGACCATTCCAGCGGCGATACACCTCAAGAACGGAGGCTACACCTACAAGGTCTGTCTCGAGATGCTGAAGAGTAACAGCAGGTCCTGGTGGGAAATCGTGGCCCGAAGTTTCTGACTGGCAATGGAGAGAACAACTGACACAATCTACAGTGCAGAAAAATTGCATTGATGATGCGATTGTGATCCCACGAATCCCAGCAAACAATAATGAGGCCAATTCCACTCCAATTAATCGTGCGCTCCCCTGTCAAACAGCTGCCATCACACCAATCAGATGAGAAGAGTAGGACGCTGATGGAAGGAAAGTGTGTGAAACCAGCTGAGATACCATTGGTGGGCTTGCTGATATAAGTGAAGGAAAATAAAAAAAGGAAAGGAGGATCTGCATCACAAAAATAAAATGGGAAAGGAGGATCTGCCTCAGGCGATACAAGCAGAAAATAAAAAAGGAAAGGAGGTACTGGTGATTGACACGTATGGGGGAATTTCAGACAACCGAAGGAAGAATTGGGCTAGCCACATCACACTCGAACCAGAGTGTTGAGGGTTTAGGGTGGGTACAGATGAAACACACCCACCACAAGCAGCATCTGGGGTGCTTCATAAGTGAGCAAGAATTTGTTTTGATTTATCTGATGATGAGGTGGATGGACCCAACTCTGCGGAGGCAGCTGTTCAGAACGAATCACCATCAGCAACGCTACAAGCGAAAAAGTGACAGGAGGATTCTTGTAACACCTTGAGAATGATGGACCCCAGCAATCTACAAGAGATGGACCTAATTGCATAAGCAATTCATGCAAAACAGGCGCCCAGGATGATCCAAGGCGAGATTGCAAAGACAATTGGGGGCAACCAACGCCCAAGCAGTTCACAACTGAAAATTCTCACATGGAGTACAAGGGCTGAACGATGGTGGCAGGCAAGCAACAATCGGAAGATACTTGGTGAAGTGGGGAATTGATGTGGTATGCTTGCTGGAAAAGAAGCTGGCGCACTGTGACTCCACTACATGGCAGCAGATAGGTGGGACAGTGTTGTTTCAGCACCCTGAATGCAGAGGGAAGATCAGGCAGGTGCTTGATTGGCTGGAGGGATGAGAAGTTTGAGTTGAAAAAAGAACATATTGGAACAACAGCAAAAATGCCTACTGTGTATCACAGAGGACATGGCAGGATTTTGGATGTGATTGGTTGGGTGTGAGTTCTTCGATAACATTCTGGCACATGGCTTATAAGTTGACTTTCTGTTCTGGTAACAATTTAGGCGTATATGTATAAAAAAGACAACGAATCATAACAGTGTTTTTACGGGCAATATGGCATCAACACAACGATTGCATTTTCAAGGGAAAAATGTGTTATATTGATGACATTGTAATAGCAGCTAGAAATTTGGCGAGTGAGTGGGTAAGGTTATAAGATATTTTGTAATGGACAAAAGCTTTTATAATGAATAAAAAAATGGATGTGAGCACCTGGCTCACATCCTTTATCTTCTCAAAGAAAAAAGTCCTATGGGTTTATACCTATTTGTTAACAGAAAAATGTTGCTGATCCTTCATTGCTTTTCATGTCTTAGCAATTAAACTAAGAAGGCATATCTCTTTGTAGTAAATTATATATTGTGTATGATTTATGTCAATTCAGAGTTTATGGTGTTTCTTATTTTCCCACTGTTACAACCTCTAGCATTTTTTTGGAAGAACTTTTAACTGCAATGCATATTTTAGATTCATCCTACATGGCCCGTTCTCGCATATTCACAATTTAGACAATTAATGTACATTCTCCTTCATGTACTGTCATTCCTTGGTGAATGAAGATGTACGGACTTCTTCAAAAGTTTCTATTTTTTAATGATGTGGTTTCTTCTTAATACTTGTTATACCTGAGCTCTGTTAACTTACCACTTACGTACCATTGCAGCTGAATTGAAGGCTGTTATCACAACATTGACTAGATTATATAATGAGACAGCAGCTGCGCTTGGAGGCTCTGCTGCACATCCATCAAAAAAACGGGAAATTGAGGACAATTCGAGAAAGATTGGGTCTTTGTTTGCGAAACTTGATACTGGAGATGTGTCTCCAAATGCTGCTACTAAGCTTGTTCAACTTTGCCAGGCTCTGGATGCTGGAGATTTTTCTGGGGCATTACATATTCAGGTACATATTTTGGATTTAATATTTGTGCTACCCTTTTTATGGGGAAGCACCATCTATTACTATTAGCCACTGTTCCAATTATGATGGATGGTGGATTCATTAATTGAATAAATATTTTGATCTATCATTCATCATGAATCAAATTGTGATTAATAGGCGTATAATCGTGCTACCCCTTAAAAAGTGTAGCACAAACATTTTTTCCATATATTTTGCTTATTCGATGTGGGGTTTAATGAGGGTTCTGCCTATTTAAGTAGGTCACACTATGAGACCTACGAAAATTATTATTAGATCAAAAAGTTCACATGGGTTTCACAATTTTAATTGTAACCATTTTTTTATCTAATGGAACTAAGATAGGTCCCACGGTTGCTACCTACTTAATTTTGTAGCACATTCCCTACACGCTTTAATGTTTGGCTCCTAGTTTCTGAGAGTGCGTTATAAAAAAAATGATAACTTTGACCAGGATTTGGACTTCACACCTTGCTGCTTTAAATACCTGATTCATTATCCTTTTATGTGGTTCTTCCTCGCCTCCCAAAGGATTCTTCTTTTGTTTCTTGAATATCCCTGCAACAATGACCTTTTTAAAATTTGCACTTGGAGTTTATTTTGGATTGTTGTCTAATGGAATCAAGCATCACCTTCCTTTTAGTTCGGCAATTATATTTTCACTTGTCTATGTTTCTCCTCTGTATGGGCGCACGGGTCTATAGAGCCGTTATTTGGATTTATTTATTTAACTGTTATTTGGTAAATATTTTAGTGGATGAAGCATTGTGGTTATTCGCTCTCATAACAAGGTTGTATTCCAATATACATTCTATGCATGGTAATTGGATCAATTTATTTATTGACATATGTAGTGGTTGCAATCTTGTTTATTCGTTTGTTCGCAGTTTTCTTATTTCTTTGTCCCATCATGGTTGTTGCGTCAACCCATTTCCCATTCATTCCAAGTGTTCTTAATTGTTCGATTGTTCCGTTGTTGGCTCATGATAACAGGTGGTGTTAACAACAAGCGATTGGGATGAGTGTAATTTCTGGCTTGCAGCACTAAAGCGAATGATCAAAACAAGGCAGAGTGTCAGGTTATAGGGGGATTTGGGATGATCACTTGTCACCATGCCTGATCTTTATACAGTTTTCCCTTTTTCTGTTAGGCATGTTTCTTCTGTAATTTGTCAGGGTCACATGGATCTGCCTTCAACTATCCTCCATCCTCAAAAGTGGATCAGCATCTTAATTTGCGTGTAGACAAACTATATACCGATAGAAATTTGTTTGTTTTTGTGTATTACCTTGGTGATTTACAGTGCTAGGACAAAACCATTATAAGTTTCTCAAGCAGATGATTTAGGTCAGCAGATTTTTGTTGTATGTTCTTTAATTTGATTGAGATACTTGTGGAGTGTACAAGACAAACAAAAAAACTTTTTCTGTGTACTAATTTTGTGTTTGCAATCCCTTGTGTAACCTTTCAGCCTCGAACTTGTAAAGTGAAAGCAGAGGAATGGAGGGGCAAAATGTTCTTTTCTGTGTGGTAAAAAAACTTAATGAAGAGAGGGTAATTTTGATCAAAATTGTTGTCAGTTTTTATGGTTCGTTAAAATCGGACATAGCATTGGTGATGTTCTGTCGGGTTTAAGTTAAATTAGGATTCGAACCAAAATATTTTCTTTTATTGGAGGGAATCGTCAGATCAATTTCGTGTCTTAATTTGTATATAGTTTAATAATTTTATGAGTTGAATATTAGTTTTAAGAAAAACAATTAAAATAAATAAAATTAAGAATGATGAACATTAATTTGTAACCAACAATAACAAAGTCTTATCCCATTAGGTGGGGTTGACTGTAAGGATCATACGACGTCATTTCGTTCTATTAGTAATCAAATATTTCGGTATATTATTCATCAATAGATCTTGCTCTATTAGTTCGTCAAGCGTTCGCCTTGGTCTCCCTTTTCCTCTTTTAATTAGATTTCAGATTATTTGATCTACTCTTCTTACTGACGTATCTAATGGTCTTCTCAAGATTCGATAGAATTTTACGTTGGCTGTCGGGGCTTAACACAACCCTCATCTTTTATTCAGACTTGGGACCAGTTATAAAGCATAGACGGAGTTAACATTAATTTGTAATCATTCAAAAAATAATAATATATAGTATTCAAATAAAAAAATTTGGAGTTAAACGAGTTGGATATTTGAATTATTGAGCTGTAGTTTTTTTTTTTGGCTTTTTTTTGACATTATTAATTATTTGACTAACGAATAACGATTTAACTAACGAATAATGATTTAAATAAGTGTTTGTTAAATTTAACGATAAAATTAGTTGATAAATATAAAATAGTATAATAAGACATATGACAAATTAATTAATTTAAGCACTATATAAATTATATTATAATACAAATATATTAAATTTATATATCTTAATTAAATAAAATAAATTTCATTAATTTTTTTGTTAAAATATATAAAAAATTATATTGACAATAATTTTTATATAGTGCATTCGTGATATAAAAGTATTAATTGTCAAAATATTTTTTATTCATTATTTAAATATAAATAATTTGTAATTAATTAAGTATGGATATAAAAAGAAATATAGTTAAATGATTATAAATAAAAAAATTAGAAAAATAATATGATAAGTTAAAAAGAAATAATATATTTGAATGGGGTAAGATTGAAAAAAATTTATAAAATGCTAATCTCTGAAGGCTAGTTGAAGTAATTTTTTTAATATTTTTATATGAAATGTTAAACATTATTTGTTTTTATAATTTATTAAATAAAAAATTAACGTTTAAACAGTTAAAAATATTATTTTAGTGTTGCCCTTTGATATCCGCCCCGGATCCCGAAAGTGTACTCTTTTCGATTTGGCACACGACCCTTGAAAACTTTTTTTTTTTCCAGATCGTCGTATAACCACTGTTCACCTTGTTGGTCATAAAAGTTAAGAAAAAAAGACTACAAAGAAATAAAATAAGATGAAGTTTAATAGGTAGAAATAATTAAAGGGACTATGAGGTTAAATATATATAATTTCAAGATCTATACTCCTTTTAGCTATAATTAAATATATATATATATATTATGTTTTTTGTGGTTATATAATCTGCTGAACCTGAAATTATGCCCAAAAATAAAAAGTAAAAAATGAAATAATTTCATACGTCAGAAGAAAATGCCGCCGACAGATGTCCGACCTGATTCGTCGGACTATAAGGTGGTGCCCGGAATTGGCGACATGTGGACAGACACAGCGGTGGAAAGCAAATCCCGTGTCCTCGTCATATCTCGCCACCAACGCGGCGCATATTAATACATTATTACACTGTTCGTGGTATCGATTGGAGGTGCATTACGTACTTACCTACCAAGCCACTGGTCGAGGAGGGAAGCGGGAGACGATGACGGCAACGGAACTTTTAGAGCGCGGGGGCGGCAGCGGAGTCGCGCTGCCACCGAAGCAGCATGAAAACACAGCTGGAGATCACGACCAGCTGCAGGACGGTCGATGCGATGAGGTCCTCGAGCAACCGCCAGGAGGGAGGCGTCGCTACGGCGAAACCAATGGCAGCGACGGTGACGACGACGACGTCCCTCCGGTGCCTCTCATGGCGCTGAACCATGTCTCGCGCCTGTGCAGGTCCGTCGAGTTCTACACGAAGGTCCTTGGCTTCGTCCTCATCGACCGCCCCCCTTCCCTCGACTTCAATGGCGCCTGGTAACCAAATAAGCACTCACAACAGAAACCATCTCTCTCTCTCTCTCTCTCTCTCTCTCTCTCTCTCTCTCTCTCTCTCTCTCTCTCTCTCTCTCTCTCTCTCTCTCTCTCTCTCCTTCCCTCGACTTCAATGGCGCCTGGTAACCAAATAAGCACTCACAACAGAAACCATCTCTCTCTCTCTCTCTCTCTCTCTCTCTCGTGAATACATATGTACGTAAACCGGCGCGTGTACGTGTTTAGGCTATTCAACTATGGAGTAGGTGTCCACTTGGTCCAGAAGGAGGACGGACCAGGAAATCCTCATGATCACGATGCGTCCGCGGACCATCTCGACCCCATGGACAACCACATCTCCTTCCAGGTCTGTCTATATCTATATTTATATATGTATAGTTCTTTGCCAAATTCCGGCCCGTCGTTGATCAATTAGCTGATCTGATCGATCTGCTGCGGTGCATGGCGTACCGTGCATACATGCAGTGCGAGGACATGGGTGCTGTGGAGAGGAAGCTGATTGAGATGGACATAAAGTACCTGAGGAGGACCATCAACGAGGAGGAGGGGGCGCCCATCGACCAGCTCTTCTTCAACGACCCGGACGGATTCATGATCGAGATCTGCAACTGCGAGAACCTTGAGCTCGTGCCCGCCGGCTCCGCCGGCAGCATACAGCTGCCGCCCGACCGCCACAATCCCCCGGTCCAGTTGAATTAGATTCAGTTCATTTTGATAACACATCTGAAGAAGTCGATGAGCCATTTCTTTGATTGCGTCCGCGCTTGAGATTTTATTCGTCTACCTTCTTGTTTAGTTGTTCCTGAGGAGTTTCGTTAAATTGTCTTTTTTCTATCGACAAGAAAAGAAAAAGAATTACCTTCGTTTATGACACTATATATATATATATATATATATATATATATTTAAAAATGATTTCCCCAGTTTACGAGAAAAAGAAAATACGTTCATATATATCGTAAACTGGGGAAATCAAATTTAAATTTATATTTTGTCAAATTAATTACAGTTTGGCGATTTATTCTCATTTGAGTAAAATAATAAATTAGATCAAAGTAAAGTGTATATATATACACACAACAGGAGTTAAAGGCTTAAAGCGAGTATAATGTTTTCTGTATTCTTGTGTATTAGCATTTCTCAAAAATTAATTTATGAGAACACCTTTCGAGTTGTGTTTTTCGAATTGTACTGATTTTTTTTATGACATCATGTTATCAGTACGCTCGTTATTAGTGGTCGCGTTTTAGCCTAATTTTTTTAATTGAAAGCGGTAAGAAGTTACTGCAGATTCATATTTAAGTTTGGTGTACTCTGTTAACAAAGCGTTTTGGACCCGGCATGATCTAGGCCCGGCCTGACCGGGCCGGGTCTTTCCAAGTCAGACGATCCTTTTTTCTTTTCTTTTCATGAACTTTTATAATTTTAATTTACTTATAGATTATTATATAATATAATTAATATTATTAATTATTATATAATATATGACTTAATGAATAATGAGTCTAGTGAGTAGGGACTACTTTAATTATTATATAAACAATTATATAGTTAAATTTTTAAATACATTAAGTCATTAATTTATTATTATTAAGTAAATAAATTCGTAAAATGAACAATTGAGTACTAAGTAATAACTAATAGGTTATAATTTATAACCTTATGCATAAAATTAATTGGTAAGTATTTAATAAATATATATTAGTAATATTAGTATACTTCATACTTGTAATCTAGTATAGATAGTTAAGTACTAATTTACTAATTATTATATACTAAGTTATAACTAGGTTATATTAAGTAAATTAGTATTTAACTATCTTATAACCAAGATACTATATAGTATAATAGTATATACTATATTACTATGTTATAACTAAATCAAATTATACTAAGCAAATTAGTACTTAAATGAAATTATAATATGATTTTAGTTTAATGATTACCGACTACTTTAATTATTATTATATAATAATTATATAGTTATAATTTTCAAATTTTTATTGAGTAATCATGGTATCATATTCACAACAGTGGCTATAAAGATAGTATCACTCGAAATGAGTTTAAGAACGATTATTGAGAAAATGATACCTTAATTATTTAATGAGAGAAGATGAGATTGAGAGAAAGGGAGGGATGTAGTCATGCCATTTGGGGAAGGAGAGGAGAGGACAGGAGATTGAGAGTATGAGAGAGAGAGTGAGAGTATGAGAGAGATGAGAGAAAAAATAATGAGAGTGATGAAGAAAAGGGAGTTCAGTCGCATTTTATAAGCGGCGGAGGGGGTTTAACATGGTCCGCGTTGATTTAAACACGATCTGTGTTGTACTCATAACGCGCTCCTGAACTCGGTCCGTGATCATGTTGTCAAATCGAAACAATATGGATCATGTGATTTCAGTGCGGATCGTGTTATGCATCATGCACGGTCTATGTCCGTACCAAAACAGGCCATGTCGTGTCGGATCTGTGTTCACCGTGCTCGGTCCGTGTCGTATTAATAGTGCGGTAGGACAACCCGGCACGGAATGGCACGACACGATTCGTGTTTTCGTGCATGGGTCGTGTCTGTGCCGGGTCGGGCGGGCACGGCTTTTGGACGGGCCGGCGGCGTGCCGGCCGTGCGGCCCGCCCGAAATTCCATGTCTACCTTGAAAAAATAGATCACGATTTTTATCAAAAAGATACGAATCTTCACAGGCGACTCTTGCCCGAAAAACCTATTTAATACATATCACCTCTTTCCTTCTCTTTTTTAGCAATTGACTCATTTCACTATCTTTTGTGCATTTATTCTCAATGAATGAACTAGAGGGTGGAGGAGTAGCGAGACATGGAATGGGTGGAGGAGAAGTGGAAGAACAAGGAAGGAACTACAAGGACAAGCAACAAGGGAACAAAGGCTTTAACATTTGTTAAATGACTTATTTTCATAAGACTTATTCCTAAGGGTAGAAGCATGATTAAAAACGTTGTTCTAGTGTTTTATATGATGAACTATGACTAAAGATGATGTTAAGCATGCATGATCTAAGAAAGTTTTCTATTTAAATATAATTAATTTGATCTTCATGTTCATTATGATCCATTTTGTCAAGTAACATTTCATGCTTAGAATGAAATGTTAATGACTTATGATGACTTATTGATTATTGATATTAGTGCTTTTGATGTATTGGAATCCAAACCAGGATGTCTCGCATGATGATATTACTATAAATCGATTATTAGTGATTCCATGCATCTAGGTGGTTTATATGTGTCATATTCATTTGGTGAACTTTTGTGCATGTCTAAATTTACTATATTATTATGAAATGGATATTATGCCAACTTTATGAGAATTATGAGATTGAACTTATATTTTTAAGTTTGTGCATGAAATATGTGATTAGAGGACTTGAATGTCATTTGGATATTTCTTACTTTTGATACTCAATTGATATTTATTATATTGGACTTGGGAAGTGTTTTTGCCAATGAAATTGATATTTATTATATTGGACTGAAGTGAACCAGTCAGCTGCCCGATGAAATGTCTATGCCGTCATATTGAACGTTTGGATATGTTCTCAGTTCGGGCATCCGATATAGAGATTGGTTGATCTATAAGATATGATGATAAATTAGATGTCAAACCGCCTTCCATATCGAACGACTGACCATCATATGAGGCGTTTGAATCAGACAAGGACTTGCATCGTAATTTAAATGGACAACCGTTCACTAGACTTAGCTCCCAATACCTCAGAACATCGGGTGTCCGCTCCAGATATTGGACATCCGAATCAGACAAAGAATTTAGATCTTTTATTAACAGATGCTCTCTCATTGGAACAGGAACTTGAAGAACCTCGGATGATTGAGACACCTGTCGCACTTTTATTGAACGGAAGAGAATTGCCTGATAGTGCAACTTTTTTAGAGTGTTCGGAAGAGAATTCGATGTCCACTATATAAATCAGACGTCAGCTACATAAATTGGACGTTCACAACATAAATCGGACATCCAAGACTCAGATAGAAACGTCATATTGTCCTTTTTTCTTGATTTGCTTGACATCCAAACTTGATTCACCATTCCATGCACTTCTATGTGCACCCTACAGATGATCTAGAGCCACCCTTTCTCATTATGATTTGATTTGGCCTTGTGGTTCAAAGATAGTATTATGTTAAGGAAAGATAAGAGATATAAGATGTGAGTTGCATTTGCATATCTCTATGAATTGGAGAGAACTAAGTAAAATGATCTAATGGAGGGATAGGCAGTCTTATGGCCAAGTGCTCATGTACCTATTGTGCGGGGCTGCTCCACCCTAAACAACGAAGAGGATTTTTCACTGTGTGATGCAAATCCTCCCCTTATCATAAGGACATTGTCATGGCATTAATCTCCCATAACTTATGACATAGGTTGTATTATTTCGCAAGACACGCCCTTAACAATATGAGAGCTCTTTCAATAATTAAAGAATAGGATGCTTATGTAAAGATGAAGGAACTTAGTTCCTAATTGATTATTGATGAAGGAGCCTAATTCCTAATGATACATGATGGAGGATCCTAGTTCCTAATGGTATAAAGATGTTCATATTGATGGAGAAAATTAATCTCCTTAATTGATTAATTTTATGATGTTCTGGCCCTCCCATTTGGGAGAGACGCGATTCTTATATTATAATTGTCTATTGATAATTTTTTTATTGCATAATCTTTGCTCCTATATTTTTATTCAAAAATGGATCATAATTATTTATAAAGTTCATACTCATATTACGCATAATTATTGATTATATGATCTCTTTCATAAATATGATCACCTAAGCTATGACTATTGATACATATACATAAAGGACATGTTTATGTCTTACTTATTAATACACTAAGCATTATTGCTTATGGGATTGTGATTTCATAAAGGACATGTTTATGTCTTACTTATTAATACACTAAGCATTATTACTTATGGGATTGTGATTTTTCTCATGTGTTGATCCCCGTAGATACTGAGTAGCGTGCATGGTTTGTATTAGTGTGTGTGCGTGTTAGAGCTTGAGCGGCGGTGTGCACATGGATGTGTCTTATGTTACAGTTGATTCTTGTATTTTGTAAGCTTCATTTATCTCTGTGATTCGTGATGTCTTCAAGATGATATTCACATTGTACTTGTTATTTTGGGCTTCGCTTTCATATTTATTTATTAGTGATTATTTCGTCATTCGCATTTATGTACCATACTTATTCGACTATCGCATTAATATTTTATTTTGATTAGATTAGTTAAGATGTATAGTCCACGTAATCATCTCGAAAGGAGATTTTCACTACCGATCAGAGTTGAATTTTGAAACTTTATAATATAAACGGTAGAAACTCTCAAGATCTCTCCTCTTTTTCTTTTTTTTTTTTTCAAACTTCTACAATTGAAGATCATGCACAGGGAAATCATACGCCACCTCAGTCTGAATTATTATTCTTCTTCTTCGTCATCATAATTATTCAGTCGTGAATACACGTAGATACGTAGTTTCAACATGAAATGCATGCATGCATGTTTATTTTACAGTTTATGCGTCTTGGAGAGGGCAAAGACAGCTAGGGATGTGGCAGCAGGGATGACGATGTCATCGGATGCACGTGAAACTCCCGGAACGAATCTTTTTAGCAGAAGGGCCCCCACGGGAAACCCAAACAAGAACAAGAGCCAATCAAGTGCTACCGCGCCGAACTCCACGCTCTCGAATGACACCACATCGCTTATGATGTCCTTGAACTCATTTTGTGTTAGGCCTCCCCATCCTTTGGCATGGCGTTTCTGCATGCCACAGTACGTGGGAGAGGAAGTGTGATGATGTCGTTAAAACATATGTATACTATATATGTATGGATTTTTTTTAGAGTTGGATTAATAATAACTAAGCAAATTAAGCATTGTGAATATAAAAAGAAAATTATGTATTTTAATTAATTTAAGATCTTAAAAGAATTCATTAGCACGTCTAGTTTCATGGCCACTGGCCAGTCGGGTCCAATCACTTTGCGGACTTCAATAATTAATACATCATTTTTATTAAATCTACTCGTTCAAATAAGTAAGTAAATGTGTTGTCAATAATGGATTCACAAATAGGCCGCATTACCCAATAATGGCTAACAATCAACACGAATTTTATTTTATTTGTTCTCGTGGATGAAAATGATATTTAAGAAACACAATATTATTCATCTTCTTAATGCCCATATACATGAAACTGATAATCAAACATTTCTCATTTGTCTTTATTTAAGTTGAAAATCTTTAAAAAAAGGAACAACTTAACTAATTTATCAATTGAAAATAAAATGTTATGAGATATTAACTGTAATTAATGAATTTGCATAAAAAACCTTAGAGAAATTATGTTTCATAAGTTTTTTTTATTTTTTATGTCAAAAACTCATAACATAATTTCGCTTTAGGTCTTAAAATTTCTTGGGACGACCTTGCAAGTCAAAGGATCTAACTTCAAATTTTAGTCCATGCTAGTACTAAAAAAAACTATAATTTTCTGTTCTCATGGTGGGCTTAATTAAATTAGAATTATCAATCGATGAGCGGGTGTTAAAATTATAAATGTAAAATCAGGGGCGGAGCCACATGGGTGCTCATGCACCCATTGAAAATTCGTATAAGTAGTAGTTACTCATAACATTTTCAAAACAACCAACTCGCTCTGATGGTAGGTTGTCTCAATTGTACTTCTATCAATTTTTATTAGTTCATCCATTGTACTTCTATCATGTTTTATATTTGTTACCATAGCAGACTTGCATTTTCTTTAATATTTTTCATTTTATGTTATTATGTTCATATTTCAGTATCTTTTAATTTTATTTTACCACAATTTAATGAAATAACTGTAAAGATGACACTATTATAACAATTAAATTCTAATACATATTGAATTTATATTTTGAAATTCCAATATTATTATGTATTAGTTTCAATATATTTACTTCAATATTATTTCTTATTTAATCTAATATTTCATTTACCACCTGTAGTTATATTATTATATACATTCTTTGATAAAATATTTTTTATTTTATTTAACAAATGTTGATATATATTAAGAAAAAAATGTATAATACATATTCAATATTAAAATTTATATTAAATATTAAAATTTATATTAAATATATGTAAATGACATGATTAAAATAATACATATTGAATTTATATTTTAAAATTTAAATACTTTTTGTTTGTGAATTTTGATATATTTTAAAAAGGAATCAAATACTTTTTAATTGTTGTATAAAGTAAATTTATTTTATCATATTCAATATTATTTTTAATATTTAAATATATGCTATATTATGTTGTGCACCCACTTGTCGTATAAGCATTCTAAGTGTGTGAAAGAAATACTGATGGACGAACATTTATCAAATACGACCACTTCAAAATTGCTACATTTAACAGCTCGAACCTTAAAATGGTTGTTAGTGACTCCTATATGTAAGAGTGAGTCCCCCGAGTGGTGTTATCTGAATATAGCTTCCATCTTAATTTATTATCTGACAATGACTACTATTATATATAGAGAGAGTGTAACATGCAATTAAAAGTTGTAGAAGCAATATATATTTAATGAATTTGAATTGTTGAATAATAATTATATGGTTAAGATCAAATTTAATAGATTAATATTAAATTTAATAGAGGTTGAATCTCAACTATATAATCATGATCTAACGATCTTGATTTGTTGATTGCATATTAGTTGTACAAAAATTGATTGCATGCTACTTAGCCTCGAGTAGAGTTTAAGAAACGTGCAACCAAAAATTGTACAACAAATATGCATTTAATAAATCTGAATAGTTAGATAATGAGTATATGGTTGAGTTCAAATTTAATAAATTAATATTAAATTCAATAGAGATTGAATCTCAACCATATAAATATGATCTAACGATCCTGATTTATTAATTGCATAGTTGTACAAAGATTGGTTAGATGCTACTTAACATCTTTACATATTAACTCTTTGTATTTTATTATATTTTTTGTAATAATAGAAAACATAATATTAAAACAATACCTAAGACTTTTCAATTAAAATAATACTTATATTATAATGTTATAAAAGACACGGTATTTTTTTATAGTCATTTTAATTTTTTTTCAAAATATAAACCTAAGTAATGTTTATCTTATTTCAAACCGTACCTAGGAATATATTTATAAATATATTGTATGTTATTAAAACAATACTTATATATTATAAATCTTGATAAAAATATATAATTATATTTTATTTATACATTTAATCCTATATTTTAAAGTAGTTTTTAATTGCGTGAATCGCGAGTGAGTTAACCAGAGTTCTTAAAAAACAGAATGAAAAAGTTGCAGATCGCATGGTGTAACAATTTTGAGGCGTTTTAAATTTATTAAATCTCTATTTACGTTAATCTGTATGCATTTAATAAGCAATAAATAATGGATTGATGGAACCAGAGAGCATGCTCATATAAACGTAAAAAAATATAGAAGAGATAAATTAAAGTGAATTATTTTCAGCCTTCTTACCTTAAATGACTCCTCGAGTTTCTCTCTTGATGGTAACTTGATTTGGAGAGCTCCTCTTCTTTCAGCAAGTACTCTGTCAAGTAATTAATTGTAGGTTGTTTTTTCATCATTTTTGCTACAAAGTAAACTCGTAGATAAAAAGGTTTGGACCATTGACATCTTGAGAATTCAATGGTGCCATTTTTTTTGTAACTTCAAAGTATATTAATTATCATCACTCGTACAATCTTATTTTAACTTATATAATTAAGAATTCTAATGGTACGTTACTAAGCAGTTATATAAATAGATAATAAGAGTTTGAAAAAGGATATTAAAATTTGCTAGTATCTTGATTATTCTTGTTCCTTCTTTTTAGTAAAAAAATACCCTTAAAATTATTAACTATTTAACAAGATGATCTCAAAATACATCAGAAATATAGGAGGAACAATTAACATCTTGAAGGAATTGAATCAGAAGCATCTAATGCATCAGTATGTAATTAATGGATAATATGAAGGTTATATATATAACGATTCATTGTGTGTAAAGAATGTACATCTGGCAATTAATCCAATTAAATAGCATAAAATCAGTATCTGATTTTACTTCGTGAATCTGTCCTTTTTTTTACTTTTTTTTCCTAAAAGAAAACAGCTCAAATATATTTAATTTTATTGATACATTAGGCTAAAAAAAAAGTAGAGTTGGTTTTTTTTATTTGCAGAACTATATATGTGTGCTCAAAAGGATATCGAAAGTCCTGTACCTAATTAAATTTTGGACCACGTTTTGTGCTGCATGCCATGTATATGGAACTTGGTTCATTATCTATACCATCTAACAGTTCAGATCCATATCTCATTGAAGTTATATAGGAATGTGATTAAAATTTATAATTGAAAACTTACTCAATCACTTGATAAAGAGCATGATACATATCAGCTTCGCTTTTTATATTCTTTATTAGCAATCCATCATCCTTACTAATTAGCTTGTCAACTATCTCAGACATTTCTTTCTTCAGATCCTGATTTTGTGGTTGGGTGCTGTCTTCATCTACACATGAAACAATGAGGCATAATTAAGATTATGAGACAAAGCTTTTGGGAAAATAGCACAAATATTACCAACAACTGATAAATATTCGGAATGCGCATTACTTCATACATAGCATTCCTTTTTTTTTCTTGTCATTTGATTAATTTGATGAGCATGAATAATAATTAAATTAATCATATAATTATAAACGATCTAGTGCACATATATTGGACTAATTCGATGATTAAAAAAATTATATAAGTAATAAATAAATCATGATTCAATAGTTTAAGTACGACGTAGTATTTTATTTAGTATCATCAAAATATTGATTCCACAGTTTGAAGTATTGAAGTAAATGGATAAATATATATATATTGTTACGGATATTCTAATAAAAGATATCGAAAAAAATAAGAAAAAGTGCATAAAAACTTTTAACAATGCATGACACGAAAAATACTTGACATAGTTATCTATATGTTCTCTTAAAATGCTTAATATTAGTTTTCTAGTTTAATTCTATAACTTGTAGTTATATTCTATGTCATTACAAATTCATACATAATAACATATTGAAAAGAGCGATGACATATATTTGCATACCTTTCTTGGATTTGTTCAGCATTTGTCCCATGGGCGCGATTTGCACGCTGTGAGAACTTTGTAGTGCCTCTATAGATTAGATATCTGCCGTTTGTTGAATCGTGTACAGCTTTATATATATATATATATATATATATATATATATATATAGAGAGAGAGAGAGAGAGAGAGAGAGAGAGAGAGTAAAGTTCTTTGTCGCCTCTGCGGCCATGGCATTGCTCTCCCATCAAGCAAAGCAAAGCAATGCCCTTCAACTCAGTTTGTTTGTTCCTTGAGCAGGACTTTGTCCATTATGTTGAAGCTCTATAAGATTCTCGCACGCATACATCTCCCATTTCACTGACCGAGATGGTTCGGTGAGTTCGAAACTACGTTTACTTTTAATATCTTATATCATAGATCCATGATATATCTGCCATTTTTGTAATTTGATAACTTCTACACTAAAATAATTTAACATGACATCAAGCATGATATGACTACATATACTTTAACATTCATCAACTCTATTAGTAACATCAATTACAACGATGAAGAAAAAAGAAACAACAAATTTGATGATGTCACAAGGATGAAGAAAACTCTGTAAAGGGTCAAGCAGTGAAGAATCAGAACACTTTTGGGATAATACTTTAGGGATCAGGTTCTTGCTTCAAAAGGCATTTTCAAGTTCGAACAAACTGTTCTTGCTTCAAAAGGCATTTTCAAGTTCGAACAAACTGCCAAAGGAGCCTGTGTAATAACCACAAATTCCACAAAATTTAGAATTTTATTTTTCTTTGCTGGTGTGGCCAAAACGGACGACAATTTTTAAAACGAACGTCCGATATCGCGACCGATTCAAAATTGACGGTCAATCCCCACCGGTCGACCAAAATCAAAATAGATGTCTGATGGCGAAACGACAAATTCAAAATTCAAATATCGGTTACGACTTGCTTGGCCATAATGGCGTGGATTCGGCAGGATCGTGGTATAACTCCCCTGCCCACGAACCAGGGAAGTTATGGTCGAATAATCCCCCATAATCCACCCATTATTATGCGAATTTTGAAACCCCTTGCCCTATTTTTCCATCTCTCTCATCTCATTTTTATCCTATCTCCCTGTTCATTTTTATCCTATCTCCCTGTGTTCTTCCCCTTTTTGGGCTCGGTCAAAAGGATTTGGAGGACCCCAGCAGGTGTTGATTGCAAGGAAGACGAGGAGGACGTGGCTAGAATTGTTTAATATTAAGGTTAGATCCATGTTTTGTATGTTAAAAATTGTACGTGTGAAAATTTAAGGATTCACCTGCAATTCTACTGACTGAAACATATGACCAATTTAGAATTGGACGTTAGCATGACCAACCCGATCTGGAACGTCGAGACATTATGGTCGAACGTATTGGGTCAAAGTTTTAATAACATATAAAATTATATTTTGATAAAATAAATTTCGAAAGATTAAAATTAAAATATTAAAAAAAGTTTTAAAAAAAAAGAAATAACTTTATGCACTACACTTTGATTAAATAATTAACTATGATCCTATTAGATTTTGAATTAGTTATAAATATCAAAGTTGTAGAAAATTCTGTTAGCTTTTCATAGAATAAAAAATTATCTCATTTGGATAATTGTGCAAAACGTTATGCTTAAAATAGTGCAGGACGGTCGAGCTGTCGGCTGAAAAATAGGTCGACCGGTCCAGAATATCGGTCAACTGGTCCATATGTGCGGTCGACCGGCCTATGAGTCAAATGAACAGTAATGGTCAAATTTGAAGGAGAAAATTATGGAATGATTTTTGGCTGACTTTAAAAGAAGTGTCAAAGCCAGAAGGAAGGGCACTCATCCAACCCTTGAAGAAAAACTTCAAGTTATCAAAAGAGATATCATTTCTTGATGTTTCATTTTTAATTTTCTTTCTTTCTCTCTTCCACTCTTGTGAGCTTAGCTTTGTAAAAGAGAAAAATATTTTGTTCAGAAAAATTAGAGAGAGCTCATGTGTAAAAGATGTTCAAAATCTTACCTCTTGAGCGAGAGAAATAGATTAACTTCCTAGGATGAGAGGTTGCCTTGCCTCTCGAAGCAGAGAAAAATGCGGTGGTGTAAAGGGCTTTTTTCATTGCCCCATTTGGAATAAAGGAAGTGCTAGTGGAATCTTTGACGGTCTCGAGGTCGAGAAGTCGGAGCGGGGACGTAGGTCAAGGTGTGGCCGAACCTCGTCAACAATCACCGTATCTTTGTGTTTGATTTTCTCTCTCTCTCCCCGTTCATATTATGTTTATAATCTGAATTGCAAAGGTTTTAAGAATCAATTTTGTGCTTCCGCTACGAATTTTATGAAATCAATATTTTCGGTTGAACACCAATTCATCCCCCATCTTGGTGCCTTTTGGGATCCTACAATTGGTATCAGAGCGGGTTGCTCTTGTTTTGATATTTTGAATCATCTCAGTTTTTAGATCTAATCGTTTTAGATCTAATTATTTTTAAGATTCAATCGTTTATTTTAAGATTTAACAAATCAATTAGTCCTCCTCCTCTTTTAAATGCATCAAATTTTCAATCTTGAAAATCCGAATTCAAGCCTACATATGTTCTATTGATTTAAACATGTGGGATATTATTGAGAAAGACTATTATTTACATGAAAAATTACCTTTCGAACATGACAAAAGACAAAAAAAAATTTCAAAATTGGATTGGAAAGCAAAGAATATTTTCTATTGTGCTTTGGATTCAACGGAGTTTAATCGGATTTCAAGTTGTGAAATCGCAACCGAGATTTAGGAAAAACTCATCACCATTTATGAAGGAACCGACAAAGTTAAAAAATCTAGATTGAATATTTTAAATCATCAATATGATTCTTTCAAGATGCATGAAAATGAGTCTATAAATGATATGATTGCTCGATTTAATGATATTTTGAATGGCTTAACCTCCTTGGGCGAGCCAAGATCTAACTCCCAAAAAGTGAAAAAATTCTCAGGTCTCTTTCCTCAAGATGGCATACAAAGAGGACCATGATCGAAGAAAAAGATTTGAACAAATTGAATTTCGATGATCTAATTGATTCACTTCTAACCTATGAAATCTCAATCCAAAAAGATCAAGAAGAAAAAGTCTCCAAGAAGAAAACATTAGCATTAAAGGCAAATGCAAATGAAGAAGACTCAAGTGAAGAAGAAATGGATGAAAAGATGCTCGCTCGCTACACAAGAAAATTAGATAAGTATCTCAAGTTGGTGAAGAAGAAAGAAAAGAGTGAGAAGCCTATCCGAAAATCAAACAAAAATCACAAAGAAAAGACATATCGAAAAAGTAAGAAGAAAAAGTATGAAGAGTCAGTGAAATATGACTCATCAAGCTCTTCTAGTGATGAAACATACTTATGTTTAATGGCACACGATGATGAGGTAACCTCTAATCCTTCAAATAATGACTCATCAAGCTCTTTCAAAGAAAATCTTTCTTTAGATGTAAATAAACAACTCTCTTCTCTTATAAAACGATATTTTTCAATTAAAGAGGAAAATAAAAAATTAATATGTGAAATTAAAAAAATTAAAAGAAGAAAATGATATATGTTTTATGGAAAATGAAAATCTTAAAAATGAAATTGAAACTTTGGAAATTACACATGCATGTGAAATTGTCAAATTAGCATGTTCATTAGAAAAAATAAAATAAGAAAATGCCCTTTTAAAAAATACACAAAATAAGACTATTTTTCGACTAACAAAAAATAATCTTATGAGTCATTTTTGACATAAAAACTCTTATTGAAAATCAAATCATTCCTATGATGGAAAATCACATATTACATGTTTTACATGTGAATTTCATGGCAATTATCCTTATCAATGTAAAATAAGAAAATTATCACCACATGCACATAACATGATTTGGGTTCCGAAATGAATATTATCTAACAAAAATGGACCCAAAGAAGTTTGGGTACAAAAAGTTACTTGATTACTTTTTCAGGTGTCTCACATGCAAATGACATATGAAATTGAAAATGTGAAGGCACAAATGTTATGGTAAAAGTATCATCTATTTTTTATGTCACTCAAAAATTCAAAATAATAAATTTTTTTAAAAAAAAGAACATATAAATGAAAATTGGTAATAGTGATAGGGGGAGCATGATTAAACTTTATCGTGAATATCATTGTTGAATCAAAGTTTTATGCCATATTTTGATTCTTAATATATTTTTGTTTTGACTTTCATAAATTGGTTTTCATTATAAAATAGCTATAAACTTAAGGGAAGTTATCTTTCAAAACCTTATGTTGCAAACTCTACATATCTATTATATGACAAAAGTTGGAAGAATAATTTTAAAAAAAAAATTGATTAAGGGAGAGTTACATATGGTTTCTTATATATTTCATTTACAAACGACTTTTTGATGAAACAAAAGGGGGAGAAGTATAGGAGAAATATGATCTGAATATATTTTATAAGAAAAGTTAAGTGTTAGGGGGAGCAAAATTATTTTAACAAGATTTTACAACTTTTTCGTCAACTTATATCTTTTTCATATTTCTCAGTTTGTCTTCATCAAAAAGAGGGAGATTGTTGGGTCAAAGTTTTAATAACATATAAAATTATATTTTGATGAAACAAACCTCGAAAGATTAAAGTTGAAAAACGTTTAAAGAAAAATGGATAACTTTATGCACTACATTTTGATTAAATAATTAACTATAATCTTATTGGATTTTGGATTAGTCATAAATATAGAGAATTCTGTTAACTTTTCATAGAATAAAAAATCACCTCATTTGGATAACTGTGCAAAAAGTTATGCTTAAAATAGTACATGACGGTCGAGCTGCCAGCTGGAAAATATGTCGATCGGTCCAGAATATCGGTCAACTAGTCCATATGTGCGGTCGACCGGCCTGTGAGTCAAATGAATAGTAATTATCAAATTTGAAGGAGAAAATTATGGAATAATTTTTGGATGACTTTCTCACGTGCAAAAGCCTATAAAAGGAGTGCCAAAGCCAGAAGGAAAGACATTCATCAAAGTCTTGAAGAAAAACTTCAAATTATCAAAAGAGATATCATTTCTTGAAGTTTTCATTTTTAATTTTCTTTCTTTTTCTCTTCCACTCTTGTGAGCTTAGCTTTGTAAAAGAGAAAAAATATTTTGTTCAAAAAAAATTAGAGAGAGCTCCTGTGTAAAAGAGGTTCAAAATCTTACCTTTTAAGCGAGAGAAATAGATTAGCTTCCTAGGAGGAGAGGTTGCCTTGCCTCTCGAAGCGGAAAAAAAGGCGGTGGTGTAAAGGGCTTTCTTTCTTGCCCCATTTTGAACAAAGAAAGTGCTAGTGGAATCTCCGGCTGTCTCGAGGTCGAGAAGTCGGAGCGGGGACGTAGGCCAAGGTGTGGCCGAACCTCGTCAACAACCTCGTCAACTCGTTTCGATCGATCGAAGATCATGGGCTAGGCGAGGGTCATACCCGCATGGACCGGACTATCGATCGCATTTCGACCGCCCAAAAGATATGATCGAAAGTTCACAAGATCTCCCGTAAAATGGACAACCGCCTAGCTTTTGGGAGTTCGCTTTGTACTTGGATTTTTCGACCGAGAAGATGAACATAATGATGACCAACCATCTTTTGGATGATCGATGAACTATGATAAAAATGGACGTCCGATCCTTGATGGACAATCGATGAACTCTGATAAAATGGAAGACCGCTTGATCTTCCAGGCATATGATTTATGGATAGAGAATGGTTATAACTTTAATTAACATTCATGATTTGATTGATCTCTGTTCCTTTTTTTCCATAATACCATATGTTTGCTCTCGAAAGCTTTGATTGATTCATGTGATCAAAAGATAAGTTCATGATTAATAATAAATAAAAGATGAGGGTTACTGTTGTCTACCTAGATTGGAGGTTATGGTTATCAGCCTTGTTTGAGACTTCATCTATGAATATTTCCATCTTGTGCGAGGTCATCCTCCTCTTATGGGCATATGTCGTGGCATTGATCCCTAATGACTCATCGTGGTCTAGATAGTTACGCACTCATATGTTTACAATGGTACCCCCTAAAAGTGGATAGCTCTCCAACTCATGGATAAAATGAAACATGAAATGACTATATCCTTATGAACATGAATGTGAAATGATAAATAATGAAACAATGATGGCTTTCCACGTGAAAGATAATGAATAAAGTTGAATCATGATCTTTATATTCCACTGTTCCCACTTTATATATTTTACGCATGCTTATTTTGATGGATGATCTTATGACCTATTATGAATTTAACTTTATACTAAAGGTTGAACTTGCTCAATTGTGTGATCTCTACTGGAGTTATAAGAGGATGATGCAACTCAGGAATAAATCAATTCTGTTGGTTCTTTTATGAGAGTGAATTCCTAAGTACCTTCGAGCTCAAACAAGTTTTTGCAGGGTAGTAATTAAGGATGGACGCAAATGATGATGGCGATCCTGAGCTTCTTGATGACTCCAAGTTCTGCCGAAGGAATAATTTCTCGAATGATGTGATCTTGCATGAATCATCAGGGATGGCTTTCTTTCTATGCTTTGAGAAAAGGAAGTGCTTAAAAGTGCCGCAGAATTAGGTACAACAATCATGAAAATATCTATTAATTTCATGGCCCATTCTACCAAAGATTGCTCTGAAGTTGTTTGACAACTTATTTGGCATGGGAATATATAAGCGTCCCTCTGTTATGCAATGAGATACATGTGGTAGTTCTAGCTGCATTCTTTTCCTATTTCCCTCAATTTTTCGAAGGTGGATAGGAGAATTCGAAAATTCTTCCAAGGTAGCACTCAGTTGTGTTTGCAACTATAGTTCCTCCTAAGTTCTCGGTGAATAGTTAAATTAATAGATTAATTTGATGTGTATTTGGATGGAGTGGAACGTAATGATGAGAAACCAGAGAGTTGATGTGATAAGAAAGGATAGATGTGACAAGTTAATTTTTTGTGGATTTTGAATTAAAAACTTTTATTATAAATATAAAGGATAATTTTATTATTAATAAAAATATAATAAATTTTCTTTATGGAAAAATTTTGTTAAAAAATATTTTATTTAAATATAAAAACATTTTTATTATTATATTTAATAAAATATTAAAATTTTTAATAAAATAATAGTAATAAATATTATTATATTGATCTATTATTATAAATATTTTATATTTATTAAATATTTTATTTTATAAGAGAAATGTGTGAGAAAAGAAAAAGAAACATGAAAAATGAAATAACAAAAATGCGTCAAAAAAAAAAGCGATCGGTTTCGCTACAATGCTCTAATTCCACCAAAATGTGATGGAAACCGAAGCATCTGGAAACAAGTCACATGACCTGATTCCAAGTTTTGGTTCTCATATGAGAACCAAGTTTCAGGGCCGTGTTTGATGGAACTAGATAGAACAAATGCGCAGTTCCAACCTAGTTTCGTTGTCAAACGCACCCGTGGGGATTTGAACTTAAATATACTAAATTAGTGTTTCGAACTCGAGAGCTTAAATTCTTATTAACTTTTGAGAACTCATCAATTAGATAGATAATTTTAAAAAAAATAATGAAGGATAAAAAAAGTGATTTGATAGATAAATTTTAATGATTTGAATAAAAAGTAACTTTTTCTTTTTTGCTATTGTATAGGTGAACCAATTAGAACTAGGGTTGATTCTAACTCTAATTCTACGAAATTGTTGGCATTCAAACTTGACAATCTTATCCTGCAAACTCAGTCTTCATAGCATCATGATAGCCAACTTATGTAGAGACATTTCACATCCCTTTGTATAATCGTATGTTATATAAACATCATGCACTTTCCACATGATTGACGAAACAATAAATATTTTCCAATGTAGGTCGTGTCCAACTCCGCCTATGTTTTATAGCCGGTCCCAAGCCCGGATAAAGGAGGAGGGTTGTGTTAGGCCCCGACAGCCAGCGTAAAACCCTGTCGAATCTCATGAACATGGATCAACGAAGTCGTATGATCCATGTAGTCGACCCCACCTAGTGGGATAAGGCTTTGTTGTTGTTGTTGTTGTTGTTGTAGGTCGTGTCAAACATAATTTGAAATCCTAAATTTTAGTTTACTTTCAATTTATTTTCTTTCATTTTATTTTGTTCTTAATCATAATATGAATTATAGATACTTTATTTCAACTTGTACAATTCCTTTTGTGCTCATAGTAAAGTTCTAAATTTCTTATGTCACCTTGAATTTAGCACTTGAAACTTTATAAAAGCTCATAAATGGAAGAATACTTGCTCAATAAATGATAAACCAATAAAATATATCAACAAAATCAAGTTTTGATTCTTACGTAGACTCGTCTATTGCTCGTTGTTTCCAAATATTAATTAATTTGGACAACCTTTGGCTCGCTTTATCATCCATTATTCAGGGATAGACAAAGTAGAGAAAAAAAATTAAACTTTCAACTTAACAAGTGATCCAATCAATCATAAAATTGGTCTACGAATGCCTCTGAGACTTGAAACGTCTCACCCATCAATTATCCAACAAAAACAAACTTCACAACGTATGGTCTCTTCGGCATCTAAAAATCGATAGACCAAGACATAAGTGCACTGAAATTGTAACTCCCTACCCCAAAATTTGACCCTAATTTAGCTATTGAATCTTAGACGACGCTACATTTGCATGATCCTTCATAACCTTATTACATACAACATTGATGTGAAAACATAATAATATAAAAGCATATAAATCCAATATAATATCACTAGCTCAGAAGCCATTAATGGGTGCAAATTAAGCGCAAATATACTAGCAAGTATACTAGATCGTATCAAGTAATAAAGAGTGAATAGTGTATTGAACCCACTAGGACTAATCTAAATTCTTATCTTTCTAACTTAAGTTTATTAGTTGAGAGAATAACAAGAATTAATTGTTAGATAAAGGTGATTCAGAATTGATGACAATATGAGATAATGATGCCCTTAAAAATGTGAGAGAAAGTAGAGTTCAGACTTCGTATTCCAATTGTATTATCTTAATTATCAATAACTAATTATAGACTTCTTGTAGAAAATAAACAGATAAGAAGTATAGGACTCAAAAGCTTGAGGACCTAACTACACTGGTAAAGAATAAAATCAAAGCACGTTGAAAACTCAATCCACTTTAATATATTATGAACTAAGATGCATTAATATGAATGGTTGCTTAAAGTAAAGGACTCAAAAACTTGAGAACCTAACTATCTTAAATAGAAGTAATATTAAAAATGTCGAAAATTGTATTAACTTCAATTTACTTTATTTAAGATGCTTTAAGTTGCAAACCTCTGTTTAATAATATAATTGTTAGCAATTAAAACTAATTTACTAACAAAAACATCAAAATAACCAAACTCGGCCCGAATCAAAAGGAACTCGGCCCGGGCAGACACAAAATTTTCACTTCGATAGAAATAATGAAGGAACCCGGCCCGAGTTGTATCCAACTTGGTCCGGGTTCTTCACAGCGAAGAATCTGATCGATTATTTCTTGCAGAATTATGTGAAATTATATGAAATTGATGCAAGAAACTAATAAACTCATATTAAGCATGAAATCCGCATCATAATCATGTTCTCATAAGTCTAAACAACAAAATATATTAAGAGAAAACCAAGGTTCAACGTAGTATTCCTCTAACAAACTAATCCATAATCGAAAGAATTAACATCAAATTCAAGGGAGAAAATATAAAATAAAGGTTAGAAATTGTAAATCAAAATCCCAATAAGTCGTAGACGTTTCTGGAACAAGCTTTGGCCGAAACTATGCTCCAAACGATTGGCTGAAATCACGAAATCTCTACTTCTTTGGTTGATTTGCAATGTCGTGCAGTAGAACTTCATCTCTCGTTTCTAGTGCGGCTATGGCTTCAAACTCTGAGATTGCATGCTCCTTGGGTTCGTGGTCATTTTTATAGGGGTGACAGCCTTCTAGGGTTCCGAATTGAAATCGATATTTAAATCCAAGTTAAAGTCGGCCAAAAAATCACGCGATCTGCCAGTTTGGCTAATTTGTACTAACCCGAGCTGGGTTGGTTTCTGCTCGGGCCGGGTTCTATTTAGATTTTATTTTCGTGCGGAGATCGATTCGGAATGAGATTTTAATGCCATCATAGTCAGCCCGAGTTCTTCTTAAACTCAATCATATGTGCTCTTTGTGCTTCGTTTTACATGTTTTTTTCGATCCGATCACTTTGCACCTCCAGAATGATGATCCTGTGAATAAAATAAGAAAGAAGTAGGTACCTTTGGACTAAAAAAATTAAGAAAATAAATAAGAAAATAGATGTATGCAATGGCAAAAACTACGAAAAATAACATATATGATGCATGTAAAACATGTATAAAAATGCATGCGTTAGCCACATAAGTTCCACATCATAGACCCAACATAGGGTTCGACATAATACTAAAACCATAGAGAGTTTGTATCAATGTCTACAATTTAAGGCTCATAGATCATAACTTGAGCCATGGTCCGAACGACACGTGTGCAATCATCATCATTATGAGACTTCCACCGTCGAGCCTAAACTTTATTCGTACTTGCACGGATCCATGTGATACAAAAAATTTCTCCTATTAGAATATGTTGAGGCTCATGCATGCTATGATCCTATAACATAATTTTTATATGTCATTGCATATGCATTGCAACATAATAGGAACATAAAAGACATGCATGCTATGAGCTGTATATATGCACTCTATATGACAAGATAAGATCATCATGTAATATTATTAAACATTATGCTAAGGCATATCATAAGTTCATCTTGCTAAATTTTAACATCTTTTTTTATAACATCATATGATAATGAAATATACATTCGCATCATTTTTGTGCATACATCATCATCTTCATCTTTATATTCCAAGACATTTCATCTTAGTCAACTTAGATAATTATATCATTTTTTCATCTTCTATCTTGAATTAGATAGCTTCATATTTTTGTGGTTGGAAAGATCATGTCGATTCACAAGGCTTGACTAGATAGATCAAGATCTCTTTGTCCCAATGAAAAATCCCCCACATCATGAGTGTAGATCGTTTCCCCAAGAACTCATCACATAAGCTAGCGGGTGATGACTTAGTTTCCCTCACCGATTACAACAAGGCATCTTCATTCAATTCATTAATTATATTTATCAATAAATACAATCATTCAATACATGTAGTATGTTTTAATCTTATTTAGGGTTGTCCAGGCATCCAAATTTCTACGTTTAACAAATCAACATAACATAGGTTTCAGGTGCACGGTCGTGCTTGAAATAGTCACAGCATGTCGATGCTTGGGAATGGTCGTAATCTTAGCCGGCTAAATGTCGCGACTATGTCGATCGAGTGACCGGTCGACCAATTACGATTGACCTCTTACTCGGCCCCAATGTCGAGACCATGCTAGTTGAACCTTCGGGATTAGCTAGCCATCCACAGGCATGGCCTAAGTGTAAGGAGTGTGTCATCCTTAGTCACGGTCATGCCCCAACCATGAAATCAGTTCACGCCCATACTTGGGCCAACACGGTCATGGCTCCTTGGGCCTCTTTCTTAGGCATGATTGTTCCACCATAATGATGACTGCTATAGTGTACAAGTCATGGTCGTTCCATCGGGTGTCACGAGTGTGTCGGTGGTGAGACGTTTCATGCCCAAGGTGCTAGACGTAACCCCATTAAGGGTCATGTCCATGCTTCCTACATCACGATCATGCCCAGAGGAACTTGACATCCGTGTCTCTCTTGTTTTCGTGATTTTTTTCCCATTTACACTCATACATTAGTAATTTAATAACATGAATTCATTTGACATATGAAATTTACATTTTTGCACTAGTAATCATAAGATTCATATCACCACATTTTCAACTTAATGGAGAGATGGAGAAGACCTATCATGTCTAATAATCATATTCTTATTCAATAATATAGCAATTTTAACATGCACTAAGCATAAAGGACATGAAACATCATGATTCGAGTTAGGATTATCAATGCAACAGTAATCCTAATAAAATCATAGGACAATGTAGAGTAACCATGCACAAAATCTAATCTTATCATCTACGAAGTTCTAGTTTTGCCTTCAAAATCCTTAATCCAATCACACATACAATATTAAAGGTTGATTAGGGTTTTGGATTCTCTCAACATATTTTTAGAATTTAAGTTAAAATTCTTATCCCATTTTCATTTTCCTCTTTCCTCTTTTCTCTCTTCTTCCTCTTTTTGATGTGGCAACCCCCTTCTTCTCCCTCTTCTTTCCTTAGCTGAAATTCCCACCTGCCTTCAAGTTCCCTTTGGCCTTCTTTCTTCTGGACTTGCTGCATGTGTGATGGAGGTGAGGGTGTGGTGAGCTCCCTTGTTGATGATGGTCGAGTGAAGAGAGTAAGAGATGCAAAGAGAGGAGGGTTGCTGCAATGGGGAGGGGGTGATGTTAGGAAAAGAGAAGTGACCTGGGGTGAGGGAAAGAGTGGCTGTTAGTGGGGTTTAGATGAGTACAAGGGGTTTTTTATATTTTATGTTATTATGGGTTTGTTTGGCAAATAACTAATGGAGGGATGGGATGGGATGGGGTGGTGTGGTGTGGTGAGTGATGGGTGGGGTGGCGTAGCGTGGTGTGCCATTAAAAGTCTATGTTTGAATAATAAATTATATAAGATGTGGGGTGTGGTAATGAAGGTTTTATTTGTATAAAAGTCATTTTTATCCTTCATTATATATTTAAAGTATTTATAATTATTAATTAGGGATGAGCATGAACCGGGATGACTTGGTCGTCCTCGTTCGCACCGGCTAGGATTTTCCAAATTTTTTTCCGACCCGATGGATAATTGAGTCATGACCGAGTCTCATTTCTTTGACACCCGGCCGGGTTGGATTGGGACCGAATCCAGATTTTACGTCCCAACTCGGTTGAATATATTACATTAATATTAAATTATTTTAAATACTATATTTATGTTTATTTTGAATAAAATTTTATATTTACTAAAAAAATTATTTAATAAAAAAATTATAAATAAACATGTATTCATATTAGAAAAAAAGATAATATATGATGATATACATCAATGAATGAGAGAGAGAAGATAGAGAGAGAGGTGGTTTAATTTGTAAGAAGAGAAATAATTTAATTTGGTAATAAAAAAAGGAAAAGAGGTTAATTTGGTCTAAAATAATTTATCCCTCCCCATTCCACCAATTTGGTGAAATGAAAAATGTGGTGTTCAAAGGGTTAGCTATTCCACCCCATTCCCCTTAACTTAAATAAAAAGTGTAGCCAAACATGATTTAACTAATGTCATTCCCCCATATTCCATCCCACCCCTTCATATCCCTCAATCCAAACATATTATAAGGGTTTCAACTGCTGGGCCATCCAATGGGCTTGTGGCTTGTGGCGTGTGGCTTTTTTTAGGATGTTACAGAAAACAAGAAAGATGTCTAACTTTTAATATCGACTTCACTTCACTGGGCAACGAAAAAATATTAGTGGAGTCCAAATTATTGTGGAGTCAAAAAAATAACAAAGAAAGATTTTAGCGAAATATATAATTCATGGTAATTTCAATTTGCAGTGTCACAAATTATGCTTATTCTATTTAAAGATTCGAACCCCAAATATTCTTTTCTATCAGCGGTGTTCACGAAGTCGAGTCAGAATCGATGGACTCAAATCCGAACCGACCCAATCATGGGGTTGGGGTCAAAATTTTCAACTCGATTTAGAACTTACCAAGTTTTTTATTTTTAAATAGTCTTTTGCTTAATTTAAGTGTTTTATATTATTTAAAAAATTTCCTCTAACCTCGTCTAAACTATGAACTTTTTTCGTGTCTACCAATGACTTTCGAATATTTCGCTGACATCCCCTAAACTATGCTATTTTTTTCACTTAAGTCTATCCATCAACATCTGTTAACTTTTTTGTTAATTTTTACTTGTTTATTTATGAAATGACTAAACTATCATCGCACAGTTCAGGCATGTACACGTCGACAAGTTAGATTCACTAGTGCAACCTCGTCGTCTCAACGAGAGAGAAGGGGGCGTCGGCTCCCATTCTTTGTTGCATTGGCGAAGGGGGACCAACATTCCTTCTCTCTCACGTGTTTCGGTGAATGAGAATGGGGGCATTGCCCCCTCTGTTGCACTGGCAAAGGGGGTCGATGTCCCCTTCTCTTTCCTGTGCACCGGCGAGAGAAAAGGGGGCGTCGGCCCACCTTTGCCGGCGCGACGCCGGGGGCGATGCCCCCCTTCTCTCTCGCCAGCGCACGTGAGAGAGAAGGGGGCGTCACCCCCCTTTGTCACACTGACAAAGGGGGGGCAACACCCCCCTTCTCTCTTGCTGACGGTGAGATAGAAGAGAGGCATCGGCACCCCTTTGTCGGTGCGATAGATGGGGGCAGCGACCCCCTTCTCTCTGTTGGCGCATGCTAGAGAGAAGGGGGCATCAGACCCCTTTTCTGTCGCACCGGCGAAGGGGGGCCAATGCCCCCCCCCCCTCCCCCCTCTTATTGTGTGCATCGGCGCAAGAAGAGTTTGGTCGATCCTCTAGCATCCAACGCGGCGTTTGGAGAAGCAAACCTAGCGTGCATCCTCTGTGCTTGATCTCGATCTTTTGCCACCCGATGCTCTTCCTCTTGTTGCCGTTCATCATCGTGCCTAGTTGTCTGCGTCATGGTGTCGGCGGACCACAGGGGGCATCGCTGGCGCCGGCGGTGCCCCCCCCCTTCCCCTTTGCAATCGTCGACGCAAGAAGCCCCCTTCTTATGCCAGTGACGACCCTTCTTTCTTTATCCTTTTAATTTTAAAATGTTAAGATATATGAGAGAAGGATAATTTGATCGTTTAATAATTTAAAAAAATAAAAAATAAAGGAAAAGTTAATAGATTTTGACCGATGGACCTAAATAAAAAATGCGACATAATTCAGGGGAGCTTTGCGAAGAATTTGAAAGTAATTAGTAAATGCGAAAAAACTTTATAATTCAGAGGAGATTAGCGGAAAAAAATCATATTTAAAATATAAAATAAAGTCTTTTATATATAAAAATATATATTCAAAATAATATTTTGATATCTAAAATAATATTTCACAGATTTATTCACATATTAGTCAAATCTGACTCATCTACTTTTTTAGTAGTCCAATGACATCCAAAAAATGGAATTCCGAACAACATGATGTTTTAGGCTTTACCAAATTTTGGTTCAGGAATATGAAGCAGCTGAGAAAAAAAATAAAAAGTTTGGTCCAATCGAATTGACTTTTTGCATGCACACTCCTACTCTTATAATACTCCAATGACGTCCAAAAAGATACAATTCCGAACGACATGATATTTTAGGCTTTATCAAATTTTGATTTAGGAACCAATTAATTTTTTTATGAAGCGATTGGTTGAATCGAGTTGATTTTTTTCAGGGATATGGTCAAATTCGACTTGTGAAATCCTTAGTTTTATAACAGTCCAATGACATTAAAAAAGATAGAATCCCAAATAAAGGGATGTTTTAGGCTTACCAAATTTTGGTTAAGGAACCATCTAATTTTTGGATGAAGCTGTTGAGAGAAAAAGTAAACATAGTTAAAAAAAAATTGAAAGACTGCGTTTGGCATCGGAATATTTGTTCTCGAGAATTAATTGATGTGATAGAAAAGTTTGGGTTGGTGTTTGAATGAAAAAGTGTAATGATGGGATTTAAAAAGTTGATGTGATGAAAAAGTTTTAGTGGGTGTTTGAATAAAAAGTAAGAATTAAGAATAAAATTTATTATTTTATATGATATAAAATTATAGTAAATAAGAATATATTATTAATATTATAATTTACGTAAATTATTATATTGTTAATATTATTTTTATTTATTTTTATAATACATTTTAAATATTATTAATAGTATAATTTATGTACATTTTAAAATTCAAATATAATTTATTTTTTAAAAAAATAATTGAATAGTTTAACTATTAAAATTTTTATTAATTATTAGAACTAATTATTTTATATTTTTAATTATTAATATTTAATAAATTATTTTATAATATCTGTAATAATGTATTCTAAATTATATAATCCAAATATTATAAAACAATTAAAACATAAATGAAATTTGAACAAAAAAGTAAAAAAAGGACAACTGAAATGACGTAAAATTAAAAAAATAAATAAATGTTCGACAAGAACTTTGCCGAAGATAAGAACTTTCGGTCGAAATATTTGACCAAATGTTCCGGTCAAAATCACGTGACGAGAACATTCACGTAGCTGCGTTAGGCAGAACATCGGGAATATTTTATTTGTTCCCGGCTGCCAAACACAGCCAAAGAAAGGTAAACCTCCAAATTATTTTAGCAGTTTTGGAAAACATTTATTAATTATCATTATTATTATTATTTTGAAATCAAAATGAAGATAACAATTCTTCGTCTATCTCCCAACTCGGTCCCTTTTTTTCCCCCAAAATGAGGTCGCGCGGGTTCTTTTGTCCGGCTAAAATAATAACCCCGAAAATTTCGACCACAACCTGCGTCTAACATTATATATTTATATTTATTAGTGCCACAAAGTTCCTCCACCGCGGCAACGCCACCGCGCGCCACCTCCAATTCCACCGCCTCCTCCGGCGACTGCGGCCGAGCATCAGATCCAAATTGAAGAATGGGATGGCACAAGTCTCCTCCTCTGCCTGCGCTGTGGCGGCTGCCTCCGGCAGCCCTCGACTACTTGAACCGCCTCCTCTCCTCTTCTTCCCTCTTCCTCTCCACGATTCCCCATCCCAATCTGTCTCTCTCCGCTGCCGCCGCCTCCGTCACCGGGATCATCAGCTCCGCTCCCCTCCTCCGGGCGTCGCCTCCTCCTCCGCCGCCGCCTCCGGCCCTCCGGCGGCGGCGGATTTCCGGAACGGAGGCCGGGTGCGCCGTGCCCCTCTTCAGGCCCTACGTCGCCAGGGTGCCCTGGCACGGAGGCCTCCGGGCGCTCCTCTCGCAGCTCTTCCCCCGCTACGGGCACTACTGCGGGCCCAACTGGTCGAGCGGGAAGGACGGCGGCCTCAACCTCTGGGACCGCCGCCCCGTCGACTGGCTTGACTTCTGCTGCTACTGCCACGACATCGGCTACGACACCCACGACCAGGCCCAGCTCCTCCGCGCCGACCTTGCATTCCTCGATTGTCTCGAGAGGCCCAGGATGGCCACCAAGGGCGGCGCCTACGCCGCCCTCGTCTACCGCGCCATGTGCATCGCAGGCACGTTAGCGTCCCTCCTCTTATAATTCGTCGTGCAGAAAGATTTGAATGAATTCTTCGGTCATAAAAAAATGTTCTTGAATTCCATCGAAATCAAAAAAGAAGTTCTTGGATTGTTGCAGGTCTGAGGGGCATACTGATACCTTACAGGATGCACCTGGTGAGGATGCAATCCGCGCCTCCGATCACGGAAGTCGTCAACAACTTTGTTGGTAAAGTGGCATCCATGCGACAATTCGGATCTGCAAACCGCAAGGACATGTTGTAGATTCGGATTCGAGAAGGATGCTAAATTGCTATGTATCAATCTCTTGTGGGTTTGGATTGGCATGTTGCATTCTGATATCTGTTTGTTCCGAGCTTGTGATGGTCAGTGTTGATCATCTCAATCTGCTCCTACAACGAGAGTGTCGATAGAAGCACGATGATCTGCGGGCGGGTTATAACTAGAATGTAATTGGCATGTGTGAATAGAGTTCTACTTTGTGCATTTTGCTCATGTGTGCAATTTTCATATTTCCAGTTGTTGCATGTGTTTAGCTATTGCTCACTCCTGTGCTGCATTTCCATATTTGATTCACAATATTGTCATCCTAAAAAATATTTTTACCACTTTATTATATCTATCATTAATAAGATGGAGTGGCAATAGCGGCACTCCTCGTATTTATGTGCAATCTTGGATCATTGGCTTGGCAAGATTGAGGAACTCAAGGAGATTGTTGCAACCATCTAGGGGATCGATAACAGCTATGTACTCCTTCAAAAACTAACAGCCAGATAGATTTGTTTGCTAGAGGTTCTAAGGCGTTTGCGAAAAGAAACTGAGGTTCTAAACCTAAGTGTTGCTGTTCTCAATTCATGATGAATAACGATTTTATTAAACACCATTGCTAATGTGAAATTTTGTAAACATGTTTCGCTCCTGATGCGATATATTTGTTGTGATCCTGTAATCTGATTAGCTTGGTTGATTGTTTTGTTATTGTTCTGTGTAATAAAGTTTTATATTATGCATATTCCTTTATAACTCTTCTAACGCAACTTGCAGTTTAACCTCATGCAACTCTGAACAGTGGCCTTCAATTTAACAAGGTTGCATGGACAAGTACCATAGATCTTAATTGTTCTTTTCCAGAAAGAGAATTTTCTCTGTTACTTGCACTCCGTTCGGATTGTTCAAAGAGAAGGAGCTGGTTGTAGGCTTCTGTTTTCTCAAGAAAAAATTTGCTCTTGTATGTCGTAAATGTAGACCTGCCCACTTGGAGAACTTGCTAACTATCAAATTGGAATACAATAGGGTTAGATTGGAATACAGAAGCCATGAATATGGGAGTCCATCATAATAAACAAAAAATTGGATGCTCAAGTGAGGAATGGGAAGGTTGCCTTAAGGATATTTCTTTGCTCTCTGTTTTCTTTTTCACTTTTGATAATAGAAAAGCGTATCCATGACAATATACAACGCTTAATCCACTCACAACTTAACCAAACATGGCAATAGCAAATTAGTTTTCGAGTATGGACTACCAAAGGAAAAAAAGTGTTCAAATGTTTCCTAACAGGGGCGACAGAAAAAAGACCAACATATATTTGTTTTCTTTCCAATTATGCCGAATGGTCTTACATCTTTCGAATTCTAAATCAAATAAGACTTGAACAATGGATCAACCATCAATGAAGATAAAGATAATTATTGTATATCTCCAGCTTACAGGTTGTGAATACAAAGTTCAAAGAAAAGAGAAACAATAGGGAAAGGGGAAGAAAGCACAAAAACCAAAATTTACATTCTCCCAAACAATCTTTACATGCCACGAAGCCAACCGGAACTTCGCATTCATTTGACAAATTCAAACAAAAAAGGCTAAGGCTGATTTACACAAACAGGGATATACAAACGTGGTTTTAGGACATCTCTTTTTATCTAGGGTTGTTCCATGGAGGAGATGACTTGTAAGTAAAACCTTGCGACTGTGCTCCGTGACTCAAGTCCAGGCTATGGAGTTGTTCCATGAGTTGTGTTCTCCGCTCTTTGAAGAAATCAAGCCGGGTTGTCAACTCCACCAAAGTTGAAGATGCAACTGTAGGCTGCCTCAGGTATTCATTGCCCTGATAAGAAATTATATCATAGTTAAGGAAAATTTAACTATTGGGCATACCAAGCCCATCAATTTAAATAGATAACTTTTCTTACATCAATCATTTTGGGACTGTTATTAACCATGGAAGAACTGGAATCAAATGGCAAGCTGATAGATGACTCAACCACACTTGCAGTGTCTAATGAACTTTTCCTAGAAAGCTGCTTTGGGTTTACATAAGGTACAGGCTGGGTCTTCATGTTCCTCCAATCAGTCCCTGAAGAACTTTCCTGAAACACAAATATCACTCTGATGTGAGCATTATCAATTAGAATACTCTTACGGACTTCCCCCATTTTAAGTATCTTGCCAGACTGCAGTACAAGTTTGTGTATATTATGGCAACTTGATTTTACAGAACTAGACACACATCTATGAGTTAATCCAAATTTCTTAAAAAATGTATATCTCATGGAAGTGCAACTTTTATTTTTTTGAGGGAAATAAGGATGACCGTCAGGTTAGGTGGTTGTCATCCGGTGTATATATAACTATGGGATGAAAATGATATACAAGTGTAAGCTCTCAAAGTGAGAGCAGAGCAAAAGTATATCAGCTATCCAAAACTCTAAAACCCCACTCTCGAAGAAGGAAGGAGATGTGGTGTACAATACGCTCCATGTGACATCACTCCCCACAAAAAATCACCCGGTTACGCTGGAGCCATAAGGCCCAAGAACCGGCCAAAAAAAATGCTAGTGGCGCTCTCCATCTCTGTCTCTGTCGTGTCAATGCTCGAAACGACTGCCACAGGGTCTGAGAGTCCAGGGGGAAAGGACCCCCAATGGCCATCCGCTGCCAGATGCCTCGTGCTGTCGGGCACTCAAAAAATAGATGGTCAACGTCCTCCTCTGCCTCGCCACACAAAACGCAAGACATGTCCGTGTGGGGTGCCCAGCGTACCGTATATGTCCTGGTGAGAAGCCGGCCCTGCCGCATAAGCCAAGCGAAGATCTTGACTTTCAGCGGTATCTGTGATCGGCAAATGACCCTACAATCTGTCCAAAACTCCTCTGACGCCAAGTCTGGAAGGAACCTGATGTATAAGCTGCGTGCTGACCATGTCTCCGATAGCCACACCCATCCGTCGAGTCTGGAATGGTCAGGACGGTAGGGGGCTATCTGCTGATGGATCTCCAGAAGCTCGGTGATGCGCTGGTATGTGAGGGCTGATCTAAAGAGAGGGGTCCAGGATCCAGAGCCGACATCACCAGCCTCAGACCATATCTCCGCCACTGTCGCGTCAGGATGTGCTGCCAGAGCATATAGACGGGGGAACGCCTCTACGAGGGGAATCCTTGGGAACCAACTGTGCCACCAAAATGAGAAAAGCTCTCCTGTGCCGAGAGATGGTGTCATGAGCGGGCGCACCCGTGAAAATAGAGCTGCCACTCCCCTCCAAAAGGATGAAGCCCCACGGGGCAATATCAGTCTCGTCCCCCAAGATAGATCACGCCCGTAGCATATGAAGAAAATCGAGCGCCATAAGCTGTCCTCAGGACCCATGATCTGCCTGACCCACCGAGCAAGGAGAGCCCAGTTGGTGCAGCAGAGATCTCGAACTCCTAGTCCACCCTGAGAGGTGGGGCGACAGACATTGCTCCATGCAACAAGATGAACCCCTCGTCTATCAAATCCGTATCCCTGCCAAAAAAATCTACTCTTCAGAGAGTCCATACGCCTGATAATCTGGGCCGGTGCGTGAAGAACCGTCATATAGTATGTCGGGAACGCCGAGAGAATGGAGCGTAGCAGGATGAGCCGGCCGCCACGGGATAGTAGCCGCGAGCTCCAGCCCTCGAGCCTCCGCTCCATGCGCTCAGGGACTAGGGTCCACCCCCGGGAGCTGATGTGACGATCGGAGAGAGGGAAGCCCAAGTATGTGATCGGCAAGGTGCCGACCGGAGTACGGAGCTCAGCTGCACATCGGGCTGCCTCCTCTGGGACCATGCCAAATGGGATGAAAGAGGATTTGGCATGGTTTATCTGGACGCCAATCGTCGCACCAAAGAGCTCTACGAGGATGGCCACGCGGCGAGCCTCCTGCTCAGAACCCTCAATGAAGAACACCGTGTCGTTCGCATACTGTAGTAGAGGGACTAGACCCCCGGCGAAGCCGCTGAAAAGGCCCGCCGTGCATGATGACTGAGTACATCGGGCGAGTGCATCCGCAGCTAGGACGAAAAGCATGGGAGCCAGCGGGCAACCCTGGCGAACCCCGCGCTGCGGCTGGACCCAATCACCCGTCCTCGCCCCATTGACCAAGACCGAGAAGGAAGCGGTAGTGATGCACCGCTTCATCCACGCAATCCAGGTCTCTGGGAAGCCTCTGACCTGCAAAGAATGCCAAAGGAAAGACCATGAGATGGTGTCATAAGCTCTTGAGAAGTCGATCTTCCGTAGGAAGGCCTGGCAGCCGGTCCTCCTCCACTATGCAATGATCTCCGATGCAATGATGTAGCTGTCGATGATGGCCCGGCCCTGGATGAAAGCTGACTGTGCTGGGTGGATCAACTCACGGAGCAACTCTCAGAGCCGATTCGCCAATACACTAGCCACCAAAAGGTAGATGGCATTAGACAAGGCGATTGGCCGATAGTCCTCCACTCACTCCGCCGGGGTGCGCTTCGGGAGTTCTCAACTCTCGATAGGACTATCTTGGTGCTTCCATGGCGCTTCGGGAGCTGATTTCACATTGCGCTTCGGGAGCAGGAGCACGTGACGAAGGCTGGTGGGGATAAGTACAGCCAACCTTTAATTCAAACATCCCCCCTCCACCAGCTGTCAACCGTAACCCCTCCCATGCCTCCCGACACTGTCACCAAAGCCCACAACTTAATCCCAATCCGCCACATAAGCAACCCACCGCCACCTCACCCCCCCCCCCCTAAGCCAAACCCCATCACAACCAACACTCACCCAATCAGGCCCGCACCCAACCTACACCTAACCAGCACCAACCCCAGTCCTCACACACCCGGCCCGGGCCCTTCCTGAACCGCTCTCTAACCTCACTCAGAACCCGGCCCGAGCAACGGCCGAGTCGCACCAAGCCGTCCTCTGCAACCCGGCCCGGTAACCGCTCGACCATCTCCCCCTCAACAAGCTCTGCCGCCTCCGCCCCTCCCCTCGTCAGCGGCCTGGCGTCACGGCGAAGCCACTCCCCTTCCCTCTCCACGTCCTCGCCACCACCGAACGACCTCCAATGCTGCCCATACGAGAGTACCTTCGATCCAAGCCACCTCCCGCAACTGGAATCCTCCCCACAGCAACTGGACTTCCCCGACGACGATGCTACGGCTGCGAGAGACCCCCCTCCGCGCGTCTATCGGCGTCGGCGGAACCGCAGAACCGCCTCCTCCCAGTTCGCCAGACCGCTGCAGGTGAATCCATCCCCTCTCGTTGCTGCTCAGCGGGCGGCCACCACACGGCTGGGAGACTCTTCGTCCTCCACAACCGCCCAGTCTGGGGACCGGGCCGTCAGCGCGAATGCCCTCCTCCCGGGACGGCCGAAGGCAGATGTCCTTGAGGTTGCAACTCAAGCAGGGTTCCCCGGCTGGTCTGCCGCCAGACTCGGACACGCTCAGATTCTTCGAGACGCCGCTTGGGCATTTACCGCCCCCATCAGCGACTCCTGTTGCTCGCGCGGGCTAGTTCCAAGAGAAGGACAGTGGTGGGCAGTGGATCGCCCATAGGTGGGACGATGACGGTCTCCTTATGAAGGAGCGACTCTTGTTGCTCGCGCGGGCTAGTTCCAAGAGAAGGACGGTGGTGGGCAGTGGATCGCCCACAGGTGGGACGATGACGGTCTCCTTACGAAGGTGCTGACTTGGAACATTCGCGGCCTCGGCGATGAAGGGAGGCGCCGAATCCTCGACCGTTATTTAAAGTCGATGTCGTCTTTTTACAGGAAACTAAACTTGAGGATTGTAGCTCTCGGATGTGGGAGCAGATTGGGGGTTCCCGATTGTCTCAGTACATCTCTCTTAGCTCTGTGGGGCGCTCTGGTGGCTGCATCATTGGTTGGAGGACTGATCAATTTACACTGGTGGAGTCGTGGACAGCCCGTTTCTCGATGTCGGTCCACTTGAAACGCAGTATGGATGGTTCATCATATCTCCTCTCCTGTGTTTATGGCCCTTGCTCGGGGTCGCTTCGAGCAGACATGTGGGAGGAGCTTTCGACTGGCCGCACTCACCTTCCAGACACTCGTTGGTTGATTGGGGGCGACTTCAATGTCACACTTGACATGGATGATCGCCCTACCAGACGACAGGGGAGAGACCTTGAAGCAGAAGGGTTTAGAGATTTCATTGACTCTCACTCGTCGTTGGACCTCCAGACTACGAACTGCAGATTTACCTGGCGGAGCACGGCGGCACCCTCATCCAGATCTAGGATTGACAGGTTCCTTGGCTCCATCGAGTTAGTTGAGGCTCACCAGCTCGCGGATGTCCAAGCCATGGACCGTCCGTTCTCGGACCATACACCCCTTTTGTGGAGGTCCAACGACGGGCAATCCCTGAGATCGATATTTCGCTTCGAGCGATCCTGGCTGTTGGAGGATGGTTTCACACAGATGGTGGCCGAGCACTGGCACGGTGTTGCGGCGTCTGACTCTGCGGCCAGGACCCTGGCTGCCAGGTTACATAGCCTGAGACACTTCCTTCAGGACCACCGGAGACAAATTCGGATGGCCCGGGAGGCACGGAGGATAGAGGCCCTGGCGGCGATCGATCGACTAGACCGGGAGGAGGATTCCCGCCACCTCACGGAGGAGGCGGCACAACAGCGACGAGCTCAGGAGGCCATCCAGCAGGAGGATAAGAAGGTGAAGATTCAGTGGAGGCAGCGCTCCCGGCAGACCTGGCTTCGGGAGGGAGATGCCAACACTCAGTTCTTTCACCTTTATGCGAGTGCTCGCCGACGAGCGAACCGGATCGACCACCTGGAGGTGATGGGTCAGCGGATCACCGGCCATCACCACATCGAGACTGCCATCGCCTCCTTCCATCGGGATTTCTCTAGGCGACGGCCCTCGCCGGCCTAGAGATGGTGCCCCAGGGGTATTCCTTGTCTTACTAATGATCAGTCTTCCTTGTTAGTGCAGACCATCACCGAGGACGAGGTCACCGATGCACTTCGAGACCTCAATGGCGAGGGGTCCCCCGGCCCCGATGGTTTCCCAATTTTCTTCTACAAAGAGTTTTGGTCCGTAGTGCGGGAGGACGTCATGGCGGTGATTAGGGAGTTTGAATGCGGGAATCGGGGCTATGAGCGCCTCAACCGGTTTCTGTTATTCATGCTCCCCAAGCGCACGCCTTTAGAGAGAGTGGAAGACTTCCGGCCGATCGCCTTATCCAATGTCATCTATCTCTTAGTGGCTCGGGTACTAGCCAATCGCCTCCGGGAGGTCCTCCCCGACCTCATCCACCCCGCTCAATCGGCCTTCATCCATGGCCGCTCCATCACCGACAGCTACACCACGGCGTCCGAGATCCTTGCGCACTGGAGACGACATGACAGCCATGCTTTCCTTTGGAAGGTCGATTTCTCCAAGGCTTATGACTCTCTTTCTTGGTCTTTCCTTTGGCACTCCTTGCAGGTTCGTGATTTCCCGCCGACATGGATTGCTTGGATGAAGCGGTGCGTCACCACCGCTTCTTTCTCGGTATTGGTCAACGGATCCACGGCAGGGGGTTAGGTGTCCGGCAGGGGTGCCCCCTCGCGCCCATGCTATTCACACTCGCAATCGATGGCCTCGCTAGATGCACCCAGGAGGCTTGCCGGACCGGCCTTTTCAGCGGCTTCTGTGGTGGTCTTGTGCCACTGCTACAGTATGCGGATGACACCGTTTTCTTCGTGGAGGGGACAGAGCTTGAGGCCAGACGTGTAGCCATCTTGGTGGAGATTTTTGGTGCGACGTTGGGCCTTGTCATCAACCATGAAAAATCCACCTTCATCCCCTTTGGCATGGGTACTGAGGAAGCTTTGAGTTGTGCGGATGAGTTGCGCACTCCATTTGGCAACCTGCCCATCACCTATTTGGGCCTTCCTCTCTCGGATCGGCATATTGGCTCTCGGAGGTGGACTCCGGTCATAGAGAGATTGGAGCACCGCCTTCAGGGCTAGAGCTCTCGGCTTCTATCCAGCGGTGGACGTCTTACACTTCTCAGATTTATTCTCTCCTCGCTGCCAATATATTTCATGTCTGTGCTTCCCCTGCCGGCCCAGGTGCTATCATGGAATGACTCTCTGAGGAGCAGGTTCTTTTGGCAGGGATGCAGCCCCACTCGCCGGGTTCATCTTGTTGCATGGGACAGCATTTGTAGGCCTACTTCCCAGGGAGGATTGGGTGTTCGTGACCTCCGTCGCACTAACTGGGCACTCCTTGCTCGGTGGGTGGGACGAATTATGGGGCCCGAGGAGAGCTTATGGAAGGTCTTTTTCACCTGCTACGACCGAGATCTATCTTGGGGTTCTAGGCCCATCTTACCCCGTGGTGCTTCCTCCTTTTGGAGAGGGGTGGCAGCCTTATTCCCCCTGGTGCGACCTTTCATGAGCCCATCACTTGGCTTCGAGGAGCTCTTTTCCTTTTGGCAGCATGATTGGTTACCCGGCGGCTCGCTTGCGGACTCTTTTCCTCGGCTGTGGCCTTTAGCGGCACATCCGGACACCGGTGGCTGATTGCTGGTCCGAGAGCGGTGGTCCGGGCACCGGCTCTTGGACTCCCACTTTCACTTCTCCACTATCGGACCAGCGTTATTCGGAGCTACTGGCGCTCCACCAGAGGATTGCTCCCTTTCGCCCGGACCCTACACGGGCAAACGGTTGGGTTTAGACATCAGCCTCTTTCTCTGCACGCAGCCTATACCTCAGCTTTCTACCAGCACCTACTAATACAGAGGATCTTAGAGCGAACTGCAGACTCATCTGGCGATCCCGGATTCCGTTGAAAGTCAAGATCTTTGCTTGGCTTCTTCGGCGGGAGCGGACTCTCACTCGAGTTTATAGAGCACGGTGGGCTCCCCATGCGGATACTTCATGTGTATTGTGCGGGGAAATGGAGGAGGATGTTACTCGCTTATTCTTCGTATGCCGGGTGTCCCGAGAGGTGTGGTCTCGGACGAGCATTGCGGGCCAGGTCACTCCGCTACATGCAGATTTTTGACAGTCCATGAGGGGACTTAGCAGACGGAGACACAGCTGGAGGATCCCGATGATAACCTTTTTGGCCGGTGCCTAGGTCATCTGGCTTCAGCGTAACCGGGTCATTTTTTATGGGGTGATTTGTCAGGCGGATAGCATTGTACGCCACATGTTTTGTCTTCTTCGGGAGTGGGGTCCTGTCTAGCGTCTGTACTTTTCTTTCTTTACCACTCTCCGCTGGAGAGTGTGTTCCTTGTACATGACTTTCCATCTACAGCTATATATACTTGGATGGCAACCTATGTGGTAGTCATCCTTTTCCTTCTCAAAAAAAAAGAAAGAAATCTTATATTAGAACAAGAAAAAAGATGATCTATGCACACCTCCTTTCTTTGCTTCTTCTCATGATTGCAGAAAGCAAGGCTCATATCAAAATCTTGCTGGAAATTTTTCCTGCACCATAGCCATTAAGTGTAGACTTGCTTAGAGAGATCAAGAGTAATGCTGAAATGAATAAATTTCTATACCCAGATTCATAGAGCATTCAATGAAAATTTTTGAAACAGAATCAATCAGATGCACTTTAATGTAGTACTTAAACTCAACATCAGTGAAACAAAATGCAGCTGTAAAACTGTGGTATACGATTCAAATAATTGAACTGTTATATGTACAACCATAGCAGCATGAACTCATGAATTTAGTTTGTGTTTTGCTTTAAAATTGTTTCTTGATGATTCTCTTTCGATTGAAACCAACTTTCTTTAACCTTAATACCAGTGAAATAAAATGCAGCCATAAAACTACAGAGTTCAAATAGTTGAATTGTTATATGTACATCGTGAATGTAATTGAAATGAGTTTTGTTTTAAAATTGTTTCTTGAAGCTTCTCTTTCGATTTGAAACCAACTTCCTTCATTTCTTGTCATACAAACACCATTTGGGTGCTTGGACGACTTAACAGCCTTCTTATTCTTTGATATGTTATCATAAGAAAGATTATTCCCAGCACAACACTCGCACTGGTACTATAGTAAATTCATGCCAATAACAAAACAGCTAGACTGAAAAACATTTATTCAAATAACTAACACGTCTGACAACCTCCATTACCATCTAGATCAGACAGATATAATACTATCGACAGGGACAAGTTGAATTCAAGAAAAAAACAATTTCTATAACTTAGGTAGCAATTTGTCGATTGCTTCTGCAAATGAGAAAAGTTATGCAGTTAATGGTCATTCTTAATTTGAATTACTGAACATTGTTTCTTTTTTAAGGGTAATTACTGAACATTGTTGTGCTTTGAAGCCAACAAAAAATTATAGAGATCGCAACAAATTAGAAAGAAAATGCAACTTAGCTTATATATGTTTTTTTTCCCTGATGGAAAGTTCATTTAAGTATTTGGTTAGGCCATTCTCATTGTTTTATGGATAACAGTTCAACCTGTTTTATTTCTCACTAGGGAACACTATATAAATCACTGAACTTTTACCCCAAGCCCATAATGGTTAGGTAAAACCCCATAAATACCCATACATTCACCTGTATTAATCACAGTTCTTTATGGTCAATTTCATTTGCATGTGCAGATTAACTTCACACAACATGATCTATGACAGAGGTCTCACATAATGTGTATGAAATGGTCTAACAGTGTTATTTATGAAGAATGAACAGGAAAAAACACAAGATACTGAATATCGAGGTAAGTGTTCAAAAGGCATTAAAAATAACATTATCAGAAAGCCATTCGTTAATTATCATCAGAACATTGATCTTTTTCGAACTTAAAATCTTAAAGAATACACAATGTAAGCCATTGAAATGTCTCACTGATGTGGTAGATGTGCTGGAAGGTTCTGATATCGATCTGATGCATCAGGGAGTGATCCATAGTGACTTGGGCAGTGCTGACTAAGCTGAAGATGAAGCTCTGCAACCTTCTGCTTCAATCTTGCAACATCTGCTTCAGCAAGTGCTATCTCCTCGAGTTCTGCCCTTGTCTTCAGTGTAAATAGCACATTAGATGCCACAAAATAAACATAGGACAATGTCAAATGATGTGAGGTACAAGACCTTAGAATCCATTGTGCGTGAGCCAGACAACTGCCCTGAAGACATGCTCAAGCCAACCTCTAAGGCAGCCCTCAGATCTCTCTCAGCCTGTAACTGCTCTTGTAGTCGTGAGACCTGATGCATATGTTGGTAGGAAGTAAGTACAGTTATCCTATTTAAAAACTTTCTAAAACCTAACTGATGTACTTTAGATCCTTGCAGCATCAGATGAACTCCAAGATCATAAAAAGATTTAGGCTTTATTAGACAAACATGTGGTATAAATGCTCTATTAGTGAGAAAATGGTAGAGAATCATTTGAGATGGTTTGGTCATGTTCAGAGAAGACCATTAGATGCACCAGTAAGAAGAGTAGATCAAATAATTTGGAGTCCGATTAAAAGAGGGAGAGGGAGGCCAAGGAGGACACTTGGCGAACTAATAGAGCAAGATCTATTGGTGAATAATATACCGAAAGGTTTGGTTACTAATAGAGCGGAGTGGCGTCGTATGATCCATGTAGCCGACCCCACCTAGTGGGATAAGGCTTTGTTGCTGTTGTTGTTGTTGTACAGTCTTAACCCAAGTCTTTAATCATGGATATATAAATGTTATACATTGGCGTCATGAGATTTACTTTCACGGATCAATAAAATTTGAGATAATTGTGCACAGTGGGAATCCTTGTCCTATTTGTTAGACGATTCTTTGATAAGTGTGCTTGCCTAAGAAATAAGAAACTCTGAAATGCAAGTGGAACATGTGGACCTTTATACTTTTGAGGGGAATGTGGACCTTTACACCAAGTATTATTATAATATGATATAACTTATTATGAAAGCATTTATCCACAGTTCAGAAATATAATTCTGCAATATTTCAAAATCTTGCATCTTTATCCATTTAAGAAACACAAACAGATAGTACTTTTGATAGGAATGAAATTTACTTACATCTTGTTCAAGGGCTAATCGACGCTCATGCAAAGCTTGCTTTCTTCTTTCCAAACTTGCTTGCAGAATGGCATTTCCTTTGGCCTGGAAAATGTCATTAGTCCATATCAGTATCCTAACTTGTATGCATCTAATGAAAAAAAAAATCCAAATCTACCTCTTTAGCTATTCTAATTCGAAGATCGTTCTTAGTGATCTCAAGTCTCTGTATAGCAAGCCTAGAAAAGAATAGATGTTTTAGCAAACGGAAACTTGAGTACAGACACCAAAACAAAGAAAATGAAAAATCTTACTTTTGGCGCATCGTTTAAGAACATAATAGATAGAATAAAACCATTCGAAATTTAATGGAATTTTCAAAGTCAACTAGCAATCTCTTGTGAATTGGTTGTTTAAACAAAAAACATAAAATGAAATGTGAATAAAATAATATTTATCCTAATCTTAAAAAATAGCATTTATTCTCTCAAAAAAAATAACCATCTATCCTAATCAAAGTGTGGATCATTTAACATTAACTTATTTTGAAGGCTCACAATTCAGTAACTTTTCATTTCAGAATAAACTATGAATTGCCTTAATGATGGAACATTACTGAGGAATATAAGAGGGAATACATTCGATGTAAACTTGAACACCTGACCAGGATCTGGAATTTCTATGCCAGGACAACTAATATAAAGAATTTGAATAAGCATAGTCCTAGAAATTAAATGACGGTCATCTCAAACAACAAACAAAGTAAATGATGGCCAAACATTCACATTAAATGGTGGACCAATAACTTGCCAAACATCTCAAGATGCTCTCAGGAAATCACCATAGCCACAACTTTGGATGGAAACTTTTCCTTTGTTGCACTGAATACTAAACTTAGGATAGATGTTGCTTCCCTTTTGACCTTCTTCCTTAAAAATGTGGCGTATTGGAATTTCAGCCATTTAATACACCAAAAGTGAATAGGACAATAAACCATTATGGAGGGTTTCCGACAAAATTATGGTTGCACACAATTTAAACAGATGATTCTTGTTTCTTCCCAAGAAAGAAGTACAATATATGGACATGATATAGAGAAACAACACCCAAAATAGGGATAAAACAGTAAACTCCACGTGAACTTACTCTTCTTCAGCAGAAGAATCAACTGACTCCGAACGCTGATTTTTTCTTCCCTGTAGAATTGAACATAAAACATCAACAGGAAGAAAAAAATGATAACCTTATTCACAATGTTTGAATCAATTTCCCAGAGAAAAGTAGGATATGGCAGGATAAAAATATACAAGAGATAACATAAAGCCAAAAGAGTATAGGGTTACTTAGAGAACTTAACAAGAAGTATTGAATAGCGAAGGCATATGCCAATAAAAATCATGTTTTTTTAGGAAACAAAAATCATGTTAACTAAGAAAGAGAACTGGCTTGAAGCATTGATAGAATAATAACTAAAAGTTCATTATTCAAATAGTACCAACACTAATCAATATGTAATAAGACCTGATGCATCGATAAACTTACATTATTACGGCCCCAAAAGTTGGTGTGTTTCATAAGTGTGTCTGATCCATTAAGTTTAGCTGAGCGTCTATCTATAGAATACTCAGTTACATGAGATGGGAAAGAAATTCCTGGATCAAGGGAAGACAGGATCTCTCCCATTGATAATGGAGATTCTCGAATAGGTAACATAGTAGAAACATCCTTTTCACACAGAGAGCTCTCAACATTCTTGTTAATTGAAGTTTGATCACTCTTCCGAGAATTGGATCCTCTAAGTAAGTCTATCTTTGTAGAAGAAGACTGACTACCTCTAGGCGATTCCGGATCTGAATCATCCACAGCAAAGACCTGCATTAAGAATAACTCCATGGGCATGAATGACCAATATAAATAGAGAAGATATCATAGATGAATAAATAAAAAAAAATATGAAAAAAAAGACAAGATACATGTATAGCGCATATGTGAGCCATTTAATGGGACAAAAGACATTTGCTCGCGTAAAGATTGTTATCATCTGTATATCCAGAGAATAATAAGGTATCAGATTGAGAATTTTCACTCCAAGTATGCAAATATGGATGATCGATATTATATGTCTTTCTTCTATAGAAGAGACCTAAGTTAAAGAAAATCTGGAAACATAAAACAAAACAGGTGCACACAAAACCTTTGGAAGGTCTTGCTTATATTTTCTATGGGTAGACAAGCATAAATAGATGGGTACACCCAGCAATTTCACTCAATCAAGCACACAAATATTTATTGCATTACTCTTACAAAAAGAAATAGGTGCAACAATACACACCTCACTCTCTTAGCCCCATAACATATCAAAGTAGGTGACACTTAATTTCTTGGAATAAATAAACCATGAAAGAAGTTGCATTGACAGCTACTACACAATAAATGTAATTTATGAAGTTTGTGCTATGTCATTTGTGTTGACAGGAAAGCTTAATTGTCGATAATGTTATTAATAGTTTTTTTTAGAATATTTATTAATAGTTCTTAATATAAATGTGTTAGGGATTTGTCAATTCGATTAAAAGATAAGCTAAAACATGTGTTTATTGACATAAAATGTTAGAACTCCATCTTTTAAGTACTGCTAGCTGAAACATAAAACTACACAAAACCCAACATGTGGGAAACTGGAAAATTAAGGGAAGTAACTAAATTCATAAGTTTGAAAAGATTAGCCCAGCTTTGATGAGCTTACAGATGACACAGAGAAGATTTGTTATGCATGCAACTGTGTTGAATATGTCGACAGAACGTGATTTAGAAGAGGGTGCCTACACATACGTCTCTAACAAAAGAAGGATTACTCCAATCTGCTTGCTATCGCTATTGTGGCGACAGCGAAATGTTTTTATATTTTGGAACGAGCGTTTCTATATTGAAAATATAGTGTCCGTGGCGTGTATCTACATTTCAGAATGGTCTAAATATAGTTGATAGCTTCATTGTACATATTTCTCCTGTAAAGATGTATTGATTAATAAAATGGATGATAGTCAGCATGACTGTCATCCTACTTGCCTTCAAAAAAAACCATTAGATAAGTGTTATTTATGACTGTTTAAAGCATCATATGCATTAAAGAAACGAACATAAAGGGTGTTAAAAATTACTGAGATCTCATGTAGAACAAACAATTTTGTCCCATGTTAAAAATAATGACCATGCACAAAATATCTGAGTTAATATCTACATATGATTAATTTATTCACAACAAAATCCACATATAAGGATAATACAAATAAAATAGCTCCTAGGAAGAAGAAAAGAAAACCTTATAACTGAGAACAATATGTTTATTCACATGGCAACCAGATCTGACCATGAAAATCGGAGTTAAAGTAACACGGAGACAATGTAGAACATACAACAAATTTATACAGCACTAATTGTTTGCATATGTGAATGCAAATTGACAGCAAAACAGAAAAAAATTTGAATCAATCAAGAAAATGGAGAGCTATTAGTTGCAGACGTCACACAATTGCATATTCTCAGAAAGTAAATGAAATTAAAATGAAAATGAAGGTAATTACCTCACACCCATCAGGGGCAGGACTTCCCTGCTGAAAAATGTAAAAGGTGATGTCAATCAAAAGAACTCTTGTTATGACTGATCAATTAAAAGGTAACAATAAATTGTAAAAGAAACAAAAGATGAACACACAAATAGTTCTCAGATCCTTAATTACTTTACAAACTGTAAGAAATACCTTATAATCATAAAGATCACTGCCAGCATATCCGCTGCTCTCACTCAGTTTTCCACTTAGTACACGTTCAGCATCATCCTCCATTTCTGGTTCAACATCATTTTCTGCATCATGATATCCATTATCCTTGACTTCAGCATTACCATCGTCAGTTGACTCGTCACTACCACTCTCTTCAATCTGAGAATCAGGTGAGAGAGAGCATCTTTGCAAGTTATCATCCTGTAATGAAACCAAAAGCAAGACAAAAGAATGATGAGAAATTATATGAACAGAAAACATCGCCAAGAAACAACAGAAACAATAATCCCGTGCTACTAACAGATATGAAGCATTCAAGATTTAGCATTAAGACCCACTTGTAATAAGCATGGCATGGTTTGTGTTGTCTGTCTACGGAACTTAATTGCATTGACACCATCAAAAACTCATTGAGTAAAAAAATTATCTTAAATAGATAGGACAATGGTGATGGCAGGTCTAATGTGCTGCTCATTAGGAATATTAACAAGGGGAAACCTTCTATGTATATGTTACTAACAGCAAATTGATTATAACTGGATCAAAGGACATAGGTGGAATGGGATGTAACTTACATGTTTAGCGAAGTATAGGTGATATGTAAGAGAATAAAGATTATTCATTTCTCAGCTGTTTAACTATGACAAAACCATCAAAGTGGAACATTATTGCAAAATATTTTTCAGTTTCAAGATATCAAGTTGGGTAAACACAAACAGGAAACCATGTAACACCAGATAAGAAAATCGAACAAGTGTTTGTTACCGTGCATGACACTGTTACAGAATATAAAGATATCAAGATAAAAAAAAAAAAGATAAAATCTCCCTCTCGTGAATCAGAATGACACAAATTCTGCAGGTTTTCCTTTAATGATTGTATAAACAGTTTTGCATAATTGGATTAATTTCCTCCTCCAAAAACATAATTGGATTAATTTGCCTTCACCGGTGTTTTAATATAAAAGTCTGTGCGTAGAGATCACAAGTTCTTATTCGGCACCAAATTCACAAAGGCACTAGTATAATATGTAGATTAAATATCATGTAGGTTCCCTCAAAAACATAATTGGATTAATTTGCCTTCACCGGTGTTTTAATATAAAAGTCTGTGTGTAGAGATCACAAGTTCTTATGCGGCACCAAATTCACAAAGGCACTAGTATAATATGTAGATTAAATATCATGTAATTTCCCTCAAAAATAAGCAAGTATGTAAGAAACATACATCAAAGATGCTGTCATATTCCTCCAATAATGTGGTTATAATAGCTTGTGCATTGGTAGCAGCATTTGCAGCAGCTAATAGCTGAGCAGAATTATCACCACTTGTATCAAAGTCATCGTCCAGCTCGCATTCACCAGCCAAAAGAGGTCGAAGTAACAGAGGTGCCATGCAAGCAGCAACAGCAGACGGAGTCATTCGATTCTCAGCAGTGCAAGATGCTATAGTATGCATCATTTTCAAAATTCTATGACAAAATAGTGGATACAGTATTAGATACTACATTATGCCGAGCAAAATAGATAAAACATATGTGACCCAGAGGTAGTCATCAATTGAATATTTTTGTTAGCATTTGCAGCAACTGAAATAAAAAGGATCTTCAGAGTTTTCTTATCCATGGGACATGTGCCATGGTAGCATAATCTTTTTTTTTTTGAGAGGAGAAAGGATGATCACCAGTTTGGTTTTCATCCATGTATATATATATCACCAAAAAGAAACATCATGTACAAGTGGGAAGCTCTCCGGAGGAGAGCTACAAAAACCAAAAAAATGCTAACCAAAACCCCACTTTCGAAAAAGGTAAAACATGTGGTATACAATGTTGTCCACTGGCATCTCTCCCTACAAAAAATGATCCGGTTGGGCTGAAGCCAAATAGCCCAGGCACCGGCCAGAAAAGTCGCCACAGGAAGCCTCCAGCTCAACCTCTGCAGACCCAAAACCCTCATGCTCTGCCAAAAATCCGCCACCGTCAATAACACACCACCCGTGATGGACGCCCGGGACCATACCTCCCGAGCCACACGGCAGCTGAAGAACAGGTGTGTGACATCCTCCGCCGCCTCCTCACACATAACGCAGGAGGTATCCGCATGCGTCGCCCACCTCGCTCTATATACTCTGGTAAGGATCCGCTCCCGTCTTAGAAGCCAAGCAAAGATCTTGACTTTAAGCGGTACACGGGAATGCCAGATACGTCTACAATCAACTCTGAAGTCCTCTGAGTCGGTGGGGGCCGGCAGGAAACGGAGATATAGACTGCGTGTCGAGAAGGCACCTGATATCCATACCCAGCCATCAGATTGGGACGGGTGAGGATGGAAGGGGGCAATCCTCTCGTGAAGGGCTAGTAACTCAGAAAGCCGCTGATCCGAGAGTGAAGATCTGAAGAGGGGGGTCCAGGAGCCAGTCCCGGGCTCACCCCTATGAGACCAACACTCCGCGACAGATGCATCAGGGTGTGCCGATAGAGCCAGTAGCCGGGGGAAAGAATCAGCAAGTGGCCCGCCTGGAGACCAGTCGTGCCGCCAAAATGAGAAAACCTCTCCAGAGCCGAGTGATGGGGTCATGAATGGCCGCACACGCTGAAATATGGCTGCCACCCCCCTCCAAAAAGAAGAAGAGCCTCGGAGTACAGTAGGCCTAGAATCCCATGAGAGGTCCTGGCCGTAGCAATAGAAGAACACCTCCCTCCATAGACTATCATCAGGTCCCATAATCTGGCCCACCCACCGAGCAAGGAGTGCCCAGTTGGTGCAGCGGAGATCCCGAACACCCAATCCACCCTGCGAAATAGGTCTACATATGCTGCTCCAAGCCACAAGATGGGACCGACGGGTGGGACTGCTCCCCTGCCAGAAAAATCTGCACCTCAAAGAGTCAATCCGCGATATACCTGCGCAGGCATCTGGAGTACCGACATGAAGTATATAGGCAACGATGAGAGTACTGATCGAAGAAGAATAAGACGACCGCCACTAGATAACAGGCGGGAGCTCCAACCCTGAAGTCGGTGCTCCAGCCAATAACCGGGGTCCACCTCCGAGAGCCGATATGACGATCCGATAGAGGGAGCCCCAAGTACGTGATAGGTAGGGCCGCAACCGTTGTGCACAACTCCGCCGCGCACAGCATAGCGTCCTCCGTCACCATGCCAAAAGGGATGAAAGATGATTTGGCATGGTTGATCACAAGACCCGAGGTCGTGCCAAAGAGCTCCACCAAAATAGACCCCTGTCTCGCCTGAGCCGCTGAACCCTCGATGAAAAAGACGGTGTCATCAGCGTACTGAAGCAGTGGCACGAGGCCTCTAGCAAATCCACTGAATAGGCCGGAGCGACATGCCTCCTGAGTGGCTCGGGCAAGGCCGTCAATCGCCAATGTGAATAGCATGGGTGCAAAGGGGCATCCCTGTCGGACTCCACGTTGGGGCTGCACCCAGCCCCCAACCATCGACCCGTTAACCAAGACCGAGAAAGAAGCGGTGGTGATACACCGCTTCATCCAGGCGATCCAGGTCGCAGGGAAACCTCGCACCAGTAATGAATACCAAAGGAAAGATCATGAGAGAGAATCATGTGCTCTGGAAAAATCTACCTTCCAAAGAAAGGCTTGTCGGCTGGTGCGTCTCCAATGTGCTAGGATCTCAGAAGCCATAGCATAGCTATCAGTGATGGATCTGCCGTGTACGAAGGCCGACTGAGCAGGATGGATGAGGTCAGGGAGCACCTCCCGAAGCCGATTAGCTAGTACCCGAGCCACCACGAGGTATATGGCATTGGATAAAGCAATCGGCCGAAAGTCCTCCACTCTGTCCGCGGGCGTGCGCTTGGGCAGCATAAGCAGTAGGAACCGGTTCAGGCACTCAACCACGGTTCCCACTCGAAAACTCCTGAATGACCGCCATGACGTCCTCCTTTACCACGGACCAGAATTCTCTGTAGAAGAAGATCGGGAAGCCGTCAGGGCCGGGGGAGCCCTCGCTGTTGAGGTCGTGGAGCGCGTCGGTGACCTCCTCCTCAGTGATGGTCTGCACTAACATGGAAGACTGATCATCAGTAAGACAAGTAATACCCCTAGGGAGCCAACTTCAGGCCGAGGTAGGACGTCGTCCGGAATAGTCCCAATGGAAAGAGACAATGGCAGTCCCAATGCGGTGGTGGCCGGTGATCCCCTGGCCCATCACCTCCAGCTGGTCAATCCGATTAGCCGGCCGCCGCGAGCTCGCATACAGGTGGAAGAAACGAGTGTTGGCATCTCCCTCCTGAATCCAGGTCTGCCGGGAGCGTTGCCTCCACTGAACCTCCACCAACCTGTCCTCCAGCTGTATGGTCACCTGGGCCCACCTGCGCTGGTCCACCTCGGCCTCCGTGAGGTGGCGGGAGTCCTCCCGATCGAGCTGGACAATGACCCCCAAAGCCTCGGTCCTCCGTACCTCCTGGTCTGTCCGGATCTGCCTCCGACGGTCCAGAAGAAAATGCCTAAGGCTGAAAAGCCTGTCAGCGAAGGTCCGCGAAGCAGAGTCCGAAGCTGGAACACTTCGCCAATGGTCGGCCACCGCTTGTCTGAACCCCTCCTCCAAAAGCCATGACCTCTCAAATCGGAAGAGGGAACGTAGATGTTGCCCATCTCCGGATCTCCACAAAAGAGATGTGTGATCCGAGAAAGGTCGGTCCATAGCCTGAACAACAGAAAGCTGGTGCGCCTCCACCAACTCCAATGAGCTGAGGAATCTGTCAAGCCGGGATCTCGACGAGGGAGCCGTCGTGCTCCGCCAGGTGAAACAGTAGTTCGCTGCCGGGAAATCCGTCAACGACTGAGAATCAATAAAGTCTCTGAACTCCTCAGCCCCAAGGTCACTCCCCTGTCGTCTAGAAGGACGATCATCCATGTCCAGGGTGACATTGAAGTCGCCACCAACCAACCATCGGCCATCAGGGAGATGGAGGCGGGCCTCCGATAACTCCTCCCACAGAACCGGCAGAAGAGAGCCCGAGCAGGGGCCATATACACATGATAGAAGATAGGCTGAACCGTCGGAGCTGCGCCTCAAGTGGGCCGTCATCGAGAAACGGGCGGTCCAGGAATCCACAAGAGTGAACTGGTCAGCCCGCCACCCAATGATACAACCCCCAGACTGCCCCACCGAGCCAAGGCAAATGTGTTGGGTGAGCCGAGTGCCACCAATCTGCTCCCACATCTGAGTGTTGCACTCCATAAGCTTAGTCTCCTGCAGAAAAACCACATCAACCTCCCATTCCCGCAAATAACGGCCAAGGGTTCGATGCCTCCCCACGTCCCCAAGGCCACGAACATTCCATGTGAGAATCTTCATAGGGAAACTGTAGTCATCCCGCCCGTGGGTGAATCACGACCCACTGCCACGCGCCGCCTGGGGCCGCCCCGAGTGAGCACCAGAAACCGCTGGGAGGGGCGGTGAATTCCCAGTGGCCTCCGGCGCACTTCTGGTCGCAGACGGGGATGTCGCCTAGACAGGCGAAAGCCAGCCCGGGACGTCCAGAACATCATCGTCTGAGCGCCCCGGGAGGAGAGAGGGCTCGCTCGCCGTATGGTCCACCTCCGGGGGCGTCTCCGGTGGCATCAGGGGTAACGCCGGAGGGGGGGGAGGAGGTGTCCTGCTCGCCGAGGACCCCTGGGGGTCTCCTGGGATATAGGTGCCGCGGTGGCTTCTGGCGGCGCGGCGGTGGCTTCCGGTGGCACGGCGGCGATAGAAACGTCTACACGACGGCGACGACCATAGACCCTTGTGGACGCCGCCCGACGTCCACCTCTAAGAGGGGATGAGAGCGACTGTTGCCGGGAGGCTGGTGGAGGAAGTGGGCTGGGGATAACAGCTCGCCGGAGAGATGAGCCGGCGTCAGTGGAGGCACCGGAGGAGAGAGTGTCGAGGGAAGGAGGGGTGGAAGGTCACCCGGCACGGGTCGAAGGGAGGGGGAGGAGCCCGGTCCGGGTTGCATTGGGGGTTTGGGTGCGGCTGGAACTCGGGTCGGGTGTGCTTGGGGTGCGCCAGGTGGTCCGATGGTGGGGTTTGGGGCGGTGTTGAGTGGAGGGAGTTGGGTGGGGCTGACGTGGCGGGAAAGAAATGTGCTGGCAGGGTGGATTGGTGCCACGGGTGGATGTGGTTGGATGAGGTGGCTGAGGGATAATAGTTGGTGGGGAAGGGGGCCGGCTCAAATGCTCGACAGCTGTCCCAGGTACAGCAGCTGACACTGTAGCAGCTACAGTGTTTTGAATTAAAGTCGGGCCGTACACCATCTCACGTGCCCCATCATGCTCCTCGGTGGGTGATGTCCGACCACGCCCCTGTGGCATAGCACTGCCGGCGACAACGTCAGCCCACGAGGCAGTAGCAGCGTGACGCCGGAGCCGTAGCAGGAAGGACGCAGTGCCACAATGAAGGGTGACGGTCGGGGGAATGGAGACGCCAGGCTGCAGCGCCACCTCCGCCGAGACGGCCGACAGGTCAGGCGAACCCATCGCCGGCAGAGAGAGTGACAGTGGACAGCTGAAAGAGCGTGTGATCGCCGCGACGACGTCAGGCTGCAGGAGATGAAGAGGGAGGCCAAGGATGTCGATGACAGCCCTGTCGCACGCCGGCGCAGGCACCGCACGCCGGCGAAACAGGGGATGCCATCGTCAGCAGAGACTCGCGTTGCTGAGGCGAGCCCGGGACCAGCAACCATGTCTCCGGCGTAATGCAGCTAAGGTGGAAGGGCGGCGAGGCGCCAACACTCGTGATGATGGCCGAGCGAAGGGCCGGCAGGTCCGGGGGTCCACCGGTCAGTTCACCAACAAGACACGAGAGCAAAAACGTTTTGGCACTCTGCATCTGCGCCGACCAAGGGACGGTGACAACAGGCGGCGGCGCGTTGTCGAGCAAAGGGGAGGTAGGCACCGGCATGACAGGTTGCCTCCTTTGAGCTTGAGGGCAGAGGGCCCTCCAGTGTCCATCCTGCTTGCATTCGAGACAGCGAACAGGGGCAGCGCATGATCGAGCAAAGTGTCCTTCGCCCAGACAACGAAAGTAGTGGGTAGCCGGCCTGCGAGACTATCGTGAACGGGAAATGGCTGTCCAGCCGTCACGCAGATGCTGGAGTCGGGCCGCATTGTGCCCTACTCACTTCTGACCATGCAACTAGATGTAGACCCCGACTTGTGCTACCAGAATGCCTCCAAAAAAACCTCCGCCTAAATACAATTTGCCTCCTTTGTATATTTGTGTATTGCAATAAGCACAGCAAACCAATAAGAACTTATGTCAAGCACTAAAAGGGAGGAATACTTGGGGATGTGCTCCTCAGATGAAATGGAAATCTTCCATCTTGCCAAGGCCCACTAACCCAACATGATGGTGGAGAAGACACAATGTTAAGCTTTTTTAAAAAAAAAGGATAATGCTAAACTATTATTTTGGATTGCTAAATTCCATTAAGGTCGTAATCATTCAACTTGAGCAATAGACACACATTCTTGAGTTAATTGTGTATCAAAGCCTTAAGCAATTGGGATCTGAGTGAAAAATGATGTAAGACGTGCAACATCGCTGGCTGTTTATGATGCTTGCTGACTTTCTAGCATTCAATGGAAACTTAAACCCATCTTTTTTTTTTTTGAGAAACCATCTTAATTTTGTGGGGGTTAAAACCATATATGAAGCTTTAACACCCCTATCTCAATAGGAAATATGAAGTCACACAATATCATTTTCATCCATCATCAACAACAACAACAACAACAAAGCCTTATCCCACTAGGTGGGGTCGGCTACATGGATCATACGACGCCATTCCGCTCTATTCGTTGATCCATGTTCATAAGATTCGACAGGATTTTATGCTGGCTGTCGGGGCCTAACACAACCCTCCTCCTTTATCCGAGCTTGGGACCGACTATAAAATATAGGCGGAGTTTCAAAATAAAAATATTAGAAATGTTAAAAATGTTACATGATAATCATGAAAGGTATATGCAAACACACTCAAAAATCCTAATTACATCTTAAATATTTACTTAGAGAAGGCTATATTAGATTAAGTGGGTGTCAAAAAAGAACAAAAGTGCACCAGAAGCGAGCATAACAAGTAAAATAAGACAGGTAAAGTTAAGAAAAAGTAAATAGAAACAACCTCTGCAACAACCGTCTATTTGGTTCAGGAAATGTTTCCAGTATTGCAGATCGCATTGCATTGACACGAGCCTCCTTGGACTCAAGCCCTTTAAAAGGAAAATAAACATATAGCAAATTTAGTTCAAAGTTTTCAATTGCACATTAACGAAAATGAAATGTCAAAAAAAAAATGAAATCAATGATTCCATGCTGTCGGGAAGCATGGAAAGATGGTGAACATGAAAATGATATATCCTCACTGAATCAGCTTATGGAATGATATTTTAAGATAAGAGATCAATTTCATAGGCACAAGTATTCAGCTAATGCAACAACAGTAGAGAGACCATTGAGATACTAGGCAAATGTCAATATTGTTCTTATTCAATGCCACTATGAACTGAAGAAAATTGTTTATTGAACATTCAGTTAACCCACACATATAATGCATTTCTCCATTTCTTTTGTTGCTCTTTTTTAAAGAGCATACACTTCTACATGTGATTGTTTTTAGGAATACATATACGGATGAAAACCACAAATATTGCTGGTCATCCTTTTTCTCCTCAAAAAACTAACAAAAACATGAGACCCTCAAAAAAATGATAACGCCAAGGAAATTATAACTGTCAGATATCATCTCAGGTTTATTCCATGATTTATTGTCTGAGGCACAACATTCTATGTATATCAATGAGTATGATGGGGTATCTCTCTGTATTAGGATTTTCAACTTTTGTTAGATTGAAGTGGCACTGATAGTCACCAAAGTACACATTATTGTCAGGCACTTTAGCCCAAAGATACAACTTTAGGCAAGGTCCTGATTTTTTTTTTTGAGCGAAGAAAGGATGTTAATTATGGTAGACATCCATAGGTAAGGTCCTGATTTTCAGATGCGATCAATATTTTTTCCATTTTTTTGCTGGAATAGCTAAGTAAAGAGATCGTTCCATAAGAAAATTGTGATTCCACACCTTCAAATGAAGAAGCCATCAAAGATGAAAAGTAAAGGAGGGGTCCAAACCAGAGCCTGCTACTTTCCTCTATACCAGCACTTCATCAAGATTCTCAAACACTCGATTTCCAACTCTTAGATCTCTCTAATCTCATGATCATCCAGCCTTCTTCTCTTCTCCAGCTCTGACAGATTATTTGGTGTGTTTTCTGTTTTCATATTTTTTTTCTTAATGGGATAAACCACTTCAAGTAGCGATAAGATCATCTAAATGAACAATGTAGAGCATCATCCTTAACCTGCTTACAAGGACGCCATTAATAACCAAACCTATCAGTTCCTTAGATTTGTATTCTATTATTTCTCAGTCTTAAACAAAATCTTAATTGTAATGGCTATCTAATCAGACGTAACTGTTCTGAAGCACTCTATAACCTTAAAGGTTTCCTTTTTCCTTTTTTTTCCTGTGACAGAAACTATGCCACCCTTCTACCAACATGGCAAGACGTGCATTCAGAAAAAGTCACTGTAAAATGTTACAGCTGTTGTACCGCGACAGCAGCCTCCAAAGAATTTTTAACAGGCCTCCAATCCTGAATTTTTATTTAAAGCTAGGTAAAGTGCAGTAAACACCCTCAAACTTTACTCTCTTTCCCAACTCTTTCCTCCAACTTTACTCTGTAACAAGGCTACCCTCCGACTATTGACTTATTTCACCCCTTTTGACCGGGTATAGGCGGTCGTCAGATTTTCGCTCATGCTGCACAATTATTAAAAAAATAAATAAATAAAAATAATGAAATAATATTAAATTAATATAATATTTAAAAATAAAAAAATATGAGAGGCGTTGACCCCCTCTCCCCCGGCAGCTCCTGGCAGCACCCCTTTTTGCCGACTCTGTGTGTGATGAACAGCGCCAGTAGCCTGACAGTAGCGACGGACCTGGCTGCCTTCTGCTCCTCCTCCTCCTCGAGATGAGCATCAGGCTCTCCCTTATCAGCCGCTCAATCTGCTCGCCCACCGCATCCCCCCTGTTCATCGTCAGCCTGGTGGCCACTGCCATCTTAAGAGCTACTGGGGGCGACGCTGTCACCGTCCGCTTCCCCCCCTGCTACTTCTCCTCCGGCTGCCACCGCCGGTGGTCAAGAGAGGGTCGTCGCTCCATATCCGCGCTTCATTGTTGGATCTGGTGGTGCTCAGATCGGCGTCGTGCAGGTGGTCACCCTGCTCGGCGGCCTCGTGCATGCAGTCATCAGCCGGCGAAGAGAGCGGGACCTGCTCTGCCCCACGATCAGATCAGATCAGCGGTCATAATCAGATCGGCGGTCTGCTCTGCATCACCATCAGGGTGCTTCACCGGCGACGAGAGAAGGTGGCGCCCCCCTCACCCTCTCCCTCCGGCGCTGATGCCAGCGAGGCCGCCGGAGGGAGAGAGGGGGGGGCAACACCCCCCTCTTTTTTATTTTTCCTTATTCATTACTATATTATTATAATAATATCTTATTATTTGTATTTATTATATTAGGATGTTAGAAAGGGGATATTCGCATGTCGGAGAACGGCACACATGGAGGAGAGAGAAATGTGTCATGTGGCCGCCACATAGATCGCGCAACCGGAAAATGGGTGCTCGTAGGTAAAAAGGATATCCAGTGAAATATGTCAATAGTTGGATGACAATCTGGTTATAAAATAAAGTTGAAGGATAGAGTTGTCTATTTGAACATACCAACATCAGGATTTAAAATTTATTGAATCATACAGAGATTTGACAGTATATAATATAGAATTACAAGTAGAACATTAACGTGCAGAAAGATCTCAGACAGCACAGTATAGTATGGACAGGCATTGAATCCTTGGGGCTGTTTGGTTGTAGAATAAACCATGGAATATCTTGCTATTCCGATAATACCGCCAAACATCGTCGAGAATAAAACTATATCAGTCAAACTTCACATTGAAAAATGCAAAACCACTATTTTAATCCACACGATGACAATTCTTTCAAAATGAAAGAATAGTCCTATTCTCATTGTTTCCACTCTTTAATTATTTATTTTATTTTTATAATTTTACCATGTATTACTATATTATAATATAATATTATATTTATATTATTAATATTAATAAAGGTAAAGTATTTATAATAAAATATTTTAATAATAAAATATTGTATTTTAAAATTATGATAAAATATTTTAATAATAAAATATTGCATTTTAAAACTATGATATTCTCAAACCAAACACTAGTAAAATAGGAATATGTTTACTTTTTCAAGAATATCATATTCCATTAGTTTATTTCAGTAGAAAATGTTCTCCAACCAAACGGCACCTTAATCTAATCATGTGTGCAATTTTATTCCCTTCAATTATTGTTAAACTGCAAGATATGTGTATTTACTATTTACATAGTTGGAAGTGGAGACCAAGTATTTAAACCAAACTATAAACAAAGAAACAATTGCGGGTTAAACTTACGCAAGGCTTCCAACAAGGCAGTACAGCAGGATGCAGGAACTGGAGAAGATGGCAGCTCCCGAAGAACATGCTGAATAATTAAGACAACGGTCAAACAAAGAATAACCTTGGGCTTCATTAAGAAATAGATTAAAATACAAATGAAAAGCACCTTTACACAGTCACCAACAACATGAGCATCCTCATCAGCTGTAAATTCAGTTCTTCCTGAGTTGAAGTTAATTAAGCAGTTTTCAGAATCAAGCTCAAAGTTAAAGACAAAAACTAAAAGAACTCTTCAGATCAGAGTGGAAGATATTGGTCAAGAAATTTGGGCAAAATCTGTCATTTTTGCAACAGGCAGAAATGTCTTTGATTGTAAAAGTTTGATGACTAGATGGCAATAATACAATCAAAATGAGAATTGACAATGCAGTAATTGTGATAAAACCTTGCTCGTATTCTTGAACTCTTCTATCCACTTCCTCAACGTCAGCTGCTTGCCGTAAAATGCCCTCCACTTTTGTTCCTATTTAAAAATAAGTAATTTACATAGCAAAGCCAACATTTTCCACCAATTATGAACTCAAAAACATAAATATATTTAAGCTTGCATGTGCATAGAATTCAGTAATTTACAATCATTGACTAGTCAGACATAAATAATATATGAATATCTTTCGTTGTGTAGTGAATAATTGAGGGCAAAAACAATAATATACAAAGAAGGGCAAAAAGAAAGAGTATGGAAATCTAACAACATCCCAAGTGAATTCCTGCCCTTAATGGAATCGAAAATATTCCAGAAACATGAAAAGCGTGCAAGCATAGTTGTGATCTTAATGCTTCTGGTATCACTTATGTGCAGTATTGCCCCTCCCATGAACGGAGTTAACTAACATGCCGGCTGAAATACCACATACAATAAGGAAAAATACCACGCAGCTTTTTAGCTAAGCTTCTTTGAGGATATCAATCACTGCTGTTCGAGTATATAAGTACATCCTTGGATAGATCATGGGTCTCCCAAGAAGGAAAAAGGTATATTCCCAGCTAGAAGCAAAGCAAAAACATGAACACCCCTTTTTCTTTAGGGTTTATGTGACATATCACTTGTACACAAACAGATGACAAACTTGGATCGAGATTAAACACTAAAAGCATAAAAAGATACTAATTTATATGTAATGTAATATACCATCCAGTATATACAGGAAATTTCAATATTTCCAACCAGAACAGAGACAAAGCAAGAAATAAATGAATAAGCACCTACCATATTTCTCAAGAAACTGTAACGCTTTCTCAAGGAAGGATGGACTTCCATCAATATCTTCAAGTGCGAGTAAAATAGGCCTACCAACAACCAAAGATTTAATAGGACGCTTGTCTCTCCCTGTGTAAGAATAAAAACCATTAATCAAAGGCTAAATATAATGCCTTCTAAAAACATAGGAAAAATGTTATAAATGTCAACCCCATTTATTATCAAGAGGAATGATTGCATAAATCAAGTAGAAGGAACATACATTGATTAATTGATCCTTCGAAACTGTCAGCGTTGTCATTTCGAAATATTCCATTGTGCCCCATCACAAGAGCCGCGTTTGGAGCTTGTGCAAGAGCATTTTCTAGCGCTGTTTTCCATTCAAATAAATCCTCTGTCGTCTCTACCTGCATACAGAAAATTGATCTGAATCATACAGAGAAAGTGCATCAAAACAGGACTTAAAATAATAAAAGATAACAGACAAAAAGTAGTCTTCCGCCTTTCCATGAGTGAGATGTTAAAAACAATTTGAATCATATAAAAGAAATTGTGCAAGATAAAGTCCATTAGATAAGAAGTGAAGAAAAAACAAACAACAACAACAACAACAAAGCCTTATCCCACTAGGTGGGGTCGGCTACATGGATCATACGACGCCATTCCGCTATATTCGTTGATCCATGTTCATAAGATTCGACAGGGTTTTACGCTGGCTGTCGGGGCCTAACACAACCCTCCTCCTTTATTCGGGCTTGGGACCGGCTATAAAACATAGGCGGAGTTAAGAAGTGAAGAAAAAACAATGAAATAAATATTTATTTCTTTTTTTAAGAGGACAATGAAACAAATATGGCCTTCTGAATCCGGTTTTAAACAGAGAATGAAGGCAATTGATGAAGCACCTTAAGGGTGAAAGCCCGTCCATCGCGTCCGTCAGGGAACAAAACTGTTAACAACTTTTTATCTTCCCTGACAACTACACTGGAGATAATGAAAGCATGTTAATATATTATTTCTACAGAAGCAATATGCCAGAATCTAAATCTAACATATTATATATACAAGTAGATTTACCTCCCAGAATTGTTCAAGTCAATACCTCCCAATGTAAGATTGACTTCACCACCTCTCTGGGGTAGTGCACTCTGAAACAGAACCCAACAGTTATGTTGTTTTCCCCATGTGCATTGTGTCCAAGTTTATATAAACACAAGCAAGTTCTCGAAAAAAAAAAAACACAAACAACACCAAGCAATGAAAGTCAATTTACCAAGATATGGCACAAAACAAAAGAAAAAAGGATGTGAAATACAAAACAATGGCATGAATAAGAATTCAGATCTGCAATCTTTGATGGTGCAGAGCACCATAGATTGATACGTTTGCTGACTCATTTAAACCGGCATCAGTCTCCTGTTTTGCTTATTAGCATAACCAGTTAACAGAACATGGAGAGATGAAATGGTCAATAGGACTGAATATATCTGATCATGGCATACAGGAAGTATAGCTGATAAACGTACAATGATTTGCCATGTATAAAAACTTTCATGGTCAAGAAAACAAACTTTCATTGTCACACATTATGGCATAAAAATATCCAGACCCCAGAGTAATATATCTGGCATGCAGTACCCAGTCAATAATAGAAACTCAAGAAAACAAGCTTTCATCATCACCATTATGGTATAAGAATATCCAGATTAATAGCTATACCAGAGTGCTGTCATCAATTATTGCTAAAAAGCATGTTTTCTAGAAAGATAAATCTTTCTCTTCATAGATCCAAAAAATTTATTACAGGGCAACCAAATTTACATTGTAACTAGTTAGTGTCAATACCTAGAACGGTTTTCATTCTGCACATTTAAGTATCTTTGCACAACCAAGTTACAAAATTTTCATGGTTGTAGATTTATGTACAACACACAAACTTGCTGACATTTTCTATCATAACATTTTGTAGGAACAAAGAGAATTCATCAAATTAAAAAATGACATTATCTTTATGTGTTTGTAAATAAGACAAAGTTAAACAATTTCCAAAGGAAACATAGCATACGCACAGGGTCATTCTTGAAGAAAACCAAAGATGTTCGCGTGAGAATGAACCAGCGCTTCTTCCACGATTTCCAACCAATTCCTGCACATTAGCCAGCAACCAGAACTATAAATCATAAGAATAACAAGCTGCCCAGGAAAAGGGAAAATAATAATGCTCGTCTGTTTAACAGAAGCGAAAAAACAAAATGGAAAAAAATTTGAAAAAATAAAGATTTATTGTTTCATTATGGCACAGATGTCATACAGACAAGGGTTACAGTAGTCTCACTATAAATCAAAATTCCTGGCAATATAAAAGTGATCTACTGTGGGGTTTTCATTGTGATTACCTGAAGAAGAGAACAAGATTCACACACACAGTTTTCAGAAAAAAGATTCACATTGTACTAGTTAATTTTCATGCAGTAAGCTCGTGGGCTACCTCTGTAACAGAATACTAATGAAGAAGTTATTTTAGGAAGAAAACGAGAAAATTATTTATTAAGGTCTGACTAGTTTTTAAGAGTACTATATTTGAATTACCAGGCAAGTTGCCACAAAATTTAGTTAGTTATAGAAGGACATGAAGCAAAGCCCTAAGACTAAGCAAAAAAGAAAGACATAAATTAACAAAATAAAGATCAATCTTAACAATGGAAGAATCTGAAGCAATGAATCAAAAGCTAATGTAGACACATGAAAACACTAACAAAGTTTGTTTTTAGATTTTTTTAGATGGAACACTAACAAAGTTAAGATCAAGTTTCCACCTGAAAATTTGTTTGCACCATCTCTGAAATAATATAGAGAAAATAAATGGTCCAAGTTCCAAACTCGAAAGATTTTAAATAAAGTATGTTTGAGGTATGATTAACAAGCATGGCAAGAGATTTTTTATCAAGTAACACTGATAACCTCCATCTTAACAATTTCTAACAATATTCATCATTTCACGTTGAAGGAAAAGCAGAAAAAGCATCATTTTGGTTTCATTATATTGAAGTCGTTCCAACAAATGTATATATAAGCTTATATTTATATACTGAAGCCATAATATCCATGACTAGAATGCCACACAGATATAGTGAAAGTAACATCTTGTGTATCCACACTTCATTTGATTTCTTACTCCACTTGTGCTACAAAACATGTACATAACAACATCAGACACAAAATCCTGTGTAAAATAAAATGTCCATACATTCAAGGGAAAAGAGGTATAACTAACCTTTGGATGATATGAAGAGTGGTCCACTTTTGAAGACCTGCAGTGCAAAGTTGGACGTTAGCCAGGTCATCAGAGAACAGAACAAGTTAACCCTGAAGAAAAAGAGAGTTTTCAAAAGTAATAGCAGACAGTAGTTTCACCGGCCTCTAAGTGTGTCGCATTCATTTAACTTTGAAGAAAGCAGGAATTTTTTAATATTATATTTTATGCTTTCATTAGTCCCTTTAGTACGTACTACTTGAGAAGGGAATTATAATGACTACAGAGATTGGTTGGCCATTCTTGACCTTCTATTATTTGGTTGTGTTTGGATAAAATGTTGCCCTCCTCCCTCCCCCCCCCCCCCCCCCCACACAGCATCTCCTGTGAGAGGGAGAGGGCAGCAGTTTGCTCTCGTGATTCAAGTGGATTCTCTTTTGAGAAGTCAAATCATTCAAGCCCTTTTGTTATCTGTTATGCTACACAGGAAATCGAATTGGTAGAAGTTTTTCATTATGTATGCATCTAATTAACCCCATGATGTGATTGAACTACAAAAATATAATTTTATGGTGTAAAGTCTCAAATTCAACTTCGTACTCCTCAAATTGTGAAGGAAAAGCTACCAGGTAAACGAACAAATGCTACCACATCATCCTTGCAATTTTGTACTTTTTACCTCAGGTATCTGTTTAATACGCTAACATGCTTCACATAAGCATGAAACGATGTCCTATTTATATAATAAAGTGACTACACAAGATGATACCAAGATCAAATAAAGTTCACAAATGAAAAAGGGGAAACATTGTATAAAATGATAGATATGAATATTAGTTACAAATCGTCCATGGTGCAATAGGTTGGGTATTTGAAAATTTTGTTACTATGGAAAAATTTGTTGTAGACTCTGGTGATTGAAATTGCAATGTGGAGGACCTTGAATAGCCAACTGGGATCATGCTAACTAAAAATCAGCATAAAGTAGAAGACTTGCTGGTCTAACTATTTCCAGACATTAAACCTCATTTATAATCATAAATGGGATTTACCATGTAAAAGTCTAGATAGGTTAGGAGGAGAATTAATTCTAGAAACAAAGTATAAGAAATCTAAACTAAAATTTAGAGAACCTAAGATGTCAGAACCTGATTTGCTATCAATAAAGTGGAGTGAAAGAACAGTTATCTACTTATCTTAGTGCAGAGAAACAAGATGCATAATGGATAAAACTTTCTGAAATGGTGGGAAAAATGGATTTGGTAATTTTCACTGCTCTTCATCTAAAGCCTATATCCATGGTAATTTTCACCGCCTATGCTGATTCGAAGGTGTGGAACTTGCTAAAGAAGACGAAACTAAACTCAAATTTAATGAATTTGTTATTAAAACTTGCTTCTGAAATGCCCTCTTGATGATAAACATACATCAGCCAACGATAGCAATTCCAGTTATCACATTAGCAGAACAGTTTCTCCCCTGAGTATATTTTTTCCCTCAAATGATCTTAACAACGTCGGACCATTCAGAAGTCGCTGCTGCAAATTTTCCCAGTTGTACATTACAATGCGAGATACTAATCGTCACCTCATTATGCCACTACATACTTCCAGATATCACTACATTTATAGAAAAACCTCATGAAAGATCACAATTTTGTATCATCCATGAGCAAAAACCGACAACATTTTGGAAAAATAGAACTAGAAACAACAACAAGAAACAAAATAGCATAAAAGCAAAAAAGGAAACGAAAGGAAAGAGCAGCCGCGTACAGTGTTGGGAGTTACGCCTCGATGCCGCTCGAACGGCGGCGGCGCAGCCGGAGCTGACGACATCAGAAGCCCTCAACCACGTCCGGACCAGTAGACGATCAGATCAGACGCTCCAACGCTCCCATTTCACCCTCGCCACAAAGCAAGCCTCCAAATCAAGCAACCATCTACCCGGCCACCACGTGCATTGCCCTCTTCATCACCCAGGAGGAGATCGGGAGCAAGAACGGCCTCAGATCCCCCGATTTGCACCTGGCCAGCTTACAGATTGAATCCTGACACGACGACGCCGGCGACACCACCACCGGCGGCAGCAACAGGGGCAGCAGCAAGATTAGGGTTTCGTTCCGTCCGGTGACCAAAAGATGACTCCTTTGCTTTTTTTTTTTCTCTCCTCCTCTTTATCTCTCTCTCTTCTTCCCAACTCTATCTTTTGGTTTCTACCAGGCTTTTGTAATGTTGCGTTATGGGAGGGGGGTGGGTATAATGGTAGACACCACAACTCTGTGCAGGAATCTTGCCCAAAAACCTTGTAGCCTTCCTCCGCAAGGCTTCCCCTTTCTTTAGTTGGAGATTAGGTGGGAGATAGTAAAAGCTAATTCAATGGTAAAAAGAAGTTATAAGTGAAGTCCAACACCTCTCTCTCTCCCCCCTCCTCCCCCCCCCCCCCCAGTTTAATATATATGCTGCCATTGTCCAATGGACAAAAGGAGAATTGTGATACAAAGCGTTAAAATATTTGCATTTTTTTATCTCGATTACTATTCAACTTAATGACTTATTTGAAACTGGTCATATTAATAAAAGAAGGTTCACCTTTTAGCATTTCCATTTTTAATTAAACTAGTCAATAATGAAGTTTTTTAGATCTCTTGATATAATATTATATATATATATATATATAACTTGGAAAGAGGCAACATTTGAGTATGATTATTCTTAATATTAGGAAAAAAGGGCATTCTTAATATTAGGAAAAAAAGGCATTCTTTTTTAGGGACAGAAGTGAATGGAGATGAAGAGAGGACAGAGTGGAAAAACATAAAAAAACAAATACTTTACACAAGATTGTTTTTGGAAGCTTGTTTGGGATTTTTGAACTGGTGGGAATTTGGGGGCATTGTGGCACACTTGGATTTCTTTTTTTATGCAAATGCTGCACTGCATGGTGGTGTAAGGTGAAGGGGGAAGGGAGGGATTAGGTGTAGCCCCTATGTACTAACAAATACACACAACACAAGGCTTGGGCAGGGATGGGGGTCTAATAACTCCATTTTGTCCTGTAAAAAGTTTAAAAAAGAAATGGTAAAAAGGAAGGTACAATAATTTGACCGGAGAATTTGAGGCTGTTAATTTAAGTGACTGTGTACCAATTATTGATTAAATCAGTTAGTAAAGTGAATTTTTAAACAACAAATGTGGGCAATGCCAAAATCTAAAATAATGGGGGCACATAAATCACGACGGCTTGCTTGATGATTCATCATGCTCGAGCTATAAGTAACATTATTTGCATATTCTAGGTGTGAAAAATAATGCGGTTCAGATACTTTTTTTTTGTATACGAAAAACACCCAGTCAGTTTTAAATTAATATATATATATATATATATATATATATATATCCTAAAGTTCTTTGATTCTTTCGAGCCTCTACTCTAATTTTTTTAATGCATGAAATAAGGAGTTTCATAATGGTGACGAAAATATATTATATCAATTAGAAAAAAAATTATAGTTTATAAATTAAAAGATTTTTCAATAAAATTGGGTCCATTGGAGACCCCATTATTTTTCGGAATGAGGTCAAGATAGTTAATATTGATCTAGTAAAAACTTATACAAAAATATTTTTTTTACTTAGTTCTTATATTTTTTATTAAAATATAACGAGTATATTGCATCAAAATAATAAGTTTTAGTTAAACTAGTTAATTATTAAAAATATTCAATACTATAATTTTTAGATTAAAACATATAAATTTTTACTATTTAATTATTAACTAGTTAGTTTTACCGCAGTATATTGCATAAAAATAGTAGGTCAATTAATTTGCGGTGTAATTAATTTTTTTGTGTATACTAATTAAGTAGTAGCTCGATAAAGTTATGCTTAGTTGTGCCCCTCTTTTCCGAATTAGTCTTTTTTTAATATATCACAATAATGGATTGGTTGCAAAAATCCGATGTTGTTGTTGTGCTTCCTTTGGCTGCACGAGTCCACGTCAGGGGAGTGGGGGCAAAAGAGGGCAACGGATCCCAAATGACGAAAAGGAGGAGGCCTCTTCCTCCCGCTCCTTTTTTTTCTCTGTGCGTCGATAATTTAATTGGTGTGATATTAAAAATTATACATATTATTTCTAAATTAAAAATGATAAAATCATTCTAAAATATTGTATATTCACAATACGTTGAACATAACTATTTGCCACTCCACTCCAAACTCAAATTTTCTCCATGCTTTATAATAATTTGATTCCTTGTTGTTATTTGTTCTTATAATTTGCATCGATGGATTGGTGGTTTTGTCCTTGGAGTGTTTTTATCCTTTTTTTTTTTTTTTGGTGTAGTTGGTAATAATATAATATGATAAATATGAGTTTTTATTCTTTTTTGTGTGCAGTTGGTAATAAAATAATATGATAAATATGAGGAAGTGGGGGGACTCGAAGTGGACCAATGCCAGCCAATTTGTACATGACATGGGAGTTAAAAAGTTTAAAAAAAAAGGAGGAGAGAAGGAAAAGGGAGGGGGAGAGAGAGAGTTCACGTGGGAAGCGGGATGGAGGCACGTGTAAGGTAGGATCCTGTGAAGCTGGCTGGCACTGCTTTGATGGAAGGAATGAAGAAAGGAGGTGTCACTCACATTATTTGGGGTCACGGGTCACCCAAATCTTTTTTATGAAATCATAATTATACAAATATATATATTTGAATATTCTATCTCTATATATATATACTAACTTTTCCACGAATATATTAGTTTAGTTTCCTATTTAAAATTTATGAAATAATATTTCACCTCTGTTAATAATTCAAATAATTTTTAAAATATATTATTTAAGTTGACAGAAAGATTAATAAATGAAATATAATTGAACTTGAATAACTTGCTCAAATTTCAACAAGTTTTGTCAAACATGCAAGTTTTGATCTAATATCTGATCAAACCGTCATGAGGCAACTAATACAAGAACTTGCTACTTTTAGATCTATTGCCAATTAATTTATTAATATACATAGTTATTTATTAATAAATACATTTTAAATAAATTTTTAAAATAATTTTATTAACATCAAATAATAAATAAGTATTTATTACTTTTTTATTTAATTATAATTATTTTAGTATTGTATTATAATAAAAAAATTAATGTAAAATCTTATGTACAATATTATATTTATTATAATAGAATTTTATTAATTGAAAATGTCTGTTCTTTTTAGAAAATATAAATAATCTAATTTATATTGTAGTTGGATATTAAAAAATTATTTACTTTAATAATAATAGTAATAGCATTTTTAAAAAAATAATCAAAACTAATATTAATATATTGTGACATAATTTATTATTTAATAAATTTTAAAATAATAATTACATATAATTTTTTATAAGCTAGTAATTATTATTTTAAATAAATAAATGCATATTTTTTAAATTTTACTATAGTGTTACATCTCATAAAATAATAAATTATATTCTTAATTTTTATTTTTTATTCTAACACTCGTTAAAATTTATTTATCAAATAAATTTTTCAAATTTTCGTCATTATATTTTCTTTCAAACATCAAATTTAAATTTTCATATCTAATTATTTAGTTATCAAGAACTAATAAAAAAACTTAAATTCTACCGTTCAAATAAAATCTTTAAAAAAAACATGTAATATCTATAACAGGCCATACCAAGAAAAAAGAGAATTGTACGGGATGGGAAAGACTAAAATAGCTCTTGAATTCAAGCTGTACCACTGGAAAGAGAGAGAGACTTTGTCCGACGTGGGTTACGTAAATCATTCAATTAATTTCTTACGATGAGAGAGAGAGACTTTCTCCGACGTGGGTTACGTAGAGTCATTACAACATGCATGTACCGCTTATTAAAAATTAGAATACTAGCCTCAGATTCAGAGAATAAATTTTTACTGGTCTATTTTTTAGACTTTCGTAGATCCGGATCGACACCCAAAAAAGTTAAAATAATTTTATTCCATTTAAAAATATTTCGAATTTAAAATTTTTCATATTCAAAATATTTTTCGTTAAAAACCTCATTTTATAATTATATATATATGATATAGGACGATAAAAATTAATTGAGTGACCATAATTAAACTTTTATCCGACGACACTGAAGACAATTGAAAAAAAAAGAAAGAAATTATAATAGTTTTGCTTTCATGGGTCTTTCACCGGACCAAGGGCTCTTTCGCAGGAAGCCCTTGCAATAAAGTTGCTGGCAGAATTATGACATTGCCGCTTCATCAGTTTTTTAGTTTGGAAAAATATTATATCCTCCTAATTCATCGTCCTAAAAATCCTCCTAACACTCACATATTAAAAATACTCTCAAAAAAATTGATAAAATTATTTACCATGCCTGAGATGTTAGGCTGATTTTTAAGATGATTAGAAGGATATAACATTTTCCTTTTACTTTTTTTTTAACTCCCAAGGACCATGTCGTTTAATATTACGACCGTCCGTTTTATATATTTTATTTTAATCTTCAACGAAAAACCAATTGTTTTTTGTATCTTTTAATTATAGAGAACACTTCACGAGCTACAATTATTAATTCAACGTTCAAACGTGAACCCCGAACCAAATGATATATTCTAATCAAGTTGACAATTTCGAAAATTGAATTCGAAATGATTAATCTTCGGTCTTGTGTGGCATAATTAAGATCATTAATTAATTATGCTAATTAAGTTTGATCAAATCTCTCATTAAGAATTTGACGTTATATCATATAAAGTCATTAAAACGATTTCTTAATGTTCTTTTATTGTTCTTTTCGGCCATGCATATTTCAAATGAGTGAAATGTGATATATTTAAGGCTTATAAACCCGGATGTTAACCAAGTTTGATTTGATCCGCAACATTTGTTTTCATCCACCCCCTTAGCGAGACACGGCCCAAGCAGAAATTATTTGCAATGGATACACAATATAATATAAGTTCACAAATGTATTAAAAATATTTAAGATATATCCATATTAAATGTATTCTATATATTATTTTCCATGACTGTCACTAATTGGAAAAACCATAATAGTATTTAAATAAATAAAAGAATAAACATATTAAGAATTCATGAAATATGTGTCATAATTAAATACACAATTAACATTATTAAATTAAACATATCTAACAATTTAAATTAAATTAAGTGGCAATAGTTTATTTGAAACTAATTTTAATTTCTATTCTTGTAGTATAAGTTCATAAATATGCTCAAATATTTTAAATGACAAGGCATATGAATCTAGTTCTATATATTATGTTTGATCTCTTTCGCTATTTAGAAAAAAAAATTAGCGATGTTAAAATAAATAAATAAATAATAATTTAAAATATATTAATACTAGAAGAATTCAAAAAGTATGTGTTACAATTAAATTTAAAAACATAAGTAAGTATTATTGAGTTAACATATCTAACAACTCAGATCAAAATCAATTAATAATATTTTATGTAAAAGTAATGTTAATAAATTTTAAGAAAATTGTAATAAAATTAAAAGAAATTAATTTTTTATATGATTTGAAGTGAGATAAAAATTATAATTGTAAAGTTTATGATTGGATTCTAATAATATGAAAGAAACAAAAACATATGATAAAAGTTTATGTAGTTTACTTAGATCAAATCAATTAATAAGTTTATTTATAATTAATTTTAATAAAATTATAAATAAATTATAAAATATAATAAAAGTTTGTATGAGTTAAAGTGAGATAAAAGAAAATTCAGATAAAAATTATAATTCCAAAGTCCATGATTGAATTATAATAATATAAAAGAAACAAAGCATATAATAAAAAATATACGTAGTAGTGGACTAGTGGGGGTTCGATCTCAGCACCTTCTAGCAAACGAGTGATAGAAGTCCTCTTCCATCGCTAAATATTACTTACTAAAAAATTAAGTGGGTGTACTTGCACCATGGGCATCCCACTGGCTCCACCCTTGCTTGGGCACAAACTGGCAACATTACTTTAGTTTAATATATAAAGAATTACTCATATCTTGGGAAAAATGAATATAAAGAATTACCAATGAATATAAAGAATTACTCATATCTTGGAAAATAATGAATATAAAGAATTACTCGTATCTTGGGAAAATTAATGGTATTAATAATCAGGTAAATGATTGAAATAAGAGAGACATGTTATCCTGTAAAATACAAAAATTTGGCATTTCAATGACACTACGGAAGGGGCAAATTGTACTTTTCTACTCGTGTACCAAATGGGCCGGAGAAACGGAATTGTCCGCCAGGCGCAGACAACTTTGTACCCCCTCAATAGATTTTCATGGCAGAAAAAAATAATTTGTTTATTTAATATATATGCTGTTTTACATTTTAATGTTCTTTTTACTAAATAGCGACTCTTTATAATGGTTATCGGGTTGGGTCGATAACCCAATGATTCAATCCGACTCGAATTAATTTGGACGGAGTCGGGTTGATGGTCCAGTCGAATCCGACCTGACCCGATCTCAAGCTGACTAAGGGTGGGATCGGGTATGGGTTGAAAATTTTCAATCCGGTTCGACCTTTTATATTTTTTATTTAAATTAAACTATCTTTTTATTAATTTATAGGTTTTATATGATTAAAAACTAAAAATTATGAAAATAAATAACTTAAAATATAGAAACATATAGTAATAAAAATGTTATTTTATGATTTAAATTAGAATATTTAATATGATTTTATATTAAATATATTTGAATAAAAAAAGTGATCAAGTAACCCGATCGGGTCTTGTGCTCTAGAGACCGTCCATCCGACCCAATTTGACCCGATCAAAATTGGTCGGGTTGGATCGAATTTGGGGTCAGGTCCAATCCAACCCGAGCAATGAACACTCCTAACTCTTTCCCATTTTTTCTCGATTTGTTCTCGACTGATGGGGTGATGATCATACCAACATAACATGCAGCATGAACACAATAATAAGACTTTGGAAGGTCAAGTTCAATGTCTCATTCTCAGCTTTAAACCTTGTATGCCTTAACTTTACGAGGGATCTGGATAAGGAACAACACTCAGTTCTCTCCTCGCCAGACAATCGTAGAGGTGGCTTGGTCGCAAGTTCTGACCCACTATCATAAACTCACTTCGCACCTAGATTATGAGGAAACTTTCCCAGTAAACTATTCCTTGGTTCGTTGGGAGCTCTCACCTGTGGCCTGCTTCAAAATGAATGTGGACGGCTCTTTCTTAGCTCAGGGGTGGGAGAGTAGGCTATGCGGTTGAAGACTCGTCCTCGAATTTATTTTGTGTAAGTACGTCATCGTCGCTTTTCTACTCGGCACTGGCTGTGGAACTACGTGTTGGGCCTTTGGAGTTAATCCAGCCATTAAGAAAGTAAACCTATTTAAGTTAATTAAACCTAATTAACTTGTGATGGTTTTTCTCTCTCTCTTGAATCGGTGCGGTAGCCACATGATTTTTGTTCTTCTTTTTTTGTGAAGCCACCGAGAGCTTTTGGAAAAGAAAAGAAAAAGTTTTTTTTTCTTGGGTTTAGAGTTGATTAAAAAAGAAAAGGAATTTTTCTTTGGTCAACGGATAAAGAAAAGAGAGAGAAGCGGACTAAAAAAGAAGACAGAATATTTCTTCTTGAAGAGCAAATAATCAAGAACAGAGCCAGATTGGGAGGATTTCTGAGGTTTTGCTGATACTACAATCACAGAGAATTGTAATAATCATGTGATATTATTCCTACTGTTATTTCAGTATTTTTCAGAAAAGAATTATTTATCTCAGTAAATTATTATTTGGGTTTGGAAAAAACCCGGAAGACATTATACTCTATTCTTGAATTGGTGATATTGCTCTGTGATTGCCCTGTGATTTTTTCCCTTTTCATTTGAGTGTTTTTCACATAAATTTGGTGTCTCTTTTGCCTATTATTATTTTCTTGTGCATCGTACTTAACTTATATTATTTAATTCACACATAAGAAGAGGGATTAAATTCCCAACAAGTGGTATCAGAGCGAGGTTAATTGTGATTTCTTTTGTGTGAATTAAATGGAGGATAACTATTTCAACGGGATGATCAAACTGACATCGAATAATTATTTAGTTTGGAAAGTCAGAATGGAGGACTTTCTTTACTGCAATGACTTGTTTGATTCCATTGAATTAGGAGATAAAAAGTCGACAAGAAAAATTGATGAAAGTTGGAAAAAGATGCACATAAAAGTTGTTGGGATGATTAAACAATTTATTGATGTCAGTGTTTTTCATCTCAAGAGACAGATGCACAAGTTTTGTAAAAGAATTTACAATATTTATATGAAAGGAATACTGCTCAGAATAAAGTTTTCATGATCAGAAAATTGATGAACTTGAAGTTTAAAGATGAAAATTCTACTGCTGAACACTTGAGTGAATTTCAGAAAATAGTAAATCAGTTAAGAGCAATGAAAATAGTTCTTGATGATGAGATGCAAGGATTAATGCTCCTGAGTTCTTTGTCAGATTCATGGAAAACTTTGATGGTAGCACTTAGTAATTCTGCTCCTAATGATGTGGTATCACTCATTCTGATCAAAGATTATTTGTTCAACGAAGAAACAAGAAGGAAGAGCATAGGAACAGATACTACACAGGTTCTTATCACAGAGAATAGAGGTGGAGATAGAAGCAGAGGACCAAAAGGCCGTGGTAACAATATGTCACATTCAAGAAGAAAATTTACATGTTATCGTTGTGGCAAAGAATGACATATCAAGAGAAATTGTAGAGACCGAAAGAAACAATAAAATGAGAAGAATCAGAAATATCAGAGTATTATTGTAGTGGCGTCATGTGATGATCTATATTACCTTTCAGAAGAAAATGACGAATGCAATGTCACAGACTCTTCAGTTGAGTGGATCATCGATTCAGGGACTTCGCATCATGCAACTCCATTAAAAGAATGCTTCAGTGTGTACATGACTGATGATTTTGGCACAATGAATATGGACAATAAGACAGAGTCTAAAATTGTAATAATTGGAGATGTATGTATTCGAACAGATGTTGGTTGTGAGTTGATTCTGAAGGATGTCAGACACATAACAGATTTACGTCTCAATCTGATTTCTCCTCGACTTTTGGTCCAGGAAGGCTACTATAGTCACATGGGTGATAAAAAGTGGAAATTGATCAAAGGATCCATGATTATTGCTAAAGGAAATATAACAGGGATCTTCTACAAAACTCAAGTGAATTTGATTAGATAGTCAATAAATGCAATAGAAGAATAAGCTTCACCAAATTTATGGCACCAAATATTAGAACACATGAGTGAAAAAGGAATGCAGGTTCTGACGAAGAATTCTCACATCACTATTATCAAAGGTAAATTTTTTAATACTTATGATGATTGTCTATTTGGTAAACAGCGTAGGGTGTCATTTGTGTCCAATTATAAGAAGAAGAAAAATAAGTTGAATTTGGTGCATTCTGATGTGTGTGGTCCCATTGAGATAAATTCTTTATGTGGCAATAGATATTTTATTACTTTTATTGATGATGCTTCACGAAAATTATGGATTTATTTTATGAAGATAAAAGATTAAGTATTTCAAAATTTTCAAAAATTTCATGTCATGATGGAAAAGGAGATAGACAATCATCTGAAGTGTCTTTGCACAGACAGCGGTGATGAATATATGTCTCAGAAATTTAAAGAATATTGCGCAAAACATGACATCAGACATGAAAAGTCTGTACCTAAGACTCCACAGCACAATGGTGCTGCTGAAAGAATGAACAGAACCATTCTGAGCAGAGTTAGGTGTATGCTGAGAACGACTAATCTACCGAAGATCTTTTGAAGTGAAGCTGCGAATACTGCGTGTTACCTGATTAATAAATCTCCATTAGTTCCTTTGAATTCAGATACTCTTGAGAAAGTGTGGACTGGTAAAAACGTGTCTTACTCTCACTTGAAGATTTTTTGTTGTAGAATTTCTGCACAGGTGGAAAAGAAACATGGACAGAAATTGAACGAGAAGACTCAAGAGTGCATATTTCTGAGTTATGGAGATACAGATTCTAAATATAAGTTGTGGGATCCAGAGAAGAAGAAAATCATCAGAAGCAAAAATGTGATTTTTCATGAATTAAAAACTTTGGTAGATTTTAGGAAATCAAAGAAGCAGAGCAGTGATTATGTAGAATTTGAAAACAATGAGCCAGATGTGTATACAGATGCAGACGTAGAGAATTTTGTGCAGGGGGAGCAAGATGCTACTCCATCTCGTAGATTTATAAGAGAGTGTCGTGCTTCCATTAGATATCCAAATTCTGAGTACTCAGTGATTACTGAAGAGGAGGAGCCAAAGACAAATCCAAGAAGAAAGCTAGAACGAGGTACCGAATTGACCGATACGAAGTTCAAGCATTGATTCTTGATGAAGAATCTCTTTCTCATGGGTTGAAGGGGAATATTGTTGGACCTTTGAAGTTAATTTAGCTCATTAATAAAGTAAACATATTTAAGTTAATTAAATATAATTAACTTGTGATGATTTTTCCTCTCTCTCTTGAATTGGTGCGGCAGTCATATGATTTTTGTTCTTCTTTTTTTGTGAAGCCACCGAGAGCCTTTGGAAAAGTAGAGAAATTTTTTTTTTCTTGAGTTTAGAGTTGATTGAAAAAGAAAAAGAAATTTTCTTTGGTCAACGGATAAAGAAAAAATGGAGAAGATGACCGAAAAAGAAGACAGAAGATTTTTTCTTGAAGAGTAAAGAATCAAGAACATAGCTATATTGGGAGGATATTCGAAGTTTTGCTGATACTACAATCAGAGAGAATTGTAGTAATCAGGTGATATTATTTCTACTGTTATTTTAGTATTTTTCAGAGAATAATTATTTATCCCAATAAATTATTATTTGGGTTTGGAAAAAATTCGCAAGACGTTGTACTTTATTATTGAATTAGTGATATTGATATGTGATTGTCCTGTATTTTTTTTCTTCTTATTGAAGGATTTTTTCTACATAAATTTGATATCTCTTTTATTTATTATTATTTTCTTATGCAACTTATATTATTTAATTTAGATTAAATTTTCAAGACCGCGGACAATCCGTTGTGGTTTCCTTCACTGATTCCTCAATGGCCGCCTCTTATGCCCCGGTGCTTGAAGAATACTTTTTGTGATATTAAAACTGCATTGCCTTATTTCAATACTTCGAATGTACGAACATTAGCTGTTAGCTGATTTTTTAGTTGACGTAGATCGTTCCCTCATCCTCATTGTATTGTACTCTAACACTATGCTTTATAATAGAAGATACAATTTATTGAAATTTTGATTTATTTTTTTAAATAATTATGTAACTTAACAAGAAATTTCTTTATTTGTCCAATTTCTAACAAATCAAGATATCCATTTACCCCGGTATAAATAGTAGTTATCTGTTCTTTTACTGTATACATAATCTATCAAATTTTTTTTAAAAAAAGAAGTGGTCCAACCAAGCAGATTAGATTATTTATTTATTCTCAGTTGACACGTTTTCTATTAATTTTGGTCAAGTACATTTAAAACCTTCGATGCTAACCAAATTGCTTATTACTGTAACTTAATGAAACGTGAATACATGTTTTTTTAAAATATTAACTATTAAGGAAATGATCAAATTGCCATCCTCACTTTTTTCATTATATCTTATAGTCACCTTACTATTGCTCTTTTTTCTTCAGCTTATATTCGTTAATATTTGGCATAATTAATTCAACATTCAAACTTTTTAATTTTCTTTTGACGAAATCATCCTTTCTTTTTTCCTTTTATGTAAATCATGAAAATGACATTTTTTTTACCGAAGTTTCTAGCCGGAGCCAGAAACGTTATTCGGATTCACAAACATTAATAATGTTGAAAATATTATTAGTATAAATGATAAAAACAAAATCACAATTAAAAAAATATAACATGATGCAATGCCTAATTACAAACTCTGGACCAGATCGACATAATTTGTATCTGCTGATTAAAAACATAAAAAATATCCTTGAATAATAATAATAATAATAATAATAATAATAATAATAATAATAATAATAATAATAATAATAATAATAATAATAATAATAATAATAGAACATCTCCAACCGCTAATCTCACATCGTTAAGTCACGATTTTTTGTATTATGAACAGGATAATTTAGTTATAAAATATAACTTAGTAGGTAAATAGGATTTTAGAAATCAAATTCTTTTTTTTTTTTTCAATCCTCATCCAAAAAGTTTAATAATAAATTATATACGTTGTTGCCTTCTTTAAATTACATATCAGCTTCTTCAATTAGTTTACATATTTTTAACGTAATTAAACACACCAATATTTATATTATGAGACCTTCCTAATTTTTAGCCTAAAAATCAGCCTAACTTCTCACAATGGCTTTGATGGTAATGTTATCAATTTTTAGGGGGAGTTTATTCATGTGTATTAGGAGAAAAAATAGGTAGATGTTTTAGGAGGATTTATAATTTTTCTTATATTATTTATCCTTACTTTATTATAAATTTTAAACTATGCCTTAATTTTGGCTTCCATCTTTAAACTAATTAACCAACATTTTGTTTTTCCCCTCCCGTTGTATTTATATACATCATCATCATCATCATCATCATCATCATCATCATCATCATCATCATCATCATCATCATCATCATCATCATCATCATCACCTTGTTAGTTTGTGTTATTATTATTTAATGTCATTGTGTTATTACTTTAGTTTTACTCTCTCATTTTTTTCCACATGGTAAACAACGTGTAAATTTTATTCTACAGAAACGATTGAACTGTCATTATGACTTCTTTATAAATTAGTACGAAAACAAAGGGATTAATGAAGTAATTTATCAATTTTCAAATCTGTTTGTAAGTACTGTCGGAAAAATGTATTTTATGCATCTGAACTTATTAAAATAAAAGTAATTATACGCACAGAAAGAGATTGGATGAAAATGTTGTGACTACGAGAATTCGAGTAGCTGAAGTATTTTGTAATAAAATCTATAATACTTCTTACTTTTGAATTAATATTTACCCTTAAAAAATATTTTTTAAATCGTTATAATATATCTATATATCTATATTAGTTTAACTATACCGTTTTAAGATATATGATATGATTGTTAAATGTGAGCTTATAAAAAATATCAAATATTTTGTTTGTATTTATATTTTATGGATAATTTGACCTCTATAAAAAGTGAATGGACACATAGATGACAACTGACATCAACTGACATCTCTAACTTGTTATCCTAATAACTTATAAGTCCTTTGGCTCCCTCCGAAAGTGGAACGGAGGACATGGATCTTTCTTTGCTCACTTATTTTTTAGGTATTTTCTCTATTTTTTTTGGCTCGATTTTAAAAATCAAGGTGATTGACGTGTTGTCCGACCTTTGTGAATGTTCTTGTCGGTCCTTATCTCACATCTTTATCTATTCGAACTCTTCAACCCTTGTCAATATCATAAATCACGCTATGAACTACTTAGCTTCTTTTGATCGCACTTATTAATTTTTTGTTGGACAGCCCTTCAAGTCTATTTCATATTTTGTTTGAGAAGTTAGTTAACTAATACAATATTACCTTTAAAAAGACAACTTATAAGTCCTTAAAAACCATTATTTATTATGACTAATATGTTGTTCAAACTTTAAAACCATCTATTTTCTCTTTAGTTAAGTAAACCAAAACATAACAATAAAAAAAATATTGGAAGGATATAAATGACCAAACGAAAAATAGGAGTTGGTTTGTTCAAACTTCAAACTCACCACGGCCTTGAATCTCTAATTATTTTATAAATCGGACTTTGACGTATTAAGGTAAACTTTTACTCTCTTCTCCTCTAATTGAACTATTCAGAGCAGACTACACGCAAAAAATATTCTGATAAATATTTTTTTATTTAATTCATAACGAGGAAAACAGGAAGTTACCAAGTTAATGCCTAGCGTAACATATTTTACGAACGATACGAAAGAAATATTATGATGAAAATTAATAACCAAGTAAAGTGAAAAAAGGAACCTTTTAAAAATTAGTCAGAATTAAATATCATTTTAGAACCCCATTAGTGGCGTCATTATCCACAACACACATTTAAATCTAGAAATATTGTAAATGGCCGCTGAGCTTCAACTATTTTTGACCACTTCTACAAATAATGTAACTACTACATGCAAGCAATTTTCGTATTTAATCGGAAGGTTAGAAAAGGAAACAAAAAAAAAAACTTTTCCAGGAAAGAAACAAAGTCGACACGTCAACATGCACGTTGACTAATTGGATCAATTCAAACAATAAATATTAACAATTATGATTTGAGTTCGATTATGGGACATCCTGCCCTAACTCGGAGTTGTTACAAGTTGAATTAATCAGCTCATTCTTAACCTGCTGACTATTATGAATCATAGCAAAAACGTTTAGTTATTATTATTACTTTGTTTCCCCTTAATTCTCAATTCCGAAAATTCACTATAGAATATTGATTAATTTAGTTCGTAGAGAAAGAATAATAAAACAAAATATTTGCGTTGTATTTATAAATAAAGCATACTTTAAATAAAGGGAAAGGTCATAAATAATTATTCATTTGTAAATGTATCTTTCCGAAGGCCAAAAGTATCATTTGGTAAATGGGGGAAAAAATAGAAAACTTATCTGAGTTAAATAAAAGTAGTGGAAACGTCAAACAATAAACAAAAAACAAAATTAATTCACACTTTAGAGAGAGGGTTCAGCAAGAGTGTGTAATACTATTTTTGTTTTTTTCCCATAATACGTGCATACATCATAGGTAAAACAGATACCGTACACATACATTTAATTGACCAGGGTAAAATAAAAAAAAATATGACGTCATTAAAAGCTCAATCCTTGTGAATATCCCATCAGTGCCATGACAAGTCAAATAAATGTAGCTTTTGCTTATCCACAAGTAGATTGCTTTCAAGGTATTGTAGGATTCATTGATTGCATATAACATCTGTGATGCCTTGTTTTTTTTAGGGATGCCTTCCACACTTGCACTACAGCACTAAGTCCTTATCCCTCACATGTTAATGATGCACAACTACCACCATAAAGAGAGGTTCAAATTTAGGGCGAGATAAATTTTTTTTCCCTGTTTTTGTTTTTCCTTGACCAATAACTTTCTCTTGTAATAAAAACAAATTTTGGCAGTTCGGCTCATCTTTAAAATAGTAGATTTTTAGTATTTTGAAATAAGTAATCAATTAACCATTAAAATACTAGAATTATAAGAACATTTTAGTACTTATATTTCATTTAAAAACTTAATTAACTCAAACATATTATCCACGTAGCCGGTCCGACCGATTCAAAAATATTTTTGACCTAAAATATATTGGATCAGTTCCCATTGTTCAAAATTTAGATTCGTTATCGGTCAAATGATTTAATATTATAATACATTCATATATTGTGATATATTAAATAAATTATATGATGTATAAAATGGTATTATTGTTAATAATACTAAAATGAGAACTCTAAGTTAATTACAGCTATTCTTTTAAAATTTCTTATATAAAAATTTAAATTATATTGGGATAATAGAGTTGTTTCGAGATGTTTGTTCAATTGGAGACGACACGATCATAATTGATTTTGTGATCGGATCTAAAATTTTCCATCCTGATCGAAATAGGGATGGGTCCCAAACTCGAATTACTCACCCCTAATTGTGCAATGAGACCTAATTTTGCTTATTCTTAATTGTGGGATGAATATAAATATCTATATTATTGCAACTATAGAAAAAGTATCAAATATAAAAGGCAACGAGTAATTAATTAATTAATTAATTAATAGGAATGCTATAATTTATTTTAACCAATATCTTACTCGATCTAATTTTAAAAATACAAAAGCAACTCGTTGGCGTGACCATTTGATCAATAGCTTCATTGACGGGCCATTCGATCCTGTACGCTCTTAGTCAACTTGTGACGTCTATCAAATTGTCCATTTAAAAGAAAACAAAAAAACGTTTGATGAATAATTACCATAAACAAAAAAAAAACTGATTCAGGCCGACAAATAAAACCACACGCTTAATAAATGAATGAAATATAAGGAGAATAAAAAAAAAGAAACGTCGTTTCACAACGCGCACTGATGGGCCTTCGAGTTCGAGGATACGAATTAATTATTTATTATAATAATTATAATATAACAACGAGTATAAACCTTTGAATCTTCCGTGTAAACTGCGAAAAGAGTGCTAACAAAAAAATAATAACCAACATGTTGTATATATTGTAAAAACTCCTCCGCCCTTCCAATGTGATCGCGTGCTTCGCTTCGCCTCGTCGTCACCATTGACACCTTTCCCAATTCTTTCCAATTTCCCAATCGCCGCCGGCGTCGCCCCCCAGCCGCCGCCGGATCCATGGAAGTGAAGCTGCATACTGCCCGCACCCTCGTCAGGCGCCTGAGCTCCGCCTCCGTGAGCTCACCCTCCGCCGCCGAGGCCGTGGCCGAGATCCGCCTCCTCTCCAAGCACGACACCGAAGCCCGGGTCGCCCTCGCCGACGCCGGCGCCGTCCCCCTCCTCGCCTCCCACCTCCTCCACCACTCCTCCGGCGCCGAGGCCCTCGAGGAGGCCCAGGAGAACGCCGCGGCCGCGCTCCTCAATCTCTCCCTCACCGTCCCCGAGGCGCTCATGTCCACCCCGGGCATCCTCGACGCCCTGGCCGCCGCCCTCGGCCGCCCGCTCCTGGCGGCCCACCACGCCGCCGCCACCGTCTACAGCCTCCTCTCAGTGGACGCGTTCCGCCCCACCGTCGGGGCCAAGCGCCCGCTCGTGGCCGCCCTCGTGGCCCTGCTCCGCGCGCCCGACGCGCCTACCCGCGCGGTCAAGGACGCGCTCAAGGCGCTCTTCGCCCTCGCGCTCTACCCGCTCAACCGGGCGGTTCTGCTCGAGACCGGGGCTGCGCCCGTGCTGTTCGCCATGCTGGCCAAGGACCGGCGGCGGGGGGTGGTGGAGGACGCGACTGCGGTGGTGGCACAGGTGGCCGGGTGCTACGAGAGCGTGGACGCGTTCCGGAAAGTGGGCGGCGTGCGGGTGCTTGTGGAGCTGGCGGACGGGTTCGTGGAGGGGGCGAGCGCAAGGGCGAGGGAGAACGCGGTCGCCGCGCTGCTGAATCTGGTGAGGAGCGGCGGGGACAGGGCAGCCGGCGACTTGAGGGAGGAGGAAAACGTGGTGCTGGTCTTGAGGGAGCTCGCCGGCGGCGGAGAAGGGATGAGCGAGAGGGGGAGGAGAAAGGCGGAGGAGCTACTGGAGTTGCTGGAGAGCAGGCGTTTCCACGGCATGTCGTCGTCGGACTTCGAGACCGAGACGTGGCCGGTGCCGTCGTGGTCATCCGCGGCCACCAAAAGCCATTAGTTGATATCGTTACTGTTTTTTTTTTTTACTTTCCATTGTAAGAAATATAAATTAAATTAATTTTGCCAATTAATGATTTGTTGTAGTGCACACCCTATTTTTTACTTGTTCATTTAGATATTTCTCTTTTTTTTCTCTTTTTTGTTGTACTATTGATAAAAGATGAACAACAGGAGGATAATATTACGAAAGTAAAATTAGAAGGGAAAAAAAAAAGAGATTGCATAGTAAGTAATGAAGATATTTTGGGGAAAACAATGAAGAGATAAGGAAACCCTAAGTTATACTTGTTTCTTCTTGGTATGTTCTGGTGCCCATTTCTGCTTGGCAACTTTCTCAGCATTAGAACTTGATTTTTTTTTTCAAAAATATCTTGTTAGCATTTAAGCCTAATTCAAAATTTTGATTAAAGGTTTGTCACATTTCATTGTCGACATTTTAATTAGCTCTAAGTAATTTAATTGGAGAAATGAGATTTTTTTAAATATCATCAATCTCTTCCAATAAAGTGATTCCATCTTATGTTCTCTTGTCATGCATTAAATGTTGAACATTTTGCCATAGAAAGAGTAGTTATTTGTCCCAATCATGCATTACTTCTTATGTTTTTATTGCATTTATGGGGGTATTTGATTTGGCTTTGATCCATACAACCAAAGAACCAGTGAGGAGAAGGATTCGAAAGAGTTGTTTTCTTTTTACTGTGATCTTTGTAGTGGGTAGCACAAAAAAATAAAAAAATAAAAAACCACTGAACTATCATTTAATTGGACCTTTGCATTATATTTTGGAAGTTTGATATCAATTTCGTTGATGCAAAAAGAATTGTTCCTGGAGTAAAAATATATGCTTGCAACTGATTAATGAGAAATGCTATGAAGAAAGTAGTAATGGGTATTTGGACAGAATGATCGATCTTTCAAGATCCAAAAAGATTATAATAAAGAATAATTTTTTTTATCAACAAGAAACTCTTCTTTACTTTCACATACGCATTCATGTACAGTGGAAAATACCCATTTGATCAATAATTACCTTTTTATTCGATGAGAAAACACTACTTCATCAGTGTTTTCCCAACTTTTTCTTAAGGCCGATTTTTCTAAGAATGAAATTTCGTTAGCACTGTCCATATTCTATTTAAGAGTATTTATTGATCAACTGTATATATTTATCGAAATTAAATTTATACAGACGAACAACAACAATAATCATTAAATATGTACATATATATAATTAAATTAAATATGCATATCTTAGATAACGTGAACATCAAAATTTTGTTTGACACCATTAGGCTGAACTCAAAAAGTCATGTGGGAAACATGTGATTGGGTTTGCCTACGAGGTATGAAGTGTGAGCTAAATACTTCTACTCATATATGCATATAACGATAAAAACTAATGATAAAATGTATCTTTTGTGGGACCAAATATATTCCAGGGAAGACTTCTCATTTTGGTGGGCGAAAGAAATTCCCAAATTTATGGAATCTCCCTACCCTAGTCCCCTCCTGATTGTTGGGTTGATACGTGAATGGTCAACTAAAGCTAAACTACTCCATGATGTCAAATGATAACCAGATTGTTCTCACTCAAGAATGTCTCGAATAATATTTCAATTGATAGTCTTATTTGTTATAATCAGACACAAATTAATCGAATGATAATGAATTTTGATCTTTATCCAATCTGATGTGCTAAATTGCTCCTAGTTGTCAATCGGCACATGTCTTTCACCTTATTGGCGCATTATCTATGATAATTGAGGTATGCGCTGCCAAAGCCATTGTTAAACAAGTTAAATCTTTGCAAAACGATCTAATTATCTTTATTAATTAAGAGTTTTTTCAGTCGCCATCTAATGTTTAGGAGCTTTAGTTTTGAGAAGTTCCAAAGCGTTCTTATCTCGATGCTACTTAAACAAAAAAAAAATGTCATATTCTGAACCAATCACCTTAAGTCGCCAGGAGGTTAATCTGATCAAAACATATAACAAGTTATTGCTCTTCCATGCTTGATTTGTTCAGTGGAGGACTGGTCAATGCAATGCACAGGAGGAAAAAGATGGAGCTTGCAAATGCCATGCATGGTACAGAGCTAAATGGTGGCGGCATGTGCTCCTGAAGGAAACCTCCAAATCGAGTTGCGACGCCCCGTGACGCCCCCCAATGACAACACCAACCTGACAAGCCCCCTCACATGTCCTTGTTCTCTTGCGCCTCTGTGAGCTCCGCTCCCTCATCGCCATCACAAGTCTCAGGGACCTCTCTTCCTCCTCCGCCGCCTCCTCCTCCTCCTCCTCTCACAAATCATAAAGCCTCTGAGACCTCATCTGGTCGAAACTTTTTGCTTCTCCTCCTCCGCGCACACCCACACCACGTACGGTGTCATCCATGAACCCGCTCCTGCTGCTGCTGCTCCTCTGCGCAGCCCTCTGCGTCGCCTCCCTGCACGCAGAAGCCCTCCAGAAGCCCGTCTCCAACATCACCGTGCTCGGCTCAGTGTACTGCGATGCCTGCTCGAATAACACCTTCTCCAAGCACAGCTACTTCCTCAAAGGTAATGCCCGTGCATGTGAAGCTCCAGGCGGTGTATCATGTACAATATATGATTTATATGCTAATCATGTCTTCTTCTTTATCTTATTCAAGGCGCAAAGGTGCTCGTGGAATGCAAGTTCAAGGTGAACGTCGCCTCCAAGGAGGAGATGTCCATCACGGCGGAGCGGACGACGGACAGGTTTGGGGTCTACAAGCTGGAGGTCCCGGCCGTGGACGGCTTCGAGTGCAGGCAGGGCCGGGAGGTCAAGTCCATGTGCCGGGCCACCCTGATGAGGAGCTCGTCCGTCCGCTGCGACGTCGCCGGCCTACGCAGCTCCGCCGAGCACGTCGCGGTAAGGTCCAAGGAGGGCGCCGCCTGCTACTTCAACCTGAACGCGCTGAGCTACAGGCCCGCCAGGAGGAACGCGCTGCAGTGCGGTAGCACCGCCGCAACGGACTCCGCTTGGAGCGGCGGCGCCGGCGGAGCTTCGCTATTCTTCTGGCCGATCTTCCCGCCGTGGTCGAGACTGCCGTTCCCGTTCTCGCCGTTGCCGTTCCTGATCCCGCCATCCCTCCCATTCCCGTTTCCGCACGTCCCGCTCCCGGACCCGTCGTCCCTGCCCTTCTCCATCCCGTCGTGGCTCCTCCCGTTCCTGAAGCCGCCGTACTTCCCTTTCCCTCTGGTCTCGCCGCGGCCGGACGCGCCTTCTCCTTCTTGTGCTCACTGAGAGCGCCTTGCTCTTGCCATCCATGAGAGACTTCAATTCCTTGAGCCATTTTAAAGCAAAGCATGCTATTAATCGTCAGTAACCAGCACTGGTTTTGAGCTTTAACTCCTAGATATAGCCATGAACTAGTAGTTGAGCAGCATGTGTGCATCAGATTTTGCTTACTACATGGTGATTTCTAGATTCTAACTTACTCTGCTTCACTACTCAAGAGATCTATATATGTTCAAAGTACACTTTTCTAATAGCTAAAAAATATGTGTAAGGCAAAAATGTTCACATGTTCCTGAACGACCTGAAACCGCTTCATATGTAGCAATTAACACAATGCGCACTCGGTTGGCTAAGAAGAAAAGACAACTTATAAGTTCCAAACCAATCAGACAAAGTGTTGGCTCATGGGTATATGTATATTTGCATGCACTTGTCACATTGGCTACTGCATTCTAAACGAGGAATATTATGATTAGAGACTAATTAATCCCTTCAAGCAAAAGAGATTATACTTCTCTTGGAATAATTTTACATGCATATACGTGAAACAATAGTTTACATCATTTTGTTCGACTTTAACAATATCCAGCAAAGTAGTCAAGTGGTTTTAGATTTCTGATGGTAGATAGGTTCCTATGAATTCTTAATGAATACTCAAGTTGATACATAATTATTTTAGCACATTTGATGAAATTAAATTTGATGATAAATATTTAAAAAAATAACTTGATAGATTAGTTCCAATGAATGGTTGAATGAAATATTGGAACCATAAAAATAAAATACGATATTTAAAGGAGATAACTGTTAAGTTAAACTAAAACATCGTGTTAACTTTTTGTAACAAAATATATTCTAAAATTAAAAATAAAATATAAGATAATAAACAATATTTTTTTTGTAATAATACATTACATATAATCAATAAATTATTAAATATTTTTAGATATAAACTTATGTACATCACATATTTAAGTCGACAGATAACTGATAACACTACAAGAAAGATGAGAATTAAACGGTATGTAATTTCTCGAAAATCGTCGAAAATGATGATTTTTGACGGTTTTTTTTTTTGACGGAAGCGACTCGTCCAAAAAATGGTCTTCATAAATTAATTTTCGACGGCGACCGCCGAAAGTTTCGACGGTTGCGATCGTCGAAAGATTCGACGGTCGTCGCGACCGCCGAAAGTTTCGACGGTTGCGATCGTCGAAAGATTCGACGGTCGTCGCGACCGCTGAAACTTTTGGCGATAAAAACCGTTGTAAAAAATTTCTATAATATAAAAAAATTAACCGGCCGCTGACGGCCAGTGATCAGATTCGGCCGCTAGGCGGCCAATCCGAACGCCTGCGGCTGGATCCGGCCGCCAGGCTGCCAGATCCGACTGCCCGCGACTAGGGATGGCAACCGTCGCTGTTCGGGGCGGGGGACACCACCCCCGCCCCGACCCCGATGATCCGCCCTCGCCCCGAATCCTCGGTTTGGGAGAAATTTTATCCCCCGCCCCGAACTCTGCGGGGCTCCGAATCCCCATGGGGAATTCGATTCCTCGAATTTTTTATTAAAAAATGTGAAAAAAATCACAAAAAAATAGTGCTCACCTCTGCGCGAAATCGCCGTCGCCTCTGCGCGCGACGGCGATTTCACGCAGAGGCGAAAGCGCCGCCTCTGCGTTTGAATCATCTCGACGAGACGGTTGGGGCTTTGGTTCGAATGCTCAAGGGCGCCTGCACCTTGGATCTATGAATCGACGCGGCGATGCTGCTGGAGTCTATTATAGCCGCATCAAATGCGGACGCCAAAACCGAGATCGCCAAGGCGGATGGGCTGATCCCGGAGCTTGTCCGCCTCATCGGACCATCAGAAGAAAAAGGGGCGGCGCCTGATCGGTGGGCAGTGGAGGTCGGACTCGGGTGCCTCGAAGGCATGTCTTTGGCGACCGCGAAGAGGGTCCGGCCAGCGATGGTGTCTGCTGGGGTGGTGCCGGTGATCACGTGGGTGCTTCGCGGAGAAACGACGGCGAAGGTGGTGGCGAAGGCGCTGAGGGTAATGGAGGCGGCGGTCGGGTGCGCGGATGGGCCGGCGGCGATATGCGAAGAACGCGGACTGGAGGCGGTGGGGGCTGTTGTGGGGAAGATGATGAAGGCGGGGAGGGAGGAGGCGGAGGCGGCCGTGCTGTGGGCGGTGTGCCACAGATTCAGGGATCGGCGCGCGGTGGATGCGGCCACCGGGGCGGAAGGGGCGGCGACGAAGCTGCTGCTCCTGATGCAAAGCGGTTGCTCACCGGGGGCGGGCGAAATCGCCGCTGCGGTTGCTCCTGATGTAAAGCGGATGTCGCCGGTGCCGCCTTGAGAAGGATTTCGCCGGCGCCGCCACCAAAAGGGGAAATGAGATTAGGGTTGGGGGTGGGAGAAAAAGAGAGGAGATTGAAAGGAGTTAGGGTTTTTTATTTTATATATGATGAATGGACGGCTAAGATTTAATCTGATGATTGATAATTAAAATAATTAAATATTATGACGGGGAGACGGGGATCCGACGTGCAGTCCACCCCGCCCCGATCCCCGAATAAGGGGTCGGGGGCAGTTTGCCCCCCATCCCCGCCCCCGCGGGAAAAAAATCCCCGAATGCGGGGCCCCGTTTGGGGCGGGAATGTTGCCACCCCTACCCGCGACTGAGTCCGGTCGTCAGGCGGCCGATCCGGCCGTGGGGGCCAGATCTGGCCGTGGGAGAGGGAGGGGGAGAGAAAGAGAGAGGGGGGGGGGGGGAGGAGAGGGCCGCCAACGAAAGATGTCGTCGTCCGGGAGAGAGAGAGGGTCGCAGGGAGAGAGAGGGTCGTCGGCGGGAGATATCATCCGGGAGAGAGAGAGAGGGTCGTCGGCAGGAGATGTCATCCGGGAGAGAGAGAGAGGGTCGCCGGCGAGAGATATCGTCCGGGAGGGATATGGTTGCCGGCAAAATAGGAGAGGGAGATAGAGAGGAAAGAGGTAAAGATATAAAAAGTGAAAGGAAATATATATATATATATATATATAGCGGGAAAGTAAACATAATTAATAATAAAAGTAGCGGGAAAGCGAGAAAACTAAAACAATGTAGCGGGTGTATCGACGGCTATGACCGTCAGAAATTAAGCATTTAGATTAATTTTGACGGTCTGGACTATCGCTAATTAGATTAATAAAAGATTTCTTATATTATATTATTTTTTCATTTACCGACGATTAGAACCGTCGAAACTGACAGAAATTACTACGATTTGAACTGTCGCTAATTATATTAATAAAATATTCCTTATATTATATTATTTTTTATTTACCGATGATCCGGAATGTCGAAAATTGCGACGGTTGGATATTCACTTTCGACGTTCCTGATCGTCAAAAAATAAAATAATAATATAATAAATTATATAATTTATTAATTTTCATTTATTGACGGTCCGAACTGTCGAAAATTGCGACGGTTGGATATCCGTCGAAACTTTCGACGTTCCTAATCATCGAAAAATAAAATAATAAAATATATAATTTATTATTTTTCATTTACCGACTGTTCGGACCGTCGGAAATTACGACGGTTAGATATCCGTCGAAACTTTCGACGTTCCTAATCGTCGAAAAATAAAATAATAAATTATATAATTTATTATTTTTCATTTACCGACGGTCTCGACCGTCGAAAATTGCGACGGTTGGATATCCGTCGAAACTTTCGACATTCCTAATCGTCAAAAAAATAAAATAATAACATAATAAATTACATAATTTTTTATTTTTTATTTACCGACGGTCCGGACCGTCGAAAATTGCAACGGTTGCATATTCGTCGAAACTTTCGATGTTTCTAATCGATGAAAAATAAAATAATAATATAATAAATTACATAATTTATTATTTTTATTTCCGACGATTGTGACCGTCGGATCACTATCCGTCGCAAATTACGATGAATTTCTGTCCGTCGAAAACTGCCCGTCGAAAAATCTCAATTTTCTTGTAGTGTAAGTATTTCTCATGACGAGGTTAGCATTTTTATTAACTTAATGGAAAAAGCAAATAATTTTAATAATAAAGTAGGAGTTAATTAATATAAAATTGAGTTAATTAAAATAATATAAATAAACTACGAGGATAAAAAAAGAAAATAAAAATAATGTGAGAGAATAATAAAAAATTGTAAGAAAACCGAAACTACCGTGTAAATGGTCATACAAGAATCAGGACATCCTTATAACTTATTTCCCTAATTTCTTAATTAAGCTAAACAAATTAAAGACCATTAACATGTATGATCATTATTCTCGTATTAATGAGAAAAAAGGCAGCAAAAAAAAATAACGATAATGAGAAAGTTGATGACAATGAAACTGAGTAACAACCTACGTACGTTGGTGGACTAATTCATTCTTAACTATTAAATATTTTTTAGTACAGAACAAATATAAACTCGTGTAAAGCATAGAGTCGATTCGATCTTAAATGTCTTTAAACTAATCTTATGAGTTGAGTTTAAGAATTTTTATGTCATGCTAGATTCCATTTATATTGCTTTGAGTATTTTTTTGCCTAAAAGTTTAATATATATACATATATAATAATAATAATAATAATAATAATAATAATAATAATAATAATAATAATAATAATAATAATAATAATAATAATAATAATAATAATAATAATAATAATAATAATAATAAAAGTTGCCTTGAGTCAACTGCGATGGCTTCATCACACAACAAGCTTTAATAAAAAGCTTGTTTACTTTTGCTTTTCTTTACGGGACAATCCTCTATTCATCTTTCTGACAAAACAATACAATTGATTGTGAAAGAATCTCTAGAAGTAGATAAAAGAATCTCATCAAATATTATAGATAAAAAAGCAAATCAAAATTTTTAAATTTTTTTTTTGCAACATTCCTCAAAATTAAGTTGTCCCAAACACCGTCTCAGTATTTTTTTACAAGAAAAATACGACTGCCCTAAAGGCATCCTTTTAGTCAGCTAGACACCATTTAATGTGATGAAAACTGGAATATATTTTCTTCAAAAAGTAATGGTAGTTCTGGATTATTTAAATTTGAAGAAATATGAATTTTCGAATGACAGAACTCTTAAAAGAAAAAATCTGGCCAAGAATAAAAGAGTTTATTTACAAAAGAAAGTGAATTATTTTACTATATTTCACTCTTTTTTTTTCATGTCTTGCATAAGCATTTACCTTATTTTCCGGATCACAACTCAAAGCGAATAAAGTAAACTACTTTCTTTTGGTTGAATTTTGTTTTGGAAATTTATTCTCCTTGAACACTTAGTTTACATAAAATCCCTACATCTCAATTTTTTATGCTTCTTGCATAATTCAATTGAGTACATTTAATTCCACTGAGAAAGATGGATTTCCTTGGTATTAATCTTATTATCTAGAAATCCCGTTAGAGTGACATCATTAGAATATGATCCTTAAATCTAAATTATGATGTTAATGAAAGTTATTTTCTATTGTTTTGCATGTTTTTTTCTCTTATGTCTGTTCAATCTAATCTCGATAATGAAAACTAATCCGTCTTTGTGATTTGGTCATGCTTTATAGTTCTCGGGTTTGCATCTTTTTTCCGTCTTTTTTTTCTTTTTTCTTGTATAAATTAAAGTACAAGGAACATGATTCATATGTCCAATTGTTTATGAAATTCCCACATATATTAAGCATAAAGGTCAGAACTCTTGTGCACATTGGCATGATCGATCGAATGGGAGAGAGTTGGTTTAAATGCTTGTAACATGATTGGGTTTTAAGCCAAGCCCAATCTTGTATGGATATTTAAACTTTGTATCATGATAATGCAAATAAGTTAATGCTAGCAAGCTTCAAGATAAGGCACTCATTCACTAGCATGACATTGTTTTGAGGAAACTGGAGAGTGGAGAGGACTAGACCAGTAACATTAGTGTGAAAAATCTTACTTTGAGCTTTGGGTGGATCAAGATACTATAGATATAAAAGAAAAGAGATTGCAACATCACTTGCTTGTTCTTCACTTGAGTTATTGTGTAGATGTGAACTTTAATTACTTGAACCTGACATAACATAGTAACATGGCCCCATCCCCTAACCGGTTACAGATATGTCTTGTTTGATTCTTCTATATGATCACTAATGTTACAGATGACCTTTGGGGTCATTGGAGGAGGATGACCGCTTCAAGCAGCTCGGGAAGGTCGCAAAAGCGAGCCGCAGATACGGGCGCGGTCCGTTGATGAAATGCGCTATAAGTAGGCTCCATGTTGAGCGGAACAATCCACTCAATGGGAGCCCCAAAAAGCCTACATCAAATACTTTAACTAAAGCACAATGAAGTAATCTGAATGCATAGATGGATTCCTAGTTCTTATGTGCCCAGTTTCAGTTGAATCAGTTCACATTGGTAAATATGTTGTTTGTTCTTATGCATGCTTTGTTACAATGAGTCTGCCCTCCAACGTTACTACGTAAGTGGCTTCATCCTTCCTCCCTACCTCAGTTGCTGAAACTGCATGCCCCAACTGGTGCAGAAGGTCTCAATTTGATCTCGAGCACAGAGAACAATGGAATGCAGAGAATCAGAAATCCGCAGGATAAATACGTTGGCAGTGTATAAAATACGACCACCCTTTTTGAAGGGAAAAATTTTGAAATTTTCACTTAATAATTAATAGCTAAAGTGTTGATCCAAAATATCAGATAGACCAGAAGGAGGCTCTATCAGCCAAAAAAGCATCACAAGTAGTTGTGTATCAATGTTTGATGCATATGGAGCAACAGGTTGTATATTTTGAAAAAAAAAACTTGCATAAATTTCTCATTGCCTCAGAAGATTAAAAAGGAAAATGAGCACATATTAAAGCAGATAGAAGGAAGAAATGGTTAATGTTGGACAGGGAGGTTGAACAAGGGAGAAGCACAGAAACATGCATGATGCATTTCATCCGAAAGTGGAACAAAAGGTATCGTTGATTTCCGCAAGCAAATCACAATAACTAATACTATTTGTCCACTAGAGCTGCAAGTTGTGACACTTTTATGATTGCCACCGGCTAATCTGTTACTCCACATGATTCATGTAGCAATCTGAACTCAGTTTTCTACCCTTAGCCTTCACATTGCTCAAGTATGTATAATGTTTCACTGCTTCTCCACACCCATGACACGCCTTCCTTATCTGGTATGTCCCTGGAATAATTGCATCACAAGACATTTGTTCTAATCGAAGAGGTAGAGCAATACAGTATTCTTCTTTATCACCATGTGTAGTTGTTCCTATTTGATATGGACATAAAAGAGCAGGTATGTGTTTGATTCACACTCTGTTGTTGGAATTCGCTGTTCTCTGAGCAGACTGATGCTACCCTGTCTGGTCCAGAATTATGACTATCATGATTTTTAGTGACTAATGTGTCGGCAAAGCTCTATTTTTTAATTGCTTGGACACCGGAGCTGAATTCGGAATGCTTGTACATGAATACATGCTCAAGATCCATGACTTGAGCTATTTTCAGATATTGCTCTGTCTATCTACAGTCCTATGATGATTTATGAAACCAACTGTTCCTTGATCACCAAACTGTGCAGGCAGAGAAAGAAGAGAGAAGATGATCACTACAGAGTTCAACTGTGGGAGTAGTGATTATCCAACTTCCAACGTTGCCGGGTTGTACTTTCGGGATTCAAACTTCGGTCTTCTCATTGGAGTTGGAAACGAGAGAACCAAGCATGCCATTGGTGAAGGTAGCGATGTTTAAGAATCCAACATAAGGACCTTGATCTAAGGGGCGGAGGTTGACAGGATTGTGCTACGATTCAATGCATCCGTATCAAAAGAACAAAACAGCAGCAGGATAAAAAGAAGCGAGCAATGTAAAAAGCAACCTGTCACGACGCCCTGTTTCGGTCCCTACGTACGACTTGCCTTATTCTCTCTTTTCCCTCCCAAAACCTCATTTAAAATGTAAGCTGCCGACTTGCAATCTGACCTTAATTCATGTCTTCTCCCGGTGCCCATCTGAAACTATTTGTGCCAAGTTGAATGGTACCTTACAAAAATCGGCTATTGTTTCTTATTTTCTCTCTCTCTATCTCTCTCTCTCTCTCACACACACATATATAAATGATCACTGGCTCACTGCCAACTCAATGCCGTTGCAGGAAGCGACACATTTTGCAGGTCACCAATGGCTATGTTGTAACTAATACTGGCTCTTTACCCTCTTCTTTAATCAATGGTGGGGGATGTTTTCAGATACATTGAACTTTTCATAAGAACACATGGCTATGGAGACGTGTGCATGCATTAAATTTGTCATTTAGTACACATTATTTAAGCAAGCATCATATCTGTTTTTCTTTTAAAATAAATATCATGGCACCATGTATATCTTTTTGTTTTTTTTTTGAAATAATCGTCATGATGTATACGACCTGTCAATTTATGGTATATTTGTCGACGTAAGCGATGTGCACATTGAATGATCCTTTGTCGGTTACATGCATGAGATGGATCCTCGACATGTCCATTGAGCTGATGCAAGATATGACATTGTTATTTATATGAATTTTTCTAATGATCTTATATATATATACATATATATATATAGGATTAATTTGTGTCATATTTATATGAATGATCCTAATGAATTCGTTCCTTAAAATATTAGGGAAAACAGGTGATAGTTCATTTTCTTCTCTTTTAACAACGTTATTGCATATATATGATGATGATGACATGTCATGGTTTCTATAGTAGTGTTGAGAGTTCGTAGAAAAATTTCATTGGAAGTTTGATTGTACAATTTGGCAAAAAGGAACAAATATTATAAGTGATGATACGTAGTACAAATTTGTAATTATGCGATCATTCTTTTGTAATCATCTAATGGGCCAATCAAACAGATTAATGAGAGCACATTAAATTAAGAAGAAGAAGGTCCACGCGCAGAAAGGAAAAGCATCCCCATAATTGCAACCTTAAAAACTTTTTAATCTTCGGGTTTCAAAAGGCGTACGAGGTTCGTGCGTAGGATATAAGGAGTAAATATATATATTTATGACCTGTGCAGCTGACAAAACCAAATCCATTTAAATAGTTATTGATTGTAAAAATAAATAAATTAAAAAGATATTGGATATGACCTTCGTGTCCTCCAGATGCATTGTATCTTGGCAGATTGAATCTGCTTTCAACTACCATAATAACAATAATATATAAGAAGGCAAAGGGTCCATCCATCCATCCATCCATCCATCCATCTCTCTCCCCTTGTTACTGGAATCTTTTTTCTTCTTCTTTCTCGGCCGTTGCACCAATCATACAGATAGAGGGCAACGCATTCATGGATAAACTGCACGTGACCGATCAACGCTACAGCCGTCTGGTGCCATGATAAATATTTACGTCGCGCAAACCTGAAGAGGGGGGAGGGAGAAGGGCCGAGCACTCCGTCCGTGCGGTGAGGCTAATTGGTTCCTTTCTGTACGTTCAAATAGGCTCCCCTTCTCAGTAAGATAACAAGGTTTCGTTTTGTTGTGTGTGCGCGTGTGCGTGTCAGAGAGAGAGAGAGAGAGAGATGGACGGGAATGCGACATTGTTTCTGGTGATCCTGGCGCTGCTTCTATTATTACTTCCGTTGATGCTGCCCCCATTGCCGCCGCCGCCGCCGTTGCTCCTGTTGCTCCCTGTTATCATGATTCTCCTGCTAGCGTCACTTGCTTTCACTACAAACGACAACGTCGTCAGAGACTCTCCTGATTACCCTTAGTTTGTGCATCTCTATCTCTCTTTCTCTCACCTCGATTTTGACCTTGCATGTCCAAGATCTGAAAAGGAGTCTTCGATCTAGTTTGCAACCTCAACACACGCACGTAACTAGATGATTAATCACCTAGCCAATTTTTCCAACTCTCTTAGCCTCGTTTTTTTTTATTTACAATTATCTTTCCGGTATATCAATTAGAAGCAGAAGTTAATACATCTTCAACTCTCAGAGGTTAATACATCTTCCACTCTCGCTGAGTGGTCACAATTCAAGGCTGATAACAAAGATCTTTTACACGATCACAGTAGCTCACATCATTATTTATGATAAGAATCCATATGTACACATCGACAATAAAAGGTAAAATACCAATGTCATATAAGCTTCTATATTCTTTCTGCCAAAATTCTGAAATATTCCTTCGTCTTTCAGATCAAACTATTACAATACAAGCATGCAGCTGGCATCAGAAAGAGCCGCAAGTCGTGTGTGCTAATTAATGACAAAGCACTTGATAAAATGCGGGCTCGCGCGAGGGAGGAAGAAATAGATAGTATTGAGAAAGAATGATATACACATCTACCCTTGTGGGATTGGTGATGCTTGCTGCTTGGTGGCGGGATTAGGAAAACAGCAGTACAGAAGGAGACCAGCAACAAGTACCATGGCACCAGTGACGAAGCCCGCGGGGAGTGTCGAAGCGACCCCAATGTACGGCAAAGGCAAGGTGAAGGCATAAATGGAGAGTGGGACTGCAAGAAATCATTACAGATTAGACAAGATGTCAGTGTAAGAATCATCTCACTTTCCAACTGATCATGAAGGAAGAAAAATGTCAGTGGTAATTGCAGGAGTGAGTCATACTGTTCATAATTGAAAATGCACAAGCATTTTAGTTCTCACCGCTTTAACAAAAAGTGATTGGGTCTTTAACGGAAACAGCTAGATTTTGAAATTTCCCATGTTAGATTGGTAGCTAGGTGATGTGATTTATCATGCACTGCATTTGATTGGATATCACCGCACTGTAGGGTAGCACATTATGTTAATGGCACTCGCAAGATGTCACTTTATCTCTGTTTCGAAAGTCGAACTTGTGCCAAAAGTTGAGCATCTCATAGCTTCTATGGGGGAAAAACATAATTTATTAAAGAAAAGAAAATCAATTAAAATGTCATCTAGATTTCTTCAATTGATGTGTCAATATATATTGACTTAATTTTGCGCTCATTATACTGACTTGGCTCAAGTATCAGATATAAGTATGCGTTCTACTATATGACATGGGAAAAGGTTAGCTATTCTTGTATGCATGAACATACATGCACAGTTAACGATTTCCAGCAGCCATGCTTCTCTCAAACACTTGAACATAGAGCAAAGTAAAGTTACTAACACACTCAGCAACCAATTCTTTCCGGCTTAATTTGAAAATTAAAAAAAAGACAAAGTGACAGGGAGACAAAACGAATAAATTGGTTGCATTGAAAGTACCTGAGAAAGTGGACGCCAGGCAAGAGATTACTGCTGAAGATATTTTCAAAAGGTGTAACAATGAAATGTTAAATGCCATGTTAACCAGCACAAAAAGTAATGGTAGCAGTGGTGCACCATCACAGCCTGCAAAAAATGTCAAAAGAATCTTTATTTTATTCTCATAAAAAAGCAGATTTCAAAGGAAATTTTTTTTTGGGAAGTTTTGAGGTTCTGCAATAACAACATTATTAATTGTGACGATAAAATCGTTGTTTTTTTGGAGACAGACTGGCATGGCATGTGTACTATACATAACAGATTTCTTACAATATATATATAATGCACAGGAAGGCATGAAATGCACAAATGCAGGAAAAAATACTAAAAATTAATGAGCGAATTTTAAAAAAATACTGAATCTAAAATAACAAGATCTTTCATCATGTCATACCACTTGATAACGTTCCTATATTTAAAAAGCAGGCAGCTCCATCTTTGACATACATTGGCAGTTGACCAAATGGAACACCCCATAATTTTGATAAAAATGGCATTAAAAGGCATATGAAGAGGGCCTGCAATTTTATTATTTAAAGAAAAATGATATTAGTTAAATCATGTAGATCGAGTCCATTCATCATAAAAAGTCGTTACAGGTGACTCTACTTTTTCTTACTTGGAAAGCGGATCCAAATGAGTTCACAACAAACAGATCAACTGATCCTCCCTGGAGTAGATGTGTATATGAATCAGTAGTTCATATCAAAGAAGCTACTTCCATTGTAAAATAACTATCAATAATTCAATATAAATAGCATCCAAAAATGACCATGTACACAAAGAAGCTTTTCAGACACTAAAAAGGTTGTTCAAATGTCTCGATAGTCATACCTTTAGTTTCTTGGAAGCATCTAAAAATATGACCTCCTACACAATTTTAGCCGCATTAGTACAAAAATCACCTCATTAATGAATTTGTCATATTCATTTTACCAAGCATGAGTACCTTTAAAACCGCGTCAGCAGCTTGAAATAAAAAAGAGGTTATCATAACAAGTGGCCAAAACGTTCCGGCACCTTTTATTGATAAACTTGCACCAAACCCACTGCACAAGACAAAACAAGTGGAATTCATATAATTTATCCAACAAAACTTAAGTCATAATAATATTACTTTTTGACATTCAAACAGCAGGAAAACACGTTGGCAGTGGATCCTTCATTGAGAGTCCACTATTGCTCTTCGCCATATCAATCACTCTTGGGCGACTATGGAAGCAGAGCCATCTCAATGGCTCCGATACTGAAAATCATGCCTCATGAGAATGAGGTTCTCCATTCTTCTGATCTTGGGGATGTTGCAGCATGGATTTAATGCAGAAACACAACACCTGGCGTTTTGTACTACAATTTTGAGGGTAGCAGACAACGAGGGTTCAGAAAATGATGCCACTCAAACTTCAGTTTTGAGTAACTCAATAGCTTCAACCACCAGAGACAAAACGTTAGGTTTGTACATCGAAGATCATGCCTCATGATGATATGGTTAACTGATTCATCTGAGCTTGGGGACTTTGACGCATGGATTTAAAGCAGAAACACAATACCAGGGATTTTGAATTAGAATTTTTTTGAGAAGGGTTTTTGAATTAAAATTGAGGGTAAAAGACAATGAAGGTTTTGATGATGATGGTAGGTCACTAGTTGAGAATGAGGAACAAGACACTTGGACTAATGACGGAAAATATATGACAAGACCAATTAACCTTTAAGCAATTCAACCAAGAAAAAGATATCCCAACATTAACTGGACGTGCAATGGAAAATACCTAGCAACAGTAATTACTACTCCAATAGTCACAAGACAGCACCCTAGCAACTGGTTCAATCGATATCTTCTACCAAGAAATATAGTTGATAAGAGGAGCTGCCAAACGAGAAATGTCTGCAATAGAAATTACTAAGAAGTTATAGAAATTGGACAATTTCTTCTAGTCAGATGCCATTTATTCAGATACCTGAGATAATATTGGAATGGATGCACCTGATAGAACAGCTACTCTAGCAAAGGCAAACAAACCACATCGATAAGTATGATACAAACACATAATTGTTCAAAGCCATCAAATGTTGAATTTGGATCTCTTGGTACAATTTGTGATAGAACACGAAGAATCATACAATACCATTACCTCCAGCTGCCATTCCTGATGCTGCTCCAAGTGCCTCCAACAGTCCAACAGCCATAAAAGCAGTTTTGGGAAGAGAAAGCATTTCATTTGTAACAATGCCAGCATGATACCGAATGTAAAGAATAGAGAAGTAAACCAACACATATCTGTTGAATTGGGAAAAAAAAGTTAGCCGAGTGTTGCTATATAAAATAAAAATAAAGGAAATACCACAATCTTGTTATTCGAAAGATGCAGTTCGCATAAGATAATCCTCTCTGCATGATTATCTCACATATTATATTATTTATTTTTCAGGTGACATAATTTAGCATCCAATTTTTTGTTTTCGGCTATGACAATGGAAGTTTAACCAATTAAGATATCTATTCAAAGGGAGTTTACAACATCACATCCTTGTTTGTCTAATTAGTAAAACTTCCACATGACTCTTTCAACATAGCAGCTTCAACTATTGTGGTGCTTATTAACTTTGATCAGTATTTAAGCCTCGGGAAAATTATGCCTAGAAGCTATGAAAAATCCTGACTTAGGTTCATATTTAATCCACCAAAGAACCATAACTGTAGGAAAATCTAATTCTCCTATAGAATAGATTTTTGGGTTTTTCCTAATGGGTTTTTCATGTCACTGTTTGCCTAACGTACCTCTATCTCAAATGTAAGTCCTCATACCTCTTTATTATTATAAGGGCTACATTTTTTTTGTCATTAAATCTGGTATCAAGAAGTTTAATGAACTCAAGGGCCGTAGCATACAATTTTTATTCTCTCCCACTGTGGTGCTACAAAATTTGATGACAAACTTTCTATTGCAAGTGTTCAGGATGCTACCTCTGGTATGACACATGATGGATTATAATTAAAGTATTTCTCAGTGTAAAATGCCTAGAGATCAACGGATGTTGACAAAAATGGTCTAAGTTGATTAGTATGGGCCTTGACAAAGACATCATTTGGACGAATGCTCATTTTTTTGAGAGAGAGGATGGACGAATGCTCTTCTTCTCAAATCGAATTACTCTTGTATTAATAAATGAATACTAGTGGACACATTAAAAACAAAACCTTAGTTGAGCTGAGTTCTAGTTCACAGCAGGCCATTAACTATTTGTAGCCACCAATGTGGAACTGAGGTTAACAGGATACATCCATACCATGAAACTAACACTTCTATAGAATTAATCTAATCAGAAAAACAGTCATATTCACAGTGGATCCTCCTAACAATTCAACATTGCAACATCTTTTCCTATTCCTATTATATCTTCTTTGGCCTTTCTCTTTTTCCCCTCCCCCATTCCATAGATTGGCATATTTTATTTTATTTTTTTGCAAATTATCTTATCATCTGAACAAGGTGCATAGAATTGCTTTTCCATGCCACTAAAAGTCATAAACGCATCACCTACTATAAGATTCAAGGAGTCTTTTAGGTTAAGGCTCATACACCAGGAAGCTAACAACGAACCACACCCAAATTGTTCGTTTTGCTGTGTAGGAAAACTATGATGTATGTGCCTTTAACATATCCCCAAAAAGAAGGAACCTTTTAGACCATTGCAGTTGCAGAATTGACAAACCTTAAGTACAAAAATAGTCCATGTTTCACGAAACATTTAACTTTTGAGGAATATACAACGCCTCAAGATCATTCTAGATTTCCAACTAACTTTGCCATGGACTTTATATTGCACGACCGAGATGCTGCTCGCCATATAAGAGGTGCTTTGTAGGAAAATGAACTCATTCTATAGTTAACTGATTTGCTAATTTACTCATCTTCAACAGAGCAAGTTAAATCGGCAACCCAATTTCTAAATCGACAAAAGGAATGTCGTTACCTTCAGGCTTCAGCAATTCCGTCGTCAAACAGTTGACTGGAGTAACCCCCGTTCAGTATATTTCATTTTTAACAAATATTTTCAGACTAGTCCGAGAAGCCAGAACTATTTGTATTGAATTCTTTAAACCACCAATCAAATAAAATGTCTCTTTTAAGAAGTGTACACGGATCTAGTTTGTGACCGGGTAGAATTTTATAATTGAATTAGCAAATTCTTTGTTCGTCCAAAATGGTTGCGCTGACCCTAATAAAGCACCCACTACTGAGATTTGGGCTCCACGAGCGAAGCGACAAACCAACTAGGGAAGCCGACAAAGCCAATGAGGTGACGCGTGACGCTCTCAATGTCCGGCCTGTCAACATCGCTAAAAGGAAGAAGCTTTTACCCAATAAAAAGAAGAAAAAGGAAACCCACGGGACCAGCCGCGCATGTGCCGTATTTCCTTGCCCCGTAACACTCCCTTAAACGATGTCATCCCCTGCGTCGCACGAATCTTGGAGCCGGCCCCACGATCACAACCGCTCAAAAGGGAATTTGTGGCCTCATTAAACGCTAACAATTAAAAAAACGCTAATAAGATCGGCAATAACAAATGTAATATGGAGACAAGAACAGGGTATCTAACTTTTCTTCAATAAATAAGATTCGACGTTATTTACTTTTTATAATAAATAGTATTTAATAAAGCGACAACAATAACGCTACTACTAATCTTGAGGCGAAATGCATATGGCGAAATCATAGCAGATGAAAGCCGTAGGAGTTTGTGAGAAGATGAAAAAAAGCTATAGGAAAAAACGTGATCAAAGATAGAAAAAATAGCAACCAGATCGATGGAGGCGGGTAGACGCACCCGAACGTCGCGAGCTGCGCGAGGAAGAAGGGGTAATCCCTGAGAGGCACGAGCGCGAGCTTGTAGAGCACGCGGTTCGCGGTGCCCAGCACCACCGTCGCCGCCGCCGCGACCAGCACCTCCGCCTTCCTCCTGCTCTTCTCCTCCGGCCTGTCCACCTGATCCTCCACCGCGCCATTCGGCTCCACCCATTCCGCCGCGCACTCGGCAACCAGCGGCGACGCGCACGGCCTCCGTCGCCGCCCCTCCGGCCGAGCGGCGAGGCCTGCCGGCTCGAGAACCCAGGTCGATCCCCTCCCGGCGTCCGTAGCGGCCCCGCGGGCGAGGGAGATCCCATCCGCGGGCGCGACAACGGCGATCGCGCGGGGAACTCTCCACCGGAGGCAGCGATCGCGCTGCAAGGAGATCGGGAAGTCGGGGATCCGGCGATAGCACGACGACATGCCGACGGTTGGGAAGAACCGAGGGGGGGTGGTCGGGTACTTGTAACTATTATAGTCGGTTCGGAAGAACCCAACACACGCAGCAGCTATCTGTGTTTAATGTTCGGCATAGAACAGGGAAGAGGACAGTTTTATAATGTAAAAGAGACACGTGTCTAAAAGGGCACGTGGCGAGCTTAGAGTTGATGAGTTATTCGGCAATTCACTGAAGAAAGGGTGCGAGTAACGAAATCAGGATTCCGTTTTGTGGAGGATTGAAATGCGTGGTGGAGTTGCCGCATTGGGAAAAGCGAAAGGGTGCGGCTTTTGTTTTCTATTTCTCCACTTCTTCCTATTATTATTATTATTATTATTATTATTATTATTATTATTATTATTATTATTATGTAAAATAAGAACAATTAACTAATATTGGTGAAAAATATATTTACTGTAATGTGAGGATTCACAATTTGAGATTTGAGTTTTATTAATAAGTACGTATACTTAGTATCATTCATGCTAATTCAAATTATGTACTAATTAAATTTGATTGAAGACGCTGAATACATTAATTTATATACGTAGATCAATTCTTTAATTTTGCACGAGGCTTTTGACCCAATTGCCGCAGTCCAATTTCGTGGGAAAAAAGTTATGTCCCCCTTAGTAACGATAAAGTAAAACATGTAGCAAAGTAATTGGAAAATATTTTTATGAAGGTATATAATCTAATTATCATATTCATTAATAAGTTAACTTGTTACCTGTTTGATTACCTTACTTCTTAAAAAATCTAATCAGCAACATTTTACTTCTTAAAAAATCTAATCAGCAACAATTTTTTTTTTGAATAGGTTATCCTCTCAAGTTAGGTATTATTAACATATGTGATCAAATTGGCGTTTGAACAATTGAATGGAAGCTATTAGTTTGTACCTCAAATTTGCTTATGTAATATATTAGCTCATACCTCAGTTATTATTAGCTCATAAGTCGCAACTTAGGTTTACTTATGTACTGTAATAGGGCTGAGCACGGTTAATTATTCTTTTGGAATGGGCAACTCATTATTTCGAGGAATAATTTCTTCGGACGGAAGAAAATTCTGTAAACACTTACTCGAAATATCACTTATCAGAGTCCATTGTGAAAGAATCTATTGATGTTTCGCAAGTTGTGCTTCCCGATATTGGATTTCAAGCAATCGCTCGAATCCCTTATGATATGCAAGTGAAACAAGTTTAGGCAAAATTTTTGAAATAATACTTTTACTCTCGTGTCTTCGAACATAGTAAAATAAGAAATTGAAATATTTCATTGAAATTGTTTGTTTGAAATTTTCCGAAAAGCTAAAGAGAAATTGTGACTAATCGATCGAATTTTTAACCGATCAACCGAGCCGAATTATCTGATTCAATTTCAGTCAAGTGAATGGATAATAAATTTGTTAACCGAATCTAATCGATCGGTTGGATAATTAATAAAAAAATTGGTTAAAAATTGAATTAATCGATATTTAAACTTTATGTATTTTTTATAGTATTTTGTTGTAAAAAAATTATTGCATGTATATGGATTTATATTTTTTTGTTTAATTCCATTTGTATCCTAATAATTTAATAATATGTATCTAATTGCCTTGTTAAAATTTATTCTTACCTTTTATTTTGAAATCATATTTAATTTTTACTTTAATATATTTAAATATTTTGTGACTTTTATAATAATAATTTTTTCACTTTTTATATTTGATTAAAATGATGAATTCACCGAACTGAATCGATTTTTTTATCCAAATAATAGTTAAAAATTTTTTAGTCGATTCAGTTAACTAACTAAATTATTCGGTCGGTTAATTAACCGAACGGATAATTCCTCACCCCTATAATCTATTAGCTCATACCTCAGTAACTATATAATAGCACATGTAAGCTAAATAGTCAGTCAAGCTTTGCTTATTGAAAAAAAAACTTTTAATTATTATGTAAGAAGGGAAGATAGGGATGTTGATGGATTTAAATCAATCTTAGTCCTTCAGAATAAGGCGAAAATATATAAAAAGATTCTTAATCCTTCAGAATGACTTAATAAACAACTTTTTCAACGAGACACAAAGTATGAATACATATTTATATATTGTCAATAAAAGTTGTTTGCTTAAAAAAAGTGTACAACATAGAGGATGATATTGATAAGCAAAAATGATATATCCTCCTAAAACTTTAACCTAATAATCCTCCTAACACTCACATTTTTTAAATACCCCTACTAATTAATGAATTTGCCCCTTGTCATTAAGAGACAATTAGGAGACTATATCCTCCTAATTTAGGAGGATATAGCATTACTCTAGTGATAAGTCACACTGGGACTCACACACAGTTCAGACTCCGAGGCAGTAGCGGAGAATTTTCCGTTATAGTATATATTTACTAAATAAGCGTGTTGATCGATATAATTCTCATGTATACATAAATTTTAATGTATATGTATAATAGAACGGTAGAAACACTCAGTTAACTAAACACATGCACAAAGAACTTAATTACAACATCAACCGTGTATATAATCATCTCTTAATTGAATTGCCATGTGCGAGGACGGAAAAAACATGCAGGTTATGACATAACCCCTTACTAAATAATTACATTTTAATCATGGACGTTATGAGATGACTTTTCGGCCAACAAATTGAAAACAAAAACAATGCCCTACTTCTTGAAAGAACAAAAGCAAATCGTTGTGGCGAGGAGCTGTGCCGTGCGTACAAGCTAATCGTCAGCTGCATCGGTCCGGAGAACCCGAGACCGGCAAAGAGGGCAGACGGGATTCTGCTCCAACCATTTGCCGAGGCAGTGAGGATGAAAGGGATGGCCACACATCGTCTTCCCTAGTTCTTAGCCGGCTTGAAAGTCCTGCAGACATATCGGGCATGCCGTCTCGCTCAACTCCGCCGATTCTACTCCCTGGTTGTAGATAATCTTCTCGAGTTGCGGTCTCGGCGTAGGTAGCGGAGGAGGACCCGTCTCCGTCTCGATGATGACGACGTCGATGCTGAGCTGCATCCAGAGCGTGCGGAGAGTCCCAGTGTACGGGAGTTGGTGAGTGCACGCGAAGTGACCGACGATGTTGACCAAAAAGTCGGCGTAGCCGTCGTCCAGATCAGGACGATTGAGGAGGGAATTGGGGACCAAGTCCCGGAAGCCGATCAGTTGAGCACAGAGGGAAGTCGGCGTAGTTGACCTGGCTATCATGCCTGCGGATTGAAGATCGCGGTGGCGTCAGGCTGAGCGTAACCACGTTGACCGCCACCTATAGTTAATGTAACGACCTGAGGTCTAAAGAACTAAGATGATCTCATCAAATAGTTCCACATGGGTAAAATACTAAGTTGGTCATGAGATTATATATAGCTACCTCCTTAATTTATCAAGACGCGTTTTAAATTCGTGTGGACCAATAAGCCCAGAGCGAATAATATCTTGATTGGGTCGAGAATGTTATAAAATAGTATGAGAGCCCACTTTGCATGCTCACTTAAGTCGTGTGAGAAACATTAGTCATGGGCCAACACGAATCCCGCTGCCACCTGCAATTGCTGTTCGCCGGCGTTCGTCCTCCGAGACGGAGACGACCCCGCCACATATGGATATGGCCGTGATGCGGTACCGGATGTTTCTCCAATGGAACGGCCGGGTGTTGGCAGCAGTGGAGAGGAAGCCGTCGACGTCGCTATGATCAATTGCTAAAAGCGGAGAGCGGAGAGGATTAGTTTAGGCGAGACTTAATATAAAGTAAACAAAGGTACCATTATATAAGATATACGAACTAATAAGAAAAATAAAATCCTAATGGAATTAGGAATCATAATTAGATTAATATTACATAAATATGTTATGATTAAATTTATTATGTCCCCGAATATTATACTCTAAATATGTTCAATCTAATTTTATAATAAATCTCTTAACTAGAAGTTCACTAATATCGAATATTAGATAACAAATATATCTGAAAAATAAATTAATACGAACTAAGAAATGTAAATTCCATTTCTCTATACATTAAAATAAGAATTTTGCTTAGATCAAATAAATAAAAAAATTTCTTGGAGAAAATTAAAAAAATTGACCAAAACAAGGGCTTGCTTTAGGTTAAATAAAGAAAATAAAAGTACTAATATCAAATTTTGGGGAACCACATGACAAAACCAACTATAATAATGTATAATATAATTATATATAATATTATAATATTAATTGCATAATTTTTAAATGAATTCAACATATATGCGTATATATGATGTAATTATGTTTAAATAATAATGTATTAAAATATATTAGGATCGCATTAAGATACTATTTACGTTAACTACAATATTAAATACTTATAAAAGAAATTTTGAACCAAAATTAATATTAATATATTGTGCCACAGCTTATTTTTCAATAAAATCTAGAGTTTTAATAAAATTTCATACAATAATAATTTATCTCTTTAGTTCTTACTTTTTATCTAAACAGCCAATAAAACTTGTCTATCAAATCAATTTTTAAATTTTCATCATTATATTTTTCATTCAAACATCATGTTTAAAAATTTTTATTTAATCGATTTATTCTCAATAACTAATAAGAACATAAAATCTAACATCCAGAGCATCATCACAATATTTGGATGCTAGAATTTAGACAGAATTTGCTCAAATTTTGTTAAATAAGAGAAAAGAAAAAGCTTAACAAGAAGAAATATTCTGATCAAAACGTGAAAGTTCTCAAAAAAAAAAAGTTATTGTCAGTGATAACAAGTTACTTTTTTACCTACTAATTATATTTAATAATGTATTATATGTTTTATACTATATATTATATAGATATAGTATATATAATTAGTATCTTAGTATAGTAAAATATTATTAGTTAATATTTACCATTATAGTTCATATATATAGTTATTTATTTATTAATATATTATTATAAAACTTATAAAATAAATTGATTAGATGTAATAAACAAGTGTTTTTTAATTCACATATACATAATTTACTTAACGACGTTTGGAAACGAAATCGTGATTTCTCCCAAGTTTTCGGTAAATAGTTGAAATGACATATTACTTGGAGTGGAAGATGAGGAATTATGGAGTTGATGTGAAAGAAAAATTTTATGTGATGGATTAATTTTTGGTGAGTTTTGAAAAAATATAATTTTATTATTAATAAAAATAAAAACTAAAATTTTTCAAGAAACAAATTGTACAAAAATATATTATTTAAATATGAAAAATTTTATACTTAATGAAAATTAAAAATTTTAAATTAAATAATAAGTATTCAATAATATTATATTAATCTATTAGTATGAATATTTTATATTTATTAAATTATTTACTTTTTTAAAGGATATGGTGCGAGAGAAAAGGAAAAGAAAAAATGAATTAAAAATGAGGAAAAATGTCGTGTCAAGCTAATACATAAAATAAAATATATGTTACAGTGCCCCGATTACATGAAATCAGGTCACATGATGACCTCGTTCCAGTTAACGAAATCGGATGGATAAAAGACAGGGTTCTCGCCCTGTCCGCAACCAAACACAACCTTAATATTATAGCACAATAAAATTAAATAAATTCTATGATAAAAATAATTTAAATGCTATTGTATTCAAATAAAATTTACTGATTAAAAATTACAATTATTTTTAGGAAAACAATATATATGATATTTATATATGTTAAATAATAAATTGATAATATTTTTATTTACTTACAATTTTATAACTCATAAAATAATAAATTATATTTTTTACATAAATTATAATATTAATAACATGTAAAAAATTAATCTAAATTAATATTAATATAGTACGATATAACTTATTTTTCAATAATTTTCAAATTAATAATTACATATAATATTTCTATATTATAGTAATTATTGTTTTAAATAAATAGATACATATTATTTTATATATTATATTTTATACCTCATGTAACAAAAAATTATATTCTTATTTCTAACTTTTTATTTGAACATCCACTAAAACTTATCTATCAAATCAAAATTTTAAATCTTTATCATTGCATTTTTCATCCAAATATGAACTTTAAGATCTAATCCATTAGTTCTTAACTAATGAGAACATAAGCTCTCACATAAAAAAATAATACATTTGTGTTGTGTTTGGATGTAAGAAATTAAGTTCTTGAAAATTAATCGATTAGACAAAAATATTTTGATTTGATTTTGGATGAAAATTGTAATGATGAGGAATTAAATATTTATTTAGATGAATAAGTTCTAGTCGAACACACTATAAATTAGATTCAATTTTTGCCTCCCTTGAAAACTCAAATTCTCGTATTTTAAGGAAATGTGAGTATTAATCATAATTTAAATTTTGGTAGGGCTCATTCAAAGAGTGCTTTTATTAGCCAAAATTTATTTAAAATAGGGGTTAGTTTTAACCTGACATCGAAACACAATTTGTATAACTATAAATCCAAGAATACTAATGCAATGTATATAGGTAAAATGGGTGTGTTATGCACGTGTCACGGGGCATTTTTTCGTGATACAACGCGCGAAGTTTCGCGGCACCAGTATCGTTCAACTTAAATTTCTTGATCGCTCAGCGCCGAATCATGAAATACATGTAGTCGCGTCGCACTGTGTAATATTGTGGAGTACCGTGTTATCCGTCCTTACAGCATTTATATTATAAGGTCATCCTTATGAATGACCAAGTTATGTGGCGTTACCCGTACGGTAACGTCTTTTACATTTCCCATTTTGTAATAAGACTTCCGTATCTATGGTACATTGGGAGAAATTCACTAGTATTTTTCGAGGATCAGATGTATATTATATTCTATCATATTTAATACAAGTAAACTTTCTTTAATTCTAGTGTATGTCCCTGAGCGTGAGGTGACAACCCACATCGGAGACCCTTCTCGGTGTCCTGTGGTATATCTGTTGCCCACGATTTGAACGGTCGAAACTGTGAGAAATTTTTCCCATGATTGGAGCCATGTGTCACGCCCTTACGCTTCGAATACGAAACACCAGACGTGTGGCACGACGAACCATGCTCGGTCGCCGATCAACCCTCGTTTGGACGTGCACGCCCCGGATGCACAACGAAACACCCGCCCAGAAAGAAGAGAGGGAGGCTAAGAGTTTAGAGGAAAATTAGAGAATATTATTGAGTAATATCAGATTATCCAAGATTTGTCTTACAAGCCTTGATTACATGTCCTTTTATAGTGCCCAAGAGAAACAACTCCTAATCTAAGTTAAGGACCTAATCCTATTAGGCATGCAAGCCCTTCTCTAGAAAAACCTCCTTGGAGTAGGAGTAGAAATCCAGCATCTTGAAGTCCCTGAAGAATTCGGCCCCTTCAAAGTCCATCTTGAAGACAAACTGGCCAGGCCGCCCTCCTGGCGCCCTGCCATGTCCGGGGCGTGCCCCAGGTGCGCCAGCCGGGGCAAGTCCTAGTCCTACTAGGACTAGGACTATTTTCCTGTGGCCTCTCCCCATCTTCAGTCTTCCTATGATTAGGAATTCATCTCCAAGTGACCCTCGATACAGAAGGAAGCTTCGTCCGCGCCCAAGTCCTACTCGACGTAGGAGAGGTCCGAATTTCTATTCCTACTAGGAGTAGGAATCCTTCCGATCCTGCACTTCTCCACGCACTCGTCCTCCTACTCACGATAGAAGTCCAAGTCTTCACCTCCAGAAGCTCATCTCTCCTCGTCGGACCTTCGGAGTGTTGGATGACTCCTATTCCTAATAGGAGTAGGAATCGCTCTGGCCACGCCTGCCTCCTCGTGCGCATGGCCATGCCCGCTCGAGGCGCGCCCTTTAGTGGGCAGGAGTGACATCCTCCCCCACCGAAGTTGTTGCCATCTCCGACAACTTCGGTGCGCCTCTTGAACTTGTCGGTGTGCTCATGTCGTTCATCATCCTCGTGTCTCCACTTCACGTCCAGAGTCTTCTGCATCCCCGTAGAATCTCTTCAGCATGCTCACGTGGAACACTGAATGGATCTGTCGAAGTTCTTTGGGAAGATCCATCTTGTAGGCCACCGTGCCTACTCGCTTGGTGATGACGAAGGGACCCTCGTACCTTCTCAACAACCCTTGGTGTAGGTTCCTAAGTGCTTTGAATTGACGCGTTCGTAACTTCACAAGAACCCTATCTTCCACCTGGAACTCGACATGCCTCCGCTTCTGATCAGCGAATTTTTTCATTTTGCGCATCGCTTTGTCCAAGATAGCCCTCGACGCCTCGAGGTTGTCCTGCCAACCACATGCCACATGACACGCCGTCGGACACTTCCACGCATACTTGGCCGCTAACCCTGCAGGTGTCACTGGTTGTCTCCCAGTGATGATCTCGAATGCGCTTTGTTGCGTTGCCTCGCTCTTCTGCATGTTGTACGAAAATTGTGCAACGTCCAAGAGCTTGGCCCAATCCTCCTGATTGGCTGCAACAAAGTGCCTTAGGTAGATTTCCAGAAGATGGTTGACCCGCTCCGTTTGGCCATCCGTCTGGGGGTGGAAAGCTGTCGAGAAGCGCAGCTCCGTCCCCAGGAGCATGAAACGCTCCCTCCAGAAGTGACCCATGAACCTCGGATCATGGTCACTGACGATGATCTCAGGTACGCCCTAGTATTTTACTACATGCTTGACAAACAAGCGGGCGACATCTTCCGCCGAGCAATGCTTTGGGGCCGGGATGAATGTTCCATATTTTAAAAACTTGTCGATCACCACCATGAACGATCCCGCTCCCCCAGATTTAGGCAAGGCTGAGATGAAGTCCATAATCACCATCTGCCATGGACGCTCCGGTACGGGCAAGGGTTCCAGCAACCCTGCCGGCTTCTTCTGCTCAAGTTTGTCCTGCTGACACTTGAGACATGTCCTCACATATGTCCCGACATCCTCTGTCATCTGAGGCCAGAAGTAGGAGTCCTCAACCAATGCCAAGGTACGAGCCTCTCCCGGGTGGTCCGCCCACTTCGAGTCATGACAGTCCTTCAATATCGATCGTCGAAGACCCTCCCATCGTGGCACGTACAACTGATGTCCCACTGTGAACAACAGCCCATCTTCTGTCCAGAATCGTCGTGACTTGCCCCCCTCGACAAGTCGAAGCATCTCCAGAGCCTTAGGATCCTGCTTTATTCCCTCCCGGATGTGATCCTTGAAGTCCATGCGAATGTCGCTTATCGTCGCAAGCTGCGCCTTGCGACTTAGGGCATCGGCCACCACGTTGGTCCGCCCCGTCTTGTATTCTAAGACGTAATCGAACTCCGCCAAGAAGTCTTGACATCGTGCCTGCTTCGGGCTCAAATTCTTTTGATTCTAAAAGTAAGATGTTGCTACGTTGTCCGTCTTCACAACGAATGCGCTCCCAAGAAGATAATGCCTCCACGTGCGCAAGCAGTGCACCACCGCGATCATCTCCTTATCATAGACCGAATATCGTTGCTCGGCCTCGTTGAGCTTCCGGCTCTCGAAGGCCACTGGGTGTCCCTCCTGCATGAGGACCCCATCCAATGCGAAGTCGGAAGCGTCCGTTTGCACCTCAAACGGCTTTCCGTAGTCGGGTAGACACAAGCACGGCTCCTTCACCATTGCGTTCTTCAGGCCTTCAACGCATTTCTCTGACCATACCCACTTCGCGTTCTTCTTCAGAAGGTCGGTGAGGGGCGCAGTCCGTCGCGAGTATCCCTTGATGAACCTTCTGTAGTAGTTGGCGAGTCCCAAGAACGATCGCATCTCCGGAACGTTCGTTGGCGGCTCCCAGTCGAGAATAGCTTGGACCTTCCCCTTGTCCATGCTGATATTCTCGGCTTTAATATGGTGCCCAAGGAACATCACTTCCGGTTGGGCGAACGAGCATTCCCCGAGCTCGTTCTCTCGCAGCAGCTTGAACACCTCCCCGGAATGCTCCATGTGCTCTGCGAGCTTCTCCGAGCATGCCACTATGTCGTCCAAGTACACCACGCACTTGTCCCATAGTGGGTGAAAGATCTTGTTCATCCTTGATCCATCCTGCTTCCTCTGAAGTAGGACCGGCGCCCCATCGGGTGCCTTCGAGGATCCCATGAACCCAGCTTTCAGCAACTTGCTCGGTTGTTTCCGAAGCTCCTCCAGCTCCGGAGGTGCCATGCGACACGGCCTCATACCCGGAGGCGTCGCACCTGGCACCAGGTCGATGGCGTGATCGATATCTCGACGAGGAGGAAGTCTGCTCGGCAGCTCTGGCGGCATTACATCCTTGTACTGCTCCAGAAGCCTTTCCACTTCCTCTGGGACGCCATGAACCTTAAGCCCGGTCTCGTTGAGCTTCAAGGCAGTCAAGTAGGTGACCTCCTTCCGACGTATGCCCTTATCTAGTTGCATCGCCGAAAGCATCTTGGACTTCACGCTGGCCCTCGTCGTGGCAGCTTCATGCGAAGCTTCCTGAGATAGCAAACGAATCCCCTCCTGGGAAAGTCTCACCTCACGGAACGCATCCATGAACTCCATGCCCAGGACGAAGCGATGGTCGTCCATGTTGACGATCGTCATGGTGATCGCTCCTTCCCACTCCCCCACCTTCGCGTGGATATCCTTGGCCGTACCAAGGATTGGCTGGGAAGCCGCGTTCACGGTCTTGATCAGGCCTGGCTCCTTTACATACCGTATGTCAAGTCGTGCCGCTTCCCTTGAATTCATGAAGTTGTGCGTGGCTCCAGTATCTACCAGAGCGGTCGAAGTGTGGCCATTCACTGCGACCTCCACGAACATCAGGCCCTTCGCGGTCTTCTTCACTTCCTTCGTCGGGAGCGTTGCGGTAGCAGTCGTCAGCGCCATTATAGACCCCATGTGTGCAGCGCCTTGCTCGGTGTCCACGATAGATGCCATGGTCGAGAGCCCCTTCTTCGTGTCGCACTCCCTCGCATAGTGCGACCCTCCACAGAGGAAGCATCTGACCGTCTTCCTGGCATCTCCCTTCGATGTCGTCGCCTTTTTCTCTTGCTTATCCTTCTTCTTTCCACCTGATTGGGCTCCGTCCTTCCTGGACTTGCCTTGATCCTTAGCACCCGCGCTAGGATCTCGATTTGCTAAAAACTCCACCAAAGCTTCAACAACGACCAATGCTCCGTTCATGGTCGTTATCTTCTGACATCTCAACTCCTGAGCCGCCCATGGTTTCAACCCCCTCAGGAAGAAGAACAACCATGTCGACTCCTCCATGCTCCCGGGCATCTCCAACATAAGCGGTTGGAACTTTTCGATATATTCCTTCACGAAACCCATTTGCTTGAGAGAGGTCAGCTTGTTCATAGCCACTTCTTGTGCATTGCCGGGGTAGAATTGCTTCTTCAACTCCACCTTGAACTCTGCCCAAGACTCTATCGGAGTCTCATCTCCTTCCTCCATCCGACGCCACCACAAGAGCGCACCATCCACCAGGTAGCACACGGCCATGTCGATCTGGTCCTTCTTGACCATGATCTTACTCGTCTTGAAACCCTTTTCAAGACACCAAAGAAAATCATCGATGATCATCGCCTCCCGTGCACCATTATATTTCTTCGGTTCCGATCCCAAGAACTTGGGCACCGGGGTGTTCGATCGCAGCCCTCCTGCATCGAAAAGAAGGCCTTTGAGCAGCAACAAATCTGTCTCCATGGCCTTCTACCTTGCATCCATAGCCTCCTCTATGACTGCAACGCGGCTGGACAGCTCCTGGTGTAAGGCTCCTCCTTGCTACAGTGCCAAGCTGTGTTCTCCTGTCGCGGCTTCCAAGATACGGATCACCTCGTCCGTCTCCTGAAGACTTTGCTCCAGCGCCTCCATATTCTTCTCAATATGGTTGCCGGGATCTCTGGACTTTGCTCGCGTATTCTTTTTCTTTTCCCCACCGTCCGCACCTTGGACTCGACCCCGGGTTGTGTTCTCAGCTTCCATCGAACGGCCTTTGCTCGAAGCACCTTCTTCTCCTGACATAGTCGGAACCTAAGCTCTGATACCACGTTGTCACGCCCTTATGCTTCGGATACGAAACACCAGACGTGCGGCACGACGAACCCTGCTCGGTCGCCGATCAGCCCTCGTTTGGACGTGCCTTGGACCCCGGCCGTACACGCCCCGGATGCACAACGAAACACCCGCCCAGGAAGAAGAGAGGGAGGCTAAGAGTTTAGAGGAAAATTAGAGAATATTATTGAGCAATCTCAGATTGTCCAGGATGGTCTTACAAGTTTTCATTACATGTCCTTTTATAATGCCCAAGAGAAACAACTCCTAGTTTAAGTTAAGGACATAATCATATTAGGCATGCAAGTCCTTCTCTAGAAAAACCTCCTTGGAGTAAGAGTAGAAATCCAACATCTTGAAGTCCGTGAAGAATTCGGCCCCTTCAAAGTCCATCTTGAAGACAAACTGGCCAGGCCGTCCTCCTGGCGCCCTGCCATGTCTGGGGCGCGCCCCAGGTGCGCCCGCCAGGATAAGTCCTAGTCCTACTAGGACTAGGACTATTTTTCTGTAGCCTCTCTCCATTTTCAGTCCTCCTATGATTAGGACTTCATCTCCAAGTGACCCTCGATCCAGAAGGAAGCTCCGTCCGCGCCCAAGTCCTACTCGACCTAGGAGAGGTCCGAATTTTTATTCCTACTAGGAGTAGGAATCCTTCTGATCCTGCACTTCTCCACGCGCTCGTCCTCCTACTCACGATAGGAGTCCAAGTCTTCACCTCCAGAAGCTCCTTCCTCCTCGTCGGACCTTCGGAGTTTTGGACGACTCCTATTTCTACTAGGAGTAGGAATCGCCCCGGCCACGCCCGCCTCCTCGCGTGCATGGCCACGCCCGCCTCCTCGCGTGCATGGCCACGCCCGCTCGGGGCACGCCCTTCAGTGGGCAGGAGTGACACGTGGGAACTTCCCATTGCTTAAGCCATGAAAAATATTTTTCACGATTTAAATCGTGAAAAATATTTTCTACGATTTGAACCATCTGAAATATCGGCGGAAGATAATCCGTCGCAAATTACGAAAAATTTTCTGCCCAGAAATTATCCATCGAAAATACGTCATTTTCTTGTGATATCTAACATATGTATATAGATGTGTCCAATCTTGAATTTGTGTATTCCAGATGAATATGTAAATAAATGAAGACTTTAATTATACGATGCAAATATGGTGTAAATTAATTAGACACAAGCCGATTTTTTTCAATAAAAATGCATAAATTTTATTATGAATCCTTTTTTCGCTCATGAAATGCAAATTAATAATTTTTTAAGATCATGATTTATAATCGTACCTATAACGTACTTATAGTATATATATTTACTAAATAACGTGCTGATCGATATAATTCTCATGTTTACATAAATTTTAATATTGCTTATATAAATTTTAATATGTTCATGGGTCACGTTCACAATAATTAATGGAAGAGTGTATTGTACATGCACTTATTGTAACTCGCAAAAGGAGCTTATCGCAGTAACTTAACTTTTTGTAGGCGCACCATATAATCGCTGATGATCTTTATAACTCTGCAAGTGTAGTGCTGAAAAATTCAACACCTAATTGTGGAAACATGGTTCTGCTGATATTTGAGGGCAATAATTAAATCTTCAATTGAGTTTCGTTTAAAAAATTTGTGATACTCGATCCATAAACTTTAGGACATCACTATTGTCACTCCATTAGGTGTGTGTTGAAAATTTTGGCCATTTTTATCCTTGTGAATAAAATGGAACGACAATAATATTTTTTAAAATGTCCAAAATTTCAACTAGTAGAGAAGACATAGAAATATGCATCGAGTACACGTTCGAAATAATATATATGTATTATAGAAGGGTAGAAACCCACTTAATTAACTAAACACATGCACAAAGATCTTATAACATCAACTGTGTATATAATCATCTCTTAATTGAATGACCGTGTGCACGGACGGAAAAAAAGTGTGTATTATACATGACATATCCCCTTACGAGATAATTACATTGTAATCATGGAGTTATCGGATGACTCTTCGGCCAGCAAATTAAAAACAAAACAATGCCCTGGTTCTTAAAAGAACAAAAGCAAAATACAAAACTCTCAGCAAGACATCAATGAAACTGGAACTGGGACACGGCCTCCATATGGACACGGCCTCCATATGCTTTCGTTGTGGCGAGGGGCTGTGCCGTGCGTAAAAGCTAATGGTCAGCTGCATCCGTCTGGAGAACCCGAGACCGGCAAAGAGGGCAGACAGGATTCCGCTCCAACCATCTGCCGAGGCAGTGAGGGTGAAAGGGATGCCCGCACATCGTCTTCCCCAGTTCTTCGCCGGTTTGAAAGTCCTGCAGGCATATCGGGCACGCCGTCTCGCTCAACTCCCCCGACTCTCCTCCCTCCTCGTAGATTATCTTCTCGAGTTGCGGTCTCGCCGCAGGTAGCGGAGGAGGAACCGTCCCCGTCTCCGTCTCCGTCTCGACTACGACGGCGTCGATGCTGAGCTGCATCCAGAGCGTGCGGGGAGTCCCACTGTACGAGAGCTGGTGAGTGCGCGCGAAGTGACCGACGATGTTGACCAAGAAGTCGGCGTAGCCGTCGTTCAGGTCAGGATGATTGAGGAGGGAATCGGGGAGCGACTCCCGGAAGCCGAGCAGCTGAGACAGAGGGAAGTCGGCATAGGTGACTTGACTGTCCTGCCTGTGGATCGAAGATGGCGGCGGCGTCAGGCTGAGCGTAACCACGTTGACCGCCACCTGCAGTTGGACCTCCTGTTCGCCGGCGTCGGAGACGACGCCGCCACAGATGGATATGGCCGCGTTGCGGTACCGGATATTTCTCCAATGCGACGGCCGGGGTGTTGGCAGCAGTGGAGAGGAGTCCATGCGTGAAGCCGTCGACGTCGCCATGATCAATTGCTAAACGCGGAGAGCGGAGAGAATTAGTTTAGGCGAGACTTAATATAAGATATACGAACTAATAAGAAAAAACAAATCCTAATCGAATTAGGAATCATAATTAGATTAATATTACATAAATATGTTATGATTAAATTTATTATGTCCCCGAATATTATACTCTAAATATGTGCAAACTAATTTTATAATAAATCTCTTAACTAGAAGTTCACTAATATCGAATATTAGATAACAAATATATCTGAAAAATAGATTAATACGAACTGAGAAATGTAAATTCCATTTCGCTAAAAATTAAAATAAGAATTTTTCTTAGATTAAATAAATAAAAAATTCACTTGGAGAAAATTAAAAAAAATTGTCCAAAACAAGAGCTTGCTTTATATTAAATAAAGAAAATAAATAATATCGAATTATGGGGAACAACATGACAAAAGCAACTATAATAATATATAATATAATTAAATATATAATATTATAATATTAATTGCATAATTTTTAAATGAATTCAACATATATGCGTATATATGGTGTAATTATGTTTAAATAATAATGTATTAAAATATATTAAGATCGTATTAAGATACTATTTACGTTAACCATAATATTAAATAATTATAAACGAAATTTTGAACCAAAAATAATATTAATATATTGTGCCACATCTTATTTTTCAATAAAATCAAGAGTTTTAATTAAATTTTATACAATAATAATTTATCTCTTTAGTTCTTATTTTTATTCAAACATCCACTAAAACGTATCTATCAAATCAAATTTTAAATCTCTATCATTACATTTTTCATTCAAACAACACGTTTAAAATTTAACGTAAATTCTAACATCCGAACACAGTAGAGCATGATGATAATATTTGAATGGTAGAACATAGACATAATTTGTTCATATTTCGTTAAATAAGAGAAAAGAAAAAGTTTAACAAGAAGAAATATTCTAATCAAACGTGAAAGTTCTAAATAAAAGTTATTGTCATTGATCAAGTTACTTTTTTTACCTACTAGTTATATTTAATAATGTATTATATGTTATATATATATATATATATATAGTATATATAGTTAGTATCTTAGTATAGTAAAATATTATTAGCTAATATTTACTATTAATATTAAGCTTGTATTTCTATTATTATATATATTAGTTCATATATATAGTTATTTATTTATTAATATATTATTATAAAAACTTATAAAATAAATTGATTAGATCTAATAAATAAGTGTTTTTTAATTCACAGATACAAAATTTACTTAACGACGTTTGGAAACAGAATTGTGATTTCTCCTAAGTTTTTAGTAAATAGTTGAAATGACAAATTACTTCTATGAAGTGGAAGATGAGAAATTAGGGAGTTGATGTGAAAGAAAAATTTTATACGATGGATTAATTTTTGATGTGTTTTGAAAAAATATAATTTTATTATTAATAAAAATAAAAAGCTGAAATTTTTCAAGGAAAAAAGTGTACAAAAATATATTATTTAAATTTGAAAATTTATTATAAAATTAATTATACTTAATGAAAATTAAAATTTTTTAATGAAATAATAAGTATTCAATCATATTATATTAATCCATTATTATGAATATTTTATATTTATTAAATAATTTATTTTTTAAAGGATATGATGTGAGAGACAAGAAAAAGAAAAAATGAATTAAAAATAAAGAAAAATGTCGTGTCAAGGTAGAAAAATAAAATATATGCTACAGTGTCCCGGTCAAACGATGACCTCATTCGAGTCATTAGTTCCAAAAATAAAAATAAAAATTTCAATTATTTTTAGGAAAACAATATACATGATATTTATATATGTTAAATAAATAAATACACAATATTTTTATTTACTTACAATTTTATAACTCATAAAATAATAAATTATATTTTTTTGCGTAAATTATAATATTAATAACATGTAAAAAATTAATATTAATATAGTACGATATAACTTATTTTTCAAATTAATAATTACGTATAATATTTTTTATATTATAGTAATTATTATTTTAAATAAATAGATACATAATATTTTATTCATTATAATTTTATACCTCATAAAATAAAAAAAATTATATTCTTATTTCTTTATTATTGCATTTTTCATCCAAATATGAACTTTAAGATCTAATCCATTGTTCTTAACTAATTAGAACATAAGCTCTCACATAAAAAAAACAATACATTTGTGTTGTGTTTGGATGCAAGAACTTAAGTTCTTGAAAACTAATCGATTAGACAAAAATATTTTGATTTAATTTTGGATGAAAATTGTAATGATGATGAATTAAAAAATTAATTAGACGAATAAATTATAGTGACTATTTTTATAACTTCTACCTATTTTTCAAGAATTAAATAACGCAACATAAAAATTTTGACTTAATGTTGGGATGTAAGTTAAGCATATAAAGAGTTCCGATGTAAATGATGTGTTTAATTTTTTTTGTCTAAGAGAAAAAAGTTGAACACACAATAAATTAAATTCAATTTTTGCTTCCCATGAAAACTCAAATTCTCGTATTTTAAGGAAATGTGAGTATTTATCATAATTTAAATTTTGGTAGGGCTCATTCAAAGAGTGATTTCATTAGCCAAAATTTATTTAAAATAGGGGTCTAATTTTAACTAGCTCTGACATCGAAACACAATTTGTATAAGAATAAATCCAAGAATACTAATGCAATATATATAGGTAAAATGAGTGTGTGAAGCACGTGTCACGTGGTGTTTTCTCGTGTTACAACGCACGAAGTCTCATGACACCAGTGCCGTTCAACTTAAAGCTTTTGGCCGCTCAGCGCCGAATCATGAAATACATGTAGCCGCCCCGCACTGTGTAATATTGCGGAGTACCATATTTTTCATCCTTCAGGCATTTATCTGGTAAGGTCATCCTTATGAGTGGCCAAGTTATGTGGGTAACGTCTTTTACATTTTCCATTTTATAATAAGACTTCCTTACCTACAATACATTGGGAGAAATTCACTAGTGTCTTTCGAGGCTCAAATGTATGTTATGTTTCATCATATTTAAAATAAATAAGCTTTCTTTAATTCTAGTGTTTGTCCTTAAGCGTGAGGTGGCAATCCACATTGGAGACCCTTCTTGGTGTCCAGTCGTACATTAGTTGCCCCTTCGAACATTAAGCGTTCAAGCGTCTGAATTAGTCCTCAATGCGCTAATGTCACGGACCTCTCACGAGTAGTCGAACACTCTAGTTATGTCCATAATCGAATGCCTATAAGAGCAACTTTCGGCATAGTCGTTTCGACCATAAAACTTTCGCTGTTACTCAAAATAGACTTGGTTAAGTGCCTATCAATCTAGTCGCCGCATGAGGTCTCAGCTCGGATCACCACGCGATGATTACTCGCTTGTGTCGTCGCAAAGTGCGATGGCGTAGAAAAGTGCTTCCGCTCAAAAACTCTACTACGCTCAGGTGCACTGGTACCATGGACCCTGATCATGAACGCCAATGAGAAATACCTGGCAAGCTTCATCGCCGCACGCCTAGTTGTGACCCGCAGCAAGTTCATCGTACACTCGTGTCGTGTCAAGAAACGTTCGTCATGCACTATGATGACGAATTGATCACCCGCCTAATCGGGATAGTCACGCGTCGCTCACTCGAGCAGATCACCACCCCAGGTATATAGTCGGGAATCTTGAAGTGTCGTGCTGCGTTAAAAGTGTCAACATGCTTCGCATGATGGTCTTGCGCTACCCATACCAAGAAGTCACACTACACAACTGTTGTGTAACTTAGAGTACTCGTGTCACATTCAGGACTGTAGTCATGCACTATCATGATAATCTGGAACTTATCAGTATTTGTGACGTCGCATCGCATGTTCAGTCATGCAACGTGAAGCGCACAACCACTCCATGGGAGAAGTTGGCTCAATGTTAAGCATCAGGGTTCATGGTCCATTTCGGCTACGGAATATCATTCCTTCAGCTACGGAATATCATTCCTTCGTCTACGGAGCATCATTCACAAGCATCTTATCGTTCGCAAGCCTCACCTGTCACGTCATGATGACTCTCACAAATGGGGCAAAGAGTTGATTACTTGCAAACACTTAGGGACGAGCTGTTTGCCTTGTTTGCCTCGTCAAGTGTCGTCCTGCGAGCGGCATAATGTCACCCATCCAAAGTTGGGATGAACCTGCTACGTGCCAACATAAATCGATGTTTGAACTCGAATGATTAATTTGGCAAATGGTCTAAGCATCGAGCATTTGATGCACCTTGGCATGCTGCTGTCAAGCGTCCCGCTGCCAACCGAAGGAGATGATCTTTGTCAAAGCATTCCGATGACAAGTATGTCAAAGGTGTATGATCTTTGTCGACCAGCACAAAGACATTACTTCATCCAGATTGTGGAGGGACGAGTATTAAATGTGCATCATCTTCATGAACGGGCACAATGATATCGCCTCATCCATACCAAAAGGTGTTGCCGAAGCTTTAAAGGAGGTTACAAGATCGAAAGAAGACATATTCAAGAACCCTGCAAGATGTGGCGAACTGATGATGGCGATACCATCGCGACAATGTGGAATGTGACAAACATAGATCCCATGAAGGCATGGGACGGAGGCAGACATTAGTTCATCAATTATACAAACCCTGACAAGTCGAGACTTGAGGTCAATGTCACATTTTTCAGCATTAGCCAAAATGGCATGTTAAAGGAGGACGTGAAAGATATCACCGAACTCCGCCTACAGTGTTCCTAGATGGATGAAGATCAAACTTGGTGCTCTTCAAGCAGAGGGATTGAAGCTTTGGATTAGGACGAAGTTGAAACGACGGAATCACCCAACTTTCGCTCACTAGTCATTGAAGCCAAATCAATCGTGCCAAGACAAGTACCAAAGCCCTTGGGCAAAAGCAATGGTGGGGGAGAGAAGTTCAAGTCGCAAGAAGGAAGCTATTTTGTCAAAACAAAGAGAAACTCCATCGAAGCAAGAGAATTGAGTTGTACCACAAGCAAACGCGAGGAGACTCTCGTCGTTCACTATAGCGACTCGGTGCCGACAAGGTATGAAGTTCTATATCAAGGAACCTTGTTCCGTCTTGGGGTGAGCATCAGTCGATTCAGATAATTAACAGGGGTATCAAACCCGGCCCAGCCGGTCGGACCGGTGTCTGGCCAATAAAATGGGTCATGGGTCAGTACAAACCTGGACTGTGCATTGACCTGTGTTGGACTGATCAAACCCAGTCAAAACCCGGGTTTGGCCACTTGACCCGCCGAGTTCTTGTGACCCGGCAGGTTTTTTTTTTTAAGATTATATGCTGGCCAGTTCTTGCTTCATTCCTGACTCCAGCACGGTGCGGCCACTCCACTCCCGATTCTCGACTACATCATGGCGACACCATCGAGATCCGGCGAGATCCACCAAAGATAGCCGAGATCCACCGAAGAACGCCGAGATCCGACGAGATCCATCGAGGACCGCCGAGATCCGCCGAAGGCCGCCGAGATCTATCGAGATTCGTCGAGATCCGCCGAGATCCATCGAGATCCGTCGAGATTCGTAGAGATCCGTCGAAGACCGCCAAGATCGGATGAGATCCCGACGAGATCGGACAAAGACCGCCGAGATCCGCCGAAGACCACCAAGATCCGACGACCATGAAGTCACGGATCTAGAAGCAGATCCGACGACTGCAGATTCGACGACCGCAGATTCTCCGGCGAATGCTGCCTTCAATCTGATGACCTGGCCGGCAAAGCGCGGCCATGCCCGGCCAAGGCACGCCCAGCAAGCTAAGTCGCCCTTATGGGCTTTGGCGACTGACGATATCTGACGAATGCTACCTTCAATCCGATGAACGCTGCTTGCGATCCGATGACCTAACCGGCAAGGCGCGGCCATGCCTGGCCAAGGCACGCCCCAGCAAGCTAAGTCGCCCTTTGGCCGGCAAGGCCACGCTCAGGCGAGCCGAGCACGGCCATGGCACCCCCATGACCGCCCAAGGGGTGCCCAGGCCAGCCAGACACAATCATGATCGGCTATTATTAATTGTGTTAGATTTAAATTATTAATTGTGTTGCGTTGTGATTATAAAAAAAATATTATTAGTGAATAATAATAATATACATGTTGATTATATATAATTATTATTTATATTGATTTATTATAATCCGGTCCGACCATTCGGTCCGATCCGGTCCGACCGGACCCGTTGATCTATCCAGGTCGAAGGCCGGGTCGAATCTTACAACATTGATAATTAACCGTCTAATTGGATCGATTAATTATCCGAATTGAACTAAAAATTTTTATCCGTTATTCGGTCCAAAATTTCTGGTTTGGTTCAGTTAATTCACCAAATTTTTTTGTTTTGGTTCGATTAATTCATCGAATTATCCAAAGAAAAAACAATATTTTATGAAATAAATAATTTTATTATTTTTAGGTTTAAAATATTAAAATAAAATATAGTATGGGTCCAATTAAAAGTTTGATATCAAATTTGAATATAAATCAATTATAACATTTAACAAATGAATGGATATAAAATTATTTTTAAACATAGACCATGTAACAAACATTAAAAAGAGAAGAATATAATGTATCAAGGAATATATAGATGTGTTGATGAAAGAGTGCAAAAATGTTTGAAAAAATATGTATAATATATGAATTTTATTTTAAAATATATAATAAGAAATATTATTTTATTTTTCGGTTAATTTTGATTTTTATTTAAAATTTTGATTAATTCACCAAACCGAACTAGTAGAGAAGACATAGAAATATGCATCGAGTACATGTTCGAAATTATATATATATATATATATATACATATATATTATTATTATGGAAGGATAGAAACACACTTAATTAACTAAACACATGCACACAGATCATATAACATCAACTGTGTATATATAATCATCTCTTAATTGAATGGCCGTGTGCAAGGACGGAAAAAATTGTGTATTATACATGACATATCCCCTTACGAGATAATTACATTGTAATCATGGAGTTATCGGATGACTCTTTGGCCAGCAAATTAAAAACAAAACAATGCCCTGGTTCTTAAAAGAACAAAAGCAAAATACAAAACTCTCAGCAAGACATCAATGAAACTGGAACTGGGACACGGCCTCCATATGGACACGGCCTCCATATGCTTTCGTTGTGGCGAGGGGCTGTGCCGTGCGTAAAAGCTAATGGTCAGCTGCATCCGTCTGGAGAACCCGAGACCGGCAAAGAGGGCAGACAGGATTCCGCTCCAACCATCTGCCGAGGCAGTGAGGGTGAAAGGGATGCCCGCACATCGTCTTCCCCAGTTCTTCGCCGGTTTGAAAGTCCTGCAGGCATATCGGGCACGCCGTCTCGCTCAACTCCCCCGACTCTCCTCCCTCCTCGTAGATTATCTTCTCGAGTTGCGGTCTCGCCGCAGGTAGCGGAGGAGGAACCGTCCCCGTCTCCGTCTCCGTCTCGACTACGACGGCGTCGATGCTGAGCTGCATCCAGAGCGTGCGGGGAGTCCCACTGTACGAGAGCTGGTGAGTGCGCGCGAAGTGACCGACGATGTTGACCAAGAAGTCGGCGTAGCCGTCGTCCAGGACAGGATGATTGAGGAGGGAATCGGGGAGCGACTCCCGGAAACCGAGCAGCTGAGACAGAGGGAAGTCAGCATAGGTGACTTGTCTGTCCTGCCTGCGGATCGAAGACGGCGGCGGGGTCAGGCTGAGCGTAACCACGTTGATCGCCACCTGCAGTTGGACCTCCTGTTCGCCGGCGTCGGAGACGACGCCGCCACAGATGGATATGGCCGCGTTGCGGTACCGGATATTTCTCCAATGCGACGGCCGGGGTGTTGGCAGCAGTGGAGAGGAGTCCATGCGTGAAGCCGTCGACGTCGCCATGATCAATATGAAAATTTATTTTAAAATTAATTATACACAACTGTTGTATAACTCATAGCACTCGTGTCACATGCAGGACTGCCGTCATGTACTATCATGATAATTTGACGCTGCTCGATATTTTGTGACGTCGCATTGCATGTCCATTCATGCAACGTAAAGTGCACAATCGTTTCTTCAGCCACGGAATATCGTTCCTTCAGCTACGGAATATCATTCCTTCAGCCACGGAATATCGTTCCTAATGGGAGTAAGACGCATTGGAACACTACAATCAACAACGTTGTTTAGTAGCCGAATAAAAGGATACTACTAAAAAAAAAGTATATTACTCATGAAAGTAAGAGTAAAGTCTCACATCATCATGCACATCAATTAATGAATGTTTAAACTCATCGTATCATATTCGAGTGAATATATATATATTTTGATCATTTTCATGAGGGCTGCATGGTCCTTTACGTTTTGAGACATTTGGCCTTCTTCATGGTTTGATTATGGTCAACTACATCATAACACGTCAAAAGTATCATAAAATTATATTGATAATAGACCAAACAACCGTCAAATTAAAGATTAACAATTAGATGATCTTGTGAATTGAAGAAAAAAGTTATTTATACTTCATATTAAAAATTTGATTAGGATTCTTTTTTCTTTTCTAGAGTAAAGAAATTAAATTTATTAATACTTTTACTACATACGTTATATTAGAAAGATAAAATAATGTAGTCCATAAATGTGGTTACTAATTATAATATAATAAAATTAATAACCAAAAAAGATAATAATTAAAATACAAGAACAATTTGTTAAGAGAAGGGTAAAATGGTCAAATAGCATAATATCAAATGACTTTATTCATTTGCATCCAAACACAAGGTGGAATAAACAGTTTTCATCATTTTAGAATATTAATTTAACATCCAAACAAAATAAAAAATATTACATAGAATATAATATTTTCAAGAATATATTATTCTTCAGCCAAACGTCACCTATGTGAATTATGATTTAGATTTTTCTCATTTCTTATGTTTTTTTGTGTGCGTAATCTCACTCTCGCTCTCGCTCCCTTTTCATAATAGAAAGTTTGACAAATAGATCGTAATTGAGTAATGTATAATATTTAGATATTAATGAATATGGGTTTTATTATAAATTTAGAAAAAAATAGTATATAATGACCAAAACAATTTATTACAGTAAAGTAACATAAATATACATGAATATAAAATATGCATTGATACTTATATTGGAAACTTTTTGTTACAACATAATAATGAACTTATGTTGTTTACAAATATTTATCATTTTTGTTTTGAAGAAGAAAAAATAGTAAGTAATTAAAAACAAAAAAATGGAAATATATATTCTTACATTTTATTTTGAAAAGTAAAATTAGAGGCGTCAAATATTAAAAAGAAGTATTTTCTTTTAGACCTCTTGAATTTTCATGAATTTTCGCATTTAACTGATGATTTTTAAAATTCTACTGTCCTTTAAACTTTAAATGTATTTTCACTTTATATTTTTCAAGACATGACATTTGCGTTCCTATTTATTTTTTAAAAGAAAATATGTTGTCAACTATTAAAATTATGATTTAATGGGATGCTCCCAACTTAAGTTGTGAGAACCAGCTGCCAAGTTTTTCATTGGTTGGATTGAGATGCAAAGGTGGGTGCGCACACGCGGTTCAACGAGGCTATTTTTTTATCATTTTTGTTCGCCAGTTCAACGCTCTCCATCGCCGGTTTGCGCTCTCTTCAGTCGACGGGTGCGTCTTTGCGAGAAGTCGACGTCACTTTTTCCAATTGATCTCGATGTCTTTGCATGCACCGACAACCACGAAAAGCTTGCGAGGCGATGACAAACAACTCGTGAGCACCAAGGATGAAGAACAGTTCACGAGCACCGATGACTACGAACATCTTGTGAGCATAATCGGCGACGAGAACAAATACTCATCTTCGTGAGCAGAAGTGGGGATGACAGCATCATAGCGAGCAACACCGACTTCTTCGCAAGTACGGCGACGACGATATTGAATCGACGTCTTCGTGAGCGATGGCTTTGCGAGCGACTTGCGAACAATAGCAGCGACAACGTCTTGCGAGCAAAACCAGAACCGATGATGACATCTTGTGACCACGAGATCTCGAGCAGATGACGGCGAGCACCGAGGTTGTTAGGGCGTTCAACGCGAGCAGAAAAAATGGTGAGTAGAACTTGTTAGGGGCATGAAGGGTTCGACTTGCGCTTGACCGACGAAAAGAGTTGAACCATCCCCCATTCAGTGCGAGAAAAAATTTGAATCGGACACATATCGTCGATTGTCGCATCTCAATCATGCGGTTGTAAGCATAGAGGGTGCTCTCGGTTATATCCTTAAAATTATGACACTTTATTTAGGAACACGAGGCACCACACCTCATAAAAAAATCAGAATAATAAAATCATTTAGGAATAAAACAGATTTAACAATAGTTCAAGGGCATGCAAAGATGTGAGAAATCACGAGTTCATTTGCGATATTTCAATGAATCTATAAAATAATAATTACAATAAAAATTAAATATGATACGCACTATTTAAAAATTTTAAAAAACTAATAGATATAAAGAGGACATGTAAAACAACATCTAATTTTTAGATTTTAAACTTTGTAAAAATTGGAAATACTCTTCAATGTTTTGTAGTTCATCGACGGCCTAATCCCTCGGTAATTACCGATGGATTTCGAGCTGTTGATAGTTTTGACGGTTCGAATCACTGGTAATTAAATTAATATTAAATTTATATATAATATAACACACATGTTTAATTTTTTATTATTAATATTTCATACGGCCCAGACCGTCGGAACTATCGAAGGATTTCGGGCCATCGGTAGTTTCGATGGTTCAGGCCATCAGTAATTAAGTTAATAAAAAAAATTATATATAACATAATATAACACCTATGTTTAGTTTAGGAGAGATTTATGAAAATAAACCTTAAATTAATAATAAATTCATATATAATATAATATAACGCCCATGTTTAGTTTTTTTATTATTAATATTTCTAAAGGTCGGGACTGTCAGAACTATCGACAAATTTTGAGTCCATCGATAGTTCCGATCGTTTGGACCGTCGATAATTAAATTAATAATAAAATTGTATATAATATAATTTAATGCCTATGTATAGTTTTTATTAGGCTCCGACAGTCGGAACTACCGACAGAGTTCGAGCCATTGGTGGTTCTGATGGTTTGGACCATCGATAATTAAATAATAATAAATTTATTTATAATATAACTTTTATGTTCAATGGTTTGGACGATTCGGACCGTCGGTTATTCTAATTTCATTCACGCGTGTCCTCCCCGCCACTTTTTCCCTCACATCACCATATATCTTTCTCCCCTCTCTCCATCTCTTCCCCCTCTCTCACTCCCACCGAACGAAGTCCCTCTTCCTCCCACGCTCTCTCCCTCAGACAGCGCTCTCTCCCTCCAATGGCGCTCTATCTGGCAACGCTCTTTCCCTCCGAAGGCGCTCTCTCCCTCAGTCGGTTCCCTTTCCCACTCCCTCACTCGCGATTTGACCACGATCTAGCAGCTCCTCTTCCTCTCCCGCTCCCGCGATGTGGTCGGTTGCGGCCTCATCTGTCACCGCCCTCAAGCGGCCATTTCAGGCCTTGGGAGACCATCCACGACCGCTAGGGGAACAAATCTCTGAAACTGGAACCGGGACACGGCCTCCATGCTTTCGTTGTGGCGAGGGGATGTGCCGTGCGTACAAGCTAATCGTCAGCTGCATCCGTCAGGAGAACCCGAGACCGGCAGAGAGGGCAGACGGGATTCCGCTCCAACCATCTGCCGAGGCAGTGAGGGTGAAAGGGATGGCCACACATCGTCTTCCCCAGTTCTTCGCCGGTTTGAAAGTCCTGCAGGCATATCGGGCACGCCGTCTCACTCAACTCCGTCGACTCTCCTCCCTCGTCGTAGATTATCTTCTCGAGTTGCGGTCTCGCCGCAGGTAGCGGAGGAGGAGCCGTCTCCGCCTCCGTCTCGACGACGACGACGTCGATGCTGAGCTGCATCCAGAGCGTGCGGGGAGTCCCAATGTACGAGAACTGGTGAATGAGCGCGAAGAAGCTGACGATTTCGACCAAGAAGTCGGCGTAGCTGTCGTCCAGGTCAGGACGATTGAGGAGGGAATCGGGGAGCAACTCCCGGAAGCCGAGCGGCTGAGACAGAGGGAAGTTGGCATAGGTGACTTGACTGTCCTGCCTGCGGATCGAAGACGGCGGCGGCGTCAGGGTGAGCGTAACCACGTTGACTGCCACCTGCAGTTGGACCTCCTGTTCGCCGGCGTGGGAGACGTCGTCCTCCGAGACGAAGACGACGCCGCCACGGATGGATACGGCCGCGTTGCGGTACCGCATATTTCTCCAATGCGACGGCCGGGGTGTTGGCAGCAGTGGAGAGGAGTCCATGCGTGAAGCCGTCGACGTCGCCATGATCAATTGCTAAACGCGGAGAGCGGAGAGCGGAGAGGATTAGTTTAGGCGAGACTTAATATAAAGATATACGAACTAATAAGAAAAATCAAATCCTAATCGAATTACGAATCATAATTAGATTAATATTACATAAATATGTTATGATTAAATTTATTATGTCCCCGAATATGCTACTCTAAATATGTTGAATCTAATTTTATAATAATTCTCTTAATTAGAAGTTCACTAATATCAAATATTAGATATCAAATATATCTGAAAAATAAAAGAATACGAACTAAGGAATGTAAATTCCATTTCGCTATTAATAAAAATAAGAATTTTGCTTAGATTAAATAAGTAAATTATTTTCTTGGAGAAAATAAAAAAAATTGACCAAAACAAGAGCTTGACTTAGACTAAATAAATAAAATAAAAGTATTAATATCAAAATTTGGGGAACCACATGACAAAAATAACTATAATATTATATTGCAGTGAAATATAGTATATTGTTAATTATCGAGTATATCTGTATTTAAGTTATTTGTTAAAAAATACTTAAATAATAATGTAGACTATAGAGTATGTCTTTCTTTTTTTTCTTAAAGGCACCGCATTTTGCACCCACAAGGATTACATCAGACGTCCAGAAAAATATAAAGAAATAACCAGAAATGGTTATTATTAATTAAAATAAAAAAAGCTAATCCTAAACTGTAAACCATAAATCCTAAATCAATCAAAATTTTTACTGTAAATATATTAACTACAGTTTTCTATAAAAGTGACCTGTATCCATAAAAATAAAAAGTTATCTTTTCTATAACTATAATTGTAGTTAGTATTGGCCAAGCAACGTTACAATTTTTATGTTATTTTCTGTTTATATCTAAAATATGTTCTTTATTTTGTTTATATCCATGATTAAAATGTAATTCCTTAGTAAGGGGTTATGTCATATATATATATATATATATACTCTTTTTTTTTTGTCCTTGCACACGACAATTCAATTAAGAGATTATTATAGGCTCATTTGGCTTATAAGTTAAAATGTTGATAAATAATTTAATGGTTAAGTTAATTCTAAAAATAAGTAATTATAGTGTTTGATAATAATAAAATTTTAAATTATTATTTTAATCAAATGATCAAAATGTCATTAATATTATAATATAAAAAATGTAAAAAAGTTATATATATTCTAAAAATAAAATAGTACATTTATTGATCAAACTGATCTATTTTTTTACAAAAAATAAGTTGAGATTTTTGTCTTATTTTTTTCTGATTTATAAATAAGTAAAATAAGTTTTTACTTTCTTTATCCAATTAGAGGAAGAAAAAAACAATTACATATTTCTATTTCTAATGGAAGACGCATTGGAACACTTCAATCGATAGCGTTGTTTACTAGCCGAATAAAAGGATATTACCCATGAAAGTAAGAGTAAAGTCTCACATCATCATGCACATCAATTAATGGATGTTTAAACTCATCGTATCATATTCGAGTGGAATATATATATTTTGATCATTTTCATGAGGGCTGCAAGGTCCTTCACGTTTTGAGACATTTGGCCTTCTTCATGGTTTGATTATGGTCAACTACATCATAACACGTCAAAAGTAACATAAAATTATATTGATAATAGACCAAATGACCATCAAATTAAAGATTGACAATTAGATGATCTTGTGAATTCAAGAAAAAGTTATTTATTCTTCATATTAAAAATTTCATTAGGATTTTTTTCTTTTGTAGAGTAAAGAAATTAAATTTATTAGAATTATTTCCTCTAACCACTCCTAAACTATCACGATTTTCCACATCTAACCTTAAACTACGAACTTCATTTTTTGAATCCCTAAACTAACATGATTTTTTTAATTTGATCCTTCCGTCTAATTTCGTCAACTTTTTCGTTAACTTTATTTTTTCGAATTTGTAAAAAGTCAAAAATGCGCCATGCGAAAAAATCTCTCCCTGCACACGCCCCCCTCTCCTCTCTTTCTCTCTCTAAGAGAGATTTCTTTCGCATATGGGCATTTTTTATTTTTCACAAATCTAAAAAATCAAAGTTAATCGAAAAGTTGACGGGCTTGGACGAAAGGACAAAATTGAAAAAATTGCGATAGTTTAGGTATCCAAAAAATGAAGTTCATAATTTAGGGTTAAATGTGAAAATTCGTGATAATTTAGGGGTGGTTAGAGGAAATAATCCAATTTATTAATACTTTTAATACATACTTTATATTAGAAAGATAAGATAATGCAGTCCATAAATATGGTTACTAATTATAATATAATAAAATTAATAACAAAAAAAGATAATAATTAGTAGTAATTAAAATATAAGAACAATTTGTTAAGAGAAGGGTAAAATGGTCAAATAGCATAATATCAAATGACTTTATTCATTTGCATCCAAACACAAGCTGGAATCACTACAAGTAAAACGCTGATCACTACAAAAAAAACGTTGATTATAGACGGTCGTAATCAACCCAAAACTCATCGGTAATACATTTTTCGACAGTTTTTCGGACGGAATTGATCCGTTGGAAAACGATCGTCACAAATCGATTTCCGACGATTGGAAAAAATTCGTCGGAAATATCGACAGTTCTAACGGTCCGAAAAGTCCCAACGGTTCCAACCGTCGAAAACTTTCGACGGTTGTAACCGTCCGAAAAGTCCGGCGGTTCCAACCATCGAAAGTTTTCGACGACCGCAACTGTCAAAACTTTCGACGGTCGTCGCAATTCGTCGAAATTTTCGGCGGTCACAAACCGTCGAAACTTTCGACAGTTGTGGTCGCAACCGTCGTAAAGAATTTTTTAAAAATAAAAAAATTGGCAGCCGGTCGGCCAGATCTGGGCCGCAGGGGGCCGATCCGGACCGCAGGAGACCGATCCGGGCCGCAGGTAGCCAATCTGGTCACGACCGATCTTGCCCCCGCGGCCAGATCCGATCGCGGGCAGCCGGATCGGCCAGATCCAGCCATGGGCGGCTGGATCGGCCGATCTGGCTGGAGAGAGATGGAGAGAGAGAGAGATCGCCGGCGGGTCGTCTCCAATGAGGAGAGGGTCGCCGGTCCGGAGAAGTCGCCGACGGGTCGGGCCGACAAAATAGGAGATGGAGAAAGAGAGAGGAATGGGTGAAATAAGTGGAGAATGGAGAGTGAGAAAGTAAAAATGCATATATATATATATATATATAGGGTAGAAAGTTGGGAAGCGGAAAAACGAAAAAAGATCAGAGGAGAGTATTTTTAATTACCGTCGCTATGACCGTCGAAAAATTAGTAAAGATATATATTAATGTAATATTTAATTATTTTTAAAGTTACCGACGGTCCAAACCGTCGGAATGTATTTAATTATAACAATAAAATATTACTTACATATATATAATGTTTATTTTTTAGTTTATCGACGGTCCGAACCGTCGGTAATATGTTATATTATTATTTTTTAGTTACTGACGGACGAAACCATCGAAAATTATTTAATTATAAAAATAAAATACTTATACAATATTTATTTATTTATTTTACTAACGGTTTGAACTGTCGCTAATTATTACCGACGATCGAAACCGTTGGTTTGCGACGGTTTGGACTGTTGCTAATTATATTAATAAAATACTCCTCATATTATATTATTATACATTTACCGACGGTTACAATGTCGGAAATATCGGCGTTCCTAATCGTCAAAAAATAAAATAATAATATAAATAATTACATAATTTATTATTTTTATTTTTGACAGTTGTAATCGTTGGAAATTCCGTCAAAATTTGTGATGGATAGATATCCGTCAAATTTTGACGTTCCTAATCGTCGAAAAATAAATTATTATTTTCATTTTCGACAGTCGTAACCGTCGAAAAATCCATCGGAAATTGCGACGGATGAATATCCGTCAGAAATATCGACATTCCTAATCGTCGAAAAATAAAATAACAATATAATAAATTACATAATTTATTATTTTCATTTTTACGATCGTAACCGTCAAAAAATTCGTCTAATCGTCGAAAAGTAAAATAATGATATAACAAATTACATAATTTATTATTTTCATTTCTGACGGTCATAACCGTCGAAAAATCTAACGAAAATTGTGACGGATGGATATTCGTCGGAAATATCGACGTTCCTAATCGTCAAAAAATAAAATAATAATATAATAAATTACATAATTTATTATTTTCATTTCCGACAGTTGTAAACGTTGGAAAATCCGTCACAAATTGTGACAGATTTCTATCCGTCGGAAATTGTCCGTCGAAAAATGGTAATTTTCTTTTAGTGAATAAAGAATTTTCATCATTTTAGAATATTAATTTAACATCCAAAGAAAAAAATATTACATGGAATATAATATTTTCAAGAATATATTATTCTTCAGCCAAACGTCACCTATGTGAATCATGATTTAGATTTTTCACATTTCTTATGTTTTTTTTTGTGTGCGTGATCTAGGTTCATATATAATATAATATAACGCCCATATCTAGTTTTTTATTATTAATATTTTTGAAGGTCGGGACTGTCGGAACTATCGATAGATTTTGAGTCCATCGTAGTTCCGACCGTCCGGACCGTCGATAATTAAATTACTAATAAATTTATATATAATATAATTTAATGCCTATGTATAGTTTTTATTAGGCTCGGACAGTCGGAACTACCGACAGAGTTAGAGCCATTGGTGATTCCGATGGTTTGGACCGTCGATAATAAAATAATAATAAATTTATTTATAATATAATGCTTATGTTCAGTGGTTCCAACGATTCGGACCATCGGTTATTCTAATTTTTATTAATGCGTCACTTTTTCCCTCACAACCCCATATATCTTTCTCCCCTCTCTCCGTCTCTTCCCCCTCTCTCACTCCCACCGAACGAAGTCCCTCTTCCTCTCGCGCTCTCTCCCTCTGACGGCGCCCTCTCCCTCCAATGGCGCTCTATCTAGTAGCGCTCTCTCCCTCCGAAGGTGCTCTCTCCTTCAGTCGGCTCCCTCTCCCACTCCGTCACTCGCGATTTGGCCACGATCTGGCAGCCCTTCTTCCCCTCCCGCCCGCGATGCCGGCCTAATCTGTCACCAGCCTCAGGCGGTCAGATCAGGCCATGGAAGACCATCCATGGCCACTAGGTGGCGGATCAGGCCGTGGGCGGCGGCAGCAGAATCCGTCGCGAGGCGGGCTTCTCCGTCCACCAGGTGACGAATCAGGACGTGGGCGGTTGGATCCGTCGCGAGGAGGTCTATTTTTTTTACATTTTAAATATCCTTTCCGATGGACGGGCCATCGAAAAAGAAGATAACCATCGATGGTTATAACCGTCGAAAGTTCCAATGATTATTGCCGTCGGAACTTCCAACGGTTAGGACCGTGAAAAGTTCTGACGATCGTAGCCGTAGGAACTTCTCACGACCTTAACCGTCGTAACTTCCGATGGTTTACAAACCATCGGAAGTTTCGACGGTATTTTTGCGCCCATCGTAAATCATTTGCAATGCCAACTTTTCCAACGGATTGGTTCCGTCGCAAAACTCATCAGGAAATTTGATTTCCGATAGATTTTTTTAATTTTCCTTTCTTGTAGTGAGTGCGCCTTACTCCCATTAGAAATGGAAGCATGTAATTGGTTTTTTTTTTGCTCGATAGCGGAAGTATGAAAATTATACATGGTAATTTTTTCCTTGTTCTTTTCTGTTTATATCTATATATGTATATACACGTTTTCAATCTCAAATTTGTGTATTCGAAATGAATATATAAATAAATGAAGACTTTATACGACGTAAATATGGTATAAATTAATTAGACACAAGTTAATTTTTTCAATAAAAATGCATAATTTTTATTATGAATAATTTTTTCACGCATGCAAATTAATGTTTTTTTTTAAATCGTGATATATAATCGCACCTATAACATACCCATAGTATATATTTACTAAATAACGTGTTGATCGATATAATTTGCATGTTTACATAAATTTTAATATGTCCATAGATCCTGCACGTTCACAATAATTAATGTCGATATAATTTACGTGTTTACATGCACTTATCGTAAATCTTAAAAGAGGCTTATTACAAAAACTTAACTTTTTGTAGGCGCACAATGTAATAGGTGATGATCTTTATAACTGTGTTGTGTTGACAAATTCATAAATGGGACACCTAATCGTGGAGACAAGTTTCTTGTTGATATTTGAGGGCAATACTTAAAGCTTCTATTGAGTTCGTCTATTTAAAGAATTTGAATTACGATAATCGATACATTAAAATTTAAACTACGAGAGAAGACGAAATAATATGCATCGAGTACATATTCGAAATAAAATATATGTATTATAGAACGGTAGAAACACACTTAATTAACTAAACACGTGCACAAAGATCTCATAACATATAAACTGTGTATATAATCATCTCTTAATTGAATGGCCGTGTGCAAGGACGAAAAAAATGTGTATTATACATGACATAACCCCTTACGAGATAATTACATTTTAATCATGGCGTTATCAGATGACTCTTTGGCCAGCAAATTAAAAACAAAACAATGTCCTGCTTCTTAAAAGAACAAAAGCAAAATACAAATTCTCGGCAAGACATGCAGTCGACGAGGGAATTTAATTGAGGTGTAAACAGATCTCTGAAACTGGAACCGGGACACGGCCTCCATGCTTTCGTTGTGGCGAGGGGATGTGCCGTGCGTACAAGCTAATCGTCAGCTGCATCCGTCAGGAGAACCCGAGACCGGCAGAGAGGGCAGACGGGATTCCGCTCCAACCATCTGCCGAGGCAGTGAGGGTGAAAGGGATGGCCACACATCGTCTTCCCCAGTTCTTCGCCGGTTTGAAAGTCCTGCAGGCATATCGGGCACGCCGTCTCACTCAACTCCGTCGACTCTCCTCCCTCGTCGTAGATTATCTTCTCGAGTTGCGGTCTCGCCGCAGGTAGCGGAGGAGGAGCCGTCTCCGCCTCCGTCTCGACGACGACGACGTCGATGCTGAGCTGCATCCAGAGCGTGCGGGGAGTCCCAATGTACGAGAACTGGTGAATGAGCGCGAAGAAGCTGACGATTTCGACCAAGAAGTCGGCGTAGCTGTCGTCCAGGTCAGGACGATTGAGGAGGGAATCGGGGAGCAACTCCCGGAAGCCGAGTGGTTGAGACAGAGGGAAGTTGGCATAGGTGACTTGACTGTCCTGCCTGCGGATCGAAGACGGCGGCGGCGTCAGGGTGAGCGTAACCACGTTGACTGCCACCTGCAGTTGGACCTCCTGTTCGCCGGCGTGGGAGACGTCGTCCTCCGACACGGAGACGACGCCGCCACGGATGGATACGGCCGCGTTGCGGTACCGCATATTTCTCCAATGCGACGGCCGGGGTGTTGGCAGCAGTGGAGAGGAGTCCATGCGTGAAGCCGTCGACGTCGCCATGATCAATTGCTAAACGCGGAGAGCGGAGAGCGGAGAGGATTAGTTTAGGCGAGACTTAATATAAAGATATACGAACTAATAAGAAAAATAAAATCCTAATCGAATTAGGAATCATAATTAGATTAATATTACATAAATATGTTATGATTAGATTTATTATGTCCCCGAATATTATACTCTAAATATGTTCAATCTAATTTTATAATAAATCTCTTATTATGTCCCCGAATATTATACTCTAAATATGTTCATTGATAACAAGTTACTTCTTTTACCTACTAATTATATTTAATAATGTATTATATGTTTTATATTATATAGATATAGTATATATAATTAGTATCTTAGTATAGTAAAATATTATTAGTTAATATTTACCATTATAGTTCATATATATAGTTATTTATTTATTAATATATTATTATAAAACTTATAAAATAAATTGATCAGATGTAATAAACAAGTGTTTTTTAATTCACATATACATAATTTACTTAATGACGTTTGGAAACGAAATCGTAATTTCTCCCAAGTTTTCGATAAATAGTTGAAATGACATATTACTTGGAGTGGAAGATGATGAATTAGGGTGTTGATGTGAAAGGAAAATTTTATGTGATGGATTAATTTTTTGTGAGTTTTGAAAAAATATAATTTTATTATTAATAAAAATAAAAATTGAAATTTTTCAAGAAAAAAATTATACAAAAATATATTATTTAAATATGAAAAATTTTATACATAATGAAAATTAATTTTTTTAATGAAATAATAAGTATTCAATAATATTATATTAATCCATTATTATGAATATTTTATATTTATTAAATTATTTATTTTTTAAAGGATGTGGTGCGAGAGAAAAGGAAAAGAAAAAATGAATTAAAAATGAAGAAAAATGTTGTGTTACAGTGCCCCGGTTACATGAAATCAGGTCACATGATGACCTCGTTCCAGTTATTAGTTTTCGTCGGGGAACTTGATTCCAGATTAGCGTTTGATGAAATCGGATGGATAAAAGACCGGATTCTCGCCCTGTCCGCAACCAAACACATCCTTAGTATTATAGCACAATAAAATAAATAAATTCTATGATAAAAATAATTTAAATGTTATTGTATTCAAATAAAAATTACTGATTAAAAATTTCAATTATTTTTAGGAAAACAATATACAATATTTATATATGTTAAATAATAAAGTGATAATATCATTATTTACTTACAATTTTATAACTCATAAAATAATAAATTATATTTTTTACATAAATTATAATATTAATAACATGTAAAAAATTAATCTAAATTAATATTAATATAGTACGATATAACTTATTATTCAATCATTTTCAAATTAATAATTACGTATAATATTTCTATATTATAGTAATTATTGTTTTAAATAAATAGATACATAATATTTTATATATTATAATTTTATACCTCATCAAACAAAAAATTATATTCTTATTTTTAACTTTTTATTTGAACATCCACTAAAACTTATCTATCAAATCAAATTTTTAAATCTTTATCATTGCATTTTTTCATCCAAATATGAACTTTAAAATCTAATCCATTAGTTCTTAACTAATGAGAACATAAGCTCTCACATAAAAAAACAATACCTTTGTGTTGTGTTTGGATGTAAGAATTAAAATTAATCGATTAGACAAAAATATTTTGATTTGATTTTGGATAAAAATTGTAAAGATGAGGAATTAAAAATTTATTTAGATGAATAAGTTCGAGTGACTATTTTTATAACTTCTACCTATTTTTCAAGAATTAAATAACGCGACATAAAAATTTTGACTTAATGTTGGGATGTAAGTTAAGCATATAAAGAGTTCCAAAGTAAATTATGTGTTTAATTTTTTTTTGTCAAAGAGAAAAAAGTCGAACACACTATAAATTAGATTCAATTTTTGCCTCCCTTGAAAACTCAAATTCTCGTATTTTAAGGAAATGTGAGTATTAATCATAATTTAAATTTTGATAGTGCTCATTCAAAGTGTGCTTTTATTAGCCAAAATTATTAAAAATAGGGGTCTAGTTTTAACTTTTAACCTGACATCGAAACACAATTTGTATAACTATATATCCAAGAATACTAATGCAATCTATATAAGTAAAATGAGTGTGTAAAGCACGAGTCACGGGGCATTTTTCCGTGATACAATGCGCGAAGTCTTGCAGCACCAGTGTCGTTCAACTTAAATTTCTTGGCCACTCAGCGTCGAATCATGAAATACATGTAGTCGCTCCGCACTGTGTAATATTGTGGAGTACCGTGTTATCCATCCTTATAGCATTTATATTGTAAGGTCATCCTTACGAATGGTCAAGTTATGTGTCCAAGTTATGAACCAGTACGATAACGTTTTTTACATTTTCCATTTTGTAATAAGACTTCCTTATCTATGGTACATTAGGAAAAATTCACTAGTGTCTTCGATGTTCATATGTATATTATATTTCATCATATTTAATATAATTAAATTTTCTTTAATTCTAGTGTATGTCCCTGAGCATGAGGTGGCAACCCACATCGGAGACCCTTCTCGATGTCCTGTGGTATATCAGTTGCCCACAATTTGAACTGTCGGAGCTGTGAGAAATTTTTCCCATTGTTAGATTCGTGGGAACTTTCCATTGCTTAAGTCATGGAAAACATTTTTCACGATTTAAGTCGTAGAAAATATTTCCTACAATTTGAACCATATGAAATATCGGCGGAAGGTAATCCGTCGCAAATTACGAAGGATTTTCTGCCGTCGAAAATTATCCATCGAAAATACGTCATTTTCTTGTAATGTTTTCGGTTGATATCTAATATATGTATATAGACGTGTCCAATCTTGAATTTGTGTATTCCAGATGAATATGTAAATAAATGAAGACTTTAATTATACGATGCAAATATGGTGTAAATTAATTAGACACAAGCCGATTTTTTTCAATAAAAATGCATAAATTTTATTATGAATCCTTTTTTCGCTCATGAAATGCAAATTAATAATTTTTTAAGATCATGATTTATAATCGTACCTATTATAAGATACATAATATTTTATTCATTATAATTTTATACCTCATAAAATAAAAAAAATTATATTCTTATTTCTTTATTATTGCATTTTTCATCCAAATATGAACTTTAAGATCTAATCCATTGTTCTTAACTAATTAGAACATAAGCTCTCACATAAAAAAAACAATACATTTGTGTTGTGTTTGGATGCAAGAACTTAAGTTCTTGAAAACTAATCGATTAGACAAAAATATTTTGATTTAATTTTGGATGAAAATTGTAATGATGATGAATTAAAAAATTAATTAGACGAATAAATTATAGTGACTATTTTTATAACTTCTACCTATTTTTCAAGAATTAAATAACGCAACATAAAAATTTTGACTTAATGTTGGGATGTAAGTTAAGCATATAAAGAGTTCCGATGTAAATGATGTGTTTAATTTTTTTTGTCTAAGAGAAAAAAGTTGAACACACAATAAATTAGATTCAATTTTTGCCTCCCATGAAAACTCAAATTCTCGTATTTTAAGGAAATGTGAGTATTTATCATAATTTAAATTTTGGTAGGGCTCATTCAAAGAGTGATTTCATTAGCCAAAATTTATTTAAAATAGGGGTCTAATTTTAACTAGCTCTGACATCGAAACACAATTTGTATAAGAATAAATCCAAGAATACTAATGCAATATATATAGGTAAAATGAGTGTGTGAAGCACGTGTCACGTGGTGTTTTCTCGTGTTACAACGCACGAAGTCTCATGACACCAGTGCCGTTCAACTTAAAGCTTTTGGCCGCTCAGCGCCGAATCATGAAATACATGTAGCCGCCCCGCACTGTGTAATATTGCGGAGTACCATATTTTTCATCCTTCAGGCATTTATCTGGTAAGGTCATCCTTATGAGTGGCCAAGTTATGTGGGTAACGTCTTTTACATTTTCCATTTTATAATAAGACTTCCTTACCTACAATACATTGGGAGAAATTCACTAGTGTCTTTCGAGGCTCAAATGTATGTTATGTTTCACCATATTTAAAATAAATAAGCTTTCTTTAATTCTAGTGTTTGTCCTTAAGCGTGAGGTGGCAATCCACATTGGAGACCCTTCTTGGTGTCCAGTCGTACATTAGTTGCCCCTTCGAACATTAAGCGTTCAAGCGTCTGAATTAGTCCTCAATGCGCTAATGTCACGGACCTCTCACGAGTAGTCGAACACTCTAGTTATGTCCATAATCGAATGCCTATAAGAGCAACTTTCGGCATAGTCGTTTCGACCATAAAACTTTCGCTGTTACTCAAAATAGACTTGGTTAAGTGCCTATCAATCTAGTCGCCGCATGAGGTCTCAGCTCGGATCACCACGCGATGATTACTCGCTTGTGTCGTCGCAAAGTGCGATGGCGTAGAAAAGTGCTTCCGCTCAAAAACTCTACTACGCTCAGGTGCACTGGTACCATGGACCCTGATCATGAACGCCAATGAGAAATACCTGGCAAGCTTCATCGCCGCACGCCTAGTTGTGACCCGCAGCAAGTTCATCGTACACTCGTGTCGTGTCAAGAAACGTTCGTCATGCACTATGATGACGAATTGATCACCCGCCTAATCGGGATAGTCACGCGTCGCTCACTCGAGCAGATCACCACCCCAGGTATATAGTCGGGAATCTTGAAGTGTCGTGCTGCGTTAAAAGTGTCAACATGCTTCGCATGATGGTCTTGCGCTACCCATACCAAGAAGTCACACTACACAACTGTTGTGTAACTTAGAGTACTCGTGTCACATTCAGGACTGTAGTCATGCACTATCATGATAATCTGGAACTTATCAGTATTTGTGACGTCGCATCGCATGTTCAGTCATGCAACGTGAAGCGCACAACCACTCCATGGGAGAAGTTGGCTCAATGTTAAGCATCAGGGTTCATGGTCCATTTCGGCTACGGAATATCATTCCTTCAGCTACGGAATATCATTCCTTCGTCTACGGAGCATCATTCACAAGCATCTTATCGTTCGCAAGCCTCACCTGTCACGTCATGATGACTCTCACAAATGGGGCAAAGAGTTGATTACTTGCAAACACTTAGGGACGAGCTGTTTGCCTTGTTTGCCTCGTCAAGTGTCGTCCTGCGAGCGGCATAATGTCACCCATCCAAAGTTGGGATGAACCTGCTACGTGCCAACATAAATCGATGTTTGAACTCGAATGATTAATTTGGCAAATGGTCTAAGCATCGAGCATTTGATGCACCTTGGCATGCTGCTGTCAAGCGTCCCGCTGCCAACCGAAGGAGATGATCTTTGTCAAAGCATTCCGATGACAAGTATGTCAAAGGTGTATGATCTTTGTCGACCAGCACAAAGACATTACTTCATCCAGATTGTGGAGGGACGAGTATTAAATGTGCATCATCTTCATGAACGGGCACAATGATATCGCCTCATCCATACCCAAAGGTGTTGCCGAAGCTTTAAAGGAGGTTACAAGATCGAAAGAAGACATATTCAAGAACCCTGCAAGATGTGGCGAACTGATGATGGCGATACCATCGCGACAATGTGGAATGTGACAAACATAGATCCCATGAAGGCATGGGACGGAGGCAGACATTAGTTCATCAATTATACAAACCCTGACAAGTCGAGACTTGAGGTCAATGTCACATTTTTCAGCATTAGCCAAAATGGCATGTTAAAGGAGGACGTGAAAGATATCACCGAACTCCGCCTACAGTGTTCCTAGATGGATGAAGATCAAACTTGGTGCTCTTCAAGCAGAGGGATTGAAGCTTTGGATTAGGACGAAGTTGAAACGACGGAATCACCCAACTTTCGCTCACTAGTCATTGAAGCCAAATCAATCGTGCCAAGACAAGTACCAAAGCCCTTGGGCAAAAGCAATGGTGGGGGAGAGAAGTTCAAGTCGCAAGGAGGAAGCTATTTTGTCAAAACAAAGAGAAACTCCATCGAAGCAAGAGAATTGAGTTGTACCACAAGCAAACGCGAGGAGACTCTCGTCGTTCACTATAGCGACTCGGTGCCGACAAGGTATGAAGTTCTATATCAAGGAACCTTGTTCCGTCTTGGGGTGAGCATCAGTCGATTCAGATAATTAACAGGGGTATCAAACCCGGCCCAACCGGTCGGACCGGTGTCTGGCCAATAAAATGGGTCATGGGTCAGTACAAACCTGGACTGTGCATTGACCTGTGTTGGACTGATCAAACCCAGTCAAAACCCGGGTTTGGCCACTTGACCCGCCGAGTTCTTGTGACCCGGCAGGTTTTTTTTTTAAGATTATATGCTGGCCAGTTCTTGCTTCATTCCTGACTCCAGCACGGTGCGGCCACTCCACTCCCGATTCTCGACTACATCATGGCGACACCATCGAGATCCGGCGAGATCCACCAAAGATAGCCGAGATCCACCGAAGAACGCCGAGATCCGACGAGATCCATCGAGGACCGCCGAGATCCGCCGAAGGCCGCCGAGATCTATCGAGATTCGTCGAGATCCGCCGAGATCCATCGAGATCCGTCGAGATTCGTAGAGATCCGTCGAAGACCGCCAAGATCGGATGAGATCCCGACGAGATCGGACAAAGACCGCCGAGATCCGCCGAAGACCACCAAGATCCGACGACCATGAAGTCACGGATCTAGAAGCAGATCCGACGACTGCAGATTCGACGACCGCAGATTCTCCGGCGAATGCTGCCTTCAATCTGATGACCTGGCCGGCAAAGCGCGGCCATGCCCGGCCAAGGCACGCCCAGCAAGCTAAGTCGCCCTTATGGGCTTTGGCGACTGACGATATCTGACGAATGCTACCTTCAATCCGATGAACGCTGCTTGCGATCCGATGACCTAACCGGCAAGGCGCGGCCATGCCTGGCCAAGGCACGCCCCAGCAAGCTAAGTCGCCCTTTGGCCGGCAAGGCCACGCTCAGGCGAGCCGAGCACGGCCATGGCACCCCCATGACCGCCCAAGGGGTGCCCAGGCCAGCCAGACACAATCATGATCGGCTATTATTAATTGTGTTAGATTTAAATTATTAATTGTGTTGCGTTGTGATTATAAAAAAAAATATTATTAGTGAATAATAATAATATACATGTTGATTATATATAATTATTATTTATATTGATTTATTATAATCCGGTCCGACCATTCGGTCCGATCCGGTCCGACCGGACCCGTTGATCTATCCAGGTCGAAGGCCGGGTCGAATCTTACAACATTGATAATTAACCGTCTAATTGGATCGATTAATTATCCGAATTGAACTAAAAATTTTTATCCGTTATTCGGTCCAAAATTTCTGGTTTGGTTCAGTTAATTCACCAAATTTTTTTGTTTTGGTTCGATTAATTCATCGAATTATCCAAAGAAAAAATAATATTTTATGAAATAAATAATTTTATTATTTTTAGGTTTAAAATATTAAAATAAAATATAGTATGGGTCCAATTAAAAGTTTGATATCAAATTTGAATATAAATCAATTATAACATTTAACAAATGAATGGATATAAAATTATTTTTAAACATAGACCATGTAACAAACATTAAAAAGAGAAGAATATAATGTATCAAGGAATATATAGATGTGTTGATGAAAGAGTGCAAAAATGTTTGAAAAAATATGTATAATATATGAATTTTATTTTAAAATATATAATAAGAAATATTATTTTATTTTTCGGTTAATTTTGATTTTTATTTAAAATTTTGATTAATTCACCAAACCGAACTAGTAGAGAAGACATAGAAATATGCATCGAGTACATGTTCGAAATTATATATATATATATATATACATATATATTATTATTATGGAAGGATAGAAACACACTTAATTAACTAAACACATGCACACAGATCATATAACATCAACTGTGTATATATAATCATCTCTTAATTGAATGGCCGTGTGCAAGGACGGAAAAAATTGTGTATTATACATGACATATCCCCTTACGAGATAATTACATTGTAATCATGGAGTTATCGGATGACTCTTTGGCCAGCAAATTAAAAACAAAACAATGCCCTGGTTCTTAAAAGAACAAAAGCAAAATACAAAACTCTCAGCAAGACATCAATGAAACTGGAACTGGGACACGGCCTCCATATGGACACGGCCTCCATATGCTTTCGTTGTGGCGAGGGGCTGTGCCGTGCGTAAAAGCTAATGGTCAGCTGCATCCGTCTGGAGAACCCGAGACCGGCAAAGAGGGCAGACAGGATTCCGCTCCAACCATCTGCCGAGGCAGTGAGGGTGAAAGGGATGCCCGCACATCGTCTTCCCCAGTTCTTCGCCGGTTTGAAAGTCCTGCAGGCATATCGGGCACGCCGTCTCGCTCAACTCCCCCGACTCTCCTCCCTCCTCGTAGATTATCTTCTCGAGTTGCGGTCTCGCCGCAGGTAGCGGAGGAGGAACCGTCCCCGTCTCCGTCTCCGTCTCGACTACGACGGCGTCGATGCTGAGCTGCATCCAGAGCGTGCGGGGAGTCCCACTGTACGAGAGCTGGTGAGTGCGCGCGAAGTGACCGACGATGTTGACCAAGAAGTCGGCGTAGCCGTCGTCCAGGACAGGATGATTGAGGAGGGAATCGGGGAGCGACTCCCGGAAACCGAGCAGCTGAGACAGAGGGAAGTCAGCATAGGTGACTTGTCTGTCCTGCCTGCGGATCGAAGACGGCGGCGGGGTCAGGCTGAGCGTAACCACGTTGATCGCCACCTGCAGTTGGACCTCCTGTTCGCCGGCGTCGGAGACGACGCCGCCACAGATGGATATGGCCGCGTTGCGGTACCGGATATTTCTCCAATGCGACGGCCGGGGTGTTGGCAGCAGTGGAGAGGAGTCCATGCGTGAAGCCGTCGACGTCGCCATGATCAATATGAAAATTTATTTTAAAATTAATTATACACAACTGTTGTATAACTCATAGCACTCGTGTCACATGCAGGACTGCCGTCATGTACTATCATGATAATTTGACGCTGCTCGATATTTTGTGACGTCGCATTGCATGTCCATTCATGCAACGTAAAGTGCACAATCGTTTCTTCAGCCACGGAATATCGTTCCTTCAGCTACGGAATATCATTCCTTCAGCCACGGAATATCGTTCCTAATGGGAGTAAGACGCATTGGAACACTACAATCAACAACGTTGTTTAGTAGCCGAATAAAAGGATACTACTAAAAAAAAAAGTATATTACTCATGAAAGTAAGAGTAAAGTCTCACATCATCATGCACATCAATTAATGAATGTTTAAACTCATCGTATCATATTCGAGTGAATATATATATTTTGATCATTTTCATGAGGGCTGCATGGTCCTTTACGTTTTGAGACATTTGGCCTTCTTCATGGTTTGATTATGGTCAACTACATCATAACACGTCAAAAGTATCATAAAATTATATTGATAATAGACCAAACAACCGTCAAATTAAAGATTAACAATTAGATGATCTTGTGAATTGAAGAAAAAAGTTATTTATACTTCATATTAAAAATTTGATTAGGATTCTTTTTTCTTTTCTAGAGTAAAGAAATTAAATTTATTAATACTTTTACTACATACGTTATATTAGAAAGATAAAATAATGTAGTCCATAAATGTGGTTACTAATTATAATATAATAAAATTAATAACCAAAAAAGATAATAATTAAAATACAAGAACAATTTGTTAAGAGAAGGGTAAAATGGTCAAATAGCATAATATCAAATGACTTTATTCATTTGCATCCAAACACAAGGTGGAATAAATAGTTTTCATCATTTTAGAATATTAATTTAACATCCAAACAAAATAAAAAATATTACATAGAATATAATATTTTCAAGAATATATTATTCTTCAGCCAAACGTCACCTATGTGAATTATGATTTAGATTTTTCACATTTCTTATGTTTTTTTGTGTGCGTAATCTCACTCTCGCTCTCGCTCCCTTTTCATAATAGAAAGTTTGACAAATAGATCGTAATTGAGTAATGTATAATATTTAGATATTAATGAATATGGGTTTTATTATAAATTTAGAAAAAAATAGTATATAATGACCAAAACAATTTATTACAGTAAAGTAACATAAATATACATGAATATAAAATATGCATTGATACTTATATTGGAAACTTTTTGTTACAACATAATAATGAACTTATGTTGTTTACAAATATTTATCATTTTTGTTTTGAAGAAGAAAAAATAGTAAGTAATTAAAAACAAAAAAATGGAAATATATATTCTTACATTTTATTTTGAAAAGTAAAATTAGAGGCGTCAAATATTAAAAAGAAGTATTTTCTTTTAGACCTCTTGAATTTTCATGAATTTTCGCATTTAACTGATGATTTTTAAAATTCTACTGTCCTTTAAACTTTAAATGTATTTTCACTTTATATTTTTCAAGACATGACATTTGCGTTCCTATTTATTTTTTAAAAGAAAATATGTTGTCAACTATTAAAATTATGATTTAATGGGATGCTCCCAACTTAAGTTGTGAGAACCAGCTGCCAAGTTTTTCATTGGTTGGATTGAGATGCAAAGGTGGGTGCGCACACGCGGTTCAACGAGGCTATTTTTTTATCATTTTTGTTCGCCAGTTCAACGCTCTCCATCGCCGGTTTGCGCTCTCTTCAGTCGACGGGTGCGTCTTTGCGAGAAGTCGACGTCACTTTTTCCAATTGATCTCGATGTCTTTGCATGCACCGACAACCACGAAAAGCTTGCGAGGCGATGACAAACAACTCGTGAGCACCAAGGATGAAGAACAGTTCACGAGCACCGATGACTACGAACATCTTGTGAGCATAATCGGCGACGAGAACAAATACTCATCTTCGTGAGCAGAAGTGGGGATGACAGCATCATAGCGAGCAACACCGACTTCTTCGCAAGTACGGCGACGACGATATTGAATCGACGTCTTCGTGAGCGATGGCTTTGCGAGCGACTTGCGAACAATAGCAGCGACAACGTCTTGCGAGCAAAACCAGAACCGATGATGACATCTTGTGACCACGAGATCTCGAGCAGATGACGGCGAGCACCGAGGTTGTTAGGGCGTTCAACGCGAGCAGAAAAAATGGTGAGTAGAACTTGTTAGGGGCATGAAGGGTTCGACTTGCGCTTGACCGACGAAAAGAGTTGAACCATCCCCCATTCAGTGCGAGAAAAAATTTGAATCGGACACATATCGTCGATTGTCGCATCTCAATCATGCGGTTGTAAGCATAGAGGGTGCTCTCGGTTATATCCTTAAAATTATGACACTTTATTTAGGAACACGAGGCACCACACCTCATAAAAAAATCAGAATAATAAAATCATTTAGGAATAAAACAGATTTAACAATAGTTCAAGGGCATGCAAAGATGTGAGAAATCACGAGTTCATTTGCGATATTTCAATGAATCTATAAAATAATAATTACAATAAAAATTAAATATGATACGCACTATTTAAAAATTTTAAAAAACTAATAGATATAAAGAGGACATGTAAAACAACATCTAATTTTTAGATTTTAAACTTTGTAAAAATTGGAAATACTCTTCAATGTTTTGTAGTTCATCGACGGCCTAATCCCTCGGTAATTACCGATGGATTTCGAGCTGTTGATAGTTTTGACGGTTCGAATCACTGGTAATTAAATTAATATTAAATTTATATATAATATAACACACATGTTTAATTTTTTATTATTAATATTTCATACGGCCCAGACCGTCGGAACTATCGAAGGATTTCGGGCCATCGCTAGTTTCGATGGTTCAGGCCATCAGTAATTAAGTTAATAAAAAAAATTATATATAACATAATATAACACCTATGTTTAGTTTAGGAGAGATTTATGAAAATAAACCTTAAATTAATAATAAATTCATATATAATATAATATAACGCCCATGTTTAGTTTTTTTATTATTAATATTTCTAAAGGTCGGGACTGTCAGAACTATCGACAAATTTTGAGTCCATCGATAGTTCCGATCGTTTGGACCGTCGATAATTAAATTAATAATAAAATTGTATATAATATAATTTAATGCCTATGTATAGTTTTTATTAGGCTCCGACAGTCGGAACTACCGACAGAGTTCAAGCCATTGGTGGTTCTGATGGTTTGGACCATCGATAATTAAATAATAATAAATTTATTTATAATATAACTTTTATGTTCAATGGTTTGGACGATTCGGACCGTCGGTTATTCTAATTTCATTCACGCGTGTCCTCCCCGCCACTTTTTCCCTCACATCACCATATATCTTTCTCCCCTCTCTCCATCTCTTCCCCCTCTCTCACTCCCACCGAACGAAGTCCCTCTTCCTCCCACGCTCTCTCCCTCAGACAGCGCTCTCTCCCTCCAATGGCGCTCTATCTGGCAACGCTCTTTCCCTCCGAAGGCGCTCTCTCCCTCAGTCGGTTCCCTTTCCCACTCCCTCACTCGCGATTTGACCACGATCTAGCAGCTCCTCTTCCTCTCCCGCTCCCGCGATGTGGTCGGTTGCGGCCTCATCTGTCACCGCCCTCAAGCGGCCATTTCAGGCCTTGGGAGACCATCCACGACCGCTAGGTGGCGGATCAGATCGTGGGCGGCGGCAGCCGAATCTGTTGCATGGCGGCCTTCTTCCGCTCACCGGGCGACGAATCAGGACGTGGGCAGTTGGATCCGCCGCGAGGAGGTCTAATTTTTTTTACATTTTAAAAATCATTTCCAACGGACGGGCCGTCGGAAAAGAAGATAACCATCGAAAGCTTAGATGGTTGTAACCGTCGAAAGTTCCAACGCTTATTGTCTCGGAACTTCCAACGATTATGACCTTGAAAAGTTCCGACAATCGTAGCCGTTGGAACTTCTCACGGCCTTAACCGTCGTAACTTCCGATGGTTTACAAACCATTGGAGACAGCCCTAATCATCGAAAGTTCTAACGGTTTTTTCGCGTCCATCGAAAATCATTTGCAATGCCGACTTTTTCGATGGATCGGTTCCGTCGCAAAACTCGTCGGGAAATTTGGTTTCTGATGGATTTTTTATTTTCCTTTCTCATAGTGAGTGCGCCTTACTCCCATTAGAAATGGAAGCATGTAATTGGTTTTTTTTTGCTCGATAGCGGAAGTATGAAAATTATACATGGTAATTTTTTCCTTGTTCTTTTCTGTTTATATCTATATATGTATATACACGTTTTCAATCTCAAATTTGTGTATTCGAAATGAATATATAAATAAATGAAGACTTTATACGACGTAAATATGGTATAAATTAATTAGACACAAGTTAATTTTTTCAATAAAAATGCATAATTTTTATTATGAATAATTTTTTCACGCATGCAAATTAATGTTTTTTTTAAATCGTGATATATAATCGCACCTATAACATACCCATAGTATATATTTACTAAATAACGTGTTGATCGATATAATTTGCATGTTTACATAAATTTTAATATGTCCATAGATCCTGCACGTTCACAATAATTAATGTCGATATAATTTACGTGTTTACATGCACTTATCGTAAATCTTAAAAGAGGCTTATTACAAAAACTTAACTTTTTGTAGGCGCACAATGTAATAGGTGATGATCTTTATAACTGTGTTGTGTTGACAAATTCATAAATGGGACACCTAATCGTGGAGACAAGTTTCTTGTTGATATTTGAGGGCAATACTTAAAGCTTCTATTGAGTTCGTCTATTTAAAGAATTTGAATTACGATAATCGATACATAAAATTTAAACTACGAGAGAAGACGAAATAATATGCATCGAGTACATATTCGAAATAAAATATATGTATTATAGAACGCTAGAAACACACTTAATTAACTAAACACGTGCACAAAGATCTCATAACATATAAACTGTGTATATAATCATCTCTTAATTGAATGGCCGTGTGCAAGGACGAAAAAAATGTGTATTATACATGACATAACCCCTTACGAGATAATTACATTTTAATCATGGCGTTATCAGATGACTCTTTGGCCAGCAAATTAAAAACAAAACAATGTCCTGCTTCTTAAAAGAACAAAAGCAAAATACAAATTCTCGGCAAGACATGCAGTCGACGAGGGAATTTAATTGAGGTGTAAACAGATCTCTGAAACTGGAACCGGGACACGGCCTCCATGCTTTCGTTGTGGCGAGGGGATGTGCCGTGCGTACAAGCTAATCGTCAGCTGCATCCGTCAGGAGAACCCGAGACCGGCAGAGAGGGCAGACGGGATTCCGCTCCAACCATCTGCCGAGGCAGTGAGGGTGAAAGGGATGGCCACACATCGTCTTCCCCAGTTCTTCGCCGGTTTGAAAGTCCTGCAGGCATATCGGGCACGCCGTCTCACTCAACTCCGTCGACTCTCCTCCCTCGTCGTAGATTATCTTCTCGAGTTGCGGTCTCGCCGCAGGTAGCGGAGGAGGAGCCGTCTCCGCCTCCGTCTCGACGACGACGACGTCGATGCTGAGCTGCATCCAGAGCGTGCGGGGAGTCCCAATGTACGAGAACTGGTGAATGAGCGCGAAGAAGCTGACGATTTCGACGAAGAAGTCGGCGTAGCTGTCGTCCAGGTCAGGACGATTGAGGAGGGAATCGGGGAGCAACTCCCGGAAGCCGAGCGGCTGAGACAGAGGGAAGTTGGCATAGGTGACTTGACTGTCCTGCCTGCGGATCGAAGACGGCGGCGGCGTCAGGGTGAGCGTAACCACGTTGACTGCCACCTGCAGTTGGACCTCCTGTTCGCCGGCGTGGGAGACGTCGTCCTCCGAGACGAAGACGACGCCGCCACGGATGGATACGGCCGCGTTGCGGTACCGCATATTTCTCCAATGCGACGGCCGGGGTGTTGGCAGCAGTGGAGAGGAGTCCATGCGCGAAGCCGTCGACGTCGCCATGATCAATTGCTAAACGCGGAGAGCGGAGAGCGGAGAGGATTAGTTTAGGCGAGACTTAATATAAAGATATACGAACTAATAAGAAAAATCAAATCCTAATCGAATTAGGAATCATAATTAGATTAATATTACATAAATATGTTATGATTAAATTTATTATGTCCCCGAATATGCTACTCTAAATATGTTGAATCTAATTTTATAATAATTCTCTTAATTAGAAGTTCACTAATATCAAATATTAGATATCAAATATATCTGAAATATTAAAATGTAATTCCTTAGTAAGGGGTTATGTCATATATATATATATACTCTTTTTTTTTTGTCCTTGCACACGACAATTCAATTAAGAGATTATTATAGGCTCATTTGGCTTATAAGTTAAAATGTTGATAAATAATTTAATGGTTAAGTTAATTCTAAAAATAAGTAATTATAGTGTTTGATAATAATAAAATTTTAAATTATTATTTTAATCAAATGATCAAAATGTCATTAATATTATAATATAAAAAATGTAAAAAAGTTATATATATTCTAAAAATAAAATAGTACATTTATTGATCAAACTGATCTATTTTTTTACAAAAAATAAGTTGAGATTTTTGTCTTATTTTTTTCTGATTTATAAATAAGTAAAATAAGTTTTTACTTTCTTTATCCAATTAGAGGAAGAAAAAAACAATTACATATTTCTATTTCTAATGGAAGACGCATTGGAACACTTCAATCGATAGCGTTGTTTACTAGCCGAATAAAAGGATATTACCCATGAAAGTAAGAGTAAAGTCTCACATCATCATGCACATCAATTAATGGATGTTTAAACTCATCGTATCATATTCGAGTGGAATATATATATTTTGATCATTTTCATGAGGGCTGCAAGGTCCTTCACGTTTTGAGACATTTGGCCTTCTTCATGGTTTGATTATGGTCAACTACATCATAACACGTCAAAAGTAACATAAAATTATATTGATAATAGACCAAATGACCATCAAATTAAAGATTGACAATTAGATGATCTTGTGAATTCAAGAAAAAGTTATTTATTCTTCATATTAAAAATTTCATTAGGATTTTTTTCTTTTGTAGAGTAAAGAAATTAAATTTATTAGAATTATTTCCTCTAACCACTCCTAAACTATCACGATTTTCCACATCTAACCTTAAACTACGAACTTCATTTTTTTGAATCCCTAAACTAACATAATTTTTTCAATTTGATCCTTCCATCTAATTTCGTCAACTTTTTCGTTAACTTTATTTTTTCGAATTTGTAAAAAGTCAAAAATGCGCCATGCGAAAAAATCTCTCCCTGCACACGCCCCCCTCTCCTCTCTTTCTCTCTCTAAGAGAGATTTCTTTCGCATATGGGCATTTTTTATTTTTCACAAATCTAAAAAATCAAAGTTAATCGAAAAGTTGACGGGCTTGGACGGAAGGACAAAATTGAAAAAATTGCGATAGTTTAGGTATCCAAAAAATGAAGTTCATAATTTAGGGTTAAATGTGAAAATTCGTAATAATTTAGGGGTGGTTAGAGGAAATAATCCAATTTATTAATACTTTTAGTACATACTTTATATTAGAAAGATAAGATAATGCAGTCCATAAATATGGTTACTAATTATAATATAATAAAATTAATAACAAAAAAAGATAATAATTAGTAGTAATTAAAATATAAGAACAATTTGTTAAGAGAAGGGTAAAATGGTCAAATAGCATAATATCAAATGACTTTATTCATTTGCATCCAAACACAAGCTGGAATCACTACAAGTAAAACGCTGATCACTACAAAAAAAATGTTGATTATAGACGGTCGTAATCAACCCAAAACTCATCGGTAATACATTTTTCGACAGTTTTTCGGACGGAATTGATCCGTTGGAAAAATGATCGTCACAAATCGATTTCCGACGATTGGAAAAAATTCGTCGGAAATATCGACAGTTCTAACGGTCCGAAAAGTCCCAACGGTTCCAACCGTCGAAAACTTTCGACGGTTGTAACCGTCCGAAAAGTCCGGCGGTTCCAACCATCGAAAGTTTTCGACGACCGCAACTGTCAAAACTTTCGACGGTCGTCGCAATTCGTCGAAATTTTCGGCGGTCACAAACCGTCGAAACTTTCGACAGTTGTGGTCGCAACCGTCGTAAAGAATTTTTTAAAAATAAAAAAATTGGCAGCCGGACGGCCAGATCTGGGCCGCAGGGGGCCGATCCGGGCCGCAGGAGACCGATCCGGGCCGCAGGCAGCCAATCTGGTCACGACCGATCTTGCCCCCGCGGCCAGATCCGATCGCGGGCAGCCGGATCGGCCAGATCCAGCCATGGGCGGCTGGATCGGCCGATCTGGCTGGAGAGAGATGGAGAGAGAGAGAGATCGCCGGCGGGTCGTCTCCAATGAGGAGAGGGTCGCCGGTCCGGAGAAGTCGCCGACGGGTCGGGCCGACAAAATAGGAGATGGAGAAAGAGAGAGGAATGGGTGAAATAAGTGGAGAATGGAGAGTGAGAAAGTAAAAATGCATATATATATATATATATATAGGGTAGAAAGTTGGGAAGCGGAAAAACGAAAAAAGATCAGAGGAGAGTATTTTTAATTACCGTCGCTATGACCGTCGAAAAATTAGTAAAGATATATATTAATGTAATATTTAATTATTTTTAAAGTTACCGACGGTCCAAACCGTCGGAATGTATTTAATTATAACAATAAAATATTACTTACATATATATAATGTTTATTTTTTAGTTTATCGACGGTCCGAACCGTCGGTAATATGTTATATTATTATTTTTTAGTTACTGACGGACGAAACCATCGAAAATTATTTAATTATAAAAATAAAATACTTATACAATATTTATTTTTTTATTTTACTAACGGTTTGAACTGTCGCTAATTATTACCGACGATCGAAACCGTTGGATTGCGACGGTTTGGACTGTTGCTAATTATATTAATAAAATACTCCTCATATTATATTATTATACATTTACCGACGGTTACAATGTCGGAAATATCGGCGTTCCTAATCGTCAAAAAATAAAATAATAATATAAATAATTACATAATTTATTATTTTTATTTTTGACAGTTGTAATCGTTGGAAATTCCGTCAAAATTTGTGATGGATAGATATCCGTCAAATTTTGACGTTCCTAATCGTCGAAAAATAAATTATTATTTTCATTTTCGACAGTCGTAACCGTCGAAAAATCCATCGGAAATTGCGACGGATGAATATCCGTCAGAAATATCGACATTCCTAATCGTCGAAAAATAAAATAACAATATAACAAATTACATAATTTATTATTTTCATTTTTACGATCGTAACCGTCAAAAAATTCATCTAATCGTCGAAAAGTAAAATAATGATATAACAAATTACATAATTTATTATTTTCATTTCTGACGGTCATAACCGTCGAAAAATCTAACGAAAATTGTGACGGATGGATATTCGTCGGAAATATCGACGTTCCTAATCGTCAAAAAATAAAATAATAATATAATAAATTACATAATTTATTATTTTCATTTCCGACAGTTGTAAACGTTGGAAAATCCGTCACAAATTGTGACAGATTTCTATCCGTCGGAAATTGTCCGTCGAAAAATGGTAATTTTCTTTTAGTGAATAAAGAATTTTCATCATTTTAGAATATTAATTTAACATCCAAAGAAAAAAATATTACATGGAATATAATATTTTCAAGAATATATTATTCTTCAGCCAAACGTCACCTATGTGAATCATGATTTAGATTTTTCACATTTCTTATGTTTTTTTTTGTGTGCGTGATCTAGGTTCATATATAATATAATATAACGCCCATATCTAGTTTTTTATTATTAATATTTTTGAAGGTCGGGACTGTCGGAACTATCGATAGATTTTGAGTCCATCGTAGTTCCGACCGTCCGGACCGTCGATAATTAAATTACTAATAAATTTATATATAATATAATTTAATGCCTATGTATAGTTTTTATTAGGCTCGGACAGTCGGAACTACCGACAGAGTTAGAGCCATTGGTGATTCCGATGGTTTGGACCGTCGATAATAAAATAATAATAAATTTATTTATAATATAATGCTTATGTTCAGTGGTTCCAACGATTCGGACCATCGGTTATTCTAATTTTTATTAATGCGTCACTTTTTCCCTCACAACCCCATATATCTTTCTCCCCTCTCTCCGTCTCTTCCCCCTCTCTCACTCCCACCGAACGAAGTCCCTCTTCCTCTCGCGCTCTCTCCCTCTGACGGCGCCCTCTCCCTCCAATGGCGCTCTATCTAGTAGCGCTCTCTCCCTCCGAAGGTGCTCTCTCCTTCAGTCGGCTCCCTCTCCCACTCCGTCACTCGCGATTTGGCCACGATCTGGCAGCCCTTCTTCCCCTCCCGCCCGCGATGCCGGCCTAATCTGTCACCAGCCTCAGGCGGTCAGATCAGGCCATGGAAGACCATCCATGGCCACTAGGTGGCGGATCAGGCCGTGGGCGGCGGCAGCAGAATCCGTCGCGAGGCGGGCTTCTCCGTCCACCAGGTGACGAATCAGGACGTGGGCGGTTGGATCCGTCGCGAGGAGGTCTATTTTTTTTACATTTTAAATATCCTTTCCGATGGACGGGCCATCGAAAAAGAAGATAACCATCGATGGTTATAACCGTCGAAAGTTCCAATGATTATTGTCGTCGGAACTTCCAACGGTTAGGACCGTGAAAAGTTCTGACGATCGTAGCCGTAGGAACTTCTCACGACCTTAACCGTCGTAACTTCCGATGGTTTACAAACCATCGGAAGTTTCGACGGTATTTTTGCGCCCATCGTAAATCATTTGCAATGCCTACTTTTCCAACGGATTGGTTCCGTCGCAAAACTCATCAGGAAATTTGATTTCCGATAGATTTTTTTAATTTTCCTTTCTTGTAGTGAGTGCGCCTTACTCCCATTAGAAATGGAAGCATGTAATTGTTTTTTTTCGCTCGATAGAGAAAGTATGAAAATTATACATGGAAATTTTTTCCTTGTTCTTTTCTGTTTATATCTATATATGTATATACACGTTTTCAATCTCAAATTTGTGTATTCGAAATGAATATATAAATAAATGAAGACTTTATACGACGTAAATATGGTATAAATTAATTAGTCACAAGTTAATTTTTTCAATAAAAATGCATAATTTTTATTATGAATAATTTGTTCACGCATGTAAATTAATGTTTTTTTTAAATCGTGATATATAATCGCACCTATAACATACCCATAGTATATATTTACTAAATAACGTGTTGATCGATATAATTTGCATGTTTACATAAATTTTAATATGTCCATAGATCCTGCACGTTCACAATAATTAATGTCGATATAATTTACGTGTTTACATGCACTTATCGTAAATCTTAAAAGAGGCTTATTACAAAAACTTAACTTTTTTGTAGGCGCACAATGTAATAGGTGATGATCTTTATAACTGTGTTGTGTTGACAAATTCATAAATGGGACACCTAATCGTGGAGACAAGTTTCTTGTTGATATTTGAGGGCAATACTTAAAGCTTCTATTGAGTTCGTCTATTTAAAGAATTTGAATTACGATAATCGATACATAAAATTTAAACTACGAGAGAAGACGAAATAATATGCATCGAGTACATATTCGAAATAAAATATATGTATTATAGAACGGTAGAAACACACTTAATTAACTAAACACGTGCACAAAGATCTCATAACATATAAACTGTGTATATAATCATCTCTTAATTGAATGGCCGTGTGCAAGGACGAAAAAAATGTGTATTATACATGACATAACCCCTTACGAGATAATTACATTTTAATCATGGCGTTATCAGATGACTCTTTGGCCAGCAAATTAAAAACAAAACAATGTCCTGCTTCTTAAAAGAACAAAAGCAAAATACAAATTCTCGGCAAGACATGCAGTCGACGAGGGAATTTAATTGAGGTGTAAACAGATCTCTGAAACTGGAACCGGGACACGGCCTCCATGCTTTCGTTGTGGCGAGGGGATGTGCCGTGCGTACAAGCTAATCGTCAGCTGCATCCGTCAGGAGAACCCGAGACCGGCAGAGAGGGCAGACGGGATTCCGCTCCAACCATCTGCCGAGGCAGTGAGGGTGAAAGGGATGGCCACACATCGTCTTCCCCAGTTCTTCGCCGGTTTGAAAGTCCTGCAGGCATATCGGGCACGCCGTCTCACTCAACTCCGTCGACTCTCCTCCCTCGTCGTAGATTATCTTCTCGAGTTGCGGTCTCGCCGCAGGTAGCGGAGGAGGAGCCGTCTCCGCCTCCGTCTCGACGACGACGACGTCGATGCTGAGCTGCATCCAGAGCGTGCGGGGAGTCCCAATGTACGAGAACTGGTGAATGAGCGCGAAGAAGCTGACGATTTCGACCAAGAAGTCGGCGTAGCTGTCGTCCAGGTCAGGACGATTGAGGAGGGAATCGGGGAGCAACTCCCGGAAGCCGAGCGGCTGAGACAGAGGGAAGTTGGCATAGGTGACTTGACTGTCCTGCCTGCGGATCGAAGACGGCGGCGGCGTCAGGGTGAGCGTAACCACGTTGACTGCCACCTGCAGTTGGACCTCCTGTTCGCCGGCGTGGGAGACGTCGTCCTCCGACACGGAGACGACGCCGCCACGGATGGATACGGCCGCGTTGCGGTACCGCATATTTCTCCAATGCGACGGCCGGGGTGTTGGCAGCAGTGGAGAGGAGTCCATGCGTGAAGCCGTCGACGTCGCCATGATCAATTGCTAAACGCGGAGAGCGGAGAGCGGAGAGGATTAGTTTAGGCGAGACTTAATATAAAGATATACGAACTAATAAGAAAAATAAAATCCTAATCGAATTAGGAATCATAATTAGATTAATATTACATAAATATGTTATGATTAGATTTATTATGTCCCCGAATATTATACTCTAAATATGTTCAATCTAATTTTATAATAAATCTCTTATTATGTCCCCGAATATTATACTCTAAATATGTTCATTGATAACAAGTTACTTCTTTTACCTACTAATTATATTTAATAATGTATTATATGTTTTATATTATATAGATATAGTATATATAATTAGTATCTTAGTATAGTAAAATATTATTAGTTAATATTTACCATTATAGTTCATATATATAGTTATTTATTTATTAATATATTATTATAAAACTTATAAAATAAATTGATCAGATGTAATAAACAAGTGTTTTTTAATTCACATATACATAATTTACTTAATGACGTTTGGAAACGAAATCGTAATTTCTCCCAAGTTTTCGATAAATAGTTGAAATGACATATTACTTGGAGTGGAAGATGATGAATTAGGGTGTTGATGTGAAAGGAAAATTTTATGTGATGGATTAATTTTTTGTGAGTTTTGAAAAAATATAATTTTATTATTAATAAAAATAAAAATTGAAAATTTTCAAGAAAAAAATTATACAAAAATATATTATTTAAATATGAAAAATTTTATACATAATGAAAATTAATTTTTTTAATGAAATAATAAGTATTCAATAATATTATATTAATCCATTATTATGAATATTTTATATTTATTAAATTATTTATTTTTTAAAGGATGTGGTGCGAGAGAAAAGGAAAAGAAAAAATGAATTAAAAATGAAGAAAAATGTTGTGTTACAGTGCCCCGGTTACATGAAATCAGGTCACATGATGACCTCGTTCCAGTTATTAGTTTTCGTCGGGGAACTTGATTCCAGATTAGCGTTTGATGAAATCGGATGGATAAAAGACCGGATTCTCGCCCTGTCCGCAACCAAACACATCCTTAGTATTATAGCACAATAAAATAAATAAATTCTATGATAAAAATAATTTAAATGTTATTGTATTCAAATAAAAATTACTGATTAAAAATTTCAATTATTTTTAGGAAAACAATATACAATATTTATATATGTTAAATAATAAAGTGATAATATCATTATTTACTTACAATTTTATAACTCATAAAATAATAAATTATATTTTTTACATAAATTATAATATTAATAACATGTAAAAAATTAATCTAAATTAATATTAATATAGTACGATATAACTTATTATTCAATCATTTTCAAATTAATAATTACGTATAATATTTCTATATTATAGTAATTATTGTTTTAAATAAATAGATACATAATATTTTATATATTATAATTTTATACCTCATCAAACAAAAAATTATATTCTTATTTCTAACTTTTTATTTGAACATCCACTAAAACTTATCTATCAAATCAAATTTTTAAATCTTTATCATTGCATTTTTTCATCCAAATATGAACTTTAAAATCTAATCCATTAGTTCTTAACTAATGAGAACATAAGCTCTCACATAAAAAAACAATACCTTTGTGTTGTGTTTGGATGTAAGAATTAAAATTAATCGATTAGACAAAAATATTTTGATTTGATTTTGGATAAAAATTGTAAAGATGAGGAATTAAAAATTTATTTAGATGAATAAGTTCGAGTGACTATTTTTATAACTTCTACCTATTTTTCAAGAATTAAATAACGCGACATAAAAATTTTGACTTAATGTTGGGATGTAAGTTAAGCATATAAAGAGTTCCAAAGTAAATTATGTGTTTAATTTTTTTTTTGTCAAAGAGAAAAAAGTCGAACACACTATAAATTAGATTCAATTTTTGCCTCCCTTGAAAACTCAAATTCTCGTATTTTAAGGAAATGTGAGTATTAATCATAATTTAAATTTTGATAGTGCTCATTCAAAGTGTGCTTTTATTAGCCAAAATTATTAAAAATAGGGGTCTAGTTTTAACTTTTAACCTGACATCGAAACACAATTTGTATAACTATATATCCAAGAATACTAATGCAATCTATATAAGTAAAATGAGTGTGTAAAGCACGAGTCACGGGGCATTTTTCCGTGATACAATGCGCGAAGTCTTGCAGCACCAGTGTCGTTCAACTTAAATTTCTTGGCCACTCAGCGTCGAATCATGAAATACATGTAGTCGCTCCGCACTGTGTAATATTGTGGAGTACCGTGTTATCCATCCTTATAGCATTTATATTGTAAGGTCATCCTTACGAATGGTCAAGTTATGTGTCCAAGTTATGAACCAGTACGATAACGTTTTTTACATTTTCCATTTTGTAATAAGACTTCCTTATCTATGGTACATTAGGAAAAATTCACTAGTGTCTTCGATGTTCATATGTATATTATATTTCATCATATTTAATATAATTAAATTTTCTTTAATTCTAGTGTATGTCCCTGAGCATGAGGTGGCAACCCACATCGGAGACCCTTCTCGATGTCCTGTGGTATATCAGTTGCCCACAATTTGAACTGTCGGAGCTGTGAGAAATTTTTCCCATTGTTAGATTCGTGGGAACTTTCCATTGCTTAAGTCATGGAAAACATTTTTCACGATTTAAGTCGTAGAAAATATTTCCTACAATTTGAACCATATGAAATATCGGCGGAAGGTAATCCGTCGCAAATTACGAAGGATTTTCTGCCGTCGAAAATTATCCATCGAAAATACGTCATTTTCTTGTAATGTTTTCGGTTGATATCTAATATATGTATATAGACGTGTCCAATCTTGAATTTGTGTATTCCAGATGAATATGTAAATAAATGAAGACTTTAATTATACGATGCAAATATGGTGTAAATTAATTAGACACAAGCCGATTTTTTTCAATAAAAATGCATAAATTTTATTATGAATCCTTTTTTCGCTCATGAAATGCAAATTAATAATTTTTTAAGATCATGATTTATAATCGTACCTATTATAAGATACATAATATTTTATTCATTATAATTTTATACCTCATAAAATAAAAAAAATTATATTCTTATTTCTTTATTATTGCATTTTTCATCCAAATATGAACTTTAAGATCTAATCCATTGTTCTTAATTAATTAGAACATAAGCTCTCACATAAAAAAAACAATACATTTGTGTTGTGTTTGGATGCAAGAACTTAAGTTCTTGAAAACTAATCGATTAGACAAAAATATTTTGATTTAATTTTGGATGAAAATTGTAATGATGATGAATTAAAAAATTAATTAGACGAATAAATTATAGTGACTATTTTTATAACTTCTACCTATTTTTCAAGAATTAAATAACGCAACATAAAAATTTTGACTTAATGTTGGGATGTAAGTTAAGCATATAAAGAGTTCCGATGTAAATGATGTGTTTAATTTTTTTTGTCTAAGAGAAAAAAGTTGAACACACAATAAATTAGATTCAATTTTTGCCTCCCATGAAAACTCAAATTCTCGTATTTTAAGGAAATGTGAGTATTTATCATAATTTAAATTTTGGTAGGGCTCATTCAAAGAGTGATTTCATTAGCCAAAATTTATTTAAAATAGGGGTCTAATTTTAACTAGCTCTGACATCGAAACACAATTTGTATAAGAATAAATCCAAGAATACTAATGCAATATATATAGGTAAAATGAGTGTGTGAAGCACGTGTCACGTGGTGTTTTCTCGTGTTACAACGCACGAAGTCTCATGACACCAGTGCCGTTCAACTTAAAGCTTTTGGCCGCTCAGCGCCGAATCATGAAATACATGTAGCCGCCCCGCACTGTGTAATATTGCGGAGTACCATATTTTTCATCCTTCAGGCATTTATCTGGTAAGGTCATCCTTATGAGTGGCCAAGTTATGTGGGTAACGTCTTTTACATTTTCCATTTTATAATAAGACTTCCTTACCTACAATACATTGGGAGAAATTCACTAGTGTCTTTCGAGGCTCAAATGTATGTTATGTTTCATCATATTTAAAATAAATAAGCTTTCTTTAATTCTAGTGTTTGTCCTTAAGCGTGAGGTGGCAATCCACATTGGAGACCCTTCTTGGTGTCCAGTCGTACATTAGTTGCCCCTTCGAACATTAAGCGTTCAAGCGTCTGAATTAGTCCTCAATGCGCTAATGTCACGGACCTCTGACGAGTAGTCGAACACTCTAGTTATGTCCATAATCGAATGCCTATAAGAGCAACTTTCGGCATAGTCGTTTCGACCATAAAACTTTCGCTGTTACTCAAAATAGACTTGGTTAAGTGCCTATCAATCTAGTCGCCGCATGAGGTCTCAGCTCGGATCACCACGCGATGATTACTCGCTTGTGTCGTCGCAAAGTGCGATGGCGTAGAAAAGTGCTTCCGCTCAAAAACTCTACTACGCTCAGGTGCACTGGTACCATGGACCCTGATCATGAACGCCAATGAGAAATACCTGGCAAGCTTCATCGCCGCACGCCTAGTTGTGACCCGCAACAAGTTCATCGTACACTCGTGTCGTGTCAAGAAACGTTCGTCATGCACTATGATGACGAATTGATCACCCGCCTAATCGGGATAGTCACGCGTCGCTCACTCGAGCAGATCACCACCCCAGGTATATAGTCGGGAATCTTGAAGTGTCGTGCTGCGTTAAAAGTGTCAACATGCTTCGCATGATGGTCTTGCGCTACCCATACCAAGAAGTCACACTACACAATTGTTGTGTAACTTAGAGTACTCGTGTCACATTCAGGACTGTAGTCATGCACTATCATGATAATCTGGAACTTATCAGTATTTGTGACGTCGCATCGCATGTTCAGTCATGCAACGTGAAGCGCACAACCACTCCATGGGAGAAGTTGGCTCAATGTTAAGCATCAGGGTTCATGGTCCATTTCGGCTACGGAATATCATTCCTTCAGCTACGGAATATCATTCCTTCGTCTACGGAGCATCATTCACAAGCATCTTATCGTTCGCAAGCCTCACCTGTCACGTCATGATGACTCTCACAAATGGGGCAAAGAGTTGATTACTTGCAAACACTTAGGGACGAGCTGTTTGCCTTGTTTGCCTCGTCAAGTGTCGTCCTGCGAGCGGCATAATGTCACCCATCCAAAGTTGGGATGAACCTGCTACGTGCCAACATAAATCGATGTTTGAACTCGAATGATTAATTTGGCAAATGGTCTAAGCATCGAGCATTTGATGCACCTTGGCATGCTGCTGTCAAGCGTCCCGCTGCCAACCGAAGGAGATGATCTTTGTCAAAGCATTCCGATGACAAGTATGTCAAAGGTGTATGATCTTTGTCGACCAGCACAAAGACATTACTTCATCCAGATTGTGGAGGGACGAGTATTAAATGTGCATCATCTTCATGAACGGGCACAATGATATCGCCTCATCCATACCAAAAGGTGTTGCCGAAGCTTTAAAGGAGGTTACAAGATCGAAAGAAGACATATTCAAGAACCCTGCAAGATGTGGCGAACTGATGATGGCGATACCATCGCGACAATGTGGAATGTGACAAACATAGATCCCATGAAGGCATGGGACGGAGGCAGACATTAGTTCATCAATTATACAAACCCTGACAAGTCGAGACTTGAGGTCAATGTCACATTTTTCAGCATTAGCCAAAATGGCATGTTAAAGGAGGACGTGAAAGATATCACCGAACTCCGCCTACAGTGTTCCTAGATGGATGAAGATCAAACTTGGTGCTCTTCAAGCAGAGGGATTGAAGCTTTGGATTAGGACGAAGTTGAAACGACGGAATCACCCAACTTTCGCTCACTAGTCATTGAAGCCAAATCAATCGTGCCAAGACAAGTACCAAAGCCCTTGGGCAAAAGCAATGGTGGGGGAGAGAAGTTCAAGTCGCAAGGAGGAAGCTATTTTGTCAAAACAAAGAGAAACTCCATCGAAGCAAGAGAATTGAGTTGTACCACAAGCAAACGCGAGGAGACTCTCGTCGTTCACTATAGCGACTCGGTGCCGACAAGGTATGAAGTTCTATATCAAGGAACCTTGTTCCGTCTTGGGGTGAGCATCAGTCGATTCAGATAATTAACAGGGGTATCAAACCCGGCCCAGCCGGTCGGACCGGTGTCTGGCCAATAAAATGGGTCATGGGTCAGTACAAACCTGGACTGTGCATTGACCTGTGTTGGACTGATCAAACCCAGTCAAAACCCGGGTTTGGCCACTTGACCCGCCGAGTTCTTGTGACCCGGCAGGTTTTTTTTTTTAAGATTATATGCTGGCCAGTTCTTGCTTCATTCCTGACTCCAGCACGGTGCGGCCACTCCACTCCCGATTCTCGACTACATCATGGCGACACCATCGAGATCCGGCGAGATCCACCAAAGATAGCCGAGATCCACCGAAGAACGCCGAGATCCGACGAGATCCATCGAGGACCGCCGAGATCCGCCGAAGGCCGCCGAGATCTATCGAGATTCGTCGAGATCCGCCGAGATCCATCGAGATCCGTCGAGATTCGTAGAGATCCGTCGAAGACCGCCAAGATCGGATGAGATCCCGACGAGATCGGACAAAGACCGCCGAGATCCGCCGAAGACCACCAAGATCCGACGACCATGAAGTCACGGATCTAGAAGCAGATCCGACGACTGCAGATTCGACGACCGCAGATTCTCCGGCGAATGCTGCCTTCAATCTGATGACCTGGCCGGCAAAGCGCGGCCATGCCCGGCCAAGGCACGCCCAGCAAGCTAAGTCGCCCTTATGGGCTTTGGCGACTGACGATATCTGACGAATGCTACCTTCAATCCGATGAACGCTGCTTGCGATCCGATGACCTAACCGGCAAGGCGCGGCCATGCCTGGCCAAGGCACGCCCCAGCAAGCTAAGTCGCCCTTTGGCCGGCAAGGCCACGCTCAGGCGAGCCGAGCACGGCCATGGCACCCCCATGACCGCCCAAGGGGTGCCCAGGCCAGCCAGACACAATCATGATCGGCTATTATTAATTGTGTTAGATTTAAATTATTAATTGTGTTGCGTTGTGATTATAAAAAAAATATTATTAGTGAATAATAATAATATACATGTTGATTATATATAATTATTATTTATATTGATTTATTATAATCCGGTCCGACCATTCGGTCCGATCCGGTCCGACCGGACCCGTTGATCTATCCAGGTCGAAGGCCGGGTCGAATCTTACAACATTGATAATTAACCGTCTAATTGGATCGATTAATTATCCGAATTGAACTAAAAATTTTTATCCGTTATTCGGTCCAAAATTTCTGGTTTGGTTCAGTTAATTCACCAAATTTTTTTGTTTTGGTTCGATTAATTCATCGAATTATCCAAAGAAAAAATAATATTTTATGAAATAAATAATTTTATTATTTTTAGGTTTAAAATATTAAAATAAAATATAGTATGGGTCCAATTAAAAGTTTGATATCAAATTTGAATATAAATCAATTATAACATTTAACAAATGAATGGATATAAAATTATTTTTAAACATAGACCATGTAACAAACATTAAAAAGAGAAGAATATAATGTATCAAGGAATATATAGATGTGTTGATGAAAGAGTGCAAAAATGTTTGAAAAAATATGTATAATATATGAATTTTATTTTAAAATATATAATAAGAAATATTATTTTATTTTTCGGTTAATTTTGATTTTTATTTAAAATTTTGATTAATTCACCAAACCGAACTAGTAGAGAAGACATAGAAATATGCATCGAGTACATGTTCGAAATTATATATATATATATATATATATACATATATATTATTATTATGGAAGGATAGAAACACACTTAATTAACTAAACACATGCACACAGATCATATAACATCAACTGTGTATATATAATCATCTCTTAATTGAATGGCCGTGTGCAAGGACGGAAAAAATTGTGTATTATACATGACATATCCCCTTACGAGATAATTACATTGTAATCATGGAGTTATCGGATGACTCTTTGGCCAGCAAATTAAAAACAAAACAATGCCCTGGTTCTTAAAAGAACAAAAGCAAAATACAAAACTCTCAGCAAGACATCAATGAAACTGGAACTGGGACACGGCCTCCATATGGACACGGCCTCCATATGCTTTCGTTGTGGCGAGGGGCTGTGCCGTGCGTGAAAGCTAATGGTCAGCTGCATCCGTCTGGAGAACCCGAGACCGGCAAAGAGGGCAGACAGGATTCCGCTCCAACCATCTGCCGAGGCAGTGAGGGTGAAAGGGATGCCCGCACATCGTCTTCCCCAGTTCTTCGCCGGTTTGAAAGTCCTGCAGGCATATCGGGCACGCCGTCTCGCTCAACTCCCCCGACTCTCCTCCCTCCTCGTAGATTATCTTCTCGAGTTGCGGTCTCGCCGCAGGTAGCGGAGGAGGAACCGTCCCCGTCTCCGTCTCCGTCTCGACTACGACGGCGTCGATGCTGAGCTGCATCCAGAGCGTGCGGGGAGTCCCACTGTACGAGAGCTGGTGAGTGCGCGCGAAGTGACCGACGATGTTGACCAAGAAGTCGGCGTAGCCGTCGTCCAGGACAGGATGATTGAGGAGGGAATCGGGGAGCGACTCCCGGAAACCGAGCAGCTGAGACAGAGGGAAGTCAGCATAGGTGACTTGTCTGTCCTGCCTGCGGATCGAAGACGGCGGCGGGGTCAGGCTGAGCGTAACCACGTTGATCGCCACCTGCAGTTGGACCTCCTGTTCGCCGGCGTCGGAGACGTCGTCCTCCGAGACGGAGACGACGCCGCCACAGATGGATATGGCCGCGTTGCGGTACCGGATATTTCTCCAATGCGACGGCCGGGGTGTTGGCAGCAGTGGAGAGGAGTCCATGCGCGAAGCCGTCGACGTCGCCATGATCAATTGCTAAACGCGGAGAGCGGAGAGCGGAGAGCGGAGAGGATTAGTTTAGGCGAGACTTAATATAAAGATATACGAACTAATAAGAAAAATCAAATCCTAATCGAATTAGGAATCATAATTAGATTAATATTACATAAATATGTTATGATTAAATTTATTATGTCCCCGAATATTATACTCTAAATATGTTCAATCTAATTTTATAATAAATCTCTTAACTGGAAGTTCACTAATATCGAATATTAGATAAGAAATATATCTGAAAAATAAAATAATACAACTAAGAAATATAAATTCCATTTCGCTATAAATTAAAATAAGAATTTTGCTTAGATTAAATAAATAAAAAAATTGACCAAAACAAGAGCTTGCTTTAGATTAAATAAAGAAAATAAAAGTACTAATATCAAATTTTGGGGAACCACATGACAAAACCAACTATAATAATGTATAATATTATTATATATATAACGTTATAATATTAATTGCATAATTTTTAAATGAATTCAACATATATGCGTATATATGGTGTTTTAAATAATAATGTATTAAAATATATTAGGATCGTATGAAGATACTATTTACGTTAACTACAATATTAAATACTTATAAAAGAAAATTTAAACCAAAATTAATATTAATATATTGTGCCACAGCTTATTTTTCAATAAAAATCTAGTGTTTTAATTAAATTTCACACAATAATAATTTATCTCTTTAGTTCTTACATTTTATTCAAACACCCAATAAAACTTATCTATCAAATCAATTTTTAAATCTTCATTATTGCATTTTTCATTCAAACATCACGTTTAAAATTTTTTATTTAATCGATTTATTCTAAAAAAAACTAATAAGAACATAAAGTCTAACATCCAAACATAACAGGGCATCGTCACAATATTTGGATAGTAAAACTTAGACAGAATTTATTCAAATTTTGTTAAATAAGAGAAAAAAATATTGTGATCATACGTGAAAGTTCTAAAAAAAAGTTATTGTCATTGATAACAAGTTACCTTTTTTACCTACTAATTATATTTAATAATGTATTATATGGTTTATACTATATATTATATAGATATAGTATATATAATTAGTATCTTAGTATAATAAAAAATTATTAGTTAATATTTACTATTAATATTAAGCTTGTATATCTATTAATATATATATTAGTTCATATATATAGTTATTTATTTATTAATATATTATTATAAAACTTATAAAATAAATTGATTAGATGAAATAAACAAGTGTTTTTTAATTCACATATACATAATTTACTTAACGACGTTTGAAAATGGAACCGTGATTTCTCCCACGTTTTTGGCAAATAGTTGAAATGACATATTACTTCGATGGAGTGGAAGATGAGGAATTAGGAAGTTGATATGAAAGAAAAAATTTATGTCATGGATTAATTTTTGGTGAGTTTTGAAAAAATATAATTTTATTATTAATAAAATAAAAACTAACATTTTTCAAGAAAAAAATTGTACAAAAATGTATTATTTAAATATGAAAATTTATTTTAAAATTAATTATACACAACTGTTGTATAACTCATAGCACTCGTGTCACATGCAGGACTGCCGTCATGTACTATCATGATAATTTGACGCTGCTCGATATTTTGTGACGTCGCATTGCATGTCCATTCATGCAACGTAAAGTGCACAATCGTTTCTTCAGCCACGGAATATCGTTCCTTCAGCTACGGAATATCGTTCCTTCGGCTACGGAATATCATTCCTTCAGCCACGAAATATCGTTCCTTCAGCCACGAAATATCGTTCCTTCAGCCACGAAATATCGTTCCTAATGGGAGTAAGACGCATTGGAACACTACAATCAATAACGTTGTTTAGTAGCCGAATAAAAGGATACTACTAAAAAAAAAAGTATATTACTCATGAAAGTAAGAGTAAAGTCTCACATCATCATGCACATCAATTAATGAATGTTTAAACTCATCGTATCATATTCGAGTGAATATATATATTTTGATCATTTTCATGAGGGCTGCATGGTCCTTTACGTTTTGAGACATTTGGCCTTCTTCATGGTTTGATTATGGTCAACTACATCATAACACGTCAAAAGTATCATAAAATTATATTGATAATAGACCAAACAACCGTCAAATTAAAGATTAACAATTAGATGATCTTGTGAATTGAAGAAAAAAGTTATTTATACTTCATATTAAAAATTTGATTACGATTCTTTTTTCTTTTCTAGAGTAAAGAAATTAAATTTATTAATACTTTTACTACATACGTTATATTAGAAAGATAAAATAATGTAGTCCATAAATGTGGTTACTAATTATAATATAATAAAATTAATAACCAAAAAAGATAATAATTAAAATACAAGAACAATTTGTTAAGAGAAGGGTAAAATGGTCAAATAGCATAATATCAAATGACTTTATTCATTTGCATCCAAACACAAGCTGGAATAAACAGTTTTCATCATTTTAGAATATTAATTTAACATCCAAACAAAATAAAAAATATTACATAGAATATAATATTTTCAAGAATATATTATTCTTCAGCCAAACGTCACCTATGTGAATTATGATTTAGATTTTTCACATTTCTTATGTTTTTTTGTGTGCGTAATCTCACTCTCGCTCTCGCTCCCTTTTCATAATAGAAAGTTTGACAAATAGATCGTAATTGAGTAATGTATAATATTTAGATATTAATGAATATGGGTTTTATTATAAATTTAGAAAAAAATAGTATATAATGACCAAAACAATTTATTACAGTAAAGTAACATAAATATACATGAATATAAAATATGCATTGATACTTATATTGGAAACTTTTTGTTACAACATAATAATGAACTTATGTTGTTTACAAATATTTATCATTTTTGTTTTGAAGAAGAAAAAATAGTAAGTAATTAAAAACAAAAAAATGGAAATATATATTCTTACATTTTATTTTGAAAAGTAAAATTAGAGGCATCAAATATTAAAAAGAAGTATTTTCTTTTAGACCTCTTGAATTTTCATGAATTTTCGCATTTAACTGATGATTTTTAAAATTCTACTGTCCTTTAAACTTTAAATGTATTTTCACTTTATATTTTTCAAGACATGACATTTGCGTTCCTATTTATTTTTTAAAAGAAAATATGTTGTCAACTATTAAAATTATGATTTAATGGGATGCTCCCAACTTAAGTTGTGAGAACCAGCTGCCAAGTTTTTCATTGGTTGAATTGAGATGCAAAGGTGGGTGCGCACACGCGGTTCAACGAGGCTATTTTTTTATCATTTTTGTTCGCCAGTTCAACGCTCTCCATCGCCGGTTTGCGCTCTCTTCAGTCGACGGGTGCGTCTTTGCGAGAAGTCGACGTCACTTTTTCCAATTGATCTCGATGTCTTTGCATGCACCGACAACCACGAAAAGCTTGCGAGGCGATGACAAACAACTCGTGAGCACCAAGGATGAAGAACAGTTCACGAGCACCGATGACTACGAACATCTTGTGAGCATAATCGGCGACGAGCAGCAAATAATCGTCTTCGTGAGCAGAAGTGGGGATGACAGCATCATAGCGAGCAACACCGACTTCTTCGCAAGTACGGCGACGACGATATTGAATCGACGTCTTCGTGAGCGATGGCTTTGCGAGCGACTTGCGAACAATAGCAGCGACAACGTCTTGCGAGCAAAACCAGAACCGATGATGACATCTTGTGACCACGAGATCTCGAGCAGATGACGGCGAGCACCGAGGTTGTTAGGGCGTTCAACGCGAGCAGAAAAAATGGTGAGTAGAACTTGTTAGGGGCATGAAGGGTTCGACTTGCGCTTGACCGACGAAAAGAGTTGAACCATCCCCCATTCAGTGCGAGAAAAAATTTGAATCGGACACATATCGTCGATTGTCGCATCTCAATCATGCGGTTGTAAGCATAGAGGGTGCTCTCGGTTATATCCTTAAAATTATGACACTTTATTTAGGAACACGAGGCACCACACCTCATAAAAAAATCAGAATAATAAAATCATTTAGGAATAAAACAGATTTAACAATAGTTCAAGGGCATGCAAAGATGTGAGAAATCACGAGTTCATTTGCGATATTTCAATGAATCTATAAAATAATAATTACAATAAAAATTAAATATGATACGCACTATTTAAAAATTTTAAAAAACTAATAGATATAAAGAGGACATGTAAAACAACATCTAATTTTTAGATTTTAAACTTTGTAAAAATTGGAAATACTCTTCAATGTTTTGTAGTTCATCGACGGCCTAATCCCTCGGTAATTACCGATGGATTTCGAGCTGTTGATAGTTTTGACGGTTCGAATCACTGGTAATTAAATTAATATTAAATTTATATATAATATAACACACATGTTTAATTTTTTATTATTAATATTTCATACGGCCCAGACCGTCGGAACTATCGAAGGATTTCGGGCCATCGGTAGTTTCGATGGTTCAGGCCATCAGTAATTAAGTTAATAAAAAAAATTATATATAACATAATATAACACCTATGTTTAGTTTAGGAGAGATTTATGAAAATAAACCTTAAATTAATAATAAATTCATATATAATATAATATAACGCCCATGTTTAGTTTTTTTATTATTAATATTTCTAAAGGTCGGGACTGTCAGAACTATCGACAAATTTTGAGTCCATCGATAGTTCCGATCGTTTGGACCGTCGATAATTAAATTAATAATAAAATTGTATATAATATAATTTAATGCCTATGTATAGTTTTTATTAGGCTCCGACAGTCGGAACTACCGACAGAGTTCGAGCCATTGGTGGTTCTGATGGTTTGGACCATCGATAATTAAATAATAATAAATTTATTTATAATATAACTTTTATGTTCAATGGTTTGGACGATTCGGACCGTCGGTTATTCTAATTTCATTCACGCGTGTCCTCCCCGCCACTTTTTCCCTCACATCACCATATATCTTTCTCCCCTCTCTCCATCTCTTCCCCCTCTCTCACTCCCACCGAACGAAGTCCCTCTTCCTCCCACGCTCTCTCCCTCAGACAGCGCTCTCTCCCTCCAATGGCGCTCTATCTGGCAGCGCTCTTTCCCTCCGAAGGAGCTCTCTCCCTCAGTCGGTTCCCTTTCCCACTCCCTCACTCGCGATTTGACCACGATCTAGCAGCTCCTTTTCCTCTCCCGCTCCCGCGATGTGGTCGGTTGCGGCCTCATCTGTCACCGCCCTCAAGCGGCCATTTCAGGCCTTGGGAGACCATCCACGACCGCTAGGTGGCGGATCAGATCGTGGGCGGCGGCAGCCGAATCTGTTGCATGGCGGCCTTCTTCCGCTCACCGGGCGACGAATCAGGACGTGGGCAGTTGGATCCGCCGCGAGGAGGTCTAATTTTTTTTACATTTTAAAAATCATTTCCAACGGACGGGCCGTCGGAAAAGAAGATAATCATCGAAAGCTTAGATGGTTGTAACCGTCGAAAGTTTCAACGATTATTGTCTCGGAACTTCCAACGATTATGACCTTGAAAAGTTCTGACAATCGTAGCCGTTGGAACTTCTCACGGCCTTAACCGTCGTAACTTCCGATGGTTTACAAACCATTGGAGACAGCCCTAATCATCGAAAGTTCTAACGGTTTTTTCGCGTCCATCGAAAATCATTTGCAATGCCGACTTTTTCGATGGATCGGTTCCGTCGCAGAACTCGTCGGGAAATTTGGTTTCTGATGGATTTTTTATTTTCCTTTCTCATAGTGAGTGCGCCTTACTCCCATTAGAAATGGAAGCATGTAATTGGTTTTTTTTTTGCTCGATAGCGGAAGTATGAAAATTATACATGGTAATTTTTTCCTTGTTCTTTTCTGTTTATATCTATATATGTATATACACGTTTTCAATCTCAAAGTTGTGTATTCGAAATGAATATATAAATAAATGAAGACTTTATACGACGTAAATATGGTATAAATTAATTAGACACAAGTTAATTTTTTCAATAAAAATGCATAATTTTTATTATGAATAATTTTTTCACGCATGCAAATTAATGTTTTTTTTAAATCGTGATATATAATCGCACCTATAACATACCCATAGTATATATTTACTAAATAACGTGTTGATCGATATAATTTGCATGTTTACATAAATTTTAATATGTCCATAGATCCTGCACGTTCACAATAATTAATGTCGATATAATTTACGTGTTTACATGCACTTATCGTAAATCTTAAAAGAGGCTTATTACAAAAACTTAACTTTTTGTAGGCGCACAATGTAATAGGTGATGATCTTTATAACTGTGTTGTGTTGACAAATTCATAAATGGGACACCTAATCGTGGAGACAAGTTTCTTGTTGATATTTGAGGGCAATACTTAAAGCTTCTATTGAGTTCGTCTATTTAAAGAATTTGAATTACGATAATCGATACATTAAAATTTAAACTACGAGAGAAGACGAAATAATATGCATCGAGTACATATTCGAAATAAAATATATGTATTATAGAACGGTAGAAACACACTTAATTAACTAAACACGTGCACAAAGATCTCATAACATATAAACTGTGTATATAATCATCTCTTAATTGAATGGCCGTGTGCAAGGACGAAAAAAATGTGTATTATACATGACATAACCCCTTACGAGATAATTACATTTTAATCATGGAGTTATCAGATGACTCTTTGGCCAGCAAATTAAAAACAAAACAATGTCCTGCTTCTTAAAAGAACAAAAGCAAAATACAAATTCTCGGCAAGACATGCAGTCGACGAGGGAATTTAATTGAGGTGTAAACAGATCTCTGAAACTGGAACCGGGACACGGCCTCCATGCTTTCGTTGTGGCGAGGGGATGTGCCGTGCGTACAAGCTAATCGTCAGCTGCATCCGTCAGGAGAACCCGAGACCGGCAGAGAGGGCAGACGGGATTCCGCTCCAACCATCTGCCGAGGCAGTGAGGGTGAAAGGGATGGCCACACATCGTCTTCCCCAGTTCTTCGCCGGTTTGAAAGTCCTGCAGGCATATCGGGCACGCCGTCTCACTCAACTCCGTCGACTCTCCTCCCTCGTCGTAGATTATCTTCTCGAGTTGCGGTCTCGCCGCAGGTAGCGGAGGAGGAGCCGTCTCCGCCTCCGTCTCGACGACGACGACGTCGATGCTGAGCTGCATCCAGAGCGTGCGGGGAGTCCCAATGTACGAGAACTGGTGAATGAGCGCGAAGAAGCTGACGATTTCGACCAAGAAGTCGGCGTAGCTGTCGTCCAGGTCAGGACGATTGAGGAGGGAATCGGGGAGCAACTCCCGGAAGCCGAGCGGCTGAGACAGAGGGAAGTTGGCATAGGTGACTTGACTGTCCTGCCTGCGGATCGAAGACGGCGGCGGCGTCAGGGTGAGCGTAACCACGTTGACTGCCACCTGCAGTTGGACCTCCTGTTCGCCGGCGTGGGAGACGTCGTCCTCCGACACGGAGACGACGCCGCCACGGATGGATACGGCCGCGTTGCGGTACCGCATATTTCTCCAATGCGACGGCCGGGGTGTTGGCAGCAGTGGAGAGGAGTCCATGCGTGAAGCCGTCGACGTCGCCATGATCAATTGCTAAACGCGGAGAGCGGAGAGGATTAGTTTAGGCGAGACTTAATATAAAGATATACGAACTAATAAGAAAAATCAAATCCTAATCGAATTAGGAATCATAATTAGATTAATATTACATAAATATGTTATGATTAAATTTATTATGTCCCCGAATATGCTACTCTAAATATGTTGAATCTAATTTTATAATAATTCTCTTAATTAGAAGTTCACTAATATCAAATATTAGATATCAAATATATCTGAAAAATAAAAGAATACGAACTAAGGAATGTAAATTCCATTTCGCTATTAATAAAAATAAGAATTTTGCTTAGATTAAATAAGTAAATTATTTTCTTGGAGAAAATAAAAAAAATTGACCAAAACAAGAGCTTGACTTAGACTAAATAAATAAAATAAAAGTATTAATATCAAAATTTGGGGAACCACATGACAAAAATAACTATAATATTATATTGCAGTGAAATATAGTATATTGTTAATTATCGAGTATATCTGTATTTAAGTTATTTGTTAAAAAATACTTAAATAATAATGTAGACTATAGAGTATGTCTTTCTTTTTTTTCTTAAAGGCACCGCATTTTGCACCCACAAGGATTACATCAGACGTCCAGAAAAATATAAAGAAATAACCAGAAATGGTTATTATTAATTAAAATAAAAAAAGCTAATCCTAAACTGTAAACCATAAATCCTAAATCAATCAAAATTTTTACTGTAAATATATTAACTACAGTTTTCTATAAAAGTGACCTGTATCCATAAAAATAAAAAGTTATCTTTTCTATAACTATAATTGTAGTTAGTATTGGCCAAGCAACGTTACAATTTTTATGTTATTTTCTGTTTATATCTAAAATATGTTCTTTATTTTGTTTATATCCATGATTAAAATGTAATTCCTTAGTAAGGGGTTATGTCATATATATATATATACTCTTTTTTTTTGTCCTTGCACACGACAATTCAATTAAGAGATTATTATAGGCTCATTTGGCTTATAAGTTAAAATGTTGACAAATAATTTAATGGTTAAGTTAATTCTAAAAATAAGTAATTATAGTGTTTGATAATAATAAAATTTTAAATTATTATTTTAATCAAATGATCAAAATGTCATTAATATTATAATATAAAAAATGTAAAAAAGTTATATATATTCTAAAAATAAAATAGTACATTTATTGATCAAACTGATCTATTTTTTTACAAAAAATAAGTTGAGATTTTTGTCTTATTTTTTTCTGATTTATAAATAAGTAAAATAAGTTTTTACTTTCTTTATCCAATTAGAGGAAGAAAAAAACAATTACATATTTCTATTTCTAATGGAAGACGCATTGGAACACTTCAATCGATAGCGTTGTTTACTAGCCGAATAAAAGGATATTACCCATGAAAGTAAGAGTAAAGTCTCACACCATCAAGCACATCAATTAATGGATGTTTAAACTCATCGTATCATATTCGAGTGGAATATATATATTTTGATCATTTTCATGAGGGCTGCATGGTCCTTCACGTTTTGAGACATTTGGCCTTCTTCATGGTTTGATTATGGTCAACTACATCATAACACGTCAAAAGTAACATAAAATTATATTGATAATAGACCAAATGACCATCAAATTAAAGATTGACAATTAGATGATCTTGTGAATTCAAGAAAAAGTTATTTATTCTTCATATTAAAAATTTCATTAGGATTTTTTTCTTTTGTAGAGTAAAGAAATTAAATTTATTAGAATTATTTCCTCTAACCACTCCTAAACTATCACGATTTTCCACATCTAACCTTAAACTATGAACTTCATTTTTTGAATCCCTAAACTAACATAATTTTTTCAATTTGATCCTTCCGTCTAATTTCGTCAACTTTTTCGTTAACTTTATTTTTTCGAATTTGTAAAAAGTCAAAAATGCGCCATGCGAAAAAATCTCTCCCTGCACACGCCCCCCTCTCCTCTCTTTCTCTCTCTAAGAGAGATTTCTTTCGCATATGGGCATTTTTTATTTTTCACAAATCTAAAAAATCAAAGTTAATCGAAAAGTTGACGGGCTTGGACGGAAGGACAAAATTGAAAAAATTGCGATAGTTTAGGTATCCAAAAAATGAAGTTCATAATTTAGGGTTAAATGTGAAAATTCGTGATAATTTAGGGGTGGTTAGAGGAAATAATCCAATTTATTAATACTTTTAGTACATACTTTATATTAGAAAGATAAGATAATGCAGTCCATAAATATGGTTACTAATTATAATATAATAAAATTAATAACAAAAAAAGATAATAATTAGTAGTAATTAAAATATAAGAACAATTTGTTAAGAGAAGGGTAAAATGGTCAAATAGCATAATATCAAATGACTTTATTCATTTGCATCCAAACACAAGCTGGAATCACTACAAGTAAAACACTGATCACTACAAAAAAAATGTTGATTATAGACGGTCGTAATCAACCCAAAACTCATCGGTAATACATTTTTCGACAGTTTTTCGGACGGAATTGATCCGTTGGAAAAATGATCGTCACAAATCGATTTCCGACGATTGGAAAAAATTCGTCGGAAATATCGACAGTTCTAACGGTCCGAAAAGTCCCAACGGTTCCAACCGTCGAAAACTTTCGACGGTTGTAACCGTCCGAAAAGTCCGGCGGTTCCAACCATCGAAAGTTTTCGACGACCGCAACTGTCAAAACTTTCGACGGTCGTCGCAATTCGTCGAAATTTTCGGCGGTCACAAACCGTCGAAACTTTCGACAGTTGTGGTCGCAACCGTCGTAAAGAATTTTTTAAAAATAAAAAAATTGGCAGCCGGACGGCCAGATCTGGGCCGCAGGGGGCCGATCCGGGCCGCAGGAGACCGATCCGGGCCGCAGGCAGCCAATCTGGTCACGACCGATCTTGCCCCCGCGGCCAGATCCGATCGCGGGCAGCCGGATCGGCCAGATCCAGCCATGAGCGGCTGGATCGGCCGATCTGGCTGGAGAGAGATGGAGAGAGAGGGATCGCCGGCGGGTCGTCTCCAATGAGGAGAGGGTCGCCGGTCCGGAGAAGTCGCCGACGGGTCGGGCCGACAAAATAGGAGATGGAGAAAGAGAGAGGAATGGGTGAAATAAGTGGAGAATGGAGAGTGGGAAAGTAAAAATGCATATATATATATATATATATATATAGGGTAGAAAGTTGGGAAGCGAAAAAACGAAAAAAGATCAGAGGAGAGTATTTTTAATTACCGTCGGCTATGACCGTCGAAAAATTAGTAAAGATATATATTAATGTAATATTTAATTATTTTTAAAGTTACCGACGGTCCAAACCATCGGAATGTATTTAATTATAACAATAAAATATTACTTACATATATATAATGTTTATTTTTTAGTTTATCGACGGTCCGAACCGTCGGTAATATGTTATATTATTATTTTTTAGTTACTGACTGACGAAACCATCGAAAATTATTTAATTATAAAAATAAAATACTTATACAATATTTATTTTTTTATTTTACTAACGGTTTGAACTGTCGCTAATTATTACCGACGATCGGAACCGTTGGATTGCGACGGTTTGGACTGTTGCTAATTATATTAATAAAATACTCCTCATATTATATTATTATACATTTACCGACGATTACAATGTCAGAAATATCGGCGTTCCTAATCGTCAAAAAATAAAATAATAATATAAATAATTACATAATTTATTATTTTTATTTTTGACAGTTGTAATCGTCGGAAATTCCGTCAAAATTTGTGACGGATAGATATCCGTCAAATTTTGACGTTTCTAATCGTCGAAAAATAAATTATTATTTTCATTTCCGACAATCGTAACCGTCAAAAAATCCATCGGAAATTGCAACGGATGAATATCCGTCAGAAATATCGACATTCCTAATCGTCAAAAAATAAAATAACAATATAACAAATTACATAATTTATTATTTTCATTTTTACGATCGTAACCGTCGAAAAATTCGTCTAATCGTCGAAAAGTAAAATAATGATATAACAAATTACATAATTTATTATTTTCATTTCTGACGGTCATAACCGTCGAAAAATCTAACGAAAATTGTGACGGATGGATATTCGTCGAAAATATCGACGTTCCTAATCGTCAAAAAATAAAATAATAATATAATAAATTACATAATTTATTATTTTTATTTCCGACAGTTGTAAACGTTGGAAAATCCGTCACAAATTGTGACATATTTCTATCCGTCGGAAATTGTCCGTCGAAAAATGGTAATTTTTTTTAGTGAATAAAGAATTTTCATCATTTTAGAATATTAATTTAACATCCAAAGAAAAAAATATTACATGGAATATAATATTTTCAAGAATATATTATTCTTCAGCCAAACGTCACCTATGTGAATCATGATTTAGATTTTTCACATTTCTTATGTTTTTTTTGTGTGCGTGATCTAGGTGTCGCTCCCTATTCATAATAGAAAGTTTGACAAATAGATCGTAATTGAGTAATATATAATATTTAGATATTAATGAATATGGGTTTTATTATAAATTTAGTAAAAAAATATTTGTTAGGATATAAGGACCAAAACAATTTATTACTGTAAAGTAACATAAATATACATGAATATAAAATATGCATTGATACTTATATTGGAAACTTTTTGTTACAACATAATAATGAACTTATGTTGTTTACAAATATTTATCATTTTTGTTTTGAAGAAGAAAAAATAGTAAGTAATTAAAAACAAAAAAAATGGAAATATATATTCTTACATTTTATTTTGAAAAGTAAAATATTAAAAAGAAGTATTTTCTTTTAGACCTCTTGAATTGTCATGAATTTTCGCATTTAACTGATGATTTTTAATATTCTACTGTCCTTTAAACTTTAAATGTGTTTTCACTTTATATTTTTCAAGTCACATGACATTTACCTTTCTACTTATTTTTTAAAGGAAAATATGTTGTCAACTATTAAAATTATTATGATTTAATGGGATGCTCCCAACTTAAGTTGTGAGAACTAGCTACCAAGCTTTTCATTGGTTGGATTGAGATCGGTGGGTGTGCACACGCGGTTCAGCGAGGCTATTTTTTTATCATTTTTGTTCGCCGGTTCAACACTCTCCATTGCCGGTTCACTCTATCTTCAGTCGGTGCGTCTTCGCAAGAAGTCGACATCGCTTTTTCCAATCGATCTCAATGTCTTTGCAAGCACGACAGCCATGAAAAGCTTGTGAGGCGACGACAAACAACTCGTGAGCACCAATGATGACGAACATTTCACGAGCACCGATGACTATGAACATCTTGTGAGCATAATCGGCGACGAGCAGCAAATAATCAACTTCGTTAGCATAAGTGGGGATTACAGCATCTTAGCGAGCAACACCGACTTCTTCGTAAGTAACGGCGACAATGATGTTGAATCGACGTCTTCGTGAGCGACGGCTTTGCGAGCGACTTGCGAACAATAGCGGCGACAACATCTTGCGAGCAAAACCAGAACCGATGATGACATCTTGCGGGCACCAGATCTCGAGCAGATGACGGCGAGCACCGAGGTCGTTAGGGCGTTCAACGCGAGCAAAAAAAAAATTGCGAGTAGAACTTGTTAGGGCACGATGTGAAGGGTTCGACTTGCGCTTGACCGACGAAAGGAGTTGAACCATCACCCATTGAGTGCGAGAAAAAATTTGAATCGGACACATATCGTCGACTATCGCAGCTCAGTCATGCAGTTGTAAGCATTGAGGGTGCTCCCGGTTAAATCCTTAAAATTATGACAATTTATTTAGGAACACGAAGCACCACACCTCACAAAAAAAATCAGAATAAAAAAATCATTTAGGAATAAAATATATTTAACAATAGTTCAAGGGCATGCAAAGATGTGAGAAATCACGAGTTCATTTGTGATATTTCAATGAATCTATAAAAATAATAATTACAATAAAAATTAAATATGATATGCACTATTTAAAAAAAACTTAATAGATATAAAGAGGACATGTAAAACAACATCTAATTTTTAGATTTTAAACTTTGTAAGCATTGGAAATACTCTTCAATGTTTTGTAGTTTATCGACGGCCTAATCCCTAGGTAATTACCGATGAATTTCGAGCCGTTGATAGTTCCGACGGTTCGAATCATCGGTAATTAAATTAATATTAAATTTATGTATAATATAAGATAACACATATGTTTAGTTTTTTATTATTAATATTTCATACGGCCTAGATCGTCGGAACTATCGAAGGATTTCGAGCCATCGATAGTTTCGATGGTTCAGGCCATCAGTAATTAAGTTAATAAAAAAATTATATATAACATAATATAACACCTATGCTTAGTTTTTATTATTAATATTTCTGACGACCCGGACCATCGAAACTACTGACAAATTTCGAGCCTCATAGTTCCAATGGTTGAGACCGTCGGTAATTAAATTAAGGATTATTTTCATAAACCTCCCTAAACTATCAAATTTTTCTGCAATTAACCCCAAACTACGGAGTTATTTTTCGTATACCTAAACTATCACAGTTTTTTTCAATTTAGTCCTTCTGTCTACTTCTATTAGGTTTTCTGTTACCTTTGATTTTTTCCATTTATGAAAAGATAAAATTACCCCTCCCTCCATAACATATCAAATAATAAATATAAAAAATAAAAAAATGGGAGAGGGTAATTTAATCTTTTTCATAAATGATAAACTTTTTTGTTTACCACTTTAATCCTTCCAGTAAATTTTTTATTTGTTATTTCATATTTTTTTTTAGGGTTGAGTAATTTAGTCTTTTCATAAATGGAAACAATAAAAGTAATGAAAACTATAACAGAAGTGGACAAAATAACTAAAGTGAAAAAGTCGCGATAGTTTAGGATTCCAAAACATAAGTTCGTAGTTTGAGGTTAGATGTGAAAAATCGTGTTAGTTTAGAAGAGATTTATGGAAATAAACCTTAAATTAATAATAAATTCATATATAATATAATATAACGCCCATGTCTAGTTTTTTTATTATTAATAATTTTGAAGGTCGGGACTGTCGGAACTATCGATAGATTTTGAGTCCATCGTAGTTCCGACCGTCCGGACCGTCGATAATTAAATTACTAATAAATTTATATATAATATAATTTAATGCCTATGTATAGTTTTTATTAGGCTCGGACAGTCGGAACTACCGACAGAGTTAGAGCCATTGGTGATTCCGATGGTTTGGACCGTCGATAATAAAATAATAATAAATTTATTTATAATATAATGCTTATGTTCAGTGGTTCCAACGATTCGGACCATCGGTTATTCTAATTTTTATTAATGCGTCACTTTTTCCCTCACAACCCCATATATCTTTCTCCCCTCTCTCCGTCTCTTCCCCCTCTCTCACTCCCACCGAACGAAGTCCCTCTTCCTCTTGCGCTCTCTCCCTCTGACGGCGCCCTCTCCCTCCAATGGCGCTCTATCTAGTAGCGCTCTCTCCCTCCGAAGGTGCTCTCTCCTTCAGTCGGCTCCCTCTCCCACTCCGTCACTCGCGATTTGGCCACGATCTGGCAGCCCTTCTTCCCCTCCCGCCCGCGATGCCGGCCTAATCTGTCACCAGCCTCAGGCGGTCAGATCAGGCCATGGAAGACCATCCATGGCCACTAGGTGGCGGATCAGGCCGTGGGCGGCGGCAGCAGAATCCGTCGCGAGGCGGCCTTCTCCGTCCACCAGGTGACGGATCAGGACGTGGGCGGTTGGATCCGTCGCGAGGAGGTCTATTTTTTTTACATTTTAAATATCCTTTCCGATGGACGGGCCATCGAAAAAGAAGATAACCATCGATGGTTATAACCGTCGAAAGTTCCAATGATTATTGTCGTCGGAACTTCCAACGGTTAGGACTGTGAAAAGTTCTGACGATCGTAGCCGTAGGAACTTCTCACGACCTTAACCGTCGAAACTTCCGATGGTTTGATTTCCGATAGATTTTTTTAATTTTCCTTTCTTGTAGTGAGTGCGCCTTACTCCCATTAGAAATGGAAGCATGTAATTGGTTTTTTTTTGCTCGATAGCGGAAGTATGAAAATTATACATGGTAATTTTTTCCTTGTTCTTTTCTGTTTATATCTATATATGTATACACACGTTTTCAATCTCAAATTTGTGTATTCGAAATGAATATATAAATAAATGAAGACTTTATACGACGTAAATATGGTATAAATTAATTAGACACAAGTTAATTTTTTCAATAAAAATGCATAATTTTTATTATGAATAATTTTTTCACGCATGCAAATTAATGTTTTTTTTTAAATCGTGATATATAATCGCACCTATAACATACCCATAGTATATATTTACTAAATAACATGTTGATCGATATAATTTGCATGTTTACATAAATTTTAATATGTCCATAGATCCTGCACGTTCACAATAATTAATGTCGATATAATTTACGTGTTTACATGCACTTATCGTAAATCTTAAAAGAGGCTTATTACAAAAACTTAACTTTTTGTAGGCGCACAATGTAATAGGTGATGATCTTTATAACTGTGTTGTGTTGACAAATTCATAAATGGGACACCTAATCGTGGAGACAAGTTTCTTGTTGATATTTGAGGGCAATACTTAAAGCTTCTATTGAGTTCGTCTATTTAAAGAATTTGAATTACGATAATCGATACATAAAATTTAAACTACGAGAGAAGACGAAATAATATGCATCGAGTACATATTCGAAATAAAATATATGTATTATAGAACGGTAGAAACACACTTAATTAACTAAACACGTGCACAAAGATCTCATAACATATAAACTGTGTATATAATCATCTCTTAATTGAATGGCCGTGTGCAAGGACGAAAAAAATGTGTATTATACATGACATAACCCCTTACGAGATAATTACATTTTAATCATGGAGTTATCAGATGACTCTTTGGCCAGCAAATTAAAAACAAAACAATGTCCTGCTTCTTAAAAGAACAAAAGCAAAATACAAATTCTCGGCAAGACATGCAGTCGACGAGGGAATTTAATTGAGGTGTAAACAGATCTCTGAAACTGGAACCGGGACACGGCCTCCATGCTTTCGTTGTGGCGAGGGGATGTGCCGTGCGTACAAGCTAATCGTCAGCTGCATCCGTCAGGAGAACCCGAGACCGGCAGAGAGGGCAGACGGGATTCCGCTCCAACCATCTGCCGAGGCAGTGAGGGTGAAAGGGATGGCCACACATCGTCTTCCCCAGTTCTTCGCCGGTTTGAAAGTCCTGCAGGCATATCGGGCACGCCGTCTCACTCAACTCCGTCGACTCTCCTCCCTCGTCGTAGATTATCTTCTCGAGTTGCGGTCTCACCGCAGGTAGCGGAGGAGGAGCCGTCTCCGCCTCCGTCTCGACGACGACGACGTCGATGCTGAGCTGCATCCAGAGCGTGCGGGGAGTCCCAATGTACGAGAACTGGTGAATGAGCGCGAAGAAGCTGACGATTTCGACCAAGAAGTCGGCGTAGCTGTCGTCCAGGTCAGGACGATTGAGGAGGGAATCGGGGAGCAACTCCCGGAAGCCGAGCGGCTGAGACAGAGGGAAGTTGGCATAGGTGACTTGACTGTCCTGCCTGCGGATCGAAGACGGCGGCGGCGTCAGGGTGAGCGTAACCACGTTGACTGCCACCTGCAGTTGGACCTCCTGTTCGCCGGCGTGGGAGACGTCGTCCTCCGACACGGAGACAACGCCGCCACGGATGGATACGGCCGCGTTGCGGTACCGCATATTTCTCCAATGCGACGGCCGGGGTGTTGGCAGCAGTAAAGAGGAGTCCATGCGTGAAGCCGTCGACGTCGCCATGATCAATTGCTAAACGCGGAGAGCGGAGAGCGGAGAGGATTAGTTTAGGCGAGACTTAATATAAAGATATACGAACTAATAAGAAAAATAAAATCCTAATCGAATTAGGAATCATAATTAGATTAATATTACATAAATATGTTATGATTAGATTTATTATGTCCCCGAATATTATACTCTAAATATGTTCAATCTAATTTTATAATAAATCTCTTATTATGTCCCCGAATATTATACTCTAAATATGTTCATTGATAACAAGTTACTTCTTTTACCTACTAATTATATTTAATAATGTATTATATGTTTTATATTATATAGATATAGTATATATAATTAGTATCTTAGTATAGTAAAATATTATTAGTTAATATTTACCATTATAGTTCATATATATAGTTATTTATTTATTAATATATTATTATAAAACTTATAAAATAAATTGATCAGATGTAATAAACAAGTGTTTTTTAATTCACATATACATAATTTACTTAATGACGTTTGGAAACGAAATCGTAATTTCTCCCAAGTTTTCGATAAATAGTTGAAATGACATATTACTTGGAGTGGAAGATGATGAATTAGGGTGTTGATGTAAAAGGAAAATTTTATGTGATGGATTAATTTTTTGTGAGTTTTGAAAAAATATAATTTTATTATTAATAAAAATAAAAATTGAAATTTTTCAAGAAAAAAATTATACAAAAATATATTATTTAAATATGAAAAATTTTATACATAATGAAAATTAATTTTTTTAATGAAATAATAAGTATTCAATAATATTATATTAATCCATTATTATGAATATTTTATATTTATTAAATTATTTATTTTTTAAAGGATGTGGTGCGAGAGAAAAGGAAAAGAAAAAATGAATTAAAAATGAAGAAAAATGTTGTGTTACAGTGCCCCGGTTACATGAAATCAGGTCACATGATGACCTCGTTCCAATTATTAGTTTTCGTCGGGGAACTTGATTCCAGATTAGCGTTTGATGAAATCGGATGGATAAAAGACCGGATTCTCGCCCTGTCCGCAACCAAACACATCCTTAGTATTATAGCACAATAAAATAAATAAATTCTATGATAAAAATAATTTAAATGTTATTGTATTCAAATAAAAATTACTGATTAAAAATTTCAATTATTTTTAGGAAAACAATATACAATATTTATATATGTTAAATAATAAAGTGATAATATCATTATTTACTTACAATTTTATAACTCATAAAATAATAAATTATATTTTTTACATAAATTATAATATTAATAACATGTAAAAAATTAATCTAAATTAATATTAATATAGTACGATATAACTTATTATTCAATCATTTTCAAATTAATAATTACGTATAATATTTCTATATTATAGTAATTATTGTTTTAAATAAATAGATACATAATATTTTATATATTATAATTTTATACCTCATCAAACAAAAAATTATATTCTTATTTCTAACTTTTTATTTGAACATCCACTAAAACTTATCTATCAAATCAAATTTTTAAATCTTTATCATTGCATTTTTTCATCCAAATATGAACTTTAAAATCTAATCCATTAGTTCTTAACTAATGAGAACATAAGCTCTCACATAAAAAAAACAAAACATTTGTGTTGTGTTTGGATGTAAGAATTAAAATTAATCGATTAGACAAAAATATTTTGATTTGATTTTGGATAAAAATTGTAAAGATGAGGAATTAAAAATTTATTTAGATGAATAAGTTCGAGTGACTATTTTTATAACTTCTACCTATTTTTCAAGAATTAAATAACGCGACATAAAAAATTTGACTTAATGTTGGGATGTAAGTTAAGCATATAAAGAGTTCCAAAGTAAATTATGTGTTTAATTTTTTTTTGTCAAAGAGAAAAAAGTCGAACACACTATAAATTAGATTCAATTTTTGCCTCCCTTGAAAACTCAAATTCTCGTATTTTAAGGAAATGTGAGTATTAATCATAATTTAAATTTTGATAGTGCTCATTCAAAGTGTGCTTTTATTAGCCAAAATTATTAAAAATAGGGGTCTAGTTTTAACTTTTAACCTGACATCGAAACACAATTTGTATAACTATATATCCAAGAATACTAATGCAATCTATATAAGTAAAATGAGTGTGTAAAGCACGAGTCACGGGGCATTTTTCCGTGATACAATGCGCGAAGTCTTGCAGCACCAGTGTCGTTCAACTTAAATTTCTTGGCCGCTCAGCGTCGAATCATGAAATACATGTAGTCGCTCCGCACTGTGTAATATTGTGGAGTACCGTGTTATCCATCCTTATAGCATTTATATTGTAAGGTCATCCTTACGAATGGTCAAGTTATGTGTCCAAGTTATGAACCAGTACGATAACGTTTTTTACATTTTCCATTTTGTAATAAGACTTCCTTATCTATGGTACATTAGGAAAAATTCACTAGTGTCTTCGATGTTCATATGTATATTATATTTCATCATATTTAATATAATTAAATTTTCTTTAATTCTAGTGTATGTCCCTGAGCATGAGGTGGCAACCCACATCGGAGACCCTTCTCGATGTCCTGTGGTATATCAGTTGCCCACAATTTGAACTGTCGGAGCTGTGAGAAATTTTTCCCATTGTTAGATTCGTGGGAACTTTCCATTGCTTAAGTCATGGAAAACATTTTTCACGATTTAAGTCGTAGAAAATATTTCCTACAATTTGAACCATATGAAATATCGGCGGAAGGTAATCCGTCGCAAATTACGAAGGATTTTCTGCCGTCGAAAATTATCCATCGAAAATACGTCATTTTCTTGTAATGTTTTCGGTTGATATCTAATATATGTATATAGACGTGTCCAATCTTGAATTTGTGTATTCCAGATGAATATGTAAATAAATGAAGACTTTAATTATACGATGCAAATATGGTGTAAATTAATTAGACACAAGCCGATTTTTTTCAATAAAAATGCATAAATTTTATTATGAATCCTTTTTTCGCTCATGAAATGCAAATTAATAATTTTTTAAGATCATGATTTATAATCGTACCTATTATAAGATACATAATATTTTATTCATTATAATTTTATACCTCATAAAATAAAAAAAATTATATTCTTATTTCTTTATTATTGCATTTTTCATCCAAATATGAACTTTAAGATCTAATCCATTGTTCTTAACTAATTAGAACATAAGCTCTCACATAAAAAAAACAATACATTTGTGTTGTGTTTGGATGCAAGAACTTAAGTTCTTGAAAACTAATCGATTAGACAAAAATATTTTGATTTAATTTTGGATGAAAATTGTAATGATGATGAATTAAAATTTTGGTAGGGCTCATAATTTAAATTTTGGTAGGGCTCATTCAAAGAGTGATTTCATTAGCCAAAATTTATTTAAAATAGGGGTCTAATTTTAACTAGCTCTGACATCGAAACACAATTTGTATAAGAATAAATCCAAGAATACTAATGCAATATATATAGGTAAAATGAGTGTGTGAAGCACGTGTCACGTGGTGTTTTCTCGTGTTACAACGCACGAAGTCTCATGACACCAGTGCCGTTCAACTTAAAGCTTTTGGCCGCTCAGCGCCGAATCATGAAATACATGTAGCCGCCCCGCACTGTGTAATATTGCGGAGTACCATATTTTTCATCCTTCAGGCATTTATCTGGTAAGGTCATCCTTATGAGTGGCCAAGTTATGTGGGTAACGTCTTTTACATTTTCCATTTTATAATAAGACTTCCTTACCTACAATACATTGGGAGAAATTCACTAGTGTCTTTCGAGGCCCAAATGTATGTTATGTTTCATCATATTTAAAATAAATAAGCTTTCTTTAATTCTAGTGTTTGTCCTTAAGCGTGAGGTGGCAATCCACATTGGAGACCCTTCTTGGTGTCCAGTCGTACATTAGTTGCCCCTTCGAACATTAAGCGTTCAAGCGTCTGAATTAGTCCTCAATGCGCTAATGTCACGGACCTCTGACGAGTAGTCGAACACTCTAGTTATGTCCATAATCGAATGCCTATAAGAGCAACTTTCGGCATAGTCGTTTCGACCATAAAACTTTCGCTGTTACTCAAAATAGACTTGGTTAAGTGCCTATCAATCTAGTCGCCGCATGAGGTCTCAGCTCGGATCACCACGCGATGATTACTCGCTTGTGTCATCGCAAAGTGCGATGGCGTAGAAAAGTGCTTCCGCTCAAAAACTCTACTACGCTCAGGTGCACTGGTACCATGGACCCTGATCATGAACGCCAATGAGAAATACCTGGCAAGCTTCATCGCCGCACGCCTAGTTGTGACCCGCAGCAAGTTCATCGTACACTCGTGTCGTGTCAAGAAACGTTCGTCATGCACTATGATGACGAATTGATCACCCGCCTAATCGGGATAGTCACGCGTCGCTCACTCGAGCAGATCACCACCCCAGGTATATAGTCGGGAATCTTGAAGTGTCGTGCTGCGTTAAAAGTGTCAACATGCTTCGCATGATGGTCTTGCGCTACCCATACCAAGAAGTCACACTACACAACTGTTGTGTAACTTAGAGTACTCGTGTCACATTCAGGACTGTAGTCATGCACTATCATGATAATCTGGAACTTATCAGTATTTGTGACGTCGCATCGCATGTTCAGTCATGCAACGTGAAGCGCACAACCACTCCATGGGAGAAGTTGGCTCAACGTTAAGGATCAGGGTTCATGGTCCATTTCGGCTACGGAATATCATTCCTTCAGCTACGGAATATCATTCCTTCGTCTACGGAGCATCATTCACAAGCATCTTATCGTTCGCAAGCCTCACCTGTCACGTCATGATGACTCTCACAAATGGGGCAAAGAGTTGATTACTTGCAAACACTTAGGGACGAGCTGTTTGCCTTGTTTGCCTCGTCAAGTATCGTCCTGCGAGCGGCATAATGTCACCCATCCAAAGTTGGGATGAACCTGCTACGTGCCAACATAAATCGATGTTTGAACTCGAATGATTAATTTGGCAAATGGTCTAAGCATCGAGCATTTGATGCACCTTGGCATGCTGCTGTCAAGCGTCCCGCTGCCAACCGAAGGAGATGATCTTTGTCAAAGCGTTCCGATGACAAGTATGTCAAAGGTGTATGATCTTTGTCGACCAGCACAAAGACATTACTTCATCCAGATTGTGGAGGGACGAGTATTAAATGTGCATCATCTTCATGAACGGGCACAATGATATCGCCTCATCCATACCCAAAGGTGTTGCCGAAGCTTTAAAGGAGGTTACAAGATCAAAAGAAGACATATTCAAGAACCCTGCAAGATGTGGCGAACTGATGATGGCGATACCATCGCGACAATGTGGAATGTGACAAACATAGATCCCATGAAGGCATGGGACGGAGGCAGACATTAGTTCATCAATTATACAAACCCTGACAAGTCGAGACTTGAGGTCAATGTCACATTTTTCAGCATTAGCCAAAATGGCATGTTAAAGGAGGACGTGAAAGATATCACCGAACTCCGCCTACAGTGTTCCTAGATGGATGAAGATCAAACTTGGTGCTCTTCAAGCAGAGGGATTGAAGCTTTGGATTAGGACGAAGTTGAAACGACGGAATCACCCAACTTTCGCTCACTAGTCATTGAAGCCAAATCAATCGTGCCAAGACAAGTACCAAAGCCCATGGGCAAAAGCAATGGTGGGGGAGAGAAGTTCAAGTCGCAAGGAGGAAGCTATTTTGTCAAAACAAAGAGAAACTCCATCGAAGCAAGAGAATTGAGTTGTACCACAAGCAAACGCGAGGAGACTCTCGTCGTTCACTATAGCGACTCGGTGCCGACAAGGTATGAAGTTCTATATCAAGGAACCTTGTTCCGTCTTGGGGTGAGCATCAGTCGATTCAGATAATTAACAGGGGTATCAAACCCGGCCCAGCCGGTCGGACCGGTGTCCGGCCAATAAAATGGGTCATGGGTCAGTACAAACCTGGACTGTGCATTGACCTGTGTTGGATCGATCAAACCTAGTCAAAACCCGGGTTTGGCCACTTGACCCGCCGAGTTCTTGTGACCCGGCAGGTTTTTTTTTTTAAGATTATATGCTGGCCAGTTCTTGCTTCATTCCTGACTCCAGCACGGTGCGGCCACTCCACTCCCGATTCTCGACTACATCATGGCGACACCATCGAGATCCGGCGAGATCCACCAAAGATAGCCGAGATCCACCGAAGATCGTCGAGATCCGACGAGATCCATCGAGGACCGCCGAGATCCGCCGAAGGCCGCCGAGATCTATCGAGATTCGTCGAGATCCGCTGAGATCCATCGAGATCCGTCGAGATTCGTAGAGATCCGTCGAAGACCGCCAAGATCGGATGAGATCCCGACGAGATCGGACAAAGACCGCCGAGATCCGCCGAAGACCACCAAGATCCGACGACCATGAAGTCACGGATCTAGAAGCAGATCCGACGACTGCAGATTCGACGACCGCAGATTCTCCGGCGAATGCTGCCTTCAATCTGATGACCTGGCCGGCAAAGCGCGGCCATGCCCGGCCAAGGCACGCCCAGCAAGCTAAGTCGCCCTTATGGGCTTTGGCGACTGACGATATCTGACGAATGCTACCTTCAATCCGATGAACGCTGCTTGCGATCCGATGACCTAACCGGCAAGGCGCGGCCATGCCTGGCCAAGGCACGCCCCAGCAAGCTAAGTCGCCCTTTGGCCGGCAAGGCCACGCTCAGGCGAGCCGAGCACGGCCATGGCACCCCCATGACCGCCCAAGGGGTGCCCAGGCCAGCCAGACACAATCATGATCGGCTATTATTAATTGTGTTAGATTTAAATTATTAATTGTGTTGCGTTGTGATTATAAAAAAAATATTATTAGTGAATAATAATAATATACATGTTGATTATATATAATTATTATTTATATTGATTTATTATAATCCGGTCCGACCATTCGGTCCGATCCGGTCCGACCGGACCCGTTGATCTATCCAGGTCGAAGGCCGGGTCGAATCTTACAACATTGATAATTAACCGTCTAATTGGATCGATTAATTATCCGAATTGAACTAAAAATTTTTATCCGTTATTCGGTCCAAAATTTCTGGTTTGGTTCAGTTAATTCACCAAATTTTTTTGTTTTGGTTCGATTAATTCATCGAATTATCCAAAGAAAAAATAATATTTTATGAAATAAATAATTTTATTATTTTTAGGTTTAAAATATTAAAATAAAATATAGTATGGGTCCAATTAAAAGTTTGATATCAAATTTGAATATAAATCAATTATAACATTTAACAAATGAATGGATATAAAATTATTTTTAAACATAGACCATGTAACAAACATTAAAAAGAGAAGAATATAATGTATCAAGGAATATATAGATGTGTTGATGAAAGAGTGCAAAAATGTTTGAAAAAATATGTATAATATATGAATTTTATTTTAAAATATATAATAAGAAATATTATTTTATTTTTCGGTTAATTTTGATTTTTATTTAAAATTTTGATTAATTCACCAAACCGAACTAGTAGAGAAGACATAGAAATATGCATCGAGTACATGTTCGAAATTATATATATATATATATTATGGAAGGATAGAAACACACTTAATTAACTAAACACATGCACACAGATCATATAACATCAACTGTGTATATATAATCATCTCTTAATTGAATGGCCGTGTGCAAGGACGGAAAAAATTGTGTATTATACATGACATATCCCCTTACGAGATAATTACATTGTAATCATGGAGTTATCGGATGACTCTTCGGCCAGCAAATTAAAAACAAAACAATGCCCTGGTTCTTAAAAGGACAAAAGCAAAATACAAAACTCTCAGCAAGACATCAATGAAACTGGAACTGGGACACGGCCTCCATATGGACACGGCCTCCATATGCTTTCGTTGTGGCGAGGGGCTGTGCCGTGCGTAAAAGCTAATGGTCAGCTGCATCCGTCTGGAGAACCCGAGACCGGCAAAGAGGGCAGACAGGATTCCGCTCCAACCATCTGCCGAGGCAGTGAGGGTGAAAGGGATGCCCGCACATCGTCTTCCCCAGTTCTTCGCCGGTTTGAAAGTCCTGCAGGCATATCGGGCACGCCGTCTCGCTCAACTCCCCCGACTCTCCTCCCTCCTCGTAGATTATCTTCTCGAGTTGCGGTCTCGCCGCAGGTAGCGGAGGAGGAACCGTCCCCGTCTCCGTCTCCGTCTCGACTACGACGGCGTCGATGCTGAGCTGCATCCAGAGCGTGCGGGGAGTCCCACTGTACGAGAGCTGGTGAGTGCGCGCGAAGTGACCGACGATGTTGACCAAGAAGTCGGCGTAGCCGTCGTCCAGGACAGGATGATTGAGGAGGGAATCGGGGAGCGACTCCCGGAAACCGAGCAGCTGAGACAGAGGGAAGTCAGCATAGGTGACTTGTCTGTCCTGCCTGCGGATCGAAGACGGCGGCGGGGTCAGGCTGAGCGTAACCACGTTGATCGCCACCTGCAGTTGGACCTCCTGTTCGCCGGCGTCGGAGACGTCGTCCTCCGAGACGGAGACGACGCCGCCACAGATGGATATGGCCGCGTTGCGGTACCGGATATTTCTCCAATGCGACGGCCGGGGTGTTGGCAGCAGTGGAGAGGAGTCCATGCGCGAAGCCGTCGACGTCGCCATGATCAATTGCTAAACGCGGAGAGCGGAGAGCGGAGAGCGGAGAGCGGAGAGGATTAGTTTAGGCGAGACTTAATATAAAGATATACGAACTAATAAGAAAAATCAAATCCTAATCGAATTAGGAATCATAATTAGATTAATATTACATAAATATGTTATGATTAAATTTATTATGTCCCCGAATATTATACTCTAAATATGTTCAATCTAATTTTATAATAAATCTCTTAACTGGAAGTTCACTAATATCGAATATTAGATAAGAAATATATCTGAAAAATAAAATAATACAACTAAGAAATATAAAATCCATTTCGCTATAAATTAAAATAAGAATTTTGCTTAGATTAAATAAATAAAAAAATTGACCAAAACAAGAGCTTGCTTTAGATTAAATAAAGAAAATAAAAGTACTAATATCAAATTTTGGGGAACCACATGACAAAACCAACTATAATAATGTATAATATTATTATATATATAACATTATAATATTAATTGCATAATTTTTAAATGAATTCAACATATATGCGTATATATGGTGTTTTAAATAATAATGTATTAAAATATATTAGGATCGTATGAAGATACTATTTACGTTAACTACAATATTAAATACTTATAAAAGAAAATTTAAACCAAAATTAATATTAATATATTGTGCCACAGCTTATTTTTCAATAAAAATCTAGTGTTTTAATTAAATTTCACACAATAATAATTTATCTCTTTAGTTCTTACATTTTATTCAAACACCCAATAAAACTTATCTATCAAATCAATTTTTAAATCTCCATTATTACATTTTTCATTCAAACATCACGTTTAAAATTTTTTATTTAATCGATTTATTCTAAAAAAAACTAATAAGAACATAAAGTCTAACATCCAAACATAACAGGGCATCGTCACAATATTTGGATAGTAAAACTTAGACAGAATTTATTCAAATTTTGTTAAATAAGAGAAAAAAATATTGTGATCATACGTGAAAGTTCTAAAAAAAAAAGTTATTGTCATTGATAACAAGTTACCTTTTCTACCTACTAATTATATTTAATAATGTATTATATGGTTTATACTATATATTATATAGATATAGTATATATAATTAGTATCTTAGTATAATAAAAAATTATTAGTTAATATTTACTATTAATATTAAGCTTGTATATCTATTAATATATATATTAGTTCATATATATAGTTATTTATTTATTAATATATTATTATAAAACTTATAAAATAAATTGATTAGATGAAATAAACAAGTGTTTTTTAATTCACATATACATAATTTACTTAACGACGTTTGAAAATGGAACCGTGATTTCTCCCACGTTTTTGGCAAATAGTTGAAATGACAGATTACTTCGATGGAGTGGAAGATGAGGAATTAGGAAGTTGATATGAAAGAAAAATTTTATGTCATGGATTAATTTTTGGTGAGTTTTGAAAAAATATAATTTTATTATTAATAAAATAAAAACTAACATTTTTCAAGAAAAAAATTGTACAAAAATGTATTATTTAAATATGAAAATTTATTTTAAAATTAATTATACACAACTGTTGTATAACTCATAGCACTCGTGTCACATGCAGGACTGCCGTCATGTACTATCATGATAATTTGACGCTGCTCGATATTTTGTGACGTCGCATTGCATGTCCATTCATGCAACGTAAAGTGCACAATCGTTCCTTCAGCCACGGAATATCGTTCCTTCAGCTACGGAATATCGTTCCTTCGACTACGGAATATCATTCCTTCAGCCACGAAATATCGTTCCTTCAGCCACGGAATATCGTTCCTAATGGGAGTAAGACGCATTGGAACACTACAATCAATAACGTTGTTTAGTAGCCGAATAAAAGGATACTACTAAAAAAAAAGTATATTACTCATGAAAGTAAGAGTAAAGTCTCACATCATCATGCACATCAATTAATGAATGTTTAAACTCATCGTATCATATTCGAGTGAATATATATATTTTGATCATTTTCATGAGGGCTGCATGGTCCTTTACGTTTTGAGACATTTGGCCTTCTTCATGGTTTGATTATGGTCAACTACATCATAACACGTCAAAAGTATCATAAAATTATATTGATAATAGACCAAACAACCGTCAAATTAAAGATTAACAATTAGATGATCTTGTGAATTGAAGAAAAAAGTTATTTATACTTCATATTAAAAATTTGATTAGGATTCTTTTTTCTTTTCTAGAGTAAAGAAATTAAATTTATTAATACTTTTACTACATACGTTATATTAGAAAGATAAAATAATGTAGTCCATAAATGTGGTTACTAATTATAATATAATAAAATTAATAACCAAAAAAGATAATAATTAAAATACAAGAACAATTTGTTAAGAGAAGGGTAAAATGGTCAAATAGCATAATATCAAATGACTTTATTCATTTGCATCCAAACACAAGCTGGAATAAACAGTTTTCATCATTTTAGAATATTAATTTAACATCCAAACAAAATAAAAAATATTACATAGAATATAATATTTTCAAGAATATATTATTCTTCAGCCAAACGTCACCTATGTGAATTATGATTTAGATTTTTCACATTTCTTATGTTTTTTTGTGTGCGTAATCTCACTCTCGCTCTCGCTCCCTTTTCATAATAGAAAGTTTGACAAATAGATCGTAATTGAGTAATGTATAATATTTATATATTAATGAATATGGGTTTTATTATAAATTTAGAAAAAAATAGTATATAATGACCAAAACAATTTATTACAGTAAAGTAACATAAATATACATGAATATAAAATATGCATTGATACTTATATTGGAAACTTTTTGTTACAACATAATAATGAACTTATGTTGTTTACAAATATTTATCATTTTTGTTTTGAAGAAGAAAAAATAGTAAGTAATTAAAAACAAAAAAAATGGAAATATATATTCTTACATTTTATTTTGAAAAGTAAAATTAGAGGCGTCAAATATTAAAAAGAAGTATTTTCTTTTAGACCTCTTGAATTTTCATGAATTTTCGCATTTAACTGATGATTTTTAAAATTCTACTGTCCTTTAAACTTTAAATGTATTTTCACTTTATATTTTTCAAGACATGACATTTGCCTTCCTATTTATTTTTTAAAAGAAAATATGTTGTCAACTATTAAAATTATGATTTAATGGGATGCTCCCAACTTAAGTTGTGAGAACCAGCTGCCAAGTTTTTCATTGGTTGGATTGAGATGCAAAGGTGGGTGCGCACACGCGGTTCAACGAGGCTATTTTTTTATCATTTTTGTTCGCCAGTTCAACGCTCTCCATCGCCGGTTTGCGCTCTCTTCAGTCGATGGGTGCGTCTTTGCGAGAAGTCGACGTCAATTTTTCCAATTGATCTCGATGTCTTTGCATGCACCGACAACCACGAAAAGCTTGCGAGGCGATGACAAACAACTCGTGAGCACCAAGGATGAAGAACAGTTCACGAGCACCGATGACTACGAACATCTTGTGAGCATAATCGGCGACGAGCAGCAAATAATCGTCTTCGTGAGCAGAAGTGGGGATGACAACATCATAGCGAGCAACACCGACTTCTTCGCAAGTACCGGCGACGACGATATTGAATCGACGTCTTCGTGAGCGATGGCTTTGCGAGCGACTTGCGAACAATAGCAGCGACAACGTCTTGGGAGCAAAACCAGAACCGATGATGACATCTTGTGATCACGAGATCTCGAGCAGATGACGGCGAGCACCGAGGTTGTTAGAGCGTTCAACGCGAGCATAAAAAATGGTGAGTAGAACTTGTTAGGGGCATGAAGGGTTCGACTTGCGCTTGACCGATGAAAAGAGTTGAACCATCCCCCATTCAGTGCGAGAAAAAATTTGAATCGGACACATATCGTCGATTGTCGCATCTCAATCATGCGGTTGTAAGCATAGAGGGTGCTCTCGGTTATATCCTTAAAATTATGACACTTTATTTAGGAACACGAGGCACCACACCTCATAAAAAAATCAGAATAATAAAATCATTTAGGAATAAAACAGATTTAACAATAGTTCAAGGGCATGCAAAGATGTGAGAAATCACGAGTTCATTTGCGATATTTAAATGAATCTATAAAATAATAATTACAATAAAAATTAAATATGATACGCACTATTTAAAAATTTTAAAAAACTAATAGATATAAAGAGGACATGTAAAACAACATCTAATTTTTAGATTTTAAACTTTGTAAAAATTGGAAATACTCTTCAATGTTTTGTAGTTCATCGACGGCTTAATCCCTCGGTAATTACCGATGGATTTCGAGCTGTTGATAGTTTTGACGGTTCGAATCACTGGTAATTAAATTAATATTAAATTTATATATAATATAACACACATGTTTAATTTTTTATTATTAATATTTCATACGGCCTAGACCGTCGGAACTATCGAAGGATTTCGGGCCATCGGTAGTTTCGATGGTTCAGGCCATCAGTAATTAAGTTAATAAAAAAATTATATATAACATAATATAACACCTATGTTTAGTTTAGGAGAGATTTATGAAAATAAACCTTAAATTAATAATAAATTCATATATAATATAATATAACGCCCATGTTTAGTTTTTTTATTATTAATATTTCTAAAGGTCGGGACTGTCAGAACTATCGACAAATTTTGAGTCCATCGATAGTTCCGATCGTTTGGACCGTCGATAATTAAATTAATAATAAAATTGTATATAATATAATTTAATGCCTATGTATAGTTTTTATTAGGCTCCGACAGTCGGAACTACCGACAGAGTTCGAGCCATTGGTGGTTCTGATGGTTTGGACCATCGATAATTAAATAATAATAAATTTATTTATAATATAACTTTTATGTTCAATGGTTTGGACGATTCGGACCGTCGGTTATTCTAATTTCATTCACGCGTGTCCTCCCCGCCACTTTTTCCCTCACATCACCATATATCTTTCTCCCCTCTCTCCATCTCTTCCCCCTCTCTCACTCCCACCGAACGAAGTCCCTCTTCCTCCCACGCTCTCTCCCTCAGACAGCGCTCTCTCCCTCCAATGGCGCTCTATCTGGCAGCGCTCTTTCCCTCCAAAGGCGCTCTCTCCCTCAGTCGGTTCCCTTTCCCACTCCCTCACTCGCGATTTGACCACGATCTAGCAGCTCCTTTTCCTCTCCCGCTCCCGCGATGTGGTCGGTTGCGGCCTCATCTGTCACCGCCCTCAAGCGGCCATTTCAGGCCTTGGGAGACCATCCACGACCGCTAGGTGGCGGATCAGATCGTGGGCGGCGGCAGCCGAATCTGTTGCATGGCGGCCTTCTTCCGCTCACCGGGCGACGAATCAGGACGTGGGCAGTTGGATCCGCCGCGAGGAGGTCTAATTTTTTTTACATTTTAAAAATCATTTCCAACGGACGGGCCGTCGGAAAAGAAGATAACCATCGAAAGCTTAGATGGTTGTAACCGTCGAAAGTTTCAACGATTATTGTCTCGGAACTTCCAACGATTATGACCTTGAAAAGTTCTGACAATCGTAGCCGTTGGAACTTCTCACGGCCTTAACCGTCGTAACTTCCGATGGTTTACAAACCATTGGAGACAGCCCTAATCATCGAAAGTTCTAACGGTTTTTTTGCGTCCATCGAAAATCATTTGCAATGCCGACTTTTTCGATGGATCGGTTCCGTCACAAAACTCGTCGGGAAATTTGGTTTCTGATGGATTTTTTATTTTCCTTTCTCATAGTGAGTGCGCCTTACTCCCATTAGAAATGGAAGCATGTAATTGGTTTTTTTTTTGCTCGATAGCGGAAGTATGAAAATTATACATGGTAATTTTTTCCTTGTTCTTTTCTGTTTATATCTATATATGTATATACACGTTTTCAATCTCAAATTTGTGTATTCGAAATGAATATATAAATAAATGAAGACTTTATACGACGTAAATATGGTATAAATTAATTAGACACAAGTTAATTTTTTCAATAAAAATGCATAATTTTTATTATGAATAATTTTTTCACGCATGCAAATTAATGTTTTTTTTAAATCGTGATATATAATCGCACCTATAACATACCCATAGTATATATTTACTAAATAACGTGTTGATCGATATAATTTGCATGTTTACATAAATTTTAATATGTCCATAGATCCTGCACGTTCACAATAATTAATGTCGATATAATTTACGTGTTTACATGCACTTATCGTAAATCTTAAAAGAGGCTTATTACAAAAACTTAACTTTTTGTAGGCGCACAATGTAATAGGTGATGATCTTTATAACTGTGTTGTGTTGACAAATTCATAAATGGGACACCTAATCGTGGAGACAAGTTTCTTGTTGATATTTGAGGGCAATACTTAAAGCTTCTATTGAGTTCGTCTATTTAAAGAATTTGAATTACGATAATCGATACATAAAATTTAAACTACGAGAGAAGACGAAATAATATGCATCGAGTACATATTCGAAATAAAATATATGTATTATAGAACGGTAGAAACACACTTAATTAACTAAACACGTGCACAAAGATCTCATAACATATAAACTGTGTATATAATCATCTCTTAATTGAATGGCCGTGTGCAAGGACGAAAAAAATGTGTATTATACATGACATAACCCCTTACGAGATAATTACATTTTAATCATGGAGTTATCAGATGACTCTTTGGCCAGCAAATTAAAAACAAAACAATGTCCTGCTTCTTAAAAGAACAAAAGCAAAATACAAATTCTCGGCAAGACATGCAGTCGACGAGGGAATTTAATTGAGGTGTAAACAGATCTCTGAAACTGGAACCGGGACACGGCCTCCATGCTTTCGTTGTGGCGAGGGGATGTGCCGTGCGTACAAGCTAATCGTCAGCTGCATCCGTCAGGAGAACCCGAGACCGGCAGAGAGGGCAGACGGGATTCCGCTCCAACCATCTGCCGAGGCAGTGAGGGTGAAAGGGATGGCCACACATCGTCTTCCCCAGTTCTTCGCCGGTTTGAAAGTCCTGCAGGCATATCGGGCACGCCGTCTCACTCAACTCCGTCGACTCTCCTCCCTCGTCGTAGATTATCTTCTCGAGTTGCGGTCTCGCCGCAGGTAGCGGAGGAGGAGCCGTCTCCGCCTCCGTCTCGACGACGACGACGTCGATGCTGAGCTGCATCCAGAGCGTGCGGGGAGTCCCAATGTACGAGAACTGGTGAATGAGCGCGAAGAAGCTGACGATTTCGACCAAGAAGTCGGCGTAGCTGTCGTCCAGGTCAGGACGATTGAGGAGGGAATCGGGGAGCAACTCCCGGAAGCCGAGCGGCTGAGACAGAGGGAAGTTGGCATAGGTGACTTGACTGTCCTGCCTGCGGATCGAAGACGGCGGCGGCGTCAGGGTGAGCGTAACCACGTTGACTGCCACCTGCAGTTGGACCTCCTGTTCGCCGGCGTGGGAGACGTCGTCCTCCGAGACGAAGACGACGCCGCCACGGATGGATACGGCCGCGTTGCGGTACCGCATATTTCTCCAATGCGACGGCCGGGGTGTTGGCAGCAGTGGAGAGGAGTCCATGCGTGAAGCCGTCGACGTCGCCATGATCAATTGCTAAACGCGGAGAGCGGAGAGCGGAGAGGATTAGTTTAGGCGAGACTTAATATAAAGATATACGAACTAATAAGAAAAATCAAATCCTAATCGAATTAGGAATCATAATTAGATTAATATTACATAAATATGTTATGATTAAATTTATTATGTCCCCGAATATGCTACTCTAAATATGTTGAATCTAATTTTATAATAATTCTCTTAATTAGAAGTTCACTAATATCAAATATTAGATATCAAATATATCTGAAAAATAAAAGAATACGAACTAAGGAATGTAAATTCCATTTCGCTATTAATAAAAATAAGAATTTTGCTTAGATTAAATAAGTAAATTATTTTCTTGGAGAAAATAAAAAAAATTGACCAAAACAAGAGCTTGACTTAGACTAAATAAATAAAATAAAAGTATTAATATCAAAATTTGGGGAACCACATGACAAAAATAACTATAATATTATATTGCAGTGAAATATAGTATATTGTTAATTATCGAGTATATCTGTATTTAAGTTATTTGTTAAAAAATACTTAAATAATAATGTAGACTATAGAGTATGTCTTTCTTTTTTTTCTTAAAGGCACCGCATTTTGCACCCACAAGGATTACATCAGACGTCCAGAAAAATATAAAGAAATAACCAGAAATGGTTATTATTAATTAAAATAAAAAAAGCTAATCCTAAACTGTAAACCATAAATCCTAAATCAATCAAAATTTTTACTGTAAATATATTAACTACAGTTTTCTATAAAAGTGACCTGTATCCATAAAAATAAAAAGTTATCTTTTCTATAACTATAATTGTAGTTAGTATTGGCCAAGCAACGTTACAATTTTTATGTTATTTTCTGTTTATATCTAAAATATGTTCTTTATTTTGTTTATATCCATGATTAAAATGTAATTCCTTAGTAAGGGGTTATGTCATATATATATATATATATACTCTTTTTTTTTTGTCCTTGCACACGACAATTCAATTAAGAGATTATTATAGGCTCATTTGGCTTATAAGTTAAAATGTTGACAAATAATTTAATGGTTAAGTTAATTCTAAAAATAAGTAATTATAGTGTTTGATAATAATAAAATTTTAAATTATTATTTTAATCAAATGATCAAAATGTCATTAATATTATAATATAAAAAATGTAAAAAAGTTATATATATTCTAAAAATAAAATAGTACATTTATTGATCAAACTGATCTATTTTTTTACAAAAAATAAGTTGAGATTTTTGTCTTATTTTTTTCTGATTTATAAATAAGTAAAATAAGTTTTTACTTTCTTTATCCAATTAGAGGAAGAAAAAAACAATTACATATTTCTATTTCTAATGGAAGACGCATTGGAACACTTCAATCGATAGCGTTGTTTACTAGCCGAATAAAAGGATATTACCCATGAAAGTAAGAGTAAAGTCTCACATCATCATGCACATCAATTAATGGATGTTTAAACTCATCGTATCATATTCGAGTGGAATATATATATTTTGATCATTTTCATGAGGGCTGCATGGTCCTTCACGTTTTGAGACATTTGGCCTTCTTCATGGTTTGATTATGGTCAACTACATCATAACACGTCAAAAGTAACATAAAATTATATTGATAATAGACCAAATGACCATCAAATTAAAGATTGACAATTAGATGATCTTGTGAATTCAAGAAAAAGTTATTTATTCTTCATATTAAAAATTTCATTAGGATTTTTTTCTTTTGTAGAGTAAAGAAATTAAATTTATTAGAATTATTTTCTCTAACCACTCCTAAACTATCACGATTTTCCACATCTAACCTTAAACTACGAACTTCATTTTTTGAATCCCTAAACTAACATGATTTTTTCAATTTGATCCTTCCATCTAATTTCGTCAACTTTTTCGTTAACTTTATTTTTTCGAATTTGTAAAAAGTCAAAAATGCGCCATGCGAAAAAATCTCTCCCTGCACACGCCCCCCTCTCCTCTCTTTCTCTCTCTAAGAGAGATTTCTTTCGCATATGGGCATTTTTTATTTTTCACAAATCTAAAAAATCAAAGTTAATCGAAAAGTTGACGGGCTTGGACGGAAGGACAAAATTGAAAAAATTGCGATAGTTTAGGTATCCAAAAAATGAAATTCATAATTTAGGGTTAAATGTGAAAATTCGTGATAGTTTAGGGGTGGTTAGAGGAAATAATCCAATTTATTAATACTTTTAATACATACTTTATATTAGAAAGATAAGATAATGCAGTCCATAAATATGGTTACTAATTATAATATAATAAAATTAATAACAAAAAAAGATAATAATTAGTAGTAATTAAAATATAAGAACAATTTGTTAAGAGAAGGGTAAAATGGTCAAATAGCATAATATCAAATGACTTTATTCATTTGCATCCAAACACAAGCTGGAATCACTACAAGTAAAACGTTGATCACTACAAAAAAATGTTGATTATAGACGGTCGTAATCAACCCAAAACTCATCGGTAATACATTTTTCGACAGTTTTTCGGACGGAATTGATCCGTTGGAAAAATGATCGTCACAAATCGATTTCCGACGATTGGAAAAAATTCGTCGGAAATATCGACAGTTCTAACGGTCCGAAAAGTCCCAACGGTTCCAACCGTCGAAAACTTTCGACGGTTGTAACCGTCCGAAAAGTCCGGCGGTTCCAACCATCGAAAGTTTTCGACGACCGCAACTGTCAAAACTTTCGACGGTCGTCGCAATTCGTCGAAATTTTCGGCGGTCACAAACCGTCGAAACTTTCGACAGTTGTGGTCGCAACCGTCGTAAAGAATTTTTTAAAAATAAAAAAATTGGCAGCCGGACGGCCAGATCTGGGCCGCAGGGGGCCGATCCGGGCCGCAGGAGACCGATCCGGGCCGCAGGCAGCCAATCTGGTCACGACCGATCTTGCCCCTGCGGCCAGATCCGATCGCGGGCAGCCGGATCGGCCAGATCCAGCCATGAGCGGCTGGATCGGCCGATCTGGCTGGAGAGAGATGGAGAGAGAGAGAGATCGTCGGCGGGTCGTCTCCAATGAGGAGAGGGTCGCCGATCCGGAGAAGTCGCCGACGGGTCGGGCCGACAAAATAGGAGATGGAGAAAGAGAGAGGAATGGGTGAAATAAGTGGAGAATGGAGAGTGGGAAAGTAAAAAATGCATATATATATATATATATATATATATATAGGGTAGAAAGTTGGGAAGCGGAAAAACGAAAAAAGATCAGAGGAGAGTATTTTTAATTACCGTCAGCTATGACCGTCGAAAAATTAGTAAAGATATATATTAATGTAATATTTAATTATTTTTAAAGTTACCGATGGTCCAAACCGTCGGAATGTATTTAATTATAACAATAAAATATTACTTACATATATATAATGTTTATTTTTTAGTTTATCGACAGTCCGAATCGTCGGTAATATGTTATATTATTATTTTTTAGTTACTGACGGACGAAACCATCAAAAATTATTTAATTATAAAAATAAAATACTTATACAATATTTATTTTTTTATTTTACTGACGGTTTGAACTGTCGCTAATTATTACCGACGATCGGAACCGTTGGATTGCGACGGTTTGGACTGTTGCTAATTATATTAATAAAATACTCCTCATATTATATTATTATACATTTACCGACGGTTACAATGTCGGAAATATCGGCATTCCTAATCGTCAAAAAATAAAATAATAATATAAATAATTATATAATTTATTATTTTTATTTTTGACAGTTGTAATCGTCGGAAATTCCGTCAAATTTCGACGTTCCTAATCGTCGAAAAATAAATTATTATTTTCATTTCCGACAGTCATAACCGTCGAAAAATCCATCGGAAATTGCGACGGATGAATATCCGTCAGAAATATCGACATTCCTAATCGTCGAAAAATAAAATAACAATATAACAAATTACATAATTTATTATTTTCATTTTTACGATCGTAACCGTCGAAAAATTCGTCTAATCGTCGAAAAGTAAAATAATGATATAACAAATTACATAATTTATTATTTTCATTTCTGACGGTCATAACCGTCGAAAAATCTAACGAAAATTGTGACGGATGGATATTCGTCAGAAATATCGACGTTCCTAATCGTCAAAAAATAAAATAATAATATAATAAATTACATAATTTATTATTTTCATTTCCGACAGTTGTAAACGTTGGAAAATTCGTCACAAATTGTGACAGATTTCTATCCGTCGGAAATTGTCCGTCGAAAAATGGTAATTTTCTTTTAGTGAATAAAGAATTTTCATCATTTTAGAATATTAATTTAACATCCAAAGAAAAAATATTACATGGAATATAATATTTTCAAGAATATATTATTCTTCAGCCAAACGTCACCTATGTGAATCATGATTTAGATTTTTCACATTTCTTATGTTTTTTTTGTGTGCGTGATCTAGGTCTCGCTCCCTTTTCATAATAGAAAGTTTGACAAATAGATCGTAATTGAGTAATATATAATATTTAGATATTAATGAATATGGGTTTTATTATAAATTTAGTAAAAAAATATTTGTTAGGATATAAGGACCAAAACAATTTATTACTGTAAAGTAACATAAATATACATGAATATAAAATATGCATTGATACTTATATTGGAAACTTTTTGTTACAACATAATAATGAACTTATGTTGTTTACAAATATTTATCATTTTTGTTTTGAAGAAGAAAAAATAGTAAGTAATTAAAAACAAAAAAAATGGAAATATATATTCTTACATTTTATTTTGAAAAGTAAAATATTAAAAAGAAGTATTTTCTTTTAGACCTCTTGAATTGTCATGAATTTTCGCATTTAACTGATTATTTTTAATATTCTACTGTCCTTTAAACTTTAAATGTGTTTTCACTTTATATTTTTCAAGTCACATGACATTTACCTTTCTACTTATTTTTTAAAGGAAAATATGTTGTCAACTATTAAAATTATTATGATTTAATGGGATGCTCCCAACTTAAGTTGTGAGAACTAGCTACCAAGCTTTTCATTGGTTGGATTGAGATCGGTGGGTGTGCACACGCGGTTCAGCGAGGCTATTTTTTTATCATTTTTGTTCGCCGGTTCAACACTCTCCATTGCCGGTTCACTCTATCTTCAGTCGGTGCGTCTTCGCAAGAAGTCTACATCGCTTTTTCCAATCGATCTCAATGTCTTTGCAAGCACGACAGCCATGAAAAGCTTGTGAGGCGACGACAAACAACTCGTGAGCACCAATGATGACGAACATTTCACGAGCACCGATGACTATGAACATCTTGTGAGCATAATCGGCGACGAGCAGCAAATAATCAACTTCGTTAGCATAAGTGGGGATTACAACATCTTAGCGAGCAACACCGACTTCTTCGTAAGTAACGGCGACAACGATGTTGAATCGACGTCTTCGTGAGCGACGGCTTTGCGAGCAACTTGCGAACAATAGCGGCGACAACATCTTGCGAGCAAAACCAGAACCGATGATGACATCTTGCGGGCACCAGATCTCGAGCAGATGACGGCGAGCACCGAGGTCGTTAGGGCGTTCAACGCGAGCAAAAAAAAATTGCGAGTAGAACTTGTTAGGGCACGATGTGAAGGGTTCGACTTGCGCTTGACCGACGAAAGGAGTTGAACCATCACCCATTGAGTGCGAGAAAAAATTTGAATCGGACACATATCGTCGACTATCGCATCTCAGTCATGCAGTTGTAAGCATTGAGGGTGCTCCCGGTTAAATCCTTAAAATTATGACAATTTATTTAGGAACACGAAGCACCACACCTCACAAAAAAAATCAGAATAAAAAAATCATTTAGGAATAAAATATATTTAACAATAGTTCAAGGGCATGCAAAGATGTGAGAAATCACGAGTTCATTTGCGATATTTCAATGAATCTATAAAAATAATAATTACAATAAAAATTAAATATGATATGCACTATTTAAAAAAAACTTAATAGATATAAAGAGGACATGTAAAACAACATCTAATTTTTAGATTTTAAACTTTGTAAGCATTGGAAATACTCTTCAATGTTTTGTAGTTTATCGACGGCCTAATCCCTAGGTAATTACCGATGAATTTCGGGCCGTTGATAGTTCCGACGGTTCGAATCATCGGTAATTAAATTAATATTAAATTTATGTATAATATAAGATAACACATATGTTTAGTTTTTTATTATTAATATTTCATACGGCCCAGATCGTCGGAACTATCGAAGGATTTCGAGCCATCGGTAGTTTCGATGGTTCAGGCCATCAGTAATTAAGTTAATAAAAAAATTATATATAACATAATATAACACCTATGCTTAGTTTTTATTATTAATATTTCTGACGACCCGGACCATCGAAACTACTGACAGATTTCGAGCCTCATAGTTCCAATGGTTGAGACCGTCGGTAATTAAATTAAGGATTATTTTCATAAACCTCCCTAAACTATCAAATTTTTCTGCAATTAACCCCAAACTACGGAGTTATTTTTCGTATACCTAAACTATCACAGTTTTTTTCAATTTAGTCCTTCTGTCTACTTCTATTAGGTTTTCTGTTACCTTTGATTTTTTTCCATTTATGAAAAGATAAAATTACCCCTCCCTCCATAACATATCAAATAATAAATACAAAAAATAAAAAAATGGGAGAGGGTAATTTAATCTTTTTCATAAATGATAAACTTTTTGGTTTACCACTTTAATCCTTCCAGTAAATTTTTTATTTGTTATTTCATATTTTTTTTTGAGGGTTGAGTAATTTAGTCTTTTCATAAATGGAAAAAATAAAAGTAATGAAAAATATAACAGAAGTGGACAAAATAACTAAAGTGAAAAAGTCGCGATAGTTTAGGATTCCAAAACATAAGTTCGTAGTTTGAGGTTAGATGTGAAAAATCGTGTAAGTTTAGAAGAGATTTATGGAAATAAACCTTAAATTAATAATAAATTCATATATAATATAATATATCGCCCATGTCTAGTTTTTTTATTATTAATATTTTTGAAGGTTGGGACTGTCGGAACTATCGATAGATTTTGAGTCCATCGTAGTTCCGACCGTCCGGACCGTCGATAATTAAATTACTAATAAATTTATATATAATATAATTTAATGCCTATGTATAGTTTTTATTAGGCTCGGACAGTCGGAACTACCGACAGAGTTAGAGCCATTGGTGATTCCGATGGTTTGGACCATCGATAATAAAATAATAATATATTTATTTATAATATAATGCTTATGTTCAGTGGTTCCAACGATTCGGACCATCGGTTATTCTAATTTTTATTAATGCGTCACTTTTTCCCTCACAACCCCATATATCTTTCTCCCCTCTCTCCGTCTCTTCCCCCTCTCTCACTCCCACCGAACGAAGTCCCTCTTCCTCTCGCGCTCTCTCCCTCTGACGGCGCCCTCTCCCTCCAATGGCGCTCTATCTAGTAGCGCTCTCTCCCTCCGAAGGTGCTCTCTCCTTCAGTCGGCTCCCTCTCCCACTCCGTCACTCGCGATTTGGCCACGATCTGGCAGCCCTTCTTCCCCTCCCGCCCGCGATGCCGGCCTAATCTGTCACCAGCCTCAGGCGGTCAGATCAGGCCATGGAAGACCATCCATGGCCACTAGCTGGCGGATCAGGCCATGGGCGGCGGCAGCAGAATCCGTCGCGTGGCGGCCTTCTCCGTCCACCAGGTGACGAATCAGGACGTGGGCGGTTGGATCCGTCGCGAGGAGGTCTATTTTTTTTTTACATTTTAAATATCCTTTCCGATGGACGGGCCATCGAAAAAGAAGATAACCATCGATGGTTATAACCGTCGAAAGTTCCAATGATTATTGCCGTCGGAACTACCAACGGTTAGGACCGTGAAAAGTTCTGACGATCGTAGCCGTAGGAACTTCTCACGACCTTAACCGTCGTAACTTCCAATGGTTTACAAACCATCGGAAGTTTCGACGGTATTTTTGCGCCCATCGTAAATCATTTGCAATGCCTACTTTTCCAACGGATTGGTTCCGTCGCAAAACTCATCAGGAAATTTGATTTCCGATAGATTTTTTTAATTTTCCTTTCTTGTAGTGAGTGCGCCTTACTCCCATTAGAAATGGAAGCATGTAATTGTTTTTTTTCGCTCGATAGAGAAAGTATGAAAATTATACATGGAAATTTTTTCCTTGTTCTTTTCTGTTTATATCTATATATGTATATACACGTTTTCAATCTCAAATTTGTGTATTCGAAATGAATATATAAATAAATGAAGACTTTATACGACGTAAATATGGTATAAATTAATTAGACACAAGTTAATTTTTTCAATAAAAATGCATAATTTTTATTATGAATAATTTTTTTCACGCATGTAAATTAATGTTTTTTTTTTAAATCGTGATATATAATCGCACCTATAACATACCCATAGTATATATTTACTAAATAACGTGTTGATCGATATAATTTGCATGTTTACATAAATTTTAATATGTCCATAGATCCTGCACGTTCACAATAATTAATGTCGATATAATTTACGTGTTTACATGCACTTATCGTAAATCTTAAAAGAGGCTTATTACAAAAACTTAACTTTTTTGTAGGCGCACAATGTAATAGGTGATGATCTTTATAACTGTGTTGTGTTGACAAATTCATAAATGGGACACCTAATCGTGGAGACAAGTTTCTTGTTGATATTTGAGGGCAATACTTAAAGCTTCTATTGAGTTCGTCTATTTAAAGAATTTGAATTACGATAATCGATACATAAAATTTAAACTACGAGAGAAGACGAAATAATATGCATCGAGTACATATTCGAAATAAAATATATGTATTATAGAACGGTAGAAACACACTTAATTAACTAAACACGTGCACAAAGATCTCATAACATATAAACTGTGTATATAATCATCTCTTAATTGAATGGCCGTGTGCAAGGACGAAAAAAATGTCTTATACATGACATAACCCCATACGAGATAGTTACATTTTAATCATGGAGTTATCAGATGACTCTTTGGCCAGCAAATTAAAAACAAAACAATGTCCTGCTTCTTAAAAGAACAAAAGCAAAATACAAATTCTCGGCAAGACATGCGGTCGACGAGGGAATTTTATTGAGGTGTAAACAAATCTCTGAAACTGGAACCGGGACACGGCCTCCATGCTTTCGTTGTGGCGAGGGGCTGTGCCGTGCGTACAAGCTAATCGTCAGCTGCATCCGTCAGGAGAACCCGAGACCGGCAGAGAGGGCAGACGGGATTCCGCTCCAACCATCTGCCGAGGCAGTGAGGGTGAAAGGGATGGCCACACATCGTCTTCCCCAGTTCTTCGCCGGTTTGAAAGTCCTGCAGGCATATCGGGCACGCCGTCTCACTCAACTCCGCCGACTCTCCTCCCTCGTCGTAGATTATCTTCTCGAGTTGCGGTCTCGCCGCAGGTAGCGGAGGAGGAGCCGTCTCCGCCTCCGTCTCGACGACGACGACGTCGATGCTGAGCTGCATCCAGAGCGTGCGGGGAGTCCCAATGTACGAGAACTGGTGAATGAGCGCGAAGAAGCTGACGATTTCGACCAAGAAGTCGGCGTAGCTGTCGTCCAGGTCAGGACGATTGAGGAGGGAATCGGGGAGCAACTCCCGGAAGCCGAGCGGCTGAGACAGAGGGAAGTTGGCATAGGTGACTTGACTGTCCTGCCTGCGGATCGAAGACGGCGGCGGCGTCAGGGTGAGCGTAACCACGTTGACTGCCACCTGCAGTTGGACTTCCTGTTCGCCGGCGTGGGAGACGTTGTCCTCCGAGACGGAGACGACGCCGCCACGGATGGATACGGCCGCGTTGCGGTACCGCATATTTCTCCAATGCGACGGCCGGGGTGTTGGCAGCAGTGGAGAGGAGTCCATGCGTGAAGCCGTCGACGTCGCCATGATCAATTGCTAAACGCGGAGAGTGGAGAGCGGAGAGGATTAGTTTAGGCGAGACTTAATATAAAGATATACGAACTAATAAGAAAAATCAAATCCTAATCGAATTAGGAATCATAATTAGATTAATATTACATAAATATGTTATGATTAAATTTATTATGTCCCCGAATATTATTCTCTAAATATGTTGAATCTAATTTTATAATAATTCTCTTAATTAGAAGTTCACTAATATCAAATATTAGATATCAAATATATCTGAAAATAATAAGAAAGCGGAGAGCGGAGAGCGGAGAGCGGAGAGCGGAGAGGATTAGTTTAGGCGAGACTTAATATAAAGATATACGAACTAATAAGAAAAATCAAATCCTAATCGAATTAGGAATCATAATTAGATTAATATTACATAAATATGTTATGATTAAATTTGTTATGTCCCCGAATATTATACTCTAAATATGTTCAATCTAATTTTATAATAAATCTCTTATTATGTCCCCGAATATTATACTCTAAATATGTTCATTGATAACAAGTTACTTCTTTTACCTACTAATTATATTTAATAATGTATTATATGTTTTATATTATATAGATATAGTATATATAATTAGTATCTTAGTATAGTAAAATATTATTAGTTAATATTTACCATTATAATTCATATATATAGTTATTTATTTATTAATATATTATTATAAAACTTATAAAATAAATTGATCAGATGTAATAAACAAGTGTTTTTTAATTCACATATACATAATTAACTTAATGACGTTTGGAAACGAAATCGTAATTTCTCCCAAGTTTTCGATAAATAGTTGAAATAACATATTACTTGGAGTGGAAGATGATGAATTAGGGTGTTGATGTGAAACGAAAATTTTATGTGATGGATTAATTTTTTGTGTGTTTTGGAAAAATATAATTTTATTATTAATAAAAATAAAAATTGAAATTTTTCAAGAAAAAAATTATACAAAAATATATTATTTAAATATGAAAAATTTTATACATAATGAAAATTAATTTTTTTAATGAAATAATAAGTATTCAATAATATTATATTAATCCATTATTATGAATATTTTATATTTATTAAATTATTTATTTTTTAAAGGATGTGGTGCGAGAGAAAAGGAAAAGAAAAAATGAATTAAAAATGAAGAAAAATGTTGTGTTACAGTGCCCCGGTTACATGAAATCAGCTCACATGATGACCTCGTTCCAGTTATTAGTTTTCGTCGGGGAACTTGATTCCAGATTAGCGTTTGATGAAATCGGATGGATAAAAGATCGGATTCTCGCCCTGTCCGCAACCAAACATAGCCTTAGTATTATAGCACAATAAAATAAATAAATTCTATGATAAAAATAATTTAAATGTTATTGTATTCAAATAAAAATTACTGATTAAAAATTTCAATTATTTTTAGGAAAACAATATACAATATTTATATATGTTAAATAATAAAGTGATAATATCATTATTTATTTACAATTTTATAACTCATAAAATAATAAATTATATTTTTTACATAAATTATAATATTAATAACATGTAAAAAATTAATCTAAATTAATATTAATATAGTACGATATAACTTATTTTTCAATCATTTTCAAATTTTCTATATTATAGTAATTATTGTTTTAAATAAATAGATACATAATATTTTATATATTATAATTTTATACCTCATCAAACAAAAAATTATATTCTTATTTCTAACTTTTTATTTGAACATCCACTAAAACTTATCTATCAAATCAAATTTTTAAATCTTTATCATTGCATTTTTTCATCCAAATATGAACTTTAAAATCTAATCCATTAGTTCTTAACTAATGAGAACATAAGCTCTCACATAAAAAAACAATACATTTGTGTTGTGTTTGGATGTAAGAATTAAAATTAATCGATTAGACAAAAATATTTTGATTTGATTTTGGATAAAAATTGTAAAGATGAGGAATTAAAAATTTATTTAGATGAATAAGTTCGAGTGACTATTTTTATAACTTCTACCTATTTTTCAAGAATTAAATAACGCGACATAAAAATTTTGACTTAATGTTGGGATGTAAGTTAAGCATATAAAGAGTTCCAATGTAAATTATGTGTTTAATTTTTTTTTTGTCAAAGAGAAAAAAGTCGAACACACTATAAATTAGATTCAATTTTTGCCTCCCTTGAAAACTCAAATTCTCGTATTTTAAGGAAATGTGAGTATTAATCATGATTTAAATTTTGATAGTGCTCATTCAAAGTGTGCTTTTATTAGCCAAAATTTATTAAAAATAGGGGTCTAGTTTTAACTTTTAACCTGACATTGAAACACAATTTGTATAACTATATATCCAAGAATACTAATGCAATCTATATAAGTAAAATGGGTGTGTAAAGCACGAGTCACGGGGCATTTTTCCGTGATATAATGCGCGAAGTCTTGCAGCACCAGTGTCGTTCAACTTAAATTTCTTGGCCGCTCAGCGTCGAATCATGAAATACATGTAGTCGCTCCGCACTGTGTAATATTGTGGAATACCGTGTTATCCATCCTTATAGCATTTATATTGTAAGGTCATCCTTACGAATGGTCAAGTTATGTGTCCAAGTTATGAACCAGTACGATAACGTTTTTTACATTTTCCATTTTGTAATAAGACTTTCTTATCTATGGTACATTAGGAAAAATTCACTAGTGTCTTCGATGCTCATATGTATATTATATTTTATCATATTTAATATAATTAAATTTTCTTTAATTCTAGTGTATGTCCCTGAGCATGAGATGGCAACCCACATCGGAGACCCTTCTCGATGTCCTGTGGTATATCAGTTGCCCACAATTTGAACTGTCGGAGCTGTGAGAAAATTTTCCCATGATTAGATTCGTGGGAACTTTCCATTGCTTAAGTCATGGAAAATATTTTTCACGATTTAAGTCGTAGAAAATATTTCCTACAATTTGAACCATATGAAATATTGACGGAAGGTAATCCGTCGCAAATTACGAAGGATTTTCTGCCGTCGAAAATTATCCATCGAAAATACGTCATTTTCTTGTAATGTTTTCGGTTGATATCTAATATATGTATATAGACGTGTCCAATCTTGAATTTGTGTATTCCAGATGAATATGTAAATAAATGGAGACTTTAATTATACGATGCAAATATGGTGTAAATTAATTAGACACAAGCCGATTTTTTTCAATAAAAATGCATAAATTTTATTATGAATCCTTTTTTCGCTCATGAAATGCAAATTAATAATTTTTTAAGATCATGATTTATAATCGTACCTATAACGTACTTATAGTATATATATTTACTAAATAACGTGCTGATCGATATAATTCTCATGTTTACATAAATTTTAATATTGCTTATATAAATTTTAATATGTCCATGGGTCACGTTCACAATAATTAATGGAAGAGTGTATTGTACATGCACTTATTGTAACTCGCAAAAGGAGCTTATCGCAGTAACTTAACTTTTTGTAGGTGCACCATATAATCGCTGATGATCTTTATAACTCTGCAAGTGTAGTGCTGAAAAATTCAACACCTAATTGTGGAAACATGGTTCTGCTGATATTTGAGGGCAATAATTAAATCTTCAATTGAGTTTCGTTTAAAAAATTTGTGATACTCGATCCATAAACTTTAGGACATCACTATTGTCACTCCATTAGGTGAGTGTTGAAAATTTTGGCCATTTTTATCCTGGTGAATAAAATGGAACGACAATAATATTTTTTAAAATGTCCAAAATTTGAACTAGTAGAGAAGACATAGAAATATGCATCGAGTACACGTTCGAAATAATATATATGTATTATAGAAGGGTAGAAACACACTTAATTAACTAAACACATGCACAAAGATCTTATAACATCAACTGTGTATATAATCATCTCTTAATTGAATGGCCGTGTGCACGGACGGAAAAAAAGTGTGTATTATACATGACATATCCCCTTACGAGATAATTACATTGTAATCATGGAGTTATCGGACGACTCTTCGGCCAGCAAATTAAAAACAAAACAATGCCCTGGTTCTTAAAAGAACAAAAGCAAAATACAAAACTCTCAGCAAGACATCAATGAAACTGGAACTGGGACACGGCCTCCATATGGACACGGCCTCCATATGCTTTCGTTGTGGCGAGGGGCTGTGCCGTGCGTAAAAGCTAATGGTCAGCTGCATCCGTCTGGAGAACCCGAGACCGGCAAAGAGGGCAGACAGGATTCCGCTCCAACCATCTGCCGAGGCAGTGAGGGTGAAAGGGATGCCCGCACATCGTCTTCCCCAGTTCTTCGCCGGTTTGAAAGTCCTGCAGGCATATCGGGCACGCCGTCTCGCTCAACTCCCCCGACTCTCCTCCCTCCTCGTAGATTATCTTCTCGAGTTGCGGTCTCGCCGCAGGTAGCGGAGGAGGAACCGTCCCCGTCTCCGTCTCCGTCTCGACTACGACGGCGTCGATGCTGAGCTGCATCCAGAGCGTGCGGGGAGTCCCACTGTACGAGAGCTGGTGAGTGCGCGCGAAGTGACCGACGATGTTGACCAAGAAGTCGGCGTAGCCGTCGTCCAGGACAGGATGATTGAGGAGGGAATCGGGGAGCGACTCCCGGAAGCCGAGCAGCTGAGACAGAGGGAAGTCAGCATAGGTGACTTGACTGTCCTGCCTGCGGATCGAAGACGGCGGCGGCGTCAGGCTGAGCGTAACCACGTTGATCGCCACCTGCAGTTGGACCTCCTGTTCGCCGGCGTCGGAGACGTCGTCCTCCGAGACGGAGACGACGCCGCCACAGATGGATATGGCCGCGTTGCGGTACCGGATATTTCTCCAATGCGACGGCCGGGGTGTTGGCAGCAGTGGAGAGGAGTCCATGCGCGAAGCCGTCGACGTCGCCATGATCAATTGCTAAACGCGGAGAGCGGAGAGGATTAGTTTAGGCGAGACTTAATATAAAGATATACGAACTAATAAGAAAAATCAAATCCTAATCGAATTAGGAATCATAATTAGATTAATATTACATAAATATGTTATGATTAAATTTATTATGTCCCCGAATATTATACTCTAAATATGTTCAATCTAATTTTATAATAAATCTCTTAACTGGAAGTTCACTAATATCGAATATTAGATAAGAAATATATCTGAAAAATAAAATAATACAACTAAGAAATATAAATTCCATTTCGCTATAAATTAAAATAAGAATTTTGCTTAGATTAAATAAATAAAAAAATTGACCAAAACAAGAGCTTGCTTTAGATTAAATAAAGAAAATAAAAGTACTAATATCAAATTTTGGGGAACCACATGACAAAACCAACTATAATAATGTATAATATTATTATATATATAACATTATAATATTAATTGCATAATTTTTAAATGAATTCAACATATATGCTTATATATGGTGTTTTAAATAATAATGTATTAAAATATATTAGGATCGTATGAAGATACTATTTACGTTAACTACAATATTAAATACTTATAAAAGAAAATTTAAACCAAAATTAATATTAATATATTGTGCCACAGCTTATTTTTCAATAAAAATCTAGTGTTTTAATTAAATTTCACACAATAATAATTTATCTCTTTAGTTCTTACATTTTATTCAAACACCCAATAAAACTTATTTATCAAATCAATTTTTAAATCTCCATCATTACATTTTTCATTCAAACATCACGTTTTAAAATTTTTTATTTAATCGATTTATTCTAAAAAAAACTAATAATAACATAAAGTCTAACATCCAAACATAACAGGGCATCGTCACAATATTTGGATAGTAAAACTTAGACAGAATTTATTCAAATTTTGTTAAATAAGAGAAAAAAATATTGTGATCATACGTGAAAGTTCTAAAAAAAAAGTTATTGTCATTGATAACAAGTTACCTTTTTTACCTACTAATTATATTTAATAATGTATTATATGGTTTATACTATATATTATATAGATATAGTATATATAATTAGTATCTTAGTATAATAAAAAATTATTAGTTAATATTTACTATTAATATTAAGCTTGTATATCTATTAATATATATATTAGTTCATATATATAGTTATTTATTTATTAATATATTATTATAAAACTTATAAAATAAATTGATTAGATGAAATAAACAAGTGTTTTTTAATTCACATATACATAATTTACTTAACGACGTTTGAAAATGGAACCGTGATTTCTCCCACGTTTTTGGCAAATAGTTGAAATGACAGATTACTTCGATGGAGTGGAAGATGAGGAATTAGGAAGTTGATGTGAAAGAAAAATTTTATGTCATGGATTAATTTTTGGTGAGTTTTGAAAAAATATAATTTTATTATTAATAAAATAAAAACTAACATTTTTCAAGAAAAAAATTGTACAAAAATGTATTATTTAAATATGAAAATTTATTTTAAAATTAATTATACACAACTGTTGTATAACTCATAGCACTTGTGTCACATGCAGGACTGCCGCCATGTACTATCATGATAATTTGACGCTGCTCGATATTTTGTGACGTCGCATTGCATGTCCATTCATGCAACGTAAAGTGCACAATCGTTCCTTCAGCCACGGAATATCGTTCCTTCAGCTACGGAATATCGTTCCTTCGGCTACGGAATATCATTCCTTCAGCCACGAAATATCGTTCCTTCAGCCACGGAATATCGTTCCTTCAGCCACGGAATATCGTTCCTTCGGCTACGGAGCATCATTCACAAGCATCTTATCCTGTCGCAAACCTCGCCTGCCACGTCAAGATGACTCTCACAAGTGGGGCAAAATGTCGATTTCTTGCAAACACTTGGGGACGAGCTATCTGCCTTGCTTGCCTCGTCAAGTGTCGTCCCACGAGCGACGTAATATCATCCATCAAGAGTTGGGATGAACCTACTACATGCCAACGCAAATCGATGCCTCAACTCGAATGACTAATTTGGCAAATGGTCTGAGCGTCGAGCATTTGGTGCACCTTGGCATGCTGTTCTCAAACGTTCCGCTGCCAACTGAAGGAAGGAGTGTCATTTCCTTTCGGATAGCATCTCGAGTAATCGAAATGGCCTCCAAGAATTGAAGTCCAAGGTTTCAAAGAACACGACGATGTCATCCCTTCAAATGGAGATGAAGGTGAAGTTGGAGACTCATTCCATGAGTTCACCAACAACAATCCACTTGTCCAAGCGGAGCATATTCACGAGCATCTCCATGGATCAGTGAAGACTCGGAACGGCTACTCTTGTATAAGGGTTAGTCGTCCGATGACAAATATGTCAAAGGTGTATGATTTTTGTCGACAAGCACAAGGACATTACTTCATCTAGATTGTGGAGGGACGAGTATCAAAGGTGCATCATCTTCGTGAATGAGCACAATGATATCGTCCCATCCATACCCAAAGGTGTTGCCGAGCTTTAAAGGAGGTTACAAGATCGAAATAATGCATATCCCAAAAACCCTGCAAGATGTGACGAACTGATGATGGCGATGCATCACGATAATGTGGAATGTGACAAACATGGATCCCATTGAGACATGGGGGACGGAGGCAAATGTTAGTTCATCAATTATGCAAGTCATGACAAGTCAGGACTGGAGGTCAAGGTCGTATTATTCAGCATTAGCCAAAATGGAATGTTGAAGGAGGACGTGAAAGATATTACCGAACTCCACCTACAGTGTTTCCAGATGGATGAAGATGAAGACCAAACTTGGTGCTCTTCAAGCAGAGGGGTTGAAGCTTTGGATTAGGACGGAGTTGAAACGACGGAATCACCCAACTTGCACTCGCTAGTCATCGTTGCCAAATCAATCGTGCCAAGACAAGTGTCATGCCACCAAAGCCCTTGGACAAGGGCAATGGTGAGGGAGAGAAGTTCAAGTCACAATGAGGAAACTATTCTCTGAAGACAAAGACAAAGTCTATCGAAGCAAGATGATTGAGTTGAACCACAAGCAAACGTGGAGAGACTCTCGTCGCTCACTATAGTGACTCGGTGCGGACAAGGTATGATGTGCTATATCAAGGAACCTTGTTCCGTCTTGGGGTGAGCATCGGTCGGTTCAGATAATTTACCGTCTGATTGGATCGGTTAATTATCCGAATTGAACTAAAATTTTTTAACCGTTATCCGGTCCAAAATATCCTGTTTGGTTTGGTTAATTCGCCAAAATTTTTTATTGGTTCGGTTAATTCACCGAGTTATCCAAAGAAAAAATAATATTTTATGAAATAAATTATTTTATTATTTTTAGGTTTAAAATATTGAAATAAAATATAGTATGCATCCAATTAAAAGTTTGATATCAAATTTGAATATAAATCAATTATAACATTTAACAAATGAATGGATATAAGATTATTTTTAAACATAGACCATGTAACAAACATTAAAAAGAGAAGAATATAATGTATCAAGGAATATATAGATATGTGTTGATGAAAGAGTGCAAAAATGTTTCAAGAAATATGTATAATATATGAACTTTATTATAAAAATATATAATAAAAAATATTATTTTAATTTTCGGTTAATTTTGATTTTTGTCCAAAATTTTGATTAATTCACCGAATCGAACTATTTGTGTTCGGTTAATAAAATCATTATCTGTTAATCAAATCGAAATCAAATTGGATAATTTGGTCCGATTAAACGGATAATGGACCGGTCGGTTCGGTTAATCGGATATTTTTGCTCACCCCTAGTTCTGTCCCAAGACCATCAAAACGTCAAATGACCACCGGGGGTAAGGTGGTCGTGTGCTCTTCATTTGGCGGAGGGATGATTATATCTTACAACCACTAGCAACGTAGAGGATTCGGCCGTCAGGTGGCCCATCTACCGTAGGCGAGCGGATCAAGACACCAAGCGGCAAATTTGGCCAGATCTGGCCGACTGTTGCGGTCGATCATCTCGGGCCGCCAATCGTTTGATCGGCGGGATCTGACGATAAGGAGAGAGAGGGTCGTTGGGCGAAAGAGAGAGAGGGAAGGAGGGATGGCCGCGCACGCTAGTCGTCGAGGAAGATGGCCTCCATGAGGGAGAGGGAGGAGAGAGGGTGAATAAAAAGAGAGGGACGAGCAGGAAAAGGAAAAAAAGCCGATGAATTTGGCGGGATTTTTTATTATTCAACATGAAACATTTCCTACGGTTCGAACAGTGGGAATTTCTTATGGCTTGTGTCTTGTGTCGTGAAAAATTTTTCCCACGGTCGTGGCCGTGGCAAATTCCCACGACCGAAGCCATGGGCTCGAAACATGGGAAAATTTTTCCCACGGTTTGAACGGTCGAAGCCGTGAGAAATTTTTTCTATGGCTAGAGTCGTGGGTACTTCTTACGACTTAAGCAATGGGAAGCATTTTTTATGATTTAAGCCGTGAAAAATATTTTCAACGGTTTGAACCATCTAAAACACCAACGGAAGGTAATCCATCGCAAATTACGAAGGATTCTCGGTCGTCAAAAATTATCCATCAGAAATACGTCATTTTGTAGTGTTTTCGGTTTATATCTAATATATGTATATACACGTGTCCTATTTTGAATTTGTGTATTCCAAATGAATATGTAAATAAATGTAGACTTTAATTATACGATGCAAATATGGTGTAAATTATTTAGTAAGGGGTTATGTTATATATATATATATATATATTTGTCTTTGCACACGACAATTCATGATTATAGGCTCATTTGGCTTATAAGTTAAAATGTTGACAAGTAATTTAATGGTTAAGTTAATTCTAAAAATAAGTAATTATCGTGTTTGATAATAAAAATTTTTAAATTATTATTTTAATCAAATGATCAAAATATCATTAATATTATAATGTAAGAAATATGTAAAAAAAGTCATATATATTCTAAAAACAAAATAGTACATTTATTGATCTATTTTTTTATATAAAATAAGTTGGAATTTCTGCCTTATTTTTTCTGATTTATAAATAAATAAAATAAGTGTTTACTTTCTTTACTCAATTAGAGAAAGAAAAAACAATTACATATTTCTATTTCTAATGGGAGTAAGACGCATTGGAACACTACAATCAATAACGTTGTTTAGTAGCCGAATAAAAGGATATTACTAAAAAAAAAAAGGATATTACTCATGAAAGTAAGAGTAAAGTCTCACATCATCATGCACATCAATTAATGAATGTTTAAACTCATCGTATCATATTCGAGTGAATATATATATTTTTATCATTTTCATGAGGGCTGCATGGTCCTTTACGTTTTGAGACATTTGGCCTTCTTCATGGTTTGATTATGGTCAACTACATCATAACACGTCAAAAGTATCATAAAATTATATTGATAATAGACCAAACAACCGTCAAATTAAAGATTAACAATTAGATGATCTTGTGAATTGAAGAAAAAAGTTATTTATACTTCATATTAAAAATTTGATTAGGATTCTTTTTTCTTTTCTAGAGTAAAGAAATTATTAATACTTTTACTACATACGTTATATTAAAAAGATAAAATAATGTAGTCCATAAATGTGGTTACTAATTATAATATAATAAAATTAATAACCAAAAAAGATAATAATTAAAATACAAGAACAATTTGTTAAGAGAAGGGTAAAATGGTCAAATAGCATAATATCAAATGACTTTATTCATTTGCATCCAAACACAAGCTGGAATAAACAGTTTTCATCATTTTAGAATATTAATTTAACATCCAAACAAAATAAAAAATATTACATAGAATATAATATTTTCAAGAATATATTATTCTTCAGCCAAACGTCACCTATGTGAATTATGATTTAGATTTTTCACATTTCTTATGCTTTTTTGTGTGCGTAATCTCACTCTCGCTCTCGCTCCCTTTTCATAATAGAAAGTTTGACAAATAGATCGTAATTGAGTAATGTATAATATTTAGATATTAATGAATATGGGTTTTATTATAAATTTAGAAAAAATAGTATATAATGACCAAAACAATTTATTACAGTAAAGTAACATAAATATACATGAATATAAAATATGCATTGATACTTATATTGGAAACTTTTTGTTACAACATAATAATGAACTTATGTTGTTTACAAATATTTATCATTTTTGTTTTGAAGAAGAAAAAATAGTAAGTAATTAAAAACAAAAAAAAATGGAAATATATATTCTTACATTTTATTTTGAAAAGTAAAATTAGAGGCGTCAAATATTAAAAAGAAGTATTTTCTTTTAGACCTCTTGAATTTTCATGAATTTTCGCATTTAACTGATGATTTTTAAAATTCTACTGTCCTTTAAACTTTAAATGTATTTTCACTTTATATTTTTCAAGACATGACATTTGCCTTTCTATTTATTTTTTAAAAGAAAATATGTTGTCAACTATTAAAATTATGATTTAATGGGATGCTCCCAACTTAAGTTGTGAGAACCAACTACCAAGTTTTTCATTGGTTAGATTGAGATGCAAAGGTGGGTGCGCACACGCGGTTCAACGAGGCTATTTTTTATCATTTTTGTTCGCCAGTTCAACGCTCTCCATCGCCGGTTTGCGCTCTCTTCAGTCAACGGGTGCGTCTTTGCGAGAAGTCGACGTCACTTTTTCCAATTGATCTCGATGTCTTTGCATGCACCAACAACCACGAAAAGCTTGCGAGGCGACGACAAACAACTCGTGAGCACCAAGGATGAAGAACAGTTCACGAGCACCGATGACTACGAACATCTTGTGAGCATAATCGGCGACGAGCATCAAATAATCATCTTCGTGAGCAGAAGTGGGGATGACAGCATCATAGCGAGCAACACCGACTTCTTCGCAAGTACCGGCGACGACGATATTGAATCGACGTCTTCGTGAGCGATGGCTTTGCGAGCGACTTGCGAACAATAGCGGCGACAACGTCTTGCGAGCAAAACCAGAACCGATGATGACATCTTGTGACCACGAGATCTCGAGCAGATGACGGCGAGCACCGAGGTTGTTAGGGCGTTCAACGCGAGCAGAAAAAATGGTGAGTAGAACTTGTTAGGGGCACGAAGGGTTCGACTTGCGCTTGACCGACGAAAAGAGTTGAACCATCCCCCATTCAGTGCGAGAAAAAATTTGAATCGGACACATATCGTCGATTGTCGCATCTCAATCATGCGGTTGTAAGCATAGAGGGTGCTCCCGTTATATCCTTAAAATTATGACACTTTATTTAGGAACACGAGGCACCACACCTCATAAAAAAATCAGAATAATAAAATCATTTAGGAATAAAACAGATTTAACAATAGTTCAAGGGCATGCAAAGATGTGAGAAATCACGAGTTCATTTGCGATATTTCAATGAATCTATAAAATAATAATTACAATAAAAATTAAATTTGATACGCACTATTTAAAAATTTTAAAAAACTAATAGATATAAAGAGGACATGTAAAACAACATCTAATTTTTAGATTTTAAACTTTGTAAAAATTGGAAATACTCTTCAATGTTTTGTAGTTCATCGACGGCCTAATCCCTCGGTAATTACCGATGGATTTCGAGCTGTTGATAGTTTTGACGGTTCGAATCACTGGTAATTAAATTAATATTAAATTTATATATAATATACACACATGTTTAATTTTTTATTATTAATATTTCATACGGCCCAGACCATCGGAACTATCGAAGGATTTCGGGCCATCGGTAGTTTCGATGGTTCAGGCCATCAGTAATTAAGTTAATAAAAAATTATATATAACATAATATAACACCTATGTTTAGTTTAGGAGAGATTTATGAAAATAAACCTTAAATTAATAATAAATTCATATATAATATAATATAACGCCCATGTTTAGTTTTTTTATTATTAATATTTCTAAAGGTCGGGACTGTCAGAACTATCGACAAATTTTGAGTCCATCGATAGTTCCGATCGTTTGGACCGTCGATAATTAAATTAATAATAAAATTGTATATAATATAATTTAATGCCTATGTATAGTTTTTATTAGGCTCCGACAGTCGGAACTACCGACAGAGTTCGAGCCATTGGTGGTTCTGATGGTTTGGACCATCGATAATTAAATAATAATAAATTTATTTATAATATAACTTTTATGTTCAATGGTTCGGACGATTCGGACCGTCGGTTATTCTAATTTCATTCACGCATGTCCTCCCCGCCACTTTTTCCCTCACATCACCATATATCTTTCTCCCCTCTCTCCATCTCTTCCCCCTCTCTCACTCCCACCGAACGAAGTCCCTCTTCCTCCCACGCTCTCTCCCTCAGACAGCGCTCTCTCCCTCCAATGGCGCTCTATCTGGCAGCGCTCTTTCCCTCCGAAGGCGCTCTCTCCCTCAGTCGGTTCCCTTTCCCACTCCCTCACTCGCGATTTGACCACGATCTAGCAGCTCCTTTTCCTCTCCCGCTCCCGCGATGTGGTCGGTTGCGGCCTCATCTGTCACCGCCTTCAAGCGGCCATTTCAGGCCTTGGGAGACCATCCACGACCGCTAGGTGGCGGATCAGGTCGTGGGCGGCGGCAGCCGAATCTGTTGCATGGCGGCCTTCTTCCGCTCACCGGGCGACGAATCAGGACGTGGGCAGTTGGATCCGCCGCGAGGAGGTCTAATTTTTTTTACATTTTAAAAATCATTTCCAACGGACGGGCCGTCGGAAAAGAAGATAACCATCGAAAGCTTAGATGGTTGTAACCGTCGAAAGTTCCAACGATTATTGTCTCGGAACTTCCAACGATTATGACCTTGAAAAGTTCCGACAATCGTAGCCGTTGGAACTTCTCACGGCCTTAACCGTCGTAACTTCCGATGGTTTACAAACCATTGGAGACAGCCCTAATCATCGAAAGTTCTAACGGTTTTTTCGCGTCCATTGAAAATCATTTGCAATGCCGACTTTTTCGATGGATCGGTTCCGTCGCAAAACTCGTCGGGAAATTTGGTTTCTGATGGATTTTTTATTTTCCTTTCTCATAGTGAGTGCGCCTTACTCCCATTAGAAATGGAAGCATGCAATTGGTTTTTTTTTGCTCGATAGCGGAAGTATGAAAATTATACACGGTAATTTTTTCCTTGTTCTTTTCTGTTTATATCTATATATGTATATACACGTTTTCAATCTCAAATTTGTGTATTCGAAATGAATATATAAATAAATGAAGACTTTATACGACGTAAATATGGTATAAATTAATTAGACACAAGTTAATTTTTTCAATAAAAATGCATAATTTTTATTATGAATAATTTTTTCACGCATGCAAATTAATGTTTTTTTTAAATCGTGATATATAATCGCACCTATAACATACCCATAGTATATATTTACTAAATAACGTGTTGATCGATATAATTTGCATGTTTACATAAATTTTAATATGTCCATAGATCCTGCACGTTCACAATAATTAATGTCGATATAATTTACGTGTTTACATGCACTTATCGTAAATCTTAAAAGAGGCTTATTACAAAAACTTAACTTTTTGTAGGCGCACAATGTAATAGGTGATGATCTTTATAACTGTGTTGTGTTGACAAATTCATAAATGGGACACCTAATCGTGGAGACAAGTTTCTTGTTGATATTTGAGGGCAATACTTAAAGCTTCTATTGAGTTCGTCTATTTAAAGAATTTGAATTACGATAATCGATACATAAAATTTAAACTACGAGAGAAGACGAAATAATATGCATCGAGTACATATTCGAAATAAAATATATGTATTATAGAACGGTAGAAACACACTTAATTAACTAAACACGTGCACAAAGATCTCATAACATATAAACTGTGTATATAATCATCTCTTAATTGAATGGCCGTGTGCAAGGACGAAAAAAATGTGTCTTATACATGACATAACCCCTTACGAGATAATTACATTTTAATCATGGAGTTATCAGATGACTCTTTGGCCAGCAAATTAAAAACAAAACAATGTCCTGCTTCTTAAAAGAACAAAAGCAAAATACAAATTCTCGGCAAGACATGCGGTCGACGAGGGAATTTAATTGAGGTGTAAACAGATCTCTGAAACTGGAACCGGGACACGGCCTCCATGCTTTCGTTGTGGCGAGGGGATGTGCCGTGCGTACAAGCTAATCGTCAGCTGCATCCGTCAGGAGAACCCGAGACCGGCAGAGAGGGCAGACGGGATTCCGCTCCAACCATCTGCCGAGGCAGTGAGGGTGAAAGGGATGGCCACACATCGTCTTCCCCAGTTCTTCGCCGGTTTGAAAGTCCTGCAGGCATATCGGGCACGCCGTCTCACTCAACTCCGTCGACTCTCCTCCCTCGTCGTAGATTATCTTCTCGAGTTGCGGTCTCGCCGCAGGTAGCGGAGGAGGAGCCGTCTCCGCCTCCGTCTCGACGACGACGACGTCGATGCTGAGCTGCATCCAGAGCGTGCGGGGAGTCCCAATGTACGAGAACTGGTGAATGAGCGCGAAGAAGCTGACGATTTCGACCAAGAAGTCGGCGTAGCTGTCGTCCAGGTCAGGACGATTGAGGAGGGAATCGGGGAGCAACTCCCGGAAGCCGAGCGGCTGAGACAGAGGGAAGTTGGCATAGGTGACTTGACTGTCCTGCCTGCGGATCGAAGACGGCGGCGGCGTCAGGGTGAGCGTAACCACGTTGACTGCCACCTGCAGTTGGACCTCCTGTTCGCCGCCGTGGGAGACGTCGTCCTCCGAGACGGAGACGACGCCGCCACGGATGGATACGGCCGCGTTGCGGTACCGCATATTTCTCCAATGCGACGGCCGGGGTGTTGGCAGCAGTGGAGAGGAGTCCATGCGTGAAGCCGTCGACGTCGCCATGATCAATTGCTAAACGCGGAGAGCGGAGAGCGGAGAGGATTAGTTTAGGCGAGACTTAATATAAAGATATACGAACTAATAAGAAAAATCAAATCCTAATCGAATTAGGAATCATAATTAGATTAATATTACATAAATATGTTATGATTAAATTTATTATGTCCCCGAATACGCTACTCTAAATATGTTGAATCTAATTTTATAATAATTCTCTTAATTAGAAGTTCACTAATATCAAATATTAGATATCAAATATATCTGAAAAATAAAAGAATACGAACTAAGGAATGTAAATTCCATTTCGCTATTAATAAAAATAAGAATTTTGCTTAGATTAAATAAGTAAATTATTTTCTTGGAGAAAATAAAAAAAATTGACCAAAACAAGAGCTTGACTTAGACTAAATAAATAAAATAAAAGTATTAATATCAAAATTTGGGGAACCACATGACAAAAATAACTATAATATTATATTGCAGTGAAATATAGTATATTGTTAATTATCGAGTATATCTGTATTTAAGTTATTTGTTAAAAAATACTTAAATAATAATGTAGACTATAGAGTATGTCTTTCTTTTTTTTTCTCAAAGGCACCGCATTTTGCACCCACAAGGATTACATCAGACGTCCAGAAAAAATATAAAGAAATAACCAGAAATGGTTATTATTAATTAAAATAAAAAAAGCTAATCCTAAACTGTAAACCATAAATCCTAAATCAATCAAAATTTTTACTGTAAATATATTAACTACAGTTTTCTATAAAAGTGACCTGTATCCATAAAAATAAAAAGTTATCTTTTCTATAACTATAATTGTAGTTAGTATTGGCCAAGCAACGTTACATTTTTTATGTTATTTTCTGTTTATATCTAAAATATGTTCTTTATTTTGTTTATATCCATGATTAAAATGTAATTCCTTAGTAAGGGGTTATGTCATATATATATATATATACTCTTTTTTTTTTGTCCTTGCACACGACAATTCAATTAAGAGATTATTATAGGCTCATTTGGCTTATAAGTTAAAATGTTGACAAGTAATTTAATGGTTAAGGTAATTCTAAAAATAAGTAATTATAGTGTTTGATAATAATAAAATTTTAAATTATTATTTTAATCAAATGATCAAAATGTCATTAATATTATAATATAAAAAATGTAAAAAAGTTATATATATTCTAAAAATAAAATAGTACATTTATTGATCAAACTGATCTATTTTTTTACAAAAAATAAGTTGAGATTTTTGTCTTATTTTTTCTGATTTATAAATAATTAAAATAAGTTTTTACTTTCTTTATCCAATTAGAGGAAGAAAAAAACAATTACATATTTCTATTTCTAATGGAAGACGCATTGGAACACTTCAATCGATAGCGTTGTTTACTAGCCGAATAAAAGGATATTACCCATGAAAGTAAGAGTAAAGTCTCACATCATCATGCACATCAATTAATGGATGTTTAAACTCATCGTATCATATTCGAGTGGAATATATATATATTGATCATTTTCATGAGGGCTGCATGGTCCTTCACGTTTTGAGACATTTGGCCTTCTTCATGGTTTGATTATGGTCAACTACAACATAACACGTCAAAAGTAACATAAAATTATATTGATAATAGACCAAATAACCATCAAATTAAAGATTGACAATTAGATGATCTTGTGAATTCAAGAAAAAGTTATTTATTCTTCATATTAAAAATTTCATTAGGATTTTTTTCTTTTGTAGAGTAAAGAAATTAAATTTATTAGAATTATTTTCTCTAACCACTCCTAAACTATCACGATTTTCATCATCTAACCTTAAACTACGAACTTCATTTTTTGAATCCCTAAACTAACATGATTTTTTCAATTTGATCATTCCGTCTAATTCCGTCAACTTTTTCGTTAACTTTATTCTTTCGAATTTGTAAAAAGTCAAAAATGCGCCATGCGAAAAAAATCTCTCCCTGCACACGCCCCCCTCTCCTCTCTTTCTCTCTCTAAGAGAGATTTCTTTCGCATATGGGCATTTTTTATTTTTCACAAATCTAAAAAATCAAAGTTAATCTAAAAGTTGACGGGCTTGGACGGAAGGACAAAATTGAAAAAATCGTGATAGTTTAGCTATCCAAAAAATGAAGTTCATAGTTTAGAGTTAAATGTGAAAATTCGTGATAGTTTAGGGGTGGTTAGAGGAAATAATCCAATTTATTAATACTTCTAATACATACTTTATATTAGAAAGATAAGATAATGCAATCCATAAATATGGTTACTAATTATAATATAATAAAATTAATAACAAAAAAGATAATAATTAGTAGTAATTAAAATATAAGAACAATTTGTTAAGAGAAGGGTAAAATGGTCAAATAGCATAATATCAAATGACTTTATTCATTTGCATCCAAACACAAGCTGGAATCACTACAAGTAAAACGCTGATCACTACAAAAAAAACGTTGATTATAGACAGTCGTAATCAACCCAAAACTCATCGGTAATACATTTTTCGACAGTTTTTCGGACGGAATCGATCCGTTGGAAAAACGATCGTCACAAATCAATTTCCGACGATTGGAAAAAATTCGTCGGAAATATCGACAGTTCTAACGGTCCGAAAAGTCCAAACGGTTCCAACCGTCAAAAACTTTCGACGGTTGTAACCGTCCGAAAAGTCCGGCGGTTCCAACCATCGAAAGTTTTCGACGACCGCAACTGTCAAAACTTTCGGTCGTCGAAATTCGTCGAAATTTTTGGCGGTCACAAACCGTCGAAACTTTCGACAGTTGTGGTCGCAACCATCGTAAAGAATTTTTTAAAAATAAAAAAATTGGCAGCCAGACGGCTAGATCTGGGCCGCAGGGGGCCGATCCGGGCCGCAGGAGACCGATCCGGGCCGCAGGCGGCCAATCTGGTCACGACCGATCTTGCCCCCGCGGCCAGATCCGATTGCGGGCGGCCGGATCGGCCAGGGCTGAATTGGCCGATCTGGCTGGAGAGAGATGGAGAGAGAGAGATCGCCGGCGGGTCGTCTCCAATGATGAGAGGGTCGCCGGTCGGGAGAAGTCGCCGACGGGTCGGGCCGACAAAATAGATGGAGAGAGAGAGAGGAATGGGTGAAATAAGTGGAGAATGGAGAGTGGGAAAGTAAAAATGCATATATATATATATATATATATAAGGTAGAAAGTTGGGAAGCGGAAAAACGAAAAAAGATCAGAGGAGAGTATTTTTAATTACCGATGGCTATGACCGTCGAAAAATTAGTAAAGATATATATTAATGTAATATTTAATTATTTTTAAAGTTACCGATGGTCCAAACCATCGGAATGTATTTAATTATAACAATAAAATATTACTTACATATATATAATATTTATTTTTTAGTTTATCGACGGTCCGAACCGTCGGTAATATGTTATATTATTATTTTTTAGTTACTGACGGACGAAACCATCGAAAATTATTTAACTATAAAAATAAAATACTTATACAATATTTATTTTTTATTTTACTAACGGTTTGAACTGTCGCTAATTATTACCGACGATCGGAACCGTTGGATTGCGACGGTTTGGACTGTTGCTAATTATATTAATAAAATACTCCTCATATTATATTATTATACATTTACCGATGGTTATGAATGTCGGAAATATCGACATTCCTAATCGTCAAAAAATAAAATAATAATATAAATAATTACATAATTTATTATTTTTATTTTTGACAGTTGTAATCGTCGAAAATTCTGTCAAAATTTGTGACGGATGGATATCCGTCAAATTTCGACGTTCCTAATCGTCGAAAAATAAATTATTATTTTTATTTCCGACGGTCGTAACCGTCGAAAAATCCATCGGAAATTGCAACGGATGAATATCCGTCAGAAATATCGACATTCCTAATCGTCAAAAAATAAAATAACAATATAACAAATTACATAATTTATTATTTTCATTTTTACGGTCGTAACCATTGAAAAATCTGTCTAATCGTCGAAAAGTAAAATAATGAAATAACAAATTACATAATTTATTATTTTCATTTCTGACGGTCGTAACCGTCGAAAAATCTAACGAAAATTGTGACGGATGAATATTCGTCGGAAATATCGACGTTCCTAATCGTCAAAAAATAAAATAATAATATAATAAATTACATAATTTATTATTTTCATTTCCGACAGTTGTAAACGTTGGAAAATCCGTCACAAATTGTGACAGATTTCTATCCGTCGAAAATTGTCCGTCGAAAAATGGTAATTTTCTTTTACTGAATAAAGAATTTTCATCATTTTAGAATATTAATTTAACATCCAAAGAAAAAAATATTACATAGAATATAATATTTTCAAGAATATATTATTCTTCAGCCAAACGTCACCTATGTGAATCATGATTTAGATTTTTCACATTTCTTATGTTTTTTTTGTGTGCGTGATCTAAGTCTCGCTCCCTTTTCATAATAGAAAGTTTGACAAATAGATCGTAATTGAGTAATATATAATATTTAGATATTAATGAATATGGGTTTTATTATAAATTTAGTAAAAAAATATTTGTTAGGATATAAGGACCAAAACAATTTATTACTGTAAAGTAACATAAATATACATGAATATAAAATATGCATTGATACTTATATTGGAAACTTTTTGTTACAACATAATAATGAACTTATGTTGTTTACAAATATTTATCATTTTTGTTTTGAAGAAGAAAAAATAGTAAGTAATTAAAAACAAAAAAAATGGAAATATATATTCTTACATTTTATTTTGAAAAGTAAAATATTAAAAAGAAGTATTTTCTTTTAGACCTCTTGAATTGTCATGAATTTTCGCATTTAACTGATGATTTTTAATATTCTACTGTCCTTTAAACTTTAAATGTGTTTTCACTTTATATTTTTCAAGTCACATGACATTTACCTTTCTACTTATTTTTTTAAGGAAAATATGTTGTCAACTATTAAAATTATTATGATTTGATGGGATGCTCCCAACTTAAGTTGTGAGAACCAGCTACCAAGCTTTTCATTGGTTGGATTGAGATCGGTGGGTGTGCACACGCGGTTCAGCGAGGCTATTTTTTTTATCATTTTTGTTCGCCGGTTCAACGCTCTCCATTGCCGGTTCACTCTATCTTCAGTCGGTGCGTCTTCGCAAGAAGTCGACATCGCTTTTTCCAATCGATCTCAATGTCTTTGCAAGCACGACAGCCATGAAAAGCTTGTGAGGCGACGACAAACAACTCGTGAGCACCAATGATGACGAACATTTCACGAGCACCGATGACTACGAACATCTTGTGAGCATAATCGGCGACGAGCAGCAAATAATCAACTTCGTTAGCATAAGTGGGGATTACAGCATCTTAGCGAGCAACACCGACTTCTTCGCAAGTAACGGCGACAACGATGTTGAATCGACGTCTTCGTGAGCAACGGCTTTGCGAGCGACTTGCGAACAATAGCGGCGACAACATCTTGCGAGCAAAACCAGAACCGATGATGACATCTTGCGGGCACCAGATCTCGAGCAGATGACGGCAAGCACCGAGGTCGTTAGGGCGTTCAACGCGAGCAAAAAAAAATTGCGAGTAGAACTTGTTAGGGCACGATGTGAAGGGTTCGACTTGCGCTTGACCGACGAAAGGAGTTGAACCATCACCCATTGAGTGCGAGAAAAAATTTGAATCGGACACATATCGTCGACTATCGCATCTCAGTCATACAGTTGTAAGCATTGAGGGTGCTCCCGATTAAATCCTTAAAATTATGACAATTTATTTAGGAACACGAAGCACCACACCTCACAAAAAAAAATCAGAATAAAAAAATCATTTAGGAATAAAATAGATTTAACAATAGTTCAAGGGCATGCAAAGATGTGAGAAATCACGAGTTCATTTGCGATATTTCAATGAATCTATAAAATAATAATTACAATAAAAATTAAATATGATATGCACTATTTAAATTTTTTTAAAAACTTAATAGATATAAAGAGGACATGTAAAACAACATCTAATTTTTAGATTTTAAACTTTGTAAGCATTGGAAATACTCTTCAACGTTTTGTAGTTTATCGACGGCCTAATCCCTAGGTAATTACCGATGAATTTCGAGCCGTTGATAGTTCCGACGATTCAAATCATCGGTAATTAAATTAATATTAAATTTATGTATAATATAAGATAACACATATGTTTAGTTTTTTATTATTAATATTTCATACGGCCCAGATCGTCGGAACTATCGATGGATTTCGAGCCATCGGTAGTTTCGATGGTTCAGGCCATCAGTAATTAAGTTAATAAAAAAATTATATATAACATAATATAACACCTATGCTTAGTTTTTATTATTAATATTTCTGACGACCCGGACCATCGAAACTACTGACAAATTTCGAGCCTCATAGTTCCAATGGTTGAGACCGTCGGTAATTAAATTAAGGATTATTTTCATAAACCTCCCTAAACTATCAAATTTTTCTGCAATTAACCCCAAACTACGGAGTTATTTTTCGTATACCTAAACTATCACAGTTTTTTTCAATTTAGTCCTTCTGTCTACTTCTATTAGGTTTTCTGTTACCTTTGATTTTTTCCATTTATGAAAAGATAAAATTACCCCTCCCTCCATAACATATCAAATAATAAATATAAAAAATAAAAAAATGGGAGAGGGTAATTTAATCTTTTTCATAAATGATAAACTTTTTTGTTTACCACTTTAATCCTTCCAGTAAATTTTTTATTTATTATTTCATATTTTTTTTTGAGGGTTGGGTAATTTAGTCTTTTCATAAATGGAAAAAAATAAAAGTAATGAAAACTATAACAGAAGTGGACAAAATAACTAAAGTGAAAAAGTTGCGATAGTTTAAGATTCCAAAACATAAGTCCGTAGTTTGAGGTTAGATGTGAAAAATCGTGTTAGTTTAGAAGAGATTTATGGAAATAAACCTTAAATTAATAATAAATTCATATATAATATAATATAACGCCCATGTCTAGTTTTTTTATTATTAATATTTTTGAAGGTCGGGACTGTCGGAACTATCGATAGATTTTGAGTCCATCGTAGTTCCGACCGTCCGGACCGTCGATAATTAAATTAATAATAAATTTATATATAATATAATTTAATGCCTATGTATAGTTTTTATTAGGCTCGGACAGTCGGAACTACCGACAGAGTTAGAGCCATTGGTGATTCCGATGGTTTGGATCGTCGATAATAAAATAATAATAAATTTATTTATAATATAATGCTTATGTTCAGTGGTTCCAACGATTCGGACCATCGGTTATTCTAATTTTTATTAATGCGTGTCCTCCCCGCCACTTTTTCCCTCACAACCCCATATATCTTTCTCCCCTCTCTCCGTCTCTTCCCCCTCTCTCACTCCCACTGAACGAAGTCCCTCTTCCTCTCGCGCTCTCTCCCTCTGACGGCGCCCTCTCCCTCCAATGGCGCTATATCTAGCAGCGCTCTCTCCCTCCGAAGGTGCTCTCTCCTTCAGTCGGCTCCCTCTCCCACTCCGTCACTCGCGATTTGGCCACGATCTGGCAGCCCTTCTTCCCCTCCCGCCCACGATGCCGGCCTAATCTGTCACCAGCCTCAGGCGGTCAGATCAGGCCATCGAAGACCATCCATGCCCACTAGGTGGCGGATCAGGCCGTGGGCGGCGGCAGCTGAATCCGTCGCGAGGCGGCCTTCTCCGTCCACCAGGTGACGAATCAGGACGTGGGCGGTTGGATCCGTCGCGAGGAGGTCTATTTTTTTACATTTTAAAAATCCTTTCCGATGGACGGGCCATCGAAAAAGAAGATAACCATCGATGGTTATAACCGTCGAAAGTTCCAATGATTATTGCCGTCGGAACTTTCAACGGTTATGACCGTGAAAAGTTCTGACGATCGTAGCCGTAGGAACTTCTCACGACCTTAACCGTCATAACTTCCGATGGTTTACAAACCATCGGAAGTTTCGACGGTATTTTTGCGCCCATCGTAAATCATTTGCAATGCCTACTTTTCCAACGGATTGGTTCCGTCGCAAAACTCATCAGGAAATTTGATTTCCGATAGATTTTTTTAAGTTTCCTTTCTTGTAGTGAGTGCGCCTTACTCCCATTAGAAATGGAAGCATATAATTGTTTTTTTCCGCTCGATAGAGAAAGTATGAAAATTATACATGGAAATTTTTTCCTTGTTCTTTTCTGTTTATATCTATATATGTATATACACGTTTTCAATCTCAAATTTGTGTATTCGAAATGAATATATAAATAAATGAAGACTTTATACGACGTAAATATGGTATAAATTAATTAGACACAAGTTATTTTTTTCAATAAAAATGCATAATTTTTATTATGAATAATTTTTTCACGCATGTAAATTAATGTTTTTTTAAATCGTGATATATAATCGCACCTATAACATACCCATAGTATATATTTACTAAATAACGTGTTGATCGATATAATTTGCATGTTTACATAAATTTTAATATGTCCATAGATCCTGCACGTTCACAATAATTAATGTCGATATAATTTACGTGTTTACATGCACTTATCGTAAATCTTAAAAGAGGCTTATTACAAAAACTTAACTTTTTGTAGGCGCACAATGTAATAGGTGATGATCTTTATAACCGTGTTGTGTTGACAAATTCATAAATGGGACACCTAATCGTGGAGACAAGTTTCTTGTTGATATTTGATGGCAATACTTAAAGCTTCTATTGAGTTCGTCTATTTAAAGAATTTGAATTACGATAATCGATACATAAAATTTAAACTACGAGAGAAGACGAAATAATATGCATCGAGTACATATTCGAAATAAAATATATGTATTATAGAACGGTAGAAACACACTTAATTAACTAAACACGTGCACAAAGATCTCATAACATATAAACTGTGTATATAATCATCTCTTAATTGAATGGCCGTGTGCAAGGGCGAAAAAAATGTGTCTTATACATGACATAACCCCATACGAGATAGTTACATTTTAATCATGGAGTTATCAGATGACTCTTTGGCCAGCAAATTAAAAACAAAACAATGTCCTGCTTCTTAAAAGAACAAAAGCAAAATACAAATTCTCGGCAAGACATGCGGTCGACGAGGGAATTTAATTGAGGTGTAAACAGATCTCTGAAACTGGAACCGGGACACGGCCTCCATGCTTTCGTTGTGGCGAGGGGCTGTGCCGTGCGTATGTCACGGGGTCATTCTCGGACACTAGACCACGTGCGGCGACTAGGCGGATAGGCACCTAGCCAAGCCTGTTTTGAGTTTGCAGCGGAAGTTTTATGGTCGAGACGACTTTGCCGAGAGTCGCTCTTATAGGCATTCAAGCACGGACATGACTAGAGTGTTGGACTACTCGTCACGAAACCGTGGCATTAGCGCGTTGCGGCACTAATGTTGGCGCTTGGGCGCTTAAAGTCCGAAGGGGCGACGAAGGGACCACGGGACGCCACGAAGGGACACCGATGTGGGTTGCCACCCCACGCTCAAGGCCATGACACTAGAATTAAAGGAAAGCTTACTTGTATTAAATATGATGAAACATAACATACAATTGGGCCTCGGAAGGCACTAGTGAACTCCTCCTAGTGTACCGTAGGTATAGGAGTCTTGTTACATATTGAAGATGCAAAAGACGTACCCTACGGGAACGTCACCTACTTGGCCATTCATAAGGACGGCCTTACAAGATAAATGCCCTAAGAGCGGATAACTTGGTACTCCGCAATATTACGCAGTGCGGGGCGGCTGCATGTGTTCCATGTTTTCGGCGCTGAGCGGCCGAGGGCTATAAGTTGAGCGGCACTGGTGCCGCGAGGCTTCACGCTTCGTGTCACGGGAAACGCCCCGTGACATTCTCCCCCACCAAAGTCGGCGACGCCCTCGACGCCGTTGTCCGGGCTTCCTCGGGGCCTTCGTCTTGAGTCTTGACTTCGCTTGTCTCGTTCAATTCTGCCTTCTTTGCCTTGACTTCAACTTCACCAGCATCACGCAACGCCAGGAATGCCCGCTCCTTGGGGTCTCGCTGAGGACTCCTCCCTCAGGCCTGCTTCGCTCGCTGATCCTTCGTCCAATCCGGGGTCATCACTTGTGCAGCGCCAGTGGAGTCCGCCATGTGCGGTCTGACTTCATCAAGCAACTATCCGCCCATCAAGTCTCTGTTGGCTTCACTTCTCTTCGACTTGCGCAGCGTCAACTTGTGTGGTTTGGCTTCTTTGGGGGTGGAACAACTCTTGTATGCCTTCAGGAATAGCGCGGAGAAGAGTTGTCTCAGGGTCGTGTAGAACACGATGAAGAGTCTCGCCATTCGACCTGCATGACTTGACTCGATGCCTTCATGTTGCGGATGGCCGCAGCATAAGGTCTTCCTTCCGTCGAATGCGAAGTACGGGACCATCTCACCCTCGATGATCATTCTTGAATTTCGACGGCTTGAAACAGCACAAGCTCTCCGATGTCGATGCTTGTAGCTTGTCTGCTTCGAGTGCCTGAGGTCGCTATGATGAGCGACGAGAGTCTTCCCATGGATACTCTGGATGCTTCAGGTCTCTTTATGGGCTTGACTCCATGTCTCTATGTTGCAAATGATTGCAACGTAGAGTCTTCCATATCTCTGCCGAACTAAAAGCGCAGGACCACCTCCTCCTTGGTGACCACATGATGTTTCGGCAGTCTTGAGGCGGGACAAGGTTCTTTGATCTGACAATCCATGCCTTGTCCATCCAAGTCGCCATAGTGGGCGACGAGAGTCTCCCCACATTTCCTTGTGGTTCAACTCGCTGTCCCCAAGTTGCAGATGGCTGCAACGTTGAGTCCTTCGTCCGCCGAGCCTTGAGAACAGCTCCACCTTCCCCTTGGTGGACAATAGATCTCTCGACGGTTTGAGGTGGAACAAGGTTCTTTGGTATAACATTCCGCACCTTGTCCACTCCCAGTCGCTATAGTGAGCGACGATGAGGGTCTCCCCACATGTGCCTGTGGTTCGACTCTCTTCTCCTGCTTCGATGGGCGATCTTTATCTTCGGCATAAGTAGCTTCCTCCTTGCGACTTGAGCTTCTCTCCCCCACCATTGCCCTTGCCCAAGGGCTTTGGTGGTATGGCACTTGTCCTGATGACTTGGCAGCGTCGACTAGTGAGCGGAGGTTGGACGATCCGGTCGTTCCAACGCCTTCCTAGTCCAAAGCTTCTAACCCCTCTGCTTGAAGAGCACCAACACTGGGTCTTCATCCTCCTGGGAACACTGTAGGCGGAGCTCGGTGATTCCTTTCACTTCCTCCTTCAACATGCCCATCTGGCCGATGCTGAACAATGCGATCTTGACCTCCAGTCCCAACTTGTCAGGGCCTGCATAATTGATGAACTGCCAATTCTTCCGTCCCATGTCTGGGATGCATGTTTGCCATATTCTACATTGTCGCGATGGCAACGCCATCCTGAGTTTGCCACATCTTGCAGGGTTCTTGGGATATGCCTTCTTCCGATCCTGGGACCTCCTTTGAAGCTTTGACAATCCCTTTGGGGTATAGACGGGGCGAGATTGTTGTGCTCGTTCACGAAGAGGATGCACCTTAGATGCTCGTCCGTCCGCACCTTGGACAAAGTAATGTCAATGTGCTTGTCATCCTAGATCATACACCTTTGACATACTCGTCCACTGAGTGGCTTGACCCTTGCGAAAGAGTAGCCGTTCCGGGCCTTCACTAATCCGGGCGGATGCTTGTGAAGACGCTCCGCTTAGATAAGCGGACTGCGGTTGGTGAACTCGTGGCATGAGCTCCCACCATTACCTCCATCTCCATTCGAAGGGACGACATCGTCAATGTGTCCTTCGAAACTTTCGCATTGCGATCTTTGGAGGCCGCTTCGATTACTCGAGGCGATGTCCGAAAGGAAAGGGCACTCCTTCCTTCGGTTGGCGGCAGAACGCTTGACCGCAGCATGCCAAGGTTCACCGATGCTCGACGCTCAGACCATTTGCCAAATTGGTCGCTGAGTTGAGGCGTCGATTTGCGTTGGCATGTATCAAGTTCGTCCCACTCCTTGATGGATGACATCGCGTCGCTTGCGGGACGACACTTGACGAGGCAGGCAAGGCTGACAGCTCGTCCACGAGTGTTTGCAAGTAATCAACGCTTTGCTCCATTCCTAAAAGTCATCGTGGCGTGGCAGGCGATGCTGCGGCACGACAAGATGCTTGTGATTGATGCTCCTTGGCCGAAGGGATGATGTTCTTTGGCCGAAAGGGGACCATGAACCTTGATATTTGTCTTTAAGCCAACTTCTCCCGTGAAGCGGTTGTGCACTTCACGTTGCATGACTGGGCATGCGATGCGACGTCACGAAATACCGAGCAGCGCCAGGTCGTCATGATAGTGCATGACCGACAGTCCCTGAATGTGACACGGGTCCTCCGAGTTACACGACGCTCGTGTAAGCGATCTCCTGATTTGAGCAGCGCAAGACCATCATGCAGAGCATATGGCCACTCTTTGACGCAGCGCGGCACTTCAGGATTCCTGACTGTATACCTGGGGTGGTTGATCTGCTCGAGTGAGCGACGCATGACCATCCCGGTTAGGCGGGGCGATCAATCCGCCATCATGATGCATGACGGACGTTCCTTGACACGACACGGGTGTATGAGGAACATGCTGCGGGGCACGACTGGGCGTGCGGCGAGGAGGCTTGCCATGCATTCCTCGTTGGCGTCCACGATCAAAGACCATGGTACCAGTGCGCCTGAGCGTGATGGAGTATTTGAGCGGAAGCACATCTCCTACGCCAGGGCACGTTGCGACGACACAAGCGAGTCATCGTCGCTGGGTAATCCGAGCAGGAAGAACTGCTCTGATACCACTTGTCACGGGGTCATTCTCGGACACTAGACCACGTGCGGCGACTAGGCGGATAGGCACCTAGCCAAGCCTGTTTTGAGTTTGCAGCGGAAGTTTTATGGTCGAGACGACTTTGCCGAGAGTCGCTCTTATAGGCATTCAAGCACGGACATGACTAGAGTGTTGGACTACTCGTCATGAAACCGTGGCATTAGCGCGTTGCGGCACTAATGTTGGCGCTTGGGCGCTTAAAGTCCGAAGGGGCGACGAAGGGACCACGGGACGCCACGAAGGGACACCGATGTGGGTTGCCACCCCACGCTCAAGGCCATGACACTAGAATTAAAGGAAAGCCTACTTGTATTAAATATGATGAAACATAACATACAATTGGGCCTCGGAAGGCACTAGTGAACTCCTCCCAGTGTACCGTAGGTATAGGAGTCTTGTTACATATTGAAGATGCAAAAGACGTACCCTACGGGAACGTCACCTACTTGGCCATTCATAAGGACGGCCTTACAAGATAAATGCCCTAAGGGCGGATAACTTGGTACTCCGCAATATTACGCAGTGCGGGGCGGCTGCATGTGTTCCATGTTTTCGGCGCTGAGCGGCCGAGGGCTATAAGTTGAGCGGCACTGGTGCCGCGAGGCTTCACGCTTCGTGTCACGGGAAACGCCCCGTGACACGTACAAGCTAATCGTCAGCTGCATCCGTCAGGAGAACCCGAGACCGGCAGAGAGGGCAGACGGGATTCCGCTCCAACCATCTGCCGAGGCAGTGAGGGTGAAAGGGATGGCCACACATCGTCTTCCCCAGTTCTTCGCCGGTTTGAAAGTCCTGCAGGCATATCGGGCACGCCGTCTCACTCAACTCCGCCGACTCTCCTCCCTCGTCGTAGATTATCTTCTCGAGTTGCGGTCTCGCCGCAGGTAGCGGAGGAGGAGCCGTCCCCAAAATCCCGCCAAATTCATCGGCTTTTTTTCCTTTTCCTGCTCGTCCCTCTCTTTTTATTCACCCTCTCTCCTCCCTCTCCCTCATGGAGGCCATCTCCCTCGACGACTAGCGTGCGCGGCCATCCCTCTTTCCCTCTCTCTCTTTCGCCCAACGACCCTCTCTCTCCTTATCGTCAGATCCCGCCGATCAAACGACTGGCGTCCCGAGATGATCGACCGCAACAGTCGGCCAGATCTGGCCAAATCTGCCGCTTGGCGGCTTGATCCGCTCGCCTACGGTAGATGGGCCACCTGACGGCCGAATCCTCTACGTTGCAAGTGGTTGTAACATATAATCATCCCTCCGCCAAATGAAGAGCACACGACCACCTTACCCCTGGTGGTCATTTGACGTTTTGATGGTCTTGGGACAGAACTAGGGGTGAGCAAAAATATCCGATTAACCGAACCGACCGGTCCATTATCCGTTTAATCGGACCAAATTATTCAATTTGATTTCGATTCAATTGACAGATAATGATTTTATTAACCGAACACAAATAGTTCGATTCGGTGAATTAATCAAAATTTTGGACAAAAATCAAAATTAACTGAAAAATAAAATAATATTTTTTATTATATATTTTTATAATAAAGTTCATATATTATACATATTTCTTGAAACATTTTTGCACTCTTTCATCAACACATATCTATATATTCCTTGATACATTATATTCTTCTCTTTTTAATGTTTGTTACATGGTCTATGTTTAAAAATAATCTTATATCCATTCATTTGTTAAATGTTATAATTGATTTATATTCAAATTTGATATCAAACTTTTAATTGGACGCATACTATATTTTATTTCAATATTTTAAACCTAAAAATAGTAAAATTATTTATTTCATAAAATATTATTTTTTCTTTGGATAACTCGGTGAATTAACCGAACCAATAAAAAATTTCGGCGAATTAACCAAACCAAACAGGATATTTTGGACCGGATAACGGATAAAAAATTTTAGTTCAATTCGGATAATTAACCGATCCAATCAGACGGTAAATTATTTGAATCGACCGATGCTCACCCCAAGACGGAACAAAGTTCCTTGATATAGCACATCATACCTTGTCCCCATCGAGTCATTATAGTGAGCGACAAGAGTCTCTCCACGTTTGCTTGTGGTTCAACTCAATCCTCCTGCTTCGATAGACTTTTTTTTGTCTTCAGAGAATAGTTTCCTCCTTGTGACTTGAACTTCTCTCCCGCACCATTTCCCTTGTCCAAGGGCTTTGGTGGCATGACACTTGTCTTGGCACGATTGATTTGGCAACGATGACTAGCGAGTGCAAGTTGGGTGATTCCGTCGTTTCAACTCCGTCCTAATCCAAAGCTTCAACTCATCTGCTTGAAGAGCACCAAGTTTGGTCTTCATCCATCTGGAAACACTGTAGGTGGAGTTCGGTAATATCTTTCACGTCCTCCTTCAACATTCCATTTTGACTAATGCTGAATAATACGACCTTGACCTCCAGTCCTGACTTATCATGACTTGCATAATTGATGAACTAACATTTGCCTCCGTCCTCCATGTCTTAATAGGATCCATGTTTGTCACATTCCACATTATCGTGATGCATCGCCATCATCAGTTCGCCACATCTTGCAGGGTTCTTGGGATATGCATTATTTCGATCTTGTAACCCCCTTTAAAACTCGGCAACACCTTTGGGTATGGATGGGACGATATCATTGTGCTCATTCACGAAGATGATGCACCTTTGATACTCGTCCCTCCACAATCTAGATGAAGTAATGTCCTTGTGCTTGTCGACAAAGATCATACACTTTTGACATATTTGTCATCGGACGACTAACCCTTATACAAGTGTAGCCGTTCCGAGTCTTCACTGATCCATGTAGATGCTCGTGAATATGCTCCGCTTGGACAAGTGGATTGTTGTTGGTGAACTCATGGAATGAGTCTCCAACTTCACCTTCATCTCCATTTGAAGGGATGACATCGTCGTGTTCTTTGAAACCTTGGACTTCAATTCTTGGAGGCCATTTCGATTACTCAAGGTGCTATACGAAAGGAAATGACACTCCTTCCTTCGGTTGGCAGCGGAACGTTTGAGAACAGCATGCCAAGGTGCACCAAATGCTCGACGCTCAGACCATTTGCCAAATTAGTCATTCGAGTTGAGGCATCGATTTGCATTAGCATGTAGCAGGTTCATCCCAACTCTTGATGGATGGCATTACGTCGCTCGTGGGACGATACTTGATGAGGCAAGCAAGACAGATAGCTCGTCCCCAAGTGTTTGCAAGATATCGATGCTTTGCCCCACTTGTGAGAGTCATCTTGACGTGGCAGGTGAGGCTTGCGACACGATAAGATGCTTGTGAATGATGCTTCGTAGCCGAAGGAACGATATTCCGTGGCTGAAGGAATGATATTCCGTAGTCGAAGGAACGATATTCCGTAGCTGAAGGAACGATATTCCGTGGCTGAAGGAACGATTGTGCGCTTTACGTTGCATGCATGGACATGCAATGCGACGTCACAAAATATCGAGCAGCGTCAAATTATCATGATAGTACATGGCGGCAGTCCTGCATGTGACACGAGTGCTATGAGTTATACAACAGTTGTGTATAATTAATTTTAAAATAAATTTTCATATTTAAATAATATATTTTTGTACAATTTTTTTCTTGAAAAATGTTAGTTTTTATTTTATTAATAATAAAATTATATTTTTTCAAAACTCACCAAAAATTAATCCATGACATAAAATTTTTCTTTCACATCAACTTCCTAATTCCTCATCTTCCACTCCATCGAAGTAATCTGTCATTTCAACTATTTACCAAAAACGTGGGAGAAATCACGGTTCCATTTTCAAACGTCGTTAAGTAAATTATGTATATGTGAATTAAAAAACACTTGTTTATTTCATCTAATCAATTTATTTTATAAGTTTTATAATAATATATTAATAAATAAATAACTATATATATGAACTAATATATATATTAATAGATATACAAGCTTAATATTAATAGTAAATATTAACTAATAATTTTTTATTATACTAAGATACTAATTATATATACTATATCTATATAATATATAGTATAAACCATATAACACATTATTAAATATAATTAGTAGGTAAAAAAAGTAACTTGTTATCAATGACAATAACTTTTTTTTTAGAACTTTCACGTATGATCACAATATTTTTTTCTCTTATTTAACAAAATTTGAATAAATTCTGTCTAAGTTTCACTATCCAAATATTGTGATGATGCCCTATTATGTTTGGATGTTAGACTTTATGCTCTTATTAGTTTTTTTAGAATAAATCGATTAAATAAAAAATTTTAAAATTTAAAAATTGATTTGATAGATAAGTTTTATTGGGTGTTTGAATAAAATGTAAGAACTAAAGAGATAAGTTATTATTGTGTGAAATTTAATTAAAACACTAGATTTTTATTGAAAAATAAGCTCTAGCACTATATATTAATATTAATTTTGGTTCAAAATTTCTTTTATAAGTATTTAATATTGTAATTAACGTAAATAGTATCTTCATACGATCCTAATATATTTTAATACATTATTATTTAAAACACCATATATACGCATATATGTTGAATTCATTTAAAAATTATGCAATTAATATTATAATGTTATATGTATAATAATATTATACATTATTATAGTTGGTTTTGTCATGTGGTTCCCCAAAATTTGATATTAGTACTTTTATTTTCTTTATTTAATCTAAAGCAAGCTCTTGTTTTGGTCAATTTTTTTATTTTCTCCAAGAAAATTTTTTATTTATTTAATCTAAGCAAAATTCTTATTTTAATTTATAGCGAAATGGAATTTATATTTCTTAGTTGTATTATTTTATTTTTCAGATATATTTCTTATCTAATATTCGATATTAGTGAACTTCCAATTAAGAGATTTATTATAAAATTAGATTGAACATATTTAGAGTATAATATTCGGGGACATAATAAATTTAATCATAACATATTTATGTAATATTAACCTAATTATGATTCCTAATTCGATTAGGATTTGATTTTTCTTATTAGTTCGTATATCTTTATATTAAGTCTCGCCTAAACTAATCCTCTCCGCTCTCCGCTCTCCGCGTTTAGCAATTGATCATGGCGACGTCGACGGCTTCGCGCATGGACTCCTCTCCACTGCTGCCAACACCCCGGCCGTCGCATTGGAGAAATATCCGGTACCGCAACGCGGCCATATCCATCTGTGGCGGCGTCGTCTCCGTCTCGGAGGACGACGTCTCCGACGCCGGCGAACAGGAGGTCCAACTGCAGGTGGCGATCAACGTGGTTACGCTCAGCCTGACGCCGCCGCCGTCTTCGATCCGCAGGCAGGACAGTCAAGTCACCTATGCCGACTTCCCTCTGTCTCAGCTGCTCGGCTTCCGGGAGTCGCTCCCCGATTCCCTCCTCAATCATCCTGTCCTGGACGACGGCTACGCCGACTTCTTGGTCAACATCGTCGGTCACTTCGCGCGCACTCACCAGCTCTCGTACAGTGGGACTCCCCGCACGCTCTGGATGCAGCTCAGCATCGACGCCGTCGTAGTCGAGACGGAGACGGAGACGGGGACGGTTCCTCCTCCGCTACCTGCGGCGAGACCGCAACTCGAGAAGATAATCTACGAGGAGGGAGGAGAGTCGGGGGAGTTGAGCGAGACGGCGTGCCCGATATGCCTGCAGGACTTTCAAACCGGCGAAGAACTGGGGAAGACGATGTGCGGGCATCCCTTTCACCCTCACTGCCTCGGCAGATGGTTGGAGCGGAATCCTGTCTGCCCTCTTTGCCGGTCTCGGGTTCTCCAGACGGATGCAGCTGACCATTAGCTTTTACGCACGGCACAGCCCCTCGCCACAACGAAAGCATATGGAGGCCGTGTCCCAGTTCCAGTTTCATTGATGTCTTGCTGAGAGTTCTGTATTTTGCTTTTGTTCTTTTAAGAACCAGGGCATTGTTTTGTTTTTAATTTGCTGGCCGAAGAGTCATCCGATAACTCCATGATTACAATGTAATTATCTCGTAAGGGGATATGTCATGTATAATACACACTTTTTTCCGTCCTTGCACACGGCCATTCAATTAAGAGATAATTATATATACACAGTTGATGTTATATGATGTGTGTGCATGTGTTTAGTTAATTAAGTGTGTTTCTATCCTTCCATAATATATATATATATATATATATATATATATATATATATATATATATATATTTCGAACATGTACTCGATGCATATTTCTATGTCTTCTCTACTAGTTCGGTTTGGCGAATTAATCAAAATTTTAAACAAAAATCGAAATTAACCAAAAAATAAAATAATATTTCTTATTATATATTTTAAAATAAAATTCATATATTATACATATTTTTTCAAACATTTTTGCACTCTTTCATCAACACATATATATATTCCTTGATACATTATATTCTTCTCTTTTTAATGTTTGTTACATGGTCTATGTTTAAAAATAATTTTATATCCATTCATTTGTTAAATGTTATAATTGATATATATTCAAATTTGATATCAAACTTTTAATTGGACCCATACTATATTTTATTTTAATATTTTAAACCTAAAAATAATAAAATTATTTATTTCATAAAATATTATTTTTTCTTTGGATAATTCGATGAATTAATCGAACCAAAACAAAAAAAATTTGGTGAATTAACTGAACCAAACCAGAAATTTCAGACCGGATAATGGATAAAAAATTTTAGTTCAATTCGTATAATTAATCGATCCAATTAGACGATTAATTATCAATGTTGTAAGATCCGACCCGGCCTTCGACCTGGATAGATCAACGAGTCGGGTCGGACTGGATCGAATCGGATCGGACCGAATGGTCGGATCGGATTATAATAAATCAATATAAATAATAAATATATATATATAATCAATATGTATATTATTATTATTCACTAATAATATTTTTTTATAATCACAACGCAACACAATTAATAATTTAAATCTAACACAATTAATAATAGCCGATCATGATTGTGCCTGGCTGGCCTGGGCACCCCTTGGGCGGTCATGGGGGTGCCATGGCCATGCTCGGCTCGCCTGAGCGTGGCCTTGCCAGCCAAAGGGCGACTTAGCTTGCTGGGGCGTGCCTTGGCCGGGCATGGCCGCGCCTTGCCGGTTAGGTCATCGGATCGCAAGCAGCGTTCATCGGATTGAAGGTAGCATTCGTCAGATATCGTCGGTCGCCAAAGCCCATAAGGGCGACTTAGCTTGCTGGGCGTGCCTTGGCCGGGCATGGCCGCGCTTTGCCAACCAAGTCATCGGATTGAAGGCAGCATTCGTCGGAGAATCTGCGATCGTCGAATCTGCAGTCGTCGGATCTGCTTCCAGATCCGTGACTTCGTGGTCGTCGGATCTTGGTGGTCTTCGGTGGATCTCGGCGGTCTTTGTCCGATCTCGTCCGATCTTGGTGGTCTTCGATGGATCTCTACGAATCTCGACGGATCTCGATGGATCTCGACGGATCTCGATGGATCTCGGCGGATCTCGACGGATCTCGATAGATCTCGGCGGCCTTCGGCGGATCTCGGCGGTCTTCGATGGATCTCGTCGGATCTCGGCGATCTTCGGCGGATCTCAGCGGATCTCGATGGTGTCGCCATGCTGTATCGAGAATCGGGAGTGGAGTGACCGCACCGTGCTGGAGTCGGGAATGAAGCAAGAACTAGCCAGCATATAAACTTAAAAAAAAACCTGCCAGGTCACAAGAACTCGGCGGGTCAAGTGGCCAAACCCGGGTTTTGACTGGGTTTGATCGGTCCAACACAGGTCAATGCACAGTCCGGGTTTGTACTGACTCATGACCCATTTTATTGGCCGGACACTGGTCCGACCGGCTGGGCCGAGTTTGATAACCCTATTAATTATCTGAATCGACTGATGCTCACCCCAAGACGGAACAAGGTTCCTTGATATAGAACTTCATACCTTGTCGGCACCGAGTCTCTATAGTGAACGACGAGAGTCTCCTCACGTTTGCTTGTGGTACAACTCAATTCTCCTGCTTCGATGGAGTTTCTCTTTGTTTTGACAGAATAGCTTCCTCCTTGCGACTTGAACTTCTCTCCCCCACCATTGCTTTTGCCCAAGGGCTTTGGTGGCATGGCACTTGTCTTGGCACGATTGATTTGGCAACGACGACTAGTGAGCGAAAGTTGGGTGATTCTGTCTTTTCAACTTCGTCCTAATCCAAAGCTTCAATCTCTCTGCTTGAAGAGCACCAAGTTTGATCTTCATCCATCTAAGAACACTGTAGGCGGAGCTCGGTGATATCTTTCACGTCCTCCTTTAACATGCCATTTTGGCTAATGCTGAAAAATGTGACATTGACCTCAAGTCTCGACTTGTCAGGATTTGTATAATTGATGAACTATTGTCTGCCTCCGTCCCATGTCTTCATGGGATCTATGTTTGTCACATTTCACATTGTCGCGATGGTATCGCCATCATCAGTTCATCACATCTTGCAGGGTTCTTGGATATGTCTTCTTTTGATCTTGTAACCTTCTTTAAAGCTTCGGCAACACCTTTGGGTATGGATGCGGCGATATCATTGTGCCCGTTCATGAAGATGATGCACCTTTGACTCGTCCCTCCACAATCTGGATGAAGTAATGTCTTTATGCTGGTAGACAAAGATCATACACCTTTGACATACTTGTCATCGGAACGCTTTGACAAAGATCATCTCCTTCGGTTGGCAGCGGGACGCTTGACAGCAGCATGCCAAGGTGCATCAAATGCTCGATGCTTAGACCATTTGCCAAATTAATCATTCGAGTTGAAACATCGATTTATGTTGGCATGTAGCAGGTTCATCCCAACTTTGGATGGGTGACATTACGCCGCTCGCAGGACGACACTTGACGAGGCAAACAAGGCAAACAACTCGTCTCTAAGTGTTTGCAAGTAATCAACTCTTTGCTCCATTTGTGAGAGTCATCTTGACGTGACAGGTGAGGCTTGCGACACGATAAGATGCTTGTGAATGATGCTCCGTAGCCGAAGGAATGATATTTCGTAGCTGAAGGAATGATATTCCGTAGCCGAAATGGATCATGAACCCTGATGCTTAACATTGAGCCAACTTCTCTCATGGAATGGTTGTGCGCTTCACGTTGCATGACTGAACATGCGATGCGACGTCACAAAATACTGATAAGTTCCAGATTATCATGATAGTGCATGACTACAGTCCTGAATGTGACACGAGTACTCTAAGTTACACTACAGTTGTGTAGTGTGACTTCTTGGTATGGGTAGCGCAAGACCATCATGCGAAGCATGTTGACACTTTTAACGCAGCACGACACTTCAAGATTCCCGACTATATACCTGGGGTGGTGATCTGCTCGAGTGAGCGACGCGTGACCATCTCGATTAGGCGGGCGATCAATTCGTCATCATAGTGCATGACGAACGTTTCTTGACACGACACGAGTGTACGATGAACTTGCTGCGGGTCACAACTAGGCGTGCGGCAATGAAGCTTGCCAGGTATTTCTCATTGGCGTTCATGATCAGGGTCCATGCACCTGAGCGTAGTAGAGTTTTTGAGCGGAAGCACTTTTCTACGCCATCGCACTTTGCGACGACACAAGCGAGTAATCATCGCGTGGTGATCCGAGCTGAGACCTCATGCGGCGACTAGATTGATAGGCACTTAACCAAGTCTATTTTGAGTAATAGCGAAAGTTTTATGGTCGAAACGACTATGCCGAAAGTTGCTCTTATAGGCATTCGATTATGGACATAACTAGAGTGTTCGACTACTCGTCAGAGGTCCGTGACATTATCGCATTGAGGACTAATTCAGACGCTTGAACGCTTAAAGTTCGAAGGGGCAACTAATGTACGACTGGACACCAAGAAGGGTCTCCAATGTGGATTGCCACCTCATGCTTAAGGACAAACACTAGAATTAAAGAAAGCTTATTTATTTTAAATATGATAAAACATAACATACATTTGAGCCTCGAAAGACACTAGTAAATTTCTCCCAATGTATTGTAGGTAAGGAAGTCTTATTATAAAATGGAAAATGTAAAAGACGTTACCCACATAACTTGGCCACTCATAAGGATGACCTTACCAGATAAATGCCTGAATGATGAAAAATATGGTACTCCGCAATATTACACTTTGCGGGGCGGCTACATGTATTTCATGATTCGGCACTGAGCGGCCAAAAGCTTTAAGTTGAACGGCACTGGTGTCATGAGACTTCGCGCATTGTAACACGAGAAAACACCACGTGACACGTGCTTCACACACTCATTTTACCTATATATATTGCATTAGTATTCTTGGAGTTATTCTTATACAAATTGTGTTTCGATGTCAGAGCTAGTTAAAATTAGACCCCTATTTTAAATAAATTTTGGCTAATGAAATCACTCTTTGAATGAGCCCTACCAAAATTTAAATTATGATAAATACTCACATTTCCTTAAAATACGAGAATTTGAGTTTTCATGGGAGGCAAAAATTGAATCTAATTTATTGTGTGTTCAACTTTTTTCTCTTAGACAAAAAAAATTAAACACATCATTTACATCGGAATTCTTTATATGCTTAACTTACATCCCAACATTAAGTCAAAATTTTTATGTTGCGTTATTTAATTCTTGAAAAATAGGTAGAAGTTATAAAAATAGTCACTATAATTTATTCGTCTAATTAAATTTTTAATTCATCATCATTACAATTTTCATCCAAAATTAAATCAAAATATTTTTGTCTAATCGATTAGTTTTCAAGAACTTAAGTTCTTGCATCCAAACACAACACAAATGTATTGTTTTTTTTATGTGAGAGCTTATGTTCTAATTAGTTAAGAACAATGGATTAGATCTTAAAGTTCATATTTGGATGAAAAATGCAATAATAAAGAAATAAGAATATAAATTTTTTTATTTTATGAGGTATAAAATTATAATGAATAAAATATTATGTATCTATTTATTTAAATTAATAATTACTATAATATAAAAAATATTATACGTAATTATTAATTTGAAAAATATTGAAAAATAACTTATATCGTACTATATTAATATTAATTTTTTACATGTTATTAATATTATAATTTACGCAAAAAAATATAATTTATTATTTTATGAGTTATAAAATTGTAAGTAAATAAAAATATTGTGTATTTATTTATTTAACATATATAAATATCATGTATATTGTTTTCCTAAAAGTAATTGAAATTTTTAATTAGTAAATTTTATTTGAACACAATAACATTGAGATTATTTTTATCATAGAATTTATTTAATTTTATTGTGCTATAATACTAAACCTGTGTTTGGTTGCGGAACAGGGCAGGAACCCGACCTTTGATCCGTCCAGTTTCATCAAACACTAATCGAAACTAAGTTCTTGGGCGGGAACTAATGACTCGAATGAGGTCATCGTTTGACCGGGACACTGTAGCATATATTTTATTTTTCTACCTTGACACGACATTTTTCTTTATATTTAATTCATTTTTTTCTTTTTCTTGTCTCTCACATCATATCCTTTTAAAAAATAAATTATTTAATAAATATAAAATATTCATAATAATGGATTAATATAATATGATTGAATACTTATTATTTCATTAAAAAATTTTAATTTTCATTAAGTATAATTAATTTTATAATAAATTTTCAAATTTAAATAATATATTTGTGTACACTTTTTTCCTTGAAAAATTTCAGCTTTTTATTTTTATTAATAATAAAATTATATTTTTTCAAAACACATCAAAAATTAATCCATCGTATAAAATTTTTCTTTCACATCAACTCCCTAATTCCTCATCTTCCACTTCATAGAAGTAATTTGTCATTTCAACTATTTACTAAAAACTTAGGAGAAACAACGATTCTGTTTCCAAACGTCGTTAAGTAAATTTTGTATGTGTGAATTAAAAACACTTATTTATTAGATCTAATCAATTTATTTTATAAGTTTTTATAATAATATATTAATAAATAAATAACCATATATATGAACTAATATATATAATAATAGAAATACAAGCTTAATATTAATAGTAAATATTAGCTAATAATATTTTACTATACTAAGATACTAACTATATATACTATATATATATATAACATATAATACATTATTAAATATAACTAGTAGGTAAAAAAAGTAACTTGGTCAATGACAATAACTTTCATTTAGAACTTTCACGTTTGATTAGAATATTTCTTCTTGTTAAACTTTTTCTTTTCTCTTATTTAACGAAATATGAACAAATTCTGTCTATGTTCTACCATCCAAATATTATCATCATGCTCTACTGTGTTCGGATGTTAGAATTTACGTTAAATTTTAAACGTGATGTTTGAATGAAAAATGTAATGATAGAGATTTAAAATTTGATTTGATAGATAAGTTTTAGTGGATGTTTGAATAAAAATAAGAACTAAAGAGATAAATTATTATTGTATGAAATTTAATTAAAACTCTTGATTTTATTGAAAAATAAGATGTGGCACAATATATTAATATTATTTTTGGTTCAAAATTTCGTTTATAATTATTTAATATTATGGTTAACGTAAATAGTATCTTAATACGATCTTAATATATTTTAATACATTATTATTTAAACATAATTACACCATATATACGCATATATGTTGAATTCATTTAAAAATTATGCAATTAATATTATAATATTATATATTTAATTATATTATATATTATTATAGTTGCTTTTGTCATGTTGTTCCCCATAATTCGATATTATTTATTTTCTTTATTTAATATAAAGCAAGCTCTTGTTTTGGACAATTTTTTTTAATTTTCTCCAAGTGAATTTTTTATTTATTTAATCTAAGAAAAATTCTTATTTTAATTTTTAGCGAAATGGAATTTACATTTCTCAGTTCGTATTAATCTATTTTTCAGATATATTTGTTATCTAATATTCGATATTAGTGAACTTCTAGTTAAGAGATTTATTATAAAATTAGTTTGCACATATTTAGAGTATAATGTTCGGGGACATAATAAATTTAATCATAACATATTTATGTAATATTAATCTAATTATGATTCCTAATTCGATTAGGATTTGTTTTTTTCTTATTAGTTCGTATATCTTATATTAAGTCTCGCCTAAACTAATTCTCTCCGCTCTCCGCGTTTAGCAATTGATCATGGCGACGTCGACGGCTTCACGCATGGACTCCTCTCCACTGCTGCCAACACCCCGGCCGTCGCATTGGAGAAATATCCGGTACCGCAACGCGGCCATATCCATCTGTGGCGGCGTCGTCTCCGTCTCGGAGGACGACGTCTCCGACGCCGGCGAACAGGAGGTCCAACTGCAGGTGGCGATCAACGTGGTTACGCTCAGCCTGACGCCGCCGCCGTCTTCGATCCGCAGGCAGGACAGTCAAGTCACCTATGCTGACTTCCCTCTGTCTCAGCTGCTCGGCTTCCGGGAGTCGCTCCCCGATTCCCTCCTCAATCATCCTGTCCTGGACGACGGCTACGCCGACTTCTTGGTCAACATCGTCGGTCACTTCGCGCGCACTCACCAGCTCTCGTACAGTGGGACTCCCCGCACGCTCTGGATGCAGCTCAGCATCGACGCCGTCGTAGTCGAGACGGAGACGGAGACGGGGACGGTTCCTCCTCCGCTACCTGCGGCGAGACCGCAACTCGAGAAGATAATCTACGAGGAGGGAGGAGAGTCGGGGGAGTTGAGCGAGACGGCGTGCCCGATATGCCTGCAGGACTTTCAAACCGGCGAAGAACTGGGGAAGACGATGTGCGGGCATCCCTTTCACCCTCACTGCCTCGGCAGATGGTTGGAGCGGAATCCTGTCTGCCCTCTTTGCCGGTCTCGGGTTCTCCAGACGGATGCAGCTGACCATTAGCTTTTACGCACGGCACAGCCCCTCGCCACAACGAAAGCATATGGAGGCCGTGTCCATATGGAGGCCGTGTCCCAGTTCCAGTTTCATTGATGTCTTGCTGAGAGTTTTGTATTTTGCTTTTGTTCTTTTAAGAACCAGGGCATTGTTTTGTTTTTAATTTGCTGGCCGAAGAGTCATCCGATAACTCCATGATTACAATGTAATTATCTCGTAAGGGGATATGTCATGTATAATACACACTTTTTTTCCGTCCGTGCACACGGCCATTCAATTAAGAGATGATTATATACACAGTTGATGTTATAAGATCTTTGTGCATGTGTTTAGTTAATTAAGTGTGTTTCTACCCTTCTATAATACATATATATTATTTCGAACGTGTACTCGATGCATATTTCTATGTCTTCTCTACTAGTTGAAATTTTGGACATTTTAAAAAATATTATTGTCGTTCCATTTTATTCACAAGGATAAAAATGGCCAAAATTTTCAACACACACCTAATGGAGTGACAATAGTGATGTCCTAAAGTTTATGGATCGAGTATCACAAATTTTTTAAACGAAACTCAATAGAAGATTTAATTATTGCCCTCAAATATCAGCAGAACCATGTTTCCACAATTAGGTGTTGAATTTTTCAGCACTACACTTGCAGAGTTATAAAGATCATCAGCGATTATATGGTGCGCCTACAAAAAAGTTGAGTTACTGCGATAAGCTCCTTTTGCGAGTTACAATAAGTGCATGTACAATACACTCTTCCATTAATTATTGTGAACGTGACCCATGGACATATTAAAATTTATATAAGCAATATTAAAATTTATGTAAACATGAGAATTATATCGATCAGCACGTTATTTAGTAAATATATATACTATAAGTACGTTATAGGTACGATTATAAATCATGATCTTAAAAAATTATTAATTTGGATTTCATGAGCGAAAAAAGGATTCATAATAAAATTTATGCATTTTTATTGAAAAAAATCGGCTTGTGTCTAATTAATTTACACCATATTTGCATCGTATAATTAAAGTCTTCATTTATTTACATATTCATCTGGAATACACAAATTCAAGATTGGACACGTCTATATACATATATTAGATATCAACCGAAAACACTACAAGAAAATGACGTATTTTCGATGGATAATTTTCGACAGCAGAAAATCTTTCGTAATTTGCGACGGATTACCTTCCGCCGATATTTCATATGGTTCAAATCGTAGGAAAACATTTTCCACGATTTAAATCGTGAAAAATGTTTTCCATGACTTAAGCAATGGGAAGTTCCCACGGCTCTAACCATGAGAAAAATTTCTCACAGCTCCGACAGTTCAAACTGTGGGCAACTGATATACCACAGGACATCGAGAAGGGTTGGGTTGTCACCTCATGCTCAAGGACATACACAAGAATTAAAGAAAATTTAATTATATTAAATATGATGAAACATAATATACATATGAGCCTCGAAGACACTAGTGAATTTTTCCTAATGTACCATAGATAAGGAAGTCTTATTACAAAATGGAAAATGTAAAAAATGTTACCGTACGGGTACATAATTTGGACACATAACTTGACCATTCGTAAGGATGACCTTACAATATAAATGCTATAAGGATGGATAACACGGTACTCCACAATATTACACAGTGCGGAGCGACTACATGTATTTCATGATTCGACGCTGAGCGGCAAAGAAATTTAAGTTGAACGACATTGGTGCTGCGAGACTTCGCGCGTTGTATCACGGAAAAATGCCCCGTGACTCGTGCTTTACACACCCATTTTACTTATATAGATTGCATTAGTATTCTTGGATTTATAGTTATACAAATTGTGTTTCGATGTCAGGTTAAAAGTTAAAACTAGACCCCTATTTTTAATAAATTTTGGCTAATAAAAGCACACTTTGAATGAGCACTACCAAAATTTAAATTATGATTAATACTCACATTTCCTTAAAATACGAGAATTTGAGTTTTCAAGGAAGGCAAAAATTGAATCTAATTTATAGTGTGTTCGACTTTTTTCTCTTTGACAAAAAAAAAATTTAAACACATAATTTACATTGGAACTCTTTATATGCTTAACTTACATCCCAACATTAAGTCAAAATTTTTATGTCGCGTTATTTAATTCTTGAAAAATAGGTAGAAGTTATAAAAATAGTCACTCGAACTTATTCATCTAAATAAATTTTTAATTCCTCATCATTACAATTTTTATCCAAAATCAAATCAAAATATTTTTGTCTAATCGATTAATTTTCATTCTTACATCCAAACACAACACAAATGTATTGTTTTTTTATGTGAGAGCTTATGTTCTCATTAGTTAAGAACTAATGGATTAGATTTTAAAGTTCATATTTGGATGAAAAAATGCAATGATAAATATTTAAAAATTTGATTTGATAGATAAGTTTTAGTGGATGTTCAAATAAAAAGTTAGAAATAAGAATATAATTTTTTGTTTGATGAGGTATAAAATTATAATATATAAAATATTATGTATCTATTTATTTAAAACAATAATTACTATAATATAGAAATATTATACGTAATTATTAATTTGAAAATGATTGAAAAATAAGTTATATCGTACTATATTAATATTAATTTAGATTAAATTTTTTACATGTTATTAATATTATAATTTATGTAAAAAATATAATTTATTATTTTATGAGTTATAAAATTGTAAGTAAATAATGATATTATCACTTTATTATTTAACATATATAAATATTGTATATTGTTTTCCTAAAAATAATTGAAATTTTTAATCAGTAATTTTTATTTGAATACAATAACATTTAAATTATTTTTATCATAGAATTTATTTATTTTATTGTGCTATAATATTAAGGCTGTGTTTGGTTGCGGACAGGGCGAGAACCCGATCTTTTATCCATCCGATTTCATCAAACGCTAATCTGGAATCAAGTTCCCCGACGAAAACTAATAACTGGAACGAGGTCATCATGTGACCTGATTTCATGTAACCGGGGCACTGTAACACATCATTTTTCTTCATTTTTAATTCATTTTTTCTTTTCCTTTTCTCTCGCACCACATCCTTTAAAAAATAAATAATTTAATAAATATAAAATATTCATAATAATGGATTAATATAATATTATTGAATACTTATTATTTCATTAAAAAAATTAATTTTCATTATGTATAAAAATTTTCATATTTAAATAATATATTTTTGTATAATTTTTTTCTTGAAAATTTTCAATTTTTATTTTAATTAATAATAAAATTATATTTTTCCAAAACTCACAAAAAATTAATCCATCACATAAAATTTTCCTTTCACATCAACACCCTAATTCATCATCTTCCACTCCAAGTAATATGTCATTTCAACTATTTATCGAAATGGGAGAAATCACGATTTCGTTTCCAAACGTCATTAAGTAAATTATGTATATGTGAATTAAAAAACACTTGTTTATTACATCTAAATAATTTATTTTATAAGTTTTATAATAATATATTAATAAATAAATAACTATATATATGAACTATAATGGTAAATATTAACTAATAATATTTTACTATACTAAGATACTAATTATATATACTATATCTATATAATATAAAACATATAATACATTATTAAATATAATTAGTAGGTAAAAGAAGTAACTTGTTATCAATGAACATATTTAGAGTATAATATTCGGGGACATAATAAGAGATTTATTATAAAATTAGATTGAACATATTTAGAGTATAATATTCGGGGACATAATAAATTTAATCATAACATATTTATGTAATATTAATCTAATTATGATTCCTAATTCGATTAGGATTTGATTTTTCTTATTAGTTCGTATATCTTTATATTAAGTCTCGCCTAAACTAATCCTCTCCGCTCTCCGCTCTCCGCGTTTAGCAATTGATCATGGCGACGTCGACGGCTTCACGCATGGACTCCTCTCCACTGCTGCCAACACCCCGGCCGTCGCATTGGAGAAATATGCGGTACCGCAACGCGGCCGTATCCATCCGTGGCGGCGTCGTCTCCGTCTCGGAGGACGACGTCTCCCACGCCGGCGAACAGGGGGTCCAACTGCAGGTGGCAGTCAACGTGGTTACGCTCACCCTGACGCCGCCGCCGTCTTCGATCCGCAGGCAGGACAGTCAAGTCACCTATGCCAACTTCCCTCTGTCTCAGCCGCTCGGCTTCCGGGAGTTGCTCCCCGATTCCCTCCTCAATCGTCCTGACCTGGACGACAGCTACGCCGACTTCTTGGTCGAAATCGTCAGCTTCTTCGCGCTCATTCACCAGTTCTCGTACATTGGGACTCCCCGCACGCTCTGGATGCAGCTCAGCATCGACGTCGTCGTCGTCGAGATAATTTCCTACGGTTCGAACAGTGGGAATTTCTTACGGCTTGTGTCTTGTGTCGTGAAAAATTTTTCCCACGGTCGTGGCTATGGCAAATTCCCACGGCCGAAGCCATGGGCTTGAACCATGGGAAAATATTTCCCACGGTTTGAACGGTCGGAGCCGTGAGAAATTTTTTCCATGGCTAGAGTCGTGGGTACTTCTTACGACTTAAGCAATGGGAAGCATTTTTTACGATTTAAGCCGTGAAAAATATTTTCTATGGTTTGAACCATCTAAAATACCAACGGAAGGTAATCCATCGTAAATTACGAAGGATTCTCGGTCGTCGAAAATTATCCATCAGAAATACGTCATTTTGTAGTGTTTTCGGTTTATATCTAATATATGTATATACACGTGTCCTATTTTGAATTTGTGTATTCCAAATGAATATGTAAATAAATGAAGACTTTAATTATACGATGCAAATATGGTGTAAATTATTTAGTAAGGGGTTATGTTATATATATATATATATATATATATATATATATATATATATATATATACTTTTTTTGTCTTTGCACACGACAATTCATGATTATAGGCTCATTTGGCTTATAAGTTAAAATGTTGACAAGTAATTTAATGGTTAAGTTAATTCTAAAAATAAGTAATTATCGTGTTTGATAATAAAAATTTTTAAATTATTATTTTAATCAAATGATCAAAATATCATTAATATTATAATGTAAGAAATATGTAAAAAAAAGTCATATATATTCTAAAAATAAAATAGTACATTTATTGATCTATTTTTTATATAAAATAAGTTGGAATTTCTGCCTTATTTTTTCTGATTTATAAATAAGTAAAATAAGTGTTTACTTTCTTTATTCAATTAGAGAAAGAAAAAACAATTACATATTTCTATTTCTAATGGGAGTAAGACGCATTGGAACACTACAATCAATAACGTTGTTTAGTAGCCGAATAAAAGGATATTACTAAAAAAAAAGGATATTACTCATGAAAGTAAGAGTAAAATCTCACATCATCATGCACATCAATTAATGAATGTTTAAACTCATCGTATCATATTCGAGTGAATATATATATTTTGATCATTTTCATGAGGGCTGCATGGTCCTTTACGTTTTGAGACATTTGGCCTTCTTCATGGTTTGATTATGGTCAACTACATCATAACACGTCAAAAGTAACATAAAATTATATTGATAATAGACCAAACAACCATCAAATTAAAGATTAACAATTAGATGATCTTGTGAATTGAAGAAAAAAGTTATTTATACTTCATATTAAAAATTTGATTAGGATTCTTTTTTCTTTTCTAGAGTAAAGAAATTAAATTTATTAATACTTTTACTACATACGTTATATTAAAAAAGATAAAATAATGTAGTCCATAAATGTGGTTACTAATTATAATATAATAAAATTAATAACCAAAAAAGATAATAATTAAAATACAAGAACAATTTGTTAAGAGAAGGGTAAAATCGTCAAATAGCATAATATCAAATGACTTTATTCATTTGCATCCAAACACAAGCTGGAATAAACAGTTTTCATCATTTTAGAATATTAATTTAACATCCAAACAAAATAAAAAATATTATATAGAATATAATATTTTCAAGAATATATTATTCTTCAGCCAAACGTCACCTATGTGAATTATGATTTAGATTTTTCACATTTCTTATGTTTTTTTGTGTGCATAATCTCACTCTCGCTCTCGCTCCCTTTTCATAATAGAAAGTTTGACAAATAGATCGTAATTGAGTAACATATAATATTTAGATATGAATGAATATGGGTTTTATTATAAATTTAGAAAAAAATAGCATATAATGACCAAAACAATTTATTACAGTAAAGTAACATAAATATACATGAATATAAAATATGCATTGATACTTATATTGGAAACTTTTTGTTACAACATAATAATGAACTTATGTTGTTTACAAATATTTATCATTTTTGTTTTGAAGAAGAAAAAATAGTAAGTAATTAAAAACAAAAAAAATGGAAATATATATTCTTGCATTTTATTTTGAAAAGTAAAATTAGAGGCGTCAAATATTAAAAAGAAGTATTTTCTTTTAGACCTCTTGAATTTTCATGAATATTCGCATTTAACTGATGATTTTTAAAATTCTACTGTCCTTTAAACTTTAAATGTATTTTCACTTTATATTTTTCAAGACATGACATTTGCCTTTCTATTTATTTTTTAAAAGAAAATATGTTGTCAACTATTAAAAATATGATTTAATGGGATGCTCCCAACTTAAGTTGTGAGAACCAGCTACCAAGTTTTTCATTGGTTGGATTGAGATGCAAAGGTGGGTGCGCACACACGGTTCAACGAGGCTATTTTTTTATCATTTTTGTTCGCCAGTTCAACGCTCTCCATCGCCGGTTTGCGCTCTCTTCAGTCGACGGGTGCATCTTTGCGAGAAGTCAACGTCACTTTTTTCCAATTGATCTCGATGTCTTTGCATGCACCGACAACCACGAAAAGCTTGCGAGGCGACGACAAACAACTCGTGAGCACCAAGGATGAAGAACAGTTCACGAGCACCGATGACTACGAACATCTTGTGAGCATAATCGGCGACGAGCAGCAAATAATCGTCTTCATGAGCAGAAGTGGGGATGACAGCATCATAGCGAGCAACACCGACTTCTTCGCAAGTACCGACGACGACGATATTGAATCGACGTCTTCGTGAGCGATGGCTTTGCGAGCGACTTGCGAACAATAGCGGCAATAACGTCTTGCGAGCAAAACCAGAACCGATGATGACATCTTGTGACCACCAGATCTCGAGCAGATGACGGCGAGCACCGAGGTTGTTAGGGCGTTCAACGCGAGCAGAAAAAATGGTGAGTAGAACTTGTTAGGGGCACGAAGGGTTCGACTTGCGCTTGACCGACGAAAAGAGTTGAACCATCCCCCATTCAGTGCGAGAAAAAATTTGAATCGGACACATATCGTCGATTGTCGCATCTCAATCATGCGGTTGTAAGCATTGAGGGTGCTCCCGGTTAAATCCTTAAAATTATGACACTTTATTTAGGAACACGAGGCACCACACCTCATAAAAAGAATAATAAAATCATTTAGGTATAAAACAGATTTAACAATAGTTCAAGGGCATGCAAAGATGTGAGAAATCACGAGTTCATTTGCGATATTTCAATGAATCTATAAAATAATAATTACAATAAAAATTAAATATGATACGCACTATTTAAAAAATTTTAAAAAACTAATAGATATAAAGAGGACACGTAAAACAACATCTAATTTTTAGATTTTAAACTTTGTAAAAATTGGAAATACTCTTCAATGTTTTGTAGTTCATCGACAGCCTAATCCCTCGGTAATTACCGATGGATTTCGAGATGTTGATAGTTTCGATGATTCGAATAATTGGTAATTAAATTAATATTAAATTTATATATAATATAATATAACACACGTTTAATTTTTTATTATTAATATTTCATACGGCCCAGACCGTCGGAACTATCGATGGATTTCGAGCCATCGGTAGTTTCGATGGTTCAGGCCAACAGTAATTAAGTTAATAAAAAAATTATATATAACATAATATAACACCTATGTTTAGTTTTTATTACTAATATTTCTGACAACCATCGAAACTACCGACGAATTTCGGGCCTCTAGTTCCAATGGTTGAGGCCTCGGTAATTAAATTAAGGGTTATTTTCATAAATCTCCCTAAACTATCAATTTTTTTCGCAACTAACCCCAAATTACGAACTTTTTGTATCCCTAAACTATCACGATTTTTTCAATTTAGTCCTTCTGTCTACTTCTATTACGTTTTCCATTACCTTTGATTTTTTTCCATTTATGAAAAGATAAAATTACCCCTCCCCCCATACCACATCAAATAATAAATATAAAAAAGAAAAAATGGGGGAGGGTAATTAATCTTTTTCATAAATGATAAATTTTATTGTTTACCACTTTAATCCTTCCAATGATTTTTTTATTTTTATATTTGTTATTTCATGTTTTTTCTGGAGGGAGGGGTAATTTAGTTTTTTCATAAATAAAAAAAGTAAAAGTAACAGAAAATATAACAGAAGTGGACAAAATGACTAAAATGAAAAAGTCGCGATAGTTTAGAGATCGAAAAAATAAGTTCGTAGTTTGAGGTTAGATGTGAAAAATCGTGATAATTTAGGAGAGATTTATGAAAATAACCCTTAAATTAATAATAAATTCATATATAATATAATATAACACCCATGTTTAGTTTTTTTATTATTAATATTTCTAAAGGTCGGGTCTGTCAGAACTATCGACAAATTTTGAGTCCATCGATAGTTCCGACCGTTTGGACCGTCGATAATTAAATTAATAATAAAATTGTATATAATATAATTTAATGCCTATGTATAGTTTTTATTAGGCTCCGACAGTCGGAACTACCGACAGAGTTCGAGCCATTGGTGGTTCTGATGGTTTGGACCATCGATAATTAAATAATAATAAATTTATTTATAATATAACTTTTATGTTCAATGGTTCGGACGATTCGGACCGTCGGTTATTCTAATTTCATTCACGCGTGTCCTCCCCGCCACTTTTTCCCTCACATCACCATATATCTTTCTCCCCTCTCTCCATCTCTTCCCCCTCTCTCACTCCCACAGAACGAAGTCCCTCTTCCTCCCACGCTCTCTCCCTCCAATGGCGCTCTATCTGGCAGCGCTCTTTCCCTCCGAAGGCGCTCTCTCCCTCAGTCGGTTCCCTCTTATTGGAGTTGGTGAATACTTCAGGGCCCCTTGTTTCTTACACCGGGTTCGCCCACGTGAACTTAGGAGAATTTGAGTATTATCCATTTAACAGTATTGCTGGCGTACGAACGAAAGGGGGGGTTCGGGGGGCCCCGCCCCCCAACGACGGTCCCGCTCGTGGAGTTTTGGGCTTTTGTTTAGTCGGCCCGTGTGGTTCGGATTAGGTTTTTTCTCTATTTATTTGGATTTTTTAAACCCGGTTTGAAGAGGCTATTAATAGCCTAATTTCTTATGTAATCTGTGTGACGGCTGAAAACCTAAACGATATAGTGGAACCTCTTTGCAGGACGTAGCCCTCATCTCAAGGGTGAACCTGGGTAAATTCGTGTGTCTCCTCTGTTGAGGGCAATACTTAAAGCTTCTTGTTGATATTTGAGGGCAATACTTAAAGCTTCTATTGAGTTCGTCTATTTAAAGAATTTGAATTACGATAATCGATACATAAAATTTAAACTACGAGAAGACGAAATAATATGCATCGAGTACATATTCGAAATAAAATATATGTATTATAGAACGGTAGAAACACACTTAATTAACTAAACACGTGCACAAAGATCTCATAACATATAAACTGTGTATATAATCATCTCTTAATTGAATGGCCGTGTGCAAGGACGAAAAAAATGTGTATTATACATGACATAACCCCTTACGAGATAATTACATTTTAATCATGGAGTTATCAGATGACTCTTTGGCCAGCAAATTTAAAACAAAACAATGTCCTGCTTCTTAAAAGAACAAAAGCAAAATACAAATTCTCGGCAAGACATGCAGTCGACGAGGGAATTTAATTGAGGTGTAAACAGATCTCTGAAACTGGAACCGGGACACGGCCTCCATGCTTTCGTTGTGGCGAGGGGATGTGCCGTGCGTACAAGCTAATCGTCAGCTGCATCCGTCAGGAGAACCCGAGACCGGCAGAGAGGGCAGACGGGATTCCGCTCCAACCATCTGCCGAGGCAGTGAGGGTGAAAGGGATGGCCACACATCGTCTTCCCCAGTTCTTCGCCGGTTTGAAAGTCCTGCAGGCATATCGGGCACGCCGTCTCACTCAACTCCGTCGACTCTCCTCCCTCGTCGTAGATTATCTTCTCGAGTTGCGGTCTCGCCGCAGGTAGCGGAGGAGGAGCCGTCTCCGCCTCCGTCTCGACGACGACGACGTCGATGCTGAGCTGCATCCAGAGCGTGCGGGGAGTCCCAATGTACGAGAACTGGTGAATGAGCGCGAAGAAGCTGACGATTTCGACCAAGAAGTCGGCGTAGCTGTCGTCCAGGTCAGGACGATTGAGGAGGGAATCGGGGAGCAACTCCCGGAAGCCGAGCGGCTGAGACAGAGGGAAGTCGGCATAGGTGACTTGGCTGTCCTGCCTGCGGATCGAAGACCGCGGCGGCGTCAGGGTGAGCGTAACCACGTTGACCGCCACCTGCAGTTGGACCTCCTGTTCGCCGGCGTGGGAGACGTCGTCCTCCGAGACGGAGACGACGCCGCCACGGATGGATATGGCCGCGTTGCGGTACCGCATATTTCTCCAATGCGACGGCCGGGGTGTTGGCAGCAGTGGAGAGGAGTCCATGCGTGAAGCCGTCGACGTCGCCATGATCAATTGCTAAACGCGGGGAGCGGAGAGAGATTAGTTTAGGCGAGACTTAATATAAAGTAAACAAAGATACCATTATATAAGATATACGAACTAATAAGAAAAATCAAATCCTAATCGAATTAGGAATCATAATTAGATTAATATTACATAAATATGTTATGATTAAATTTAATTATGTCCCCGAATATTATACTCTAAATATGTTGAATCTAATTTTATAATAATTCTCTTAATTAGAAGTTCACTAATATCAAATATTAGATATCAAATATATCTGAAAAATAAAAGAATACGAACTAAGGAATGTAAATTCCATTTCGCTATAAATAAAAATAAGAATTTTGCTTAGATTAAATAAGTAAATTATTTTCTTGGAGAAAATAAAAAAATTGACCAAAACAAGAGCTTGACTTAGACTAAATAAATAAAATAAAAGTATTAATATCAAAATTTGGGGAACCACATGACAAAAATAACTATAATAATATATTGCAGTGAAATATAGTATATTGTTAATTATCGAGTATATCTGTATTTAAGTTATTTGTTAAAAAATACTTAAATAATAATGTAGACTATAGAGTATGTCTTTCTTTTTTTTCTTAAAGGCACCGCATTTTGTGCACCCACAAGGATTACATCAGACGTCCAGAAAAAATATAAAGAAATAACCAGAAATGGTTTTTATTAATTAAAATAAAAAAAGCTAATCCTATACTGTAAATCATAAATCCTAAATCAATCAAAATTTTTACTGTAAATATATTAACTACAGTTTTCTATAAAAGTGACCTGTATCCATAAAAATAAAAAGTTATCTTTTCTATAACTATAATTGTAGTTAGTATTGGCCAAGCAACATTACAATTTTTATGTTCTTTTCTGTTTATATCTAAAATATGTTCTTTATTTTGTTTATATCCATGATTAAAATGTAATTATTTAGTAAGGGGTTATGTCATATATATATATATATATATATATATATATACTCTTTTTTTTGTCCATGCACACGACAATTCAATTAAGAGATTATTATAGGCTCATTTGGCTTATAAGTTAAAATGTTGATAAGTAATTTAATAATTAAGTTAATTCTAAAAATAAGTAATTATCGTGTTTGATAATAAAATTTTTAAATTATTATTTTAATCAAATGATCAAAATGTCATTAACATTATAATATAAAAAATGTAAAAAAGTTATATATATTCTAAAAATAAAATAGTACATTTATTGATCAAACTGATCTATTTTTTTACATAAAATAAGTTGAGATTTCTGTCTTATTTTTTCTTTCTGATTTATAAATAAGTAAAATAAGTTTTTACTTTCTTTATCCAATTAGAGGAAGAAAAAAACAATTACATATTTCTATTTCTAATGGGAGTAAGACGCATTGGAACACTTCAATCAATAGCGTTGTTTAGTAGCCGAATAAAAGGATATTACCCAAGAAAGTAAGAGTAAAGTCTCACATCATCATGCACATCAAGTAATGGATGTTTAAACTCATCGTATCATATTCGAGTGGAATATATATATTTTGATCATTTTCATGAGTGCTGCATGGTCCTTTACGTTTTGAGACATTTGGCCTTCTTCCACTACAACAAAAACGTATTTTAGAGACCATTATTTTAGGGACTAATAGCATTTGGTTTAAAAAAAAGGTTATTAGAAACTAATCTAATAATAGTCCCAAAATTCTCACTTATTTGAAACCAGAGCTCGGTTTGTGCCTCTAGATTAATCAATTGAGACCAATCAGTAGCTTGGTTCTTGAAATGGAGAATATTGGACACCACCATTAGCTTGGTTCTTAAAAATGATGAATATTAGGACTAATCTGATAGGTTGGTCCTTAAAGAAAAAAGTGTTCCGGACCATTCCATGCTTGGTCCTTAAAATGTCAACAATCTAGAACGTCCATTTAAAAATTAACGACTCAGATTTTTTCACGGCCGCTCTCTTTTCTAATGTATTTTCTAATCTGATGGCCGCTCTCTTTTCTTTTGACCTAATTTTCACCGCTCTGCAGATTCATTTCTTATGCAGCTGCGATGGTGAATGATGGTTGCGGGCTGCCAGAGATCTGCGTGATGGTGAATGTCCCCTTCCGCTCTCTTTTCTTTTGACCTAATTTTCACCGCTCTGCAAATTCATTTCATATGCAGCTGCGATGGTGAATGATGGCTGCGGGCTACCGGAGATCTGCGTGATGGTGAATGTCCCCTTCCGCTCTCTTTTCTTTTGACCTAATTTTCACCGCTCTGTAGATTCATTTCATATGCAGCTGCGATGGTGAATGATGGCTGCGGGCTGCCGGAGATCTGCGTGATGGTGAATGTTCCCTTCCGGTCTGCACGACGGTGATATGCACGCTTCAAAGACCCACAGATCGAGCTGCCGGAGATCTCCTTGTGTGTATGTCCTCCACCGCTCGATTCCTCTCTGTTCTTCTCCTTCCATCTTGAAGACTACCTGAAAGGATTCGTTTTTGTTTCTGTTTTGTTCGTACCTGAGAGGAGCTGCTGGAGATCTCCACTAAACGTTGAGCACATCGCCTTGAACCGCTTGATTAATTTCTGTTTCGTTCGTACCTGAAAGGAGCTAACCCTTTGTGCTGATTGCTCTCCTTCCTTCTCGCCAATCATCAAGGTAAATACCAATCTGCTACCTCTTTAATCCTTCGACATCTTATAATCATCATATTTAGTCATATGTTGTAGGCATGTTCTAATTAAGGTTCTGATGAGTATAAATATTCGTCCGCCTCTTCCGATTCTTCCTATATATTGGACATTATTGTTGTGTGTGATCCTGTTCTTCCTGTGTTAGCTTGATTGATCCATATTTTTTTTTTATTCAATGCTGGTGCAGAGTTCATAGTTGTTGGTTCTTTTGTCTTCAATGGTTTGAATTTCTTGGTAACTATGAGTTTCATAACTATGAATTTCTTAGTTGTTTGTTCTGATGAGTATAAACATTCATTTCAGTCTACTTTTATTTAAAACTTTTTCTTTCTAATAATGTAGCAGCTTCTATTCATGGTTGATTTTACTTCAAAAAATGTCTTTGTTACTTTTATTTAAAACTTCAAAAAATGTGGTTGAGGTCATTTCAATTTGAATATGATATAGGTAACTTCAAATGGAAATTACTCGGAGTAATTTAGATAAGAGCTGGATGAATGTTCGTGACAGATTTTCGACAGAATATCTTCGTGGTGTTGATTCATTTATGAAACTTGTGGAATTTCATTTAAGTGCAGAGTCTAAAATTCGTTGTCCATGTCGTTATTGTTTGAATGTGTACTTCCAACCAAAAAATGTGGTCAAAAATCATTTAATTGTCAAGGGGATAGATACCACTTATACCCAATGGGTATTTCATGGAGAAGGATTTGTAGAAGTTGATGACAACAGTGATGATGAGATTGCTTCGGGTAATGAACCCGAGGTAAATATTGATCACTTGAATCAAATCTTAGAAGATGTGCAAATGGGAAAGTTTCTAAATGCGTCCCTTGGAGAACCTTTTCACTTTGAAGGTACAACTTCAACACAAAATGAGGAGGTGAATTTATTTGACAGATTGTTAAAGGATGCTCAACGACAATTTTATCCAAGTTGTACGAAGCACTCATTATTGTCGGCAGTTATACGATTGCTTCACATGAAGGTTTTAAATCATTGGAGCATTAAATCATTTAATACGCTTCTTGAGTTTATTAAGGAGATATTGCCCATAGGTGAGATACTTCCTTCATCTTATTATGAGATGAGAAAGGTGTTACAAGGCTTAGGATTGGGATATGAATGCATTCATGCATGTAAGAATGATTGTGCTTTATTTTGGAAGGAAGCAACAGACCTTGAAGATTGCCCAGAATGTGGAGAGTCAAGATGGAAAATAAATGATGGCAAAGGAAAAAAAATCCCTCATAAAGTATTGAGGTACTTTCCTTTGAAAAGTAGGCTGCAACGCTTATTTATGTCAAAAAAGACAGCGCCAGATATGCGATGGCACAAAGAAAAAAATGTCAAAGAAGATAGAGGTATGAGGCATCCTGCTGATTCAGAAGCTTGGAAACATTTTGACAAACAATTTCCTTGGTTTGCACAAGATCCTCGAAATGTAAGACTTGGATTAACAGCTGATGGCTTTAATCCTTTTGGTAATATGAATAACTCATACAGCATGTGGCCAGTGATTCTTATGCCATACAACTTACCTCCATGGAAATGTATGAAAGAACCATTTTCTATAATGTCTTTACTCATTCCTGGCCCTCGTGCTCCTGGAAAGGATATTGATATCTACTTAAGGTCCTTAATAGATGAACTAAAAGAATTATGGTCCAACGGAATTCAAACTTATGATGCGGTCTCTAAAGAAAACTTTAATATGCATGCAGCAATTTTGTGGACCATAAATGATTTTCCAGCCTATGGGGATTTATCTGGATGGAGTACTAAAGGTTACCTTGCATGTCCTGTATGCAAAGACGAGACAAGTTCTCAACGTTTGAGAAGTAAGATTGCCTATATAGGGCATCGGCGTTTCTTGCCCTTTGGACACCCATGGCGAAGGAGTAAAAAATTTAATGGAAAACCGGAAACACGAATTGAGCCAAAAGAGTTAACAAGTGATGATATTTTGCGGCAATTGGAATGTGTGAAGAATATGAAATTTGGAAAGCATCCAACTAATAAAAAGAGAAAACGTTCATCAGATCAAAAGAATTGGACTAAAAAAAGTATCTTCTTTGAATTGCCATATTGGGAAAAGCTCAAGCTTCGCCATAATCTTGATGTTATGCACATAGAAAAGAATATATGTGAGAATCTTATCGGGACTTTATTGAACATTGAATATAAGAACAAAGATACGGATAAAGCTCGTCTTGATTTACAAGATATGAAAATAAGGAATGAGCTACATTTGCAACAACATGGAGATAAATATATTAAACCTCCAGCATGTTACAATTTGTCATTAATGGAAAGACAAGGATTTTGTGAGTTCATCAAGTCAGTGAAATTTCCTGATGGATATGCAGCGAACATCTCAAGATGTGTGAACATCAAAGATGGAAAATTGATGGGATTGAAAAGTCATGACTATCATGTTCTTCTTCAACGTCTTCTTCACATCGGTATGCGTGGATATTTGAACAAAGATATATGTGCGACATTAGGAGAGATGGCTGGATTCTTTCGAAGCTTATGCTCTAAAACTTTGAGATTAGACATCTTAGAGCAACTTCAAAAGAAAATTGTTCTTATTTTATGCAAACTTGAAATGATATTTCCGTCAGCTTTTTTTTGATGTGATGGTCCATTTGGCGGTTCACCTACCACGTGAAGCCATACTTGGAGGTCCTGTGCAATATAGATGGATGTTTTTTCCTGAGAGGTAAAAAATAATATTTCATATTTTCCTGATATTACCTTGCATGTCTTGTATGCGATCTCTAAATTAATATTTTTCTGCGTAGGGATCTAGGAAAACTTAAAGGTTTTGTTACTAATCGAGCTCGTCCTGAGGGCTCAATTGCGGAGGCATATGTTGCAAATGAATGTTTGAACTTTTGCTCAATGTACCTTATGGGTGTTGAAACAAAGTTCAATCGTGATGTTCGCAACTATGATGGTGAAGAACATGGTAATGATAGAATATCTGTCTTTTCAAGTAGAATACGCCCTTTCGGACACACAAAATATAGAACAATGACCGACGACGAGTCCAAATTGCTCCATTGATATGTACTGAACAACTGTGAGGAGTTGCAACCATATTTGGAGTGAGTGATCAACTTCTAAAAATATTTATTTATTTACTAGATATAAAAAGTGCATAGAGATTTTGTTTAACAAAGCTTAGTATCTTTGACAGAGAACATACAATTGAATTAATGCGTACTGGACTTGATAACTTGATGGAAAGACAAAAGGATAAGTTTCCTATGTGGTTCCAAAATAAAGTAAGATGAACTATGAAGTTTCAAAATACATTGATTATTTATATTAATATTAATTATTTTAAATGATTTATTTGTAGATGAAAGGTCTACATCGGGAAGGATCAAATGAGGCAACTGAAGAATTGCATTCACTAGCAATGGGTCCTGACAAGCGCTTAAATATTTATTCAGGCTGCATAGTAAATAGAGTGAGATTTCTCACTAAAGATCGTGAAGAACGTCGAATAACCCAAGATAGTGGAGTATGTGTCAAAGGAGAACATAAGCTCAAAGAAGTGGAATTTTATGGTGTGCTAACCGAGGTCATTGAGTTGACTTATATTAAGGACTCTAGAGTAACCTTGTTCAAATGCCTTTGGTATGATTTAGAGCGTAATAAGCCAGTTCAAATTGATGAAGAGATTGTGAGTATTAATATCAGCAAGTATTGGTATGAAAGTGACCCATATATACTTGCTATCTAGGCTAACAAGATATTCTATATTCATGACACAAAATTAAAAGGAGACTGGAAGGTTGTGCAGAAAATACATCACTACTTATATGATCTTGCATTCTCACATTCATTTCATGAAGATGATGAAAATCAATTAAAAATGATCCTTATCAAGAGGAGGAATGTGAAAATGTGAGAGTACAAATCGATAATACAAATCTGAAATCTGCATATGAACTATATTTCTTTCTCTCTTTGATTTTGTATATGAAATCTGAAATCTGCATATGAAATCTGAAATCATCGTAGGAACTGCTGTTCGCCAACTTTGCTCAGCAGTAAAACAAGAAAAATGTGTTCTTTTATTGAATTCAGGAAACTAATCCAGAGTTAATAGCAGTCAGACACATATGTGCCTACACTCCATTGTTTATACATACTGAAGTAGCACAACACAACTACAAGATTATGGTACTTGAAACTTGAACCCTGCACTGCAAACCACCACCATGCATAGAAGAACCCAGCCATGCATGCATGTGAGCATGTGAACTATCATTCTGTAGGTAGGATCCCCCTTCCTGTAAACTCTAGTTTATTTGTAGGCAGGTTGTCTGAAGCCTTTTTCCCTCGTGGGGATCCATGAGCTGTTGTCTCCTTCCTATCAGTTAAAAATCAGGTTGTCGTGCCCATGTCGGGTACTAGTTTCTTTTTTTCTTTTTTCATCGTAGGAACTGTTGTTATACATATGGTACAATACGAATCTGCATATTAGGTACAATATTAGGCATATGAACTATATTTCTGAAATCTGCATATGAACTATATTTTCGAAATCTGCATATGAACTATATTTCTTTCTCTCTTTGATTTTATATATGAAATCTGAAATCTGCATATGAAATTTGAAATCATCGTAGGAACTGATGTTTGCCAACTTTGCATTCAGTTGACATTTAAAAGGTAAATATTTGAGTTTTTTAGGTACGAGCAAAGGCGGGGGCTGAAAATAGAAAAAAAATAAAATATGTTCACACAAGGGGTAGTCAAACATTTGTGGCAGCTCAAGAAAAATTAGTAATTTTTATAAATAGAATTTATTTTGACATGTTTAAATATTCACAGAAGGTTACTGTTGATAATTTTTTATTTATTTTTATAATTGTAGAATTGTGATCGTGTTGAACTTTACAAACATGCATATCATGGACATAAAGGATGGGTACACGAGGAGGCTAAAACAAATTATGTGAGTTAGAAAATTAATATCTTGTGTTATCATCATAATATTTATATTCTTTCATATTAGATTGATTGATTATTATAATTTTATGGTTGTAGAAAAAAATGATAGCTCTTCAAATGGAGATGGGAGTTGAAGGAGCACAATCACTTAATGATGGTCAGATATGTGCTCATGTTCTTGGTACAAGATCTGGTTATGTGCCTGGATATGGGCGAGGTCCAAAACCACCTCGTGGTGAAGGAATTGTAGCGGAGAGAAGATATGCTCATTTGGAGGACGTTCTAACTACAACAAAGGAAGAATTGACTATCACTAAAGATGAATTAACTAACACTAAGAATGAGTTAGCTAGGACCAAGGAGTTATTAGCATCTCAAGATAAGAAGTTAGCCCTTCAAGATAAGAAGATTGATTGGCTTATTCAGAATTTAATGAAGGGACAACAACCTCCAGATGATGTAGAAGAAAGTGTTGCTTAATGTTTGGTTATAAGGAATTTTAAGATCCTTTGTAATTGAGTTTATAGTAGAGCCATGTTGGCTAATAATTTTACTCATGTTGGCATGTTACTCATGATACTTGATACTTTTTTAGTTGTTTCTCTTATATGGATTGCAATCTTTTATACTTGACAATTGATCATGAAGAACTTTGCATGTGTTTCATTATTCAGATTTCTTATAATGCATAATTTATTTGTACCACCTTTAAGGATAATTGTATTGATCTATATTTTAAATTTTCAGCTCCTTGCAGTGTAAGCTGAAGCATTCTTCTTTGGTGCTACATTTGTACTGACTGCCTAATATGTTACAGCGATGGCACATGTTCATCTATATCATGTATTACTTGCAGTATGTACCCGATTCAGATTTTTTCTTCTGTTTCATTAGATTTTTTAGTTGTTTCTCTTATATGGATTGCAATATTTTATACTTGACAATTGATCATGAAGAACTTTGCATGTGTTTCATTATTCAGATTTCTTATAATGCATGATTTATTTGTACCACCTTCAAGGATAATTGTATTGATTTATATTTTAAATTTTTAGAGACCAAAATTATTAGTGTCTAGAAGTATACAACTTTAGAAACTAAGCATGTTGGTAAGTGAAAGTATACATATTTGGGACCAAATAGTTTAGTTTGAAAAGGTATATATTTAGGGACCATAGTCTTGGTCATTAAAAGATCATACATTTAGAACCAATGAAAAATTTTAGTCACTAAAAACTTTTAATGACCAGCTTATAGGGACCAAAGGGGACCAAAATTATTTTGGTTTCAAAAAGTATTAGAGACTAAAATTAAAATTTTAGGGACCAATGTCTTTGATCATTAGAAAGCTTTTTTGTTGTAGTTGGTTTGATTATGGTCAACACATCATAACACGTCAAAAGTAACATAAAATTATATTGATAATAGACCAAATAACCAAAATTAAAGATTAACAATTAGATGATCTTGTGAATTCAAGAAAAAGTTATTTATTCTTCATATTAAAAATTTCATTAAGATTTTTTTCTTTTCTAGAGTAAAGAAATTAAATTTATTAGGATTATTTCCTCTAACCACTCCTAAACCATCACGATTTTTCACATCTAACCTTAAACTACGAACTTTATTTTTTAAATCACTAAACTAACATGATTTTTTCAATTTGGTCCTTCCATCTAATTCCGTCAACTTTTTCGTTAACTTTTTTTTCGAATTTGTAAAAAGTCGAAAATGCCCTGCACAAAAAAAATCTCTCCATGCACACGCCCCTCTCCTCTCTTTCTCTCCCTAAGAGAGATTTCTTTCGCATAGGGGTATTTTTTATTTTTCACAAATCTAAAAAATCAAAGTTAATCGAAAAGTTGATGGGATTGGATGGAAGGACAAAATTAAAAAAATCGCGATAGTTTAAGAATTCAAAAAATGAAGTTTGTAGTTTAGGATTAAACGTGAAAAATCGTGATAGTTTATGGGTGGTTAGATGAAATAATTCAATTTATTAATACTTTTAATACATACTTTATATTAGAAAGATAAGATAATGCAGTCCATAAATATGGTTACTAATTATAATATAATAAAATTAATAACCAAAAAAGATAATAATTAGTAGTAATTAAAATATAAGAACATTTGTTAAGAGAAGGATAAAATGGTCAAATAGCATAATATTAAATGACTTTATTCATTTGCACCCAAACGCAAGCTGGAATAAACAATTTTCATCATTTTAGAATATTAATTTAACATCCAAACAAAATATAAAAAAACATTACATAGAATATAATATTTTCAAGAATATATTATTCTTCAGTCAAACGTCACCTATGTGAATTATGATTTAGATTTTTCACATTTCTTATGTTTTTTTTGTGTGCGTGATCTCACTCTCACTCCCTTTTCATAATAGAAAGTTTGACAAATAGATCGTAATTAAATAATAATATTTAGATATTAATGAATATGGGTTTTATTATAAATTTAGTAAAAAAATATTTGTTAGGATATAATGACCAAAACAATTTATCACTGTAAAGTAACATAAATATACATGAATATAAAATATGCATTGATACTTATATTGGAAACTTTTTGTTACAACATAATAATGAACTTATGTTGTTTACAAATATTTATCATTTTTGTTTTGAAGAAGAAAAAATAGTAAGTAATTAAAAACAAAAAAATGGAAATATATATTCTTACATTTTATTTTGGAAAGTAAAATTAGAGGCGTAAAATATTAAAAAGAAGTATTTTCTTTTAGACCTCTTGAATTGTCATGAATTTTCGCATTTAACTGATGATTTTTAATATTCTACTGTCCTTTAAACTTTAAATGTATTTTCACTTTATATTTTTCAAGTCACATGACATTTACCTTTCTATTTATTTTGTTAAAGAAAAATATGTTATCAACTATTAAAATTAGGATTTAATGGGATGCTCCCAACTTAAGTTGTGAGAACCCAGCTACCATGTTTTTCATTGATTGGATTGAGACGCATCGGTGGGTGCGCACACGCAGTTCAGCGAGGCTATTTTTTTATCATTTTTGTTCGCCAGCTCAATGCTCTCCATCGCCAGATCGCGCTCTCTTCAGTCAATCGGTGGTGGGTGCGCACACGCGGTTCAACGAGGCTATTTTTTTTATCATTTTTGTTCGCCAGCTCAACGCTCTCCATCGCCAGTTCGCGCTCTCTTCAGTCGACCGGTGCGTCTTCGCGAGAAGTCATCATCGCTTTTTCCAATCGATCTCGATGTCTTTGCGAGCATCGACAACCATGAAAAGCTTGCAAGGTGACGACGAACAACTCGTGAGCACCGACGATGACAAATAGTTCGCGAGCACCGATTACTACAAACATCTTGCAAGCATAATCGGCGACGAGCAACAAATAATTGTCTTCGCGAGCAGAAGTGGGGATGACAGCATCTTAGCAAGCAACACCGACTTCTTCGCAAGTACCGACGATGATGATGTTGAATCAACGTCTTCGTGAGCAATGGCTTTGCGAGCGACTTGCAAACAATAGTGGCAACAAGGTCTTGTGAGCAAAACCAGAATCGATGACGACATTGCGAGCACCATATGTTGGAAATAGTGGGTAGATAGAAAGAGAAGAAATGAAGATCAAGACTTCGATGCACGACAAATCGCTATCTTTAGATAATTATTTGTTCCCACACGAAGTTTGCTATTAGGTTTGCGACAATAATGATACAACAAAGTCACGGAGCTCGCCAACTAACAACTGTTGAAGAACTCAGCCTCTTATTCTAGTAATTTGCAATGACTTGAATGCATTTTTATGTGTTGTACACATAGTGCTCATCACATGTTCATTGCTTCTCATCACTTTCAATTGCTTTCAAATAATGAAAAATGTAAGTAGGGAAAGTCTATTTATAGGTTTGAAATGGTACTTCAAGAAGGGATGTGTTTAGTATCTTTTCGTTCAAAATACACATCTATTAATGAAAGAGTTCACTTAATTCCTTTTCATATAAGGACACACCATATGATGAAAGGACACATCTATTGGTATGTGAATACATATCAAGGATACATCTTAAGATGAAATGATGAATCTATTCAAGTGTGAATATAAGTCTTGAAATATGAACACACCTATTCAAATGTGAATATATCTCTTCACTTATGAAGCGATGTGACTCTTCATCTAAGGATATATTTTCATTAACTCGTGTACGACACCATTTCACTTATAACACATGTGAACATGTCTTTTCATTCAATATTGTAACACTTCATTGATGAAAAGATATGATATTGTATTTCATACTTAACTAATTAGTATGAACATATTTTTTAATGTTCACAAAGTAATATATTTGAAATTTGAAATCTTCAAATTCCAATACTAGATCTCGAGTAGAAGACGACGAGCATCGAGCTTGTTAGGGCATTCAACGCGAGCAGAAAAAATGGTGAGTATAACTTGTTAGGGCACGATGTGAAGGGTTCGACTTGTGCTCGATCGAGGAAAGGAGTTGAACCATCCCCCATTCAGTGCGAGAAAAAATTTGAATCGGACACATATCGTCGGCTGTCGCATCTCAATCATGCGGTTGTAAGCATTGAGGGTGCTCTCGGTTAAATCCTTAAAATTATGACAATTTATTTAGGAACACGAGGCACCACATGTCATAAAAAAATCAGAATAAAAAAATCATTTAGGAATAAAATAGATCTAACAATAGTTCAAGGGCATGCAAAGAAAAATCTGAGAAATCACGAGTTCATTTGTGATATTTCAGTGGATCTATAAAATAATAATTGCAATAAAAATTAAATATGATACGCACTATTTAAAAATTTTAAAAATTAATAGATATAAAGTGGACATGTAAAACAACATCTAATTTTTAGATTTTAAACTTTGTAGACATTGGAAATACTCTTCAATGTTTTGTAGTTTGTCGACAGCCTAATCCCTCGATAATTACTAATGGATTTTGAGTCGTTGATAGTTCTGATTATACCCATCGGTAATTAAATTAATAATAAATTTATATATAATATAATGCATATGTTTAGTTTTTTATTATTAATATGGCACAGACCGACGAAACTATCGATGGATTTCGAGCCGTCGGTAGTTTCGATGGTTCAGACCATTAGTAATTAAGTTAATAAAATTATATATAATATAATATAACACCTATGTTTAGTTAAAACTATCGACTCGCGACGAATTTCGAGCCTCGGTAGTTCCAACGGTTCGGGTCATCGGTAATTAAATTAATGGTTATTTTCATAAACCTCCCCTCCGAAAATGTCGGATTTAATGTGTATGCGATACTTAGTTAAGTGCTACTTCATATATTTACTTGTTCCATTCTTGCATCACAGCTTTATGAAAAAAAGTGCATTTTCATATCTACTTGAAGTACATACTTAGGCCTTACTGTCATTCCTTCATTGCAGCTTCAACTGTCTTTATCGAAGCGAGGGAGATAGTGCAGCTGTGGGTTCATCCGGATTTCATCTAATTGCAGGCTGTAGTTTGTAATAGATGTTTCTCTACTTTGTACCTTGGCGTTTAAGTATCGAAGAAGATGACGAAATCCTTTGCAGATCTGTGCGGTGTTTATGTAGTCCATTAAAAGTTTATCTATTTTGTATCTTGGTGCATGCTTGTCGAATATATATTTTTGTTTTGGAAGTTGAGCAGACAATAATGTACTATGGTCCTTCATATGTTTATCTATTTTGTATTGTATGAATTGTGTTTCATCCTTGTTTATGATGCTCATGGTACGATATTATGGTGCTTCAAGGTATATACTATATATATATATATATATATATATATATATATATATATATATATATGTATGTATGTATGTATGTATGTATATGTTATCTTATGATTATGATTATGGGTTGTCAAATTTGCATGATTTATAGTGTTTTGTCTAAAATCAAACTATACAACTAATGTGAATTCCTTTGAAAAATAAACTATATGTGTATATATGGGGAACATCTAAAGAAATCAATATTGGAGAATGTTAACAGTTTCAGACATTAGCATCTCTTGAGGAGAAGATCCTAAGAAACATATGGGAAAAGAACTCAGAGGTAGAGGACATCAATACAAAGAATTTGGAACTCGAAGAACATATGAAGCAATCGGCAGCAGAAGCAAGTGCCTAGCAGCACGGGCCAAGTACAACGAGAACATGATAAATTGAAGTATAGCCTTGAACAACGGGTCAAGCTGTCAACCGAATTTTATTTCATTTATTTTTCATTCAAACATATTTCGAACGAATCTGTCAATTCAATTATACATCAGGAATTTAGACGAAACCGTGATTTCGTAATCAAACGCTGCCTAACTTTTTGTAGGCGTACAATGTAATCGGTGATGATCAAGTGTTGTGTTGAAAAATTCATAAATGGGATACATGGTTCTTGTTGATATTTGAGGGCAATAATTAAAGCTTCTATTGAGTTCGTCTAGTTAAAGAATTTGAATTTGGATACTCGATACATAAAATTTAAACAAAAATATGCATCGACTACATGTTCGAAATAATATATATACGTATATATCTATAATAGAACGGTAGAAACACACTTATTTAACTAAACACATGCACAAAAATCTTATTTATAACATCAACCGTGTTTAATTGAATCGCCGATGACGAAAAAAATAGTGTATACTAAATAATTACATTTTTTAATCATGGAGGTTATCAGATTACTCTTCGGCGAGAAAATTAAAAACTAAACTTCTTAAAAGAACAAAAGCAAAATACAAAATTCTCTGCAAGACATGCATTCGGCGTGGGAATTGAATTGAGGTGTAAACAAATCTCTGAAACTGGAACAGGGACACCACCTCCATGCACTCGGCTGTGCCGTGCGTACAAGCTAATTGTCAGCTGCATCCCTTTGGAGAACCCGAGACCGGCAAAGAGGGCAGACGGGATTCCGCTCTAACCATCTGCCGAGGCAGTGAGGGTGAAAGGGATGGCCACACATCGTCTTCCCCAGTTCTTCGCTAGTTTGAAAGTCCTGCAGGCATATCGGGCACGCCGTCTCGCTCGACTCCGCCGACTCTCCTCCCTGGTGGTAGATAATCTTCTCGAGTTGCGGTCTCGCCGCAGGTAGCGGAGGAGGAGCCGTCGACGCCTCCGTTTCCGTCTCGACGAAGACAACGTTGATGCTGAGCTGCATCCAGAGCGTGCGAGGAGTCCCACTGTACGAGAGCTGGTGAGTGCGCGCGAAGTGACCGACGATGTTGACCAAGAAGTCGGCGTAGCCGTCGTCCAGGTCAGGACGATTGAGAAGGGAATCGGGGACCAACTCCTGGAAGCCGAGCAGCTGAGACAGAGGGAAGTCGGCGTATGTGACTTGACTGTCCTGCCTGCGGATCGAAGACGGCGGCGGCGTCAGGCTGAACGTAACCACGTTGACCGCCACCTGCAGTTGAACCTCCTGTTCGCCGGCGTCGGAGACGTCGTCGTCTGAGACGGAGACGACGCCCCCACGAATGGATATGGCCGCGTTGCGGTACCGGATATTTCTCCAATGCGACGGCCGGGGTGTTGGCTGCAGTGGAGAGGAGTCCATGCGTGAAGCCGTCGACGTCGCCATGATCAATTGCTAAACACGGAGAGCGGCGTGCGGAGAGGATTAGTTTAGGCGAGACTTAATATAAAGTAAACAAAAGTATCATTATATAAGATATAGGAACTAGGAAGGTATAATAAAAATAAAATCCTAATCAAATTAGGAGTTATGTTTTATTCCAGGCATAAATATGTTATGATATAGAAAGGGTAAAGAAAATCAAATCCTAATCAAATTAGGATCATAATTAGATTATTAATGTTACAAAGTTTTTACATAAATATGTTATGATTAAATTTGTTATGTCCCGAAATATTGTATTCTAAATATGTTCAATCTAATTTTATAATAAATCTCTTAGCTAGAAGTTCATTAGTATCAATTATTAGATAAAAAATATATCTGAAAATAAAAGAATGCGAACTAAGAAATGGAAATTCCATTTCACTATAAATAAAAATAATATTTTTTCTTAGATTAAATAAATAAAATATTTTCTTGGAGAAAATAAAAAAATGACCAACACAAGAGATTGCTTTAGATTAAATAAAGAAAATAAAAGTATTAATACTACAATATGGGAAACCACATGACAAAGCTAATTATAAAAACTTAAATTATACCATCCAAACACTGCTTTCCTAAGTTCTATTTGTCAAACAAGTGAAAAAAAAATTAATGAGAATAAAAGTTCTGGTTGGAAGTTCTCAAAAAAAAAAATTATTGCTAGTGGTAGGAACTTACTTTTTTTACTTACTAATTATATTTAATAATATAGTATATATTATATAATATATGAATATATATGATTAGTATTATAGTACAGTAAAATATTATTAGCTAATATTTACTGTTAGTATTAAGCCTATATATATATAGTTATTTATTAACATATTATTATAAAACATATAAAAAATTATTAGATCTAATAAACAAGTATTTTTATTAATTCACATATACATAATTTACTATAATTTTGAATTAATAACTATGTAAAATATCTTTATATTATAGTAATTATAATTTTCACTAAATAAATATATAATATTTTACTATAATTTTATATCTCATAAAATTATAAATTATATTATTACTTCTTACTTATTATCCGAACACTCACTAAAACTTGTCTATCAAATTAATTTTTTAAATTTTCATTATTGTACTTTTCGTCCAAATATCAAATATAAATTTTCCTATCAAATCGATTAGCCTCGATAACTAATGAGAAGTTAAGTTCTTGCATTGTGTGTTATTGTGTTTGGATGCAGGGACTTGAGTTCTAATTAGTTCCATGGCTATGTTGTTTTTGGATGCAAGAATTTAAGTTTTTATTAGTTCTTGAATACTAATCAATTAGATAGAAAAATTTTGATTTGGTGTTTGGATGAAAATTACACGAATGACCTTCCAACTTTAAGTCGATTTTCAATTGATCCTCCAACTTCAATTTGTAATCAGAACGTCCTCCATCTTTTATTTTTTTGCACGCTTAATCTTCCTGACTGGTGATAGTCAGTTTTCCGATTGCCTTGCTTACGTGACGAACTTTCTCTCTCATCCACATCATCATAAAATTTTTAAAAATAATAAAAGAAGATGAAGTTGTCGACGTCATTAAAAAAATAAAAAAATGAGCTACGGGAGAGAAAGGAGGGGGGCGATCTCCAGCACTACGAGAGAGAGAGGCGAGAGAGAGAGAGGGGGCGACCGCCCCCCTCTGGTCGAGAGAGGGCGCCCCCCTCCTTTCTCTCTAGACCGCCCCCTCCTTCTCTCTCCCGTGTGTGCGGGAAGAGAGGGAAGGGGGAGATCGCACCCCTCCTCTCTCCGGCATGGCGAGAGAGAGGGAGGGGGCGACCACCCCCCTCCGGTCGAGCTCGCTGGAGCCTTCTCTCTCCCGCAGTTGACTTTTTTATTATATTTTAAATTTTTTAATGATGTGAACATCGTCATCCTTTTTTCTTATTTTTTTTTAATTTTTATTAATAATGTGATGGACTTAAACTGACGTGGATGAGAGAAAAAATTCGCCACGTAAGTAAGGCAACCGAAAAACTGACTATCACCGGTTAGGAGGACTAAGCACGCAAGAAAATGAAAGATGGAGGACGTTCTGATTACAAATTGAAGTTGGAGGACCAATTGAAAATCGACTTAAAGTTGGAGGACCATTCGTGTAATTTACCCATGAAAATTGTGATAAGAAATTAAGAAGTTGATTAGAGGGATCAATTTTAGTAACTATTTGAATAAAAAGTAAGAACTAAAAATATATTTTATGAAGAATATTTTATATTATTAATTATACAATATTTTTATAACTAGTAAATTAGATAGAATGAAAAAAGAAATTTAAGGTAAATTAATTAATAACTAAAAATAAAATATAAAAGAAAATTTAACATAATATTTATATAAAATAATTATATAATTATAAATTATTTGGAATACCATAAATAATAATATAATTATAATATTATAGTAGTTAATTTTTGTAATATTATACGAATATTATTAATAATTATTGTAATATTATACTAGTTAATTTTTGTTATGTTGTATGATAAGTAAAATAAATAAAAATATGTGCGTCTATATTTAAACATGAAATTTTTTTTATAATAAATAATAATGGAAAATGTCATTTTATTATACTACTAAATAAATAGTAATAAATAATTAATACCCTTTTTATTGTTATTAGACCTAAATAAATTATAAACTTATTATTACGTATAAATAAATAAATAAGTATAATATATATATATTAATATATTATTAAGATAATAGCTAATAGGTCTAAAGTTGTTCCACTTACTTTTAGACTTATAAGAAAAAACACAAACAACCAAGGTTATTGCCACTTAACATGAACTTTTTCTTGGTAATTGCAGAAAGCTTTTTACTTCAACTTCTAGTCACACGATGTTTGAGCAGAACTTAAAGTTCTAGCAATTTTTTTCAATTGGGTATTTGGAAGAATTTGGACAAATTCTTACCCAAGTTTTACATCCAAACACACTATAGAAATATAATTTTTATTTAATTATAGAAATCTTAGTGATGTGAGATAAAAGTTTTCGTCTAACATTCCCGATGCAAGTCCTCGATGAAGGTGAGAATTCGACAAATCAAGTGACTGTAATGTAAAGCAAGAGAGAAAAAATTTAGGTGCCCTAAGTCATGACGAAGTATTGCGTTGAGTGAGAACTCAAATCCTCAAGTTCAAGAGAACTTTGAGCATTGAGGAGAACTCGAGTTCTAGTGAGGCCTAAGACAAAAAGTAGTATCGTTAGCATAATTTACTAGAACTCGGGGTATGATTTCATCAAATTCTAACATCCAAACACATAATTTACTAGAACTCGAGGTATGACTTTTCAAAAACGCGGGGTATGATTGAGACGGTAGTACAAGTTGATGCTTGATAGCAATCAATAGTGATTTAAGACACATACTTCAAGCAACTTGTGAACCCAACTACATTTAGATGCCAAAACTCATTAGAAATTACTTCTACCTATTTTTCAAGAATTAAATAATGTGACATAAAATTTTTGACTTATATTTGGATGTAAGTTCAACATATTAAGAGTTACGATGTAAATAATATGTTTATTTTTTTCTATCAAAGAGAACAAAAAGTTGAAAACACTCTAAATGAGATTCATTTTTGCCTCCCTTGAAAACTCCAATCCTGGTATTTTAAGGAAATGTGAGTGATCATAATTTAAATTTTGGTAGTGCTCATCCAAAGAGTGATTGTATTAGACAAAATTGATCAAAAATAGGGGTCTAGTTCTCACTAGCTCTAACATCGAAACAAAATGTGCAAGAGTAAAAATCCATGAATGCTATATATATATATATATATATATATCACTACAAGAAATCTATCAATTTGCAACGCACGTGTGTCGTCTCTAAGCCAATGCTAACACATGAAAAAAACAAATAGTCACACATTAACGTCGACATGGGTCGCACAATGGCCATGCCGACTTTCGATAGTTATTAGCATCATGATGGCGCCAAGGACAAACGCGACGCTATTAGCACCAAATGTTGATGCTATTGCGACATTATCATGACGCGACAAGTGTCATTGCGAGGTGTTTATGGGCGTCACTAACCCGACGCTAAGTTAGCGCTAAGATTGGCGATGCTAAGGTGACACTAAAGTGATGTTGTATTGCATCTCTATTACGACGCTAACGTGACGCCAAGTTGTGTGACGCTAAAGCGGCACTAATGTGATGCTAGTTGCGATATATTTTAAATAGCGTCCAAATACCTTGCAACGCTAATGAGACGCTAAATACTAATCATTTTGTCCTATTCCAGCCGTTTTGTTTCCTTTCCACACCATACAAATTGTACAATGCATATATAATGCATTCTTCACATCGATGACAATAATAATAAAGAAAATTACTAATAACCATCACAAAAATAATAAGATAACAAAATGATATCACTCATCATAACGAAATATATCAAAGATATATGATACAAAAGGATCTATCATAAATCGTTATCATCATCGTTGTCATTCAGGACATTCGACGTACTTGATCATTGGCCTCGTGGGGCTGAGTCTACGTTTGAAACATGATATGGATCGCTTGCATAATAGGAGCCAAATGTTGAGAAAGCTACTGAGCTAGCTGCTCCGAAATGAGTCCCCTGATGCTGTCCAATCTGAGCTCAGGTGTGGTAGATGAACTCTCAAAGCAGATGAACCTTCCTTCGCTCCTCTTAGAAACCTGAGCGGTTGTGTCTAGGCCAACTAGGTATCCTCTTCATGTCGTGTCAGTCACCTCATCCCAAATAGCATTAAAAATGTGAATCATTTTTCAGATATGTTACTCGGTGGCTGAATACTAGAATCATCTCTATATTTTTCGGCCATCTTTTGATTATACACATCTTAAAAAATTTAAACATTACATATTTAAAAAATAATATACACTAATGTGAACAACCAAGTGAACATATGATAATGTTTATCAGAACACTATGAGCAGTGGGTGTGACCAAGTCATTCTTATGTCTGACCTCGTAGATTTCACGAAAGTCTACAATACTACCTTATTTTTTCTCCTACAATAAATTTTCAAATTTTATAGAATAAGTATAAGATAAAAGTTTGAATATTCCATTTTGTATCTACATTACCATGCGTCTTCGATGCTCATCAAATCAAATGGAGCCGCTTGTGTGGATGTGAGCTTCGGGCTTCAAAAGTCTGTTTACTTTTGCCTAAGCAGAATTTCTTTGTCATTCTTCATCCATCCTGTATGAACATCAAATACTTAGACTTTATAAAATTATAAATGTAATAAAAATAATTTAAATGTAAACTTACCACTTTTTTGCAAAACGACTCCCAAACTGGACGTTTAATATGTCTCGAGCATCGTTGTATGCCATGTTCCAAACTGGGCGGTGGACAAAAATTTGATATTAAAATTGATCAATGTTTGATTTCAAGTTCAATTTGATCAAATATAAATTTTAGGCATAATTAAAAGTAATATAGTTAGTTTGTTCATTTATTTTTCAAGTCACAATGTTCATCTAATTGGATGCATAAATTTAAGAAACAATATAGTTTGTTTGTTCATCTATTTTTCAAGTCACAATATTCATATAGTTGGAAGTAGAGTTAAGAACAATATAACTTGTTTGTTCATCTATTTTTCAAGTCACGATGTTCATCTACATTGAGGCATGATTAAGAACATGACCGAACTATTTTTTTTAAATTAACAAAAATCAATCACAATCAAATAGTATTGTTCAATTAAAAAAAAGACTTACATACAGAAGGCGGCATCCAGTGGTGGCAGCGAGGAGGGCAGCGTCCGATAGAGAAGGGTGGCGTCAAAGTAGGGCAGCAGAGAAGGGCGGCAGATGAGGGACATGCTCGATAAAGAAGTAAGGAAATGGAGGAGGGCGGAGGGTCGGAGGAGGGCAGCGAAGGAGGGCGGCGGAGGAGAGCAGCAGAGGAGGTCAGAGGATTCGGCGGCGGGGGCGGAGGATGAAACTCGACGGTCGGGGTCTCAGGAGGAGGTTGGAGGCGGGGTGGGTGTCAGATGAGGTGGTGGCCACAGAGCGACATGGTCGGAGGAGGACGCTAGAGGCGGGGTCAGAGGAGGAGCCCGCGAGGACGGACGAGCCAATGACGCTCGGGGTCACAGGAGGAGGCATCGGGGAAGTTGCCGACATCATCGGAGGCGTTGCAGACGTCAACGTTGCCATCGGTTGTTGTCATCGACGTATGTCGAAGGTGAAAATTTTGCACAGTAAATAGTAAAGAGGGAAGAAGTTAGTGATTTAAGGTAATTTTTTAGCGTCGCCAATATCTGCGATGCTATTTGCACGCTAACGCGACATTGCGTAATAAATAAAAAGAAATTGGATTCAACGTGACGCTACGTTGTCTGCATATATCATAAGTTTATTCAAATAGTATTATATTTTAATTTTATATTATATTGTAAGTTTATATTAAAATATACTTTATATTATAAGATTATATCACATGTATATGTTATATACATAAATACATACATACATATATATATATGTGTGTGTGTGTGCGTGTGTGTATGTATGTATGTATGTATGTATACATATTATAAGTTTATATGTGTATATGTGTGTGTGTTTATATAAATATATATATGTATATGTATATAAACTATAAGTCTACGTGTATATACATATAACCAAAGGAAGTGAGCTAAAGCAAATAGAGACGCACGTCGCCACTACGACGCAAAGGTGTCGCTAGGTAAATTAGCACCGACTTAATGTCAATACCGCACCATAGATATGCGACGTCGAGATAGCGTCTACAAGTTGTGACGCTAAATCGACGTGGACGGGGCTCTACATTAGCGTCAATATGTTATTCATCGTTAAAGAGACGCAAATGGGTGCCGCTTCAGCGCCGACCGACATGTGACGTGTCACAATGTCGACACTAAGTCGACGCAATCACGTCTCTATGGCGGCGTTAAAAGTTTCACTTAGTTCATATGTAGGTAACACGTATATAATATAGGTAACATATAGTAGAGGAATACATATGCAGGTAACATATATATATTTAATTAGGAATATTTAATCTATTTATTCATTAAACTATAGTATATGTAGCGTATAGTTATACAAATTAACATTATGCACTTACTACTTAGTGTCACCGCCAAAAATGTGCAAGGCATCTACTTAGCATCTCCTAGTCAGTGACGCTAATTAGCATCGAATGCCACTATAGTGCAAGAGGCCGACGCCCATATCGACTGTCTTTAGCGTCGCACGCTAAACTAGCCCTAACATCGAAACAAAATTTGCATGAGTATAAATTCACGAATACTAAAGCTATAGTGTGTGTGCGTGACGCGCGCGCGTCCAAGTGAGATCCAACGACACACACCCCATCGATAGTGCGTGCTCCAAACCATCTAGATGAGATGGATTGGCCTATAGTCAATCTCATGAGAATTTCTCTCCCTTTTCTCGCTCTCTCTCCTGTGAGGTCACACCCCAATTGCAAGGCGACACCCCATTCTTCCTCTTTGACGAGTGTGAGTACATACGAATTGGGCGCATCTACAGGAAAAGAGGGAGGCAAGAAGGAGACCCGGGGAGAGAGAGAGAGGGAGAGGGAGGGAGGAGGGAGGCAGGGAGGAGGAGAAAGTCTTCGTGCCGGCCAAAAATCCACGTCGGGCGATGGCAACGGCTGTCCCTCGAGGCCCCCACCGAGGTGAAGGAGGTGCTAATTCGGATCGGAGTCAAACTGTTGTGGATCGAAATCGTGGATCGACAAAACTTCCATCGGCACCCCGGGTTGGGTGCACATGCGCCGCACCTTGAATCTGTAGGAGGGGTCCTTATCGCTTGCGCGGCGTCGGAGAGACAAAACTTCCATCGGCGCAGGTGCTAGCCATCGGATCATGGTGTTTTATTGGCAAGATGTACGCGAAGCCATGGGATCACATCTTAATGGCACCCACACGTGGCTTCTTTTGAGCCGTCCGATCTCGTATGGATGGTTCATATTACGCTTCACATGGTGTTAGAGATGCAATTGTTAAAGTTAACGAGAGCTTGAGGGGTTCATCCCTCGAATTTGGACCTTAACTTGGTTAAGTTATCCCAAAGTGTTGTCTTAAAAAAAAAATTTTCCAAAACTGAATGTAATCAATATTTTAGAAATGAACTACAGTATAAAATAATTTTAAAAAATATGGACTTTGGATACACATAAAACACTGGAAATTAAAGTATTTATAATTATATTATTATATTCAACTAAACTTATGAGATATAATTTTAAATATAATAAATATTAAATATTATACTATAAAAGCTATTAGTATAGTGATAATTTTTTTTAGTTTTTAAATATCAAAATACACTCTATATATTAAGGATGTAAGAAACATTCAAACTGAAAACTACATTCAACCAATAAATTGAACAGAAAAGAAAACAAAATTTATTAGTTCATAGGTCATAAAAGAATTTTGTATAATTTAATTTCTCTTATGAAAATTAATATATTTCAAATTTTCTATTTATTGATATTTTAGTTATAGTATATTAAAATGTAGTTCATTTTAAAAGTATAATATGAATACGTCGCTAAATATTTATATTAATCTATGCTGTCATGATAAGTTATTAAAGCATGTTTATAATAATATAGCCTACTATTTGCGAGAAAGATTTTATTTTATTTTATTTTGCAAGAGGGGGAGAGAGAGAGGGCTTGGCAACAGAGAGAAACGTTTGGAGAGAGACGGCGGACTTCGGCAGCTGTGAGAACGAGGATGCACTACAACGCTGGAGACACATATGGATTCGATACTTAAGCTTGAGGTTGGTGCTATAATATGCCTTGTATATTATTTGATTGAAGTGCGCGTTATACTCCCATTAGAAATGGAAGCATGTAATTGTTTTTTCTTCGATAGAGGAAGTATGTATCTAATGTATGTATACACACGTTTCCAATCTTGAATTCGTGTATTCGAAATGAATATGTAAGTAAATGAAGACTTTTATACGACGCAAATGTGGTGTAAATTAATCAGGCAAAGTTGATTGTTTTAATAAAAATGCATATTTTTTTATTATGAATCATTTTTTTCGCTCATGAACTGTAAATTAATAAATTTTTAAGATCTCACCTATAACGTACCCATGGTATATATTTACTAAATAATAATCGATATAATTCGCATGTTTACATAAATTTTAATATGTCCATAAGTCACGTTCTGAATAATTAATGGAAGAGTGTGCTGTACATGCACTTATCATAAGTCGTAAAAGAGGTTTATTACAATAATAACTTTTTGTAGTGGCACAATGTAATCGGTGGTCATCTTTATAAGTTATAACTAAGCAAGTGTTGTATTGAAAAATACCTAATTGTGGAGACATGGTTCCAGTTGATATTTGAGGGCAGTAAAAACATAAAATTTATACTACCAGAGAAGACGAAAAGTATGCATCGGGTACATGTTCCCAATAATAATATGTTATGATATAGAAAGGTAAAGAAAATCAAATCCTAATCAAATTAGGAATCATAATTAGATTATTAATGTTACAAAGATTTTACATAAATATGTTATGATTAAATTTGTTATATCCCGAAATATTGTATTCTAAATATGTTCAATCTAATTTTATAATAAATCTCTTAGCTAGAAGTTCATTAGTATCAATTATTAGATAAAAATATATATCTGAAAATAAAACAATGCGAACTAAGAAATGGAAATTCCAATTCACTATAAATAAAAATAATAATTTTGCTTAGATTAAATAAATAAAATATTTTATTGGAGAAAATAAAAAAAATGACCAACACAAGAGATTGCTTTAGATTAAATAAAGAAAATAAAAGTATTAATACTACAATATGGGAAACCACATGACAAAACTAATTATAAAAACTTAAATTATACCATCCAAACACAGCTTTCCTAAGTTCTATTTGTCAAACAAGTGAAAAAAAATTAATGAGAATAAAAGTTCTGGTTGGAAGTTCTAAAAAAAAAATTTATTGCTAGTGGTAAGAACTTACTTTTTTTACTTACTAATTATATTTAATAATATAGTATATATTATATAATATATGAATATATATGATTAGTATTATAGTATAGTAAAATATTATTAGCTAATATTTACTGTTAGTATTAAGCCTATATATATATATATATAGTTATTTATTAACATATTAGTATAAAACATATAAAAAATCATTAGATCTAATAAACAAGTATTTTTATTAATTCACATATACATAATTTACTATAATTTTGAATTAATAATTATGTAAAATATCTTTATATTATAGTAATTATAATTTTAACTAAATAAATATATAATATTTTACTATAATTTTATATCTCATAAAATTATAAATTATATTATTACTTCTTACTTATTATCCGAACACTCACTAAAACTTATCTATCAAATTAATTTTTTAATTTTTTTTATTGTACTTTTCGTCCAAATATCAAATATAAATTTTTCTATCAAATCGATTAGTCTCGATAACTAATGAGAAGTTAAGTTCTTGCATTGTGTTTTATTGTGTTTGGATGCAAGGACTTGAGTTCTAAGTGTATTTTGTTTGGATGCAAGGACTTGAGTTCTAATTAGTTCCATGGATAAGTTGTTTTTGGATGCAAGAATTTAAGTTTTTATTAGTTCTTGAATACTAATCAATTAGATAAAAAAATTTTGATTTGGTGTTTGGATGAAAATTACACGAATGGTCCCCCAACTTTAAGTCGATTTTCAATTGGTCCTCCAACTTTAATTTGTAATCAGAACGTCATTCATCTTTTATTTTCTTGCACGCTTAGTCCTCCAAACTAGTGATAGTCAGTTTCCCGATTGCCTTGCTTATGTGGCGGACTTTCTCTCTCATCCACGTCAGTTTAAGTTTGCCATGTCATCGTAAAAATTTAAAAAAATAATAAAAGAAGATGAAGTTGTCCACATCATTAAAAAAAATTTAAAAATAAAAAAATGAGCTGCGGAGAGAGAGGAGGGGGGCGATCTCCAACACGGCGAGAGAGAGAGGGGGGCGGTCGCCCCCTTCCTTCTCTCTCCCGCAGGGAGGGGGGCGATCACCACACGCGGAGAGAGGGGGCGACTGCCCCCCTCTGGTCGAGCTCTGAGGGGGGCGGTCGCCCCCCTCCTTCTCTCTCCCGCGCGTGCGGGAGAGAGAAGGAGGGGGTGATCACGGCGAGAGAGAGGGGGGGGCGACCGCCCCCCTCTAATCGAGCTCCGGCGAGCTGGTCGAGCTCGTCGGAACTCGGCCAGAGGGTTGCAGTCGCCCCCCTCCTATCGAGCTCCGGCTCGCCCCCCTCCTCTCTCTCTAGAATGGCAAGAGCCCCTCCTCTCTCTCTCTCTTGCCATGCTCTGGTCGAGCTCGAGGGGGGCGGTCGCCCCCTCCTTCTCTCTCCAGCACGACGAGAGAGAGGGAGGGGGCGACCACCCCCCTCCGATCGAGCTCGTCGGAGCCTTCTCTCTCCCGCAGCTGACTTTTTTATTATTTTTTAAAAAAATTTAATGACGTGGACAATTTTATCCTTTTTTTATTTTTTTTTTTAATTTTTATAATAATGTGGCGAACTTAAACTGACGTGGATGAGAGAGAAAATTTGCCACGTAAGCAAGGCAACCACTATCACTGGTCAGGAGGATTAAGCGTGCAAGAAAATGAAAGATGGAGGACGTTCTGATTACAAATTAAAGTTGGAAGAACCAATTGAAAATCGACTTAAAGTTGAGGGACCATTCGTATAATTTACCCATGAAAATTGTGATAAAAAATTAAGAAGTTGATTAGAGGGATAAATTTTAGTAACTATTTGAATAAAAAGTAAGAACTAAAAATATATTTTATGAAGAATATTTTATATTATTAATTATACAATATTTTTATAACTAGCAAATTAGATAGAAGGAAAAAACAAATTTAAGGTAAATTTATTAATAACTAAAAATAAATATAAAAGAAAATTTAACATAATCTTTATATAAAATAATTATATAATTATAAATTATTTGGAATACCATAAATAATAATATAATTATAATATTATAGTAGTTAATTTTTGTAATATATACGAATATTATTAATAATTATTGTAATATTATACTAGTTAATTTTTGTTATGTTGTATGATAAGTAAAATAAATAAAAATATGTGCGTCTATATTTAAACATGAAATTTTTTATAATAAATAATAATGGAAAATGTCATTTTATTATACTACTTAATAAATAGTAATAAATAATTAATACACTTTTTATTGTTATTAGACCTAAATAAATTATAAATTTACTATTACATATAAATAAATAAGTATAATATATATATATATGAGTATAACATATATATATATATATATAAAGGGATTAATGGGGGTGTAACCCCCTTATGGTGTAGCCTTGTGCAACCCCCCACATGATAGCCCTCGGATCTATCGGATGGATCAGATTTGCTTTGAATATTTGGGGGATGGCACAACAGACGGCGGCGGCGGCGCGACGAAGGCAGCGCGGCGGACAGCAACAGTCGATAGAGGGACATCAGCGGGACAACGGCAGACAGTGGGGGAAGAGAGGAGCGATGCGTGGCGGGGGGCGGCGGACGGTGGGGGAAGAGAGGAGCGACGCGGGGCGGGTGCGACTGACGGGGGGGTGGGCGCGACGGACGGCGGGGAAGAGAGGGCAGCGAACAAGGGCGACGCGGGCGGGCATGGAATCCCTCGCAGGCAAGAACGGCGGCGGACAGGGGAATGAGCAGATCTGCTCGTCGCAGATCTGCGGACGGCGACGGGCGGGCAGATCTGCGGACGGTGGCGGCAACACGTGAACGCTGGAGGTTGCAAAGCTTGACGGCGCTTGCAGAGGATCGCGATGGCAGGCTCAGGAAGGGGCCGGTTGTCGTCGGCAGTGACGGAGGCGCGGCGCTTGGAGGAGAGTGCAATCGGCGGTCGAATGAGAGAATAGAGAGAGAGAGCGGAGGGAAGATGACGGCGGCGCAGATTGAAGGGGAGAGAGAACGGAGGGGAGAAAGAGGAGAGAGAAGATGAAGCACGCACAAAATCTAAATCGTTGATCAGATCCGACGGTTCATATGCATACGCTACACAGGGTTTCACCTAAGAGGGGCTACACCCCCATTAATCCCATATATTAATATATTATTAAGATAATAGCTAATAGGTCTAAAAGTGGTTCCACTTACTTTTAGACTTATAAGAAAAAACACAAACAACCAAGGTTATTGCCACTTGACATGAACTTTTTCTTGGTAATAGCAAAAAGCTTTTTACTTCAAGTTCTAGTCACGCGATGTTTGACCAGAACTTGAAGTTCTAGCAATTTTTTTTCAATTGGATATTTGGAAGAATTTGGACAAATTCTTACCCAAGTTTTACATCCAAACACACTATAGAAATATAATTTTTATTTAATTATAGAAATCTTAGTGATGTGAGATAAAAGTTTTCGACAACATTCCCGATGCAAGTCCTCGATGAAGGTGAGAATTCGACAAATCAAGTGACTGTAATGTAAAGCAAGAGAGAAAAAATTGGGTTGCCCTAAATCATGATGAAGTATTGCGTTAAGTGAGAACTCAAATCCTCAAGTTCAAGAGAACTTTGAGCATTGAGGAGAACTCGAGTTCTAGTGAGGCCTAAGACAAAAAGTAGTATCGTTAGCATAATTTACTAGAACTCGGGGTATAATTTCATCAAATTCTAACATCCAAACACATAATTTACTAGAACTCGAGGTATGACTTGTCAAAAACGCGGGGTATGATTGAGATGGGAGTACAAGTTGATGCTTGATAGTAATCAATAGTGATTTAAGACACATACTTCAAGCAACTTGTGAACCCAACTACATTTAGATGCCAAAACTCATTAGAAATTACTTCTACCTATTTTTCAAGAATTAAATAATGTGACATAAATATTTTTACTTATATTTGGATGTAAGTTCAGCATATTAAGAGATGTAAATAATATGTTTATTTTTTTTCTGTCGAAGAGAACAAAAAGTTGAAAACACTCTAAATGAGATTCATTTTTGCCTCTCTTGAAAACTCCAATCCTGGTATTTTAAGGAAACGTGAGTATTGATCATAATTTAAATTTTGGTAGTGCTCATCCAAAGAGTGATTGTATTAGCCAAAATTGATTAAAAATAGGGGTCTAGTTCTCACTAGCTCTAACATCGAAACAAAATTTGCAAGAGTAAAAATCCATGAATGCTAATGATATATATATATATATATATATATATATATATATATATATATATGTCACTACAAGAAATCTATCGATTTGCAATGCACATGTGTCGTCTCTAAGCCGATGCTAACACATGGAAAAAATAAATAGCCACACATTAACGTCGACATGTCGACATGGGTCGCACAATGGCCATGCCGACTTTCGGTAGTTATTAGCATCATGATGGCGCCAAGGTACGCGACGCTACTAGCACCAAATGTTGACGCTATTACGACATTATCATGATGCAACAAGTGTCATTGTGAGGTGTTTATGGGCGTCGCTAACCCGATGCTAAGGTGACACTAAATTGATGTCGTATTGCATCTTTGTTGCGACGCTAATGTGACGCTAAAGCGGCACTAATGTGATGCTAATTGCGATATATTTTAAATAGCGTCCAAATACCTTGCGACGCTAATGAGACGCTAAATACTAATCATTTTGTCCTATTCCAGCCATTTTGTTTCATTTCCACACCATACAAATTGTACAATGCATATATAATGCATTCTTCACATCGATGACAATAATAATAAAGAAAAGTACTAATAACCATCACAAAAAAACAATAAGATAACAAAATGATATTACGCATCATAATGAAATATATCAAAAATATATGATACAAAAGGATCTATCATAAATCGTTATCATCATCGTTGTCATTCCGGACATTCGACATACTCGATCATTGGCCTCATGGGGCTAAGTCTGTAATATCTCTAAGTTAATCATACATGATTAGTTGTATGAATGTGATGTTATATTATCTTATTGATAATCTCTATGAATATGATGTTAAGACTTACACTTCAATATCAACTAAAGTGCGAAAGCGATGAAAATTTACTTAAGACATGAAAATGTGATTTTCGAAAACGTGAAAATTTGAAAAATTAATGTCCCGGTAATTGTTCATATATATATGAAAGAATTCTAAATGTGATTTTTAAGAATTTTTAGGAGGTGTATGAGTTAGGTAAAACGTAGACACAAAATCGAAAAATCTGTGAAATCACGATTTTTGTTCTTCAAACAAAAATTTAGATTTCGATTCCTTAGATATTTATTTTTCTAAATATTTTATTTGAATCCAAATGGGTGGTAGTTTCTTATTTACATGTAATGTCTTAAGTAAATGAATAAATAAATAGATAAATGAAAAATGCAAAAGCCATTTACTGGTTTCCATATAAACAAGGGTATTTTTGGAAAACTAGTTTTCACCAGTTGAAGTCGATTCCCCCCTTCCTTTTAATACTTATCCTTTCACCTTTTACTACATTCTTCTGCCCTATTCACCACCCTTGGCCGAAATTAGAAAAAGAGAAGGTAGAATACACCATACTATATGATTGAAGCAAATTAAAAAAAGAGAAGGGGCAACTAGGGTTTTAAAGTTTGGTAAGTTCCTACTTCATTTTCTTTCAATTTTAACTACATAATTCTTAATTAGGGTGACTCTGAACCTTTCTTATCCATTTATTTTCGGATTTTACTTGAACATGGAGCAAAACTCATGTTGTTCATGAGTAAGATTAACCCTAGCCATGTTCAGTTGATTCACGAATATTTAGCTACATAATTTCATACCTTCGAGTGATCCAAAAATTATGAAATTTATTCTGATTGATCCCCTATAAGTCTACTTTCATTGAGCTTTGGAATCAAGTTAATATGATTTCTGTAGATAAAGTTATGCTCATATCTTTAAGGTACTATCACTCTGTCCGCCTAAATTGCTACCCGAATTTGTAAATTATGTATTAAATTCAATATGTCGTGAAATTATCTGATAATTTAGGGTATCATAGACATTGATGTTAGGGTTCATTGACAATTGGAATCACTATAAAATGATATGTGTAGCGAAAGTTATAAATAATATACCGAGCCTTACTCAGTCTGTCAAGAGGGAACTTATGACAAATTATGCTAGTATTGGTTAAATTTATTATGCTCAGTAAAAATAGATATAAATTTAAGTAATTTTATGGGTTGCACCTTAGGATGTCTACTATTTGAAAAAATTGAAAGAATCAGAACAGGGAAGTTTTATTATTTTATATAAATCATAAAAGTAAGGTTACTTAGTCTGTCAAGACATAGAAACAACATAAAAGTTAGGCTGAATGTTGATTCTCATGAGAGCAAACCATAATGAAGTAGGAAATAAAATTTTTACAGAATAATTTCTTTGTAATGTGAGAGTAAAAAAAATTGGAATGATATCATTTGGGTATGTATATAAGAAGATATGAATTTTTCTTTACTATATGTGCAATTTGTTATATTATTAGGTCAATCATTATGTTTAATAGTTACTTAAGTTATAAGAGTAAATACTTAAGGTTCATATACCTAAGAAATTAATTATGTTCCATGTGTGATAGGATTGTGTTCAGATCATAGTAGTAATGTGTTTCTTACTATTATTGTTATAGGAGTAAAAGAATAAAGTAGTGAATAAAGAAAGAAAAACATTTTGCTAGCCCTTATAGGCAAGTTGATTTCTCATACTTTATGTTTTCACCTCTTTTGAATTCGGTGTGACATCAATTATTATATTATTTAATATGTTTTAGAATGCTATGAATTGATTTCGATAAATGCAATTATGGGAAGTATGTGTGATATGATTTGAATGGATTGCGATGAGTGCAATTTTGTTCATTTTGAAATGGTGTTGGATATGATTCATCTTCTGATAGTCAGAAGATGTTTGTTATGTGATGAATCATGCATCGACATCTATTTACATTTGCATATATGATGGTTGGAGCTAAGTGCTACATCACTGGTCATGATGGGAGTCACATCTAGAGTCCAATCCATCATTTTGTTCCCTAATAATGGGATGAGATAGGTTGGAGCTAAGTGCCATGCGGAGCTAAGTGCCATGCGGAGCTAAATACCACATCGTGAGTAGTCGCGATGGGGGCCACCTCTAGAGTCCACCTATCGATTTATGATTTGTTCTCCGAAAGGGATGAGGTAGAATGGAGTTAAGTGCTACATCACGGATCACGATGGGAGCCACCTCTAGAGTTCACCTATCGACCACTGGCCAGTTGGTGATCCGTACATACATATGAGAGTGTTGCATTGCATACACATGTTTGATATGTTTAAGTGACAACGAATATAAATTGAGTGCAATGCTTTTGATTGGGATGTTATATATATTTAGTAAATGTATGAAGATATTGACTTTGACATTATGATTAATGCATGTATATTTATGTCTCCTCAAATTTATTAGATGGTAACACATAGCTTATGAGTTATCAGCTTACTGAGCTATTATTTGCTCACAGTCTTGTTGTACACTTTTTCATATCAGTAGAACTTTTGGGAGCGCGAGAGACAGTCTTAGCAGGGTGTGGATCCTTTTTGCTACTAAGGTATTGAAAAGTCATGTGCCCCACTGCGCGTGATAGATAGAAGACTTGCAGCTCTCATATTCCTCTGTTAGGATATGGAAAGAGTTTGATATGTGCTATGTATGAGAAGTAATTTTGTATCTTGTAAAATGTGAATCTTTTATGACTATGTGGTGGTGTAAATCCTAAGGTTGTTACATGCTCTGAATGATTAATATGAATTGCGTGGTTTGCTTATATGTGTTATCACTTTCTTATATTATCTAGAGGAGTTATGCACAATTTTTTTTAAAAAATAATAATAATAATATTTGATCGTCTGTAATTAGTCGCGAACTCTAATTTAAATCATCGTTTAAATCGGGGGCGTGATAGAGTCTACGTCTGAAACACGATCTGGATCACTTGCAAAATGGGAGTCAAATGTTGAGAAAGCTACTGAGCTAGCTGCTCCGAAATGAGTCCCCTGATGCTGTCCAATCTGAGCTCAGGTGTGGTAGATGAACTCTCGGAGCAGATGAACCATCTGCATATCCTTCGCTCCTCTTAGGAACTTGAGCGGTTGTATCTAGGTCACGTAGGTATCCTCTTCATGTCGTGTCGGTCATCTCATCCCAAATAGCATTAAAAATATGAATCATTTTCGAGATATGTTACTCGATGGCTGAGTACTAGAATCATCTCTGTATTTTTCGGCCATCTTTTGATTATACGCATCCTAAAAAATTTAAGCATTGCATATTTAAAAAATAATATACGCTAATGTGAACAACCAAGTGAACATATGATAATGTTTATCAGAACTCTACGAGCAGTGGGTGTGATCAAGTCATTCTTATGTCCGACCTCGTAGATTTCACGAAAGTCGACAATACTACCTTATTTTTTCTCCTGCAATAAATTTTCAAATTTTATAGAATAAGTACAAGATAAAAATTTGAATATTCCATTTTTTATCTACATTACCATGCGTCTTTGATGCTCATCAAATCAAATGGAGCCGTCTGTGTGGATGTGGGCTTCGGACTTCAAAAGTCTATTAACTTTTGCCTTAGCAGAATTTCTTTGTCATTCTTCATCCATCCTGTATCAACATCAAATACTTAGACTTTGTAAAATTATAAATGTAATAAAAATAATTTAAATGTAAACTTACCACTATTCCCCCGCCGAGGTAAGAGAGGGAGAAAGGGAGAGGGAGGGAGGAGGGAGGCAGGGAGGAGGAGAAAGTCTTCGTGCCGGGCCAAAAATCCATGTCGGGCGATGGCAACAGCTATCCCTCAATTCCCCCGCCGAGGTGAAGGAGGTGCTAATTCGGATCGGAGTCAAACTGTTGTGGATCAAAATCATGGATCGACAAAACTTCCATCGGCACCCCGGGTTGGGTGCACATGCGCCGCACCTTGAATCTGTAGGAGGGGTCCTTATCGCTTGCGCGGCGCCGGAGAGACAAAACTTCCATCGACGCAAGTGCTAGCCATCGGATCATGGTGTTTTCTTGGCAAGATGTACGCCAAGCCATGGGATCACATCTTGATGGCACCCACACATGGCTTCTTTTGAGCCATCCGATCTCGTATGGATGGTTCATATTACGCTTCACATGGTGTTAGAGATGCGATTGTTAAAGTTAACGAGAGCTTGAGGGGTTCATCCCTCGAATTTGGACCTTAACTTGGTTAAGTTATCCCAAAGTGTTGTCTTAAAAAAATTTTTTTTTAAAACTGAATGCAATCAATATTTTAAAAATGAACTACAGTATAAAATAATATTAAAAAATATAGACTTTGGATACACATAAAACACTGGAAATTAAAGTATTTATGATTATATTATTATATTCAACTAAACTTCTGAAATATAATTTTAGATATAATAAATATTAAATATTATACTATAAAAGCTATTAGTATAGTGATAAAATTTTTTATTTTTTAAATATCAAAATACACTCTATATATTAAGGATGTAAGAAACATTCAAACTGAAAACTACATTCAACCAATAAATTGAACAGAAAATAAAACAAAATTTATTAGTTCATAAGTCATAAAAGAATTTTGTATAATTTAATTTCTCTTATGAAAATTAATATATTTAAAATTTTCTACTTATTGATATTTTAGTTATAGTATATTGAAATGTAGCTCATTTTAAAAGTATAATATGAATACGTCGCTAAATATTTTTATTAATCTATGCTGTCATGATAAGTTATTAAAGCATGTTTATAATAATATAGCCTACTATTTGCGAGAAATATTTTATTTTATTTTATTTTGCAAGAGGGGGAGAGAGAGGGCTTGGCAACAGAGAGAAACGTTTGGAGAGAGACGGACTTCGGCAGCTGTGAGAACGAGGATGCACTACAACGCTGGAGACACATATGGATTCGATACTTAAGCTTGAGGTTGGTGCTATAATATGTGAAGGGTTGTATTTGTAACAATTTAAATTTGTTAGCAAGTGCACTAGTCGTTCAAGTAATATAGTAAATAGGAGTAAGAGTGTTGAACTCACGAGGAATATTATTAATTCAATATCTGGATTTATAAATTAATAAGAGAGAAAAAATATTGATTTTTGGAAACAGGTTTTATGAAATAAAATAAAGAAAATAAGATAAAGATAAGATAATGGTGTTGAAGTTATGCCTTAGGATGAAAATAGATCAGGATAAGTATTCGAACCATAAAAGATAAATTTAATCTTTAAAGATGGATTAGAAATTTTCCCAAATTATTAATTTACAAGATTAACATCACAGAGTCCACAAACTGGTAATTCTGCTATTTTTAATCCGGTAAATCAAACTACCTTAAATTTAATCAAACCTAAAGTCCCACAAACTGATATTCGTCAGATAAGATTAAAATTAAGATGCATTAATATGAAAATCCTAAACTATTAATCACTTCACAAACTGGTTAGATTAACAGACCACGTAAACTTGATTCTCCACACACTAATTATCAAATTTATGTCAATTATTAATTTCACATAAAATCAATTAATTTAATTAATGAATTCTGAAATTAAATAATCCACAAACTGGTAAATACTCAACTCAGAAATCCAAATAATTAAATCAAAAGCATTAAGAACAATTAACTAATTGATCAGAAAAGATTAAAACAAATAATATATGGTCCAAATAGTTTCCCTTCAATAATAATCTCGTAAAATGAAATAAATAAAAATATGGAGTTCATCCTAGAAATTCTGGAGAGATAATAATAAAGTAATAATAATTGGAAGAATTACACCCAAATAGACAAAAAGTCGAAGCTTCGGATCACGGGCAGACAGTCGGGCAGCCTCTCGGACTTGATCAGGGTCGCGATCAACCTCCAGCCATCGCACCTCTCTCCTTTTGGTCGTAGCCTGCAGAGCTCACGACTCGCCGTGGAAGAAACCTGAACTTCAGAGCACACCTTGGAACGACAGATTCTTCACGTTTTTATAGGTGCGGACGACCTTCAATTTGATCACGGTCGTAAAATATCGTACGGATGAATTTAAATTTACGAGATAAACTCGGCCAAAGATAAATCCTTTTAATTGTTACGCCCAAAGATAAATCCTTCTATCTTTACCCCTTTTGAATCTTGGCCAAAACGAATTCTTTTATCTTTACCCCCTCTAAATCTCGGCCGTAAGGAAAGAATTTATCTTGTTACGCCCAAAAGATAAAATCATTTAATTGTTACCCCCTTTGAATCTCGGTCAAAACCAATATTTCCTTGCCATTACGCCCTCCAAATCTCGGCCAAAATGAAAAGTCTTCATGCCATTACGCCCAAAAAGATAAAATCTTTTTATCTTTACCCCTTCATATCTCGGCCAAAACAATAATCCTTTATCCTAATCTCGATCGTAATGATAAATTCTTCGGAATTTCGGCCGATACGGCAATATCCATCTAAATCTCGATTTTTCCAGCAAAATAATTATCAAAATTTAGTTAATCCATCCACAATTAAAATATTCAGAGAATTAATAATTAAAATTGATAAACCTGGAATTACGATTAAAAGTGACTAAAAATGATGCATGCCATGATCAAATTACAGAAAAATTAATTAAAATAATAATCTAAAATATGTTGTATTTTGCATGCATCAAACTCCCCCGAGCTTAAAGTCTTGCTTGTCCTCAAGCAAAAATTCAAAGCAAGGCTCAAGAAAGTTCCATCATAGCCTTCATATTGTCAACTGACTAATTTTCTCACACAATTCTTCTGCACACCTACTACTCAGCATCTTATCATTTTCCACGCACTTAGCTTCATAGAGATTCTGAATGCCACACAAATTTAAACAATCTCAAATTCAGCCTTGCAGAAAAAAAAATTGTCTGTCAAATAATAGCATTAATATTGAACACACAAGTACTAATTGAGCTTAAAACTTTTTCTTTTTCTTTTTCTTTTCATTTTTCAACTTTATTTTCAATCATTTTAAAAGTTCTAATCTTCAAGCAGGATTGCACAAGGAAGTCCATGTAGCGGGCTTTAGACTAATGACTCCCAGACCAGATGACCTTAGGGCACCAGGTGATAAAGCACTCCTCGAGTTTACTTGCCCGAACAATCAAGGTTCTGAATGAAGAGTTCGAACTTAGCCATGATTCAGTACTCCTGTGCTTCTTCATATTTCATAAGATGGTCCATGTAACAGGTTTTCGATCAACGGATCCTAGAGCAGTTGCTCTTAGGTCGTCAGGCATGAACCCCTACGGATCTAATTATCCGAACACATCTTGGTTCCAGATAACACTTTTGTACCTACACATAACTTTATTCATCATTTTTTCTTTTTCTCTCTTTTTTTTATTTGTTGGGGTTTAACTAACCCTTCTTTTTTTATAAGCTCAAAAAGTACTTGATATGATCAATAAGAAGGCTACTACTATCAAGACTTAAAATAAATAAAAAGGCATGAATATGATTTTGTCGTCTAGTCATTCATAATTCTACTTAGCATATGCACACAGTCCATAAGTCTAATACTAAAATAGCAAGTGAAAAGAAATAATAGCATTCAAATTTCATCAATTAATAACATGTCTTTGAACTTTTACTTAAAGATAATTAAAATAGTAAGACAAAAGTTAGTAAGATGGTAGCAAAAATAAATGCATGCAATGGTATTTTTCGAAAATTTTTCAATTTTTCACTTTTTTGATTTTTTTTACAAATAGATGCAAACATAAGCAAATAAAAAGAAAGAAACATGCAATGCATGAAATGCAAACTCCCCCAAGCTTGAACCAGACACTGTCCTCAGTGTTAGACCAGCAAGGGAAAGGAAAATAGACTCAATAAAAAGAAAAAAAATAATAAAGAAATGAAAAATAAAGAAAAGGGAAAAGACACAACCGGATTTACTGTCTGTGAGGTGGCACAGACGGCGAAGGTGAGTGGTAGCCGAAATATATGTGGATGAGGGTCTCGGTCGTGAAAGGATGGCGTCAAATGTGCTACTTCAGAATGGCCGTCATCAAGGGTCAGCATGTATGATTCACGTATGCAATGGTGGAGCGCTAAGTCGAAGTATCCGAAAATAATTTGCATGTCCGAATTTCTCTCCTTGTACGAAAAATGGTTAGATGACTCCAAGACAAGTAAATTATAGAAACTTGACAACTAACTAAAGTAATAACTATGCACTAAAGAAAGAGATACAAAAAATAACTAATCATTGTCTAATTAACTAAAATATCTAAAGCCGTAACTAAAATAATTAAATTAAATTAAAAACCATCCAACTTAATCTAAAACAACCGAAAAGGAATTGGTTGTGATATAATTTTCAAATAATTTCTGCAACAACCAAGTATCAGATAAAAAATAATTTAACGTCTGATCAGAATGTGTGACATATAAATTTATCCAAAGGATTAACTTAGTTGTGATTAGATTTTCATTCAAGTCCTGCAACAACTAATTTTCAGTAAAATAAAAGATAAGAAGAACAATATACAAAAGATATGAATAAATACAAATAACTAGTCACGATTAAACATTGTAAAAAATATTTTGTTGACAATGGCTGAAATGAATTTTTTTTTTCAAAAGTCGATAATTACGATTTAAAAGATATAAGTGAAGTTCATAATCAGAAAATAATAGTGACAGATTTAATCAAATGGTCATAATATGAAAGTGTCGAGAATTTAGAGATATATCATGTCGTAATGACGCTAAAAATCTAAATCTCGAACTAAATGTGGCGTGAAAGATAAATTATTCGACACCAATAAAAGGAAATTAACAAGTCGTAATTAATCATTGATGCGCCAAAGAATATTCATTTTATGGCAGTAAATAAAATCAACGAGCGAGCGTGAAAATCAGCTAAATTCAAGGCGTCAAACATTACAGAGGAAAATCACGGCTGAGTCAAATCAAAATTCAATAGATTATAAATTACGGCCGCCAAATAAGGATTTTTAACATCACGGCCAATATACCTTTTTAATCAACAGGCTTGATAGCAGGTATAAAAGAGAAAAGGAATATTGATGAATAAAATCTGGCTTGATCTTTGCGGGCGTAATAGTTGGGCGCAAAACATGGGCGACAAATCAATCCTCGAATTACGGGCACAAACCAATTACGGGCGCAATATCAAATCCGGGCGCAAAATCAAGGGAGTAAAACAAATTTAGAAATCATTGCACCATAAAGCAGAATCGGCAGGTAATCAAACATTTGCGGGCGTAATAGTTGGGCGCAAATAAAGGCGCCAAGCAAGTAATCAATCCGGTTGCAAAATCGGGGGCGCCAAATAAAATCAGCAGGGGGCGACATATCTGAAGATGATGGCAATTTGCGGGCGCAAAATCAGAAAAGATTGGACAAATTACGGACGCCAAATAGAGAATAAATCATAGTAGGCAATCTCGGCCAAGGCAATCTCGGTCAAAACCAAATTGGACAAGAAAAATCAAATCACTATGCAATCTCGGCCGAAACAAATGGGGCAAAAAAAAATCAGTAGGCAATCTCGGCCGTAACAAATTAAGCCCAAAACAAATCCCGAAATTTTACGCTAGTTAAAGAAAAAAATCATTGTCTATTCAGAAGTTGAAATTATGGGCACAGTCCAAATCAGAATCACAAATTACGGGCACAATCCAAATTAGAATCATGTATTACGGCCGCAATCTAAGTAGAAAATCAATTACGGGTGTAATACCAGGGTGATATCATGGAAAGAGAAAATAATACGAAGGAAATTTCGGGCGTAATAGAAAATTGCAGGCGTAATTAGTGAGGGAAATTTGCATAGAAAAATTAGTGGCGACAAATCAAATATGCAATCAGTAACAATCCGGGCGCAAAATCAGGGGGCCACAATCATCTTCATCAGGGGTAAAATAGAATCCACCCACATCTCGGCCGAAACCAAATTGGGCGAAATCAAATCACTACCACGTCTTGGCCGAAACACCAAATTGGCAAGAAAAATCAATTCTCGGCCAAAACAAATTAGGCAAAAATAAGATCAAATCAGTAGCAATCTCGAACAAATTGGACAACAAATCAAATTAGGCACATCTCGGCCGAACAAATTGGGCAACAATAATTCAAATCAGCTCCCACATCTCGGCCAAAATAAATTAGGCAACAAATGTCGGCCAAAATAAATTAGGCAACACCTTCACATCTTGGCCAAAAAACAAATTAGGCAAAATCCAATCATCATCGTCATCTCGGCCGAGACCAAATTGGGCGAAATCAAATCACTACCACGTCTTGGCCGAGACACAAATTGTATCAGAAAATTGAAATACGAATCCAAGCGACAAATAAACTGACCGAAAAAAATTAAGAGATCAATTCTCGGCGGAGATGAAAATTCAAGCCGTAAAAGGAATAATAACACGAAATCATGCACTTAATCCATCCAATACGGACGAGAATTAAATCATAATTAATAAAGTCAAATTTCAGCCGCAAAAACACAATGAAGAAAATAAGAATACTTAATCAATATTGAAAACAAGAGTGAAATCAATTCGATCATATAAATAAAGTGAATCTCGACCGTAAAGATAAAAATTGTCAATTAAGCCGAAATGAGGTCACATCGGCCGAGATGAAGTCAACACGATTGGCCGTAAAGCAAAATAGGGTTTCGGCCGAAATAAAGTCGAATGAAACTTGAGAATATTATCCCAACTCTTATGTCGACAATTGAATCATTACGGCCGAAAGTGAATTAAGTCGAAACGTGATCCTTTACGACCGAGAAAGAATAAATCGCTTTGGCCAAAACAAAGTTAAATCAAAAGTTCAAACTATTATAATGTTATGGCCGAGAATGAAAAAATCACAAATAAATTGGCCTAAAAGGTCGTAAGATGGCGTAAAAACAAATGTTCAGAAATTTTACGGCCGTAAAACCATGAGATCAATTCTCGGCCGTAAAAAGAACACATGAGATCATTCTCGGCCGTAAAAAAGATTAAATCGTCAATTAAGATGAGGTCACATCGGCCGAGATGAAGTCAACACGAGGCCGTAAAGAAAAATAAGGTTTCGGCCGAAATAAAAATTGAATCATTACGGCCAAAAGTGAATTAAGAAGATTCTCTACGGCCGTAAAACAACGAAATCAATTCCATGATGTAAAATAATGTTCGGATAAAAACATTACGGCCGTAAAAATTGAAAGTTTAGAACTCAGAAATCATTCATTGCGAGGCCGTAAAATTAATAAAGCCGACACATTAAATCTCGGTCGTAAAATCATAAGTCGACAGTGTAATTCGGAAAATTCAATCGGCGTCGGATTTTAAACCAAAAGTAGACAAATTAAAAAATTATTGTGACCTTTATCTAAAAAAAATGTTAGTTTATTCACAAAAATAATTAAAACAATTAATACATATTTATAAAGAATTATTTACAATTTATTTACATCTCCTAATAATTCATAAAAATCAGAAATTAATTAATAAAATATTCCCCGACAACGGCGCCAAAAACTTGATGCGTTGTATTTGTAACAATTTAAATTTGCTAGCAAGTGCACTAATCGCTCAAGTAATATAGTAAATAGGAGTAAGAGTGTCGAACCCACGAGGAATATTATTAATTCAATATCTGGATTTATAAATTAATAAGAGAGGAAAAACATGGATTTTTTGAAAGAGGTTTTATGAAATAAAATAAAGAAAATAAGATAAAGATAAGATAATGGTGTTAAAGTTAGGCCTTAGGATGAAAATAGATCAGGATAAGTATTCGAACCATAAAAGATAAATTTAATCTTTAAAGATGGATTAGAAATTTTCTCAAGTTATTAATTTACAAGATTAACATCACAGAGTCCACAAACTGGTAATTCTGCTATTTAATCCGGTAAATCAAACTACCTTAAATTTAATCAAACATAAAGTCCCACAAACTGGTATTCGTCAGATAAGATTAAAATTAAGATGCATTAATATGAAAATCCTAGACTATTAATCACTCCACAAACTGGTTAGATTAACAGACCACATAAACTTGATTCTCCACACACTAGTTATCAAATTTATGTCAATTATTAATTTCACATAAAATCAATTAATTTAATTAATGAATTCTGAAATTAAATAATCCACAAACTGGTAAGTACTCAACTCAGAAATCCAAATAATTAAATCAAAAGCATTAAGCACAATTAACTAATTGATCAGAAAAGATTAAAACAAATAATATAGGGTCCAATAGTTTCCCTTCAATAATAATCTCGTAAAATGAAATAAATAAAAATATGGAGTTCATCCTAGAAATTCTGGAGAGATAATAACAAAGTAATAATAATTGGAAGAATTACACCCAAATAGACAAAAAGTCGAAGCTTCGGATCACGGGCAGACAATCGGGCAGCCTCTCGGACTTGATCAGGGTCGCGATCAACCTCTAGCCGTCGCACCTCTCTCCTTTTGGTCGTAGCCTGCAGAGCTCACGACTCGCCGTGGAAGAAACCTGAACTTCAGAGCACACCTTGGAACGACAGATTCTTCACGTTTTTATAGGTGCGAACGACCTTCAATTTGATCACGGTCGTAAAATATCGTACGGATGAATTTAAATTTACGAAATAAACTCGGCCAAAGATAAATCCTTTTAATTGTTACGCCCAAAGATAAATCCTTCTATCTTTACCCCTTTTGAATCTTGGCCAAAACGAATTCTTTTATCTTTACCCCCTCTAAATCTCGGCCGTAAGGAAAGAATTTATCTTGTTACGCCCAAAAGATAAAATCATTTAATTGTTACCCCCTTTGAATCTCGGCCAAAACCAACATTTCCTTGCCATTACGCCCTCCAAATCTCGGCCAAAATGAAAAGTCTTCATGCCATTACGCCCAAAAAGATAAAATCTTTTTATCTTTACCCCTTCATATCTCGGCCAAAATAATAATCCTTTATCCTAATCTCGGCCGTAATGATTAATTCTTCGGAATTTCGGCCGATACGACACAATCCATCTAAATCTCGATTTTTTCTGCAAAATAATTATCAAAATTTAGTTAATCCATCCACAATTAAAATATTCAGAGAATTAATAATTAAAATTGATAAACCTGGAATTACGATTAAAAGTGACTAAAAATGATGCATGCCATGATCAAATTACAGAAAAATTAATTAAAATAATAATATAAAATATGTTGTATTTTGCATGCATCAATATGCCTTGTATATTATTTGATTGAAGTGCGCCTTATACTCCCATTAGAAATGGAAGCATGTAATTGTTTTTTCTTCGATAGAGGAAGTATGTATCTAATATATGTATACACAAGTTTCCAATCTTGAATTCGTGTATTCTAAATGAATATGTAAGTAAATGAAGACTTTTATACGATGCAAATGTGGTGTAAATTAATTAGGCAAAGTTGATTGTTTTAATAAAAATGCATATTTTTTATTATGAATCATTTTTTTCGCTCATGAACTGTAAATTAATAAATTTTTAAGATCGCACCTATAACGCACCCATAGTATATATTTACTAAATAATAATCGATATAATTCGCATGTTTACATAAATTTTAATATGTCCATAAATCACGTCTGAATAATTAATGGAAGAGTGTGCTGTACGTGCACTTATCATAAGTCGCAAAAGAGGTTTATTACAATAATAACTTTTTGTAGTGGCACAATGTAATCGGTGGTCATCTTTATAAGTTATAACTAAGAAAGTGTTGTATTGAAAAATACCTAATTGTGGAGACATGGTTCCTGTTGATATTTGAGGGCAGTAAAAACATAAAATTTATACTACCAGAGAAGACGAAATTAAGTATGCATCGGGTACATGTTCGCAATAATATATATGTATAATAGAACGGTAGAAGCACACTTAATTAACTAAACACGTGCACAAAGATCTTGTAACATCAACCGTACATAATCATCTCTTCATTAATTGAATCCTCTTGTGCAAGGACGAAAAAAAGAGTACATATACATGAAATAACCCCTTACTAAATAATTACATTTTAATCAGGGAGTTATCAGATGTCTCTTGCCAGCAACTTAGAAACAAAAAGAATGCCCTCCTTCTCTCTGACATGCAGACGTGGGAATTGTATTGAGGTGTAAACAGATCTCTGAAAATGGAACTGGGACACGGCCTCCGTGCACTCGGCTGTGCCGTGCGTACAAGCTAATTGTCAGCTGCATCCGTCTGCAGAACCCGATACCGGCAAAGAGGGCAGACGGGATTCCGCTCCAACCATCTGCCGAGGCAGTGAGGGTGAAAGGGATGGCCGCACATCGTCTTCCCCAGTTCTTCGCCGGTTTGAAAGTCCTGCAGGCACAACTCCGCCGATTCTCCTCCCTCGTTGTAGATAATCTTCTCGAGTTGCGGTCTCGCCCCAGGTAGCGGAGGAGGAGCCGTCGACGTCTCCGTCTCCGTCTCGACGACGACGACGTCGATGCAGAGCTGCATCCAGAGCGTGCGGGGAGTCCCACTGTACGAGAGCTGGTGAGTGCGCGCGAAGTGACCGACGATGTTGACCAAGAAATCGGCGTAGCCATCGTCCAGGTCAGGACGATTGAGGAGGGAATCGGGGACCAACTCCTGGAAGCCGAGCAGCTGAGACAGAGGGAAGTCGGCGTATGTGACTTGACTGTCCTGCCTGCGGATCGAAGACGGCGGCGGCGTCAGGCTGAACGTAACCACGTTGACCGCCACCTGCAGTTGAACCTCCTGTTCGCCGGCGTCGGAGACGTCGTCGTCTGAGACGGAGACGACGCCCCCACGAATGGATATGGCCGCGTTGCGGTACCGGATATTTCTCCAATGCGACGGCCGGGGTGTTGGCTGCAGTGGAGAGGAGTCCATGCGTGAAGCCGTCGACGTCGTCATGATCAATTGCTAAACACGGAGAGCGGAGTGCGGAGAGGATTAGTTTAGGCGAGACTTTATATAAAGTAAACAAAAGTATCATTATATAAGATATAGGAACTAGGAAGGTATAATAAAAATAAAATCCTAATCAAATTAGGAGTTATATTTTATTCCAGGCATAAATATGTTATGATATAGAAAGGGTAAAGAAAATCAAATCCTAATCAAATTAGGAAACATAATTAGATTATTAATGTTACAAAGTTTTTACATAAATATGTTATGATTAAATTTGTTATGTCCCGAAATATTGTATTCTAAATATGTTCAATCTAATTTTATAATAAATATATTAGCTAGAAGTTCATTAGTATCAACAACAACAACAACAACAACAAAGCCTTATCCCACTAGGTGGGGTCGGCTACATGGATCATACGACGCCATTCCGCTCTATTAAAGTTCATTAGTATCAATTATTAGATAAAAAAAATATATCTGGAAATAAAAGAATGCGAACTAAGAAATGGAAATTCCATTTCACTATAAATAAAAATAATAATTTGCTTAGATTAAATAAATAAAATATTTTCTTGGAGAAAATAAAAAAATGACCAACACAAGAGATTGCTTTAGATTAAATAAAGAAAATAAAAGTATTAATATCAAAATCTGGGGAACCACATGACAAAACTAACTATAAGTACTTAAATTCTACCCTCCAAACACAGCTTTCCTAAATTCTATTTGTCAAACAAGAGAAAAAAAAAGTTTAATGGGAACAAACGTTCTGGTTGAAAGTTCTGAAAAATTATTGCTAGTGGTAAGAACTTAATTTTTTTACCTACTAATTATATTTAATAATATAGTATATATTATATATTACATATTATAAGAATATATATGATTAGTATTGTAGTATAGTAAAATATTATTAGCTAATATTTACTGTTAGTATTAAGTCTATATCTATTAATATATATATATTATTTATATATATAATTATTTATTAATATATTGTTAAAACTTATAAAAAATATTAGATATAATAAACAAGTATTTTTATTAATTCGCACATACATAATTTACTATAATTTTTAATTAATAATTATATATAATTTTTTTATATTGTGATTATTATTTTAAATAAATTTATATAAGATTTTATTTATTATAATTTTATATTTCATAAAATAATAAATTATATATTTAGTTCTTACTTTTTGTTTGAATACTCACTAAAATTTCACTACAAGAAAATCGCGATTTTTCGACGGATAATTTCCGACGGTTCTAAATCTGTCGCAATTTGCGACGGATTTTTCGACGGTTATAACCGTCGGAAATAATTTATATTATTATTTAATTTTTTGACGATTAGGAACGTCGATATTTTCGACGGATATCCATCCGTCGCAATTTCCGACGACTTTTATGACCGTCGGAAATAAAAAAATTAAATTATGTATTTTTTATATTATTATTAAATTTTTTCGACGAATTTTCCGACGGTCACGACCGTTGGAAATAAAAAATTAATTATATAATTTATTATATTATTATTTAATTTTTCGACGATTAGGAACGTCGATATTTCCGACGAATATCCATCCGTCGCAATTTCCGAAGGTCGTAACCGTCGATAAATGTATAATAATATTATATAAAGAGTATTTTATTAATATAACTAGCGACGGACCAAACCGTCGCAATTACCGACGGTTTTGACCGTCGGTAACGATTACCGACGGTTCAAACCGTCGGTAAAATAAAAAATAAATATTATATATAACTAAATATATTTTCGACGGTCACAACCGTCGGTAATTATAAAAATATTTAATATTTACGTTTTCGACGGCCGAAACCGTCGGTAATTAAAATTTCGTTATCCCGCTTTTTTTTCCCTTTTCCCGCTTTCTTTCAACTTTTTTTCCTTTATATATATTCATCCTCCCTCTTCTCTCTCTCCCTCCTCCCTCCTCCCTCCACTCCTCTCTCTCTCCCTCCTCTCCTCTCTCTCTCCCGGCCGCGAGCACCCTCTCCCGCGCGTCGGACGCCGGCGACCCTCTCCCGCACCGGCGACCCTCTCCCGCGTCGGCGTATCTCTCTCCCGCTCCGCGCCGGCGTCTCTCTCTCTGCTGTCGGCCGACCGGAGGTCGGATCCGGCCGTGGCCGTTCGGATCGGCCGCCAGGCGGTCGGATCCCGCCTCCAGGCGGCCGGATCCGACCTTCAGCGGCCGTCGGATCCGGCATCCAGCGGCCGATCCGGCCGCCAGGCTGCCGGATCCGGCTTCCAGCTGCCGGATCCGACCGCCTGGCGGCGGATCCGGCCTCCAGCGGCCGGATCCGAACGCCAGGCGGCCGGATCCGGCCGCTAATTTTTTTATATTTAAAAAATTATTTGCGACGGTTGCGACCGTCTAAAGATCGACTGTTGTGACGTCCGTCCGAAGTTTCGACAGTTGCGACCGTCTAAAGATCGACTGTTGTGACGTCCGTCCGAAGTTTCGACAGTTGCGACCGTCAAAAAGTTGCGACGGCTCGAACTGCCGGCCTTTCCCGACGGTTGCAACCGTCAGAAATTTCGACGGTTCGGACCGTCGGTCTTTTCCGGCGGTTGCAACCGTCAGAAATATCGACGGTTCGAACCGCCGGGTCCTTTTCCGGCGGTTGGAACCGTCGGAAATATCGAGGTTCGAACCGCCGGGGACTTTTTCGGCGGTTGCAACCGTCGAAAAATTTCGACGGGTCGAACCGTCGAGGACTTTTCCGACGGCCAGAACTGTCGATATTTTCGACGGATTTTTTCAATCGTCGCAAATTCGTTTGCGATGAGCGTTTTTTCGACGGATCGATTCCGACTGAAAAACCGTCGGTAATTATATTACCGACGATTTTCGGGCTGATTACCGACGGTCCGAACTGTCAATAATCCGCGTTTTTCTAGTAGTGTTTGTCTATTAAATCAATTTTTTAAATTTCTATTATTGCATTTTTCATCCAAATATCAAATCTAAAATTTTCAATCTAATCGATTAGTCTCGAGAACTAATGAGAAGTTAAGTTCTTGCATACACACACTCTAGTTGTATTGTGTTTGGATGCAAGGAGTTGAGTTCTTATTAGTTCTATGGCTATGTTGTTTTTGGACGCAAGAATTTAAGTTTTTATTAGTTCTTCAAAACTAATCGATTAGAAAGAAAAAAATTTGGTTTGATGTTTGAATAAAAATTATAATAATGAGAAACTAAAAGGTTAATTAAAGTGATACATTTTAGTGACTATTTGAATAAAAAATAAGAACTAAAGATATATTTTATGAAATTTTTATATTATTAATTATACAAATTTTTTATAGTTAGTAAATTAGATAGAAGGAATTCTTGTTCTATGGTTCTATGGTTTCGAATTCTTGTTCCTAATCGAGGATTCTCTTTTGGACTTGCAAGGGGCAGGCATAATGTCATCTATAGTCCCCTCCCTCCTTCTATTGTCATTGCAAGTAGTATGCGATATTATTATAAACATTTTTTAATAATTTTCCACGGCTGTATAAATTAATAAATATTTAGCAAAAAATTAAACTACATTACAAATATTATACGTTTTATTTTATAACTAAAATATCAGTAAATAGACTTTTAAAATATATCAATTTTCGTAACATAATAAAATAATTCAAACTATATGAAATTATTATATGACTTATAAACTGTGCACGTATGTATAGTGCAATTTGAATTTTAAAATACTCATATTTTTATCATTCATTAATTAACAACAACAAAACCTTATCCCATTAGGTGTGGTCGACTACATGAATCATACGACGTCATATTCATTGATCCATATTCATAAAATTTGACAGATTTTTATATTCAGGGCCTAACACAACCCTCCTCCTTTATCCGAGCTTGGGATCGACTATAAAACATAGGCGAAGTTATCACTCATTAATCATTATAATAATTTTTGCACTATAATATTTTCGCAAATTTATGATATTTAAAATTGTAGTTTTTTAAATATAATAATAGATAATCTTAATTTGTAGTATTTAAATGTGTACCAAAGTCTATATCATTTGTTGATTTATTTTATATTGCAATTCATTCTTAAAATATGAAGTACATTTGGTTTGAAAAAAAAATACATTTTTTTTATAAAAGGCCCAAACGGAACCAGCAAGGCACTATAAGTAAAGCTATTAGGCTTTAGTACAAGTTCACTATTGATAACAACCAATAGTTATTTAATATACTTCAAACAACTTGCGAAATTTTTAAAGCGGCATGTTAGGTTCAGATTTTTTCTATATTAATATATTTTAACCCAGGACTTGTTCTTAACCATCTGGAGCATACAAAAGAATCTATTATCTCCACTATTTTCTTATTCATGCACTTATTTTATTGTAGTGGGACCCATGTGATAAAAATATAATTATTTGATTAAAATGACTGAAATAAGGAGCTAATACAAATGGGCGTCCTTTGCAAAGTGAAACCGAGCGAAATCAATCTCCGGTTCTTTAAACGCGAGTTGGAGGGGCGTCTTTTTTTTTGACATTTTGTTTTTTCCCCACTTTTTTTTTCTTTATAAATTTTTGTAACATTTCTTATATAAGTTAATTTATTCATTATCTATAAAATATAAATAATAAATTAGTAATATAATATTATTTATTATTTATTCGTTCTTTATAAAATTTTAGTATTCCATTAAATATAAATTATTAAAAATTTGTTTTTATATTTAAATAGTATATTTCTTAACAAATTTGTTGACATAATTTTTTTAATATATATTATGTATTTTATTTTTTTTAATAATTTTATAATATATATATTTATAATACATATTTTTAATTTGATCACCCACTAAAATTAATTCATCACATTTATTTTTTTTATCATACCGATTAATTTATTTTTCATCATCAAATTTCACTCCATTCACACAGTGCTAACTAATTTGTTAACTCAAAACTTAATTGAACTTGCCATCATATTTTCTTGTCAAATGGGAACACACAAAATTTACATCTATAAAGACACGTAATTGTTAAAGTTACCGGGACGAGTTTGAGGAGTTCGCCTCTATATATCTTTTTAAGGATTTCACAAATATATATCTTTCCTATTTTTCTCAGACTATTTCTATTGAAAAAATAATATCCAGGTTAGGTTCTAATATTTGCAAAAATTAATGTGAATATAAAAAAGTCAACATTGTGTGAATAAAATTTTAATTTCCTCTATCTAATAATATACAAGTGTACATAGTGTGAAAATGTTTATTAGCTGTGCTTAAATTTGCTTTTATGCCCACTTTCCATATTTACAACCATCAGCATTTAACTAATTTAGAGCCAGAGTAAAACCATCTGAACTACTAGCTAATTATTGTGACATAATCTTACTAACTAATTATGCTAACCAATGTTGATCAACGGTGCTTAGAGTCTAAATCCGACCAAGTGATACATAGGAAAGAAAACTTTTCAATTTGCTATCAAGGCTCTTTAACGAATTAGTAATCAATTTACTTAACACATGAAAGTGTTAATAATGCTTTAAAATTTAAATCAGTTATAAATTCTTTATAACTCTTGTGTTATATATTAAACGATGAAGCCCTCTATCCCATACAGTGCTGTCACTGTTCGGAAACAAACGCGAGTTGGAGGAGAGTTATAGAGAGATCTCCTTACATTTGTTTGGGGGCGGAAATTATCAAATTTAAATAAGTTCAAAATGTTTTATTTTGTATTTTGCATTAGAGTATTGAGTTATTTTGTATTTCTTGTATTTTTTGTATATGTGATTCCGTTGTCACTCCCTTTTCATAATAGAAAGAGATAGATCGCAATTGACTAATATATAATAGATAGATATTAATGAATATGAGTTTTGTTATAAATTTAGTAAAAATGCTTGGTAGAATATAACGACCAAAATAATTTATAACGATAAAGTAACAAGGCTGGCTCAAGGGTGAGGCCACTCGAGCATTTGCTTGAGGTCTCACTCAATAGAAGGTCCCTTATTATGTATTAAGTATTAATTTTAATAATATTAAAATATTATATAGGTCTTATAATGGTTTTATTGATTTAAAATCACTAAATGTATATTTTATCTTCATTTTTAATATCATTTACTTTCACTATCTAAATTATAATTAAGTATCTTTTAAATTTAATTTATACCATTTTAACATTTTTTTTGAAAGAAATCATAATACTTCAATTAATTTTGCCATTAATATTATTATTACTCTTGTTCATGGTTAACAACACTTACAAAAATAGTTCTTATTTACTATTTTCATATAATTGTTTTTGAATATATTATTTATAAATTTTTATATTAAAATATTATAAGAATAAATATACTAATATTTTTTTATGTAAAAAAAAAATTGGCTTTACTCCTCCCAATTTCTTGAGCCGGCATGTAAAGTAACATAAATAAATATGACTATAAATTATGCATTCATACTTAAATTGGATACTTTTTGTAACAACATAATAATGAACTTTTGTTGTTTACAGATATTCATAATTTTTATTTTGAAGACAAAAAATATTAATTAACTTAAATAAATTTTTTTGGAAAATATATTCAGACATTTTATTTTGACAAGTAAAATTAGATGAGTAAAATATTAAAAATGAATATTCTATTCAGGCCTCTGAATTATCATAAATTTTCGCATTTAACTGGTGATGTTTGAAATTCTGTTGTCCCTTAAATTTTAAACGTCTTTTCACTTTATATTTTTCAAGTCACATGACATTTACCTTTCTAATTATTTTTAAAAAGAAAATATGCTGTCTCAACTATTAAAATTATGACATTTTATTTATAAAATAAAAAAATAGACGGGCATCGCTCCCTCTCTTTCAAATCTCGAACGCGTGGCGCCACATCTCATCAAAAAATTCAGAATAAAAAATATCATTTAGCAATAAAAAAGATCCAACAACAGTTCAAGGGCGTGCAAAGAAAATTTTGAGAAATCACGAGTTTATTTGCGATATTTCAATGGAATTATAAAATATATTAATTACATTAAAAATTAAATATGATACACACTATTTAGAAATTAAATAATTAATAAAAATAAAGAGGACATGCACAAAAAAAAACATCTAAAGTCCAAACTTTGTAAACTAGTGGAAGTACTCTTCAATGATTTGTAATTTTAAAAAAAATATAATATGTAAATAGAAATTTGACTTTTAACTTGGATTTACGACGCTTCAAATAGCTCCAATAATTTTTTTTGTTCAAATTTTGTGCAGCGATCAACTAGATAACCATGAAGAAAGTGTACCATTAACTAATGAGTCAATTGACAATAGCAGATCAACCGCAATATTCAAAGTGCTGACAAGCGCCACAAGTAAAATATAATTTTTTCTCTCTCCTCTTGTCCTTTTGTAGTTCTGTGTACAAAACTTGTTCAATATTATACCTAACAATTATCGGCAGGATAAAAAATAACCAAAAATGAAATTTCATAATACATAGTGATTAAAACATTGTTATTTTCCATTAAAATTATTTTTCCCTATTACTAAGGGAGTTGACTGTATGCACACATATTGTATAAATTAAATGATTATTTTCGTAGTGCTAAGATTAGTAGGGGAGGAGGAGAAGGGGGGTGGGGGATGGGGGTGTGTGTGTGTGTAAAAATTTATTAAAACCCTGATACATATTATAACTCGGAAAGTATTTTAGTAACATTAATAAATATAAAGTATTTATAAAATAATAATTATAAAATATTATATTTTTAAATTACGATATTCTCAAGTCAAACATTAATGAAAATAAAAATATGTTTACTTTTTCTAGAATATCATATTCTGCCAATTTATTTTAATTAAAGCATTCTCCAATCAAATGATCCAAACGAATTAGATTTTTGTGGATTAAAACTGAAGTAATTATGCATCGACCGCGAAAAAAATCGAGTTATATAGTTAGTAAACATATTATTATGAAATTACCTAATTTTCATATGCGGGCCTCAACTTTAGCAGAAGAAAAAAACTAAATTTAAAATAAAAAAACACTAGGTAATTCACTCTTATCATTCTATTATGAAGGCATAATTAATACGAAAAATAGTCCTATACTCCTGTAAACTTCACATGCGCAAATGCCCAAAAAATAACTGTGATAAAAGTGATAAATATGGTGGAACTATACAATTCAAAATTTAAGATCATAATTATTATTTTATGCAGGAGTGGTTACACGCTTATTGTCGTTTTAATTAATTTGTCATTGAACTGTCAAGCAGAGAGAGAGAGGAGGGAGAAGAGAGGAGAGAGGAGAGAGGAGAGAGAAGGAGATGATGCAATCATAAAAAATAAAGAAAGAAGCTAAATTCCGCAGTTTGCCAAAACAAAGCCACCCGCACCGTCAGCACTCCCCGTTCGAAGCCAATTTCTACACACACACATACCACATACCGTCCTTTCTCTCTCCTCTCTTTTGTCATCGCTCTCTGTCGTTTCGTTCTCCTCCATCTCTCGTCTCTCTCTCTCTCTCCCCCCGCCTCCCTCTCTCTCCCTGCTACCTCACATTTTATTGGAGATAGACGTGAGAGGCCGGCAGTGCAGCTCCCTCTCACTCCTTCCACTTCCCTTCCCAACTTCTCTCCTTTATCCTCATCTCATTTTGCCTCCTCCACAAAAATTCTTAAAAAATCATCTTTTTTTGCTTTTTCTTTTGCTCTCCCCTTCTTGTACCAATAAGAAACAACACCACTGGCGAGTGGAGAAGTGTGATCGATATAAAAGACGCCTTTGGATCGCCCTCTCAGGTTTGCTACCCCTCTCCTCCTCCGCCTCCCCTTCCATCTCGTCTTCTCATGGCGGCGTCCCTTCCTCACCAACACGTAGTGGCGCCGGCCGCCAAGGTCGGCCTCCGGGCGCCGTCCAACCCCCTCTTCCTCGCCTCGTCGTCGGGCCGGAACCCGTTCCTCGGCGGCGGGGGTCTGGGCTCACTGTCCTTGTCCAAGAAGTTGAGGAGGCATCGGAGGGCAGCGGTGCCGAGAGGAGCGGCCGGCCGGTCCCTGTCGTCGCCCGTCAGGGCCGTTCTCGAACTGGAAGGTGCTGGCGCCACTCGCAAGGCGACCGATGGGCGGCAGCAAAGACGAGATGATGCGCCGAAGGTATTCCATTTTTTTGGGTCATTTGGTTGATGTGTGTGATCCGGGGATGGCCCCGTCCAAGTGTTCGATCATTCATTAGTGCTTACCCATAGATTCGGGGGTTAAAACTTCCTTATAGTTTATGAGCACGATGTTGAGATGGACGAGATAGAGGTTTCGTAACAATTTCTCATCTTATTGTGTATAAGAAGAAAACTGCTGTTAAGTCTTTCTGTAAGGCGAGGTGTTAGAAGTAGAAAAAAAGACAAAGGAATACAACAACAACAAAGCCTTATCCCACTAGGTGGGGTCGGCTACATGGATCATACGACGCCAAAAAAAGAAGGAGGGTTGTGTTAGGCCCCGACAGCCAGCATAAAATCATGTCAAATCTTATGAACATGGAAAAAAAGACAAAGGAATATATATATATATATATATATCGGTTTGGTCAACCAAACTTTTAGCTTAATTTGCTGGGCCACGGCGGTTGTTAGTAGATTAGCATTTTTCTTGAAGGGTTGTTATATATTATGGATGCCTCTTTCAATGTAAAGCAAGTTGGAAATATGGAAGTCGCTTTCTTATTTGTTTTGTAGTAAATGTGTAGTTGGCTTTGAATATGGACATGGAAGGAGGTATGATGCACCTTATGCATCTTGATGGAGAGTGATTTGTTGAATAATTCAATCCCGATCTAGCTATTGCGAATAGAATGCAATTTCCTTTTTGTTTGTTTCTGTGTGTGTTCTTTTAAACAGTTGTGTTATCTTTAAGTCATTTCAAAACTTTGACATGTCAATGCAATCACTGGTTCATTTCTGATTTAAGTATTGCTTTATGTCCAAATAATGAGGCAATGCACTATCCTCAAGGTAGGAAGGACTAGTTAAATGATGATAGATTGAAGGGTTCATATATTTCCTGCAGTGCAGGTGATTCAATACTACTCAAATTTTGCTCTAAAATTTTGATGAAATCAGTTTCAAAAAAATTACAATGGTTGCTAAAAAAAATTACAATGAGAAGTTAATGAAACACACATCATAGAGGAGAAACACATAAAGACAACTACGGTAGCTACATGAATGCAACAAGCAGATATTTCATTTCCTTTGCCTCTGATAATATACTTCGCAGAATCTCATTGAAATACAACGATATGAAGTGGTAGCCCATAGTTATTGATTAGAAATATTTTGAGGGCACTATCAAAAAAAGAAATATTTTAAGGACTTCCTTCGAATTGAAGAAGATTTTTGGGACTTATAATTATGATTGTTGGCTTTTGCTCCACAAGACTTATGGACTTATTTGAAATACATTCTTATTATTCCTTAGTGTACTGCTTTGGAAAAGTTCGTATCCTGTAATGTGTATCTTTTTTCACCATGTATCGAAGTTAGAGGAAATTATATGTTGATTATGAGTATTTTTCTATCAACCTGTGCTTTTGAATAAAATGATTAGCTCATCAAATTTAACATGATATTTGTATTTTCCCGTTCAGCGGTCTATGTGATGGATTGGGCTAGATCAAAATTGTCAATAGTCCATCCATGCTTGAGGGGAAGTGCTAACATTCTTTAATACAAAGATGGATATCTTCCTGTAGCTTAAGCTTTTGGTAAGATGGTTAACTCACAACAATTTAAAACCCAAGTTTGCTAGATCCAAGTCTATAAGTATATTAATAACAGGTCACCTGCAAACAGTCATATATGTAAAATTATGTATATGTATATAAATTAAATGTCCCAACACTCCAAGCCCTATAATACATTGCACTTGAACAGTGTCCAGACATATTGTTTCCCAACGTGAGGTTTCTTGACAATGTAAAGAGGGGAACAAACAAATAAACTACATGAGGCTTAAGAAAAAAAATCTAAACAAAGATTGGATGGATCTTGGGGTTATCAGCCTATTGTTTCTTTTCAATACACTATACAACAGTCTGCCAGTAAGCAGTCTGTACTCGCTTTCATGTTGTATTCCATGTCTTTGTCATCAGTACCAAACTGATAACTTGATTTACTTTCAATTTCCTCAAGTCCTTTTTATGAGTTGACTTATTATTGTCTCGTCATTTTAGTTTAATCATTCTTATCTATGTTCATTTTAAAAGCAATATGTGTTGTAAAGGTAAGGTTTTATATTATATTTTTTCTGATAATTACACATTCATTGTTACTGCCAACGTTCATTTTTCTTCATTAACATAGTTGCCAATCCATAGGTTGCAAGGTTACATGATATTATTTCAGAAAGAGGAGCTTGTGGAGTTGGCTTCATTGCCAACTTAAAGAATGAAGCATCACATAAAATAGTTAGCGATGCTCTCACTGCTCTTGGTTGCATGGAACACCGTGGAGGTTGTGGGGCTGATAATGACTCTGGTGATGGTGCTGGAGTAATGACTTCGGTCCCATGGGAGTTGCTTAATCACTGGGCTAATAAACAAGGGCTTCCTAAGCTGGATACATCGAAAACTGGAGTCGGAATGCTTTTTCTTCCCAAAGATGAAAATTTAAAAAAGAAGGCAAAATCAGGTATTATTTGAAATGTCTATGCCATATTATCTTTTCTTTTGCATGGAAGCAAATTAAATGTGTTACTAGTTTGTATCCTATTAGTATTGGTGTCATCTGTCTGTCAACGTCCTGTTGGTGGCTACCAAGGATAGTTAAACATATAGGTGTATTTTTAACCATGTGCTGCTATTTATTATATTTGTTATTACTTTTATTTATTATATATTTTTTGTATCCTGTGTACAATTTTGATTTTTTGTTTAAAGGCCTACTTGGAGTCATTCATTATCCGTTGTAACTCTACTTTTCATCCGAATTGTTCCATAAGTTTGCATTAACTAAAAGGTTTATGGTTCTTCTATACAGTTATTCAAAAGATATTTTTGGAGGAAGGTTTGGAGGTTCTCGGCTGGAGACCGGTTCCTGTAAATGCATCCATAGTTGGCTACTATGCGAAAGAAACTATGCCTAACATTGAACAAGTTCTTGTCAAAGTTTCAAAAGAGGAGAATGTTGATGACATTGAAAGAGAATTATATATCTGTAGGAAACTGATTGAGAGGGCAGTACAAAATGAGGAATGGAAGGATGAACTATACTTTTGTTCTTTATCAAGACAAACAATAGTCTACAAAGGGATGCTTCGGTCAGAAGTTTTGGGCCAGTTTTATTTAGATCTCCAGAATGAACTTTATGCATCTCCTTTTGCAATCTACCATCGGAGATACAGCACTAATACCAGCCCCAGGTGGCCTCTTGCTCAACCAATGAGGTTACTTGGTCATAACGGAGAAATAAATACAATACAGGTTTGTTTGACTTTTAGTCTGAAACATATCTTTTCTGTTCTTGGTTTATATATTCAGTTAAAAAATGTCAGGTTTTGTTAATATACCTGGGTTTTTTCAGCTTCAAGGCCTTTATGTATCATAGACATTATATATATTTGTTAAGAATAACAAATAATTCTTGTTAATAGGGAAACTTGAACTGGATGCAATCTCGAGAAACAACACTCAAGTCGCCTGTATGGCGTGGCCGTGAAAATGAAATCCGTCCATATGGTAACCCAAGGGCATCTGACTCAGCAAATCTTGATAGTACAGCAGAAGTATGATTCATTATCTTTACTTGATTTAGATTAGCTCCCAATTTCATGTAACAAGGATGTTAGAATCCTATTTCTGCATACAAAAACTAGGTCTAATTGTAATTTTTCTGGTTACAGTCCTTTTGTCTATTGCAAGGAAAAAAAATAATAATAGAAGAAACCCCTCAGGGAATTAAAGCATTGATGTCCAAGTCATTCCACATAGTATCTGGTTGTTATGTCCAATGATATTTGACTATAGCTGTTCGGCTGTTCCTTCTACTGATGTTTATTAATGCTCTTTTGAGGCATGATATTTACTATTGTTGGTATTCACAACGTAAAATTACACAAGTTTCTTCAAGATGTCATGGTTGATGGTTGGCTTCTATTGTTGCCTTATAAATACTGGAAGAAGACATATTTCCTAGATATCCTGTCCGTTTTCTTTTTTATTCTTAAGAGGGCATGTCCTTTCAGTTACCCTCAGAAAAGCTGTTACCACTGTTGTTCGTGGTGGATGGAACACATGAGATTGCTATTCCATATAGCTGTGGTGGTAATGATGATATGAAGACCATGATGCAAGACAGTTAAAACATTTCTCAGGAAATTTTTATGGCCTTTCTCAAAATAAAAGAAGAGCAGAATAGTTGCTGAACTTCTGTAGCAATGTGCCATTTTCCTTATATAGACTGCTTTTATTTCACTGAAAATAAGTTGGTGAGGAAGTTTGGGAAAAAATAGTTATTTTTGCTATGTTTAACAGCTTATCAAGAAATAACCTAAAAAAATACTTTAATCATTTCATTTTATGTATGAAATATTCAGAGAGGAAAATGCTGTCTCCTCAAGATGAAGGGAAATGAAAGGAAAATATTTTCCCTAAACTTCTTCACTGGTCTGGGGAAAAAAACTTTCCACTGATCATAATTTGTTTGGTCAAGAGACACCAGAAAATGGGGAAATTAGCTTCCAAGAAAAAATTTTTCCCCAAAGAAACACAACCTTAGCTCTACTCTGAATCTTCTATTATTGTTTTTTACGGCAATGTTCTGTTGTTATTTTTCATTGTGATGTGTATTTTTTTGCATGGACAGTTGTTATTGAGAAGTGGCCGTAGCCCAGCAGAAGCTATGATGATTCTTGTTCCAGAAGCATATAAAAATCATCCGACGCTGATGATAAAATATCCAGAGGTGACTTGTTTACTTGTGTAACTTTGATGTTGGAATGAATAGTATGCTGATAGACCACGCTGTAAATTCACCAAGTTTGTGGAGAATCCCTCGTTTGTAATTGTGTTATTGCATTTTAATATTTTCCCTTTATAAGTTTTCATATGTCGCCCTGCTACTGTGTTTAACTGTGCAAACTGTGCAAAAGACAAAACTCTTATTTCTTTTGTCTTTTCTGCCACACCTTTCTTTCCTTAAATTGGAAGTAGTGCTCCTTAATATCATATCCTAATATCCTATTGTAGCATTGTCAATGTCATACCACTAGACTTTTGAATATAAAATGCTTAAATTGTTGTCACAATGTCCTAATTTGTTACTAATGGTGATGTTTTGTTTTTCTTTCACATTATCTTGTGTTAGGAACCCACTTTAAGATCATCAGTTACGAATATAATAAAACAAAATTCCGGGTGAAAAAGAGGTGGAAATTTTGAAATTTAAATAAGGTTGATGTGACCAAATGGTTTTCTTATGACTACTTATATGCAATATGTTTGTGATAGAACATAAGTGGTGGAATGAATATTTTATGTCTATAAAGATGGACAACTTAAGTGATATCAAATATATGAATTCATTCCCTCTCAAAAAGTATCAAATGTATGATTTGTTAGTGCGTGCTAATTAACGGTATCATGCGACACAATTTGGAGATGATTCTTTTCTCTTTCTTTTTTATAAATTTCTGTCCTATTGAACATGGTAAATGAAATCATTTTGTATGTTCTCTTTAGGTTGTTGATTTTTATGATTATTACAAAGGACAAATGGAGGCCTGGGATGGGCCTGCCTTACTTTTATTCAGGTATAATTGTTACTCAACTGCAGGTTTAGATCCTCATGCTTGTTTTACATGTTATATATTTGCTTGCAGTTAAAAAGTATGTCACGAGCTACATGTGTAATAAGCATTTGAGCTATCATATGAGAAAAATATGTGTACTTTATCTCATTTGGAAATATGCTTGTCACACATTTAACTTACTAAATATTCAATTTTCTGTTTATGCTTTTAATTCACCATGTAAATGAAGTTTAATTCACCCTAAACCCTGAAAAAAATTGGATTAGAGAGTCATATTCATCAATATACAGAAAAAAATGGTTATATATATACCTGGTTGACAACCACATAACCGGGTGGTCATCATTTTTTTTAGAAGAATGGTCATCCTTTTTTCCCTAAAAAAAGGTGGATTAGAGAGTCATATTCTTCAATGTACAGAAACAGGACAAACAATAATATCAAGTTTTTATGCATCACATGTACCTAACCCAAGTAATGAGGCTTTTTTTAGAAAGAAAAGGATGACAAGCATATTTTGGTTTTGTCTTCCATGTATGTAAAACCCCTAACCGAATCCCCCACTCCTGGAGGAGGAAAGATGTTTGGTGTACAATATTGTACATCTCTCCCCACAAAAAATGACTCTATTACGCTGGAGCCATATGATCTAGATACTGGCCAAGAATGTTACCAAGGGTGCTCTTCATCTCTAGCTCCGGCCACCAAGAGTTCTGAATGATTGCCAAAAGGTCTCAGAGAAAATGCCCCTACTGCACAACTGTGTCCACATCTCCTGGGCTATAAGGCATTAAAAAAGCAGGTGTGCTGCATCCTCCTCTGCTGCACTGCACAAAACACAAGATATATTTGAGTGGGTGCCCATCTTGCCCTATAGACTCTGGTGAGAATTCTGTCGCACTTGACTTGGAGGGATCTAGGCGTAAAGAGTCGATCTGCTGATGAAGTGCCATGAGCTCTAAGATGCGAGGATCCGAGATTGATGCGTTAAAAAGTGAAGTCAAAGAGCCAGGCCCACCCATCTCTAACCATGCCTCCACGACCAAGTCAGGGTGTGCTTCCGAGGCCCATAAGCGGGGGAAAGCTGCAGATAGTGGTCCCCAGGTAGTCAGGCATGTTGCTAGAAGAAAAAGGCCTCTCCTGAGCCGAGGGTGGGTACCATGAATGGCCGCACTAGTGGAAGCAAAGCATGCAGCCCCATGCCACAAGGATGATGCACCACATTGTAGGGTAGCCCGGGACTCCCATGAGAGGTCTCGCCCGTAGCAGAAGAAAATTGTGCGCCATAGGTCGTCCTTGGAACCCATGATCCGCCCAATCCACCGGGGTAGGAGAGCTCAGTTAGTGTAGTAATGAGGCTTTTGACACATGATATTCAAGATGTATTTCTGCTGCATTTTCCATTTTAGGCATATATCATGTCTATAATGAATTATGCGTATATTTGAACTTTAGGAGAAGTACATGTAAAATACATGCATAAACCAGAACTCCTTATGAGTTGCCTTTAGTTATAGGTTTAACGAGTTTCTAATATTAGTTCTCAAATATTCTGTTTGATAGATTCTGTACATTTTGACTTCGTTGGGAAAGCATTTACTTTTGCTATACACAGTTTGAAGAGTTGAGGTCAAAGTAAATTTATCTGTTTTAATTGGACCATTAAGATGTGTATCATTAATATAAGCCTCTAACATATGTTAATTTATTGAAAACTCTGATAATAATACTCAAAATTTTTGGGAAAGTTGTCTTGATGTTAATTTCAAGAAATATCATTTCATTCCTCAGATATATATATACCTGGATGACGACCACACAATTTGGTAGTCATCCTTTTTCTTCTAAAAAAAAAAGCAATATCATTTCAGATTAAAAATCATTATCTTCAGTCCAATTCTAACACAATTATTTCATTGAGATAGTGATGGGAAGACCGTAGGAGCTTGCCTTGATCGGAATGGTCTCCGTCCGGCTCGATATTGGAGAACAGTGGATGACATTGTTTATGTTGCATCAGAGGTATGCTATTTTCTTCATTATGTAGGAAGCAACTATTGATCTATTCCCTCAAAAAATTAATCCATATATATGTATAATGTTAATTCTATATCTTTATCTGTTACATTCCATCTGTGGCTAGCAACTTGGCTGGTCCTGACTAAACTACGGGTGAAAAGCTCTGAGCTTATGAAGAAAAACATGCTTGAAGATAGATTCTAAGACAATGTTTGGTACTGAATGGGGAAAGCCATCTGACTGTTGATGAGACACGCAACTTCTCCACTAGAGAGCTTAACATGGCTGAAGCACTGGACTGGAAGATGCTTTATCTTTGTGTCTTTCACAGATTGGAAAAGGATGAAGGGGAGAATGCATTATTTCTTTGATGATAAGAAACTCCCCAGCATATCTAAAGAAAAAATGACTTCTCTGAATGGAGATAGTACAATTCTGCTCATCAAGCTTCAGTATATCATGACACCATACAACTTGAAACATTTCTGTAATCAAATGATCTCTTATTGCTGCATTATATCCTGTATTTCTTTTGTGATTCTTAAACAATAACTGCTTATGGATCAGATTACTGCTGATTTTTGTTTGAGGCAACAGTTCTAATATATATATTTATGCAGGTTGGTGTTCTACCAATGGATGAATCTAAAGTGACAATGAAAGGACGATTAGGCCCAGGAATGATGATCACAGTTGATTTACAGAGTGGTCAGGTTGGTCATATTTTTTGTATTTAAAGTTATGGAAAATTTCACACATGATTTTTGCATATTACCATACATATGCCTGTATAATAAAGAACTGCAAATTGACTTTCGAAAACAATTAATGAAAATTTAAGATGTACTGACAGGAGCGTGAAGAATTAAGATGATAGCATTCTGGAGGTTAGAATTTGTAAGATATGGAATCTATTATTGGGAAATAATATTTTACTTTGTCAAACTAAAGTGTGACTCTGAAAGAAATTGCATTTACTCTTACTTCATACTGTAGTGGTGGTGCATGCAGTTTGCACATAAACTGTTTATCACTTATGTATGCCTTCTTGCTTTGCGTAATTTCAGCTAGAACATGATCTCTCAAACTCAGGAATTCTGAAATGTTTTGAAGCAGATTAATTGGAAGTCATGGAAAATACTTCACTACAATCCCCCTGTTTGTAAGGTTTGATATTTACTAGAATAGGACTATTGATTCCGACCAACAAAAACCAGGTCCTTGAGTCTGGCAACTAAACAGAATTCACGGTAAACTGAAATAAATGAAACAACAAAGATCCTCAAAAAAAAATCAGAAACCGATTCCTCCGGTAATCCTTATTTAGAGTCCTGTTCTGCATGGGCTCGACATCACCTACTTCACTTGATTAATCTCGTTGGCCGATCAAGTAAAATAGTCTCATTGGCAGGTAATCTTGAGAATTAGAACATGCCTGAAATACTGGATGGCTCAGAACGATTATAAAACTGCCAGCTTGGACTGAAAAAAACAGCAAAAAACCAATTATAGCTTATGATAGCAGGCATTTGGTGTGCTTTGATTATGTGAAAGCACTCTTAATACGAAACAGTTGAACATAATTATTTCAATCCATTCTCTCTCACAAAAAAAAAATCCATATCCCTTGTATGATCTTAGAAAAACTAGGTGGGATCATGGTGTTTATATGGCTTGTAACATGTCATTTTCATGCAATGGTAACACTTACTTTCCTACTCCCATGCGGTCCAGCAAAATATTTGTTGATATTGTTCTGGCTGGCTGAGACCGACTCTGTGCTATCTCCAGTAATTATTCCTTATTGTTCATCCATTATGTTTTTTCTTACCAAAGTTTACTTAGCATAACATCATTTTTTCTATCTGTTTAGGTCTACGAAAATACAGATGTTAAAAAGGCAGTCGCATCAGCACATCCGTATGGGAATTGGTTACAAGAAAAAATGCGTAGCATGAAACCTAGCAACTTTTTATCCTCTCTTGTTATGGACAGTGATGTGATCTTGAGGCACCAGCAGTAAGAATCAACTTTGTCAATCTATTGGTCATGCCTATTTCAATTCAATCATCAAGATTAACTCAACTGGGCCTGTTACTTTGGGTTGTTAATAAAGATGCTTAATAACTTCGACTGAAGTTCTTTTGTTTTCTTTCTTTTAGCAATTAAACTTTGGCTAATTTGTTTCTGGTTAGAGCATTTGGCTACTCAAGCGAAGATGTTCAGATGGTCATTGAAACAATGGCTTCACAAGGGAAGGAACCAACATTTTGCATGGGTGATGATATCCCGTTGGCAGTATTATCTAGGAAACCACATATGCTTTATGACTACTTCAAGCAGCGATTTGCTCAGGTTCTTCAAATTTTCTGGACACTTCTTTGTTACTTATGCATTTGGACATTGATACTTGTTTGCAAAACTATTACAAGGCTATAGAGAGGTGAGTCTTGTTGTATGAGATTTCTGCTTTGCAATCAGGTCAACTGATTGAGCTGTGGAAAAAAGGCTGCGTATAACCCCTACAGTGCAAAGTTTAGGATCCTTGTGCACAATAGACACCTTTTTTCTTATCTAAAAGTTGTACAATTTGTTTAGCCGATTTTGTTAAATTTGAATCTAATGATGTTTAGGTTTTCTTGTGGCTACCTGTCTAATCTGTTAAGCTTTGCAACTTCGTTATGTTGTATATGATGGTTAATGTTACTTTTTTTAAAAAATTTTGGTCAACCAGTCATGTGTTCTACAAGGATAAACATCTAAGAAAATACCCATCTGTTATGTCTGATATTATTAATACTCTCTTTCATGTGTGTGCTGGCATCTTTGGGCCTAACTCAACATATGTTTATGATTTCGTCATTTGTCAAGGTTTAGACCCAAAATCTCTTGATCCACTCTAATGCCACATTAATAGTTTTACTCGTTAAACTAATCATTTTCCCTAAAGCTTTAGCTTGTATGAAGGGATTCATTATATCTGATTTCTTAAATTTTTGCTAAACACAGCTGTGTACCATAAAATTTGATATTTCTCAGGGACTAGGAAAAAAATCTTACTATTCAAGACTTCAATAGTTTTCAGGAAACTACTGACAAAAAAAAAATTCAGTTGCTTTAGGGAACTGTGATTTTTTATCTTCATATTTTTTTTTTCAGAATTTCTATCTTCATATTTTACGATGAAAGGACAAAGATAACTGGCCCTTTCATGATCAATATTTCTCTTGGGAGTCATTTGGATGCAAAACGTATATTCTTGAACACATTTTTTATTCCTGCATTTGCTCCATCTTCGTAACTCAGTTGGGTTACAAATGTTCCGATTTTAACAAAGAACATAAAAACAACCAACTTTTTGTATTCCAGCAATTATTACAACTGGTGTTTGGATAAAACTTGAGAATAATGTCTTAATCCAGACTTTATTCTCATGCCAAACGATTCCTTAATGCACGTCTTGCTGGCGTCTTTTCTTTTTTCTTTTATGAAGAAGAGTTTGATGGCATCTTGTCTTTACATGACTACTGAGATGTTTTTTTATACTTTTACATTACTCATATGTAGTTAGTTAATTCTTACTATTCTTATTCAATAACAACATAATTTGCTTCCACAAATAGTTTTTTTTGAGAGGGTGCTTCCACAGATAGTTGCTTTGAATTGCTTGTAAAATATCTAAATATGCATGATTTTAGGTCACAAATCCTGCAATTGATCCACTCAGAGAAGGCTTAGTTATGTCACTTGAAGTCAACATTGGAAAACGTGGAAATATTCTAGAGGTTGGACCTGAAAATGCAGCTCAGGTTTGTACAGGTTTTTCATGTTTTATTTTTCTATTTATATTTTGTAGGTTTCACAATGTTACTAATTTTCTTGTCCAGGTGATTCTGCCAAGTCCAGTGTTAAATGAAGGAGAATTAGATTCGTTGATAAAGGATGCAAATCTAAAAGCTCAAATAATACCAACCTATTTTGATATACGGAAAGGTTTAGATGGTTCACTGGGAAAATCATTGCAGAAGTTATGTGAAGCTGCTGATGAGGCTGTAAGAAATGGCTGCCAGTTACTAGTTCTTTCTGATAGGTCCGAGGAGTTGGTGAGTTGATTACCTGTGTTTATCTGTGTTTTTTTTACGAGTTTTTTCATATCAACAAAGATTTTAGCACATGAATCTCCTTTGTGCCATTTGTAATCTGTCCTTATCAAGTGAAAGAAAAATATCTTTCAGTGTTTCATTAGGTATTGAAAATTCTACTATTTCATGCAAATCATCTACCTATTGGTGTATTGGGATTTACAACATTTTGTCAGAGAATTTCAAGTGCTACCAACTTGTGGTTGTAATTAAGTTGTATGTAAGGATATGTCCAATTAATTATAAATCAAATGATTTTAGAAACTCTACTGTTACATTAATGAATACCTCTCAAGGTTTGCGATTCCTTGAAATTATAACGTATTTGATTTTTTTGAGGGGAGAAAGGATGACTACCGGGATTGCGGTTGCCAATCAAATTTTGGGATATTTTTTGTTTTAGCTATTTTTTATTTAGTCATGCCAATCTTGTATGACCATAGAAAGAAACGTGATAAAGGAGTAGATAATGCATTAACCATATTTTGATAGAGCAGTTGCAGACTTTTTACTAATCTACTGGTGGTCAAACTTCAATCATTAGGGAATATCCTGAAATCTTTGTTTTTAATGCTTACCTTAATCCGACTTCAAATCCTGAAATCCTTAGCGACCCTCTATAACCTCGAAAACAGCAGTCATTGCACATTTTAAGCATGTCATTACTTCTCAAAAAAAAGTGTCACTTTTTTTGAAAAAAATCTAACTTAATAAATATTTAAATTATTTTCATCCTTTTACATTACTTTTGTAATGAGCATATAGTGTAAAAGTAAACTAAATAAATACATGATTTATTTGCACCATTTTTCTAGGTCTTTAAAAGCACACCACCCTTGTAATATCACATTTTAAACTTGTATCCAGGTTCTCTTTTTGTTGAAAAAGTAACTGGTGTTTTGTTTTGCAGTATGTCTGATTTACTTCATGCTTTACATTTTTACATAATTTATTTGTGTTTTTTCTCATTTTCATAGTTCATTTTCTTGCCAGATGTTTCGTGAATCACTAGGCCATCATTCTCTATTTGTAATTTTTTATGAGCTTTTATTATTTTTCTCAGGAACCAACTCGTCCTGCTATTCCAATACTTTTAGCTGTTGGTGCTGTCCATCAGCACCTGATCCAAAACGGGTTGCGAATGCAAGCCTCAATAGTTGCTGATACTGCTCAGTGTTTCAGTACGCATCATTTTGCATGTTTGATTGGATACGGTGCAAGGTAAACATACATGCTTTGTCTTTCCTTAACTTTGTTTCATTGTAATCCTTGACAGTTTAGTATCTGTAATTCGTCGTACATCATCATTATTACCATTTGGAAGATGTTTCATAAGCGTAATTTTTACAAACAATAGACAGATGGAGATACATCAAGTATCTATGACCGTATACAATTGACATTTGGATCTTCAGTACTATGATTACCAAATTAAGGTTTTCTATGTGTTTTATTGAAACGAGAAAGGACGGGCTTTCTCTGTGTTGCCTAACAACTTTATGTTCCTATATTACATAGTTATCATATGCCATGTTGAGATTTTGAAATTCTACTTTAATAATGTCCTGAATAGATGCATGACATGTTCAACTCCGTTGAAATCTCCTCTGCCTTATTAGGGCAATGTGCTTTTATATTCATCAATTCCAGTGTGCCTCAATTCTTAATGGATTTTTTCTGCATCCTTATATTTCTATCAGACAAAATATTGCCAATTTGAAGGTTGTTTTTCTTTTTTAAGGAGAAAAAGGATGACCACTAGATTTGCGATTGTCATCCAGGTATATATATCTATGAAAAAGTGATCTGTACAAATGTGGGCTCTCAAATAGAGAGTAGCAAGAAAGGAAATGTGTAACATCTAACCAAAACCCCACTCCCGAAGAAGAAAACATATATGATGTACATGCCCTCCACCTGACATTGCTCCCCACGAAAGATGACCCGGTTCCGCCGAAGCCAAATGGCCCAGGTACTAGCCAAAAAAGTCGCCAACAATGTCCTTCAACCCTGCCTCCGTCGGGCTGCATTGCGGAGTGGCTGCCAAAAATCCTCCGGTGCAAAAGGGAAGATGCCCATGATGCTTGTCTGCCGCCATATCTCCTGAGACATGGAGCACTCGAAGAAAAGATGGGCAATGTCCTCCTCCTCCTCACTGCATTGGGCGCAAGCTTTGTTTGGGGCTCCCATCTCGCTCTGTAGACCCTAGTAAGAAGCATATCCCGCTTCATAAGCCAAGCAAAGATCTTGACTTTCAGTGCATACGCCAAATGAATCTGCAATCTGTCTGGAGCTCATATGAGTCTAAACTGTCATGAAGAAAACGTAGGTAGAGAATGCAGGCTGAAAAGGACTGATAGCCAAACCCAACACTGGGCGGAAGGCGACTAGCCTCTGATGTAATGCCAAAAGCTCTGAAATGCGTTGATCCGAGTGTGGGAAGCTGAAAACTCAAAACAGGAGTCCAAGAGCCCGAACCTCGGCCGCCAACCTCTGACCAGGACTCCGCTACCATCGCCCCGGGGCATGTTGCCAGAGCTCGAAGCCAGGGGAAAGAAGTCTTGATGTAGGACATCCCACGGATCTTGGCACAATTCTGGTTGTTATTGATTAGCAGGAAATCATATCGAGATCTTGACACAACCTTGATTGTTGCTGATTTACAGGAATCATATCATATTAATGATCAAATATTGGCTAATGCTGATTAGTAGAAAATCATATCATAATAATGACACTAATCAGCTGGAATTAATTAGGTGGCTGATTTGTTGGCTCATTAGTTATTTCAATATTTTTTGTTTCCTTAATTCTTGTTTCCTTTTTTTATTTTCTAAAGTAGAGACCACTGAAATAGTCTATAAAAGGAGATAATGAATAGAGAAAAGGAGATCTCATTTTGCTTTAGAAATTAACATTTCTTTATAGCGTTGATTCTCTAGTTTCAAGCACCATATTTCTACTCTGTCTTTCTTGGATAATACTTCGGTCTATTCTCGTATCCTTTTGTCTTCTTTATTCTCGTTAGATCCTGGTGCTGCGCCAATTGGTATTAGAGCATTGAGAATAATGGCAGACAACCCTACGCGTGCTGAGTTCAATGAGACGGAGATGTTGCAGCGCATCCATGAATCTCTCGAGTTACTCTTGCACGACCGTGAAGAGCGAAGACCCTCTCGTCGGCCCAAGCCCTTCGATGCCCCGCTGATAGTGATGATGATGCTGAGGATCCCGTTCAGCATTGTGCAACACGCCAATTAGATTTCAAATGAGGATGGACCTTCCATCCTTCAATGGCCAATTTCACATCGAAGACTTCCTCGACTGGCTGGCTGAAGTTGAGAGATTTTTCGAGTCCATAGAGATCCCTGAACGCAAACAAGTAAAGCTTGTTGCATATTGGTTGAAGGGAGGTGCTTCTACGTGGTGGAAACAAATTCAACTCATGCGTATGAGGCAACACAAACAACCTCTGCAGTCCTGGCCAAAAATGAAGAAGCTGCTGTGAGCCCGATACCTTCCTCTTGATTATAAAAAAATTCTATCCCATCAACTCCAGGAGTGTAAGCAAGGTAATCGCTCGACCACTTACACCCGATCCAACACTTTCACCCTTGCTAAGAAGGTGGAACGCCAACTTGATAGGGGTTCCAAATTCAACTACCAGGGTTTTGATTCTACTCATTTTGTTGATTCCAAACCTAATTTACAACCTGCACAAGAGAATGCAACTCCTCGCCAAATTTTAGACACTTCTTTGGCCACCATCAACAAGCCAAGTGACTTCTGATTATTTCTATCAATTAGCTCATCTTTCCAATGAATGTCCACAACAAGCCCCAATTTATCTTATTCAAACTAATGAGGCTGATCAAATCTCTTATGGAATTGATGATGATGTAGAAGATTGTGATGAAGAAGTTGTTAAACACCCTGGTCATGTGAAGATTGTGATATCAAAATCTTTGTCATCTTGTGAGGATGAAGTTGTGGCTAATGCTGAAGATATTATGCTGAAGAATTAGCAACTATGAAATTTCTTTCTAAGCAAAAGGAGGACAAATTTATTAAAGAGGTGGATGAAAAGTTGATGTTAACTTCGTCAACTAACAAAAGAGATTTGCTTCAAATGCTTCAAGTGGATATGAAATGCGTACAAATTTTCATCGACGCCAAAAGTTTCATTTTTCAGCATATTGCATTTTCAAATCAAGTTTTAAGGACAATATCCTATTTGGTACTGCTCTATCATCTGCTTAGTTTAATTGATTTATCTATAAAGCTAAGAAAGAAGACATGACCATTGCAAGTTGTGAAACATGATCCTCCAGATTTAACATTTTAGAGTTCGAGGTCGAACTTTTTTGAAGAAGGGGAGACTGAAGTAGGACATCCCATGGATCTTGGCACAATTTTGGTCATTGATTAGCAGGAAATCATATCTAGATCTTGACACAACCTTGATTGTTGCTGATTAATAGGAATCATATCATACTAATGATCAAATATTGGCTGATGTTGATTAGTAGGAAATCATATCATAATAACGACACTAATCAGCTGAAACTAATTAGGTGGCTGATTTGTTGGCTCATTAGTTATTTCAATATTTTCTGTTTCTTTAATTCTTGTTTCCTTTTTGTATTTCCTAAAGTAGAGACTACTGTAATAGTACAAAAGGAGACAATGAATAGAGAACATGAGATCTCATTTTGCTTCAGAAATTAACATTTCTTTATAGCGTGGATTCGCTAGTTTCAAGCACCAGAATTCTATTATGTGCCTTTCTTGGATAGTACTTCGGTCTATCCTTGTATCCTTTTGTCTTCTTTATTCTCGTTAGATCTTGGTGCTGCGCCAAGTCTCTAGTGAGCCTCCAGGACCCAACAAGGGAACCATGAATGGGCGTATCTGTGGAATCAAAGCTGCCACACCCCGCCAAAAAGATGATGCCCCGTGCAGAAGTGAGGGTCTGGTCTCCCATGATAAGTCTTGACCATAGCAAGTAGAAAACACCTCGTACCATAAGCTGTCCTCAGATCCGTCCCACCCACTTGGATAGGAGAGCCCAGTTGGTGTATCGCAGATCCCGGACCCCCAAGCCGCCCTGAGAAGTGGGTGGGGCGACAAACACTCTGCCATGCAACCAGGTGCACTCCATGCCGCTCAGTGCTGCACCCCTTCCTGAAGAATATGCTCCTCAGAGAATCCAAGCCCCTGAGAACTAGGGTGGGCATCCGGAAGACTGACATGTAGTAGGTTGGGAGCACCGAGAGTACCGATCGGAGGAGAACTAGCCGGCCCCCATGTGATAGTAGCCTCGAACTCCACCCATGACGCCTCTGCTCCAAGCGCTCAATGACTGTGTTGTTAAACATTTTTTATGTTCCTGTGTTACAGAGTTTATCATATACCAATTTGAGGTGGCACGCCTAAACAGAATATAGATATATTAATTCCCAGGATCTTATCTAATAAAATTGTCATTATCTATCAAGATCCTTTCTGTTTTGTATGAGGGGTAAAATGATGGCTAGACTTTGCTAGTCATTCCAGTGTATCAAAATAAGGTGTATACATTCCAAAACATGAATTTGATTTTCTTGCCTGCCACATCACATGTTAAAAATATGCGCTACTACAAAAAAAAATCACTATCAAAATGTCTTAAACTTTAGGTTATTCCAAAGCCCAAAGCCATGTAGCCCACTTGGCTCAAAAGAATATTTGTATTTGCCAGCCTGAGTGGTCAATTGAAACTGTAAGCAAAATAGTCCAGTTAATAGTTCAGATGCAAGGCCAGATAGGAATTGCAGGCTGCCCCCACATGTGCCTATGTGGGTAGGGAGGACATCAAACACATCTTTCATGTCCCATTGCCAGGGATACATGGTGCCACTTGGGACTCAAAAATGTCAACACATCTGAAGCAAATAGTTTTAGAGAGAGGGGGCATTGTTCATTTGTGACTTTCTTGGCTTATACATTTATGACACTTGCATATTTCACGAATTTCGCTTTCAATACAAGATGAATGTCTACCCAAGTCTAGTATTTGTCATTTTTCTGAAAACATTTCCACAACACTGTTAGGGGATAATGTTCTTTTATACTCATCATTTCCAATGTGCTTCAACTCTTAAGGTGATACATTTCTTTTGCTTCCTTTTATTTCTTTTTTTAGGAGAACCTCCTTTTATTTCTATCGGACAAAATATCGCCATAAAATATGTGAGAAGATGTGCTTAAATCTTCTTTATGTGCGTGCTTTACATTTTTCCTATTAATTTAAGAATGTGTGGTATTTGTGTTTCCAGTGCGATTTGTCCATATCTGGCACTAGAGTCTTGTCGTCGATGGAGGCTAAGCACAAAAGTGCTGAATTCAATGCGTACAGGAAAAATGCCAACCGTCACAATTGAGCAGGCCCAAAGGAACTTCTGCAAGGTTTATAAAGTTCATCTGACTCATTATTCTTTGGTGACTACTTTGAATTAGAGTTAACAAGGTTGATTATATACATTATCAAGAGGCATTGACAAATTTGAGAACATGCAAAAACACTTTTTAGTTTATTTTGTTTTTTTTTTTTTGAGGAGATTAGTTTATTTTGTTAATTTCCAAAAGATTTGAAAAGACATTTGGTTACTAGAAATTGTGTTAGTTTCTCCAACATTTTTGCATTTCACCCAATACACGGATTTTTTTTTGTGTAAAAATGAATATTTTTTTCTTGTATTTACTTGATCAGGATATTGTCTTTTTTTCGGGTTACTAGATTTTGTGTTGGATACTTATCTTTAATTAAGAACATTCTCAGTCATAAATGACGCCATTGGGACTATTTACTTTAAAATCCAGCTTTTTTATAGTTGTTTTGACTGATGATATCTGCATAGAAGTCAAACTTCAACAAGTAGTTACCTATTGTTATTCCAGTCTGAAAATCTACTTCATCCAGTCTTTTCCAAAATCTTTTGACCTATGAACAGTATATTTCAATGTCTTGTACTAACGCACAATAGATTATGTCTAAATTGTGCAAACAAAACAGAAGTTATTGTGCATGTGACGTTTTAGTAATACATAGAGTACATGGCAACCGCAGATATCGGATGTCATCCTTTTTCTTTTCAAAAGAAAACAAATAAGCCAGAACAGCTTATATAAACATTAGGTAGAGTGCAACTTAGTTTGGGCAAGACAAAAATTAATAATCTTATACTATTCTGGTATTTTGGGAAGTTTGCAGGAACATCTCATTTTTAATACATGTAGCCAAGTACTTACCATTTTGGCCATCCTTTTTAGAAGAAAATGGTGATATGCATCTGTTCTACATGCCTAGATTGTAGCTTCCTGGTATGATGCACAGGTGCAATTGTCTTCTAAATCCTTGTGCACATCGATTATCTGTCAAGGAAGCATATTGGCAACAAATCTGCTGGGTTTAATGTACCTACAAAGCATCCTTTGGTTTGCAGGGATGTCAAATGTTTCCTGATTGTCGATTTGCTCATCACCTATCCATATCATTGATATACTCAACTCAGAAGATTTAATCATTCATGGTATGAGCCATTGATGAAAGAATCAACTATCAGCTCAGTTGGAACGTATTGTTGGCGACTTTTTTGTCCGGTACCTGGGCCATGTGGCTCCATAACCGTGCGATTTTTTGTGTGGAGTGATGTCAGGTGGAGAGTTTTGTACACCATATATCTCTTCTTCAGAGTGGGGTGGTTTTGGTTAGGGACTACACTTCTCATTTTGTCGCTCTCTCCTTGAGAGCCCATATGGATGACAACTGTAATCCTGATGGTCAGCTACAAAGCAGAAGGTGCTTTGTAGGTACATTAAATCCTATGTATACATACATTATCTGCATCCTCATAAATTAATTGACATAAGAGTAAATGGACACCATTTTGATGGAAAAGAAAGCCTTTCTGGTGCATAACATTCCCTTTTACCTTTAGGTTTTCTTTTTGTCTGTGAAGTACCAACATTTGTGGACTCCTTATTGTTTTTTATGCTGTAGACCGCACCCGTACTATGTCTATTCATTATGACTGCATAGCATATTTTTCATTATTTATCTATCTTCAGGGTAGTTAGACAATTCTCCTGAGTTAGTGTTCACTGATGCTTCTAATCTTTTAGGCAGTCAAATCTGGCCTTCTAAAAATTCTCTCAAAGATGGGAATTTCATTGCTCTCAAGGTTTGTATCTCAAAATAAAAATCCTGGTTATTGTTTGCAACTGCTGGTTTAATATCAGGATTTCTTTTGGAGCTTTCTGATGAATCACCTTGTTTTTTTATTTGTCAGTTATTGTGGTGCACAAATTTTTGAGATATATGGTCTTGGACAAGATATCGTTGATCTCGCATTCTGCGGAAGTGTGTCATATATTGGTGGACTAAGTATTGATGAGGTAAATGCTAAGATCATAGAAAACTTCACTTTTTTTAAAAAATAATTTTTTTATTTATCTAATAATTTCACTTCACGTGCTTACCTACATGTACTTCCACTTAGAATTTACATTTGTGGTGCATTTTGTGATGATCCAAAATGAGGGAAAATATAATCTTAATTGACTGTAATATGTCAAAGCATGTAAAATGTTTACTGTATCAGGAAATATATTGATATCTTTTTCTTGTGGTAATGACATCAAATAGTCTGGCTCCATTGTTTATTAGCAAGATTAGAGCATTACAATAGGATGTGTATTATCCAGCACATAGGTAATGATTTATGTGAAAAACATAGAAAGCCCTACTATTTTCTTTTAAGAGTTCATGTGAGCCGTAAGCTCTGAATTTTACATCATTGGATATAACCATTCATACTGTGATCTGTCTTCTTTGTTAGGAGATACAAAGATTGTGTCTCTTTCTCTTGCCTCAACAAGCATGTTTGTGTTTTCGTCTTCCTCTTTATCCAATATCCACATTAGAATCCTTACTCCGAGTTCTAAGTTTAAAAAATGCTTATGCTGGATAATGCATTGCAATCAAGTTCTGGAGGTCGCTGCTAGCTGAAGGATTTTAAGGACTAGTCCATCTTTGGACAGTTCCACACAGGCAGATGAAACCTTGTCATCAAGAGGGGTTGAAAGTCTGTTATGGCATGCCTAAGTTCTTCAGCACAACAGTACTTCCAAATTATGTCCATATAAGGATGTCATTTCATATGGTTTCTTGGGTTTCAGGTGATTCCATTTTCATGCATATATGTTGCCACCTTACGGAAGCTAGACTTTTGTTCTGTAATTCTTTGAACTTATATTGATACTTCATGTGACCTTCCTATTTATGTACTTAAAGATAGTATCTCAATCATATTGCTGATTCTTAATGCAAGTCTTTGCCTCTTAAAGCTTGGCAGAGAAACATTGTCATTCTGGGTGAAAGCTTTCTCGGAGGACACTGCTAAGAGACTTGAGAACTTTGGTTTCATTCAGTTTAGACCAGGAGGTACAGTCAGTTCCGACTTGTCTCATTCATACTTGGTCTCATTCAACATGTTATTTGGATTTATAGAATGTATCTTATTAATATAAATTGACAGTAATACTTATTTTAGTGGATTATTTTTATTGCTTATTTTGTTATATCCATGTTAGTTTCGTATATTTTTATTCACGAGAAATCGTATTGTTACTAAATATCTCTTGTTAAATGTAATCTGTCACTGAGAAAAAAATGTAATCTGTGACATGGAGAAATAATACCCGGATTCTTGTAAAAGCTTCACAAGTCTGAACCTCGGGCACATAGAAGTGCCTGATACTCATGTGCATGCTGGGGTAAATAGTACTGCAATATGAATAGAGAATGACACCTCAAGTTCACATGCATACTTTGTGACATTTGTACCAAGTTGATGTTTCATACCAAAAATTTGGAATCCGCTTGGAGTACTCTTTGTTCTGACGGGCATGTGCTTATTAATTGACAACTCGCCGAGCAAGGAATGGCCATCTGAAATGATCTTGGTTCGCAAGTGGGCAACTGCTTGAGATAAAAGATTATTGTAGTTACAGAGAAGAAATAAATATGGTAGTTACAATGCCTAAGGAAACCTTTGTTGTGGGAGTCTTTTGTTAATGCATTTGTTCAATATAAAGCATTAACCATCTTTTTTTTTCTTTTTGGTTCCGAAAAGAACTCCGCCTATATTTTATAGCCGGTCCCAAGCCCGGATAAAGGAGGAGGGTTGTGTTAGGCCCCGACAGCCAGCGTAAAATTCTATCGAATCTTATGAACATGGATCAATGATGGCGTCGTATGATCCATGTAGTCGACCCCACCTAGTGGGATAAGGCTTTGTTGTTGTTGTTGTTGTTTGGTTCCGAAAAAGCCACATTTTTCCTCTAAAAAAAAGCCACCTTTTAATGTTTCCACTTATCTTTCTAAAAAAATCAGTTATGGCTTCCATATCTTCATTAATATATGTTGTTTTTCCCTTCTTGACTATGTTTCCTTTACTCAACTTTCTTGGTCTCATAGAACTCCCATTTACAACTTTTTTCTCCTAAAAAATTCTGTAATATCCATAGATACGGATTCATTGTGCATTTTATGGTGTATTTTAGGTGAATACCATGGAAATAACCCAGAAATGTCAAAACTTCTTCATAAAGCTGTTCGCCAAAAGAATGAAAATGCATACACCGTTTATCAACAACATCTTGCAAATCGACCTGTGAATGTGAGTAGAATTATGAAATATATTTTCTTCAAGCAGATATACTAAATCAAAATGTGAGGTTTTATTTGTCAATTATTTAACACAGGTTCTTCGAGATCTTCTTGAATTCAAAAGTGATCGTCCGCCAATTCCTATTGGCAAAGTAGAATCTGCATCCTCCATTGTGGAACGCTTCTGCACTGGCGGAATGTCTCTTGGAGCTATATCCAGGGAAACTCATGAAGCAATTGCCATAGCAATGAATAGATTGGGTGGAAAATCAAACTCTGGAGAAGGCGGTGAGGTTAGTTTCCAAAATACACCTTACACTATTTTCTATTTAGACCCCTGCATCATTATTTCATTCATTCTTTAATCTACTATTGATGGCATAAATATAACTTATTACTTATATTAATACAGGATCCAATTCGTTGGAGTCCACTTACTGATGTTTCTGATGGTTACTCACCAACGTTACCTCACCTTAAAGGACTTCAAAATGGAGACACTGCTACCAGTGCTATCAAGCAGGTGAAGAATCAGCAGTATTATATTTTGAATATGGGATGACACATCATTATTTTCATGATTCATGATCACATCAATCTTAACTGGTTATATTACGTAGAAAATAGAATGAGAGTATAAATTCAAGATGCTAATTATGTTTATGCATATCCATATATGCAGCCTTCATGGGGGCCATTGTTTTTTGTTTTGACAAAGGAAAGGATGACTATGAGTTCGGAATAGTCATCCGCTTTTGTATTGAAATGAGAAAACTTGAGGTTTACAAGTGTGTAGAAAACCAAACCCAGCGATATGACTCGTGCAGACATGGAATTCATAATACAAGACGGGCTACCCCCTTCCCCAATCGCTCAAAGAAAAAGGAGTTGTAATGCACAATGGACTCTACATAATACCTCTGTCAATCAGTGAATATATACATATATACACACACACACACACATATATATATATATATATACACATACATACGAGGATGTGTCATCCTTTTTCCTCTAAAAAAATAAAAATAATACCTCTCTCAACATAGTGCAATTGTATGTATACAACCCTGGTGATCACCATAACTGTAGATGACTCGTTCGTCCTCATTTGAAATAAATTATCATGAGTGGATGCATCCATCGCTGGTCATCCTGTGTGTCTGAGTCCTTCAAGTGATCTCCAAAAAACATAGAACCAACTGCACTAGGATTTGTGAAAATCAAACGTGTAAGATAAAAAAGCTGAGTTTGCAAGCTTACAAAAGATTACTCATCTTGATGGTATATCGTGTTTGTTTATAAGTTAAAAGAGTTTCATGAGACATACTGAGGTTAACATAGCTTTGTTGCATAGTCTAGTTCAATATTATCCATTCAGTCCATAAATGTTTCTTATCGATAAAAAAAAACATGTAATGAATTTCTGGATATTCTCATTTCAGGTTGCTTCAGGCCGTTTTGGTGTTACTCCAACATTTTTAGTTAATGCTGACCAGTTGGAAATCAAAATTGCTCAAGGTGCAAAGCCTGGAGAGGGTGGTCAGCTGCCTGGGAAGAAAGTTAGTGCCTATATTGCTCGGCTAAGGAACTCTAAACCTGGAGTTCCACTTATATCTCCACCCCCACATCATGACATTTATTCAATAGAAGATCTGGCACAGTTGATTTATGACCTCCATCAGGTTAATCCGCAGTCAATTCGGACTTTTGTTATTGTGTAATACAAATTCTTTTTTTGGGCATATTTTTTATTTCTTTTGTTCTATAATTGACTTCAAGAAGTCTTTCATACATTTTTTTTTTATCTTATTAGTTTCCAATATTATCCAGTTTGAGTGAATTAAGAAAGTCCCCTTATATGCAGGTTAATCCTAAGGCTAAGGTATCAGTAAAACTTGTGGCAGAGGCTGGAATTGGTACAGTAGCTTCTGGAGTAGCCAAGGGCAACGCTGATATTATTCAGGTACCTTTTTTCTTGAATCCATGAGCACCAATTAATTTCTTTCTGGATCAATATTATGTGTTATTATATTTTGATGTTCTTACATGTGTTCTTATTACATGTTATGTTTGTCATTTTTTTACCTGTTTTTGCGCATTACAGCTTTTTTAATATGGTAAAAAAATACACAAATGGTACCATCAGTTAATTTTCCTTTTTTTCCACTAAAAATGTTTCATCAGTAGATTTAGGATTTTACAATAATTAATCCTTCTCTTTTCACAAAATATGCATATATGTGATTCTTTCAAGCCAAAAAGTATTTTGTGAAAAGCATAATCTATTTCACAAATGTATCATCACTTTTGACTTTTCGAAAAAGCATTTTTATGAATTGTGTCAAAGAGAAAAAAGCTTTTCTTGTCCAGGGAAGAGGATGAGCACAGATATCTATCTTACAACTTGTTAGGAATATTACATTAAGCTAGAAATTTACACACACAATTCTAGAAATTTACATCAAGTGCTGGAAATATTACAAAGTTGCATTTGGTATTTGAGTTGCTACAAATATCACAATAGGAAGGGTTGCCTATTTCAGAAAATTAGGAATATTCTTTTGTTTATACAGATATCTGGGCATGATGGGGGAACTGGGGCGAGCCCTATAAGTTCGATCAAGCATGCTGGTGGTCCATGGGAACTTGGCTTGACAGAAACACACCAGGTTTTTTATTAGTTTCTGTGCACAATAGTAAAATTTTCAATTGCTCTCTAATTCTTCCAGTTGACGTTGACTAATTCTTCAGACGCTCATTCGAAATGGATTGAGGGAAAGAGTGATCTTGAGAGTTGATGGTGGATTCAAAAGTGGAGTTGACGTACTGATGGCTGCAGCGATGGGTGCTGATGAGTACGGATTTGGATCTGTGGCTATGATAGCTACCGGATGTGTTATGGCGCGGATATGCCACACAAATAACTGCCCGGTTGGCGTTGCAAGTCAGGTAAAAAAGTGAAATCATTTTTTTCTTCCCTCTCTTTCCCTATGCGTCAAAGAATTGTCGGCTAAAAAATTTTCTTCTCTAATCTAGAGAGAAGAACTACGTGCTCGTTTTCCTGGAGTTCCTGGTGATTTGGTGAACTACTTTCTGTTTGTTGCTGAGGAGGTAAAGTAAAAAATTTAGTAAACATCCTTTTGTAATTGGTTTCTGCTCATTTTGGGCCCAATCCCAAACGCAAACCAAATGTCGATCAAGAACAATTTCTCATATGCTTGAGCAGGTAAGGGCAACTTTGGCGCAACTAGGGTATGAGAAACTTGATGATATTATTGGACGAACGGAGTTGTTAAAACCAAGGCATGTTTCTTTGATGAAGACGCAACATCTGGATCTCAGTTTTATTCTCTCGGTATAAATGGCTCCTTAAAACCCCTGATGCTACCTACTCATGTTTATTACTATTTTAACTAAAATTTTGATTTTTTTTTTCCAGAGTGCTGGGGTACCTAAATGGAGCAGCACTGAAATAAGGAACCAGGATGCTCATAGTAATGGGCCTGTGCTTGATGACATTGTACTTTCTGATCCTGAGGTAAAGGATATGCTTATGAATGATTCGTGCATGATGTAGTTTTGGTTTTTTTAACAACTATGGGTATGTTGTCTGCATTAGATGTTTAAACTTTGTAAGTTCTACTGCTAGGGACCAATGAAACGCTATCATCCTATGTTCAGTTTATTTTCAGTGTAACCTCTTGCTAAACAGTCTCCAATGTCAGGTGGCATACACCAGTTCTGAGACAAGAAAAATTAGCCAAACTCCAGTGCCTATGTTACACGGGTTTGGTTATGAGCATTTGCTTTAGTGTGAATGCCAAATTCATTATAAATCAAAGAATTGTCATGGAAGTCCTCCCACCAACATTTTCCTTAACTTGATAGTTAATCTCAGCTACAGTATAAATCTACTATCTGAGACTTGACTGTTGCTGTAGTTGCAAAAGAAAAAAAAAACCATTCTTGAATTCATGCCATCAAAATAATTTGTCATTTTGAGATTTGATTGCTCCAAGTTTTTGGCTGAAAAGTTTGTACCACTTTGAGGTCACAATATGTTTCCAGAGTTTCCAGAAGTTATAATTCAGGAAAACCAAAGTGCTTTCTTCATGTGTGATATTCAAGAAGCTTGACTTTCATACATGACTATTGACACAGTTGAAGCATGGACCATAGCCTCATTAATGCAGAACTTGATCTGCATTGTTGACTAAAGACATGATTGGGCCACAATGTATGCTTTTGTGAAACTATGTGCATCTCTAGACGAAGTTCATTTTCATGAGATATAGAGGAGCCAACACCTTCACTGGGTATTAAACGACAGAGGCCCCAAAGCATATTAAGTTACGTAATATGTCTTTGAACTTATCCATGTTGTTGTCCAGCAATCATAGTTACACCATATATTTTCTCAATGTTTTCTTTGTGCCGCTATCCTTTCCTATGGAATATTTCCTAATCCACAACTGCTGAACATGCAAGGTCTGATTCACGTCCTCTTTGCTACTCTTCGGCAATCTTAAATCAAAATTGACCAAATCATGATCTGTCATTCTGGGAGCTTCCTGTTAAAAAGTGTTAGTTATTTTTTTCTTGGACCTTGTCACATCTCGTGTAATTTTATTTATTAATGTACTTCTTGCCAGAATGTTCCCCTGTGTATTCCAATGCCTTCAGTTTACTTAGAATTTCAATGAATTATGGATTTGTAATCATCGAGTTTATAAGACTAAATTGTGTCACTTAATGTATATTACAAATATAAAATTCTCAGATGTTCTGAAAGAGTTCGAACAATACTCATTGACTGCTTTTTTTTAAGCTTTGATTTCCTCTTTAACTTTTTTGTCAACAAAGGTACATAATACCAGTAGTTGCTGTTTTGTCCTTGAATTATTCACCACTTCAGTCTTTACTTTGATGCAGATAATTGAGGCTATCAATAATGAGAAAGAAGTCAGTAAAGTTATAAAGATATATAATGTTGATCGTGCTGTTTGTGGCCTCATTGCTGGTGTGATTGCTAAAAAGTATGGAGATACTGGTTTTGCAGGGCAACTGAATATAACGTATGTAATATGCTTTTGAGATTTTTTAATATTTCTTCTCAAATGATGATTAACATAAATGATAATTCCTTTCCAGATTTCAAGGAAGTGCTGGGCAATCATTTGCCTGTTTCCTTACTCCTGGAATGAACATACGACTTGTTGGAGAAGCCAATGACTATGTGGGGAAGGTACTACATCGTGACATCTGTCATGTGCCAATTTTATTTTCTACCTAATGACACTATGGGAAACATTTTTTAGGGCATGGCTGGCGGTGAATTGGTAGTAACTCCTGTTGAGGAAACTGGCTTTTGCCCTGAAGATGCTACAATTGTAGGCAACACTTGCCTATATGGTGCAACTGGTGGTCAAGTTTTTGTGAAAGGAAAAGCCGGTGAAAGATTTGCAGTGAGAAACTCTCTTGCAGAAGCTGTGGTGGAGGGCACTGGAGATCATTGCTGCGAGTACATGACTGGTGGATGTGTAGTGGTGCTTGGAAAGTGAGCACATGTTGACTCATATATGTTAGGTTGCATAAAACTTGTGTTAGAAAAAAACAGTTTTTTGAACCTCTTCTCTTTTTACCCAGGGTGGGCAGGAACGTTGCTGCTGGCATGACTGGTGGTCTGGCATATATTCTTGATGAAGATGATACTCTTGTACCCAAGGTTTGTGCTGATGCTCCATTACATCTCTACCATCTATAGTGGCCAATGTTAGACAATTCTAGTTCTATAAGGATATTTTTGTTCCTTTTTCCCTTAGTTAAATTGTACCAAGATGACGTGTGTATGCTGCATGTTTGCTTTTGGTGCATTGCTCGTACAAGGTCTATTCATTTAGTTTGTTGCACTTTATTGGTATTTTCAAAATTTTTCCAATACGTGAGGCATACATCTTATCATGATATACATTTTTTAAAAAAAATGAATATGATTTTTGTTAAAGAATTATCAGACCATTTTCTTAGAAGCTATATAAGTATTAAAAGCTTGCATTTAAGAGTTCTCTAATAATAGATCTTAAAATCATGAGTTAAGGAAAGCGTTTAAATGCTTAAAGAATGTCGCATCCTATGAAATACAAAATTGATATTTCGCTACCATGCTATACTGTAGTAAACAAACGAATAAAGAAGAAGATAGGGACTTCGTCCCACTGCCTACTTCCAGTTGCTTACTCTAGCAAGACAAACATTTTAACTTGTTGCTCTCAGCTTGCTATATGTTGTTTGCACTAACTGTTCCTATAATAGCGAACATTCTTCGGGGATTCTGCAGTTCATATTATGTCTTTCTTATGTATCCTGTTTTTCACATTTGTAAAAGGTAAACAAGGAGATTGTCAAGATGCAGAGGGTCAATGCTCCTGCTGGGCAGATGCAGCTTAAAAGTCTGATTGAAGCTCACGTTGTAAGAGAATCATATGTTTTCTGTGTTTACTTCTGTGCTTTGAGGCTGCCCTGTGCTAACTATTTACTTTCACTTTGGCAAGGAAAAAACTGGTAGCACCAAAGGAGCTGCCATTTTGAAGGAGTGGGAGGTATATCTGCCTCTATTTTGGCAACTGGTGCCGCCTAGCGAAGAAGATACTCCAGAGGCCTGCACAGAGTTTGAGAAAATAGCAGCGTCAAAGAAGGGCGTGTCATTGCAGTCTGCCTAAGAATTTAACTGAAAAAAATGGGCACGTACATAAATCATCAAGATTTCTGTGGAAGATCAGCAGTTGCACATTCATCTGTAATCAACACTGTGAATGGTTGATCTGATCTGGCCTAAATTTGAAGAAATCTGACAAAGATACCACGGGGCGGTTCAAATAACTTCCACATCTCCAGTTGGTCAGTAAATGTTCAAATGATCTTTGACAGCAATAATTGCATGCAAAAATTTGCTTGCACCCTGTTTTCTTGTAGATTCTCATGTGATCCGATTTTGAGGGGTCTATCTATACACTTTTGTACAGTTTGATTCTCTAAGTTCATACACATTCAAGCGTCGAGGTTTCCAAGTAATTCCTTAATAATCTTATTGTATTGGGCATCACTAATGTGTATATGATAAAGAGACACCATTCCATGCTCAAAATTGTTGTTTTGCGGCTTCAAAATTCTATTACCTTGTTTTCAAAATGATAATTGACAATTTTAATGGATACCATGTCTCTGCACGGACAGATACTGAAAAATAGAAGTATCGAAAAACAATAATTTGAATACGTTGATCCTATTGTCCATAGGAGTATTAATAAATCCTATTGTCCATATGAGTATTGAATTATGATTAATTCAATTTGGAATAAGGAATCATGATCTTCAACCTTACTATGTACTGTTTTTCCTCACACCTCCTTCCTACATTTTGTTTTCTCTCCAACCTAAAAAATGTTTGAAATTTCGGGAGAGAAAGTTATGAGCGACGAGAGAGAAATACGTAGGAATAGAAGACCAATGCTGTAGAGAGAATAAAAGATTATAGAAGAGGAGAGAGAAATAGGGTAAATACATTTATTTCTATGCCTCTTTTTTTACTCCGTACTCCTTTTTTGTTTCCAAAGAATTGTTTTTCATGATGCTACATCTTTCCTGTTGAAATCAAATGCATTACTGTTAAATTTCATAAAAATGTAATTCTAAAAATCACATGTCAAGGTATGTAATAATATTTTATTTTATTCAATATTTTATTGCTCATAATATTATTACATTGGACTACAATCAATACTGATAATTATAACTTCTATGAAAAATTACTATACAGATAAATTAAAATAATATTTCTATATTATAAAAAAAATAATTTCTTAATCTTACTTTTTATTCAAACACCTACTAAAATTTATTTACCAAATCAACTTTTAAAATGTTAATCATTACATTTTTTATCCAAACAGTAAACCTAAACTTTCGCCAAACCTAGCCATAACTATTTCAAGAATAATAAACCAAATCTCTCCAAGACTTGTGGTCAATAACATTATTATATTCTTACATTAAAGATGGGATGTTCTTCACTTTTTTTAAGGACTAGGAGCATAGAGTGGAATAAACCTCTATCTTTATCCTCAAACAAAACAATACTTAAAGCGATCTTTAAATAGAATGATTTCATTTAAATATTACACATTTGAGAAAAAAAGAGCATAGTGAAGGAGATATGAACCAACGATCTTGATATAATTTACCCTGGCCAAAGTTAATTTATGATCTGGTCAAATTTAATCAGTGAACACTTGTACCTTTTCAGTAAACTATTCGTTGTTAAAAAATTAATTCTACCTAAGTTTCTTATTATTAATTTTAGTGTCTGTAATTATATTATGTTCTGATATAATCTTAATTGTTTGATCCTAAATCTACATTCTATATATAATATAAATCATGCAGCATTGTATTTTTGTAATTAGTTTTGGAGCTCTCTTCTTCCATCATTTTTTCTATCTTTTTTCTTATTTTTTTGAATTATCAAAATTTTAAATTTATTATTTGTGATGTAACTCTCACCTTAATTTATTTTAATGACATAATGAAGACATTCAATTTCACAATGTACATTCTATTTAAATTATTATTAAGTTTAATTAAGATATTATAATTGTTTAATATTTTTATTTGAAGTTGTTTTTTAAACTACACCAATTAAAATGTGTATATATATAAGTACACCAATTAAAATACATTTTAAGCTATTTAATACCTCAATTTGTCTTTTGTGGACCATTCACCAATTGAAAATTAAAAATATATTGAATTTTTATGATTTTACTTTCTTTTTTGTGAATACCCTAATTATTTTGTATATTATATAATTGTTTATCTTTGATTATTATTATCTTATAAAAAATCATTAATGGTCATTTCATTTAAAACCATGACAATTATATATATATATGCATTTTAACATATTTAACACTTTAATTTAAATTTATTGTAATTTTTTACTATACAAGATCTTTTGCAATTAGTTTTATGAATCATTTACCAATTAAAATATAATAAAATGTTTTGCATATTTTGTATATATCACAAATCTATATCAATATATATATAATTCCAAGGCTCGATGACATTTATGTAATTACTTATGGCGTCTTCTCCTTCTTCATTATTATTTTTTTCTAATTTTTTATTTAATAATATATTTTAAATGCATTATCAAATTTTCTAAGTGATGACCATCCATAACATCCCTTCCCATGTAGTCCAACTTCTCTAACCATACCACACACAACATCAATTTAATGCTTTACAATTATTCTCTTTCTTCTCAATTGTCTGCATTCCAAAACTCCACATTTAAAGAGTCTGATTCCATTTAAAATGTTTGACATTACTGTGTATGCTGCACAAAATTTTTTTCTGTCAGTCTGACATCAATATCTAGCACTCGTGCATTGGTAGCGAATGTTCGACAACCGCCTCCTCACCTTCACGCAGGTGGTTTCTGCGCAAAAGTAGGTGATGCCATCAGTGAGGATGAGGGTCTCAGCCCATTAGGGAGTTCGGCTCCAACGTGATCAAGAGCTTCAAGAAGTGGAACAATCCTGCACCGATGGTTCATCCCGCTGCCCTCAACTACTTGGCTCGCCAGCACTCGGCGGCCCTCTCCTGCTTCACCCTCGAGCAGAAGTCGTCACTCCGCCAGAGCAAATCTTGCGGTGAGGGGAGGGGGGGAGGGAGGGTCCTCCGCACCCTCAGACAAGTTCGTCGACATTCCCTCGAGAAGGCGAAGCATTCGTCATGAAGCTGATGTCGGCGGTGATGACGACAATGACGAATACATGGCCTATTATTCCGACGACGAACGAAGCAGCGTGATGGAAAGCATGAAAGACCCCCCATAGTTGTCGGGCACTTTGAGAGACGATAGCTTCAAGTGCGGCGATGTGTTTCTTCTCGGTTTGTCTCACAAGAAGAAGGCTCAGTTGCACGCCAATAACCAACTAAGAACCATGCGTTCAAGATCGGTGAAGCAACGGACGAGCCTGTATGAGAGGGAGTCGATATACAATGGTAGGTTCAGCATCGCGTCGAAGGCGGCATCCCTCGAGAAGTTCAACTGCTGTTCGTGATCTCCGTCGAGATTGAGCAGACTTCGAGAGCACCAACAGAGCAACCACCGTCACTCCACGCTAGAACTCTTGAACCGCTTCGAAGCACCCTTCACCTATAGCTCCTGCAAGTGTTGCTCGCATTGTGATACTTGCGCTCGTGTTGCAACCTTTGGGAGACCTTCTGCCGCTTGGTCTGCACGGCACACACAAGTACAAGGGATGTGAGGAGAGATAGGTAGCAACCAGTTCCTACACGACAAGGTGCCGGTCGGGCCGCGGACGATGGAGGAGGTGAAGAGAACGGTAAGGAAGAGGACATGGAGGGCGAAGAGGCATGCGTCTCTATTTTGATAACGTTACCCTCTGTCCTTTATTTATTTATAAGGATTTTTTATCATTTAATATCAAATTTTTAGCACATTTTGATTGACTAGGTTAATATATTTAGCTAACTCTTATTAGCACATTTAAAAGGCACACGAAAAATAAAAAATAGCATTATATCTTATTATTTATGACAAATTAATTAGCACATTTGAATTTAGATATTTATAGTTGTTTAAAAAACTATATTAAGTAATTTATACTCATATTCTTTTTTATTATTTAATATCAATTTCGAGTTTTTTTCCTAGAAGGACAAGTTGTTGACCGATGACTCTGGTGCTGAAATGGCGACCTTGTGCTCAGGACCCATGGCAAAAGAAAAACTTTGAAAGAGGAGTTGTGAGGAGGAAGAGTTGGTATCGCGACGTCGAGGGGCTTAAGAAGATCAAATCGTGAAGGTTCTCAAGGAGTGGAGAAGGTGAGATAGATGACAACCTTGAACTTGGGTTGATGTCGAACGCGAGGCACAAATAGAGAAGGTGGAGGTGAGTTCATCGTTGATGCCTCTGGCAGCTTGCGCTCAGGTCAGCACCAGATGCCAAACTCCAATAAAGGGGGTGGAGGAGTTGGTACATAAAAATATAAAACTATTTTATTATAAAAGAATTAAAATAATATATCTTCAAATAATTTAATGTTCTTAAAATTAAACAAATTTAAATTATTTTTTTATAAAATATTTATAAATAATTAAAATTGCGCACTGCGAGTAGTTTATCAATAATTAAAAAGCTAATATAGGCTTCACAGTTTAAAAAAATTCAACATTTTTTTCTCCCTTCCGCCCATTTCTCCTCCCCCTCCCTGCTGCTGCTGCTGCGGCCGCACTGCTACTTTTCACCACACCCATCGACGCAGATATCACGGTAAGCGCCTCTCCTTGGCGATGACGTGGAACCCGGAGGCGCTTGATGCCCTGGGCGACACGGCCATTGGCGAGGTCCTCCGGTGCTGGTCCACTTTCTGCGACCGTGCCGCAGCCCTTCTTCTCGCCGAAGGCCGCCGCGACCTCGCCGACTTTGAGGATCCCCTTTTCAGCTCCTCCTTCGCCACTCTCTGCGAACACGGTCTTGGAGACCTCGCCCAAGAGCACTTCCTCCGCTCCCTCCAGGTTTTGTCTTGGAATAGCTTTACTCTCTATTCGTGGGCATCGCGCTATATTAATCATTGACGGTCACCTGTTTGTTAAATTTTCCCTTAGAGGTTCTGGGTCTAATGAAAAAGGCTTAATTTAAGGGCGTCTTGTTGATTTATTTATAAACGATTTTACGTCAGAAGTGAAATTGGAGGCGTGCATTTCAAGCTTGGGCGCAACACGTCTCTGGAAATATGGTTCTATGCAGCATGACATTTATGATACGAATCTAGAAACTCCTAAGGAAGAAAAGCCACAAACTGCGGAACATGGTTATGTTAACAATTAGGTGTCGGCATGTGTCTTATTTCATTTCGAATTTCTTGCTATTAACTATACTAATGATTTTGGGCAAACAAGTGGAGTTCCTGGAGTGAATGCTTCTTTCACAAATGTTTTTCTTTCTGGGAAAACAATAAAACAAGTTTGATATATTGGACAAAATCGTTGATGTGAGCCTAGAAAGAATGAAAGAAATGTTTATACCTTATGCTCACTGAAGCAGTTGTTGACTCATTTTATTAGACTTTTTCACGGTAGTTTTAATTAGATTTGTATCCATAAGGTCTTTGAAAAAAGACCTTTTTGTGGTGGTCAGCTTTTGCCAGGTGTGAATTGCAGACCCAATTAGACTTGCATGTATTCAGCCTTCTTTCCCTGCTGTATTTTCAGTTGACATAGTATTAATGAATGATACAATAACTTGCAGGAATCATTCAAGACTAATGTTGTTTTGAAAGTCAGCAAGGACATTAATGCTTATCTTGAGGTTCCACCACTTGCAGAGGTTAACGTTCCTGTATGTCGTCTAGTTCACATCTCTCTATATTTCAATCATACACAATTCGGAGTAGAGTTGGGCTTTGTTTCAATAATGGTTGCATAGTGTAGCAATTACAGTGGAATATCAAATTTCTTACTTAAAAAATTCTGTATTATTTTTCCTTCATATGTTAAAGCTAGTTTGCTTCAGTTACTAAACTAATTAACCTTTTATGTGGAGGAAACCTTATGCTTTTCTTTATTGAAGGTGTTCTTGGTATTAGTTTAGTTTCATGATTTATGCTTATCATGTGCATTTTACTTTCGACCTCTTTGCTTTGGATTCCTAATCATGTATCTTACCAAACACTTGATGTTTTTTTTAATACATGTGTTTGGCTTAGTGTAAATGGTTATTATGTGGCATGTGTCTATTAATACCAGCTTTTATTACCCCTTAAAGACTGCAAGCTTGTATTAATTGATGAATAAATTTGCAATGTAAGTTGATTCACTATAAACAAGTGGTTTGATAAATGCAACCTTTCATTTAGAATTATGAGTTTCTTTCGCACCTCATTTTAGGGCATCAAATGCAGTGAACAACATACCTTTTCCATTGATCCCTGTTTTATCGCGCATGTTGTTACCCTTACAAATAACCCATGTTAGGAAAAAATTAGACACATACGTTGAACCTGTTTCACTTGTGTTTCCATTATGGTTCACCACCAACTAGGGTGGTTATTGAAAGGATTAGATAAGCCAGAACTAGTAAACAGTGGTCGATCCGGATTGAACAGGCTTATATAAAAATATACATGTTTTAAAACCCTATCTAGGTAAGAGAAAAAAGTTATGAGAATTAGTAGTGTTTTTTTGTATCAGAGTTTGATATGCATTGAATTCAAGTCTTGAATTTATGTTATCTATGATTCTACACTCAAAAAATTATGCATGCACCAATTTCTTTTCATGTGACACATGCAATTTGATATAGGATGAGGAAGGTGCACTTCCAATGACTACAAAAAGATCTGTAAATGCATCCAAAGGTGTTCCAGTATATACCATTGTGCAGGTTTCCACACAATGAGAACCACAGACGGTACAAGTTTTGATGGTATTCTTTTGCTTCTTTTGAAGTAGGGGTGAAGCCATTTTTTTGGTAGAGATGAAGCCATTTCTCTGGAACCAAGTGGGAAACAGCCATTGAAACAAAGCATACCATCAAAACATGCACTGCCTGTGGTTCTTCTTGAGCAGAAACCTGCACAATGGTTTACTACAAGGTTGTCAAGTTTAAGTTTTTACCTAAACTCGTTTTAGGGGTGATAGAATCCTATCGTAAACTCGATACGTAGAGTTTAGATATAATATTAATTTAATGATAACTTTTAAAATCACATCAAATGTAATGATAAATATTAAAAAGGACTGTAATAACATGAATATTTAATAAGTTAAAAATTGCAAATTATAAACTCGCAAAATTTTCATTTAATACATTCTAAGGTTATGATGTTGTAGATTATATTAGATTTATGTAGTGTATTTTTTTATAATTTTTTTGGGGTGGAACCTTCACTTTTTTAAAATTTTTAACTATTATTATTTTATTATCCTCACTCGCTATCACAATGATTGAGGATTGTCATGGAATTCTAAATATTTGAATATTATAATATATCTATTCGACATATTATTATTTAATTTTAAGTATTACGATTCAAAGAATGAAATAGTAAAAAGCATTATTAGCAACAAGTATTAATATACCACTTACAATAATGTTATATTATTAAAACTAGTATTTTCTATCATATTTTAATTTATTATATTATACATTTTTTAGGAGAATATATTATATATATTTTAAAGAATTATACGATTATGAAAATAGTGAAAATGTAAATCAAACAATAAAAGTTAAGAAAATGAAAGATAAAAGAAACAAAAAAAAACAAAACAAAATGATGTGGACAATGAGTTTGAACCCACGAGTCCATGACCATACGCAGCCCAGCAGCACCACTGACCAGGGTGCCACTTTGGCACTTGTCTTGGTGTCATGGAATCGATAACTTTATAATTGATGTGTGTGATTGAACACCTTCGTCTGATTCGAATGAATTAAAATGTATCCAGATCAGATTTCACCTCAAATTGTGAGTTTGGGCTGTGGTAACTCATTTTTCTACCCTAAAAACGTAAAATCGGGATTTTAAGTTTTAAAACGCGATTTTGCCAACCTTGGTTTACTGGAATATCTTTGGATGGATTTACTGATCTCTCTTTTCTAGTCATAACAAATGCACCTTCCTCATCCTGCATCAGTTGAATGTGTCACATGAAAAGAAATTGATGCATGCATAATTTGTTGCATGTAGAGTCATAAATAATGCAAATTCAAGATTTGAATTAAAAAATACTATCTATACTCTTCATTTGAAGTTTGCACTATGTTCATAGCTTCTTCCAACTTCTTTTTTTATGGATATTTTGATCTAAGGTCAAAGAAAATAGAAAACATATATATGGATATTTTGATGGAAGAAACCTGAAAAGTTTCTTCTTTTTTAGTTTTTATATTATGTTTGGATGGCATATGCTTGCTTCATCTGTAACAGTCTATTGTCCATGGATATGCAATTACCATGTCCTTGAATATTCTGAATTTCAATTTTTGTTCATCAAATAAATTGAAATTATTACTAGCTACAAGATGGTCGAGATAGACACATGTTGCGCTCTCTCCTTTTAACTGTGGTTTGGTTGATGAACATGCAATAATCAAGTTCTTGAATGTACTGATTTTGCTACTAACTTAAATGTGATAAACAATATTTCTGTTACAGGAGAATTGGGTTGAGGAAGTGCTGAGTAAGTCACTGGAAGATATATGCATGGAAAAATGTTATCAGGAGAAATGTATTGCGGTGCTTCTTCAAGCTCTTGAGATTTCTAAAAAAGTAATCACAAGAAATGGAAGGGCGTGTGAATATCCTCTGGAATTTAACCTTACTCTTAAGTACCAGTTAATGGTGTCTTCAGTTCTTCTGACCACATTTCCTAGACAATTTCCTGGTAAATGTTTCAGATTTAATTCGAGAAATTACTCTGTAAAACTGATGAATTGCAGGCCTTTTTTGGACATATGATTCTGTCTAAGGACTTCATCAATATGTGTGTGTGTCTCAGGATCCGTTCATAAACCTTTTAGCAGACTTGGACTCTGGCATAGCTATCTAAAAGTATATTGTGATGCAAAATAAATAATGTTACAACAATAGTCGTTGACATTGTTTGGTCCTCACTCTTGAAAGGTTTATGGATATGGAGCTAACATTCTATTAGGCCCAAAATTGGGGTCAATTTTAGTGGGAGCCTGTCAGTACTGCATTCTTTCTGAGGAACTGCACCTGAATAAATCATGTTTACCTTAAAAAAACATAAGAGTAAAAAATCACGAGTTTTGCGAAATTACCTGGCCATAATTTCTTTTAGAATTCTACATCTTAAACATATTTGGTTTTCAATTTGTCTAATTTGTTTAATGTTTCAGGCCATTTGTTTTGCCACCTTGATTCTACAAGTGTCTGCATTCTCTCTTTTCTATGTACCAAAAGTTATATTCATTTGTTAGAAAGCTAGCTAACATGGTTATCGGAAGCAAATTCACTTTATCACAAGTTTTTGGACGTAGGAAATTATGTTTGTCAGTTAATCGCCCAAAAGTCTTGGTTCTACTGTTATGCACGGCTTGCTTATGACTTAGATATTTCTTGATAGCTGAGAAGATCTTATGTTGTTTTCTTGCTTTAGATATACTTCATTTATATTTCAAGCAAAAGCTGGAAGAATTAAGTAATATGATCGATGCGGATCCAGAGGATGCTTGTGAATTTGAAGTTGATGATCCTTCTTTCAGGCAGCAGCTTAGGAGATCCTCTGAGATTGGTGAAATGGATATTGATGGATGCAATCATGAATCCTCCATCTCAATGAATGATAACTTTGTTAAAAGCATCGGGAAAGTAGTTCGGGATCTCAGAAATCTTGGTCTTGCTTCTATGACTGAAGATGCATATGCCTCCGCCATCTTTTTACTCCTGAAGGTTAGTACCATTTTTTTAATTTCATTTTCTGTTATCTTCTGTTCAATGGCTTAAACTCTAACAAGTTTAATGTTCTCAGATTAATCGTACTCTGCTAATTTATTTGTCTTTTCCAATAGGCAAAGGTTCATGACTTGGCTGGTGATGATTACAGGAACCCTGTTCTAGGGTCTATTAAGGAGTGGATCAAGGTGCTTTCATATCTGATGTAATGTAATCTTTTAGTACATATATAATTGCCTATTACTATGCTGATAATTCAGGGTTTTCACAAGACTTGTTAACTTTTATACATATCTGGCCTCATATGTTATAAAACATTGTTAACTTTACTGACTGAGTTGCCAATTATATTTGACTGCTCTGCTAAAAAAAATTATATTTGACTGCTTGCTGCCAATGTGATAGTGGTCGCATCTCCCCTATGTTTGAATGTCATGTATAAACCATAAGATATGAAGCAATTTTGGTAGTTCGAATCAAACTTGGGATGCTGTCATATATGGGGTTCATTTTTTATTATTACCTCATTATATATTTACTTTCTTACTTACTGAAGCTTGTCTAATCCTTTTTCTTTGTTTAGGCTGTTCCTCTCAAGTTCCTATCTGCTCTTCTCACATATTTAGGTGATTCCTCTAGCAAAGGTGCTGGAGCATGTATTCTTAAGTCACCTTTGGCTCCATCTACATCTTACTCGGGAGGTGAAATACCTTCGGAAGGACTAGTGAGATGGCAATTGCGCCTTGAATATTTTGCTTATGAGACTTTGCAGGATCTTAGAATTGGCAAACTCTTTGAGATTATTGTGGATTATCCTGACAGGTTTCTTTCTTGCTTCTTGTTCGTGTCAAAATTGGTTTCTGTGTTAAAGTAATCAAAACAGACAAGTCACAGAAAGTGTATATCTCATCATTTTATGATGAACCTGTTATTTCATAACAGTGGAAAAGCATGTGTAGCTTCCTCGTTTGAGATCTCTTGTGTATTTTCCCTTGCATGCAACTTACATATGGATATTACTGCTCTTCTTTCATCTCTTACATGAACATGAATTTAACATTCTCATCTTACCAAATCTCTCCTTCATGCCCTCCAGAATCATCTGTCTAGAGATGTTATTTTGTAATTTTGTACCCATAATAGGGCGATGAATGCTTTTTGAATACCAAAGCAACTTTATGTAATAGACAATAAACGCCATATACATTTTCTAATCATGTCTGTCTCCTTTTCCAGTCTTGTTTTTTTATATTTTAACAAATTTTGTATTTTCTGATATTTAGTACTGAAACTTTTCAGTTCACCCACAATAGAAGATTTGAAACATTGTCTTGAGTACACTGGGCAACATTCAAAACTTGCTGACTCATTCATTTCTTCCTTACGACATCGTTTGCTCACTGCTGGTGCATCAACCAATGATATACTGCACCAATATGTCTCCACTATCAAGGCCCTTAGGACAATAGATCCTACTGGTGTATTTCTGGAGGCAGTTGGTGAACCAATTAGGGATTATTTGAGGGGACGAAAGGATACCATAAAATGCATTGTGACTATGCTTACTGATGGGACAGGGGGAAATTCCAGTGGCACTGGAAATGCTGGTGATAGTCTCCTCGAGGAGCTAAATAGAGATGCAGAGAACCAAGAGAGTGTTGATTATGATGATGATATAATCTCCGATGACAAGCAAGCATGGATAAATTCGGAGAGGTAAAGGTTTTCTTGTGTATATACACACACATCCTAAATATATCATCCAATTACCCTATGTGCCCTATGATTAGAAGATTTCCTTTTGGGTTTTAACCTTTGTTTTGCTCTTATTTTTTCTTGAGAAATGCCTAGATTTTCATTTATTAGAAATCTTAGGTTGTATTTGAGCAAAATATTTGTCTTCCTACTAATCATCTCTGTGTTCAACAGATGGGAACCTGACCCAGTAGAGGCAGACCCTTCAAAAGGCAGCAGGAACAGAAGGAAGATTGACATTCTTGGCATGATTGTTAGTTTAATTGGCTCCAAGGATCAATTAGTTAGTGAATATCGTGTAATGTTAGCGGAAAAGCTTCTAAGCAAATCAGATTATGATATTGACTCAGAGATACGTACATTAGAGCTCCTTAAGGTAGCTATTTTTTTTTGCGGAGTCTAGTAAATCATATGCAATGAGAATTGACCAGAAAATTCCTTTTTAGTGAAGTCCGATTTGGCCTTGTAGATTGATCATATAATTTTCTTTTCTTAATAGATACATTTTGGTGAAAGCAGCATGCAAAAATGTGAAATTATGCTTAATGATCTGATTGATTCAAAGAGAACAAATACCAATATCAAAGCATCTGTATCAACGCCAACTGTTGCAGGTAAATTTGACATTTTCTATCCACATTGCCTGCCATGGATGTCCAGTTCTTGTAATAACTTCTGGTTTTGCAGGTTCGGATGAAGTAAATACAAGTGCTTCACTTGATCTTGTTGATTCTACAATAATATCTTCAAATTTTTGGCCAACAGTTCAGGTATCAACTTTAAAGCATGTTTTGTTGATAAATGTGGAAGATGTTCTGCCTTTTGATTGGCAAATCATGTTAACCGAGATCTACTAAGTTACTCTACTCCTAAACCCTAATTAAATTATTTGCTTATGAGAAATAGGCTAAAGCAATATTCATTCATCAAGGACCACAACTAAAGACTAGTTACCATTGCAAAAGACCATAAAAGTAATTTTGTGATACATCACATGTGCACAACTGTCTTTCTAGTAAGTTCCAGGTGCATTTGACATAAAGGCAAAACTCCTCAGATTAGGATTGTAGTAATTTAATTAATGTGGAAAGTAATTGTAGGAACAATGGATTGATCGGTGCTTTCCAAAATTGTGAATTTCCATATCAAACACCTTCAAATGTCAGGAGTTCTAGTTTAAAGTATTGGAATTTGTCCATTCTAATTTGTTCTTGAACTCAATTGGAGGGCAGGCCTGACACCTGTCAAACTACACTAATTCGATGTTAAAAGATAAATTTTGCTTCTTGAATTAATTACCAGACAGGATAAAAAACAAATCTATATATTTAAAAGAAATGGAGGATTGCAACTTGTTCCAGCCAAGAACATTATGCTAACTCTCTCTTGAGAACATTTATGTACTAAGTAATGTTTGTGCAAAAGATCTCTATCACCGACGTTCCTCATTCGTGTCATGTTTGAATTTGCTATAGTTGACACCTACCCTAGGCGTTTTGATGTGTTATTGTAGACTGAAGAGAGATGAGTTGTGTAATAAAACATGTAAGCTGAGTTCATGAGACTGCACCAGTTTTATCACAAAGAAAGCTGATGCAATAAAAATGCCTATAAAAATCAAACTTGCTTTTTTCATCTTGACTGGGAGAGACATGAGCACACTCCATTTGTGCCATTATGTATATTGTAGAGAAACACATGATGTGGAAAATTGTAGCAAAAGCTCTATTATTTTCTGTCTATTCAACCACTTATATACAAGATTTGAACCTTTAAACATATTAGGAAAGTTGAAAGCTGGAAGGCTGAACCAAATCCCATAATTATGGGGCAGCCTGCTAGGAATAGGAAAGCTACTTGTGTGCTTCTATTTCTTATAAACTAGTGAATAGGTATTGTCCATTCCCAGCTTGGATAAAATAACCTGAAAAGTGGAGTTACTTAAACTCTTGATAAGGACATCAGCAAGTTGACTATGCGTAGACACATAAGATGTGCATATGAGTCCGTTGTCCAATTTCTTTTTGATAAAGTGCCTATCAATTTCAATGTGCTTCATCTGATCATGTTGTACTGGATTGTGAGCAATACTGATTGTAGACTTATTGTCACAATAGAGTCTCATGGGACCTTCCCACTTAATCTTCAAATCTTGAAGAATGATCTTCAACCAAAGTAGTTCACACATACCTTGAGCCATGGCTCTAAATTCTGCCTCTGCACTTGAACGAGCTACCACATTTTGTTTTTTACTTCTCCATATCACAAGGTTTCCACCAAGAAATGTGCAATATTATGAAGTTGACCTTCTATCAACAATTGATCTAGCAAAATCAGCATGTATGCTTCAAGTATTAAGTTTCCATTCCTTCTAAATAGAATGCCTTTTCCTAGTGTTCCCTTAAGATAGTGTAACACTCTATAAGCTGCTTGCAAATGAACTTCCTTCGGATTATGCATAAATTGACTAATCACACTCAATGCATATGCAATATCTGACCTTGTATGAGATAAGTAAATAAGTTTTCCCACAAGGCATTAATACATTTCTCTATCTACTCCAACATTTTGATCTGCTGTCCCAAGTTTAAGATTTGGTTCCATGGGAGTACTTGCTGGTTTGCATGTTGTTTTACCAGTTTCTTTGAGAAGGTCTGAGATATACTTTTGTTGAGAGATAAAAATTTTCTTCTTAGAGTGAGCAACTTCCACAACAACAACAACAAAGCCTTATCCCACTAGGTAGGGTCGGCTACATGGATCATACTACTTGATCCATGTTCATAAGATTCGACAGGATTTTACGCTGGCTGTCGGGGCCTAACACAACCCTCCTCCTTTATCCGAGCTTGGGACCGGCTATAAAACATAGGCGGAGTTCCCGATAGGAAAAAAGAACAAAACAAAATTAAGGTGCATGACATGTTGTTCCTTTTTTTTCTCTGAACGAGCAAAATCCAAAACCAAATGTTGCACCACATACAATTTTCATTTGATAAGGTCAGCAACATTTTATATTTCATGAGTTATGCTCTACACATTGTATTACCAAAAATCAGGCCACTATACTGTTTGCAGTTCTACAATCTTATTGGAAGTCCTATCTGCCTTGCATCTTGAAAAAAACAGACACCTAGGAAACATACATCTTTGTTTGGGAATATATTGCACATAAGTTGGAGATAAGAGTGAGTGGTGCTTAATTTTATGTGGTAGGATCCGAAAACTTCAAGAATGTGAAAATAGTTGTGTACTTCAAACATGGAATATTGGGTGAACAGCATTCTGTCAGCATACTGGATGAACACAAAGTATATGGAAGGCTTCGTGAATGTGTCTTATGTCTAAAATTCAGGTCTCTCCTATCAATTTACTTATAGTTTCATAAAATTCAGTGTTCCATAATTGAGCATTCCTTTATCAATTCAATGAAGTAAAATATACCCCACATATGGATAACTGGGAGGAAGAAAAAATATCCAAAATTCCAAATAAAGTAAGAACAAGAATCAGCGGTTACCTTTTTTTAAGGGGGCAATTACCAAAAGATAAAAATGATTAGTTGAGCTAGACTCGAATGAAAGCATACTCTGCATTTACATTAATTTTGTTAATGTGCTACTAATCTCTCTCCATGCTATGCATTCTAATTCTTATTCTAAAAACCATTGTTCGTGTGTACAGAAAGAAAGTAAGAAACTATAACTGTCAAAACTCAAAAGCAACCTCATCATCCTGGAAGAATATGCTGGCATGTTTGAGTGCATAAAAAATGGAAAGAAAGGAACAAGAAAAACGAGAACATATACTAAGAAGGCTTAGCAGACTTACGTATCACCAGTCACTGCTGCTTTGTGACAGTCACTACCTTTGCCTCCAAGTGCACCAGTCTCTATATATTTCTTTGCATTATCCCATGCACCTCCAGAAGTATTAAGAAAGAGCGCCATGAGAATACCAGACACTGTAGCAAACATAAGCAATGATGCTACAACTTTGGCTCCAAGAAGCTCTTGACCAGTGAGGTGGCCTAATACACGGAATATTAATCCAATTACTTCCGAGAAAATATTTCAACCTCCCTAATGCCTTAATCTCAAACTCTTTAGCCAAGTATTGACTCAAGGCTTCTTGTTCCTTGATATCATTTATTGTAATAATTATGTCATCAACATACACCAAGAGGACTGTAACATTCCCCGAAGAAGAGTGCTTAATAAATAACGTGTGATCCCCTTGATTTTGTTTGTATTCCATGGCTAGCATAACTCTTGCAAACATTTCAAACCATGCTCGTGGTGATTGTTTAAGGCCATACAATGCCTTTTTCAGCTTACAACCAGTTTGTGCAGCCAAATTCCTGTTATATTCCGGTAGAACCTCCATGTAGATCTCTTCTTCTAACTCTCCATGTAAAAAGACATTCTTGACATCAAATTGATGCAACTTCCAACCACAATTAGCAGCTAATGATAGCAACACTCTAACTATATTCATCTTTGCAACTAGAGAAAATGTCTCTAGATAATCAATTCCATATGTTTGTGTATACCCCTTGGCTACCAGCCTTGTCTTGTATCTCTCAATTGATCCATTAGCTTACTGCATATACTTATTTGCAGCCTACTGTCTTTTTTCTTTAAGGTAGCTTCAATAACTTCCATGTCTTGTTCTTTTCTAATGCCTCTATCTCTGCATTCATAGCTTGTTTCCATTTCTCATTGGATAAAGCCTCAGATAAAGTAGTAGGTAGGGTTATAGAATTTAGGCTTACAAGAAACGCTCTATGTGTTGAAGAGAAATTCTTAAATGATAAGAAGTTTGCAAGAGGGTACACCGGTTGCTTTGTGCATTTTCTAGTTCCTTTTCTAATAGCAATTGGAAGGTCTTGTTCGAGATTGTCAACATAAGGTTCAGATTCTTGCAGTGTTGTTTCAGGAGTGTTTACCTCATTCAAAGAATTTGAGTTGGACTCTTGGATCTGCATAGGTTCAGGAACATTTGCATTTCTCCTTGTGTACACCTTGTCGAATCTCACATTATTAGAGGCAGAATTGGCTTCTATATGTGGTGCATTTGTTGTTTCATTCACAGATTCATGCACATGGGTTTCAACAATTGGTTCAACCCCAAGTTCAAAAGAATTCTTAGGCGTCCGATTAGAACACAAAGGTGTGGAATTTGGTATTTCAGATAAAGGAATTGAGAACAAATCAAATAAGGAATCTTCCTTATCTTCTATATTAGAATTCTCCCCCTGAAGATGAGGATTAAGGAAGTAAGGCTATTATTCATTGAATGTGACATCCATTGAGATATAGAATTTTTTTGATGGAGGATGATAAACATTTGTAACCTTTTTGAGTTAAAGAATAACCCACAAAAATACATTTGAGATCCCTTGGGTCTAATTTTTCTTTATTAGGACTATGAACATGAACAAATGACACACATCCAAAAATTTTGAGAATCAGATTGTTTGTAGTGCTCACATCAGGATAGAACGTTGATAGCATATCCATAGGACCCTTAAAATTTAAAACTCTTGAAGGCAAACGATTTATCAAATAGGTGGATGTAAGAATTGTATCTCCTCAAAACATCTTAGGAACATGATTATGAAACAATAAGGCTCTAGTCTTCTCAAGGAGATCTCTATTTTTCCTCTCTGCTATCCCATTTTGTTGTGGAGTATTAACACAAGAGGACTCATGTATTATCCTTCTTTCTGAAAATATGGAGTAAGAAATTGGTTAAAGTAGTCTCTTGCATTGTCAGACCTAATCTTTTGTATTTTAACACCAAACTGATTGTTGATCATACAAAACCTTGGGAACACAATACTAAGATCAGATTTTTGTTTAAGCAAAAAAATCCAAGCAACATGAGTGCAATCATCAATAAAAGAGACAAACCATCGTGTCCCGGAAACACTAGAAATAGGAGATGGTCCCCAGATGTCTGTATGAATGAGATAAAAAGGAACAGAACTTCTTTTATTGCTGATTGGAAAAGAGACACGTGTGTTTAGCAAGTTCACACACCTCACAATGAAAGCTTTCAATATCTAACTCTTTAAATAAAAAAGGAAATAGAACTTTAATACCCCTGAAGGATGGATGTCCAAGTCGACAATGATGAAGTAAAACTTTGTCTTTATTGGATAGAATGAGCTTTGTTTGCCCTTAATCATGTTCAACTGACTTGGTGTTTCAAGGTAGTACATGCCATTCCTTTCTCTAGCATATCCAATCATCCTCCCAGAACTCGTCTTGAAATATATAATAATTATTATAAAAAATGTCATTGCAACATATATCTTGGGTAAGTTTTTGCACAGAGATCAAATTTGTGGATAATTTTGGAACATGAAGAACATTTCTTAGGATTATTGATGGACTAATTTTGACATCTCCAAATCCTGCTACAGTAGTCAAGGATCCATCAGCTGGACTATTTTTCTATTGCTTGGGCATAGGGTATAGGTTGAGAAAATATTGGAGAAATGAGTCATGTGATCAGTAGCTCCTGAATCCATTATTCAGGAGTTGGTAAAGGTTGTACTTGAGGCATTTAATCCAATGGAAGATGGAAGTTCACCTGAATGCACCAAAGAACAAGTACCTTCAAAATTTTCAAATTCTCCAAGACTATTAATCAGTGATCTCAGCCTATCAATCTAATCTTGATTGAAACCATTTGGCTCTTGTGGTAGTGGTGTCGAACTGTCGATGCATTTTGCATTCCTGCAGCAATATAGGTTTGCCCATCTAACCTGTAAGAGGCATGAATATTCTGCAATGCTCTAGATTGTTGAATTTGGATTGCCTCTTCTAATTGAATTTCTGTAGTAAATTCCTGGATCTTGGACATCTTGAATGACAATATGTAGATAAACAATCCTTTCGAGAATGCAAGGATTACTGCTTGGCAATGAAGGCCACAAGCTTCATAGCAATGAAGGATAGAAACAATAATCCCAAAAAAAATACCATGTGGAAAATTGTAGCAAAAGCTCTATTATTTTCTGTCTATTCAACCACTTATATACAAGACTTGAACAGTTGAACCTTTAAACATATTAGGAAAGTTGAAATCTGGAAGGCTGGAATCAAATCCCATAATTATGGGGCAGCTTGTTAAGAATAGGAAAGCTACCTATGTGCACCTATTTCTTATAAATACGATATATTGTCAAAAGGAAAACTTCCTAAAATAAAATAGATCCTGCATGATCTTGCATGATCCTGCATATGATTTCTCACACATGATCTTTTTGTCTTGAAGAGTGTTGTTTGCAATTAAATGGACAGGATAGTATGTGATAATGTCTTCCATTTTTCTTCAAAATCAAATTCAAAAGTAACTTATACTTTGATTAAAACTTGTCGGCAGAAAAATTGAATTTACCCGCGTTATCATTATGCATCTAAAAGTTTTTCTTTCACTTCAATATTGTTACTTCAAGAATTTTTGTTCCTTTTGCTTGTAGTATAAGGCTGTATATCCTTCTGGTAACTTTCAGCCTAGCCAGCTCCCTGTGGGGTAATTTTCAAATGCATTTTTTACTCCATTTGATCATTATATTTATGGAATACTCCATTTGATTATGGCTGTTGTATGATGATTTTGGTGTTGATGTTCATGTCAATTTGTTTCTTTCTCTATGATAGTGACTTTTATGTAGGGAACAATTTATATATATTATGACATTATACATGTCCTCAATACTATTTGCAGGCGGAGTCTCTCAATATCCCTGATTCTGTTGATCAACTACTATCTGATTATGCCAAAAGGTACCATCAGATTAAAGCTCCACGCAAACTGTTATGGAAGAAAAGTCTTGGAACTGTAAAGGTTAGAGATCTGTGAAGGCGTTGGTTTCATCTTTGAGGAAGCTCTTGTCCCCTAAATTTTGGCTATGCTATTATGCAAATATTGTTGCTTTTGTGATTAATATTTCTTTTATACTTCATGGGTCCATTGAAATTGATGTGATAATCAATTTTTCTAAAAGCTTAAACCGGTAGGAAGAGGAACAACCCTCACATGTGAGCCGGTGACAATTTTGATTTAATATTAGTCCACGGTCCACCACATGGACAACTAATGGAGGAAAATATTTTTTAGTAAAAGCTTAACAAGGTTTGAACTCTTGGCCTCTGATAACATGTTGAAATTGATTTTCTAATCATTTTTTTCTAAAAGCTTAAGCCGATAAGAAGAATAACATCAATGATTTTATATTCTTAACATCTTCTTATGATCAACATATATAACATGTTTACTTCTCATATGCTGCTGCAGCTTGAACTACAATTTGAAGATAAGGACGTGCAATTTACTGTAAGTCCATTACATGCAGTGATTATCATGCAATTTCAGGACAAAGCAAGGTGAACATTTTCATCCATACTACTCTCCATAGATCTAGTGCCTTTTAACACGAATTAACATTCACTTTCCTGCGTCAGTTGGACTTCTAAGAACCTTGCAACAGCTGTTGGAATACCTGTTGATGCACTCAACCGACGAATAAACTACTGGACAAGCAAAGTATGACAGATATGTTATAAAATTAGTTCCCGCTGTAACTAGCTAATTTTGAAGTTTTTAAGTCATTATTCTCCCAAAAAAAGTCATTCAGTATTAAATCCTTTGATTTAAGAGTAACATACAACAGTTTTTAATCAATTGGATCCTAAAAAAATTCTAATGACCACCAAGTGGGAGATACATGTTGACTAGTTCAATAATCCAATGTCAGTTTATTTGAGAGAGCTATATGAAAAATATGGAAAATGAAACTAGATTTACTTGGTAAATTTGAGTTTTGAATATACTGTACTATGTGGTTCATGTCAACTTCTTCATAACAGCTGTTCCATATTTTCATGTTTCCTTTTAGGGAATCCTGGTAGAATCAGTTGGACCAGATTCTGATGATCATGTTTTTACCCTTGTGAGTGACATGACTGATGCAAATAGAACAGGTGTGACTAGTGGAAACTCTGAAGGGCTTCTAGCAATGGATGAAGAAGGTGAAAGAACTGTAGCCTCCGTAGAGGAACAGCTTAAAAAAGAAATGATCGTTTATGAGGTAATCTGTCCTGAATGCTGTAGTGAAACCCTTTCAGTTAGAAAAATAGACATGTTCATAAAGAGCAAAACTGTTACTGCATTTTGTGTTGGACTTGTGTTCATAAAGAGCAAAACTGTTACTGCATTTTGTGTTGGACTTGCCTATTATACTACCAAAAATGGGTAGTAGAGCATATATAAGTTTAGTTTTCCCACTATGGAGAAATTGGCAAACTTCTAGATTGAAAATTTTAAGATGCTTTGCTTTTTATTTATCAGTTTTCTTATTGCAGAAATTCATTGTGGGGATGCTTACAAACTTTGGCAGCATGACATTGGATCGGATACATAATACTTTGAAGGTAAGTGTTATTACTGCTTTATTGATATCTATTTTATGAATTCTTCTTTATATAACAGAATGACACTGATTTTATCCTCAGATGTTCTGCATAGCTGAGCCTTCATATGATAAATCTCTCCAACAACTGCAGAGCTTTTTGTCGGGTTTGGTGACAGAAGAAAAACTAGAGATGAGAGATGGACAGTATTATTTGAAGAAGTAAATACATGATTGCATAGGTGGGCTGCTAAAATTAATATCTTAATAACACTGGCATCGACAATGAATAATATTTATTTACCCTTCTCATATATGTGTGTTTTATTCTGTTTTTCTTTTTCTTTTTGTATCTATTATGGCCACTTTCTCAATTAATCTTCTGGCTTAAATTCTAAGAAAGGTTCCAATTTTAGTGTAGAGGTAGTCTTAAATTATAAATGTTTTAAGGACATGAGGTATGTTTTTAGGCCCAAAAAGGTCGTTCATGTGGATCACCACAAGGTCAAAGGTTGAAGGAATGTTGATTAAAAGAATAACTATATTTTTATCCTTGATTAATGTGCACCATTGAATTTTGGTTCCATGGTAATCTGCATGTATGGATCCCTTAAAATATTTACATATTTATTAATATCATGTTTTAATGCACTATATATGTTGGGAAAATAGACAAACTCCTATTGTGAATGACACAGTTGATGTATATATCGCTTATAGCAGGCTAGGAATATAGAGGGAGTATAAATAGGGGGAGTATAAATAGGCTAGGAATATAGACTGATAAAAATGGCATCATCATCTTTATATCAAATCTTGCAAGATGTTGTGTTCCTCCAATATTTTGTTTTAATTGCTCCTCCAATATTCTGTTTTATTGATCTCCAAGATGTTGTGTTCCCAACTTATTAAAAGGATTTAAAGGTTGGGAGCACCCAATTAAAGAACATTTACAGGAAAAAAATGGGTGAATCTGCAACCGTCGCGCATGAATCGGATGGTTGTGAAGTCGCTCACGATTTCATCCATTGATGATACGAACGAAAAATTGGAGCACCCCATTAAATTCTTATTAAAAATGGCATTAACTTTTGATAAGTGATCATAGGAGGTTTTATAGTAACTTGATCATTATGTGTTTTTTTAACTACACTTTTCCTTAATTAGTTATAATAATTATCCACGTACGATTTCCTCTACTCAAAATGCGCCTGCGATTATCCATTTTTTAGCGTGGAGGCATCTCTCAATCCATGTGATGCGTTGTCACATAAGATTGAAGTTAATAATTTCTTGTTTGATGTATTGTTATCTCCAGAAAAAAAAGCCCCATTGTTTGGAATAGCGTATAAATATGTATTATAATTAAGTTGAATTCTTAACCAGAACATAATTTTACGCATGCACAACATTAATCTATTAACACTTCTGCAGGTCTACTGAAAAATTCAGAGAGTTATTTCAGAAAAGAAATGAAGATATTTTCTGAATGTTGTTTTTCTTTTTAGGTAGTGTTAGGCAAGTTCTGGATGGAAAAGGTCCAGAGATCGCAACAGCAGGATGCCAAATCAAACAGTAATATTCCCAAAAGCGACATAACACCAACCCCTTATCCTTTGTTCACAATCCGAACACGTAAGGGTGTCAGGGGCGTTGTTTGGTAAATAAAACATTGATTATTTTATTCAAAATTCTTATGGCTCCCCACATAAAAATATCATTTCAATCCATTTTTTAATTTTAAATATTTTTATTAATAAATAGTATTGTTCGATTTCATTTTTTATTGCTTGAATCTTTTTACAAATTAATTCTTAATTTTGCTTCATGTTCTTTTATTTATGTTCACTTTTTCATATTTTTGTTTTGTTTATTTGTAATAATATGGGATTAAAATATAAAATAAATTCTAAAGAATATTTTAGTAATTTGTTCTCCAATTATTTTAATTATTATTTAGATTAATATGTGATATCATTGATAATTTAAATAATCATATTTTATTTTAATGATGATTTAATTAAATCGATAATCCAGCAGATGTCCAAGCTTGTTTTCATTTTTCTTCATATGGGAGGAGTTTTTTTTATTAGAAAAGGAAGCTCATGAATTGAATACATAATTCTTATGGGTGAGAATCAATGTTTTAAAAATCGGTTCGGACCGGCCGATTCAATCGGTCCAATCGAAAATTAGTCATAAAATCGGTCCATTTCAATAATAAAATAAGAATAATTAAAAAATTAGTTTGACTCGGGAAAAATAAAAAAAGTCAGGTTGGGTTCAATCCGATTTTCAATTTTTTTTAAATACTGAAATATGGAAAGTGTTTATTACAGAATTGAATGTTTAAATGATTTTATAATAAAATTGGAAAGTTATGCACCCTAAGGGATACAAAAAGGGAAAAAAATTCAAACTCAAATAAGAAAATGAAAGGAAAGATTTTGAATCCTTGGAGGAAATGAATCAAAATGGAAACAGATTATTAATCAAATAAAATAAAATAAAATAATATATGGAAAGAGAATAAAATCTGGTAATAATATATTAGCAATAAATTTAAATTATTATGTTAGTAATAATAAAAAGAAAATAGATAAAATAGAAATACATTATTAATCAAATCAAATAAAAGAGAGTTATATATAGAAGGAAAATAAAATCTCATAATAATATGTTAGTAATAAATTTATATTGACATTAAATTTAGATTATGATACCAGTAATAATAAAAATAAAACTACTATTTAAATTAACATCCGATAAAAATAATAATTATTTAATTGGTTTAATTATTTTTATAATAATTTACATATTAAATTACTCATAAATAATTGTAAATAATATTATTATATAAAAAATTGATTGAACCAGTTGACTTCCGATTGAACCGACTGAACTTCGACTCGATTGACACGCCGATCCGATCTCGGATCCCATTTTTAAAACACGGGCGAGAATTGAACTCCCGCCTCCTTAATTTTTTAATAAAGGGATGAATTAGTGTGTCACTCTTTTGTTCCGATATAAGAGAAATATTATCCGATTAAAATTGCATGCATGATATTATTTTATATTTAACGGGTCCAAATAAATTTTAACTATTTTATTATATTTATATATAATTAATAAAATTTTAAAAAGTTAGGGGTCAGGACCTGGATGTTAAACCTTAGATCCTTTTGTAAAACCATAGATGTCAATCGTATAGTTAACTGTTTATTTATAAAAAGTAAATTAAAGCATGATAGCACTAATCCACGAGATAAGCCCATGCCTACGATTTATTAGCACTTACAAACGTCTCCATTTTATCATTTTCATATCAGTTAGATTTATTTATTATCTTAATAAAAAAAACTCTCGGCTGAGCCCAGTGGTCATAAATCACAAGAATGGGAAAGGAACAAAATAATTATGTATTTATTTTCTCTTAATCAGAATTCAAACAACCACTGCATCTGCATGCATGCCCTCGGCCACCTTTCGCAGACGCTTACAAAAGAAAACTCTGCCAGAGTTTTTTGTCTGACGCCAGTTAATTAATATTTACTCGCAACCGGACACCGAGGCGCCCTGCACCTTCTATTTATTGAGACCTTTCCCTCGCGGTGTTGCTTTGCTCGCTCGCTCGCTTGCTTCTAGCAGTAGCAGTCGCAATTAATGGCGCGCAACGAGCTCTTGGCCTCCTCTCCCGGAATGCCCCGGCGCTTCCGCTCCCTCCTCTTCCTCGTCCTCCTCCTCTCCGGCGGCGCCACCGTCGCGCCCGCCGGGAGCAGCCCCATAAAGACCGTCGTGGTCCTGGTCATGGAGAACCGATCGTTCGACCACATGCTCGGGTGGATGAAGCGCCTGAACCCGGCCATCGACGGCGTCACGGGATCCGAGTGGAACCCGGTCTCGGCGTCTGACCCGGCGTCCGACAAGGTCTACTTCGGCGACGGCGCCCACTTCGTGGACCCGGATCCGGGGCACTCGTTCCAGGCCATCCGGGAGCAGGTGTTCGGCTCCGACGACGCCTCCGCCTCGCCGGCGCCCATGGACGGGTTCGTGCAGCAGGCACGGTCCATGTCTGAGAACATGACGGAGAGCGTCATGAACGGTTTCCTGCCGGAGATGGTGGCGGTGTACCGGGAGCTCGTGCAGGAGTTCGCGGTGTTCGACCGCTGGTTCGCGGCGATGCCGGCGTCCACGCAGCCCAACCGCCTCTACGTCCACTCCGCCACCTCCCACGGGGCGACCAGCAACAACGCCAGGTACTAAATTGAGGAGCCCGTCCGTGCATGCATAATGCACGCGCATCGCGCATGCATGGTGACCTCCCTGCCTTTGCTTCTAATTCCTCTTCAGCTTGTTAATTCAATTGCCTATGCCCTCTACCTACTGTTTCATCATTATCATCAATTTGTATGTTTGTTATATGTGGCTTTCTGCAAAAACATTGATAGACTACTTGCATTTTACATGCATTTATGATTGAAAGAGTGAAAAGTTTTCTACATGTTATCTTGTGCTGTCTAATTTGATCTTGGGAATCGATAAGAACCGAGTGGTGGGGGTGGCGGTGGTGTAGAGGCAGATGGAAGGTATGGGCGGGTGCGTGTGAACTGAGGAGAGTTGTGGAGTGTGGAGTATGGAGTATGGAGGTGCACAAAATCTATTAAAAGTATTGGAAATGGACAAAGAAGACAACAAAAGTATGCTGTTGACAAGGGCGAGACCGTGGTCTGTCTTCATGTCTGTCTCCGGATCAAGACAGGAGAAGAAGAAACGTCTAAAGACCTGAAGGGCGGTGCTGGGTTGGGTCCCCCCATGGAGTTAGATCGAAATTGGCAGCTGCTGAATTTGATTTGTTTGGCTTTCACTCATTCGGTTGAGATGAAACTTTGGACAAAAATCTTTTGTCAATTGTATTGGAGATTTTGTTTAAGTAATTAAAAAAAGTGCTAATATGTTAGTGGTCATGCATGTCTAAAATGGTGACCGAATATCAGCTGATTATTTACAGAAATTTAAGGTCGTTAAACATTTATTCATTTTCAATAGAGAGAAAGTTAGTCTCCCTTCCCTATGCATAGTGGTGGCCTGATCTGCTTGCCATGGATGGCCCATAGTTTGTTGGTTGGAGATACAAGTCAAGAACCGCCACCATTCACACCAGAAATCTCAAGGCAAGAACACCCATTGAGGTAGTGATGGTAACGTGCACATCTTCTAGCACATTGAAAGAATATGGAATGGGGGGCTAATTAATTAAAAGATAATCATGTTTCCAATTTCCATACAGTTGCATGCACCTTCTGAGGTGTGGTGCGAGTGTGTGACCTAACTGACACGATTGATTAGTAAGAAAGAAACCAAGGAATCTTGCAGATGGCGTACCTTTTTGGTCCACTGATCTTGACATTTTACATTATATTTATTGAGGAAGGTCACTTGTAGTCAGTCTCAGTCCCAGTCCCTTCCCCCACTCTTAGTAATCTGAACCATATTATTTTGTACACGCTGACACTAAAAGTGTGGCATGTGACTGTATGTTTGGCACGTGAGTGTGTTGCAGGTTGAGAGTGGTATTAAAATCACTTGGTAGTGGTTAACTAATGGGGCATTTGCTAGATGACACCAATATTTACTTGCTGTCTGTTGACAGTCGCTTCTAGTGCATAACAGCATGTTAAGCATAAACTTTTGGCAATTGCTTCTCACATGGAAGCTATATTGATTTGGTGCACGACATGCTTTTATTGCCGTGATTTAGGTTCTAAACCAGCACATGTTTTGGATTTGGATCCAGTTGTTCTTTCTTATCACAAAGCATGACTGAGGTGTTTTGACTTTTGGATGTGTCGGCACATAATCTACTTCCTGTTTGTGATCTAAGATTTTACTGTTTACTAGATGGTATGATATTTAACAGTCATCATATCAAATGAAATAAATATTTATTACTATATAACAACCTTAGTTGTTTTCAAGTTCATGCATATATCAAATTCTCCGGAAAAAGTCTTGCCCACGGAAGATTCTAAATGTTGTTCGCAATATCTAGCATGATATAAACTCTCTTCAAACTTTTAGTTGCAACCACATTTTTCGCGAAGCAAATTAGGCCGCAGATTTTTTGACTAATTATGATCGAGACTCCTGTCTTTGACATTTTTTGAGAGGATGGGCCTTCTCAAGGCCTACTCAACATTTTGTATCGGGACAACTCCCCTCTACTTTTTAATTGTAATCAAAGTTAGTTTCTTTTTCTAAAAAAGAAAAATGTATCAAATTGTCATAATCAATGCAGAGGTGCTGCAGGATCCAATTCTTCTTTTTCATGCTAAGTTTCATGCACTAGTCATCACCTGCTGAAAGAAACTTAGTCTCATGTGGCCCTTCCTTTCGTAGTTTAATTGAAATTAATTGTTCATACAAGATTATATTAGTTGAGCCATCTAACCTGAATTTGATTTGATTTTCTAATATAATTCCTGGCTCACTTCCCCTACAATTCCCATTAGAAAAAGAATTGCATAATAACAATCAGATTTGCAGCACAGTGCATTCAGACAAATGTATGCATGCATTTTGGTTCTTGCAATTGCATATCTATAAAATGATTAACTTCGAAACATCTATGCAGTTTGTTAGCATTGGGTTATCCACAGAGAACAATATTTCAAAACATTGAAGATGCAGGGCTCTCTTTTCGTATCTACTACCAAGATGTGCCTGCAGTACTGTTCTATCGGAATCTTCGGAAGCTCAAATATGTAACCAAGTTTCGCCCTTACAACTCTGATTTTAAGACACACGCGGCAAAGGGGACTCTTCCGAACTACGCTGTAATCGAGCAGCATTACATGGACTCCAAAAATCATCCTGCAAATGATGATCATCCGTCCCATGATGTCTACCAAGGTCAGTTGTTCATTAAGGAAGTCTACGAAACTTTGCGCGCCAGCCCTCAGTGGAATGAGACACTCCTCATTATCACCTACGATGAGCATGGAGGCTTCTATGATCATGTGCCAACACCAGTCCGAGGTGTTCCGAGCCCTGACGGAATTGTCGGTCCGCCGCCTTTCTTCTTCAACTTTGACCGCTTGGGTGTCAGAGTCCCTACTATAATGGTCTCCCCATGGATTGAGAAGGGAACTGGTATGTAGTATCTGGCGCATAAAGTTCATCTATTCAATTAAATGCGTGCCACTCTGATATGCATAGCTTGTCTTGGTGATGGGTGCAGTTGTTCATGGTCCAAATGGTGTGCCAACTCCAACTTCAGAGTTTGAGCATTCATCCATACCGGCAACCGTGAAGAAAATTTTCAATCTTCCTTCACCATATCTGACACAGAGGGATGCATGGGCTGGTACCTTTGAAGGCATTGTGCAGGGCAGGACTGAACCAAGAACTGACTGCCCAGGTGACATCACTATCATTACTCCTTTCCTCTTAATGCAATATGTGTTAAGAGGGGGTGTATTTATTCAAAATTAATCTTTGATATTTGGAGTTATATAACATTAACGATATCAATATCTTGAAGATATATCATAAATGACATTAGAATTTTCTGCAGTTAGTTTTCAGTGCTTACAGATTGTTATACAAGAGGGAACAAAATTTTCTTGTGGTGCAGCTAGTAGCAATGCTTATGTTGTGCTATCCAAAACTAAGTTTTTTAAAAAAAAATTGATGACACTATATGATGTCCATTCTTTTTAGTCCTTCATATATGCTTACTTAAAAATGATATTTATCAGTCAATTTTTCCTTTACGATAACACTTGGTGAGGATGTTGGTAACTTTTATAGATATGTGGAGCTTCTACTGTATAGCAATATTATGCATTCTTTTGGAGCAGAGCTTTCACCCTGTAAACTGAAAAACCAATTGTTTGTCAGATCATCAGAACTAAATGTTTAATGAGTTCTCTAACAAAACATGTTATTAAATTCTTCAACAAGGCTGGTGATGTTAAAAGCACTATGGCATTCCGCAACTACGTGGACATAGAGAATGATTTAAGATACAAAATTTATGATAACTCGCAGAGTCAGTTTTATTCTTCTTATACTGCACAAGATCATTGTCAATAGGCTAATGCAGATTGTGTCAAGAATGAGAGAATTTTGACTGTATAATGTTGTATGAACAAGTCAAAACTCTGTAATAATTGTATCATGAATTATCCAATGCAAGTTACCAAATCTACAATTTAAAGCTACACGATCTGGAAAATCTCTGGCAATGTTTGTTTTCATGCATACATCATAAAAAAGACTTTTTTTTCTTATCTGAAATCTTCTTTTATCATCTGGTTGATGTGCAGTGCAACTTCCAATCCCTGTGAGGATACGCAAGACTGAAGCGAATGAGGAGGCCAAACTGAGTGAATTCCAGCAGGAGCTCGTGCAGCTTGCGTCGGTGCTCAATGGCGATCATCTGCTGACCAGCTTCCAGGAGAAAATTACAAAGGAGATGAATGTGAGAGAAGGCATAGCTTATCTCAAGAGTTCCGTCAAGCGCTTCTTCGAAGCGGGAATCTCAGCGAAGAGAATGGGGGTCGACGATGAACAGATTGTCAAGATGAGGCCATCACTCACATCAAGATCTTCCTATTCCTCATCGTCTCATCCTTGATGTGTTCATGGTGGCTGTGTAGATATAGTTTCATATCGGAAATTGAATATCCTGCTATAAATGTATAATAACAACTTCTTATCATGAAGCTGATCATTAACAGATCTGCATCTATGTATTCGTACTCTCTCTCCCTCCCTCTCTCCTGCTTGCAGCAAAGCCATTGAATGCAGAAATCTCAGACAAGTATTTCTGTATTTGGCGAATGCTCAGGTTCAGGTCACATGACATGGAACTGAACTCATTTGGAAAAAGGGAATTAATGTCATCTGTTTCTCAGGAACCATGTGACTGAGACAGCAACAATGAATCCATGGCAACAAGGACAGAGGTTGAATTCACAAGCCGAATAGATGTTGCGTTCGTGTCATTTGAAACAAATTTGTTCGGCTGAACGCGAACAGGACATGCATATCTATACATTGAATGATCAGATCAATCTGTGTTGATAAAGGTTTGTACTTCAAAAGTTCATATTCGTCTTCGTAACAATCTGAAAGATAAGGAATTGAAATGATAACATTTCAAAAAGGTTACTTATGCCTGAGGATCCAGTTGGGAGTAATTAACGCCCATCGTAAATTCCAGAACGAGCCTGGCAGGTCACTGATTATTATTCATTAATGCCGGGTCCGGATCCTGAACAGGCTGAGCTCAACAACCAGCATTCGATGTCCACCCAAAATATCTTCTCTCTCTCTCTCTCATATATACTGATATACATATAGATTGTGTGCAAACATCATCCTCCACTTCAGGCACTCGAGTAGCCCATTTTGCTGGTCACACGCCTTCGCTTTGCTTGCAATCATAGATATCATTTCTGTGCATGCAGCCCGGACAAATAGCATCTTGCTTTTGCATCGTACCTACCACACCACTCGAATAATTAAGGTCACTTATCCGAGGAAAACAGCATTTTACCACCATGAGTCCCCCCCTACGAGAGTGAGTAAACTTGCCAAAGGAAATTAATAGTACCAGCGAGTAAAAAAAATACATTTTAACTTTGGAAACCAGAAAAGATACATATATTTCCCGTGCTACGTGGCCTCACATAAAATGGCAAAACCCTAGATAACGAAGACAACGACACACACACACAAAGAGAGAGGAGAGAGAGTGAGCGAGACAGACAATGACCACTTTCTCTCTCTCCTCCGGGACCCACAATTCATAGCACCCATGACATCAGATCTAGTGACACTACTAATGCAACTATTTCTAGCTAGATTACAAATTAACGGCCACTGGTGTCCCCCAAAAACAATAAGTATAGAATTTAATGCTAAGGTACGTAACGCCTAATACACAGGCTCCATGTCGCAGTAGTCGCACGCAGCATGCAGCAGCCCCCATGGCGAGTTTGTTTGGTTCCTTCCTGAACAGGGCTCCGGGGTGACTTCCCAGTGACCAGATTGCAGAGGTTTGTGTCGTCACGCGGCAGAGGTGCAGGGTTCACGGGCGAACCCGATCCTGCCGTTGGGCACGTCGAATAGCACGCGGTGGTTCTGCTGTTGCATGTTGGCGATCACGTTGAGCACCGAGTTCACGTTGTCCGGAGCGGCGGCCATGGCCAGGCACGAGAGCGACCCGGCGCTGCTGTGGATGAGCACGTTGTCCGGGGGCAGCGTCACGTTCATGCCCGTGAAGAGGAACGTGATGGACGGCGTGATGATGTTCCCGCTGTAGCACGTGTCAAACCCGCCCAGGGAGGTCACTGGCCCCGCGGCGCCCTTCACGCGACGGCGGAACTCGTCCCGCACGGCGTTGTACGCCGGGGCCACCAGGCGGGTGAACATGGTGCCCGAGTCCACGACGGTGCCCGCACCCGTGACCGGGTCGAACGCCAGTGCCGCAGGCGGGATGTCGACGATCCGGCGCCCAACGCGGACCCCGATCATGTTGACGTAGTACAGGGAGGAGCGCCGTGGGTTGGTGAGCAGGGGCGTGGTCTTTATGTTCTTGGGCTGGCCGACGGAGCCCAGGCGGAGCGTGCCGGAGAAGTTGAGGGACTTGAAGCTGGGGAGGCAGTACGAGAAGGTTGAGGCGTACAAGCTCTTGGTCTGGGAAAGAAACGAGAGCGGACCGCGGCCGAGGCCGAGGAGGCCCTGTGGCGGGACGGAGGTTCCGGTAACCTTCTGGAGGCACCCGAAGGTGTAAGACTGCACGACGTCGGAGGCGAGCGCCAGGGAGTCCTGGGAGAGCGCGGCCTGGATGGAGGAACCACCGTAGGACATGTTGAAGGAGCAGCCGGTGGCGCCGGCCGGGCAGGAGGGGTTCGGCACCTGGGCGCACTGGGGCGCGCTGCAAGGAATCGGGTGGTAGCTGGCCGAGCGCGCGGTGGTGAACGACGGGGACGCGGAGGCGCAACCGTCGCAGCCGGCGCAGGGGAACCACGCGGCGTCGTTGCTGGTGTCCAGGGCCACGAGCATGGGCTGGCCGGGCGAGCCCAGGCTGGCGCGCACGACGTAGTTGGGAATGTTGAGGAGCTGGCGGCCGGAGGCGACGGGGACGAAGGAGCGACCCGCGGTGGCCAGGGACGCCAGGAACTGGAGGCGGGACTCGTCCCGGGCGATGAGGTCCATGACCATGTCCTCCCACGAGGTGAAGGGCTCGGAGGGGCGCAGTGGGGAGCACGGGCCGTAGGCGTGGAGGATGCTGATGGTGGAGCCGCGGTCCGGCGGGGCCGCGCAGCGCGGGAACCTGTCCCCACCCCGCGCCCCCGCCGCGGCCAGGGCGGAGATGGAGGCCAAGGTGAGCAATGCGAGGAGGAAACGCGGCGTTGGCGCCATGATTGCCTCGACCGGAAGAGTCGGCAGTGGTGTGTGGGAGTGAGAGTGAGCGTGAGAAGGTGGTTTATATAGAAGTGCGGGTGGAGGGGGAGGGAGGGGGATTTAGGTGATATGTGATGCACCACAGCCTGTATTCCATACAAGTTTGTCCAATGGACTCAAGTCATCGCACAGATCAGAGTGGTGCAAGGTTTAAGCAATGCCTAGGACTGTTGCAGTAGTAGGAGTTAAATTATAATAATGATACTATTGCTTGGACTTGAGGTGGATCTGCATCACATTGCAAACATCGGATAAGGACCAATGAACTGAGAGCACCTGTTCATCCAAGTTTGAGGAGGACACGATGCACTCGTTGTGTTGGACAGTGTCGATGTTTGGTACGTTGAGGTTGTTGCATCTCTCTCTCTCTCCCTAATGGACCTCGCTCACTCTACGTGTATATTTTTATTAATATTCGTGCTGTTATCTTCTGCCGAGATAAAAAAAGTCTGTCAGCTTTCCCGTTGCTTTTCCCCTTTTGTTTCATTGTGCGCTCATATGGGCATGTGGGAAGGGAGAGAGAGAATGTGTGTATGTGAGAGTTTGGACTTTCAAGTGAATGAAAAGAGGGTATTAGGAAGGGAATGACAGTACTGTGTGCATAGTTTAAGAGTTAAGATAGCAATTATTTTAGCATCTGGAATGTGATCTTGCTCAGATTTGTCAGTGCAGGGGTTAAAAAGTTGATGAACTTTTTTATTAATGCATGTATGACGAGTTGGCATTTTCTGATGTCTGTAGAACTTGTTTTTATGCACCAAACAGCATCTTGAGGAATTTATAAATCAGGTTTGATGACATCTTGGAAACGCTCTTTATTTTCTACACATGCCTCATCTCAAATTCGCAAATGTTATAATCTGAGCACCAGTCCTGATCCAAAAGTTCTGTGGTACAAGCAAATTGCATCTGCTACTTCTAACAGATTTTGATAGCAGAATATATCATTGAGCAAGTGATTGTATTTGTAATAGCAAAGGTTCAATTCTGCAGATGTGGAATGAAATCGATTTCCTTCATCATATACAGTGATAATCACAACAGAAATCGCCAAATTGCAATGCTATTAGTATATCTGAAATCATTGCTTCAGTATATTTGAACACATTTCCTCTGAAAACATCAGTAGTAGATCTGTTGCATGTCATCTGATTTCCTGGGCAATTTGTCGAATAACCATTAAAACTTGTTTGCTGCAAGTCATATGATCTTGGCCTATCTGAGCTCATGGATCTGGCAGAATATGGGGTCTCATGCAAAAGACAGAAAAGTTTGGTGTACGAAATCAAACAAAAAATAGTCATCTGTCCAACTACACTTTTACTGCCTGCATTTTTGCTGCTCATGTTACTGCCACCTTGCATGAGCCCTATCAAGTTTTGTAGCTTATAGCCTGAATCTAATAGGTCGACTCATAGGTTTAGTTCTGTCATTTCATTTTTCTTAAAAAAAAGAATTTGAGGTCTCAGAAGTTGCAGCTTCAGTCCATTTTCCAAGTTCACATGCAGATAGAAAGATCATATGATACCTGACATGGAGATTTCTCAGATTTTTTTTAACAATCTCAATTATGCGAATGGCTGTAACGGTGAGGTTGAAGAAATATTGGCTTTTTCCCCCTTAATACACAAATATTGTGCAATTTTTAAACTGGATATTAACTACTTGCCTTCCTATGAATAGGGAATTCCGAACAAAGTAGCCTATTTAGCTCATGAAAGAAAAAAGTGGTTCTTTGTTTATATACTTTAGTTCCTAACTCAATCATAATATATTTGATATTCTTTCATTTAGTATGATTTGGCACACATTTGGAATCATTCAGGGGGGATTCCCTCCCAAGGGCTTAGAGCTCCGGTCCCATTATTATTAATCAAGATTATATTTTATATTTTGTGCTGAAAAAAATTGTATTTAACATTTTGTATACCAGATATAATTCTTTTTTTTCTATCACAACGAAGAGAGGATGAAGATAGATCTTTTGAATGATCACTATTGTCACTTCAAAATACACTATTATCACTTTATTTTATCTTGTAAGAGTAAAAGTATCCATCACTTTTATGAGAGAGTGGTAATAGTGTATTTTGAAGTGGCAATAGTGATATTTTTTTAATAATAAGTCACCCTTTAGATATTAACTAAAGAGACTGAGCATTTCTTAGATATTTTAATTTTAGCTTTCAAAATATAAATTACAAATTTTGATTCCGCCAAAAGCTATAATAAAAAATTTCTTAATATTTAATCACCATTATATATGTATATATGAATATGTAATCATTTTTGCTAGCGTATATGAATGTCTAGAAAATGGAACTATTCTTTGTTTACTGATAAAAGAATGAATTTATGAGGAATTATTTTAGATGGAATTTCTTGTGTTTTATTCTATTCCTTAGTTTTTGTCCGAATCTTCAATTAATATAAATATTTTTATTCGATCATTTTCTTATTGCCTGTTCCTTTTTTTTTTCTTGTCTTTCTTTTGACGTTTCCCCCTCAAAATCATAATTTGATTATTCATTATTGGGAAGAAACATTTATCATCAAATTTAGTGCATAGGAGCTCTCTTCATATTTTCAAGTAGCAATTCGAAGTTAACGGAAACTTTTTTTTTACGTTAATACTTTTGAGGCTTAGATTTTTTTCTCATGAGTGGTTGATAGTTGATTCGTTGATTGCATCCTTCTTTCTTCTTAAAAGAATTTTTTATTATTTTTTTTCTTTCTATAACTTATGCCTTTTTTGTTAATTACTTAATTAAAATAAAGTTTTTTAATTAAAATTATCACTTAAATATTATTTAGTAGTATGTTAATAGTTAATTGTTAATAATGATCAGCTCAATTGTCACTTAAAAAAACATATCGTTCAACTTATATCTCGAAGTAGCTTGGTTATATTTTTGTTAATTTGTATACTCCCTTCATTTTTCTTATTTTGAAATTTTGATTAACTGATGTAAACAAATAATAAAATAAATTTGGTAAACTTGACTATAACGAGAAATATTGTAACAAAGTATGTGTCACATGTAAATTAAAAAATAAATGTGTCATAACTAATTAATTACATATTATCTTTGAAGGTTGCATCCTTGGAGGGCTGAGATCTTTGACTTTGGGCCTACATAGAACATCTATTGATTGCTAGATTGCTAGTAGGCCTCTTCAATCCCTTTTCATATTTTTGGTGGACAATTGCCTTCTATCTTTCTTCACATGTATTTTTCATATATTTTTTATTCTCAAATTAGCACATTTTATATCCTTTTAAGCCCAATAAAGCACCATATTCCAAGTTGATGAAAGAATTTGGTGCTCTCATTTTTTTTCCACATTTAGTGCCGTGGATCCCAACAAATTAAAAATTATATATCTGTTTGACAAAAAAGGCTGGAATAAGAGGTTGATCATGCTGTCATTCCCTAATCAAATAGGACCATGCAGCACTACTCGTTTTATTAAAAAAAAATTTTTTATCCTATATATATATCATATATTTATAAATTATAATTATATCGTATGTGTATGCACAGTATTACACATCAGTGAAGATCAAACTTTTTTGACCACATGATTTAACTATGGACCACTGATTCTCATAACATATATTTTATACACGTGTTTAATATAATGTATATTATGACACAAAATAAAGAGGCTTTATGCAGCGAACGATCCGGATGGTGTGGATCAAGACGGGGCAGTGCGGCGTGGATCGATGCGATGCAGATCGGGATCGACATCAAAGCAGATGGGGATCGACGTCGACGACAGCTGACCGTGACGGCGCTGATTGGGGCGATGGAGAAAGAGGAGGATGGGGCAGAGAGGGGACAACGACAAAGCTGGGGTCGGCGAAGTTGGGCGGCGGCGACGGCGACGTCGACGATGACAACATCAAAACTCGAGGCGGTGAAGCTGCGCAGTGATGACAACGAAACTCGGGGCAACGAAACTCATCGGAGGGCCGATCAGGGGAAGAAAGAGAAGCGCGAGAGAGATGAATGGCGAGCACTCATAGCCATTCTATCAGACTCATAGGATTTCATCTCAATCATTGGATTAGGTGTTACACAATAAAGCCATATATATATATATATATATATTCACGTAAAGAAACATCTATCTTTGCTTTCTATTATAAAGGGATGTCGATGAACTTTGATGCAAGAAAGATAAAAAAAACACATGTGTCGTCGGTAGAATTCAATATATATATATATATATATATATATATGTATATTAACATAAAGAAACATTTTTTTCGATTATAAAGGGAGGTACATGAAACTAATGTAAGAAAGATAAAAAAGAATTTAATTTTCGAGTGACGATATGCGTCAAAGTCTTACACCTTGTTCACAAAGAAACGTTTATCTATTAAATTAAAACCACAAATGATAAAATGTTGTAGACATGTATTGAAACCTCTTTTTAACGCAGGCCTGTTTAAAAGCCCACTTTAAACCCATTGCGACGAAAGGGCTATACAAACTACAAAGTGATAACTCTTATTTCGATGAAATAAAATATATGACATTGTGGTTTTCCATATCCACCACAAAAGAAGTAAACGAGCTTAGCGTTTTCTTTTATTTTCTTTCATTTTCTTATATTTCTGCCCAACATATTCATATAAAAATAAAATAAAACAATTTTAATTGCAAAGAAGGAGGAAAAAAATATGTGCACCCTAATACTCTTCAATTACAAATATTTTAAAAGTTCTCAAACTCGCAATTAGCGGGCAGAGATATGAACTGTGTTGTAATAGGTGTTCTCGGACATTAATAAAATATGTTACGCTAGATTCACATATTTGTTAATCCGTCGTCGTAGAGAGAGATAGAAAAATATTAATTATAGTATTTTTTATAAATAAAGAAAAACTCATTTTTCGTATATGTTTTATTTTGATAAGAATATAAAATTAATAATGTTATTCTTTTTAATGATTTAATTTTTTAAGAAAATTTAACCAGTGCGTTAATTATCTTAAGTTTTTATTAAAAAAATATATTTTCCTCCCATTGATATTCACATAATGGATTGGACTAAATTAAAATTGTTAATTCTTTCTAATCGTTTAAATTGTTAAAAAAATGATGAACAAGTCAATTTCAACCTATTTTACATGAAAATATGTAATTTTTAGTCGAGAAACTCGTAAAAAGTTATGAATGTATATTTATGGCCCGTACAAAAAAATGATATACGCATTACTTAGTCTCGTGTGTGAATATTATATATCAAAGGCTTCTCTTTCTCTCATTTTTCAACCATGAATGTTAGTGATACCCTAAAAACTGCAATGCCAACTCCAAGATAATATGAATATTTTGCCTTTTTTTTCAATTTATCAGTTCGAAAATTGGATGTTGAAGGGGCCAGGATCACCCATCAATGAGCTGACATTCATTTATATACATTCGTAAACACTGTAAAAGATTTGTTTCATGTTCACACTTGTCAAAAATAATCATCTTAATGATGGATATTGAACATTTCTTTCCTAAATAAACCAGCAATAGTGTACAATATAAACTTCCCAATCAATGCCATTAATCAATACACTTTTTCAAGGTCAACTAAAATAGGTAAAAGAAATTAAATGATAGTGTGGCAGTTAGGCAAATGTCAATGGACAATATATTGGACTTGCATAATTAATATATTTTTTTATCGAGCTCTCGGTGTTTGAAAAGTGAAGTGGATGGCTCAACTCGTGTTGCACTAACGATTATGCACATTATCCATAAGTTGAAAGAGCCGATCCGATAAAATTATTCAATATTATGTGACTAATAATAATAGGTGAGACTCCAAACAAATTTATTTTATCAATTGTATGACTAACAATCATGAGACTTCAAATAATTTTTTTTATATTCATGAGAACTCGAACTTGATACTCCTAATTAAGCGAGATCGGAGTCACGCCCACTTAAATTCAACCCTTATAGGTTAATTAATATGTTTTCGAATGTTCAATATTGATATCAAAGTCACCAAATGATATCCAAGTCACGTTGGAACAACTCTCAACGAGGACTTGATATGTTAACACGAACTTTGAAACTTGGCGTGAGACAAAGTCGGAGGAAATTGCATGTATATTATTTTGATTGAGATGCATGTTGTCTAAAGTATGGGGGGTCTTTCTTTACATTAATGGCAAAGGAGTTAATGATAACCTCGTCCTGTCCTAATCATGATACAATTATAATAAGCCTTGGAAGAACAAATAGAGTGACGGTATGAGTATACTTCTAAATGCAGTGGAGGTGAAAAGTGGCAATGAGATGGCGTTAGCATTCCATTTTTGCGCCACATGACCATTAAATACTGTTAGTGAAAACACCACTCAGGAGTCCCTTTAGATGAACACATATTAAGTAAAGAAAAAAAAAAGTTGGATAAAGTGATAGTGATCACTTTAATATGATGCAACTTCTCATAGGAATCTCATGGGCAAAGTCCTAACATATAATACGTATTGTACGATTTGTCACCTCCACTTGTTTCCATATATATGTCATAGTTTCCATCCATGTGGTTACTATTGAGAACAATGTTCATGTTAATTGTACTGTGATAGGTTGGAATTCCCATCGAGCACCTTCTCCTCCTCCTGATGCTCCCGGCCTAATCCCAAGCTCCACACCACATCTCTGTCCCCCGCGATCCCCGCCGGGGGCGCCACCACACACAAACTCTCTCCCTTCTTCCTCCCTTCCATTTCCTCTCCTCTCCTCTCCTTTCCCTGGGCCATGGCCAGTGGTGGCCGCTCTTGGGCGGACGTCGTCCGGGCCCTCGACCTGCCACCTCCCTTCCGATCTCGGTTAAGCAACTTCGTGAGATGAAGGAACGTATTACTGATGAGGTCATCATCTCGACTGAGGAAGTTGTGGCCCGTGAACAAGAGCTTCGGCTATGTTTACTGGGATGATTTGTGGGGGATGTGCAATCGCTGAGGGACGAACTTCCGTAGCTTTGGGGCACTGCCTCGTCGTGGAGCTGCTTGGAGATTGGTAACTCTTTCATCCTCTTCAAATTTGCTGATGAAGCCGATCGTTTGCCGGTGCTAATCGGGGGTCCTTGAGAATTCAAGGGACACCTCCTGCGAGTCGCATAGGTATCGCCTTTCTTCCGACCGGATGAGGAATGCCTTATGGCTACTCCACTTTAGCTTTGCTTTCTAGGTCTCCCGTTAGAGCTATGTAATCCAAATTTGTTGAGACGCATCGCGACTAGTTTTGGGTCGTCATTGTGCATGGAGGATGTTCCATTAGATACTCTTGGCGCCCCTGCCCGCGCCTGCGTTGAAGTTGACCTCACTATGTTGATCAAGCAAGGAACTTGGATCCGCCTGCCATCTGGGGATCGTTATTTCTAGCAGGTGAAGTATGAGAATTTACCACTTTTTTTGTTTTCGCTGAGATATTGTTGGTCATAGGTTTGAGCACTGCCCCTCCGCTCCTGATTCCCTGCCCGGCGATGCCCCTCAGGCAGTGATGCTCTTTGGTCCTTAACTCCGTGATGCCATGGCGCGGCGCCCGCCGAGGCGGCCGGCGGATGCGGCTGGTCTTGCGGCTTCATTGGCTATTGATCTCAATCAGCCGGCGCCGAACATGACTGCTGACGCACGTGGTGACGTGCGCGACATGCAACGGTCTTCGCGTCATCAGCAATGGCTCGATTCCACCCATGATGCCAGGTCATCTATCCATGGGAGTTCTTCCGCGCGTCGCGATGATGGCCGTGCGATGCTTACCAACGACGTGATCGTGTTCATGAAAACACAACTCATGCCAAGTCATCAATCCTCATAAATCCCTTTCTTCATTTTCCCCTCTCATTTTCTCTCTCCCATCTCTCTCTTCGTCTCTCGCTCTCTCCCTCTCTCTCACGGTGACGACGGCAGCGGCGACGACACTGGCCGACCTCCCCTCTCTTGACTCCCTCTCTCTCTACTCGACCGCCAGGAGCGCCGCGATCCGGCACTCGGTGGCCGAATGTCACGATCAAGCGCCAGGCGGCCGGATCGGCCATCGGGCGCCGAATCCGGGCCATTAGCAGCCGATCCAGGTCACTAGCGGCAAATCCGGCTACCAGGGGCCAGATCCAGCCCCCTGGCGACCGATTCGACCACCAGGGGCCGGATTTGGCCGCCCTGGCGGCCGATCCGATCGTCGGGCGCCATGATATGGCGCCAGGCCGCCGGATCCGGCCCTTGGTGGCCGATCCGGACCACTGGCGTCTGATCCGACCGCCAGGCAGGTAGATCCGGCGCCTGGCAGCCAGATCGGGCGTCGGATCCGACCCCTGGCGGCCGATCCGGGCCACTGGCAGCCGATCCAACCCCTGGTGGCCGATCCGCCCGGCACCAGATTCGGCCCCTGACGGTCGATCCGGGCCACTAGCGGTCACGCCAGATCCGGCCACTAGCGGCCGATCCAGCCATCAGGCGCCAGATCCGACCCCTAGCGACCGATCCGAACTGACAGGCATCAGATCCGGCCCCTAGCGGCCGATCCGGACGGCTAGATCCGACCTCCAGGCGCCAGATCCGGCGCCTAGTGGCCGATCCAACTGTCAGTGGCCAAATTTGGCGTTCGATCGGCCCCCAAGTGAGCCGATCAGGAATCCGAACATTGGATCATGGAGCATCAAGCACGCGATTCGAATGACATTTCTCGATAATTCCCGGCCGCAAACCTGGTCGCATTCTCGGATTATCGAGTTCAAAAAAATTTTGACCTGACATAATTCGAGTCGAGACCGGGTCCGCTTAAACTCGGACCCGGTCCCAGGTTTGCTCAGCTCTAAGGGTTCCTCTAACACTGTTATGGATCCTCATGATTTATTGGTTATCCAGGCTACTAACATGCTACAGGGTGCGGCTTCCAAATTTGAGGTGTACTCTTCGGATGCTGAGGAGGTGGATGCAGATCTCGCCCCTCCAACTCGCTCGGAGTGAAAGAAGTCGCGTCCTCTGCATCCAAAGCCTCCACTTCCAAGCCTTCCCCACCGGAAGAAACCACCTAAGGCCTCAGGTACTACGTTACCTTCCTCTGCGACAAAACCCTCACGCCGTGCTTATTCCATGCAGGTTATGACATCTTCTCTCGGGATCGACGCTATTACCTCAAATTCTATTTAATGCGTATTCTATCTTGGAACTATAGAGGAACTTTCCGTGGTAAAGTTAGGGATAGATTAGCTAATTTAATTAAGGCTCATAAGCCAAACTTTGTAATATTATTAGAGATCCATTCGGATTTTGTAAAAAAAAAATAGGTTGTTCGACGTTTGGGGCCTCAATGGGACAACGTCCACCACGAGGTTGCTGGCGCCTCTGGCGGTATTGCCTTGGTCTGGCATGGTCAAGGCACTCAGGTGACTTCGATCCATTCCTCCCCGCAAATACTTCATGCTGCTATTACTTTTAATGGTTTCACTTTCCTCTTATCATGCGTGTATGCTAGCTCTGTTCCTACTATCCGTAATGTCCTGTGGCACGAACTCTATCGCATGAACACTGGTGGTTTTCCCTAGGCCCTTATGGGCGACTTTAACTCTTTGCTTGGCCCCGAGGACAAGCTCGGGGTCAGCCTTTTACCCTCTCTAAGTCAACTCGTTTACTTAGAGACTTAATTCATAAGCATGGACTTGTCGACATAGATTTTAAAGGACCATCTTTCACTTGGTGCAACAACCGCTCTGGGTTGGCCCGCATACACTGTCATTTAGATCGACTCTTGCTTAGCCATTATTGGCTGCAAACCTTCTCTAATTTGTCATTAAACTCCTTTCCGCGTTGTGTTTCTGATCATGCCCCAGTTCTCCTCCAGACTGAAAACCCTTCTCATCATACTCGCTCGTTCAAGTACGAGCATTTCTGATTTCAGCATCAAGAAGCACGTGATATTGTCCAACGATGTGTTTCCAATTCCGACTCCCTTAGCAACTGCCCTTAAAAAGGATTAAATCTGATACCTTAAAATGGAACAAAAACACTCCAAGCAACTTTGAGAATAGAGCGGATGACACCCTAAAGTGTATCTCTGAGCTTGAGAACTTAGACATTTCCATAGGCCTCTCGAACGCTGAGTTGGGTCTCCTACGCTCTGCATATCATCTTCATGCTACTTTACTTAGGCAGATTAACCTCAAGTGATGGAGCAAAGTGAAAACACACTGGATCACTAAAGGTGATAGGAATACTCGATTTTTTTTATCTCTCTACCATGATCAGGCATAGACAAAATACTATTCTCGAAATTCAAGACGGCGATGGCCACCTGGTCACCGACGATAAGATCATCCGATCCTTATTTGTAAATCATTATAAACATTTGTGGCAACCTAAGGAATCACCCTTATTCCTCCGACTTGCTAGCTGTCGCTACCCACCATTGACAACGCTTTCTATGACCAGCTCACTAAAGTACCCTCTGATAATGAGATTCGGGATGCGCTTTGGAGTATGCTCCTGGCAAGTCGCCTAGCCCCGACAGCTTCACTGCGGAGAGTATTGGAACATCCTTGGACCTACGATCATTGAGGTCATAAACTCCTTCCTGCTCTATAACTCTTTTCCCTCTGAATGGTCTATTACCTCGTTAATTTTTATCCCCAAAAAAAAGAGTCCCAAAATTATGTAACATCTTGTATTGACCCCTTACCAAAATTTTAGCTAATCGTCTACGGCCAACCCTTGAACACCTCATTGACCAAAACCAATCGGCATTTGTCCCTGGTAGACTAATTCATGATAATATTATGATCACCCAGGAGCTTGCTCACTCTCTCAATTCTGGTAAGGGAAAATTTATGCTCATTAAGGTTGATATGAAGAAGGCATTTGATCACATCTCCTGGAATTCTGTTAACACAGTCCTGACTCTAATGAAATTTCCCCTTACATTTATAAAATGGATTGATACATGCATTAGATCTCTCGCTTTTATGTGTATGATAAATGGGCAGAACTCGAAGATCTTCCCCTCCTACCATGGAATGCGCCAGGGAGATTCGATTTCTCCTTACATCTTCATCCTTGTCAGCCAAGTTTTTTCTTCCCTCATGACTTTTTATGGGTCTATTGGTAAAATTATTCTTTTTAGTATCCATCAATTTACCCTCTCGCATCTGTTTATTCGCTGATGATGTGTTAATATGCTTTAAAACAACCAAGAAGAACTGTAATAATATTAAGGAAGTCCTTGAAGTTTACAAGTACATGGACAGAAAGTTAACGCTTAAAAATTCGAACTCTACCTTCCACGCTTAAACCCTAGACACGATATTCCCAAATTCAAGCTCAGGCAATTTCCTTTCCTATATCTTGGAGCTCCTATTTCTCTCACTAAACTCCTAATTCAGGATCAGCATCAGATTATTAAAAAATCTACTGTTAGGCTCGCGGGGTGGAGTCGGCGCATTTTAAATCAGGCTGGTCATACTACTTTAATCAAATCTGTTTTATCAGCAGTTCCTACCCATTGGCTTAGTACCACCTGTCTTGCTAGTGGAATCATTGAGTCTTTAGAGAAATTATCAAGATCTTACCTCTGGAACTCCAAACCAAATCACCATAGTTCTCACCTTATTAACTGGCATACTGCCTAGCTGCCTAAATTGGCGGGTGGTCCTGGGATCAGGAACCTCCAGGCTATGCAAACCTCTCTTATGGCTAAGCATATCATATCATTGTTAAAGCAAAATAACTCGCAATGGATTCAACTCTTTAATGTTAAGTATGGTAGTTTCAACCTTTGGAACTCACCCTCTCACAATCCTAGGGCCTCCTCTATCTGGCAAAAAATTATGCATTCTACCTTAGACCTTCGACTCGGCTTTCAAAAACAAATTGGCGCTGAGAAAAAAACCTCGCTTCTTTTTTATCCCTGGTTAAGCCCTACCCCTTTTAGCAGTTGACCTACTTACATAAACACCTCTCAATCCCTAGAGAACCTCTTGGTAAGTGATACGATCGATAATGGAAAATGGAATGACAACTTGCTCTCTATTTTTTTTGGACCAGATCTGTGTGATAATTAAAAGAATCTATATTCCAACTATTGCCTATCTATGTAATTGATACCCATGGATGTGCAAATGTTAAGTCAGTCTATAGTTTTGTTCGCCGTCATGCTCTGCTGACCACCTCCGATGGAGGGCGTGCTTGCTCAAGAATTTGGAACATTCTCCCAAAATTCATATCTTTCTTTGAAAACTCGTTCACAATAAGCTACCTACTCTGGACAGTGTCCTTCGTTTTGACAACTCGATTAGCCCCTCCTGCTCGATCTGCGGACTTGCCCTTGAAACAAATTTCCACTTGTTCTTCCATTGCCCGTTTGCACAGCAACTCTGGCAACTCTGGCAACTCTTCCGGCAATAGTTTAACATCTCCTTCCTTTTTACCGATTCTTGCCACATTGGCTCTTGGGTTAATGAGGGTGTTGGCATGGACGAGCAGTTATCCCATCCCTTTTCTCTTATTTTCTCTCGGAGCTTTGGAACTCGAGAAATGCTACCTACTTTAGATCCAAGCACGCAATCATGGGGGTAGTATGGAAGAGACTAGAGAGCATTGGCAGGTTATCATGACTATGCTGACTATTCTGAATCACACGCTCCTGAGGTACCACATTCTCACCCCCAAGGCCCTCTTCGGGCCTGGTGGAAGGCCCCCTCCTTCTTGGCTGCTACTCTAGTCAGATGGCTCCCTCCCTGTGGAGGCAGAATGGGGAGTTTTGACTTAATATTACATACTCACACTGGTACACATATTTTTGTAGGGGCATCAAGCATTTTTGCGACGACTGTGCTCGAGATCGAAGCATGTGGGATGCTGATTTGCCTTAGGGAATGCGCCAATAGATCATTGAGCCATATTCTAGTTTACTCAGACTCGCTATCTCTGATGAAGATTGTTACGCGCAATGAGAAGTACCCCTGGAACATAAAAGGAATCATTCACGATGTCTGACAACTGCTTGAGGTAGTGCAGCATGTGGTTGTCAAGCATTGCTCCAGGAGCAAGAATCTGACGGCTGACTATCTCGCCTCTTTTGGTCGCACTTGTTGTAGCGACAATTTTTTGTTAGACAATCTTCCTCCGGGTCTGTTTCATATTTTGTACGATGACTCCAACTGAGCAATTACTTAATGAATACATAAAACTTTAAAAAAAAATGTTCATGTTAACAAACTTTATATTCTTTGAAGTTATCCATATTATGGCTACTATCGAGATCAATGTTCATGTTAACAAACTTTATATTCTTTGAAGTTATTCATATTATTTCCGTCCAAACATCGAATTAATAAAGTATTATTATACTTGAACACTGATGAGACTCGACCTAAAAAAGCTTTATATTCATTGACATTAGCAAAATATATCCTAAGTAATTCCAAGGAAACAAGTGTCCCTCTCTAGTAGATCAATGATAAATAATAAGTTCATGACCTTTACATGTTGAATACGAGTTTGTCCTTGAAGCCTAGACAACCTTATTAGTTTATGAATGTATTTGGTCGGTGTAGTCGGAATTACTGGTTAATTAAAATGTGAATGCACCAAATGAATGAAAGAGATGTTTGAGAATTAATGGCGATAAGTAGGTTAAGCATACTTATTAGTTTATGATAATATATGGATCTATATGTTTTTAAGAAACTTTTTTTCGTTTTTAAGAAACAACTAAGTTAGTGGGAACTGTGGGACAATAATTTATGAGTAAAAACATGGAAATATGCCACATGTTGTCATGATGCATTTTCTTTCTTATTTCTTAAATTTTTTATTCTATATTCCGTCTTCTCCTCTTCTATTTTTTCACAAAACATAAGAAATAACATAATCAAATAAACAAACCATAAAAAGTCTAAAACATTTGAAATGTATATCATTATGATATTTTCAAATTCAATTTTTATAATTGAGATGTTTAAACTAAATTTTAACAGGGATAATATTGTTGTCAGTTAAATAAAAAAAAGAATATAAACACTCGTATCAACAAACATTAGAAGTATTTGTTGTTATTCTCACCACTTTTGTCCAAATATAACTTTAACAATTTTTTTATGAAATAAATATTTATCACCACTAATGCTTATCGTATATGTTTTTTTAATGAGCCAAGTGCCCAAGTCAAATAAACACTTCTTTATGCTTACTATTATTGCCTTATGAATATTATATCAACTTTGAAGGCATAGGTAATCCGATCTTAGATTACGAAAACTTTGAACCAATTAGAGGTCTCACTTATTTATCTTTAACTAATTAAATTTGAAATATATTACGATTACTCGAGTTGTATTAGCATATCTTTCACTAATAATGCCATATCAGCTTTGGATCTGGTTTGGGACTTTTTTTTTTTTTTTTCTGTGATGGAGATCAAACTCACCACATACTCTCTTATTTATTTGATCCCTTAAAATCCGGACCCAAGCCGGAGACACTCAATTTCTTTACTAATAAGGACTATGTGGCAATTTTATTTTGGCCAAAAAGTATTGTTAATTTGTTATTGAAATTTTAAGTGAGATGTGAAAGGAATGGCAAAATCGAAGGAAGAGTCTTTAAGATTATATCTATCAACAAATTTTTTTTTAAATATAAAGTATATATTTTAATAAATTTATCACTCAAATTTTAAGTTACACCTCGATAAGTCATACTTTTATTAATTCTTAAGTTAAATGACATCAAAATAAAATAAGAACTAATATATATATATATATATATATATATACATATACATATGAGTTTACATAAATTGATGATTATCGTGAATATATATATTATTTTTTAAATTAATTATATTAATCATATGATATTGATCAATATCATGCAATTTAAGATCCTTCATAGAAAAAAAACAACTGAGATCTTTAAGATCATATCGAGAGCAAAAAGGGTCATCATTAGATTCTAAAATCTAAATTAAGATCTTCACGATCTTAGTTTCACTATTGCACTTTATTTAATTATAGTTTATCGGACCAATGAATAGTGAAAAAAGGAGAATACAGTACAAAAAAACAATTTGTCCACGATAAGATGAATCTATTGTTTGATTGTTCAACGTATAAAGATAATAATAACTTTATAAGAGGTGAAATACTTTTCAAGGGGTAAATTGTATAAAAAAAAGATTAAACCTTAGTTTTTTTATCTTAAGTCTAATACGAACTTTTATTTTTTGTGTAAAAAGTCATAAACTTTGAATTTATTTTAAAATTCTAATTATGAAATAAACGTGGAAATATTACTTTATTCTCGAAATATAACTAAATATTAACTAGTTTAAAATTATTTTAATCAAACATAAAAACGTGAAACCACTTAAAATTTATGGAAACCGTTATGTTTATTACCATCAAAAGAATAAAGATATTTTTTAAAATAAGAAGAATAGAGATATGCTCATTTTTTTACTTTTTAAATCATTCTTTTTATTTTTTTTAAATATTATGTTTTATATTAATATTATTACAATATTAACAATAAATTATTTACAATAGAATAATTTGTTTAAAAATATTATATTTAAAATTTTATTCTCTTCCATTCAAATGCAAATGAGAATGAGAATATATTTATTTTTTAAAAATATAATATTCTATGATTTTATTCTCTAAAAAATGATATATAAGCAAACAACTCATTGTAAATAATTTTATTGAATTAAGTGGACTCACTATTAATCTTTTTTTTTTCATTAAGCAATCGTCTATATCTGTTAAAATTATCCTGGATCACGTGCTTGATAGTGATAGGTGAGACTCATAATAAAAAAATTTTACCCCTGTTTATCGTTAAGGTTGCCCCGAACTTGCTTAATCGAGAAAAAGCCGCTAAGTGATGGAGCTACATGGGTGTTAATGCAAGTATTTTAACATAATTTTGTGTTTGCTCAATTAGACAGCCATGTCCATTCTTTCTTCTATGGTGCAGATCACGGGTTTGAAATTGAATGACAATCATATTTACTTTTATTTTCCACGTTTACTTTTACTTTTATCTTAATTAACATGCAATAAATATTTTTCATCTCACACGTCTATCAGTGATAAAAGCATTATTTTTTTTCATAGCATGAATTAAATGTTTATATTTTTTCTTCATTTATTTTATTTTATTCTTTAATCCTATGTAAAGATTTTTTAATTACACTTAATTATACACATGATAAAATACTACGTTTTCATTGATTGTTTTATTCCATATTTAAATTATTTTTGTGAGTTTAAATTTTCCAATCTAATATTTTAACTTATCTTTGTGAAAGTGGTGAATTTTATATCATCTTAATATAAATAATTTATATGTTAGATTATACATTCGATAGTTATTATCTTATCTCATAATTATAAATATTTATTCGCTACAAATATTTTTAATATAAATAGCAATAATTTAAAATAATATTGTGAAATATAATCTTCATTCGGATAATTTATTTACAATTGAGTTTATGCTTTTTAACACTAATCCATACTTGAAATGTCTATGAACATTTTTAATTATATATAGTGAATGCTAACATTTAAAAATAAATTAATGAGAACTTCATATTTCATATTAATAAATCATTTTTTTTTAAAAAAATATGATTATTTGTGAACCACTAATTAAAATATCTCTATTTGTGAACCCCAAATGGCTGACTCGAAAAAGAAACAATAAAATTATTGATTCAGATGCGACGCTCCATCTTGACGTTATCCATGGAACAATCCTACAAGCTACCTTAAAAAAAATCAAAAGAAAAGAAAAATTACACGCCAACTAGTAAAAACTCCATTTGCGAAAGTTCTTCCCTCGCCCCTCTCTCTCCCTCCCTCCCTCGTCGTTGTCGTCCCCACTTTCTCTCTCCTAAAATCCTAAGCAGAAGCAAACAGGAACCAAAACTCCATTCGTTCATCTCTCTCTTTTGGAGCCAGAATTAGAATTGTAGCAGGCAAACGAAACCTTTGCCCGTTTATTACGCCTTCGGCAGGGTCATTTATTGCCCAATCTCGAAACTCCTCCCTTCCTGCCATTTCTTCTCTTTGGATCGCTCGCTTGGGAATAACAACAAACAGGGAGGAGGGAGGAGGAAGAGGAGGGAGGAGGAGGAAACAAGGAGAAGAAGAATAATAGGAAGAAATGATCGGGCGGAAGGCCATCGTGAGGGCTTCCCCCTTCTTCCTGGTGCTCGTGGCGCTGGGATGCTTCTTCGCCTCCTACAACCTCGTCTCCATGGTGATCCATAACCAGCGGCAGGACACGGCGCGGGATCCGGTCGTCCGCATGCCCGCATCGAGGACGACGCCTACCGAAGGGGGGCGGAGGAGGCCGTTCCATGTGGCGGTGACGGCCACCGACGCGCCGTACAGCAAGTGGCAGTGCCGGATAATGTACTACTGGTACACGCGGATGAGGGACCGGGAGGGGTCGGAGATGGGCGGGTTCACCCGGGTGCTGCATTCCGGGAGGGCTGACGACCTCATGGACGAGATCCCGACCTTCGTCGTCGACCCCCTCCCCGAGGGCATGGATCGGGTGAGACTTAAATTTTACCTGATTTTGATCGTGTGCTCCACATTAATAAAATTTCTTGTAGATTTGACGCTAACCGATTGATTGAGCAAATGCATGGTGTGGGCACTCGGTTAGGTCGGATGCGTTATATGACAATATTTCATCCTAACGCCAAGATTATTTCATGTTCTGCGTTGACTTGAAATTTAATTATGCCAAGGGATGCGTCACTAAAGTTAATTCTTTAGGTTCATTTCTCCCTCTTTAGGAAACTAAAATCATATGGATAACCTCAGGTGCATACTTGCACCATGTTGTTTCTGGAAAAGAAGCGATGCTTAGAAAAGTGAACCCTATATTTTTCCGTTCCAATTGAGCTGAAGAGCTCCTTCTAACAAAATCAAAACAAAACTGACGAGTGTGCTGCATGTGATTTTCAAAATGAATGCTTTATGTAAAATATCCTTATTTTGCATTTCCACAAATTAATGGAAGTTATCTTTTGTCAGTAAATTTACCCATTTGTGTAGTTAGACCGAGAATATGTTTAATTGACTTTATTATGAAGATTGGGAGATTTCTTTTTAGAAATGAAGATGGGGGAGGATAATCTACTTCTAGTGTTCTCACAAAAAAAAAATCTACTTGTTGTCAGTAAGATTTCCATGTTGTTGAAATCCCTTTGTTGTCATCTACATCGCACTGTTGTACTGAATGTTACACTGCTACTATTTCTTCATTGATCTTTTAAGTTTGGTACCAGGGATATATCGTCTTAAACAGACCTTGGGCCTTTGTGCAATGGCTGGAGAAAGCAAAAATTGAGGAGGAGTAAGTTCTTACCTTTAGAAAAATCGAATATTTTCGTATTATGTTTCACTTCTGCCGAAACTAATGGTTCAGAGAATTTGCAGATACATTCTAATGGCTGAACCAGATCACATATTTGTGAAACCTTTACCCAACCTGTCTCGTGGTGATCTGCCAGCTGCTTTTCCCTTTTTTTATATTAAGCCATCAGAAAATGAAAAGATAGTGAGGAAATATTATCCAAAAGATAAAGGTCCTGTGTCAAACATCGATCCCATTGGCAACTCTCCTGTAATAATCCAAAAGGTATTTTTTTTATGCTCGTTCTTCTATGAAGAATTTATTGGAAACATTATAATTCATTTTTGCATTAGAACATCTCATGAACATGGATCAACGAATAGAGCGGAATGACGTCGTATGATCCATATAGCCGACCCCACCTAGTGGGATAAGGTTTTGTTGTTGTTGTTGTTTGTTGTTGTTGTTTTGCATTAGAACATCTAATTTTGTGTTTACTATGGTTATTTTTATTATCCACATGTTTATCTGAAAAAAAATTGTATATTTTTTTAACTTAACCTCACTTCAGGCACAATTAGAGAAGATAGCTCCTACTTGGATGAATGTCTCCCTGAAGATGAAACAAGATCCAGAGACTGACAAAGCGTTTGGTTGGGTTCTAGAAATGTCAGGACTCTTGCAATTTTCAATGCAATATATATATGAAACTAAACATTCTGATTAAGTTTATTTCTGTTTGTATTTAGGTATGGTTATGCTATTGCAAGCGCGTTGCATGGAGTACAGCATATTCTTCGTAAAGATTTTATGATACAGGTAACATTGAATTGTCAGTTTTCTGATTTGAGTGAAGTATCTCCCGTTCTAATTTTTTAAAAGGAATCTGAAGTGTTTATTTAGACAAGGCAATGTCTCATTATTTTGGCTCTGCATACTGATACTTCTGGGTTTGGATGCAGCCCCCATGGGACTTGAAGTTGGGAAACACCTTTATTATCCATTATACTTATGGATGTGACTACTCGTTAAAGGTACTAATCCATGTATCATCAACAAATATGAGAAGATCAATGCTGAGATTAAAATTTCCAATATATCTATGCACTCATTGGCATTTTCTGTTAATTTTGATGCAAATTAGGGTGAACTAACATATGGAAAAATTGGAGAGTGGCGCTTTGACAAAAGATCATATCTTCGTTCTCCTCCACCGAGGAACCTCTCATTGCCCCCTCCAGGGGTGCCTGAAAGCGTGGTATGTGCATTATGTTTTACTTTTTACATATAATGCCATATTCTCTTGGCTTGCCACTTGCCAGAGAATGTTTGAACTGTAGAAATATCTTCCTTCAAAATTTATTAGGTTTAAGTACTTTATATCTTGGTTTTAAGTTTCCTAGTTCCCAAGTTATTCTAGATTTGCTTTATATATTTGATTATTTTGTTCAGTCCTATTTTGTTATTTGACTTCTAGCTGTACTTTTATTCCTGATTCAGATTAACTTCGAAATGTGAGGTGTGTTTTGTGGCTTTGTCTGCATAACGTTTGCAGATATAATTGTAAAAAGCCAGAATCTGGTTTTCTCTTACATTTAGAAACACTTTATGATGAACATTCTAGCGTGAGCTGTTTTTTTTGGAAGAAACTATTGCTAAAGTTCGATATCCAACTATTCTTTCTAGGCTGCATACTTATTTTTTGTCCATCTTTTTCGTTGTTTTCAGGCAATAGATTTATGGATATTTTCCACCCATAGGAATCCCTTCATTAACCACTGTTAGGGAGCTTTAAGTTAATAATCTAGTTTTTTATGGGTTTTAGTTCATCCCTTATCAATTACATGTGGAAGTATAATGTCAAACACCCTAAAAAAAGTAATGTCAAAATGTATGCATCAATACTGAAGTAGTACTTAATGTTTGACTGCATATTATTCAATTCCATATTATGTTTTATAATTGTTATGGTTTTAGCCAAAAAAAAAATGCAAATTTGGACAAAAATAGAAACAATACTGGAACATGGATCTTTGGTAAACCTCAAAATTAACAAGTGACTTACAAAACAATGCCAAATTATAATGTTCAATATGGTATGCCAGGTAAAAACAGTGGTTACAATGTATCCCCCATTCCCTGTATAAAGATAAACGAATGATAGATGATATTTATATGTAGTATCTAGAACCCCTGAAAAAGGTATCTATTCTGCCGAAGCCACAAAGCTTACAAGACAGTTAATCTTGTCTGACTGGGGTCTGTTTTCAGCTTTCCTTAATGTATGTCCCCTCAAAAGAAAAAAGGAACTTTCTGTTCAGCACTCCAATGCTTATGCTAGGTTAATAAAAGTTGTGATTTCGGCATAATGTGCTTTTTTTGTTTTGTACTATGTACTACTTATGTATCATACCTTATGCTATCTTAATAAAAGTTGATGGCAATCTCGGCAGCGGTCCTTTTCATTCTCAAAAGTGGATTTTTGCTTGCAGAAATTTTATAATGAGCTAAAGGGGCCTATTGCTATAGGCCCTTGAGCTGATGCAATTATTTCCTCTCGAGGGACATTTGCATTGGCGACTATATCTTGAACAAAAATATAGTTGGATGTAACTGTTAAAAAAATGTATATTTCACCAGTTTTTCAGCCTTTAGGATATCAAATACTGATGCAGGGGCATCGAAACAAGAAGATATTACAACCTTTTACGATAGCTTAGGAACTAGTTAGATGAAGTATATTCTTTTTCTTAGTGCAGTGGAGGATGAAATCCTTCCCCCAAACCGTGCTTGCATTTTTTATTGCACACGAAATTGATGATTCAAAAAAACCATAAAGAAACTTGATAAGAACACCATTGTACAACTGCGAGTCTACAGAGGAAGATAGAAATACCAGGGAAATTTTAGAATAAACTAGAATGGGGAATATTTTAGTATTCAATGGTTGATACTTAATTATGGGTTTTTACAATTAACTATTTAATTTCAACCAGAAAACTAAAAAAAATAAGAGTCAAATAAGATTCTAGCTTAACTAGAACTCATAGGTCTCCTAAACTACCACGCAAATGTCCTACATCAAATACTTGAACTATTATGGTAATTAAGTTTTATTTTAGACTTCATGATAATTTTTAAGGATAAGCTGTTTAAGCTTATACAATTTTGTGGCGCAACTTGAAATTTCTGCCTAGTCAAAAACCAAGCTACCATGAAGAAGATTGGACTTTGGGCTTTGGTCAGGCACAAATCATCATTTTCAGTGGTAGAAGGGTCTTATACCACCATACAATAGAAAAGGGAGTAATTTGCTCGCCTGACCTAAGTTTAGACTCAGGCCTGGTTTGGGCCTTATCTGGCCTGGTTTGATAGACGTAGGACCAAAAGCTTGAAGCAGCACCAAACTTACTCTTCAGCAATAGATGTATTGATAATGCTTTGAATTTGAACTTAATTGTGACCCTTTGTGGTCCCCCTATGTATGGGGGTCTTGCTGCCCGGTCAGCGAGTCTGTGGGGTCAAAGGGGGGGATCTTGGATTTCCTCTTGGGGGGATTTTTAAGGGTATTCTGTATGTGATCCGGAATTGATTTATGTCCTTATCACTAGATATGCATCCTATTTTGGAGGATTAATTTAGAGTCTAAAATGGAGTGCCTATATAAATTCCATGATAGCTAGGTTATTTTGTATCATTGTAATCATCATTATTCCATAACGAAAGAGAGCCGCTGCCGCCCGAGGACGTAGCCTGATTCAGGATGAACTTCGTAAATCTCTGTGTTCTGTATTCGTGCGATCTCTCTCTTCCTCTTTTCGTAACAAGATGTTTCATGTTATTGCGGGGTTTTTTCATTCTTTTTTGGCCCTTCATCACTTTTTTTTTCTTGATAATAAATATTTGTCTTGTCTGTTTACTCGCTTCAGTTTCCCAAGTTTGAGCTGCATGTTATCCCATATCCTTTTAGTTTCATCTACAGATTTAATTCGTTAGTGCACTTCCGTTTTATATCAGAGCATGTAAAATGTAATAGGTTTACTGTCCTCCAGTTAGCAGGTTAGTTGGCATCTAATAACTATGTCTCTAGAACTGACTCTTCTAGAATGAAAAGTACATATCCACTAGGAGTAGCAGCTCCCGCTACAACCAGACATTGTATTTCATGTTATTATTATCCAGACAACAGGCAAGGAAGATGAAGGGGGAATAGTTGCAAGAAGCAATGCAGCCCAAAGCTTAATATTTATATCATAAATGTTTAAGAATTAGGCGTCATACCTCTATAGGCCTACCATTGATTAATTTACAATCCGTATGCTGCCCCTTTTTAATATCATGGACATGTTATTTGCACAGGTCACTCTGGTGAAGATGGTTAATGAGGCTACGGCTAACATTCATGGATGGGATGATGGAAGGTAGCAATATATGATGTTACAACTTATTGAAATTGCCCATATAGCTTCGTTTGAATACAGAATAGCAAAGATAACCACATAAAAAGTTTACGTGATGACAACATTCAGTTAACCAAAATATCACAGAAGAGGCTCAACCTACTGTTGGAGGTTCTCTGGTTAGTGGCTTCCCATCCAATGTTTGATTAACAGTTTGATGCTTCCTGTATCAGAATTTCCTCTGGGAGTTCGACGGCCAGCTTTGTAGATCACATCTTTTTGCAGTATTCTCTGTTTGATTAGGCTGTCCTGTTCTATTCTATTCTATTGGACATCTCAAATCTTGAAAAGTCTTTTGATTCTTTAGGACAATGTCACCTGGATTGTTAATAGTCACAAAATAACATGTACTTCCAATTGAAACATTTTTGTTGTTGTCTATGTGCATCTAAATATGACATGGGCAGTGAGTGTTAGCTGGTTGGTCTGGCAATAAACTCGATGTGAATTATTGAACTCAATAAATAGTAGGAAATTAGTGTTCTTCCCCTCACTCTCCTACTGGTCTCATCTGTATCTTTCTTGAATCGCTTCTGCTGAGAGCCATGACAAATTACAAGATTTCGTCATGTCATCGAATTCTCAGAATTACATGTTCATGTTTATTGTTTAGGGTCACTCACTCTGCCATTTTTTTCGTGCTTCTCATGTATTTATATTCGTGCCCGTTCTTTTTCATCATGCTGGGTTTAAACTTGTTATAAGAAGCACGCAGAAATGTCTAGGGACATTTGTAAAGGAAGCGGACCTTTAAGTTATGCCCAAATCTCATCGGAAAAGTGTAATGCATGCTCCCAGAAGCAGCAATAGTTGTACTTCTGTCAGCCAGTCAAACTCGCAATTATCTACCGTCCACAAGTACACGAATGCTTCATTAACCGGTGCAATGAAAGCCTCATCACAACTGAGAGAGAGAGAAAACGAAGGATGGTAGTTATTAATAACATAACACTGTTGGCACATCCCGGATCACAAGGCTCAGGATCGACGTCGCACCAGCAGTTGGCTGGCCCAACAGCTCTGAACAAAATTAGTTTTGCCTCATCAAACGGGTAGACTAAATGATTTAGACTGGATGAGATATATTCTTACTCAGCTCATGACCCCCCCTAGCAAGTGGGGTAAAAGAATAGTCTTTTCTTTCTTTCATGTCACATTTTTATGTACTCCAACCCCCACTTGCTCCCCTGTGCCGTGCATATATGATGTCTCAATTCCTCCCCCTCTCCCCCACCACCACCACCAGCCCCCTCACACTGCTCGCCAACAATATACAATGGGTCATGTCACATTGGAGCCCATTCCTCCGCCCCCACCTCTCTGCCAACTTGGGATCGTGCATCCACTGTGGATGAACTCACTGCTGCATCCTGTGCAGGGGCAAAGTAACAAGTCACCTAACCCCAGGGGAGGGGACGGGAGCGCCGAGCGCCTCCCTAATAATAAGCTTTCAGCTGCCTGCCTGCCCTCCCTCTGCGACCCAACAATCACGCGGCGTTGCAGTCACCAGGTGCAGGGGTCAGCGGCGAGCATTTCATCAAACATCAACTGTACAGTGGAAAATATACGCCAGCTCCTGAAAGATTTTTTTTAAAAAGGAAAAAAACAAAATAAATTTAAGCTTTCCTGCGTCTCCTCGGACCTCAAGGCTCAAGCCTTGAAGAAGTAATTATAAGTGTGTTAGCAATTATTACACCGTTTACAGCTGCTAATGCTAAGCCTCGCTCTTGTGCGTGAGAGGGATGGGGAGAGAGAGCGCGAAGGTGGCGTGTTGGGTGGCGCAAAAGAGGGTACGGGATCGCCGCTTTGTCATTAACAAATGGATGATAGAGAGAGAGGGTTGGACGCGCTCGGTCCCCTCTTTCCCCTGCCTTCGCTGGGCTCGAGGCTGCCACCTTGGTGACGCCCATTAAGTGCTCGCTCCCCTTCTCTCATCTCATCTATATTTATACATACTATAATGTAATATGTGTTGGTACATCTACGCTTTTATATAGAATAGTGATAAATATTGTTACAGTTGCAAAAAAAAACAGAAGAAAAGAAAATAATTGGATAGAGGGTGCAATAATCAAAGAACAGAGGCCTCTGTTGTTGTGTGTGCGAGGGCAGACGTGGAGGCGAGAGCCCGTCAGCGCCTCGCGCCGCTTTCCTTCCTGCCGCGCCCTGCCGCTGCCGCTGCCGCTGCCTCGGCGCGTCCCCTCTCCCTCTCTCCCTCCCTCCCTCCCTCCCTCCCTCCCCTCTCTCTCTCTCTCTCCGCTGCCTCCTCGTCTCGGGTCGCGTCTCAGCCTTTTTTTAAAAGATTATTTTTGTATTTGTACTCTCTCTCTCCCCTGTTCGTACCAATCTGGGTTGGCAACATTAACTTCTTCCCCTCTGACTGTTCCCCTTGTTCACTTCAATTCCGTTTCTCTCCTTCCTGGACGCACAACCCAAATCTCGATTCGATGTCTCTTCGCATCCTCATTCTCTCTCCTCTCCTCGTCCTGGGAGTGTGGATAAACGTGGAGGGCTAATTCAGAGGAATTAAGTGAAGTGCGAACGTGATCATGCACCAGCTTATCATTGAGGAAGGCATAGTATTGGTGTATAATATGCGTAATAATTATAAACTGTCTCTCTCTCGTTCTTGCCATGCAACTGGGCAATTAGGTCACCAAAAATTGGTATAGTTCACATCCAAGGAAACAGTAAGCTGCTTTCAATTCATGACCCACAATATTATATGTGTTCCAAGTCTTCACATACATCCAAACATGTGTTATAATTAGGTTGAGAGACACAATCCAATTTTTAAGGCACGAACAATTAGTTAATAACATTAATCCTAAATCGATGCGAGTGGGTTACACCGACTTCCTCTCTCTACGCCTACCATTTTTTTTAAGAAAAAAAACCCCTAAATTCAGTAAAGTTATATATATATATGTGTGTGTACGACAGGATAAGATATGACCTAACTGCAGTCAAGTCAGCTTGAAACGTGGAGGGACTCGAGGCGAAAACTTTGTTTGTTTTTTGAAAAATAAGTTATCAAGAGAAAATATTTCGTGAACCATTAATTTATTCGAAATTTATCGTTTTCGCTCTTATACAAATTCATCAAGTATTAATCACCTAACATAGTAATGAGATTACACGGAATATATATAATCTGTTATAATATATAATAATATTCTCATGGAATTGTTTGTTTCGGTGAAAAAAGAAAAAAAATTTACAAGTTTTTTTATTGACATCATAATAGTTAAAATGGTCGGAAAAAGATCCAAATTTAATATCATCTGATTAATTTGTGTCACCTTATGAGTTTCTATCGAATGACATATTTCGAACTTGATGTCCTTAAATAAAAATAAGCTGTTTATCATTGACCTCAATTTTCGTCGGTAAAAAAAAGATTTACAAGTTTTTTTTATTGTCACTCCAATGTTCGAGATGCGAAGTCGATCTCCAAACTCAGTTGACTTTAAGAATTATGCGCACTGATCATGAGCTTAGAGTCTCGACCCACCATCGAATATGACTATTTTAGTATTGTTCCAGGCAATATGTCTGATTATGACAAGTGAAATTTCTAACGAAAATTTTTTACATTCACAAAAATTTAAACTTAAGACATTTGCTTAAGCGGTGAGGAGCATTTGCAAGCTGTCCATATGTATGTGGTTTATATTTTGGTAGTTTATATAATACCTTTAATCAGTTGAACTCCTTTTTAAACAAGTGGTCGAGTGTAGCTAATTGTGGCAAACAATATCGAAATAATATATGATATTTCAGCTCAAGTTTCATTCGGTTTTCCCCTCAATATAAGTCATAATCAGATGCAAAAACAAAATGTTTTGAGCCATAAAATTATTAACACCGAAAATTGTTGGAAGAAGAATTAGCCCGGGAGCTATCGTTCTCTAAACTATTAACAAAAGATATGATCAACAAGTTATTTGGTTCAATAAGTGAGTCGAACAAGTAAAGGAGAGATCCCAAGTTTAAACTTTGACAATCTCAACTATTAAAATGACTTTTTTTATAAATAGAAAACAAAGAAAGATGCTTGGACATCCTTTTAATTGACTTTGTTGATTAACTCATGTTTGGAGAGCTTCAAATTGAAACCTTATAATAACTAATCCTTGCTAATTAATATATATATATATATATATATATATATATATGAATCAAGTAATATCATATGCTACTCAAGCAATAAAAAAGCAATCATGTCCATCATCGTCTCTCTCAGTTCAATTAAATTTAAAGAATATTTAAAAAAACGCCACCTAGCTAGCTATATACCTGTCATGTGCCAAAAAGAGTGAAACAAATAATTAAAGCCTCTTAGCATCGATTCCGCTCATCATTTGAAGAATGGGAAACATAGGCAAGTGCTTTGGTTCCCCCCTAAGAAAATCCTAATGATATATCTATCAATATAGGTTTGATTTATTTATGCTTTGGGACCCATAAGGCATGTGCATTATGTGTTAGGTGAATGTTCTCCCCAATATTATATATAATACGTATTTTATCACTTTTTTTGTGTGTTTAGTGTTTACTTTGAATATTATGTACAACACTATATATAAATGTATGTTTAATTTGAACATGTGATATCAAAATTTATAGTTCAAATAACTGTAACCTAAATTTCGATAGGTGCTAGTATGACCAGAAAAAAAATGTCATATATACAAAAAGTTACATGATTCCATATTTCAACTTATCTTCATATATGATGTCTCAGCATGATTATACTACAAGCGGAACATGAAAAAAAAAGGAAGTGTAAAAAGGAACAATGTTACTCGAGTGGGAATATATGTAAAGAGAAAAGTAATCTTCTCTTTTCCACCTCAACTTTTAATCATGGCCATTTCTAATAGTCTGACTTTCTAGAATATTTTAATTTCTTTTTTTTTATGTGCCCCCAAAAAAATCCATAAAAGGTAATATTTTGGCTAACTGTCTTGTAGTAGATTTTTTTAGTTTTGTAGCATAGTAAAACCAAATTTATCTTCTGGATTTTTTGTCGTAGCTCTTCTAATCCTTGGGATATTCCTAGGCATATGCATTATAATTAGGCACATGCAGAAAGCATAATATAATGTTCTATGAGATTAATCAAACATCTTTTTTTTAAAAAAAATAGATAGACTGAAAAATTGAGTACTCGACTATTAAAGAAATAACATGCATAGCCGACGCACAAGTTTTCTCTAATTGTGCGAAGCTTAACATGCATAGCCGAAGCTTAATAAGTAACCACAATGGTCCCAAATTTAATTTATAGAGTAATCAACTTACATACAATTTACATTTATAATATGATGAATCAGCATTGAAATATTGAATTAGTTATATCATAGTAATCTTGGACATTATAAAATCTTGACCGAAGAAATAATAACAACTTAAATAAATTGTATGTCTCGCATGTACGTGTCAAAATGAATTAAAACAAAAAAAAAATTACCTCCTGCTAGTTGACAAAGAGGATAGATTATTTACTAGATAAACAAATATAACATAATATAATAGGCCAGACTTGGAATTAAGATTCAAGGTATATTTGGATAATACTTGAAGGTCCATCCATTAATATGCACGTATTACTTGCTACAGGAGAGAGCCTTACTTACTTTTTTGAACACTATGATATTGCTCTTTCACTACAAGAAAATTGACGAATAACGACACAATCAGCGAGACGCTATTGCGACTCTTATCTACCTAGCACCGACAATATGAGACGTCGGTAATTGGTGTCTAATAGTGTCGCAATAGAGCCAAAGTAGAAGATGTCACTATTAGTGTCAATAGTCGATGCTACCTCGACGTTAAGATGATGCGCAATGTATCGTTGCGAGCAGTAAAATTACGTCGCTAACACGACGCGAAAGTGGCATAGAACGCCATGAGCTTACGTGACGCTAAGTTTATGCCTTTGTTAATGCTAGATCGGCGCTACTATGAGGCCAACGTTATGTCTATGGGGTTGCCAAGGCGACGCTAAGATGACGCTCAATTGTTCAACGCTACTATGACGCGAATGACGGTATATTTACTGTAGCGTCGACCATTCTGTGACTCCATTGTGACGTTACAGATGCGCTAATTTCAGATATTTTTGCCCCATTATAATTATATTTTCTTTTCTTCCCACACTATACAATTATATGATGCATATAAATGCATTCATCATTCATCACAGGTCCCATATCGAAGATAACAATATGAAAAATAATAAACTGAACTAATAAAAGTATATTTACTATACGTATATCTAATAACAAATGTATAAGGAACAAAAGTATATCTAATATCATGTAAAAATTTCTATCATAAGTTTGAGAGTTGTTGTTGTCATTTCGGACGTTTGAACCCAACGTGCTCTGTTCTTGACCTCGTGGGAATTGATTGTGCAGTATGATCAATTCCTGAATCACCTACAATAAAAGGCGTCGTAGGAGGAGAAGGCGGGGAGGGTGGGGTCGGACGAGAGTGAACATCAACGTCGGAGGAGGCGGGGAGGGCGAGGTTGGAGGAGGGCGGATGACAACGTCAGAGGAGGCGGGGAGGGCGGGGTCGGAGGAGGCAGGGCGTCAAAGTCGAGCTTCGGACGTCGGAACAGTGAGTGTCAGGTGGAGCGTCGAGCTCACTGTGAAAATCGGCGAAGGTAAATAGTGAAAAGTGAAAACACAAAAGAGGATTAAGGATTTAACTTAAGTATTTAGCGTCTCCCGCACATGCGACGCTACTACGGCGCCACATCGGTTATGATATTATTTCATGACTATAGTGATCATTTCGAATTTTTTCCTAATTTAAATTTAACTTTAGATTATATTATAAGTTTATATTATATTAATATTATATTGAAATAGGTTTATATGACAATAATGTGTATATGTATATGTACATGTACATCCATTATAAGTATATATGTGTTATATATATATATATATATATATATATATATATATATATATATATATATATGCGAGATTAAGTGACAATAATGTGTATATGTATACGTATTAGAAGTGTAAGTATATATGTGTATATATATGTTTATATGTGCCTGATTAAGTGAGAATAATAAAAAGTCGGCTAAAACTATAACGATGAAGTAAGAATAATAAAAAGTCGACGCTATAAAAATGCTAATGAGTCGCTATAGTGTATTAACGACCATCTAGCGTCGTAATAACGTCTCAATCCTCTTAGCGTCGGAGTTGTGCGACACTATATCGGCGCAAGGCGCTACTTAGACGCTATTGAGTCTCTACTATGACGCTATTTTGTAATAAATAATAAATAATGTCACTTAATACAATCATTATAATTCCATGAATAAAAATAATATATTTATAATTAAGATATGATATATATATTGTACGCAAAAGTAACATATATAATATATGTAACAAATATATATATTTAGGAATACATATGTAAGTAACACACATGATGTAGGAATACATGTGTTGAAAGTACACATATAATATGACATTCATTTATTCACTAAAGTATAGTATATATAATATATATAGTAACATATATGGGGTTATACGAATTAGCGTCAAAATACATAATATGTAGTTATACAAATATATATAGATAACATGTGTAGTGTCAAAATAGCGCCAATTAACTATTTCTTCAAACACATCGGCGAAGTAGTGTCAAAATAGCACCAATTAAGCGTTGTATGTGTTACATGTGTAGGTAAGAATACGAATACATATGTAGGTAACATATATATATTTATTTAGGAATATTTTATTCATGTAGCGTCTACCTAGCGTCAACATAGCGTCGCGAGATTGAGACGCCAACTGACGTCATGTTTCTTGGCGCCAAGACAACGCAAAGCTCCGACGCCCATATCGACTCCATTCATAGCGTCGATATCACGTCGTTGCTAATGTCACGCTAGTTTAGTGTAGATGAGTTTAGACCAATGTTGTAAGACTCGGCTCGGCCCGGCCGGTCGGACAAGTGTCCGAGCACTAAAATGGTCCATGGGTCGGTCAAAACTCGATCATGTGATTGACCCACTTTAACCTGGTCAAACTCGAGTTCAACCGGTCGACCCGATGGGTTTGACCAACATGTACGAGTCAAGTTGTAAAAAATATATATATAAATAAAAGATATACAAAATTATTAAAACTTTTTAGAAATATTTATATTTTAACATTCTTCTTTATCATATATATAATATTTCATCTATATTTTTATTTTTTATGATTACTTCATGAGATTTTTTAGAAAATATTCCATTGATGATTCAATTAATGCTTACTTTATTATATTATTTGATCTGAATATTTTATTATATTATATTTTGTATTTTTTGTTAAAAAAGATATTACATATTAATAATATTATAATGATCACCTTAACTTATTTTATTTTTTATTAAATTATATTATCCGGTCTGACCAGGTCCAACCGGTCCGACCTAACCCGTTAGGCAATCCAAATCGATGACCGGGTCAGGTCTTACAACATCAGTTTAGACGCTAGTACAATGTTACGATCTGTCGTGCATTTACGCTATGTGGCATGCAATAATACCCTTGGTGCCTCCATTGGCGTTGATTTTTTTTTAAATGATAAGTCAACGCTAATATGATGCTATTGGGAGGCATGTATCGTCGCATATTTGTGACTCCACTGAGATGCTATGGGGACGCTACTGCCGTCGACTTAGCGTCATCTTACATGAGATGCTATATTATGTTGCTATTCGCCAGTTTTCTTGTAGTGTTGGTCCAAGATTGAAAACATTTCTTGAAATGCTCTTTTTCATCGATTCAAGATTTTGTCTAGTCACTATATTGAAATTAAAAACTTTAAATCAAAGTCTACCATGCCAGCAAAATATAGTGTAGAATGCGCTTGTCTGCTCCATGATGATATTTTGATGGAGAATGCATAAATCTAAAGACAAGATTCATAGAAAAGCAAATATCTATTCTTGTGTGAGTTAAGTATATTGTCACTAATCAAATTTCTAAATGTTCTTCATGAGCATGAATTGTACCATCATCGAATCTAAGCTTTTCATGCAAATTCATAGGAGTATCATCAGCTTTGCAATTGAGCATATTAAACATGTCCAACATATCGTTAGCATATTTCTTTTGAGAAATAAATATGCCATTAATATCTTGATTCACTTTCATACCAAGAAAATAGTTCAATAATATCAAATTTGTCATTTTAAAATTCATCATCATACATATTTTAAAATAAGTTACAAGCAATTGAGAAGACTCCATATATATAGAATATCATAAATATGAAAGCAAACTATAATAAATTCAGCTTATTTTTCTTTCAAATAGAGTGTTGACTCAATTTTACTTCTGTGAAAATCATTGTTAATGAAAAATGAATCAATCTTATTATACTAGACACAAGGGGCTTTCTATAAGTCATACAAAGACTTCACTAATTTATAGATTGTCTTTTTGTCACTAATAACAAAATTTTCTTATTGTCTAACATAAACATATTCATTCAAATCATCATTAAAAATATATATATATATCAAGTTAATAAACAAACCATTATAATTGAATAGCTAATGCGAGAAATAATATAGTTGTTCAAGATGAGCAATAGCAGAAAAATGTTTTTTCGAAATCTATACCTTTTTATGTGCATAAATCTATCGATTTCTTTCGACTCACATCATTTCTTCTTTCAATGCATTACATCATTCTTCTTTCTCCATTGCTTTTTCCAAACATGTGAAATATGAGACAAATAAAGCAAATTGACATGAATCATATATTTCTTGCAAACAATGAAATTTTCTTGATGCAAAATTAAGTGATTTTTTTTTGTGAAAGATGTATTCTTTTCGTTATTTGGAACACATACATATCCTGCTAAAATTGTTGTATCAATATCCTTTTCACATGTTTACTTATGAAACTCAATTTGTAAATCAATCACATTAGTTTTATTTATCTCCTCTCATGCCCAATTACTTTTATTATCAAAGATAATATTTCTACTAAAATTTACTTTGTTAACAGAAAAATTGTATAACCGATAACTTTGAATTATACTAAATAATAAAAAAATATTTATTTCTTTAGCTTGTCATCAAAATTTGACAATTTTCATAATCGTTCAAAGCATGTGCAAAGCACACAGAAACGTTCAAATGACTTACTTTTGGTTTACTACATTTTCATACCTCATAGTGAGTTTTATTTTGCACTGCATTTATTGGAAAAATATTGACCAAATATATTGCAATTGCAATTGCAATTGCTTCAGCCAAAAAATATTGGGAACTTCTTTTCCTATAACAAACCTTTTGCTATTTTCACAATTATTCGATTCTTCCTTTTGACAACATCATTTTTAGAAGCATATATGGAGCTTTAAGCTACCTTTGAATTTGTGTTCTTCACAAAAATGATTAAATTCATTGATAAAAATTCACTGCCTTTATTTGTTTGTAGAATTTTTATATAATAATCACTTTCATTTTCCACCATAGAATTAAACTTTCTGAACACATAAAATGTCTTAGATTTTATTTCAAAAAGTATATTCAGTTCTTGCAAAAACAATTATCAATAAATAATATAAAATATTGACTATCACTGAAAAACTTTATTTGCATATGTCAACATAAATCTATATGAATAATTTCAAAAGGATATCTTGCTTCACAAGATTTTCCTGCAGGAAATTACTTTGTGCATTACTTTCCAAAAAATATATTTCTTAAGAAGAGTCAACTTATGTGAGACCACTAACCATATTCAATCTAGCCAACAATATCTCAAAAATGTTAATTCAAAAACTTGATAAGCTGAAAATGCACAATCAAGTGAAAACATACTTTTTTCATGGAAATTTTTATAATAATCTACCCAATTTTTTTTATTTTTAACCAAACATACTTCATCATCAAATGAAATAGAATAACTACTTCTCATTAGTTGTACAATGACTAAAAGATTATTCTTCAAACTAAGAACATATAAACTAGCACGAAGAATTTTTTATTTACTATCATTCTGCCAACTATTAATTGTACATTCTCCCTTAACTTGCACATATTTATCATTTTTAAATCTGAATTGTTAGCATTTTAAACAATGATATCATTTTCATCATATGGTTAGAATAATCCGTATCTAAAAATTAGATTTTATTTGTATAACTAGAATGATAACACGTCATAAACAACTTACTTTCTTTTCTTTCTCTTCAATAAAATTTGTTTGCTCTCCCTTAGTCCAACAATTTGGTTCAATATGGTCGTGCTTCTTACAATAATAGCATTGAACTTTACCTTTATACTCATTTATTGGTTGTCTTTGCTCATTTTATCCATCAAATTTTTCTATATCGCAGTCTTTTTATCGAAATATTTCACAAAATTTGGCACAACCACAATCTCTATTGCAATTAGATCGATGTGCATTTATTTTGTCTTGAGAAAATTTTTATTCATCTTTTTCGATAAATCTGGTTGTCCTTGCTTCATGTGCTTGCAATGAACCCATTAGTTAATAAAAAAACTAAATAATTTTTTAAATTATTTGATTGTAGCAGTTACATAATCAATTTTTAATTTCAAACTTATCAAACCTTTAGCAACAATAATTTTATCACCAAGTTTTTTCTTCATGTGATCTCATTTGCATAATCACAGTAATTACTCTTGATATAAATTCTTGAGTAGGTTTTGATTTCATTAACAACATATTAAAATCTTGATGCAAAGTTTGCAGTTTAACTATGATTACCTTTGATATTCATATCCTTTTTGTAATATATGTCATGTTTGCTTTGTGGTAGTAGTACCTGTAATTCTTCAAAAAATAATTTTATGCATAGCTTATTAAAGTTAATCTTCTTTTATTTTCCTTTCTCTTTATTCTTTTTTATTTTCTCCAACACACAAATATACCTTATTTATGGAAACTTATATGTCAATGTAGAACAAAAGTTCTAATTACACTAATCTATACTCCAAATAAGTTTTTGTAGTTCAACACATATTACATATAACAATCCTAATTTTTCACTAAGAATATGAATGACTTTTGACAAAAAATCAAATATGGCCACTATATAAAGCCTCAAACCTACTCTCTCTATTGTTATTCTTTTTTCCTTTCCCACAAGAGGACTAGATGACTTAGGTTCGAGGAAGAAAGAGGAGAAAAAAAATGAATAGGGAGGACATAGAGAGAAAGATAAAATAGAGTGATAAGATTAAAAAGAGGAAAAAAAAGTTTTATCTAAAACCTCAAATACATATAAAAAAGGATGTGGCCTTCCCTTACTTCATAATATATTTGGATCTAGGTTTTAAGAATACCTTACTCTAATTATGTGAAATATTGATACTCATATATTATGATGCAATGTGATATTTCCCCATTCATAGTTTTTGTTGTAATAAATATTTAAGAAGGTTTTACTCATTTAAAAAGTATAAATATTGATAAAAAATCCTCATAGTCTAATTTGTCATTTATTTAATTTGAACATGTATATAAATAGTTATTACCCCAAAATTAGTCTACTATCATATTATCTTAAGTAGTAGAGTGATTAAATTATAAAATGCACCATAATTTGTAAATATTGGATTAAGATTTGAAATTCATGTAGTAGTTGGAAATTTTTATCTTTGTATATCGCTTGCAACCAGTTAAAAAGGAAAAGTGTAGAAAATTTTATTAATATTTCAATATCATTTAAAAAATGTGTAGAAAATATATCTTAATTTTTGTATGAATTTATTAAAATAATTAAGAAGATAAATATGTAAACTTTATATTAATTATTGTGAATGTCTAGTTTGTAGAAAAATTATAATCCTTTGAAACATGTCTATATACTGAGCTAATATTTTTTTTATTGATGGCATGTGGTGATTGTCTAATTTGAACAATCATGTATTATATCATTTACGTCAAGTTGTTATAATTAATTATGTTAATATTCTATTTTTTTTACATTTTTATACATTCCAAGCATATTAATGTGTTGATTTATAATGTTTTATAGAATTTTGCACACTTTATATCTCATCTTATTGATAAAACCTTATATGATATTTGATGATCACTTATAAAACATACATTTATCATATTAAGTGACAATTCGATTATTAAAGAGTGCATGACACAAATATTATATATATACAAGTGCGCGCACACGCGAACTCTACGATGAATAATATGTCCTTGCCATTTATCAAACTTAGGTTGGGAAGTAAAATCCTACATTTGGTGCGAAATAAAATCATGCACCTTGGTATATATGCTTTCTATGAATAAAGTCTTTTATTACAAATGATGTGCATGTTCCAAAGATGACGACAATAAAAACCCTCGCTATCATAATGTGTGTGTTTTCGAAGATGCCGCTCATGAGGCATATATAGGCAAAAAGTAATGGCATCAATTCAATGTTTCTTATGATAAAGAAAGATGAAGAAAATTCAAAGATTTATAAAATATCACTAGAAGGTCTCAAGCCAATTATGAAATAAAATAATATTGTCATAAAATAAGTAATTCTAATGAAGTTATAAGCAATCACAAAAAAATATTATGTGATAAAATAAAGAATGGACACAATGATAAAAGGAATGTTATGAATGATCATGATGTACCGAATGATATGATAATTGTAATGTTATATTATGAATGCTTATGTTGTTAACGTACTAAGATTGTTATGATGATGCTATATCATGTAAGGGTTGTGAAATAATTCATAACATGTATTGTTATTAGTATTACAAAAAGATTAGTGTATATCATATACGGGCATAGCATATGTACAAATTATGCATATTTTAAACGAAAGGTTCAGCACATTAAATTTGTGCAAAAATAGATGATGATACTTTAGCTCATAATGAAAATGTTGTATACATTTAGGGCTGAATAGGTGTCATGATTCATTTAGAAAATTGATTCCTATTATGTATTAGGATGTTATAATTAAAATACTTTAATTAATTGGTATAATAAGAATATTACATTATATTTGGTTGTTGATTTTAATTTAATTTCTTTAAGTTATTATTTATTATTCTGTTGTTTTAATTATAAGAACCTAATACATCAAATGACATCTTACGTCTAACGACACCTATTTTAGGTATGAATTTTTTAAATATTACATTATATTTAATTATGATATGATCGTGTCAGCAGGCATTTAACTTTTTTCATTCAATCCATAAACTTATGTTGCATGTGGTATTTTTTGCCAGGGCAACCCAAGTACATAGACGAATGCATATAATTTTTAGTGAGTTTTTTGGTAAAGCATGAAAAATGGTGTTTAATGCCATCCTTTAATGCATGTGAAAAAAAAGGGAAAGGGGAAATCAATCCTGGGAGGGAAAAGAGTTATCAATCTTAATTAATATCATATATATATATATAAGAAATTAAGGCAATGCACATTGCCGAGTTGACTTTATGGTGCAAATATATGAGTTATTTCAATGGGCCATGGTCATACAAAAAAGCATGCTACAACCAATTAATGATAGACACTGGCGACAGAAAATAAAATAAAATGACACAAATAAAGTATGCACTAAATATTTATTTATTATATTATGATTAAATGAATGTAGTTCATAGATGTACTACGTCGTGTAGTATGTCTTTTAAGTAACATTTAATTGTGACGTCCAAATTATTATGCACATGTTAAAAATTAGTGAAGTTTTTTACTAGTGATACTATAAAGCAATGTTTTCATAATCGGACAGACGATCGGATCAGACTCGTTACCGAGTCACAGTTGAACCGATCCGACCGGATTCGATCGGATTGAAATAGTTTTTATTAAAGTAATATTATTTATAATAATTATAAAGATATAATATAAGTTATATGATATAGTATATGAATATTATATTAATAACCTATTAATAATACTAAAAATTAATAACATAATTTTTATTTATTAAAAGTTTTAATAATGATTAATATATAAAGATAAATAGATTATTATTAATTTAATATATATTATTTAATGATGATAGATACTATATTAATAAATTTTATCTTAAATTATTTTTATTCCTTTTTTCTTTAACACTTTCCTTTTATTTCTTTTATTTATACTCATTGATAGTTTTCATTTTAATAGTATTCACTTTTAAATACTTACTTTTTATCATTTCAATTCCTATTTAACTTTGTACATATCATAATTCCTCCTCTTTAACCTTCCTTCTATTTATTTATTTTTTCCTATTTTAACTTTCCTACTTTTATCAATTTTTAAATTTTTTTTTCAAAATTTGAATTGAACCGAGTTGAATCGATTCAATCGATTTTTTCTAGTTCAATGTTAAAATCAAATTTTACATATAACTGGATCAACTCACCGACCGGTGGCCGATCCGATTTTAATAATGTTGCTATAAAGTGATGATGAGAAATTACTCTGAAGGCAAAAGTTGGAATGGAATGGAATGAATATGCCTCCTCTGGCTAAAATAAAAGTCTTCAATTCGAGTGATTATAAATGTGAAAAATTTTTATTAAAAATTTTACTTACGATTACGATAGGATACGAGACTATTTTATTAAATTAGTTAAATTTGATAATAGATTTACTTCTAATACCTGGACGATAACATATAATTGTTACTATCAATTGTGATTTGACCGTCTTTTGTCGCCAATGTTCATCGGCTACAGTCCTTCCTTGGGGTGAACTCATTGGCTAAAATATTGAAGCGATGAAATGTTGGCTAGCTCTTTAAATTATTTTCTTTTATTTTTTAGTGTTTTAATCTTTCTCTATTTAATGTTTTTTTCTTTTTTGGTTGAATTAATATATTATTGCGACCGTGCGGAGGATAACCTTTTGACATCATCCTTCTGCTTTTCTCTTCGTATTCACCTCATTCTGTTCTGTGGCCAGCCAATTATCATTTATACAAATACACACACTTCCTTCTCCCATACGTTCCTCTCTCTCTCTCTCTCTCTCTCTCTCTCTCTCTCTCGTACTTGTGAAGGGTGTATGTAGTGTGCATGAGTTGCATGTGTTGTGAGTATATAGAGTTGAATATGTACGTTGGTCCCCTACCTTTTTATAGGCTACTATTTGTGAGCAGTCATCATATGTACACATCATCCAAGTTAAATTAACAGCTACGTTTTTGTTTGACTTCCTCCTGTAAATACAGCACTAGATTTCAGCTCTCATCCCCTCTCTCTCTCTCTCTTGATGTGTGTGTATATATATATGTTATATAGTACACATTTCTGAGGTCACCGTTATGCCAACATAGATGATGTACCACAGAACTACAGATACTGGTTATTAACCAAGCAGCATTACAAATTGGATCAACAGCAAGCTCCAATATTTTAAATTTTTTTCTTGTTTTTTTTTGTTGACCAGTTCGATTTCTCGTATCGTGATCATTGATGACGAGGGGCAAATGATGAAATTAACGAGAACTGGGATATGTATTTGTAACAAAATAATAAATATATTTAATACATGAATGAATATACGGATATAGGCCATGGTACAGACATACTCGTAAATAAAGAAGTCTTTAACACGTTTATTTGAACGAAAACTTGCATCTGAACGTAAAGAAGGTCTCTCTCTCTCTCTCTCTCTCTCTCTCTCTCTCTCTCTCTCTCTCTCTCTCTCTCTCTCTCTCTCTCTCTCTCTCTCATCCCTGCCTCACGTCCTGTACTGGGGCTCCATCACGTCAACATAATGTGCAGGTGCCTAGTTAACAGTATACACCATGGTTAACTTATTACTAGTACTACTACAGCATTATTATTCAAGTTGAGATTTTTTACACAATATTTATATAATATGGTGCATGTGGATCAACATATCTTGGATCAAGGGCACTGTAAAGGGCACTGTAAAGACTTGGTCATATGGATTGTTTCCGGTCGTGGCGTTGTCATTGGATTCCATGCAAAAAACAAAAAAAAATCAATTTCGACACTATATATTGATTAGAGAATGTTCACCAGTTAGTGATCAGGGACCGAAACTTGAAAAGATAACATACATAACTACCATTACTTTGTATTGGATATATGAATTAGTTGATTGATTTTTGCAGAAAAAAACAACGACAACAACAGGGAGCAAGACACAGATAGAACTCAAAACTGTGTGTTCCATCAAAATAAATAGAAATAGAAATAGAAATTGTAGTGAGTTTCATTTTGCGTTGCCCTAAACAAAAGAAATTGAAATAAAAATAAAAATAATTAAGCACAAGATGTTCTGATTTTTTTCATTTGTCTTCTTTGGTATGAATCCAAGTCCAATTGATAATCTCATAAGTGATGCGAGTATCGTGATTTTACATCCTGCAATTTGTACTTACGACTAATTAATGACTAGATTTCAACCTTTTGATGCTGCGAGAATTCTCAATTTTGTATTACAACTAGTGGTAAGGACTTGTTGAGTCAAGTTGGAGATAATTTATAAAGGGAATGGATCTTTTCCAACGCTAACAAACAGTGTCAGCATGCATGCATACAGATAATATGAAAGATTCTCTATGTGCTTCTAGGATGTTGGGATCACACAGAAGATAACATACATAATAATGTTAAACTCACATCACTTACTTTTAGATGGTTTGCTGCTGGTTAATTGGTGTGAGCCACAACTAGAACAAGGTGACTTTTGAGCTTTAACTCATTATCATTTTTTCATTATTTTCTTGTTACTCTCATCTCCTAAATCTACTTTGCCTTAGTCAAAATAATCTTAATTATTTAAGCCGTCCACTGAAAGAGATGTCTGAAGTTTGGAAACATTGATGAACAATAATATATTAGCTCTCTACCCATTGGTTGAACTGGCTTAATTGGGGAGTTACCAGCCAACTAAAATTTCCATTTTCCATGGTCAGAAAACAATTCACCATAACTGAATCATAAGATTTAAATCATAAACACCAAACTCTACACCTCATAAAAAATGATGAATTTGTTAGAAGTGTAACCATTTATATTTAGTGCTATTAATTATGTTTGAATGTATTAATATGTTATTCTCCATGCAAATAAGCACTACAAATTTGACTCTAGATTACACATGAAAATTAAAATAAGAGGGCATTCAATTTATCTTTTTTTTTCTAAAAAGGCAATTAGTCATCTATTGATAAGGATTCATGAGACATCGGGTATAAGATAGTTTGGAGATCCGGAATAGGACCTTTCGTCCAAAATTGAGCGATAGAAGGTACTCCCCTGATCCATATTGGCTAAAAAAATCAGCGACATGATTTGCCTCACGAAAATAGTGAATACAACAAAAAAATGTTAAAAGCTTATATTTGTTATCATATATCTTTTATATTGAATAGGAAATATGACACTCTTGTCCTCAATATTAATATGTATGTATATATATATATATATATATATATATATATATATCAATGAATGGAGGGTCCCTTTCGCTAGATGATCAATGCGATGCCTAGGTTCATTGTCGACTACTCAATCTTTGAGAATCTTGAGCCTTGCACATAATTTGCAGAGAAAACATAGTAACTATGTTGAATGTAAATATTAAAGATAGTGAATGACCATTCCCTGGTATTATTAGTTCATCATGTTGAGTGATAGAATTACATCAAGTGATACAGAGAATCATCTAGCTAAAGGGGCTGAAAATTTTAACTGTCACCATATTTATAAAAGTGTGACTAAAAGGCTTTAAAAACAAAAAAAAGTGTTTGGAAAAATAAATGAAAATATGATAAAGGGAATAGTCGTTCTCACACGTAGAGCACAATATTATTCCATTTAAATCAGTTAAATTGTCATACATGATGATTAAACTCATCCACAAGATGAATTAATATCCATACCAATCCATAACTCAAATTGACATATAATTATAACAAAAATTGTGACCATTAGCTTAATAAAACAAGTAAAAAGAATTTGATTTTGACCATGATATGGGTAGGTTATCCCTGAAGGATGAATACAATTTATTGACAAGTTGTGTGTTTCACATAATTTGTGTGTAAAGCATGAGATTCGCAAGCATACATTAATGCACAAGAGGTAATATATATATATATATATATATATATATATAATTGTTTTCCCGTGAAATAAAACTCAACACACTCTACTACTTGAATCAAATATTTATTGGTATAAAACTATAAATTATAATTCTAGTTAAGGAGATAAGGATACTATGGAGTATGGACAACAACAACCAGAGAGATCATACTATTGACCTTGAAAACTTTGGAAGAAAATGCTATGAATAATAAAGAAATACTGTGGCCATGAATAGAACCAGTGACCACAAATTGTTTACATATCCATTCAAGATTCCTGCTAACAGTCTGATTGAATTAATTCCAGCTCATGAACAATTCAGCTTTGTTTACCTCTCTCTCTCTCTCTCTCTCTCTCTCTCTGACCATTAAGAAAAAATAAATATTGAAGGACTCTGACTCTATATAATTCAGTTCCCTATAGCTAAAGCCTATGTTATGTATAAAAATAAGTGCACCTCAGCCGCTGCAGCTGTTCCCTTATGACTATCCCCCCTTCCTTCACATGGAGAGAGAGGGAGGGAGGGGGGGAGAGAGAGGGGGGGGGGGGGGGGGGGGGGGGTGGGGAGGGAGGGAGAGAGCATGTTGTTGTTTTCTACATTATCTGCTTGCTCCTGCATCACCACCCGTCATTTGCACTTGAGGACTAACAAAATCCAACTTTGTAAGTGCATATACAACACAATGAAGGAAGCAAGGACTTGGAAGCTATCGCTAGCTAAGCCTTTACTACGACCACAACAAAGCACACCTTCTCTCATTTTCTCTCTGATCATCTCTTCTCTCTCTCACCATCTCTCCACTGCAATGGGACCACTGCTCCCCCAAAGTCTACCCTAGGCTAATAAGTAATAAGTATTAATGGCTCATGAGTCCATGCATGACCCTTATGAATATGATCAGAGAAAGAGATGGCGAGGAGTGGACCCGGAAAAACCTCATCTCTTCCCTCCATCTACCCCTCTCTCTCCCCCCTCCCCCCCTAACTTTCTCTCTCCTCTCCTAATACGCTTGAACCTCCCATTCCTTGGACTTATGTGATCAGGAACCGTCGAAATTTTGCTTTGTGAGCCCCCTGCGAGAACATGATCTGGTCTAAACTCTATTGTCAGTCTTTCCACGACCGTGTCATCGTGTCGTGCATTACAACAAAAAAAACCTTAATTTTCTTACGTTCAGGCAAATTACAATATTGGCTTATTAGTTTTGCTAATCAAAAGCAACATGGTCGATGCCAGTAATAACTAATATAGGTTTGATCACAGTGGAGGTAGAAAGGAAGGGAGGTGAGAGAGAGGGGGGAGAGAGAGAGGAGGTGAGGACCACGGATTCAAAGCGCGGTGCTCTAGGAGGAAGTGAAGCCCCATTTGCCGAGAGACAATCCAAGCTAAATTTACGGAGGTGGTGGCGTGCAGCTGCGAAGCCGTACGGACGAGGTCCCACCTCATTTCTCTCTCTCTCCTCCTCCCCCCGAGTGCACACAGCACATTGCCAATAATTCTTTCTCTCACTACTAATAATGAGCACTGCAGTAACTAATTAATGCTTCTGTTGTTGTTAATGACCTGGTCTAAGAGAGTCCCTTGGTCTGAGTGACAGTGAGCAGACAAAAGTTTCAGAATAATACTCATTAAGCTAATTAACAACATCATCATCACTTATCAGTTACCACTTACCAGTTTATTTAAAGTGGCAGGATAAATCCTCGGTTTCAGATTATTCATACATGGAGAAGTGTTGTGTTGTTTAGGGATATGTTGGGGTTTCAGAGGGCATGGGAATGCCTCCTTATAATTGAGAGAGAGAGAGAGAGAGAGAGAGAGAGAGAGAGAGAGAGAGAGAGAGAGAGAGAGAGAGAGAGAGAGAGAGAGAGAGAGAGAGAGAGTATGAAATGCGTATTTATTAGGAAGGGGACAAAGAATTGGGTGAGTTGCATGTTACCTTATTTCTCACCTTAAGATATATATATATATATATATATATATATATATATATGGTGTTTTGATTACAATAAATTGCTAAGCACTATTATGTGCTTGTTAATGACAATTACAAAAATCTTATCATTTAGTAAAATGTTTCAAAATTCGAATTTCATTAACGAGAAGTATGTATTATTTTATTTTTTTTAATGTGTCAGATTTATGAACTCTTTATGTACAAAAAAAGAAAAATATTTAAAATTCGAATCAGCATCCAAAACTATTTTTCTCAAAATATTTCTATATTTTTTACTATATTTGCACATATTAATTTGTTAAAATTGTAGTGCATTTTTTTCAATAATGTTTGATTGGGTGAAAGGAAGTTAAAAGAGAGGAAAGAAAAGAAACAAACCTCATAAATTTCTCTTTATTATTTTTAATATTTTATTTCCTTTTCAACCTCAAAGAAAAAATATATAATTAAATATTTATAAGCTTAACATATAAGTACATACAAAAGATAAAAAATGTCTAAAAGAATTATTACAAAATCTTCATTTTCTTCCCATCTCATTACTCAAGTAATACAAATAAAGTAAATTATTTTCTTTCATTCCTTTTTCATCTTTAATTTTCCATTCTTTTCTCATGTGGGATAAGACTTTGTTGTTCCTTCTCTTAATTTTTCAACCTAACAGACATTAAGAGAAGAAAAGAAATGCAGCATATTTTTTTTCATATAGAAGATATGATCTTTTCAATGTTAATAAGTTCATTTCCCACATTGTGAGCTATTTCTTTTTCTTCATATAGTACTAAAATCATAAAACTGCAATTTATATTTCTAAACATTAATTTGTTTAAACCTCTCTGGTCAAATACTATATATCAAATTTCACGCTAAAAATCATAATGCAAAATAAATATACCATATACCAAGTTACCATGGACAGACTCGTATATTTACATGATGCAACTCACATGAAGATAACATAACTTTGTAGCAAGGGTCATGTATAAGCATGAGCATGGATATCTAATAACTTATTCCCTTTCTTTTATATTCTTATTTCCTGTGCAAATTTTTATTTTCTAGTCAAAATTTATATAAGTTATTGTAGCAAAGTTTAATGTCTTATAAAATTATATTTTGATAATATAAATTTCGAAAGGTTAAAGTTCGTTTAAATAAAAATAAATAATTTTATGCACTAAATAATTGATCGTGATCTTATTAAATTGTAATAAATGATGAATATCAAAGTTATAGAGAATCATGTTAGCTATCCATATAATTAAAGATTATCTCATTTAAATAATTGTGCAAAAGAATTATGCTAAAAATAGTGCATGTAAGTCAACCAACCAATCGAAGTAATGAATGTTGGTCAAGACAGTTCGATCGACCGATCAATCATCAGATATATCGGTCAATGCACGAGACTATACTGGTCAATGCATCGATTGATCAGTTCAATGGGCAAAAATTAAATATCGAGACTATACCGGTCGACAGATTAATCGATAGTCCGATCGACCGATCAAACACTGACAATGAAGAAATCATGCAACGGTAATATAGACCGATCGACTGATCCATTAGTGCGGTCGACCGATCCCCGATTGTGATGAACAATAACGCCTACAAAAGGAGTGCTTAGGCCAAAAACAGAGGCACCAATCAAGAAAAACTCTAAGTTATTAAAAGAAAATCCTTCTATTGAAATTATTATTTAAGTTTTTCTTCTTTCTCTCTTATCTTCTTTGTGAGCATGATATTATAAAAGAGAGAAACTATTATTAAAAAAATTGAGAGAGCTCTTGTGTAAAAGAGATTTATCTCTCAAAGCGAAAAATGTGATTGATATAAAAAGTTTTCTTCTTTGCCCCATCTGAAATAGATGAAGGGTTTTAATGAAATCTCCGACGATTTCGAGATCGAGAAGTCGAAGCAGAAACGTAGATCGATGTGTGGCTAAACCTCGTCAACAACCATCGTATTCTTATGTTTGCATTTTCTCTCATTCTCATATTATGTTTGTGATATGATCTGATTGGTATGGAGTTAAAGTTTAACGAATCAATTTTAAACTTCTACAATGAAAATTGATATTTTCGAATTTTAACATTAATTCATCCCGCCTCTTGATGCCTTGGGATCCTACATAAGCGACTCCTAATGAACTTACCCAATTAGCTGATGCTTTAATCCGATTGAGTAATTAATTTATCAGGCAAACATCGACCCACTTAATAAATTTCAAAGCTTGTTAAATTGATGACTGGACGAATTGAACTAAGTAATTTTCAATTTTGATTTATTCGTTTCGTCCTTTCCTTCTCTTATATTTTAAACCATTTTTCTTGATTTCTTTTATTGCTTTTACTTTACACGTGAAATCAATAAGATACTGCAAATTAAGAAAGATTGGCATAATTAAATAGCGAAATTGTCTACTGATATCGATGAATCTTAATAACTTTATATTCAATATTTAAAACCATTATTTTAATTATTTTTTAATTAATCAAGTGTTAATAATCTTAAATATCAATAAGTCTCTATCTAAAACAAAAAAAAAACTACAATCAGAAATATCATTGTTTTTTCCTTATATCATTATTTTCCTAATATATTCTTAAGTTTTCATACTTTCTGTCTTTTGATTTATTTTTCACCTTTCCATTTTTCTTCAAATTTTCTCCAATAAAAAAGTCATAAAATAAATGAAACCTAGCAAGGTACTAATATTTTATTAGTTATATTTGTTTTAAACTAACTAATATATTTCTATATGTTATGTTTAAATAATAACTACTTATATTGAAATATTAATATCATAAATGAACTGAAGGCGTGATTTATTAAATGTTTTTTTTATATCCATCGATGTCCAAGATGATTTTTTCATGATTAATTCGATGTTTCGAAGATTAGATGGAACGATAGATACTAATTAAATTGACAACTTTATAAATTGAACTCAAATATATTAGCTACTCTCGATTTTGGAACATAATATTCTGTTAATTCAGTTTATTATGTGTTTGAAATTTCTCTATAATGAGGAATAACACACACTAATCATATTTCTAAGACTATTATTAAGAAATAAGTTAATTGGAAACATATGAAGTTTTAACAGAGGGGAAGCAATAATAAATAAGGATACTTCTCAGAATATAAATTTATAATTTAATGTATTACGCTTTAAAAAAAATAAAGATGTACTAAACAAATAATTCCTTATGCACTTTAGCTTGCACAATTTCAACACGCGACAAAACATAAAAAATGCAGCAGACAGCTAAAAATTGAAGGTTGTATGTTGTGGGTCAAGTTGCTGCTGTTCAATGTGGACTAAAAGCCTTGAGAGTTTGGATGCTGACATTTTTTACTGACCGACTTCCTCGTCTCTCTCTCTCTCCCCTCCCTTCCCATTCACCTCTTCATATCATTTCATTCATTCATTCATTCACTGATCATGGGAGATCCAACAATTATACGTCACGTGAGTGCATTCGGCGGACGGTAACGCCAAACAGCCCAGCACTGCCAGAAGAGAGAGAGATAGCTAATAGAGGGTAAATTAGGAATGAGAGAGAAAGTTGAGCGAGCGAGCGAGCGAGAGAGAGAGAGGAAGGGGGAGAAATATAGGAGAGGTTTAGCTATAGCCTTTAAACAGCAGCCAACCACGCAGCGGCAGCAATAACAACTACAACGATAGCGGCAGAGATAGCTGCAGAGCAGCAACAGGAGGGGAGAGATAGAGAGAGAGAGAAAGTGTGTGTGTGAAAGGAGGGAGGGAGAGGGAGGAGCGGGTTCAGAAGAAAGCAGACAGCGAGGGGAAGGAAGCCAGCAGCAGCAGCAGCACTGCAGGCAGAAGCCAGAAAAGCAAAAGAAAGGAAAAAAAGAAAAGGGAGGAGAGAAGAAGAACACAGCAGCAGGAGGAGGAGGAGAAGAAGAAGAAGAAGAAGGAGGAGGAGAAGTTCTGAAACAAGCACAATTGTTTGTTATATACAAAAGATAGCAGCTGTGAGCCATCCAGAAGATCTCCTTCAGAAGGAATTTTCAGAACAAAAGTCCCCACCACCACCCATCACCACCATCAACCCCCCATCACACACATCTCTCTCCCCCTCCCTCTCTCTTTCTCTCTCACCTCCTTTCATTCTCATTCTCTTCCTTTCTGCTGCTAGTACTCATCATCATTATCATCATACTAATTATAATTATTTTATTATTTGGTTACAAATTCATCACTCAGCTTGTCTATATGCCCGAAAGGTTAAAAGAAAAAAAAATACATAGTAAGAGGAGAGAGAAAGAGTGAGGGTGGAAGCAAAAGCAGGCCACTTTTTCCATGTCTTCTTCTTCTTCCTCATAGTTCACATAAAACCAAACCAAAGCAGACCACTTGCTTCCTCCAGGAGTTGGTTTTGTTCTTGTTGCTGCTCTCCTGTTGCTTCAGAAAGAACCATCAATATGGTTTACAACTCCAACGCTACAAAATTCTCATCCCTAGCAGCAGCTCTCATATTATTATAGGTGTAGTCTTTCGATAGGAGAGAGAGAAAGAGGAGAGAGAAACAGGACTCGAGGGGAGAAGGGGGGGAGAGAGAGAGCAGAGAGGCTTCTGTTTTGGATGAAGAAAAATAACTAGAAAGAAAGAGTAGTCATAGGATCGTTGTCGTAGTAGTAGGAGTATATAAAGAGGAGTTTCAAATTCAACATTTTTTTTGCTTATTTCTTCTCTTCGTTCGGGGTGGCTTCTGGAAGGCGATTCCCTTCGGACACCGGCGCCTTCGCGGACTGGGTGGCCAACTCCGCCACCGGCCGCGCGGATGACCTCTGCCTCGGCTTCAATGCCGCGGGCGCCGGCGGGAGCGCCGCGGGAGGGGGAGGAGGCGGCACCTCCGCCGGAGGCGCCGGCTCGGGCGGCTTGATATGGGGCGGAGGGGGAGCGAGCTCGTCATCCATGGCGGCCGCCGCTGGCGCGAGGCAGGCGATAAACTATGGCATCGCGGCGGCCGCCGACATGGGCATGGTCGTCTTCCACCCGCAGCAGCAGCATCCGCACCAGCACGAGTCGATGCTCGCGTCGTCGGACCACACGATCATTCCCCTGCTGACGGCCGCGCCGTGCCTCGTCGACGACGACCCTTCTGGCCGATCCAAGGTCGCGGCCGCTGGAGGCAGCGGCGGGGGCATCCAATTCTGGCAGCCGGCGCAGCAGCACCATCTCCATCACCACTACACGACGCCGTCGACGATGCACGTCGCTAACCCTAACTCTAACCCTAATCACTCCTTCTCCTATATCAAGAAGCCCGTGCCTGTACTCGACCCCTCGGGCATCCTCTCTGGCGTTGGCGGCGGCATCACTGCCGCGGTCGCCGGCGGTCCCAGCGGAGGGGGAGCCTCGACGTGCCAGGACTGCGGTAATCAGGCAAAGAAAGACTGCAGCCACCGACGGTGCCGGACGTGCTGCAAGAGTCGAGGATTCGATTGCTCCACCCACGTTAAGAGCACGTGGGTCCCGGCTGCTCGTCGCCGGGAGCGACAGCATATGACCGCCGCGGCCGCCGCCGCCGCGGGCTCCTCCGCTTCCACATCCGCCTCGAAGAAGCCTCGTCTCGGAGCGTCGCAGGCGACCACCGGCACCACCTCGCACACCTCTACCTCCAACACCCCGCCGCGCAGCTTTGAGACCTCCTCCAGCCACCACCAAGGTACCCAAGTTTGGCTCCCTCTCTTCCGTTAGCAGCATATGTTACACTAAATCGGTACTCGACCTCTTCTTCCTTCTGCACAGACGCGAGCTTTAAGGAGACGCTCCCGGGCCATGTGAGTGCACCGGCCGTGTTCAAGTGCGTGCGTGTGACGTCCATCGACGACGGCGACGACGAGTACGCATACCACGCGATGGTCAAGATAGGGGGACACGTCTTCAAGGGCTTCCTCTACGACCACGGCCTAGACGACGGCAGCCAGGCCGTCACCAGCGGCAGCAACAACAACAGCAGCGCCGGAGCTATTCCGAACTTATCAGAGCTGCACTTAGGTGGCGGAGGCGGAGGAGGAGGACGAGACATAGCCATCGGTAGCGGCGGCGGCGGCGGCTCCTCGTCTTCAATGCTACCCACCGACGTCTTTGGCGGAAGCGGCGGCGGGCTGATGGGAGGTACAAACTTTGGTAACCAAATAAACTAACTGAGATCAGCACCACCATTCCCCCTCTCGTCCTCCCCAAACATGCACACTACACAAAACTGTTTCTCTTTTACTACTGTTATCATATGAATTCTCTGCTGGAGAGAGCTCCAAATGCTCACATTATTATTATTATTCTTATCCTTCTGTTGTTGTATAAGTTTGTTGCATGGACGAGATCATTGTTGTGAGAAGAAGGGTGCAAGGCTGGAGAGGGGATGTGCGGATTTGGCTGCTTGGTTCCATCAAAATTGTTGTAACCATATGTAGTTTTCTTTCTTTACATGACTTATTTATGCATCAGATGCCTGCTTTCTTCTTGTTCTTCCTCTGCGCCTTCGACTTTTTTCTTCCCTCATGCAATTATTATTACGTGACACTGTTTGCAGCAATGTTATTGTTCTCTTTTGTGGTTTAGGCCAATAATAAGGAACTGCAAGAAAGAAATAACTTTGCGCTACTGCTTGGCATGTATCATATCAAGTCCTATGGCTTTCACTGTTTGTTTCACCTTCATGTGATATATATCATGTTTTCCCTTTTTTTCGGTTATAAGAGTATTCTCTAGTATAAGGGAAATAAACTTATTCCGCCGGGTATATCATGTTTTCCTCCAGACAAGGTAGTGATTTACTGCCTATTTTTTTTACTCTCTCTCTCGTTGCTTTCATATCAGTCTAATCAGAGCTAATAAGTGTTTTTATAAGAAGTAGGTGTGTGCGCTGTAGCTTGCATTGGAACTTGCAGCGGATTGACGCTTCTCTAGCAAAGCATAGTTGATGCATGTGGTGCATAATTGTTTTGTGTTTCTTGTTTTCTTTTCTGTTTTTTTTTTCCCTGTGTGTGTTTGTGGGTGGAATTCTTGGCTATGCTTTTACTACGTTTCTTTTCCGAGAGGGCGACGGTACCATGCGGGCAGTATATTTTGCTGCTTTCCGGTTCTTCTTTTTTGTATCCCTGTCAATTCTTGCCTCTGAACAGCATCATGGCGTTGCTTGTCGATGCCTAGTACGACTGCTGCCAATCTTTATTCTTGTTCTTGATGTGTTACAAACACAACTTTTCTTTTGGTTGGAAGTCTTTCTCAGTGCTGCATGAACTGTGAATAGTGCAGTTGGACAAATGATTTGAGTAAAGCAAGCATTTTATGTTATGATTGTTTAATCATAGATGGGACTGGTCTGAAGAGTCCTTTTCTCTTTGAAACATCTCTTCTAGGATTTTCTTTTATGTCATAAGCATTTGCTATTGCATGAAATAACAAAAGAATTAGCACATTAATTGCTATTTCTAGATTATTTAGATTGTTCATAAAGTTTTAGGTGTGTTTGTAGGGGATTTCGCAAATTTAGGTTTTTTCTTTTAGCCCTGTAGCTTTTCCTTGTTCATGTTGAATTAGATAGGTTTGCCATTAGTAGTTTAAATTACTAATGTGAATAAAAGGTGGTGCTTCAGAAACTATATTATGCATTTAGGGGTCAAACTGTACTCATGATCAGCATATACAATTTAGAAGTAAATATCTTATGCGAATATGTTGGATCTTTTTTATATATAGAATCTCACTGTTTGGTCGAAATGGTTACCTAGGCTTTTATCTGTGATCATGGCGTTCTCATTTAGTTTTTTCAAATTGTAAAATTCTAGTGATCTATCGGTTTTGATTAACTTTTAAGTAATTAATTGCAAAGTATAATATCAAACACATGGATTTTCTGATGAAGAGTTTTTCAGCACTTGCCTTCTAATCTGTGCCTTTAATTCGGGTACTTTATTTTGTACATTTACTAATACAAACTGCACTCTGTTTAAACAATCACTCGCACATAATTTCTTTCATAATGACATGCTCGCACAAGGTTAATTTGAATTGCAAAGAGATAGGATGTATGTATCCACAACCACATTTGAACAGTTCAAGTTATAATGTTTATCATATACTAAAATCTAATGTTTTTCAATCTAAATCTTAGCATCGTAAACTCAGGTATGAATGTTCTAGTGTAGGAAGATATTTCTATTATACTCGCATCATCCTTGATGTTATTGCCTTGGGTCTAAGAATTCCAATTTGTTATTTTTATATTATCCTATGGTGTAATGACTTATTTTCAGTAACACCTCACACTTTTCAATATAAAATTATCTTTATCATGAACCAACATAGCCTTCATCAATTTTTCTCAGTATGAGGTATGATTATATCCCTTTGTCTTGTGGCACTCAGTTGTAATATTTTCTTCTTCATTGAGTAGATAGAACAAGTGCAGGTTTCTTTTGAGTAATTCTGGATCGGGGCAATTCAAGGTGTTAGAAATAAGCTTTTGCTAAGGAAATTTAGTTGCTAATGTTTCATGTATTTTGAATTTTCAATTAAATGTTTCATGACACCTTACATAGCTACCTCTTGACAAAATGTTTCATAGGGGTAACACTTGATAATTTATAACACTCTAGTTATGTTTGTTTAAATGGTAATGTATATTTCTGTAGTTGATATTTTAAGGTTAATTCATGATAGTGTGCAAATATGTGCCATTTTTTTGTCCTTTCTTGAAGATTAAGAGAAATATGATTTATTGTATATCTTTTTCCTCCATTTCTTGAAGAAAAGGAGGAATATGATATGGAATGCTATTTTTTTGTCATTTCTTGAAAAGTTGGGAGGAGAGGAATATGATTTTATTGAATGCATTGCACATTAAGTTACTGTATACAAGAAAAACATTGAGACAATGCTAATGTGTATGATGTGTGCAAAGTATTTATTTCAAAATTTTGGATTGTTGTAGGATTTTGGACAGTAAGTAAATCATAATGTGTTATGTTTTTTTGGTCAAAATATTGTGTTTTTTTGCATAATAGGGCATCAATTATCCTCTGCTTGATTAATCAGATGTGTTAGAAGGAATTTGATTAATTATTTTTTACAGACTCTGAAGATTAGACATTCATCAGAAATAGCCATCTAAAGTTAAATTTGCGTTGGATTTTTAAGTACAAAGCTTTATATGTTGCGATATTGCAAAACATGTGAACTTGAAAAATATTAAGAACGATATCATGGTTCTATTATGACTACAATTTGGTAATTATGACTAGGTACTTTTTTGTTGACAGCAATTTTGCCATGGATTCTCATTAAGGTTTGAAGCTTACTGAGATACGGCAGAATTTAAAAACTGTGATCTAGAATGATAGCATCGTTTTAGTATTTGTGCTTGTCATTATGTATTTTCTGATCATCAATATTTATTTAATTTTTAAATGCAGAGCCTTATATCAAGTTTCATAGATATTCTGTTTAATACTTGTCCAAACCTCTTAATTATTTGCTTAGAATTTATACCCAAGAAATGTGTTTGAAACCGAATATATTAAAACACGATGGCTTGTGATTTCTTGTTAACATTTCAAACTTCAAATTTATTGTTGAATTGATTGAGACTTTATGTATTAAAATTCTTTTGTGTGTGTTTCTCTTGAAGCTGTAGGCAACGCCCCTCTTTACCATGCGAGGTAAAATTCAGATGCCAAAAAATATTTTATTCTATCACTGAAGAATCTGATTGTATCTTGCCTAAACAAAATATGCAACTCTCTTGTCTTGTGTGTGTTCCTTTTTAATGCAGTAAACAAAATACAGAAATATGCGATTTCATTATCTTGCCTCTGAAAAAAACGTCCTTAAGTTCTTTTTAAAGCATTCCTATATGTTATAAAAAGATTTTGGTCTAGGAAGGGCATATATTGCCATGACAATATGATTGTATCTTGTTTATTAGCGCCTCTAGACTGGTTTGCACATTCTACGCTTTAGCTGGCTTGTCATTGGGTATGTTTGCTTTTCTGAACTCATATTTCCAAAATTTTGATGCGACGAGAACGTATGCAATCTCTGAGACGTAGCACGAAATGAGATTACTGTTGCAGTGTTCACTTAAGTCACAACTGATAGGAAAAAGAACTTGTAGCTGCGTTCTTTTATCTGGTTTCCCGTTTTGTGTTATCCTTTCTTGCTTGCTTCAACTTTCTCTACTTGTTTGCTATTTTTCTTCCGTAATAATTTAGTCTACAAAACTGTTACTTTGTAGTACTCTTAACTTTGCTTATGAAATTATTATTGTAATCTAAGTAGCCTATTAATTTCCAACCCTTTGCTATTGTTCTTGTACCATAGTAATATCGAAATATGCATAATAGCACGCTTCTTGATGTTTTTAGCACCCACAAACTATTGTGAACAAAATTGCATCAACAACCATCCATTTATGCTGGAAAACTTGCACACTTGGGTTACGCAACGCAATGTTAATGCTTCCCAAGCATATCTCAAATCCTCTATCCTCCAACATTTACAACAAAATGGCTTGTAAATGTTCCGCCTTCACACACACATCTTCACAGTGAGCATAATATAGTATAGATGCTTTTTTGCCTTTTTTTCTTTCCTAATTTATAATTCCGTTTAGTGTTCATGTTCCAACCGCTGAACTCCATATATCGACTGGAAGTGTGCAAATGTTCTGGGGATCAATAACATAGGCTTTTTCGGCAGTTGCAGCCTGATTTTTTTTCCCCTGGAAAAGGCGTAGACATGTTGTGCGCCTATTGATTGCATGCAATCCTCCGGTGTCATCCATGTTGCGTTGTGCAAAAGTCATCCCAGAAAGGTTTTGTGCATGCATGGCCGTAGTGCATAAGCATTTTATTTCGAATCAACCTGAATAATTAGAAACAAAAGTAACCGATAAACTGGTACTAAACAACCTCGCACTGGCATCTTGTTCTTCGGTTAAGAAAAGGTCACTATTAGAATACCAATTGTAGTTCGCTCAATTCATTCATTCCGAGCCCAAGGGTGATAAAATCAGTAGTTTCTTGGTTGAGCTCTAGAATGCACTGTACGTTTACCTTTAATCCTGGGTTTTCAAAATGATTAGCTCGAATGCCAGTTTAGATAAAAGTTTTAGCCTTAATGCTCAACACTTTAGGGACATTGGGTGGTCCAAAACGGATGAATAGTTTTCGCCTAATAGATGAAGGGTGTTGACTTCGTTTGGCTCATGCTTTATTCGGAAGGTTGCATGCTTTTATTATCGAACCTACTTCTAAGATAGTTTTTCTTCTGCATGCGGGATCGTAAAGCCGACGTGTTAATTCCAAGTTTTTGTATTGGAGCAAGCCAAAAGAATATGCGTTCGTGCATGGTGTTGTTATATAGTCTTTGACAATACTACTTCCTTTGGTTTTTATTTTAAAAGCTTGAACTAAATCAGTTCGAAATCTTGATATTAATGATGGACACACGTAGCTGTTCGAAATCTTGATATTAATCATTTATTTTAATCAAGCAGTATTAAATAAATCAACGGGTGGTCGATGCAATTGATTTCTTCAGTCTTTGCAAAACCTTTTTTTCCTGATACCTCTTACTCTCTCTCTCTCTCTCACACACGCGCGCGCGCACACAATTTGGACGGACGTGAAGGTTGTGGGGGCATGACAAGCTTGTGGTAAACAAGATAAATGTATTCCACTCTTTTCCCTTGCTTTTGCATGGGACTGAATAGTAACAAGAGGATCAGATTCACGCATGCAGGCATATGGCTGCTATGCTCAATTATTTTGTGCCAAGTTTGTAAAATGATTGATCCCATCTGTTCATGCATGCTGTTGCAGTGTTCAAACTTCAAAGACAACTTTTCCTTCAGGGAGGTAAATATTAATTTCTCCTAATGTCGAAACTTTATTAAATGTGTAACTTCATGAGATTTTTTTTTCTATTCAGAAAGTTATCTCAGCGGTGCTATTAATTATATAACTCAACTATTCATTTTTTACATCAGTCAACATACTGACTAGAGATGGTGTCATGCCCGTTCCGATCAACTCATATTTGACCGTGCCATGGATCGTGTCGTGCCACACTGTCCGTTTTCGATTCCGACACGCTTCAAGTCCGGCCGGATCGAGTGGCCTATTTTTCTTTCTTTTATTTTATTTTTTATTTGAACTTTATTTGAACTTCGTCTATATTTTATAGTCGGTCCCAAGCCCGGATAAAGGAGGAGGGTTGTGTTAGGCCCCGACAGCAAGCGTAAAATCCTGTCGATTCTCATGAACATGGATCAACGAATGCGGAATGACGTCGTATGATCCATGTAGCCGACCCCACCTAGTGGGATAAGGCTTTGTTGTTGTTGTTGTATTTGAACTTTCTCGTCCTGCTCTGAGTCAACTATAGAAATTAAGATTTTTAAACTCTCGTTGAGTAATTATGATAGCATACTCGCAGCAGTCACTATTTAGATCAATTTCAAGCGAAAAATAATATGACTCGAAATGAATCTAAGAACGATTATTGTGAGAATGCTTTCTTAATTATTTAATGATAGAAGAGGAGATTGATAGAGAACGTGAGAGGAGAGGAGATTGGGAGAGAAAATGAGGGATGTGTCCATGTAGAAAGGGGAGGAGGAAGTGTGAAGAAGAGGGAGGGGGTTTGGCCGTGTTTTATAGGTGATGGAGAGTAATAAAAAAATTCGATACGGTCCGCGTTTCTTTTAATACGGCTCGTGTTGTCTTCCTCGGTGGCACGTCCGTGAACTCGCACATGAACCCGCCCGTGAACGCGTTGTCAAATCGAAATAACGTGGGCCGTGTGATCTTAGCGCGGGCCGTGTTTATGCATCATATGCGGTTGGTGTTGGCGCAAAAAAATAATCCGTGCCAAAATGAATCATATCGTGTCGGGTTCGTGTTCATCATGCCCGAGTCGTGTCGTGCCCACAGTGTAGATGGTTGGCCTGGCATGAAATGGCACGACATGACTCATGTATGTGGGCCAAGTCCGTGCCGGGTCGGGCCGACACATCTTTTCGACGGGTCAGGCTGTGTGGCCCGTCCGAAATTCCATCTTTAATACTTACATAAGTGAAAAATTAATTTATAATACTCTTTTACAATAGCGATTACATCATATATAATATCCAATAATCTGTGGGTACATCTATGCAATAATGAACTGTATATTCATGTGCATGTCACCCGTTGTCTGATCATTGTCATCATCTCATCCTGCACGGATCCAAGTACATAGGCAAAACCCAATGAGAAAACTCAGTATGTACGGTAACCCATCACGATAAAAATATGAACCATGTATCAATATCCATAATAATTATTTAATTATATGAACAATGCATAATCTATAATCAATGATATGATTAACGATAAATAATTTATATTATAACAATTATCAATTGATGGATTATAATAACTATCCATATCATCAAATTAATGATGATTAAATAATATCAATTGTTTATGTTATCATTTATTATTAATCAATTCATCAATGTCAATGAAGGCCCTATTTAACAATTGTCAATCATCTAGGTCATGTTCTATTATCCATTAGCCGTGAAGGCGAAATCAATAGTATCATTAGGGAAAAATCAATTATCCATCAATCAATATGACACAATTCAATCATCGATCAGCCACGAAAGCGCAATTCAATTATCCATCATATATATATATACCAATATGATCCTTAATATCATAAAGGTTACAATACGATTGTCAATTGATCGATTATCTATTATTTATTCTTTAATCATTAGGGTTGCAGCACAAATGTCAATACCATAAAGATCACAATATAATTGTTTAATTATCCATTGAATAATTGGAATCATAAGGTTATTTTGAGAGCTCTTATTTATTAAATAAACATCATGTTGTGTGGGTTCAATAAAACATAAATGTTGTAATACATGATCCACAATTTTCGTATTTTATCTTATTTACCTATAATGTTTATCTATATTAATTTAGGCTCCTTTTCAGTTTGGGGTACAATCATGTCAACCATGTCATAACAATTAGGTGTCAATTAATAAGTCAATACACGTATTCTCAATAATCGATTTTTCATCGATTCCAATTCTAGATTATCAATTATTAATTAACAATTTGTGATGAAGTATCCTCACAATCATAACTCAATCTTATTCATAAGCCAATTATTGGTAGTTAATTTCACAATAATCCAACATAACAATTCTTGATGATTTATTATCATATCAACAATTCAATTTGAACAATCAATTAATTATCTATAATCAATAATCAATGATGAAGCTACTATATTCAAGAATAATTAATATAACAATAATAATTTTTATCTCAATTAACTATAATCAATAATATCTCAATATCCTTTTCCTGAGCTAAACCCAGGTCGGATGGGGGTGAAACCTATGTTGGGTTCCATTTCTTGCAACATTCAAGCCTCGACCAAGGAAGAACCTAGGCGAACTTGGGCTGAGTTGGCCCATTTCACCAATTCCACCATCAGTCAATATAACTCAGGCTGAGTGTGTGGGAACTTGGGCCGGGTCGAAGCCATCCGATACCTACCGAGATTCGAATCGTGAAACTTGGGTCGATTGTGATCTGACTCAGTCTGCACTACAAGAAAATATGCGATTAGCGACTCACGATAAGCAACGCTAGGGTGGCGCTATTACGTCTCCGCGGTGAAGAGTGTCTCATTCGCGTCTATCTAGCGCCACAAAAATGAGAAGCTACATATCGGTGGCTACTACCGTCACAATGCAATAAAAGAAAATGAGACACTACTAGCGCCACGACTTAACGCTATCTCGATGTTATTAAGACGCGCGGTTTGCGACTGTGCGTAGAAGATATGCATCGCTAAGTCGACGCGCAAGGGGCGCAAGCTCTGAGACGCGATTCCGACGCCCAAGAGTCACTACTCTAGGCGCTAGGAAGGCGCTGAAGTGACGCAATAGGATGGTATATGCATCGTCAATGAGATGCGACTATGGCGCTAAGGACGATATATTTAACTCAGCGTCGACAGCCTTTGCGATGCGAATGGGACGCTATGGAGTCGCTATTTACATATTTTTTTTACCCATTCAATCCTCATTTTTCCCCTTCCCACACCATATAATTATATAATGCATATAAAAATGCATTGATATTCATCACAGGCAATATAAAAGTATCACATGCAGTATAAGAGCATCACATGCAATATAAGACCATCACGGGCAATATAAAAGCATCACAGGCATAATATTTAACATAAGAATACGAAAAGTAATAGACCGAATTAACAAACTATATGTATATCTAAATCTATAAGTAGCAAAAGTATTGTTTGTATTCATGGATTGTTTCTATCCTAGGTTTGAGAGTTATTGTTATCATTCCGAACATTCGACCTAGACGTGCTCGATCGCGGGGATGAATTCTGCGTCGGGATCAATCCCTGAAACACTTGCAATAGCGGAGTCAACTGCTGCAACAACTGCTCCGACACCTGCCGTGATATCTGCTCTGATAACTGCTGCGATAGCTGCTGTGACAGCTGCGTCACATCTCGTGCAGCGGATGAGCTCGCAGCAAATGGACTGCCTGCATATTCTCCGATCCTCCTAGGTATTTGAGTGGTTGTGCGAGGCCACGCAAGTACCTCCCTCGTATCGTGCTGGCCACCTCCGCCCAAATAATAGGGTCCTCTACGAAATAGAAAAATCATACAATCATTTAATATATAAATTATATATCAAGAAACACAAATTAAAAACATGACAAAACCAACGAAAAAACATGACAAAACTAACGAAAAAACATTACCTGATGGCTGAGTACTCGGATCATCTCCATACCTTTCAGCCATTTTCGCATTATACTCATCCTATAAAATTTAAACATTATGTATTTCAAAAATAGTGCACTAACGGCAACAACCAAATGACCTACCAGAAGCCTACGAGCAGTGGGCGTGACTAGATCGTTTGTCTTCTGGCTCTTATGCGTGGCCTCATAGACTATATGAAAGTCTATGGGACCGCCTTCTTTCTCCTCATACAATAAAGTTTCAAATTTGATAACATAAGTATAAATCAAAAGTTTGATAAATTGAATTTATATATAAATTATCATGTGCCGTCAACGCTCATCAAATCGCATCGATCCCCTTGGGCATCTTTGTATGCCCTGCTCCAAAATGAGGCCGACGGACGTGACGACCTTGTGAAACTTGTATAATCAATTTCGAAGGCATTTTGCAGCGACCTCCTCAAAAGCTCTCCGGATTGTCCCTAAACTAAGATCCGGATGAAACTAATTTGCCTCTTACAAATAGAACGTTAAAACTTAGTAATTTTAAAATAAATATAAATCGAATTATGTAACCCAAATAGAAGATCGTACCGTAAAGGCTCGAAAGATGTCATCCCGCACTTGAATTGGGACATCTTTCCAGGATTCTGCCTCTTCCGGCAAGTGAAAAAGAACGAGAACACTGACATCCCGCACGGTACTAGCGGGTATGAAAGTGATCCTGCCAATTAGAAAGAAGAATTAATTTTCAATGATAACCAAAATTATAACGAAATTTGTATAACTTATTTAAACTTACGGTCGAGCAATATTATTCACAGTGATCACCCCATTATCGTGTAACCTCTCTTCATCACTCGAAGAGGAATCATCATCCGGTACAACTGGGGTAGGCTGTGAAGGTCCAACGTCATCTACGGGACCTAATACATAATAAATCATTAGTGTCATATTAAATTAAGATTGTGATAATTCATAGATGTACAGTAATGTTCTCACCTCGATTGATGTGTACCGCAGCATGATCAGTGGCAGTCCGTTCGTCTGAATGTATTGAGCCAGTTGCTTGTGCTATCGGCGGCGTAGCAACTGACATTATTAAAAAATAATTAATATAATTAATTAAAAAATGTCAAAAATAATAAATATATCACCTGGCGAAAGATGTCACTCGCCAACGCTAGAATGTGGTGAAGCGCCCGGTACTCTCACCGATGGCGTCCAAGTTATGACGTACCAAGTTTGAAGACCAGTAAGGCAACTCCCAAAAAATACTTTTTTCTTCCAATTATGTTCACTTCAAAACGCAATTTGCTTGTAACTACCGGCCTTCAGTCCGAATGAGACTTCACTAAGCTTGTTTACTTGTGCTAGTAATTCTTGTCCCGTCAAATGAGTTGGAGATAAAGTGTTCTCGGATGTATTCTTTTTAAATGAGTTTCGATAACGACGCATCAAATTCTCCAATGGTAAAAACATTCTATGATAATCAAACCAGCAAACTTTCCTACAGTTTTTCAAATAAAATAATTTCGTATTCTTTCTACATATGGGACAAGCAAGTTTTCCTTTTGTGCTCCAACCACTCAACATTCCATATGCTGAAAAATCACTTATGCTGCACATTAATGTGGCTCTCATAATGAAATTTTGCTTTTTGAATTTGTCATAGGTAATCACGCCATCATCCCACAACATCTTGAGTTCATCAATCAAAGGTCTTAAGTAAACATCTAAATTTTTACTAGGAGAGCGAGGACCCGGGATCATACAGTTAAGCAATATATTCTCCTGTCTTATACACATGCTTGGAGGTAAATTGTAAGGTGTCACAAAAACTGGCCAACATGAATATGCAGTACTTGATGAGCCAAATGGGTTGAAGCCATCGGTGCAAAGTCCTAATCTAACATTGCGTGATTCTGTAGAAAAAGCCAGATGAAGTGCATCAAATCGTCTCCACGACTCCGCATCCGAAGGATGTGTAATTAAATTTTGATCTTCATGTGCCCCTTCTCTGTGTCACCTCATAAATGATGCAGTTTTTTCATAAAGAAATAGTCATTGTAATCTTGGAACAATTAGAAAGTATCTAAATATTACATTTGCCACATTTTTTTTGAACTTTGAGAATTTTTTTCGGCTTGAATCTGGGCTCGCCACAAATAGAACAACTCATAAGTGAGTTATCTTCCTTGTAGTACAATATGCAATGATTGCGGCATGCATCAATCTTCTGATATTCCAACTCTAAATTTTTCATCAACCGTTTGCACTTATAAAAATGTCCCGATAATTTCTCTGAAGCTGGAAGCATACTCTTAATAATGGCAAGCATCCGGTCAAAATAATTTTCGCTCATATTAAATTTTGATTTTAAGTTCATTAGTTGTGCCACTACAAAAAGTGTAGTTTGCTTCACGCATCCATCCCATAAAGGTTTAGCTGCTTCTTCGAGAAGATTATAAAACTTAGAAGTCGAAGGATTCGAGTCTTCTTCAATCAATGTTTCGCCAACATTTTCTTCTAACGTTGCATCTCGTATCATGTCCCTGTACGGATTGCTCGAGTCACCCACAACGATATCTACATTACTTATTTCTTTAGCCCATCTTTCTTTGCCATGAAAGAATAAATTTGTGTATGTCAGTAATAAACCGTTTAATATAAATCCTTATGCACATCATATCTTACTTTTCACTGATAACATTTGCACTTCCGGCATGGACATAAGATTTCGCCATATGAAGAGGCAACACCTTCATTTTGATATGCCACATCTATGAATTCATCAACACCATCCTTATATTCTTCAGTTATGATGCCATATTTATCCTTCCAACGAAGAATCCAATTACGACATGACTTTATCATTTCTGTAACGGACAACATTAAGTCATATGTCAATAAATTCGTATATTTGAAACGTGTGATTTTGAACTTACGAAGTCCAAAATCACATGTTTCAAATACTTCATCGTCGAATCATAATCTTATTTTATCACCAAGAATGTGGAAGTGCATCCTTAATAAAATTTATGAGAACATGATGAAAAAGAGATTCTAGAATTCTGAAAAAAAAATAGTTTAACTTAACATGCATTACTAACTTAGTACATCCTTAGTAAAAACTTAACAACAATAGTTTCAAGTAATTAAGTAGTATTTAACATAACATGCATTACTAGCTAACTTAACAGCAAAACAATCAAGTAATTAAGTAATATTTAACTTAACATGCATTATAAAGTTCATAACTTTCAAGTAATTAAGTAGTATTTAACTTAACATGCATTACTAACTAACTTAACAACAAAACAATCAAGTAATTAAGTAATATTTAACTTAACATGTATTAGTTCATAACTTTTAAGTAATTAAGTAGTATTTAACTTCATGGATTAATAATTAACTTAACATACATGGTGGCTGGCTGGTACCTTCTTAACCGGTGAGGGATGGCGGCGGACGGCGGTGGAGGAAAGCGGTAGGCGATGGCCGACAAAGGAGGAGCGGTGGCGGAGGACGGTGGCGGAGGCAGACTCGGCGCGGTGGTGGAGGGCGGTGGAAGAGGAGGAGGCGGCGGTGGAGGGCGGATGAGGCGGAGGGAGGAGGAGAAGGGAGCGACGGTGGAGGCGGACATCGGCGCGGTGGAGGGCGACGGAGGGGCACGGTGGAGGAGGCGGTGGACTAGACGGAGGGTCGCGGTGGAGGAGGTGAAGGGCGGACGTCGGAGGAGGATGCGGTGGAGGCAGACGGCGGCGGAGGGCGGATGTCGGCGCGATGGAGGAGGCGGCAGAGGCGTACGTCGGCGCGGAGGGAGGAGGAGGAGGAGGCGGAGGCGAACGTCGGCGCGGTGGAGGGCGGTGGCGGTGGATGAGGCGGAGGCGGCAGTGGAAGGAGGCAGAGGGGCACGGTTGAGGTGGCGGAGGGGCGCGGTGGAGGAGGCGGAGGGGCGCGGTGGAGGAGGCGGAGGGGCGCGGTGGAGGAGGCGGAGGCGGAGGACGGACGTCGGAGGAGGAGGAGGAGGTGAAGGCGGAGGGCGACGGAGGGGCGCGGTGGAGGAGGAGGCAGAGGGCCGCGGAGGCAGACGTCGGCGTAGTGGAGGAGACGGCGGAGGAGGAGGTCCGACGTCGGGCGTCGGAGGTCGAGCGTCGGACGAAGGGAGGAAAATAGTAAAACTGTAAAAGTGAAAACGAAGAAGAGGGGTTAGGGATTTAAGTAAATTTTTTAGCATCTCCCAAGGACGCGACGCTACGTAGACGCAATGTAGGAATCGTTTCTATCAAAATTCGGCTAGTGCGGCGCTATGGAGAAGGTAATGTGTCGCTAAGCCAACGTAGCGACACTATAGCGTCGTAGGAGCGTCTCCATAGTGGTAGCATCCCAAGGATGCGACGCCATTGAGACGCTCATTAAAAGTCTTTTTCAAAATTTTTAGTATGATATTTTATTTATCAATATAGCGTCTCATCGCATTGTGCCCCATTCAAATTATTTTATTTCCTTCCGACAATCTATCATGTATGTATATAAAATTATAAATCTAAATGTATATGTGTCTATAATATATGCGTATGTATATGTCTACTTGTGGGAGATGAAGTATTATAAATCTATCATGTATGTATGTCTATATGTATTATAAATATATATGTGTATGTATACGTCTATACATGTGCGAGTCATATAACGTGTATATGTATACGTATTCGAAGTGAATATATATGTGTATATGTTTATATGTGTGAGATTAAGCGATAATAATATGTATATATATATACTTATTATATATAAGTATAAGTATATACGCGTATTTATATGTCTATATGTGCCCGATTAAATAAGGGGGATAAAAAGTCGGCTAAGGAGGTGCAATACAGACGCCATTGAGTCGCTAGGGACATTTAGCGACCACGTAGCGCCGAACTAGCGTCTCAAACCTCGTGGCATCTCAACTTGGCGACGCTACAGAGACGCCAATAGTGTCACCATGGCGTCGACAAAAGCTACGGCTCTAGTTAGACGCTAAGGTGACACTATTGAGTCTTAACGGTGACACTAAAATGAGATAAATTATAGCAAATCACTCTTTTAATTCAACCACCATAATTTCATGATTAAGTATATATATTTAGTATGTATAAATAACATAAATAATGTAGGTAACAAATTATATATTTAGGAACACTCCTATCATGTAAAAATACATATATATAATCGTGTAATACATATATATAATATGGGTAATCATGTACGAATACATATATATGTTGATAATACTAATATAATATTAATACTAATATAATATTTAATTAATTTATTGATTAACATATAGTATATATAATATATAGGGTTTAAATATAAAACAAATAGCGATATAAATATAGATAAGCTAGGAATAGTCGTGAAGTAATGACATCCGCGTCTACATAGCGCCGCGTGGGCGTGTGGCGCCAGATGGTGTCTCTTTAGAGCCGCAAACGGTGAGACGCGAGCATAGCGTCGCTGGTTGTCGACGCGAGAACGGTGTTATGTTCTCCCGTGCTCTTTCGCTTCGCGACGCGCAATGGTAGCATCTACGTCGCGTCTCCAATGCGCCATTTATAGCGTCTATTTCTTATATAGCTAAGAACACGCTAATGAGACGCTATCGAGAGGCAAATAGCGTCTCATTATTGAGATGCAAGGTAGACATCGTAAAGGCGCTAGTGATGTCTCTATAGCGTCATCAGATTTGAGACGCTACTTTGCGTCGCCAATAGCCCATTTTTTTGTAGTGCTGAATCCAATCGATATTACGCACGTCGCTCTCGGGTGAAGGAACTCGGGTTGGGTTCATGGATCGAGTTCTATTGAACTTGGATCGGGTTCTGCCACCATCGGGAAAATCATGTTCCGACCACTTTTTCGATACCATAGTTAATTAATTCAATTCATAAATTATACCAAATTAAACTCCATATAAAAGACAAGAGTCCTAAGTCTATACTGACAAAAACCGTCTATATTGGGATTCCCCTATGTACTTTAAGTTGGCTGAAAAACCAAAACTGTTGTCTGTTGGCTGCACAAATGTCAAAACTTTAGCCGACGATTTTTTTCGATGATGTGTCGAAACCTACGCCAATCATTTGAATGATGTTCTCCTATGTCGAGGCTTCCAAATGATATATCGGCCGCGCTCTTAGGTGTTGGGATAAAATTTTTATACCCTATATAATTATATTTTGATGATATAAATCTCAAAAAAATTAGAGTTATATTTAAAATGTCAAAAAAGTCTAAATAAGAATGAGTTGTTTCATGCACTAATATTTTTATTGACATTTGTCTATGTTGCCATAATATTTACAGTAAAAGGTGAATATAAAAGTTATAGATATTTTTTATCTTTCTAGAGCATCAATAATCAACTCATTTAGACAACCACATAACAAATTATGTTTAAACAAGTGAAAGCTCGAAAAGTTCAATTTGAAATTGATATTTTTATGTGCTAAATTTATGCTTAATATTTGAGTGTTTTATCATGAGATTTGTGTCAAGAAATTAATATAAAAGTTTTAGATAATGTTGTTACCCTTTCATAAAATCAAATATCATCTCATTTGGAAACTGGTATGAATAGTTATGTAAAAAAGAGTAAAAGTCTAAAAGTTTTATTTGAAATGGATAACTTTGTGTACTGAACTTTGAATTAATATTTGACTATGGTCTCATTATATTTTGATGATGAATATCAAATATGTAGAGCATTTTGTTACCTTTCCATAGAATAAAAAATCATTTGATTTAGATAATTATGCAAAACATTAGCAGAGTGATTGATTTGTCATCGAAGCACCGATCGACGGTCAGCACACAAAATGCAGAAATAGAACAATTAAAACCAACAGAATGTCGAGATAATATTGGTCAAAGCACCGGCCGACTGATCAATACAGAAAACGTAGAAATCGATCGCAGAACTCACCAACGATCATATGTTTTCAAACGACTATGTGGAGCGATCGATTGGTCAGCACGCATAATGTAGTATGATGATCATATTTTGATATAAAAAGTGGAAAACAACTCCCAACAGCTAAATGAAGTTAAGAAGGCTATAAAAAGGGTCACAAAGGTGAAGGAATGATCAAGACTTTCAAAAAAAATTTTGATGAACATTTGTGAAGTTCATTTGAGCTCCAAGTTACAATTTTTTCATTTTTTTTCTCTTACTCTTGTGTGAGGTTATAAATTATAAAATTGAGATTGTGAAGTGTTCTTGTAATATTGTATTAGTCCTTTAGCTCAAGAGTGAGAAGAGGTTGTGTCTTACCTTTTGAGCGAAGAAAAGATGAGCTAAAGCTTTCGAGTGGGAGAGGTGTGCCTTACCTCTTGAAGGGGAGAAAAGTAGAATTGTAAAGGGTTTTTTCCTTGCCCCATTTGGAAGAAGGGTGTTAGTGGAATCTCTGATGGTATTGAGGTCGAGAAGATGGAGCGGGAACGTAGGTCAAGGTGCGATCAAACCTCATCAACAAATCTCCTTGCATTCTTGTGTTTGTCTTTCTCTCTCTCTCATTCCTACTCTATTGTGTATGTGATTTAATCATTGCCATGTTAGTTAATTAAAAGTTTATCAAATCGATTTTGTGCTTTCGCGATAATTTTCGTAAATCGATATTTTCGATTTAACACCAATTCAATTCCTCCTCTTTGGTGCTTGTGATCCTAGTGTCTCGATTTATGAAGAAACGAAGGAGAAATAGAAGTTTTTCGTGCAAAAATTTTGTAGTGGTAAATAATGATTGTATCCATCCTTTAGGTCTATTTATAATTTTAAATTAAGATTTTTTTCACATTGGGCCTTGAGCTAATTCTCCATCAATCATGATCATCCATCATTAATTACCTTATGTTAAATATTCATATTTAATTAAATATGAATTTCACTAATTATTCCATAATATCCATTCAAATTCCTTTTTATCTCTTCCATAACTTCTCTTAATAATTTATTTCTTTACTTTCCCTTTATCCTTTTATTTCTTAATTTTCTATAATTTTTTAAATTATTTAATTTCATAATATTTTATTACTTAATTTTTTTATTAAAATAATAATAAATATCATTCTAACTGTTGAAATATTATTGTGCCATGAAACTCTTAATCCTTTTTTTATTTAGGAGTTCTATGTTTATTAAGCATTCTTTTGACCTCAAATTAAATCAAAATTCATAATCTCAATATAATTACAATTCCTATTCCAAATAGGATTATTTTTCATTCTTTCCCTTTTCCCTTTCTAACTATACTTTTAATCCCACTTAAATCTAATTTCTTCTTAAAGTAGGATTAACCTTTTTTTTCTCTTCATATTTCTTTTCTAATTATATTCTTATCCCTTTTCAAATTCTCATTTTCATCGACTTGAATCCATCAAACACTATAATTAAATTATACAATTACTGTATTATCCTTTGTAAAATCCTAAGGTGTTACAAAAGGAGAATAAACTTTCTAGTTACTAGCTCAATTTTTATTTGCATGTCTCATTTTTATTGATATAAGAAGAAAACTATACGGCTACGGAATGAGTTGGCCTCACCGCATGGAGAAGTATATTGACAAGAGCGAAATATTGAAACCCAAAAAATATTCTCCCTATGTAAAGTAAGTAAACACTTTAAAAGAAGCATTATCTATGCGTCAACTATTTTGATTTTAACTATGATAATTAATATCAATGAAGAAATTAAATTTCTATAAATGCAAAAAACCAGCTAGTGGAGAAAGACCTCCTAGGGATAAGAGATATAGGGCTGAAGAGAGAGTCAGAAAAGGATCTTTCGTGTACAACCCTGCATAATCTCCAATGTTATCTGTTTTGATACGTAGACCAAATGATATAATGCAAGCAAAAGTTAATGATATTTTTTGAAATGGCTAATTTAATGACCAAATAACTCTGTGAAATAAAGTAGATAATATTTAAAGTTATGGACTCATGTGAACCATCTTCCCAAGAAGCATTAGTCATTGCATTAAGTAATTTTACTTGGATAATCCGAATGAATTGTTTCATGGATTTTACACTCGCGTGAAAGACACTAATAATAAACATAAGATTTATAATATACTAAATCATATATAAATAATGAATTTTAATGGGCACAATGGTCATTAACCAATATGAATAATAATACAATAACTTTAAATCAATAATCAATATCAATGATTTATTTTATTTTAACAATATGATATTTTGGATCAATAAAATTTCTACTTTATCTTATTTAATCTTGTTTTATAATTAGATGTACACACTACGTGTTCTAGTTATAATAATTTGATTGGGAATAACTTTCTAACTCTATTCATGTCAATGTCTATTGTCACGTGAGAACTCATTATTCATTTAGAATATGTGAAGGTACATTTGTGTCCAACAATTAATTATATATGAAGTCATAACAAGTTTCATATTTTAAAGAAAATGATGTCATTAAGTGTTGTTTAAATCATATGGATGTCTTTTCGTTCATGTAAATAATAAGTAACGACAATCAATACACTCGACAATCTTTAAATTTTATATTTTATTTGATTAAATTGTTTACCGATAGTAGAACATTAAATTGGCATAGTCAACAATAGGAAGGACACAAAATATTAAACTTAAATAAAAAATGCAAGAATTTGATCCATGTTACAAGACAACATAGGCCATGTTAACGTCGACATGGGCCATGCTAATATCTTGGTGAATGAGTAGTTAAAATTCAAGTCGGTCTCACATGAACTATGTTGACCCAAGCTAGTCGAGTTTTGATGTATATAATGATTTTTTCACGGGCTATTAATATCGTTATTGATCAAATTATTTCAAGAGGTGATTCAAAGAAGAACATAATCTAATCTATGATGGACATCATATTCATGGTTCCATGAAATTCATGACTTCAGTGAATTACTTATCCTTTTTCTTTGGCCTTCTTCTCTATTTTTTTTGCCTTTTTTCTCTATTGCTCTCAAAATTGTGTCATCATTCCACTGATGTTGTTGCTTCTACCCTGACATCACAAAAGAAGAGAAGAAAAAAAATATGACTATAGGTGTAACGTCTCGAGATTCGTGTGTCGAGAAGACTATTTCAACGATTCTATTCAATTATCATTTAACTTATTCATTCATTTTGATCATTCAATATACTGATTTACATCAACATAATACTAGGTTTCAATAAACTTTACAATATGCAATGCTATTTATACAATATGCATAAGCTATTTACACTTGTTAGTTATGGGCCTATAACTCTATAATAATAGGCATATCTCAGTATTTATATCCAATATGTATGCAGGTTACCAAAGGATCCATCAAACATCTCACCATCGTCATCTTCACATCTTGCATGCATCCAAGTACATGAAAAAAAATTCAATGAGCATAACTCAGTATTAGGATCATCCATAATGATAGCAATGTGAACCATACATTAATAATCAATATGCATAATGAAAAATAATTATCAATACTATCATATCAATCCACTTCAATTAATTATTATGCATTTAGCCATTTGTCATAAAGATCAATTGATTGCAATTAACAATTCAATTAATTTTTAACATCAATTGTAAAGACTATGATTAATTATCCTTTAAATTGATTATCATTCTATTGTATTTCAATTATTCAGGTTACAATTCAATTATTCTTTTATCTTATGACTTTTAATATTTCAATTAGCTTGAATATTTCAATTAGCTTGAATGATAAAGATTGGTTCAACCATAAGGGCTATCTTTTACTTATTCTTTAACTTTTAGCTTTTAATTAACTTCAATCATAAAGAGTGCTTCAACTACCAGAATTGCTTATTATTTTTTCTTATTTCCACAAGGGTTGCTTATTATTTGTTCTTATTTCCACAAGGACTACTTCAATCATAAAAATTACTTTGAAAGCCACCCTAATTTTAGGTGTCTAACATTCTTTTCTTTTTTAATTTATGATGTCTATTTTTATTTCTTTCTTACTTTCAATCATGAATGCACATGACATCAATCAATAGACTATAATCGTACGATCAAAACTATAACAATGAGGTCAACATCATAATAATATGATCATATGTAATCAATAGCATAATCATCATAATTAAATATAATTTAATAACTTAAATCCTTTCTATATTCAAAATTTGGCCTGCACAAAGGAAAACCCAGGTCATGTTTCTACAATCCAATTCTATCTCATTTCTATTAGAACTCGAGTCGGATGAGATGAAACCTGTGTTGGTTCACCTAGTTCCCACTCCGATTCCAATTCGATCAATAGAATCCGAGATGAGTAGGACGAAACTCGGGCCGAATAATCCATTGCAATTTTCAAACTTTACTTCGATAGAAACAAGAGTCATGTTTGAGAAACTCTTGAGTCGAGACAATTACTTTCAATCCAATCTCACATTTGTCAAGGAATCCGGCCTGAGCTTGATCGAAATTTGGTCAGGTTTCTATTCAATCACAATATGTTCTATTAACATCAATGGAATCCTAGTCGAGCCAAGTTCTACGAATTTGGTTCGGACTATTCTTAGCCTTGCCTTGATTCTATTGAACATAGACCAGGTATTATGGAACTCGAGTTGAAGTCTATAGTTGTTCCCGGAGTTATTTTTTCGACGCTATTTTCTTTTCTCGTTTCATTATGATTAATAATTCAATTATATTTACAATTAATCCATATGATCAATCATACATAGAATAAGAGTCCTCAAGGTCTAGTTCAACAAAAATCATCGATATAGAAATTCCTTTGCGTAGCTCAAGTTGTAAAATCACCTACAATTCTTATTGTCTTTTTGTTGCTCGAACTGCAAACTTTGTCCATCCATTACTTCGCAATGGTGCCTTGAAACACGGCCAACCAACTTCTAGACGTTCCCTAGTGTCGGGGATTCGAATTGGTCAAGTCATCATTTGTTGATGTGCCTCGATTTGTATGCAAAAGAGGAGAGAAGTTGGTTGTGTTGTGTAGAAAAAGTCTCTTGGGTGTAGGGAGGACTCTACACCCTTTGGGGTCATATTGATATATTTTTTTAGTAAACTTTGACTCTAATTAAATCTCTCATTTAATTCTACATTAGTGTTTATTTTTTGACTTAATTTCCCTATCACAATAATCCTTAATAATTAATTTTAAATTTAATCTTTAATCATCCTCTTAATCTCAATCTCAATTAAAATTTATCTTTATCTCTTATATCAGATCAACTTCTCTCAATCAAATTACACATTTATCTTATCCTTTTATTTATTCTTTTCTCTAAATTTCGAAATGATTTCATATAATAATATTTCATCACTTAACTTTTTAATTAAATATTATCTTAATGATAAAAATATTTTTAGACTTTCAAACTATTAATCCTATTTTATTTGAGAGTCATTTGTCTATTAGGCTTTTCTTTGGATGTCAATTTGAATTTAAATTCCTAGTTATGATCAGTCTACGATTCTTACTTCCCATAGGATTTTACTTTTCTTCTTTTTCTTTTTCTTTTTCTTATGTAATTACTTTTCTAATCCTTCTCAAACTCAAATACATAATCTTGATCCAATCAAGATTCCTACCATAAACTGATCTCAATTTCTTTTTTTACTGAAATTCAAATTCATTTTTCAAGTAATATTAATTTCTTTATTCGTATTACTTTTCTATTTATACTTCTATTTCCTTACAACCTCTCTTTTTTTCTGTTCCTTAATCCATTAAAATTGGAATTCAATTAATCAAATTATAACATTCTGGGGTGTCACATTAGGGTCTTATTTATATGGATTAAAATTCATCATAAACATATTATAATCCAATTTAAAATTCTATTAAAATCAGAGTTATAATATAACTTCTCGTGGAATTAGCTTTTGATTTAATTAATTCTTACTTGGTATCTTTTCCTAATCATGTTCTTATTTTTTTTCTTTTTCTTTCCTAATGATTAGGATTTTTATCTTTTCTATTATTTGTCTAACCTTTTTCTTCTCCAATCCTTTTATTATTGTATTTTTTTCTGAAATTGTGTGGAACATTACATTATTATCTACTTCAAAGAAAATTTGTCGACTTTTTCTCGAGGTAGAATTTACGGAGTTTGATAATTTCTTACCTATCTTTTATTATCGTTCCTAGAGTCTATTGCTATATCTGCACAATATTAACTTATTGCATCTATCTTTCCATGAAGAATATGGTAAGAAAGACGTCTAACTATGAGAATGCATCTCCATCTTGAGCCACGTCTAAATTTTCATTAACTACATAATTTAGCAATCGATCAGTACTCATCATAAATGATAGAAGACGTTATTTTACAATGGATGGCTTGTCTGTACATTGATTTTGCACATGGACCTCTCTATATATATTTCAGAACATTAAGAGAGTCTTAACATTATTAACAATAAGGTCAGATGCTAATTGTAACATTCTCAAGATCTTATCATGCTAAAAAGTAATTAGACACTTCTAGAAGTTATGTACACGTTGACTACTTCGACTTTTTACTTTGATCATGATAGATATAAATGAAAATTTGAACTAAGCGAAAGCATATTACATTATTTTTTCCCGAGAATTATGGTTATAACAACTCAAGTTACTCAACTATAATAACTCATATGCAAATTGTGCACCACGAACATGAGTCATCACTTACGCCATTGCTGTTACAACGTGTGACCGTTTGGGTCATGGGTGGTTGCCAACCACCCGCGAAGGGTTGCAGCCTTTCTTCGTGAACGGATGCGAATCAAAAGGGACGGAATAGGATGGTGCATGCCTCTAAGACTAAGGAAGAGGTCATCTAAGGATGAAAGTGATTCAGGTCGTGCCAATTTGTTGGTCCAAAAAAATCATTGCTACTTTTTGGATCAATTTTTAAAATTATAAAAACAACCCTAAATTTAGAAAAAAATATAAATCATCTTATGGCAGGTCAATTTTTCGAGTGATTTTTTTCGGGCTCTATTTTAATGAAATAGTATTTTAAAAATATATATAATCAATTAAAATTAATATTAACTTATTTAATTTTATAACTAAACATGGATATAGTATTAAAACTATTGAATTAGAGTTTCACAATATGATATGAACATATTAAACTAGATAAAAAATATTATACCAATAATGAAAAAAATAATTACTTACAAATTAATTATATAAATAAATAATAATAAAATAAAAATGGATTTCATGGCTCTTATAAGTTTTTCGTGTGAGATTCTAGTTTAAGTGAGTCAATTTTGCTCTATTAAAAATTTATATTCAATTTCTTAATTTTTAATTGTTTTTTCAATTCGATTTTTTCACATGGAGTAAATTTTTCGGATCGGTCATAAACTTTCTTACACCCCTACCAGGGAACCCCAATCATTCATAGAACTATTTTAATTACCATCCTCCTCTTTGTTTGCAGTCTGATGTCTGAGGAAGAAGAGAGTTAGAGAGAAAAAGAGGAAAAAAAGAGGGGACTTTGATATTTTATTTATACAAGATTAAGATTCATCATAATCATATTATATTCTAGTTTAAACTTTTTAAAGGATTATATTTTAAAATTAAAATTAGATTGAAACTCCTAAAAATAGTTTTGATTTAATTATTATAATCATCTTTTTTTATCTTTTATTTATTTTCTTAATTATCATTATTTTATATTCTTTTATCTACATTTTTTCAATCCTCGTGTCACGGTACGTTTTTTTTTCTAAAATAGCGTAGAATGTTACATAGGGCATGCTTAATTACTAATAACTTGAACTCGACCTATGGTAATTTGATTCATTTATTTTATTAATACGGTATGATCGACTCATTAATCTTAAATTATATTTCTTAATTAAAATTATGTAATTGGATGAATGTGATATATATATATATATGAGACGTATTAAAATGCAATCATAATTTGAGATTGTACCGTGCAATCTCATATTTCTAAATATCCAATGATTCATATTATTTATATTTTAAATCATTAAATCAAAATGATGACAATTTAATGACTCAGGACTATGAGATGCAATCCCATATTGTGAATATATATATATATATATATATATATATATATATATATATATATATATATATATTGTTGGACGAATTCTATAAATGTATAAGGAGTATGTTGTACAGGACATGTAGGGCACGCATACTATGCGAAAGATTCACGTCTACCACTCTCGTATATATCATTAATTATAGTTAGCAGTCTTTTTTTTTTCATTCGAGCAATTTTTTTAAAGATATGGAACATCCCAAACGGGTTCGTCCAATATCCAATTCCTGTTGCATATAAAAGTTGCCAATAAAATTATCTTTCATTGCCCTAGACATCATTATTAATTTACAGACTATATTACCAACTCGAGATAGGAGGGTAATACTATTATTGCGTTAAAGTCTATTACTTTTCTGATCCCATGTGATAAATCATTTCGGAAAATTTAGTCCGTTAACAATTATTCCTCATATTAGTTCTTGCTAGAAAATAAAAATAAAAAGGTTATTACTCGGATAGATTAATTCATGCACTTTACAAATTCCTATGGGCCACCGGACTAGGCATATACATTTTAAGTCAATTAAATGATTACTTTTCATGATCAAGATCGTTGGGTTAGTCTAATGGTCTTATCAAATCCTGGCCAAAATTATTAGTTTTGATGATCCTGATTTCATTCTTGCTGCTTTGATTTTACTGAATTAATATGGCAATTATGCAAAAAAAATAAATAAATCTTTGTCCGTTGGAAATAAATTTTAGCATGTGATGAACTATAATCATATTGGAAGTTGATTGGAACCAATTATAAAAAAAATGGATACCTAAAGTTTGAGATCTCTTTTCTTAACTATTTTTTAATCATGAAATTTGATGTAATTGCATTAACTAATTCATCGATGCTATAACCGAGAGTATCACAGAGGAGGTACCTAAGTGCATGCTATTTGCGGATAATATAGTACTTTTAGCGGATTCAAGAGAAGAGATTAATACAAAATTAGAAATATGGAGAAATACGTTGGAGTCAAAGGGTTTTCGTTTAAGTAGGAACAAAACAGAATATATGCATAGCAATTTCACAAATAAATAACTTAAAGACGATTTGAAAGTTAGGCTAGGGGAGGATATAATTCCTCAAGTGACAAAGTTTAAATATTTAGGATCAATTGTAAGACAATATGGTGAGATTGATGACGATGTTAATCATAGAATTCAAGCTGGTTGGTGTAAGTGGAAGAAAGCCACTGGAGTTCTTTGTGATAGAAAAGTACTCAATAAAGTTAAAGGAAAATTCTATCGTACTGCTATAAACCAGCAGTGTTATATGGTAGTGAATGTTGGACTATGAAGGGACAACATGAAAGTAAAGTGGGGATAGTCGAAATGAGGATGTTGAGATGGATGTGTGGTCATACAAGATTAGATAAGATTAGGAATGACCATATACGTGAACGAGTCGGAGTGGCTCCTATTAGTGAGAAAATGATAGAAAATCGTTTGAGATAGTTTGGTCATGTTCAGAGAAGACCATTAGATGCGTCAGTAAGAAGAGTAGATCAAATAATCTGGAGTTCGATTAAAAGAGGGAGAGAGACCAAGGCGGACACTTGGCGAACTAATAGAGCAAGATCTATTGGTGAATAATATACCGAAAGGTTTGGTTACTAATAGAACGGAATAACGCCGTATGATCCATATAGTCGACCCCACCTAGTGGGATAAGACTTTGTTATTATTATTGTTGTTGCATTAACTAATTCAACTACCCACAAGAAAACTCACGAACCATTGGTCATGATAATCTTCTGTTATGCATAATTTCATGTCATCAAGTTGTGTCCACGATCATGCACCAATTCATCAAATCAAATCTAAAATCATAACCTCTAATGCGAGGATGCACTGCATTTTATGGTCCAAACATGTCCATGTAGGACGGAGGACGACCAAGTTCCATAGAAGATTCCCTGTCCACCTCCTTTTTCTCCCATTTCACAAGTTAATGATTGCAGGCTTTCTCATTACATAGAAAGGACAGAAAGATTAAGTGAATTATGCCTAATAAGTAATAAGCACAAAACTAGGCACAAACTTTCAGTGACATCTAGCTCTTTTGCTGGATTATCCAATACAAAATTAGTGTTATTGCCATAAACAGTTGAACATGTAACTCAACAGAGAGAGAAATATACGTCAGTGCTGCCGAATGAAATGAAGAATCAAGCATGACATCATGATATACCACATTTAATGGATGTCAATCAAGGAGAAAGCTAAAGAAAAATACAAAATCGCCTCTTCTGCCGGGCTCAGCTTTGATGCATGACCAAAAATGGGCCCCCTGATTCACCCCATTGCTGAGCAATAACTATGGGGACAAATCTTCTGCCTATGTCTCCAGTGGCTGGTCCCATGATCTATTTGTTATTTGGGTGTACAGCAAGCAACTCACTAATGGATATCTACTGCTTCCGACACACATTCATATGAATGAAAAAGAAAGATTACATGTCGTATGATATTGAAAAACAAAGGCAAAATCTTGATTTTCTTTGTAGTTGCGCTTACAGCGAGAGAAGTGATGTTCTTTTCATTGATATAAACAACTCATCAACCACCTGCTAGGTCCAAGCTGCTGGTTGGGAAACACTTGGATCCATCACATATGCTTCTGCAGAGGTCATGAGAGGAATAAGAGCAGGAGTCCCCACCACAGCAGTCCTCAAGAGTTGGCACTGGCAGTGCCTGAGGTTAGCATGCGACATGCCATTCATGAGTCCATGTCAGGTGGGTTCTACAGCTGACAAGTTTTTAAGTATTTAGCCTGCCATCTCTGTCCATTTCGTTGCAGACAACAAATACCCAACATCAATTGCAAGCAATACCAGATCTCTCTTTCTATCCCTCCAGCTTCAACAAAACGTCGAGGTCACATTTGGGCTACCATCTGACTGAGTGACTGCAACGCAGGCGTCATGCTTCCCCACGAAAAGCTACCTCTGCTGCAGGTTAAGGTCGGAAGGTTCTCTGGCTGCGAAGAATGTGCATGTGCACGACATTCCAAGACACTGAAACAGATAATGAGTTTGATGCCACAACAACAGTCTATCTCCACCCTTCTTACATGACAGACCTTTACAAGGATGTCTTTTCTTTCAGCATAGATTATTGTATCTTATAATTTCACTTTTTTTCTCTCTTATGATTGCAATTGCAAGACTATTTCTCAGAAGAAAAGGAGTTTCTTAACTTTTTTTACAAAAAGAATGAGATTTTTTATACATCTTACTGTACTGGGTAGACAATTTACAACTCAACTGGCTTGCGCACTCTTTACATTCACTGTGTGACATAAGCTTATGTTGTGTACTATCAGTAGGAAATACGATATTAGAGGTGTGACTGACCTATTCGTATTTATGTAGGGAAGAACCAGACTTGATCTTAGCACCTCCCAGCAGCCGCGAACAAAGTGCTCCAGAGACTGAGAACGGTTTGAAGTGGCAACCGTCAACAGGAGAGACAGGAATCATTCCCGCCTGCAACTTAACTAGCATCCTTTATATAGCTCGTGAAATGTAGTTCTACCTCACAATAAGCCCCAAAAGTTGCACCATGAGTAATTTCATGTGTCCTCTGTAAAAGCTCTATGTATGAAATCACGAAAGCGTCTTGCATATTGTTTTGGATCAACAGCTGATATAGAGGTTGGGTCATACTGAAAAGACTTGTATACATGCTCAACTCTCTTGCTGATGTCATATTCCTGGAGAATGTCAATGATTCCAAAGAACAAAACTACTTCATAGAACTCTCCAGTAGCTTCGCCAATTAACTGAGAGGAGTCACTATCACTTCTTCTAACTGTTAATTCAGCCCTAGCTGGCATATTAATACCTAATCTGATTGTAGTGCACCTGAAGAGCCCAAAATGTAGGAATCAGATGTCAGTTGAAATAATGCAAACTGGTACTCTAATGAAAATAGAGATAAATCAATAAATAGAATACAAAGCCTGCAAGAAACATGCCATAGCAACTAACAGGAAAAAAATGTAAATGTCGCAATATAGGAGAAGAAAAAACAACATTAAAGTAAATGAACATTTTTTGAGAAGAAAAGTAAATGAACATTTTATTATCTCAGGGAAAATTTCGAGAAATATCTTAATGAAGCATTTGAACTATAAAATAATCTTAGACCCTTATGACACATGAAAAAACAACACAGCTTGTGAGCTGTATCACCAGAACAAAAATGAACCATTTCACAAAATTTAAACCATAACTTTTGTCAACATTAAATACAGTGATGGCTTGCTTCTATATGTAGAATGAATAGCAATGCACATAAACAATGTGATGTAGGGCGATCAGGCTTATGAGCCCTCAGACTATGGTGTTTGGACTTTATGGGACATTAGTTTCTTTAGTTGTTACTTGGGACACAAGGTATTTGAAACTCTATCTAAACAGTGGGATAATTGTTTTAGAACTTAGTTTGATGAATAATTTGGACAATTTGTTTCTAAGCGAACATTTGTGAAATTTGTTTCTTTCATCACCATACAACAACAACAAAGCCTTATCCCACTAGGTGGGGTCGGCTACATGGATGTTCATGAGATTCGACAGGGTTTTACGCTGGCTATCGGGGCCTAACAAAGAAACAAAAAGTCTAAATGTTCCAAGCTCGGATTGAAACCTTCCCAATCATTACTGAAGTAGAAAAATCCAACTCAGATGGTTCGATTTCCCAGTCACACTTGTTAGGGAGAGGGGGCGGCACAGGCTTTCGTTCAAAATGGCTTCCATTTTGGCCAAAAAAAAATCGAACTTAAAAGAGAAATAAATCTTTCTGAAGCATACCGATTTGGATTACATATAATCTGGTCCACATCTACTCTTGAAAGCCGAGATCTTGCATCTTTTATACCTTCAACATCAGCCTTGCCTGTGGAAAATGCTACAAAATCCATCACCATTACAAGGAAGTAATTTCCATGAAAATGACAGCAAGTTGAACTAAAAAGCCTACCTTCCATCAGATGTGTATCTCTGGAGCTTTTAAAATGCACGCCAACTAGAAGACTGTAATCCATTATCTTCTCCTGTTCAAGAAACTCAGAGTCCTTGTCGATTTGCCTATAAAGTTGAGTATATAAACTCCAGAATCAGGATCAATGTTGTCAAACTCGTAAAACGGACACGACACGGAGGGCCGAGAAAAAACGTAAATCGTGAACACGTAACACGACACGGCCGATTCTACCGGATTATTTTTTAATATATTAATTAGCACAAAATTGAATATAATAATATAATTTCATCAAGTTACCAAAATATCAAGCAACATGTCAAAGGATCAATTCCAAATTACCAAAACTAGAATAAGTTTTAACCAGATGCCATTTTTCAATACCTAAATCTGTGACTGTAACACTAAATCTATTATCTATGCATACAATAGTAACAAAGCATACAGTAATTAAAATCTAACTAAGCATGCACTTACATAACCCTAATTCCTAATTTAAGTTTTAAATCCTAATTCCGAATCATAATGCTCATCATCTTGGACGAGTCGGCACTCCCTGCTCACGAGCAGGGAGACCTCGGCGCTCCCTGCTCGTGGGTCTCCCTGCTCGTGGGCAGGGAAACCTCGGCACTCCCTGCTCGAGAGCAGGGAGACCTTGGCGCTCCCTGCTCTTGGGCAGGGAGGCGCTGAGAGGCGGCGAGTCACGCGAGCAGGAGCAGACCGCGAGAGAGAAAGACTGACGACAGCGAGAGAGAGAGATTGAGGGAGGGAGGAGACGGGGAGTGGCAGGCGGCTGCAACATACGGCGGCTGGAAAACATGGCGGCAGGCGGCTGCAACACACGGCGGCTGGAAAACATGGCCGCAGGCGGCTGCAACACACACGGCAGGCATCAACACAAGGCGGCAGGCGGCAACAACCGGCGAGAGAGAGAGAGAGAGAGAGAGAGAGATTGAGGGAGAGAGGAGAAGGGGACTAGGGGTGTACCGATGATTCACGGCGGCAGAAATGGCAGGCGGCAGGCGACAGCAGAGCAGAGCGGCAGACGGCTGGAAAACATGGCGGCAGGCGACTGTAACACACGGCAGATGGCGTCAACAACCGGCGGCAAGCAGCGGCAAGCCACGGCAGCAAGCGGCGGTAAGCAGGGGCCTAGGGCATCATCGATTTTTTTTCGTCCTTATTGGGTTTGCAATCATGTGACCACGTGACCCGCAAAAAAAAAAAAAGGTGGGATCGCTGGAGACGTGCGTCTCCAGCGATTCTACGCTCCAGCACGCGATTCTACCGCGTGCTGACCGGAAACGTCCCAAAGTGAAATCGAGCACGTTTTTCAATGGTAGAGTCGTAAAGTCGTACGTTTTTACGTCTTGAAAAGCGATTTTGACAACCATGATCAGGATCATGGAAAACATAAGACTGAGAGACGAGTTGAAAATATGTCATCTTTAATGATTAGAAGACACCAGGAAAAGATCTTTGGTACCTCTGAAACTCCTGAAACCAAGATTTTTGCAATCGGAAAATAAAATTGAGATCCAGATCTTTTAAGGTTGTATATTGGTCAATCTCTGACTCCGGCTTACTGGTCACACGACCAAGGGAAGAACCTTTCAGATCAAAGCGTCTGTGTATTGCAAATTCTGAGCAGAACAAATTCCCCATTATGACAAAGCGGACCTGTTTTTATTTAAAGAAATAAGCATATGACTTAAAATTTGTCAAAATACTATTTTCCTTTGAGTTCCCATCCTAACCTTCTTCTGGGCTGCACCAGTTAGTTTGACACAGTGAAGACCATAGAACTTGGTAACCAAAGTGTTCTCAAAAGCGGAAACATGCTTATAATAGGCTGGAAGCATCCTTAGCAAAACCTGAAAAAAAAATATGCTCAAACAAAAAAGAAAAGAAGGTTTAACTTCATTGAATAAGAGATGCCAGGAAAACTGATACCTTTACTTCAGCCTTTTTCATTGTCTTTATCATATATCGATCATCTTGTGTCAGGTAAAAAAAACTACCACTCTTTCCAGGAGATGAAAGCTCTCTGAGGGCATCATTTCCACAGAGGGACATCATATACTCAGCTGGATCAACTTTGAATAACCTGCGAAGGGTCCTGAAAAATGAATGCAGGTTGAAAAGTTAAATAGTGGCTTGGAACAGAGGATTTAATCTTTTTCCTTTCTCCAAAACATAAGTTAATTTGCTGCAAGATTGTCAACAGAATTGCAATACAAATCTAGAAGGACCTACCTGAAGACCAAGGGGCAATAATCTTTCCATCTGAAATCACAGGATTGGTGAGGAGGTGTGTGTTTTGACCCTTCAGGAGGAAACCTAGTCCATACTTTCTCCCTGGGATCGAAGGCTGATGCTTTCAGATCAGAATTAGTGGGACCTTGTTTTCCTACTGCGTGCCTGAGGGCAAAACAAGCATCAGATCAAAAATCAATAAATTTAAGAGTGCCAAATAGAGTGACCATCTTACAGACTACTGGAATGAATGAAAAGCTTTCTAATTATCCGGCCCTTCTCAAAAAAAAAAAATCCACTGATGCAACTCTATAAAAATGTCAACTGTATTACTTCATCACATCTAAACTAACGGAAGCACATAAAAGAGACGGAGAGAAGGTTACTTTACAGACACAAGTTTCTCTTTTGAGTTTTCAGTGGATCTTACATAAATATTTCATGTCCTAAATGCAGAACAATCAGATGGTTGCATTGAAAAAATGCCTGAATTTGAACAAATGCATCATTCAACCTTTGTTTAAAACCATGGAAGATGAATATGAGGCCCTGCACTCTTTGATTTCATGGAATCTGAAATACGCTAATAAACTCTGCTCTGATTTGTGATGCATTCAAAACTAATTGTTATGCTACCCTATGACATCTCTACTTTAATGTGTTTCATCATTGCCATATCTACTGCTTACATCCAAGCAGTTGAAGCCCGAAAAGCATCAAGGAAACTTTCTGTCCAGGAAGCTAGTGACTGTTACCTTATTCCAAGCTGGAGATTAAGCATGAGCTCATAATTCTTGTGTCCTTTGGAGATGGTGATCCCTTGCTTTTTGGCAGGCGTTGAAGGTGGCCACCTCCCGGCACGAGGAGTACTGGCCGCAGAAGATCTGGAATCTCTTTCATCCAACCGCAATCGGCCAGTGATTCTCCCTTCGTTTCCTTCCCTTTCCCGGCTGCTGGCAGGCGCAGCAACCGAGTTCCTGTCCACAATGTCACAAGTGATATCCCCATCAGACTCCCAAATGCAGATCCTGTCAAATCCCTTCTCCTCGCCAACATTGTCATTGGCCCCGATCACGGTGTGCATCCGACCATTAGGCCTCCTGGGAGGTATCCCATTGGCACCCGCATGGTCAGCCGACGCGCGTCGTCTTTCCGAGACCTTGGACGGCTTCGTGAGCTCAGCTTCAGACCAATTGAGGGGCTTCTGCGAGGGAAGGATGGAAACGGCCTCTCCGGGAGAGACCCTGCATTCCTTGAGGTCCGCGGCAAAGGCGTCCTGAGGGTTTCGTGCAGTTGGGGATGTAGCGGCTGGGGACGGATAGTACACCCCCTTTTGCTCGATCCCCGCGCTCTCCTTCGTCCAGGTTCCGACATAGAGGCTGCCGTCGGCCCACCGGAAGTTGCCATTACCCCTCGGCCAGCCGTCGTCCCACCCGCCGTCGTAACGATTGCCGTTGGCCCAGACGATGGAACCTCGGCCATGGATGAGGCCGGCGCGCCATTGGCCGATGTACTCGGTCCCATTGCGCCAGACGTAGCGGCCTTGGCCATCCTGGAGGCCGGAGCGCCATTCCCCCTCGTAGAAGTCGCCGTTGGCGTAGGACTTGGTACCGTGGCCATGTTTGAGGTTCATGGACCATGCGCCCCGGTACGTATCACCCGACGCGCCCGTGTAGGTGCCGATGCCATCCATGAAGCCGGCCTTGAACTCGCCCTCGTAGGTAGCGCCGGAAGGCCACGAGAACTTACCCGCGCCCGTCGTCTTTCCGTGGCGCCAATCGCCTTCGTACATGCATCCGTCCGACCACAGGTACTTCCCGACGCCGTGCGGGACGCCGCCAGACCACTGGCCCGTGTAGAAGTCCCCATTGGCGAGGCGCCGCTCGGCGCGGCGCAGCCTCTCGCCCTTGCCCGCCCCGTCGCCCTGCTCGCGCCCTCTGGCGGCGGCACGGTCGTCGGCGCCGGCGAGAGGGGAGGAGGAAGGGTCGTCATCATCGTCGTCGGACGAGCAGGATGTGGTAGTGGCGGTGGGCCCGGCGGTGGTGGTGGTGGTGAATGAATCGTCGTCGGCGGGGGCGACGGACATGGGGGAGAAGAAGCGGCGGCGGTTGCCTGGCTGGTGCTGCTGCTGGCTCCTGCGCACCGTCGACTCCCACGCCTTCACCTTCTGTTGCTGTTGCTGATGCTGCTGCTGGTGTTGCTGGTTCTGATCTTTATACATTATCTCTCTATCTATGTATTCCTCCTCTTCGTCTTCGTCTTCGTCTTCGTCTTCGTCTTCTTCTTCTTCTTCTTCTTCTTCTTCTTCTTCTTCTTCTGTTGTCGATGAACCTTATGATTTCTTCGTCGGTTGTTGCAGAACTGGCAATGGAGACGAAGGCATGGCCATGGCCACTGCAACCAAGCTGCGGAATCCTCTTCTCATGGCACAAAGGGAGAACAAGAATGGCCGGCAGGAGGAGGGCGAATGAGGTCAGAGAGAGAGAGAGAGAGAGAGAAGAGAGAAAAGATAGAAAAAGAAAAGAGAAGAATTGAAAGAGGGGGTGGGTTATGTTTTTTAGGCCTTTTTCTCCTTTTTTTTCTCGTCTTTTTTGTTTCTTCTTCTTTTTCTTTGAACAAAACAAAAAATAGTAATAATAAATAATTATATGTTAGATTTGGACTTATTATTGCAATTTTTTTCTTCTTATTTTGTTGACATCATTGGTGATTCTTAGTAATGTATATTACTATATTCTAAATACCCCAGGATTGGAGAGAGAGAGAGAGAAAGAGAGAGAAATTTTTTATTGTTTTCTAAATAGCCAGGATGAGAGAGAGAGAGAGTTTGATTGATGATGTTGCCATGCATTTTATTTGGGATTCCAACAGAAGGGTAATTAAACATCATCATAATCCTATCCTTGCTGTAGAAATGGAAAAGGTAACTAATTCCCTCTCATATATCAATATATCTCTTTCTCTCTCATTTAAATAACATTTATTTCTCTCAAATATCTACTTCTCTACCATTTATATCAGAGAGAAAGCACCAATATTTCCATTCTTATTCTTTTCTTAATATAGGTAACGAAGTTAACGATTTTATTAGAGGATAGCATGACTAGAGTATAACAATTAATTATTAGTGGATAACGAATAATATTTTTTATAAATTTAATAAAGACTATTTGATAAACATAGTTGTTAAATCAATGTATTGTATAAAATAACTTTTCATATGTATCATATTCATAACATTAAATTTAAAATATTTTATTCTAAATATTGATATCTTTTATAGTATTATTTTAATATAAAAATATTGATTACTTCAAAATGAAAATCTTATTTGGATTGTAAATAAAATTAAAAATGTAATATATAAAATAAAAATAATATATAATTTTTATTTTAAAAATGAGAATATAATAAAAAGAAAATATGAAAATTTTACCTCCATACTCTATAAGTTAGCAGGAGTAACTTATAATATTTTGTATTCAAATCTCTAAATACTGTTAAAAAAATATTTATCAAACGCTTATAGTAGCGTTACGCTATTCTCTAATAAATAACTCTACTTTGTTTACATGACAAACGGTGCCATAACCAGAAGATTAAAATCAAATAAACACTTTCTCAAATCCTAATTAGTGAGAAGCTAAATTTTAATGATTTATTTAAATATATCATTAAAAATATCAATTTTATTTTGGGGTTAATCTCACATATATAAACTATCATCACTGAGATAATTCCATTCTTACTAAAATCAGATCAAATATAACCCAATAAGATATTGAAAAAAGTTAATAAATAGAAATGAACTAAGAGAAAAGTAGAACACTATAATCTTTGTGTTCACTTTTTGCTCTTCTACTACTAAAACAAGCATAAATATGATTTCATGTATATATTTATTAGGAATTAGCTTGAGAATAAATGGGGATTTATTGTGCAATCATACTGCATATCTTTTTATTTAATATTCATACATACATATATATAAAGTTGCACTAAAAATATAAGTTAGTGACATGATCGTGCATCCGTTTATGTGTTTATAAGGTCAATAGGTGGTGGGTGTAGAGTATTGATATATTTTTTAGATTTCTGACCTCTTCTTTCTTATTTATTATTACTATTAGTAGTAGTAGTAAAAGTAATTATAATTATGTTGATAATATATATATGTTTTTATATATAATGAGGCAAAATTGTGCGACAGTAATGCGGTCAACACGGTCTTACATCTGTTGCTTTTTTGTACCATAGGAATTTTAATAAGGTGGTGCTTAAAACAAGGAATATATATATATATATATATCATTTCATAAGCTTTTTTTATGTTTTATTTAAAGGCTTCTAAGAATTAGAATTTAGAACCAAATAATTTTGTAATTAATTACGAACAGAGAAGGAACAAGGGGATCTTTTTAGCAGCCTTAGTTATCTGCATTAATTTAATTGATTATGATTCAATTTTTCATCTTAACTCTCTTGTTCGAACGTCTTAATTAATAACTAATTCAAAGAACACGACATTAATTAAACGTGTGTATATATATCTATATATAATACTCTTATAAACCCTTCTTCTACCTGTCAAGGACCATCAGTGTTTAAGATTACGCCCAGCTACCTAAAATTTCAAGAAATTAAAATAATTGTTCATTTACACGTTTCTTTTAGTATATGTTAGATTTTATATTGTAAATGATTAACTTTGTTGCCCAAATTATATTTGTTTTAAGATTATTTTTCTTTTAATATATATATATATATATATATAATTATCTTAATATCCATGTTTTTCTTGAATTCTAATGACTCGTTTTGTGTAGGAATATAGTCAAGAACATAACATTGTTCTTACTTTTCTAATCATGCACTCATTTTTTAAGTTTGTGGGCTCATTATAGTCATTATAAAAAAAAATAAGCAAATTTATGTTCCGGAAGTCATGTTCCTATTGAATTTTTTGCCTTGAGATATAATTGGATCAATTTATTCTAAGTCACGGAACATCACCGTTGCAGCCAAACAGGGCCTAAGTTATTAACTCTTCCGGTCAATCAACTGATTTTAACTATAAAATGATATCAATTTTTTTTTTACTGACTTTTGAATTTTGTGTGTTGCCTTGCCCTAATCCATAGCTGCTGCATGTGTGAATGTGTGAAGATGAAAAATGCCTATTGATGCAATCAGGGCACAACTGGGGAGCCCTAATTGTGACACAGGACAAGCCCTAATGGTTTGTTAAGAGCATTGAGAGTTTCGAGGGGGGATATGAAGGTTTCAACTTTCAAGGGTATCAAATGCGAATGGAAATGCAAATTGCATGGATAAAAAAAACATTGTGCTCAGCAGTCCCATGACTGATCATGAGTACTCCTCTCTGTTTAGGACACAAAGTACATCAATAAGAAGATTGACCAGAAAAGAATCTAGAGCAACTCAAAATTTGCAGGGGACAAATCTTTCTAAGCTCTGCCTTTTTTTTTGTACACCACAAACATCTGTCAGGGGTTTTCAAATCTTTATATATATATATATATATAATATTATCACGTATCCATTTTTTTTATGTGTGTGTATTTGTGTGGAAAGTTGACATATCTATGCTGAGACATGTAGACTGTAGAGCTTATTTGCCATGTCACAATATGAGTTTTTTCTTGATGCAAAAGTTATGTTTTGGCAAAGTCAAATTATTAATTAATATTATCTGATTAGGGATCCATTGTCAATTACTTGAGAATGGAAATCAATTTTGACATTGAATTAGGAAAATATGATTGAACCGAATCAATTCAAATTTTACAAAAATAATTAATAAAATTTAATTCAATACGATCGAACTCGATTGAAATGATCCAACCACGGCCTTGTAGTGAATCCGGTCCGATTTTGAAAACATATATTTTATTCGTTGGTTATATTTTTTTCCTGATCCATTTAGTCCAGAATTTTAGTTTATTACAAGAGTTTTCACTTATACTTGTGCTCAAACGTCTTATTTCGTACAAAAACAATCCATAAGAACAGAATCTATTTGCTTTATCAAACATTAATTTTATAGACATGTGGATGTTACGTTAACAATTGTAAGAAAAATAAAGGACAATTTATTTTTGCCAATGTTATTAAAATTGGACCGGCCACTCAGTCGACCAACTGAGTCGTGTTAGATCGATTTGATCGAATTCAATAGGATTTTATTAAATTAATATTATTTAAAATAATTATATATAATAAATATTATATAATGCTTATAATTCATAATAAAATGTAATAAACAAATATTTAATTAAATATTATTATTCATAAAAAAGAGCTTGATTTTATTATTAATATAGTATATTAATTCTTTTATTTTATTCTTCAATACTATTTTAGGGTGATAATATATTAATTAATTTTGACATATATCACTCTCATGTTTATTTTTTCTTTACTTTCATTTTAATATTTTTATTTTTCTATTTCCATTAATTCCTCTCTCCCCATTAACCCATATTTTTTTACTTTTTAATAATAAAAAGATATACTTTTTTAATATTCATAAAAAATTTAAGTTATTATTATTGATATACTATATTAATTCTTTTATACTATTTGATGATAATAAATTAATTTAATTTTCCATACATCACACTTACTTCCTTTTATTTTTTTCTTTATTTTCATTTTAATACTTTCCTTTTTTATTTTCATTAATTCCTCTCCCAAATTAATTTCCCACATTTATTTTCTTTTTAATTTTTACCAATTCTTAATTCAAATATTTCCCATTTTTTATCTTTTTTTTAATTTTTTTATTTCCTATTTTTACTTTTATTTTCTAAATATTTTACACTTTAAATATTGAACCTGATTTTTTCGATTTAGTGGTTGATATTGTCAAAAGTTAAAGTACATCCGACTCTTATTTCGTTTGGTCCAATTTTATAAACTTTTTTCCCCATCCTAAAAAAATACTATTTTCAGGAGTAAAAGAAAAACATATGCATAGTATTTCAGAACTTATTAATCTTATTCTAAAACTTATTAACTTTTTACTATCAAAGTATTTTCTAGGAAAGAAAAAAGAGTGACAGTTGAACTTCTAGTTTTTTTTATTTGTTTATGCAAATTTAGTTTTTTTTTTCAAATCGTGAAATATCTAACAACAGTTGTGCCATTTTTGTCATGATAAATAAAAACATATAAAATGATAACATATATCATATTTGTTTACGTCATGTCGTCATCTATTTATATTATTTTGCATTTGTTAATGTTAATTGAATTGTTAAAAGGCGTTTAATAGTAGCTAATAGCTAATCAATATTGTTTAGAGTAGTAGCTAGTGTGCTAGACTAAAGCATTGTTTGACGAGTTCTTGTTTAGACATTTGGCCAAGTTAAAAATGAAGATTTTAAATTTTTTTTATAGTAGTTTTTACAACTAAATATTAGTTATTGTATTGAGTTTTATTTTTTAAAAAATGTTAGTTTAAGTAACGTTGTAATATTTTTTAAATGTTTTTTTATTTTCGTCAGGTTTTAATATCATTTTACAAAATAAATTACTTCATAGTTTGAGCACAAGGTTTAAATGAAAATAGTGGATAGAAACTTGATTGTTAAACAACGAATAAGGTTTCAGTTACTAAATTCAATAATCTTTTTTGATAAATATAATGATTAAATGAATTAGTAACCAAAAAAGTACATAAACAGACATAAATACATAACCTTTTTCTTAACATGCATGAGAATTTTTTTTCTTATTACTATTTTTATTTATTATTTTATATATTTTTAAATAGTATTTTTTTCATAAGATAAAGTAAAATAATAAATTTTAAATAAAATACAAAAATCAATTTGTGTTTGAAAAAAGGATAAGTATAAATATATGGGAAAATTATAAAAGAAATGTATTTAAATATTAAATAAACAACTTAAAATATAAAAAAATCATATATTCAACAAGCTAAATCGTATAAACTGAATGAGGTAAATTATAGAATTCAGACGGCAAAATTTAAACACTATTTTAGTATTATGTTGCCAAATGATTAGAAAAGAGTTTAAAATTTTATTGGCTATTCAAAACTTTAATTAGAACTTGGACCAAACGACATCTTTAAATAGAATTGATATTGTTCTTACATGCAAAACATCTTTACTTTGACTCGCCTTATATTTTTTAATTGGTAAAATCCCGATCGATCACTTAGTCGCAAAATTAAGGATTACAAGATGAGAGAGAACACTGCAACGGCACGCATCATGTGCTAAGGTCAGCAAATGGCAAATAATATTTTACATGGTAAAAACATTTATAGTTTTTTTTATTGTCAACATCCCGATTTTTTTAAAGCGGCTCAATTTATGCGACGTTATGGAAGCGAGCTCATTATTAAGTTTAATTAATTTGATAAAATGTGTACTTAATATTAATAAATAAAGCTTCTAATATTTTTTTATAAATAAATATTTAAATTCGAGACCTTACTTAAATAAAAAAAAATTATTTATCACTCATCCCAATCCGTGGTGCTTTATTCTTCCTCCATTCATAACGTCATATTTTTAACGATAAACATAAGAAAAATAAAGAGATTCAACTTAACACAAATACATTGATAATTGATTAATGGAACATGCATCCACATTTTGACTTAATTTAAGATGGTTTTTTTAATCTCGCCATCTCTTATGCATCACTTTTCCATGTCAAATCACGATCGCCATACCAAGTAATGAAACCTGAATTTTCGTATGGCAAGTGACAACATCAACGTTTCTCATGATGGAGGCAATGAGATTAAAAAAATCATCAAGGGAAAGAAAGTTTTTTTTAAGGTTGAGTGAGTTTTTATTATCCCAATTCCCAAATCTTAGTACTCACATGTAATGGACTGGAGGGAAACCTAATGCGTTGTACACTTACATATCTCAAACTTTCTTAATTCCATCATGTGATTGAAGTGCTCCTCCACCCCCACCATCATTACTGTGACATTTCTCTTTTGGAGGTTCTTATTTCTCCTGCCCTCTCTTATTCTAACTTTTGTTATTTTCCTGTATTTTACGACAACTACTTTTTCAACTAATTTAGCAACTTTGACATTAATCTCTAGAACGCAGAACATTTTTTTCTTTAAAGTTTAGAGTTTAATTAATAGAATATTAAATTATTAATATAGCCCATTATGATTTTAAAAATATATATATTTGTTTTGTTCTTAATGGATTGTTGATAAAAAAAAGTAACAATATACACTAGTTAGACAATGCATTCTTATTTATTTTGTCCTATTCACTCAAATTCTAAACCGAACAAAAATAAATAAATTTAAGTTTTCTTCAATAGTTTAAGATGTATCACTTTCATAAAAAAAGATTTTTCTTTTGTTGCTAATTCGTTGTTTGATTATACAAACTGTCCATGGGTTGAAGGTTGGCTCACCATCAAGTTCAGTTAATTTAGTAAAATCGTCCGTATGCATAACAATGATAGATAAAATTCATAACAAGATTTTTTACATTCACAAATATTCAAATTCGAAACATCTATTTAAATAAAAAAAAGTCACACTCGCTCTATCACAAAACAATCGCAATCAAAATTAACTTTTGAGTTGCCATATTTTGACATTGTTTGCAGCCGGTCTCTTATAAGAACAAAAATAATTTACTCGGAAGCGTATGCAAGTTGCTGTGTCAAAGCACCACGAACAAGCTTTTAAGCAAAGTTATAGTATGACAAGTACAAATTAGGCCCGGTGGTTTCACTCGCCAAGTCAAAATTCTCAAAATTAAATTACTAATTGTTGTTAGAAATTTTGAATTAGTAAAAATCCAAGTCGCACGAATGTGTCAAACCATCGACTAAAGTTAATAGTTCAGCTTACAAAATTATCCGAAGTCCCCTTTTTTTAAAAGTCAAAATTTATCATTTGTATTTGTTTATATTTATGTCTGATTAATATAATATTTTGAACTAAATTATATATATGTATAAAAAATTTATAAAATTGTTATTTATGATAAAAAGGTATTCATATAAGAAACTGTAACCATGATTATAATTAGAGTTCACATGTGTCAATAAGTAGCCAATTCATACAAATATTGAATATCGTATAAATATAAATATTCTTGCCGTCCCCAATTGTCAAATATCAATTATTATATGGTGTACAACGTGTTGGTCCATTAAACGTGTCATGTTTCCCACAGATGAAAGGAGAGCGTAATGGCCATTAATTAAGTGTGTTCGCATAATTCCGAATCCAAAATGATCACAAAGGCCAACGTCCCCACCAAGTCATGTAAAAATTCATGTACCAACTAATCATAATATTCTTTCTCCATTTATACATATATACATCACGCCCATTTTTTTTAAAAAAAATAAGAAATTATTAGCTCGTTGTATTCTTCAAAAAAAAAAAAAAGAGTTGTGCAAGATCTTTGTACAACCTTTATGGGGGTGATCTTCGAAGATGATGTTTCTTACAATATGTCCCATTATTAAATTCGTCAAAATGTTAGCTTCCATACAAATTTATGGAATAGAAAATAAATAGTGATCATAATTAAATTGATTTCATGAACACACCACCATAAAATTCATTAGATGCTCTCTCTCTCTCTCTCACACACACAGTCTATCGTGTTTGGTTATCGAATTGTTTCTGACGACATATCTTGCGAGTTAAATAGTCGACGAATCTTAAATCACGATCTAAATGATGATTAATCATGTTAGGTAATTATGATTTTGACGATGAAAATTGATGGTCGTAGCTTGATGATACAACAACAGCCACTAGACCTCCATCGAAGACAACAAAATTCAACTCTATATTATATATATATATATATATATATATAATGTATTTAGTTATATAAATATATTGCAGAGGGTATACTGTTAAAAAAAGTTCATGGGAGGATCGCGACCCCATGTCATCCTTCCGACATGATAGGTCGGGGGCGAAATCAAAATTGTGTGCGAGGAAACGAGCGATCCGAAAAATGTCTTAGTGCCGGTAACATTTTCCAATGTTGCATCATTTAATCTTATCCATCTTCATGCAACTTACAAGTTTACTACTTGTTTAAGTGCTCTAAACTGTATTAACCTCTCTTTTGGTGGGGGAGGAATACAACGTTCCAAACAGTGACTTTTGTTGGTGTGATGGCCAACAAAAGTGCCTGCCCTGTCCAGTCTTTGCTCCCTCTCGGGGCCACAACCCACAACACCTTCAAAACAAAAGCCTTTGCCCTTCTCTCACCTCCTCTCCCTACCCTCCCTCTCTCTCTCTCTCTCTCTCTCTCTCTCTCTCTCTCACACACACACACACACACACATTAAGTCTCTCTCAATTGCCAGTCACGCCTTATTAATTGTCTCGTCTTAACACACACAAGGTAAAGAGATGTGAAGCTAATAGGTTTAGATGGCTTTCTTGTTGGTTGATGACAGTACTGGGAAGTTTTGGGTCTTAATCAATTTGCATGTGTGCAGGGCAAGTATAGAAAAAAAGGGCCACTCCCTGTGCAAGATAGTTAAGGATGACGCTTCAGGATCTTTGGAGGTCCCTATCAAAGCTTACTCGGCTTTTCCATCTCTCTCTCTCTCTCTCTCTCTCTCTCTCTCTCTCTCTCTCATGCCATTAGAGCTATGTACAAAAATGGCTCAAAAACATTTGATATACAGCTAACATTTTCGTAGCAGTTCCCCAAAATCCTAACTGAAGTTGATCAGCACTAGGGATGTTTGGGGGAGGCTCAAAATTTGTTTCTAATTTGAAATACCGGCTAATTATTGATTTGATGGAGGAAAGGAATGGTTTGTGTGACACCACTCAGTTGCCCCTTTTGATTCCATGAGTGCCACATATATAGTCAATGTGGACATAATGTGTTAATTAACATCACAAATAATTTTCCCCCTCAAGGAAAACTAGTAGGAATCATGCCCAACTTTAGTTCATAAATTCAAAGAAAATGGCCGGAGTCTTTTGTTCTCCACTCCCAAGGAACCAAAGAACTTTGCAGGCAATGGATCACTGAGCCAGAAATGAACCACCACATGCTTTTCCTAGTAAACATTTAAAGCCAGTCCTAGAACAGTGTCTGCTCTCTCTTAGCAGTTAGCAGCAAAGCAGATCAAAATTCTTGACATTTAAAAGTGGCACCAATAAGAAAAGATTACAGTTGACAGCAATTAAAGGTGCCTCAGCATGCAAGAACCTTCCCTTGAGATTGAATGCCATTAAGCTGAAGACATACATATATAGGCAGAGGACCATATAGAGATATGTGCATGAGCGGCTTCTTACAGCAACGGCCAATTTCTGAATAAATGGGAGCAGGGAGAGAAGTGCTGACACTCCTAAAGGGCTCTCTTTCTCAGTGGGTGTCTACAACTTTACATGCAACTGCAGAGTGATGGTTGAGCATTCAATGATTGCTGCTAATGGCATCATTACTCACATTTATTTGGTAGGACTGTTGCTAGGATTAAGGCTAAGTTGCCCTGCCAGAACTTTGCAGTATTTCCATTTCAGCAGGAGAATCTGACAATTCCAGCTACCCTTGATTCTTAGGATCTGCAGCCTTCATTCAGACATTCACCTTGAGAACAAAAACAGTCAGCACACAAGACAACTTGTGCACCCTAAAGCTACAGTTAGTAGATTTTGAATCTGGAATGTGAAATTAGTTATGAGGAACCAAGAGTGTTTTTTGGGGGGAATACAAAAAAAGGATAACAACAAATAATCACACCAGTAAAAAAGAAGGATACTGATCATAGGATTGATGTGAGTAAGATTCTTGGTAAAATGTTAACCTTTTGACCAACAAAAGATGTAGAAGAAAGAAGAGCGGCAATTATGATGGCTAATATGGTAAGTGGAAATGCTTGGACGGTGCTGAGGAAGATAATAGAAATGACGACATATTGGATGACAGATATCAGCATAGCAATAGTCTTTGTATGCTGCCTACATACATAGCCTTTCTGTTCTGTCTCTTCTCTTTCCAGACATTTAGTGCCGCATTAGAAGATAAAGCACCCAGTAATCAACAACAATGTCGGAGTGCAAGATGTAGACTATGACCCAAGTTTTATCCATCAGTGGCATCATAGTGACTTGAGAAAATGGTGATGCAGCAATACCTTTAATAAAAGACTAATCCCACTAAAATACTTTCAAAGAAATGCAGTTGAAGCAGTGTGATGAGTTGAACATCACCCTCCACTCCTACTGGTACAACTTAGAGCAGATTGTGCAAGCTTTGAAAAAGTAACACTAAAGAGTTAAGAAACTTGTGAAGTGGTGATTTGTAATGCCCACTTAAGAAAGAGCAACATCACCCATCTCCACCTGGGCAACCGCAGTGTTGATTGCATCAACAACGTCCATCTTTCCCCTGTTCACTGCTTCATCCATTGGAGTCCTTTCGTGGCTAGCATGTCAAATTTTATTATGTAGCAGAAATCGTAAGAACAGAAAAAGAAATTATTCAAGAAAATGTGATTAAGTTTACCTGTTTAGCACACTTACACTAGCTCCTCCCTGAATTAGACGTTTGATTACCTGAAATTCAAGCTCCACCAGATCACAGACCTTGTGTGATATTGTGATAACTATAAATGGATAAGGATGAGTCTGGATGCACATCTACCTCTATATGACCATTGAGGCAAGCCCAATGGAGAGGAGTGTTCTTTTCTAAATTCACAGCATTGACATCCTGCATCATGTAGACAACAATAATCAATAAAATAATATAAAATTTCAAAAGAGAATAACTCTGGACATCCTTAGTTTTACATAAACTAGACCATCACAAACATGACATAACAAACTAGGCTATGGAATGTGAAGATTAGTTGAACACCATTTTTCTATTGCTGGGAATTATTTATAAGACCTGAGCAAATTGTGACTGATGCCAATACACAGTTGAATCCTTTGATTTGCTTTGTCCCTCAAGGGACGAATGCCATTAAAAAAACAGTTCCAATCGCTAATTTAAGCCAGAAGACATGCACTATATAAGTATGGCACTGAACTAGACGTAGTAAAAAGATAATACAATTTGAACAAACTTTAATATCATTGATGTGATTTAACTTCCGCTAGCATTAGTGTTATTTAGATATTTAATTTATCTGATGGCAAGAGAGGCGAACATACAGTCAAGTTAAAACAAAGGAAAAAACTACATAAAAATTCTTGACATATTTTTTTTAAACGAAAATTCTTGACATATTACTCAATGCATATTCAAGTTCTGATCATTGATTAAACAATGAGGAAATATATGACATTATATGGATGAATTCCGAAAAGAAAAACAACAAGAACAAGGATTGTAAAGAATAAGGGTATAGAATTTTGGACAGGAATCTCCTGCTACATGGAGAATTAGCACTTATAAAGTGAAAATTTACTATTATTGACATTAAATATTTTGCTCAACCCACTTAGAAGAAGAATACTAATTCTCTTGAAATTGGAGGGGATACTAAATTCATGTATCTACTTGGAATGACAATAATATACTGCAGGTGGAGAACATAAAGTGACAAAAATAGAAAAAAACAACCTTTACTGATACAATAAGATTATTTTAGTCAAGCATTTGACATATACTTTCAAGTTTTGAACCATCAAATAAATATATGATGCCTAAAAAATTCAGTATTGACTTTGGTTTCCAGAAGTTCACTATATCCTTAAACCAATTTGAAGTACAGAAATTAAAGGTAAACCTCTGTAAATGGTGATACATCCAAGTTCAATATTCTGACATTTACCAAGATTCAACCCCCTACTAGTTGAAACAATTGTTGACGATTAGCCTTATATGTTTTCTTTTAACGAAACTTATATGTCTTTTGGAGAACGCCAAGTTTCATTTCTCATACATGTGGAACTCAAGTGTTATATATCTAGCTATGCATCAACCTTACTCCATCGGTTTAGGATTGATTTTAGCATTCTAATTCATTCACTCTAATTTGACCATGACTGCATCATCAAGTTTTACTAGTCAGATGATTAATTTGCCAGTCTCGAACTAGCATAAGGCTACTCATTCTAATAACATATTCTACTAATGACTAAAATCCTCCTCTCTCAAAACCCTTTGTCACATTAGAGCATCGTATTCCACCATATAATGAAACAAAGGCAATTAACTTCTGGAAATTAGGAAATAAACAGCTTGAAAGTAATGAATACTAGTCAAATGCTTTAATTCAAAATATTTAATTATTTAAAGAATATTCAAAATAAAAGTCATGTGCTTCTCTGTGCTCACAGCTCCATTCCGTATGAGATACTCCACAATTTCAAGATGCCCATTAGCAGCAGCCATGTGAAGAGCTAAGATTAAAAGAAAGAGAATCACACACTTGAAAAGACAGAAAAAAGAATAATAGGAGACTGAAAGGATATGTATAAACAAAGATGATAATTTGGTGAAGTTATCAATTTAAGAGTGTACTGCTGATTTCTTGTAAACTTATTGAATTTATGTATTTCTAGGGATTACATGCCAATGAATTGAGAATTTAGAATTCAAATCTTGATGTGAAATCATAGAATGCCATGCAAATAAGAATGCCATGCTTATGTACAATACATATAATGCTGATTGTGAATCCTGGTGAATTCAGTTTGATTATCACCATAGAAATAAGATAGCATAAACATTAGTTGTCTGAAACAGCTAATCCTAGAAGAATTACATTAACCAATGCAACAAGTAGATCTAAGGAAGTTTCAGTAACCAGGTAATTTTTTCCATTCAATGTAAAGTACAGTTCTTCAAAAAGAATAGTTTATATTTCAAGAGAAGAGTAAAAGAAACAGGAAAAGACAACAGATATAAAGGAGCCAATATGGAATAGAGATTAAACCGACATAGTTTCTCTGAGGCATAAAGCAAGATTCACCAACTTCAATCAATTAATTCATGTTTCAGCAAACTACTAGTAATTAATAGAACATGGCTTGTTTGAACACAAAACAGAGCTCAAAACAAATATGCAAAATCACAAGCTCAAGTCCGTTACGAGACCATCAGTTGGCCCTATATTTTGAACTCAAATCATAACCTTTTTCTTTCAATACCGACCAATCATGTGAGCAGCCTCTACATCCAAAAATTAACCACCCCAACTCTAGAACAGGTTGCACAACATAGTAGGAGCTTTCACATTCTTCTCATATGTAGAACAACTGCCACAGCTCCAAATCTTATTTCAATGCAACAAGAAGTTATATTGGGATTGCTACAAGAATTCCACTTGAGCCTTCGTTCGACTCAAGAATGGTGATGAAGTGCTGACTGAGAAGAAGTTGATGGTCAAGAGGAAGAACAATCTTGGTGATATTTCTTTCTACTTCATCTCAGAAAAGTGCAACCTCAACACTACCATAATCTTAGATACTTAAGGAAAAAGAGAAGTCCATCTCTTGATCAATAGTGAGTACCCATTGTTTCTTTATGAACCCATAGTTGTCAAACTGAAATCCCACAGCAACATGTACACCATGTTCAAATTGGAAAAGGTGCTGTTATTCAGTCTAGTTGACTTTTAAACAAATTGAGTCACAACTTCTAAGATTTATGATTACAGAGGACAAGCACGCCTTTTCAATTGGGAAGTTTATCTAAAGTTGGGCATGGAATGACTAGCATCCATGAACAACATCAAGCTAGCTGCAACAGAATGTTATCGTGATACAAACTAAAAATACAACTACATATATGACTGAAAATAAAAATAGGATAACTATTATTAGTAGTAAAAGCACAAGAATCTTAAACACAGTTACTACATGACAAATCTCCACAAGTCTGTATGGAGTAGACCCCAATTACATAACTCATCAACACATTTCGAAAGGCTGCCCTAAAATGTAAAACCCATGCATGTATTTATAACATGCAAATGTAGTTACATTAATTATAACTAAATTACAAATAAAATTACCCACTACTTTTTTCACTAACCCACTAACTAATACAAAGTGGTGGCATCTTATCAGTGCACCCGTCCTAAAATTTTGCCTTGTCCTCAAGGCCGAGAAAAGAAGATTAGTAGTAATATTCTGCAGGTGCAATGCAGTTGAAGCCTCCAAACTTGATTAACTCCATCTTTGGGCCAAGAGAGATTTTTGAACCAATATGAGCTTTTCTTCTTATGAAATGAGCTTTCCCTTATAATGTGTAAAACTAATTTCTTCCGAATGAATGTTGCTTCTTTATGCTTTGCTATTAGGATTTTTGAGGCTCATAGACCAATTGATACAAACGGAAAATACAACTACAGAAATGACTGAAAATAAAAATAGGATAACTATTATTAACAGTAAAAGTGCAAGAATCTTAAACACAATTTACTACTAATAATTTGTCAATTCGAGATGACAAATCTCCATAAATCCGTGTGGAGTTAATCAAACTCCAATTACATAACTCATCAACACATTTCAAAAGGCTGCCCTAAAATGTAAAACCCATGCATATATTTATAACATGCAAAGATAGTTACAATAATGATAACTAAATTACAAATAAAACTCCCATTACTTTTTTTAACTAACCCACTAACTAAAACAAAGTGGTCGTATCTTATCATATTGATCCACAAGTTCTCAGATTTATGATTACAGAGGACAAGCATCCTTTTCAAATTGGGAAAGTTTATTTAAAATTGGGAATCGAATGTATAGCATCCCTGAGCAACATCAAGCTAGCTGCAACAGAGTGTCAATGATCCTATATGAATTAACGATGATAAAATCAAGGGGTTCCCAAATTCAAGCAAACCAAGGCCACTTTCCAAGCCTTGTTGAAGCTATTCAACTATTCAATTGCCAATATAAAAGTTAGCAAACCATAACTTTTCATGCATGTAACCCTCAAATAAACCAACTCAGAATGTGCTGACTGTCAATAGTAAAATTAATCATTTTTTGGGAACACTATTTTTTTTTAGGAGATGAGAGGAACGCTATTACTTTTTAATTAGGTAAACTCAATAAAAGAAAGCATAACACTACAAAAGAAAATAGTCAGTTAGCCAATGGAATGGAAGGTTAAAATGACAAAGAACAAAGGAATGCTGGATAAAAAGGAGGGAAAATAGCAGTCTTTCTTTTCTCTATATTTTCACACATCATAAAGATGAAGTCATGTTAAAACAAACAATTACATGTAAGGACAGAAGGAGAACCGTTATGGTGTCATATCATACTGCAGGTTAGAGGCTTTCTCATGACCTGGATTGCTTGGATGAAGCGTTGCATCACCACTGCTTCATTCTCAGTCCTGCTCAATGGGAGATCAGCAGGCGACTGGTCCAACCACAGAGAGGAGTCCGTCAGGGCTGCCCACTTGCACCCATGCTTTTTGTTCTGGCGGCTAACGCCTTGGCGAGGTGCACGCAGGCCTCGTGTGGGGCTGGCCTTTTCAGAGGTTTTGCAGACAGTTTAGTCCCTCTACTCCAGTATGCAGACGACGCTCTATTTTTCATCGAGGGCACTTCTCAGGAGGCTAGGCGATTGGTCATCATGTTGGATTTATTCGGGGCAGCATCGGGACTTCAGATCAACCATGCCAAGTCCTCTTTCATCCCTTTCGGCATGGTCTCGGAGGAGGCGGATGCATGCTCAGCTGAGCTTCACACCCCGTCTGACTCCCTGCCGATCACGTACCTGGGACTCCCCCTCTCCGATCGACACATTGGCTCTCGGGGGTGGACCCCTGTAGTGGAGAGGCTGGAGCACAGATTGCAGGGCTGGAGCTCGATATTACTTTCACGAGGAGGCCGACTTGTTCTTCTACGTTCTGTCCTCTCGGCTTTGCCGACTTATTATATGTCTGTCCTTCGGATGCCCGGACAGGTCCAGCGACGGATTGACTCTTTACGGAGCAGATTTTTTTGGCAGGGGAGCACCCCAGACCAGCGAGCTATTCATCTTATATCTTGGCAGACTATCTGCCGCCCCACCTCTTTTGGCAACCTTGGCGTCCGCGATCTCAGATATTCCAATTGGGCCCTCTTGGCTCGGTGGGTTGGGCGGATCATGGGTCCGCATGATAGCTTATGGCGGGCAGTTTTCTTTTCATGCTATGGCCAGGATCTCTCCTGGGAGTCTCGTGCTATTATCCCCCGTGGGGCATCTGCATTTTGGCAAGGGGTTGCTGCTCTCCTTCCCATGATTCGCCCTTTCATGGTCCCTTCTCTAGGTTCCGGGGAGGTCTTCTCCTTCTGGCATCATGACTGGCTTCCGGGGGGGTCTTTGGCGACATCTTTTTCTCGACTACTACCGCTGGCAGCCCATCCGGACCTTTCAGTTGCAGCAGCATGGTCGGAAGCCGATGGCGCCGGCACCGGTTCTTGGACGCCTACTTTCATACCAGCTCTCTCCGATAGGCGCATACCGGAGCTCTTGGCCCTTCATCAGCGGATTGCTCCATTTCGGCCAGATCCAGGCCAGGCCGATGGATGGGTATGGCTTTCTAGGACTTTTACTGCTCGTAGTCTCTACCTCCGCTTTCTACCGACCAACCCGATTTCTAACACCCTTCGGACAGACTTCACTCTTATTTGGCGTACTCGGGTGCCGCTTAAGGTCAAGATTTTCGCCTGGCTTATGCGACATGACAGGATTCTCACCAGACAGTACAGGGCGAGATGAGCGCCTCAAGATGATATATCCTGTGTTCTATGCAGAGAGGCGGAGGAGGACATCTCACACCTATTTTTTTATTGCACAGTGGCACGTGCGGTTTGGTTGCGATTGGCCTTGGTTGGAGGTCCCTTTCATACATCGGAGGCATTTTGGCAGTTTCTCAGAGCTCGTGATGGACAGACACAGAGAGTTTTCTTAGTGACCTTCCTAGCCGGTGCCTGGGCTATTTGGCTCCAGCGCAACCAGATTATTTTTTGTGGGGAAAGATGTCAGATAGACGATATTGTACACCATTGTTCTTTCATTCTTTGGGAGTGGGGTCTCGAATAATGGTTGTACTTTTTTAGCTTTTTGCCGCTCTCTTCACGAGAGCCTACACTTGTACATCTTTCACAGCATAGTTGATATATATCTACGGATGACACCCTAACTTGGTGCTCATCCTTCTTCTCCTCAAAAAAAAAATAATAAACTGTGAAACTTACAGCTAAATGGGCTTGAAAATTAATCAAATTCCCAGAGCAAATAATGAGACAAAGGACAAGAATTCACCTGTTCGTCCCTCAGAATCTCTAACATCAGGAGGAATTCCCGTAGACATTATACTAACTAAATCTTCTATGTCATCATATCTTGCAGCCTGCAAAAGGGAGGAGGAACAGAAATTGAAATCAAAGTGTGAAAAAGAAAACTTTATCCCAAAGCCAAAGATCACAGGAGAAGCAGCTTAATTATAAAAAAAAATTAAGTTAGAAACTAGGAACACTGACAATGTAAGAAAAAAAAGAGAAAAAAATAGTCTCTAAGTTAGAAGTTATAAATAATTTGGACAATAACAACAGCCTATCCTTTTTACTACAAGAAAAAATATCCCCAAAATAATAAAGAACAAAATGTGAATATCTTTTACAATCTAGGCCTTAAATATAATCTTAAAGACCCATTACAATTTTGATATATAAAACAATTTCTAAGATAATAAAACTTTAACAACATAACATAAACTGGGTGCATACACAATCCAACGTATACAATCACACATACAGTCTCTTTTAGTGAGCCATACAAGAATAATCCATATATCAAGACCATTTGTTCCATAAATTAATTACATGCATAGTTCATAAAATGTTTCTAGATAAAATAAAAATTCGTGGGAAGTTGAATCATTAGAGAAAATAAAAAATAATTCAAACAACAGAGACTCAACCATTGTTAGAGAAATAAAATAAATTGCCTGAATCAGAGGGTCATCGACATTGGAGAAGGTTTCCAAAAGTCCAAGTTTCAAATGACAAGGGAGACGGTGGAAGGAGGATCACTGACTTGTTGATAAGGGACATTAGTTTTTGAAACAAGAAAGGATGACTAGCAAGATAGTAGTCATCCAAAAGTTCCATTAATGGTAGTAGAGATTACAAAAAGTTCGATAGAAAGGCCAATAGACTTCCAGGCCATGAACAAAAAGACAGTAAAACACCACTCTATATGAAAGATGGCCTCTGTATCCCATGCATTGTTGAACGTCATTGCTCTTGCAACCCACCCCAGTCGAGATCGCAGACAAACAGGCATTCAAAACAGTTGAAAAGAGCCCACACCAGTCATCCCAGGCACTCAAAACAGTTGACAAGAGCCCACACCGGTCATCTCATAATATGAAACCCCAATTTTCAAAGGAAGGCACAAATCATCCTTCAGAGATCACAATTTTAGGCTCACAACTAGAGTCTAGCTGTCGTGTTCACAAGTTAGTTTGAACGAGATTATTGATTGAACACGAATTTAACGAGTTAGTGTTTGAATCCACTGAGTTTACTCCAATATCTGTTGTAGACTCTTAAACTGTTGTTGACCTGCTACTTTAAATCCAATGTTGTTCCGTAATCTGATTTTACTGATATAAATATCATGAATTCATCGGCTGTTCCTTTTTTTTTTTGAGAAGAAAAAGGATGATCCCAGTTAGGATATCATCCATGTATATATATATCACCAAAAAGGAACATCATATACAAGCTCTCTAGAGGAGAGCGGAAAAGGCAAAGAAGTGCTACCCAAAACCCCACTCATGAAGAAGATAAAACATGTGGTGTACAATACTATCAACCTGACATCTCTCCCCACAAAAAATGACCCGGTTGCGCTGAAGCCAAATCGCCCGGGCACCGGCTATCAAAGACGCCACAGGAAGTCTCCAGCCCATCCTCCGAGTATCCAACGCCCTCATACTCTGCCAAAAATCCACCACCGCCAATGGGACACCACCCACAATGGAAATCCGAGACCAAACCTCTCGAGCCACGCGACAGCAAAAGAACAAGTGTGTGACATCCTCAGCTGCCTCTCCACACATAACACAGGAGGTGTCCGCGTGTGTCGCCCACCTCGCCCTATAAACTCTGGTAAGGATCCGCTCTCGTCGCAAAAGCCAAGCAAAGATCTTGACTTTAAGCGGCAAACAGGAGCGCCGGATGCGCCTGCAATCCGCTTTGAGGTCCTCTGGGTCGGTGGAAGCCGAGAGAAAATGAAGATAGAGACTGCGTACCGAAAAAGCACCCGATGCCCAGACCCAACCATCAGACTGGGTCGGATGGGGATGAAAAGGGGCAATCGTCTGATGAAGAGCACATAAATCATCAGAAAGTGGAGATCTGAAAAGGAGGGTCCAGGACCCAGTCCCAGGATCACCCCTCTGAGACCAGCACTCCACCACCGATGCCTCCGGGTGTGACGCAAGAGCCAGCAATCGAGGGAAGGAATCCGCAAGAGGCCCCCCTGGAACCAGTCGTGCCGCCAGAAGGAGAAGGCCTCCCCGGAGCCTAGGGATGGAATCATAAATGACCGCACACGTTGGAAAACGGCTGCTATCCCCCTCCAAAACGAAGAAGAGCCCTGAGGAACGGTGGGCCTAGAGTCCCACGAGAGATCACGATCGTAGCAAGTGAAGAAACCATGTCTCCATAGGCTGTCATCGGGCCCCATAATCCAGCCCACCCACCTAGCAAGGAGCGCCCAGTTGGTGCAGCGGAGATCCCAAACACCCAAACCACCCTGCGAGGTGGGCCTACATATGCTGCTCCAAGCCACAAGGTGGGCCCGACGAGTGGGACTACACCCCTGCCAAAAGAATCTGCACCTCAAAGAGTCAAATCCGTGATAGTACTTGAGCAGGCATCTGGAGTACCGACATGAAATAGATTGGGAGTGATGAGAGCACAGATCGGAGCAGAATGAGACGACTACCACTAGATAAAAGCCGAGAGCTCCAGCTCTGGAGACGGCGCTCCATCCGCTCAATAACCGGGGTCTACCTCCGAGAGCCAATATGCCGATCAGACAGGGGAAGCCCCAAGTAAATAATAGGTAGGGCTCCAACTGGCGTATGCAGCTCCTCCGCACATCGCATAGCGTCCTCCATCACCATGCCAAAGGGAATGAAAGATGACTTGGCATGGTTGATCTCAAGACCCGAAACCAAGCCGAAGAGCTCCACCAAAATAGACACCTGTCTAGCCTCAGCCACGGAGCCCTCGATGAAAAAGACGATGTTGTCAGCATACTAGAGCAGAGGCATCAGCCCGCCGGCAAAGCCACTGAAAAGGCCGGATAGGCATGCCTCCTGAGTACATCGGGCGAGGCCATCAACCGCTAGCGTGAATAGCATGGGTGCGAGGGGGCACCCCTGGCGGACACCTCGCTGGGGCTGCACCCAGCCCCCGGACATCGACCCATTAACCAGGACCGAGAAGGAAGCAGTGGTAATACACCGCTTCATCCAGGCAATCCAAGTCGCAGGGAACCCTCTCACCCGTAACGAATGCCAAAGAAAAGACCATGAGAGAGAATCATAAGCTCTGAAAAAATCAACCTTCCAGAGGAAGGCCTGCCTGCCGGTTGCTACGTCTCCACTGTGCAAAAATCTCAAAGTCCATAGAGTAGCTATCAGTGATGGATCTGCCGTGAACGAAAGCCGACTGGGCAGGATGGATGAGGTCGGAGAGCACATCCCGAAGCCGATTAGCCAACACCCGAGCCGCCACGAGATATATGGCGTTAGATAGGGCAATTGGCCGGAAGACCTCCACTCTGTCTGCTGGCGTGCGTTTGGGCAGCATGAAGAGTAGGAACCGATTCAGACGCTCAAAACCACAGTTCCCACAAGTGAGCTCCTGGATGACTGCCATGACGACCTCCCTCACCACGAGCCAAAACTCTCTGTAGAAGAAAATCGGGAAGCCGTCGAGGCCAAGGACCCCTCGCTGTTGAGTGCGTCGGTGTCCTCATCTTCAGTGATGGTCTGCACTAACATGGAAGACTGATCATCTATAATACAAGTAATACCCCTGGAGGACCACCTCCAGACCGACGGAGGATGTCGTCTAGACTGGTCCCGGTGAAAGGAGGCGATGGTGGTCCCGATGCAGTGGTGGCCGGTGATCCTCTGACCCATGACCTCCAACTGATCGATCTGATTTGCCCGCCGCCGCGAGCTCGCATATAGGAGGAAGAAACGAGTATGGCATCTCCCTCCCGAAGCCAGGTCTGCCGGGAGCGTTGCCTCCACTAAATCTCCATCAACCTGTCCTCAAAGTGTATAATCGATTGGGCCTGCCTGCGCTGAGTCACCTCGGCCTCTGTGAGGTGACGGGAGTCCTCCCGGTCAAGCCGAGAAATGACCTCCAAAGCCTTGATCCTCCGCGCCTCCCGATCCATCCAGATCTGTCTCTGACGATCCACAAGGAAACGCCTCAGGTTGTGGAGCCTATCGGCGAGAGTCCACGAGGCAGAGTCCGAAGCTGGAACACTCTGCCAGTGCTCGGTCACCGCCTGCCTTAACCCCTCCTCAAAAAGCCAAGACCTCTCAAAGCGAAACAGGGAACGCAGGGGTTGATCGTCTCCGGATTTCCACAAGAGGGGTGTGTGATCCGAAAAGGGTCAATCCATGGCCACAACCACCGACAGCTGGTGCGCCTCTACCATCTCTAAAGAGCCAAGGAATCTGTCGAGCCGGGACCTGGCCAAGGGAGCTGCCGTGCTTCGCCAGGTAAATCTGTAGTTCGTCGTCGGAAGGTCCAACAACGACATGGAGTCGATGAAATTCCTGAACTCCTCAACTCCAAAGTCTCTTCCCTGTCGTCTGGTGGGGCGATCATCCATGTCCAGAGTGACATTGAAGTCACCGCCGACCAGCTATCGGCCATCCGGGAGATGGAGGCGGGCTGCCGACAGCTCCTCCCATAGAATCGGCCGAAGGAAGCCCGCGCAAGGGCCGTAGACATAGGACAGTAGATAGGCAGAACCATCAGAGCAGCATCTGAAGTGGACCGTCATTGAAAAACGGGCAGTCCAGGAATCCACCAAGGTGAAATGGTCTGCCCGCCAACCAATGATACAGCCCCCGGACTACCCAACCGAACTGAGGTAGATGTGCTGGGTTAGCCGAGAACCGTCGATCTGCTCCCACATCTGCGTGCTACACTCCATGAGTTTAGTCTCCTGGAGGAGGACCACATCAACGTCCCACTCCCTCAGATAGCGGCCAAGGGTTCGGCGCCTCCCCGCATCCCCACGGCCACGGACATTCCAAGTAAGAACCTTCATAAGGAAACTGTAGTCGTCGTGCCCGTGGGTGAACCACGACCCACTGCTAGCTGCCTCCTGGAGCCTCTGGGGGGGGGGGGGGTCGGTGAACTCCAAAAGGCCGCCGACAAAACTCTGGTCACGGGCGGGAATGTCGTCTGGTCAACCTGAAACCGGCCCGGGCGGCGACGTCAAGGACATCGGCATCCAACCGTCCAGGGAGGAGGGACGGCTCGCTCGTCGTCATGCGGTCCACCTCCGGGGGCGCCGAGGGTGGTGCCGGAGGGGGAGGGGAAGGAGGCAAGGAGATTCTGTCTGTTGAAGATCCCTGGGCCTCCTGAGACATGGGTGCTGCGCAGGATTCCAGCGGCGGACTTGGAGGCGGCAGCATCCCAACGGCGGCGGCGGCCGTACACTCTTGTGGACACAGCCCGGCGTCCCCTTCGCGATGGAGGTGGAGGTAGCTGTCGAGAGTCTGTTGATGGAGATGGAATGGGAGGGGCGGCTCGCTGGAAGGCTGGGCCGGCGACAGTGGAGGCATCAGAGGAAGGCGTGGTGCGGGAAGGGGGGTGGGTTGTCGCCCGGATCGGGTCGCAAGGAAACTGGCCCGGGTTGAATTGGGGGTTTGGATGCGGTTTGGACTCGGGTCGGGTGTGTGTCGGAGGATGCACTGGGTTTGGCCATGTGGCTTGGACAGATGTGTGAGGTTATTTGGGTGGGGCTGAGGTGGCAAGGAGTCGACGTGGAGGGAGGAGTTGGTAGCATGGGTGGACGTGGCTATGTGGTGTGGCTCAGGGACGTGTTGGAGGGCGTTGGCAGGTGGGGGAGGGGGCCGGATTGGGGGTGCGACAGCTGTCCCAAGGGAAGGTTCTGGTACTGTAGCGTGTACAGTATTTTGAAATAAAGTGTGGCCGTACAACGCCTCACGTGCTCGCTCGTGCTCCTCTCTGGGCGGCGGCTGGACCCCTGCCTGTGACACTGTGCGGCCGGCGACGACATCAGCCCACGTGGTCGCCGCACCGGCGCGCCGGAGCTGGAGCAGGAAGGAGGTGACGCCGCACTGCAGGGTAATGGTCGAGGGAATGGAGGCACCAGGCGTCATCACCACCTCCCCAGAGGCGGTCGAGAGATCAGGCGATCCCATCGCCGGCAATGAGAGGGACAGCGGACATGCGAAGGAGCGGGCGACTGCCATGACAACGTCGGGTTGCAGAAGATGGAGGGGAAGGCCATGGATGTCGATGACTACCCTGTCGCGCGCCGGCGTGGGCACCGTGCCATCACACTCCTCCCAGGGGCGCCACCGGACGCAACATTCTGGTGAGATTGGAGATGCCATCGCAAGCAGCGCTTCACGCTGCTGAGACGAGCCCCCGTACCAGCAGCCACATCGCCGGAAGGCGGCGACGCACCAACGGACGCGATGACAGCCGACCATAAGGCCGGCAGATCTGGGGGTCCGCCGGACGGTTCACCGACGAGACATGAGCGAAGGAAATCAGTGGCCCTTTGCATCTGCGCCGACCAGGGAATGGAGACAGCAGGAGGCGGCGCATATCCATCGGACCTGTCGACCGGAGGGGAGGTAGCAGCCGATGTGGCAGTTTGCCTCCGATTAACTTGAGGACAGAGGGCCTTTCGATGGCCCTCTTTCTTACACTCAAGGCAGCGGACGGGAGCAGAGCACGAGCGAGCAAAATGTCCCTCTCCCAGACACCGGAAACAGTGAGTGGCCGGCTGGCGGGATGATCGTGACCGGGAGATGGCAGTCCAGCCATTGTTCAGTTGCTGGAGACGAGGCCGCATCCTTGGCGGAAGTTCAGGAAAAAAACAGAGCTCCGGCGGCGGGGTTGCTGGAAACGTGAGGGTGCCGGAAGCGAACAGAGCGCCGGCAACGGGGTGCCGGAAGCGTAGTGGTGGCGCCTCCGACAGGGGATGTCGGAAACGGCTGGTGGCGCCACCGGCAGGGGTTGCCGGTGACGTGCGCGGTGGCTTTCTTTTAGATTTTTGCTAGGAGATTAAGTTAATAAACTGACGGGCAGAAATAACAGAATTTGAACTTGAGATAATTTTTAATCCAAAAGATAAATCATCTTCCGTAAAATAGTTCTTTTAGAAAAATTCCTTAAAAATTAAGGAAGACGAGCCAATTATTTTTACTACGAGGACAAGCAACATTAATGATGGGAAAATTCGAGAACAGGAAGAGAAGATCGCAAAGAGATTGCAAAAAAATAAAGAAGACACACGATTTACCCAGGTTCACTCTTAAGATTAGGGCTACGTCCTACAAAGAGGTTCCACTATATCGTTTTTTATTTACAGCCACCACACAGATTACATCTGAAAATAAGCTATAAATAGTCTCTCCCAAACGGGTTCAAAACCCGAACAAAACAGAGAAAAAATCTAATCCGAACCACACGGGCCGGCTAAACAAAAGTCCAAATCCGTCTAGGTTCGGGACCGCCGTCGGGGGCAGTGCGCCCCGAACTCCCCCTTTTGTTTGCACGCTAGCAGCACAGTCAATTGGGTAATACTTAGATTTCCCTAAGCTCACGTGGGCGAACCCGGTGTGAGAAACAAGGGGTCTTGAAGTATTCGCCAACTCCAACAATTAATAGACATTTGTTGGAGAAAACATGTTAAAATAAAATAAAAAACTTTAAAGCTGCATGATCAAAACTAAACTAAAGAAGAAAATAACAGAAAAGGAGTAATAATGATGCATGACAAAATGTGTAGTACATTCCAAACAGAAATTAGGACAACATTTTCTCATCCAAATGCTACAGTAAGTTTTATGGAAGCATGTGTGCATAGTTGCTCAAGTCATGTTTACCAGAATATTTAATCTTCATGTTCTAATTGTAAAAGGAGGTTTCCCATGGTAACACTCTGTGTAAACAAACTGAAGAAGCATTACAGTGGAAGCCCAATGACGACTAGCAAAGAATGCAGTGAATTTCTTGCAATTAAAATACTACAACTACCTAATACTGCAGAAGAAGTTCCATTTTTCTTTCTTTTCAAGGGATTCAAACAAATTCAACCTTGGCTTCGCTTTCTCGGCACTTGCTGAGTTAGAATACCCAATCAAAAGTTAACCAAATACCACAATTTATTACTTAAAAGAAACTCATCTGGACTCTATTGTTGCATAATCGAAATTCGTTATAAAGCACTGATACTTCCCAGTACCCATTATCATACAAAAACTTCATTCAGAAATATTCCTAACATCACAGTGAAACGAAACACTACCGATATCTTATATAAACATATTTTTTTTACTAATTATAGATTATTCTCCAGTTCATCTGCCAAAATTCATAATCATTTGACATGAGTGACATCTCTGAAACATCCTCCCGAGAAAAAATTATTACGTACAGGAATGAGGAAATAATAGAGAAGATAAAGAAGGTGATGAGACGTTCGACGAAATGCCCAAAAGACAGTGATATCCACCAAAAAGCGGAGGTGCGTGAAAGAAGGCGTGGTGAAGCCTGGGATGAAGAGTGGCACCTCGAGAAGTGCCTGGACATGTTCGGGGGATGGGTCGCTGGGGTTTCCCGCCGGCTGCTCGGAGGTGTTCGTCGCGGTGCCCATCACCAGCGTGCGCGAGCGTCGTCGAGCGCGTCTGAGTCTTGTGGTGTGAGCGGCTCACTGCTTTACTAAAACCGTCGTCTCCCGGCTTTTGGTACGGACATATTTAACTTCTATACGTCTATAATCTTCCAGATTTGATACAACTAAATATCATATTTTTTTTATAAAAAATAATTTGAGAGTCCAACCATTTTTTACATAATCCCCAAATATAATTTTCATTTAATCATGTCATCTTATTAGAATTTGAGTGCCATGTACGATTTGTTTATATACTAATGGAAGTCATAATTTCGTACATGAAAAACAAGCAAACACGGTATTTTTTTTTCCAAATTGTGAATTGAGATGTGTCATTACGCTACAATATTTTTCACAAACACAATTTAATTTATTAAAATCAAACCTAAAACCATTTGTTACAATTGTCACTGGACTAAAATTCCCTTTTCTAGTATCATACAAAATGGTTCCTACAAATTTAACATAAAATTTTATAGCGTGCACTTCACCACGTCGTTCTCATTTTAAGACATCTTTAACAAACAAGTACATGAGATTATCCTCGTATGTAAACATAATTTGCAATATCAGATTGTTCCTGATTAATCACCATTGTCAATTTGTATCATGGAATGGACCCAGCAAACAAAGGAAAAATCTATGCTTCAACTGAAGGTAATAAATATACAAAGACGGCATTTGCCAGTAATACGATCACTCGTCAGCTGAAGACAAGTGATCCATTTAACTCCACAAAGGATGCACACCAAAGTTAACACATAAAAAATGTCTTATTGATGAACTACGAATAAAAAGTCTTCTCAACACAGAATAAAAAAAGAAAGGCGTTAAAAGTATCCCTTCATGATATGTACATTTTACAACTTAAGCAGGGCGCATGAAGTCCAGCACAAATGAATGCTCCGAGTGTTTTGCCCCTACAAATTTCTTGTCTCCTGAGAAAAGCTAAAGCTTCACATAGGAACAAGGGCTAAGTCAAGATTATTCAGCATAGCTATTTCTGGAAGAAGCTTAACAAACAACTTTTTTAGATCATGTCAGCAAGTAGGATGAGCACTTGGAGGAGCCACCAAGTGCTGATGATCCTTGATAAAACCTAAAGCAAATGGCAGATGTACTGTACAAAGTCCTGCCAAGTTGTTCTTATACAAGTAAATGCAGCGTTAAGATCCTGCACCACAAGAAATTACTTGCGGCCCAGCCTCTGTAAATGCTGCTGGTGCTTTGCTGCAGCTGCCTTGTCTGCAGCCTCCCGCTTCAAAGCTCTCTTTGCGCGCCTTCCTGTGCCATCTTTGGATGCCTCTTTCTTCTTTGGGGCCCTTGATGGACCAGCATCATCATCATCATCCATGAATTGTCGATTGATAGGACGAGCTTCTTTCCTTCCTGACCTCACATAACCATTATCACCCCATCTCCTATTACCAATGCGAATATTGGATAAGCTATTAACATAGTACCCTTCATCTAAATCATCAACTTCATCCTCGTACTGCAAATAATCATCTAGTTCTTCATAAGTATCTTCATGTGTGTCTATAAGAGTTGTTACAGCTACAAACCAACTTGCTCTTAATAGGAGGCACACACTCTCCTCGAACATGTAATCATGGATGCTGCACAGCAACTAATACTGTATCATGACCTTGAAAAGTAAAGCACAACAGACATAATGCCTTCAACATAACGGTGCTTACCGTCCATCAAGTGAACGATGTACGTTGAGGAAATCAAATGGGTGCTTACATTGAGGGCAAAATGGCTTCTCCTTGTATGTTGCCCATCTTAAGATGCAAGTCACACTGTTCAACACAGACAAGCATTAATCGTAAAGTACCAACCATATAAAAACTAAACTCAAATTGCAGTTCTGCAATCCAAATTGTTCAACAAGTTTCACACCTAAAAATTTAGGGTAACAGAGATTGTTCAAGAAATGGATTAGCTACTTCCAGTTGATAAATTTCTGCACTTAAGATCTACTACACAAGGTTTTCCAGAAGTTTTTTACAACAGCTTCCAAAAGAAAATTGGAAGAATAATAGTAAAGCAGAAAGGGAAAATGAAATCCTTAAGCAAAAGAGAGTGATCTGAAACAATATGGAATATGGGGTGAGAAATAGCAACAAGCAGTGGAAATAAGAATAATATGGTTCCGAAATTCCATCAAAATAATGTTACAGATGACATCTAAGAAAAAGTGCCATTAGCATTCTAATATCCCCAACAACATAGATTATAATCAAGCAGGTAGTCTCGAAGGACTGCTTTCATCAGAACCATTTTCTCAGAGCCAGTGCTTGCTAAAGGCAAAGGATTCAACTAAAATTAATTCTCTCAAAGACAGAAATGAAAACAACCAAGTTTAGCATGAATAATGACACAATTCGAAATCTAAGAGCATATTGAACAAAAATAACAATCACATAGCAACCATTCTCCAAAGGGAGACAGATGGATGCATAAAATTGACAGAGACACCAACTTTTTCATGGTAGTCTCATTATCAAAGTATCTGCTATAGTAATAAACACACTAAAGAATGTGAAAAAGAAAGAAATCTGCCAAACTCCCCTTGAGCTACTCAATAATTAAGTTCTAAACTATCAGAAAAATAACCCAAAACTACTGTGGTGACGCATCAATGGTTTTAACACTTCCAAGATGTCAAAAGATCTTCGACGTATATCTATCATACGATTCGTCTATCCCATAGAAGTTGAGCAATGTGCCAATGCATCAATGTCGTTTAGCGCTTTCAAATGCCGTTGTTCCAAACTGTCAATTTAACTTTTTCCAACAAGAATTCTTAAGAAAAAAAAATTACTACTATTGCAAGAACAGTAAATTCCATAAAGAATCATACAGATCGATGCAAAGAGGGGAGCCAAAGGAAGAAGAAAGATGAGCGAGTTTCAGACAAACCAGTAGGCATGCTCGCAACCTTTTACAAGCGCCGTTTCATGCAGGAGGATACGATCCAAGCAGATGACGCAGATCCCCAAGTCCCCGGCATCAGCCAGAGCCGGCGCCATGGATCCGCCTTCCTCGCCGCAGCAACCCTTCCCCTTCTCCACGCTCTGCGCAGGCACATCCGAATCAACCATTCCGATCACCTAAAATTCGACATCAAAATACCAAGAAACGGGCACAGATAGAGAAAGATGAAGGATCGGATGACTTTTTGGTACCTCTTTCTGGATGGAGATGCTGCTGCAGTCGATCTGGGCGTCCATCGGAGCCTGCCGGCCGGCCGGACTCTTAGATTAGGGCAGAACGGGACGAGGGAGGGAGGGAAAATGGGAGAAGAGAGAGAAAGGAGAGGAGGAAGAATTTAGAATCGTTTGTTTATTAGGGTTCGACTTTTCAATACGCTCTCGAGAGAAAGAGGAAGGCGATCGATAGAACCAGAAGATGCGAATGAATTTATTCGTCGAAATAATAATATTTTACACAAAAATTATATTTCGTTTTTTTTCGTGTGTGTGTTTTATCGTCAACAAGAGGACGATTATTTGGTAATATGTCTCTCATTCCATATAAAATAACTATTATTTTTCGGATTTATATACGATATAAATTTATTTATTGTGTGTGTGACAAATGATTATTTTTAAAATGACCTGCTATAATAATAATAATAATAATAATAGTAGTAGTAGTAGGTGGGGAAGTCGGTTGGAGCATATTCAAGGAGATGGAAATATTCCAATTCTCTCACGTGAGTTGCACGTGAGCATGAGTTTATTTGCATGCGCGAGTGCGCGACTCGAGATGGATGGGTCATGCACCCGTTAATTGTTGGGCCTCTTTGGTTATTGTTTGAACGCTTTCTTTCATTTTTTTTTAAAGTGGATTAGGAAAAAATATTTAAGAAATAAAACATATAAAATTAAGAAAAATCTAATTACCATTTTCAACCATAAATTTAATTTAAATTTTATTTATACTTAATATCAGTTCGCCTTCAAAGTCTTGAACGCATACGCGTTTTAAAATTGTTGCCGCATCTACCTTTCTCTCTCTCTCTCTCTCTCTCTCTCTTCCCCTTTCTTCGATTTTTTTTTTCACCTCAATTATCTGGTTTTCGTTAAAAATATCTCATTTTTGCTCAACTTATTTTATCTTAGCATGTTTTATGTCTTTTTTTAACTTTCTGAACTATCAATCATTTATGCAATCAATCAAACTCTAAACTCTAAAGCTGATGATGTATTTTGGCAGGGTCCTTGAGGCCTCCTTTTTTTTTCTCGGACGACACTTTCGATCACTTCATCAATAGACAGCATACTTGTGGTAAAAAATCAGTCATAATTATTTACGAAAACACAACGATAGAGGATAAATACATAAATAAAGACAAAAATAATGAAAAGGAAAATTTAGTAACTCTTTCTTATTTTCATTTCTATTTCTCTTTATCACTCATTTCATATCTTTCAATTCCCTTTATTTTCTCTCTTTTGTTATTTTGACTTATTGCAATACTGCTAATCAACCAATATATTATTTCTATTACATTCTTAACATGCACAAATTTAAAATATATCTTTACAAATAAAATTAAATTCAGGTATATGATAATATTTGTATTTTGTCCTAATGGAACTAATCCTTTGGCCTTACATTATGAGTTTGTTTAAATTTACACATGAGGTTGGCTCTGTTATTTTTTTTTAAAACTCTTGAAAAATCAAAATATTATCTATCTTAGACTCATAATTCACCAAGATTTAAAATTACACCTAAACTAATGATAGCATCAGTATTTTATTTTCTTGAAGTAATATTAACCATTGGTCCTCAATCCTCTTATTCCCATGGACCCTGGGTTCCTCCTTGAATCATGTGATTTTGTAACGAACAAATTTTTTAACATATACTTAGTATTTATTTATTATTATTGTTTCATTTTATTTTATTTTGTCATACCATTCCTTATATAATTATTCATTTTTTTAAGCCGCTCAACTACTAAGTGTATGTTACTTTACAAGAAAATCATTTGGAGAAGACTAAAAAATAGTCTGATAAATGACATGACAAAAAGAATTTGAATTTACAACAAGAATTCAAAATTATAGTTTTCACATGTCATGATGCATAATCATGATCTTAACAACTAATACTCAAAATTTAAATCATCAATTTCACGAGTCGTTATCATTTTTTTCTCATCTTGACAGAAGATCATCAAGTTCGAGTATGAAAATATCACGAATTGTGGCATCCACATCACAGTCCTGACATGATGATTCACGAACCAACCTATCTTCACAACTATGTTAAATAAATTGATGGGTGGCTTTTGAATTATTCACAAGTCATGAAAGGGACATAACAAATATTACTTGAAGTTCACTAGCCATTTGCAACCGGAAAACTTCAAAATAGTGGGTTTCAATTTGAAACCATTTGATTCATAGATCATGATGAAGTAATAAAGAGTCGCGACGGACACACTTCTTATTCGAATTTGAGTCAATTTGGTCATGAAACTCTCTTATCATGTGCATGAATTATTTAGTTTTATTGTTTGAAAAAAATCATATAAATAATTCAATATGAAACAATATCATTGATATCACTATATATCTAAATCAATTGGAAAGATAATTTATCATAGATAAAGAAGATGTTTACACTTTCTTACTTATTTAATATGAATTTTTTTAAAATGTGGGAAGACTTCCAACTCAATCAAAATTCCAAAAATCCTATTGGCACTGTTTAAATATAGGTTCTCAAAGAAAGAGAACTTTGTACTTGAAGTTTGAGAAAAGTTTACATCACAAAAAGAGGAATTTGTCTTTTTAATATTGTCTGAAGGAAAATTTTGTGTAGTAACTTATTATTTGGGTTGATGAAGAACATATATATATATATATATGCACATATATCGAAGGGACTGCCTTGAGTGAAATGTGAAGGGAAAAACTCAAAAATGTTACAAAGGTAAGATTCAGAACTTCTTCAAGAGGTACCAAGCAGGGAAATCATAACAAAAAAGTGAAAGATATGTATACAAATCATACTAAATGTATTTAGTGGCTTAATTTAGTTTTTAATTATAAAGTGTTTAACCTTATTTTAACATTTCTTTCAAACTAAACTTTCATTTTTTTATATTTGCATTTTATTATATTATTTATTCAAAACCTTGTAATATTTGACTTTACTAACTACCACGCTTTTTAGAAAGCAAAAAATGTTGTTTTGGTTACATTTTTCTTACATGTCACTAAAAGAGAGGAGAAGAAATTGAATGTTACAAGTTTACATTCCTATGATAAGTCAATTTAACTTTGCAAGAACTTGCCGCGAAAAAGAAAACAAAAGTTTGAAAAAGTTGATCCAATGCATCAAACTATCTATATTTTACACAGTCTAATTAAGAATAAAAGTTGATTGAAGGAATTGTATAAAAGAAGAAGAGTCCTTGATTGCTCGCATCTCTGATTGGGAAATCAAGGATTGTCCATGGGGCCTGGGGCTAGGGAAAGCCCCTGGCCCAGATGGATTTACTGTGAAATTTTATATAAATTATTGGGACCTAATTGGAACTGATGTTTGTAACCAGATTAGGAATGCCCTTATTGCAAACAATCTACCTATGGAGTGGACTAACACTTCCTTGATCATCATCCCAAAGAAAGAACATCATGTCTAAGGTGTCTGATTTTAGACCTACTTCTCTTAAGTTCTAGCTTAGAGACTCAAACTACTTTGGACAGCCTAAATGATCAATGTCAATCTGCATTCATCTCTCATAAGTCAATCCAAGATGACATCATGATAGCTTAGGAAATCACCCATTCCATCGCTAGAGGAAAGATTGATATGGAAAAGACTTTTGATAGAATATCTTGGACTACTGTGGAAAGCATTCTTAGGAAGATGAGTTTTCTTCATATTTTCATCTCTTAGATTCTTACTTGCATTAAGTCTCCTACATTCACTTTAATATTAATGGTACTACCTCCCATCACTTTACCAACTCCAGGGCATTAGACAAGGGGATCATATTTTCTCTTACCTATTCATCCTAGTCTCACAAATGATTACATCCTTGATCAACCACTACTCCATAAAATAAATCATTTTATGCATACTAATGGATTTATAATTTCATACTCCATAAATAACTTCACCATGAGCCACTTAATGTATGCGGATGATATTCTTATATGCATTGCTACCACAAAATCAAATTCTATTGCCCTATAAAAAGTTTTCTAGAATTATGAAATATTGACAAACCAAGGTAAATTCGAAATCTACTACCCTCCTAAATTCAGCTATATGAGGAAGCACCACATTCAGGGTATTCTTAATTTCAAGGTTGAGTCTTATCATTTCTCCTACCTTGGGGTACAAATCTCATACGAATATATCCCAGTTAAATCACAAAAACAATAATGGATAAAATCACAAACAGAATCACAGTCTGAAAATAAATATTGTTAAATCAGACTGATAAGGTTGTCCTCATTAATTTTGTGCTTAACTCTATTCATGCATATGCACTCAGTTCCACATTTAATTGCCAATGGCATTTTGGATGTCATTGAGAAACACAATAGATCATTTTTTTGTGATCGAGGCAAGAGGGGGACTCACCTTATCAATTGGAAAATTATTCAACTGTCCAAGCTTTGTGGTAGTCTTGGCATCAAAAATTTAAAACATGTTTGCACCTTTCTACTTGCCAAGATAGCACTTGATCTACTAAAGGACACTCCCTGGGTGCAGTTGGTTACACAAAAATAGGGAAAGGTCCACCCCTAGTCCATCTCAAATTCCTTGGGCTCATCTTCATGAGGTTGGAAAGCAATCATGAATACCTTGGATATCATTAAGTTAGGGCTTTTAGTTCAGATTTGGAATGATAATAACACTTCAATTCTTCAGGGGTTAGGACCCTAGATCTTCTCTGTACCCCTTGCTTGGATGTCTACTCATTTAAATGTCAATTTGTTATCTACTTTGATGGTAAAAGATCTTATTTGTGATAATTGCTGGAACACAAATATGCTTGCTAATATGTTTGGACCTAAATTAGTAAATCACATTCTATCAATTTATTTATTTTTATGCTTGTGATGATACCTAGCATTGGGTGAAGGATACCCAGGGTGTTGATAAATAAAATTAAGTTTACCACTACTTCAAAAATTAATTTTTTCTTTGGAAACTTATGCATAAGCGGCTCCCCACTTCTGATATTATTGTATGTTTTGTTCCTTCGTGTAACCCCACTTGCAAGCTATGTGATTATCATTTAGATACTATAGATCATCTCTTCTTCACATGTTTGATCTCCCTCCAATTTTGGTCCATAGTTTAAACCCATCTCAAATTTAATTTTGAATTCTGATCTCATTGGCATACTAGTTGTTGGTTGAATGTGGGGTTGAACTTGACTCCTAATTCAAGAGTAAAATTGAGATCTTTTCTTGTTGTTTGTCTTTGGGGCATCTGGTTTGTTAGGAATGAGATTATTTTCATATCCAAGATGACAATCGCTATATCGGTCTAGCAGAGGGTATTGTCCTACTATAATGAATATGTTAATTGCTAGGTTCTTGAAGCAATTCACCCCAAGGTTGTTCCCTAGCTTGGTGGGAGCCCCTTCTTGTGGGATGGACAAAACTGAATATTGACGGTGCTTTCACTGACAAAGGGAAGTATGGGGGTTTGGGCTTTGTTCCACGCTCTCACGACCTTTCCTTTATGACTACAGGTGCTCTTGTGAGATTGAGTTGGTCAGCATTGGAAATTGAAGCTTGGGCTATGCTAGAAGTAATCAAATACACCATTCAAATGTGTATTCAACTACTACACATTGATCCAGACTCTGAATCGCTAGTACACGCCATAAGCACTAATGTTTCTCCTCCTTGGACAATCAAACAGATCATTTTTTACATCAAGAAATTACTTACCTTTTTTTTTACAATTGCAACATCACACATTGTAAAATAAAAGCAAACAATGTAACTCATTATTTTGCGCAACTTGCTCGTCATTCATCCAATGATGTATTTTGGGAGGGCCATCCTCCTTCGGAGGTTATTCGCCTACTGTATTTTGATAACTCTCACTACTATAACAGTGGTTATATGAGTTTTCTTTTAAAAAAATTATAGAGAAAGAGGAATGAGGCATGAATTGGCTTCTTTTAAAAAAAACTATTGAGAAAGAGGAAGGAGGCATGCATTGGCTTAGGAGGAATAGTGGGGAGGTCCTATTCTTAGAATCAATAATGGAAAAGAAAACACCTTTCATATTATTCGTGTGATTTTTATGCTTGAAGTTTTTTATCGTGATGGAATTTAATTCAACTCCAAATTTTTGCACAATTCTAATAAGCTAACCCTCTTCTAGTTTTGGAACTAGTATAGTTCATATCACATGTGTTGATTCAAATCTTTTTTATTCTTAATTTTTCGTTCTTAGTATATAACTTGTTTCTATATGAATCGACTCTTCATTTTAATACAATATTTTGAACATGTTTTATCATTAATTAAATTGAGAGATTGAAAAATCTTCTTTTTATACATTTGATCCGTTGCTTATCATCTCGAGAAAAGTTTTAATCTGCTTAAAGTTAGGCTAAACGGTCATTTGCCTTGGTGTAAACCCTTAACGTTCAGTCTTTTCATAATAACAATTTATATTTATAGGTATAGGATGCATCGATGATTCATGTTTTGATTCTTGTGTTTCATGAGAGAGTGTTGTTTCGAGAGGCATTTATGAGAGTAGATATGATAATGTCTTCGTCAATGTCATTTGTAGTGAGAGCTAAATTGATTGCGATGTGAATGTTATTTTTATAATATTTGTTATTACTTTATTCTAATATAGCATATGTAAATGTGATGAAACTAATTCTGAAGTTATCATCTCCATACCTTATGTTATTATTATTTATTCCTTCGATTGATTGGGATTCATCATTTTAAAAAATATAGTTCTAGCTCTAATTATATGACAATTGTAATTTTTAAATTTCTTATCTTTCAATGATGATATAGTCACGCGTAATTTCGGATATTTAACTTCTATCTACTCATAATATATTTTTTCTGCCTATGAATAATATATCTCTTTCGAATTCCTTTTTTTTTTTTTTCAACTTTTATTTCTTTCTGAGCTTTCATGTTCTAACTATTGACATTCTTTCATATTTATGTTTTCTTCCTTCCAACTCCTCAGCTCCTTTTCTCTTTTCTCTTTTCTCTTTTCTCTTTTCTCTTTTTTTCTTTTAGTTTCTGGAACTAGCAGTGTGAAAGTTGTTTGGGCAAGTGTAATATTTTTCATACCAAAAGACACCGAGTGTTTTCTAGTTTTTTTAGTAAAATTAATAAATAATTCTAAAAGCATATATCTAAAAAAAAGGAAAATTCACCTTATCATTGTATAAAAACGAAAAGAAAAAATCGCCCTCACTTCCAAGGAATACATAATGAAGAAAAAAATGTGTTTTATGTATGAAGACTTCAAGTTTTAACTCATGAACGAATACGAATCGCTAAATTGTTTTTTTTTAAATAGTAGTCGTAATCATCATATATATTTTTCCCCAAAATTGAAAAGGACATGCAAGTCCACTGTTACTCCACGACAACTAAGCAAAATTCTTTTGTGCTGGTGCGTATTGGATAATCTAATTTATTCAATATTAAACCAATGTTAAGCCAGATTTTGACTTATTTAATTTGGGTTTTGGAACCACATAAGTGAGATTTTAATATATATAATTCGGAGGAGGTCTAATTAAATCTCATAACAAAGAGTGACATACTAGCTTTTAGCTTCTAGGAAAAGATTTTGATATAATATTTTCTAGTCATAAATTCCATTTAATTTGTTTATAGGAAATTATTTCATATGATTAGTGAACTCTATGATCCTCCAGTTAAAAGAATTCGAAAAGCCACTATTTTTTTATTTTGCTTCCAAACATCAAATTATAGTCATGGACTCTTATAAGAACAACATTGGAAGCATTATACATAAAATACAAAGTTACTAGCGGCTTTTAATTTGGTGGCCTAACACCACCAAAATCTAACCATCATTTGCCTTAGAACAAATTACTTGTATATAATTTTGCTTGCTTCAAAACAAATTGCACTTTATTTGATCCTTCTCCTATCAGATTTCACCCAATCAAACCTTTTAGGTCTGACCTGACCAAGAAACAATAAATGAGATTTAGGTGTAACCTCCATGCCTTCTCTCACCTGCAGCACAGAAAGAAAAAAGAACTACAATCTTCTCTCCAAAGTTTTATGATCGGGTTAAAAAGAACAACAAATTGCATACAGAAAGAACTACAAAAGTTTTATAATCGGGTTTAGAAAAAATTTAAATAATTGTAAAAAGTGCTATTTTTCTTTTGATGTTAACCATAATATTCAAAAGTTCATTATGATCAAATCAGTCCATAAATATCTTTTGAATATGTCTCTGGCTTTAAGATTCTATACGAAAATTGACCCCATTGTTAATTCAACTGATCGAATTGTTATTTTATTCTTTTACTTTTGCATTAAAAAATAAACCAATAAACAATAATATGTAACCGTCTCTCTCTCTCTCTCTCTCTCTCTCTCTCTCTCCATATTCTTATTCAACCCTTGTTCTCAGCTTCTACCTCTTCTTTCTTCTGAGAGAAATTAATGGACGAATTGTGCATAGATGTCAGTTCTACGTTTCCCTCCTCCACCACCTCCAACTCCCCACGAGAGCTCTCGAGCTCACCTTCGTCTTCCTCCTGCCATGCATCGCCTCCTCCGTCCACAAGGCACGCGGCAGCCCGCAGACTCTCCGTATCCAACCTCTCGTACGTCATCCAACGCGACGCGTGCGCCCCGGCCATCACCACCTCCTACCTTCGTCCCGGTCGGAAACATGAAGCTCCGGTGGAGGTCCTCGAGTCCGTCTCCTTCGCCGCAAACAGCTCGGAGATCCTCGCGGTCGTCGGGCCAAGCGGCGCCGGGAAGTCCACCCTCCTGCGCGCCGTCTCGGGTCGCGTCGAGAGGTCGCAGTTCAATGCCCAGTCCGTGTCGCTTAACGGCCATCCCATTACGAGCCCAAGAAAGCTACGGCAGCTCTGCGGATTCGTCACTCAGGAGGATGACCTGCTTCCCCTCCTCACCGTCAAGGAGACGCTGATGTTTAGCGCCAGTTTTCGGCTGCAGGGATCGAGTGCAAGGGAGAAGCAAAGCAAGGTCGACAGACTGATGCGGGAGCTCGGCCTCGAGCACGTCGCGCATAACTATGTTGGAGACGATGAGACAGGAGGGATCTCTGGCGGAGAGCGCAAACGCGTGGCCATCGGCGTCGACGTGATCCACGACCCGCCGATTCTTCTCCTCGACGAACCAACGTCCGGCCTCGACAGTAGCTCTGCTCTGCAGGTGATTGAGCTGCTCGCGTCTATGGCTCAGGCGAGGAATCAGGTCTTAATTCTAACCATTCACCAGCCCGGCTACCGTATCCTGCGCTACATCTCATCCTTCCTCCTCCTGTCACACGGCAAGGTAGCTCATTTTGGCAGCCTCAGGTCCCTTGAAGCGACCTTATCACAGGTGGGCCTAAAGGTTCCAGTTCGATTCAACACTTTGGAGTACGCCTTGGAGGTCATCCAGCAATTGCAGGAGCATTACAAGCCCAAGTACGCTGCAATATCGGCCCCGGCGGTGAAAGAAGAAGTCTGCATGACTCAAAGTCATAATTATTCATGCACGCCGCTGGAGGAAGTGAAGCTACTCAGCTGGAGGTTTTGGAAGGTTGTGTATAGAACAAAGCAGCTGCTTCTCGCGCGGACGATGCAGGCGGTCGTCGGCGGTCTGGGACTCGCCAGCGTGTATTCCCACGCGAGGACGGACGCTGACGGCGTCGCCGAAAGGCTGGGCCTCTTCGCCTTCAGCCTCAGCTTCCTTCTCTCGTCCACGGTGGAGGCCCTCCCGGTGTTCCTCCAGGAGCGGCGGGTGCTCATGAGGGAGACGTCCAGGGGAATGTACAGGCTCTCGTCGTACATGCTCGCGAACACCGCGGTGTTCGTCCCCTTCCTGCTCGTGGTGGCCTTGCTGTTCGCCATTCCCGTGTACTGGATCGTTGAGCTGAACCCTTCCACGAGCGCGTTCCTGTTCTTCGTGCTGGCGGTATGGATGATCGTGCTGATGGCGAGCTCGCTGGTGCTGTTCCTGGGCGCTCTCTCGTCGGACTACGTCCTGGGGAACTCGCTGATATGCGTGTTCCTGGGGGTGTTCTTCCTCTTCTCCGGCTACTTCATACCGAAGGGCGACATCCCGAGGTACTGGATCTTCATGTACTACGTCTCCCTCTACAGGTACCCATTGGACGCTCTGCTCGTCAACGAGTACTGGGATCAGAGAGGGAAGTGCTTCTCCTGGCAGGGCGGATCAGGTCCGGGCGTGTGTTCCCTGACTGGCGCGGACGTCCTGGCGGCTAGAGGACTTGACAGGGACACGAGGTGGTTGAACGTGGGGATCATGTGCTGTTTCTTCTTCCTCTATAGATTTCTTTGTTGGATTATGCTCCTTATCAGGGCAAACAAGAGCATGCTATGAGTATGCTAACTTGTATCAATATTTATCACAGTTGCATCATCTTGTGACTTTATATATGTAAGTGCTAGTGATTTTTGCCATCTACGTCATCATGTTGCATATGGGTACTTAAACAAAATATATTGATTATACACAAGACAAGGACTTGTTCTTAAGAGAGAGAGAGAAAAAAAAGCACGGTATTATGAGGAACAATAATCTTCCACTGTTTGAACCTGATGATGTGTGAATAGATAAGGTTTTTGTATTCTTTTATTTCAAAAAGTGGTGATGATCTCTCAACTAAAAATAAACAGCAAGATTTGAAGCATTGAGATTTATTGGGTTGCACCGTTGCCAGCGGGTTGAACCATTTTTTATTAAAATAATAATAATTTATTATTATTAACTTTAAAATATATTATAAATAAAAGTGTTTAAAGTAAAAAAAATAAAAGCATATTAATCATTATTTTAATCATTATTTTAAAATAATCTAATAAATTATTTTTTACATCTTTGGAATATATATCGTTTATGATAATTTAACTTTACCATTTTCTTATTATTAAATTCATGAATAATTTTCTTTTTTTGTTTGAAGTTTTTCTTATTACTATCTTCTCATATTGTCTTTCCACATATATGTTTCCTTTTCTTAATTTCATCCTATAAAATCTATAATATATTTCGATTTTTATATTTGCAATATCTATTATTTTAAATTTTTACCATTTTGTATTAAGATCATCCTGATTTTATCTTTTTTTAAAATTATTATTATTATTATTATTATTATTATTATTATTATTATTATTATTATTATTATTATTATTATTATTATTATTATTATTATTATTATTATTATTATTATTATTATTATTATTATTATTATTATTATTATTATTATTATTATTATTATTATTATTATTATTATCTTCTTTTATTTTCAAATTCAATTTTACTTTCCTTATTATTAATATCCTTTTTTAGCTTCATCCTATAAAATCTAATATATTATAATGTACTATAATTTAGTATTCAAATGATCTACCATCCTTTTCTTACTCTCCTTCTTATTCTTCCATTTTTTCCTCCTATCATATACTTTCCTTATTTCTTATTTTTTTCTATCTATATCAAAATTGGTTATCTTTTCTAAACAAAACCAAATTGAACCAATTCTTTTGGTTCAATCCAGTTTTGGCCGGGTTGACTCGATTTAGTTCGATTTTTTGTGAAAATGGTTCTTGCTGCTGAATCGGACTGGTCTGGTGGCCGATTCACATTGAATCGATGGAAACTGCTGGGTCCGATCCAATTTAAAAAACACCGGTAATGAATTAAAAACATGAAACTTTAAACCGACTTGATTAAGGTTGGATTGGATGGGAGATATCATCATATTACTTGATTTTTTTTCCTTTTCTTGGAGATATATCACTCCAAATTAATGCTTTTTTAAATTATAGATCATATCATGCTTAGTTTGAAATAAGTAGAATATTTCTAAATGATAAATATTTATTTTAATGTAAATAATATTTAAAATTTTCAATATTAAAATAAACTAAAATCGGTTTTGTCTTAATTCAAAATGGTTGCTAGTTGTACTCTCGAGTGGAAGGAAAGCAAAGTTAAGAGAGTTGACACTCGAAAATTAATGTATAAACTTGGAAAATCTTTTTGTGTCTCATGAAATTCCATCTCATGACATCTCTCACACTAAAACTATTTTCTCCTCATTTTCTCTATGCTTTTGTTCTCTCTCACTATCTAAGAAGAAAAAAAAAGATAGAGGAAGAAATTTGAATTTTAAAATAACACATAGAAAACTTGAAGATAAAAAACTTTACTATCTTCAACCATAAAAACTTTACTATCTTTTGTTTGTCTAATTATGCCTATGGTGTTGATTTGACCCATCCTTTTGTTTGTCTAATTATGCCTCCATGTTTCGTGTGATCGATGACCTATATATATATATATATATTATATATATATATATATATATATATATATATTTGCAGTCTTTGTGCATCATGACATCCCTTAAATTGTGCTTAGATGAAATTTGGGATTAACATGCGACTCAATCCTACCATAAGATAGTAACCTTGTCACGATCACAATGTTAACGATCTAATCAATAGCCACACACGATTGCACCTTGCAAGATCGTGACATGTGCCATGTCGCGAATGTGGCTTTGGCAATCACGTCGTGTGTGGTTGTGCCTTGCATGATCCTGACCCTTGTGATCACGGACAATGATCATGACCATGATGATCTGATCTTGCATAGTCACACCATTCCATTGTTAAAAGCATTTTGGTTCTGGACTGTCTTGTTTGTCAATATTATTATTATAGGTGTACGAAATTATATGCTTCATGCAACAAATCCAAATTTTTAAAAGTGTGATTCTTGTTTCATTAGAAGAGTTTGTCGTGATGTGTACAATAATTGTCAATATGATGAAAGAAGCTAACAAAGATCACTTATGATGCACAAGTAAAAGGAAACAACCATTAATAAAATAAAAGTAAATGATTAATAAAAGTAAATGAATATCAAATTAACTTATATTTATATAAATTTAGCTTTCGTGCTTTATGGCACACAAGTAATTAGACTTTTTATAAAAAAAATTTTGTGTTATATGATTATGTCTTTATGAACTTATGATTGAATGTTACATATTAAGTATACTTATTGAGAGAACTTATTCCCTATATCAGTCACACAAGAATAGATGTACATATATTAAGTGTTCATAACATAATCACTTATACATGAATGAATGTCCTTTGTTCTAATGTCTTTTATGTAATAAAATAGATTTTTTAAAAAAAATTTTGAACAATGTTCAATTGGTTGTAATGATTTAAGTGTAGTTGTCGAGTCAAAAAATTTGTAATCTATTCCAAATTAATTTTTTCTATAATTTAAATTAAACTTCTTGTGCAACTATATTATTATTATTATCATCATCATCATCATCATCATCATCATCATCATCATCATCATCATCATCATCATCATCATCTAGTGTATTGACGAAAGTCAAAGTAAAGGTCAAGTTTTTTATAATATTTCAAGAAAGCATTCACATACGCGTCAAAAAGTATTGAACAATATTTTGAAGTGTATTTTTTGAAACATTATAAAAGCATATTTATTTTTTAAAAAATAAGTAAAATTATTTTCTATATTAAATATTTACTTTACTTATATAAATCTAAAATATTTATTTCTTTTCTATTAAAAATAATTTCTCGTCACTCTCTCTTGTGGTAACTGAGAGGAACAAAAGAGTCCCTAGTCCATTCTATTATCTTAAATAAAAAAGTATTTCGTTCATTAAACAATATAACATTTTTTTTGTAAGAAATGAAGTGAAAATTTTAACCTTTAATCCCCAATTCCTTTCATTCCATTCGTTCACGACTCCAAGAAAGATGGAATGTCTAACATATTCTCAAGAAATTGGGCTATTTGTCTCATATATTAAGTTTTTTTTATTTTATTTAATGTAGTAAGTGCATACTTGTGGTTCTCTTTATACGTGATGAGGTGTATTTGTTTGAGTTAGTCCGATTTGGATATGAATTAAAATTAGAAGGCAACGGTGGGGCTTAGTACAATTCCCAAGTAATTGTAATTAATAGAATCAACACTAAATGCATTTGATTTTCTTTCCAATTTTGTCCTTATTGTGTAATAAATGAAAAGATAAGGGTATTAAAAGGGTTGATTAATGTTTGATATGTGACTCAAAATTATCCTAAAATATTAAATGAAATAGCTTTAACACACATCTCATTAAATCTTCACTATGTATTTATGATGCAACTTAGGGATTTATATTGTATATATGAACATATTTCATAGCAAGCTTTCCTTAAAATTTTATTAAAGTTAACTAATTAATTATAATGAACATATGCAAAATCCTAATTAATTTATTAAATAATTTAATATGTACTTTGATAATTTATTTGAAATATATATTGTTTATTATAGTTAATTATATGTAATGTTCCTACTTTATAGGGAAGGACATGGTGTCTAGTACATGCAAATGAAAAAAAAAATAACAAAGGATGTACAAAGAATCAATTACATTGATTGTATCAAATAATAATTGTCTTTACATGATTTTTAATAAAATTGATCAAATAAAGAAATGATATTATTTAGTATCAAAGTAATATAATATACAATATAGGAATGATCGGAACAAAAAGTTATTTTTTCTCTGAGAAGATAAAAAAATAAATTAAGATAAGTAAGAAAAATGAATTTATGTCTCAAAAAAATATATTTATTGTTTCTCCATGTTTTATTTCTTATAACACAAAAATCCACTCTAGATTGTGATTTTTTTCGAATAAAACATCAGACAATATGAGTTCTAGTTAATTGATTTTTTAGACAATTAAAGAGTATGTCTAATTATTTATAGTTCTAGGACCATTAGTTCTAGGGATCGACTACTCTCTCAAATTGTTTCTCATTATGAGGTTGAACAAAAATGACAAAGGATGGAAAGAGAACTGTTGGTGTGATCACCTGCTCACCATTTGGTAAGCAATTACTTTGCAAAGATGACCTATGATGATAAAGTTTGTGGGTGAAATGGAAGGGTTTATGCCAAGCAATAAAGGGAATTCGACCAATTGCGGCAGTAATAAAGATGAGGTCAAATGACCAAAGCAAAAATGGAAATGAGATAACTTGTTAAATGTGAAGGGAGTAAATATCATATTCATATATCAAATGTTCATATATATGTTGGATCCTTCCACTTTTGTCATTGACAATATGATGGGCACTTCTATAGGCATCACTTTCATTGCAAGGTCATTAGAATAGTATGGCAGGCATTCCTCTAGGGCATATGATAACCTTAGAGGATATTGATTTGCTGCAAGTTTCTTAAATTTAAACATTCGAATCATAATGTTCATAAATATCAATTTTTTCTTATAGATATTAAGAGCTAACCCAAATATCAATTGAAGACAAAAAATTAAAAATGATATTGTGTTATATGATCATGTCTTTTATGAACGTATGCATCTATTTATTTTGCCTAATGTTACGTGTTAAGTATACTTATTGAGATAATTTATTCCATATGTCAGTTACACAAAAATAGATGTTATGTTGGTGTAGTACTACTCATAGCATAATCATTTATACATGAATGAATGTTCTGATCTATGCTTTAATGTTTTTATGTAATAAAATAGTTTTTATTTTCTGAACAATGTCCCTCTAGTTGTGGTGATTTGAGTTTAGTTGTTGAGTCATAAAGGTTGTAATTTATTCTGAATTTAAAATTTTCCATATATCTTAAATTGATCTTCTTGTGCAATCATATATATACAGTGGCGGAGCCAGGTCAAATTTGCAGTGGGTTCACCAATTACTAGATAATAAAATATTTTTAAAAATTATATTTTTTAAAATATTATTCTATGCTTCTAAATTCTTTTTATTTCAGCAAAATAAAAAAAATAACAAGAATCTCTTATCCAAATTCTATATATAAATTTTTTATAACTAATTAAATTAATTAATTAAACTAAAAATTATAAATAGCATTTTTAAAAAATAATGTGCATACAATAAGTCATATCTCATTAGAAACTTTGATGATAACCAAGCAATCTCATATTAGATAACTATAATAAAAACTAATGATATTTTAATATAAAAAATATGATGATTCTTTTTAACAAATTGGCTCGATGAGGCTTTCATTTTAAATAACTTTAATAAATGCTACAATAATAATAAAAAATATTTTAGCGAGATAGAAGATATGAAGATGAATTAAATATAAGTTTTATAGAATGGTGTTAATGAAATTCTCATCTAAAATTTAAATTTAATAAAATATATTTAAAGGAACCTAAAATATAATAAAAGAAAAAATATGATATCAAGCACCAAGAATAAAATGTCATGAGAATAAAAATTTTTGTTATAAAACCATATATAATAATAAATTGGGGATAAAATAATATATAATAATCTGCAAATGTAGCAAGTAAAAAAAAATAAGAAATAAAGAAATTTTGCATGGCAAAATATAAATTACCATTGGAAGAAAATAAATATGCCATTAGAGGGTATCGAACCCGCGACCCATGAAGCTAGATCTAAACATTGGGCCACCACGTCATACTTTCGGATTTGTTAAGTGAAATTACTACATTTATTATATTTTTTCAGTGCCTGCACGTGCAGGCACTTGCCTCCGCCCTTATATATATATAGAGAGAGACTACCTAGCATATTGATGAAAGTCAAAGTAAAGGGGCGAGTCTTTGATAATATTTTAGGAAAGCATTCATATATGTATTCAACGTCATTTTAGAGTATATCGAAATATTATAGCAAAATACCTATTTATTTTGAAATAAGTATAATTATTTTAAAATAATAATTATTTATATTACTTATATAAATTTAAACTATTTTAAATTTCGAAACAAAAATGATTTCTGATCGCTCTCTCTTGTGACAACCGAGTGGAACAAAAGTGTCTATAGTCCATTCTATTATATCTTAAATAAAAAAGTATTTTGTTCATTAAACAATATCATTTTTTTGGTAAGAAATGAAGTGAAAATTTTCACCTTTAATATCCAATTCCATTCATTCACTACTCCAAGAAGGATGGAATGTCAAAAACATATATCCAGGAACTTGGGCTGTTTGTCTCATATAATAAGGTATCGTTTGTGCTTCATTGTACTTTTTTTAAGTTTTTTTAATTTAATTTAATTTTTTAAGTTTATATTTGTGGTTCACTTTATAACGTGATGAGGTGGATTTGTTTGAGTTACTCGGATTTGGATATGAATTTGTAAAATTATAAGGCAATGGTGAAGTCCTAATACAATTACCTCATAATTGTAATTAATATAACCGACACTAAATGAGTTTGATTTTCTTTCCAATTTTGTCCATATTGTGTAATAAATGAAAAAGATAAAGTATTAAAAGGATTAATTAATGTTTGATATGGACTCAAGATTATCCTAAAATATTAAATGAAACAGCTTTAACACACATGTCATTAGATCTTCACTATGTATTTTTAATGCTCCTTAGGTATTTGTATTGTAGATATGAACAGATTTCAGAGCAAGGTTTCCTTATTGAATTTATTAAAATTAACTAATTTATTATTATGAGCATACACATCATCCTAATTAAATCTATTAAATAATTTGATACGTACGTTGAATATTTATTTGAAATATATATTTCGTATGATAGGTAATTATAAGTAATGTTCCTATCTTAATATTGTCATAAAGTCCAGGGAGGCCCATGGTGTGTGTCTAGTACATGAAAATATGGATAAAAAACAAAGAGGATATGTACAAATAATTAATTAGTTTGATTGTAGCATCACAAGATCTGTATCAAATAAGAATTATTTTTACATGATTTCTAATAAGATCGATGAAATAAAGAAAGAACATTATTCAGTATTACAGTAATATCATATACAATATCAAAATGAGTGAAATAAAACATTATTTTTTTTCTTTGAGAAAGATAAAAAAGAAATTAAGATAAGTAAAAGAAATGAATTTACGTCTCAATGTAAAAATATTTCTTCTTGCTACATTTTTTATTTCTCATAATACAAAAATCCACGCTACATTGTAGTATTTTTCGAACAAAACATCAAACAATCAAAGTTCTAATTAATTATAGTTTTGAGTCAATTAAAAAGTATGTCTAGTTATTTTTTGTTCTAGGACTATTAGTTTTCGAGATTTGACTCTGCCCTCTAAAATTGTTTCTCACTATGAGGTCGATCAACAATGACAAAGAATGAAAGGAGAATGTTTGGTGTGATCACCTGCTTATCATTTGGTAAGCAATTAACTTACAACGACAAAGGTTGAGGGCGAAATGAAAGGGTTTATGTTGGGCAAAAAGGGAAATTGACCCATTGCGGCTGTAATAGGGCTGCGGTTGGATGACCGAAACAAAAAATGGAAAATGAGGCATATTGTGAAATGTGAAGGGAGTAAATAGCATATCCATCATTTATATATAAAATGTTCATATGTCGGATCCTTCCACTTTTGTCATTGATAATGCGACGAGTACTTCTAGAAGCATCATTTTCGTCGCAAGGTCAGATGCATCGTAATAGTGTGTGTAACCTCTCAGTCCAAGATTCTCAAATTCGAAGCTTTGAATCATAATGCTCATAAATATCAAAATTTTTCTTACAGATAATAAGAGATAACCTAAATATCAATTGATCTCTCTATTGTAGATGAAAAGAGCATCCTTCTTGCCTTGCACTTCAATAGAACCCATCTCTATGAACAAAGGATTTTGGTGGTCCACGATTTCGTACTTTCAAAACTTTCAGGTGGAGAAAGTATCATATCTATCAACTTGGCTGGCTTTGGTTTAGCTTGGCATGCAACGCACCGGACGTATCTAGCAAACTCATGATGACATGATCCGCAGGCCCGAGATGAGAAAAAAAGAAGTCCAAGTGATCCTGCAAAAGAAAAGAGGCTTGCGTAGCAGAAGAGCCTCTTGTCACAAGTAAGAAATAAAGTCAAGCACATCACCACAACTCGCAGCCGAAAGCCACATCAGTATTTTCCCTCCCTGCCAATCCTCCCACCCTTTTTCATCATTTCGTTGTTGTGTGCGAGAGGAGGGAGAGAGAGAGAAAGAGAGTGTGTGGGTGTGGGTGTTAGTAATAACTGCTATAGGCTTAGTGCAACCTGCACACAAGTGTGCTCATAAAACCCTGGCAGTGGCAGCCAACCGGTGCATCCGCAAGACCTGATCCTTACGCTTCTGTCAAGTGTGAAGCACTTCTTTTTGACTGAGGGAAGAAAAGGTGACGATCGAGGAGAGAGAGAGAGACAGGGAGGACGGACGGGCGGGCTGGCAAAAGCTCTTTTTTCGACTCTTCCTCATCGATCTCATGCATCACAAGAGAAATATTGGTTTCGTCTATCACTATGACTTAAGAACACAAAGTAAACAAAGATTTCTTTATGAGAAAATTCAACATGTGATGGTCATTTTGGTTGGACTTGTCACTAATGCATGATAAGCAAGAATGAGCTCATAACCAGGAGATGAATCAAGAATACAACTTTGTAGAATAAAACCAAAGACGGCTGCTTCATGTAGTTTCTGCTGATCACATCCACCAATTTGTCTGTTGCACACCCTTTGCAACTTTCTTCATTGGGAGTAGGAAGTTTAAGCAGTTCCCAATGAACATAGAAGAAGAAAAGGACTTATCAGGCAGGCCTCTCCTCCCTCATCTATGTTAAAACAGGAACAAACCAATATTGGATCAGAAAAAACCAACATTTTTATGCCATGCAAGCGTTCATACCTCTCTCTCTTTCTCCATATTTTAAAACATACAAAACTTGCCTAACGCCTAACGATCGATACATCGTTTTCTAATCAAGTTTCTACGACAGTATTTGGTTGTCCAACATTTTAGATGATGACTTCATGGGGACACGAAAGAGGCGCATCAGTATTGCGCTGCATGGGGACTTTGAACACGGGTCATCGGAGCTCGAGGTGCGGGCGGCTGCGCGGGCGCCCACCGGGCCATGGCGTCCGTGTTGCCGACCTGACCTTGCAACGGCCCTGCACCGCCGTAGGCGACAGCGTCCACAGCCGGCTTGGACTTCTCCTCTTCCTTCATCGCGGGTGCCGCCGCATCATCCTCGGCGGGCATCGGCAGGCGGTGGAACTCCGGGTTGACGAAGGTGGCCGCAACCACGACTACCGGCCCCGCCGCCATCAGCGGTCCGGCCACCGTACCCCCGATCACCTGCCCGTGAGGACCGGCCAGGGACAGAGCAAGCGCTGTCTGCGGCCACAAAGCCCCAACAGCCGCTTGGGGCGGGGAAACCGAAGGCATAAACGTCCCGGATAGTGATAGGATCTCGAACCGTCCCTGGACGGAGATAGTGGATCCCGGGGCGGACGGGTGCCGCAGCGTGACCCCAGTCACGACGCCGCTGCCTCCGAGCACCGAGACGCCCAGGCGCCGCCGGTGAGCGAAGTCCGAGACACCAGCAACTACGTCAGCGCCGCCGGCGATCTCGAGCACGACCGGCTGCATGGCCGCGTCGGACTCCTTGGTGATGACCACGGGGGGCTTGGGCTTGTTCTTGGAACCCGGGGGCCGCCCGCGGGGCTTGCGCCCGGAGACCGTCAGGGCTCCACTGCCGCCGGCGCTGGCGCCGGCCGAAGGGGTCGCATCTCCGGAGTTGAGGATGAGGGAGCTCCGTCGGGTGGCGGCATCGTCGTCGACATCGGACGGGGAGCCGGGGCGGTGAGGCGGCGGGGTGGAGAGCGCGATGATGGCGTTGCCGGGGACACCACCGCGCACGTAGTCCGACATATGGCCCGCTACTCGAAAAGCCGAAACGACACACGTCAGGACCGCTACGATTAATATATATATCGGCTGGTGGGAGAGGAAGCGGCGGTGTATGGGACCTTCCCTCGTTTTATAGGAATGGGGGAGGGGGCGTTACGTTGTGCCCGCGGCAACAGCGTAAGTGAAAGATACCTCTGTATCCGAGCCGTTGGTGGGCTGTATCGGAGGGCGTCACGGGTCTTGATGTCACATGGGACGTCTAATCGGATGCGTAGATGGGCCGCGGTGGGACCCAGCCGAGGGGGGGTGGCCAGGGACCAGGGGGGTGTGGGATTTTTAAAATCTTGCCAAGTCTTTTTGGGGGCTCGTTATGTCACATCGACGCGTTGTGTCATCAAACCGGCCGAGGGGGGGCTCTTTTCTGGTCACCTCTTTTTCTCTGAGTAATAATAATAAATTATTATAATATTATATTATTATTTCCAAATTTATCGTGGGAATTACTTCGACATTTTATTGGTAGTTTTTTTATCAGATTAATTCTATAATAATCTTTTTTTAGGTTTTTTTTTCCAATTCACATGTTCTCACAATTTTACTTTGCTTTCCTGTATAATATGATATCATTTACCCTTGTGATGTATCAGATATGAGCCCGGTGCTGGAGCCTTGGGTGTTGGCACATCATGTGTTTTGTTAGCTTGAGTTGGATATGTTTTAGTTCCATAGGCAGTTCATGATATTCTAATTGGAGAAGCACATGTTTCCGATTGCAAAATAATTTTTTTTTCTTCACCAAATCTTTATCTTTCGTTGTATCTTTGTTCCACAAAGAAGAAGAAAAGGTATAAATTTTTTAAAATTAAAATTGAACCTTATAATCTTTTTTATCATTTTTATGCACGTGTGTGTCCTCTCACTTGATACCCGTAGTAAATTAATGTAAAGTTATATGTTTTTTAAATAATTAGCTCGGCGCCAAACATCAGGTAATCATGTTACCAATCTCATTAGACGGTGACCGACCAACGAAAATAAAAAAATTTCAAGTAATTCGACCATAATATTCTCAATTATTTTGAGCCATTTTTACTCATGTTAAAAAACAGGGAATTTGAAAATGTCATAATATAAGATTTTTAAGTGAAAGCACAATACTAAAATTTATTAACCTTTTTATTTTAAAGATTTCTAAATTATATGTATGACAACTTTAATCGGAGATATTTTGAGTTAGCTTCACATATATAAATTATAAAAAATGTTGAATATATGTAAAAATATATAAAATGTGTTTTGCTAAAATTGTGTAGACGAAGATTTGAAGTGAATAAAATTCCATCCAACTTCCAAGGGCATGAGGGTTACATAAAAAATTGAAAATGATTTTATAAAAAAAACACTGATATAATTATAGATCAAGATAGTCCACGTATCATGTGTCTTCATTAATTTTATTATTTTAAAATGTAAGCCTATCAAGTGAAAGGCAATCACCGTCTTTTCCTTCTTCTCTCCTCAATTATCTTTCTCTCTCATTCTTTTTTTTTCTATTCAATTCTTACTTTGCTTATCTCTCAATCTTTCCTCCCTTTATTTTTCCATTGGGAAAGACGGCACACATGTCGACATAAAAAAATAGAAAGGAAAAAAAAGATGTAAATGGTGAAAGCAAATTAATTCATGATGCATGAATAAGAAACTCAAATCCTTTTGAGGTTACATGCGAAACAACCATGTCAGTGCTTTTTCTCCTTATTTTTTTCTCTTTTTAAAACTATTTTCTCTCAAATTCCCAACGATTTTTAATTTCCCTCACTATTTTAACTATTATTTTTCTCTCATATTTGTGTCTCACCTTTTTTTTCTCTCTTTTGTTTTGGAAAAAAACTCCTCCTCCCTGTAAAATTATCAAAATAAATAAAAATCTAAAATAAAAAACGTTTTGTAAAATGAATCCAACGCCCATGCACGGACAAGTAAAGTGCATTTAGCTGTCAAAGGGGAATCATTTGGCCTTTCCTTACCAGGGAGCATTTAATGCTTTACCCTCCACCTGTTAGGAACCAAAATTAGAATAAAAATGCGATCAAATTAAATGCCGAATATTGCCACTCTATTGCCCAATTAAATATTTTTGCACATTTGTGCTCTTTATTTTTTTACCGTTTTATATTGTAATTTAACTATTTACGTTGACAGAAGTGCATCATCGTTTCGGACCTGTATTTTATGGGGGACTCCCAATTAGATATTAGAATAAAAGAACCGAATTAATGAGACCCTTCTTTATATAATTATTATATAATCAATCAATATCATCATTTAATTAATATCACCTTCTTATTATCCGAGAGACAACAAAATGATTTCACAGATCATAGATGGATTGGAGAATTTGGACCATTTGAATATATAAATCGTGGTTCTTTTGTGTTCATGAATAAGTGGATTGATATATTAATTCTAAATTACATTTGAACGGAATGAAACATAATTAGGAATTTAAAAGAACTTATTGAAAGGATTGGATTCATGCTAGTGCACAAGATTATCAATATATATATATGGAGAGGTAAAAATAGGACAGCGCGACAATCAACATAACACAATGACACGTATCAAAATTTTAAATGATATATATATATATATATATATCTAATTTAATTTACTTAAAAATTTATATATAAGATAATAAAAAAATTAAATTCTAAGCACATTTTGATTAGAAGCATATTCTCTTTAGTATCATTAAAATAAATAACATTTCTTTCTAAAAGATAATGCGCGAGTAAAAAAATTCTTTTTTAAGAGAAAAAATAATTATTTTCGTAATTTCAAAATCATTTACAATGAATAATTTAATTTGAGTCAAATTAAGATTTTTAATAAATTTGAGTATGATTACACGTAAAAATGATTCCTTTCCAAAGATAATTTTATTATTTTTTCTAATTAAAAATAATTTAAAACAAATAATTTAATTTGACTCAAATTAATATTAATATTTCCTTTTTACGAATTTCATTATGATAAAAATAAATAATACACTATTCTAAAAGATAATGTCCATGTAAATAATAATTCCCATTTAAAAGATAATTTATTATTTTTGGGAATAAAAATAATTTAAAATATATAATTTAATTTGGCCAAATTAAGATTAATCTCTCCTTTTTTAACGTATGATTAAAAAAAATAATATACTTTCCAAAAGATATTAATTCCTATTTAACATATAGCTTTTTTATTTTAGGAATAAAAAATATTTTAAGATAATAATTTAATTTGAGTCAAATAAATATTATCTATAATTTTCATTAATTTAAGTATGATTACCAGTAAAAATAATTAATTTTTAAAAGATAATTTAAAATAATTAATATGAGCCAAAGTTCTTTCCAAAAAGGTAATGTACAAGTAAAAATAATTCCTTCTAAATTATTTATGTATTTTAAAATAATTTTAAAATAATTCAAATTGAGTCAAATTAAGATTAATATTACATTTTTATCAATTTGAGTATGATTGAGGGTAAAAATAATCCACTTTTCAAAAAATAGTTTAGTATTTCCGGAATTAAGAATAATTTAAATAAATAATTGAATTTGAGTCAAATTAAGATTAATTTTTCCTTTTCTATCAATTTGAGTATAATTTAAATAAATAATGTTTTATTTTTAAAAAATAATATGCAAGTAAATATTAATTCCTATTTAAAATATAATTTATTATATTTAAAAATTACTAAAATAAATAACTCAATTTGAGACAAATTAATAACAATCTTTCTTTTTTATCAATTTGAGTATGATTAAAATAAGTAATATTTTCTTTCCAAAATATAATATGCAAGTAACAAATAATCAGATTTAAAACATGATTTATTATTTTGGGAATAAAAAATAATTTAAAATAAATAATTTAATTGGAGTCAAAGAAATATTAATATTTCATTTTTATCAATTCGAGTATTGAAAATAAAAAATATTTTAAGATAATAATTTAATTTGAGTCAAATAAAGATTATCTATAATTTTCATTAATTTAAGTATGATTACCAGTAAAAATAATTAATTTTTAAAAGATAATTTAAAATAATTAATATGAGCCAAAGTTCTTTCCAAAAAGGTAATGTACAAGTAAAAATAATTCCTTCTAAATTATTTATGTATTTTAAAATAATTTTAAAATAATTCAAATTGAGTCAAATTAAGATTAATATTACATTTTTATCAATTTGAGTATGATTGAGGGTAAAAATAATCCACTTTTCAAAAAATAGTTTAGTATTTCCGGAATTAAGAATAATTTAAATAAATAATTGAATTTGAGTCAAATTAAGATTAATTTTTCCTTTTCTATCAATTTGAGTATATTTTAAATAAATAATGTTTTATTTTTAAAAAATAATATGCAAGTAAATATTAATTCCTATTTAAAATATAATTTATTATATTTAAAAATTACTAAAATAAATAACTCAATTTGAGACAAATTAATAACAATCTTTCTTTTTTATCAATTTGAGTATGATTAAAATAAGTAATATTTTCTTTCCAAAATATAATATGCAAGTAACAAATAATCAGATTTAAAACATGATTTATTATTTTGGGAATAAAAAATAATTTAAAATAAATAATTTAATTGGAGTCAAAGAAATATTAATATTTCATTTTTATCATTTCGAGTATTGAAAATAAAAAATATTTTAAGATAATAATTTAATTTGAGTCAAATAAAGATTATCTATAATTTTCATTAATTTAAGTATGATTACCAGTAAAAATAATTAATTTTTAAAAGATAATTTAAAATAATTAATATGAGCCAAAGTTCTTTCCAAAAAGGTAATGTACAAGTAAAAATAATTCCTTCTAAATTATTTATGTATTTTAAAATAATTTTAAAATAATTCAAATTGAGTCAAATTAAGATTAATATTACATTTTTATCAATTTGAGTATGATTGAGGGTAAAAATAATCCACTTTTCAAAAAATAGTTTAGTATTTCCGGAATTAAGAATAATTTAAATAAATAATTGAATTTGAGTCAAATTAAGATTAATTTTTCCTTTTCTATCAATTTGAGTATAATTTAAATAAATAATGTTTTATTTTTAAAAAATAATATGCAAGTAAATATTAATTCCTATTTAAAATATAATTTATTATATTTAAAAATTACTAAAATAAATAACTCAATTTGAGACAAATTAATAACAATCTTTCTTTTTTATCAATTTGAGTATGATTAAAATAAGTAATATTTTCTTTCCAAAATATAATATGCAAGTAACAAATAATCAGATTTAAAACATGATTTATTATTTTGGGAATAAAAAATAATTTAAAATAAATAATTTAATTGGAGTCAAAGAAATATTAATATTTCATTTTTATCATTTCGAGTATTGAAAATAAAAAATATTTTAAGATAATAATTTAATTTGAGTCAAATAAAGATTATCTATAATTTTCATTAATTTAAGTATGATTACCAGTAAAAATAATTAATTTTTAAAAGATAATTTAAAATAATTAATATGAGCCAAAGTTCTTTCCAAAAAGGTAATGTACAAGTAAAAATAATTCCTTCTAAATTATTTATGTATTTTAAAATAATTTTAAAATAATTCAAATTGAGTCAAATTAAGATTAATATTACATTTTTATCAATTTGAGTATGATTGAGGGTAAAAATAATCCACTTTTCAAAAAATAGTTTAGTATTTCCGGAATTAAGAATAATTTAAATAAATAATTGAATTTGAGTCAAATTAAGATTAATTTTTCCTTTTCTATCAATTTGAGTATAATTTAAATAAATAATGTTTTATTTTTAAAAAATAATATGCAAGTAAATATTAATTCCTATTTAAAATATAATTTATTATATTTAAAAATTACTAAAATAAATAACTCAATTTGAGACAAATTAATAACAATCTTTCTTTTTTATCAATTTGAGTATGATTAAAATAAGTAATATTTTCTTTCCAAAATATAATATACAAGTAACAAATAATCAGATTTAAAACATGATTTATTATTTTGGGAATAAAAAATAATTTAAAATAATTAATTTAATTGGAGTCAAAGAAATATTAATATTTCATTTTTATCAATTCGAGTATGATTAATAGTAAAAATATTTCTTTTTTAAAATATTTAGAATTACAAATAATCTAAAATAAATAACTTAATTTTAACCAAATTAAAATATTAATATTTTTTAATCAATTTGAGTGTGTTTGAAAAAAATATATTTTATTTCTAAATGATAATATGCAAGTAAATAATAATTCCTATTTAAAAGATAATTTGTCATTTTTGAAAATAATTCGAGTCAAAAGTCCTATTTAAAATATAACTCCTATTTTTTGAATTAAAATATTTTAATTTGAGTCTATTTATGATTAGTCTTTCATTTTTATCAATTTTAGTATGATTAAATAAATAATCTTCCATTGCTTAAAGGTAATGCACAAGATATAATAAAATAAAATTGTATCTAATTTCTAAAAGACAATGTATTATTTTTGGAATCAAATAAATCAATTTTCTTAAAAGCATAAGACATGTGTTAATTTTTTATATAACTTTATATATTTATATTTATATTTATATAGAAAAAAATATCTTATAATAGTTTGTTATATAAAGTAACAAAAATGAAAGAAAATTCAATTGTGAGAATATTTTGGTTAGAAGCATTTTTTTAATATGATTAAAATAAACAATAATTTCTTTCTAAAAGATAACGTACAAGTATAAAATAATACCTTCTTAAAAGATAATTTGTTATTTTATAAATTAATATTAATTAAAATAAATAATTCAATTTTGAGTCAAAATAAGATTAATCCTTCATTTTTATCAGTTAGATTATGATTAAAATAAAGAATATTTCCTTTTTAAAACATAACGCATAAAATATAATAACATAGATAATATGCAATTTCTAAAAATTAATGTATTATTTCCGGAACTAAATAAATAACATTTTCTTAAAAGTAGAAGAGCGCAAGAAGTGGCATCTATAACAAGATGATATGTGTCAAATTTTTATATAAATTAATATATATCTAATTTAAATATCCAGAAAATAAAAAAATTATAATAGTTTGTTTGATAAGGTAGTAAAAAATATGAATAAATTTATAAGAATATTTTGATTTAAACACATTATTTTAGTATGATTAAAATAAATAATATTTTCTTTCTCAAAAAATGATGTAATAGTAAAATAACTTATTATTAAAATATAATTTATTATTTAAAAAAATAAAAAGAATATTTTATAATAAAAATTTTAATTTCAGTCAAATTAAGATGACTATTTTACTGTTGTCAGTTTGAGTATGATTAAAATAAATAGAAATTTCTGTTCAAAGGATGCAAGTAAACTATAATTTATTTTAAAAGATTAAGTTATTAATTTCGAAATTAAAAAACAATTTAAAATAAATAAAACAATTTCAGTCAAATTAATGATTAATATTTCATTTTTGTATACAATTAGGTATGATGAAAATAATAATTTTTTTCTTAAGGTTATGTACCAGTAAATAAGAATTCCTTTTAAAAATATAATTAATTATTTATGGAAATAAATGGAATATTTTAAATAATCTTTCGTTTTATCAAATTTGGATATGATTAAAATAAACAATATTCCATTTTTAAAAGGTAATACATAAAATAAATAATATGTCATTACTAAAAAAATCTATCATTTTTGGGATTAAATAAGTAATATTTTATTTGTAAAAGTCAATATATAATTATAATAAAAAAGTAATTTTTCATGTTTAAATGATAAATGTATTTAAAACTAGGAAAAAATAAAGCAACCAATTCAATTGAGTCCAAATAATTTAAATAAAAATTTTCAATTTGAGTTCAATTAAGATTAATATTTCTTTATATTTTATTCTTTTAAAGATAATGCACAATTATAATAATGTTAGAAAAAAATATATTTTATAATGGTTTTTGTATATGGTAATAAAAATAAAAGAATATTAAATAACATAATTTAATTAGATGCAGAATTTTCTAGTATGATTAAAATAAATAGATTTTTTCCTTTCTAAAAGATAATGTAAAAGTTAGTAATATTTCCTTTCTGAAAGATAAGTTGTTTTTTAATTAAAAATAAATTAAAATAAAGAATTAAATTTGAGTCATATTAAAATTAAATCTTTCATTTCTAAAAGATAATGGACAAGTATATTATAATGAAATAAATAACATTTTCTTTTTATAAGATTTTGAGATATTTTCGGCATTAAAAATAATTTAAATTTAAGAAATTGGGACTAAATTTAAATTATTTTTTCCTTTTAAAAAGATAATGGTCAAGTATAATAAAAAAGTATTATTTTGTATTATTTAAGAAATAAAAAATAAATATTCAATTTTGAGTATGATTGAAATAAATAATGTTTTCTTTTTAAAAGATAACATACGAGTATAATAAAATATTATTCTATTTTATTTTAGAATTTATTATTTTATTTTGAAATTTTTAAAAAATTTAAGTTGAAACAACAAATAAAAAGTCCAATGAAAAAAAATAGTATGTCCTTACAAAGAAATAAAAAATATAAGTAAAAAATAATTCTATATTTGGAAAATAATTAGTTATTTAAGAAAAAATAATTCAAGTAGAAGTTGTGGTTTTGACATATTTGAATTGAGTTTTGAACTTTTTCCTATTTATCACCTTTAAGTAGTAACAAATTAGTTTTGATAATTATAATAAATTATAACATTAAAATTATATACTATATTTTTTATAATATTTATCATTCGTACGTCACATGTCAAAGAAGGGAAAGAAAAATAAATAAACTTTGATTAAGGAAAAGAAGGGAATGTTACTCATTAGATTAGAAAAAATGAAGGAAAGAACCTCAAGAGGAAGCAAAAGAAAGTAAGAAATGATAAGATCATTTAGATGTAAAAGAAAAATTCATACATGTCACTCCTCCAATTCTATATTTCATTTTGTTTTATTTTTTTATTATTTCTTAAAGTCTCATCATCTTTCACCCAACTTTATTTTGTTTAATCATCACACACACTTTATCTATACTCTCTCCTAATGGTATTGGTTATCTAATTAATGATATAAATTAAACTAGTAAGCAAATATATTAATTTAATTAATATGAAATCGCAATAAGATTAGAAAAAAATAGAAATATATTTGTTTCTTAAGATTATGAAGTTTCTGAAGAGTGTACGTTGCTTTTTATTTTTTATTTTGTTAAGAAACTAATAATATATATTTTCAAAGAAATTTGTTATAGTTAAACAAATCTAGCATACATTTTTTTTAAATGAAAGTTATATAATAAACAGCATAGAGTCCCGATACATTAAAGATGTTTGAATCAACTTGATAATTAGTATTTTCTTAACAAAAAAATAACATATAGTAATTATTTTGAGAAATAATTACTCTAAAAAATAAATTTTCTAATATTTTCAGACTTCCTATTTCCACTTTATTTATATATTCATAAAATAAATTTATATGTTTATTCTTGTTGTAATTTATATATTAAGAAATTAATATGTTTGTTCAATAATCTAAATTATACTATTAACCAAAAATTAATTAATTTCATGAAACAATAGCATTTAGAAAGAGATGGTAGAGAGTTAATGAGTGTAAAATTATTTAATAAGCATGGTTGAGTGAAAATTGAGGAGACTTAAAAACTTTGTTAAAAATTAATTGAGTGAAATTATTTCTTTTTTATGTAAGAAATTAAAAACTTTGTTACACCCATGAAACTCCAAGACAAAGCATGTTAGCGATACTCAGTGAAAATGATCATTTTACTATGTATAAAAAGGGATCTTACATTGATGTTGGGTCGATATAAAGTTACGAATGTGTTAGATATAAGTTAGGATGTTCTTAATATCACTCCTCTAATTCTTATTGCCACTTCAAACTCATTATTCTACTCATCATTTTATTTACTTTATTTGTTACTCAACTTTCATCCAACTTTTCTTATTTAATCATCACACACTTTCTCTATACTCTCTTGATGGTATTGGTTGTTTGATTAATGATATAAATTAAAATATTGGGCAAATATATTAATTTAATTAATATGAAATCACAATAAGATTAGATAAAAAATAGAAATATATTTGTTTCTTAAAATTATTAAGTTCTAAAGAGTGTCCGTTGTTTTTTTGTTAATAAACTAATAATATATATTTTCAAAGCACTTTGTTATAGTTAAACAAATGTAGCACACATTTTTTTAAATGAAAGTTATCTAATAAATAGCATAGAGTCCCGATACATCATAACACACATCATAACACATATTAAAGATGTTTGAATCAACTTGATAATTAGTATTTTCTTAACAAAAAATGGAGAGTAATTATTTTGAGAAACAATTACTCTAAAAAAATAAAATTTCTAACATTTTTTCGCTCTTCCTATTTCCACTTTATTTTATATATTCATAAAATAATTTTATATATTTAATCTTTTGTAATTTATATATTAATAAATCAATATGTTTGTTCAATAATCTAAATTATATTATTAATAAAAAAAATTAATTAATTGCATGAAGAAAGAGACGACAGAGATTTAATGAGTGTGTAATTATTTAATAAGCATCATTGAGTGAAATTTGAGGAGACTTAAAGAGAGAATAATAAATAAAATAAAATAAAATGAAGGATAAAATAATAAATTTGAAGTGGCATAAAAAATTTGAGGAGTGTCATTAAGGTTTCATAATGTTCTTCCCTATCTTGGAATCTATGTAGTTCTTTTAGCTCCTATTTGGTTATGATTTAATTATGTCATAGTTGTTGTAAAATGTTGAAATATATGTCAATGAGGATTTCTTGAAATCTAATTTTCGTACATACAAAATTTCTCAAAATCCAAGAAATAAAGGAAAATATGTATTGACATGATATCTTGTTTTATCGAATAGCAGCACGTCTATAATATAAAATATATAAAAATGGAAAAAGATAAGATTGTCATTCAAATTTTTAATTTATTTTGAAGTATTTTCATATCTATAATTAGGATTTAGAATAAAAATATTTGATATAGACCAAATTATGCATATTAAGTTAACTATATATCAAATTTGTTTAGTGCTGAAGGTTGGAATTTTGATACGGCTGCACTTGAATTTTTTTATTGAGTTTTAAAGCTAATTAGAATGCTTGTCTTTTGCTGTTATGATGCAAATATTATAACCTACGAAAATTATGCACAATCATTTATAACTAGAGCTAAAATAGGATAACTAATTAAAGGACAGATAAAGGAAAATTATTTATAACCTAGGAAAATTATGCACAATCATGGTTAGTGCGTTGCTATATGGAACAATAAAGGACAGATTATTAAAAGGAATTGACCTAGCACAGCAAGAAATATAAAAAAAAGTTGTGAAGGCACACCTAATTGATCATTCAATCTCCTTACTTGAAGGCTAATGACCAAATTCATAAGATTCCGGATGGCCAATATTTGATGGGGTTTGGATAAGTTGCTTTGATTAGAGTTAGATATGACATTATGATGACTTGTGGTGCCACTGCCCTTCAACGAGGAAGAAAATAAAATATATCTTATAAAAAGATAAATAGCTATGCCAAGAACAAATATGACCATAGCTCCTTTGTGAGCAAAACCGGAGTGGGGAGCAGACTACATTATTAGGGATGTTGATATCATTTTATTTGTGCAAAAACTTTTCCTTGCCATCGTCATTCTGTGCTAGAGGTAGAAGCGCGCGCGATCCATGCTGGCTTGCAACAATGTGTTAGTCAGGGAATTCAAATGCTAATTCTGGAGTCGAATTCTTCTATAACGGTGGTTATCATCAACATTCAACAAAGAATCTCCTTGCCCTTGGCATATCAAAAACATCATCAACGACATCTTCACGATGTCCACAAACTTTTTGCTTTTCAAATGTAACTATGTTAACCGCTCCTGCAATGTTGAGGCAGACGTCTTGACTTCTTTTAATCGTAGATCATCTAACGATTTTTTTTTGGTGGATATTCTACCTCCAGGTGTTCCACTTGTTTTGTATAGGGACGCTATCACTTAATCGAATGAATCATCCTGTCCTTAAAAAAAAAGAACAAATATGACCTATGAATCATCTGAATTCATGAAGAAACTGGAAATTATGAATCTGCGCTACTATAAGAAATACACCAACAACATTATCATAAGTAACTAACTTTATGACGACATACATATAATTGGTAATGGTACGACATGATGCTTAATCAGGCCCCCCACCCCAACTTTTTGACATATAGTTATAAAATAAAATTATACTTTGCCCCCCCCCCCCCCCCCCCACCCCAAAATTAAATTAAATGACACTTAAGAGCATATTATTTAATATATTTTTATTTATAATATGTATTTTAATAATTAATAATATTTGTAATATATATTTTAATAATTAATATTATTTAAATATATTTTGGCCCCTCTTGATTTTTTTTTTAGTTCGTCTCTGTGCTTAATTGCTCTGCACGAATTATGCTTATAAATTACCCTTTACATTCTTTAATGGGATTTTTACAACTAATTAAGGAAGTTCTAGCTAAGGTGCTCATGAACGAGAAAAAAAGCTTGCCCAAAAAGCGGATAAGGGTTTGGGAGCGTTTCCTTATAAATAATCCTTTTAGATTATTAAATTATATGGACTCATCATATTACTTTATTTTAATTTATAGATAATTTAGATTATTTAGAAGTGACAATCCATATTGATTAAGAGATGATAATATATTTTTATTTTCTTTTAATTGCTGCCCTTTTATAAAACATAAAATAATATAAAAATTCATATAATGATAATAAATAATATTATTACCATCATAATTAATAATATTAATTTATTTTTAAAAAAATTATTATTATTATTCACATGAATTACATATTATTATTTAGTTATTATTTTAAATATTATATACATTACCATTATTTTCATTGTAAAAAGATATGAAATATTTATAATGATATTTATTTAATTTTAATTTTATTTAAGTTTTTAGTGGGGTTTTATGATATTTATCTTAATACTAGCGATAAATTTTTTTAATAAAAATTATATAATGTCACTTAAATTGTTGAAAAAATTATTTATACATGGTAAATAAGATAATGCATATTCCTAATAATTTAATAGGTATCAATCTTTGTTAAACAATATAAATTGCTAAATAATATGAAAAGTTAATGTAGTAAAAAGTGATGTCATGACTAATTAATATTTTGAGACTTATACGTTACTGAATATTTTTTAAATAAAGTGCTGAATATGTGCGTCATGCACTCTCATCACGTTGCAAGCCTCCTTGCTCATAAAATATTGATATTCCTTCATATTTCAACAATCTCTTATTGAAGATGAATTCACAATTAATTAATAGGAGGGGGTGGGTGAGATGGTGGTCAGACGAGGTGGTAAAGGATAGTGTGCCATTAGCAACTCTATATTTGAATAATAATTTGTGGTAAATGATGAGTTTAAAAATCGAAATTTTATTTATATAGAAATCATTTTTACTTTCATTATATATAAACAATTAAAATATAAATAATTTATTTTACTAATGTAATGTTGATATAAGAAAAAAATATTTTAGAAGTACTTGGATGGCTTAGAATAAATATAAAGTATTGGAAGAGAGAGAATATATTAGAAGTATTTGGAAAGGTTAAAATAAATAGAGATTACTAAAAGAGAGAGCGATTAATTTGATTTTAAATTATATTCTTTATTGTATTAAGTTGGTAGAATGAAAAATATGATAATTTTTTTTGGTATTAAGTCTTTTTGTTTAAATGAGAATATTAAATATGCTTGATCAGAATTTAGTTTAGTTGTCTAAAATTTTAAAGGATTATCACAGTGACATGAAATAACTATTTGGCAAAATCGATCAAACAGAGAGTAATTTTATTCAAAATATTTTGGACTTTGGAGCAAGGTTGTTTGGACCGGACCGGACCGGCCGGTCCGACCGGTCCAACCGTCGTCCGGCACTAAAGGCGGGTTTGGTTCGACCCCAAAACCGGATTCGAATTTAGACCGCTTCGAACCGGTCAAGACCGGTCAAAACCCGGCTAAAACCGGATAAAACCGTCGAACCGGCGGTTTTACGTCGACCGACCGGTTCAAAATTGGAAAAAAAAAATTTAAAATGTGAAGCCGGCCCTAATTTTTCATTTCGCGTTCGCCCTCGCCGATTGGGATTTCGAAGCCGCCTGGTTCTGTGTTTGTCGACTTCCAAGTTCCATCGATCTCATTGACGGCCGGTGGTTGCTCGCCGGCAGTGCATCTCGCGTGTCAACGGCCATCAACTCAAGTAAGTTGTACTTGTATGTTTTCCGATTTTCGAATCGCTTCCCAAATCGTTATCTTCACGGTCGCCATGCGTCGGAGCTGCGCCGTGGTCGGAGCTCGTCGGTGACCTTGCAGGGGCAGCACGGCGGCCATGACGACCCTCGTCCAACCGTTGCGCCATCCGACGCCGTGCGTCGAAGCTACGCCATGGCCGCAGCTTGACGATGACCTTGCAGGGGCAGCACGGCCGCCATGATGACCGCGTCCAACTGCCGCGCCATTTGACGGCATGCGTCGGAGCTACGCCATGGTCGCAACTCGAAACTCATCGTTGCCTTTGCAGGGGCAGCACGACCGCCATGACAGAGTGGTCCGCGCCATGTTGTCTCTTTTTTTCTTCAATTCATGATTCAAATGTTTGTAAATTTCATTGTTATTGAAGTAACTTTTATTAGAGGCATTGATTAGTCTTTTATATTTCTTTTGTAAGAAAATGGCTTCGGGTGGAAGTAGTGCTGGTGAATCACAATCAATTGCGACAAGCACTCAATCGGTAGTTGCAAGCACTCAGTCAGTTAGATTAAAGTCTGATCCTACATAGGAGCATTGTCAAATTTGTTATGACACAGAAGGAAAGAAAGTTTTGAAATGCTTATATTGTGCAAAGATTTTCAAAGGTGGAGGAATACATAGGATGAAAATGCATCTTGCAGGACAAAAAGGTGATGCATTGGCTTGTACAAAAGTTAGCTATGACGTGCGATATCAACTTGGAGAACTTCTAAAATCTACGTCTGCATCCAAAAAAAGAGCACTTGATCAAAGAGGAGCAGATAATTCTAGTGAGCAATCAGATATGAATACACATATTTTGCAAAGTCAAGAAACTCCAATTATTCCAAGTCAAGCTAAGGGGAAGGGCAAAGAGATAATAAATAGTTTCTTTGCTCCAAGAACCACTCCAGGTGCACAACCTTCTATTAAAAGTGCATTGGCAGGTAAAGAAGCTATACATCGAGCTGATTTGGCTGTCGCTAGATTTTTTTATGATTGTTGTATCTCATTTAATTGCGCCAATTCTATTTATTATCAACCTATGATAGATGCTATTGCAGCTATTGGTCCAGGATATATAGGACCTTCTTATCATTCCATTAGAACCAAATTATTGTATGACATTAAGAAGGAAGTTGGAATGTTGGTTGAAACATTTAGAAGTGCTTGGAAAGAAACTGGTTGCACTATTATGGGCGATGGTTGGCAAGATTAAAAAAATAGACAGCTAATAAATTTTCTTATTTACTCTCCAAAAGGAATTTGCTTTGTCAGATCAGTTGATGCTTCTGATGTTATTAAGGATGCTGCAACTCTTTGCAATTTATTTGTGGACTTGGTTGAATTTGCTGGAGCTTCTAATGTTGTGCACTTAGTTACTGATAATGCTGCAAATTATAAAGCTGCTGGTAGGTTGTTGAATGAAAAATTTCCTTCCATTTTTTTGTCTCCTTGTGCTGCCCATTGTCTGAATTTGATCTTAGCAGATATTGGCAAAATGAAGTTTGTGAAGAGCTTAACAGAAAAAAGCATCTAAGGTAACACAATTTATTTATAATCATCCTTTTTTGCTTGCATGGTTAAGAAAAAGACCACAGTGGGCTGAAATTTTACGTCCTGGACCAACTCGTTTTGCAACAACATTTATTGCATTAAAGAGTATCAGTGATCATAAACTTGACTTGCAAGCTTTGGTGACAAGTGTGGATTTTACAAGCTCAAGATATTATCGTGATAAGAAAGCTAAGATTGTTATGGATGTTGTTTTGGATAGTAAATTTTGGAATGATTGTGGTATTATTGTGCAAATTGTATCACCTTTGGTTCGTCTATTAAGAATTGTTGATGGTGATGATAGACCTTCTCTTGAATATGTGTATGATGGCATTTATAGAGCAAAGAAAACAATTAAAAGAATACTGATGAATAGAAAATCTTTGTACAAGCCTTATACAAGAATCATCAAGCAAAGATGGGATAATCAACTTCGAAAAAAGATTCATTGTGCTGCATATTTTTTGAATCCCGCATTCTATTATGATAAAGACACATTTTGTATAAAACCTGAGGTTCAACAAGGATGGCTTGAGGTGTTGGATGCTCTTATTACAAATCACAAGACTGAATTTTTAAAACAAAGTTGGTTGTATCATGATCGACTACAAAGTTTTAGTAATCACTTAGCTATTGAGACGGCTAAGGAATTGAGACCCGATAAGTTTCTAAATTTCTTAATTTTTGTTAATAATTTTCTTAGATTTATGATATTTTTTAACTTTCTTTATATTGTTTGTATGATAGATCAATGGTGGCGTAGCTTTGGATTTAGTGCTCCATTAGTGTCACAATTGGCAATTCGATTGTTAAGTCAAACGGCGTCTTCTTCTGGTTGTGAAAGAAATTGGAGTGTATTTGAAAGAATACATTCAAAAAGAAGAAACAAATTAGAGCACAAAAGATTAAATGATCTTGTATATGTTCATTATAATTTGGGATTGAAAAATAGGTTTGTTTACTTTGTTACAAGTTACAAAAAAGTATGCTTATCTACTCTTTTTTAAAAACATGCTTATTTATTCTGTTATATTTACAGGACTCTTAACAAAGAGAAAGCACTTTTAGATCCTATTGACTATGAGAGCATGGAGAAAATTGAATCATGGATTGCAGAGGAAGATGACACTCCATTACTTGATTATGATGAAATAGAAAAAATGCTTTATACAGATTTGAAAGTTCCAAAGAATATCAATCATGAAGGTAAAATTTAATTATCATTTTAAAGCTTTTGAATGATTAATTATTATGAATTTGATTGTAACTTTTTTATATGTTTTATTTAGGTGATGTGCAAGAAGATAATGTTGAAGCATTGGATTTTAATTTAGATTCTTTTCCTCGTGATGATGAAGAATATTGGAGAAGAGAATGACATTGTGATTTTGGAAGCATGAAGTTGTGAACGTTTAAACTTATAAACATTGGTGTGTTTATTTATAACTTTATTTTGGAAGGCATTAAAATCTTATTATCATTTGCAAGACACAACTTATGGATCTTGTTAAACTATAAACAAGTTTATCTATTGCAAGTTTGAACTTTGAAGTTTGAAATATGTGTGTGATATTACAATATGAAAGTCTGAATATATATATGTGATGTTTTGAAATTTGAAGTGCTACTATTTTATTGCTTATGAATCTTGTTAAACTATAAACAAGTTTATCTATTGCAAGTTTGAAATTTGAAATATGTGTGTGATATTATAATCTGAAATTCTGAATATATATGTGATGTTTTGAAATTTGAAATGCTATTACTTTATTGTTTAATATTATTTTATTATATCCGGTTCGACCCTCCGATTTAACCGGTTCAACCGGTTCGACCTGACCTGGAGGAGTCGCCGGGTCGATGTCCGGTTCGGTTTTAACAACCTTGCTTTGGAGACCTTCCCAGAAAATGTGGGAACAATTCGCCGTAGGATCACTTTTACCGCTGACGACGTTCAAAACTTTGGGTAATGAGTGGACTTCCGGACGAAAATTGCCTCGTAACATCTGATTAATAATTAAGGTTAAAGTTCTTAATATCTAATTAATAATTACTTTGGGTAAAATTCTTAATATCTAATTAATTAATAGTTCAATATTGGTGTTGCATATTTCACTTTGTTTTATATTTTTACACCATCTTTATCAAATAGTTTATAATTAAAATTTTCAAATAATTTATTACAGTTAGTAAATATAATGATGAAGAAAATATGAAACAATGTGAGATAAATAACACATTTATTCTATTCATTAATTAAGGGTCGTTGAGTGGTAAGTGATTTCTAAATTTAGAGTCTAAGTTTATGGGACGTGAAATTTTTTATTGAAATACATGAAGCGAAATAATTTAATCAAATTAATTGAGTTGAATTCAATGGTGAGCTAATTTTTAATTTATGTATAATGTACATTTTAACGTTAAATGATTTAGATCGTCAACATTATTTTTCATAAAGTTAAAGATCTAGTTATTATTTTTTTTGGGTGAAAGATCTAGTTATTTTTTCACATCGATACCACGCCACGCTCTAGAAGTTTGATCTTTTTTTGAAGTTGAACAGTTCGAAGTCAAACATATTAGACCGCGAACACATTCTTGGATCTATTTGACGAAATGGGGTCGGAAAAGCAAAACCAGTCTATAGTCAACATTAATGCCCCCATTACTATCGAAAAAAGAGAAATAACAACTGTAAAAAAGCTCATCCAGACTTTGTACACATGATATATGATGTTACTTAGACTTAAGAGGGTTGGAAACGGCAAAAGATAGCCGCCACGCTATTAAGGACCATTATTAGCCGATTTTGTGACTATTTTTATCACATAAACAACTATTGGCGACTATAAAAAGCGCATCTTTCCACAGGGGCACGACAGAAAGCGGACTTGTTGGAGAGGGGGAGAGAGAGTCAGAGAGCGAGAGATATTTCAGGAGAGAGGAGAGAAAGATACAGAAAGGGTAGCGATGGCGGCCATACCCATAGTGAAGGTGGCGGCGTTGTGCGGCTCCCTCCGCCGGGCCTCCTACAACCGCGGCCTCCTCCGCGCCGGTAACTAAGCCTCGCTCCCGATTCCTCTCTTTGTTGCTCTGACCCTGTGTTCTGTTTCTTATCCGACCTAGCACTTTTTGTTCTGAAGCCATCGACGTCTGCAACGAATCCATCGAGGGGATGCAGATCGAGTACGTAGACATATCCCAGCTCCCGTTCGTCAACACCGACCTCGAGGTCAACGGCACCTTCCCGCCCGCCGTCGAGGCCTTCCGCAAGAAGATCCGCGAGGCCGACGCCTTCTTCTTCGCTTCCCCGGAGTACAACTACTCCCTCACCGGTGAGTTTCCATCTACAAAGTTCCGTTCCGGTTTTTAGGCTTGTCTTTGTTTGAAGACGACGGAATCTTTGTCTCTCGTCACTGCAAAATTGGATGGTTTAGTTCCATTCCCGTAGCATAATGGGACATCTCCTGGTGGAGTTTCATAATTCGTAGATTGTTTACAACGTTACTGATGAAATGTCTACCTGATTATTGCAGAATTTTTCTTGCACAAAGCTTTGCCTCTTTAACAGCTCCTTAGACTGGAGCAATTGACAGGGATCAATATTTTTTATTTGACTGGCCTGAAAAAGTTAAACCTTTTCTTTTTTTTTTGTTACTGCTTCTTAGCAATAAAATGGAGGAATATGGTGTATTGTCATGTTTTGTTATCCTATGCATGATCATGGTAATTCTGCTAATGGTCCATATAATCTCTCTTCAGTTCACTTTTGGATTTGCAACTATGTCACATTTGATAACTTACACATTACACCCTTGGAGATGTAGCTTGCTCTCATGACTTTATGATCCAACAACAACAACAACAACAACAACAACAACAAGTTCATGCATGCTACTTTTGATTGCAACACTCTAAGAATATAAATATAAAGACCATTGTCTTCTTAATTTCAACACAACTCTTGTTATAAAAAATATTTCCTTTTTAATAAGTCATGTGTTGAAGTTGAACTAGGTTACAAAATTGTCGGCAAGTTACATGTTAAAGAAGTATGCTAAGAATATAGCTATGAGGATTATTCTCTTTCTAATGACTTTTTAAAGTTGTTGGTAGTATGGTATAGGGTTCTTTTTCTTTTTTTCCAGGATATTTGATTTCTTATTCTCTCATTGGAACTAACTGGTAGATTGTATATCCGAAGGATTCCTTATTGCTTCTATGGAACTCCATGTATATCCTTGAACTTTTGTCAAAATTCTCAGGTCCTTTGAAGAATGCTATTGACTGGGCATCGAGGCACCCAAATGCATGGGCAGACAAGCCTGCCGCTATTGTCAGTGCTGGGGGCGGTTTCGGTGGAGGACGCTCTCAGTATCATCTTCGTCAAGTTGGAGTTTACTTGGATCTTCATTTCATCAACAAGCCTGAGCTTTTTGTCCCTGCATTCCAGCCACCGAAAAAATTCGATGCTGATGGAAATTTGATTGATCCGGAGATCAAAGAAAAGCTAAAGGAGGTCCTTCTGTCGCTGCAGGGTTTCACCCTTAGGCTCCAGGGCAAATAAACCCTAGTTGATATAAAAAATGCAAGGCTAAATAAGTTGGAGATGGATGCAATATTTTGTGATCTCTTCGAAATAGTGTCTAGTACTCATGTCATATTTGATCCTTTGGCGCTTGTGTATCGATCACCAAAGATCTTTTACTGTTTCTCAAGCATTTTCTTATGGATTGGTTATGATAACATGAAGATATGATGATTCTTATTTGATTGAGTGTATTAGTTTTTCTTTTCCTCTTAGATGTGATTCAAGCTTAAATCATTAGTATCCTGAATTGCAATTGTCTAATCTTTACAACGCATTTGAACAAAGAAATGCAAATGCAGCAACTATGAGTATAATCATTTTAGTTCCAAGGACTAACAAAATTAATTATGTATTGATAAAATTTCAAGACTAAGCCCTGATTGGATTGATTGTGAATTTTCAATAAACTATTTTTATCTCTATGTAAATGCATTAGTTTACATGGAAAACATTTAACTGGAATGTTTGGGTGAACCTATAGTATTTTTCGTCTAACATTGGAGTGAAACTACAGAATACTATGCAATTATGCATGATTTCAAATAAATTAATTAAGGAAACATTATGTAACTTTTATATTAGCGACTTCTTGGAGAATTCTGTTGCTCAATGTTTATTTTTTTTTATTTTTACATATGTAAAATAAAAAAAATAAAAATGGTTCATATCAAAATGCCTAGCATCTTTTAACTAGATGACATGCCAATGATGCCGTAGAAGATGAAGATTTTCTTTTATCTTTTATCTTGTTATAATAAGTAGAAGTTTCCACGGATAGAATTCAATTCCAAATTCAACAATGGTGAGATCACCCGATAATCTTTTTAATTTTTTAATATAAAAAATATATGATAATTGTTTAAAACATAAAATAAATTTGATCAATATTTGAATATTATTTTATATTTAAAATATTTTTATCTTGATAATTTTGAAACTCTAAATCAAATATAAAACTAAAATTAAATAATTTTTTTTTGGATGAGATCTTGAGTTTAAAGATCTGACTTGAACCATCAAATCACTCCTACAAATAAGACATAATATATAATACACGGAAAAGATAAATTATAAATATAAACATAATATTCATAGATATTGAACATGACATTTCTGAATCTACGATTAAAAAATACTCTCTCTTAATGTGTATATATATAGTATTTTTGGTCATGTATATTAATACTATATTAATTATCAGTCAATGGGAAAAAAATCAAACAGGTGCCATGTACCTTTTTAAGTTTTTCGAATAAGCAAGTTACATAAATATTATATTACAAGCGATTCTAAACAAATATTAAAAGCCAACAAATATTGTCTAATATAGTCTTAAAAAATTGAATTATTTTCTCAAATCACCCATAAACTATCACGATTTTTTAAATCTAACCTTAAACTATAAACTTTTTTTGCTCCTTAAAATATTACGATTTTTTCAATTTGATCATTTTCGTCCAATTTTGTTAATTTCTTGATTATCTTTAATTTTTTCACATTTGTGAAAAGTTCATTATACCATGTTCCAAATGTTAATATGTTTTTTCTTAAAATAATATATAATAAAAATAATTAAAAAAAGATGATAATTGGGGGCATCTCCCTTCGTGTCGCCGAAGCAAAAGGGGGAAGGGTCCCCCCACCACACAGGGGGTGCGGCGCCCCTTGAACAAGCTCGCCGAACAACGAGCTCGTTCGGAGAGGGGGGGGATCCCCTTTCTCCCTCGTCGCGCACGAGGGAGAAAAGGAGGGCCGGCGTCCCCCTTTCTCCATCGCCCCTCTAAACGAGCTCGCAGACAATAGCGAGCCAAGGAAGAAAAAAAGGGGGGGTGCCCCCTTGAACGAGCTAGCTAGGGGGGCGTCGGACCCCCTTGAGCGAGAGGGGGCGTTGGCCCCCCTTGTTGGGGGGAGCTCCTTCCCCCCTTTTGTTCCGGTGACATGGGGGTGACGATTTCGTCATCGTCTTTTTCTTTTTTATTATATATTATTTTAAGCAAAAATATACTAATACTTGTAGCCGGGGTATAATGAACTTTTTATAAATGTAAAAAATTAAAGATAATAAAAAAGTTGACGGAATTGGACGAAATGATCAAATTTAAAAAAAATTATGATAATTTAATAATTCAAAAAATGAAGTTCGTAGTTTGAGATTATATTTGAAAAATCGTGATAATTTAAGGGTGATGTGAGGAAATAATTTTAAAAAAGTAATAGATTTCAAATTTCAATGTTTACTTTTTTGAGTTTCCTATCTATATCTAAAAAAAATAAAAGACGGAAATAAATTATTTTTTATACCCCGTTTGGTTGACCCACTAGCCACATTTTTTAGTTGTACTATTAGAATAGAAAAAGTAATAAATTAAATATTTATATAATTAAATTTTAGATGTACTATTAGCCAGCTGGATGTTCAGTGTTTTTTTGGGATTCTTTGATTCGCACATATTACGAGCACAGTAACTTCATTCCAAAAATAAATTTTCGGAGTTAACGCCTCTTTATAATAACGTCGACATGAACAACACAAACGTAGATTTGTGCCCAATTCGTTGGTTTTACTGGTGTTTTTAAAATCGACCGGAGCGATCGGTTCGTTTTAATTGCGAACAAATTATTGGTTCAGTCCGATTTGATATAAAAATTGGTTTAATTCGTATTTTTTTTAAAAAAATAGTAGAGAAAGAGAAAGATTAGAAAAAAAAGGTTTTAGATTAGGAATGATCTTTTTCGACCTGGTTTTTATATAGAAAAAAATGGAATGTATATTAGTAGGGAAAGTGAAAGATTAGGAAAGAGAGAAGAAAGAGTGATTAAGTTTTGTGTGATGAAGTAAAAAAGGATATTAATAATAAGGAAAGTAAATTTGAATATGAAAATAAAAGGAGGAAGATTATTGAAAAGACAAATTGAAACAAATAAAATATAATGTCATTAATTAAGATAAAATTTAAATCGTTATAAATAATAGATATTAAAAATATAGCAGTAGATATATATTATAGACTTTATAATTAAAAAACAAAACAAATAATATAGAAAGAAAATTTGAATTTGAAAAATAAAATGTGAGAAGATAGTAATAAGAAAAAATCTAAACAAAAATATTCATGAATTTATTAAATAAGAAAATGATAAAACATAGATATTTTACAATTTAAAAATGCAAAAAATAATTTATTGATATTTGATAAATCTAAAATGATGATTAGTATGACTTTATTTCTTTATTTTTTTATCTTCACTACTTTATTTATAATATATTTTTTTAAAAATAATTAAAATAATATTATTTTAATAAAAATATGATTCAATCAGATTAAACTTGATTGAACCATGACCCAAATGATCGATTGATTCAATTTTCGATCTGTTTTTAAAATATTATGATTCCGGAACGGGCGTTAATAGTCGTGCACGTAGAATTTGGATAACCTTTTTATATATTTTGTATGGTGGGGCAAATTACCCACTAGTCAAATTACATCAATATCGTTAACGAATACAAAAAGCTCATCCATACGAATGAGCATATGTCAACGTTGCATGGGGGTTGGGAAAGGAAGAAAAACGTAGCCACACCACCTTATTAATGATAACTGTTATAGCTGAGAATATTCACACTATGATTATTATTATTATTATTATTATTATTATTATTATTATTATTATTATTTAGTTAACATTATGTAGAACTACATAAATATATTATTTTAATGCGAAAATTAGTTATTGTACAAAAAGTAGACATATATGTTTTATTATATGTTATTGATTTAGATTAAACCCTGTGTTATAAGAAATATGAAATCTAAAATTAATTATTACCCCTGACCTCTGTCATGATTAAAAAATCGATTAAAGTAAAATTGGATAATTCAATGTCATACTTTTAAAATATTCGTGAAAATTAAAGTCATAGAGGCTGCTTGACTTCTTCACTGTTTAGATAGAATAAAGTTAATTTGTTCTGATATATTATTAATTTTTTTGAGAAAAGAGTCTGGAATGATAAAAATTTCTTTCTTCTCAAAATAATTATTTGCAGAGAATATATATATATTTATTTTAATATCAAGTTTACCTTTCAACATTATTTGAAATAAAAATTTAGGATTATCGATAGTGTTTGAATGAAAAACAACAAAATAAACAAAGCTTGAATTGTTGGACAATATAAAATTTTCTTATTAAATAAATTCTAAAAAATGGTCACGTGGCTTTTCGTTAGCATTATTATTATTTTCAATAAATATTATAATGGACGTTAATTTGTCTTTCTAAGATACAACTGTGACGTAGCATTAAATATGTTATTTCTATTATTGTCATATCCGAAACAATTATTATACGACTATAAAATCCACAGGCACGAGCCAAATGTACAAAGCAGAGTTGTTGTGCGAGGAGAGAGGAGAGAGACAGAGAGAGAGGGAGAGAGAGGAGGAATAACGATGGCGGGCAAACCCACAGTGAAGGTGGCGGCGGTGTGCGGCTCCCTCCGCCGGGCTTCCTTCAACCGCGGCCTCCTTCGCGCCGGTAAGTCTCAGACCTCTCCGATTCCTCCTCATCCGTTGCCTCTGCTCTGTTCGTAGTTCTCAAACTGGTACTTGTCGTCCGAAGCCATCGACATCTGCAACGAGTCCATCGAGGGGCTGCAGATCGAGTACGTCGACATATCCGATCTCCCGTTCGTCAACACCGACCTCGAGGTAAACGGCGCCTTCCCGGCCGCCGTCGAGGCCTTCCGCCGAAAGATCCTCGAGGCCGACGCCGTCCTCTTCGCTTCTCCGGAGTACAACTACTCCCTCACCGGTGAGTTCCATCATATCATCGCTCCTCGATCTCCTGCGTCTTTGTTTTGTCCCTTCTTTTTTTTTCTCTTCCAACTCGATCCTGTTTCAAAAAGTCTTAGTTCGATCGAAAATAGATATCATCTTTGGACTAGGGGCTGTTTGTCGTCTTTCTGGCCACTGCAAAGTTTGGTTGGTTTGGTTTGATAAAGGAGGAGGGTTGTGTTAGGCCCCGACAGCCAGCTTAAAATCCTGTCGAATCTCATGAACATGGATCAACGAAGCGTCGTATGATCTATATAGCCGACCCCACCTAATGGGATAAGGCTTTGTTGTTTTTGTTGTTGTTGTTGATTCCATTCTCATCGCCTCATGCAACATGGTGTTCACACATGGTATTCTTTTTTATATCTAATAATATGTGGTTGTCATGAGTTGTTTATGATACCAAAAGAGTTCCGCCATTCAAGCCACTTATAAGGCATAATGTTTCCATCATATTGAACACTTTTTTTAATTAAAATAATAACATTTGTATTTTTAAGATAGTATAAATAAAAGCGTAAAACAGTAGAAAATAATTAAATAATTCTATATTAATCATTATTTTAAAAAATAAAAAAACGTAAACGTTCATAATTTTTTTTCAACATGTATTATTGTAATAATTTTAAAAGAGATTTTATTTTTTTAAATACATATATATATGTTATAATTTTAGGTATTTTTGTGAATATTTGTTCCTCTGATTTTTTTTTCTTTTCCCCTATATTTTCCTCCATAAAGTTCAAATCTAGTTTCATCATTTTTTTGTACTCTCTATTCTTGCATCTTTATTTCCTTTATATTCTTCCATCCTTATGTTTTTGCTCCATAAATTTTAAATCTGATTTTGTTATTATTAATTTCCTTCTCTAATTCACATTCCATAATTTATTTTATTCATATTTATTTTACTTTCCATTTTCGTATTTTATATTTTTTGGTTGTAATCTTATTTTTTTATTTGGATAACTGGTTTGAATTCGGATTCAATCTGGTTATTTTATCCCCAATGGTTCATTCTATTTTTCCTTTTTTCAAAATAAGTTTCTTTATCAAGCCAGATGGGTCTACACCCAATTTGAAATTGAATCGGTCGGACCGCTTGACAAAGGACGAATTGAGGGGGAAAGTACATACCCCAATTTGTTTTCCTAGATGTTTTTGTTACAGAACAATATTTCTGCAATCACCTCTATTTATACTGTTACATGAAACTTTTCTACTTCTGATTCGCACTAAAAGAAATTGATATTACAATTGCAATTAGGGTCACATATAATTTTATTAGATAAAAATAAAAGAGATTATAATTAAGAATGATTTCTATTCATACTTCTAAGAAGCTTATATAGGCATTTCCTTTACATTTCATAAGAATTATAGACCGACTATGATTCAGTTTTAATCTTTTAAATTAATTTTCAATCACAAATAGAATACTTTTTTTAGGGTGAGGATGCTTTTTACATTGAAGTGTGGAATTAGATGGATTAGTAACTAGGCATATAATTTTTCTTGTGCTTTTCACATAATACACCCCTTTGGGATGCAATTTTGGCTCTCGTGACTTCATGATTTAGTTCTTGAAAAGAAGCAATAGTTCTCATGCATGCACGTCTGTCTGATTGTAATGCTAGATCAGGATCACAGACTCACAGTGTGGTGCAGGATCCTTTTCTCTTTCCTCCAGGATCTTTGATTGCTCATTCTCTTATTGGAACACATACTGGACCATACATCGAAGCAACATTGATCATTCATTACCCCAAACGTTTCATGATTGATTCTGTACTCTGTAGAACCCCATTTACAGTTTACATGCTGTGCTGAATTGTAACTTAACTTCATGTGTCAAATTCTATCAGGCCCTTTGAAGAATGCCATTGACTGGGCATCGAGGCCCCCAAATTCATGGGCAAACAAGCCTGCTGCTATCGTCAGTGCTGGGGGTGGATTTGGTGGAGGACTCGCCCAACACCACCTTCGCCAAGTTGGAGTTTTCTTGGACCTTCACTTCATCAACAAGCCTGAACTTGCTGTCCATGCATTCCAGCCTCCAAGAAAATTTGACGGTGATGGGAATTTGATTGACCCGGAGATTAAACAGAAGCTGAAGGAGGTCCTTCTCTCACTGCAGGCTTTCACCCTCAGGCTTCAGGGCAAATGAATCCCAAACTATTATCCAAACGGCAAGAATAATGATGTTGGAGATGAATGCAATGTTAATTAGATAAGCTCTTCCAAATATCACACCCAACTACTTACTCATGCCATATTTGATCTTTGGTGATGCATCATTGGACAGCAAAGAATTTTATTGCTGTATTCAAAATAATTCAAGCAATTCCTTATGGATGGCTCATGATGATATGAATTAAGATACTATTATTAGTCATCTTATACGAGTTTTTGATGTTGATTAAACTACATGATTCATTAGGCGATTTAATCTCTGATATATTGCAACAACCTAATCTTTACAACACATTTTTAACAAAGAAACTATAGATTTAGAGGAGTAAAAATCAGTTGAGAATCAATTTCTAAAATAATGAAGGTTTTAGAGTTTTAGTATCAAATTCTTATCACATATATAGATCTGAGGCTTTGAGCTTTTCTGGATTAATTCCAAGGCTTTGTAGCATTTTACTATACATGCAAGACACTAGGGCATACATATATAATTCATTTAAAACTTTCGAGTAATTGGCCTCATATATACATATTATTCTGATATGCAATTCGTGTGTTGGCCTTTTGAAATTTAATTAATCAACGTTCCATCGGCGTGTATATAATTATGAAATTTTGTTGGAAAAGTTGATATCACGCATACAAGTGTCCACAGGTGTTAGTACTGATCATTGTTTGTCTAACAAACTCTAGTTATTACAATGGAATTTGGACCATATCTCGAGGTTAATTTATTAACTTATTGTTCTTTTATATTAAAATATAGTATTTTTTTTTGTGAAGGCATATTTTTTATTCTTTTATTACCACGTCTTAAAAGAATTTTATCCTTTGACTCTGACGATCTAAAATATTATTTAACATAAAGACATACATTCAGAATTTAAGAAGGGTAAGAATATCTCATATTTATCACTAATAAAGTTATTAATTAACAGCCTAATGTGATCAATGAGCTATTATTATGTTACAAAGGGTAATATTATAATTCCATATGGAATTTTATTTAGTGCCAAAGTTGCAACCTTATGACTTAGATCGGTTCTTATTAAAAAAATAGTTTTTTAATAATCTTGAATATAAATATCATAGTTAGCACAATATAATATATAAATAATAAATCACTAATGTTAAATTAATATGAATATATATATATATATATATATATATATATATATATATGTATATATATGTGTGTGTGGGCGCTTATTATTTTTATAATACTAGTGATGTGATATTATATGCTTTTAAAATTTTATTAGTGTATTTTTAATTCTCTTTCCAAGATTATTTCTTAAAATTATTATTTTATTTTTCATTCAACATTTTTTCCTTTGCCAAAACAATTTTTTTACTTCAAAATAAATTTTTACCTTAGTTTCTTATTTCTATTTTAATTTAGAGTTGACTAATTTTATTTTTCAAAATATCTATTATTATCATCCAATGAATTAACTTTCCTATTACTCAATTTTACATACCTTTTTTTTTCTTCTATTAATAATTATTATGTTTCCTTTTTTTCCTTCTATTAATTATCAAATCTCCTATAATTTGGTTTCTCTCTTTCATCAATTTCTTATTTCCTTTCTATATTAAGAATTTTCAAATCTAGGTTTAATGCTTTTAATGTTCTCTTATATACTTTCTTTATTATCCAAAAAAGTAAAAATCAGGTCAACCCAATTTTTTCAGTTCATTCCGATTATTTAATCAAACTAAACTCGTCCGTAGTCCGTAGCTGAACAGGTCGATCCAGACCGATTTTTAAAATCATTCTCTAAAGTCATTGATATTGCTAATGTCATGACTCAGAAAGTCAGAGAGATAGAATCGTTCCCATCAATGATTTATTTATCAATCTATTTTCAATTTGTTATACAAATTTTCAAAACGCGTCCTATAAAGTCATGTATATCTCTCATCTTATCTTATATATACACTAAAAAACTTATACACAAAAGAGCTCTATAATAATGCCAAGGGTAACAAAAATCTGATTGGCAGATCGTTGTTTCCCGTGTGCCCAGCCCAGGAGTGCAGACACATTGACACAACAAACCACTTAATTCGACGGATTTAATGGTAATATTCTGATAGGATTTTAGTTTATCAAATGTATATAATTTTGATTGTGAACTTAATACTAATTATATATATATTCTTTAATATAAGATAATATAATATTAAAATTTTAAATTTAATTTTATAATTATGTTTGACTTCATATAATTTAACCTTGGCTTTATCCGTATATGTGTGTATGATTGAAATATAATAACTTGATTTGATATATTGCATTAAGTTATGATGTTTTATTGCTATGATACGAATGATCGATTCGATTTGAAATGAAGAATTGCTTCAATCTTTGACCGGTCACAACATGCTCTTACCTTTTGCACTCGGAACTAAAGATGAACATACAAATGGAGTATAAGAGAATTTGTACTCCTGATCACTTTATAATTTTAAACACTAAAGTGTTACAATTAATATTATAAGTTTTTAAATAATATAAAATAAATATTTAAGAGGATCAAATTAATTTTTAATTATAACTTGTATATCAATGTTTGTACATATACAAATATTGAAAATTTTAAAAAATGGAGGAAGGAGGACAACCTGTACGTGGGTCTGTCAATCGATACGGTTCCTGAGCTTGCTAGGTCGGATCGGACCTCCCTGATTATATATTAAAAATGTAAATAAAATATATGAAAATAAGTATCTGTTATTTACTAATACATTGAAAATTGATTGCTAGTAATGTTACATAAAAAAAGGGGGTTTTGACCCTTCTCGAGGCCAAAATGAAGAATTTGTGGATTCTTATGTATTTTATATTATGTTTGTTGTTGTGTTCATGTTTTCGTAATGCTAAAAATGTATAATATCTTAGGGTCTGTTTGGATTGAGGGTTATGAAAGGGTGGGGTGGAATATGGGGGAATGAAATTAGTTATACCATGTTTAGATATATTTTTTATTTAAGTTAAGAGGGGTGTGGTGGAATAGCTAAGCCCTCTAAACATCATATTTTTTATTCCACCAAATTGGTGGAATGAAGAGGGTTAGATTAATTTAGACCAAATTAACCTCTTTTCCTTTTTATTACTAAATTCAATTATTTCTCTTCTTACCAAATTAAACCACTTCTCTCTCTCTCATTGATATATATCATCATATATTATCTTTTTTCTAATACATCATCATATATTATAAATATAAAATTTTATTCAAAATAAACATAAATATACTATTTAAAAATAATTTAATATTAATATAATATATTCAATCGGGTCGGGACGTAAAACTTGGATTCGTTCCCGACCCAACCTGGCCGGATGTCAAAAAAATGAGACTCGATCTTGACCCCGTTATCCATCGGGTCGGGAAAAAATTTGAAAAATCTAAGCCGGTACGAGCGAGGGCGATCATGTCGTCTCGGTTCATGCTCACCCTTAATTAACTATTATAAATACTTTAAAGATATAATGAAGGATAAAAATAACTTTTATACAAATAAAACCTTCGTTACCCCACTCCACATCTTATATAATTTATTATCCAAACATGAACTTTTTAATGACACACCATGCCACCCCATTCCATCACTCACCATACCACCCAATCCCATCCCTCAATTAGTTATTTGCCAAACAGACCCTTAATAGGAGAAAGATGTGAGAACTTTACAATTGCGGACCTTGAAATTTGGAGCCCACAAATGTCGTCAACCGCGTGCTAAATGTTGTTTTTGCATCATTTCTCATGTTTTCAACCTTCTTCTTTCTTTAATATTTAATTATTATGTAAAAAAATTATTTTCATAAATCACCTCTAAACTATCATAAATTTTCATATATAATCCTAAATTACGTACTTATTTTTTATCCCTAAGCCATCACAATTTTTTTTATTTAATCATTTCATCGACTTCTGTCATATTTTTCGATAATTTTATTTTTTCCATTTATGAAAAGTCAAAATTAGTCTTTAACCTCTAAAATAATACATAATAATAAATATAAAAGAGAAAAAACGTAAAGGGTGATGCCCCCATGCGATCTCCAGCGATGGCTCACACTCCGCATCGTCGGAGTGAGCCCCCCATCCATCACCCCCCCCCCCGCGCGATCTCGTCACCGGTGCGCACAAGGGGGGAGGGGGTTACCTTGCACGATCTTGCCAACCGATATTAAGCTCGCACGAGGTGTCAGCCCCCCTTTTGAGTCTTTCTTAAGTGTGACGAGGAGGTAGAGGAGGTAAAAGGGGGGTTGGCTCCCCCGTACGAGCTCACATGCCGGCAAGCTCACAAAGAGGAGCACGGACCCTACTCTCGAGTCTTTCTTGCGCGCGGCGAGGAAGTAAAAGGGGACCGGTGCCCTTTGAGCCCGAATGGGGTGTGACGGCCCACCTCGCGAGTTTGTCGGCATCGGCGTGCTTAGGGGGGATGTCGCTGGAGAGATCGCGGGGGACGACCCCCTTTTCGCTTTGTATTTATTATGTATTATTTTAAAGGTTAAAGGAGCAATTTTAAATTTTTATAAATAAAAAATAAAATTAATAGAAAATATGACAGTTTATAAATTCATAATTTGAAGTTAAATATAAAAAATAGTAACAATTTATAAGTGGTTTACGAAAATAACTAAAGTGTGTTGGTGAGGTCAACCCGGGCTGCGAACTCTTTTATCAATCTCGAATGCAATTCGAATTCAGGCATTTTTCTTTTGTAGATAACGTATATAAAATTCAATTTTACACATTTGAAAGAATGCTCATCTTCTGATCATTCCCTAGAGCTAAGACCATCGTATCCATATTAATCATCATAATTAATTTATGATGAATTGATTAATTGGATAAATTTTTTATTCACCATGCATCATGAATCAAACATGATTAATAGAGGTAGCACAAATTTTTTTTAAAAACAGTATAGCATATTATCTTTATTTAGTTTATTTGTTGAACTTTCGAGTATATATATATATATATATATATATATATATACAGGTTTTTTTTCTGATGTGGCGGATTACAATATTTTAATGATAAAGTAAATCTAAGTTAAGATAGTACTTACTTATAATAATATTACACTATATATATGAAGCATTTTAGCAACAGACGCCATTAATATTACTGCACTTAGAAATATCAAATTCCAAGAGAAAAAAAACGTAAAAAGAGACTACTAAAGTTAGCGTGATCGACTTCTACAAACATTAGTATCAAAGGATGTTATTATTATTATTATTATTATTATTATTATTATTATTATTATTATTATTATTATTATTATTATTATTATTATTTCTTCTAACCACCCTTGAACTATCGCGAATTATCACATCTAACAACAGACTATAAACTTCATTTTTTGGTTACTTAAACTATCGCGATTTTTTCGATTTAATCCTTTCGTCCAATTCCGTGAACTTTTTAGTTAACTTCAATTTTTTTTGTTTTGTGAAAAACCATCGTACCCCTTCCTTGAATATTAATTTATTTTTACATAAAATAATATATAATAATAAATATAAAAATATAAAAAAATGATTAAAAAAAGGAAGGGGGTGTGGCCCCCTTGTCGCCGGAGCAAAAAGGGGGGCGCCGACCCCCCGAGCGAGCTCGCCGACGGACCCCCTCGCCCCGGGTCCGATGAGCTCCCTCGGGGGCGCCAGCGAGCTCGCCCGCGCCGACGAGCTTGCTCAGGGAGTCACCCCCCCTCCCTTTCTCCCTTGCACGCGACGAGGGAGATTAGCTCCCTTTCTCCCTTGCACGCGACGAGGGAGATTAGGGGAGCCGATGAGCTCGTTCGGGGGGGGGGGGGGGGGGGGGGGGGGAGGCGCCAGCCCCCCTTTATCCCTCGCGCGGGGTCCGGCGCCCTCCTTTCGCTCCGGCAAGGGTTATATTTTTAATTATTTTTATATTTATTATTATATATTATTTTATGTAAAAATATATTAACATTTAAGGAAGGGGTACGATCTTTTCACAAATAAAAAAAATCAAAGTTAACTAAAAAGTTCACGGAATTGGACGAAAGGACTAAACCAAAAAAATCGCGATAGTTTAGGTACTCAAAAAATGAAGTTCGTAGTCTGGGGTTAGATGTGGTAATTTGCGATAGTTCAAGGGTAGTTAGAGGAAATAGTCCTTATTATTATTATTATTATTATTATTATTATTATTATTATTATTTATTATTATTATTATTTATTATTTATTACGAGTTCGGTGCACTGTTTCCACTTGAGATATCTTAATTTGATAAATTTTTGTGTTTGCAAATTTTGAATTTTCATTAAGCAACTTGAGCTCTCTTCTATGAAATGAAAGTGATTTATCTGTAACTTGCTTACGTGGTAATATTTGGTTAGGAATATGCTTTTGTCTCTGACTTGCAAATGTGGTACATTTCTTTTTCTATTTTTTTTTTCATGTGCAAAGTGTTATTAATGCTTTGAATACTATCTCAACTAAAAATTCATCTTATTCCAAAGATATTTCGGAATTGATTTAACTGGGTTACTTTGATACTTTGTTCCGGACGGTTCCGAGCACAAATCCACCAAGATATGGGTTTTAGTTTTTCTACTTATATAATTCGATAATTATTCCTTTATATATTTTTTAAATTGAATAAATTTGAAGTTTAAAATTATTTTGAATTTACAGTATATTAAAATAAAATACTTCTATCTTTGAAAAAAAGTATCTTAAAAACACAGCTATTACTTTCAAATAAAAGAATATAATTAATATTAAGTATTATTTTTTTTAAAAATAAAGTTAATCGGATCCAATTCGAATTAATTTTCATAAATCCTACCCGATAATCTCATCGAATTGGATCTAGGAATCTCATTGTCATCAATCAACCTGCTCGATATTGATTGAGTCGGGTCCAATAAAACTTGATTCCAATGTTAATCCTAGTATTAGATAATTCATTGGATGTTGATTAATCTATTTTGAGGTGAGAGATCAAAATCATCTATCATTAATATCTTCAAGAACTCACTCCTAAATTTATTATGCTTCATCCAACATCAGAGCTGAAGGTTAGTGGCACAGATCATTGTAAAAACAGTCCTCAGCTGCCTTATATATCCACACATGAATGCATGATATTGTTCTTATGATATGAACAGCAGAAGCACCACAAAAAAAAGAAGGAAAAAAAAAAGGTGCAGGAGACATTGCCCACTTTCCATTGAGTGATTGGTGATGAGTGGGTTGAACTGTGCACCCTCCCTCTCTCTTTCTCTCTCTCTCTCTGCAGTTGTTCGCAAAGTGGGGGGTCGGTTGAGAGATGTGTGACCTGACGATGGTTTACTTTTGGCCATGGCTTCTCATAGTATGCTAGTGGGGGGCAAAGCTACCCATGGAATTGCCTTCAAGGTTCAGCAATCTCTCTCTCTCTCTCTCTCTCTCTCTTACACACACCTTTTTTTTTTCAACTTTGTTAATCATATAGTAAGTCGAAATTTAAGTTCTCATTAAGTTGGCTTGAAGATTAAGCACTATCATGGTATTGAGTCTATTGACACACTTAGAAATCCAATTTTATGATCGCATGCACCAACCATCTACCAATGAATAAACTCTCCTTCAAATTATAACAAGAAAATGTCACCATCAGTTGGTCTTCGGGTGCAATTGATGCCTACTTGGCACACATCAAAATTTGCAAAACCTTGTCTCATAATCCGGGAGTTTAACACTTAAACAGACGTGATTCCACTTAAGATAATCGGCATTAAGTTAACATGGGGAAAAAGAGATAAAAGTCTTCTTTTTTCATCCGTCTTTTTCATGGGAGGGGGAAAGCTGTGTGACATTGGCATGGGCCAAATGTGTGAAAGCTTGTGGAGGAGGGAGGAGGGAGGAGGGAGGAGGAAAAAGGCAGGTGAGAGATGGGTGGAAGAAAAGGAAATGAAACGAGTCCTCTCTGCCTGTGGGGACGGGGCTTACTTTGTCACCCTCGCCGTGGACTTGACCCCCCCTTGCACAGTGCCCGCCATGTTCACCTACACCACCAGCACCAGCAAGCAAGGACTTCGTAATAAGAAACATTAACAACAACATTACATCCTCCAACCTCCACTTAAATTATTCTTCTAGATGCTGATAGTAACAAAAAACATGGCCAAAACATGGCTATAAAGTTAGATGGACGGCAAGGAAGAACCAAAAGAAAAGAAGCAACAAAGTACGCCACTGCCAAAAGAAGGGCAAATCTCAAAGTTGCCAAGCTTAATCCTTTCATATCTGTTTTTCTTTTTTCTTTTTTTTTGTCAATCGTCTCCAATTAGACTGGTTACAAATATATACTCAAATCCTTGTATTTTGACGAGCATGTGAATTAATTTTGTGGCCAAACTTGTATTGAATAAATCAAACTTAATAGAAGAAGTAAATACCAAGTATGAAAACAAAAATATTAATGTATTTAATGATCTATTTCTTAAATCAAAGCAATTACTGCCTGTTAGATTCACACCCAAATATGAAAGTATGGAAACAGGGAGAGATACCACAATACCATTCCCCTCTCACAAGTTCTCCCTGGGGAACAAGTTCAAGTCCCAGTTCCATGTGAATTATATTTATATATATATCTGCCTACTACGTACCTTGAAGGAAGGAAACGAACAGGTCGCCGTTGTTGATGGATTCCTTCCAGGGAGCAGCTGCGGCGGCCTTCTGCTACGGCTCCCGAGCAGAGTCGTCCATGGCTGACGTCTCTGATCATATTGGAGGAGAAGAAGAAGAAGCTTTCTCTGCCTCAGTGGACGTCTACGTCCACCATGCCTGTAACATCCACAACATCTGCATATACGCCAACCAGGACGTCTACGCGAAGTTCTCCCTGACGTGCAGCCCTGAAGAGGCCGTCTCCACTCGGATCGTCGCCGGCGGCGGCAAGAACCCGCAGTTCGAGGAGCGCCTCAAGGTCAAGGTGACGCGGCCCGACGCCGTCCTCAAGTGCGAGATCTGGATGATGAGCAGGGCCAGGAACTACATGGAGGACCAGCTCCTCGGGTTCGCCCTCGTGCCGCTCTCCCTGGTCGCCGACGGTGGCGAGTTGACGCAGGACTTCGCGCTCTCCTCCACCGACCTCTTCCATTCCCCCGCAGGCAGCGTGCGGCTCACCCTGTCGCTCGACGCCTCCCGCGTCGAGCCCTCCAATGGCGCCTTCGCCGCCCACGGCCGCAGGTCTTCGATCAGCTCGGAGGTCGTCATATTGGACCCGGCCGTCGACTACGAAGCGATAGAGTTTCCTGATATCAACATCGCCCAGGAGAACCAGAAGATGGTCTCGGAGTACTTCGACATGGCCGCAGCGAATGACGACGGCTCCTCGCTCTGCAGGGAAATCGGAGGAGCGGGGACCGCTGCCGCTGGCCAATTCCTCCACCTCGGAGCTCCCATCGCGGACCACGACATGAACAGCAGTAGCTCGGACTCCCTTGACGGCAGTATGCATAATTCAGGGCCGTTCAGCGTTTCCACCACCACCAGCCTCAGCGACGACAGGGCCTCCGCCAACTCCTCGGACAAAAAGAACTCGTGCAACGAGATCCACCACAACTCCGGAGCCACGCAACCTGATACGCCTACTTCAAGACATGGCGAAAGAATCGGAGAATCAAGGTCTGAACCGACGAAGCTTCTGAACAGAGGAGATGATGGTGCTAATCTGGGAGAACAGCGCACAGGCGGCAGCACTGTGCCGTCGCCGATGGCTTCTGTTTTCGCAGCTCCATTGGGGGACATCAACGTCCAGGCCGAGCAGAGCGCAATGCAGCAACAGATTGTCGATATGTACATGAAGAGCATGCAGCAGTTCACGGAATCCCTGGCCAAGATGAAGCTGCCAATGGACCTTGACATGCCAAGTTCGGACGACGGCCGCGGCGGAGTCATCCAGAGCCAAAACGACAACAGCAGCAGCAGGTCAGATGCCAATAAGAGAAAAGACGGTCCGAGAGTGTTCTATGGCAGCAGGGCCTTCTTCTGATTCAATTCTCAATTGGGTGACTAAATTGTAACAACGAAATGATGGCACAATGGAAGCAATAGAAGTTTGATCGCCATTTAATGAATTCATGAGCTTCAGCATATTATACGTTCTACGTTTAATTAATCATGGGGTTATGATATCAGAGTTCTGTTGGCACTATCTCTGTCAATATTTCATGGCAATAATTGAGGTTCTTGGCATCTGGAGGAGCAAACATTGAAAAGATACAAATTGCAGATAAAAAAAAGTCTAAAATCTTACAAAACTTAAAACAAAATGTGGTGGAACAGTACGAGATGCATTCACCAAAAAAGACATGTACCATGTCCTTTTGTGATACTAATGACAGATGTTCGTATCATTCCCTCTGAATGAATCTAGATACAAGGTGTTCAACAGTAGATACTTTTTTCACTTTTCATAAGGAAAAAAGGTGCAAGGGGTGACCAAAGATTCTACATCTTTTGTCAAAAACCTTTCAAGTTTCACCACAAGTATCAATTATTTTAGAACAGGCACTGTTGCTATGGCTCCAGATAATTACCTCTTCTATATACATATATGGATATGAATTCTTTTGATAGTATTCGAGTATGGAGTATATTTCATACGCTATCTTGGGGATCTCATGTTGTGGATTTCTTTTGGAGGAGGGCATCGCGAACGCTTAGCATGTCACCATCATATGAAACTTGTGTAAAGCTACTTGGTTTGCAGCTTTCTTCCATCTGCAAAGAAAGCATACTTTTTGGCTTTCAGCCCCAACCAACTAATCCCTGGCTGTTTGCTCTCTGCTTGAGACTTCATTAGTTTCCTTACATGCCTGACATCATCCCATCGTCTGGCAGAAGCATAAAGATTGGAGAGTGAAACGTATGTCCCTGGATCCCTTGGATTTAGTTTCAGTAGCTGCCATGCTGAGTACTCACCCATGGCAATGTTCCTATGAGTACAGCTGGCTGCTAGCAGCGATGACCAAATGAATTCATTGGCTTCAAAGGGCATTTCCTCTATTAGTCGAATGGCTTCCTTCAATTTTCCTGCCCTGCCAAATAAATCTACCAAACATGCGTAATGCTCAACTGTTGGTTGTTCAATGGACTTGAAGTACTGGTAACCCTTTTCCAACATTCCTGATCTGCTGCATGCTGTGAGAAGTGCAATATATGTAGTGTGGTTGGGTTCTGTATCCTTTTGATTTAGTAGTTCCTCAAATGTTTCTATGGCTCTTTCAGCAAAACCATGCTGACCAAGGATGCTAATCATGACATTCCAAGACGCTAGATCTGGATCTCGGATTTCAGTCCATATCCTGTTGGCTTCATCTATGCATCCACACTTTGCATACATGAAGAATAGACCATTCAATATAAAAGGATCATACTTGTCATAATAGTTTGATTTTATGATCTGGGCATGAATCTGTCTTCCTTCATCCAGTGCTGCAATATGCGCACATGAACTAAGGAGAGATGAGAATGTGTAACAATTTGGAGGCTCCACTGATCCTTCTGTGAGCATCCTAACAAAAAGATCTAGAGCAAATTGATTTTCGCCACAATGTGCAAATTTTGAGATCAAGGAAGTCCACATTATGAGATCTGGCTCAGGAATCTGTTGGAATAGGCATAATGCATCACTAAAATGTTGGTGCTCAGCATACATTCCAACCAAAGGCATAAGTATTGGCATGCAACCGTCAACAGTGTTCCCGTACTTAACTAGGAGGGTATGCAATTGTTTTCCCTCAAATAGTACTACTTCCTTGAGAAGACATGTTGCAGTTACCTCTCTTAACTCCTTCCCCATCTTCACACTGTCGGAGCACAAGTTCACAGCTTCTGTTACATGCCCATTCCTAAGGTACGCCTGAATTGCTACATTACAAGCGGCATCATCCTTTTCCTTCACGCCATAAAAAATTCTCTGTGCCTCTTTAAAGCATCCATGATCTAAGTACACCTCAAACAGAGCTCCGCTCACAAACACATCCAATTCGATCTCCATCATCTTGATAATTAGACTGTGCAACTGCTGTACTTCCTGGAGGGTTGCCCCATCTCTACAGACTCGAAGAACATTTGCAAATGTGAAATAATCTGGAATAACGTCTGTGGACCTCATTCGACCTAGTAAATGCAGCACTTCTTCACCGTCCAAACACCCAGCCATCAAAGCATTCCATGACACCACACTGGGCTCAGAAATCTCCGAGAAAGCACTCCTTGCACAGTCCATTTCACCGCATTTCACATAGAAATCAACCAAACCAGTTCCAACAAATACGTCATACTGCATTCCTAGTTTCACAGTAGAAGCATGTATTTGCCGGCCTTCAAAAAGGCAAGGAATGCCCGAACAAGCCCGCAGAGCACAAGAACACAAATGTTCATTCGGCGTGCACTCTCCACTCGCAACCATATCCCTGAAGATTCTCAACGCCTCGACGGGCTGTCCACTCTCCACATAGCCAGACAAAATAGAAGCGTAAGCGACAACATCTCTGTCAGGCATTTCACCGAGCAGGCTTCGCGCGAGCTCCACGGACCCGAGCTTAAAGTAGGAATTGAGCAGGCAAGTATTCAGGACAGTCATCTCGGAGGTGGAGAAGCGCCGCCATCCGAGCTTGCGGAGGAACGCATGAAGCTGCAGCAAGAGCCGAAGATCGCCTGCGCCCGAGGCGGCCCTGAAAAGCGCACGGAGGGTGACGGAATCGGGTGGAGAAGAGCTGAGCATGTCGAGGAACAGGCGGAAGGCGGAGTCATAGCGGAGGTGGCGGACGCAGGCGGAGAGGGCGATGTTCCAGGTGACGGTGTCGCGGGACGGGAGGAGGTGGAGGAGGCGGAGGGTTTGGTCGAGCGGGAGGGCCTTGGCCTTCGACGAGAAGAAGACGTTGGTCCTGGTGGTGAGGGCCGGCGAGGCTGCAAGGGGACGGAGGCGTTGATGCTTTCGGAGAGCAGGCGCAGCGCCGCGTGGTGACAACTGCTGCTGCCGCGGCGGCGGCGGCGGCGGCGGCAGTTGTGGCGGGAGAGGGAGGAGCATGCTGTTCGAATACAAATGTTATATATGGTTTTTTTTAAGAACGTTTCAGCAACATTATATATGTTTCTATTTTGGGAGATTTAAAATAACTCGTACTATTTTTTTATAATAATGTGATAAATAACGTTACGTTTCAACCCTTTTTCCTTCTATGTTATCTTTCCCTCTCTCCTCCATCTATCCTTTAATATCTCGCTCTCTATTTCTTATAATTTTTTCTCTTGTACTCACATTTTCCCTCTACTCTAACATGGCAATTTCTCTCATTGTTATTTTTCTTTCTTTTAATGCATTCGCTTTCTCTGTTGTCCAATATTCTCAATTTTGACTCTGCTAATCTCTCACTTTCTTTCGCCTATAATTTTTTCCCTATACCATACTCACTTTCTTTCTCCTCGCATATTCTAATTTTTCTCTCTCATGTATATTTTTTTCCCTTTCATTTAATATCCATAGTTTCTCTCTTTCAACATTTGTTTTCTCCCCCCTAATACTTCACTTTCTCTTGCTGATAATGTTTAGTTATTCTAATACTTGCGGCTTCGATGTTCTCGTTTTTTTCTCTCCTCTAATAGATCATCTTCCGTGGCCAATAACTTTTTATTTTCTCTAATACTTACTCTCTCTCTCTCTCTCTCCCCCCTATTTCATTATTTGCTCTCTCTTCTAATATCTCACTTGTCGCTTTCATTTAATATTTCCACTTCTCTCTCCTATAATCTATTTTTTTCTCTTTTTACTAATATCCCATCTTTCTCTCTCCTTATTATCTTTCATATCAATTTATATTCTATCAATTTTTTGGATGTAAATGTAAGCGTGAATCAATTATTTATTGATCAACCACAGTTCTAGCATCATATCTTAAATTTACACCAATCAAGATTAAACTTCACACAATACAAATAAATATTTGGTTCACAGAAACATCAAATATTTTATTTTTATATAAATGATAAATATATTAAATATCCCACTAGGAGGAGGGTTGTGTTAGGCCCCGATAGCCAGCGTAAAATCCTGTCGAATCTTATGAACATGGATCAACGAATGAGCGGAATGACGTCATATGATCCATGTAGCCGACCCCACCTAGTGGGATAAGACTTTGTTGTTGTTGTTGTTGTTGATAAATATATTAAATGTAACATGAATAGATTCGGATGTACATGTGGAATCAAACATAATAATGTTAGATTTCTAGGAATATGGTTCCAAAGAATATATTCCATGAAATCAACATTCCAAAGAATCTTATATTCCAAAAATTAGACATAGAGAGGAGGGCAAGTTTGATGCAATCGATAAAAAAACTAATATATGCAGGATATATATATATATATATATATATATATGGCATGGGACATCTTATTTTTCTTCTATTATATTACGTTACATTAGTTTTTTTTTCTTTCTTTCTTTTACATCTTCCTAATTGCTTACACAATTGAAGGAAGAAATCAATCCATGCACATCGGTGATAATGATGCACAAAGAAACTTTTCCTATCTGGAATGACCCATTTCATTACATGCACATGAATCTTATTAAAAGACAAAAAATCAAATAATCATATTTATTGGCGTAGTTAATTATCTTGATTAGCCTAATGATTATGGATTGGCGACTCTAAGGATCCATAGTGGATGGTTAAAAAAAAGAAAAGAAGATCAAACCACGTTCAAACTACTTTAAAATATTATAAATTGTTGTCATATAAGATATGTGTGTTGCACTATATTATACAAATATTTACATAATTAACATGTACTTACTACATGTTTCTGTTGTGTCTCTCCTCTTTTTATTCATATGAATCATATTAAAAAAAAACTGGCTCTATTTGATTAGGGATTAAAAATGCATGGAGTTAAGGTATATATTCAAATTGGTCATTTTTTATGTTTACCTCGGATTAATTATATTTTAATTTTTGAAAATATTACGTCAACTCTCAAATTTTTACTATTTTCAAGATTAATTTCTTTTTAAAATGACAAAGTTATCTTTTATATTTTTTTATGAAATAAAATATGAGTTTGATTATAATATGAGAAATACTCATATATTCTGCCAATTAACCCTCAATCAAAAGCTGCCCGAGGAGTATAATATGATTCATAATTTCTTAATTCAATAAATGAAAATATATGCGACACACAATATTAATATTGTGATCGTTCAATATTGACGAGACACACGATGCAACAATGAATCTTAAACTTGTGATCGTTCCTTAGTAGCATATCAATCGTGACACCAATTTTTTATCTTTTTATTTTTGGCCAAAATATGCAATTAACACGGAAATGACTAAACGAAGGATACATTGGAACAGGCAGCTTTCCAACAAGACAGTGCATTGCTTTATCTGCTAATATGCTACTAAAGAATTATTGACTCATAAATAAACAAATAAATAAATATATATATATATATTTATTGGAGATCAAATATATATTTTCTATCATCAATGTGTAATGCGAAATCATTAGTTAATAGTTAACGGATTAACAACTTGAATACAAGTATCACTATTGTCACTTCAAAATATACTATTATCACTTTATCATACGGATGCTAATTCATTTCTAAATTTATGATTCCAATTTTGTTAGGGTTCAATCCTTACACCTTTGTGACAATAGAACTAAATGTATATTATATATATCATCATTAATGAATTGATTGTGCATGCATTAGTTCATTTAGTTTTTTTTTTACAAAAAACAAATTATTTCTTAATCAAGAAGTATAAATTTAGGGTCGGGGACTTCTAGTAATTTGGAATTTGATACTTGGAATTTTCAATTTCGTGAGAGTTTATCTATTTCGCCCAAGTCCTGATTCCAAGTTGCTCATGTGTTCATCAAAATAGAATTCCCAACTCAAGAAGATAAATCTGTTGTAATCATTTTATCTTGATATTCCGATTGTGTAATTAATCACTGTACTGTGGATATTTCGCTTCATTAAAGGGTGTTTAAAATATAATTAAGTACATTAATGACAACAACAATAACAACAAAGCCTTATCCCACTAGGTGGGGTCGGCTACATGAATCATACGACGTCATATATTCGTTTGATTCATGTTCATGAGATTCGACAGGGTTTTACGCTGACTGTCGGGGCCTAACACAACCCTCCTCCTTTATCCAGACTTGGGATCGGCTATAAAACATAGACGGAGTTAATTAAGTACATTAATAAATTATCGAAATTAATGGCGTAAGAGATTTTGAGCTTAATTCTCATGTTATCTAATATCTTCTTCTTTTTCCTAATAAAAAGATATAATTTGATTATTAGAAAAGGAAGTCATCAATTTTCCCATGAATGAAGTTATTGCAGCGTGTATGTGCATATCGTTAATTTCTCTATAAGACTGACAATTTCGTATACAAAATCTTTGTTCATTTTGAAACCTACACAATCTAATGCTACTTCGTATTTTTTTTCTTTCCCTAAACCCTAATATTCCAGTAATTAATTTTATGTATAATGTTTTCCTCTTGCCGTTAATTAATTAAGCAATCGGATTGTTGATTAACTAATTAATTGAACTTTGGCCTTCTTCTGCAGACCCAGCAGCCTCACAGGCGACAGCCTTCCTGTCGCCCCCGCCAGCGCGCCGCCGCTTCTCTTCGTGGACTCAGAGATCGTTTCCAGCTTCGGCGACCACGGCCGGTCCCTCGGCCCCACGAGCTGCGTGTAGTGCTTCATCAGCTCCGGCGTGCTGCACAGAACCCCGCCGCCGCGGCCGTTGGTCCTCTGCGGCTCGCTCCCGGGGTCGCCGCCGGACGGGGCGATGGTCCTCACGATGAACTCCGGCAGCACCCGGATCGTTATGCTCCCGTCCGCCCCGTTGACGTACTCGAAGGGGCACTTCCCTCCGGCCAGCGAAGGCTTCTTGGTCCCCGGCGAGAGCGACGCGAGGGAGGCGGCGGTGAGGGGCTGGTGGGCGGGCAGCCGGTCGAGGGGGAGGACGAAGTAGGTCTGCCCCGGGAGGAGCTCGTCCTCTATCGAGAGCGCCGGCACCGGGCGGCCGATGAAGAACGACTCGGAGTGGCAGACGGAGCAGTCGGGGAACTCCGCCATGACCACGCCGGCGACCAGCTGCTGCTGACCCTTATTCGCCGCCGGGAGCACCCTGGTGTGGCCAGTGCCCCAGAAGACCAGCTTGACGTGGCCGTGAGAGAGTGCAGAGGCAGGGCTGAAGCAGCTGTAAGAGACCGAGTGGAAGGACGATGCGGCGGCGCCCATGGCGGTGGATGGATTCGATCGATGGACGCTCTTCGAGATCTCTGTATCGTGTTCTTGTTCCTGTGTTGCCCCTCGGAGAGAATCGAGCAGCTGTATTGTAAGTTGTAGCTTCCAAGGAAGAGAGCCGTGTGCCTGTGAGGTATTTATAGAGGTGCACGCGTTGAATTCGCTGCATTTTGACTTTGGACTGGTCGTCGTCGCCTTGCTGTTCATCTTCTCGGCCTTTGTGGATTAATTGGGGCGACATTTTGAGATGCCCGTCGGTGGTCAAAAGGAGAATAATAATAATATATATATATATTTGAATTTCTTAGCTGGTATTTGTAAACCTTTTTGTTATATTGGGGTCAAAGTGTTGGTAATCATGTAAGAAATTTAAAACCTACTGAAGTTGCAAGAATAAAGCATTTGACGTTCATGCATAAATTAGTTAAATTAATTAAATAATAAATGCTCTACAAAACATAATCATTAAATTAATAATATGATTAAAATAATATATATATATATATATATATATAATGTTCAGAGATCACATATTAATTAATCAAAGAATAAGTTATAAACTTTGAATCCATACAAACGTAGTAGTATTACATATGATATATATACGGATGAATGGCGTGGTCAACTGCATGCATGATGGGACGCTACACTTAGCGTCTCGAGCGTGTTCATGCACGAGGACTTGGTGTGTGGAAACCACGTCAGCAAAGGGATTAATTAATTAGGTTAGTCGTGATATTAATTAATATACTGCATGAATTTTGACCTATTATATATATTACTATTCATTAAAATCATAGTTATATGATAAATTGATCCAACATATAAAATGCTTATTTTTCTCTATATAATAACTCATTTAAAGCAATTACAGCACAATAAAAGTAGGTCATATGATGAATTATTAGAACGGCAAATTAACTCAGTCTTCCATCACCATAAAATCAAAGGGTGAGTTGAAAATAATATATATCATCTTCATCTTAATTTAAAATTTGGTCTTCATTGTAACTTTGTTTTGCACATTAACTATTATTTATCTATACTTAATTTCCTTAGGTTTAAAATTCATGGGTACTATTCCTAGTCCTTTTGAGGAAAAAAAATTATGATTTGAAATATACATAGGAGTTGAAATTAAATTTAATTGACAATAAAATTAGTCCATACAAAGAAAAGAATATTTATGCAATACATTCTTTTTTCTACTTTACACAAGGTCAACTTTTTGTTCTTTGACGTTTTTTAGTCGTTCCAGTTACATCTTAAACTGTTTTCATGTGAAAACACTAAAAGTAAAAGGTGAACTATGTTCTTTTAATTATTTTAGTGTTGGTTTTCCTTATCTCAATTAAATTTTTATATTGTTCCAAATACTTATAAATGGTCAAATTACAATAAGTAAAAGAATAAAAAATGATATACAAAAGTGATGAAAGGTAAAATAAAAAAGTTGAAATAGTTTAGAAGGTAAGGTTAATCTAGAGAGATAGAATGTTGTGAAAAGAATAAAGAGATAAGTTATTTTAGTATATTATTATTATTATTATTATTATTATTATTATTATTATTATTATTATTATTATTATTATTATTATTGAGAGAGCCAAAGATCTAATATAAAATAAATAAACATGAAACATAAAAATGTACATAATTAATATTTACTAATAAGGTTTGAACTCCACACTTATAATCTATGAGTCAGGTGCGCCACCCCTCATCCTGATGTTAGTATAAATTGTTTGTGGGATCCTATGGACTGCGTTTGACAATCGGAATCGTAATTCCGTCAAGTTTCACGTGAATAGTTGAATTGATAAATTAATTCGGAGTGTTTAAATAAAGTGAAACGCTAATGATGAAGAAATATGAAGATGATGTGATAGATTAATTTTAATATGTGTTTAAATAAAAAATATATTATAAATATAAAATATTAAATTTTAAATTAATAAAAATAAAACTATAAATTAATATTTTTGTTTACAGATTTATTTTTAAAATATATTATTTAAATATAAAATAAGTTTTTAATAAATTATATTTAATAAAATATTTAAAAATAATGAAATAATAAGTAAGAAATAATATTGTATTAATCTTTTATAATATTTTTATATTTAATAAATAAATTATTTTACAAGAGTAATGTAAGAGAGTAAAAATAATGAAAGAAAAATTAAAAAGAAAAATGAAATTGAGAAAAAAAATATAAGTGTCACGTTTCAAAAAAATCGAAAAGAAAAACGAAGATCCAATTTGGTTCACAAAAAAAAAGATAGAACTAAGTAGTGGAATCAAATGTGCGTCTTGATTCTTTTGGGTATGATTTCACCCAAATGACAAATGTAACGTGGTTTGGCGAAACCGACGGAATCAAATTGTGATACGTATAAAATGACAATTCTTACATAATAGCATATATATTATAAAATATCATTTTGACGTCATCCACAACCATAAATAGTTCTTCCATTAACACCGGATATATACACTCTTCTAATAACATGCTAACTAAAGGTAACCTACGTATCAAATTTTTTATACGCACAAATTTATGAAATTACGAACATCACATGATCATGTGCTATTTTTATTATAACAATAATTAATAATAATGTAATGTTAATTTGCCACTCGCCCACCACTAGCACATCTCCTGTCCCCGTTACTTACCCAAATAAACTAATGATGGAAGTTGATTGAATGGACAATCCAATTATATATTCATTTTAGACCAAGCTAGTAGACATTTGGATGATGAAACGAAGTACGAGAAATTAAGGTAAAATTCATATTTATTCGATAATGATAATAAGGGTTTAATTTATTGTTCTTAGCCTCAATTCATGTTTATTTGATTTTTTCGACGTTATATGTAAATATAATAATATTTTAACCAATATAAATAAATTAGAATTAAAATTAATATATTTAATTTAATAACTACATTCTGAAATGATCAAATTAAACGATAAAAAACATTATAATAACAAGTCCACTAATTAACGTTAATTTATGATGGACAATGAATAAATCCAATATTTTTCAATTCACCGTCCCCTCAACCTCTAGTGATGTCATCACTTTCTTAATTATAATAACTGTTATTTCCATAAACTATCACTAATGATATTCAGTGGGTCGGGTCAACCCGCGAATCCGATGACCTGACTCTACTCGCGAACCAATTTGAGTCGGGTCGGATCGATGGTCGGGTCCAATCCGACCCGAACTCGATTCGACCGTGGGTTGGGTCGGGAGGTGATCCGACCCGAACTCGATTCGACCGTGGGTTGGGTCGGGAGGTGATCCGACCTGAATGACCCGATTTTTTATTTTTTATTTTTTTATCTTTTTTATTTAAACTCAAACTTATATTTGATTTAAAATTTTTAAAAAAATTAAAATAAAATATTTTAAGTACAGAAATAACATTAAATAGTTTAAAACTTTATTTTATGACTTAAAATAAATATAAAATAATAATTTTAATATTAAATAAATATAAAAAATAGTAAGAAAAAATAAAAAAAAAAAGAAAATTGGGTGTTACCTGACCCGACAGATTTGGTCCCCCAAAGGCCTTTGACCCGACCCGTGAACACCCTAACTATCACAATATTTCGTATTTAACTTTAATTTATGAACTTATTTTTTTATCCCTAAACTATCTTGATTTTTTTACTTAGTCCTTTCGTCTACTTCTGTTATGTTTTTCGTTACTTTTGATTTTTTTTCCATTTAGAAAAAGACTAAATTACCCCTCCTTCCATAACATATACACAACAACAACAAAGCCTTATCCCACTAGGTGGGGTCGGCTACATGAATCATACGACGCCATTCCGCTCTATTCGTTGATCCATGTTCATAAGATTCGACATGATTTTATGTTGGCTGTCGGGGCCTAACACAACCCTCCTCCTTTATCCGGGCTTGGGACCGGCTATAAAATATAGGCGGAGTTTCCATAACATATCAAATAATAAATATAAAAAAGAAAAAAAATCAGAGAAAGATAATTTAGTATTTTTCATAAATGATAATTTTTTTTGTTCACCACTTTAATCCTTGAAACAATTTTTTACTTTTTATATTTGTTATTTATGTTTTTTTATGAATGGAAGGGTAATTTAGTCTTTTTATAAATAAAAAAAGTAAAACTAACGGAAGACGTAACAAAAGTGACGGGAGGACTAATGTGAAAAAAATCACGATATTTAATGATGCAAAAAAATAAGTTCGTAGTTTGAGATTAGATGTGAAAAAATTGTGAAAGTTTAGGGAGAGTTTATAAAAATAACGTCAATAATAATAAGTCAAAATATTTACTCAAAAATTAAATTATAAATTTAATACGGACAGGTGACTTGACCTTCATGTATGTTAACTAACATGCAATCAAAGTTTTGATCCATAATGCACGGACAAATTCAATTAGAAAATTACTGTGAACCGCATTCTACACAAAAGAACAATTGAGTTTGCCACAAATTTCCATGCATTTTCTTTGTATATAAACCCGTTCCACTAATTTTTAACATTTGTCGAATGTGTTACGTAACAACTTACTATTTGCTGCTTACTTTCTGTAGCACAGTCAGCCATTAAATAGCTCGCAATTACAACCAACGTTCTCAAGTGGTCGATGAATAGCTTATATCGATTTTTGATCGTAATGTTAATCAGAGATATTATTTTTGTCGCTCGAATTTCGCACACATAGTAACTTTGAATATAAGTTGTGATAAAAAAATAACTCATAATTATTCTTAATTAAGTAAAATTTTGTCTTTATAAAATTATGTGAATATAATTTTTTAATTGAGTCGATTTTTAATTTATGAACGATCTTATCTTATGAGTTGAATTGTTCTCAGGAAATGGAAAGAGAAACTAAACTGTAACATGTCGGCTTGGAGTGTTATTGGAGCATGATAACTTGACGCGTGAAAGCTTTAAAAAACCAACTAAACAAAAAGTGATATATTATTGTTTGAAAAAGACCTAATTTCATTGGTATTCATATTTACGTGATTGACATTTCTTCCTCGAATATCACCACGTGAATATTTCCCTCGCGTTCGCATAGGGAAAAAAAAGGAACGAATAAAAAACATACAATATTATAATATTAATTTCAATAGTTGATTAATTCTTTGTTCCACGTTCTTCCCCCATTTGGCGAACTCATCATTGCCGACCAAATATCATCCATATTAATTAAAGAACCCCACTTTGTTCATTTGACAGTGACCAGCAAACTTTGAAATCTTCCATGTTGTTGGATGCATGTGGCCATGTTTCTAAGCAGTACTTGGCTTTGGTCAGAATTTTTACTATTATTATTATTAATTGTTAACAAATATATATATATATATATACGCCACTTTACTTGCCACCAGGGAAAGATGAGTCCATAAAACTAGTCAAAATACTATAATACAAATTTTATGGTATTTAAGTTTTTTTCCCATTGGGGTTAAATACTATCAACATTTAACTTAATATTTTCCAATGAGCAATTCAATATCAGATGGACTCTGCGTTCGGTTGAAGAATATGGTGCTCCTATAGTAGAATTATAGTGTACGGGAATAATAATATATATTCTCATACAATTTTGTTGGTAGAAATTAGTAGTTTTCTCGTTGGTGTTTCATTCAAATGAAAAAAAGGAACGATAATAATTATAATAAAAAGTAAAGTAATGATATAAGCAATAAATTAAATGTAATTAAAATAATGCACTTATCTGATTATTTTTTCTTAGAATATTTTTATATAATATCATTAAATAAATATAGTGCACAATTAATTAAAATAATATCGCACTAATTCAAAGTTCAAGAAATTAAACAATATAAAACAAAAAAGTCTTAACTATATCTAGTATTTTGAAAATATATAATCTCCAAATAATAGTATAATAATTAATTAAAATTTAAACGGATATTAATTTTTATTTACTTAGAAAATTATAAAAAAAAGGGGAGCAACTTGAGCCACATGAATCTATTAGCAAAATAAATGCACCCCCAATCATTTTCTACGAAAAGATGAGAATATGTTAATTATTTGATCCTCTGATGCCATCCAAATTGTGTAAGCCATGAGATCATCATAACGAAATGGAAAAATCAACGTGGAAAGATATCGTCAAGACTCCCAAATTAAACAACACGTACAACACACACACAACACACTGTGAAAAGTCCAAGGGCCCCATGAAAGAATCATGTAACATTTAAACGTGCGTGGAATTTTGTTGTTTTTTTTTTTAAATTTTCCGTTTTGCTTCTTGCCGTGCTTTCCGGCTATTAATCGTGTGTTCAAATTTTCATTGAATTCAATTTCCAGATGTCAACAATCTCAATGTCAAATGAAGACATTTCATTTTCGTTTAATCAAAGTATTTACTCGACATCGTTTTACTTTTTATTTAGATTTCGAATTAGTTAGTAGTCGCGAATTAGTTAGCATTCCTGAATATATATATATATATATATATATATATATATGATAGAGAGAGATAAATCAAAATGGATTCTCACGCAATGGTAGCGGATTACGTAAGTGATTCGATGGATGTTAGTAGTTTCGAAATTAATTCTTGAAGCTATCGCATTGATCAAGAACTTTAAATTTTTATCGTTCCCATCCAATACTAAATTAGTCATATGCTAATAACCTTGTATATCGATATTTTAGTAACGAAAAAAGAAATGGCTCATGTCATAAAAGAGCTCAAGGTTTTTTAAACACATGATAATCACGATTAAAATTATTACTGAATACTCAAATATATCTATAAATCATTATCGGATTAATTAAATGGATAAAAACGTTAAATCTAAACCCAAAAATTGCTTTATTTTCTAATTCCCCTCGTAAAACAATTAAAAAATGTTTTCGACTCTCTCTCTTTCTCTATCTCGCAATCGAGATTTTCTCGCCGCATCCAAATCAATCAACTTGTTGCTGATAATCGCCCATTCTTTTTCTTTTCCAATGCTGTGACTTTGGATTTTTGAATAAAGACCACCGATTCAAGGAGGTTGACGCTGCCCGCAGTCAGAGCGGATAAATTAAGCTTTGAACAAAGTTACAAAACTGTTAAGTTGACATTTTCTTTTTCTCAGTTTTTTTTTGTCTTTTTTTTTCTTTCTGTGCCTGACTATAATCAGATATAAAATATAAATTGAACTGCGAGTAAGTAAAGATATCTTTTGGGCAAACAAAGAAATCACATAATGCGACGGAAATTCTTAAACACTAATGTTAGAGATACGTAAACCCTACATTAATAATTGCAAACCTTTTTTTTAAAAAAGACAGACAAATTTGTTATTGTCCCGAAACATCCTTATTCTCTGGTAAAAGATTAATAAATTCTAAAATAATATATATATTTATTGATGTTCCGAGGATGGGGCAGTAATAAATTTGCTTTTTTGCAACTATTAATATGAAACCCACGTATTTATAAAATTAGTGTTTAACAACAAAACTAAAAATTGCTCGTATCAAATGTGCAAATTGTTCTAAAATTTATTATAAACAGGGCCCTGCGATCCTTTGGTATTTCCCGTCGTTTGGAATCACCAAAATTCATATGCCATTTTTTTTTATTTCAAAAGGCCCTTCTTTTAATTTTTTTTGGGGTTTAGTCTGAAAGATATGCTTAACTTGTTTCAAACATTAGAGACGCACATATAAATGACAATACAGTTGAAAATATAACATAACAGTGGCATGCCAAAGAGTTGCATTATAATTGTTGCTCTGCGCACCACCATAAAATGTAAACTATTTATTACAATGAGAACAATTCATGCACTACCTGGACTTGGAATGTCTGAACCCAGAACGAACTCAAGGATATGCCTGCTTTCCATTTACATAAGTAGCAAAGACAGAATTTGGGACATCTTTTGCAAACTGATCCCACGAATCTACCGGCAGTACGACGAAATCCGCGTATTTTCCTACTGACAGGCTGCCCAAATCTTTGTCGAGGAAGCAGGCATAAGCAGCCCAAGTGGTAGACCTACAACACCGATGAATCAGCGGTGATCAGGTTTGTAATTCTGAGCAAACTTATTTGAACTGCAACCTTGGATATCATATACCAAAATCGTAAGAACTAATAGTTAATACTCTTCAGTGGAGGAAAAAAAAAACCGTAGGTCTTAATGAGGGCATTACTGATGAAGTTTACTTGTTAAACAATATATAGATGGAGATAAACTGTTTTATGAAAATCTTACGCTTTGACAGCATCATCTAAGCACAAACGCTCGCTCGGGATCCAAGCACTGTCCCACTCAGGAGGTACTCTGTGCAAAGCAGTGTTTATTGCTCTCAATGGATCAATATCTACTACCTAAAAGAAAACTTCACCATGAGTATTCGAAGTTCTCACACAAGTTGCAACATGCAAGTCAAAGAGCTCCAATAGCAAAACTCACTGGCCAATCAGAACCGAAAGCTATTTGTGCACCACCAGATAACAAAGACTGAAACAAATATGACCCTTCACGAGCTCTGGTCTGGCCTAACTTCTTCTCAGCGGAACCAGCATCATCTAAGAGATGGTCTGGCTGCAACAGAGACCAACCATTCAGCTGGCATTTCTCCTAAAGAGACTGACAGGTGATATAATAAAACAAATGGCTAAAATGTTCATGCAGTGCAGCCGTGGGGTCAAAATACACAAAAATCAACCTGACAAACAGAAGCATGAGTCCACATGCATAAGAATGATTCAAAGCAAATTGTCTGATGGATTGATCAGACATCAATGCTTCTTTATAAATCTTTCCAGCTAAGTAAACCTGAACTTGAGAATTTAAATCAACTATGCAAAACAAAGACTTCAAATCAACTAATACGCCTAGTTCAGCTTCGACTTCTGAAAGACGAAAACTATACATGTCTTACACAAGAAAATGAAATAACTCGGAAGATTTATCTCCAACAATAGAATGTCTCAGAAATACATATGTTGAAACTAAACTAAATTTTTTTACCCAAAAAATGGAATCAATTTTGACATTTCTTTTTAAAAGGTTGGCATACATTATAATATATTTTCATATTGATCACATCCATTTACACTTACCAAAAGTCCAGCAACTGAGTTCAGCAAAAAGAAAAACCTGAAAACATCCTTAACAATCCATGCACCACTGCATTTTACTAGTTTCATTTCAAAATGGATATGCTTCTAGGCAAAATGAATTTGTGCATCAAGCCTAAAACCACTCGTTTCTATATTGACAAGAGGATATTTTCCAGAGGTAACAAACATAAACATCATCATACATAAATAATAGATCGAGAAGCAGAGGACTTACAATGATTATTACAACAGAAAAATCATTCAAAATTCAATGAGTACGATAGGTCATGTAAGCAACAAGACCAATGTTACCTCACGGAGATTTAAAACATAGATGGCCTACCCAGTTCCTTCATTAATAGCTAACCTATCTGGCTTTTTATTAAAAAGAATAATGTAGATGACAAAAGGATCAATTTTTTTGCATGATTATGAATATGATGTGGTCGCATCACTAGTCTAATTCGAAGTTAGATCTAATAGTCTTTGTGTTGCTCATCGTGGTATATTTCACTTAAAAACAACTGATGAGTGATCTCTAGAACAGTAGTAACATCTCACCAGGAATCTTCAAACAAAAAGAATAATAACTGGATACTCTTACATAGTTGTAGGCTTGGACCAATAGGGATTGCATGTGAGCCACATGGTCAAGATCCTGAAATTGTATGATAGAAAAAAACCCCTAAATGGCAGTGGGACAACTTGACGATTTAAACCAGTAAATAAAAATGATGAGTTTTTTTTTTTTGAGAAGGAAAAGGATGACTATAGTTGGGTTGTTATCCATGTGTATATATATCATTAAAAAGAAGCATCCTGTACATACGGAATGCTCTCCAGAGGAAAGCGGCAAAAAAGAAATCAGGTACTAATCAAAACCCCACTCCCGAAGAAGGCAAAACATGTGATATACAATACTGTCCACCCGACATCTCTCCTCACAAAAAATGACATGGCAAAAAATGTCGCTAATGGAGCTCTCCAACCTAGCCTGCCAGAAGTCCACAAGTGCCAGAGTAACACTGCTCGTAATGCTCGTGCACGACCAAACCTCTCGGGACACCCGACATCTGAGGAATAGGTCAGTGACATCCTCCATCTCCCCACAAAGAACACAGGAAGTATCCGCATGAGGAGCCCACCGTGCTCTATAAACCCAAGTGAGAATCCGCTCATGCCGCAAAAGCCAAGCAAAGATCTTGACTTTCAACGATATACGACATCGCCAGGTGAATCTGCAGCCGTTTCTAAGGTCCTTTGAGTCTGCGGTAGTCGGAAGAAAACGGAGGTAGAGGTTGCGTGCCGAAAAAGAATCTGATATCCATACCCATCCATCAGTTCATGTGGGATCCGGATAAAAGGGGGTGATCCTTTGATGAAGTGCTAATAGCTAAAAAAAATGCTGATCCGAGAGAGGGGAGCCAAAAAAGGGAGTCCAGAGCCAGTGGTCGGACCGCCCCTCTCCGAACAGCAGTCAACTAGAGATGCGTCAGGATGTGCCAACAAGGCCCACAACCGGAGGAAAGAGTCTGCAAGCGGACCCTCGGGTAACCAGTCATGCTGCCAAAAGGAGAAAAACTCTTCGGAGCCAAGTGATTGGGTCATAAATGGGCGCACCCAAGGGAATAGAGTCGCCATCCCCCTCCAAAAAAAAAGAAACTCCGTGGGGTAGGATGGGCCTAGATCCTGACCGTAGCATGTAAAGAAAACCTCCCACCATAAACTATCTTCGGGCCCCATAATCTGTCCCACCCACTGAGCGAGGAGTGCCCAGTTGGTGCATCGGAGGTCCCGAACGCCCAATCCGCCCTGTGAGATGGGTCTGTAGATGTTGTGTCAGGCAACTAAGTGGGCCCGGAATCAATCCATGATAATACCCGAGGTGGCATCTGAAGCACTGACATAAAATAAATCGGGAGAGATGAGAGCATTGATCAAAGCATAACAAGACATCCTCCGCTAGATAAAAGTCAGGAGCTCCAACCCTAAAGACGGTGCTCCAGCCACTCGATAATCGGAGTCCACATCCAAAAGCAATATGATGGTTCGAAAGGGGAAGACCCAAGTCTGTGATGGGTAAGGCTCCAACAGGGGCGCGCAGCTCCTCTGCACAAATCACAATAGCCTCTCTCGCCATATCAAATGGAATGAAGGAGACTTTGGCATGGTTGATCTCTAGGCCCGATACTGCACCAAAAAGCACCACCAGAATGGCCACTAGCCTAGCCTCATGCTTAGATCCCTCCACGAAAAAAATTGTATCATATGCATACTGAAGTAAAGGCACCAAACCCTCGGCGAAGCCACTGAAAATGCCGGCCCGACATGCCTCTTGGGTGCATCTGGCGAGGCCATCGACAGCTAGAGTAAAATGCATGGGCACGAGGGGGCATCCCCGACGGACTCCTCGCTGAGGCTGCACCCAGCCCCCCCGCCATCGACCCATTGACCAGGACCGAGAAAGAAGCGGTAGTGATGCACCGCTTCATCCAAGTGATCCAGCACACAAGGAAACCTCTAACATGCAAGGAGTGCTAAAGAAAAGACCATAAGAGAAAAACATAAGCCTTGGAGAAATCAACCTTCCAGAGGAAGGCGCGGTGACTGCTCCACCTCCACTACGCAACAATATCAGAGGTCATGGTGTAGCTGTCGGTGATGGATTTGTCATGGATGAAGGCCGACTGAAAATTATGTTGGATAAGGCGATCTGCCGGAAGTCCAACCTCTCCGCTGGCGTGCATTTGGGAAGCATGAAGAGTAGGAACCGGTTGAGGTGCTCGAAACCCCGGTTCCCACTAGAAAACTCCTGGATCACCGCCATGACATCCTCGCGTACCACGGACCAAAACTCGCTGTAGAAGAAAACTGGAAAGTCGCCAGGGCCGGAGGATCCGTAGCCGTTGAGGACACGGAGCGCACTAGTGACCTCGCCCTCGGTGATAGTCTGCACGAGTACAAAAGACTGAACATCAGTAAGACAAGTAATACCCCCGGGGGACCACCTCCACGTCGGCAAAGGCCGCCGCCTAGAGAAGTCCTTGTGGAAGGAGGCAATGGCAGTCCTGATGCGATGATGGCCGCTGATCCGCTGCCCCATCACCTCAGCTGATCAATCTTATTCGCCTGCCGATGCGAGCTCACATATAGGTGGAAGAATCGAGTGTTGGTATCTCCCTCCTGAAGCTAGGTCTGCTGAGAACGCTGCCTCCACTGGATCTCCATCTTTCTGTCAGCCTGACTACGCTGAGCCACTTGAGGTGATGGGAGTCCTCTCGATCAAAGTAGGCAAAAACCTCCAGTGCCTCGGTCCTCCGTGCCTCCCGGATCTATCTCTGGTGGTCCTGGAGGAAGAGCCTCAACTTGTGGAGCCTTGTGGCGAGGGTCCGCGCTGCCGAATCTGAGGCCGCAATACTCTGCCAATGCTCAGCCACCATATGTCTAAAACCATCCTCCATGAGCCAAGACCGCTCAAAGCGGAAAATGGATCGCAAGGACCGGCCATTGTTGGACCTCCACAGAAGGGGTGTGGAACGGTCAATGGCATGGACGACTGCAAGCTGGTGAGCCTTAATCAACTCCAAGGAACCGAGGAATATGTCCAGTCGGGATCTAGATGAAGGTGCCGCTGTGCTCTGTCAGGTGAATATGCAGTTCGTTGTCGGGAGGACGAACAACGATTGAGAATCAATAGTCTATGAACTCCTCTGCTCCGTGGTCCCTCCCCTGTCACTTGGTGGGGCGTTCATCCATGTCTAATGTGACATTAAAGTCGCCCCCGATCTGCCAATGAGCATCAGGGAACTGGAGGCGGGCAGCCGAAAGCTCCTCCCACGTCTGCCCGAAGGGACTCAGAACAGGGAGAGGAGGTAGGAGGATCCGTCTGTGTTGTATCTCGAAATCGGGAAGCGAGCTATCCAAGAGTCCACCATGGTAAACTGATCACATCGCCAGACAATGGTACAGCCACCGGAACGCCCTACAGAGTTGAGAGAGATGTGCTGCGATAGGCGAGTACCACCGATCTGCTCCCATGTCCGTGTGGCGGCACACAAGGAGCCAGTGGTTCCCCGAGCACGCCGGCGCGGCGGTTTGCCACTCTGGGGAGTCTGTCATTGTGGAGTGGATGTCGGCTGGGATGTGGGGTGAAGGGATGATAAAGGTAGGGTGGAGGGGAGGCCTCGCCGCGGGGTTAGGGATCGTGGAGGGGTTCTCCGGAGGAGTTGTTGGACCGGGGAGAGGGTGAGGCAGGTCGGCTCGGTCAGGTTGCTGGAGGGGGTCTGACGAGACTCAAGTTTTGCCCGGGCCGGGTTGTTGTGGTTTGGGCGTGACTCGGGGGGTGTCCGGGCCGGGTTGCTATGGAGGGTTGGTGTGATGCTGGTTGAGCCCGGGTTCCTGGGATGGATTGTGCCTTCGGCTGGTGGTCATGCGTACGTGGTGGTGGTGTGCTTTGGAGGTGCGTTGCTGGTGATTATTACTTGATGGTTGAGCTGACGTGGAAGGTTGTGTTGGCAGTAGCACTGTGATAGGGTGAGGCGGCTGAGGGAGGGGATGTATTGAGTTTGGGTTCAGGTTTGGGTGGCTGTGGCTGGGGGTTACAGCTGTATGGGTGGCAGATTTTTGAATTAAAGTTGCTCCGTACGGGTCCCCACATGCTTCATCCACATGCAACTCAGAGGGGTTTGGCCGTGCGAACACCCGGAACGACGATGCGGAATGGCCGGCGGCAATGTCAGCCCATGAGCCTGCCAGTGGGGAGGCGCGCCGGAGTCATAGCAGGAACAAGCTGGTGCCGACGCCCAACGTGACCGAAGGAGGGATTCAAGCGCCAAGCCGCATCGCGACTTCCACCGAGACGGCGGACGGGTCCGGAGAGCCCATCACTGGCAGGGAAAGAGATAGTGGATTCCCAATGGTGCGAACGATGGACAAGACGACGTCTGGCTGTAGCATGTGAAGGGGGAGGCCCTGGATGTTGATAACAGCTCTTTCCGTCGCCGGCACGGGCATCGCGCCATCCTCCTCCCTCCAGGGACGCCACGGGATGCAGCAATATGGCGAAACAAGGGACGGCGTGGAGAGCCTCCCGCTGCTGCGGCAAGCCCGGGACGAGAAGCCAGTGTGTCGGTGATATGCAACTCAGGTGAAAAGGTGGTGAGGCGCCAATGCTCGCTACGACCGCCGTGCGGAGGACCAATAGAGCTGGAGGTTCTCTGGTGTGTTCGCCAACCAAGTGGAGGCTGAGGAAATCCCTAGCCCTCTGCATTGGCGGCGACCAAGGTACGGTGATGTTAGGCGGTGAGCACCTCTCCACCGGTAGCACCTGATGCAGCCACAGCATGCACAACTGGTCCTCTCCGGCCGGAGAGAGGACAGAGAGCCTTCATGTGGCCTTCCTTGCCATAGTCGATGCATCCGAGAGAGCCGAACAAGAGCGGGCGAAATGACCCTCTCCCAAGCACCGGAAGCAGTGTCGCCAGGCAGCGGCTGGATCTTGATCGGGAGATGGCTATCCAGCCGTGTTGGAGTCACGGCCGCATCCTGAGCGTGTGATGATGCGGAGCCATGCTTGACTGGAGCCGCCAGCAGGGGATGCTGGAGACGAATGGGTGGGATTGTCGTAGACGGATGGGCGGCGTCACCGGCAGGGGATGCCAGAGGCGGGTGAGTGGTGCCACCGGCAGGGACTGCTGGAGACGGGGCTTAGAGAGGATCGGTCCACTCTAGTTGCCTGGAAATACTCATTTTTTTATGAAAATTCCCAAAAAAAACTGATGAGTTAATTATTGATAGTAATTGCAAATGTGCATTAAAATAATAAAATCTTTAAAAAATGAAAACAATTACTAATTAAGACAATTGTAGATAATGAACATATTGGCGTAGTGTCATGCGTATAGAGTTTTGAAAAAACATATTGACATAACATTTATATATCCTGAAATATCTTGAAAGGAAATCAATTAGATATGTAACAAATATGGACATTGAGCAAGGAATAAAAACTCAATTCTCCTTGCATTACCTGCACAGAGGCAATAACATTTTGTTGACCAAAGCGTTTGGCTGACCCTGGACCCAGATGTTGGGCATGTTCAATCTGATGTACAAATATAAAGATTAGTGCAAGGCATGCAGAGCAAGAATATTATGATGATACAGAAATAATAAGAGCAACAAAAATCAAGGTACATTAGAAATTCAACAGATGTAGAGGTCGTATACCCGTAATCTGTGATCTCCCACTCCATAGGCAGACACAATGGTATCATACATATCTAGCACCATATCGTTGGCTTTGTCTCCAATGGCATGAATAGCAACCTGATTGATATAAACAACGAAAATTTAAAATGAAGGTTATCCAGGGTGTACTTTGAGGTCATTTGTGCAACGTGGTACTGGTTTCTTGTACTATGAACAACCCAATTGTTTTCCATTTTTATTTTCAATATTATTTTAACCGGAAGGGATAATTATACATGCTGAACTTTTAACACTGGTCCAGTACTAAGATTATTTACAAACATCCCTTCAATTAAATTGGTTTTGTAAAAAGTGCCTGCTATGGGTGGTTATTGTCAGAAATCACCTCAAACTACAAGGATAACAAAAATAAAGTACCTGAATCCCAAATTTGTATGATTCTGCTGTGGCATTCTGAAGCCATTCTGATTCTGCTATATGCAATCCATGATTTTTGGGATCATCCTCGTATGGCTGCAGAAATGCATCATGGAATTATTTTTGTTAGGCAAAAATTGCACTAAATATCTTATTATGACACCACAACCTTTGTACATCTACCAGTTCTAATACAATTCTGGATGACTGCCACAATTTTACAGTCATCCTTTCTTCCTTCAAAAAAAAAAACGATGACATCAAAGCGACACAGCCTAAAAATTCTTAAGAATGAAAGAAGCTACAGAGTAATTTTGAGTACTCAACATTGAAATAGATTGATGCTAACTAATGTTACAACTATGAGTTGAAAAAAAAATATCAAGAGGATGCTTTACATAAGTTCAAGACTTTGTATTAGATACTGCAAGTCTCTTGTTTAGTAATGACATGTCATCGAGGGCGAACATTAAAGAAAATACTTGGTCTTAACCAAAAGAAAAAATGCATTTGTCAACCAATCATTTATATTAGATAATGCAAGCCTCTTGTTCCAAAGTAAGAGGAATGATCTTATCCAAAAGGAAAAAATGCATTTGCAAACAATCAATGCTCTCGCATTAATCAAAGCAATTTCTTTTATCTCAAGTAATGCATGACAGTGTTAACTAAAGCATACATCACACTACCCATGCATTATATTAAAGCACATAAACCGATGCTGAGCAATGCATGCATTACATGCTTTACGTGTGTTTTCTAGAGAAAATTTCCTCGGGATTGCCAATACCACCTATGATGCTCCTAAATAGTAGGCAGTGATAGACATTCAAATACTCTTGATCACCTGGGGTTTCTTTATGCTTCAAAACTTGTAATCATTCAACTTAAGAAATAGACATTTACAATACATTCTTCCATTCATTGTGTGATCTCACCTTTAGGGTGGTAAATGGCAAAGATTGCTTTTGATGGACCACTTGGCACCAAGAGGCAGGAGGTGAATTGATGTTTAAAATTTTAAACTCATAAAATAATCGTGAAAACATAAATGGATTCTTAAAATATAAAATGCTAATATAATGCAAGAGAACAAAAGAGAGAAAAAACAAACTCAAAGTTTGTTGAAGAGGTTCGACCCAACTCCTCAGCTTACGTCCCGCTTTGACTTCTCGAGGAGTTCCACTAGCCAAATCCACATCTCTCCACTTCAAGAGGTATGCAAACCTTTTTTCCAAAGTAAACTTACAATCTACACCATTTTTTCCTAATTCAAGAGGTAAGGTGATAACTTCTTTTACAAACAAGCTCACAACCTCACACCAAGAACAACTTTTCATTTCCCTCTAATACCATTTATCACAGAAAGGAAAAGAAAAAAAGAAAGAAAAGATTCAACAATTTGAATCAAATGCCTCAAGAATTGATCTTCATCGATGTCTGATGTTTATGTTCACGCCGCTGTTCCAACTCTTGCCGTTCATCCACTACTGTCGGCATTTGCTTCCCCAGCCACCCTTAACTTGCACTGTTCGTGGCTTCCAGCCACCCCTGTCCGTGTTGTTCGCCCCTACAGCCACTGCTAACCTCCTGCCGCCGTCCGCTCATGATATCATTCGCTTTCTTCTGCCACAGGTACGCCCTCTCTCTCTCTCTCTCTCTCTCTCTCTCTCTCTCCCCCCCCCCTCTCCCTCTCTCCCTCCCTCCCTCCCTCTCTCACTCTCTCTCTCTCTCCCTCCCTCAACCTCCACCCCTGTCCGTGTTGTTCGCCCCTACAACCACTGTTAACCTCCTGCCGCCGTCCGCTCATGATATCATTCGCTTTCTTCTGCCACCGGTACGCCCTCTCCCCCTCTCTCTCCCCCTCCCTCCCTCCCTCTCTCTCTCGCTTCTCACTGCTACTGATTAGAAGGAGATCATATCATAATAATGAATCCTGGCACAATCTTCACTGATATTAACTCTCTCTCTCTCTCTCTCTCTCCTCTCTGCTACTGATTATAAGGATATCATATCATAATAATGATCAAATCTTGGCACAATCTTGGCTGATACTGATTAGAAGGAGATCGTATCATAATAATGACACTAATCAGTTGGAATTAATTAGATGGATGATTTGTTAGCTCATTAGTTATTTTTCAATATTTTCTGTTTCCTTGATTTTTGTTTCCTTTTATTATTTCCTAAAGTAGAGACTATTGTAATAGTCAATAAAAAGAGGCCACTGAATAGAAAAAAAGACATCTCATCTTTGCTTCAGAAATTAACATTTGTTTATAGCGTGGATTCGCTAGTTTTCAAACACCAGAATTCTATTCGGTGTCATCTTGGATAGTACTTTGGTATATCCTCGTATCCTTTGCCTTCTTTATTCTCGTTAGATCCTGGTGCTGCGCCAGCTCACCTCCATCCTCCCTCCCTTTCTACCGCTGCCAGCACGCCCTCCCTCTTTCTATGCGTGTTTCTGTCTATTTGTGTCCTCCCTCCCTCCCTCTTTCTCTGTGTGTTTGCGAACAGATGAACCATGAAAGTTAGATTAAGTTTTTTGTTTGTGCCTCCACTTGGTTGTGGTTAATTAATTACTGTGTTAAAACTTGCAATATTAGTGGTTAGATTTTTAGTAATAGATTGTATGAACTTGGTTGACGGTGTCATGCGACATTTTGTCATTTGGATGGCTTGGATGTTAGAAGTTGTTTACTTTTGGTAACTCTGTCATTATTCTGTGCTAATTTGATGATTTTAAGTTGAAAATTCTGCTTCATTTTAAATAAAATGTCATATATTATCTGGGGCTGTGCTGGTTAATATATAAAATATATTTATGGTAGAATCGTCTTTTCATTCTGTGTCGTGTTTGTTTTACGTGTTTGACAACATTTGTTGACACAATTTCCCTGGAGATGAAATTTTGACATCACCTAATATCATGGAAGTTAATAGCATACTTTTGGCTCCACTGCCTCCTATATTAGTCTTCTTGCAAATTGCATGGGTTAATCGATCTTTTTTTAAAACAAGGTTAATCGATTTTTTTTCTTCTGAGATTAAAAAGTATGACCATTAGGTTATGTGGTTGTTATGTAGGTATGGGCTCTTAAAGAGAGAGCAACAAAAGAATAAAAAAGTATATCAACCAAAACCCCACTCCCAACCAAAATCACTCCTAAAGAAGAAAGGAGATGTGTTGAACAATATGTTTTATCTGACATCGCTCCCCATAAAAAGTCACCCGATTTCGCTGGAGCCAAATATCCGGCCAAAAGAAAACATAGTGGCACTCTCCATCACTGTCTCTGTCGGGCCAAAACTCAGAGAGGCCGCCACAAGGTCTCGGTATCAGAGGGGAGTAGACCCACAATCGTCATCCATTGTCAAGTGCCCCGTGTTCTCGGACACGCAAAAAGCGATGTCCTCCTTCACCTCACCACATAAGACACAGGATGTGTTCGTGTGAGGAGCTCATCTCGCCTTGTATGTCATGGTGAGACGTCGGTTCCACCGCATAAGCCAAGCAAAGATCTTGACTTTCAATAGTACCAGAGATTACTTGACGAGTCTGTAGTCCATCCTGAAGTCCTCTGGCGCTGTCATGTATGACGGAAGGGGGCAATCCCCTGGTGGAGCTCCAAAAGCTCGATGAAGCGCTGATCCGTGAAGGCTGACCTTAAAAGAGGGGTCCAAGAGCCAAGGCCGGGATCACAGCTCTCGGACCAAATCTCTGCCACTGTCGCGCCAGGTTGCGCCACCGAGGCATACAATCGGGAAAATGCCTCCACAATCGGGCCTCCGGGAGACCATCCATGTCGCCAAAATGAGAAATCCTCCCCAAAATCCAGTGAGGGAGACATGAGTGGATGCACTCGCAGAATTAGTGTTATCAGTCCCCTCCAAAAGGATGAGGCCCCACGGGGAAGGATGAGCATCAACTCCCAAGTTAGATCGCGACCGTAGCAAGGGAAGAAGACCGAATGCCATATGATCCGCCGGTCCAGAAGAGCTTCGTTGGTACAGTAGAGATCTCGATCCCCCAATTCTCCCTGGTAGGTTGGGCAGCAGACACTGCTCCACAAGATGGACTCCTCGTCAATCAGATCTGCAACCCTACCAGAAAAATCTGCTCCTCCTCAAGGAGTCCATGTGCCTGAGAACCTGAGCTAGTGTCCGAAGGACTGTAGTATGTCAGAAGTGCCGAGAGGGCAGAACGAAGGAGGATGAGCTGCCTACCACGAGATAGAAGTCGTGAGCTCTGCTCCATGCACTCTATAACTGGAGTCCCATGTGGCGGTCGGAGAGGGAGAGGCCCAAGTAGGTGATTGGCAGGGAGCCTATAGGAGTGCGAAGTTCGACCACGCATCGGGTTGCATCCTCCGAGACCATGCCAAAGGGGATGAAGGAGGACTTGGTATGGTTGATGTAAAGGTCGCTCAGCTTCATCAAATAGCTCTACAAGGATGTCCACTCGTCGAGCCTCTTGCTCGGAGCCCTCTATGAAGAACAATGTGTCATCCACAACCTGTAGGAGAGAAACTAGGTCCCCGACAAAAGAAAAGGCACACCGTGCAAGACGCTTGGGTGCATCTGGCGAGAGTGTCGACTGTTAGGGCGAAGAGCATGGGAGCCAACGGGCAGCTCTGGCATACTCCACATTGCGGCTAAACCCAGTCGTCCGACCTCGCCCCATTTACCAAGACCGAGAATGAAGTGGTTAGTTGCTAATCTTCATCCAAGAAGGACTAAGGATGGAAGATAATCCCTAACTTAGTGGGACTCATGTCAATACTAATGGGCCAATGAGAGCAGTTTTGAAACCTTAATGCTCAAAAAGAAAATCCTTATATATTGATGAATGAGAATGGAAACAGTATAACTGGCAGAACAAAGACTAGACAATCAAGAAACACATCTCCAATTTCAAATGCAAACCTCAATAATGAAAATCTTGTTTGACAATCTAACCACATTCAAAAGATCATTACTGAACCCAATGAAAATAGTTCAAAATCAGATGAAGGTGCCTTCCTTTATTAAATGAATGTGCCTTTATCAGATGTGCACAGAAAGGGAACTAGGAATAACAAGACAGTCCACAAAGACACCAATTCCAAAAAGGACAAAGAAAGCACAAATTGCAAGGAGAAATCTGAGGTAAAAATGTCAAGAACTTCATATTGATTCACTACGAACTTGTGCGCCATATTTAACTCCAATTTGTTTCCCATGACCACAAATTGGCTTCGAGTATAGAAGACCGAATTTTACCTAATTCAACTATGAGCATTTTCTTTTGACAGTAGCCAGTCACTTGACAAAAGACTTGAAGAAAAACAACAAACACAAGACCAACATTGTAATTGTCACAAATTTAGATTGCATGGAAGAAGAATATCAATGATGTCTTCAACCCCAGAAACCTGAGGACAAGCATAGGTCATTTAATATCATTTGTCAAATTATGAATCTATGCCACTTATTGGATTTTTTTCTGGTAATACTTTACATTGGGCCCTTTAGTTAGTTTAATGATCTATATGAATATTTTCACTTGATCTTCAATATCAAAGTACAATCTCATAAGTAGATATCATGATCATCTAAATTGCTTTATGTTATGTGGTAGTATATTCTGATTTACATGTACAAAGAACGTACGCCAGTTCCTTACTACGCAATGAGCAAAACAGTGGCCTAGGCTAGAATGTGAAACTATTGTAGTATAATACATAGCCGAGCTCCAATGGCTAGTCCACAAACTTGAATTCATCAAATTTACTCCATTTCTAGTGAAATTTCATATTTTCCAAATCTAAATTATCACCGTGAAAATCGATAAGGTAGAGAAAAGAATGAAGGCATAGATAAGTGTAAACGTGTAGTGTGGATAATGTGCTTACATAATGCAAGGATAAAACTTCAGCAAATGAAACAAGACAGATGAGAAGTATGCATAGCAAGGCCTTTTGAACCAGGGAAAAGGTGTTGTTGAGGGGCAAGAGTCTATAATAATCCACTGTATATCAATGTTGTAGAAGATGTCTCAAAGGATTGCATTTATGTAGGAAGGAACTATTGATTGTCGTGGTTTGAGAAAGGGAAAAAAATCAACATTGAAATATGAAATTAGCTTACGCAAAATGTATCACCTAGAGTTAGAAATACTCGACTAATATGCATCGGAAACTCCATGGCACGTACCTAAAGCCTATGCAACTATTCACAATTGACCAAAACCCTTGAACACTTGTAAGAAGCTATACTGTCATAATTTATATGCCTGCCAATCAATACTGTAAACTCCAGACTACATAATTTATATGCCTACCAATGAATACTGTAAACTCCAGACTAACTTTATCTTGCCGATAAGAGGTGATGCATAGGTCAGCAAAAGTGAAGGAACTGAGCAAAAGTTAAAAAGTAATACATCACCTCATGGAAGAGAGCAGTATTTGATCCTAATGATCCATCTGCAAAAGCTTTAACACCGCCAATGTGTATCCATTGGCTTAATTCTCTATTCCTATGTAGGGAAAGTTCCTGAAATAATAATCAAATTAAATTATACTTCACTATTACCAAACAAATTTATGAAAGTAAAAAAGCTCAAATAGAAAAGATAAAAGATAATTTGTAAATTAGTCAAAGTACCATGAGGCTTGAATCTTGAAATATATAGAGATATATACAACAACAACAACAAAGCCTTATCCCACTAGGTGGGGTCGGCTACATGGATCATACGACGCCATTCCACTCTATTAGTAACCAAACCTTTCGGTATATTATTCACCAATAGATCTTGCTCTATTAGTTCGCCAAGTGTCCGCCTTGGTCTCCCTCTCCCTCTTTTAATCGGACTCCAGATTATTTGATCTACTCTTCTTATTGGCGCATCTAATGGTCTTCTCTGAACATGACCAAACCATCTCAAACGATTCTCTACCATTTTCTCACTAATAGGAGCCACTCCGACTCGTTCACGTATATGGTCATTCCTAATCTTATCTAATCTTGTATGACCACATCCATTCAACATCCTCATTTCGGTTACCCCCATTTTACGTTCATGTTGTCCCTTCATAGCCCAACATTCACTACCATATAACACTGCTGGCCTTATAGCAGTACGATAGAATTTTCCTTCAACTTTATTGGGTACTTTTCTATCACAAAGGACTCCAGTGACTTTCCTCCACTTAAACCAACCAGCTTGAATTCTATGATTAACATCGTCATCAATCTCATCATCTTGTCTTACAATTGATCCTAAATATTTAAACTTTGTCACTTGAGGAATTATATCCTCCCCTAACCTAACTTTCAAATCGTCTCTAAGTTGTTTATTTGTGAAATTGCTATGCATATATTCTGTTTTATTCCTACTTAAACGAAAATCCTTTGACTCCAACGTATTTCTCCATATTTCCAATTTTGTATTAATCTCTTCTCTTGAATCCGCTAAAAGTACTATATCATCCGCAAATAGCATGCACTTAGGTACCTCTTCTGTGATAGTCTCGGTTATAGCATCGATAACTAAGTTAAATAGATACGGGCTTAAAGCTGATCTTGATGTAGGCCAATTCCTATAGGAAATTCATTTGTCTCACCACCGGGTGTCCTAACCCTAGTCAATGCCCCATCGTACATATCTTGTATTACCTTAATGTAGGCAATACTCACCCTCTTCTTTTACAAGGCTTTCCAAAGTACATCCCTTGGTACTCGATCATACGCCTTCTCTAAGTCAATGAAAGTCATATGTAAGTCTCTTCTCCTACTTCGATACTTCTCCATCATCCCCCTTAGTAAATAAATCGCCTCTGTAGTGGATCTTCCTGGCATGAACCCAAATTGTCTCTCAGAAATACTAGTCTCCATTCTCAATCTATGTTCAATCACTTTTTCCCATAATTTCATTGTGTGACTCATAAGTTTAATCCCTCTATAATTTGCACAATTCTGAATATCCCTTTTATTTTTGTAAATAGGAACTAATGTACTTAATCTCCAATCATCAGGCATTTTTTTCGACCGTAAAATCTCATTAAATAGTTTACATAACCACAACACACCTTTTTCTCGTAAACATTTCCAAACTTCAATCGGTATACCATCCGGTCCGACGATTTTACCATTCTCCATTTTCTTAAGAGCTTCGCTAACCTCCGAGACTCTAATTCTACGATAAAATGACCTATTAAGCTCACATTCGCTAACTGTCAAGTCCTCCAAATCACAACGGGAACCTTCACATTCATCATTAAATAGCTTATAGAAATATTCTTCCCATCTGTTCTTAATATCTCCTTCAGTAACTAAAATCTTGCCAACTTCATTTTTTATGCATCTTTCTTGATCCAAATCTCTCGACTCCTCTTTATTCCTTGCAATCTTGTAAATTGTTCACCAGCCTTTGTCCCTAACTCCTTATATCCCTTTTCGCCAAACGATACTTTTCCCAATTGAGTGTATCGTCTTGAAACAATTCTTCTTATGACACACCTTTTCTTGGACCTCCTCATTCCACCACCAAGTCTCCTTATCTCGTGGTCCAAAACCTTTTGATTCTCCTAAAATGGCTTTAGCAACCATTTCAACCTTTTTTGCCACATTCTCCCACATGATACTAGCATCTCCTTCTAACTCCCACACACTTTCCTCTAATAACTTACTTCTAAAAGTCTCTCGCTTCTCCCCCTTTAACTGCCACCACTTGATCTTTCGATCAAAAACTGTTCGAGATTTTGGTTTTATACATTTCATTTGCATATCAAGAACTAACAATTTATGTTGTGTAGTCACCCCATGCCCAGGAATTACTTTGCAATTAGTACAGCGTCTTTTATCAGTATTTCTTGTCAAGAAAAAATCGATTTGAGACCTATGAGTTTCACTTTTGTATGTGATTAAATATTCCTCTCTTCCTAAAACAAGTGTTGATAATCTTAAGGTCATATGCTAAAGAAAACTCAATAATAGTTTGTCCTTCCTCATTCAACTCCCCAAAACCAAAACTACCATGAACCCTTGCATGTGGTCCTGCCTCTTTACCAACATGTCCATTAAGGTCTCCCCCAATATAAACTTTCTCGGTTGTTGGTATACTTTCAATCAAACCCTCCATATCTGCCCAAAACTTCTCCTTGAGATGTGATTCTGCTCCTACTTGGGGTGCATATGCACTAATAATGTTCATAGTCTCCTTTCCAACAATTACTTTCACAGATATGATTCGATCCTCAATCCTTTTAACTTCCACAACATTGTTCCTCCATTTTGCATCCGCGATAATACCAACACCATTCCTTCCCATTACCTTACCTATGTACCAAAGTTTGGAACCATTTAACCTAATCTCTTTACTTCCCTCTCCTACCCATCTAGTTTCTTGCAAACATAAGATATTAATCTTACGCCGGTCCATTACTTGTGCCACCTCGAGGCGCTTCCCATTCAACGTCCCAATGTTTCAAGAACCTAAACTGACCTTAGTCTCATGAAGTAGCTTCTTTAACCACCTCCATCCATTAGTGTGCGGTAGCCCTTGCTCATTTAACACTGCATTCAGGCGAGGATGCAGCGGCTCTTGCTCTCTTATCACTGTACCCGAGTTGTACAGCGCGTTACTTACGGGTAACGACCTAGCATTAACACAATATATTCGTTGATCCATGTTCATAAGATTCGACAGGGTTTTACGCTGGCTGTCGGGGCCTAACACAACCCTCCTCCTTTATCCGGGCTTGGGACCGGCTATAAAACATAGGCGGAGTTTGAAATATATAGAGATATATAAAGACAAGAATTTCAAAATACACCGAAGGAAAAAGATAATTTTGTTCCTCAAGAGTTGATTGATGCATGTATTTTGTAGCATATAATTAGGCTTGCATTTAGACTTATTTTACTTAATTTGGTCATAGCATGCATCGATTTTTGGATTTATTTCTTTAAATTCTTTGAAGCAATCTACCTCTGGATGGTGTTATTTTGCAAGAAAAATGAATGAAAAACGGCAAAAGAAGGGATAAAAAAAATCACGCGAAAAGGAGTCAAATTAGCTTTAAAAAAAATCAACAGGATAATTTCACGGATCAGGTTGGTCATGGCCATTATAAGCAAAATTCACGGAGCCTCACTCCGGATCAAGGATATCACGGTCTGTCACGGCCATTACAAGGGATTTCACGAATGGACGGTCACGCCCCTCATAGAAGATTGATTTGCGGAGTGAAGATTTCTCAGGCCGTGAGTTTCTTGTCAGTCACAGTCGTTGCACATGAATTTCACGAAGGCGACTATGAATTTCATGGATATCATGAGACATCGACAATCTTCATCATTTCACGGGCCGTGACATGTGTGTCACGGTCGTACAAACGAATTATCATGGACCTTACATGGTTTCATGGCTCCTACAACAGTTCAAAGTTGGAATAATTTATAACTGGCTGTGATAACCCAGTAATGGGCCATGACATGACAAGGAGGTTTAAAAGACAATTTCACGGATCGTTATTATGCATTCATGATATACTGGTGATGACACTCACAAAAAGTTTGCAAGTTGAGAGAGCATTTCACGGACCGTTACATTATCATCACAGCCGTGAAAAGTATAAGTCGCGCGTGCCAACAGAATCGCCGATTCACGGACCGTGAAATCCCTATCACTGACCGTGATAGATACTACTGATTCCTGTTTCTATTCTAATTTCAACGTGACGAGGGGACGTGACAGAATCTGGATTCGAGATGGAAATATATTTTCGGAAGAATTACCAATGCACAATGACTCTTACACATACTATATGTCCTAGAGATCAATTGGAAACAAATAATGGCAGAAAATTCGGAGTTTGACAAGGCTAAAATCTCAAATTATTCATACTCAGAATTTATCTTATTTTGCATGAAAAAGGTTTTTGTTTCTACTCTGATCACATGAAAACCCGAGCTCCTATAGATAGGGAAGCCTGATAGGTTGAGATCCTTGTGCTAGGGCTTGCAACCGAAGTTTTGAAGCCATGAACGAAGGAAAATTTCTGAAGAACAATGAAGAAGAATTTTGCATGGTGAACTGAGGCGAGTGATTGCGTAGCTTTCAGCACATCGTTTTCGAAGAGTACTTCTTGTTCTACCTTATGTTGGGATGATTTTTTTTCTTTAATGATTATTTTATTTCATCTCTACAATCTGAATAATTAGTTTATGTTTATATTTTAATTAGAATTGCAAAAGTTTTATTACAAATAATAAATTTTTTATTTCTATAAACTGAATATTGAGTTGTTTAATTTTTATGAACATGATTGTTATGCTTAATACTTTTCTTCATAATTGAATGACTTTTGAGGTAGTGTTATTAATTCTTAGTTCATAATTTTCTGTAAAAATTTATTATTAACTTTTATGTTGAAACAATGCATATCATAGTCTAATAAAACCAAAAGGAATATTAGACTATGTGGTAAACTTAAATGATAAGGGTGGTTGAGTAGTTTAGGAATTACAGCGAATAGCATCTTAATTTTGATAAAAGTAAGGGTAGAACCGGGTGGAGTATTTTCAGTTTAAGATAGTTTACACTATAAGGAAAATCATATTTTTAGTGTTCCTAATTCATCTAAAACCTGAACTTGATTATCTTTGATTAAATCAAATTTACAGAAGTTAACAAGTTGTTCTAAATCATTATAGATTATCTTAAGGACCTATGCATCATTAGTTTAGTTTAATCTTAGTCTTTTCTCTTTCTGTATTTTTATTTTTCTAAACACCATTAACTCAAATCATGTTTGTCTCCTATTAGCCGTTGAGATTAGATAGATAAGTAAATTAGTTCTCCGTGCAATCGACAACTCTATGTTATTACATTTTATTACTTGAACGACTAGTGTACTTGCTAGCATTAAATTATTTTCAATTTTCGCATCAGTGTTGCGTATTTGTAGGCTTTTGAAATGACTTATTTAACTTAGAACGATGGTTCTAAAGTAATACCAAAAGTTGAATAAGGATTGCTCAAAGCACAACACCATCAAACTTAGATAACTATCCTGTCAAGAATAAAGATAATTATCCTGTCAAGAATTTAGACAGATTTTATTGGTTATATAATGGCTTCTTTATGCCAGCTAAAAGAAAAAAAAACTTATTAAAAGGAAAAAATTTAATAAGATTCCAAAATCATTTAAGCTTTTCAAAACTCCTGAAACTACTTGATATCCAAAATCAATCTCCCACTCCATAGACTTCTTATTCTCAATCATGCTTATGTCCTCTCTTATAGGTTACCTTTCTTTATCAATTTTGAACATTTCCTTTTGATAGAAATAGCAAGAATTTAATTTCACCTGTTGCTATTTCAAGTATTAACTATCATCCTCCTCCCAGAGAATCATTTTTGCATTGTTGTTGAGAAAGATGTTCTCTTATTGATTGACCAAACACTAGTGCCACCTATTTATAATCAAGGTAGGCAATACAAGAGGAAGAATATTTCCCAAAATATCTGAGATACTATCCCAAGAAATCTGGGATACTAATCCTAACTAATATTACAAAGATATGCGAAGATATGGAAAGATATGGAAAGATATAAAGAGATATGCAAATCATATCTCAACAGTTTAATTCCCTTTTCCATATTTCCGGCAAAGATGTCTACTTTTTATTGGCACTGCTGTTTCGTGCCATGTATTATGATTATTGACCACCACCTGGACACCAATTGCCCAAAATAATTAATTTTTTAAGTGAGCACATTGTATAGATTATCTTATCCAAGTATATTTATATACTAGTTTATGACCGTCATATCTATTCTCGGGATGGCAACCAGTTATCAGGAGGGTTGAACAGCGTCTGGCCGGCTGGAGTTCCAAACTACTCTCTCGTGGGGGAAGGCTCATTTTACTTCGTCATGTGCTCTCAACTTTACCAATATACTTTTTATCTGTTTTGAAGATTCCAAAACAAGTTGAGCGTCGGATTGATTCTCTTTGAATGCAATTCCTGTGGAGAACTAACCCTTCCAACCCTCACGGAACTCATCTGGTTGCTTTAAAAGATGTGTGCCGACCAACTATGGAGGGCGGCTTTGGGGTTCCTGACCTCGGTAGGATGAACACTGCTCTCCTCACAAAATGGGTAATTCGTATTATGGGTAAGTCGGAGGGCATCTGGTTCTCTGTTGTTAATGCCTGCTATGGTCGTGATCTCAATTGGGATTCCCGGGTGATAGTGAACAACGGCGCATCATCTTTCCGGTTGGGTGTTGCCGGGATTATGCCTCTGGTCAAGAAGTTTTTCTCTCCATCCCTGGGCTCTGGGCATAATTTCTACTTCTGAAAGGATAATTGGACTGGTTTGGGTCCTGTAAAGCATATTTTCCCTCGGCTGTTCCAGCTGGCTGCTAATCGTCAAGCAAAGGTTGCTGATTACTGAACTCCACCTGCCATTTGTGGTCAGGGATCGTGGTCGCCTACTTTTTCCACGAACCTGTTTGACCAGAGATTCGATGAGTTTCTTCTTCTGATGTCTGAATTATCACATATTTCTCCCCGTGATGGTTGGAGCTGGCACTTTCTCTGTCAAAGTGGTGTACACTTTATTAGGAGACTCTGTTGCTGTCCATGATGCTAAGATGCTTTTGGCCTGCAGGCTTGTCTGGAAGATCAAGGGCTCCCTTAAAATCAAATTCTTTTTCCTGGCTACTGCGGCGACAAAGAATCCTAACAAAGTCTTACAAAGCCAGGTGGTTAAATAACGCAGATACTCTGTGTGACTTATATGGCGTGGCCGCTGAGGATATGGATCACCTATTCTTTGGCTGCATCATGGCTGGACAGGTCTGGAGAAGGGTGAACATTGGCTGGCTAGAGACGACATCGGAGGCTGGTTTCTGGCGGTCTTTCTGTAATGGTAGCAGGAGGAACCTTAATATTGTCTACAGGTCTAGAAGACAAAGAGCCCTCCCATTGGCATATATCTGGGTATTATGGTTGCAAAGGAACGATACACTTTTTCAAGGGGGTCGCGCCTATGCTGAAAATATTTGTCATGATGCGGAAGCTATTTATAGAGAGTGAAGGAATCGCTTATGTTGTAGCATTTTTACTTTTTGGTGATGGGATTGTCATGTCTAATTGTTGAGATATGATTTGCATATCTTTCCATATCTATTGAGATATGATTTGCATATTTTTCCATATCTTTGCATATCTTTGTAATATTATTCAGGATTAGTATCTCAGATTTTCTAAAATATTATCCCTGATATTTTGGGATAATATCCCTGATATTCTGGAGTAATATTCTAGCATATTCTCCTTACTTGTACTGCTTACCTTTATTATAAATAAGGAGGCAATAGTGTTTGGTGAATTAAGAAGTGAAAACATATTTCTCAACATGGTATCAAAGCGGGTTGATTAGAGATCCGTGTGAGTTCCTCTCGCCGAGTGCTTCGTCCATGGCTCTTGAAAGTCCAGGAAGCACGAAGTTCTTTATTTTCGTGTTTATGGCTCGATGATCCACATTTCTGATTTCCCCTTTTTCTCTCTTTGTTTTTTATTCCGTTGCTTTTTATTTCTATTTGAATCTGGTTCCTACTCTTTTTCTTTTGTTTTTTATTAGTCATGGTTGTAAAGAGCTGATTAAGTCGCCTCCAACTTTGCTTCTCTAGAACCACTTAATTGTCTCCAAACTTGCTTCTTGCCGTAGAGAGCAGCCTAATTGCCTCCGACCTCACTTCTCGTCGTAGAGAGTAGCAATTGCCTCCGACCTCACTTCTCGTCGTAGAGAGCAGCCTAATTGCCTCCGACCTCGCTTCTTGTCGTAGAGAGCAGCCTAATTGTCTCCGACCTCACTTCTCGTCGTAGAGAGCAGCAATTACCTCCGACCTCACTTCTCGTCGTAGAGAGCAGCCTAATTGCCTCCGACCTCCCTTCTTAGGCAACAACTTAATTGTCTCTGAACTCAAATATAGAGGCTAACGTCATTGTGTGTCTCAGTGTTTTCTTCTATATTTCTCTCTTTCGCTTTGACGTTTTGTCGATTGTCACCAGTGTCTTTGCTGAAAGTGTTGCCATTATCGGCAGTTTGCCGGTGTTATCGCCGGACTTACATTCGGGTCTCTATTGATCGGAGCTTAACCTCCGGAATTTTACCAGCGTCGTTGTGGATGACCGGACTTGGCTGACTTATCGACGATTGAAACCTTACTTCCTTTTTGGCGATGGATCGCGGTTGGCATTCCTCAGGTCGTCGCGATGAAATCTTCTTCTCCTCTGTTGGTGCTCGAAATCGGTCGAGATCGACCAATCTACACGTCTCTAGTTGCTGCGCGTTCTTCCCTGGCAGGTGTTTGACGGATTGTCAAGCTGCCTTAACGCAAGTTTCCTTGGGATCAAGTGTTCGATGAAATGCATCACAACTTTTCTTGCTGGTCATCATCGCCAAATGCTGCAGTCACAGTTTGTGACCAAAGATCTTGATCTGGGGCTCATGAAGACTGAAGATCTGACATCTTTACTAAAGCACTTCCCAAGAAGAAACTGCAGGTTATATATTCCAAGCTGAGCCTAAATGATATTTACGCTCCAGCTTGAGGGGGAGTGTTGAGATATGATTTGCATATCTTTCCATATCTATTGAGATATGATTTGCATATTTTTCCATATCTTTGCATATCTTTATAATATTATTCAGGATTAGTATCCTAGATTTTCTAGAATACTATCCCTGATATTTTGGGATAATATCCCTGATATTTTGGAGTAATATTCTAGCATATTCTCCTTTCTTGTACTGCCTACTTTTATTATAAATAAGGAGGCAATAGTGTTTGGTGAATTAAGAAGTGAAAACATATTTCTCAACACTAATTTTTTGTTTTAATCTTGTAACCTCACTTTAACATTAATGAAACTCTGGATGACTCCATCTTGCTAGTCGTCCTTTCCCGTTTCAAAAAAAAATTGGGAAACTGAACAGAAAAGATCATTTTTGCAGTAACTTGGATAATAGATTGGTAGATCTCATTTACCATCATGCAATAAAAAAATAATAGTAATTCAGGAAATATTATGAAATAATATTATAAACATGTTGCATATTGGATCTTTCACGTTTTATTTACAACACCACAAAATCTAAGCTATAAAACAATCATAACACTTTTGCAAATTATACCATCATCCAATAGTGCGTGTCAGGCTTACTGAATGTGTCCCAACCCATGAAAGATGATAACAGTTCAGATAAAGAAACTTTGCACCAGAAAAAATCATATCATTAAGCTAAGACACTGAAATAAAAGCATGTTACATCTGTTCTTGGATGCAAATGTTGCCTTAAAAACAGATTGCTTGAAAGGACTTACAATTAATTTACCCAATGTCTGCAATGGGAAGAATATGCAAACCCTAACAAGCATCTCTCTGGAAGAAACAGCCCATTGGTAAACATCTAGATATAGAAAAGGATATATGAAAAAGGTCAGGTAGGCTTTTGAAGAATACTTTTCATATCCTCACAGCAGCAGCATTGAAGAACCAAAGTGTTGACATTTGAGAATAAGTATGTCATTGTCTCATAAAATTCATAAATTTAAGAAAACTTATATACTATCAAAATCTTTCAGGACAGCTTACTATACAACAGTACAGATGAACTTCACAACTAATCCAAAGAAGTACGCAGTTTTCATGCCACTGCATGCAAAAGAATTGATTTTCTTGTAGGAGATATTTTTTTACCATTGAAAAATATACTTGAAATAGTGATAAAAGGAGTGTTTTGATCCTTAAGTATCCAAACATATGGACAGAACACTAGATCTTTGATCGAACATTTGATATGTTCATGCAGCTGCCTGAACCAGTTAAGATATCCAATGGAGCAAACAGCTTATTTCATGCCATAGCATGAAGCAGAATGGCATACTTTTCCTTCTTAATATAATATTTTAAAAGTAAAGATCAAATGAATATATGTGACCAATCATTAGATCTTGATGTCAAAGGGAAGCCAGACGATGGTCGGCTCAAGCAATTTAGTCAAATTGGCCACAGAAAATCAAGATCAAATGGCTGGTCCATAGGTGTGGATACGTTAAGGTTCTTGACCATATATTGGGGTCTCAATTTTACACAATTTTGATGGAAATATGAGAACCTCCAAATGTATAACCTGTAAATTTTTTTTTTTTGAGAAGGAAAAGGATGATAACCTGTAAAATCTTGCCAAACATGATCCAGTGATTCACCAGGGAAATTTCGTCCAAAATCGACAACTGTTGTGACTCCCTTTGATAGAGCATATTTACTTGCACTAATCAAAGCGTTCCTCCTCTCATGGATTGAGATCTCGGGAATTACATCTAGAACAAGTTTCATAGCAGAATCAGCCAACAGACCGGTTGGTTCTGCAAATCAACATAACATAGAAATTAACATCTCTATACACAAATACAAGCAAAATTAACTGTAGAATAATATAAAGGATTATTTCCACTTTCCATCCGTAAACTATACCACATTTCCGCTTTGCCCCTTAAACTTTACAATTATCTACCTCTGAGCAACTTTCCAAACACTTCAACCCCAAATGCTTCAAGCATATTTGTTTTTATCCACATTTACCTTGTTACCCTAGCTAAATTTTATACATTTAATTTTAAATATGTTAACTATTTGTAGTGCAGATAACAATCTCGCAGACCAAAAGAGTTTCATATTTTCAATATAAGCAAAGAGGAATTTCTTTTGAACAGCTTTTCCAAAAGTAAAAACCCATAAGAAAAAAGCTACCAAAGTACACATACACAGAATCTGGAAAAGTAAACACATATGAATAAAAAAAACAGAAAGGATCAGTTAAGACATTACATATATCAACAACCTTGTACCCTACATCAAGATAATCCGACCAAACTTCTTCAGAAACAAAATATAAAAATAAAAGTGCAGCAGTAGATACTTTTACAGTGACATATTACAAATGCTTATAAAAATGAACAATATTCTCATCTTATTTTCTGATATTTCACAAGAGTCAATCAACTTAAACTAAAAGGAATAAAAAGATGCATGATAATTTTTTTAACAAATTGGTGCAAAGAGGAAATTGTAGAGAAAAAACAGTTGTATTACTCATGGAATGAGAAAATGATAAGATTGAATATAGATGTATGAAAAGCACAAACACTAAATTAACAAAAATGAACTATTTATGCTTCTTATTATGATATGGATAAGCCTCAAAATATATGGCTCGACCATCCAATAGATTTTCCAACACTATTCATGCAAGTTAAAATGCAAAATTTATAATAACTCAACTGCTTCAAATATCTAACCTTTTTCTCTATTAAACTTAACAAGGTGTACATAATCTGTGATGTTGGCTCATTCAGAATATATAATTTGTATAATTATTATAAAATAATATCTATCAAAACTTCAGTTGACAAGTGTATAATACAAGAATATACCATGTGATACTTTAAGATGTGTGGAACTTTTAAGTTACCTCCATCCACTGTTCTTACAATGGTTCCACCAACTGGATCATGAGAGCTGGTGTTAATTCCAGCAACCTCTAGAGCAACTGAATTGGCAAGACCCATATGGCCATCCATGCGTGAAAGCCATACCTACACATCGATGGGATCATAGTTCAAAGAAAAGTATGGTTGAGATTTCAGTATCTCTATTTCTACAAAGATCAGAACAGACGGGGTTGCTCGGTGTAATACTATCTATCCAAGAAGCTTCAGGTAACTCTCCGCCCCAGAGATCATTGTTCCATCCACCACCCAAGATCCACTCACCAGGGCCTTTATCTGTCATGATAACTTTTTCAGAGAACATTGATTGCTGTAGTAAATAGGTTACTAAAATCATGATACTGGACAACTGAACTGAATATGTCAAAATATATCACAACTTCAGCTTAAACTGATACGAGAACCTTATGATCCGCGACGGTTGAAAGGCTTCTTAATCAACTGTCATAAAAGGGAATCGCTTCCATAAACATGCAGGACATAGATTAATTTAACAATCGAGTGAAAGAAGAATAGGACACCAATTGGTTTTACCTTCCATTCAGTAAACAAGATGTCATATGCACCTTAACATAGTAACAAGAAAAGCAGAAGTTTCATCATAGAATCTTAAGCATATTAACTATCTTTTCTCTTATCTCAGGTTTGTGTGGAGCTCTTGTACAAAGGAATTTGAAGCTGAGATAACAGTCAAAAACGTGCATAACATAAATTCATACTTTTTGTGAAATGTAATTGTTCTTTTTGTTACAAAAGGTTAGGTTGTAAGATTTTCATGCCAAAAGAAGGATCCAGAAGATAAACATGAGGAACTTTGACATTCCAAGAAACTTGGATCAATAGAACAAGGAACAACATGGTGGTTTAACATGAAATAAGCGTCAATAACCATATTCGTCTTGATTGATTTGGAATATGTTTCTTCCTTAGGCAATTAGTCCCATGTGCATAAGGCATGGAAGAGTTACTGCATATATGTGAAAAAATGACTTTAACTAAACATGACGCATTTGGGAAAATCGTTTGGGCCAAGGCAGAGAGTGGACAATATCATGTTTAGGCATTTTGGTAAAGCCTAGTTCTTGGGCTAAACCTTCCTATCATGCCTCCATCATATCTTGGATGGACCTGAACTGGCTTGTCAGAGCTGTAAGTTGAGCCTCAATGTTCTCCTGTTTTCATGAGCTGAACCTAGGATTTTAATAACCCTAGGCGAATTCTGAACTTCATTATCTGGAGTCAATAATTTCCGGACTTTCTTATAGAAACAGAAAGGATGACTATCAAAAGCAATTGTCATTCGGTTGTATTAATGATATAACTACATAAACATTACAAGTTGATAATCATAATCAGCTGTACTTCCGCTGAAAAGAAAAAATCAGCTCCATTGATTTGTACCCCACTCCCTCAACATATATTGAGCATGTCCTGCCACACTCTATATAGAAACGAGAACATTTGTTGAGATGCTTTATTTTTTCTGACCAAATGTGTCATTGGGTTACTTCTTTGATATTTAGATATGAAAACATTTGTTGATATAGCAAACAGACACACTATCATCCCGACAAAGAGCACATAGCACAACCATGCCAACTGTCACTTCCCCTACATACTTAAGTCAAAAGACTCAAAACCTTATGTCTTTTTCTTTTTTTTTTTTTGAGGGGAAAAAGGATGGCTATGAAAGTTTGTGATTGTCATCAATGTATATACATACATACATATATATATATAACAATGACATGGTCAAAATGTACAAGGGTGGGCTCTCAAGAAGAGAGCGGCAAAAAGAAAGGAGGTGCATCAAGAACCCTATGTCTTTTGAGTAGCAAAAATGAAGAATTTGACTTTCAAGGTTGCATTTGACTTTCAAATTAATCTGCAGTCTTTTCAAAGTTCCATACAACATCCATGTTTGCTTTGCCTAACATATAATAGGAACTCTTGACATAAAACCTTTGAGGCCCACACCCAAGTCTTGGTTTATACGAGCTATTTTGTTATGTGGCATACATTGTTTTATCACAAACTGAGTAGTGTCATTCTGCTAGCAAGTTAAGATTCTCCCAGATCAACACAACAGCCTTTGAACCCTTGCAAATTGTCTTTTTATCAAATCAAATTTCAAGTCCTCAATAACCTTAATGTATCACATCGCATAAACTCAATTTTATATTATTGTATGCTTACTATAGGAAATCAACAAATGGTTAGTTCAAGTGTTAAGCAGCTTGAACGTTGGTAGGGGAAGAAGCGTTCTTGAGCCCCACAAACAACACTGTTGGGAGATGAAATAACATTTACTGCTCCACTGTCAAGGTTGAGCAAACAATCAGTTGTACGCGACCACAGCCTTTTCTAACCCTTACTAGAGCCAATGATGGCTAGAAATGAACAAAAATCAATGCACAAATTGAAATATTTATATATATAGTTGGATCATTTTCCCTCAAAAAGAATGAAATTTGGATTAGTTTCCTAACGAATTTAGAGATATCAGCGCATGAAAAGAGGATAACTAGGCCAGTTTACAAGGAAAATGCTTAGGGGCAACCACATGCGAACCTTTCAATGCATCCTTGAGTAGCTTAATAAAAACCCCTTTGTTACTGACACCTCGAAGCTGCACCTGCCTCATCTGTGTTATACAAAAATCATAAGATGTCTAGAGAAATGGAGAAAAATCAGAAAGCTTCCGAAATTCAGAAAGAATAGAGGCATAAGATTCAATTTCACTACCACCATTTCGATTACAACATGAAATCTCATTGAATATTTCAATAAAAAAAATATTCGAATAGCATTTAGGCACAGGAAGGAATAAATGAACATTCGAAATCACAGGTAAACAAAAAACATGAACTTTTGCTATATTTTTAAGTAAAAAAATACAAATGTAAATCAGGTAACCAGATAAACAAATATGCAGTTAAGAATATAATATAGATGAAAGCATTGATCAATTCCGACATAGTCCTCGATTATTATGCAAACGTCATATAGCCATTGTTTGATAATGCCTTAGTCAACAGATATTTCAAATTTTCAATGTGCATGGAAAGTAACACCCACAATAAATATAGCAATCAACAATACAAATAAGGATATTTTATGGTAGACAAAATTATTAATAAGCTTTAACATATGATGTAACAACTAAGTCCATCGATATAACCCAATTTTGGCTCTTTAGCTCGTATAATATAAAACACTGAGTTCCAAGGCACATGCACTTATATATCCAATATCTCTTTAGGGTTTTATCTATGTGTGATTACCTAAAGTGAACACTTGCTCCCTCCACACACACACACACCCCCCCCCACCACCACCACCACCACCACCACCCCCCCCCCCTGCGGTTTTAAGGTTGCATATGGAGTGATTCTAATCAAGGTTGTCAAGTTAGAGTATCTACGTAAGTTCATTTTAGGGGGGGTAGAATCGTATCGTAGATTCAGTTCGTAAGTACGTGAGTTTAAGTACGATGCAAATTAAACTAATAAATTCAATAACCATATTAAATGTGCAAATATATAATTATTATAAATGTAAAATATAACTCATAAATAGAAAAATTCACAAATCAAACATTATTCATGATATTTAACAATTAAAACATTCAATCATGCATAATCAATATCATCATTGCCAATAAAAAAACTTATATTAATTCAATTAAAGTCCCAAAAATTATATGAAATATATATACTAAACAAGTATATATATATATATATATGAATATACATATATGATACTTTTTATCATGAAAATCATTTTCATATTAAATATTGCATTGGTCTAATATATTTTTTATCATATTATTTATTTTTTGATGTTTCAGTACAAAGAAATTAAATAACAAAGAGAGAAAATATAATATTAATATGAACTCACACTAAAGTTATATCATTATAATATTTATTTTTAATTAATAAAATATATCATAATTTTCATGTTTATATTTTTACTTAACCCTGGGATCAAAGAAAAATTAATTCAAAAGAAAATAACAAAGAAGAAAAAGAAAAAAAAGAACCGCTAGTCAACTTCGAACCCGCGACCATTGGGAGAAGTGTGGTCATCTCGGCCATCAAGTCCACAGACAACACTTGTCACAAAGTCGACGAGTTTAGTAGTTAAGCGCACGAGTTCAACGATTTTAACAATTTAAATCGGAATTCCATACGAGTTTAGTGCAAATTGCGATTTTATAACGAGTTCGTTCGATTTTTCGACCTAAAGTCGTAAACTCATCCAAGTTTAAGTATTAATACGTGAGTTTGAGAACTATGATTCTAATATCAAATGTAACAACTCAATCCCATCCATCCTTTCTACTATGGGCTCTCTTGGATCCACATGATTTTGAAATAAGTTTATGGTTTCTAACTTGTGTCGACTCAACACACTCACCATTTATGTTGTGTTTTGTCCATGAGTTTTGCTAAAATTGCTCATTTCCATCCCTAAGGTACACTTGCTCAAGGGACTCAAACCAGACAATATCAATGGGTACTAGGATGATATATTTGTTATTACGGTCAAGCTCAATGAGTACGTTGAACCCCAAATGTGGTGCAATAGAAGAACAGACAAAATTTCACGTGGGCAAGAAATGAGAGAAATGTTGAGCATATAATTGAATTTGTTTTTTCAACTCAGATATGTCTTTTAAAACTGTATTGTCAAATGTCACTAATAAATACATCTCCAATTATGCAACGAAGTTTAATTTAACTTATTTGATTTGAGTTAGATGTCAAACCAGAAAAGATACATCAATTAAAGCAACATGATTAAGATAATCATTATTATTTTACAAAGTAAACAAATAAGAAATATACCCGTAAACCACCAAATATGAAGTGAACATGGGAATCAATAAAACCTGGTAACACAACTTTCCCATAAAGATTTAATTCCTTTGTCTCTTGTAACACCAAGTCCTACAACATAGCAACAAAGTATAAAGGAGATGACGTCTTCTAATAAAATAAATCTTATGATTTGCTACTGAAAATTTTCCAAACAAATAGGATTGACAACAAAAAGATAAAAAGATGGATTTTGCCAAAGGAGTATAGAATTTATTATATTGTTCATGTATGGCATAAGTAGGAAACTGAAATTGAGAAATTAAGATTGACAAAGAATTTCGAAAATGAGGCTATAAGTATGGTTGAAATAGTTAGCAACATAAAAGCCGAATCCAACATTTAAGGCATGCAGCAATGAGATTAGAAATAAAAAAATCAATAAAACAAAAATAGAAAAATATAAGCTACACAACTGCTTCTTTTGCTTCATTTATTAGCAAAATAAAAGGCAAGTATGTGTTCCAAATAATGGTAGCAAACTAGCAATAACTGTAAATCCTTCAAAAGTCTCACTATTGAAATTTGCTAAGAAATTGCTTTACATGTTCCTTCTTTTTTTTTGAACAAGAAAGACGACTAGCAAGGAGGTAGTCATCCGGGAGTTTCATTGATGTTAAAAGGTTACAGCATATTTAGAAAGTAAAGGCAAAATAGGGTAGACAACTCCACCAGATTACAACTTTACCATTTGTTGACAAAATAACAGATGAAAATAAGTCTTTCTCTGTCACACTTATTGTCATAACACTAAGACGACAGTGCTGCTGTCCCCAAGAAGGTATAAGCGCAAGAATGTGAGTAGTAAACCCATCATTTCGGAAAAAAAACAATGCACAAAACTGACCAGCATCATAGTAAATAAAGAGAGTAAGTTCAAAGTCCAATACTTTTTCTACTTAGCGCTTAGATGAAGGCATGCATAACAGATTAATTGTGTTTAGTACAGAACAAAATACTGATCTCTAAACGAGGTTGCAAAAAGTCGTTAAAAATTTATTCCGTGTTCTACTTTGACTCAACTGCTGGACTTACTCTTATTAGAACCACGGGACGAGCTATTTACAACTCCAGAAGCATTTCTACAAACACCAGAACAGCTGTCGCGTTCGGAAGACAACAAACAGAGCCTGAAAGATGCAAACATCGATTACCTTCATGGAGGAATAGTCTCCGACGCGAATAATCCGTCCGCCGCGGATGGCCATGGCCTCGGCGAAAGGGAGGGAGCTGTCACTGGTGTAGATGGTGGCGTTCATCACCACCAAGTCCGCGTAGCTACGACCAGCCCATCGGAAGGGTAAACTGCCATCGTCCCCTGCGAAAGCCCAACGAATAGGATTAGCATTGGTGGGAGCTATGAGCGACGTCGCTGCCTAGTCGTTCTCTGAGAGGAGGAAAACAGCGGGTGCGTTGCGCACATAAGTGGTCGACGGCCGGCAGGAGGACGATCACCGAGAGCACGGCCGCGGCGGCGGAGGCGATGAACAGGAGATGCTTACCCCTCGCCATGGGGTTTTTGCGAGCTGTGAGCTCGACCAATTTTTATTACAGCCGAATGGATGACTGATAGGATCTTTTTTCTACGTTTAAAAGGCGCAGTAAATTTATAAAAGAAAGAAAAGGAATCTGGCAACAAGCCGAATACACAGGCCGTTATCGTACCATGAATCATGGGTGTCTATTCTTTTGGATCGAAAAAATCTAAAATAAATCCAACATGTCTCCTCCTCATTCTTTTAAAACAAAATTACCAAACATAAAAATACTCTTTGGAAAAAAAATCGCACTAGGCTTATTTGACAATTAAATAATGGAGAAATGGAATCAAGTGGTACGGTGAGATATACTACGACGGAAGGGTGTGGCGCATTAATAAAAAAATTATGAAAGATGGTGAATTTGCACACGAAAATTTTATTTATGTAAAGATCATGTTTGTCTTTTATTATTTATTGACATCCGTCGGATCACTTCAATCTATGAACAAATTTAACACAACCCAATCAATTTTGGTCGAATGGTTGAAATGAGTTGAAATTTTTTTAAGGCCAAACTGAATCCAATCTTATCAATTTTTTGTCAAATCTTATTGGGTCGGATTAAATTTTTTTTACCCAAGTTAAGTCGGATGGTCACCATCAAAATTTGGATAATAATTGGGTAAGCTCATGGTCGGGTTTGATTAAATCCACCGATTTAACCCGGTCCAACATATATTGGGTGAATTCGATTTCACCAAGTCGAGATAAAAAGAAAGAGAAAGTTGAAATCGGGTGAATTCAATTTCACCAAGACGATATAAAATGAAAGAGAAAGTTGAAAGAGAAGGGACTCGATTTAACCCAATCCAATATAAAATCGGATGAATATGAATTCATGGGTTCACCGAGTTAAGAGAGAGAGTCAAAAAAGACTGGGGTTAATTTAGCATAAAATTATTAATTTCTTATCATTTCATTAATTTGATGAAATAAAAAATATAATGTTCGAATGATTTAGCTACTCCAGTCCATTCTTTGTAACTCATAATTTTTTTTTAAGCTATCCAAACATATTCCATCGCAGCTCTTCGTAATCATGTCCAAATAGGCCTTAAGGTAAACATGGAGTTGAAGGGAAATTTTGTGTGTCAAAAGTTAAAAATAATTAGGACATTAATTGATTTTTTTTCTAATTTAGAGTTGGTTGAAAAATTAGGGATTGACACTGAAAAAATGAATGGAGGATAATGAATATATATATTTATAATTTTAGATGATAAACCAATGGTAAATAATCAATACGTGATCTTAGGCAAAAATCTTAAGATAAAAAATTGATAAAAAAACATGAGGTGTTAAATGCTAATAACTAAACTTTATTTTAAATGATAAAAGTAAGGTTAACAAATTATCATGTTCAACTTTTAAATTAGAGTTCAAGAATTCAAGATACGATCATGTTTGAAAGAAGAAAAATAATATAAAGAAAAATGTTAACATGAATATATAGAGAGAGATGGTAATATGAAGGTGAAACATTGACTTCTATCAACTTCATTTTTCTCATTTATGAAAAGTCAAAATTACCCTTTTCAACATCAAATAAAAAAATAAGCATGGACAGAGCTTTTGCCAAAGAAGTCTCCATGTAAGACGATGACGGAGAAGGTGACGAGCTATGGCAGGCTTCTAGAGGGGTCGTCCTCCCGTGACCTTCGCTGGAAGGTTGCATAAGGTTCTTTCCCTACGTCGGCGTGCGCAGAGAAAGAGAGGGAGGTCACCCCCTGCGACCTTCGCCCTCGCTCACCACCTCTCACTCTTTCCTTCTCCCTTTCAAGCACACATCTTTATCGCTTCCCCTTTTTGCTTCCCCTTTTTGTTTCCAGATAGCAACAATGGCGGTGGCATTAGAACAGTCGACGAGCTGGGTCAGGGGTTTTCTCTCATCACCACCATCGGCATAATGATAGCCGCCATAATGTTCATGTTGATCCTCTTCTTGCTTGTCTTCTTCCTCTACCTACGCAGGAAGCAATGTTGGGGCATCATTCTCGTCTTCGATCGGCCCGCCACCATCCACCTTGGCCCGAATGAACCCATCGCGATGGCGATCCTACCGAGGGCCTCATCGCCGCTGTGATCAAAGCCTGCCATTACACGTGTTCTGCATCGAGGGAGTCACGGAGGGGATGGAGTGCGTGGTGTGCATCTCCGAACTCTCCGATGGTGCGCCTGCGCTGCTGCTGTCCAAGTGCGACTACAGGTTCCACTGGACTGCGTCAACATGTGGCTCCATGCACACTCCACTTGCCCTGTCTATATAGTCTTTCACCATTGCTCGGAAGAGATGAGGTGAAGAAGATCAAGAATAGGTGTATAGCTCAGGTCGATGAATTCGCAAAAGCGGAGCGTCAAAGCAATTGGAACATTCTGCCAGTCAAAATCATTGTGCACTTTCTTTTCAATGATCTTTTAGTACCTCGCATCTGCTTTTTCGCGAGGAATGAAGTGTGGTGGGAAAAGTCCAGTTTCAATGTTGCCCATACGATGGAAGATGCCTTTGGAACGTTGTTTTTTTTATTGGCTTATCAAAGATTTTGATAAGCTCAAGGTGAGAAGCACACAAAAATTGTCTTCTATTCCAATAGCCCTGCCTCCATCAATAGCTGCCCTTCTTCCTTGAATGGCAATACGATAAGACAAGTAAACAAAACAAGGACTATGTCGTTTCGAGCCGGAGCTTGCTGATCTGGTCGAGGTGGTTTTCTTTTACCAGCACGTCCCCGACTGACCTATCTGCACCAATGACACATGGGTGAGCACCCTAGTGCGCTCCGACTTTCAAGCCTCCACTTGGATTTTGTCCCGTCCTTAGCACTAAAGAAGTATGCCGACTGATATCGCTTTTCAACAATGAGTGAATTGGGACTACAACTCCCATCTCTACGGTATGGAATGAGGTCCTTAAATCGGGAGGCTAGGAACTTGACCACTGATGCATATCAAAGAAAAGGAAGACCAGACAGAATATTAGCCTGACAGCAAGGTTGACTAAAGGGCAATAAAAAGTTATTTGACAACCTTTCATTGACCCTGCAATGGAAAAAAGACGGATTGATTCTGCTATGTCGTGGTTGCCACTCCGAAGGATGACGGAGCATGCATAGGGAAAGAGGAGGGGTCGCCCCCAGAAAGAGCCCTCTACGACCTTCCGACGAAGGTCGCAAAGGGGGGTGACCCCTTTGGAAGTCCGCCGGAGCTCGTCACCTTCTCCGTCGTTGTCAAACGCGGAGACCTCTTTGTCGACGAGCTTCATCCATGTTTTTTTTTATTTGATGTTGAAAGGGTAATTTTGACTTGAAGTTAATAGAAAAAAATTGACAAAAGGCAATGGAAAGATTAAATTAGAAAAAATCATAATAGTTTAGGGATAAAAAAATAAGTTCGCATTTTGATATTATAGGTAGAAAATCACGATAATTTATGGGTGATTTGAAAATAACCACACACACACATATATATATATATATATATATATATGTATATATATATATAGAGAGAGAGAGAGAGAGTTATATATATATATATATACCTTGCAATCACATACTATACTATGTACCTTTAGTTTAGCATCATTTTAATTTAACAGTGTACCTTTAGATGCTAATCCCAAAGCTCAGAGAATGTTATTGCATTGTGTGACAACAGTAGTTTATTATTATTATTATTATTATTATTATTATTATTATTATTATTATTATTATTATTATTATTATTATTATTATTATTATTATTATTATTATTATTATTATTATTTCACCCTAACTATATATATATATATAGGCACGTAAAGAACACAAGACAACTTTGAAATATCGATCCAAATTCGTAATATGTTTGTACCTTAATGTTTTCTTGATATAAATTATGCATAACGAAATATAAGAAGCTCCCATATAGAATTTTCTTTAAATTCATAATATGTCTGTATTTGTTTGCACCTTAATGTTTTTCTTGATATAAATTATGCATAATGAAAATTAAGAAACTCCCAATTAGAATTCCCTTTAAATTAATTAATTTTTCCATGAATACAAAAAATATATTATTGAAATAAAAATATTAATTATATTAACTTGCATGTACAAATTATGATAGCATGGTGAACATTTGTACTAGCGATGTGCATCGTTTATGTTTTGGAGTATCAGATAGAATGTGCTACTAATTCAAAGGCTTATGGATCTATCTAGATAATTATATTAATCACATTAAATCATATGGAGTAAGTCATAAGGTCATATGGTCATTTACAAATGAAGATCCTAGGGCCATGGAACTAAAGATCATGATCCATTATTAACTTCAGGATCATAAAAGAATTAAAATCTAGAAGGATATATTGACTAAGGGTGAATGGAATATACATCGAGGTCTTTTGTTGTAATCTACAACAACGTATGTGATCCGTTTGATTGTTTGATCAAAATAGAATAATAAAAATGAAACAAAAAAAAGAACTCAAGAACATTGCTAAAAACCCTTATGCCCATGAGACAAATTTCTAACAATCCTTCATGGAGTTCTTCACCTTCAGCTCCCTCAGCTTCGTGGCGATCAAGACATTCGGAGCGAAGCACTTCTCCAGCATATCGTGGCCCTCCACCCCCACAGTGGTTGTTGTTGTTGTGCCTCTTAGCTGCTGCTACCATCCAGTAGCGCTCGAACCATCTCGACGAATTCAAGGGGTGGAGCAGTGTTGTAAGAATAGGATAGGACATCAATGCAGAAAAGTCTTCATTTCAAATCGAACAAATTGATCAGTTCGGTCGTATCGAATAAGAATAAAAAATATTATAATTATAAAAAGTAAGTTAAATCAAATCACATATTGTCCGTAATCGTATAAAATGACATCATAAGTTAAATTTTAAAATTAACATATATTATTGAGTAATTTTTAATGTAAAAATTCATACAAAAAATAAAGTCATTATTACAATATTTATTGAGTAAAATATATGTATTATATATTAAATTGCTACAAAACAAGAATAAAAAGAAAAATACATAGATGAAATAGTTTAGTATTGATCAATAAAAAGTAAGAAAAAAATAATGAATAAATAATTATACAAATAAATAATCTCATATTGATATTAAAAGAGTAAAAGATAGTTAATTATTAAACGAGGAAAACGAATAAAGAAGATAAATTGAGGATACTAAGAAAATGAGCACAAGACAATTAATATAAAATGGGCATAAGAGATGATTCTGAGCCAAAGTAATTAGATTGGTAAAAAAAATAATTTGGTCAGTTCGTCCGGATCAATTTTGGCTGGTTCATCCCAGTTTTGTCTGCTTCTCACCAATTTAGTGGTTCGAAGCAGTTCAAAGCAGTCCAATGGCATTCCTGATTTTGGAGTGAGTCAGGGGGCATTTTAGTGACCAAGTCTAAATTGATCCGATCGGATCGGTCTGTCGTGACAACAATGGGTGGAGGCGCAAGGCACAATCCTTAGGATCAATTTCAACTCAAGTTTGAACAAAATTGAAAAATGTTTGTGAAGTCATTCCTTTTTCATAATTCATTGTTTTAACTTCCCTAAAAACTTTTGATTGCTGAATTATATTTTCTAGTAGTTCAGATATGTTTTGTGTGGGAGTTGCTCATTAGTTGTTAAGACTAGTATAATTCGAATATTTTTAACTTTTGCCTTCTTGTGACTCTCCCATGGTGATGGTGCACTCTTTCATCATGCTTTTTCCTCGCATCCAACGATCAACTCTACTATTGCCATGCTTCGTTAGGACTTTGGCTTCTTAGTTTATGAAGCAAATTAATGGGGGACGGAGATTTTTTCTGCCAAATTACAACAAATGGTTAAGAATTGCTAAAACAAAAGTGAAGCAGAAGTTCGGATTACGGTTTTCTAAAAGATAAAAAATGAAGGATACACATTTTGATCTAAACTTAATTGAGTATATAGGAAGATTGTTCAACTAATCTCCACAGTACTTCTCTTTTTTCGCTTCAATGTGTTGGAATCCAATTAGTTTTACTTAGTTCAATTTGAGACGAGAGCCATTGTCTCTTTCAAAGTTTGGTTACACAACCTCAATTTACTTGTCTAAAGCTACTACAAATTTAAGGGGAAAACTTCATCTTCGTAAAAAAATTAAGGAATCCAAAATAGTTAAAAAAATAAACAAGAATATCAAAACAATACCTATGGGAAAGAGAAATGGATAGCTCTATGAAACCATAGAGTGTAGGATCGTAGGCATCAAAGGAGAGTGAATTGGTGTACAAATTTAATTCTAAAGGTTCTAGATTTCTCTTAATAGTTTATTTTTTGGAATCTTTTGTGAGAATGCTAATGATAATGCAATTAACACAATATGATAAGGAAAATAGGATAGAGAGCAAATACAATATTTGTTGACGAAGTTCAATCCAATTCTTTGACCTATGTCCTCGCTTCGACTTTCCGACCTCAAGATCGTCGGAGTTTCACTATCGTCCTCCTTTCTCAAAGGGAGAGGGAAATCCTTGTTACATGAAAACCACCTTCTTCTTCGCTTTAGAGATAAGGTGAATCTCTTTTCACACAGGAGCCTTCAAGATTATAACTAGAAAATCTCTCTCTATATTTATTTTACAGATGATTACACTTTGATTTGATGAGAAAGAAAATAAAATAGATCTAGGGTTTTGCAAGAGAAAAGTAACGAGATTGATCTCTTTGATTTCTTGGATGCTTGTACTCTTGTTATTTTTTTCCTTTTGAATGTATTTTAAATCTTCAAAAGATTTGATTTGAAAACTAACTGTTATTGTAGCAAATCGTGCCGAGTCGATTGATCGGTTCATTAGGGTTGTTGACTGATTTGTAGTTTTTCATGATGTTTAAATTAACTGTTAATTTCAATCACTCGTTCGGTCGACTGGTTCTACAACTGGCCTCACATCTTCAACTGTGCTACTTCATTTCCGATTTGCATCTGGTCGATCGGTCTCATAACTTCAATGGTTTTTATCTTTCTATTTACTTCGGATGTACATTCGATTGACTGGTCATTTGATCAATCGTTGATTTCTCTATTATCCTTGTGTTTTATTTACTTTGGTCATACATCCGGTCATTGATTTCTTTGTTGTCACCGTGTTTTGTGTACTTCGATCGTACATCCGGTCGATCGATCTTTGATCTTTATTACATTTCTTCATCGTTTCTTTCCTGTTAAATTTGTTCATGTGTATATACAAACTTATCTCTAACATTTGTCGGCCAATTGTATTTGTTATCGTTAAAACATGAGAATAGTACATGATTCAACATAGAGAAATATGTAATGCCCCCAAAATTTACTCTTCTGTTAGGTGACAATTGGACTTCTTCTGGGCCGATGTTAGCTACTATTCACCTTGATCCATTGGAATTTCACAAATCCATAAAGAAATAACTAACAACTAACTATCATTAACTAATAATACAAGAGTATGAAAGCTAACATGTTTATGGTTCTCAAGTGGTCCTCTTATCCAGTTTATTACATCGCAGTAGCAAAAAAAAGAAAAAACATAAGCTAAACATCTATATCATGTATAACTGCATCACCACGAACATCTCTAACTACACACACATTCATCTTTGTCTGTTCAGTTATCCGTGTGATTCAAATATAAAATACTCATAATACAATTTGATAATAAGACTTAATAAAAATACACATGCTTTCAATATGACAAAACACTTTTATTCTTTTATTTTTATTCTTTTGATTCTTTCTCTTTTCTGCTATGTTCTATTTTGTTCAATTATTTTATTTTCTATTATGTTCTTTTCACTGAACCTTTTATTTTAACACATTCTTAAAATATCTATACGTGTTATCTTAAAGTGAGCTCGACTTCTTTAATTATGAGCATTTATGACATTTTCATGCCGGATAAGGAGATCAAATCAAGACAAAAAGATAAAATAGTGACGGGCCCAATAAAGAAATATTGTTTACATCTTAAGGGTGACAAGGCTATTAATATTCATATTCATTTTTTCTATTCCATTAGAGTGGTGGGGTTATCAATACCCACCATCAATTTTTCTATTCCATTTCATTGACAATCAGTGCACATAAAGTCTCATTTTACATTTTTATTTGACTAATTAGCATCCTTATGGTTATCTATTTAGCATAATTATATGAAGAAAGATAATCAAATTATAATATAATAATTAAAACAACATAAAAACTCTAATCTGCTAAACAAAATTCAATTAGGGTAAATATAAACTTGGGTCGAGTTTGGATTGAGCCAACTGTGCTCGGTGGAGCTCGGGCCGAGTTGAGCATGAAACTTACTCCTCTATTGGCAAAATATGGGTTGGGTGAGAGGGTGGCTTGGGCTTAGTGTGCTGACATCATCCTCCAGATTGTGACGTAGGACTGTCTGGTCAGGTATGAACATAGGTCGATCTAGGTCATTGAAGAAAGAAATCTGAATACTCGAAAACTATCACGATAGTGCTCGGGTCGGGTTGCAGAGAGCCCGTGCCGGGTTTATTCAAATATGGGTCGAATTCGAAGAAACACCGTGTCAATTTTGAACTATCCAGATGAACTCGAGCCGGGTCCATCTCTACACAGGCCGAGTTCTCCGGTGGAATTTTTTTGAAACTTTAACATGCAATAACTTTATGTATATTATTCCTTTCGACACAAAAATGCTATAGAACTATTTATGCATGAGATCGTAAACAATTCCAATTCATCCATCATTTTATATATTTTATTAAGAAATCATATTCAAAAGTGAATCTAAAATCTTACGTGCACTTGTTATCAACTATCTTAACATCCAAACTTAAACTTAACTTTTAGGTGATTAGACTCGGGTTTCGATCACAACTCCGACATCCGAGTATTCGAAGATCAACATGAGTAGCTTAGACGCAATGTTATAAGACTCGGTCGGCCATCGATCCAAACTAATAAATGGGTCAGGTCAAATCGGTTGGACCGGATCAAACTGGATGATCGCACCGGATAATATAAATTAATAAAAGAATAAAATAAGTTAAAGAGGTTGTTGTAATCTTGTTAATTATAATATCATATTCAACAAAAATATAAATATAGTGTAATAAAGTTAAATAAAATAATTCATATTAAATAATATAATAAAGTGACATAAATTAAATCATCAACATAAATAAAAATTTCTTGTGAGGTAGTTATAAATAAAAAATAGTGAAAACAAATTATATATGTGACAAGAGAACATTAAAATATAAATTTCAAGATATATATATATATAAAATATGTCTAAATATTTCAATATTTTTTTATGTTTCAATTTTATTTTCATTTCAGTAATTGACCTCGCCGAGTCGGCCGGTTGAACTCGGGTTTTTCCAGGTCAAAGCGAGTCAAACCCTTCTTCGGATTTCAACTGACCCGTTGTCCATTTTAGGCTCCGAACACTAGACCAATCAGGCCGAGTCGGGTATGAAAATATTGCTTAGACGTTGAGAGCACTCACACACGTACATCGAAGAGGATGAAAACGTAGTTCGAAGGTTGAGAAAAACTCAAGTAGAGGAGGAGAAAATTTTGGAGGAGGAGAAAAGCCTCCTCCCTCTCAAGTTGTAATCTACTTAGAATTTTTAATTATACTTTCTATTCATAATTCATCATTTAATTTTCACAAAATTTTGGATATAAATAATTAATTTAAAATATTTTTTCTTGATTTTCATATGTAAAATAATAATTCATTATTATTTTATTTATTCCTGAATTTCATAAATAAATAAACATTATTCTTATATTTAATTTTTTTAAAATAAAATATTATTATTTATCTTCTATATATTTTTTGACGTAAAACTCTTATCTTTACTCTCATTCATTCATATCCTAAACTTATAGTTAAATTCAAAATAATTTTTGAAACCCTAATCTCATTATAACTTCAACTCCTAATCTAATTAGGGATCATCTTTTCCTACCTCTTATCTAATAACACTTTAATTCTCATTCTAACTTATCTTATATTTTTTCTCTTCTTTCATCCTTCCTTTAACTAGCTTTTATTTATTTTTAAAGTTTATCTTTCTTTAACAAATCCTAAATTTTAAAATTTATTTTAATTATTATAATTAAATTTTAATTTTAAGATTTTGGGGTGTTACAAAATTAAAATATAGATCGAGCATCAAGAAGAAGATGGATGACTTTGCAATGCCTCTTGAGAGATGAATGGGACTAAGAAAGGCAATGACAACTAAAATTCCCAATAATGGATCAGCTATTGATTAAAAACTAAGGGTGAAAAGTTGAATTGTAGTTCTTTCGAGTTTAGTGGTGGATGTTTGAAAAGTATAATCATAGTTTTTTTTTCGAGTTCAATGTGAATAGTTTAATTGACATATCAATTTGATGTGTATTTGGAATAATGATGATGAATTAAGAAGTTAGTCTGATAAGTTGAAGTAATAGATTAATTTTAGTGTGAGTTTGAATAAAATATAGGAATTATAGATATAAAATGTATTTTTATTATTTTATAAATATTGAGTATATATAAAAATTATTAAAAATTATGTTATTAAAATATAATAAATTATTTTTTAACAAAATATAAAAATTGCTCAAAATAACAAATAATACATTAAAATTTTATAATAAATATATTATATAGAATAATTAATATTTTTATGTGAGGAGTGTAGGAGACAAAAAAATTCTTAGAAGAAACAATTGATTTGGAAAAAAAATGCCACGTAAAAAATAAGTTGAAAACAAAGAAAAAACAAGGTGAACTAAGGTCACATGGCATTCAGTCCTCGCTTTGAATTTCATTGTCTATTTCACTAGATGTTACGTCGTTTATCAAAACTAACTAGAATCATACCTTAGTTCCATCGAGTTATGAATGTATACCCAATAGTTGTAGCATTTTGAAATACACGTGTCATACTAAATGTTTTGAAAACCAATCCTTTATAGATGTGCAGTCTATATTCCAGGTATATTAAAGGGAGTAAAGTTTAGGTACGATCATTTAATTTAAAGAATCACAAAATGATCATTTAACTTTACTTTATAATTTCATGGCCATCGAAAAGCCGATCTTTGCGACCGACTATCGATCATTTTTTTATGGATCGCTTACGTGAATGTCTACGTGACATCACGTTAATATTTTCTTTCTCATTGATGACAAATAAAAAAATAACGCATCAACATTTTCCTCTCTTCTTCATCCAAATTTATTTTTCTATCTACACGGTCATTTAACTTCTAAATTTTTTTATTCGCAGTCATTATTTTAAAAAAATGAAATAATAAAAAATGTGAAGCTCTGGTATAAAAAAGATAATCACCGAGGTGGTTCACACATGCTTTAAGACGCCACTAAGTAATCATCACTTTGTCATTCATGCAGGGAAGGATTCATAATTAATTTTGGGCATGTAAAGGATTCTTATGTTGAAGTTTTTCGGCGATATAAACTCCATGACTCTTGTCCTATATGGTGCATTCTTTGAATTAATTATGGAAGAATTGCCTTATTAATGTTATAAAAAAAGATGATTGAAAGTTGGTTAAAAATATAATTCTGGAGTGATTATAAAACCCAACTCAGGTTTAGTGGTACATGACTCTGATTATCAAGACTTGAGTTCGTGAGCTCATCCCCAATTATTGTAACTGAGTTCAAAGCTGATGGACAAAAGAAACAAAAATTGAACTGAGTTCCAGTCTATTCAACATTGCTCGAATATTGAACCTCGACTTGGCTCGAGTTCTTATCATCGTTGAATTAAACTAAAAAATATATAGGATGTAACTCAAGTTTAATCTCACTCAAATCAAGTTTAGCTAGAAAAAATATTATTAAGTTATTGATTACAATTAATCATGATAATTATTATATTGATTATTCTTTCATTATATTAGTATATTTTATTGATTATTGGTAATTGACTTATTATTTAAATTGACTCATGGTTATCGCAATAATCCATCACAAATCATGTAGCATTAAATTGTTCATTGATAATTCATAATGAAAATTAAAATTGATGAAAAATTATTATTATTATTAATTTGTGAATTGTTTAATTTATTGACATCTAAATGATATAACGTGATGATTCACATTTTTCCATGATTATCCCCAAATTGAAAATGCATAAAACCGAATAAATGACAAAGTTATATGTTTTTGGATAAACTAAATAAAGATGAAAATTGTGAGTCATAGTGACCTCATACAATATGATTTTTCCTTAATAAGTGTGAGTTTTCACTATTGTATGGGCAACTTTAAAGGTAAAATAAATAATTGCCCAATTTTATTGTAATCTTTACAATATTGACAAGTGTATAGCAACCCTTACGATTTAATAACAAGTAAAAGATACTTTACTAATTGATAATTTATCACAATCTTTATAGCATTGACAATTGTTGAAGGCGATTGATTATCATGATGAATTCTTAACTAATTGATAATTTCAACCAATTGATTATGACTGTAATATCCTAAATCTAATTTGTATATCATTATATGTTGTAATATTATAACTTATGTTAGTCATCAAATTTTTAAAATTTTATTCAATTTAAATAAAGTATTAAGATATAAATTAATAAACATTCTATGCTAAAGCATATACTCATATTATTAAGCATGCATGTAGTTATTAACATGAATGATTGATCAGTATTTTGAAAATCATATGTGATATGCTATGAATTAATTTTGAGAAATGTAATTATGAAAAATATATTTGAATGATTGTATGATTGCACATTTGAAAAGCATATGTGATATGATATGGATGGATTACGAGAAGTGCAATCTTGTTCAATTTGAAATGATATTTGATATGATTCATCTTCTGATATTGAGATATAATTATTATACGATGAATCATACATTTGCATTTGCCTGTATTGCATTGTATGATGGTTGGAGCTAAGTGTTACATCGTTGATTACGATGAGAGCCACCTCTAGAGTCCAATCCATTATTTTATTTCACAATAATGGAATGAGATAAGCTGGAGCTAAGTGCCACGCGGAGTTAAGTGCCACATCGTGAGTAGTCGCGATGAGGGCCACCTCTAGAATCCGTAGGGGCCACCTCTAGAGTCCACCTATCGCTACATGATTTATTTTTCAAAATGGATGAGGTAGAATGGAGCTAAGTGCTACATCGTTGATCACGATGATAGCCACCTCTGGAGTTCACCTACCAATCACTGGCCAACTGGTGATCCGTGCATACATATGAGAGTGTTGCATTGCATACATATGTTTGATATGGTTAAATAACAATGATTGTGAGTTGAGTGTGATGATTTCGATTGAAATGTTATATATGTATTTATTAAATGTATGAAAATATTGATTTTGATATTAGGATTAATGCTTGTATTTTTATGTCTCCCCGAATTTATTAGATGATAACACGTAGCTTATGAGTTATCAACTTACTGAGCTATTTTTTTCCATAATGTTGTTTCTAATATTTTTGCAGATTCATGTAGCTCGTTGGGGATCGTGCGATGTGATAGTCGTAAAAGGATTATATAATATTCGTGGTGGTATGATGAGAGGATTTATGTTACTAATAGAGCGGAATGGTGTCGTATGATCCATGTAGCCGACCCCACCTAGTGGGATAAGGCTTTGTTATTGTTGTTGTTGTATGATGAGAGGATTTATGTCTTTCATATATTTCTATTATGATGTTGAGAGAGCTAGTCGTATTCATTACTTATGTCAAAATAAGTTATCTTAAAAATAAAGTCATTTTACCAAATGTACGACTTAAAGAGTATCAGTTTGCTCTGAAATAATCACACATTGTGTAATTTATTTAATGATATACTTTTACTCTTATGCTATAAACGAAGAGTAAATTACATCACGTTTTCGCATTTTTTTATAATTTTATTTGATCGTCCGTAATGAGTTATGAACTCTGGTTTAACTCGCGAATATTAAGATACAATTATTATATGATGAATCATACATCTACATCTGTCTGCATTACATTATATGATGGTTTAAGCTAAGTGCTATATCACTTATCACGATGAGAGTTATCTCTAGAGTCAAATCCATCATTTTGTTCCTTAATAATGGGATAAGATAGGCTATAACTAAGTGTCATGCGGAGCTAAGTGCCACATCGTGAGTAGTCGCGATGGGGCTACCTCTATAATCCGTATGAGCCACTTCTAGAGTCCACTTATCGCTATATGATTTGTTCCCCGAAAGGAATGGGGTAGAACATAGCTAAATGCTACATCGCTGATCACGATGGTAGCCATCTCTAGAGTTCACATATCGACCACTGGTCAGTTGGTGATTCATGCATACATATGAGAGTGTTGCATGTTTGATATGGTTAAATAACAACGATTGTGAATTGAGTGCGATGATATCAATTAGAATGTTATATATGTATTTATTAAATGTATGAAAATATTAATTTTGATATTATGATTAATGCTTGTATTTTATATATCCCCGAATTTATTATATGGTAATACATAACTTATGAGTTATCAATTTACTGAAATATTTTTGCTCATAATATTGTTTCTAATATTTTTTCAAATTCATGCAGCTCGTTGGGGATCGTGCGAGGTGATAGTCGTAAAGAAATTCTATAACATCCTTGGTGGTATGATGAGAGGATTTATGTCTTGCGTGTCTTTCTATTAAGATGTTAAGAGAGCTAGTCGTGTTTATTATTTATGTAAAAATAGATTGTATTGAAAATAAAGTCATTTTATCAAATGTACGATTTAAGAAGTATCAGTTTGCTCTAAAATGATCACATATTATGTAATTTATTTAATGATATATTTTTACTCTTATGTTATAAAGAAGAGTAAATTACATCATGTTTCCGTATTTCTTCATAATTTTATTTGATTATCCGTAATTAGTCGTAAATTCTAATTTAACTCGCGGGTTAAATCGGGGTTGTGACAATGATGGCTGACGGATAATTGATAAATGAGACTTCTACTAACGTATGATCAATTAATGATCGTTTAAAAATTAATGCATCAGAAATTAATGATATGCATAGTTATTATAATTGATCAATTATTAATTACTATGATTATGATTAATTGTAATTTTTTATAGATAAATTTCCATTCATCATTGACATTTCATTATGAATATTGATATATTGATGGTTCATAGTATTATTGATTGACAGGCGACTTGATTATAATTTTTTTTCTTATGCTTAATCCATCCACGAAGGATAAATAAGATGAGGATGGTATATAAATGAAAACTCGTAGACTATTGGACATCATATAGACTATTTTTGCTAAAATAAAATTAATTTTATGGACGATTTATGCTAATAAAAAAATATTTTAAAATTATTATATTGACTAATCAAAATAAAAAAAGTTAAGTCATAAAATTAGGTACCATTGTTAAACAAATTTGGTGGGTAAGTGAATCAAAATATTACACATTTGATGTTCGAAAGAAAATAAAATCAATCTTGAATAACTAGATCCGTCAATCTTACCCTCTAATATCGATCATATTTGAACGATCTGTTTTGTTTAACTACTCCATTAATATTCGATTTAATGCATTCCTGATATGGACAGATTGAGCGAATCTAATGCCACTCATCTCTCTCTATATACATTCTTCTACCATTGAGAAGAAACCATGATGGATGCCTGCAGCAAAGGCTCACGCCATAAGAGAGGAGAATACCTATTTCAATAGGACAAAATAAATCACGTACTGCACTCTAATTTTGAAAGCTATTTATTTGTCAATGTGGAATTAATTGTGGAGAAATAATAGAAATTAGAAAAGTTACGCTGAAGAAAAAAAAATTAATCAAATTACATGTTGATTCGGCATGCTCCGTAGTCCGGTCTGCTTCGTTTGAACCCGGCTCTTAGCGGACCCGGTTCGTATCGAATTGTGCGAACGCGAAGTGGTAACACCCCCCTTCTCTTTATTCCGCTGTCGTTTCTCTCGTTTGTTTCGTCCAACCAAAACCCTCATCAGAAACCTCTCCTCCTCCCCCAAATCCGCTCGTCATTCCTCCGCCGGAACCCATCCGCCGATCGATTCGAGGAGCGAGAGATGCCGGACGTCCAAGCCCTCGTGTACGATCTCGTCCTCAAGCTCAAACGCAGGTAAATCCATCTCCCAATTCATCCTTCCTTTACTCGGTCCGCGAACCCTGATGAGGGAATTATGTATCTCGCGCCGTTGCTCCCGCGCATCCTTTTGGGGCGCCCGACAGGAGGATCGAGGGGTCGCAAACGACGGCGAAGCTGACGGCTGAGCTGTTGCGGCAGGTGGTGTCGCAGCAGCGCATGCCCCAGACCAACCAAGCGGCCGCCCTAATCGATGCGGTCAAGGCCATCGGCGAGCAGCTCATCGCCGCCAACCCCGTCGGTGAGAACTTACTCTATTTGCGCGCAATTCCACCATGCTTTCGTCGTGAGAGATAATTAAAGGACTCCTCTTTCTTGTTGTGATGTTGCTTTGTAGCCTCATTCGTTTCTCATATGCTCTGTGATGGCAATTCTTTTGCTTAACTTTTAGAATTGGAGCGCTGACCATATTTGCCTACGGTTGAACTTCAGTCCTAGTTGATGTAGGGGCCGTAGGAGACTAGAGAAAATGGACCACGTGAGGATGTCCTATTTCAGATTGTGGCCTGTCTTGTGCTTTACTTAACTATCAGTAATAACAGTATATTTTAATTTTGTGACTCTATTGTGTTGAGTGATAATATCACATTTTGGTGTTTTTCTCACTGCAAATACAAGAAACTCTTGGAGGTCTTAAGTTCTTAAATTATTATTCCAATAATCATGTGATGGTTAAGCTGTTCAAGTAATGAAAAAAACAGTATTTTGGTTTCCAATGGCTGAATGTATGCGGTATACTCAAAAGTTTGGAATAACTTTCCATTGACCATGTTATACTGCTTCACTATTTGAAATTAATAAATGTGGATTATTATTAATTAACTTTGCATGCATCAAAAAAAAAAAAAAAAAAAAAAACTCCGCCTATATTTTATAGCCGGTCCCAAGCCCGGATAAAGGAGGAGGGTTGTGTTAGGCCCCGACAGCCAACATAAAATCATGTCGAATCTTATGAACATGGATCAACGAATATATTGTGTTAATGCTAGGTCGTTACCCGTAAGTAACGCGCTGTACAGCTCGGGTACAGTGATAAGAGAGCAAGAGCCGCTGCATCCTCGCCTGAATGCAGTGTTAAATGAGCAAGGGCTACTGCACTCTAATGGACGGAGGCGGTTAAAGAAGCTAGTTCATGAGACTAAGGTCAGATTAGGTTCTTGGAACATTGGGACGTTGAATGGGAAGCGCCTCGAGGTGGCACAAGTAATGGACCAGCGTAAGATTAGTATCTTATGCTTGCAAGAAACTAGATGGATAGGAGAGGGAAGTAAAGAGATTAGGTTAAATGGTTCCAAACTTTGGTACACAGGTAAGGTAAATGGAAGGAATGGTGTTGGTATTATCGCGGATGCAGAATGGAGGAAGAATGTTGTGGAAGTTAAAAGGATTGAGGATCGAATCATATCCGTGAAAGTAATTGTTGGAAAGGAGACTATGAACATTATTAGTGCATATGCACCCCAAGTAGGAGCAGAATCACATCTCAAGGAGAAGTTTTGGGCAGATATGGAGGGTTTGATTGAAAGTATACCAACAACCGAGAAAGTTTATATTGGGGGAGACCTTAATGGACATGTTGGTAAAGAGGCAGGACCACATGCAAGGGTTCATGGTGGTTTTGGTTTTGGGGAGTTGAATGAGGAAGGACAAACTATTATTGATTTTTCTTTAGCATACGACCTTAAGATTATCAACACTTGTTTTAGGAAGAGAGAGGAACATTTAATCACATACAAAAGTGGAACTCATAGGTCTCAAATCGATTTTTTCTTGATAAGAAATACTGATAAAAGACGTTGCACTAATTGCAAAGTAATTCCTGGGCATGGGGTGACTACACAACATAGATTGTTAGTTCTTGATATGCAAATAAAATGTATAAAACCAAAATTCCGAACAATTTTTGATCGAAAGATCAAGTGGTGGCAGTTAAAGGGGGAGAAGCGAGAGACTTTTAGAAGTAAGTTATTAGAGGAAAGTGTGTGGGAGTTAGAAGGAGATGCTAGTATCATGTGGAAGAATGTGGCAAAAAAGGTTGAAATGGTTGCTAAAGCCATTTTAGGAGAATCAAAAGGTTTTGGACCACGAGATAAGGAGACTTGGTGGTGGAATGAGGAGGTCCAAGAAAAGGTGCGTAATAAGAAGAATTGTTTCAAGGCGATACACTTGGACAATAGTTCTGACAATTGGGAAAAGTATCGTTTGGCGAAAAGGGAGGCTAAGAAGGCAGTTAGTGATGCTCGTGCTAAAGCATATGAGGGGTTTTATAAGGAGTTAGGGACAAAGGCGGGTGAACAAAGGATTTACAAGATTGCAAGGAACAAAGAGAAGGAGTCGAGAGATTTGGATCAAGTAAGATGCATAAAAAATGAAGTTGGCAAGGTTTTAGTTACTGAAGGAGATATTAAGAACAAATGGGAAGAGTATTTCTATAAGCTATTTAATGATGGATGTGAAGGTTCGCGTTGTGATTTGGAGGACTTGACAGTTAGCGAATGTGAGCTTAATAGGTCATTTTATCGTAGAATTAGAGTCTCGGAGGTTAGCGAAGCTCTTAAGAAAATGGAGAATGGTAAAGCCGTTGGACCGGATGGTATACCGATTGAAGTTTGGAAATGTTTAGGAGAAAAAGGTGTGTTGTGGTTATGTAAACTATTTAATGAGATTTTACGGTCGAAAAAGATGCCTGATGATTGGAGATTAAGTACATTAGTTCCTATTTACAAAAATAAAGGGGATATTCAGAATTGTGCAAATTATAGAGGGATTAAACTTATGAGTCACACTATGAAATTATGGGAAAAAGTCATTGAGCATAGATTGAGAATGGAGACTAGTATTTTTGAGAGACAATTTGGGTTGATGCCAGGAAGATCCACTACAGAGGCGATTTATTTACTAAGGGGGATGATGGAGAAGTATCGAAGTAGGAGAAGAGACTTACATATGGCTTTCATTGACTTAGAGAAGGCGTATGATCGGGTACCAAGGGATGTACTTTGGAAAGCCTTGCAAAAGAAGAGAGTGAATGTTGCCTACATTAAGGTAATACAAGATATGTACGATGGGGCATTGACTGGGGTTAGGACACCCGGAGGTGAGACAAATGAATTTCCTATAGGAATTGGCCTACATCAAGGATCAGCTTTAAGCCCGTATCTATTTAACTTAGTTATCGATGCTATAACCGAGAGTATCACAGAGGAGGTACCTAAGTGCATGCTATTTGCGGATGATATAGTACTTTTAGCGGATTCAAGAGAAGAGATTAATACAAAATTGGAAATATGGAGAAATACGTTGGAGTCAAAGGGTTTTCGTTTAAGTAGGAATAAAACAGAATATATGCATAGCAATTTCACAAATAAACAACTTAGAGACGATTTGAAAGTTAGGTTAGGGGAGGATATAATTCCTCAAGTGACAAAGTTTAAATATTTAGGATCAATTGTAAGACAAGATGGTGAGATTGATGACGATGTTAATCATAGAATTCAAGCTGGTTGGTGTAAGTGGAGGAAAGCCACTGGAGTTCTTTGTGATAGAAAAGTACCCAATAAAGTTAAAGGAAAATTCTATCGTACTGCTATAAGGCCAGCAGTGCTATATGGTAATGAATGTTGGGCTATGAAGGGACAACATGAACGTAAAGTGGGGGTAGCCGAAATGAGGATGTTGAGATGGATGTGTGGTCATACAAGATTAGATAAGATTAGGAATGACCATATACGTGAACGAGTCGGAGTGGCTCCTATTAGTGAGAAAATGGTAGAGAATCGTTTGAGATGGTTTGGTCATGTTCAGAGAAGACCATTAGATGCGCCAGTAAGAAGAGTAGATCAAATAATCTGGAGTCCGATTAAAAGAGGGAGAGGGAGGCCAAGGCGGACACTTGGCGAACTAATAGAGCAAGATCTATTGGTGAATAATATACCGAAAGGTTTGGTTATTAATAGAGCGGAATGGCGTCGTATGATCCATGTAGCCGACCCCACCTAGTGGGATAAGGCTTTGTTGTTGTTGTTGTTGTTGTTGCATCAAAAGAAAAAAAAATTCTTAGGTTAAAAAAATGTCTTTATTTATAAAACTTTAAATAGATCACGTTAGACTCTTGTTTATTCTCAACAATTATGGTTGCTAAAAGATTCCATTCCCTTGTTTTCCAGTATGAGTATCAAATGTCTTTATTTATAGAGATCAGGGGCTAAAGGCTTGGAAACAATTTCCCTATTAAGCAGGGGATGTCCATAAACATGTTCCTACCTTTCTGACATCTCCATTAACTGGGCAATGCTTACTGCACTGAATTTGATATTCAAAAATCTCGTTAAACAATCGACAAACAGTTGGTTCAATTGGTAAGCACTTTGAATCAATGTTGTCAAACACGTAAAACGGGCTCGACACGGAGGGTCGGCAAAACACGTAAATCGTGAACACGTAACACGACACGGCCGATTCTACCAGATTTTTATTTAATATATTATATATATATACATGTAAATATATATATGTATATATAAGTAATTAGTGGTGAGATGCAAATTCTTTTGAACTTATAAGTACCAAATGCAATATTACATAAGCAAAATTCTAATTTTAAGATCAATTCATGACATTAACAATTATTTTCTTATATATTAAAATATTAGTTCATGAAAAATTAACACCTCAAAAAATTATAATAAGAACAGACTAATGGCAATTGATAAATCAATAAATAATGTTAACAGTTAATTCATGAAAAACTAATACATCATTAAAATTATAATAATAACAAAAATTAGCACATCAATTCATAAAAAAAATTCGTGATCAACAACAACAACAACAAAGCCTTATCCCACTAGGTGGGGTCGGCTACATGGATCATACGACGCCATTCCGCTCTATTAGTAACCAAACCTTTCGGTATATTATTCACCAATAGATCTTGCTCTATTAGTTCGCCAAGTGTCCGCCTTGGCCTCCCTCTCCCTCTTTTAATCGGACTCCAGATTATTTGATCTACTCTTCTTACTGGCGCATTTAATGGTCTTCTCTGAACATGACCAAACCATCTCAAGCGATTCTCTACCATTTTCTCACTAATAGGAGCCACTCCGACTCGTTCACGTATATGGTCATTCCTAATCTTATCTAATCTTGTATGACCACACATCCATCTCAACATCCTCATTTCGGCTACCCCCACTTTACGTTCATGTTGTCCCTTCATAGCCCAACATTCACTACCATATAACACTGCTGGCCTTATAGCAGTACGATAGAATTTTCCTTTAACTTTATTGGGTACTTTTCTATCACAAAGAACTCCAGTGGCTTTCCTCCACTTACACCAACCAGCTTGAATTCTATGATTAACATCGTCATCAATCTCACCATCTTGTCTTACAATTGATCCTAAATATTTAAACTTTGTCACTTGAGGAATTATATCCTCCCCTAACCTAACTTTCAAATCGTCTCTAAGTTGTTTATTTGTGAAATTGCTATGCATATATTCTGTTTTATTCCTACTTAAACGAAAACCCTTTGACTCCAACGTATTTCTCCATATTTCCAATTTTGTATTAATCTCTTCTTTTGAATCCGCTAAAAGTACTATATCATCCGCAAATAGCATGCACTTAGGTACCTCCTCTGTGATACTCTCGGTTATAGCATCGATAACTAAGTTAAATAGATACGGGCTTAAAGCTGATCTTGATGTAGGCCAATTCCTATAGGAAATTCATTTGTCTCACCTCCGGGTGTCCTAACCCTAGTCAATGCCCCATCGTACATATCTTGTATTACCTTAATGTAGGCAACATTCACCCTCTTCTTTTGCAAGGCTTTCCAAAGTACATCCCTTGGTACCCGATCATACGCCTTCTCTAAGTCAATGAAAGCCATATGTAAGTCTCTTCTCCTACTTTGATACTTCTCCATCATCCCCCTTAGTAAATAAATCGCCTCTGTAGTGGATCTTCCTGGCATGAACCCAAATTGTCTCTCAGAAATACTAGTCTCCATTCTCAATCTATGCTCAATCACTTTTTCCCATAATTTCATAGTGTGACTCATAAGTTTAATCCCTCTATAATTTGCACAATTCTGAATATCCCCTTTATTTTTGTAAATAGGAACTAATGTACTTAATCTCCAATCATCAGGCATCTTTTTCGACCGTAAAATCTCATTAAATAGTTTACATAACCACAACACACCTTTTTCTCCTAAACATTTTCAAACTTCAATCGGTATACCATCCGGTCCAACGGCTTTACCATTCTCCATTTTCTTAAGAGCTTCGCTAACCTCCGAGACTCTAATTCTACGATAAAATGACCTATTAAGCTCACATTCGCTAACTGTCAAGTCCTCCAAATCACAACGCGAACCTTCACATCCATCATTAAATAGCTTATAGAAATACTCTTCCCATTTGTTCTTAATATCTCCTTCAGTAATTAAAACCTTGCCAACTTCATTTTTTATGCATCTTACTTGATCCAAATCTCTCGACTCCTTCTCTTTGTTCCTTGCAATCTTGTAAATCCTTTGTTCACCCGCCTTTGTCCCTAACTCCTTATAAAACCCCTCATATGCTTTAGCACGAGCATCACTAATTGCCTTCTTAGCCTCCCTTTTCGCCAAACGATACTTTTCCCAATTGTCAGAACTATTGTCCAAGTGTATCGCCTTGAAACAATTCTTCTTATTACGCACCTTTTCTTGGACCTCCTCATTCCACCACCAAGTCTCCTTATCTCGTGGTCCAAAACCTTTTGATTCTCCTAAAATGGCTTTAGCAACCATTTCAACCTTTTTTGCCACATTCTTCCACATGATACTAGCATCTCTTTCTAACTCCCACACACTTTCCTCTAATAACTTACTTCTAAAAGTCTCTCGCTTCTCCCCTTTTAACTGCCACCACTTGATCTTTCGATAAAAAACTGTTCGGGATTTTGGTTTTATGCATTTTATTTGCATATCAAGAACTAACAATCTATGTTGTGTAGTCACCCCATACCCAGGAATTACTTTGCAATTAGTACAACGTCTTTTATCAGTATTTCTTGTCAAGAAAAAATCGATTTGAGACCTATGAGTTCCACTTTTGTATGTGATTAAATGTTCCTCTCTCTTCCTAAAACAAGTGTTGATAATCTTAAGGTCGTATGCTAAAGAAAAATCAATAATAGTTTGTCCTTCCTCATTCAACTCCCCAAAACCAAAACCACCATGAACCCTTGCATGTGGTCCTGCCTCTTTACCAACATGTCCATTAAGGTCTCCCCCAATATAAACTTTTTCGGTTATTGGTATACTTTCATTCAAACCCTCCATATCTGCCCAAAACTTCTCCTTGAGATGTGATTCTGCTCCTACTTGGGGTGCATATGCACTAATAATGTTCATAGTCTCCTTTCCAACAATTACTTTCACAGATATGATTCGATCCTCAATCATTTTAACTTCCACAACATTCTTCCTCCATTCTGCATCCGCGATAATACCAACACCATTCCTTCCATTTACCTTACCTGTGTATCAAAGTTTGGAACCATTTAACCTAATCTCTTTACTTCCCTCTCCTACCAATCTAGTTTCTTGCAAGCATAAGATACTAATCTTACGTTGGTCCATTACTTGTGCCACCTCGAGGCGCTTCCCATTCAATGTCCGTTCCAAGAACCTAATCTGACCTTAGTCTCATGAACTAGCTTCTTTAACCGCCTCCGTCCATTAGAGTGCGGTAGCCCTTGCTCATTTAACACTGCATTCAGGCGAGGATGCAGCGGCTCTTGCTCTCTTATCACTGTACCCGAGCTGTACAGCGCGTTACTTACGGGTAACGACCTAGCATTAACATAATATATTCGTTGATCCATGTTCATAAGATTCGACATGATTTTATGTTGGCTGTCGGGGTCTAACACAACCCTCCTCCTTTATCCGGGCTTGGGACCGGCTATAAAATATAGGCGGAGTTAAAAAAAAAATAAAAAAAAAACAAATATTAACAATAAATTCGTGATCAATTCATAAAAAATTAAGACAACAATAAATTTAGAATAATAATAGTAGTTGGTGATCTCATTTTATTAAACAAATATTAACAATAGCAGCACTATACAAATTGTTATAAATTTATGACATTAAAAAAAACTAAATATGCCCCCGTCCACGAGCGCCGCGGCGGCGACTGTAAGTCATATGCTGATGCCTTGCCGCTGCGGAGAGCAGTGGAAAAAAGAAACGAGAAGCCGCTCACGTGCGCAGAGAGAGAAAGGGAAAAAATGCTAGGGTGTGCGAAGGGAGAGGGAGAAAAGGGCAAGGGAGAGAGGAGAGGGAGAGAAGGCCTGCTCGGGTGAGTGAAGAGAGAAAGGGAGAGGGAGAGAAGAGAAAGGGAGAGGGCGTACCTGGTCGGCGACAGCATCAGGACAGCAGCGGCGGCGGCGAAGTAAAGACATCAGTGACAGCAGAAGATGAGTGATGGCAGCATCAGCAGACGAGCATCGGCGGCGGCGACGGTGGGACAGCGGCGACGGCGGCAGCAGGTCAGCGGCGGCGGCAGCAGGACAGCGGCGACGGTGGCAGCAGGTCAGCGACGGTGATGGCAGAGCAACATCGGCGGACAGGAAACAAAAGGAGGAAAAGATTGATGAGTGCCCGTCACAAGTTATAAAAGGTACACCATACGTGGGTGAACAACAACAACAACAACAAAGCCTTATCCCACTAGGTGGGGTCGGCTACATGGATCATACGACGCCATATTCGTTGATCCATGTTCATAAGATTCGACAAGATTTTATGCTGGCTGTCGGGGCCTAACACAACCCTCCTCCTTTATCCGGGCTTGGGACCGGCTATAAAATATCGGCGGACACGGAGTCAACACGCGATTCCACCGATTCTACGCACTGACACGCGATTCCACCGCGTGTTGACGAAACGCGATTCTGGATAGAATCGAACACGTTTGGCCGGGGTAGACTCGTAGAATCGTACGATTCTACGAGTCAACTCGCGTTTTTGACAACCTTGCTTTGAATCACACTGAGATCCAAATTTGAATTCTGGAAACACCACCATTTGGAGAGGGATAACCTTTAACATTTCACCCTCTCGACGGATTAGTCAAGGGAGCTAGTAGCCCCTTGGGTACCATTGTTCAGTAAAAAAAGCTTCAACATGTTTGTTTTATATTAAATCATTTCTTTATCATCATTTAACTGTTTTTATGTAGTACGTATGGTTATACTGTGTTAATAATTTAATTTTGTTAATAAAAAACCTCAAAAATGTTTTCAAGTTATTTTTATAATAAAAACTCTCTATGATTATTATTTTTAAATATGAATTTCAAGAATTTTGATATAGCTGGAGATTATACTTTTTTCCTTAATAAAATCGAATGGATATATTCCTTTTAAGTCATCCTTCTTCTCAATTTTTTTTTCTCAAAAGAGATGCTTAATAGTCAAAACAATTCAAAGTAATTATTCACAGGAACCCCTGTAATCAAGAAATCATGTCATTAGTACTTGTACTGCAATTTGGCGGATCGAACATGTTGATGGGAATTTAATTAAGCAACATGCTGATTCTTATCCATTCTGCGGATTACTTGATAAAAGTAAAGTTAGTTATTATTGATTGAACAAGGGATTGTTGACCAATAGCTTTTATTAAAATTGACATCACAGAACTTGCTGTTGGGAACATTGTGAGACGGATTTTGCATATAATCCGAGAGGAAAATCTCTCTTCAACAGCAGCAGCAATTGGAGGCCTGAGCTTGGCTGCAGGAAGTGATGATGATGATGATGGTGGTGGTGGTGGAGGAAATGATGATTGTCCAGGATTGTCAGCTGCAGCTGTTGCTGCTGCTGCAAGAAGCACCCTTCGAGCCCCTTCTTTGCAGACCCTTCTCGAAGATATTCCAGATTCTAATACTGCTCCCCATCCTGCTTCTTCTGGTGGTGATTCTGAAGGAAAAAGCAAATGTACATTCCTGATCCTGGTTAAACTTTAGCAGTGTTATTGGCATGCTTATTTATTTCTTTTGTATGTGTCCTTTTTTCCTCCTCGTCTTTGGAGTTCTTCTTTAAGAGCATTCTTAGGGCTATGTATTAAAAAACTAAAAAGGTGTTTGGATAGGCTAATAATTGGTTTAATACAAGGGTGTTTCGGTAACTTATCAGTTGCTTTGAAAAAATCTACAAATTTGGTAACTTAGATTCAAAGATTTACAGCTGATAACCTGTTTCAAAATCATCTCATCAGTTGAAAAAAAAACTGGAAATGCCTAGCTTGTTTTCACAGTGCTGATAAGCTAACACATTTTCCCAAGTTTTTACTGTAATATCCTTACTAGATTTAAGAAATTGTTGCACTTGCGAGACTGTTTGGAGGGTGAAAATTAACCACCCCTTTACCTGGGAAGCGGCTGACAACCATCCTCCATAGAAAGGGCAGTGGTGGAGGGCCATCACGATTGTCTCCTTCTGCATGGAGGGCCACTGATGTGGCCAGGAGGCTTGTCGATCTCCTTTGAGAGAGGACATCACCTTCTACATTAGATGGTTCTGATGCCCTACACTTTTTATTTATATTGTTATTTATATTGTTATCCAAAAGTTCTTTGAGCATGGAAGCCCAGAGCAGCGGAAAGAATTTGCTAATAAACTTGTTGGCAACATGTTGGCGTTGAGCCTTCAGATGTATGGCTGCCGAGTTATCCAAAAGGTTGCTTTGTTACTTAATTCAATCGTCTGAGTCATTTTACTAAGTTACATTGAATTTAAGTACTAGGAACAGGAACTAGTTATGTTGTTTAACTTCATGACTTCACTCAGTTTTTTAGTTCAAAAGGAAGGGATATCGGTAAGTACGCTTCTTCGATTGTGAATGCTTAAATTCATATGGGAAGTTTTGTACTTCGTATAGTATCTAAATCTAATTGCCTCCTGAATCTGATATCTAAAGCTCTTATATTTCAGAAAGTAGAAACAGTTGTTCTATCAAGGACAAGTTTTTGATGTGGTTGTCGCAATGAATTATCTTGATTTGTTTTCTTTTTTGGGAGGAATCTTGATTTGTTTTCATGTTACCTCTCGCCTATGTTTTATAGCCGGTCCCAAGTCCGGATAAAGGAGGAGGGTTGTGTTAGGTCCCGACAGCCAGCATAAAACCCTGTCGAATCTCATGAACATGGATCAACGAATGAGCGGAATGGCGTCGTATGATCCATGTAGCCGACCCCACCTAGTGGGATAAGGCTTTGTTGTTGTTGTTTGTTGTTGTTATTTATATTGTTGTTTACTCGACTGATTAATATTGAGGATTAAATCAGATTTTTTTATATGTATCATATAATTGGTTTATTCTTTAGCTATATATCTAATTATACAGTTTATGTTTTAAAACTAAAATAAACATTATATAACCAAACACTACAACTGTTTATTATTACTATTAACAGTTCTATCCAAACATATCACTCTTTTTTCCTAGAAATCATTTCAACACTTGAAGTGCTTATCAACATTATGGTTTATCAACTCTGGAACTTTTTCAGAGGTTGCATCCTATGAGTTTACTACATTAACGTGTATCCCAGGTGTGATCATGTATAGAGGTGCAAAAATTCAGGTAACTTTCATTACATTTTGGAATTGATTTTTGTGCATGTAAACTATGTGATTATGTGTTTCACTTGGTCATTTTGGTTCTTGGAATTTCTTCCTATTCTGGTTTTCAAATACATCTTTAATGTTACTGCTTTTTATGCTTGTTGTTTCCTGTATACTGGGTGTAAACATCTTGTTAACTTCATCGTCTCTCATGCTTAAGATGCTTGATAAGAAAAAAATAGGTACATTCGTGAACCCGTTAAAAACTCATTACTTTAGTTCGTTTATCCTTTTAAGTTGTCAAACTCCGCCTATATTTTATAGCCGGTCCCAAGCCCGGATAAAGGAGGAGGGTTGTGTTAGGCCCCGACAGCCAGCATAAAATCATGTCGAATCTTATGAACATGGATCAACGAAGGCGTCGTATGATCCATGTAGCCGACCCCACCTAGTGGGATAAGGCTTTGTTGTTGTTGTTGTTGTTATTTCTGTTGCTTGTACACTAATTTTAGGACAACATTGGTGGCTGATGTTCTTCAAGTTAGTATTTCTTAACATTTTAATGCATGTTAAATTAAGAATATTATGAAAATTGCTTCCAAAAAATATTATCTTATATATTATTTTCTGCAGCAGCAGCAGACCGGAGCACAAGGAGCAGGAAATTAAAGCATGATGTTATCGAGGCCATTAATGAACTTATTCAAGATATTGACACCTGCCATGAACAAATTTCAGAACAAGCAGTTGAACATATCCATCAAAAGTAATTTTCAATCTCAAACTCAATTATGTATTATGTGAAGTTGCTTATAATGTTAAAGGTGTAAATAACTAATACAAATGATTTGCCTTAAAAAAAGATTGTTGTCATGTTATTATAAGATGAAGAAGAGACCATAAATGATTATTCATGGCGTCATCAACATATGGAAAAGTTGTTCATTGAGACTCCATATATTATGAAATGCAAAAATCCATCTTCATCAAAGAATTGTACTCTGTTTTCTTCTTTGATAGTTCTCTGATCTCAAATGGGGCAACATGATAGGACGAAAATCATGTATTATTACCTTTGCCACTTAATCAATACTTCTTTCTTTGACAGTTCTAGAAATGGTTAACTTTTGTCATTTGACTTTGGCGTAGTGTTATCTTTTAGTTGGCAAATAGAACACTTACAATTTCTGACTTCATAGAAGTGTACGACAATATAAAAATTAGAACTTCTCAAAAAATATAAAAAATAGAAGCCAGTGCAAGCATTTATGAATCTGTGGCAGAAAGCCTTTGCACTGTTAAATGTAACTTTGAGATTTTTTAATAAGTCGGTGATATTGTAAATTGATTAAATATTTGTGTGAACCAGTAACCTAAATTCTAGTCATCAAATTTGAAGTTTGCAATCGTGTTACCATATAAATGCAGTGCCATATATGGATGATTCAATTTCTTGTATGGATATTTCCAACTGCAAATTTCGATTTGATGATTGGGATTAGACTTTACAGTGTCAATAAATTGATGGTTCACATAAGCATTGATGAATTGTAAATATTGTACAATATGCTGCTTGGCATGAAGGCATATCTCATTGATCAGTTAGGAAAATGTGAACTATTTATACAAGTGACACACACTGGTAACAAGTTACATAAGCAATTCAAGTGAACCTCTCATGGCTGTTTTATTACAACAACAACAACAACAACAACAAAGCCTTATCCCACTAGGTGGGGTCGGCTACATGGATCATACGACGTCATTCCGCTCTATTAGTAACCAAACCTTTCGGTATATTATTCACCAATAGATCTTGCTCTATTAGTTCGCCAAGTGTCCGCCTTGGCCTCCCTCTCCTTCTTTTAATCGGACTTCAAATTATTTGATCTACTCTTCTTACTGGCGCATCTAATGGTCTTCTCTGAACATGACCAAATCATCTTAAACGATTCTCTACCATTTTCTCACTAATAGGAGCCACTCCGACTCGTTCACGTATATGGTCATTCCTAATCTTATTTAATCTTGTATGACCACACATCCATCTCAACATCCTCATTTCGGCTACCCCCACTTTACGTTCATGTTGTCCCTTCATAGCCCAACATTCACTACCATATAACACTGCTGGCCTTATAGCAGTACGATAGAATTTTCCTTTAACTTTATTGGGTACTTTTCTATCACAAAGAACTCCAGTGGCTTTCCTCCACTTACACCAACCAGCTTGAATTCTATGATTAACATCGTCATCAATCTTACCATCTTGTCTTACAATTGATCCTAAATATTTAAACTTTGTCACTTGAGGAATTATATCCTCCCCTAGCCTAACTTTCAAATCGTCTCTAAGTTGTTTATTTGTGAAATTGCTATGCATATATTCTGTTTTATTCCTACTTAAACGAAAACCCTTTGACTCCAACGTATTTATTCATATTTCCAATTTTGTATTAATCTCTTCTCTTGAATCCGCTAAAAGTACTATATCATCCGCAAATAGCATGCACTTAGGTACCTCCTCTGTGATACTCTCGGTTATAGCATCGATAACTAAGTTAAATAGATACGGGCTTAAAGCTGATCCTTGATGTAGACCAATTCCTATAGGAAATTCATTTGTCTCACCTCCGGGTGTCCTAACCCTAGTCAATGCCCCATCGTACATATCTTGTATTACCTTAATGTAGGCAACACTCACCCTTTTCTTTTGCAAGGCTTTCCAAAGTACATCCCTTGGTACCCGATCATACGCCTTCTCTAAGTCAATGAAAGCCATATGTAAGTCTCTTCTCCTACTTCAATACTTCTCCATCATCCCCCTTAGTAAATAAATCGCCTCTGGAGTGGATCTTCCTGGCATGAACCCAAATTGTCTCTCAGAAATACTAGTCTTCATTCTCAATCTATGCTCAATCACTTCTCTAAGACAATTTGGGTTCATGCCAGGAAGAGCCACTACAGAGGCGATTTATTTACTAAGGGGGATGATGGAGAAGTATCGAAGTAGGAGAAGAGACTTACATATGGCTTTCATTGACCTAGAGAAGGCGTATGATCGGGTACCAAGGGATGTACTTTGGAAAGCCTTGCAAAAGAAGAGGGTGAGTGTTGCCTACATTAAGGTAATACAAGATATGTACGATGGGGCATTGACTAGGGTTAGGACACCCGGAGGTGAGACAAATGAATTTCCTATAGGAATTGGCCTACATCAAGGACCAGCTTTAAGCCCGTATCTATTTAACTTAGTTATCGATGCTATAACCGAGAGTATCACAGAGGAGGTACCTAAGTGCATGCTATTTGCGGATGATATAGTACTTTTAGCGGATTCAAGAGAAGAGATTAATACAAAATTGGAAATATGGAGAAATACGTTGGAGTCAAAGGGTTTTCGTTTAAGTAGGAATAAAACAGAATATATGCATAGCAATTTCACAAATAAACAACTTAGAGACGATTTGAAAGTTAGGTTAGGGGAGGATATAATTCCTCAAGTGACAAAGTTTAAATATTTAGGATCAATTGTAAGACAAGATGGTGAGATTGATGACGATGTTAATCATAGAATTCAAGCTGGTTGGTGTAAGTGGAGGAAAACCACTAGAGTTCTTTGTGATAGAAAAGTACCCAATAAAGTTAAAAGGAAAATTCTATCGTACTGCTATAAGGCCAGCAGTGTTATATGGTAGTGAATGTTGGGATATGAAGGGACAACATAAACGTAAAGTGGGGGTAGCCATATACGTGAGATGGATGTGTGGTCATACAAGATTAGATAAGATTAGAAATGACCATATACGTGAACGAGTCGGAGTGGCTCCTATTAGTGAAAAAATGGTAGAGAATCGTTTGAGATGGTTTGGTCATGTTCAGAGAAGACCATTAGATGCGCCAGTAAGAAGAGTAAATCAAATAATTTGAAGTCCGATTAAAAGAGGGAGAGGGAGGCCAAGGCGGACACTTGGCGAACTAATAGAGCAGAATGACGTCGTATGATCCATGTAGCCGACCCCACCTAGTGGGATAAGGCTTTGTTGTTGTTGTTCATTGTGTGACTCATAAGTTTAATCCCTCTATAATTTGCACAATTCTGAATATCCCTTTTATTTTTGTAAATAGGAACTAATGTACTTAATCTCTAATCATCAGTCATGGCTGTTTTATTATGTTCACAAAAATAATTGGTAGCAAGCAAAAAAAAATGTGAACAAAGATAAATAGATTGAATGCTAGCAAACACAGTTATTAAATTTTATCTGGTATATTGTGAACTGGTATGTGGAAATTTCACACGTTGCCAATAAATTACCAAGATCTAAATGTGTAAGTAAATGTTATTATGTTTTCTGTTTCGTCACTGTTCTGAATGTCTATCAACAACTTCCGACAACTGTTGTTACATTTCGTCAATAGAGAAACTAGGATATATATGAGTTATAAGTCCTTTGATGGCTCATTGAAACTAGGATATATACGAGTTGTAAGTCCTTTGATGGCTCATTGAAACTAGGATATATATGAGTTGTAAGTCCTTTGAAGGCGCTCATTCATCATTCATCATTCAATCATATGCATATTTTATGATGTAAAATTTCTAGCAAGTGTATATCTCACAAATAAGAGTTTTGCTGCTAAAACTGAACAGTTCAAAGAATAATTTCAATACCTGAAGTACCTGTTATGTTCAACTTTGTTCTTAACTTGATTCATGATCGTGATCTGATCTGTTTTCTTTCATTTAGTGAGGTTATTCTAACTTTGGGAAGATCAAGAACAGTCAAGGAATTCCTTTGTGCAGCAAAAGAAAAGAAACGCTCGTTTAAAGTATTTATTGCAGAGGGTGCTCCAAGGTTAGGAAATCGATCCTGCCTATATAAAAATGAACAAACAACTTTTTTTTCTTGTCACTTTTCTCCTTTGTTTTGCCTTTCAACTTTTTTTGTTTCATATATTGTTTTTGTTAATCATGTTTTGTTATTTTTCACCAAGTTCTTACTATCTTCTCAGGTATAGAGGACATGTTCTTGCAAAAGAGCTGGTGGCAAAAGGATTGCAGACCACTGTTATTACTGATTCTGCAGTTTTTGCCATGATATCACGAGTTAACATGGTAAATTAATTAACTCTTGTTTCTTCATAGTTTCCTACATTCTTGCATAACTAATGAGATTTCATGAAAAGGTCATAGTTGGAGCTCATGCTATAATGGCGAATGGTGGAGTCATTGCACCCATTGGCATAAACATGGTTGCTCTTGCTGCTCAGAGGCATGCAGTTCCATTTGTTGTGGTTGCTGGAAGTCACAAGGTTCATCTTCGTTATCCTGGATTACCACCATTTTCTCAGTTCTTTCTCTAAGGTGTCTTGAGTTATTTACATATTCCAATCACAGCGTTGAATCAGCAGAAATTTGTTTTCTGTGCTATATCTTTAAATAATTGTTAAGTCCATAGTGTAATTTAGACTAGAATTTCCCCTAAAAAAAGTTTAGATTAGAACCAAGCTTGATGAATTATGTTGAGGCCTATGATACTTAGTGTTTTGCACAATGGCATGCTAGTTACATTTTTTTCTTTACCTTTTATTTGACAAGAAAGTTTGAAGGATAAGGATAATTGCAACTTTTACATAGGAAAAATAGTTGTTACGAATCTAAGCTTCACGTTTCCCTTAATAAAATACTCTCTTTTCTTTTTATTATTCCAGTTGTGTCCTTTATATCCACATAATCCTGAGGTTCTGCTGAATGAACTTAAATCCCCATCTGATTTGCTGGACTTTGGAGAGTTCTCGGATTGTATGGACTTTAGTAGCAAGGGTGGCTCCCCACTTCTTCATGTTGTGAACCCTGCGTTTGACTACGTGCCGCCAAAGCTTGTTAGCCTTTTCATCACAGACACGTAAGCTCTTCTCACTTTCCTTTTCATCTAGTGCAATCAGAAAAGTATTATGCCTATTAAATTATGTATTCACATTTTTTTTCTGTTTTCAAAGTATATAATTGAAGACTGGGACCTTTGGTGTCCCTTCCAGTCAACAGTTGGGCTTATTTTACCTGACCCTTTGTTGTGGGAGTTATTTTATTCAATTGCTTCTACATCTTTGATTATGTTTGCATGACTTACTGAGGACTGTATTTACTGTCAAAAGATATCATGGAATGTGCTTTGTCATTCTCAAACATCAAAGTTAAGTAATCTTTTAGATAAGTGAATTATTGCCTAAGAAACACATAATTCAGCAAATCATAGTTTTTTTCATCAGTTCATCAATGTGAAGAAACATATTTTTCTCGTCAACATTATAAAGAGCCATCATAAGCACTTCACATTTCACTTTGAGACAAAAACAAAGCTTTAAGTAGCTCAATTGATATAAACATAACTGAACTATATACATATTGAGAAAGCATCAATATCATCCCATCGTTTGCCTGATATGATTCATCATTTTACAAGTCACGTATATATACAACTTGGTCTGTAACTTCATCAAAAAAGAAAAGAAACTTGTGCTACCTTTTTCCTTTTGATCAAATACACTCATATATTTTGAAGTAAAAATTGTAAAAGGAACTGCTACGTCTGTTTTTGAAATTGAATTGTCGACAGGTTACCCTAAAACTCTCCTTCGAGTCCAATTTCAGTTATTTTTTGGGAAGGGTGTCCATTTTCCATTTCTAGGTCTTCATTATTTGCATACTAAGATGAATTATGTCATACATGATAGGCATGTTATTCTGTTATACACCCTTCAGAATAAAGTTATCCATTATACATCTAATAATAAATAGACAGGTCACAAATTGTCAATTGTGCTGGATATTGCTTGTTCGTTACAACTTTCCGTTTTTCATTTAAACTTGTTATACTGTTGATTCTTATTGTGTTTTTCTTGTTACAGTGGAGGCCACAATCCCTCATATGTGTACCGGCTGATTGCAGATTATTATTCTGCTGATGATCTTGTGGTGCAAAGAAAACCAACATCCTGAATGCCCCAAGTACACTTTGGAAGATTTTGGGTAAACATTATAGTTTAGATATAGAGTGTATAATTGCCATTTGAAGCGGATTATCCCAGTGTTATTTTTATTGAATTAGAGAAGTTAATCTCCATATTGTACTGCACTTCAACAGACGAGAACGAAAGTAAGAGAGTCATGTAATAAATCATATTGATGAGAAATTTATGAAAAGATGAATAGTAGGAGCCACATTTTTGCTAGATTTTAACAATATAAGCAGATTGTGTTTTTCCGTGTGTTTTTCAACTTGTTGATTTTGGATATACTTCCTTGTGTCTTGACTATTTCATGTAATGTGCTTATGTTTACCTTCCCCCGCATCTGATCAAATAAGTTGCACTTGAAGGATTCCTTTGATTTCTTTTTCTTTTTTGGTTTAGTTACACAGAAAGGTTTTCGTGTACTTAAAGAAAGTTCCAATTGTGAGGTGGTTTAGAAGTTGAAGGTGTCTGATACTGCATATTCATACTTTGGAAGAAGTGAGTTCAAAGTAATTCTGATTGAAAATGAATCTAGCAAATGAAGTGAGGAGCGATGATAAATGATTGAATGTTTTCACAATTGCTCTATATTTTTTTCCCATTTGTTTTCATATTTAGATTTGTGATCATTAAAAGGTAGGCCTGGGTGGTTCTTTCATCCTTGATGCTAATGGTTAAGTATCTCATGCTGATTACATTTTAGTACATAAAAATGTGTCAACCGTTCGGAATGGAGGCCACGGACACCATTGGATTGAAGGTGGAATACATTTGAGCTAACGATTCTGGACAATTGATATTAGGATTGAACTTAAAAGAATAGAAAGGCCACATCAAGTGAGATTAGAATCAAAAGACAACTTCAATATAAACGTAATTCTTGTTTCTTTGTTTTCGGAAAAAAATGTCATTAGACTATTTATGATTTGTAAGGTGAAAAATTGTTAGGAACGACAATAGTGTTCGAGATAAAAGAAGGATCCTCACTCTTTCTGTGTGTCACACCAAATCTCAGTTTTTTTTTATGGGTGTGTTTGGATAGGAATATTTGATCATGACTAAGTTAAGTTTTAAGTTTCGCCAAACACCAAAGATAAATTTTTGTGAGTACCATTAAAATTTTAATTCCAGTCATCGTACAAAATTTTCGTTGTGTTTGATATCGGAACTTAGTCACATGATGTAGTTCTTCATTTTTTAAGAACTCAAAGTTCTCGTCCTTTTTTTTTGCTTTTTTCGGACTTTTTAAATTCTTTCAATTTTTTATTATATTTTAATTAATAAAATATTATTAATTACTATTTAATTTTAATATTATTCATAAATTTATTTTTATATTATCTTAAATAATAATCAATTATAATATTTTATTTATTAATTATTCATCTTATAAAATAACTTCTTTAACTTAATATAAATATTTTTTAAAGGTATACTATTAATAACACAGGGAAAATAATACATGATAATATTATTATTTTCAACTTCAGCGATATGGTGGGAACAATTGGCCCCACATATTAGGGGTATAACCGACCCAACTCGTGAATAAATTCGATCCGATCCGACTAAATTTGATGGGGTCGGATCGAGCCAAGGCCTCTAGGGGTAGAAAATTCGGTTGAGGTCGAGTCCGCCTTACCACCCCTTTTTTAAATTTTTGTCTTACTTTTTATATGTATTTTAATATAAAAAATTAGTTAATAATGATTATAAAATACAAAGTATCTTTTTTGAATATTTGAGCATCATTTTCATAATTAAAATATTTTATTTTAATACTTTTTCATTTTAAATCGTGTAGGACTAAAATTAAGTAAAAAAATAAAAAAATAATAATAAAGTCGGGTCATCGGATCAAGTCGACTCGAGTTGAGATTTTTCAACCCGTACCTAACATGAACCATCATCGGGTCGAGCCGGGTCCGACCCGACCTAGATTAGGTCGAGTCGGATTGAATCGTCGGATTCACTAGGTCGACCCGACTCGGTGAACACCCATACCTTGGATTTCTGATTTTACCCACTCCTTGCATTTCTGATTTTATCGATCGAAATCGTAGTTCATCCAATGTAAAAAAATTAAATTGATAAATTAATCTGAGAAATATTTGAATGAGATGAAATTAACGATAAGAAATTTAAAAATTGATGTGATGTAAAAATGTTGATGTGATAAATTAATTTTAGTGGATATTTAATAAAAAATATATAATATAAATACAAAATATATTTTTATTAATTATATTTAATAAAATTTCAATTTTATGAAATAATAAATAATATTAAATTAAATATTTTATAATAAATATAATATTCTGTAAGAGAAAGACAAGATTGAGAAAATTTCAAAAGATTAAAAATGGTTTGAAAAGAAAAAAATTGTCACTTAAAAAAAAACGGAAAAAAATGTGGCGAGTGATCATAGTTCCAATGGAACAATTTTTCTCTCGAGAATACGGAACGGATCAATTCCACGCGCCTGACCATTTTCAGGAATCAAGGTGGGGACCATTGTGTCCACCTCGGGGTTCGCAATCCCCAAGTAGAATGTGCTTGAGATCCATGGACACAAGTAACCCATTTTTCATCCTAGTATCTAATTAACCCAACTCATCAGATATCAAATGGACGGTTTTAGCACCCCATTTCCACTGCAGCTTTCAGTATTTTGGGAACCTTCTCATCTTTTTTCGAGTAGAAAAAGAATTGTAATAACATCTTATCAATTACAATTTCTTACAAACAAGAGTCTAGACGTATACTTTCATTCATTCACCTTATTTTCAGGTTTTTTTTTTTGCGTTAAGTTCATGGATCTCCGTTTGAAATCGAAAAGAATTATAATTCTTTCGCATCTAATATTAAATTATAAATTTATATATTTAAATTTATGAACTTATCAAAATTTATCTGTCATTTTCATCAAATTTTTTGTTTAACTGTTCTTTAATAATTGTGAAATTATAATTTTACCCTTACTCTTTTACTATAAGAATAAATTATAAAAAATAGAGATATTTCCATGAACATAATATTGTATATCGTATTATTATTAGATAGTACAGCTATCGATATCGATTATTTCTTATTTTTAAATTATTTTTATTCTAATAACAAAGTAAGGATAAAATGATTTTTCATAGTTATTAAAAAGGAAATTAATACAATTCTAGATGGAAGCTAATGAAGGGATTTAAGTGTCAACTTTGGACAAGTTCAGATATTACAAATAATGACTATAATTTAGAGTTAAATGTAGAATAAAAGTTATAATTAAAAATTTTCAGGGAAACATTTTTTGTGTGCCCACTGAAAGACGACAAGGCCGTTATGTTGTGCTAATTTCAGGGAAACATTTCTTTCTTTCTTTTTTTATGTTTTCCGAGTTGAATCGGGTTTTCAATCCAAATAAATCATTAGCTATTTTTTGTCAATTTTTTAAATTTAAAAATTCACCCTAAAATCATTTGAAAAAAATTAAAACCACCCAGCGGTTTGTTTGAACTCTTACTTTTTATAATTATATTTTAAAAATATATATAATAAATTAAAAGTAACATTAAATTATTTAATTTTATATTAAACATAAAGTATACTCCTAAAATTTAAAATTATATAATTAAAGTTTAATAATGTGATAGAAAAATATGGAATTATACACAAAAATTATTATATCTATAATAAAAAATTGATAACTTATGAATTAATTATATAAATAAAAAAATTATGAACAAAAAGAAGCTCTACGAACCTCTATAATTTTTTCGAGTGAAGTCCTAGTTTTAGTGGATGAATTTTAATTTATTAAAAGTTATTCTAAATCATATTCAAATTTTTAATTTTGTTATTTATTTATTCAAATTTTTTTGGATCAAATAGATTTTTCGAGTTTTTCTTACGCTCCTATGAAAAAGTATATCTTTCATGTTTTAAAATTTAATCTATTTTCTCTTACACAACATCTAGTAGACAAAATATACTATCGTTCTGTAAGTGTGTGTGACGCCCATGTGGAAAATATCAATTTTTTAGGAAAAAAAATGGAAGTCTCGACCATCTTGGACACGCGATATAAAATGAATATCGAATTATGGATGATACGCCGAATTTATTCGGATCTAAAATGCATAATGGGCACACCAAAAGAAACACACCATAACTGAAACTTAAGCCTTGGTCGATGATTCAAAAATAATTTAAATTTACGGCAATGATTACATCTATTACATTTAAGGTTTGAGAATTCATATTATTGTTATATTGCAACTTTATAATTATTTAACTGAAGATGAGAAAAGAAAACATGTAAGATCACTTGATACACGTTGACCCATATTGAAAATCAAAATTTTCACTCATTCTTTTTTCCTTCAACCAATTTCTACCTAATATATATAGATCAGCTCAAAAAATTTGGTATCCCAAGTATCCAGAGAGACATATATAATTGTTATAAAATGTGAAAAGCGCAAAAATTTTGAATAATCAATTTTAATTTTCAAGAAAAGGACAAATTGACAATATGTTTGATGGGCAAACTATTCAAAATATGATATGATCCGTGAGTTGTGAATTCCTTGCCTTAATTACTTGACAAAAATGTTCTTTTTTTTTTTCTAACGAACTCTCACTCGAATCCGAATTTAATTCCTTTCCAAATCCTAAGCATGCGATTCCTTCACTATGGGCCTTTCAACAGGGATGACGCATATAACAACAAGCATCACTTCCATGTTACTGACCTTTTAGCATTGTTTCTTTCTTTTACTTCTCTCGTTCCACAAGTCCTTTGCCACCGCCGAGGGGGTTCGGAAAGCCACATGCTCAAGTTCTTCTAGGAGAAGTGTAGCTCTAACTTCATCTTGAGTTTGTATTATTTGCTGGATTTTGATGTGATATCAACGTTGAACGTAAGGATTACTTAACATAAGCTTTAATCCAGTCATTTCACATTTCAGACATATATCAAGATAGATAGAGAGCGAGAAGAGAATAAAAGGCAGAGAGATGGAGAGAGAGAGTGAAGCGATAAATATGTAGATCCATAAGAAACCAGAACAGAAACTTCAACTCTCTAGGCAGGATCCATAAAAGATAGATGAGCCTATCACTATGAACAAAGACCCATAGGCTACACCCAAAAGTCAATAGAGCTTTTATGAAGTCTACTACTATAAGCTGGAAAATTGTGGTCCACGTTTCACTTCCTCCTTTATTCCTCCTGATCATATCCACGAACTCGTAACCTCCTACATACGTGGATTATTCGAGTGTTGGATGCTTGCTCAAACTTGGACTCCAATTCTTTGAGCTACCTGCAATAGAGGCAACTCATTATTGTCAATGAAACAAGTGGTTTTGCTCAGCACAAGGCGCGACCATTTTTCTTTATGATATATTTCAGACATAATCATCTTTCGATGTGCTAAATATGCAACTCTTATCCTTCATTTTTGTGTTTCCTTCTACCGTCGAGAAACAAGGTAAATTAATGGATATTGCCTTGGCATTTTCAGCAACAGGCAGTGTGATTCGTGCATGGCACTTGTATAGCATGATGAAACTTAAGAAATTTGACAATCATGTTTCCCCTACCTCCTTGAAAGAGTGAATATCACTGCCCCATAGCCAAGCATCACAACCAGCATCCCTGGCTCCCCATAAATCATTCCTGCGATCATCACCCACATGCACCGCTTCTTCAGGTTTCACTCCCAACAGGTCACAGGCCTTGAGGAATATAGTGGGATTTGGTTTCTCTGCTGCCACCTGTTACAACAAGTTCCAAAGCAAAAAGTCAGAATTCAAAACTACCAGCACTTTCTTGGAGGCTCAAAACTCTGAAGTCGTTGAGGGGAAAAAAAACAAAAGAAGTCTAGCATCAACATCACTTGCACATAAGATAAAAGGAGTTTGATAAATTACATTGTACTTAACTTTGCTTTTCATACAGTTAAAAAAAGTAATACTTTAATAGAGGGAGAATTGAAGCAACTAGAATTCCTACACAAGGATCAGAAACAAGAAATCCATGAAAGGACTACCTCAGCAGATACTGCAACAGCGTCAAACCAATGATCACATTTCAGAGACTGCAAAAGAGGTCGTAAGCGAGTGTCAAAGTTTGAAACAACAGCTGTTTTGACTCCAGCCTTTCTGAGAGCTTTGAATACTCTCTCTGCATCAGGATCACAAAGGTGCCAAGCCTATCAAATGCAAAATTGTCCGTCAAAATCTGATCTGAAGGAATTCAAAAACAAAAGGTTAACGTGCCACATAACAATGCATCATACCATTTCCGTTGTATAATACTGATACAGCTCTTCAAAATATTGCAAGTCCGAGCACCCTGTAGAAGAGCTAACAATATATTGCCAAAAAGGTCTTCCATCATCCACATACCTATGGTAAGAAAACATATCAAGCACAACCACTTTGCAATTTAGAGCTTAAAATGGAAAAACATGAATAAAGCATGGATGGCTTATGATTTTTTATAAACAGTACTACATGGACTTCATTGTGTTGTACTAGAATGCAATTTCTTTCTTTGATGTTTACTCCCTGACAAACTTATCCAATAGAATAAGACTTCGGAGTAAGAAAGATGTATCCAATTGGACCTAGTTGATCTTGTTTTTCTATGCTTTAAACTGGGCATATATCTAGTTGCAAGTTATATAATACTTGAAGATAATAAATAGTTAAAATGCATAACCATTCTAATTTTTATTTAAAATCAATTCAATATAACTAACAAAACACCAGGATAAAAAAACATGGAAAAGGATGGATCATTTATATTTAGGTGTTTCCAGTTTAAAAGAAGACGGAAAAAGATGAATCATTTAGGTGTTCCTTAGTAATTAGTTTCAAGCAAAAGTGCACATGGATTCTGGTAGACAAGGTGCCTAATTGAGTTAACTACACAATTTCACTCCTGACAGTATAAAGTATATGATCCCTTATTCTAATTGTTCATGTAATTATAAAGTCAGTGTATCCAAAAAGTCTCTAAGATGTTTTAATTTTTTTTCCAAAACAAAATAATCATAGGATCTCTTGAGCATTCAAGGAACCAGCATGATAAATAAACATGTCCAAACAAATGCACTCATAAGAAATTGCTAAAAAGCAGGAACCTGTGCACAGACTCGCAAGAAAGATATGTCCACGGCTCTACATGAAAAGGACATGGAAATGTCCGGTTCCCAACATCTATCAAAGTCTATAACAAGTTACAGAGGAAGGCTGGGGTGCAAAGAGATAATCAACTCCTCATGCCTTAAGCAGATTTTAAGTTTGATTCTTAAGTACACAGATGCTTTTCATTGATACTCACCTAGGACAACACCAGTTTATATTTGGATTTTTATTCTGCCACTTCAGATAGGGGGTGACTACAGAGGAAAAAAAAGCTTACAAGTCACTTAAAAGTGGGGGAGCTTTTCACAACGAGATTCAATATGCAAACAATAGTTATCAACCTAGATCTAGTACAATGAAACATATCTGCTCAATAAAAACCCCAGCATTCCTACAACCAGCTGAAAGAGACTTCCTTCTGATGCTACATTAATTTACTAGCAAGCGAGGAATATAAAAGGCCATGTCATTCTTTGACATGAACTATTGTGAAATATTTTCCTCACTAGATGACCTTCTAAAAAGTATTGCCATCATTTGTTGCTCACATAATTTTCTGCGAACCTCTTAGCACGGAATCTCCAGAGTGATTAACTGCAACAGATTTCACACGAAAATGCAAACCATTTTTTTTTCGTTCATAAATTTTGAACGAAAATTTAAGGTGCGAGGCTGATATCTAAGGTGAAGTCAAAGATAACAACAGTACGAGAAGCTAAACAAACCTCAGCCTGGATCTGCCCCAGGGCTGCTCGTAAGCCCTTCTGTAGCGGGTTAAGATCTCATCCTCCGAGTACTTCACTCCATACTTTTCCCCAATTTGCTTATAAATCTGCCAAGAAAGCCGTAAAAGATACCAGTCAAGCTGACCATCTAAGCCATTACTGCCATCCTCCCGTTAAGAACATTCACAATCGCAAACTCGTATTAAAAAAAAATAGAGAGAGATAGACAACAGCAGCAAAAACACCATTGAGACAAAAAAAAAAAAGAACCTTCATCTCCATGGTAGTTTCTGAAAAAAAGATACCGACTAAAATAAGATAAAATCTGATTAGGATACCTAAAAAAGAACATTAAAATTTTGGTTCATCAACACCTCAGTAATCAATGGGACAACAAACGCAAAGATCGAACTTTGAATCTCATAGTTATTTACCTTTGACTCTACGGTAAATTTCAATAAACATGCAACAAACAGAAAATGGATCAAAAATTTGATTCGTGTAGTTGTTTTCTCCGCGAAGAAAACGGGGTGGGGAAGGGAAGGGAAGTGGCACCTGAGCCATGGGCTGGGAAGGAACGACGAGGGTGCCGACGGCGTCCACGAGGAGGGCCTTGTGGGTAATCTCTCCGTAGAGAGACCTCCTGTATTCCAAGTACTCTTTGGCCCCGGCCACCTCCCACCCGCTGCGGACGCCGGATAGCGGCCTCTCCTCTACCGCCGCCTCGGTGGAGAACTCCTTCCGTCCAGAGCCGCTGACCCCGACACCACCGCTGTTACCGCTGCTGAAGTGCCTACTGCTCTGAGAAAAGGAGGAAGGAGAAGGCAGCAATTTCTTCCTACCAATGGCAGCCAGCGCCATGAACGAAACCTTGGAAGAAGGCCTAGCCATCATCCTTTATCCACCTTAACGCCGCCGCCGTCGCTGCAGCTCCAGCTGCTGCTGTCGTCCGTCCTCTTGCTCTTCCCACCTGCTCGCTTCTCCAGCTCTCCTAGGATCACAGGAGGAAGGGACTCACGTAAAAATGCTTCCTTTTTTTTCTCTTCCTGCCTGCTCTGTTGCTTCGTTCCGTTCACCACAAGTTTATTTAGAATTGTCAGGTGGCCAATGAGGAATGTGACACCAGCAACAAACACACTTTTGCCTCTGCCTCTTTCTCCATTTATTTTGTTTCGGAGAGAACCAAAAAAAGCATAATTGATATCTGTTCTTAGTCCTTATCATCATGCAACTGAAATTATTATAAGTTTGTTGCCAAACACATCACACTGATTATCTTAATTAATATATAATCCGACCTAATCCAGACATATCTGATAGAATTATCTTTTTATTCTAGAAAATTGGTCTTTATTATATTATAATTATAATAATAAATAGTAGTGACAATAAAATTTTCACAATTTAATTTTTAGTGCAATGAGATATTTTTTCCCCTAAATTTTGGTAAAGTACCCAGCAGTTAATTGTTGAAGCTTGCAGATTTGGATTCCATTTCCGCTCAAAAGGGGGTCTTTGTGGGTTGTTCCAGTTTTATTGATCCAAAGTATTAGATTGCATTTAATGAACCAGATGCAACTCTGTTATCAGAAATTTATGTATAAAAAAACATGTTTCATTGTTTTATTCTTTTATGTTTTGCACAAAAAATATATATTACTGAAATTTTATTTTGATTGAAAGTATCATAATCTTGTTGGTAGATATTATAAACAGTCATTTCCACTTTTCTTCGACACATTTTTTTGAGAAAAAAATATTATAATATATATATATATATATATATATAAGATCTTCAATGTCCTCCTCCTCTACCACATATTGATTAATGTAAGAATGGCACACCACTATCCAAAAGAAAAACAATGAGAAGCACAAACTTTTATAATTAAGTAATGATCATAAGGTATGAGATAAATGATGGAAGAAATAGATATTTCATTTAGGCGGAGCATGGTTATCCGATTTATCATAATCCTTGAAAATTTTAATCTATTGATCGAACCGAATTATTCAATTCAATTTCGATTTTATTAACGGATAAAAAAATTATTAACCGAAATCAATTGGTCGATTATGGTTAATTATCCAAAATTTCGGTTAAAATTTGAATTAACCGATAATTATTATATTTATTTTTTGTATTACACATTTTTTTGTAAAAACATGTTATGTGTATATGAATTTATATTTGTATTGTTTAATTTGATTTGCATCCTAGTTATTGAATGATTTGTATCTTATTATCATGTTCAAATTTGATCTTTACTTTTTATTTTCAATACATATTTAATTTGTACTTTAATATATTTTCATATTTTGTAACTTTTATAATAATATTTTTATATTCGGTTTAAACGATGAATTCACCGAACCAAATCAAATTTTTTGATTAACCGAAAATAGTTAACTAATTTTTTCGATCCGGATAATAGTTACAATTTTTTTGATCGAGTCGGTTAATTAATCAAATTATCCAGACCATTGCTCTCCTCTAATTTCATTGGCATCCTTATGAAATTAGAAATCTCCTTGTGAAGTTTAAGGCTGTCTGGCATTGAATATACACGTTAAAGAAATATAGAAACATAAAATAAAGGAATATAACATTTTATTTGATATATCCCTTTTTGTATGTTTGGTTGTTAAATAGATATATCCAAATGAATTAAGAATATCCTCATTCTATATAACTTTTGGATGAGACTAGATATGAAGTCGGTAAGGTTTTAACTACAATAACGAAGACGGTTGGACGAAAAAGATTGAAAATAAAGATTTATGATTTTGAGAAAGAATGAATCACGGATAAAATATATTGAGGAAAAAATATTATAAATATAGATAAATTCTCGTGGAAGGAGTTAAGGCAATAATCTTTTCTTTTTCTAGAATAACTTAATCTGTCATACTTAAGAATAGAGGTACTCCAATTTTCATTTGAGATGCCTATCAATAATGCTTTTATTTATTTTTTGTTCGATCTAATGATAGTTTAGTTTTATTCATTACAATTAAATAAAATAAAAACATTAATCTAAATGGAAATCCATAATCAAACGACCTTGTACATGCATGTGCACAAAATTATTCTCTCAAATATTTAAAAGCAGGACAAAACGAAGAAGACACGTGTAATGTAATACCGTGTATCATTAAATTGCATGTATTGCACATTGGCCCTTCACAAATTATCTATTTCGAAATTTGTTGTGACTAAGGTCTTGCACTGTAAATAACGTAATTTATGGCGCTCAATTATAATAATCTTCAGTAGGGGTATTTTCAATTTTGTGTGCGTAAAATTAAGAATTCAATACGTATTTAAGCGATGAAAAATTACTTACTAAATCACTGTGGCACCTCAAAACTTCAATTTGTGATAAGAAGTTATTGAACTCATGTGCGGATTTAAAAAAAAAAACGCAAAGTGTCACGTTGAAAATAGTTATACTATGTGAATTTTGAAAGATGATGAATGTTTTTATTCATGTACTCTCTTTTGTTTATCATAATATACATATTGAAAGAAAAAAAAACGTGCAATAACTAAACTTATTAATAATTATATTTCAAACATTTAGTCACATCCGAATAAAAGCGTCATAATAAATCATTTTAGATCAGAATAACCATAACTATGGTGTATTACTAGACACACAATATCCTAAGTTGGCGACACTTCTCTATCCCATACACTAAATCAATAATAATAATAATAATAATAATAATAATAATAATAATAATAATAATAATAATAATAATAATAATAATAATTGTATATATGACACAAAAAGCAAACAAGTAGGAGAAATTATTGGTGTGGAATAAACGGAAAGTAATGGCGTCCAGTAGACGAGGGGGGTTTGATTGAACGGCATCCATGCAAAAACGAATGGTGCGAGTCGAAACGGCAATCGACGCCACACAAACCAGGAACACACGTCGAATCGACCGTAGAAAACAGCAGCAGCTCGATCGTAACAGGAGTTGTGGCGCTCGGAGCATGTCATCACTTGTGGCAGCGTTTGATTTGAAATCAAATTGAAATCGCGGCCTAGTTGAATTTGACTTTCCAAATGTGATTCCCTGGAATTGTGGTTTCAAGAGAACAAAAAATTAGAATGAGAGACATCATGACTCCGATTTCACGAAACAAGGACACTGTAGCTGGAATCTTTGACAATTTTTTTTTTATTTTTCATTTTCTTTTCTCTCACACATTTCTCTTATATAATAAATTATTTAAAATAAAGGATTAATATAATATTATTTATTACTTATCATTTCATTAAAAAATTTTAATATTTGATCAATTATAATTATTTTGAAAACATTTTTATATTTAAATAATATATTTTTTAACAATTTTTTCCATAATTTTTAAAATTTTATTTTAATTAATAATAAAATTATACTTTATATTTATAATAATCATTTTTAATTCAAAACTTTAAAAAATTAATTAATGACCTCTATTTTTTTTATGACATCAACTCTGTGGTTTCTCATTCAACTTCATCCAAATATAATTTATTAATTTAACTATTCACCGAGAAAGACATTATATTTTCTAACGCAGCCATAATATTATATGTGTATTATATATTATGCAATATCAAATCGATTTATAATGATTTTTTTCATAAGGATTTATAGTGATTTATCAATTGGATATGGATCAATCAATCATGAGAGACCACATCACCACTAACTATAATATTTACACCACGTATATATATTATTTTATCGTACTTATACGCGTGTGGTTGTCGACACTGGTGGTGAGAGGGGTGCATCAAGATGCATGAAAAAAGATGTCACAATCTTTTCGTCTTTGGCCGAGCTCCTTCTTTCCTTTCTCAACGATTCTCCATGCCTTTGGTTCTGACTTGTGATTGCTTAGAGCTCCGTTTGGCAACGCGGAACAAATAAAATATTTTCATTGTTCTGCCAAACGTAGTCATATGACGAGAACATTAACACGTGATTTCAGTCGAAACATTTGACTAAATGCTCCGGCCGAAAGTTCTTGCCGAAGATAATAACTTTTTTTTTCAATTTCAGTCATTTCAACCGTCCTTTTTTATCTTTTTTTTCAAATTTCATTTATTTTTTAATTGTTTTATAATGTTTGGGTTATATAATTTAGAATATATTAATACATTATTAGGGAGATTATAAAATAATTTATTAAATATTAATAATTAAAAAATATAAAATATTTAGTTCTAATAATTAATAAATTTTTTAATAATTAAACTATTCAATTTTTTTAAAAAATATATTATATTTTTATCTTAAAATGTACGTAAATTATAATATTAATAATATTTAAAATATTTAATAAAAATAAATAAAAAGAATATTAATAATATAATAATTTACGTAAATTATAATATTAATAATATATTCTTATTTATTAGATTTTTATACTTCATAAAATAATAAATTATATTCTTAGTTATCCTTTTTTATTTAAACACTCACTAAAACTTATTCATCACATAAATTTTTTAAATTCTCATAATTATACTTTTTCATCAAAACACCAACCCAAACTTTTCTATCAAATTAATTAGTTCTCGACAACTAATGTTCCCGTACCAAACGCAACCTAGAAGTGCATGGAAGAAAGACAAAAGAGAGTGACAACACTTAACTTGGTGAAGTTAATGTCATAATTAATCACACACACAACCCAAATTTAAGTTTTATATCATGCGATTTTGTTAAAATCTTCCCGTCCATCCCATTATCCCATACCAAAATCTCATTGCTTACATGAGCTCCGTCTTGGAAACTTAAACGGTGTTAGATTTTTTTAAAATTTTACATTGAAGTCTCTATATAAAATTAGTAAAATTTCAATTATTCGACATATTTTAATTATTTTTATTTTTATTTCATTTCGTAACAGTTTTTTTTTAATGACAAATGATCATATAAAAAGAAAAAAAATAGAAATGAGGAGTTTAATGGGTTATTAAAGGAGCGAGTTACTCATATGGGCCGGAAAAGGGTAGGTATCGGCCTTCGTAGTAACCGGTAAGGCCCAATTGAAAACTCGTTCCAGAACAGGACGAGCGGGCTAAGTTGTCTGGCCCATTAAATACTATGAAGCTTAATTATTTATACTCCTACTTTTCTTACCAAATATGTGAAATCAAACATTAGAATTTAGAAATCTATTCTGCCTCGAAAAGAAAAGCGAAAAAGAATAAAAATAAAATAAAAGTTAGGAATCTTATGAAATTATAGAATGATATTTTTGATAAATCAAAACTAATTCACTCAAACTATTGCTCCATCTGAAAAAACTGCAGGAGCACAAAATGACTCATTTTCTACTTACAGATATTTTATTTATGCTATTATTCATGAAATGTTATTTTTAAATATTTATATAATGGATTTGTATGATTTATTATTTTTATATTAGATTTATTATTGGATCTCTTATCTGATATATCTGAAAATTTAATGTAAAATTTTATTTTTTCACTAATGTTATTCAATATGTTTATATTAAAAGTTATCTTATTTTTTAAAACTTAAAAATATTATCATATTAAATTACATAGTGACTAAGAAATATTCAAAAAATTGTCCTGATAAAGTTTTTAAAAATAATTTTAGGTTGTTTCTTATTTTTTCAATCTAATCGAAAATGCTGAATAATTAATATTAAGTAAAAAACTAAAAAAGAATTACCAATGTGAAAACTTTGTTTTTTTTGTATATATATATATATATATATATAGTCCAAGCCATTTTATTATACAAAAAATTGGAGTTCTTCAATAATAAAAATTAATAACCAATTGTATTCATCTAACTTCTAAGTAGAGTGAGAAGAGTCTTCAAAATTATGAAACGATTTCAACTTTTTCTTTATATAAAGGAAACACAACAAAATCGACAGTACGATGGACTCTCATCCCCACATAATATATGTGACTAAAAGCCTCGAAATTAATCTTTTCAGTTTTTTTACCCGTTTCCTTTATTGGTCCATATCCACCCATGACTATTTTCAAAAATTATTATCACCAACTTTATTCTTTTTTATATATTTTTTTTGGGTAGCAAAAGCGTTTCCCTTTACTCCATCGAGAGTGACACACCACCAGGTACAAAACATTTTTGTCACCTTTTCCTTGCTCGCGCATTGAGATCATTGTGCACAGGATAAAATTATTATTATTATGTGTGTAAAATAAATGTTCGTAAATATAAAACATAAAAAAATAGGTTTGCGGATACAAGCATATCATTAGGTAAGGCTTCAATTATTCAATAATTAATCTTAATTGAAATCTTTCATACGGATGGTGTCATGACAATTAAATTAATCTTTGAGCCTATACCTGTCTGTTCATTTCCTTTTTATATACGCCGAATATGCAAATTATCACTAAATAGAGTATCACGGATAGGAGTAGGAACAAATTGATAAGCGATTTCTTTTCGTTTAAGTAATTTTTTAATTTTAAATTCTTGTCAATATCATGCACACAATGTAGGACGATTAATCGGATTATTTGATTTGGACGGTGATCCACGTGTACTCTTTAATGTCATGCAAATTAGAGCGCCGACACCACTTTTAAGACACCAAAAATTGGCTAAAAAAAGAATTGCCTAAGTCACATATTTAAGTTCTGTTGTTATAATTCGTTAGTAAAATGTTTATAATCAAAATTATCAATTTAATTATGATTTATCATTTCCTTTTCATCCACACAATAAATAATTAATAAGAATAGGTAATTGAGCCAAAGAAATTATGAAGACGATGATTTGAATGACATTGTCATGAGTATTAGTGATGTTGAGTGTCAAGTTGAAATGATACTTTTTCCTCAAATATAAATAATTGAGTTCTCACTAGACCATAACCTAAATTGCTTGTTTAAAAAAAACGAAAAAAAATTATCTATAATTAATTTCAACAAAATATAATATGTTGAATAATAATAATCCGATAATCTAAATAAACTATAAACTATTGAACCCCCTAGAATAAAAAGGTGATGAACAACCTTTTCCCCTATCATCTCATAGATGGCATGGCATGGCATGGACTGCCTCAATAGAAAAAAAAGGAGGGGCTTGGAGGGGCAGGACACCATGATCAACTCTCACTTTGCACTGTCCCTTTGCTTTTAGAGATCAGCTCTCATGCACAAGGAGAAGAGGAAAAAAAAAAAGAAAGAAAAAAAGGCAGAGGTGCCTATGGGGTGTAATTGTGCCCCTAAAAGAATGAAAGGGGGGGGGGGGGTCCCTTGACATGGACTTAGAGGCAGACCTTCCATTGCCTTTGCCTTTGAGCAATGAGTAATATATACACCTAGTGATCTTGTGGATATGGGCAACTTGATAATGCCAACCCACTACAACAGTTCCACATGAACAATCAACTTTTGTCCATCAGGAAAAAAAAAGGTGGAGAGAGAAAGAAAAGGAAAGAAGATCTATGACACAGCCACTGCAAATAGCAGCCTAACTTCTTCAGCTAGTTATTCTCTCATGCTGAACATTCCCTTTATCATGCTACCATATATACTCCCCAATGCATCACTACCAGTTGGTTGGTCCAATTAATTAGTGTATATTATTAAGTGGCATTTTAAATTTTTTTTTATGCTCTCTTGTCTCGAATTGAATTGGTGAGTGTAATCTGAGCTTTGCTGCCACTGAATAATAGCTCACAAGCATCTTTTGCATGGGATCACAATAAAAAAAATGAACACCTGTATCTGATGAAAAGAAGAATTGAGAGACATCAAGTTGGAAAGGCCACACACTGCTGACAAGAGACCATTTTCCTTATTGTTCTATTTCCATCACTTTTGTCTTCTTCTTTTCTCCTTTAAAATATTTTTTTTCAGAAAAAAATATTGGTCATCTACTTTCTTCGATAAAGATGAACAAATCGATTTTTAATCTAATTAAACTTTTGTTTTTCTACAAAAAACGAAAAATGAAAAAAAGGACAGGTGAACCATGAGATTGTGGCAAACTCAGCAAGCATAATGCTAGACAAGCCGTGGAGTTCACCAGGTAATATTCTGCTCAAGTCATCAAATAATTAATTGATTTAATTTGTAACACAAATGAGGTTAATTTCTTCCAGTTTGTTCTTTTTCCTAATTATTTATTTGAGGTCATTTTTCCCTATAAAGAGTGACTTAGAAGTAGGATAAATTTGACAAATGACTTGGAACATTATTCTCTTTTTAAATTTTATCATCAAATTTTTTATAATTAAATTATCATTCAACTTTTAACTTATTTCATCAAATATTAATAATTTTTTTAAAAAATAAATATAATAGATATAATAATTTATTTTTTTAAAAAAAGAAAGAGCTCAACCTCCTCGTACCATCAAGCGGAGAAGTTGCCCTCCTCCTTTGTTCTCCGAGGTGGAGGGGGGCCCTCATCCTCTCCTCTCTGACTTGCGTCGGAAAAGAAAGGGGAGAGGCCGTCGCCCTTTTCTTTAAAAGATTATTTTTTTAAAATATTAAAATATTAATTAAATATTATCCTAATTTATTTTTATATTTATTTTAAATAGTATTTCATGTAACTATAATAACTAGGCAATAATTTATATCAAATTGAAAAAATATTTGACAAAATAATTTAATAGTTGGAGGTCAATCTGATTACAAATTAAAAAGATTAAGAATGAGAATAAAGTTCAAGAGAATTTAATAAAATTTACACAATGAAATAAAAAGGGTACTAACGACCTTATAGAGCCAATGGTTTGTGATATTATATTAGATATCCTCTATTTTAAAATATTATAGACCAAATTTGATTGGCACGCCACATTATGTTTTCAAAGTGTAAAAAAGTAATACTTATTTTAAAAATGTTAGGAATCATATTTGGTTAGCTTCCAAAGTGTAGGAAAGTAACTTGGAATTTGATGTCGATGATTAGTCCACTTAATACGTTCACTCTTTCATATAAACTCATATTAGTCTTTCGCATTGGTCCTATGCTATTAAAATCATTGGAAACCCGAATGACTATATATATAAAAAGAGCATTTAACTCTTATATCTCATTTACCACAACAAATAATTAATTTCCTTGTCTTCACAAAAAAAAATTGAGGAGATGAGAAAGATGGTGCACCAATCAAAGTTTGCTTGACCACATATGAGCCTAATGTGTTAACACAACGAGCACCAATGCCGCACCAAATAGTATTACTCGGTTCATTTATGTATTTTCTTCAACGAATTAGAAGATTAATCACATCAAAATCGAGTCCTCTTTTATTTTCATAATAATGGGAAAAAAACGTACCAAGGCTCATATTGGGAATGAAATCAGAAACCATTATATTCTTGTGATATTTTGTATTCGGACTCCTTTCTCAAAAAAGTTTATAAGCATTTTGACTCTTGTGTTCCATCCCATTTGCCACAGCCAATCATCATATTCCATCTTTCCAAAGTTTATGTTATCTCATATCCTCTCCCTTAAACACAATCTTTCTCTCTCTCCTCGCTCTCTCTCTCTCTCTCACACACATCAACTCCTATGTACATACATTACACCCCATTGATCAGGACTTTGTTCCCGGTCCCTCATCCACAGCTCACACCTTTCTTGAAAGGAAGACAAGCCCCATGATAATTAATTATTCTTCCAAGTAACACACCATCCACCATGCTATAAACCTAGGAGGACATACACATAGGAATGCATTAAATATAAGGGACCTTATTTTATGTAAGAAGAGACAAATTAAGCTCAGTTAAGCCACAATTATTAATATCATATCTGGGAAGTACCACTACTGAGAGATCACATTTTATATAATTTCGAATTAATATGAATTCATCCAATTAATTAAAAACTCAATTAGTAGTAACTTCGTATTATAAATAAGGTTATAAGCAACAAATTAAGAAACAAAAATAAAAGCTATAAACAATTTGTCATCAAATCAGAAATAGTTTTAAAATAAAAAAACACTCAAAGAGTGCGATTATTACATAATTAACATTATAGAAAAGAACACTACTATTATCACTCCAAAATATACTATTGTCACTATATCATACGAGTTCTGAAATTGTTGGACAATTTTGTTTTTGTGAGATAAAATGAAATGATAATAGCATGTTTTAAAGTGATAATAAAATATGTATTATCATTGTATTTTGAATTATTTTAACATATAAACATATAATTATTGAATAGCATAAACTGTACTAGACCATTTAAATACCAGATACAGAGATACTAATACATGCAGCATGCTCATGATGTCTTATTTACTGAACAAAGTATTTATTTTTTTCATTTGAACTTATGTCCAATATTATTAACGCGACTAATCCTAACAATTAAATTAACAACTTAAACATTAATTCAAGAACCATTGCGAAAACACAATCTCGCTAATCATCAATCAACTTGATTAATACTTTTTATTATTAATATAAACTGGTATTTTTACGAGTTCGAAAGAAAAAAAAAACATTTGAAAAATGTAAAATATTTTTCATGTTTTAAAATATCACACCTTCACCCTCAATAAATAAATAGGAGGGCCAATTTGAATAGGACTTCCTGGGTTAATTTCTAAGTTTAGGGGGGACATAATCGTAAAGTAGCCCCCCTTCTTTGGTTTAGTAGTAGCGAGCAGCAGTGAAACAGCGAATAATAATAAAACTCGAGCGGAGTGAAGAGGAGAGAAGAAGAAAAAAAGGAGCTCACATTTTTCTACTAAATCTCCCTCTTTTCCCGTTTTTGTCGCCTTTGAGATCCGAATCGAGAGGAAGGAGGCGAATCTTTGCTCGTCGGAGTGGAATCTGGACGCCTTCCCGCCCGATTCTTGAAGCATTTGGAGCGATTTGACCGCGTCTCCAGTTCGAATGCGGAGTGATTCCTGAATCCGCTCGGTGGTCGCTCCGGAGGCCTCTTCTTGCGCATGGAAACACCTTCTGGGGTCGGATCAGTGCGGGGAGGATCTGGAATGGCCGAATCTTGATACTCTGTTTGTGGCCGCGGAGACGATGGCAGCGGCGGTGGCGGCAGCGGCGTCGGCGGCGGATCAAGGCAGGGCTGGTCCTGTCGAGAGGGACATCGAGCAGGTAACGCTTCTGGTCTGATTTGGTTCGAGAATAAGTTGTTCCTTTTCACCCTCGTGTTATCTGAAATTAGGAAACACTGTTGACGCAAGGGCGAATCGGGGTGATCCGGGTTACGAGATGTGATCGTTACTGGTTACAAAATGTGATTTTAGTAGTATCTTGGGTGATTAATACTGCTTAGAGATCGGTCGGTTGGTCTGGTGCTGTTTATCTGATTTTGGTTTGATATGAACTTTTCGATGCGAGGATGAAATGTGGAGCAATCCATGTTGGCAGATGAGATTGTCACTTGTCTCAAAACGCGATTTTGATTGCATTTTAAGGGTTGAAATTCACGAGAGGTTGCTTGGTCTCAGTGCTGTACAGTCTTGCTGAGAGTAGCAGTAACATGGGTGAATCCTCAAACATGAGCTATTAACGAGCAGTAGCAGCTTGTGTTTTAAGGGCTTTATTGATGGCATTTTGCCTTCTATGGGTTTAGGGCTGGTTAGCTTTATTGATTGTCTTTTAAAACAACTCATTGTTGAATTTCTTCACTTACCAAATCATTTCACACTTCCCTTCGCGCTTATACTTGTACAAAGCATCTGAAAGTTAAAATGATCATGCAACTCTAAGATTTAAATTAGTTATAAACATTAGGGTTAATGGCGGTATTACTACTGTATCTTTACGGGAAAGCTTCAAATTAATATGTCTGGATATTACGTTAGTCATGATAAGATCAGTACTCGCCACTAGTCAGCTGGCAGCTTAACTAAGAGAGAGTTATAATTTCTTTTATCGAGTTTGTCAAATGTATATTAAAAAAACAAATGAGTTTACTGGATGATACAACAACAACAACAACAAAGGCTTATCCCACTAGGTGGGGTCGGCTACATGGATCATATTCGTTGATCCATGTTCATAAGATTCGATAGGGTTTTGCGCTGGCTGTCGGGGCCTAACACAACCCTCCTCCTTTATCCGGGCTTAGGACCGGCTATAAAACATAGGCGGAGTTTTTACTGGATGATATTCATCTTTAATTTTTTAAAAAGAATATGGTCAGACAGACAGTACTGCCAGAGGAAATAGAACATTGTGGATAAGATATGCTTAAAAAAGTCTTCTCACATTATATAAGTAAGTCCAACATCGGTTAAGAAAAAACTTCACTACAATAGACTATAGACGGCATTACTTTTGACTTTTGGAAACTTGGAGAGGAAACATGTCATAAGTGATCTGGTTTTATTAATATTCATGTTTTTTATTTAGCATAGTTAGACATGGACACCTATGCACTTTGTTGCAGCAGACTATCGTGCATAAGAAATAGCATTGCATTCTTTACAAGGATCAGAAACCGAACTTGGTTTTACCTATAATACTTTGAATATCTTATAAAATATCAAATTGCCCACCACCCCACACCCTCCCAGCAAAAAAAAAAAAAAGAAAAAAAAGAAAAAGAAAAAGAAAAATCAAATTGTTTGCCAGCTTGAGAAAAGTGCCAATGATCACCAATGCAATTGTGTATGTCATCAATGCATGCAACATGGGTAATTTCTAGTTTTCTGGTTGCTTTCTCAGCTAAGGAAAATCCAACATGCAGTTCTTTTTCTTTGAGATAATTTCATTTTGCCATTGGGCTGTATTTTGCAGCCCATTTTGTCATTCCCCATGCAGAAAAAGGAGGAAAGGCGCGAGGTACTAGCCTTTTGTATCCTTTCCTACACGAGTCCACAGGGATTCTTATTGTTCTTGTGTGCAAGACAAATATTATGATATATTTTCATATATCTTATTATCCAAGAACATAAAATTTACTGGAACCTTTTTGTTGGGAGTTACTGGACATTTTTGTGTGACTTTTGTTTTTCGAGGAGATTGTGTGACTTTTGTTCTCAGACCAGGTTGGTTCATATTGAGGATTAGAGTGTAATTATTTTCCCTTTTGCAGGCAATTGTAGCTCTCAAGAAAGGTGCATACTTACTAAAGTATGGAAGAAGGGGAAAGCCCAAATTCTGCCCATTTCGACTATCCAATGTAAGTCAAACAGTTAACTCATCTTTGTTTCGATGCTTGCAAAGTATTAATGCTGGTGTGGTGTTTTGATACTCATTTTGAGCTAATTTTCATAAAGGAGGAAGGTTGTGTTAGGCCCCGACAGCCAGCGTAAAACCCTGTCGAATCGCATGAACATGGATCAACGAATAGAATGACGTCGTATGATCCATGTAGCCGACCCCACCTAGTGGGATAAGGCTTTGTTGTTGTTGTTGTTATTGTATATATATATATTTCCTATTTTCATTTAGTTCATATGAAACTGTATTGTTTAGTGTTATATTTGTGAAAATTTCAACTTTGAAAGTTTTCTTTTTTGTCCCCGGAAAAAGTATTTAGTTTTTGCTCATGCTGATTATGATATAATTACCTCGGAGTTTTCTTTCTGGAAGTTGAAGTATTGGCTGTTTGCCCAGTGCAAGTACGACATTTAAAAAGGTTCTTCTGTATATTGCCTTTCATGCCTTCAAACCGTTGACCGTTCTACAATATTTCAGCTGTTCCCTTGAAGTAAAATAAGATGGGAATATCTATTTGTCCTTATCTTTTTTTTTCACGAGTAAAAGATAGTTAACGTTTTCTGAAAAAGTTAGTGTTTGGTTGTTGACCCTGTTGTATCATCTTGTTTCTTTCAGCTATTGAAGTTATTCTCAGCCTTGTCCTTTTATAATTCCATAAATAAGTCCACCGTTATTGATTGAAAGATATCCATGCGAAGGATTATACTTCTTTTCAGGGGAATTGTATTCTTTCTTTAAACTTAAAAGATTATGAAGTTCTTCATATGTAACACAAATTCCTGCTGAATAGTTTTCAAAAAATAGTCATCCTGCTGAATCTCTCTTAAAAAACCTTGCCTTATTGCCCAATGGATTATGCAATTTGATCTTCTGCTCATCATTGCCTAGATACCTGGCATTATGGGACAAGACACCTTCATTCTACTTCATTCTGCTTTTGCATTTCACTTGTGCTTTGATCTTCTTCTCAATCACTTGGCGTAAAGCCCCTACATAGAACTACTTGCCTTTTTAATCTTTTCTGTCCCTTGTCGTCGTCACTTCTGAGCGTTTAGCCATATGTTGAAATCCTACGCGTCCCAATTATATAGCCTTCAAATCTACTTGCATCTATTCTGATCTATTCAATTTTTAGAATAAACTGAGTGGTTTGTGAATTTTAACCACTTTGTATGTTCCGTGTTTTATTAGTTGCATGTATTTTGCCACTTGTTTAAATAAAATGATGATTGTTAAGGTGTATAGTCATCCAAATGAATCAACTTCAGCAGAATGCACATCATATTCTTGGGTATCAGCCGACCAGAATATGATAATACTCAGGGCATTGATATTTTGTTAAACTGATGGGAAATATCAATATAGTTGACCTGATGTAGTTGAAATTGATTCAATTGTTTTCTGTTGCTTTGTTTGGTCTCAACCAAAATGCAAGTTCTTGATGGCCATAATTTCGCATTAACTTATTTTGATCCTATCTTGCATTGAAGCACACTTCAAATCAATTTTCTCTATGTAATGTTTATGGTAATGATGCAATTTCAGGATGAATCTCTATTGATATGGTTCTCTGGAAAGGAAGAAAAACATCTCAAACTAAGTCATGTATCCAGAATCATGCCGGGACAACGCACTGTAAGTTTTTCACATAGATGTCACAGACATCTAGTCAGTTCTCCCTTGTGCTTTGAGATGCTTTGAAAATTATATACCTTAATATTCTTCTGAAACAAGATAGTTCACATCAACTAAGTAAATATGGCACTAAAAAGCCTAAGAAAGTGTTGTAATATGTTAAATTTGATGTGCTGACTAAGCTTTTAGGAAAACTGGTCAGCACATCAAATTTAACATAGTATCAGAGGTCAAGAGTTCGAACCAAGTTAAGATCTTATTAAAAAAATTATTTCCTCTCTTTGTTGTCCACGTGGTGGGCTGGGCTAGACCAAAGTTGTCAGCGGTCCACACTTGAGTGGGAGTGTTAAGAATATAAAATCAATGATGCTGCTCTTTCTAATGGCTTAAGCTTTTAGGAAAAATGATTAGTACATCAAATTTAACATGGTATCAGATCCAGAGGTCAAGAGTTCGAACCTCGTTAAGCTCTTCTGTAACACCTCTGACCCAATCAAGATATTGTTCGCTTTGAGCTCTCGATCCGCACGAATTTAAAACGCGTCTTAATAGGTGAAGATGGTAGCTACATATAAGTCCATGATCACCTCCGTGTTTTGCTCATGTGGGACTATTCATCAAACCATCTTGGTCCTAAACCCATGGTCTAGCCCGGTCCACCACGTGGACAACAAAGGGAGGAAATATTTTTTTTAATAAGAGCTTAACGAGGTTCGAGCTCTTAGCCTTATACCATTTTGTAACACCCTGACCCAATCAAGATATTGTTCGCTTTGAGCCATTGGCCTGCACGAATTTAAAACACATTTTGATAGGTGAAGGGGTAGCTACATATAAGCCCATGACCACCTCCGTATTTTGCTCATGTGGGACTATTCATCAAACCATCTTGGTCCTAAGCCCATATCATAGATGCTAAGAATATAAAATCATAGATGTTGCTATGATACTATGTTAAATTTGATGTGCTGACCAATTTTCCTAAAAGCTTAAGCCATTAGGAAGAGCAACATCATTAATTTTATATTCTTAATACTTCTCCTCACGTGTGGATTGCTGACAACTTTTTTGTCTACCTCAACTCATCACGTGGACAACAAAGGGAAGAAAATAATTTTTTTAAGAAGATCTTAACGAGGTTGTGTTAGGCCCCGACAGCCAACATAAAATCATGTCGAATCTTATGAACATGGATCTTAACGAGGTTCAAACTCTTGACCTCTTGCTCTGAATTTGATGTGCTGACCAATTTTCTTAAAAGCCGAACTCTTCGTTAAGCTCTGACACCATATTAAATTTGATGTGTTTTCTCAAAAGGCTTAAGCTTTTAGGAAAACTGATCAACACATCAAATTTAACAAATCGATTAACTCTCAGGCTGCATCACATGTCAGAATGGATTGGTTGCCCTAACTAAGTTGTTTGTGATCGAACTGTTTGTATTGAAAAGCCATTAGTTGCGAGTGCATTCTTAACAATGATAATCTTTTTATTATCCAAGTACAACAGTCGCATGCATGTAATTTCTTCGCGTGATTCCCTCTAAAAAAAAATTTCTTTGGGTGATAAATTATATGAGCTCAAGTACAAAGCAATCAGTATCATGCTAAGTACACTCTGAGTACACAGAGACCCCAAGGGGTATAGGTCCATACTAGGGTCATGACAATTATGATATCAGAATAGTGTACGGCCTATTTCTTCTTGAGATCTTTGTATTTGGAAGACTGAGCTTATTTACATGTAAGCATAATTTAAGTAAATGATTTTGCTTTTACCATTTTTTATTTTATTTATCATTTATTTTGTAAATAAGAAATTACTCTCGAGTTGGATTCAAGTGAAATATTTTTAAAAAAATTCAAGGAATCAAAATCTACTTTTTTTGTCTGAAGAAATTATCCTTCATTTTTCGATTTTACGTCCTCATTTCACCTAACTAAGACCCCACCTAAAATTTATTAAAAATCACATTTAACATTCTTTCATATATAGGAACAATTACCAAATTTTTATTCTTTCAAATTCTAACATATTTTCGTCATTTTTATTCTTTCTTAATTTCGAAAATCATATTTTGACCCCTAAATGAATTTTCGTTACTTTCTGCCTTCAACAATTAAAATCGAAACTTATCCCTTAACACACACACACACACACACACACACACACACACTGTGTAACAATTACACAATATAACAACTTTCAAAAAAAAATTTACACAATATAACAATAAAACATCTAATCATATATGATGGAGTTATGGATTTTATATTAAATTTTATGCTCCACATATCTGACTTCATTTTCTTCTCTTTACATGATCATTGGCTGAACTTTTTGTTTTCCAATTTTCTCTTTACTGTCATGCCTTTGTGCTTTATCTTGACTTGCCTCACTGTTGATTTATCTCTTTTTTTGGGTGAAGTTAATCTTTATATCTTTTTTGTGACATAATTTTGAGTCCCATCCTTCATATCCAAGTCATAGACTAATGACATAACCTTCCGTCACACCTTGATCTTTTTTTTAATTTGTTGGTACGTTTGCCTTGAAGTTTCCTTCATCCATGCAATGCTGGGAAAGAAACTATATCAATGCCTTATATACAATCAAATATGTTTTTATTCACTAAGTAGTGACCACTTTTCACTGTTAAGGAATCATTTGAGAAAAGCTGGAAATGAGGTGGAAAAATTGGGGTTACTTCATTTCATCCCTATCCTATGAATGCATATAAACTGAGGCAGATATGTCTTATTGGAGTCTTGTATGCAATTTTAGTCATTAGATGCAGGGAAATGTAACTTTTGCTTCTGTACTGATCTAATAGAGCGTAACAGTTTGTTTGAAACTTAATGTCACAACTTAATCAAATATGTTTTGAAGTTGTACATTATTTTCAATTTAATACAATATAGATTACTACATCCCAGTCATCATTTTCACCTTAAAAAATTGTAGCACTAATGCTTGTTTGCTTTCACAGTAATTTCTGACTAGAGTTCAATGATTTCCGACTCTCTGCAGGCAATTTTTCAAAGGTATCCACGACCTGAAAAGGAATGCCAGTCATTTTCACTCATCTATAATGACAGATCATTAGATGTTGTAAGTTTCACCTTGTGATATTCAAACCAGTAATCCCTTTACTGCTTGTTTGGAATTTGAAGTGTTTGAATTAAGACTATGAGTTACGAAGCTAATAGTACTAGAAAATATTGAGCATTCATCAGCTTAATCAACATCGGGGCTATATGTGCTCAATTACCCATTTAATTCCAACGAAACAGGAAAAATGATATGACTTATATTCTGCAAGTGATGATTGAACTAAGCTTTCAGCATAAAAAGAGACTGATACTCCTAGTTTCTGAAAGTGATGAAGTGTATTTATTATATTGGCAATTTTATTTCCACATGTTTCGGTAGCCTGTTCTTCTGATATGTCGATGTTCTGTGAAGATTTGCAAGGATAAAGATGAAGCTGAAGTATGGTTTGCTGGTCTGAGAACATTGATATCACGCAATCGAAAATGGCGAACAGAATCTCGAAGTGATGGAGTATCATCTGGTGCAAATAGTCCAAGAACATACACCCGTCGAAGTTCACCTTTAAGCTCTCCTTTTGGTAGCAGTGATGGCGTGCCAAAGGTGCATAACGATTTTGCTTTTGTTTCATCTTCATAGTTTCTCTTTTTGTGTTTCTAAAAGAGAAACCATAAGCATTTGTAATGCAGGATGCCATTGATACATTTCGGCGCCGAAGTCCACATGAAAGTCCAACAAAGAATGGTATGGACAAGGCATTCTCTGATGTTGCACTGTTTGCCGTGCCTCCAAAGAGTTTTTTTGCCTCAGATCCTATTTCTGGTTCAGTCCATTCATTTTCTTCTGGATGCTCAGAGAACATAAATGGACATACAAGAGGGATTCCAATGGATGCATTTAGAGTAAGCCTATCCAGTGCTGTTAGTTCTTCCAGTCAGGGCTCGGGTCATGATGATGGTGATGCTTTAGGTGATGTATTCATTTGGGGTGAAGTAACTGGAGATGGTATTCTAGGTGGTGGAGTCAATAGAGTGGTCAGCTCTACAGGCATTAAAGTGGATTCCCTTGTGCCAAAAGCCTTGGAATCTGCTGTAATATTAGATGTTCAAAATGTATCTTGTGGTAGGAGACATGCAGCTCTTGTTACCAAACAAGGAGAGATCTATTCTTGGGGTGAGGAGTCTGGTGGTAGGCTGGGGCATGGAGTAGATGCTGATGTAGCACAACCAAAACTCATTGATGCTCTTGTGAATATGAATGTTGAACTTGTGGCCTGTGGGGAGAATCATACTTGTGCTGTTACGTTATCGGGAGACCTATATACATGGGGGGATGGCTCTTCTAATTTTGGGCTCCTTGGGCATGGAACTAAAGTGAGCCATTGGGTCCCTAGAAGAGTGAATGGACCTCTGGAAGGTCTTCATGTTTCATCTGTTTCTTGTGGACCATGGCATACAGCCGTTGTAACTTCTGCAGGGCAGCTATTCACCTTTGGGGATGGAACTTTTGGTGCTTTAGGTCATGGGAATCGCAAAAGTATCTCGGTGCCTAGAGAAGTAGAATCTCTGAAAGGACTGCGGACAGTTAGAGCAGCATGTGGTGTTTGGCATACTGCTGCAGTTGTAGAAGTAATGTGCGGAAACTCAAGCTCTAGTAACTGTTCTTCAGGGAAACTTTTTACATGGGGTGATGCTGATAAAGGCCGTCTTGGGCATGGTGACAAAGAACATAAGCTCGTGCCTACATGTGTGGCTGCTCTGGTTGAGCCAAGCTTTTGTAAAGTTGCTTGTGGACATAGCCTAACTGTGGCACTTACTACATCAGGTCATGTTTATACAATGGGCAGTGCAGTTTATGGCCAACTTGGAAATCCTCAAGCAGATGGAAAGCTTCCTGTTCGTGTTGAAGGAAAGCTACTTAGGAACTTCGTAGAGGAAGTAAGCTGTGGCGCTTATCATGTTGCAGTCCTAACTTCAAGAACTGAAGTGTACACATGGGGCAAAGGGGCAAATGGTCGATTAGGGCATGGTGACACTGAAGATCGAAATACTCCAACACTAGTTGAAGCTTTAAAAGATAAACAAGTCAGGAGTGTTGTTTGTGGAACTAATTTTACTGCTGCAATATGTATTCATAAGTGGGTTTCTGGTGTTGATCAGTCCATGTGTTCGGGTTGCCGTCTGCCATTTAATTTCAAGAGGAAGCGTCATAACTGCTATAACTGTGCACTTGTCTTCTGCCATTCATGTAGCAGCAAAAAGTCATTTAGGGCATCTATGGCACCAAATCCTAATAAACCATATCGTGTATGTGACAACTGTTTTAATAAACTAACCAAAGCCCTGGAAGTTGATTCATCATTTAATTCTGCAGCTAGTAAGAAAGGAAATGTTGTTCAAGGGTTAAATGAGATGATTGACAAAGAGGACAAATTGGATGCCAGATCAAACATGCAAATCTCTAGATTTTCTTCAATAGAATCCTTCAAGCAAATGGAGAATAGATCATCCAAGAGGAACAAGAAATTTGAATTTAATAGCAGTCGAGTATCACCAATTCCAAATGGAAGCTCAAATTGGGGCGCCCTTAACATTTCAAAGTCTTTGAACCCAGTATTTGGAACTTCAAAGAAGTTCTTCTCAGCTTCAGTCCCTGGGTCTAGAATTGTTTCTAGGGCCTCCTCACCTGTATCAAGGAGGCCTAGCCCCCCTCGTTCTACCACTCCAACTCCAACACTTGGAGGACTTACTACCCCGAGATTTGTTGTTGATGATGCAAAAGTCACAAATGATGACCTAAGCCAAGAGATTGTCAGGTTAAGGGCTCAGGTAAAGTCATAGTAGCTTTTTTGTTTTATGTTGCCATTAAAATGGCTGCAAAAATATCAGATAACTGATGTATCTATTTCTAGCATATGATGATATTTACATATCTTTGAAGTATTTATTTTCACTTTTTGCTGAAAAGTTTGTACTTTTTCTTATCCAAATCTGAAATATCTATCTTAACTAAATTTCTTCTACTCTTTGATTCATAGAGTTGGAAAAAATGTAATCATAGTTTGGAGGTTTAAAATTTGTATCGTCCTTTTGCATGCCTGCTTTTTTGTGACCTTAAATTCGTAACATGCTTGTTTCTGAAGTTATCATGTTCGCTGAAAACTTAATGTGATATCCTTGTGACCTTTCTCGCAGATGCCTTCTAAAAAGCAAAGTTGAATTAGACAGCAGCTAAGCATCTGACAGAACTGTAGTTACCTATTATTTTAAATCCTAAGAACTGTTTATGGAAAAAACTTGGTTTTATCTGGTCTTGTATTGGCTTCCTCGATGATTCAGGCTCTTTATCTAAAAAGCCGGTGATGTGGTCCGTAGACACCCTCTCAAACAATAAAAACAATGGTCTTCACTCCGAACTAATTTGGCCTTGTTTAGTACCTTTTTTCTAGAAGGGCCTTGTTTAGTACCTGAATTCCTAAAATAAGTATCTTGACTGGGCTTAATTAGATCACAGTTACTTTTATATAGTTTGGGAACATTTTGGTTTAAGAAATTTTATTGAAAGAAACCAACCAGAAACTTCCTGTCCCTTATGGATTAAACTGGCTGATGCTGTTCGTTTGCAACTCCCAAATGAACCTTCTTATTGGATTTTTTCTCCTAAAAATTGGATCAATGACCTGCCAGTTTATAACTGACCTGATTTCGACTGTTCTTTTAAACCTTGAGAATGTTAAGAGCTGCATAACTTGACTCTTCAGTTTAATCTAGGAACTTGCTTCAGATGCTGAATTTGTTTTCTTTTGAGGGGGGTAATGGATGACTATTCGAGTCCAATAGTCATCCATATATACTGAAAAGAAAAGTGTTTAAATTATACAATAGTCTTGATTCTCTTGAACTCCCTCTATCTGAGAAGCATATGTTAGATGCTGAATTTGAACACATATGGTCAACGTTTCCACACTCGAAATCTGATAGATATGTTTTCAGCATGTAGGAACTTGCTTTTTAAGCAGATTGATCACTATGTATTATAAGTGATTTACAAAGTTTATGTAGCAAGCCTTATCTATCTTTATCTTAATACTACAATGTGATATTTGCTAATTCAATTATATCACTCCCTTTAAAAAAAGTTACTGTATCACTGCATTTTCCCTTTTATCAGTGTGCAAATGCAATGCTCTTATATAGTCTTCTTCTGGGTCATATTTCTGTAGGTAGATAATCTTGCTCGCAAGGCACATCTTCAAGAAGTGGAGTTGGAGAGAACCACTAAACAATTGAAAGAAGCTATTGCAATAGCAGGAGAAGAAACTGCAAAATGCAAGGCTGCCAAAGAAGTTATCAAGTCACTTACTGCACAAGTAAGACTAGCTGCTTGTCTCAGTTGATGCCAGTTTAAAGTTAATTGCCTCACATGTGCTTTAATATGCCAGAATTCAGTTAAGCAACAACTGATGTATGAACTTTAAAGTAAGCATTCCCCTCAAAAAACAAAAAACTTTAAAGTATGCATAGTTTGTTATACATGAATTGTAAGTTTTAAATGTTATCAAAATGCCTCTAAAAAGTTCCAAGGTGACAAATTTCAAGTTGAGACAAATATCAGTTCAGAATCATCAATTAAAATGTGATTTTAGTACCCTTTAAAAAAAAAGTGGTTTTAGTAATGATCAGATGAAGTTTTAACCTAAGCCAAGTACAACAGTAAGATAGAACAACACTATGTGATTTAGTGACCATTTTATACCCTTTTCTTTCTTTTTTCTGATTCATTTTCTAATTGAGACGGAAGTTACCCTTAGAATCTTTATTTCTTGAACCTAGATATTTCGTTGTGAAATATTAATGTTAGTAGCCTGAGAAATTTAACTTGGAAATATTTGACTCACTTTGATCTCAAGGTTATTTGACATAACGATTCCTGTTGGACTCAAAACATTTCATTTGTGCTGAAATTGAGAATATATGGCACAGATTTAACTTATTTCTCCTAGAACTTCGAAAACCAGTTTGAACCAGGTAATATTAACTTTGTATGGTTACCCAACTTAAGGTGTACACATCTGGAGGGGACACAGTATTGCCATGGTTTTGTTGAACCCTTTCTGACTCCATACACCACTTAACTCATGTAGCATGAGTTTATTTTCAAAACAGAACATGCTGTTCTTATACTGTTTAAACCATTGTAGACATACTGGTTTGCTTTCTTTCTCTCTTTATAAGTAAAGCTATCACCAATGTTTAGTCTTAAAAGTATGTTCTAACATGTTCCTTTTTCCTGATATGTTTGGAATAGTTGAAGGACATGGCTGAAAGGCTGCCAGCAGGAGCAGCCAAAAGTAATAAATTGCCTGCACTGACATCCTTTGGACCTGCTCTGTTGAGTGATATTTCATCTACAATTGTAGAGAGAGTGAGTGATGCAGTAGCATCCCATGAAGCAGATTCAGATGTTTCAAATGGAACAATGACACCAAATGGGCCTAGTTTTGTTAGCAATCGGAATAAAGTATTGGCATTAGAAGAAACGAGGAACGGGAACAAGCTAACAGAAGCTGAAACAAATCAGGAGACGGAATGGGTCGAGCAAGATGAACAAGGAGTATACATAACTCTTACTTCTTTACCCGGCGGATTAAAAGATCTCAAGCGGGTGCGCTTCAGGTATAATATACCACCAGCATCCTCATCTCTTCTAAACTGATGGCAATGCAAATTATTGTTGTATATTTGGTTGCATTTATTACTTGTTCTTTTTATATTTGATCATTTAAATTTCCATCTCCTTTTTAAGGGAAAGTTTTATTATTTCAGTTTTCATCTTGGACATGTTAATGTGAAATATGCCTAACGTTTTTCACCCTAAGGAAAAAAATTGCAAACCATGTGGGTGCTTAGCTACTGATGTCTCCATGTTGCTCTGCAAGCCGATGGAAAAAAAAATGCTTGATTTACTATTTATATTCTAGTTTGGGTTGTTTACCAATCTTGTTTAATGATTTTCTTCTGAAAAGCACCCTCTTTTGTTTTATTTTTGCATCAGTCGCAAACGGTTCAGTGAGAAGCAGGCCGAACAATGGTGGGCTGAGAACCGGGCCAGAGTTTATGAGAAGTACAATGTTCGAATGGTTGAAAGGTCCACCTCGAGTGTTGCAAACGACGAAGGATAGGGTTGTAGGAAGTCTTGCTATCAGTTTTACCACTTGAAGCCACAGCAATGAGGCTCGCAAATCATCTAGTTTGTAAATGTGGGTATGTTTTATTTTTAGCCCTGCCAAAATTTGTGGGCCTCAAATGTGAGTGTTCTTCACGATTCTTTGTATCTTTTTTCCTTTTTCCTCGATTTGTTTTCTAGTTTCTGTGCAAAGATAAGAATGGTTGGGCATGACATGTAGATTGTTGGCAGTAAGCTTGGTGCCATTGTCCTGCCTTGTAAATGCATAAAGGGAGTGGATCCACCATGACCCCCTCTTTTCCTCTGGATTCAAACAATTTGACAAATGCGAGCAGGTCAGAGGACACATTAATATGAAATGCATTTTTTTTCCCACAGTGCTTTTATATACTGCTGCAAAGTCTCTTTTTGTGCCGTCTTCTCCATTTCATCTTGTTAGAACCCCGGATCCGGAACAGAGTGATGATTTTAGGTCAAATCGATCGGATCGAATAATATTAAATTATTATTTTAAATTAAGATATTATATTTAATTATAAATGATGTCAAATTTTAATAGTGAAAGAAAAATAACAATAATAAGTTATAAATTTATAAAAAATAAATCTAATGTGAAATGTTATACTAAAATAGTATACTTTATATTAAATTAGTAATGTACATATATCAACTTTACAACTATTACGATCAAAATAACATATATACACTTGGATAAATTAAATTCTTATTAAATTTATTTTTTTAAAAAATGTATGTATTATATATTAACTATACTATAGTACTATTTGTATGTTATACAAGTTTCACCTTTCCATCTTTAACCAATTTTCCTAATATGATAAACTCTCTATATAATATAGTAAATATAATATTAATTTATATTATATATCACACTGAAAATTGTAAATATAATCATAATCTAATGCATAAGATAAAATTTAAAGTTTAACAAATTCTAAACTACATAAAAGAAAAATAACAAACAAGCATATTAGTTTACACATAACAAACAAGCATATTAGTATACACAAATATTTTCATATTGACAAATTGTAGAAAGATAAAAGTAAAGGTGGAGACTAATGTGCCAATATGTTAAAAAAATTTACATTAAAAGTTCATCTTCAAATATTTTCTGAATTTAAATAAAAATTTTATCAAATAAAATACTAAAATGGTTATCTGATTAAAAAATTGGTTCTATACGGTTTTATTCGATTTTAATTGATTTTGATTGGTTCTTGATTGGTCCAATCTGATCTCACTACATGCCTAGTTTTGAGTCGTTTATAAATCATTTTTGGACTTGATTGACAATCAGATCGATTCGGCCGGTGCGGTCCGGTCTGAAAACCCTGAAAAATACTGAGATATAAAGTTGGAATATTTCCTCTCTTTGCTACGTACTCATGAACCTCGATTGCAAAACCCTACATATTCAACATCTATCATCATCCCAAGCACACAATGTACCCTGTCATATGCAATTTAGCACCATGTGATAGTTCTTTGTCTAAATGTATGCAAAATATAAACTCAAATCTTACTTGAAAAGCAGATAGACTCCTAACTATTTGAACCGATCCCTGTTGGTATTATTTTGTATGCCAAGCTTTAGTGGGTCCAATCCCTTTCTCTGTGTATATAAAATGGATAATATTGAAAGCTAGAACATCTAGACCTTCAAACCTCGGAGTCGTTGAACGTAGTTATTGGGAAATGTTTAATCCTTAAACTAAATGAGTGAGGGTCAGTACTTATGTAAGTATTAATTAGGGTTAACACGGACGAAAAACTAGAAACTTTTCTTCCTGATTTTCCAGTTTTAGCATGCTTCTGAATAACTATGTGAAACTTTGAATATGCAGATTCAACGTCCTGGCCCAGAAGGGAAAAAGAATATGAAATTTATTGAAATCAATATTGTGAGGACCGGTAAGATAACTGTTAATCTTAATTAGAGTTATCTCCATAAATTTCTCCTAGATTATCATAATTTTTCACATTTAATTTCAAACTACGAACTTATTTTTTTGAATTCCTAAATTATCACGATTTTTTTTATTTTAGTCTTCCGTCTACTTTTGTTATGTTTTCCGTTAATTTTAATTTTTTTCATTATGAAAAGACTAAATTACCCCTCTCACCATAACACGTTAAATAATAAATATAAAAAATGAAAAAATTTTGGGGAGGATAATTTAGTCTTTTTGATAAATGACAAATTTTTTTACCACTTTAATCATTCCAATGATTTTTATTTTCATATTTGTTATTTCATTTTTTTAGAGGAATGGATAATTTAATCTTTTTATAAATGAAAAAAAAGTAAAAGTAACGGAAAACATAACAGAAGTAGACGAAAGAATTAAAGTGAAAAAATCACTATAGTTTAAGGATTTAAAAAAATAAATTTGTAGTTTGAAGTTAGAGGTGAAAATTTATGATAGTTTAGGAAATGTTTATGAAAATAACTCTTTTAATATTAACACCTTCATCCAAATCGTCAAAAAGGTTTGCTTGGAGAGTTTTAGACTTATTTTTGAGGAATGTACCCATGTAGACTTAATTGTAAAATAATTAATATGATTTTCACTGTGACATCCATAAAGATAAAAATAATTAATAGATTACACATATAACAAAGCAATAAAATGAGAACCTTACCTATAATCGCTAATGAATTAGTTAAATAAACTATTTTATACTTGTAAATTTTCTATTATACAAAATAAAAACTCATGCGTATATTAATTTAATCGTACAAACTAAAATATATCATTTTAAAATCTAATTTTGATGTGAAATTTAATAGTTTAATTTCCCATTTGACCTATTTCTTTACATAATAACTATAGACTTTAAAACCATAACGAAAGTTATGCCAATTAGTGATCAAGGACAAAATAACACAAAAAAAAAAACATAAAAGCATAATGAGCTATAAAGATTCGTAATATCAAATTCCATAGAAAAAAAATCTGGTACAAACACAACACAATAGTAAGGCTCTATTTGACATTATTAATGATTTGATAAGTGGATAGCGGTTTAACTAGTGGATAGCGAATTAATTGACGGATAATTGATAGGGGATGATGATTAGCGATTAGAGATTGTAACAATTAAGTGTTTAATAAATTTAGCAATAGAATTAGCTAATGAATATAAAACGATATAATCAGATATATGATAAATTATTTAATGTAAGCACTATACAAATTATATTATAAAACAAATAAATTAAATTTTTATATCTTAATTAAATAAAATAAAATTTCACAACTAATTTTTTGTTAAAATATATAAGAATTTATGTTGACAATAATTTTTATATAGTGCACCCATGATATAAAAGTATTAATTGTTAAAATATGTTTTATTCATTGTTAACATATAAATAATTTGCAATTAATTAAGCAGGAATATAAAAAGAAATATAGTTCAATGATTATAAATAAAAAATGAGAAAAATAATAAGATAAGTTAAAAAGAAATATTGTATTTGAATAGGAATAAAATTGAAAAAAATTTATAAAATACTAATCTCTAAACGTTAAAAGCTAGTTGAAATAAATTTTTAATATTTTCATATGAAACACTAAACTGTTATTTATTTTTATCATTTACTGCCCATTTTGTCTTTTTTATGATTATATCGGCAACAAAAGGAAAAAAATAATCACGGTAATTCCAAAAAATTTCGATCAACTAGGCAAACATACTTCCCCCAAAAAATAAAAAACAATAACCCGATTAAGGAGTCCGATTACATTTTTTTAGTGATTTGTAATTAATCAAAATTGACCCACTCAAATTGTAACTCCTTCCCATAAGATAAGATGGCCAATTTCATATTTATAATATTTATTGATATTATTGATTCATAAGTCATTGTTTATTTCATTGTTCATATCAACCATTATATTTTTGGGAACACTTATTTAATATAATTCCAAATTTAGTGTTATAATTTATATTATATTTATAATTTTATTTTATATTAAAATTAAAAATATAATAAATTAGTGGTAATAACCAACCGATCGTTAGAGGATGATTTTTTTTTCAATAAGTTGAGAATGAATTTTTAATTTTCTAAATCACCGCAAAAAGCGTCGGTCTTTTTTTTTTCTAAAACAAAGAAATGACATGGCCAGAAGCACCTTCATGACCCCTAAACAGTAAAATTTTAACTCAGTGATTATTTGGAAAATTTCATTTAACCAATAAATAAATGCAAAGACAGTTAATTGTTCTCTCCAACAATTCTTCTATATATTATAGAAAATTATAAGTAGCATTAAACTGGTGTAGATTCGTGTAATAAACTAGTTTAACACTCGTCGTCATCAAACTTGGGCATATGAAAATTCTAAAGTAATCTAATAAATATATTTCAATACGCTGTGTAACAAATGGCAGCAAACTAAAAAGATGACTATGATATAATAGATCTGTACACACGAATTCTCGTGGGCAAAATGATGCTAGATTTAACAAAAATTAAGTAGATGTGTCTGATGACTTGTAAACACCCTCCACATCTTACCAAATCTCCAGCTGAGATCGTCCTGGAAGTCGAGATTAGCATCCTTCGGACCTTTGCAAAATATTTAGTATCGTTCTATTCCTTTGGCTGTAACAAATGCGAGATTTCGAAAGCTCAAAGGGGCTGAATGAAAAAAAAAATGGATTTTTGGATGTCAACGTTCCATAATCCGAGTTTATTTGAAAAAATAAGAATCAGTTTTAACGTGCATATGAAACATCTCAATCACTAAAATGGTTATAGTCCGCTGTCAAAGAGAATCGAAGATAGCAAACAAACTTAAGAAACCTCAGTTTAAAACTTTGTTTGATAATTGAATGTAAGATGGATGAACTAGAATGAGAGAATAAGAAATAGTGAAATAAAATATAATGAGTGTTTATATAAATCATGTTGGAATATAAATTTATGCAATGAATTAGCTTAATTTATTTCACTTTTTGTTTGGATACAAATTATATATATGAATTACAAAAGGTTAAGATAAATACTTTGATTACCAAACAAAGGATAAAAGTATAATTAAATATAAAAGTAAAAGTGTCAACATCCTATTTTTCGGTGAATTTAATTTTCAATTATGTGGACTTATTATCACCAACATAACCTCTAAACCCATCCTAACTCCAATTAAATCTAATCCATTTCTATTAATTACTTCGTCCAAACAAAACTAAAGAACTTGCTTGCTCTGCACAACCAAATGTCCAAAGACAAACACGTTTGTCACTTTTCATCAAGTTAAGAACAATCAATACTAAATGAAACACATTTTCATAGGGTCATGCAAAAAGACTCAATAAGCATTACAAACGTAGCTAAAAGACCTCAGCCCACCAAAATTATAAAAGCTTACCTCCAAATTTTGAACTTGTTAAGCTTCAATCTTTCTTCCGTACAAAACTGAGATGAGCCAAGTAATTGCTTTCAGCAAAATCATGTAGTGATCGAGGAGCTCGTGTCCCTTCATAATTATCTTTAGTAATCTCTTGTGTCAGTGTACTTTGACAGGCGTTGCCTGCCTGAAAAAGAATTTAGAACTGTGGTATCTCGAGGCAATTCATAGGCAAACAACGCAATTAAACAACAACAACAACAACAAAGTCTTATCCCACTAGGTGGGGTCGACTACATGGATCATATGACGCCATTCCGCTCTATTAGTAACCAAACCTTTCGGTATATTATTCACCAATAAATCTTGCTCTATTGGTTCGCCAAGTGTCCGCCTTGGCCTTCCTCTTTTAATCGGACTCCAGATACATCATAATTTATCTCTTGTCCACATATTATAGAGCAACCCGATACTACATTTTGTAAAGTTTATGTATGCATAAAAAAAATCTATATGCATGTATGCACTCCAATTGAGCATGCACAAAGCACAACAGGAAAAAAGAATTGCATTATATGTTATTAAGAATCAAGATTGCACACCTGAAGCAATTAGATTGTGACCAACAGGCAGTAAAAAACATAAATTAACTTGTCACTTAAGAATGATCATTTTATGTTCTCACCCGATCTAGTTAGAACTGAAAGTACTGTGACAAACCGGCAACAGAAGATAGGAAATTAAACACCATCTAAATGAGATAAAAAACATGAAAACTTTACGCTTGTAGTTAGAATCTCAATCCACCTAGTAATATCTTACGATCATTCGGACAAAAAAATTGTTCTGATCTCATCTACAAGATCTTAAACATATATCTAAGCCTACCGATCCTATGATTTACATTTGTTAGAATAAAAAAAAAATAAAAGAAAACATAAAAGATCTCGAAGAAATTTGATGTGCCTATATCAATATTATTTTGCGAAGTCGCCACTATAATGTCTTCCATAAAAAATTCCAATTTTGTATGTAAACTAGTATCATGTTTTATTTCAATACAATTTTGTATTTACTTTAAGGTCCAATATTATTTTTTAACATTTGTATTAAAAAATATCATAGTGCTTTAAAATATCTAAAATTACATCTTAAATTTGAAAAGGCTGTGAATAAAGATCAACATTTGATGGTTAATTAATTCATATATGAAAACATATATATTAAGTATTATATAATACAAATATTATTTAAGAACCTCTTACAATTCTACCTAGAAAAATGATCTGGACAATCATTGTTCTTTTTTTCTTTTTTGAAAGAAAAATAGGATGTTGACACTGGGAAAATCATTGTTCATAACAATGGATAATTCTCAATAATCACATGGGCAATGAGGCATGAGCCTCCTAGCTAATAGTTAGTGTTCACACCAACATCTTTGACTTGAAAACTTGAATAAAGATCTATCAAGGAAAATCATAGCTAAAACTATCTGGTTATATTACAAAAGTATACCAATGATATTTGATGAATTTAAGATCCAATGGTTACATTTTTATCCAATGTAAGTGCTTATGTGGAAATGAGGTCATTCAACATATATACATCAATGAAGAAAATCCAAATGTCTATGTAATTAACTTCCAAACGAATAATTTGAGCCAATGAAGTATGTATTTTATTCCATTCCTCTGCAACTAACGCAATCAATCATGATATTTATGTAAATGCAACGGCTAATGTATTGTATGTGTGGCTGTATACAACAAATGCAACAATAGAATTTTTAGAGAGAAATGCAACATTAGCATTGTTTACACATAACTTGTATCACATTTTAGAAACACGTGACTTAAGAACAAAAGTAGATTTCTGGACAAAATCCATCTTTAGGAATTGGGTTTATGCAATGTAAATAAAATAAGAAAGTTATCTGACAATTGTCACAAGGAAGAGGAAACAAAAAATAATGACATGCATTATTATACCTGTAAAAAATCTAACATTTGTTCTTCAATGGTGCCACGCATTGCCAGTGTTTCTACATTAATTGGACGAGTAGCACCCATACGATGAGCACGACTTATAACTTGTTCCTCCATGCTGAATGGAAATAACAATTACACAATTAGTCAATGAACATAGGACGAAGAAACATATAAACAAAAGGATTTGCAGTCAGAAAAAAATAAAGTTTCAAACATACACGATTCCTTTTATTTTCAAGGAACAACTTGTTAGAAAGAAAATCTAAAGAAAGAACAACTAGATATGAAAAGTAAAACCTTGTCAAGATAGTGTCAAATGACTAACTGAACAAAGAAGTTTATAGTATTCATATAAAATGTAGAAACATTACCTTCTGTCCCAGATAGGTTCCATCAAAAACACATATGAAACAAAGCTCAAGTCCAGACCTAAAGCTGCACTCCCATCCATCAGCAACACCATACAGTTCGGATCTTGTTGAAACACCATTAATGATTCCATCTGCACAGAACACTTAAATTAGCACTATTAAGATAACATACAAACATAAAAGTCATTATCAATGCATACCTTGTTACTGGAAGGCATGGGACTGTACATCCCAATATAACTGATGCCAGCAATAGCCAACTAAACAGAAAATGAAAGGTACATATAATTTATGTCAATTGAGTCATGGTTTATATTGCAGCAAAATAGACAGAAACAGCAAATAAATCAACGTTGTTAGTGGAATTCCAAAGTAAATGTTCATCTAATAATAGAAAACAGTTACCTGCTGTTCAATCACATGTATGTGCTCAAGAAATTGAGAAAATACTATCACTTTGTCAACAGATGACTCACTGTCTTGCTTGATACTACCTACTTGACTCAAACTAGTTACACTCTTGTCCGAGTAAAGAGGCACACTGCTGTTGTATGCCATATCATGGATATATCCAATTTTTCTATTTGATTCCTGCAAAGCCTTCAACTTTTCCACAAGGTATGCAACTTTGCTGCTCGATGTTGATTGCCAGTCTGGATCCCAATCATCCTACATACAAAGTTATAAGGCCAATGGATATAAATTGGAAGCACGGATACAGAAAAAAGCAGAATGTCCCATGATGATTACCTGTTTGTATGATGGCTGTAACTCAATGAGATCTTTTGGAACAGGCCACTTTGGATTTGGATTTTCTGGCCTTGCCAAGGTTTCTGGAGACTGCATCTCATACGGGTTACCACAACCATGCATAGTACATTTTTCACTATCAAGTTGAACACAATCAAGGCATAACAGATGTCTGCATGGTGTAATGATAGGTAACCGACACCAATCTTTGCACCTAATAAGATTGGTATTCAGATATTAATTCTTTCAAAAGTTCAATGATATAATAATTGAAACAAAATACAACTTTCAACTCATATTACATATCCCTAAAGCATAAAGTACCTGAAACACCTACAACCAGCCACAAGTGAACCTTTAATGAACAGATATTCTTCAGAAAGAGCATCAAGGCCTTGGCTTACTAAAATATCCATCGTTTCCTGAATATCTTGTCCTGCATCTGCTACCTTTACCTGACCAGCCACACAGCAAGATAGTCTGACATTCCTAATTGTGTTACCACGGTACTTCCATTGCTTTGGGTTCAGAAGTGACTCGACATGGGAAGGGTCATTCCAGTCAGCCATTAAGATATTACGACGAACAGTGACGACAAGTTCATTATAACTCCTTGCATGTTCTTCAGTAAATTCTACATAGGTTATTTTCTTGATGCAAGGAGGAATATTCTTTATATCTACTTTCCTTGAACTAATCATGGAGCGCTGAAGTAACTGAATAAGGCGCAGCCTGCCTTCCTCCATCTGTGCTTCAAAGGGCCTAAGGATGCCAGCTTCCCATGATTCCTGATTTTGCCCATAAGCTTCTTCATGAAGAAATTTAAGCATGGGATGCAGATGTGCTACCTGACTGTTTGGTGTATTAGGAGTAGGTGTGCCAGTTAAAATCCATCTATATGACGCATGCAAAGAGATCGCCATCTGTAATTTGTTTGTCAAATTGAGACTGGAACCAAGTGTGTGGCCTTCATCTAACATCACTCTAAGCCAGTGTACTTGCATCAATACACTCCGCTTGCGAGGACCCCATTCTGCACTTAACCGGCTAAAGGTGGTTATAACAATGTCATAGTCCCATGCGAGAGTGTGAGCAGAAGGCTTCTTCTGATCAGCCCATACATAAACACGTAGTTGACCTGGACTGACATGCTTCTGAATTTGGGTTTTCCAGTGATCAATTAAATTTGCAGGAACAACAATTAAAGTGGCTCTAGACAAGTACAACCTTTGGATGTCCAAAGGTTTGGTTAAAGCAATTTTCAGCGCAGTGGAATCAAATTCCAGATTGTCAAGGTTAGATGGATAGTGCCAACGACAGATACTCCTTTCATCCCTTCGGACAAGACCAAATGCTTGAAATATTTTGTGATACATATTAGAGTCCATGTTCAAATCAAGTGCACCTAAAACAGGACAACCATTCTTCTCCATTTCTTGAAGCTTCCTATGTGAAAGTTTGGCCAACCAATTTAAGGCATTTTTTGTTTCAGAGTTAAACCACCAAAAATGCTCCTTAAGTACACTTGTAAAGAAAGAGACATTTTGTTCCAATCCATCTCGAGTTCCCTTGGTATAAAAGCCAGGCAAGTATGTAATTTTTGTTTTATTGTCCCAAGACTCCTCTGGATCCCTACAACTTTGATGTAAAGGATCGTTGTTCATACTACAAAACCATGCAACTGCTGGATCCAGTGCAGTGTCTGAAATCTTCCGCCATTTTCTACATGCATCACACTGAACCCATGTATCACTAGCATCAATGTCTTTTTTGAGCTTCTTGTTGTTATAAGCCTCCTCTCCAGGATAAAGCTGTTTTGCACTTGTATAAGGTTTGGACATCATATTTTCCCCAGCTTTTCTCTTGTCACAATAGATAGCATTTTTTCCATTATAAAGCAGAATATTTCTCCTTATTTGACTGGAGCTTCTGGTGCGTGTATTCCTAGGAAAACACGTTGGAACTGGAGATGAGATTGTGCAAGACGAAACTTCTGTCTTCTCAGAGTAAGATGCTGAAAAATAGAAAAAGAACAAAGGACTCTTAATCCACGTTAAAATATAGAGGACATTGAAAAATGGGTATTTCTTAGGTTTCAATATAAATTTGGCACAAAACAAGTTTACCTTGACTTGCATTTTCCCCAACAAATCTGTTCCTTGAGTACATGAAGTTTCCTGAGCTGGAGTTCAAAGCATTGAGTTCATAATATCCATATCTCTGACCCATGTTATTCTTGGTCCATATAACTTCCACGCCATGAGGTGGATCAGCGAAAGTTCCATGTGTTTTCAGGATCAAAGACAATGATGTTACAGTCTTGCCTAGTCCAGGTTCATCACAAAACATTCCTCCTCGAAAGTCGTTGACATTAGGAGCCATGCCAGTAGATATTTCACCAGAAACGGAATTGATGTAGAGAGGAAATCCATCCTCGGTCATAAATTCCATGGACAGAGGGTGCTTAAAAATTTCACAATTCTGCTCACGCCTCAGCATCCATTCAACTGCTGCTTCCTGGTGAGGAAAAAGCTTAAGTTTCATGCATGGTATGATAGATGAAGCCAAGTGCCTTAGGTGACTACATGTTCCAGCAACACTAACAAGGTCTTTCGGACCAAGCTGAGTCAGGACATTTGTTAGCACATCATCAGAAATATCCCAAATTCCAGGGCTGAAAGATTCGTCTTGAGGCTTAATTCTAGTGGAGTGCATCTTTGTTTCCTTTCCAATACTAGGCAAGCTCTTGAAAATTTCATGAAGATCAAATAACTTGTTCTTCCCAGAAACAGATATTGCACAATGCAGCTTGCACCCTAAGACATGGCAATCACAACAATCCCAGCAGGAGGCATTATCATTTGGGCGATTTGCTGATCTCCAATCCAAAGCCAGCAAAGAATTTCTTACTTCCCAATCGCAACTGTAGACGGATATCTTAAATTTCATCAGTAAGATATCAAATGATGTAAAATTTATCACGAACAAACAAGAATAAAAAGGATAAATTTAAACAACTACAAGGTTTGAAATTTACAACCAACATTAAGTAGAATTTACGTCAAATTGCATGAATAAGTAGAGACCAATTCATTATGAAAGAATGTACAACGTAAGTAGCCTTCCCATTTTATATTGTGGTGAAAACAAGGTTAGCGGAACAATAAAACGGCAATATATCAACAAGGCGAGACTTTACAATATATTAGCTGCCAAAATTTGCGAGTATATGAATCTAATTCGATAATGGAGAACAATAACATACAGATAAGAAAAGGGAAGTAATGGACAAGAAACCGAGTTCCCAATATCGATATGATTAATCAACAATCAACCTGATATGCTTGAAGACAGAGACAACAAGCGCCCGGAACTTGGGGAACTGCCAATTAGACCACGCGGCAGCGGGCAAGTAGACGTCCACCAGCACCACGGCCCTCGGCGCGCCTCCGCGGCCGCCGGGTCGAGACCCGGAGACATTTACAACCCTGGCGTTGATGCTCAAGCAGCGATTCTTCACCAGCTCGTGCAGCTGGTGAACCACGCTGATGCTTCCGTTCACCAAAGCCGCGCTGCCCCTCCGCCTCCTCCCCCTCTTCTTCGACGAGGAGGAATTCGACGCCACGGCCGCCGCTCCGCGATCGACGTCATGGGCCTTGTCCTCCGCATTGCGATCGGGAAGGGGTCGGAGGAGGAACCGGCCGTCGAAGGAGCTGAAGTGGGCGTAGTAGTGGGTTTCGCGGGAGAAATAGAGAGCGGTGCCGGGGACGAGGGCTTCGAGTTCGTCGGAGGAGGGGGAGACGGAGAGCACGGCTCGCAGGAACCCGCAAAGCTTGTGCGAATCAATAGCCATAGCTCAGGGTTTAAGGAGCGACGAAATCTTCCCCCATGGACGAACGACGGAGAAGAACACCCGAAGAGGAAAAGATTAGAAAGAATGGAAAGAGTTGCGTTAATTTGACAAATTCATAAATAGCAGATCACAACATATAAACACAAAAATATAACCCTAAAAATAACATAGTTTACATATTAAATACTTACGAGATCGTCTGTGGGAAACAAAAGACACCGCAGGCGATGCGTGCGAGTTGATTCACATCGATGTGGGTCCCGCTATTAGTTCGGTTGACACAATTTTACGTGGACGCTGTTCGAGATGGCGCACGGATCCTCGGCTGGTAGAGAAGGGGTTTTCCCGAGGCGAACCCGCATATTTCGGGATTGGCTGTGCGGAGTGCCACAGCAATTCCGGGATCGGCCGTTCGCGGCCTCGATCCTGTGGACCTCCTGTGAGAAATAAAGAGAACAGCGGCAGATGAGGAGCCGTGGCGTCTTCCTAATGGGTGGATGGTGCTGTTGCGTGCGATGGGAGGGCGCAGCGCCGTTACGAGCAGTGGGTTTACTGACTCGTGGGAATTGGGGGTTCCGGAAAGGGCCCGTTGGTTTGGGATGGTGCCCCACGTATCCGCGCCAGGTTTTATTTATTGTTGTTTTTTTCCTTCAACCTAAACCAAAATTGTAAAACAATATATTCTCGACTTGGTTTCTTACGAATTTTCGATAAATAGTTGAAGATAAATTATTTTGAGATCTATTTTGATGGGATGAAACTAATTAATGTGATAAAAAAATATATATGATAAATTAATTTTAATGAAGAGTTTGAATAAAAATAAGTATTGTAAATATAAAATATAATTTTATTTTATAATAAAAATAAAAGTATAAATTAATTTTATTAAAAATATATTATTTAAATATAAAAATTATTTTCAATAATTTATATTTAATAAAATATTTAATTTTCTAAATGAAATAATAAATAATATTATATTAATCAAGTATTATAAATATTTTTATATAATAAATAATTTCTTTTATATGAGAAATGTAAAAAGAAGAAAAAGCTTAAAAAAATATTGCAAAATAAAAAAAAAAGTTACGAAAAAAGGGAACGTGATGGCGTGACCTCGATTCCGTCTCAACTAATATGGTTTGATTTTGTTTTGAGAATCAAATCACGTCATTTGGAAAATCAGATGGAACCATTTAGTTTTGATTGTCAAAGGCAGCTCTCGAAATAAATTGTACCGGGGCGACTATGCAAATGATACATAATTAATTAATTCACATTTAATCTGATTCAATCGTATCCTAACTGACTGGAGCATAATTTTATAAATAAAACATTATTTATCATAGGCCGAAATAGATGATAAATATATATATATATATATATATATATATATATAATATTATGTATCATTTCCAAAATTATTCGATTGGAAAAGTTAATTTTTAAATTTTGCACGATCCGTGATTTTTTTAATATATTTGACTAATTTGATATTTACAAATGATAAACTTATTCAAGTTGATTATTCTATAAATTAAACCAACTAACACCAAGGCGAAGCCTGTGCAGTCAAATGAGTGCAAGTGCACCGCTAAAATAATGGATACGTATTAGATGTATCTTCTCTTTGCTTAAGCAGATTTATCTGAGTTTGAATTTTTTAAATGCAAATTTTTTTTATTACTATTGTTATGTATATGACCCGAGGTGATATTGAATCTAATTTATGGATAATATGTACAATAGTTAGCGAATTAAATCGTCAATTTTGCTTTCCAAATACCGTGCCTGACTATAAAAAAATGGATACGTATTATATAGTGCCAAGTTTAATAAACTTTTGCATGCTGCATCTTTTGAGTCTTTTGACAGTTGTTTATTTCATGCATCCTTCTTTCATGCATTGGTGTTTATTTTTTTCATTTGTTTTATTTGTTGACTTCCAATTTTTTTTACTACCATGCAGCTAGATATTATGTTTACTTATAACAATGATATTATATATTATAATTAGAATTCAATCATGAATTTTACAATTATAATTTTATATATTTTTCTTTCATCTGACTTCACCTCACATGAAATTTAATATGTGATTTAGTTCAATTACAAATTCCTTATCTTTTTTAACTTTAGTATGTCTATAAATTAAAATTACTTTCAAATAAACTATTATTAATTAACTTTAATCCTAATGTTAGATATGTCAATTTAATAATGTTACTTAAGTTATTTAATTATGACACATGGTTTATGAATTATTCTAGTAGTAATAATTTAAATTATTTTGATTTCTTTATTTCGACATCGTAAAAATTTTCTAATTAGCGATAGACGTCGAGCTTGTGTTTGACAACATAACTTTGCCCAGAACTGGACAAAGTTCTAACTAGTTAAGGATAAGAACATAAAAATTTCTCGTCACATGACAACAACGAGGCGAACTTTTTTTACAAAAGTTCTTAACAAAATGTTATCACGAAAGTTCTCTGCTTGCGCGAGAACTTCGCAATGCGCTATAACTTTCCCTTTCTCTCTCGTTTTCTCTCTCTCTCCCTCTTCCCTCTCCACTTCCCTCCCGCTTTCTCTCTTGCTAGAATTGGAGGATAGGAAGTCCTTCATTGCGTGGGCGAGCTCCTGGGCGCCTTTGGAGTCAAGGCGTCGCTCGATGACATGCTGAGATGCAAAGACGTCGTCCCCGCTGGCGACTCGTTGTACTTCCTAGATGGAAATGACCTCGCAGCAAGCTCTCTGCCTCTAAGCATCGTCACCTTCCCCGATGTTGTTACCAACGCCCACGTCACCTCATGCTCTCCTCGACGTTTGTGCACTGTGCTGCCCCGGCGTATCCACTGCCCATCTCGTGTTCGACGAAGTCTCCTTCCGAAACGTCATCGCGAGGAACATCATGCCGACTTGCACCTCGCGCAGTGGCGAGCTCAGCAACGGGAGAACCTTCTTAGAAGGCATGAATGAGAAGGATGTCATTACCTAGACCATCATGGTCGGCACATATAGTGGATTCGCCTGTTTAATGAGAATTTTGTCCAAAACGCTTTGCACGAACAAAAACATCACTTGATAAAGTTCCAAGAATTTAGTAGAACTATAGTTCACCTATTAACATACATTAAAATGTGCACCCATTCTTAATAATTCTCACCTCCCACCAACCCCCACTCCCCCCCCCCCCCCCCCCCCCCCCCACCCCCCTCCCAACACCCAATTTTTGTTTTAACCTAAAATGCCGAAGATTCCTTCTTTTCTTCTGATTCCGTTATTTTTATTTTTTACCATTTTCCTTTTTTACTCTTTTCTTATTTATCACGTTCCTTTTTTTTGTTCTTCTTCACATATATCATATTTTCCTCCATTAATTATCACCACATATTTCCATATTTTCTCATTGCGTTTATTTCTTTCTTTTAATTAAATTTTCCTTTTCTCTTGAAAAACAAATTTTCAGTTGAAATTGGTTTCAGTATCTCTCCGTTGGCTTTGAGAGAGAGAAACAAGTAGATAAAATAGGAGGGGATAGATGAGGAAAATAAAGAAAAGTTTGTGGACAGGAAAGGAAGGACCAGAGAGAGAGTATAATAGAAAATGAAAACTTAAGATCTCGCAACAAATATTGATGTGTATTATTGTAGTAATTATCAATAAATAGAAATAGAAAATATGTTTGTTTGTTTTCTCTTTTTTACTCATTTGAAAAATTTTATCTAAAAGCATTTTCTTTAGAAGTTAATTCACTACAAAAAAAGGGTGATTTTTTACGGGCACAATTCCTTCACAATTTACGATGAATTTTACGATGGATATCTATCCGTCGAAATTTTCGACGATCGTTACCATCAAAAAATAAAATAAAATAAATCTATTATATTATTGTTATTTTAATTTTTGATGGTCCGAATCTTCGGAAATAAAAATAATTATTAAATATTATGTAATATATAATATAATATATCTATTATTTTATTAATTTAATTACTGATTGTTCCGATCGTCGAAAAATAATTAAATATTATGTAATATATAATATATCTATTATATGTTTTGTTATTTTAACTACTGACTATCTCGACCATCGAAACTTTTTACGGTTGGGATAGTCGGTAGTTAAAATAATAATTAAAGATTATGTAATATCATATAACATAAAATATATCTATTATTTTAATTACTGATTGCCCCGAGTGTTGAAACTTGTGACAGTCAAAATCGTCGATAATTAAAATAATAATTAAATATTATTTAATATATAATATCATATAATATATAATATATCTAATATTATTTTAATTATCGACGATTTCGACTAATTCTAATTTGCTTTCCGTCAATTTTTCTCTCACATCCCTATATATTTCTCCCTCTCCGGCTTTGTCTCCCTCTCTTTGGATTGGCCGCGGGCGTTGCATCGGCCTCCTGGCAACCCTGTCGGCCTCGCCTATCGATTGATCCGGCTGCCCGCGACACCAGACGACCAATCAGCCGCCCGCAGCACCAGGCAACCCGATTGGCTGCCCACGGCATGATCTGGCCCATGGGCGGCCGATCCGGTCGCCCGCGGCACTAGGCGGTCCATCGGCCGTCAGGCAACCCGAATGGCCGTGGGCGGCCAGATTGACGGTCGCAATTTTTTATATTTTAAAAAATCTTCCGACGATTATGATCGTCGGATGTTCCGATGAATTTTTTTCACCCGTTGAAAAATCATGTGCGGCGCCTTCTTTTCCGACGAATTTATTTCATCGAAAAAACTGCCAGAAACCTCCATTTCCGACTATTCTTTCGATTTTCTGACGGACACATTCGTCGAAAAAATATCATTTTTCTTGTAGTGATTAATATGTTTTTTTTAACTAGAAACAAAATATGATAACTAAATTCGATCATCATTGGTTTGTATTGCACGAGTAACTATACTAGTCAAGCATTAAAATGATAAAAAGTTAATGTTAAATAGGTCAGGCCGAAGTTATCCAAATTAATTAACTAATAATACGGGTTGCAACGTGCGGTCCACATAATCTATAATCTTCATCTCATAATTGATATGTAATAAAATAATGAGACCCTAGGATATAAAGAAAAGGTGTATATCATGACTACAAAGAAGTGTTACAATTCAATAACGGGGAGGGGAAAAAATGATATGGAATCAATTTCTCAATAAATTACTCATCTATCTTGGGTTCTTCAAGGTTTTTTTTTTTCATTTTGGTGCATGTTTGAGTGTTGACATCTTCCAAATTAATCATCCCCATTACTCTTTCTCATTGTCTTCGTTCTAAAAATTTAGTTTGACTCTATTTGATATTATTAATAATTTGATAAGTAAATAATAATTCGATAAGCGTATAGAGAATGATGATTAAATTTATTTAGGATATTAATAAATAAGTGTTTGATAAATTTATGGTGAAATTAATTGATGAGTATAAAATGAATGCTAAATAATTTATGATAAATTATTCAATTCAAACAAAAAGCTCACAATCAATATATTTCAGTTTAATAAAATAAAATCTTAAAATCAATATTTTTCTGTTAAAATAAATTTTACAACAAATTTTATACAGTGCATGGATGACATGAAAAATAATTATTAAATTAATTCATATCCTTTGTTAATAAATAAATATGTAATTAATTAAGCATAATTATAAAAAAGAAATACAATTGAATTGTGATAAAATAAAAATGAAAACAAATAATAAGATAAGTTGAGAAAAAAATAATGCAAGCTACTTAGCACCATTCATTTCATATGCTTTGTAGTTTGTACTGATGGCGGCTTTCATCAAATCCGAATTATTTATGAAGAAATAAACATTATGCCAATTGTCGAAGAAGTCAATTCGGGATGCACTTGAGAAGAACTTGTTAATTAGTTAGAGACCGAACAAATGAAGCTCGACCAATAAAACAAGAGAGAGAGTGAGTGAGAGAGAGAGAGAGAGAGAAGACCATTATTTTGGAGTGTTTTCTGGAGCTTCAAGTGTTCACAGGACAGAGTACCACGAAGGCACATCAGAAAAATAGCCATTCTATAAACAACTTTGATTATGCTTCTACGAGAATGTAAAACAACGCAGAATATTCGACAAAAGCTTAAAGCCCAGTTGGTCACCTTCATCTTTATCTAGCTTACAAGCTTAATGATATTTACAAAGAAAATATATACATCACTTTCACATTTCAAACGCGAATTATTCGTATATTCTGTTGATCAGTAAATAAATTATTATTATTTTTTAAAATTCGAATTAGTCACATCCAATGGATCAGGATTTGGGAAAAAAAAGAAAAAGTACACATCGAAAGGGTCTGGAAAAAAATCTGCTCAAACTTGAGAAAAATGCTTTTTCTGCATCAAGTATTTGCAAGTGGTAGACTGGTAGTACCTCCTAGGGCTGTTTGGTACGAGGACAATCGTAGAAACAATCCCTTAACCCCACCTTTTTAACCAAACAGTCTTATTTTGCATAGATGATCCTCACATCATTAAATGTTGGAACAAGGTAAAAATGAGAGCTAATATGTTTTCAGCTTCTGCCAAGAATCCATGTGATCCTGATTGATGCAAGAACACTACGAGAATAACTTTTTCTTGTCCTGAGACAAGAAGATGAATGCCAAACAGCCCCCAAGTGTGCAGGACATTTGGTCAGAGATTAGAAAGGCCCCATCTTCACATATCAAACGGCCGCCGATGAGGAATCAAAATCGAAAGTTTTATTAAAATTTTAAGGGAGCTTAATTGGATTCAAATTCTTAACTTATAAATAACTAATATTAATTGTATAATTATTATATACCTAATGATATATATTGACCCCCCATAATTGATCATGTAATTGTGGATCCGCCGAAGATGAGATATCAAACGGGCGCCACTTGGCATGATATATGCATAGAGTTTGGAGTGACTCGTATAATTGCTAATATAACACCTCCAGATTTTAATATGAGTAATAAAGTAATTCATAAATTAAAGTAGAATTATTGATGGATTAGAAAAAGCAAAAGAAAAATAATAAAATATTAAATTGTATCGAAAGTAGTTGAGATTAGAGATTTTAATTTGATTGTGAGATAAAAAAATGTCTAATGTACATAGGTCTTTTAAATAGAAAAGAATTAAGAGTTTTATGACATAATAATATTTCATCCATTAGAATACTATTTATTATTATTTTAATTCTAAATTAAGTTATAAAATATTATGAAATTAAATAATTTGAAAAATGAGAGAAAAATAAAGAAATAAAAAGATAAGGTGAAAGTAGAATTTGATCGAGAAAAGTTATGAAAGAGATAAAAAGAAATTTGAATAGAGATGAATATTTTATAAGCATAGTTATTAAATAACTAGTGTATATCTTGGCGCTTCGCACAAATTAAATATATTTTAAAATATAAATTTATTTTTTATTATGTTTACAATAAATTCATGAGTATTATAGTTATAATTTTAAATTTAGTTAATTTATACTTTCAAATATTTAAATTATCTATAAAAAAATATTATGATGATGGCTTTCTTGCTTGAAATCTCTAATGGGGAGGAAGTTGAGGAGGATTATGAAAGTTCTTGCACTGTGCAATTTAAATCATTTAAATATTTATTACTAAATAAATATGTATTTTTTACATAATTTTTATTTTTTATTAAATAAAATTTTAGTATATAATATCCTTCCAAATTAATATTGATTTTCTATTATAAGAAATATGTAAATAAAGTTTTATATTTTCTATGTTAGATTTAAAAAAAAAATAGATATTTGTAATTGATATAATATCTATAATATGATTTTCATAAATGTGTGTCCAATTTAATTTTCACAAATGTGCTAATTTTTTTAATGTGACATGACATGACAGATATAACTAAATCTTTATTTTATCAACAAACACATAACACTATGATTTTGAGATCCAAAAGAATGTCTAACGTAGATATGACTCTTAAATAAAAAATAATTAAGATTTTTATGGTATAATGATATTTCACTTATTAAAATAATATTTATAAATCAAAATTAAGTGATAAAATATTATGAAATTAAATAATTTTAAAAATTAGATAAAGGAAGAAATGAGAAGTTATAAAAGAGATGAAAAGAAATTTGAATAAAGATGAATGTTTTATAAGCATAGTTATGGAATAATTAGTGGATATCTTTGCGCTTCGCGCAAATTAAATATATTTTAAAATATAAATTCTTTTTTATTATTTTTACAATAAATTCATGAATATTTTAGTTACAACTTTAAATTAAGATAAATTGTTAGTTAATTTATATTTTCAAATATTTAAATTATCTATAAAAAATATTATGATGATGACTTTCTTCCTTGAAATCTCTAGTCTGGAGGAAGTTGAGGAGGATTACGAAAGCTGTGGCACTTTGTGCAATTTTAAATCATTTAAAATATTTATTATTAAATAAATATGTATTTTTTACATAATTATTTTATTTTTTATTAAATAAAAGTTTAGTAATAATATTCTTCCAAATAAATATTGATTTTTATATTATATGAAATATGTAAATAAAGTTTTATATTTTCTATGCTAAATTAAAAAAAATAGATATCTTGTATTTGATATAATACCTATAATCTGATTTCCATAAATGCATGTCCAATTTAATTTTCACAAATGTATTTGCAACAAAATTTATTCTAAGGCATAATTTTTAATCAAGGTTAATTTGAGAGAGAGAAAGATTAAAATGTTGACATGTATAAAAAATTTTAAAGGATAGAAAATTATTTATTTGAAGGATAGAAAAGAATTAAGAGTTTTATGAGATAATAATATTTTATTCATTAAAATAATTTCTATTATTTTAATTCGAAATTAAGTGATAAAATATTATGAAATTAAATAATTTAAAAAATTAGAGAAAATGAAAAAAATAAAAAGATAAGATGAAAGTAGAGTTTGATCGAGAAGTTATGAAAGAGATAAAAAAAATTTAAATGGAGATAAATGTTTTTTAAGCACGGTTGTGAAATAACTAGTGAATATCTTCGCGTCTCACGCAAATTAAATGTATTCTAAAATATTGGTCGACACACGTCGTTGCTGTGGATAGTGTGGATGGTCATGTGAAACGTCACGAGTTGAGTCATGACAGCAAATGGAATTCAAGCATGCAGGGAAAAAATGGAGCGTCCCACCTTCTGTCACTTCTGACGTTCAGAGAGTTAACTGGAAAGTAGGAAAAAAAACTGAAAGTGATTCAAAACAATTCTGTTACCATGATTAATTGAGAGAAAAATGAAGTTGTTGAATTGATTACTCATGATTAATTACTATTCAATTATAATAAAAAAATTAAAAATAGTAAAGGAGAGAATGCCTCGAATGACTCCTCCTGAAATTTCAATTGGAGTTATTAAGTTAGATAAGTAATTAATTATAAGGAATCAAGAGGTTAATTATTGAGTTAGTGGAATAGTGGGTTATACTAAGGCTATGTTTGGCATTATAAGCGGGTTGATGAGCAAATACCGATTTAATTAGCGGATAGCGGGTAGCGGGTAGCGAACGATGATTAGCGGTTAGGGATTATAACAAATATGTGTCTAATAAATTTAGCGGTAGAATTAGTCAACGAATATAAAATGAGATAAGTAGACGTATGATAAACTATTTAATTTAACCACTATACAAATTATATTATAATAAAATAAAATAAATATTTATATCTTAATTAACTAAAATAAAAATTTTACAATTAATTTTTTTGTTAAAATATATAGAAATTTATATTGACAATAAATTTTATATATAATGCACCCATGATATAAAAGTATTAATTGTGAAATTATTTTTTATTCATCATTTACATATAAATATTTTGTAATTAATTAAGCATGAATATAAAAATATATATAGTAAATGATTATAAAATAAAAATTATAAAATAATAAGATAACTTATAAAGAAATAGTATATTTGAATAAGGGTAAAATTGAAAAAAAAATATAAGCACTAACATTTAAACGTGAAAAGCTAGTTGAAATAGCTTTTCAATATTTTCATATAAAATGCTAAAAGCTATTTATTTTTATCATTTATCAAATAAAAGAATTAACGTTTGAACAGTTAAACGCCACTCGAAATGTTAATTTTGATATTTCCAAACAGAACTAAGAGTGGAGTTACATTAGTTTGATAGGTGAGATGGAATTGCATGAAATATAAAAAAAATTTGATGAGTGAGATGGGAGTTACATTAAGAGAAAAATTGTTAGAGGTAAGTTAGAAAGCTAATAAAGATAAGCCTTTAGAAAAAAGATAAAGTCCAATGTTGGAATGTGAGCCTCCTAATGCCTTTATATAGAGAGAGATTAGTAACTTTTAATTTAATTAAATCTAAATATTTAATAAATGATGATTAATGATAAATGGCCAAGATGAACTTAAAATTTGCTCAAGGCCCAATGAGAGTCAACAGCTTTAGTTAAAAATTAAAAATAGTGTCTAAAAAATTATTAGAAACTCTTATTAATCTCCACATAAATTTTACACGATAGCCATCTTTTTCTTCTTTATTTTCTCACAAACAAAGTGTAACCGATATACCGTTTCGAAGCCCCGATGTAGGAGAATATCATCCAAGTGATTAACACAAGTTTATATCGATGGATTTTGTCGGTATAGACCCTAGGACTCTTGCCCTTTATATGGAGTTTAAGCTGGTATAAAAATATCCTATTGGAACATAATTTCTCGACGGTAGAAGAACTCGGTCTGAGTTCAACAGAACTTAGCCCGAATCGAAATGAAACCGGATTGACTTCCTTGGAAACTGGCCCGAGTTCTCGCTGATGTGGCTTGAGCTCTGTAGCCCAAGGTCAAATCATGATAAGATTGGACAACCTGACCCGGGTTATAACTACATTCGGCTTGGGCTTTGACTAAGAGAGAACCAAAGTCTGGATGAGACCATTTCATCCCGAGTTCAAGTCATAAACGGACCAAGTTCCACCGGGCCAAGGAAGATCAAATGCCACCAGAACACGACTCGGGTTTTACCCCATGCCAATCGGATTTTGAGAGTAGATAGTTAATTTATATGTATTGTTTTATAGTTTGTTGGATCATTATAATTTTTAATCATTATTGATTATTTAATTAACTTCACTAATTTTAGTGTGATCATACTTGACCAGATTGCCATAATATTTGATTATTGTTGCTATTACACCCAATCATATATTGATTATGGCATTAATTTATTAACTTTATTATTGATTGGTCATGATCAAATTATTATTGTATATGATTTATTATCATTATATTTAATCATACCATTGATTATCATATTGATCTACTGATTTTTCTAAATGGGTCATGTCTAACTTAAGATAAATTATTAAAAATAGACATATTAGATAATTGTGATACAAGTTAAAAATTACTGGGCCGATTGATCTTTGGACTGATTGAACCTTCGGGTTAATTGCACATTCAAACTAACGAATTTGCTTACGAACTGATGAATAATGGAATTGAATGGGGAGATAGTGTAAAAACTACAATTGTTCTTGATATGGTCCTTCGTTCTTTATTAAATCTAAAATTATTAATTGGCATAAAGTGATATGATATTCTTAATAATAGAGAGCTTTCATATTACGTCCGAAATAATTAATTGTAATTTCAAAAAGTAAATTAATAATCGAATTAAATCAATAATTGAATTGCACACTAGTTGTCGATGAGCAATCGATTTTGTATAGACTATTGATTTTGCCTTACATATGTAATGAAAAAAAAATATGGAAACTTGACTAATGTAAAAAACAAGGGATCATTAGTTTTATTCTCTTTTTTAAATTAGATGTGTTGTCAAATATTTTAAATTTTTTTAAGTCGATAGGATGAATAATATTTTAAGAGAGAAAGTCTCGGTTGGCAGGAGTGAAATGTCCATGATAAACTTTTGGTTGAATATTAATAATGCTGGATTTTTTTTAACGCCTTTCTTTAAATCAAGATTATTAGATTGGGACCATACTTGTCCGAAACTATTAGCTAAAATGTCAATTTCTAAATAAAAAAGGAACAGATAAAGCTTAATCAAATGGTAAACTAAAAAATCGACACAAAATTACTAACAATTTATTTCCAATAAACTCTCGTTATTGCCTCTGTTATCCAGAAGTTTATTTGATCTCCTATAAATCTCGAGTGTTTAAATAAACTTCTCTTATTAATAATACTAGTCCTAAATCCTGTGCGATGGACAGATGAATATTATAAAAATAGTATAAAATTAAGATAATATAATTTATAATAATTAATAAATACTAATTTATTAGCATTTAAATATGATAAATAAGTTAGTCTATTTTAAAAAATTTAAAATTCAATTTAAATCTATCAAGACCCCATTTCTTGAATTATTTTTCCTTAAATAATTAGCTATTTTCCAAAAATAGAATTTTTTTTATGATTTGTAAATTTGTATTTATTTTATAAGGAAATTTTAATTTTTATTGTACTCAAATAGAATTCTTTGTTTAAATTATTTCTAAATTTTGAAATTAAGGAATTTTTCTAAAAATGAAATAGTTGTACATTACCTTTTAGAAAGAAAAGATTATTTATTTTAATCACACTCAAATTGATAAAAAAGAAAAAAATTAATCTTAATTTGACTTAGTCTGAATTATTTATTTCAAACTATTTTTATATTTCGAAAATAACATGTTATCTTTTAGAACAATATTATTTTTGTCAATACAATATTCTTACAAAAGAAACTATTATTTCTTTCAATCATAACTAAACAATATGCTTATAATAAAAATACTCAAATGGATAAAAAATAATTTACATAATAAAAAATAAAAAATAAAAATAATTTCGAAAATAAAAAATACTTACAAAATATCATTTAGAAAATATTTTGATATACTCAAATGGATAAAAAGAAAAGATTAATATTAATTTGACTCAAATTAAATTATTATTTTGTATTATTTTTTAATTCCTAAAATAACAAATTATTTTTATTTACATAATATATTTTGGAAAGAAAATAATATTTATTTTAATCATACTCAGATTGATAAAAAGAAAAGTTTAATCTTAATATGACTAAAATTGAATTATACATTTTAAATTATTTTTTAAATTTCCAAAATAACATAATTATATTTTTAAATGAATATTAAATTATTTTAAATTATTTTTTAATTTCAGAAAACAATAAATTTTTTAAAATAGGAATTATTTTTACTTGAAATCATACTCAAATTGATAGAAATGAAATATTAAACTTAATTTGACTCAAATTAAATTATTTATTTATAAATTTTTAGTTATGAAAAATAACAAATTATTTATTTCTTTCTTTTTCCTTATATAACATATTATTATAAGATTATTTATCTTTAATTTTAATCATACTCAAATTGATAAAAGAAGAAAGATTAATCTTAATTTGACTCAAATTGAATTATTTTTAAATTTTGAAAATTAAAAAATTACAAAATATCTCTTAGAAATAAAATAATTTATTTTAATATACTCAAATGGATAAAAAAAAGATTAATATTAACTTGACCCAAATTAAAATTTTATTTTATATTATTTTTTTAATTCCGAAAATAACAAATTATTTTTTACTTACATAATATCTTTTAGAAATAAAATAATATTTATTTTAATCATACTCAAATTCATAAAAAAGTTTAATCCTATATGACTCCAATTGATTAAAAAAAGTTTTATATATTGTTACCTTATGTAGCATATTTTCTACGATTAGTTTTATCCTTTAGAATTAAACTAAAATTTTATTTTATTTTTTAATTTTGCAAATAAGATTTTAACTTTTTAATATATTAATTATTATTACTTGACAAGTGCCGTCATAATAATCAATAACTTAGAAAGAAATCAATTTATTTTAACATTGTCAAATGGATAAAAAGAAAAGATAAATATTAATTTGACTCAAATTAATTTTTATTTTATACTTTTTTAAGTCTGAAAATAACAAATTATTTTTTATTTACATAATATCTTTTAGATAGAAAATAATATTTATTTTAATCATACTCATATTGATAAAAAGAAAAGTTTAATCTAAATATGACTCAAATTGAATTATATATTTTAAATTATTTTTAAAAATTTCTGAAATAATAAATTATATTCTAAAAGGAATAATAAATAATTTAAAATTATTTGTTTAAATCATTTTTTAATTCCAGAAAATTACAAATTAATTTTTAAATAGGAAATATTTTTACTTGTAATCATACTCAAATTGATATTAATGAAATATTAAACTTAATTTGACTCAAATTAAATTATTTATTTATAAATTTTTAGTTCTGAAAATAACAAATTGGTTCTTTTACATTTTTTACCTTATATAACATACTATTATAAGATTATTTATCTTTACTTTTAATCATACTCAAATTGATAAAATAAGAAATATTAATCTTAATTTGACTTAGTTTAAATTTTTATTTTATATTATTTTTAAATTTAGAAAATAAAAGAATACTTACAAAATATCTTTTAGAAAGAAAATAATTTATTTTAATATACTCAAATGGCTAAAAAGAAAAAAATAATCTTATCTTGACTCAAATTATAATTTTATTTTATATTATTTTTTAATTTCGAAAATAACAAATTAATTTTTACTTACATAATATCTTTTAGAAAGAAAATAATATTTATTTTAATCATACTCAAATTGATAAAAAAATTTAATCTTATATGACTCAAATTGATAAAAAAAAGTTTTATATATTGTTGCCTTATGTAACAGACTTTCTGTAATTAGTTTTATGTTTTAGATAGAAAGAAAATAATAGTTATTTTAATCATACTCAAACTCATAAAAAAAGTTTAATCTTATATGGCTCAAATTGATAAAAAAAAGTTTTATATATTGTTACTAACGGACTTTCTATGATTAGTTTTGTATTTTAGATTTAAATTGAATTTTAATTTTATATTATTTTTTAATTTATAAAATAAGATTTAAACTTTTAATTATATTAATTATTATTATTTAACGCATGTCATTATATTTCGTCACTTGTCGCGCTCTCGGCTCTCATTTTTTTACTTACATAATATCTTTTAGAAATAAAATAAATTATTTATTTATAAATATTTAGTTGTGAAAATAACAAATTAGTTCTTTTACATTTTTTACCTTATATAACATACTATTATAAGATTATTTATCTTTACTTTTAATCATACTCAAATTGATAAAATAAGAAATATTAATCTTAATTTGACTTAATTTAAATTTTTATTTTATATTATTTTTAAATTTAGAAAATAAAAGAATACTTACAAAATATCTTTTTGAAAGAAAATAATTTATTTTAATATACTCAAATGGATAAAAAGAAAAAATTAATCTTATCTTGACTCAAATTAAAATTTTATTTTATATCATTTTTTAATTCCGAAAATAACAAATTAATTTTTACTTACATAATAACTATTAGATAGAAAATAATATTTATTTTAATCATACTCAAATTAATAAAAAAAGTTTAATCTTATATGACTGAAATTGATAAAAAAAAAGTTTTATATATTGTTACCTTATGTAAGAGACTTTCTATGATTAGTTTTATCTTTTAGATAGAAAGAAAATAATAGTTATTTTAATCATACTCAAACTCATAAATTTTTTTTTAATCTTATATGACTCAAATTGATAAAAAAAAGTTTTATATATTGTTACCTTATGTAACAGGCTTTGTATGATTAGTTTTATATTTTAGATTTAAATTGAATTTTAATTTTATATTATTTTTAATTTCTAAAATAAGATTTAAACTTTTAATTATGTTAATTATTATTATTTAACACGTGTCATCATTATATTTCGCCACTTATCGCGCTCTCGGCTCTCATTTTTTTTACTTACATAATATATTTTAGAAATAAAATAAATTATTTATTTATAAATTTTTAGTTGTGAAAATAACAAATTAGTTCTTTTACATTTTTTACCTTCTATAACATACTATTATAAGATTATTTATCTTTACTTTTAATCATACTCAAATTGATAAAATAAGAAATAATAATCTTAATTTGACTTAATTTAATTTTTTATTTTATATTATTTATTATGACTCAAATTGATAAAAAAGTTTTATATATTGTTACCTTATGTAACAGACTTTCTATGATTAGTTTTATTTTTTAAATAGAAAGAAAATAATAGTTATTTTAATCATACTCAAACTCATAAAAAAATTAATCTTATATGACTCAAATTGATAAAAAAAAAGTTTTATATATTGTTACCTTATGTAATGGACTTTCTATGATTAGTTTTATATTTTAGATTTAAATTAAATTTTAATTTTCTATTATTTTTATTTTTAAATTAAGATTTAAACTTTTAATTATATTAATTATTATTATTTAACACGTGTTGTCATTATATTTCGTCATTTGTCGCGCTCTCGGTTCTCATGCTTTTACCTCTGCTTATATATATATATATATATATATATATATATATATATATATATATATATTCAACATTTCATGAACTTATTATTTAGTTATAGGAGGAACCAATAAAACGCTACTATTTTTTAAATTAATATCGAGGCGAAGCCGAATAAATATTCAATATTTTAAAATTTTTATCTTTGTAACCTCATGCTACCAAAGTTAAACTAGGTAATGATCGTTTGTTATTATTATCCTTCTTAGGAAACAATTTAACAAATAATAATAAAGTTTTTTTCTTAGGAAATAATAATAAAGTTGGCAGCAGAATGGCGCCCACATCTTATCAGTCATATGCAGAAGAACCAAGGGCGGACCTAATGGGTGCAAATTAAAAAAATTATCATATCAAAATGAAATAAATTATAATATAATTAAGAATAAGAATTTATATTACTTCTATTAGATACCTTCAATAAAATTATAAAATTAAATAAGTGACAATGCCAAAACTTACAAATTATAAAATCATAAAATTATAAACTAGCTTATTAGGAATTAAAATTAAGGTAATGGTATTTTAAAATTACAAATATATATATATATATATATATATATATATATATGGATCAGGAGAGACTACTAAAAGTTAATAAAGATTACAGATGCAAATTTTTTTTTTAAAAAAGATTATAAAAATCCAATAGACAAAAGAATGAATGAATAATTTGGAGTTTTCTGCTTTCATCTATCATTATTTGTCAAAATTTTAAAGGATATTTTTATTTAGTCTTTAATTCCATTTAAATACGTACCTGGCTTTTAATTTATTTATGTATACATATAAAAATAAAAAAAAGACATATAAAATAAAGTGTACTCAATTTTATTTAGAATAGAAAACAATGTTGGAAATCAATCTTATAAGAATTTATCTCAACAATAATTTAAAATATATAATTTTATCAATTCAGTGCATCAACATTCAATTAGATAAGAAGACACAAATAAAAATAATGCTAAAACTTTATGGGGTCAATTGACCCCATTAGTCACCATGTAGGTCCGCCCATGTAAAGAACAGAGAGCTCGTTTTTTTAATAACTTAATAGTATTTTCAAAAGTTTTGTTTAAGTCTCAAGTCCGTCAACTGTTGGAAAATAACAATCATTCTGGATCATGATATTGCTTGACCACAACCTTTCTCTCTCCAACTTTCTTATTTATGCATTTATTTATCATTTAAAACAACACAAAAATAAAGAAAGAAAAAACGGAAACAGTAAAAAGAATGAGAGATAACAAAACAAATTTGTCATTGCACAGCCAAATCTATTCAGGACGTGGGAATATCGTTGCACCATCTTTTCTTTCTTTTTTCTCCTCTCCTCCCTCTCTCCCTTCCTCTCTCTCTCTCTAATTGTCTTCTTCCTCCATTTATTACTTCAAAGAAGACATCTTTCTGTGTAATTATGACGCTGCCAATCTTCTTCTTCCTCCTTTTCTAACCACGAGGCAAGATTAAGGTCCAGAATTCTTCAACTCGCTCCTTGTCCCCCCAAAAAATTATATTTTGCTCTTTCCTCGTAATTGAATTTTCCGTTCTGTTCGTCTGTGTGGAAATGGTGATCCACATTTATGCATCTATTTAATTAATGCACATCTCGGATTTTGATCAGGGAGAGGAAGGAGGAGGTGCTGCCCAAGAGGATCGGCAAATAAATGCATTCTGTTGCTTTTCTCGCTGCCAGAAGCAGATTGCAGTGAGAAATTCAGGGGGTTTGGGGTGCAGAAATAAAGAAAAAGTTATGTAAATGTCTACCCAACAGCAAAATCAGGACTCAGGTTGGCTGCCCCTCTTCTCTTCTCTTCCTCCATATCTATTTCTTCTTTCTGATTCATGTCTGTTGTTATGGGATCGGTGCATTAATCCATTTGTCAGATCTGGGTAATTTACCCTTTGTCAGATCTAATATTTGTTTTCTGACAGATTCCAGTGTCAAGAAATTTGCATTGCCATACGTTGCCTGTCAGTTTGATCTAGTTAGTGGGTGATATCATGTTCACTGCATTTTGGACAATGTTTTGATTCCATGCATGCCTAAAAATCCATTTAAAGGAGATCCCTTTGTTTTGAAGGACCTTATGGTCTGTGTTATGGCTGAGGCCTTCAATTGGAAGGATGAAAAAGCACAAGTTTTTTCCACAATAACTCATGTTTTTTGCACTGGCAAAAATGAAGTTTCTGTGTTGAAGCCCATACTATGAATTGGTGGAAAAGAAAACCTTAAATGCTTTCCACCATTGAGAAGTCCATGCTACTTTTTTCGTCTGAGGTCATTCATCATAAAGTAAGCTCATCATCATTCAACTGCGTTCTAGCGTATAGTTCTAGGAAAAAGATAACCAAAAAATTTCTGACAGTAAGGTGATCTGTCTTTGAGTCCTGATTCACAAGTTCTGGAACTCATCATATATGATTGTACCTTTTGTTTTCTTTTTTCCTTCTTTGAGAAAGTATTTCCTATCAGAAAATGGAATCAAAAGAACTTCTTTAGTGAAATTGTCAAAATGTAATCTAACATCTTTTGAAATCACAAGAAAGTCAATTCATTTCCTATCACAACAAAATAAATATTCCTTTCTTGCGCTTCACAGGTCCCTCGGATCCACAGAGAAGGCTAGAAAGATTACTGAGTCAACCCGGTAATGCAGTTTGTGCGGACTGTGGTTCTCCAGATCCAAAATGGGTGTACGTAGCTTTCGATGTTCCTAGTATTTAAGAGTTTGATGCCTTAACAGTTAGCTGCATTTATGAAGAATGCTTGATTGCATAACTCTTTTGCAAGACAGATTTGAAAATAAATGGATATTGATATCTTAATGAAGTGGTTTCCTGCAGAGTTTTTCTTTTAGTATATTGAAGTAGTTAATTCCAGGTACAGCAGAGCTTCTTGTTAAGAAATAAATACCTGGTTTAACTAAAGGGAAATCTGTTCAAGTATGTAATAATTTTTTAATTTGCTGCTATGGAACAAAGCTTTGTTTCGAGCGGAATGACGTCGTATGATCCATGTAGTCGACCCCACCTAGTAGGATAAGACTTTGTTGTTGTTGTATGGAACAAATTTCTTATTAACTTCATAAATTGACTGACACCCAAATGCTCAACCTTTATTTCTCTCCAGAAAAAGAAACATTGACCCATATATTTCCATCGTTTTTGTTACTCTCCATGCTGAGTTGGCAACTCAACTTTGTAACAGTGATTGCAACAAGATTAGAGATTGGTCAGCGTGCAGAATAACACCTCCCCTTTCGGTGGTGTCATCTGACAGTGTGGTCCTTGGATTACAATACAATCTAATATTCTATAGACTATACATCAAAACACAAGTACACCCTTATCAGCGTTGCTTTTATCCCTGATATAAACATTTGGATGAATATACATGTATGTGGTATCGTCAAGAAAATGATTCAAAAGAGTCGAGAATAGTGTCATTCCCCTGCTGTGTTACTACTGCCCGGGTTGTTGTACACGTTGTTCAAATTTTGGCTTGAAAAAAAATGCATCTTCGTATCTCTGATCAGAAATTTCTCAAACCACATGATGGCTGAACTTAGATTCCAGTAATGAACTAGATCCATATGTCCCATTAAGTGTTGATATGAAGAAAAATGAATTGTCAAAGACATAATGGATATCTGAAATCTGCATACGTCCTCTTGGTTGGATGAATTTCTCTCCACTAAGGCATGAAAAGTTTGGTCTATAATTAGGACTTAGGACTCGAACTTTCCCTCTTCAGAAAAAAAAGGGGATGGAGAGAGGGAGAGAGAGAGGGAGTAACTAATTTCTTAGACAAGAAGTACTCTTTCAAATTTAATATTGACAAATTTCAATATCTAGCTGGCTCATCATTAGCAAAATCTATCATATGCATCCCCAATTTATTTTGGAAATGATTTCACAATCAAATCGAAGTCCTAAATTCTGCTTTAACCTGGCACAAAAGACATGCACATTTTGATGACTGAAGATCTTAAAACTATGCAAATTATATATCTTAATACAGCATGAAGGCTCAACCTCGTTCTGTTATATTAACTATTCCTCCAACGACGTTCATGGCTGTTATCTAATTCTTCAGTTATAGAATCCCTGTAACTAAAAGACAATTTGGTGCCAATGCTTAGTTCAGTTTATAATTTTATTATTTTACAATCATACTGTATCTAATGGAAAATATCATGATTAGATCACTGAGTCTTGGAGCATTTATTTGTATCAAGTGTTCAGGAGTTCATAGAAGCCTTGGAGTTCATATCTCTAAGGTACGGATTTTAACCACCTTTTGGGAGTTCTTCCTTTTTGTACCTCTGATCGAATTGAATCATACATCTTATGATTACACATGAATTTTTGTAAAATGTGAAATGGATTTAATGCTTGCTTTTAACTCATGAAAAACTATATTGGTACTTAAATTACTTCTACCATGCATTAAGTAATCCTCATCTACAAGCTTCTGAACAATTTTATCAATTATTAGAGGGATGGATGTCTAGCGTAAGCAAATTTCAATTATGCTCTGTATAGGTATGTTGTACTGGGATAGCAACCTGTGTTGATTTGAGTTAAATTTACTAGTTTGTTGAAAATTCTCTGCCTTACAACGAAGAAAAAGATATTGGTGCTGAAAGAGTAGTTAAGATAAATGTAAGACTACAATAAAAAAAGATCCAACAACATTATCAAAATTTAGGCATGGGCTTACTGTCTTGTTTCATGCAGTATCGTGTATTTATGAACAAATGTTGTCCAGGTCTTATCAGTGAAGCTAGATGAGTGGACAGATGAACAAGTTGATTCCCTATATTATGGAGGTGGGAATACTGCTGTAAACACGAGATTCGAAGCCTATGTACCTGAGAACATTAGAAAGCCAAAACCAGATGCATCTGCTGAGGATCGCGCTGAGTTTATTAGGTGCATCATCATTATCATCCTCATCACCGTTTGCTTCTGCTTCAATGAGTCAAAGATTTCACACTGTAAAAGCTTACAACTAACTCCATCAATTTTGTGAGTTTTCAGGAGAAAATATGAGCTGCAACAGTTTGTTAGCCCCAGTCCACATGAAGGTGCCATAGTTCCTGTTAGCCTAAGCACTTTTTTGCAGGGCAGTATGCCCAGCAGTAAACATTTTGAGAAACAACACACTGGTCATCGTCATGGACTAGGACATGCATTCCGCAATAGTTGGAGAAGAAAGGCCGAGTCTGAAAGTAAGGCAGCAAAGAAAACGGTATGACATGCTTGAACTCATTTCTCATACTCGGCATGGATGCTTCATATCAGACAGAAGATTGACTTAACGTTTCTACAGATGGGAATGGTCGAATTTATTGGATTAATCAAGGTCAACATAATAAGGGGCACAAACTTGGCTATTCGAGACATGATTACTAGCGACCCATATGTCATCCTGAACTTGGGCCATCAGGCAAGAAATCATTAATTGACAGATATTATTCTCCTGTCATTGGATCTTTGGTCATGCATGACCTTTGCAATTGAATTTATCTTTATTCTTGCAGTCAATGAAAACACGAGTGATTAAGAGCAATCTTAATCCTGTGTGGAATGAAAGGTTGATGCTGTCCATCCCAGATCCAGTGCCACCTCTAAAGCTGGTGAGTGTGCAGTAAATAGAATGAGAAATTACTATTCTAGTGCACTGAGTAAATTATTTAGACATAAGATTCACGTATACAAAGAAACTATTATTTTAGAACTCATCATTTAGATATTGTCGAGTGGTCATTCAAAGAAGAATCTCTCAGCAAATCTAAGAAGACCTCTACTTCCTCTAACTCATGCATAATATTTTGGAAAATACGTATAGGGACATTTAGTTTTTATTCTGAGCATTTGCGGGGCATTATACATGCAGCGTCAATGTGAAAGCTTAATTTGGGCCTCCATGACACGACCGTTTTGGTCACCCCAGTTAATTTAAGCATTTGCACATTTTTTTTTGAAAAAAACTTAATTTGACATGCACACGAGCATTGAGAAATGGCTTCCTCTTGAATGCTGATAGAAAATGAGACAACAATAGCATATGATCATTGAGAAAACGTACAGGAGAAGAAATCTTAAACATGCTGATTTCAGAAACCAAGCATGTGGTGGCATATCATTAATAGTTATAGCTCGAAACAAGTTTTGCAACACAGAGGATGGGCTCTCCATTGTATTACGGTAGCCAAATTGTGCTTTTATTTTGGGATAACATTCTTTCTGCACTTATTTTTGCAGCAAGTTTATGACAAGGACACGTTCACTACGGATGACCGCATGGGGGAGGCTGAAATAGACATACAGCCTCTGGTCTCAGCAGCCAAGGCATACGAAAACTCTAGCATTTCTGAACCCATGCAGCTTGGCAAATGGCTGGCCACTGATGACAACACATTGGTTAAGGACAGCATAATTTCACTTGTGGATGGGAAAGTAAAGCAGGAAATCACGCTTAGACTTCAAAATGTAGAACGAGGAGAGCTTGAGATCGAACTGGAATGTGTTCCCCTCAGTCAATGAAATGAAAACAGAAGAGCAACAGAAATGTAGTATAACTTCTCTCTCTTGATTTTGCATCACACGTCTGGGTCTCTTTTGCACTGTGTTCTTAATGTGATTGTACCATTTGATAGATCTGTAATAGGTACTTCTTCATTAATAAACAACATTTCTTAATGGTGATTGAAAAAACTGTTTGGCATTACGAAAGGTATATGAGAATTTTGCTTTACTTCAACCTTACTTTTACAGATGCCAAATGTTGGAATCTATTACAAGCCCATTATTTGGGCTCAAAATTATTTTCAATGTGCCATAAAAACACAAAGGACAGCAATGATTAGAAGCACTCGTCTGAAATAGTAATAGCAAAACATAAAAAAAAACAGATTTGTGGGGCCAATATCAAAAGTGAAGCATGCGCCACGGAAGAAGCCGAGTATGATCACATGATGAGCCTCAAGATGACAGACAACAAAGGAGAAGCCAGTGGTGCTTTTCTTTTTGTTGCAGAGTGCAATGCAGAATGAGTAGTCACTTTTCCTTTCTTTGCACCCCTCAGAGATCCCATAGTCTAACCAATGCCCCCGGTTACACGTTCAAGTTTGTGACTGTTCCAGTGTGACATTGTGTCTGAGCATATTGGCCAACAAAACACAACTAGAACTAAAACTTGGAAACTCTCGAGTCTCGACCATTATCATCGCAACCAGCAAAACATGCTGCGGAGATACAACAACAACAACAACAACAAAGCCTTATCCCACTAGGTGGGGTCGGCTACATGAATCATACGACGACATTCTGCTCTCGTTGATCCATGTTCATAAAATTCGACAGAGTTTTACGCTGGCTGTCGGGGCCTAACACAACCCTCCTCCTTTATCCGGGCTTGGGACCGGCTATAAAACATGCTGCGGAGATAGGAGCAAAAAAATGTACACTAGATATTTATGTGTGTAATTGCTCTTCCATTCCATGGGCGCCCAATAAAGGAGCACCTGGAAGGAGAACAATAAGAGAACCAGAACACAAGATAAAAGTAACTTTACTACACCAAAGAAAAGGTACGCTTAACACTCAGGCTCTCAGCGTCAATAACGAATTATAAATCAAATTGGCTTATAACCAGGAAGCAAGAAAATACTTTTTTTGATGAAATCCAAAAGGACGATACTAAAAACGGATTATTGATTTTAAAAATGTAAATAGCTACTGAAAATAATTAAAAAGGGAAGCAACCGTTTGTGGAACATGGAAGAACATCAAATATTTGAACTCTTATTTGGAGACAAAGTTAATACACACCATAGATAAAGTCAGTCAATGAATTTTAATCTGTTCATGGGGAGAGTCTAGTCTGCATGAAGGATTTAACAAAATGAAACAATTTCTGGATGTGTCCTATGTCAAAACGAGGAAAAAAAGGGGAAAAAAAAGGAAAATTGATAACCAGAGCCATTTCATCTATGAACCACTCAGCATGATGCAAATATTTAACAGCATTCGAGTAACTTGCCCATTTAACAACAGCTAAGATTATAATCAGAAGCAATTTTAAAGATAAACTAGCAATAGTAATAAAACCTCTCATATGCTCCTAACGTATATAACAAGAGTTCCTGAGCAAAATGTTGGCAAAATAGCCGAAGGATCAGAGGAAGGTGAAACTTTCACTGCAAACTTTCATTTTCCTGGTTATGCAACTAAAGAGGTCACATGATTTCAGTTAACACACGACTACCTCAAATGATCATGATTGTGTTTCTTTCTAACATATATCCATAAGTATGAACTGTACCTGGACGGATTGAAAGGGAATTTCCAAATCAAATATGATTTTAAATTTCTTCTCTGAAACCCAAAACTACAAGACTTCCCACATCGGCTAAAGCAATAAGTTTTAATACTAATGCAATAATTTAGTGAGCAAGAATCATTCGTTTTCACTTGAGTACTTTAACTGAACTAGAATTCAATACAGCAGAAAAGGAAATATCAATAATGACATGTCTTCTGCACCCATATCTTCACTGTCAATTTTTGCTAAAAGTTACTTTGCCTGTCTAGTCGTGAAAAGCTCACCAAATGTTTCCCCGAAAAAGCATCATGCTTTTTTTTTCTTCCTTCTCAAAGTTTCTGGACAAAACACCTTCCTTTTCACCCCAGAAATCTTAAAATTCAAATATTTGATATTAGCTCATATTTCCATAATCACCTTTTATACTTCTAAACTATCTTCAACCAGGGCTTCTTAAATATATCACCATGAACCATCCAAAAAGAACCATTCTTTCCCCTTACCATGAACCCCCTTAGTCCTCTCCTCACAAACTTTTCATGTTTCCAGCATTCATCGCCATACGTCTCCCTGAATTATTTGAACCATCAATCAAACTCAATACCCGCATGAAGAGCACCAATCACCTTCACTATCACAAGGGCGAGTTGCCCAAATCAAGTCTTGAGATGAAATAAAGAACAGATAGCGAAAACAACAACTAAAACACATAAAAAGATGTAGAAAACATTGCAGGAGCCCTTTGGTGAATCAGGGATCTGATCTGTAGGCTACAATCTGATATATCAAGATAAAAACAATTTTTCTTAATCTGTGAACATGGCAAGGAACTAAGAAGCTTCATTGGAATTTAGATTTCTTGGTTCAGCATTCAGCAAGTCGAAGGGAAGTAAATCATGCTTCATATATTTACATAGAAAATACGTTATGTTTCAGTATACACATACACGCATACAAGGTTATACATACACTATTTTCCTCCGAGGTCAATAGCAGACAAGTCTGGAAGAAACAGTTGTTCTTCTCCCCCAAATCAGAGCTGAAAACATCCCAATAAAGGCCCAACCTTGGCTTACAATCTTTAACACGAACAGGATAATAACCATTCTCAATTGCATCAATCAAATCCCATCCCAGGAACCAAGCAAACCAATCCAAACCCATGAAAAAAAAAGAAAAAAAAGTTTTTTTTTCTGGAATGCTGCGCGCATTCCATCTCATCTAAGTTGTTGATATGTTCTCTCCTAAATTGGAATGTCCATTAGAAAGTTTGCTCTGTTTTGCGTTCAGTAGCAGCAGTTAGAACACCGTACCAATCCGTTTTCGTTGCACTCCTCGCACCGCCGCATGCGCCCCTCGTCTTCGGAGAAGATCTTCCGGCTGCCGCTGCAGGCAAGGCAGGGAACAAATCGCATGCCTCCACAGCCGCTGCAGACGAACGCAGGGTCCTGGCCGACGACGCCCTGGAGGGCCCGACCGAGCTCCCCGGCCTCGTGCATCTGCCGGATCTCCTCCGCGCCCCCGAGCCAGCGGGACCCGACGAAGACCTGAGGGAGTGCGAAGGGACGGTGCGTTCGGGCGAGTTGCGCCTGGAGCTCGCGGCGGTAGGCGGCATCCATGGAGACGTCGCGCTCGTCGACGGCGACGCGGAACCCCCGGAGGATGGCCCGGACGGCGCAGCAGTCCTCGAAGGTGCGGCGTACGCCGCGGAGGGAGGTGGAATAGAGGACGACCCGGGGGAGCTTGGGGGATGGCTCGTCGGAGAAGCGGCTGCGGCGGAGGGACTTGCCGGAGTGGCGGGACTGGTGGTGGTAGGTGAAGGACCGGGGGAGGGAGAACGGTTTCTTGGCGACCGACTCGAAAGACGGTACGCTACCATCAGCCATGCTTGCCGCCGGCGATCGGTTGACAAATAAAAGCCCCTTCTTTTGTGATGCTCCAGAAAGCGGTGGTGATGGCCGCCGCCGGCGATCGTGGAGATGGGAAAGCAAAGAAAAAGATCTCGCCTTTTAGAGAACGACGGGGGAAGGAAGGAAGGAAGGGAGGGAGGGAGGAGGGAGGAGGGAGACGTGAAAGGAGGAAAGAGGAAAAAAGGTGGAGTTTTTATGTGTTCTTGAGGTGGAGAAAATAAAGAAGAGGTGAAAAGAAAAAAAAAAAAAGATTTGATCTTTGCGGTGGGTGAAAAGGCAAGAAGAGGAAGCTGATATTATGGAGAATAACAGGTAGAAAAGGAAAGAAGAAAAAGGGAGATGATTGGAAACTTTTTTTTACGTTTGATAAAAAATATTTTTTTAACTTTGTTTTCCTTTTTGTTTTGGTGGTTTATTATTGAGAAAAGGAGGAGGAGTTTGTTTTACTTGTTGCACTTTGATTTGTTCTCTGTTTTCTTCATTGAGTTTTTATTTTATATATTGCCTTTTTCTGTTTAATTCAAATTTTTTCTCCCTTGTTAGATTGAAATTTGGGTAACAGTCACAGAATTATGAAATGATAATTTTAATATTAACCTTTTTATGTCTTCTATCTGTGAAGAACAGGGACAAAATAATGAAGGTATTACTGATTTTCAGCAATAATTTTTAAAAACATTTTTTTTTGGTATTTAAGAGGTTGATTTTCCAGGAAAAAGTGAAATTATGTGATAGAGGAGAAATGGATGAAATTTTAACAAAGAAAAAAATTACTTAGGACCGAAGAAGATGTTGATGGCTTGCAGGTTAATCCACCCATGGATTTTGTATGGTAGTGGCAATGCATAAGGAGCTGTATCCAACTCAACTGTTTTATTAGATCCACAAAAATAATAAAATGGTTGCTTAATAGGAAAAAAAAGGTTGGGTCAACAAAACGAATGAAAAACGTGTCTTGCCCACTCCATTGATGCAAGGGAAAAAGAAACAATAATGATAAAAAAGAAAAAAAATATAGAGAAATATAAAGAAATTTAGCAAACTTTTGCATTATTTTCTAGTGTTAGTTTCAAATTAATTCAGTTGAAAAAAATGCATTAATACTTCTTTCCTCTCATTACAGATGTTTCTGAAATATAATAAATGTCTCTCTTATTTAATGTTTTCATTAAAGACCACATTATTGTGGGTTAAATATGCCAGCAATTCCGAAGGCTATCTATCCACTCGGATTCATACCAAAAATGAATTAAACGAAGGTTATTAATTTGAAATTATATGTGAATTTAATCTGAATATTTTAATCTTTACCTTGAATTTTCTTATATAATGCGTGTTGACATCGTTTAAGAAAAAAAAATTCATGTGTTAAATAATCCCATAAAAAAATAAAATTATTCAGATAGCTCTATCACAACCTCATTCTAACATTTTATCTAATTTCGATGGAGACAATTATGTGGGAAATCTTTTTTTCTTCTTTTTTTCAGAAAGGCCCGGAGAAGCAGCAAATTGACTTGACTGGTCAGTGGTCACTGGCAAGATTCCATCCAGATAAAAAAGAAAGAGTGAAAGTTGCTGTGGGTCCACATTTCGAATTTGCTGAAAAGTTTTATTAAAAAATTAATTTTATCGAATTAATTGACTTCGTTGATTAGATGATATTTAATTTATGAATTGTGCATATAAACAGTGAAACATAAAATGGAGGTTGACTGAAACAAAGTTGCTGAGGTCTCTGATGGCAATCGAACGTGTTTTTGGAAGCAGAAAATAAAATAAAGTTACAATGTAAAATGAAATAAAAATGTAGGTGTAAATCTCATAATCCACTAATCAACTGAATTAATTTGGTAGAGAAAAAAAAAACAGTTTGCTTTTTTAGCTTTGAAGCAAAGCTCAAAGGTGGAAGGCCTCTTCTTCTCCTCCTCCATATCAAACTTTTTTTATTTTCTTCTTTGTTTGGTTGTCAAGTCTTCATATAAAACACTATTTATGTGATGAAGAAAAAGGGGAAAAAATAATTGAAGGGGTGGTGATGGTCTCTCGGAAGAATGTGTATACCATGAGCGTGGATTAAGAAAAGGACGTCTCTCTTTTTTTTTCCTAAAATTTGTATTTTTCTTTCCTTGTGAAGTGAACAATTAAAATTTACGGATCACATGTAAGCATATGTTATATAATTATGATATTTTTAAGAACTTGTTTTTTTGGGATAGTACGACTATTAGGAATTCATATAATTTAATCTGATATTAAAAATGATTGGTGGATTCTGATATCAAAGAATGATTGGTGCCCCCACCGCCATGGATTAGAGAAATGTATAAATGAGGTATGTATTATATTTCCAATTCAAAATCATGACTCGGAAGTCGGAATGACAAGTCGGATAGAAGTAAATTTAAATTTTATCCAATTACCCAAACACTGTGGTGACATTGGAAAAAAATCATGACAATTTAAATTTCTTGTCAACAGATTTTCACTTGTTAAATTAATATGGATGTGCATTACTTTATTTATTATGTCAATAATTTATCTACTAATTCATAGGATTATTTTTTTTAACATCTCCGATTCTCCTGTATTATAACTTTTTTTCACATATAATCCTAAATTATAAATTTAGTCCCGAAACCTATCTAAATTTGACGTTTAAATCTTTCAGTTTAGTTTAATATGAAGTTTGTAAGTTTATTTTTCTAATAAATGTGAAATGTCATTTTTCCTTTTATTTGTAACATGAAAAAATATTAAGAAAATAAAAAACATCGACATAAATATAATATTGTATAAAAAATATTATTATCAATTAGTACTTTATTTGTATTATTTTTTTTAATTTTTAAATATTTTTATTATAATATGAACGTAAGGGTGAAAAGGATATTTCACAATTAAATTTAATTAAAATTTAACTGAAGAACATAAGTGTCAAATTTGGGTAAGTTTGGAAACTAAAATTTGTAATTTATAGTTTAAGATTAGATATGAAAAAAGTTATAGTTGAGGGTGTATTAAAAAAAATAACCCTAATTCATATTACTTGTTTATAATATAAAAATATTTTCCAATTAGTATGCATCTTTTAGCACAGTACCTCGAACAAAAAAGTTAAACTTAAAAATTTGATATAATTTTCTTTGAATTATGTGTTTTAAATAATAAACACATATCCTAATACCTATAAAAGTTATATATATATAAATTATTAGTACGTCCTGTAGAAAGATGATAATAATATAGAAATACTTTATTATTATATTGTGACAACTAACAATAAAATATCATTTTATAACGTACTAATAAATCAATTCTTGATCGTACTAATAATAAGATTAATAGAAATAGTGCCTACTTAATAGTTTTAATATAATAAATAAATAATGGTATTAGTATGAATAATAGTATATACTGAACTACTATTTCGTTTCTATTTTTTTAGAACTAATTTAAGTAAAGTTTCTAAAGACATGTGAAAAAGGATTGTCTAGTAATTTAGATTATCCGTAAATTTAAACAAGTGAATAATGTAATGTAGTGAATCCAACAACATTAGAAAAAAAATTAGCTCCGCAAAAAATGTTATGGAAACCAAGTCTATGCAAGCTATAAGTTAATCTCAATTAGTTAAATGCTCTTGAATTCTGCAACTAACCTGAGATGTTCAGCAAGAATTAGCCTTGAATAATAAAAGCTTGTTGTAAACCTAATGCCCATAGTTTAATAATAGGCATAGTTTTTTTAAAAGTAATAAATAGGCATAGTTCATAAAGATGGGAGACCTTTGGCTTTAATCACGAAAACTTATCTAGATAATACAAGTTACTACATCTCTTTAGTCCGAGCCAAGTGCAATTACAAGCAAAGAGACTTTGCTTCTAAACAGCAAATCCACCTACCCCCAAGCTAAGGAGACATAGATATTATCCTACTGCGCTCTAGAAACCTACTAATGAAGCAAAACGTGATAGATCATAAAAGAAAACACGAGAAAAAAGAAAAAGAGAGGAGATTTCATTGCTCCTTCCAAATTCTGCCAGTTACCCTCAGTTTTAGCTCCTTACGATCCCCTCCGGAGAAAAATAGGGCCATATTCCGCTGGATGATAAGACCATCGTAGCTGTCTCTCACCTTCCGATGACTGTCTCTGATGCTTCGTGGTACACCTTGCCAGATTATCTTTCTTCCATTGCCTCCAACCTCAAGGCTGTAACTGTAGTTTTTAGCTTCAGTGTCATCACCCATGAATCGCAGAAATGCAATGTAGACTGGAGCCACACCCAGTTGAAAGGCCTCAAAATGCAGGCAGAAATACTGTCCAAAGCAACTGAAGACCTGGTAGAAAACACAATTCAGGAACCACAACCAATGGCTGATTTCAACCAATATATAAAAAATAACCATGGCTGGAAATAGAAGCATAAATGATGGATTGGGTATTCAACATGAGCAGTAGAGATAAGAAAGATGACGAGCACCATCAAGGAAACTCACACATTAACAGTGTGCACTTTGGTAGAGCAATATTGTCAACATGGACATAGGTGGAGCTTATGTCACCGGATCATTCTCGGACATTAGATCACGTGCGGCGACTAGGCGGATAGGCACCTAGCCAAGCCTGTTTTGAGTTTGCAGCGAAAGTTTTATGGTCGAGACGACTATGCCGAGAGTCGCTCTTATAGGCATTCAATCACGGACATGACTAGAGTGTTGGACTACTCGTCACGAGACCGTGGCATTAGCGCGTTGCGGCACTAATATAGGCGCTTAAAGTCCGAAGGGGCGACGAAGGAACCACGGGACGTCACGAAGCGACACCGATGTGGGTTGCCATCCCACGCTCAAGGCCATGACACTAGAATTAAAGGAAAACTTACTTGTATTAAATATGATGAAACATAACATACAATTGGACCTCGGAAGACACTAGTGAACTCCTCCCAGTGTATCGTAAGTATAGGAGTCTTGTTACATATTGAAGATGCAAAAGACGTACCCTACGGGAACGTCACCTACTTGGCCATTCATAATGACGGCCTTACAAGATAAATGCCCTAAGGGCGAATAACTTGGTACTCCGCAATATTACGCAGTGCGGGGCGGCTGCATGTGTTCCATGTTTTCGACGATAAGCGGCCGAAGGCTATAAATTGAGCGGCACTGGTGCCGCGAGGCTTCACGCTTCGTGTCACGGGAAACGCCGCTGTCCGGGCTTCCTCGGGGCCTTCGTCTTGAGTCTTAACTTCGCTTGTCTCGTTCAATTCTATCTTCTTTGCCTTGACTTCAACTTCACCAGCATCACGCAACGCCAGGAATGCCTGCTCCTTGGGGTCTCGCTGAGGACTCCTCCCTCAGGCCTGCTTCGCTCGCTGATCCTTCGTCCAATCCGGGGTCATCACTTGTGCAGTGCCAGTGGAGTCCGCCATGTGCGGTCTGACTTCATCAAGCAACTATCCGTCCATCAAGTCTCTGTTGGCTTCACTTCTCTTCGACTTGCGCAGCGTCAACTTGTGTGGTTTGGCTTCTTTGGGGGTGAAACAACTCTTGTATGCCTTCAGGAATAGCGCGGAGAAGAGTTGTCTCAGGGTCGTGTAGAACACGATGAAGAGTCTCGCCATTCGACCTGCATGACTTGACTCGATGTCTTCATGTTCGGATGGCCGCAGCATAAGGTCTCCCTTCCGTCGAATGCGAAGTGCAGGACCATCTCACCCTCGATGATCATTCTTGAATTTCGACGGCTTGAAACAGCACAAGCTCTCCGATGTCGATGCTTGTAGCTTGTCTGCTTTGAGTGCCTAGGGTCGCCATGATGAGCGACGAGAGTCTTCCCACGGTTACTTTGGGACGCTTCAGGTCTCTTTGTGGGCTTAACTCAACGTCTCTATGTTGCAAATAATTGTAACATAGAGTCTTCCATACCTCTGCCGAACGAAAAGCGCAGAACCACCTCCTCCTTGGTGATCACCTGATGTTTCGGCAGTCTTGAGGCGGGACAAGGTTCTTTGATCTGACAATCCATGCCTTGTCCATCCAAATCGCCCTAGTGGGCGACGAGAGTTTTCCCACGTTCCCTTGTGGTTCAACTCGCTATCTTCAAGTTGCAGATGGCTGCAACGTTGAGTCCTTCGTCCGCCGAGCCTTGAGAACATCTCCACCTTCCCCTTGGTGGACAAGAGATATCTCGACGGTTTGAGGTGGAGCAAAGTTCTTTGGTATAACATTCCGCACTTTGTCCACTTCCAGTCACTATAGTGAGCGACGATGGGGGTCTCCACACATGTGCCTGTGGTTCGACTCGCTTCTCCTGCTTCGATGGGCGATCTTTATCTTCGGCATAAGTAGCTTCCTCCTTGCGACTTGAACTTCTCTCCCACACCATTGCCCTTGCCCAAAGGCTTTGGTGGTATGGCACTTGTCCCGATTGACTTGGCAGCGTCGACTAGTGAGCGGAGGTTGGACGATTCGGTCGTTCCAACTCCTTTCTAGTCCAAAGCTTCTAACCCCTCTGCTTGAAGAGCACCAACACTGGGTCTTCATCCTCCTGGGAACACTGTAGGCGGAGCTCGGTGATTTTTTTCACTTCCTCCTTCAACATGCCCATCTGGCCGATGCTGAACAATGCGATCTTGCCCTCCAGTCCCAACTTGTCAGGGCTTGCATAATTGATAAACTGCCACTCCTTCTGTCCCATGTCTGGGATGCATGTTTGCCACATTCTACATGAACGCGATGACAACGCCATCCTGAGTTTGCCACATCTTGCAGGGTTCTTGGGATATGCCTTCTTCCGATTCTGGGACCTCCTTTGAAGCTTTGACAATCCCTTTGGGGTATGGACGGGGCGAGATCATTGTGCTCGTTCACGAAGAGGATGCACCTCAGATGCTCGTCCGTCCGCACCTTGGACAAAGTAATGTCACTGTGCTTGTCATCCTAGATCATACACCTTTGACATACTTGTCCACCGGGCGGCTTGACCCTTGCGAAAGAGCAGCCGTTCCGGACCTTCACTGATCCGTGCGGATGCTTGTGAAGACGCTCCGCTTAGATAAGCGGACTGCGGTTGGTGAACTCGTGGCATGAGCTCCCAACATTATCTCCATCTCCATTCGAAGGGACGACATCGTCAATGTGTCTTTCAAAACCTTCGCATTGCGATCCTTGGAGGCCGCTTCGATTACTCGAGGCGATGTCCAAAAGAAAGGGCACTCCTTCCTTCGGTTGGCGGCAGAACGCTTGACAGCAGCATGCCAAGGTTCGCCGATGCTCGACGCTCAGACCATTTGCCAAATTGGTCGCTAAGTTGAGGCGTCGATTTGCGTTGGCATGTACCAGGTTCGTCCCACTCCTCGATGGATGACATCGCGCCGCTTGCGGGGCGACACTTGACGAGGTAGGCAAGGCTGACAGCTCATCCGCGAGTGTTTGCAAGTAATCAACGCTTTGCTCCATTCTTGAAAGTCATCGTGGCGTGGCAGGCGATGCTGCGACACGACAAGATGCTTGTGATTGATGCTCCTTGGCCGAAAGGATGATATTCTTTGGCCGAAAAGGGACCATGAACCTTGAAATTTGTCTTTAAGCCAACTTCTCCCGTGAAGCGGTTGTGCACTTCACGTTGCATGACTGGGCATGCGATGCGACGTCACGAAATACCGAGCAGCGCCAGGTCGTCATGATAGTGCATGAACGACAGTCCCTGAATGTGACACGGGTCCTCCGAGTTACACGACGCTCGTGTAAGCGATCTCATGATATGAGCAGCGCAAGACCATCATGCGGAGCATATGGCCACTCTTTGACGCAGCGCGACACTTCAGGATTCCCGACTGTATACCTGGGGTGGTTGACCTGCTCGAGTGAGCGACGCATGACCGTCCCGGTTAGGCGGGGCGATCAATCCGTCATCATGATGCATGACGGACGTTCCTTGACACGACACAGGTGTATGAGGAACATGCTGCGGGGCACGACTGGGCGTGCGGCGAGGAGGCTTGCCATGCATTCCTCGTTGGCGTCCACGATCAAAGACCATGGTACCAGTGCGCCTGGGCGTAATGGAGTATTTGAGCGGAAACACATTTCCTACGCCATGGCACGTTGCGACGACACAAGGGAGTCATCGTCGCTGGGTAATCCGAGCAGGAAGAACTGCTCTGATACCACTTGTCACGGGGTCGTTTTTCGCTCGACCGACCCGTGCGGCGCTTAGACGTGCCCAACGTCTAGGCAAGCTCTTTTGAGCGCTTTGCGGAAGCTTGCTTATGCCACTTTTTGTATGCCACAACTTTTGAGACGCACGGTCCCGAGCGGACGTTTCTTCGGTGGAGGCGTTTGTGAACAAACGGACACCTCGGCGTAACGCTCGATCGCTTGGGACGCTCTTTTGTGGGTTGTCACCACACGCTTGAGGCACGATGTTAAATTTAGGGAAGCTTGAAATCTTTGTTGAGTAAATAGGAATGATTACAACGCTTCAGGGGAGACCCGCTAGTCCTCCCCCGAAGCGTTGTAATCATTCCTATTTACTCAACAAAGATTTCAAACTTTCCTAAATCTAGCATCGTGCCTCAAGCGTGGGGTGACAACCCACAAAAGAGCGTCCCAAAAAGTCCCAAGCGATCGAGCGTTACGCCGAGATGCCCGTTTGTTCACAAACGCCTCCACCGAAGAAGCGTCCGCTCGGGACCGTGCGTCCCAAAAGTTGTGGCATACAAAAAGTGGCATAAGCAAGCTTCCGCAAAGCTCTCAAAAGAGCTTGCCTAGACGTTGGACACGTCTAGGCGCCGCACGGGTCGGTCGAGCGAAAAACGACCCCGTGACACTTATAGGTCAGGTACAGTGCAAAGGTCTGACTCCAATGATTGGATTTCTCAAGAATGAGCTTACAATTATAGCTGATAAACCCAGTAGACAACTAAGAAAAATGATGGATCCTATGAGAAAATATTACTTTCCCCAATTCATAGATGATGAGACATTTTCTAGTCAGGCAGAGTCCATCTGCCACACACACACCACAGAGATAATCAAATCAACAAATAATACACAGAATTTTTGCTCACAGAATCAACAAATAATGACACATGAGGACAATTTGATGATTCCCTATGTCTAAAAAAAATGTATCAAACGTAAAAATCTCTGTAAGCTTTTCTAAGTTAGAAATGGCAGTTATCAGGGCAAACTGTAATAGACTGACCAGGATACATAATACAAATGCTCACTTGACTCGAGAAATACATTCACGATACCCTAGAATGTCTGAAGTTTATGTACTAAATAGTTTTTTCTCCCTAAAACATCCACATTCTACAAAGAAGGGTTCACAATATAATGAATAAAGCCTCTTCAATCTATTATTCCATGTGCAATTCCTTGCACATGCCAATCATGAGTTTCAGCTGAGGTTCTTGGAAACGGCCAACCAACCAATATGACATTGCCACCACTCAAGGAAGCTCAACAATTTTGTTATTTTGTCAATTATTAGATACAACAACAACAACAACAACAACAAAGCCTTATCCCACTAGGTGGAGTCGGCTACATGGATCATACGACGCCATTCCGCTATATTCGTTGATCCATGTTCATAAGATTCAACAGGGTTTTACGCTGATTGTCGGGGCCTAACACAACCCTCCTCCTTTATCCGGGCTTGGGACCGGCTATAAAACATAGGCGGAGTTTATTGGGTGAGTAATTCCATTGGGATAATATTTTAAATTAATATCCATTGGGATTATTAGATAATATTTTAAATTAATATCCATTGGGATCATAAGGATTACAAAACAATGTATGCACTAGATTTCCTCACAACGATGAATTAAACCAAATTTTCATTTGAGACTTGAGAATGAATCACGCTAAGCCTGAGGACCTGATAATAAGATAGTTTTGTCCATAAAAATGAAGTGATGCTTAAGTAAGAAGTGGTTTTGATGTTTGACAACGTACAGAAAGAATATAAAAAAAATGAGATGGACTATTTCACAATATGGCAAATTATTCTCTTCGACAGTGCCTTTTCCTTCCCTACCAGTAATGAATGTGGCATGAAAAAAATATGATGATGTATGATGGACATTAAATTAATACCAAATAATTGCTAAGGTCAAATGCATCAAATGAAGGATAGAATTCACCGTTATATAGAAAAAAGCTATGAGTAAGAAAACCCATATACTCAGGAAAAAAAAAACATGAAAAGAAAATAGATGCTACATACAGTAGTGGAATTAAAATTCCTTTTTTTGAATACTCAGAAGATGTTTTCAGGGTTTCGGCATGAATAACATATGGCATAAACAGGGTAAGCCGAATCATTAGTTGTATGCTTCCAACTGGTGCCCAATATGGACCTAGCTCAAGAAGAGGAACGAAGAGGTTAAATCCCCTCCGTAGGCAATTTGGCATGAGTATGCCCCAGAAAGTGAAATGTCGAACCCAAGTGGTCTTGGGATACGAGGCATCACAGAGTAAACCAGGACAAATGAGTAATAAGGAAAAATATTTCGGAATAAGATTGAGATAGGTTAGGATTCTGGATCGTAAAATAGTAAAACCCTAAGATCTGAATCAAGATTTTTGACAATCTTGGAAATTTTCTTGGTGACTAAGATATGCTATTGCTGAATATGATTGATTACTGCCAACTTCATATCATAACAGACAGAGAAGCTAATGGACAATGGATACACAAGATTAAAACAGTAGGGTTAAGAATAACAGACTGCAAGGCTAAAGTTCATTGAAGATTTTCAACAAGCGAAGAAGAAAAAACAGATTTTACTTTTGTAAACAAGGAATGGCGTGATCCATGTAGCCGACCCCACCTAGTGGGATAAGGCTTTGTTGTTGTTGTACTTTTGTAAACTTTTCTAATACCAGAAAAGTAGGATGGATATGAAACAACACATCTAATTCTAAATAAAATAATGAATTTCATAATTTTCCTAAAATCTAGATAAGGAAAAATTACCGTCAACATCCATGTTGCATTCTCAACTTCATGGGGATTTGATTTCACATATCTGTGGTTGAAAGTGCTCCCATTATGCATGTCAACCTTGTGATCGTCTTTTAGGTGAGTCACCAAGTATGGTATGTCACCTACAACCTTGCACTCAGATCCAGCATATGGACAATTGTATGGTCTATACACACATTGTGCTTCATGTTTTAACTTGCAGTAGTATGGATATATACCCATACAGCCAAAGCTCTCATACTTGCAGGGTAATTCAAGAGATGCTGCGACCTTTTCCAAGGCAAGACACCTTATGTTGCCAAGCTCATGCCTGCAAGTGGGGCAGCGATTGTGAACTCTTGGCTTGCATCCGGAACATAAGGTGTGACCATTGGAGCACTGTAAATGCAAAGGGGAGGCATCAGGGAAACATTTCATAAGAGTTAAGTTTGCACTTATCTTGTCAGAAACGATAGATTTGTATTCACCACAAGACAAGTGACAACAAGAGAAAAAGGAAAATAACTGCTTCAAAAAGAGGAAAAACTCAACTTAAATTGAGAACCATCTATTCAATTATGTTGATCCAGCAAAAAGTTCAAGCAATTGGAGAACATAGAATTTGGAAAGCACACCTGATGGATAGGTGGGTACATAGCATTTAAACACACGGGGCATTCCAGGAGTTCACGGACATTACTAGCAACAGTAACATTTGGTTTTGGTGATTGTTGAATGTGGTCACTCGCATGTTCATTGACTTCCACAAGATCGTCACTTTTAGGAGGGTCAGACACCTCAGTGTTGATTCTCATATCATCAAAATAAGCGGTGCCCGAAGCCATAAATATATGAAGATGTCTACACAATCCTGCTGACAGAAGAAACCAATGCAGCCAAAGAACATTCTAAGTATTTCACTTTAAATATTTATAATAATTACCACACGTTATACACAAAATACCATACACAATAAGTTTTTTTTTTGAGAGAGAAAAGGATGATTACCATTTGTAATCATCCATCTTATTAAATGTTGTTATATTGAAAAAATGTACAGATAAACTTAGACCTTCATCCATTCACCCACTATCTTCTCAGCCATTGCTACAATGTTCTCAACATATAACCTCTCACCCCTAAAAATACAACCGTTGCGTTGGATCCAAATAGCCCATAAGAATTGGACTCCATTTTGGCTCCCACATCTTGTTCAGAAGGAGTTCCAAAACTGGGTTAATGTTTGAGGGGTAGATCTTGAGAATCCAAATCTTTGCCACACCATGCACAATAAGTTTCATGCTAAAATCAAGATTGCACCAATTTCACGGTACTGAAGTGATCTTTTCTTAATTAAAATTCCAAGTTTGTTGGTTCTCAAACATAATTTAGGAAGATATCAGTTATTCACAGAAAAAACTGCAGGTTAAAATATAGATACTGTCCGTCAAGGCAAAAGGTGATCTACTATGCAAACATAAAAATAGTACCAGAGGTACAATATTATTATCATATTCTTAACTTATACTAATTTTTTTCTTTTTTAGAGCAACTTATACTAAATTCTAAGGCATGGACTCAAAGTGAATATAAAAAGGCATATGCAGCATTAACTATTATGAGCCACTAAAAAACTAAATGGTCTTCTTAATAGATCTTAACAAACCAGGAAGCAACTCATTCCTCAAACTGATCACAACGGCAAAAAAAGGCAAGGCGTTTCTATAATATAAAAATAGAAGAAACACCCAAGCATATGTTCATAGTTAACCATTTTCATTTGGAGGAAGAAAATGATGATCATCACTGTGGCTCATTATCCATTCTTTTGAAGAGAGGTACGGTCATCTGAAATTATTCATAATAGTTTTAATAATCCTAATATTTACCACAAATAGCACCACAATGGCCAACCAAATCAATCCACCAAAAGGTTACTTGGATAAGTTTATGCACATCAAATCACCACACAGAAAGGGAAATTTAACAGCAACTGGGACCTTGACAGAACAACCAGCTGAACTTTCAAACCTTCTCCAAACTGCCAATAAACCCTCATACCAACAAATTTTCAACATAAGGAAGCTAGAGAATGACAAAACATCAAATGTCGCCAGGCACAAGCTTCTAGAAAATCCTTTTTTTCCCAGTAATGCACAACGTTCATTGTAATGCACTCCGTACAAACCCATTGCTCTGTGCAAATGGAGCTGATAAGGATTGCCAATAGAACTAAAATGGAAGCTAACAACAGAATCCAATTACTGTCTAATTTCACCCACGCCCATAGCTTCCTCAAATTTTCAACAATCCAGAACTCGTCCACAATCCTAGCTCAAATAAACCAAAATCATCGGAAGGAACACGCTTTAAAGTGATCCAAGTGTCTGCATCCGGTTTTTCTTGGAAGAAGAAGGATGGTTTAACAAACCATCGCAGGTGCAGACAAGAAAAATCAAATCATCAAAGCCCGGCATTGCAGAAGTTCGGAATCCCAATATCCCTTACTACCTGCGGTCGTAGCCTGAAATCAACTCAGAAGATGAGGGAGAAAAATATTTTCCTTTTTTCATACCTCTTGAACAGGTTCAGCTGCCAGTATCGAAATCCAAGGAAAAATCGAGTCTCCCCCACAGTTCAGATCAAGTCCTAGAGCTAATCTGAAGCAAAGCTCAAACGCACCACCTTCTGAACGTCTCCGGAAAAATTCCCGAGCTATATAGTCACGCTAAACCTTCCAAGATCACATTTTGCCGGACTCCCAAACCCCGCAACATCGTCTCAGCTCCAAAAGCACCAAAACATGGATCGAAAGAAACCAATGCCGGTCGCGAATCAAGGGAATGAGGGACGGGCGTACCTCCTCAACAGCGGCAAGCGTCCGATCAAGAGGTGAGAGGAGCAGAAAACCAAGTCAAAATAGCGTGCCTTTCCTTCTCTCGAGCAAACTCCGAGAGCCGCCTTTATTGATCGCCAGAGAGGAAGAGCAGCAGCAGCAGGAAGAAGGGAGGCGGTTGGAATTCGAATTAAAGGCGTCGATCGCTGCGCTCCTCCGCTCGCTGTCACGCGCTCTCCTCTCTCTCTCAATCTCAGTCGCATTCGTAAATAAATAAAGAAATAAATAAATAAGTGAAAAATTACCACCTGGCTGGAGGGTTTCCGTCTTCGGGGCAAGTGAAGATTACGATGCACCCGCGGAGCACCGCTGGGGCGCTTAACCGGTTGAAAAGAAAAAAAGATATGTACCGTTTCCCCAGCGGTGCATTTGAACTTTGAAGCCTGCAACGCGGCAAATGGAGAGAGAGAGAGAGAGAGAGAGAGAGAGAGAGAGAGAGAGAGAGAGAGAGAGAGAGAGAGAGAGAGAGAGAGAGAGAGAGAGAGAGAGAGAGAGAGAGAGAGAGAGAGAGAGAGAGAGAGAGAGAGAGAGAGAGATTCACATTTTAATTTTTTTTATGCTTATATATAAGGTGACATAGTGCTAATTTTAGTTGGTTTAATACTTTGTAAAATGCAAAAATTGGTATATTTCAATAACATTATCATTAAAAAAAATTGGTTGAATTCTCTCAAATGCCATTTATTTTTACAACTTCTAGGATGTAGAAAATTTAAGGTGACCCCTAACTCACAATGATTCTTTTAAGTTTTTTTTTCACTTTTCAAATTCAAATTTGCTGGTCAATTCACATTCGCTAGTCGTCTGAGTATCACTCAATCAATTCATCTATTATTATTATTATTAGAAAAAATATCTGTGCACCCTGAATAAGTCAGTCTTGTTTTATTTTTAAATATAAAAAAATGAGCACATGAGACTTTGGTCAATTTGACCGAAGCAGGCAAAATTGGGGTGTACTGTCTGTTGAGTGTTGACCTCTTTTGGTCACTTCAGAGAAGGAAAACGAATACTATTTAGTTCTTAGTTGGCATAAAAGCGTGGATTCAGAAAAATCTGAACTTATATACCACCAACTTGGGATCAAAAGTGACACTTTGCTTCAACTATGTTTTTTGTGTGTCTGTTAAAGTAAAAACAAAATGTAATTCCATACATAATTGCTTTCACAAATCGGTGAGAAGTGTATCATAATTTTTTTTTTCAAAAGTTGATATCTAAAAGTAAGAGTGACACAACTTTTTTGATCGAATCATGTCATATCATTCATTCATTTCAGTTGGATCGAACACTACCCAATCAATTTTCGATGATTTCAAAACTTAATTTGGATGATTTCAAATTTGTCACAATAGTTTATTGCACTAAAAATTTCAATAGTTTGCATCACTGGTTCAATTTATTTCATCATTGTCATTTGTTTTGTTTTCAAAATATATTATTATGCATTAAAAAGTTTTAACTGTATGGGAAAAAAGTTCAAATCCAAGAAAAATTGATGACCCAACTCAATCCCAAAATCCCAATTAGATGAGAGAAAACAAATCCTACAATTCTTCCACTCCCAGTTGGATGATTTAGCTGCTTTGGTTTCGAAATTCGATTTCGGAGCGGGAACAGAGCTGTGACACCGATTCCACCACTCCGTTAGGTGGAACCGGATTGTTGCCCCCCCCCCCCCCCTTTTTTTTTATTTTGGCGTTGACGTGACTTTTGTTATTTTTCCAAAGTTTTTCTTTTTTTTCTTTTCTCTTCACACACTATTTTCACTAAAATAAATTATTTAATAGATATAAAATAATTTTAATAAGTGTTTAACATAATATTATTTATTACCTAATTTTCATTAAAAAATCTTAATATTTCATTAAATATAATTAATTTAAAAATGATTTTTTATATTTAAATAATATAATTTTTAACAAACTTTTTCTCATAAAAATTTTTTATTTTACAATTTTATTTTAATTAATAATAAATTTATACTTCATAATTATAATAGTTATTTTTAATTTAAAATCCACTCAAAATTCATCCATCACATCTATTTTTTTTCATCACATCAACCACCTTATTTCTCATTATCAAATTCCACTCCAATCAAACACACCCCGAACTAATCTGTCAATTCAACTATGCACGAAGAACTTAAGAGAAACCGCGATTTTGTTTCCAAACAACCCCGTTAAAAACCATCATCACATGATTCACATCAAAGCAAAAAAGTCTCCATATTATGTATTTCAAAATAAACAAAATCTAAATTGTTCCAATAACACAAAAACAAAAAAAAAATAAAGAATTACAGCAGATACAGTTTGGGAGGAAAAAACAAAACACTCCTCCAAAAGCAGAAAACTTTCCTCCAGAAAGAAACAGTCGTTGACATAATAAATTCACACTTGTTCACAAATTTGCAACAGCTCCCACACTTGTTGACATACATGAAATGGAGACCTTTTCTATTCGTTGTTCGATCCGATTGTGATAACATTATTCATGACATTTATAAGTACTTCGTCTAATTCATCGTTCTTGATTTCTTGAGACATTACGTTTACGAGTGGATATAGCATATGATTCAGCACATGGAAGATGCTGTATTTCCAAATACTCAACATTTCTCCTGAAGAGAACTTTTTCACACCCTAAGACATTCAAGTGAAACTACAAATCTAAACGCAAGCACAACCAATCCAAACACATGAACCAAACTAAATCTGTAAGCTGGCCCACTGGTTTGTTACATCTTCACCATTATGCTTCGGTGAAGCCAGCATGATTTTCAGGTATTGACAATGGCTCCACCACAACACCGTTTTAATAATTAATTGACATTATAAAAGAAATTGATTATAACAATCTGGGGACCAAATTTCAGTTATGATCATCCTCAGAGGATATTCTCAGTGATTATCTAACCTCATTTTGTAATACTACAGTCATCACGTCCGGTTATAGCTAATTAATCGGTCAATCATTTTGATATAGATGCTTACACGTCAGCATTTTCTCTCTCCTTCATGTTAGATAAAAAATAAAAAATTCACATCAATATTTTTTTCTCTATTATGTATAAACTTAATTTTGTATCTACATGATCATCCAATTTTTCAAAATTTTCAGTCAAGGTCATTCAGCTTTTTAATTTTTCAATCGTGACAATCATTAAAAACATAGAATAGTAAATAAAAAATGAAAAATTGAAGGCGTTTAGATTGACTCAGTATATTTTTTGGCGCGACCCACTTGGATTGAACCATCCAATTTATATATTTTATATAGATGATAATTAATACATTTTTAATTAAGAAAATAAAAAAAATTAGGAAAATAACATACTGATTATATGTTTTGCCCTAAAATTTGGAATAATAAAAGATATTATAATTGAAAAATAAAATTATTTTTTCACACGTGATTTCATCGGGCCAAACCAAATCGTATTACGTCGTCCAATGGATTGTTGGTAACGACCCGTCGAGCGGGTTGGTAAGTCAACTCGTAACCAGGTTATTTTTTACCTTTTTATATATTTAAATCTTTAATCATATAGTATAAGATAATGTATGATTAAAGATTATAATGCAAATACGATAGTTATAATATATGATTAAAGATTTAAGTATATATAAAAAATAAAAAATATCATCGTTACGATTTATCTCAACAACCCGCTGGATGTCGAATCGTGCCCAACACCCAGATGACCTAATAAGATTTGACTTGGCCTGATGAAATTTCGCACGATAAAATAAATTTATTTTTTAAAATTATATTATTTTTATTATTCCAAATTTTAGAGCAAAAAATATAACCGGTATGTTATTTTTCTAATTTTATTTTCCTAATTTAAAAATAATTAATTATCATAATATTATATATTTAATGCACATAAAAAAATTGGGTGACTCAATTCAAATGGGACATGCCAAAAAATGTACCGAATCAATCTAAATATCTTATAGTTTTTTTAGAAGAATATTATTTTAAATTTATAAAAATGAACTATGACTGAAAGTTTTGAAAAATTGAATGATCATATAAATATAAAATTACATTTGAATATAATAGAAAGAAAAATGCTAATGTGATATTTTTTATTATTTTTTTAAATCTAACGTGAAGGAGAGAAAATGTCGACATGGTGTAAACTTCCACGTAAGCAATTTATTGATTAACTATATATAACCGATCGTGATAATCATAGTTGAAATGTTTATATATGATGTTACAAAGTGAAATTAGATGACGATACTGAAAATATCCCGATTGAAATTTACAATAATCTCCAGACATGACATAGTATGAAATATTGGATGAGATTGTCATTGTTATCAAGTTCCATCCTCCAAATAAACGTATAACAAATCACAACCCATGCTAACTTCTAGCCTATACCTTGTTCAATGTAAAACATTGTGATGTATACATAACATTAACTACTATACAGAAGAAAACTCAAGTACGTGAAGAAATAGCTCCAACACACTGCAAGCAAGATCTCCGTTTGCCCAGACGGCCTTGACGCCCCCTTCAGTCCTAGTCCGGGCCACAGCGGCATAGTCCAGTGGGTTCTCCTCACGTTGGAGAACACAACCTTCAAAGTTCAATCATTAATCTCCCACTACCGAGAAGCACTGTCAATTAAGTGATCTTGCACGTGGAAAGAAACACCAGCACAGTGTTACAGCAGTTTAACACAAGCAAATTATCAAGAGCAAAGATATTGCACAAGCCCACAGGTTGAAAACCCCCATGCCTACATAAATGTTTGCCATGGGCACTCTAAACATTTGAACATGTAGCTTATATTCTAGCACATAGATCTACATAATTTCAAAGGGACCTGTCTGCCATATTAAAATAAGTAAAGAAATAAGGTGAATGAAACAAGGGAAAACTTTCAGAGCCACATGAAACAAGTCAAACATAATTTCATCTGGATTTCACCCGCTCCAATCTGTTCAAAACAGAATCAACGAAAATGTTTTCATCTGTAGGTAAAAGCACGACTAGAATAAACATGTTTTCATGCAAATTTTTCAAATTTAAAGAATTTTGAAGGAAATTTTAATTTTTACAAAAGAAACAGTCAAGATACAGCTTTTTATCCCTTCATCTAAAACTTTTGACAACATTTTAATGTAGCCTCTGTTTGATCATTTGACAGCTGTTTGACATACAATTCTCACTTGCAAAAAAAGATAAGTTTATTATTATCTTGATACAAGCACTTTTCTACCTAGGAAAAACGTATAAAGCCACAAGCGTTACATGATAAGAAGTATCTGAAAACAAAGGATTACAATGTTCAGTAAATCCAAATATTGAGTGCCATATAAATGAGATTATGAGACAATTGCTACAGCAGTACTGAGAAACGGTATTAAACTATTAAATATGCAAGTAACAATATAGATTTGCATCAATACAAGTAATACAACAAAATACTGAACCTTTGAAGAATTTAACAAATATCAAACTGCAGCCTATAAATAAATTGTCTTGGAAACTGCAAATAATAACATATGACTTTGTGAAGTTTAATATTAACTTACAATTCTTTTGAGGTGCTGAATGCAAGGAGGAAAGATCTTTCAGAACTTCATTTAGTGCCTGCTTTCCTAAGGCAGTTAAGTCATAACATCAGGTCTGCAATGTATCCTAAGAAACTAGTTCTTTATAAAAAAATCAGATATAATGAAAAACAAAGCAGCCAATCACATAGTCTGTTTCTTCAGATATAACAAAAAATAAAGAGGTCATCTCAAATACTCTGTTTCTTAGAAGCATTTATCAACTTTTAGCTGACAACGTATACAACGTTGAGATGGCCGAGTTGGTCTAAGGCGCCAGATTAAGGTTCTGGTCCGAAAGGGCGTGGGTTCAAATCCCACTCTCAACCCACCTAATGGGATAAGGCTTTGTTGTTGTTGTTGTTGTTGTTGTTGTAAAAGGCTTATCATCAGAAAAAAACAGCTATCATGGTTTTATGAGGCCCGTCTTAGCTTACACTTTTATTCTCACTCTATTTTTCCTGGTTCAATTCATGAGCAAGGAGAAAGACTACCTGGCCAATAGAAAAAGTAACACAAAAAAATATTTTTCCAAGGATTATGAATCTCAGACATTTTCTAAATCACACAGAAACATCCATAAAGTATGCTTGAAGATTCTTTTTTTTTTCCTTTTTTTCGAAAGGGAAGTATGCTTAAAATGTACAAACCTTCTTAGTTTATGGCAACAGTTTTTTTCCTTCCATGACTATACGTTTTATGCTTCTATCAAATGACTGCTTCACCAGCTCAGACATCGGAAGGAGATGGGCCCCTCTACAAGCACAACTTTTCTCAAACAGTACAGGGATGTGATACTATAAAAGAATACTTGAGAACATACAAGCTCTTAATTTACTACTGGTGCACTTTCTTCTTCTATAACCATATGTTTGTTGCCAGTATCAGATGAATGTTTAGCCAGCTCTGATTTCGGGAGAAAGGAGATGAGCCTGTCTTTGAGCACTGGTGAAAGCACACTACAAGAAATCAGAGGTTCAAGTGAATGAATCACTCCTCTTCGGATCATCAGTGCAATAGAAGTTGATACACCTCGACAAAGCAGCTCCCTACGTTGAATATCATAATTATCAACTAACATAAACAAATATTCCAGCAACATATGGGCCATGTCAATATACTTTGGTAGAGAATTCACCATTAGAAGCATTGCAGGCTCGATGTTCATGATATTATCAACATTTTCATCAAAAAACAACCAATCATAAAATAAAGCAAGCTTCACATTAGCCTCAAAGTAATTCCTCCTACAGCACTTCAGAAGCAATCCGATGACAGCCCATCTTGCTATAATGTTAGATTGGATTATCTCATTGGGAGGATGGTGGGCACAGCATATGAACCGGACAATGTCACTTAAAGCTGCCTCACTTCCAGGCCAGCATAGGTGCTTCTTAGTGAACCACACCTGGTACCTCTTCTGGTTTCCCCGTTTCACATGTGTAAGCAGGAATCTCAATTGGTTTTCCATTTGTGGGCTTATTCTGAGCAAGAAATAGTGCATCGGGGTCCTTACTCTATAAATATCGCTGATATCAGAAAACCCAGCAACACCAAAGCATCTTGGATGAAACAAGAGATCCTTCCATAAATCTTTGAAGTCAGGAATGTATACCACATCTTGAAGAAGGCGAACAAGATCTCTTCCGATAGTTAAAGACAAATTAAAACATTCCCTCAACATTTTAATGCAAAAATCAATTTCCAAATGCTTCAAGACATCCAATTTTATACCACCTGAAAGCCTGTAATGATCAGCCATTAGTCTAAGATAGACAAACAATGCGCTAGTAAGAATCAATGGCTCCTCCAACAGACAATCCCAGTTACCAAGCAAAATCTTCAAAAGCTCAACACACAGCCACAAGTTCGGTTCAGAAAAATCACCTGTATTGATCTGTCTCAAAAGCGATATAAATAAAGAATCAACCTTGACTGCAGAAACTTCAACCAGTTTGGCCACAACCCAAAGAAGCTGAGATCTTGGGGTTTCTAAGAGCTTATAATATGACTCATTGCAGAGTTTAATTAGGGTTGTCGTAAAGAGCTCATATCCATCAACGTTGACTGCATGGAGGTGGGTGAGGTGGGTTTTTCTGAGGTGTGGCTCAGTCAATGTGCCAAAAACAAGGGCATGATTCAACTGGATGTATTCGGAGGGAGAAGGAACAGATAAAGGAAATGGGGGTTTCAGTTTGCTTTCAGTAACCAAAAATGCTTCTTTGAGGGTGGATTCTATTAGGTTTTCAGCTTCATGAGTGGAAGTTCGGAGAAGCCTCATTGACGTTGCCATGTAGAATGAAGGACCTGAAGGTTCGGAATACGTTGAATAATCAAAATATGAATTTTTGTAACAGAAACTTAGTGAGAACCAACAGATTGTGGATTTAAATCAGGAAACTTGTTGAACTAAAAGATATTACCCTGCAGCAAGCCATGTCAACCAAGGAATATCAGGGAACTAATAATGTCATCATGAACCTAACTCCAGGATTGTTCTGATAACGTATCTAATTGGACAATTATTCTGCATTCATTCTGAGAGCACAAACTATGAACTCAATCTGCTCAATTTATAGCTAAACCGTTTAATAGTATTATACTCACTGCTAGTCACTTTTAATCATGCTAGAAAGTAGGAAACAAGGCCACCAATTCATCTGGCAACCTACACATATTTGTTTTTCAGTTAAACATCCAGCCCTCAATACAATTTCAATCAACCTTGTTGAACCAATGCCCGAAACAGCTAGGAGTTGCACCGTTTTTATAGTAGTAAAGTGACTTCTTTCATAAAAATAAAATTCCAAACTTGGTTCCTAAACATAATTTGGGAAGGATATCAGCGATTCTCAGGAATAACACAGGTTGAACTATTGGTACTGTTAAAAAAAATCGTAATAAACTAATTAAACATACAAGTAGTGCCACAGATACAATAATGTTATTCTATTCTTAGATTAATACTCAATCCTATGTTATGGACTCAAAATGCTTATGAGAAATGTATGGGCAGCATGGTTGTCAAACACGTAAAACAGACACACGACACGGAGAAGCCGAGAAAACAAGAAATCAAAATTATTTTATATATTAATTAGAATAGACCCATATAATATATGGCATTTTTTTAAAAATGATGGAGAATTGCTTACTTAAAATCATCAAACCATCTGCATACAAAATATCAAATCATCAAATTTTCTAACATTCTCAACCCCTCACCCCCTCGGTTCATCTAATCGCAAACACAAGGGAGGGACCGAGACACTTCCTCTGTTCCTCTGTTCGCACATACAAAGAAAGAGGGACTGAGGGAGGTTCCTCACTTCCTCTGTTCCCAAACAAATAGAGGAACCGAGGGATTTAGCGGTTCACACATACAACAAAAGAGGGTTCGCAAACAAATAGAAAAAGAGGAAGGAGGGAGGACGGGCACAATCATAAACATGTAGAGACACCGGCACAGGCGGACAGCTGCAGGAGATCAGCGGGTGAACGACGTGAGAGGTGGCTGTAGTGATAAAACACGAACAGGCGAAGTGAGGTCGCACATAAAAAGGAGAGAGATGGCACTGTGAGCAGCCACATACAAAGAGAGAGGGAGCGGGGGAGCGAGGGAGAGTACCAGGCTACGAGCAGCAGAAGAAAGCGAACGCCGGAGTTGGAGCAACAGGAGCAGGGAGCGAGAGAGTAGCAGCATGATCAGGGGCGCCGGAAGAAGTGAACGCCGGCCGGTGAGAGTTGGAGCAGCGGCGTCGTGGTGGAGCAGCGGCGTCGCGGTGCGTCATGGTGGCGAAAGTTGGAGCAGGGAAAAGGGGTTAGGGCATCCGCGGTTTTGAAAGGAAAAAGGAAGTCACGCGCCGTCTCACGTGGGCGAACGAGCGGGAGGATAAAAAATGGGGACGATGGGGCGCGATTCTACCGTTTCTACCTACGCGCATTTCTGCTGCGTCTCAGCCAAACACGATTCCGGATGGTATCACGCACGCTTGGTCGGGGTGGAGTCGTAGAATCGTACGACTTAAAATGCGTTTTTTACTACCTTGATTGAGCAGCATTAACTATTATGAATCTCTTAATAAAACTGTACGATCTTCTTACCAAACCAGGAAACAAGGAGTTTCTATAAAAGAAAAATAGAAGAAACGCATGATAAAATTGTCATAGTTAAATGTTCCTTTTCATCCAAAATAATAATAAATTCAATTATCCAAATATTCGCCATAAATAGCACCACCATAACCAAGTCCTAGACATTGCAGAAATTGGAATCCCCACGTCCCCTATTATATGCAATCGTAGCCCGAACTTTTTTTCACGTCCCACCTTCTGAACTTTTCCGGAAAGAATCCCGAACTATCTAGTCATAAAACCTTCCAAAATCAGATTTTTGTCAGATTTCCAGCCCCGAAAGCACCAAGAAATGAATCGAAAGAAACCAACGCCCGACGCGAATCAAGAGAATGGGGGCGGGCGTACCTCTCCAACTGCGGCGGCGGCCGACCAAGAAGTGACGTGAACAGAAAACCAAGTCAAAATCACGTGCCGTTCCTTCCCTCCGATCGCCAGAGAAGAAGAGCATAACAAAGGATGTAACACCCAAAAAATATATATATAATAAATAAATAAATAGATAGATAATTAAATGGATAGGATTAAGAGTGAATAACTATGCCTATGAGAATAAGATTAAGGAAAAAATGATAATTTAGACACTTTCTTCCATTAAAACCCCAATAAACAGCTCCTCTCCCTTCCATTTGCCCCTTTGTCATCAAGAAAGTTAATGTAAGAGCTATCCCTTTGCCATTAAGGATCAGCTCATTTTCATAGTTATTAAAATCGGATCGGACCGATCGGTTCAACTGGTTCAACCACGAATCGGCTGTTGGTCCGGTCCGAATTAATTTAAAAAATGGACTTGAAGTTGAACTAGCTAAAGATCGGTTCAACCACTAAACCGGAAAAATTTGATTCAATATTTAAAGTAAAAAAATTAAAAAATAAAAGTAAAATAGGAAATAAAAAGTTAGAAAGGAAGGTAAAAAATTGAGAAAATATTTGAATTAAGAATTGATAAAATATTAAAAAGGAAATAAATGTGGGAAATCAATATGGGAGAGGAATTAATGGAAATGAAAAAGGAAAGTATTCAAATGAAAATAAAGAAGCAAATAAAAGGAAGTGTGATGTATGGAAAATTAAATTAATTTATTATCATCACAAAATAGTATCAAAGAATAAAATAAAATAATTAATATAGTATATCAATAATAATAACTTAAAGTTTTTTATGAATATTAAAGTTTTTAATATCTTTTTATTATAAAAAAAGTAAATAAATATGGGAATTATGGGGAGAGAGGAATTAATGGAAATAGAAAAATAAAAAACATTAAAACGAAAGTAAAGAAAAAAATAAACATGAGAGTGATATATGTCAAAATTAATTAATATATTATTACCCTAAAATAGTATTGAAGAATAAAATAAAATAATTAATATATTATATTAATAATAAAAATTCAAAACTCTTTTTATGAATATTAAGATTTAATTAAATATTTGTTTATTATATTTTATTATAAATTATAAGCACTATATAATATTTATTATATATATAATTATTTTAAAAATATTAATTTAATAAAATCCGGTTGAACCCGGTTAAATTCGATCAAACCAATCCAACCACAACCCAATTGGTTGTCCGGTCGGGTGGCCGATCCGATTTTAATAACATTGCTCATTTCTGCATTAGTTTCGATTTTCAATATCATTCCCTTACTTCTTTCCCCAATCGGATTGCCTCGTAGGTGAAGGACAACAAAGGGAGGACAATCGTCGATGACTGGAGGGGTTTCAAGCAAGAATCAACCACGGAAGGAGGTGGGTGAATCTGAAATCCTCCTGCATAATTTAATTAGCATTAGGACAGAATTAGGATTCCCATATTGAAATGTGTTCTTGATTAATGAAAGAAAGTGGAAAAGAAATGAATTGATTGTATTCTTGTGTTTGATCCCTAGTTTATGACTCCTTATGATTATGGATGTGTTTTGTATCATTCCTTCATGTTTAGATGTCCATTTGTAAGCTATGATTGCATTTTGGATTGAAAATCATTGAAAATTTGATTCTGTCCGATTCTGTTTTCACGACGATCGGTCGAACGATCCAGAAATATCGGCCGACGGGTGATATGAAAATCGATCAACTGACCAGTAGAGACCGGTCGATCGATCATTTCTTCTAAGTCTCTTCTTACGTCAGTCGATCGGCCAACCGAAGACCACTGTACAAATCGAGCACCATCAGTCGATCGAACCAGAGATATCGATCGACCGGTGCCCAAGACTTAGTAAACTGTGAATCATTGAATTAAATTAGACCGACCGGTCGACCGACCCAAAGATATCGGTCGACCGGTGCTAAGAAATCGGTCGATCGATCAGAGAGAACCGGTCGACCGACCCTAAATCAGAGTTCATTTTAATTATTGATTGATCTAAATTTATTCCATGATTGTAAAATGTTATTCTCTACTGATTGAATTGTTGTGTGATTGAACCATTTTATCTTGTCATTGATCTGTCCAATGATCCAATCTCCTTATAGAATGAAAGAATGATGAATTGATAAAGTGATTAAAGTAAGAAAGATGAAAAGATGAAGAGAGGGTGGCCAACCCATGCTAAGTGCTTATAGTGAAGGGTCGCTCCCTTAGTCATGGCTTGATCACTCATTGGCTGCACAAGATTGTATTGTTTGCTCGGCATAAAACCCCCAAAAGTAAAGGTACCTAAAGTCACTAAGGTTAAGAAAAGTACCAGGATAAAGAGTATGTACAAGTGATAAGAGTATGATGATGATAAGTGAATCATGATTATTAATTCAGTATGATTATGATAACCCTTCATGATTATATGATCCATGATCTCTTATACCTATTGATATTCCAATCAAATGATCTTATGCTCTCTACTTGCTCTTGATATAAATGATTACTAATTCTGACTATTGCTATTTATTATTATGCATTGAGTATTTTATGGATCCCCACTAGGTTGTATAGCTTACGGGAGGACCTTCTCCCCTGTGTTAATTTTCACAGGGTCATGTCGGTGATGATGTTGAAATTGTGTGCCGCGATCAGCTCGAGCGATGATAAAGCACATGAACTGAAGAATGACCTAGTTATCTTTTCGTTATTTTCCCTATTTATGAACTCAGATGTAATTCAGACATGATTCCTATTATAGAGATTTTGTAGTTCTTTGAGACTTCTGCTGCTATCATATTCCTATTTTCTCTCTTTATTCCTATTGCTGACACAACATCGTTTTAATTGAGATTTAGTCAATTGTTAGTCAAAGTTAGTATTTTTCGTAGTGCTTTCAGAGAGATCCTCGTCACGTGGCGTTGGTCAATTTGGGGGCATTACAAGGGAGGTGCGGTCGGTATTCAAATTAAAGGTGTTGATCACTGAGGTCGCCGTCACACGTCTTCCCTTCTCTCGCTCGCTCGAGTTGAAGATTTTTTTCCCATTTCCTTTTATAACACAATCCTCACGGTTTAAATTTTTTTTGTATTCTCTACAATGTCATATAATCCAATTTTTTGTTTAATAATCTGCAAATTGTAAGTTTTTAATAAATTTCAGTAATGTTATTATTTAAAAATTATTGAATTCCCTCAAATGTTATTTATTTTTCTAGAAATTCTTAGTCAAAATTATATATTTTTTCTAGAAATTCCTACTTTTTTTTCAAATTCAAATTCTCTGGTCAATTAGTTTACATATGCTGGTCAATTTAGCAGGATCCATCTAAATCATTTGGGTTTAATGGACATCCCCCTGGTGAAACGAGGGGACGTCTCATCTATATCGGCAACCATTCAACTTAGATCGGACAATTGCGATCAGATCACTGTTCACTTGTGGTTCATGTGATCGGAGCATGGTTCACGCAATCAGAGCATAGTAACGCATTATCAGAGCGATGAGCGAAGTCGGTGGCCCTATTTGCGTGATTAGAGCGATGCGTGACGTCCAAGCAATGCCAACTAGCAATGGCAGTAGCATCGCAACGAGCAGGAGCAACGACATTGAGCAGCGGCGCAGGGGGCAGCAACAGAGACGGCACGGCAAGATCCGCGCACGTCATCGACATCGATTGAGCAGCGACATCGAGCATCGATAGCAATATTGTTGGCAACCGCCCATGCCACCACCCGAGCCAGACGCTGAACCGCGCACGTCACATCCAGTCATCCATTTGGCATCCGACGACATAGATATTAGGGGTCGGTTCTCCCCCCATTTCACTAGGGGACGTCCATTAAATCCAAATCATTTATCTTTTTAAATTTAAAACCCTCTGAAACCTCATGCGACGTATGACACTTTGGCTTAGTTGATATAAACTAACCGATAAGTTGAATAGTTGATAAAGTAGTTTAATATCTAAAATTGATTTTAAAAATTTATAAGTTATTATTTTAGTCAAATGTTCAAAAATAATTAGTTTATCAAAATAATTAGTTTCTTCCTCCAACAAAATAAGTTGAGGTCTCCCAACTGTTTTTTACTTATAAGCAGATAAAATAAGACTTATCAATTCTCTTTTTCAATTATGAAGTAAGGAGAAAATTTTAAAATTATTGATTTATAAGTTTAGCCAAACATCCATTACAAAGATCACTTGTGCTGAAGATCGCTAGTGTCGAACATTTACTTCTTGGCATGAGAGTTCATGAGGGCGAATATCATGTGAGAGTTTGAGGCACTCCTTGGAACGATCGCGAGACTTGAACGCTTGGTATGGTTCATCATTTCATATGCAAAATATAAGATAATTAATAAAAAAACATTGATAAAATTATTGAAAATAAGACATTTGAATACAAAAACTTTTGATGGACTATTAGCATGTTCTTCCTTATTATTGGATAGCTACAAATATTGATTTTGATGACTCAAGATGTGGAATACCATCTCCTAAGATATAATTTTTAGGCGTATTTATTAAATAAATTATTATTATATTTCTATAAAATATTAATACAAGATTGGGGTAACGAAAAATTAAGATAACGAGTAAATTTTACTAAATAGCTTCGAACTTTATCCTTTTTTCTAACTTTTTTTCAATTTTACTTTGTAAATAGACTGCTCTCTAATTATTAATTTATTTCAGCCCTTTTGATCGGGTATAGAAAGTTACTCGATTATTTTGCACACATGGCACATCTTAAAAAAATGAAACAAATATAAAATCATCTTAAAATAATAATATAACAATTAAAAAAAATTTAAATAAAAAGAGGAGGGGAGACATCCCCTCTCTCATTGGTGTCGGATGTAGGATGCGACCCCCTCCTGTCGTCATCGGTGCAAGTGCCAGAGGGAGACGAAGGGCCCCCTCCTCTATGTTGTCGGCATCACACATGAGGGAATAGCTTCCCCTCTGCACGTGTCGCCGATGATGCATAAAGGATGGGGAGGGGGAGCACGTCACTAGAGACGACATCAACATATCAGCATTAGCGTAAAGCACCAACGATAGTGACCCCTCGAGCAGTGAGGCATCCAACGATCGAGCAGCAACGGTCGCGCCTCGACATGCGACAAGCTAACGATGGTGGTTGTTGCCTGTGTGTGTGATAGGTGCGCAACATGTGTAGAGAGATGGCGGACGATCTTCTGTAGCAGTGTTCAAGGGTCAGGTTGGACCTAATATCCGATTTGAACCTCTTCGGGCAAGTCCAAGTTGATTCAATGGTTAGGTTACCCGGCCACCATGCTTTTTGAAAAAAATAATTCTTACTTGTTTATATTCATTAGAGTTATTTTCACAAATATCCACTGAAAAATACTGATTTTTCACATCTAATGTTGAACTATGAACTTACCATATAATTAGATGTTAACATCCCTAAATTTTATTGCGATAACCCCTACCTGCGATGCCAATGAGATTGTTGAAAGGAGAGATTGCCTCCTCCTCTTTTTTATTTTATATTATTTCTTTAAAATTATTTTGTTGTTTTATATTTATTTCATTTTTTAAGGGTGTGCCACATGTGCAAAAAAAATAGGTTTGTTGGTGAAATAATAGGATATTTTAGTTAGGGAAAAGAGTAGCGCACTGCGCTAAGCAGCCTGCGGATCACATATGGTCCGTCGGATGGCATCCGACGGCTCCTTTTCTTTTTTTTCGTGTTATCTACTTCCTCCTCTTCGGACCGCCTGCTCGCCGGCCGCTGTGTCCTCCTCGACCGCCTCTTCGCCGGCCGTCGCGTCCTCCTCGATCGCCTCCTCGCCGGCCACTGCGTCCTCCTCGACCGCCTCTTCGCCGACCGCTACGTCCTCCTCGCCGTCCGCCACCGATCTGCTCGCTATGTGCTCGTCGTCGAACATCTTTGTCACTGTCGCTGCTGAACTCCATTGCCGCTGTCGTGCCGCCGCCGCCGCTCCCGCGGCTGCCACTGCTCCCGCGGCTGCCACTACTCCTGCCGCTGCCGATGTCGCTGCCCTCTTCCTCTGAAATGCATTTCGATCCGGTGCCATTGTTGCCTTCTCGTCGTCTTCTTCTCCCTCTTTCGCATCCTCTCTGTCGGCCGATCTACTCGTTGCCGTTGCTCACGCCGCTATCGCTGTCGCTGCTCGCACCGCTGCCCTGCTCGCTACTGCTGCCATGCTCGTGCCGCTGCCCCTGCTGCCGAACGTCATTGCACCGCTGCCGATCCCGAACATTGTTGCGTCGCTGCCGATCTCGGATGCCGTTGCACTGCCCTCCTCCTCCACTTCGCCCTTCACATGAGAAAGGGAAAGATGATTCGTTCGATCTCGACCGTACAAGCGGCTACGGACGATAGAGATCACGTCGTTAAGAAAAATGTTAAAAAAAACGTGCACCGTCGTATGAGATTTGACGGTGCAAAATGTCGCTCCGCAGGCTGCTTAGCGCGGGGCTCTTTTCCCTTTTAGTTATAAAGTAAAATTAGAGAAAAGAACTAAAAAAAAGGATAATTTTGAAGGATATTTATTGAAACTTATTCTAAGATAACGAGACAATGCACAAGGGTGAATTGACATTGAGTGATTCTTGGTGGACGCAAAGCAAAATGTTAATGAAATTCTCTCTTATTTAAGTCGGGAATGGGAATGTCATCATTGTTGTTCCGGAACTTGGGTGTTGACTTCGCATGTTAAAACTGAATTAACACTTCAACATTTTAGGGTCATCAGAGTTGCATTACGTCAGGAAAAGACAACGTGAGTCATCTCATGTGATTAAGTCTTCAGTTCGATAGCCCTTGAATAGCTTTGAGTGGGACATCATGTCATATAGATCACCTCTTTTATGCTAAATAATTTGAGTGGGATATGAGGTCGTCAAAGTGTCTCTTCATCATTCAATATGTAGGTCATATAACTCACGTATATCCTCCTAACCCTCTCACAATGGCACTAGATATAATTTTATTAATTTTTTGAGGCAAATTAAAAATGTGAGTATTAAGATGATTTTTAGGCTAAATTTTTAGGAAGATTTAGCATTTTTCTTTTCAGAATACAAAAAATGGTTTTAGAAGTAGCGCTTTGGTCCATGAAACATGTCGCTTTTGGCATGAATTAATTTTTAATTCGTGATTGGTGCTTTGGCATTCTTATGTCAATTGTGAGGAACCTTGCTATGGTCGATTGCCTTTGTACTCTCCTTTGGCTTGGGTCTGCGATGAGAGTGCGATAGAAATTGTCATCAACAATTGTGGCCTTGACTCAACACTATTTGATGTCGGCAGAACCATGAAAAGTGACAAGATTCCCTTTTGCTTCAATCCTAAGACCTCCTTGCTCTTAGGGGCCCTTCATATTTGCGGCTGAATCGGGTGCTTCAATGGTACATAAGTCGTATTGATAAGAGCATCTTGCACACACATGGGACTTTCTAGATGCACTATAAGAAAATCGCGATTTTTCGACGGGCAATTTCCGACGGTTCAAAATTCGTCGCAATTTACGACGGATTTTTTGACGGTTTCATTTACGACGGATTTTTCGACGGATATGACCTATATTATTATTTAATTTTTTGACGATTAAGAATGTCGTTATTTTTTACGAATATCCATCGGTCATAATTTTCGACGATCACGACCATCGAAAATAAAAAATAAATTATGTAATTTATTATATTATTATTTAATTTTCTGACGGTCGAAAATGAAAAAAAATTATATATTTTTTATATTATTATTTAATTTTTCGACGTTTAGGAACGTCGATATTTTCGACGGATATCCATCCGTCGTAATTTTCGACGGTCGTAACCGTCTTCGACCGTCGGTAACGTTTACCGATGGTTCAAACCGTCGGTAACGTTTACCGACGGTTCAAACCGTCGGTAAAATAAAAAATAAATATTATATATAACTAAACATATTTTCGACGGTTACAACCGTCAGTAATTTTAAAAATAATTAATATTTACATTTTCGACGGACGGAGCCGTCGGTAATTAAAATTTCGTTATCCCGCTTTTTTCTTTTCCTTTTTCCGCTTTCTCTCATCTTTTACCCTTATATATCATTCCTCCTCCTCATCTTCCTCTCTCTCCCTCCTCTCCTCTCTCTCTCTCCCTCTCCCTCTCTCTCTCGGCCCGCGTCGATGATTCTCTCCCGCACCGGACGCTGGCGACCCTCCCGCGTCGGCAACCTTCTCTCGCACCGGCGTCTCTCTCTCGATCGATTGCCTGGTGGCCGGATCCGGCCCCAGCGGCCCGGATCGGGCGCTGGCGGCCCAGATCGGCCCCCAGCGGCCCGGATCCATCCCCGGCGGCCGGATTTGGCCGCGGCTGGAGCTGGCCGCGGTCCGATCTGGCCGCTAATTTTTTTTATATTTAAAAAATTCTTTTCGACGGTTGTGACCGTCGAAAGATCGACGGTTGCAGTGACCGTCGAAAGTTTCGACAGTTGCGCAGTTCGAACCATCGGCCTTTTTCGACGGTTGCAACTATCGAAAACTTCGACGGTTCGAACCGCCGGCATTTTCCGACGGTTGCAACCGTCGGAAACTTTTGACGGTTCGAACTGCTGGTACTTTTTCCGACGGTTCTGACCGTCGATATTTTTGACGAATTTTTTTCGACCGTCACAAATCGATTTGCGACGAACGTTTTTTCGACGGATCAATTTTGATTGAAAAGCCGTCGGTAATTACGTTATCGACGATTTTCGAACTGATTACCGAGAGTCTGGACCGTCATTAATCAATGTTTTTCTAGTAGTGATGCAACCGTGTCGCTAAATAGTTTGTTGATGGCTCAACTGAGATGAGACACTCGTGAAAGTCTAGTCCCACTATGAGATCGTGATCATCCATCGACATGGCTGCTAGGTCGACAAGTCTTAACTAATTGTCAACGCAAACTCAGATGCCTTGGGAGAAATCATAAATGGTCACCTTTTCACATGTTTATTATTTTCAAGTTTACTATTTTTATCTTTGTGGGTCAAAGTAGAAGTTTCATACACTTGAAGGGTGCTTCAGGAATAAAAATGTAGGAATTCCTAGTGTTGATGAGATCATTTTCTTCCTTTCTCTTCCATGAAAACCTTCATATAGAGATGATCTTTGGCAGGGTAGTCTTCTCTTCCAAAATTTTTTCTTCTTTCAGCTTCTTAGGCTCATGATGAAAGATTATGTCAATAGCAATATTCTTTGGACAATCAACTATCATGTCATTTGAGGTAGATGTTAGCATTGTTGCAACTTGGTACACTTCTTGGGACAATCCTTACTCTGTGTATCATGTCAATGATGTCACATCTTAATTCTTGTCGTTGTTCTTTGGAAAATGTATTCTTTGTTGAACTGTGTGCCTTGGGAGGAATAATAAGTAGGCACTTTTTCACAAGTAACACTTTGATCTTTGTGCAAACCCATGAAAGTAGGGGCTTCATACGTTTGACAAGTGCTTGATAAATGAAAATGTAGGAAGCCATCGACAGATAAGGTCATTGAATTCTTTCTCGTGCATGAGAATCTTCATGTAGAGAACTCCCTCTTTCTTAAGGTCAACATTGAGTCTAGAAGATGCATACCATCCATGATGTTTGGCATGTTTTTTTTTCTTCCAAGCTCTCTTCTTCTTTTGATTCCTCAGAATAAGAATGAAAGAGTATGACAATAGCAATATAATTTGGACAATCAACCATCATATGCGATTTAAGATATATGTCGCCTTCCTAAAACTTAGTATGCTTATCATGTCACAAATGTAACATTTCTTCCGTTGTTGAATTTGGTGTTGATGAAACTTGATCTTTGTCATTATCCTTTGGAAATGTGGATTTGGACCCTCCACCATTCTCATTTTTTTGAGACCTCATATAGGACGAGGCTTGTCTTGCGGGTTCCTTCAGGGACTCCATGACATCAAATATATTGTGAAGGTTAGGCATCTTTGATGATATAAATGCTTTCAATTTAAAAATTAATATTAATTTGGATGTAATTAAGGAGAATAAAAATGACCATCTTAATGTGAACAAGCAAAAAATAAGACATAATTTTTTTTAGTTTTATTGAAAAAACTATAAACTCAAATTAGTGCCACTTTTTTAGATTGAAAACATTTATCTAATGTGGGTCGTGAATGTCATATCATAGATAATTAGTGATGTGGCCAATAATAGGTGAAATATGTTGTCAAATATGAAAGGAATTAAATATAAAATATTTAATAGTTAAGAGATCAATTTATTATCCAACAAAGTCCGAATACCAATTTAGGAGTAATATTGAAGTTATGCAATGTTGAATATTACTCCCATAACTAGGGGTGTTCACCGGGTCGAATCGACCCGGTGAATCCGAGTACTCGACCTGTTCCCAACTCTTTTGGATCGGGTCGGGTTGGGGGTCGGGTCGGACTCGACCTGATTATTTAATATTTTTTTGGGTCAAGTTCGGGTTAGATTTTTTCAACCCGATTTGACCCGACCCGCCAATCAGATTATTTATTATTTATTGAATTTTAAATGATTTTTTATTTAATTTAAGTATTATATACCATCTAAAATTTAAAAATATAAAATAATGTATTTTAAATAGAGAATAATATGTAGATATTTAATGCCTAAAAATACTTTATTTTATATTTAAAATAAATTAGTAATTGCTTTTCTATTTTAAAAATTAAAAAAGAAAAATAAAAAAAATGGTGGCCGGATAACCTGACCACCCGACCCGACCCAACCCGGCTTGGGCCGGATCGGGTTGGGTCTTGTCATAAAAAAAATTGAAACCCGACCCAACCCGACCCGATCAAACTCGGTCGAGTTGGATCAGGTTTGGTCACGGGTCAGGTCAAACCCGACCCGTGAACACCCCCTACCCATAATCTTAAAAATATCGTCCCCAGTTACAAGCGTACCATGTGGTTGGCAAACATTCATTTTTTAAGTACTTCCAACATTTTTTCCCGTAGAACATTTTCACAACCTTAAGCATCCAAGCTAAATTCCTAAACTAAATTTTCAAAATTTTGTAAAACGTGATTACTTGTCATTAGGTTCATTAAGAAGTATTTGTTTGCGGAAGCGGGGCGGAACTGCACCTTTATTCCGTCCGATTTCATCAAACATCCGTTCGGCATTGAGTTTTGCCGTCGACAAGTTATTTTTTTAAATTCTTTTTCTTTTGTCTCACATCACATCCTTCATAAAATAAATTATTTAATAAATATAAATTAATTTTAATAAACTATTAATATAATATTATTTATTACTTATCATTTTATTAAAACTTTTTAATATTTAATTAAATATAATTAATTTAAAAACAAATTTTTTATATTTAAATAATATATTTTTAACAATTTTTCATAAAATTTTTTTTTATTTAAATTAATAATACATTTATACTTTATAATCACAATAATTATTTTAATTCAAAATTTATAAAAAAATCATTCATCACATCAACTTTTTTTTATCACATCAATTTCTTAATTTCTCATAATGTGTTCCACCCCATCCAAACATACTTCAAAATTATGCACCTAAAATTTAGAAAGAATCATGATTTCATTTTCAAATGTAGTCTAAATAATATATTTTTTTTTAGGCCATTGTTTCAATCTGTCTCAACTAGTCAACTATGTCACTTCTTTTTTTTTAAAAGAACTATGTCACTTCTTGCTTTCAGCATATTTGAATATTAGTAGCTCGATATTTAGATACAAGATTAATCTTTTTTGTAAGATCATATGCAAACCTCCTCCCTTACTTATCTTGTGATATTTGCCAACATACATACAAAAGACATATATATATTCATCAAAGTTTAATGAAATGCTCTAAGATATGACATTCGCATATTGTCATTATATTTTTTTTCACAAATCATTTGACATATAACCCCACGGGATCAAGTCTCATACAACCTTATAAAAAAAATTTCACAACTTACTTACAACATCTAAAACTATCTATTACATATGCATGCTTAAAAAAAACAAAAGTGAAGGGCAATTAAAGTGCTCCAGCGGCTCGACCTCCTCTATATGCAGTAAAAATAAGCTCCGAGTCGACTCAACTCGAGAATTTACGAGTATTTGAAAAAAATATTTGAAATGGGTTTTATGAGCAACAATCATTTGCTCAGTGAGTGAAATAAAAGTACAACATAGGAGAATAATACGAGTGCATATAGCATATAACATTTAAATAACCACATTTCTTTCATATGAGAAAATATTTAAAGCATAGCACATATAACATAACTTGTCAAATCATATGAACTTTCATATAAGTAAAAGTAACTCAAAATATCATCATTTTCATAATTAAACTCCACACATGTGTCCTTGCACATACTCATCATGGATAAATACGTATCATTCTATGATCATGTCATACAGTTAAGCAGAACTTCATAATCAAGAGTCACGGATACGCAAAGCAAATCATGGGTCAATACGTATTCCTCTATGATTGTGTGTCATACAACTAAGTAGAGCTTCATAATCAAGAGTCTCAGATACGCAGAGCAAATTATGGGTCAATACGTATCCCAATTATGATTGTGTGCTACCCAATCATGATTATCAGATACTCAGAGTGATCATGGGTCAATATGTGCACGTAGAGCAGCCTCCAAGGCTTCATGTATATCGAATGCGGTACCAAAGACGTTTTTTCAAATAGCATGGCTAATGAACACATAGAGTTTAACAATATCAAAATACACATATCATAATCTCATATTATTGTCAAGTAAAACTTATTTTCACTTCACAAGCATTGTTCCCTAAAAATATTTTTGTATAAGATGTTACTTCATCTCATATGAAATCCTTAAAACATATTATAAATACTTTTTATAGTTCAAGATATGTTTCAATAATAACAATAATAATCTTTGCTTGAGGTAATATCATAAATAAAAGAATTAACATATAACATTTTGCTATGTTATAAATTTACCCACTCACCTTGTACTTTATCACTTCAAGAAAATTTATTAGATTTCTTCCCTTTCACTTGCAACTTGATGTTTTCCTACAAGCAATAATGCATTTTTACTTCTCAATCACTAATAAGGTAATATGCAATGCATGCTCATGATGCATGAATGATTATGCACCCTAAAATGCATGTAATCCTCTATAATACCAATTTCTAGCTTCAGGTATTCATATTCATAAGCTATTCGATACTTGAAACTTTTCAATTCTCCAAAGCTTAATTAGATGCTGTCTTAGGATTTGAGACTGAGTACTTGTCAATAAATAATTCATAATTTCTTAACCACATGGGCAAATATTATGGTTGTAGATTAATTAGAAATTAGACATCCTAAGTTTCCAACCCCCAAATATCATTATCAAATACCAAGTGAGTAAGTCAGGACATCCCAAGCAATCTGACCTAGGATTGGTGCCCTGACAGACTGTATGTCACTGAAATATTAATTTATATATTTCTTCATACTTGTCCATTTAACTAGGGCATAATTTTCCTGAAAACTATACTTCATTAGTATTTTGTCATAAAACTTTGAGAATTTAACTCACTATATGGACTTATAACAAAAATAGTTAATTCGGATCGCAATATGTCAATGTTCTGGAATCTGACAGAAGCATCACTATGAAATAAAAAATTTATTTATCCCAAAATACAAGTTCAAATAGGATGATTCCACCTCTCACCGAACCCTTGGAATGTCTATTTAAGAATATCCAAATTTCAAACCCTAATTCACTCTATTCTAACCGTGTCCTAATTTACAAATGAAACTTGTATCAGACTCGGGACAGAATGAGTGACTTGCGAAAGTAAGTTCATAACTTCCTCTATAAAACTCCATTTTAGATGATTCTAGAGGAACCGAAAGCTAATTTCGAATGTATGAGCCATACAAAATTTCACAATTTATGGTTCGTTTATCACCAAGTAATGATTCTCTCAATCAGAAGAATAATTTCCGAATCAAAACTCACCTGGAACAGCCGATGTTCCCGATTTTCCCAGGTCGGTTCGCTCGAGTTCTTCCTCTGGTAATTTTTCTACGGTGAAAATATAATGTTAAGTAGATTATATTTTTTTTCAGAATTTTCTAAAGGTCTTTTGGTGGTTTGAAAAAATATCTATTTGAGCAGCTCTCACCTGTATGCTTCAGCTGCTTGGAACTTAAGTGATGGTCAATCACATTTTTTTATCATAACTAAGTGTTTTAATCCTAATTAAGCTTACTTAATCCTATTTAAACATATATATCATATTATTTAGAAAATTTATGATTTATTCCTAATAACCCTATATAATTACTTTGTAAAGTTTATCGATAATTAAGTAATCATTATGCACTACTCGAAATATTAATTACTATATACAAATATCACTAAATAGACATCCAAACTAATTTAGTATGTTACTTAAATCCATGATTATGCAAAATTGATATTTCTAGAGCACGTCCGTGACAGGAGGAGCGGAGGAGAAAAATGGGGGTGACGACGACAGCGGCAGGGGATACGATGGAGGGCGGCGACGGCAGCAACGGAGACGGTTGGAGTGCGGTGACGGCAATAGCGGAGACAATCGGGGGCGGCAATGGTAGCAGCGGAGATGATGAAGGGTGGCGACGACGGCAGCGGAGACGATGGGGGCGGTGATGGCAGCAGCAGACGATTGGGTGCGACGGCAGCAGCAGCGAAGACGATGGAGGCGACGGCAACAGCGGAGACGATGGGGCGACGACGGCAACAACGGAGACGATTGGGGTGCTGCGGTAGCAGCGGAGACGACGACGGCGGCGGCAACAACGGAGATGATGGGGGCAATGACGGCAGCAGCGGAGACGGTTGGGGTGCAACAACAGCAACAACGGAGACGACGAGAACGGTGGCGGCGAGAAAATAGGAAGAGAATAGAGGGACAGAGAAGAGAGAAAAAAGGGAAAATTTGTCATTTGTAAAGTTCTCAAGATCGGTGAGAACATTTGTTCAAGAACTTTTGCAAAAAAAGTTCGCGGTGATGTCACATGACGAAAAGTTCGAAAATTTTTGTCATGAAGAGTGTTTGGTAGAACTTTGCCTAGTTCTGGGCAAAGTTCTACTGTCAAACACACCCATAGAGAACTCCCTCGTTCTTAAGGTCAACATTGAGTCTAGAACATGCATACCATCCATAACGTTTGGCATGGTTTTTTTTCCAAGCTCTCTTCTTCTTTTGGTTCCTCAGAATAAGAATGAAAGAGTATGACAATAGCAATATAATTTGGACAATCAACCATCATATGCGATTTAAGATAGATGTCGCCTTCCTAAAACTTAGTATGCTTATCATGTCACAAATGTAACATTTCTTCCGTTGTTGAATTTGGTGTTGATGAAACTTGATCCTTGTCATTATCCTTTGGAAATGTGGATTTGGACCCTCCACCATTCTTATTTTTTTGAGACCTCATATAGGATGAGGCTTGTCTTGCGGGTTCCTCCAGGGACTCCATGACATCAAATATATTGTGAAGGTTAGGCATCTTTGATGGTATAAATGCTTTCAATTTAAAAATTAATATTAATTTGGATGTAATTAAGGAGAATAAAAATGACCATCTTAATATGAACAAGCAAAAAATAAAACATAATTTTTTTTAGTTTTATTGAAAAAACTATAAACTCAAATTAGTGCCACTTTTTTAGATTGAAAACATTTATCGAATGTGGGTCGTGAATGTCATATCACTAGATAATTAGTGATGTGGCCAATAATAGGTGAAATATGTTGTCAAATATGAAAGGAATTAAATATGAAATATTTAATAGTTAAGAGATCAATTTATTATCCAACAAAGTCCAAATACCAATTTAGGAGTAATATTGAAGTTATGTAATGTTGAATATTACTCCCATAACTAGGAGTGTTCACCAGGTCAGACCCGGTGAACTTGAATACCCGACTCGGCCCGAACTCTTTTGGGTCAGGTCGGATTGGAGGTTGGGTCGGTCCGACCCGACCCGACTCCGACCTAATTATTTATTATTTTTTTGGGTCAGGTTCGAGTTACATTTTTTCAATCCGATTTGACCCGACCCGATCCGTCAATCGGATTTTTTATTTTTTATTTTTAAATAAATTTTTATTTAATTTAAATATTATATACCATCTAAAATTAAAAAAAATAAAATAATGTATTTTAAATAGAGAATAATATGTAGATATTTAAAACAATATTTTTATGCCTAAAAATACTTTATTTTGTATTTAAAATAAATTAGTAATTGTTTTTTGTATTAAAAATTAAAAAGAAAAATTTAAAAAAAAGAAAAAATGGTGGTCGAGTAACTTGACCACCCGACCCGCCCGGGTTGGGTCAGGTCCTATCATAAAAAAAATTGAAATCCGACCCAACCGACCCGACCAAACTCGATCGAGTTGGGTTAGGTTTGGTCACGAGTAATTTTAAAAATTTCATCCTCAGCTACAAGTGAACCATGTGGTTGGTAAACATTCATTTTTTAAGTACTCCCAACATTTTTCTGGTAGAACATTTTCACAACCTAATGCATCCAACTGAAGCTAAAATCCTAAACTAAATTTTCAAAATTTTGTAGAACGTGACTACTTGTTATTAGGTTCATTAAGGGGTGTTTATTTGCGGAATCGGTGCGGAACCGCATCTTTATTTCGTCCAGTTTCATCAAACCCCCATTCGGCATCGAGTTTTGCCATCGACAAGTTATTTATTTTAATTCTTTTTCTTTTTCCTTTTTCTTTTGTCTCACATCATATCCTTCATAAAATAAATTATTTAATAAATATAAATTAATTTTAATAAACTATTAGTATAATATTATTTATTACTTATTATTTTATTAAAACTTTTAATATTTAATTAAATATGATTAATTTAAAAAACAATTTTTTATATTTAAATAATATATTTTAAACAATTTTTCCATAAAAAATTATTTTTATTTTTAATTAATAATATATTTATACTTTATAATTATTTTTAATTTAAAATTCATAAAAAATTCATCCATCACATCAACTTTTTTCTTATCAAATCAATTCCTTGATTTCTCGTACTGTGTTCCACTTCATCTAAATAATATTTCTTTTAGGCCATTGTTTCAATCTGTCTCAACTATTCAACTATGTCACTTCTTGCTTTCAGTATATTTGAATATTAGTAGCTCGATATTTAGATACAAGATTAATCTTTTTGTAAGATCCTATGCAAATACATGTCTGTAAGTTCCTATACAATTACATGACTATACAATTTCAACTACTTATGTTTGCAAGATGCTAACTCAAAAATTATTATTTCTTAAAAAAATGAAATATGTGAAGGCTCAGAATTGAATGTAAATACATGCTTTAAATGAAAAATAATAATAATAAACAACGAGAGTTGAGGTGGGATGATTGCGACTTTTTCTTGCTAAAGTAGAGATATCGAGTTTAAATTTTTGTGGATGTAAAAAAAATTATTGAAAGTTTCACCTATTATTGTGAGAGACACATAATACATGACAATCTTACTAAATTAGTTGGACTTGATAGTATACTGATTTCTAACATGTGAATAATTGATATAATCATTACGTCATGTGAGTTAAATCGTTGGCATCGCTTTTCAAACACCGAAGCTGATAATGCAGAAAAAGAAAATAATAAATGTAAAGCGCTACTATATGCATACATATACGTTCTTCCCAATTATATATTATAATTATTAATTATTCATATATAAAATCATATAATGCTCAATAATTGTTATCACCCCTTCCTATCCTGGAAAAGTTCCTCGGTACGCGGAAAATATAAAAAAAAATCTTATAGATGCGTTTGACAACTGTTTCACTAATTTTGTCAATTTCGAAATGAAATTAGACCTCTCGGATTTCACGTAATTGATTCCACCTTTTTTTGTGAAATCAAATCGTTTTGAAAAAAAAATTGGCTCCACCTTTTTTGTGAAATCAAATCGTTTTGACTTTTTTTCAGTTCTTTTTATTTCAAGTTTCTTTTTTTTCAAACTTTTTCCTTTTACCAATTTCTTTTTTTCCTTTGTTATATAAAATAAGTTATTTATCAAATATAAAATATTTATTATAAAAATTAATATAATATAACTTATTACTTATAATTTTATTGTTTTAAAAATCAATACTGTATGAATATAATTTATTAAAAACTAATCTATTATATTTCAATTTTACATTTTTAACAAAAATATTTTTAATAAAAAATTCAATTTATACTTTTATTTTTACCAATTAGTAAAATTATATTTTATATTTACTATATTTAACCGGTTCAACCAATTTGAACCCATAGGAGGACTCCATCCAAAAGAACTAATATGTCAATTCAAAAGAATTACGATTTCGATTGCGTTTGCACCGAATGAGGTCGATTCTTGTCCAATGCCACTATTATCAAGTTCCATCCTCCAAATAATTATAGATAACAGGTCACAACCCCATGCCAACTTCTAGCTTGTACCTTGTTCAATGACAATACATAGGGATCTACACAACATTTACTACTATACAGGAGAGACAAGAGAATACAGCGGTTCAATTCGAACACAAACCAGGAGACCAAGGAGAAGACTAAAGCTGTTGAACCCCAACTTCAAACCAGAAGAAGACTGAAGTACGTGAATAAATAGCTCGGACACGCTGCAAGGCCAGGTTGCCGTTTGTCCAAATAGCCTTGGCGCCCCCTTCGATCCTGGTCCGAGCGACAGTGACACTGTTCCCGTTTCCTTTAACCGACGATGAAACATCATCACTTCCCTTAGCTGTGCTGATTATGGGGAACGAGAGGTAGTCCAGTGGATTCTCCTCACACTGGAGAACGCAACCTTCAATGGTTAATCGCCCACTTCGGTGAAGTAGGCAGCAGCCCAGCTCAGCTCTTATTGTCAAGTTAGTGATCTTGCAGGTGGAAAGGAACTCCAGCGCACTGTTACAATAGTTTAGCATGCAAATAATAAAGAACAAATATATTAAATAATCACACGAATTGAAAACCCCATGGCTAACATAATGTTTGCCACTGCAACATTTTTAATATTAGCTCATTTTCTAACACACAGAACTACATAAATTCACTGTGATCCATCCGATGACTGAAATTAACAAATAAAAGAAATGAGTTAAATGAAATAAGGAAAACCTTTCAGAGCCACGTGAACAAGTCAATATTGTTTCATCCGGGTTTTCACCCCCTCCAATCTGTTAAAAGCAGAATATCAATGACGAAAAACATGTTCTCATGCAAGAATCCCAGAATTTAAATACTTTGAAAGGAAATTCTACTTTTACAAAAAAAAAAAATTTAAGAAACTGTACTATAGCTAAAAGTAAATGATCTCCAAAAGACATAGGTTACGACAAGTTTGACAATGTTTTATCCCCTCACATAAAACTTTTGACAATATTTTAAAGAAGCACCTTCCCTTTTTTTTCACTCGATAACTGTTTCCCACATAATTCTTCTCTTGCGGAACAAATACAATGGTTGGTTGGTTGTTTGTTCAACTAGTTAGCGGTACGGAGCAGATTTTTTTGGCAGGGATGCTCCTCCGACCAGCGGACTGTGCACCTGGTCTCTTGGCAAACCATCTGTCGTCCTACCTCCTTGGGGGGGGGGGGGGGGGGGGGGGCTAGGCTTCCGTGATCTCCGGTTCACCAACTGGGCCCTGGCCCGATGGGTAGGGCGCATCATGGGACCCCTTGACGGATTATGGCGTTCTGTGTTCTTCAGGTGCTATGGCCAGGATCTTTCTTGGGATTCCCGGGGCATACTTCCTCGTGGGGCCTTTGCATTCTGGCATGGTGTCGCGACTCTCCTCCCCCTGATCCGTCCATATATGGTTCCCTCTCTCGGCTCGGGTGAGGCTTTTTCCTTTTGGCATCACGAGTGGCTCCCGGGGGCATCCTTGGCGACATCTTTCCCCCGTCTACTGGCCCTCGCGGCACAACCCAATTCCCTGGTTGCGGAGGTATGGTGTGTTGCTACCGCACCCGGCACCGGATCGTGGGCCCCCACTTTCATATCAGCTCTTTCAGACAAGCGCACACTTGAGTTCATGGACCTTCATCAGCGGATCGCTCCATTCTGACCGACCGGACCCTTTCCGGGCCGACGGGTGGGTTTGGCTTTTTGAGTCTTTCTCTGCCCGCAGTCTCTATCTCCGCTTCCTCCCGGCCAGCCCGACTCCTGATACCCACAGGTCTGATTTCAGATATATTGGCGCAGTAGGGTACCACTTAAAGTCAAAATTTTTGCTTGGCTTATGCGTCATGACAGGCTCCTCACCAGACGATATAGAGCGAGATGGGCCCCTTTTGATGACACTTCTTGTGTGCTATGCGGAGAGGCAGATGAGGATATCACACACCTATTCTTCAGATGCACTATGTTCAGAGAGGTTTGGTCGAGGCTGGGTTTGATCGGTGGTCCTTTTTCTAAGCCGGAGGCATTTTGGCAGACCCTTAGAGCCCCTGGCAGTCAAAGACACCATTGGAGGGCTACACTGGCGACTTTCCTTGCCGGTGCGTGGGCCCTCTGGCTTCAACGCAACCGGATTATTTTTTGTGGGGAGAGAGTGCATGTTGACAGCATTGTATGCCATAGCTCTTTTCTTATTCGGGAGTGGGGTTTTGTGTAGTGGCGGTACACTTCCTGTTTTTTGCCGCTCTCTCTTTGAGAGCTTACACTTGTACATCTTTCTTATCATAGTGATATATATCTATGGATGACACCCTAACTTGGTGCTCATCCTTTTTCCTTCAAAAAAAAAGAGAGTCCATAGCAAAGAATATACATAATATTAGAATGTTTGCTTCCTATGTTTTTTTCTAAATTTCTTCCTACAGTTAAATGAAAGCTTGTTTCTCATAACTCAAGTATACAAATCACGATACAGGACCTAACCTAGTTGCATTACATTACAAGTGAATCAAGCTACCTTCAAAGAAGATACTTTGATAACAACAATACAACCCTAAATTTAATTTTGGATAGCAACCAGAACTTGGTGATTATCACAGAGCTTAAATGGTAAACATCACTTATTGAAATCTTTCTTGAGGGAGTCAATGGAAATCTTTTTTAAACGCAGCTTCAGTCAACAACTGGAATTCATTGGCACAACACCATGTCTTTCCATAAGCAGTGGAACAACATCAATAAAATGGAAAGGAGTGAAAAATGAAAAGGATAAAAGATTCAGTTCAAAAAATCTTCCAAAGGACACAATGGTAATATAACTCTTGAACTAGACACTACAATCTTATATGGATCAAAACGAAAGTGTGACCGGACGGGAAAAAGTTTCCATAAGCTAGTTTGCTTCATGTTTGAAAGGCCATCACACAACTATTCATACAAATGACAGTTAAGTGCGAGATATTTTTCCAGGGTGGAGATAGATCAACTTACAAGACAAAGGGGCTTTCTGATTTGGATGTCGCAAGTGATATGATTCCCACCTGGTGCAATGAGAATTGTGTCCCCGGGCCTTTAACCAAGAAAGCAAGCATTATGTACAATTATCTTCTTTCTGTTAGCGAACACAATTTACCAACCTTGCAGCAGAAATTGCAGACTCGAGGTTTGGAAAAACTCCAGGCTCAGTCACATCTTTTATGGATCGCTCAACACGCAACCACAATCGGCGATGACATACCAGGTAGTGCCATCTGTGGCAAACAAGGGCAGAGTTATACCGATCTGCGAAACAAAGAACAAGGTGCTAAAAGAACATATTGAATGAATATAGGGATATCAATATATGACCAACCAAATGTACTATGCATATTGCAATAATAAAATTAACTTTGTTTTCCAATATGTTATCATGGAGATGCAGATTGTAAAAAAAGAAAAAAGTAATGAGAAGCTCCTAACATATAAAAACAAGGCATGGTCCAACATCGAAAATTGCATTGATAGTAAAACAACTAAATTTAGTTTCTCATATCCACAACACCGATGAACTTGTGAACAGCAACAGTAGACAGTTCAGGCAATATAGAAATAATATACACTTATCAGTATAGAATACCATCTTGCAATATTCAACCTTCATAACTAATTCCCCTTTCAAAGCTATCAAGTTCATGGGGGAAAAAGCATATTTTTACTGTAAGAAACAATATACAGCTCCATCCCTCCTGAATCTCAATCAATAAATATAAAATAATAAAGGCAGAACAAACACTTTAGCTACCAGAAAAAAAAACAATCTTTATGGCTTGTTACCCATTCTTTTAGCTCCCAACTACAAGAAAAGAAAATTCAATTCGAAATCAGAGCACGAGACTTCTACTAAGTGCTAGACCCCTTCTACGGCTGGGTGATTCGAGAGCAACAGAAGCCCAAGAAAAGAGTATCCTCGAGATGAAGAAGATACCTGGAATGGGGGAGAGGAAGCTGAAGATGTGCATGAGGCAGCCGTCGTCGAGTGCGTGGATGGAGGAAAAAGGGAAGCCGGAGGAGAACAGGGCATCCAGCGGAGGGGGCGTCGATGGTGTCGGCGACGACACCACAACCACCGGCGTCCTCCTCCTCTTGGTCCTCACCATCTGTGGAATTCGTCCCCCTCTTGCAGTTGCTAAACGCACATAAAATATATGGAGATCATTTAGGACATCGATAGGGCAAGCAAGCGAAGGGCGGTGCGGAAGAAACAGCTGACGACCTATTAAAAAAAAGAGAGGAGAAAATGTGTATAGTGGAATTTCCAACTTTAATTCATTTGGGTAAATAAAGTCAATTCATTAATATAATATTAAAATATATTATTTTTAAAAAATTAATAAAGTGCATGATCATTTTGTAACATAATTGAAAATTATATCTCAAAATTTGAAACTCTTATTTGTATATTTAAAAAATTGATGTTGAGTTTTATATTTATCTTAAATACAAATATATTTTATTCAATTTCATTTTGTTATTTTAATTTTAGAAATAATACATAATTAAAGCGGGGTCCATAATAAAGTCAATTTCACTAAATGATGTTTTCTCGATTTTCTAAATAATCTTTTGGGTTTATTTTAATTTTTTTCTAAACGAACTTACCTGTCTGGACTACCTTCACTAATGCTCATCGATAAATAAACAAAATTAAATAGCTGCTTAATTTGAGATCAAATAGGATTTAGACGATATTTTAATAAAGCAAAATCCACACCACCCGAACAAATTGTAGGAGTCTGTGGAGCCCTTCTCTCTTTATTAATTTTTATTTATATTATTAATTTACAAGTAATCAATTTTCTATTGTTTGGTATAATAGTTTTTATATAGTTTAGTACGTTTCTATTAAGTTTGAGTTAATAGTTCTAATACTATATTCTATATTTAGTTGTAAAATTAAATATATTAATATTAATTTATTATATATTTTTATAAATATCATCTTATTAAAATAGAGATTAAAAAAAATCATCTAAAATTGATTCGCTAAAGAGGACGCAGAGGGGGGTCGAGGCCCCCCTTCTCTCGTCCGCCGACGCGCGAGAAGAGGGAGGGGCGAGGACGCAGAGGGGGGTCGAGGCCTCCCTTCTCTCGTCCGCCGGCGCGCGAGAAGAGGGAGGGGCGAGGACGCAGAGGGGGGTCGAGGCCCCCTTCTCCCGTCGTTGCCTCCTCGCTGGCGTCCCACGCGCCGACAAGGTTGCGTGATGTGGCAATTTTTTATTTTTTAATTAATATTTTTATTTTTTAAATTTTGCCACGTCAGTATGTAGGAAGAAAATACGTATTGTCAGCGCCACGTGGATGCCACGTCAGCTCGATGATCGAAAAACTGTCTATTCCAAATAAAGAGAGCATCGGGTGAAATGGATTAAAAGATGAAAGACAGCTGTTATAAAGTGAAGTTGGAGGACATGGTGTAATTTACCCTAAGATTGGTTGAATTCCTAGCTAGTTAAGAAGCATTATTGAAAGATGTTAATATTTAATATTTTTTCTTTGTAACCAAATTATAAATCTTGAGAAATATTAATATTTTCTTTAATTCAGGTCGCACGAGCCAGCGAGCATATATTTCACATTGTCCATGATTTTTTATTAATATTTGATGCATTCATTTCCAATTAAATTAATCGATATTCGAAATATACTTATTTTGAGGTAAATAGCAAGGCCAATGAATTTTGGAACGTAGTTCACTTTTATGTTATTGGTAGTTTTAAATACAGAAGAAAAATGATATTTACGAAAGTGAAATATATTTTCCCTAGCCGTAATCTTTCATTTTTAGTCAATAGGGAACTATTTTCCTCCTTATTTTGGGCAACCAAATATAAACAAATTAGAATTAACAAACATTTTCATCAAAATAAACTTTCAAATTAAATAACATATTAAGGCTTGAACATATATTCATAACTTACAGACAATTTTATCGTTTGTTACAATGAAATCGCAAGCAGATTACAACATAAAAAGATAACTTAAGCCTGACAAGTTTCCTACTTGTTACGAAGGAATCAAAATAAAATTACAATACGAAATATAACTCAAATCAGGTTCTCCAACAAAAGATGCTGCTCGATGAAGTGTACACGAACTGTTCTACCTACGAAAACATAAAAAAAGCATAAAATCTGCACATGCTAAGAACTAAGAAGTATCTGAAACATAGGATACAATGTTCAATAGATCCAAATATTTAAAACAACAACAACAAAACCTTATCCCACTAAGTGGGATCGACTACATGGATCATACGACGCCATTCCGCTATATTCGTTGATCAATGTTCATAAGATTCGACAGGATTTTACGTTGATTGTCGGAGCCTAACACAACCCTCCTCCTTTATCCGGGCTTGGGACCGACTATAAAACATAGGCGGAGTTAGATCCAAATATTTACAACAACAACAAAGCCTTATCCCAATAGGTGGGGTCGGCTACATGGATCATACGACGCCATTCGTTGATCCATGTTTATACGATTCGACAAGATTTTACGTTGGCTGTCGGGGCCTAACACAACCCTCCTTCTTTATCCGGGCTTGGGACCGACTATAAAACATAGACGGAGTTTAGATCCAAATATTTAGTGCCATATAAATGCCACAATTGCTACTGCAGAACCGAACAAAGGTATCAAAAGGTTACGTGCTAAAATAGATTTTCATCGACACAAATAATAAAACAAATTGCTGAATATCTGAATCTTTTCATAAGTATCCACCTGCAGACTATAAATACAGTATCTTGGAAACTGTGACAGACAATGTATGACTTTGGACACTACCAAACTTACCACCCTTTTGAGGTGCTCAATACAAGAAGGAAAGATCTTTCAAGGGAGCACGTGACTGCATTCCTGAGGCAATCGTCATAAATTTAGATCTGCTCATTAGTAGTTCCCTCAGCATGCATCCTTCCTTTCCTGCATTTGCTTCTCTTTAGCACTTTCTGGCACCATAGTCGTGATTTTCGTATTTTTGTCCAAGGTTTGAATTGCTGCAAGGACCTACAAAGCATACATGATCTTTATAACTGATTGCAATCCGTATGATATGATCTTATTTCGCCTCATTTTCAGCACAAGTTTTTTACTCTTGCTCTAGCTATTGCATATTCACTGCATAGTGGAAAGCGTCATTCATTAAGATTTACCCACACATACATTCCCTATTTGTAAAAGTTGAAATTATGTAGGTACTAGTTAACAGAGCAAAAAAGAGATTTTTAACCTTTCAGAAGATGCACCAAATAATGATGCTGACAAAGGTTTCTTATTATAAGATCTCTTTAAGAGATGAATCTCAGAATCTTTTTGATGAAGAAATCTCAAATAATTATTGAAAAGTGAACCAAAACAATGCCAGGCACAACAGCCATATAATTAGAGAAGATAGAAGTGGAAAAAGGTAACTTTCTCAGAGAGCCAACTCTACAATTGATGCAAGCTGAAGTGAGATGATCTACTAAGTGCTTATACGTTATAAGTTAAAATTCAATATTCAATAATAACTGAAGAGAGATCATAATGCTCCATCAAATGTTGGATGACCAGCTGAGATTGCGAGTAAAAGCCAGTTCTTCCAATAAAAGCACTTTTTTTCTGAAAACATTACTTACTAAGCTAAGCTTGGATAATCAACCTGATTGTAGTGAAACGTTAAAATCATAGCCAAATACAACCACCCACTTCTGAATAAAGAAAAGAAATGTGTATATAATATTCTCTATGTAGCACTTTTCTTCTAAAAGATGGTTTGATGACATTGTAGCGAAATGACTCAGGTGTTTGCTAGATGTATTGCTAATTTTTGTCTCCACCCTTAGTTGCCCTACAGGTGCTTGAAATGAACTTCAGAATGCATCCACTATTGCTGGTGTCATAAAGGTAAGTGGGCATTTATCAACTCTATGTTTCACAATGCTTCCAAAATTGTGGTGAAAAAGCTAAGATGAATACAGCGAAGAAACCAAGGGATGGATGGCACCACTTGCGAAGAGTCTCGTAGGACATGGACGGAGACTCAGGAGTTGTTGGCATATATCACATTGACATGTTCCAGAAAGCTTGTGTCTGAAACATTGTTCGTTGGTGCGCAGATGATCATGATTGGCAAGTCATAGAAAAGTACGCACCTTTTGGGGTCCCTGCCATTGTCAGAAGACTTTCCAAGGTGAACTCTTATTGTTGTTGAGCTGGTCGCCAGGTAGGTGTAGCCAGATCGTGAACAGTAAGAGCTTGAGGCCTCCAAGGGCCAGAAAAATCCTATCTTGACAACCATCAGGATCTGGAGCTGTGATTTCTGATAATTGAAGAATGCCACGACAAGAGAGGAGATCAGCAACAGAGTCCAGTTTCCAGCCGTCGTTATCATCCATGAGTTCCCAAAGGGTGGTTTGGGGGAAGCTGTTATATGTGGATAGTATTCTGCCATTTGGGAGCCGGGCAACGTGCCAGAATCGAATGTTGGATCCATGCCAGATTGACCACCTACATGCCAGAATCAACTTTGCTCTAGGATGTGATCCTCGCATACTTTTGGCATAAAACTTGAGCCCATAGCTGGTCAGGAGTGCTGAAAAGTCCCCATCCAATTTTGGCTAACACCGCTTCATTCAGTTGTGCAAGTTGTTTCAGGCCTTCCCTATCGATGCCCAACACAATATTTTTTTTTTGAAACGGTGCCCAACACAATATTATGGAGAAACATGGTCTGCATTGGGTACACAGGGATGGCTTGAAGCACTAACTGCACAAAGGTCATCCTGCATGCAAGGTTGATGGTGTGTGCTTCCCAGTCGTTGATCTCGGATCTAACTTTGTCGACTACTGAATAGAAGTGATACCTCGTGACTGCCATGAATGATTGGCACTTCAAGGTATATGCCAAAATGTTGTGTGGCAGCTTTGAAGGAGCAGCACTGGAAGATCCTATCCCTGGATGGTGTGGGCACAGATTTGGCAAAGAAGACTGTTTGTTCCATCAGTGACCATTTAATGTTGACTGCAAATAATGCACCACATTTATCAAGATTTGTTAGAAACGATCATGTAATCATTTCATCCTTTAACTGATATTATCCCTCATATTACTTAAAATCATATTTTATCATTCTCCACAATAAAATTGACTTAGTATCATACCTTCACAAAGACATACTTACAATCTATGTTGCATAGGTACGGGTACGGTACCGGTACCCGGTACGGGTACCGGTACGTGGTACGCTAATTTCTTAAAATTTAGGGTACGGGTACGTTATATGTAATATAAATTTTATATAAAAAATTATATATAATATAATAAATTAAGCTATAATAATAAGTAATAAAACTATTTTGCAAAGAGATATCATATTTCTATTAATATAAAATAATTCGTCACATCATATTATTTAATTTTTTATGCCTTTAATTAGGACAGCAAATAAAAATCCTAATTAAGTTTACAGCATTAAGTTTTGTTATCAGAAAAAAAAAAAAATTATAACGCTAACGTCTACTTTTGAGTTGCCAGCTTTTCTTTTTGTTCTCCAGACCTTTCGTTCCTTTTTTGGGTAAGCCGAACCCTTTGTTACTTCTCTCACCTTTCTGTCTTCTTTCTTCTTGCTTTTTTTTTTCTTTGGCTTCTCTCTTCTTTCATTTTTGTGATTTGCAAACTCTATTTTAAGACAAGGGAGGCGTACCCATACGTACCGTACGTGTACCCGTACCCGGTACGTACCGGGTACGGGTACTTCAGGGTTTTTGCCGTACCCGTGCTTCATAGCTTACAATAGCCATAACAAAATTAGATGTGACCATTAATAATTGTGTAAACACTCATTGAATTCTAGTTACCTTGGTTTGATTCTCCGCAGACTTACATGCAGCGGAATAAACTGGGTGACTATCACACATGCAGATGGGCTAGAATTCCATCTCTAATTTCATCATTTATATCTGGGAGTGGAGTCACCAGAATCACTCATTCTGCAGATTGAAGGAAATAGGAAAAAACTTCCATTGCCAAAAACTTGAATTTAGTACTAGAAATCTTAATGTCGAATGATTTGAATTACCAAATAGTGGCATCATGATTTTCTTTTTGAGGAGAAAGTGGCATCATGATTTAAGTTACCAATAAAATCCCACATCCCAATGTTGAGCACTCCCTGTAAAACATGGCGAGTTTTTTTTTCGTCAGAACTAACATGGTGATTTTTTTTTTTGACGAGACAAAAGGATGACCACCATCGTGGTTGTCATCCAGGTATGTATATATAACTATGAAGTGGATGTCATGTATAAAAAAGGCTCTCAAGAAGAGAGCAATAAAAGGAGAGATGTACCACGTCTAACCAAAACCCCATTCTCGTAGAAGAAATGAGATATGATGTACAATGCTCTCAACCTGACATCGCTCCCCACAAAAAATGATCCGATTACGCTTGAGTCATATGGCCCAGGAACCGGCCAAGAATGTCACTAGGGTCGAGCGCCCAACCTGCTGCCATCTGCCAAAAACACGAAGAGGCTGACAAAAAGTCTCCGGAGTGGATGGAAAGCTGCCCATCATGCCCGACTATCTCCATGCCTCCCTAGACACCGGACATGTGAAAAACAAGTGGGTGATGTCCTCCTCAGCCTCATCACATAGAACACAAGATATCACCGCGTGAGGTGCCCATCTCGACCTATAAACCTTGGTGAGAAGTATGCCGCGCCGCATAAGCCAAGCAAAGCGGTACTCGAGAAATATCCGGTGAGTCATGAGAAACTTCCCATTATCTTAATGTACTTAACAGGAGAATATAATACAATTTCTGTTAAAGAATGATCTTCTTATGCAACAGAGCGGAAGTGGTGTAAGGTTAGTTCAACTCCTGTTTAAACCTAAGGAAGAAAATCATATAGCACTGGAAGTTCAATTCAAGTCCAAGAGAAACTCTCACTAACATTTGTACACACATTTCCAAGAAAGGTCCATCAGTACTATAAATTTCTTGTCACCTATGATTAACTTCCCTATTTGTCCTCTTCAAATAAAAAAAAAACCGTACCAAATGTTTTCAAAGTGTACCCACCCCCACCCTACCCGAGAAAGATATAAAAACAATAAAGGAGTCATTTGTATCTGTTACTTAGGAACAACAACAAAACAACAACAAAGCCTTATCCCACTAGGTGGGGTCGGCTACATGGATCATACGACGCCAATTCGTTGATCCATATTCATGAGATTCGACAGGATTTTACGCTAGCTGTCGGGGCCTAACACAACCCTCCTCCTTTTATCCGGGCTTGGGACCGGCTATAAAACATAGGCGTAGTTAGCAAGATCATTGTAATGAAATAATATAGATGCAAAAGTGTTGAGCGCAGAAGCATAAATTTGGAAGTCTACAGAGAGATCAAAGTGCAGATTTAAATTCAAAACATTACCACTAATGTTCCCAGGAGTTGGCCCATCATCCTACGGTTTCTTTTCACCAAGTTTGCATCCTGAACTAATCTACATTCTCTTGGCGTCGGTTCTTTGATCTCATCCTTCTTCCGCGCTCTTAAAGTTACCATCCCTTCCAAACCCAACACCGTTGCTTTGTCTCTGGAACACCTTCCGGTCATTCCTCTCCATGGTGTCATTCAAACCCCCCTCAACGGGACGATCCTCATCCTCAGCATCCTTTGCAGTAGTCTCATCCTGCTGGACCTCTTCTTCCTCCAACTTGACAACCTGAGAAGCATCTGTTGCTTAGGAACATTTGTCCAATTTTACCTGACAATGTATTTCTTGAAAAACAGTTCACATGATTTCACAAGGGCTGTCTTAGCTTACACATTTATTCTCACTCTATTTTTCTTGCTTCAATTCATGAGCTAAGGAGAAAGACTACTTGTTCAATGGGAAAGGAAAAGAAACAATTTATTCTTGAGAAGAATTATATATCTCAGGATTCAGATACATTTTCTAAATCATACAGAAAACAGACATAACGTATGCTTGAAAGTGCACGAACCTTTTTAGTTTCTGACAAACTTTTTTCTTCCATGACAACAAAATTTATGCCTGTATCAAATGACTGCTTGAACAGCTCAGAGTTAGGAAGGAGGTGGGCCTATCTTTGAGCGTGCCTTTTTCCAAACAGCACACAAACAGATGCTATAAAAGTATAACTGAAAACATACAAACTCTTATTTTGTGACCAATGATTTTTCTTCTACAACCATATGTTTGATGCCAGTATCAGATGACTGTTTAACCAGTTCTGATTTGGCGAGAAAAGAGATGAGCTTTTCCTTGAGAACTGGTGAAAGCACACTACAAGAAAGCAGAGGTTCAAGTGAATGAACCACTCCTCTTCTGATCATTACACTAATAGAAGCTGAAACACCTCAAATTAGCAGCTCCCTACGTTGAACATCATAATTATCAACTAACAGAAACAAAAACTCCAGCAACATATGAGTCATGTCAACGTACTTCGGTACAGAATTAACCATCAAAAGCATTGCAGGCTCTAGGTTCATGATATTATCCACATTTTCATCAAAAAACAACCAATCATAAAATAAAGCAAGCTTCATGTTAGCTTCAAAGTAATTCCTCCTGCAGCACTTCATAAGCCAGCCGATGACAGCCCATCTTGCAATAATGTTAGATTGGATTATTTCATTGGGAGGATGGTGGGCACAGCATATGAACCGGACAATGTCAGTTAAAGCTGTCTCACTTCCAGGCCAGCACAGGTGCTTCTTAGTGAACCACATCTGGTACCTCTTCTGGTTCCCCCATTTGACATGTGTAAGCAGGAATCTCAAATGGCTTTCCATCTGTGGGCTAATTCTGAGCAAGAAATAGTGCACCGGAGTCCTTATTCGATAAATGTCACTGATATCAGAAAACCCGACAACATTAAAGCAACTTGGATTAAACAAGAGATCCTTCCACAAATCTTTGAACTCAGGAATGTATACCAAGTCTTGAAGAAGCCGGACAAGGTCTCTTCCAATAGTCAAACACAAACCGAGACATTCCCTCAACACTTCAATGCAAAAATCAATTTCCAAATGCTTCAAGACATCCAATTTTATACCACCTGAAAGCCTGTAATGATCAGCCATTAATCTAAGATAGACAAACAATGCACTAGTAAGAATTGTCGGCTCCTCCAACAGACAATCCCAGTTACCAAGCAAAAGCTTCAGAAGCTCAACACACAACCACAAGTTCGGTTCAGAAAAATCACTACTATTGATCTGTCTCAAAAGCGATATAAATAAAGAATCAACCTTGACTGCAGAAACTTCAACCAATTTGGCCACAACCCAAAGAAGCTGAGATCTTGGGGTTTCTAAGAGCGTATAATATGACTCATTACAGAGTTTAATTAGGGTTGTCGTAAAGAGCTCATATCCATCAACAATGACTGCATGGAGGAGGGTGAGATGGGTTTTTCTGAGGTGTGGCTCAGTCAGTATGCTGAAAGCAAGGGCATGATTCAATTGGATGTATTCGGAGGGAGAAGGTAGCTAGAGGAAATGGAGGTTTCAGTTTTCTTTGAGCAACCAAAAATGCTTCTTTGAGGGTGGTTTCTATTAAATTTTCAGCTTCATGAGTGGAAGTCCGGAGAAGCTTCCTTGATGTTTCCATGTATAATGTATGACCTGAATGATTGGAATACATTGTATGATCAGATGATGAATTTTGAACCAAAAACTTACTAAGAATCAACAAAAAAACTCAAGGAATTTATTGAACTAAAAGATATTACACTGGTGGAAGCCATGTCAACCAAGGAATACCAACTTAACTCCATTATCCTTCTGATAAACGAATATAATCGGACCATACACCATAAAATCCTGAGTTCTCTCCAAGAGCTCATGTTATGAATACAATCTGCTCCAACATGATGTACATATTTTTCTCATATAACAATGATGTACATACTTTTCATAGCAAAATATTTTAGTGGTATTCTTGTCACTACTCATCATCACTGTTATTCATGCTGGAAAGTAGGCAACAAGGCCACCAACATATCTTTGTTACTTGGTCAAACATCCAGCCCTCGAGCAATAGTTTTTCAATCATCCTTGTTGAGCCAACGCCCCAAACATAATTAAAATTGGTTGAGTACTGAAGTAACTTCTTTCAGAGTTAAAAGTCCAAAGTTGGTTGGGCTTTGAAACATAATTTTCGAAGGACATAAGTGACTCAGAGGTTAAGTTCATACAAAAAACCATTCCCTAGACTAGGTAAACATAAAAACAGTGCCAAATGTAGAATAATATTATTCTATTCTTAGATTATACTTAATCCTAAGTTATGGGCTCAAAATGCATATAAAAAAGAGTATGGGTGCCATTAACTACTATGAATCTGTCAAAAGAACTATGTGATTTTCTTACCAAACCAGGAAGCAAAACATTCCTCAAAACTGACCACAGGGAAAAAATATCCAAGACGTTTTTATAAAATAAAAATAGAAGAACACTCATTCATATTGCCATTTTTTAAATGATCTGTGGTTTATCATACCTTTTACTTGTTTTCTGAGAAGACTGACATCCGAAACTATTAATAATAAGTTCAATAATCCTAATATTCACCAGATATAACACCATTGTAACAAACCAGATCAACACACCAAAAGATTACTTGGATAAGTTTAAGCATATCACTTCGTCACAACTCCAAGCAGGATCCCTGGACTGGATGGCTTGGGCTTCCTTGTATTAGATCAATGGCTGCCCTTTCTAACAAAACACAAATAAATCAAATTACCACTCCAATGCCAACAGAAAGAAAGAGACAAATTTCCATAGGAATTACGTTGATCAAATTTGGCTGTCAATATTATTATGTAATAGCACGTCCAGCAGTACTTAAGAACTGTCTGTCTACCTCAGAGAGGAAAAGTTAACGCCATACAGAACTTTAAAAGTCTAAGATCCAAGACACATTTTACCTTGTACTGTCAGCTTGGTTGTCTTCAATACGCGAGGAAGAGAGAGAGTAATGGATATGGATGGAGAGAGCTCAGCGAGGAAGACCGGCCTCTGCTTCCCTTTTCCTCCGAGGAAGGGAGACTGGCAACGACGGCACGAGAAAGAGGTTTCAAGGAGATCTCCAGCGCGAACCGTCTAGGTCAGGACGAGGGGGCGGCAGCGGCGTAGAATCGGCACCGTCACCGGCGCCGGCGCGAGGAAGAGAGATCGCCGGCAAACTTCTACGCTGGCGCGAGAACGAGCTTCTTTTTCTTCGGCACGTCCCTTCTGCAAGGGTTTAAGAAAAAAAGGGAAAAGGAAAAAGAAACAATCTCAGCCGTCGATCCGAATGGACGGTTGAGATCCTTACGCAGCGTGTAAAAAGGAATCTAATTTATTGTTGCACGCAAGAGGAGCTACACAAAAAAAAAAAGTCCACCATGGATGCGGTCGCAACGAACTCTGTGTTCATCTCCATCTTCGTCGTCGCCTTCTTCTCCTTGCTCTCCTACTTGCGCAGCTTCCGCAGGTCAACGAACCACTGCCCCTTCCCCGACCCCGTCCTCGGAAACCTCCTCGCCTTCCTCCGCAACCGCCATCGCTTCCTCGACTGGGCCGCCGACCTCCTCGCCGCCGCCCCCACCGGCACCATCGAGGTCCGCGGCCCCCTCGCCGTCTCTCGGGGCGTCGCTACTGCCAGGCCCCTCGTCGTCGATCACCTCCTCCGCTCCGCCTTCCCCAACTACGTCAAGGGCGACCGCACCCGCGCCGCCCTCTCCGACCTCCTCGGCAAGGGCATCTTCAACGCCGACGGCCGCCTCTGGTCGCTCCAGCGGAAGGTCGCCAGCCGAGAGTTCACCACGCGCTCTCTCAGGTCCTTCACCGCCGAGGTGGTCCGCTCGCAGCTCTGCGGCCGCCTCCTCCCGCTGCTCTCGTCCGCCGCCGACGAGGGGCGGCCTCTCGACCTGCAGGACGTGCTCCGCCGCTTCGCCTTCGACAACGTCTGCGCAGTCGCCTTCGGCACCGACCCTTCCTCCTCCCTCGATCCCTCGCGACAGGACCAGTCCTTCTTTGCCGCCTTCGATGAGGCGGTCGCCATCTCGTCGGCGCGCATGTTCGCACCGGTGCCTTGGGTGTGGAAGCTGAAGAGAGCCCTCAACGTCGGGTCTGAGAGGAGGCTACGGGACGCGATCAAGACGGTGGACGAGTACGCCCTGCAGATTGTGGCGTCCAAGGAGTCTCATCGAGACGAGTCGAAGCAGGATTTGCTGTCCAGGTTCATGGCCGCCGTGGACGAAGACGGCAGCGAGCTGAGCTCACTGTTCGATAATGATCCGAGAGAAAAGAGGAGGTTCCTGAGGGACATAGTTCTCAGCTTCGTCCTCGCTGGCAAGGACTCGACGTCGTCGGGGCTCACTTGGTTCTTTTGGCTGCTCAGCGCCAACCCCAAGTGCGAGGAGCGGATCGTTGCAGAGATCTCCGAACTCAAAGCGGAGGAGGAAGAACAGGTCTTGAGCTACGACGAGCTGAAGAGCTCGCACTACCTCCACGCTGCGATTACGGAGTCGCTGAGGCTGTACCCGCCGGTGCCTATCGACACGAGGGTGGCTGCGGCTGACGACGTGCTCCCCGACGGGACGCGCGTGAAGGCGGGATGGTTCGCGGACTACTCCGCGTACGCCATGGCGAGGCAGGAGGAGGTGTGGGGCGTCGACTGCAGGGAGTTCAAACCGGAGAGGTGGCTGGACGCCAAGGGGGAGTTCGTAGGCGTGGATGCGTCGAAGTTCCCAGTGTTCCACGCAGGGCCGAGGATCTGCTTGGGGAAGGAGATGGCGTACGCCCAGATGAAGGCGGTGGCAGCGGCGGTGCTGAGGAGGTTCAAGGTGGAAGCACTGGTGACTGTTGGTTCGGGGTCGGTGGCGCCGCCGTATGAAATGGCAGTGAACCTGCGCATGAAAGACGGCTTTCCTGTGAGTCTGAGGAGGAGAGGGGGATTATAATGGTAGCCGTTAAATTTTAAATGTGTAATTATAATAACATATTAATATATTATGGATGGAGTAAATTTTTATATGGATTAATTTTATTAATGAATTATGATTAGTGATTTTAAAATTAAATTGTTAAGATTAATATGATAATAAAACAGTGTAGGATATACCGATTTATCTTTTAGGAGTATATCGATTTATAATCGTACGTTTCCACTCCACATGCGACTAATCATAATATTTTGCAAATGAAATCATCATTTATTTTTTGATGAATAATAAAAATAAATATCATTTATCACCAAAATAATTCGACACATCTGAGTACTCGAAGTGTTCCGAGAATACTCGAAGTTTCTAAAACCAAAATAAATATTCTCGAAAGTGTTTCTCAATTCTTGATGAATAATTCGACAAATCTGAATACTTTTGAATGGAATTAAATAAAATAATAAAAATTGATGAAATAGGAAAATAATAATTTTGATTTCGTTTCAATTTCTATCATTTATCACGTCGTTTCACACAATCAGTCGAAAAGAACGGATTGATTTCAAGTGATTTTTATTACCAAATGGAATCATCTTTTGTCCCAAACTTCCAGACATGCTTATGAGTATAAACATATCATATAATTAGAGTTTGGATCGAATAATTAGAACTCAAGCTTTTATTTTTTTCCTACTTATTATCATATATTTGATTTTATTTTCTATCTTATATTTTCTCTCTTTATTATTATAATTATTTAATTTCTTGAGCATTACATTAAATGAACTACTTTACTAAATAGAATCAACGTTATTATCACATCAGTAAAATGATTATGTTTTATTTTTTTTTAAAAATACCCTTTTATCCTTATTAAAATAAAATATAAATGTTTTATATATTTTTTGCTCCAAACGAAGCAACAAATTTCTGTGTGTAAAACAAAGAGTTAATACAGTAGTAATTTGATATCCAAACATCAAGTTAAACATTTTGTTATTCAAGTAATTTACACGTGGATTTTACAAGATATGAGTGACCCAAAGCAAAAGTTGTGTCATCTTTATAAAAAAAAAGGAAATAGACGAGTTGGATATTTTAAATATACTCAGTCGAGCACAATTTATCAACATGGAATTACTACTTGCAATTAAATTTTGATTCCGTCGGCTAAAACAAAATTTCCTAGAGAAATAAAAGTGACATACCCCTCGTAAATAATATGGAATTGAATTTATTTTTTTCTATTTTATTTTTTAAAAAAATTGTATTATACTTTTGGCCACTCCTTTGTAATGGGAAAGAAAAATAAAATAATTTTTCATAACCGAGTAGCAAAGACCTCCGAACGCATTGGTCCAAATGATAGCCACAGATGAAAAAAAAATACATGAAAAAAATCTAAAAGCGTAATTATCTAATGAAATTTATTTTAACGCTTCCGCACAATATTATATCTGTCAAATAAAATTTTTTATACTAGAATTAGCAATTTGATTAAGGGTTAAAATAGACTAGGACTAAAGTATATATTTCATCGGATTAAGTAGTTTTTGAAATTTGCACATCGTGTATTTCACCTTTTATAAAGAATATAATAACTCAAAGATTTTTACTAGGTTAATTTTTTAAAAAATGATAAGATTGTCTTTTGTACTTTTTGTAAAATAAAGTACCGTTTGGCTATAATAGAAAGAATATCCATATATTCTCCTACTCCAACCAAAAGCCACCCAAGTGCACTAATACTTATTCATCTCGAAACCTTGAACAGACAATTTGAGCAAACAATTTGAGCAAAAAAACTTGACAAAAAATATATGGAACGTAATTCAATTTGGTGGTCGAGATTCCAACAATTATAGATTCTTGAGACAATTTGGATGCCCAAATCTTTATGATATATCACTTCAACTGGATCCGACCAAGGAAAGCAAAGCGTCCTTGTAGTTGCCGTAAGTGTTCTTTGCAATCATGTCTTCAAGTTTGACTCCATATTGCTTCTGGTAAACTTCTTTGATCTCGTTCATGTCCTCGTGTGCTCGAGATACAATGGCCCGACTTAAAGCTTCCTTTGTGAATTTATTCCCATCATCCTTAAAGGCATTGTGAATCACCTGACACAGCAATATGTCACTGTTTTCAGATTCCCCCGTAAAACAGATTTATATCATTGATGCACTTCTAACGAAAATTTGTGCCTGACCTTGCTGAAATAGTTGGGAGGTGACTCCAAGCATTGAACCGTCTCTTGCAAGCACAAATCATCACCCAAATCCTATGATAGCAAAAAGAAGTTCTAATGTCATGACTCATGAGATCATTCAGAAACAAAAGGGAACGCATGCTATAGGTAGAAAGAAGCTTCTTTTTTTTTTCAATCAACCTCATCAATTGGTTTCCCATGCATTTCTTTGTAGTACTTGAAGGTCATTTGAAGATGTCGCTTGCTTCTTGTGGTCAGTATCCTAACAACATCTTGATTATCTAGAAGCTTATCTGTGCTTGCACTCTTGATAGCCTTGCCAAGTATCTTGGCCTCTGATTTTGCCATGTCCTCGTTTATCTTGGAACCCTCATACCTATATGCACTTACAAGTCCGACCAGAAGCTGCAAAAAGAATTAGTTCTCCATGAGTCCATAATCTGCTAAATATTTTAGCTAAAACACACGATGAGGTGATTCAGAAAAAGAAATTGTTTAAATTTACATCATGTCCCAACTTCAAGTTTTTACCTCCATCAGGTTAAATAGTAACATACATGTCTAAGTCATGAAGCTGTCTATGTAGTGATGGAAGATCAGGATTTGGCACAACCCAAACACAAGTTGAGTTTTAATGCTCTATGTGAACTGACAATTATTTGAAGGTGATGTTGAAAAGGAAGGATTTTTGTAGAACTTACATTGGAGTAGTTCTCATTGATGTGATAGGCAACATCTTCTTCCAAAGAGCTGTGATAGAGGGCATGGTATGCTTTCCTTGCACCAAGAAGATCTTCGGATGATCGTGTACAAGAAATTTCAATCAGGATGGAGAAGGAACGGGCCTTTTTAAGCACATGGTGAGCCCAGCGAGCATCCCTTTCCCAAGGGTGCATTGCCCATAGTACCATGATGTTCTGCAAAATATTTCAGTCATTTAGTTTCTTGCTCAAAAAACATTTCAAATTTGATTTCTATCTTCAATCTGCAAGACTAAGGTATTCTTGGTTTAGTCTGTAGAGATGTATTCCTCAGAAGATATCAAAATGATATTTTGGTGCATTTCTGTTGGCCTATGTTGTATAAGACCCAAATTCAAAGGGGCCCAAATGAAAAATTTTAGTCGATATTATGCTTTTTTATAAGATACTAAGATTTTAACTTATCTTTGTTCATTGATTGTCAATCTAGCAAAGCTTTCTGGTCTGGCTGTCATCTTTATCAGGACATTCAGTAAGCCATTACAGACTACAACATCCATGAAGCACAATGATAAATGCCAAAGGGACTGTCAAAATTATCAAATTATCTTTTTATCCAAAGAAAGAGTGACAATAATGTGATACGAATTTTGAAAATTAACGATGGAACTACATAATTTTTTGGGCCAGACATTAGATATTATTTCATCTGTATTGCAAATGAGACTTTGAGTCTATCACACAACAAAGTTCCAACTGAAATCAGGATAAGTTAATCTTTGAAGATTGTCTTCTTGAAAGTCTATTTTGAGAGGCCATTTGAAGATGAATGAGATTCTTAGACATTTAGATTATGAAAATTGATGCAAGATACCATTTTTAAAAATTTTGGTCATACACAAAAAATTAATGCAAACACTAATGTTCCATTAGGATTGTTGATCATTCAAGCACAAAGGACTTGATAGTTCAACCACTAATTTATTTCCTTTTCTTTTGAGCAAATGTTTCATGATTGAGAATTGAAAGATAGTAAGAAAAAAACCAAAACAAACCACAGGAGGTGGTGAACATACCTTAAAACGAGCAAATTCCATCTTGAGATGGCGAACGTAATCATCTTCACATCGTTCAAAACTACCATCAGGCTTGAAGAAGTTAGAGAAGCTCCTTCTGAAGTGTGATTTATTTTCTGGTTGGTGGCGCCACTTTGATATGATTGACACCAGTGAGTTCTCATCCACCCCCAAACCTCCAAGACCTTTAGATCATTTGTTGCAACCATCAGCACTACCATGAAAATTGAAAACTCTACTATCCATGTGCAGTTTTTTTATCTAAAAGCTCACGAAGATAGCAAACAAACCTGAGAAAGATCTGGTCAGTTTTTCGCATTCCTCAGCAAGTGGATGAGCAGCCATTGTAGTTAATTTGTTCTCTTTTTCAGCTAAGATAATGGAGCAAGCAGGGATATGAATCGAAATTATGAAGAATAGTTCTTCCAGTGCAGGACTTTTATATGCAACACATCCTAAATGCAAGGATGGTTTAACTTCAGAATGTCTCAGAAGTCGAGGACTCAAGTTGGTGCATTTTATATTTAACACAAAATGTCAAATACAGAAAATAGAAACAATAAAAAAAGATAAAGATAAGTGTGAACTGTGTGAACAGGCTGGGTACCATATGGGACACTTATTTGTTTAGACTGACAATAATGAAATGGTCATGTACAGATAAGGTTATCTTAGAAATGTAAACGTGTTACACAACCACAATTTTATTTTCCCTCATCCATTATTTTATTTTTCCCTCGAGCTAGTCATATAGAATGCAATTAAATTTCATATTTACAGCTCTTGTCTACTCCACTCTCTGAGTTTATTTATTTGCATTTATTGTTGTCATGTTGTAACCTCTAGAAATCCATGTTGGAGGTTTTTTTTTTTTCTTTCAGTTTTTTGAAACGATTGACACCTCAAACTTCATGTCCTAGCTTCATGGATCTTGGGAATTACGATGATAGATTAGACTTCCGCATAGGATAGAATCACCATTAGTACCTCAACGTATGTATGATGTAAAACAATTCCTTTGATGAATCTCAGTTTGCACATGATAATATTATATGTCAAAAGATTCTAGATGTCTAAGAACATTCATTGAAGGTATGCAAAATATGAGATAAGGGCTGATTAAATCTTTGTTGTAGATCAGTCATTTTGATCCAAAATAAATGACTGTTCATAATATATTCAAATTAGATATCAATCTGATACAATAATTATATACAGACACAAAATGAATAATCAATTTGAGACATGTCACATTGTACTACATAGATACAATAAAATATCAACTTGAAGCATGATAATGCTCAGATAAAGAACAGAACAAGAGAGAGAATAAGATTTGTGATGATGTAATGGTATACAATGCTGAGACAGTGCACAAATTCATGAGACCTTTCAGTTGTTCACATGATAATATTCTTTGAATGTCCTGCAACGTGGTCGCATAACTTTGAGGCACCAGAAAAAGAACCTCGTAAATTCATGTAGTTGCAAATGTTTTCCTTTGGATAGATGATAAAGGGATGTTATTCATGTACCTGCTAATTAAATGAATATTTCATTTGAGTCTAAGACATGACACTTGTCCAGTTTGTTATAAACACTTGAATAGTAATTACTTTAATCTGAAAAACTAGTTTACAACATAAACATATTCAATCAACACATCTGATGTTGAATGTAAACACAGTCATAAAACATTTTATCCACAGATCATTGATGAATATGATTAAAAAGACAGTAAGATTTGTGTTGCAATCGTGTATTTTGTTGTATAAATATCCAACTCGTGAAACTACATAATAATTCATGAAGAACAGTGGTTAGCCAATTGTTATGACTGGGAGAATAATTCCAGTCTCTACTTGAAATATGCTTCGGGTGTCAACTATCCGACAGTAACAAATATGTGGATGTTGTTGTTTTCCTTATGATCAATACGACTGCACTATGTTCCAAAGTAGGGACATGCATTTAAAAGTTTTCACCAGGATGCAAAATCTGAGAAGGAAAATTACAAGCTTGTCAAGCGGAAACAACCACCCACCATGCAAATATGATCAGTTGCTACTGTAATCACATTGTGGCAATTCGTCAAACAGCTCAGTCGCTACTGTAATTGAATGCCTTGTCAAGGAGGCAGTTGAGGGGGTGCATTATTACATATGCCAGCAAATAACAACAAAGAAGTGTTGCTTCCTCATCAATGGTTGCACGCATACATATATATAACACATGATCTTCATATTCAGAAATATAATTGTTCCAGTCTCAATCCATCAATAATATTATCCACGCAAAAGGCACGCAAATAATATTCTAATATGGTGTCAATGCATCAAGGTGCCTCACCAACAACCACATGCATAATGATAAAAGAAATAATGCATGATTGGAAAGAGAATTCTTTTACCTCACGTTGAGTTGCTTGTTCTTTTGTTTTTGGTGCATGAGCTGTTCGGATGGGACACGAATGCAAGGAAAAAAATAATGGCTGAGGATTTGGGTTTCAAAAGTTCTTGCCCCCCTCATCTCTCAACTCCTCTCTTTTGCCTTGTACTTTTTATAAATTAAAAAAATAATACATATATCTTTTTTCAACTTTGGATCCAAATGTAACTTCATCATAAAAGCTAAGCGGATAGAACCTTCAAAGAAAGATTGCATCATAATGCTGAGCGGATGTAACCTTCAAAGAAAGAATTACATTCAAAAGAAGCTTTTTTTTCGTAACAGAAAGGAAGAAATTTTTTTATCCCAATTAAATTCTATTTCTATTTTTTTAACATTTTCTTAAGATTTATTAATTTAGTTCTTGTTCGAGATTAATCAAATGCTTGACTTTTTTTTCCTTTGATCCGAAAAAATCAACAGAGAGTAAATTTAAGGCATATTGAAAACTAATGATTTTGCAGTAAAAAAGAGATTAGTATATTGTAAAGCATAAGCATTGATTAATGCATTTAGAAAATAGCATTTCTGTGAATTGCTCGGTTACTGATATCTAGTTTTAATCATTAAACGTATAATTGTGACTCAATATTAATATATATATATATATATGGAAAAAATGTATATATATAGAGAGAGATAGATATTGACTAAGTTAAAAAAAATGATTTTTTTAGCTCTCGGCTCCCACTTTGATTTTTTTTCTCTTCTTTAATTAATTACCTCGATATCCACGTGTAGCCTTCCAAGTTCCAATATCCCAAAGGCTGATTTGTGTTGGATCCAAATGTAACATATCGTTCACGCAGCTATAAATCTTGTAGAAAAAAAAATAAATTGGGCAAATCAGGTCAAAAAAGTGCTGTTAAAAAGACGGCGAAAAAGCAATTAAATTTAGATCCAGCGGTCAATCTGATAGAACCCCTTTCCCCCATATTTCTTAATAGTAGTTTGAGAAAGGTTTTCCCAATGAAACTTTTCTGATTGAAAGGAAAAAAGAAACATGTAAAGGTGAAAAAGATTCTTTGTAGTTTGTAACTCCAGCCAAAGCCAACAACAAGTCCCTACCTAGAATTCTTTCTTGCCCAAGAAAGTTCCAACAAAGTCATAGCAGTTACTTTCACTGGTGTTCTTTGCTGATATCATTTTCTTTTCCTTTCTCTTTTTCTTCTCATTGGATTATATTCTTGAGAAAGCAAAAGGTATGAAGAAGAGGTCCACCAGCCAAAAGAAACCTCCAAGCAGATCATTCAACATCTTTTCCTGCCTATACAGACCTGCTTCTGGTGGTGGTGCAGCAACACCAGCAGGAGGAGGAGGAGCAGTACTAGGTCAGGCACAGGAACAGGAACAGTTCATGGCCAGCATCACAATCCCCGCCCTCGTTCCATCCCCAGAAGAAGACTCCCAGAGGCTAAGGAAGGCCGTCCAAGGTAAAATGGCCAGAAGTTCTACCTACGAAGGCATCTGAGTAACTCACTGTGTATTATTTCATGGCCATGGGCATTTGCATGCAATTGATATGTAGAAGGCGAGCAATAATGTTTCGGAATACGCAACAGGATGGGGGACGGATGAGAAGGCAATCATAAACATTCTTGGCCACCGGACGGCTGTGCAACGGTCGGCTATCGCTGCGGCTTATGCTCGGCTCTACGGCGAGGCGCTCTTGGACCGCCTCCACTCCGAGCTCTCCGGCGATTTCAGGGTAATTCGCTGGGCCTTCTTGTTGTAAATTTGGGATCAATTACTGTTCAGGGTCTCTAGAATTGGGAGCAATTATAGTCTGTGCCAGTAGAGCCATTAGATCCTTTGCAGTGTGCTCTTGTCATATATGATGCCAGTGTTCTGATTAAATTCAATACCCATTTAGAAGACCGAAAAGAAATCGAAGTGTTTGGGCATTTCCATCAATTTCAGTTCACTGGAATATGCCCATATGTAAACATTTTAATGCATGGTGGAAGCCTGGAAGGAGAGGTCTGATAGAGATGAGAGATATGTCAGCTTTCTGTTGATTTTGCAGAAGTTTAAGTGCCTAATTTGTGTTTAAGTTTAATTAATTTTATTGCTGTGCTTAAGTAGTAGAAATATTCTGGGAGAGCAAAATTTAGAGTAATCTGATTTCTTCCAGATTAGCCACTTATGCTATGAAGAGTTCTCGTTTGAGCAGACATGATAGTATAGCTCTAAGTCATGAGATATAGTCGGTTGAAGATAAAAATATCAAACTCAAGTGCAGCTCAAGCTAAAAGAGCAAAACATACTGAAAAAGTGACTTCATATTCCTGTTGAAATGTGCTGTAGATGTTTTATTGCAGAGGCCATTCGGTTTAATATCTCTTTGTGACAGAGTGCAGTGATGCTTTGGACAGAAAACCCTGCTTTACGGGATGCAAAATTAGCACACAAGGCGCTGAAAAAGAAAGATGATCATAATGTTGTTGTTATCGTGGAGGTCGCTTGTGCTTCATCTCCAGACCATCTGGTTGCTGTGAGAAAGGCCTACCACTCCCTCTATGCATCTTCAATTGAAGAAGATATAGCCTTTCAGTATGCCAACATGGAGCTGCTCAGACAGGTATAAGATACAAACAATATACCGGAGCCTGTATACTTATTTCATAATGTTGAGAGTATGTAAAAGGACATTTTATTTCTACAGTTGTTGGTTCGGCTGGTGACCTCTTATAGGTACAATGGCGAGTATGTTGACGAAGAGTTGGCAAAAGTTGAAGCAGCTGAAATCCATGATGCCATAAAAAGGAAGCAGCCCCACCGGCCTGAAGTTGTTCGGATATTGTCCACAAGGAATAAATCACAACTCAATGTAACATTCAGGCACTATGAACAGAATTTTGGAAAGGCGATTGATGAGGTAATCTCAGCAAAGATTATTGCAACAACAGAAATTCAATGACCAAAACTACTGAGCAAGACAAAGAGTTTAATTTCATCATTATTTCATGACGAATCATTAGAGTAAGTATTACCACAAAGAGATGCATATAAGTGATTCCAAGCCGGGTAACGATCAAATTGATAGTATGCTCACAAATTAAAACTGTTCTTCATTTCTAGTAAAAATATGCACTGATACAGTCGTATCCTTTATGTCTGAATTCTTGAGATCTTCATCTGTCTTGTCAAGTGATGTATAACCATTCAAAATGGACTTAAGCAGGATATTAAGGACAAATGGAGCAGCCAATTTTCAAGGATGCTAAGGGCTGCAGTTCTGTGCATTGCATATCCCGAGAGACATTTTGCAAAGGTAAACTATCACCGAAGTTCTCAGAGTGGAGATGTTCCTTTCCTGATGCAAATGCTTTTGTTGCAGATGGTGAGATCTTCTATCTTAGGACTTGGGACAGATGAGGACACTCTCACAAGAGCCATCGTTAGCCGAGCCGAGATTGACATGCAGAAGATAAAAGATGAGTATAAAATTAGATACAATACCACCCTAAATGCTGATGTTATTGATGACACCTCTGGGTATTACAAGGATTTCTTGCTTGCCTTGGTTGGTGATCAATGATGAAAGAATGCAAGTATTTGTTCAGGCAAAACAATATGTTGATCGTGGAAAGATATAAGATTGGATTTGGTTGTATTGCATATAAGAATGATGTAATGGCATGTTCTTTGGGTGTGTTCCAGTATCCTAACAAGCATTCTATATTAGATCAAAGTAAGTATTGTGTTGAGTTGTACCAAAAGCCATTCTTTGAAATAAACCGAGTTCAATGATGAAATAAAAGTCCTGTGCATCCCAAATCCACGGGTACCTGAAATATGAGTTCTGTGTGCTCCATGCTCATGAATTGTTCCTGCGCATCTTGCTAAGCTCATTGAGTTGTTATTGATATCGAAGTACGTTTTATTTGATCCGGAAACATAATTATACCATCTGGTTAACTTGAGTTACGAAATGAGAAAGACAGAGAATCGCACGAGCACAATTCACGAAGTTTACTTTTAATTAAGCTACGTTTTCGAATGACGACGACTTTGAAATATTGATCTTATAAGAATATAAAATAATTTAACCATTATGAAATTTATATAAGAGTCCAATACAAAATAGAAAATAAACCTTGTAACGCACGGTCGGCTTGGCTGCCCCTTTTATTTAACCATCTGAATTATATAAGGTTATAACTGGTTCAATTCAAGACATTATCAATTTTCATTTTGTCAAAGCACGTCAGCATCTTTTTTTTTTTTTGCATAAGTTGGTACTTTTATTGTTCAAAGTAATTAAAAAGCCATAGCCCTCATGGTCACTGTATTGATAATAATTTCTAGCTCCATGCTTAGCACAATGAGCTTAATCCAAACCTCAAATATCCTTGAGCTAAGGGACAAATGCTAATAAAAAAAATCATATATCCCTTATCCACAGGGGAATTGGGATGTCATAGTCAATCCAAAAAAAAAAAAAAAGGCGTGACCAGAAGTTGGAGCTTAACAATGTAAGGTCGTGTGAAAACTGTTAATTTATGAGAAAACATTTTTTTTTTTTTGTAATGTACAGACTAAAAAGTTTTTCGCATAAAGCTCGTCCAGGAAGAAGACTACATCATGACGACGACAGTGATTATGGGGACAGAGCCTTTGGAGTTGATAATTTACAACTCTATTATTACAAGTATGACCTCGAAATCAAAGTTGTATGATTATTATGTTTCGAAATGGGAATAGGACTTCTTTTTTTTATCAAGTAGAATCATATCAAAAAGTTGACCAAGTCTTGGGAGATTTGCCTTGATCAATTATTGAGGTCAAGGGATTCCTTTGGAGCATCTCATAAAAAATATATTTATTTTATTCTGCTGAGCTCACTTGCTAATCTCATTGGATTTCATGCATGTTGCAAGATCAAGCACATGAACACTCATCTCAATTAGCTCGGAAAAAAACTTGATATCTAAGATTTGTTTATTTCTGGATCACTTGAAAATTAGGCGGTTCTCTGCCAGTGTCATCTTTAGTGTGCCATTTAATAATGCAGCATGAAGAACTGAAGCACTTAACAACACCACCAGAATGGCATGTGTTAGGAAATAGCAGCCTTATTTTCTTCACTTGTCACTTACATGCCTTGTTTCAATCATCCTCATTCAACTGGAGAAATCACAGCACACCAAAAAAAAAAAAAGAAAAATTGCAAGACAATAAACAGATATCAAGCACAAATCAGAGGACAATCTGATCAAACTCTCGAAGTAAGTTGAACCATCATAAGCCTACTTTCCAACCAAGGAAAGCAGTGCATCCCTGTAGTTTCCATGGGTGTTCTTTTGGATCATGTCCTCAAGTTTAACTCCATTCTTTTTGTTATAAGTTGCTTTGATATCTTCCATGTCTACGTCGGCGCGAGAAACAATTACCCTGCTGAGAGCATCTTTGGCATTCTTATCAGCCTCATCATTAAAAGCTTTATGAATCACCTGGAAGCCCAAACATAATCTAAATTAAGCTAGTCTTGTGGAACACTAGGTTTGCACTGACTCAAGAGTAACTTGTAAACTTACATCGCTGAAATATTTGGGAGGTGAATCCAGGCATTGAACTGCTTCCACTAGACAGAATTCACTGCCCAAGTCCTGCACACAGCAGAAGCAAATGTAAGTTCAAGATGGTGACAAGAGTAGAATAGTTCCCCAAGTAATTGCAAAGCTTATGGGCATATATTTCTTGTACCTCCTCAGCTGACTTTTTGTACATTTCTTTGTAGTATCTGAAGGTTACTTTAAGATGCTGTTTGCTTCTGGTGGTAAGTATTCTGATGACATCCTCATTCTCCACAGGTTTCTTCTGACCTGCATTCTTTATTGCAGCTTCAAGTATCTTAGCCTCAGATTTGGCCATCTCTTCATCCACTCGAGGTCCTTCATACCTGTATGCACTTACGAGTCCGACGAGCAGCTGTTCCATCCATGATTAACACAATTACAGATATACAAAGCTACACATTTATTGCAAATGCATGTGTTAGATTTAGCAATATTTCGGTCCAGTGCACATGTGAGTCTAACTATTACCAAAATAAAAGTAGCAACAAGATCCCTTTAGTGTTTTAGTGCCTTCAATCTACTGGAAAGATGCATCATACCAGAAATGACGTTGACCGTGAAGAGAATAGATTATAGTGATACTTACGTTGGAGTAGTTTTCTTTTACATGGTAAGCAACATCTTCCTCAATCGAATGGTGGAACAGTGCTTGGTAGGCCTTCCTTGCCCCCAACAGCTCTTCTGATGACCGAGTACAGGCAATTTCAACTATAATGGCAAAAGGATGAGCCTTGTGCAGGACATGGTGAACCCAACGGGCATCTCTTTCCCATGGATGCATTGCCCACAGGACCATGATGTTCTTCCAAAAATCAGCATTTGAATTGAATTAACTTAACTGATATCAGAATCAAAAGCACATGAACTGTACTAAGAAGTCAGAGAAATTCCTAGAATGTTACCATTAATTGAACTGTAATTTATCTTGTGTTTCAATAAAGATTAAAAGAAAAAAGTAAACAAGCTGAGATTGACTTGTCAAGCGCAGATCTACATCAGTGAAGTCACAGCTAATGACATCAAAAGTGACTATACATGAAATTTCAGAGCCATGTTTAATGGGAATTGGAAAAGGAAGAGCCATCAATATCAAACTGATCAATTATAATGCATATAGATTCTCTATCTGATACTATGCTTCTTCTGTCCAAAAAGCGTTGCAATATTGATATAAAAAACCAGCATGCATATATCACCAAGTTCTATTCTTTTACTATTTTCAAACATCCTGTTCTTAGAAACATGATCAGAATTCAGAAGGAACACTTCTCATTAATCAATTGTCCTCTAGATTCTGATTCCTGATTAATTTTAGCAAATGAATTGGTTTAAACATATAGAAAGGATTCGGCAATATAATAAAGAAAACAGTATAAAAAAATTAAATGGCAGAAAAAACATTACTTTGAAACGAGCGAATTCGGCCTTGAGGTATCTAATGTAATCATCTTCGCAGCGCTGGAAGCTGCCGTGATCCTTGAAGAAAGAGGTGAACCGCTTCCTGAGTCCCTCTCGATTCTCCGGTTCCTTGCCCCACCTCGCCGTTGCCGCTACCAGCGAACTCTCGTCCACTCCTAGGCCTCCAAGTCCTTCACAGTCAATCGAATTGTCAGTCATGTTCGTCGACAAAACACTACTACATGCTAAGCTGGAAGTGCATTAACGAAATTGAAAAGAACTAATACAGAAAGCAAACCAAAACCTGAGAAAGCTTTGATCAGCGCATCATGCTCATGAGCATGAGGTCCTGGAGCTGCCATTACTTAATTATGTGCTGCTTCTTTCCCTTTACCTCACTTCAAACCTGAAGAATTAAACTTTGATTGTGGAATGGAGATCCTGAGACAGTTCTGATGGCAATTTTATGAAATCAAACAGGACTGTTCGCTAAGAAGAGGAGATATATGTAACAGAAGAAGGAAGGAGATCGGAAAACGTAGATAGCTGTGGGTTCTCTATCTAGGCTGTCTAGATAGTTATATTATCTATGCATGCAACTACGCATTATTAATATGATATATTAAGTAGGTTTCAAGTGAGAGAAGGTTGGACACAGAAGTAATTGCATGCCACACAACCCAAGCTCCACGCATTTCACATGGACGTGGATGTAACGTAGGAGAGAAATAATTGAAGATGGTGCTTTCTCTCTCTCTTTCTCTCTCTCTTTTTTTTCTCTTGGGGTGTAGGGACAAGCACTTTAATTATATCGTTTGTGGAGCTGTTCCATTCAGTACAACAACAACAACAAAGCATTATCCCACTAGGTGGGGTCGGCTACATGGATCATACGACGCCATTTCGCTCTATTAGTAACCAAACATTTCGGTATATTATTCACCAATAGATCTTGTTCTATTAGTTCGCCAAGTGTCCGCCTTGACCTCCCTCTCCCTCTTTTAATCGGACTCCAGATTATTTGATCTACTCTTTTTACTGGCGCATCTAATGGTCTTCTCTGAACATGACCAAACCATCTCAAACGATTCTCTACCATTTTCTCACTAATAGGAGCCACTCCGACTCGTTCACGTATATGGTCATTCCTAATCTTATCTAATCTTGTATGACCACACATCCATCTCAACATCATCATTTCGGCTACCCTCACTTTACGTTCATGTTGTCCCTTCATAGCCCAACATTCACTACCATATAACACTGCTGGCCTTATAGCAGTACGATAGAATTTTCCTTTAACTTTATTGGGTACTTTTCTATCACAAAGAACTCCAGTGGCTTTCCTCCACTTACACCAACCAGCTTGAATTCTATGATTAACATCGTCATCAATCTCACCATCTTGTCTTACAATTGATCCTAAATATTTAAACTTTGTCACTTGAGGAATTATATCCTCCCCTAACCTAACTTTCAAATCGTCTCTAAGTTGTTTATTTGTGAAATTGCTATGCATATATTCTGTTTTATTCCTACTTAAACGAAAACCCTTTGACTCCAACGTATTTCTCCATATTTCCAATTTTGTATTAATCTCTTCTCTTGAATCCGCTAAAAGTACTATATCATCCGCAAATAGCATGCACTTAGGTACCTCCTCTGTGATACTCTCGGTTATAGCATCGATAACTAAGTTAAATAGATACGGGCTTAAAGTTGATCCTTGATGTAGGCCAATTCCTATAGGAAATTCATTTGTCTCACCTCCGGGTGTCCTAACCCTAGTCAATGCCCCATCGTACATATCTTGTATTACCTTAATGTAGGCAACATTCACCATCTTCTTTTGCAAGGCTTTCCAAAGTACATCCCTTGGTACCCGATCATACGCCTTCTCTAAGTCAATGAAAGCCATATGTAAGTCTCTTCTCATACTTCGATACTTCTCCATCATCCCCCTTAGTAAATAAATCGCCTCTGTAGTGGATCTTCCTGGCATGAACCCAAATTGTCTCTCAGAAATACTAGTCTCCATTCTCAATCTATGCTCAATCACTTTTTCCCATAATTTCATAGTGTGACTCATAAGTTTAATCCCTCTATAATTTGCACAATTATGAATATCCCCTTTATTTTTGTAAATAGGAACTAATGTACTTAATCTCCAATCATCAGGCATCTTTTTCGACCGTAAAATCTCATTAAATAGTTTACATAACCACAACACACTTTTTTCTCCTAAACATTTCCAAACTTCAATCGGTATACCATCCGGTCCAACGGCTTTACCATTCTCCATTTTTTTAAGAGCTTCGCTAACCTCCGAGACTCTAATTCTACGATAAAATGACCTATTAAGCTCACATTCGCTAACTGTCAAGTCTTCCAAATCACAACGCGAACCTTCACATCCATCATTAAATAGCTTATAGAAATACTCTTCTCATCTGTTCTTAATATCTCCTTCAGTAACTAAAACCTTGCCAACTTCATTTTTTATGCATCTTACTTGATCCAAATCTCTCGACTCCTTCTCTTTGTTCCTTGCAATCTTGTAAATCCTTTGTTCACCCGCCTTTGTCCCTAACTCCTTATAAAACCCCTCGTATGCTTTAGCACGAGCATCACTAACTGCCTTCTTAGCCTCCCTTTTCGCCAAACGATACTTTTCCCAATTGTCAGAACTATTGTCCAAGTATATTGTCAGAACTAGCTGTTCCATTCAGTATGCAGATGTAACTGAGTGAGGGGTTTCTGCTGCTCCTCTTACATGATAGAGTAATTAATTCAATAAAATGTTGAGAAAACATGAATTTTATAAAGGGATTAATTTACCTTCATGGCACATTTCGCTACGAAAGAATGTTGTGTGCATCTCAGTAATTTAACAACGATTAAGATGAATAGTATTTTAAATGATAAGATGTAATCATTTTTTTATTAAATTCATTGATAAATGGATCAACAATTGAAATACGCTCGGTATCCTTCAAAGTAGAAGGTGGTATGGAAGTAATTAATCCTTTTGATAAATGATTCATTTTTATGAAATTAAAACTTAGAAGCGTTACTGAAAAATATTTGTTCTCAATGTCTCCAACTCTGAAAATGATTAAATTCTAGGCAAGAGATAAGGAAAGAAATTGTATTTACAAGAGAAAATAAGGATTCCGGTATTAATATTTAGAAATTAGATTCGTATCAGAAATTGACTTGTATTTCCTTTGATACTAAATACCTCCATAATCAAATATTTATTCTTAGGGGGGTGCATAAAAATATATAAGTGATCATCTCTTAAAGTTGGTCTTAGAACATGCAAACTGTTAAGCACTTGGAGCTGTTAAGCGTTAAGTATATATGACTGTGACAACATAAATTTATATATCTAAGCTCCTAATTGACTATTGATTTCCCTGTTTCTTAACTTTTTAAGCCATCATTTGATATGTTTAGCACTCGTTATTTTGTAAAGAAAAAAGGAGTTTTAAATATTTATATTTTACGCACTCATTAATTTAATAAGAAGGGATCGAACGATTAGTAGTGAATGTAATATCACAAGCATGGCATGGGTCCATGCATGCGATACTAAACTTGTATAATATACATAGGTATACAAACGTGTTATCTACTATACATGCATGCCATGTGATGCGTAAAATAATGGATAAACGAGATCTTAGTTCTCATTATTTGTGTGATCACACCATGATTTGTGTAGTTCAAATCTCAACTTCAAATTCAAAATATAGTTGCTTGTCTCTCTCAATAATTTTGTGGTACATTCTTCTTATTTTTATGTCTTTTTCTTCTTCTTCTTTTTCTTTCATGATCAGTATCAACTAATGGTGCTAACTCATTATGTCTTGTGGTGAGAACCGACGACCGCTACCTACGAAACTTATAAAGTGACTTATTGGATAAAGTTAATTTGTTTCCTCTTTTACATGGTCAATAATTGTTTAATTTGTCGTCAAATATCATGGAAGCAACGTTAAAGTTCCATACCGCAGAATTAGGGATGTTCGGTCGACTGATGAACCAATCTATCCGATCCAAATATTATTCGACCTAGGGTCAAATCGGGTACGGATTGGAGAGTCAATCCGATTTGATCCGACCTGACACAATTCGATAATTTAAATTTTTTTATTTTTTATTTAAGTTAAACTATTTTTATTTAATTTAGAGATTTTATATGATTAAATTTTTCAAAAAATATGAAAATAAAGCCTTTAAAATATAGAAAAAACAAATAAAAAGTTTTTATTTTGCCGGTTTAAAATGAAATACTGTATACATTTGTATATTAATTTTGTTAATTTTTTTAAAAAAAGAAAAAAATGGTTGAATAATCCGTTCACAACTCGGTCGGATCGAATCAGGTCTCATGCCCTGAAATCTCTCAACTTGATCTGATTGAAATTGGTCCAATTTGACCCATAAGTTTTATGGTGACAACCGATGACTGGTGTAACGTTCCGAAATTTCACCCTCCTATCACGTGGCATTTGGGCTTCTTTGGCCCGGTGTTACTTACAATCTCTTCTTCTTGAGCTTTTTTACATAAGGTGTGGAAACGAAATAATTATTCATCTTTTTTTAACAGAGTGCAGAAGCGATTTTTCTTTCTAATTATTCTTTCCTAATAGTCCTCCAAAGGCTAACCAACTGTCAAATCACTTTACGTCAATTAACAACAAAGAATTCTAATGAATCAATACCCATGTGCATTCTTACATCATCACGAACATTGCTACTGTCCACGCCACCATTCTTATCTATTCGGTCCACCTACTTACGAGATTCAAACATAGAAAAATAGAATTTTCATGAATATAAAATACTCATTATATAATACAATATAAATAGATAATAAGACTTAATAAAAATAAGCAAGCTTTCAGTATGAGAAAATAATTATATTTTATTATTTTCTAATTTTCTATTTTTTCACTTTTATATTATATTATATTCTTTCCTTTCTTTTATGTTCCTTTCAATTCTGTTTTTTTTTTCTATTCTTTTCAATACATCTTTTATTTTAACACATTCCTAGAACACATATATGTGTTGTTCTAATGCGAGTTCGACTTCTTTTATTATAAGCATTTATGGCACTTTTATGTGAGGTCCAAGTGGATTAAACCAGAACCAAAAGTGAGCAATTACGGGCTCAAGAAAAAGAAAGATCGTTTACTTTGATATGAAGGGTGATGGGACTATTAATATCCATCTTCAACCATTCCATTCCATTAACAATCAGTGCACATAAAATATTCTTTTAATATTTTTTTACCCGTTGACCTATTTAACATCTTTAGCATAATCATCATGAAGAAAATAATAATCAAATCATAATTTAATAATCAAACAACAAAAGAAAACTTTAATCTATTCAATAGAATCCGGGCCGAGTTTTGACTAAGCCCGGGTGGTGCTCAGTTGCTCCGGCCGAGTTCGATAATGCATATTTACTTCTTTGTTCGCAGAACTCAGGTCGGGTCCAGGTCTGACATCATCTTTTTGATCGCAACGTAATACTGCTCAGGTCGAGTATGAATACTACTTGGGCCGGTTGTCGGAGAAGGATCCGATTACCCAAGACAAATCGTGGTATAGCTCAAGCCGGGTTGCCAAGAGCCCGGACCGGGTTGACTTCGAATCCAGATCAGGTTCGGAGCAATGTCATGCCGGGTTATAAATTTACAAAAAAATCCAAGTCAGGTTCTTCTTTATGTGGGCCGAGTTCCAACTGTTAGAACTCTGGCATTATTTTTCCTTTCGACGCAAAAAAATATATGGAACTATTCATGTGTTATAGGAGAATATAACCCAATCCTAATACATTCATCATCTTATCTATTCCATTAAGAAATCGTATTCAAAAGTGAATTCGAAATCTTACGTACCTGCCCAGGCAGAACTGTTTGAAATCCTTAACTTTAGGAACAATTTTTGAGATAGTGGAGAGACTTTCGACGAGAAGTCTAACTCCTTGTGATAGATGATAGATCCGACACCAGATGGCCAGTCGAAACTCTCGTGCACACGCACTGAGAAAGAAAAAAATGTAGCTCAAAGATGGAGGAAAAACTCAAGTAGAAAATGAGAGAAAAATGTGTTGGACGAGATCATTTGAGGTCCTATTTATAAGGTAAAGTCTCTCAAGTGCTAATTTAATTAGAACTCCTATCCATACTTCATATCTATAATCCATCTTTTATTTTCCACAAAATTTTGGAATTAAATAATTAATTACTAATACTTTTTCGTAATTTTTAAAATTAAATAAATAATCATTATTCTTATTTTTAATTTTAGAAATAAAATAATAAAAAAATATTATTTTATCTTCTAAATATTTTGGACATAAAACTCTTATCTTAACTCTCATTAGAACTCATTTTATATCTTAAACTTCTAATTAGATTCAAATTAAATTTTGAATTCCTAATCTCATTATAACTTCAACTCATAATCTAATTAGGAATCACCTTTTTCCTACTTCTTATCTAATTACACTTCTATTCTCATTCAAACTTTTCTTATCTTGTCTTTTCCTCTTATTTTATCCTTCCTTCAACTAACTTTTATTTCTTTTCACCTTTATCTTTCTTTAACAAAATCCTAAATTTTGAATTTATTTTAATTACAAAAATTAATTTGTAATTTGGAAGAAAAAAAGTCGGATTGTTACAACCGCTGCCTAGGAAACTCATCATAAAGTGACTTATTGAATAAAGTTAATTTGTTTCCTCTTTTACAGGATCAATAATTGTTTAACTTTAATCTGTTATTAAATATCATAGAAGCAACTTTTGAAGTTTCGTAAGGCAAAATTATTGCCCATATGTTGGAACACATATGACAACAACTAATTAACAGGGCAATAATATTTTTGCCTAGTACAACATCTAATTCCAGGTTTTCGAAAATGTCAGGATAACATTGATGATTGAACAATAATCTAAAGTGTGATAAGGAAGCAGATGTGAAAGCACTTTTCCTTCCCTTTTTTTCATTAGTCATAACATAAGTGTGGCCATTTCAATCTTCACTTTTAAGGAATTTTTCTCCAAGATTTGTAATCAGTTTCATGAAAAGAAAAAGAAGGATGGAGATTAGATGGGAAAGTTCCCACGTATGAAAGTTCATTTTCTTTTGTTGATTATATATTGGGCATATATAATTTGGACATGCATGGAGTGTTTAGGGGTGTAAGAAAAAATTTACTCACATAAGAAACCTAACCAAACCGAACAAACTAACCCAGAAAATCGCAAACTCGAACTCCGATTAAAAATTAGATTGATTTTTAGAATAATTAAAATCATCCGTTTAAATTAGGATTCCTAATAAAAAACCAGAGGGCCCGACCCAAACTAAATATATATTTTATAAAATATTATCTCAACTTTCAAATAATATTTCAAAGTTTTACATTTTTTTACCCATATTTATTAGATTAACTATATTCTTTACTTATTACGTTATAGTTAAACTTGAATGTCATCAAGTTATTAATCTATTTTTAATATAATTTGTATAAAATTGACTATAATATTTTAAATTATAATGTGATAATATGCTAGTTTAGTTTCTTTATGAACTTAGAGTTAATATTATTTTTTTTTAAAATATAGTTTGCGATATATTTAATGTCTATTAATTTTTAAAAAAAATATTATTTTAAGTAAGTCTCCGACCTGAAAAAATCGAGACCATCTAAATCGATTTTTTTTCTCAAAAAAAAATTTAAAGTAGTCTTTTACGTTCTAAAAAATCACTCGAAATTTAAAGATCGATTTTTTTTTACGTAAACCCAAACCACTTTCACCCCTACTGATGATGTATGTGTACGGCTATGCAATAATTTGAAATCATAGGATTCTCATACAAGTACTGTGGTTGAGTTCATGAGTAGTGATATAATACATATCCACTTTGTAAGGCTCTCAAAATCATCCTTCCTGTCACGTAGGTACTCAGGTTGATCTCAGAAGCGCTATACTACCTGTTACACTATTGACCATACTATGACCTTGACCATTCAACAATTTGTATACATGGCAACAAATATAATAATAAAATAACTTAGAACCCTATTGTAAATGCGGAAGCGTTGGAATATCAAAGGACACTAAGCACTTAATGCAATCCACCAGGAAGTGGGCAATGACAATAATATCCAATAAAATCTTGACAATGCTAACATATTTGATTACAGCGAAAAAAAACCATAATAACCTTCTGATGTAGTGATAAATTATTCAAATAATGCAATTACAAACGGAAAACATTATTGAGTGCAATGAGTCATGTGTAGCAACCCTTGAGCACTGCGTTCTCTATTACTCATCTTTATACAAGATTCTCACCTGCAAAATTCTAATTGCATGGGCATCGAATACCCGTGAGCGAAAACGCCCAGTACAATAGAATCATAGGCTATAAATTAATAATCAAAACATATCTGAAACAATAACAGATAAGCAATGACATACTTTACTATGGACAGATAATCTATTCTTTTCTCATTATAATCAATGCTTTGATTGCACAAGGCAATAAATCACGATGCTATACTTTATTTTTTACTATGTCTGTGCTTTATTCTCTTCTGTAACTTTGTTTTTTCTTTACTATGCCACACTCTGTACTTTGTTATACATTACTTTGTCATGCTTTGCTATACTTTGCAATGCAATACCTTGCTATGCCTTACTTCATCATGTTATATTGTACTTTACTTTTTCATACTTTATTGTTCTATACTTTACTTTACCATGTTGTATTATGCTTTACTTTACTATGTTTTGCCATGCTTTACTTTATCATACTGTACTATATTTTGCTTTACCCTATTGTATTATGCTTTGTTTTGTCATGTTTTACTTTACTTTACTTTACCTTGCTTTACTTTACTTTACCTTGCTTTATTGTACTTTACCATATCATACTTTATTGTGCTATACTTTACTTTATCATGGTTTATCATGCTTTACTTGAACATGCTTTACTGTACTTTACTTTACTTTACCATGGGTTGTACTACATCTTTTACATTACTATGCAATTCTTAAAGTTCGTTATCCTATGCGAGTTCGACTTTATTAAGTTGGGATGCCAGAGGTGCCTCTCTGAATCTGTAAAGTCAGTATGCCCACATTGGAGAAGGTGTGTGTCAATACATCACCCTTTTCGGAATACAGGTGGGAGATGACATGTACTCCAGGAACAGTGGTCATTTAAGAACCTGTAGGTTCATTGTCTCCTCATCTAGCTATCTGTCCCACTGGCTTAGTACTATGAAATTGTACTTCTTTGGAGAAGGAGTGTGTCAATGCATCATCCTTCTTCGAGACACAAGTGGGAGGACCTGTGACTCAGGAATAATGGTCATCAAAGATTAGTAGGTTCGTTGTCTCTTCAGTTTAGTTACATGTCCCTCTCTATGCAATTCTATGATACTGTCACAGTGGGACTATTAATACTCACCTCATGACGTTGGCCGTGGTGGGGCTATTAATACTCATATGTTGGCCTCTGTGATCTGTACTTTGGGGCGCCACAAGATAATCTCGTAGTTTATCTTTACTTTACTTCTCTTGTTACTCATCTGCGGATTTAGAAATCATGGATCAGAGAAAAGGGTAAAGTCAGATCCCTTTTCCTGAGTGAGGAAGATCCATTATATTATGTACTATACTGGACATGACCTCAAATGTGCCTAACAAAAGTGGAGCCCAACTATGAAGTTCGGGCCCAAAAAGGGCATTTACGTCTTTTACAAAAGCTCGGACCGGGTAAGCGAAACCCGGGTCGGGTCTTCTATTTAGTATTCATATACATGGCTCAGGCCGAGTCGGAGTTCAACTTGGGCCGGATCAGTGTTCGTACTTTGAAATCGAGTTGGAATTCTCTCTATCTCTGGACTGGTCGATCGTTCTTACTGGACTGGTCAACTGTTCCCTCTAGACCGGTCGATCGCTCCCGTTGGTCGGTCGACCATTCTCTTGCACCGAGTCGGTCCATCATTCTTGTTGAACCAGCCGACCGATCGTGATCGATCCGACACCCTCCTGAATCAATCGACCGTTCTCACCGAGCCGGTCGACCGATCGTGTCGGCATGCTTGTGCATCGGATCAGTCGATCGTTCTTGTGGAACCGATCGACCGATCATCATGATTTATTTGTGCATCAGACCAGTCGACCGTCCTGGTGGAACCAGTCGACCGATCACAATAGCATACCTGCGTTTCCCCGACCGGTCGACCGATCATATAGAATCGATCGATCGATTTTGCGACGAGAACAGAGCCGCCGGTCGATTTCTTATTTTTCGACCAACTTCCAACCGTCGGATCACAATAGGTACAATATAAAAAGTGTAATCTATAATCTCTATATCATTATGGAATCATTATACTCATGATATGATCAATAATTTATTACCTATGGGGATTAAACATCTAAGGTACCTTTTTCTGATTGTTTGATTCGTCGATGATCTCTACGTCATCTTCTCCGGCGCCGATCAGTCCTTGGCCGATGAGGAGGGGCGCATGTCCTTCACATACGTCGACGGAGGGTATCTGCGTGTGTCGAAGGAGCGTCGGATCGTCCCTGCTCTATTCGTCGTCCGTGCGCCCGTCTCGTCGGAGCAGGGGAAAAGGAGCGGAGGAGGCAATGGTGGCGGCCATTCGGAGGAAAGCCAAAGGTTTCTCTTTTCGCCCTTTTATAGCCTAGCATTGGCCGAGATCGAGGAGGGCTCGAGGAGGCAAATTGGAAACAAATAGGGGGGAGGAAATCTCTCATTCGATTTATTGTTCATCATTTTCTTCTTTCTTTTTATTCAAATCTCCTTCCTTTCTTGCTCCTCCCATGATCTGAACTTGGTTTTGCATATGAATTCTTTCCATATTTGTGTTGATCCTTGCCAGACGTTACACGATTCATATTCGAATTCAAATCTCTTTCCTCTTTTGTAGTCTTTCATGTTTTGATTCTGAATTAAATTTGAACTCCTTACTATTTGGTTTCTTTCACTTTTATAATTCTTTCCTTTCTGATCTTTTCAAGATTTTAATTCCTCATTTTCAATTTGGATTCAAACTGAAGTTGAATTTCTTTTCTTGTTTAAATCTTTTTTCCGTTTTGATTTTTCCTTCCATCTTTGTTTGATTCTTCTGATATTATTAAATTTTGAATTCCCTTCCTCTTTTAATCTTTTTTTATCCTGAATTTAATTTACATTCAATTCCCTTCCTTTTTCTCTTTTTTTTTATTGAATTCCTTTCCTTGTTTGATTTTTTTTAATTCGTTTCCTTAACTGAAATTTGCAAGTGTTACACACTTACTCGGATATTGTCCTTAAGTTATAGTCGAGCTAGTAGTCTTAAACATCCGATAAGAGTATCGTGAGTGCAAAATATAAATGAAATATAATCGCATTGTGTACTTATACTAGTTCCACATTACTTATTTCGTCTAACGTTTTTTTTGGATTTAATCTATTAAAGTTAACGTGTACGTAACATTTTTTTAATCAAATCAGTACCTGTTTTTTATAATTTTTTTTCTCAAATGCAAAATCGGTTAATAGATCTAATGTAATGTATGTTTCATCATGAAAAATATAAATACATAAATGGGTGGACAAGTTTCATCATGAAAAATAAGCTAGAAATGTGACACCTACATACTATCTTCTCACGTAAAACTCACCGTAATTCCAGATACAATTTTTTTTTAATTCTCAAACTACGGTTTCTTGAAGACCCATACTTATATAAAGGGGCAACATAATAGAGTAATAATCCAAATGTCTATCCAAATCGGTCCCAACTATTATATTATTGATTTACATATGTACTATAGTTATAAATTCATCTTAAAAATATTATCAAGGATAATCATCGATCCATTTATTAATTAAGAATAGGTTCACATATGTGTGCACATTTTTTCGCACATATTCATTAAATTATATATATATATATATAGGAATATTAGGGTGCTACCACACTTTTGTGGTAGCACATTGCACCCTCACTTTCAGAGCCGTCGGATCTGAGATGGATGACTCTGATGATGGCGCGTTCGGTTCAATGGTTCTCTCCTCTCACATTCCGGTTCGTAGCGGGTTCGTCTTCACTCCTCACCCACGGTTCGCAGCGCATCTCCTCCTCCCCCTCTATGCACTCTCCTCCTCACCCCCTCTCTACGTCTCCTCTCTATCGCGAAGGCGAGCTCGCGGAGGGGGTCCGACGCCCCTCTTTTTCATTGCCATGCTAACAAACGATGAGGGAGGAGGAACGACGAGCAAATTCGGTGCATAGATCCCTTTGTCGCACTGATCCATCCATTGTGAGCTCACCGACGATCGTCGAGGGAGGAGGAATGACGCGCAGATCCGTCCGCCGCGCAAATCCATCCATCGCTTAGATCTGTCCATCACGCAGAACCATCGCAGAACCTTCGCCTTCCTTCGGTCGCCGCCAAACCATCCTCACCTGCACATCTCAGATTAAAGGGCAACAACTCGTCAGACGGATCCAAATCCTTCGCATCGTCCATCTCAGATCGGCGTTCGTAGATCGATTGCCACAGACCATGTCTTCGAAGACCGATCGTCATCGCCATCTACTCAGCACCCTCGCAGGTCATCGCAGATCGATCTCTGTCACCATTCGCCCTCCGCCTTCGCAAGACATCGCAGATCGGTTCGCCGCTGCCCTTCGCCCTCGCAGGTCGATCACCGCCACGCTCTGCCCTCGCAGATCGATTGCTACCATCTGCCCTTGGCTTGCCATCGATCGATTGATCTATGACTCGCCATCAATCGTCGCCGCCTTCGCCGCATCACTGGAATGCCTTCGTCGCCCAACGCCATCGCCGTCGTCGTCGCCAGCGCAGAAAAGTGTTCTCGTGAGAAGGGAGGAGATGCGTGGTCTGACCTTGCGTGAACTGAACCCCGTGTGAACCGGACGCCTGAACCTAAGCTGGACCGGCGCGTGTTGATCAAGTTCGTTCATCTTAGATCTGACGATTCTAGATATGTGGGCGCAGGGTGCTACCACAAAGGTGTGGGAGCACCCTAATATTCCTCTCTCTAGATCTGACGATTCTAGATATGTGGGCGCAGGGTGCTACCACAAAAGTGTGGGAGTACCCTAATATTCCCCTCTCTCTCTCTCTCTCTCTCTCTATATATATATATATATATATATATATATATATATATATATAATCTACTTTGAAAGGATGTCGAGCATCTCAATCGTTAATTCACTAATTAATAGATTTAATCGGAAGTTATCAAATTTTATCATTTATAAATATTAATTATCTCAACCATCGATAAATGAATCAACAATTAAGATGCGTTCAATATTCCTTCAGAATGAAAGGTGCACAAATACGTTAATATTATATATATATATATATATATATATATAATGTCAAGATTTTCTTGCCACATGATGAACACCCGAAATTCATGTAGCTAATTTCCCAACGTCACAAGATTTGCCAAATCGTAGGATATGAATTTTATTTGCCAAATCGTTTGGATGCCATGGATCTTTGCCACGACCACAAGTTTGTTTTGCGTGAAGTTTTTGCTATAAATTGATTCCGAAATGGACCGCAAATTTATGGCACCGGAGCCCACGGGGCCGAGTCAAATGAACCAACCGCTTACAAGTAGGACCGACCCATCATAATTGTAGTTGCTAGATTGATTTTGTTAATATTTTTTTATTGCGACCGATTTTTTATGATGCTCGAATTAATCCCAAAGTCGCGATAAAAAATCACTTTATTTAAATTTTAAAAATAATAAAATTAAATATTATGATATATTTATTATTTTGGGACTGTAACAACTCTAAATACATAATCCTATTTTTACATATTTTGGAATGTGTCATATAGTAAGTAGTCCATCTCTTGGTTCGCGGCAAGATATATTTGGACATAAAACTAGGTTAGTACTCACCATTAGTTTCAGAAAAATATGACAAAACTTTGAACTAAAAAACTATTAGAACACCTATTAGAACAAAAAATATGAAATAAAATTATTTTTCTAGTTCTCATTATCAAATTAATTAATTCCTTTATTTATTCATCTCTATATTTCTCAATCAAACACTAAACTAAATTTTTTTATTTGTCTAATCGGCTAACTCTCAGTAATTAACAAAAAAAAGTAAGTTCTTCTATCCAAACGCTAAGTGGTCCATTATTTTTATATTTATCCATTCCTGTATTAAATTGTTGAGCCTCTCTTTGTATCCTTAAAAGAATAATTAAGGAATGGATTATCTATAATATATAGTGCATTATAAATTATAATAAAATTATTTGTGAATACTCATCATTAAATTTAATTTTGTTCAAATAAAATTATCATTAATTTATCAATTCAATTATTGTTCAAAACTGACGGGGCCAACTATATATACATAGTATAACTTTTGAAATCTTGTTTGCCTAATTAAACTATACATATTAAACTATGCATATCAACACTCGCTATAGAAAATTTTAAAAACGTGGAACACAATGATTGAACAATATGGAATTTTTTAAAAGAAAATAGTATTGTCTCTCTCGAACAATAGGGAATTTTTTAAAATAGTATTCTCTCTCTCGAACAATAGGGAATTTTTTAAAAGAAAATAGTATTCTCTCTCTCTCTCTCTGTGTGTGTGTGAAACCTGTTCAGCACATGCGTTCGCTGATTAAACATATCTTCCTGCTATATATTAATAAAGAAATGTTAATATAAATAATCACACTAGTGGCGTGAGGGGAGAGAGAAAGGAGGAGAGATCATGAGTGAGATTTGCTGCGGTGTACCCATTGACGTGCAACCGTTACATGCCCTCCTTAATAAATGCAATCCCTTCTCCTGCTTTCTCAGCCCTGCAGCAGCAGACAGCGAGGAAGGAGGAAGAGGAGTTGATATGGGCACCATCACAGTTCCAACCTCTCTGCCTTCTCCCGAAGAGGACGCACAGGCGCTGAGGAAGGCCTTCCAAGGTGCAACAACAGCAGCAATGTGATGTGATATATAATATTATATGATATGATAGATCGAATTTAATTAATTAATCACCAGTTTGCTCTGATATATGATATGATATGTCATGGATGCGCCGAAACAACAGGATGGGGCACAGATGAGAAGGCCATCATACAGGTACTGTGTCACCGGACGGCGGCGCAGCGGTCGGGGATCGCGGATGCCTACGCGAGGCTCTTCGACGAGGCGCTCCTCCAACGTCTGCACTCCGAGCTTTCCGGGGACTTCAGGGTAAACAGCAGCTCTTAATTCCTGTTTCTCAATTATCTAATATTAATTAGTATTAGAATGTTTTACAAATTTTGGACATATATGCCAAGAGGATCAATGAATGTTAAAGAGTAGACGGGAGACTTGAACGAGATCATACTTGTCGCATGAAGATTCAGGAATATAATATATATATATATATATGTTCCTGGATCTCCTGCAGACATTGTACGGTACAGTATAAAAAGAAATGATTTTGTCAGAAAGTTCTTGTTGTCTTCTGAAAGTAGCATTGCCTTTGGCAAAATCTCCTGGGTTTAGATTCCATGCGACTGTGATTTTTTGCAAGTTAAAACTTAAAACTGAAGAAGATTGCAGTCTCGGGGTATCAAAACATTGTGAGAATGTTGTGGTAGCAGTAACCGATTGGATTAGAGAAAGAAGGAAAAGAAAATTTTGAGTGTTTCGATTGGCAGTAGCAAAATTTTCAATCTTCCACTTGGACACCTTTTTTTCAGAAATCAATACTTCCTGAAACAAAGTGATTGAGACCTGCGTGCAATCTTTGGGCACTCTCATTTGTTGTTTCCCTTTTGGATCGATATATCAATTAAGAACTGAAAACTTGTAATTCACCACAAGAATTCATTCTTTTTATGAACAGAATGCAGTGATGCTATGGACAATGGACCCTGCAGAAAGGGATGCCAAATTGGCAAATGAAGCACTGAAAAACAAGCGCAGCAGGAACGTTTCAGTGCTTGTAGAGGTTTCATGCGCTTCATCCCCAGAACATCTGATGGGTGTCAGAAAGGCGTACTGCTCTCTTTTCTCATCCTCCCTCGAAGAAGATGTTGCTTATCAATTTGTCCAGGAAGAGCCAATCAGACAGGTAAATGTTATCACCTTTTTTAATTTCTTGCATAATTGTGACAACTACTGGTTAGCCAACACATGAAACATTCTGTTTGCATCCGTTTGAATGGTTGACACAGATCTCAAACCTTCTGTTTTTTCACTATATGATGCCTGACGAGAAACCATCTCTGGTATACCTTTTCTGCAGTTGCTGGTCCGTCTTGTCACCTCTTACAGGTACGCGGGCGAGCATATCGACGAGGAGCTGGCCAGAGCTGAAGCTGCTGCACTGCATGATGCCATCACGATGAAGAAGCAACTGGATCACAACCAAGTCACTCGCATAATTAGCTCCAGGAGCAAGTCCCAACTGAGAGAGACCTTTAACCACTACCATGTTTGCTATGGAAAGGCCATTGAAGAGGTCAATACTGAAACTTCATATAAGATACACATATTGAACGACTTGAAATGAAATGAAAGGAAAAAGGAAACTGTTGCGGAGTTAAACTTCTGAAACTGTGATTTGTGACAGGACATTGAAACCAATGAAAGAAGTCCTCTGGCCTCAATGCTAAAAACTGTTGTTTGGTGCCTTGCCTCCCCTGAGAAGCACTTCGCCCAGGTATCATTACAAGGAGTTTATTTTTTTAACGGACATGAAACTTACTTTTCTTCACCTGGTTCTCATGCAAGGTTATTAATATTTGTATATCATGCAGGTGGTGAGGACATCAATAGTTGGACTTGGCACAGATGAAGACTCCCTCACAAGAGCCATTGTTAGTAGAGCTGAAATAGATATGAAGAAGATTAAAGAAGAATACAAGAGCAGATACAGAACCACAGTTAGTGCTGATGTGACTGGCGATACCTCCGGGGACTACATGGATTTTCTGCTTGCCTTAGTTGGAGAAAATTAGTTAATTTGGAATTGTGCATGCAGTCAGTGTGAGGTTGAATGGATACTTTTTATATGTTCAGAATTTTTTTCCAAACGATTAATAGATTGAAAGAGTACAGTTAATTGCACATATATCTTCCATGTAATTTCTTATTTTATAGAGAGATCCATATATTCCTTCCACAAGGCTCTCTCTCAGTGAGGCATTCGTGTCTGTCAAAAAAGGTTGTGCCAGGAACAAGCAAGTCAATTACCTCTTATGTTTAAATTTTAAACAACACCCTCCGTACTTCAAATCAAGAAAATCTTTGATACAAACCATAATTACTAGTTTCAGTTGGTGTATGATCTCAAATTTTAATTGGAAATCCAATTATGATTTTTTAATGTTGAGATATATTTTCCAAAATTTTATCTTTTTTATCCCTTTAAAATTTAACGTTATCATACCATATGACTGGCTTCACAGATTTTTTTTTCTCTTTGAAATGGCATAAAGGGAATAGATGGCTTTTTTTTGTTGTTGTGACATCCAGGACCCTGCATCACATATACATGGCCGAACAAGGTCTCAACTTAACAGAGAGCCTCGACTCTCCTATCTTTGATTTTCAGCCCATGATTCAATTTGTAGTAAAAAAAAGTGGTGAGAACTTCATTAGCAGGTTAAAAAAGCCAAATTTACATCTTTATCAAGTTTTTTATACATATTCATTAAGTTTAATAGTATTTATTGTCATATATCTATGACAAATGGAAAACGACCTAAACGCCTCTCACGACTGGGAAGGCAACCAAAACAAGCATTCATGGGACGAGATGGGTATCGTCGACACATCACTTCTTCCGCGCGACGACAGCAGCAATTCCACCTACCAAGAGCCCCACGGCAGTCGCTGCAATCCCTATGCCAATAACACCATCTGCGACCAAACATACGATGACACTTGTTATCGTAATTAAAACAAAAATAAAATAGAAAAAGTTAAGGCCAACTGTTTTTTTTAACCTTTTGCAATTTTCTCTTCCACCACCTTCTTAAGAGTCTGGGCTTGCCTCCAATCAGGTGCAATCTGCAGACAAGATAATGTGAATACCATAAACATGAGGATGGTTTTGAAACACGTAAACACCAATTCCAAACATCATTTTTTTTTAGAAAAAAAGGAGATATATTATGCTTCTAACAGGCAACAACAACAACAAAGATCCCAAATTTCTCATATGCTTTCAAATGCCCTGAATAATAACCGATGTCATTAATCTTATCATAAAAATATTGTTGTAGCATACTATATACTTTAGATAATGCACCAACTCATAATGGATGTATGGCTTGTATTGTAATGAGTCAGTCAATATGGATCAACCTATATGAAGGATTATTAGAAAGTTGGATAAACATCTGAATGCTGTCTCATCTATTGCATCCATGTATTTTTCATAAAAGTTTTCAACCTTCTCCAGCACTGCTGAGGCAAATTGAAAACAATAACCTTTCCAGCACGAATCTTTCCTAGTTCCCCTCTGCTCTAACGACAATGAGATGGCACAATAAGTTATTTTTTTCATTTTACATTTGAGGTCTGTTTGGGGGAAAGGAAATGTAAAGAATGAGAAGGGAGAGGAGATGAGGGAATGCAGGACAATCAAAGTGACTAGCTACTCCTGAGTTGGCATCATTAAAGGAATATTGGAGGGGAAAGAAGGACCGCTCCATTCCTCTCCAACTTAAATTCAAACAAATAGGGGAAATCAATTCCCCTCATTTCTCTTTCCATTGATTCCCCTCCTTTCACCCCAATCAAATGTGAATGTCTGATACAAACTGCAAATACAACTAAAATAAAACTAGAATGACTATTATTAGTAGTAAAAGTGCAAGAATCTTAACCACAATTACTACTAATAACTTGTCAATTCAAGATGACAAATCTCCATGAGTCCATATGGAGCGGACCAAACTCCAATTACCTAATTGGCAAACACATTTCAAAAGGCTCCCCTGAATCTAAAACCCATGCATGAATTTATAACATGCAAATACAAATATCAATAACTACCCACTACTTTCTTAACTAGCCACTAACTCATACAACTTCTATCTACCCCACTGTCTCTCATCTGCATGTTTAAGGTGCCCGCAGGAGGGGCATGCCGCACGGCTCTGCGTGGCATCCATAAGGTGCTTTCGCTGTGGCGTCGATGGTCATCCACGAGCGACCTGCCTTCCCACCATCCCAACTCAGCGCAAGACAACATAATGACGGCCGCCACTGCCGCATCCTCTGTCCCATCCGTGACCATCCCTTGGTCACCAGACCTCCAGCAAAACGTGACTTTCCAGCAGGGTTGCATGATAGCCGACCTCTCTGGCAACCCTTTAGTCTTGGTGGACCTTCGCATGGCAAGCATCGGGGCAGTGGGCGTGTCGCCATCATCCACCTGAGTTATGTCATGCGAGCTCTTGACTCCTCATCCCGGGCTCAGACCAGCAGCGCCGGATCCTGTTAGAAGAACCTCACCTATCGCTCTACCGCAGGAAGGAAACATAGTGTGGTGGCCATGGAGAGAGGATGTTGGTACGCTGGCGGAGTCGCCGGCAAGCATGTGGACGTTGGAGATTCGGGGAGTGTCACTCCATCTACTCCAGCTGGAAGTCGTGATGGCGGTGCTTCAGAGGCTGGGCAACCCACTATCCATCATCCTCCACTCGCTCGGCTTGCCAAACATGGCTAAGGTCACAGCGGAGGTGGAGTTATGAACGGATTGCCGGTCGCCATCGTTGCTGGTGTTACGTGCAGGCATCAACAGTTATCACCTCCAGCTGTGAGCATCATGGGCGAATGTCACTGCCAGCCAAGCACCCTCTTCTCCTCATCCGGCAGTGACCGCGAGTTCTGTCCATCCGCCTGCATCTCCTCCCACACATGTGAGGGAGACACATGAGCGGTGACACCTCAGCAGACGGCTACCTACCCTCCCAACCTAACTCCAACGCCCATCAAACCCGAGCCTGACTCACCCGTTCAGTCTCAACCTCATCCTGCTACATCCTGCAGCGACCCCACATCACCATCACCTCCCTCACCTCCAACCTGCCTTCGTCACCATCCCAGCCGGCGGCCCCACCTCAACATCTCCGAACCAAAACCAGCCCATATCCTCCAGCCTCGCCTCTTCGTCCTCGCTGGTGTCTGCAAGATCGGCCGACCTGCACTCCAGCTGGTGAGGCCCACCTCAGCCCAGGGGAGGGCACTCCCGCTTGCGAACCTGCAGCGACCCCACATCACCATCACCCTCCCTCACCTCCAACCTGCCTTCACCACCATCCCAGCCCAGGGCCCCACCTCAACATATCCGATCCCAAACCAGCCCATATCCTCCAGCCTCGGATCGCTGGTGTCCGCAAGATCAGCCGACCGCACTCAGCTGGTGAGGCCCACCTCAGCCCAGGGGAGGGCACCCGCTTGCGAGTTTATTGACCCCTCCCCCCACCCCCCCCCCCCCCCCCACCCATCGTCATGGCACCATGATTCTCAGTCGACAATGGACGAAGCCGGTGACACCCCTCTCTGGCTTCTCAGTCTATCACCATTGGCTCCGCCTCCAGGCTTAGGGACCACTCGACCCATGGCCACTAACCCAGGACCTGAGAAGTTAGATGAGCAACATTGTGCCTCGGCTAGACAAAATCTGAATGCAGATCCTCCATCTCGCAGAATTTCCTTTTTTGAGAGAGAGAGAGAGCTGCCACGGGAGATGAGGTAGTTGCTGTTGGACACTTGTTGGCACAGGTGGCTCCTTGCTCGGGACTGGGGTCCACTCATCTGGGACTCCAGTAGACGGTGAGGATTGACCAGAATCCTGCAGCGGAGCCAGAAAAGGGTACATGCACATCAGATGTGGCTGGAGATTCAACTGCATTGTCTGATTATTCTGGTTCGTGACCCAGCCATCATTGTTTTGGTGGCTCAGGCTTGTGCTATCAGGCGAATGCGTGTCCGCAACCCAAATGCTTCAAAGATCACGGGCCGTCCAGTTGCGGAAGGCAGCCTTGGTCCGCGAACTTCAAAGGATGAACAGTGCCCACCTCAGGAAATAGGTTCCGTATTATGGAATGACTGGTATGGCTCTTGTCAACTCCTCAACTGGAATGTAAGAGCGATGGCGGTTATCGATATGAGGAATAAAGAGTTCATCCTTAATATGGAGTAGTGTGACCCTATCATTTTGGTTCCATGGCCATGAAGTTTCTGCTGGCCTTCCTATCAAACTTTTGTGAACCCTACTATTATTATTAATGAAACTTTTGGATGAAAGCTTGCTAGTCGTCCTCTCTCGTTTCACTTTTTTTTTTTTTGAGGAAAAAAATTGAATTACATATCTTTGGAGACACGTGGTGCACACAAACCGGTAAGTTAAAAAGTGCATGACAAGCATGAATTTGAACAAAAAAAACTCTGGGAAATTCAGCTATTACTTCACATAAGTATTTCTATTATGCCACACAAATAAAGATGGACTATAAAGTAAAGTATATCTTTGGAAACGTGGTGCAAGCAAACCAATACGTAGAAAATAAATGGAGTGCAAGCAAAGAAAGAAGTAGTTCAGTGCCACTACAGGCCATATAATAACAATGGCAATTAATACCAGTGTAACATAGATTCTTGTGATCGAAAACAATATTTACCGAAAGCAAGAACTCATCAATATTCATTCAACTTACAGTATAATAAAGAGAAACATGTAGGCACATGCTCTAACTTGACCTAATTAAGCAGTATATAAGACGTAGATAAAACATGCACAGACAGACCACCTTAACACTGGAATCAAATACATACCTCCAAGCACTGTTCAGCCAGTTGCCTGCTTCTAGGGTAGTCTCCACTTCTGTAATACCCAACAGCTAACAAGTACAATTTCTCTCTAGTCTGGAGTGGACTGCTGGGGTTGCTCAAAGAAGCTGTACATCATATCAAACTATACTATCAGAAGAGAATCATTGAGCAAATTCAAGAGAACATAGTGTTAAGGATAACAACCCTCAAGCATGGCTATTCCACGGTTTACATCTTCTGGCTGTCTAGAGTGGACAAGCGCCCAGGACAACCTCATAACGCTCTCATTCTTGGTCTCCGCGTTCCCGCTCTCGGAGACCTCCCTCTCACAACCCTGTCAACGGGAAAGATAAAAGTGTTTTTTCTTCCGTCATATGACACCAAATTAATGATCCAAAACAAGGATAAAATAAGGCAATATAATATAAAAAAGACAGTGATTTCTCATGGCCCAATTTGCCACAAAAATTACCACGCCTACCTTCCTTTATAGAATCTTAAAGACAAACAATAATATCAAGGAAGAGATGCCTGTCGACTAAGAGGAGGAGATAAATGTAAGAAAACTTCCATAGATCCCTTCTAATGATAAAAAGAATAAATCTGAGAGTATCCTAGTCCAAACCATAATTTGATCACGATCAAAACCTCCAATAGACCATTTGGAAGAAAACTCCAAACAAATTATATAAAAAAAACAGATAAACGCTGAAACAACAAAATTCAGTAACACCCCATACCCAATCAGTCATCAGAAAGAAAGAAAAAACAGACTAGAATAACAGGGAATAATAAAATAAGATGTAAGTCAATTTTCACGGGAAAATCGCCACTACGGAGGCTGAACGATGATGCTTAAATTAACTCTCAACACAGCCCCGAAAATCGGCCCAAAGACGTATTTCTCAAAACAGAAAGAAACCGAAACTCCAGAAATCGGTCAGGTTTTGCAAGGAGGAGGCCTACGGCTATGATGTCGCGATCGCACCATGGGATGTTGTCAGCGCCGGAGAAGAAGGAGCCAACGGACTCGAAGAACTTGCCAATCTGGGCCTCCATTGCTGCGATCAAAGTGGGAGCAAGAGCGGCGACGCGGAGTCTTCTTCTAGGGTTTCTTCAGGGGGAAGCGAGCGGTAGAGACTGGAGAGATCGGAGAATGACAAGAGTAGTTATCGAGCGTAAATGCCTCGAAGCAAGAAAGAGGCAGTGGTTGACGGGGAAGAGTGGGAAAGGGGAAAGGAAATGGGACCCAGTGGATTTGGGCTTGATGGGTTGGGCTTTACAATGAGATTGATGATGAAGCAGGCTGGTCATCTAGATGGCTCATCGATTAAGATCTTTTTGATAGTCAAAGTCTGAGAAACGATACCAATGTTTAATTCGTACGGCATTATTAAGTTATTGAAGATCGATTTACGAGTCTAACTAATTTAGTTAGATCATTTTGGACCGCTTATTTAATATAAAATTTTTTGCATTCAAGGAAGTTCGAACTTAAAATTTTGTTTAAATAAGAAAGAGTCACCGACCACTCCGTCATATTAGTTATTAAAATTTTTATTTTTTATATTTTACACCTCACGTTCACTTTTTCCATGTTTTTTATCTCCATATGTACGGAAATTTTAATGGAACAATGTGAAAACGAGTTTTAGGTGTCATGCGGTTGAAGGGATTTAACAAGATTGTGCATCGAATTGAAGTCATCTCATAACATGACTGAATGAATCATCACGAAAGTTCAATTGGCAGAAGAGAAAGGAAAATGAGACCCGGTAGGTTTCAAGCATTTATTAGTCCACAGCTCGCCAAATGAATTAAATGATCACTTCAATCATGATCAAAGATTAACCTTTCTAGATCATTTGTATTTTGTTCAAGCGAAAACATGTGTAATCATAGACAGATGTCTTGAACTGCTTTTGTTTTAATTATTAGCAGATAGAAAATATATTTAGTGACTGTTTGAACAATGTGGCTGTCCAGGGTGTCATACTTTGAAGACATCTCAACTCAAACATCATGAGCCTGCTTCACAATCATGCGGACCCAATGGTCTCAACCACACAGGGACTATGTTCCAGACTCGAGAGACCGCTAATTGACTACTTAAGTAATTCAATGTTCAATGGCATCTATTTTATAACTATGCTACACATTCATTTCCCCTCGTCCTTATCATCACGGAGACTGACAAAATATAACTGAAATATGTTCCTCCGATAACTTGAATGTTTCGGGTCCCTCTAGAAAGTGTGGGAGAAAGCCGGAAGCCATGTTCAAAATGGTACAAAAGGTTTCCAGATAAATTTGAAAGGAAGTCATTCCCAAAATATAAAATCATATGCAAGAATGAAAAATAAAAGATAACACAATCTTGAGATGTCACCGCAGGTATTCAGCTAGCCATCAATTTCCGGAAGAAATGTAAACTCAATGTACAAATAAGATAAACTATTACAGAGAATTTGTTCGGGAAACAAACAATTAGGGATTCCAACCCAAAAAAGCTACTAGAAGAAAAGTACGAAAGAAACATGGTGAAAAAATACTGTAGGTACTGGAGATCAGAAAAACCGAATCAAATATAAAGATACTCTGAATCCTTCTATTATGGATACTAGCGTGTCCCCAGGGAAGGCTATTGAGGATTCGAATCATGAGACATTGGTGGTCGCGGCGGTGGTGGCAAACCCATGTTTCCTCCTAAAGCCATGCCAGTGACTCCAGACTGCATCTCCCAGGACGAGTGTTAGTGCATGTGCATTAAATGAGCTTAAATATTTCGATGATCAGCTAAAATTTAGCATTGAACTGTAATAAAATTTGAGCAATATAAGATTAAGAAGTCATCGGTACCTGGTAAGCATTTAGCCCTGGAATCGAGGTTAGATGCCCACCTTGTGGCCGGTTAAAAGGTCCCCCAAGAGAAAAGTTCTGCAGACCACTTGGATTTGGTGCACCCTGAATATTTGTGTTTGGATTTCCAAATGTAGAAGGCACATTGCTGCTATTGACAGGACCAGAGTTCATCTGATTAAGATTTGTCATATGTGACAATGGGGAGATCATCTGATTTGCTGAACCTTGCAGCATTTGCTTGAAAAGAGAAGAAAAACGTCTCAACAACCAAATTCCATGTTAAGGTCATGAAAATAGTCGATGCATCCTCATTTAACAAAATATAAAATTGCATCTACAACAAATTCTACATGTAAATATGATATACAAAAACACTGAAGGCACACAGGTAATAATAGAAGCTCAATTTTTTTATATTTTTTATGTTCTGGAAACTCCAATTTCCTTTTTCTTTTCCATTATTCTGTTGTTCAGCTTATCAGTTCTTAACAGAATAATCAATTCAACCTCACAGGAGTATTCTGAGGATACTATTCCATGTTTCCTTCAATAAACATTGTGATTGTCTTTATCCAGTCAGTCTTTTAGTGTATGATTGTTCTCTATGTTTATGCATCCCCTCACACATGCTTTGAACCTTATTATTCATCTTTCTTTTGACCAACTTCCTTCAGGCTTTCTTCTACCTTACATATTTGAAAGAAGTGCTCTTGATCATAATATATACCTTTCCCGAGGGAGATAATACAAATATATTTGATAATCGATACAATTCTACAATAAATAAAGCATCCCCTTATTGTCACTCCCAAAATCTTAATGTCACTCCTTTTGGGGCCATTTTATTCCTATGCTAAATTATGTTTTATGCATCATCCAAAGGTTGATAGTCAAATCAAAGGTAAAATTGTCCTAAAAGAAATGACATTAAAAATTTAGGAGTGGCAATAAGCATACCTAAATAAAAAGATAAAGAATTACAAGCATTTTGACATGGCAAGAGGTTTCTAATTCCTAACAAGTCTAACAAAAACTTATGCTTGTAAAAAATGCTGGAAAATTTTTTTTTAGAGGATGCTGGAATATTCTATATCATAAGAGCATTTAAAGCATTACCATTGGAGTGGGAATTGGTGGATGCATTGGTGTGGGCATGGCCATGGATCCTGGTATTGAGGATGGAATTTGTGGAGACATACCAACTGGTGGCATAGGGAGTGGTGGAGGGCGGATGCCATGTGGATGAGGAAGAAGAGGCATATGAGATGGCGCACGAAGCTGAGGCAAATTTGAAGACATTTGCTGTGAGAATGCTGGATGCTGCTGTTGTTGCAGTGAACCTTGCTGAGGAATTTGTTGGTAAAATTGCTGTTGACCAGATGTTAAGAGAGATGGGTGTGGACCTGGTGGCAGAGGTGGTGGCCCAGGAGGTAAAATACCAGGGATAGACTGTCTTTGTTCTCCTTGGTCAGACCCATCCATAGATGGAACAGAAAGAGGCATCGCAACACCGATGCCAGGAATAGTTCCTTCATTTCTCGATAATCCAGTGGCAAAAGGTCCAGGAGTTGGAGGAAGTTCAGGTGCTAGGAAGTTATTGATTGCACGATTTGCAAGAAAAGGATTCTGATCTCCATAACCTGTCAGTAACAAAGGTAAATACTTCATGAAACATATGTTTACATAAACAAACAAACTTCGCAAAGTTCACATAACAATGGCTTTTATGAAGTAGATTAGCAACCTTGAGTCTGGCCAAGACTGTATCTATCACGAGTAGTATCACCAGGCCGATTTCGACACCAAAACTTGGTAGTGTGGTCGTTGCTGCCACTGTGATGTCAATTTTGCAATTAGACACAACTTAAAACAAATGAAGAAACAGCAATCATGCTAAAGATTCTTCAATAAATAAGCTAGAGAAGTTAGCTAGAAAACCAAATTGCCAACAAGAGAAAAGACAAGCAATGATATATCAAAAAAAAATAATAAACAGTAATTACAGTTTTTGAAAGGGAGTAAACTATGATTACTAGACCCAGCACTTGTGAGCATCAAAAAAATAATCATCAGATAACGATATGCATTCATAGGTATAATATGAACAGGAACCACTCATCATTCACTTTAATAATTCAGCTTACATGAACTCAATGTTCATCCCAGATGGTAAAAATATTAAGAAATTTTCATGGTAGAGCATCATTTGTACAAGAAATAGCAAAGGAATAAATGCTGATGTGTAAATAATCAACCTAACTTTTGATATTCCAGTCCTTAGGAATCTCTCATGTTTATCGATTACTAAGGCATCAATAAGCTCATAACCAAAAGTACACTGATATACACATGAAGGTCAACTAGAAGTCAGACATAAATAGATGATGTGCATATTAGTGGGATAAATACAACGAAACACATCATGGAATTTATGCTAAACATATTTGGCCACAAGATGCTAACTATAACAAAACACCAACATGTTGGTTTAATGAGGTCTAAATCACAGAAAAAGAATGGAAGAAATATAAAAACATGCTTGCCATTTTTCCATTCAAAATTTCAAATACAAGGCCAGACACATAAAACCGTTGAGTACTAGTAAACCAAGGAGATGATAAGACGTGTCTACAAAGATTAAAACATACTGACAGTTTGAAGCACGAAAATGGCAAGTGAGACCTAGGAAAAGAAAAGCATTTCCAGATAGATAATATAACTAGCAGAAATTGACAAAACCGACACCTGCAAAGCAGATAGCCCACAGGATGCCAAGCAAGGTCCCACACACTACTATCATGTGCACCAGTGACCTCAATCTGAGGAGTTTCATGCCTGTATATCAACAAAGCTTTATGATCATTAAAACAAATTAAACATCAACATAGTAAAAGCAAAAAAGAATGTTTCAAGCACACGATAGACAATATGGTAGACACAACCAATGCGCGAGATAACTAAATAATTAGGCATACTGAAAAGTTAAGATATTACCAGAAAAAGGCGAACAATTTATTATTCCATAAAAATATACATTAAGGCGAAAAAAACTGCCTCATTTGAAACAAAAAAAATTGTGTAGGTTTTAATGCATCAAGAAGCAGGAAATAAATGACACCCCAGTGCAAATATTATAGTGAACGAAAGTTAAACAACACTGATAGGATGTCACTATCGTTGTTTTTTTTTATCGTTGATATAAGACATTAAAACATGAGATATATATATGGTGGCATCCGAACATGAGATATACATGGTGGAATTCAAAAAGGAATCGAGAAATAACAGTCTAGGAGTGATTTTAGTACCCGACAAGCCAATGGAAAATGGATCCATCAAAGCTCCCGCTGACAAAGTACTCTTCATGAAATGGGTGCCAAGCTAACGCTGATAAATGAGAAAGTCATACTGCAGTTAGAACGTCAAAGTATCCCATGAAGTAAAGAAATATACACATGATGTTCCAGGAAGCATGAGAGTTAAGATAAACTCGAGCAATAAAAGGAAAAATTATAACATTGTGTTCATTAACTTGGTCATCTCATGAAAAAAAGTAATCAATCTAGAAACAATTTCGGGTGTTAATATCTCTTTTTTAAAGTGTTAATATCTCTTTAAATACGTTCTACAAGAATAAGAGACACAGGATATGAAGGTGGAAGGTCATGCATGGTCCCAGCGTATTCTGGCTTCGCTTGCTCATTAACAAGTCAGGCTTATCCTAGATGGCTACCCAAGTTTCGAGGTCATCCTTGCTTTCTTCCAACAAAAGTCAGGCTTATCGGCCTGCCCTGTCATAGCCAATATGTCTAGCATACATTACAGAGCAAAATTTAGACCATAGACATAAGCTTCTGAAAATAGTTTAAAACAAACAGTATAATTATCACTAATTAGGTGACTTAACCAATCTAGCAAGCTTTGTTAGTTTAATCAACAAATCAAGTAAGGCCTAGGTGTTTGGCCAGTTACAGGCCTATGGCTTGGCCTGTTTATTTTCCTTTTATGACAAGCCTGCCATATATACCTACTGTTCTAGCTTGACACAACCTGTTTCATGCCAGATCTAATATTTTGGTGATTCAAATGTTACCCATCAGAATCCTCATTAGATCAACGACCAGAAATTAACTCAATGCAGTGAAATATGTATATCAAACAAAAAATCAAATGGGAATGTCAGATAATAAACTAAGATAACTTGTTAATGGATTCGGAATAATTTGAAGCCTCAACTTTCCAAAATACCATTCTCAAAAAAGTTTTCAAAAAAATGAGTCAAACCAAGGCAAACCTATCCTCAAAAAAGTTTTTTTAACGAATTATCCACAAAAAAGTTGCTTCCAATTGAAGCTTTCTTCATCAAAATCCAGATAAAAGTCCTCTAAAAAAAAGTCCACAGAAAAACATTCTGAAAGATTTTGGGAAGGGATAGTAGGACAATTATCTGATTCAGCCGCAATGAATATTTCTCTCCATGGTCAAAAGACAAAGAAGTGGCCATTGGTTAAAGAATTAAATAAATTGCAATCATTTTATAACTCGCATATATTAATAGATTTTTTATTCGTACATAAGACCTGATATTCCATTCTTAATATACAATCAGTTGACTAAATGAAATAATGTTAGTATATGAAACTTAAGGTTAAGACAGAAAAAAAGGAAAATATTAAGGAATAATCACTAACCAGTCACATCCTTTGAATGCCCACGGAATGATTCAAGTTCTTTCATGGACCTAATATCATAAAGCTGAAGAGAAGAAATAATTTTTAATAAGATAAGTATCTAAGATCATACTTCTCAAGGGAAAAAAACTAAGATCATACTTGAAAAGTGATATTTTTAAAGTGATTTCACAAAAGAAATCTGTAAGCTTCAACGTAACTCTTTCGTTTTTTTTTTTAAACGAGAAAGGATGACTAGCAAACGTACCTCATAAATTACTATAAACACCACATGATTTGACAAATTAATAATTTAGTGAATTGCACAATGAACACATAGCTTGCTGTTTTATGGAGCAGAAAAGATAATTAATTCAGCTCATGAATCAGATATATATAGCACCAACATGTAAGTAAGAGTTGAAGTACAATTTACTCTTGCGTTACCCATAATTCGGTAGCCATCCTTTTGCTTCTAAAAAAATAATAATAAGAGTTGAAAGAACTACCATTTTTGTCTCCCAAAAAGAAGAGGTGTCTCCTATGACTTTTGAAAATATCATAATATTGTGTGCTATTTGCAAAGTCATGTAATATTTTACATGCAGTGTTTGCTACCCCTCAGGATAAATATGCTAAATATAGTATATGAATATAGCATTTCCTTTTTGCATATATGAAAAGCAAGAAGTTTTAAGCGACTTCTCTAATCAATCACCATTTTGCATGTGTAAGAGAAATGGCAGACCAAATAGAAGAAGATCTCGAGGATAGAGAAGGGAGAACAGGAAATTTTTAAAGCATCAATTAGTATGTTAACTTCATTTCAAAAAAGAATTAGAAGTTACCTTTATATATGTGACCAGACTGGTGGTGATACTAAGACCCACTCTTTTTTTTTTTTGAGAAGGAAAAAGGATGACCACCAGACTTGTGGTTGTCGTCCAACTATATATAGATTTTTTTTTTTTTTGAGAAGGGAAAGGATGACCACCAGTTTGGTTGTCATCCATGTATATATATCATCAAAGAAGAAACATCATGTACAAGATAAACGCTCTCCAGCAAAGAGCGACAAAATAGGACAAAAAGATGCTAGTCAAATCCCCCAATCCCGAAGAAGAGAAAACATGTGATGTACAATATTATCCACCTGACATCTCTCCCCATAAAAAATGACACGGTTACGCTGAAGCCACATCGCCCAGGCACCGGCCAGAAAAGATGCCACCGAGGGTCTCCAATCCAGGCTCTGTCTACATCGATCCCTCATAGAACGCCATAAATCATCTGCCGACAAGGGAAAGCCGCCCATGCTGCTCGTCCTGGACCAAACCTCTCGAGATACCCGGCAACTGAAAAAGAGGTGGGCGACATCCTCCTCCACCTCGCCACATAAGACACAAGAGGTATCCGCCTGCGGCGCCCACCGCGCCCTATAAACTCTGGTGAGAATCCGCTCCCGCCACAGAAGCCAAGCAAAAATCTTAACTTTCAATGGCACGTGAGAATGCTAGTCTGCAATCTGCTCTGAAGTCATCTGAGTCAGTGGAGGCTGGAAGGAGCCGAAGGTAGATGCCGCGTGCTGAGAAGGAGTCAACTACCCATATCCAGCCATTCGACCGTGTAGACTATGGACGAAAAGGAGCGATCCTTCGATGAAGCGCCAGTAAGTCCGAAATCCGCTGATCAGAGAGAGGAGATCCGAAAAGGGGAGTCCACGAGCCGGTCCCCGAGTCCCCCATCTGAGACCAACACCTGAGCCACAGACGCGTCAAGGTGAGCTGCTAGAGCATGTAAACGTGGGAAGGCGTCCGCCGGAGGGCCCCCGGGAAGCCACTCATGTCGCCAAAATGAGAACGCCTCCCCAGAGCCAAGCGCTGGAATCATAAAAGGCCGCAGCAGGGGAAAGAGAGCCGCCACCCCCTTCCAAAAGGAGGAGGCGCCACGGGGTACGGTAGGCCTAGTAGTCCATGAGAGATCCCGGCCATAGCATGTGAAGAAAACCTCCCTCCATAAACTATCTTCGGTCCCCATGATCCGACCCATCCACCGAGCAAAGAGTGCCCAGTTGGTGCATCGAAGGTCACGGACGCCCAGACCGCCCTGAGAGATGGGCCTACATATGGAAGACCAGGCCACCATGTGAACCCGACGTGCAGGGCTGCATCCCAAAGAATCTGCATCTCAAAGAGTCAATCCGTGATAATACCTGTGCCGGCATGCGGAGCACTGACATGAAATACGTCGGGAGAGACGAAAGAACAGATCGGAGCAAGACCAAACGACCTCCGCTGGATAAGAGGCGAGAACTCCAGCCCAGCAGGCGATGCTCGAGCCGCTCAATAACAGAAGTCCACCTCCTGGATGAAATATGTCGATCTGAGAGAGGGAGTCCAAGGTAGGTGATAGGTAAGTCCCCAACAGGTGTACGCAGCTCAGCCGCGCATCGCGCGGCCTCCTCCGTCACCATGCCAAAAGGAATGAAAGAAGATTTGGCATGGTTGATCTGTAGGCCGGAAGTCACGCCAAAAAGCTCCACCAGAATGGCCACTCGTCTGGCCTCCACCTCTGACCCCTCGATGAAGAAAACAGTGTCATCCGCGTACTGCAACAAAGGCACCAGCCTGCCGGCGAAGCCACCAAACAGACCGGCCGAGCATGCCTCCTGAGTACATCTGGCGACGCCGTCAACCGCCAGCGTGAATAGCATGGGTGCAAGAGGACACCCCTGACGGACACCGCACTGTGGCTGCACCCAGCCCCCTGCCATCGATCCGTTGACCAAGACCGAGAAAGAAGCGGTGGTAATACATCGCTTCATCCAAGCAATCCAGGTCGTAGGGAAGCCCCTCACCTGCAATGAGTACCAAAGGAAGGGCCATGAGAGAGTGTCATAAGCTTTGGAAAAGTCGACCTTCCAGAGAAAGGCCCGACGACCGTCGCGACGCCACTGCGCCAGAATCTCCGAAGCCATGGAAGAGCTGTCCGTGATGGATCTGCCCTGGATGAAGGCCGACTGAGCAGGGTGGATGAGGTCCGGAAGCACCTCCCGGAGCCGATTAGCCAACACCCGAGCCAGCAACAGGTAGATGGCATTGGAGAGGGCGATCGGCCGGAAGTCATCAATTCTATCCGGTGGCGTCCGCTTCAGCAGCATGAAGAGTAGGAACCGGTTCAGGCGCTCGATGCCCCGGTTCCCGCTGGAGAACTCCTGGATCACCGCCATAACATCCTCCCTCACCACAAGCCAGAACTCCCTGTAGAAGAAAACTGGAAAGCCGTCGGGACCGGGAGATCCCTCGCCATTGAGGTCGTGGAGCGCATCCGTGACCTCACTCTCGGTAATGGTTTGAGACAAGAAATACCCCTGGGAGACCATCTCCAAGATGGCGGAGGACGCCGCCTGGAGAAGTCCCGGTGGGAAGAAGTGATGGCGGTCCTGATGCGGTGGTGTCCCGTCATCCGCTGCCCCATGACCTCCAGCTGGTCAATCCGATTTGCCCGCCGCCGCGAGCTCGCGTAAAGGTGGAAGAAACGAGTGTTGGCATCGCCCTCCCGGAGCCAGGTCTGCCGGGAGCGCTGCCTCCACTGTATCTCCAAAAGCCTGTCCCCCGTCTGGATAGTCGACTTTGCCCGTCTGCGGTGGGCCACCCACCTCGTCCTCCGTGAGATGGCGGGAGTCCTCTCGATCAAGCTACGCGATGACCTCTAGAGCCTCGGACCTGCGAGCCTCCCGAGCCGCCCGGATCTGTCTCGGCGATCCTGAAGGAAATGCCTCAAACTGTGTAGCCTGTCAGCGAGAGTCCGTGCTGCCGAGTCAGAGACCGCAACACTGTGCCAGTGCTCAGCCACCGCCTGTCTGAACCCCTCCTCGAGCCATGACCACTCAAACCGGAATATGGAACGTAGGGGCTGACCGTCTCCAGACCGCCACAAAAGGGGTGTGTGATCCGAAAAAGGGCAATCCATGGCCTGGACATCAGCGAGCTGGTGCGCCTCCACCAACTCCAAGGAGCCAAGGAATCTGCCCAGACCTAGCTGAAGGTGCCGTCGTACTCCGCCAGGTAAATCTGCAGTTCGTTGCCGGGAGGTCGGACAACGAATGCGAGTCAATGAAGTCTCTGAACTCAGCGCCGGAATCTCTCCCCTATCGTCTGGTGGGCCGATCGTCCATGTCCAAAGTGACATTGAAATCGCCCCCAATTAGCCATTGGCCATCCGAAAGGTGGAGGCAGGCCGCCGATAGCTCCTCCCATAGAACCGACCGAAGGGACCCGGAGCAAGGCCCATAAACACAGGAGAGGGGGTAGGAGGCCCCATCCAAGCTGCGTCTCAGGTGAACCATCATCGAAAAACGGGCCGATCAGGCATCAACCAGGGTAACAAGTCGGCCCGCCATCCTATGATAATGCCCCCTGAGTGGCCCACTGAGCTGACCGAGATGTGTTGGGTCAACCGAGAACCGCTGATCTGCTCCCACATTTGATTAGTACATTCCATGAGTTTGGTCTCCCGAAGGAAAACCACGTCAACCTCCCATGCCCGAAGGTAGCGGCCAAGAGTTTGGCGCCTCCCCACATCGCCGAGGCCGCGGACATTCCATGTCAGCACCTTCATAAGGAAACAGTGGTCTCCCCACGGGTGGGCGACCCTCGGCCCACAATTTGCCTCCGCCTGAGGCCATTCCGGGCAAGCACCAGGAAACACTGAGGGGGGCGGTGCACACCCAATGGCCTTCGACGGACGTCAGGTCCTGTACGGGAGCGTCGACTGATGAGACAGAAACCTGCCCGGGCCGCAACCTCCTGAACATCGGTCTCCTGGCGTCCAGGGAGGTGCGGCGGCTCACTGTCCGCCCGACCCAATCCTAAGGCGGTAGATGTCGTCGAGAGGGAGAGGTTGCTCGTCGTGGTCCCCAGTGTCCCCTGCGTCGGGTGAGCGGCAGCGTTCTCCGGCGAAGGGGTAGTGGGGTTGGAGGCGGCGGCGGTGACCCGACAGTGCCGGCGGCCATAAACGCGTGCCAGGCGCCGCGGAGATGGTTGCGGTTGCTGGCTGAGGCATGGATGTGGGGAGGGGGTATGAAGGGGGGCTCGGTGTATGGGGGGAAGGCTGCCGCCGGGGACGTCGCCGGAGGGGGGTGCGGCTGTGGCGGGTCGGGGGGGGAAGATCGGGTTGGGATCGGCTGGCGGATCGGGTTGCAGAGGGGCCGGGTTGGGTGTCGGGTCGGGTTGCCGCGGCGGGGCGGGTTGCAAGAGGGCCGGGTCGGGTTGTAGAAGGGGTAGGGGGGGAGCAGGTGTGAGAGGTTCGCCCGGGTCGGGTGGTAGGTGTCCGGGTCGGGTTTGACGTGTGGGCCATGTTGGGAGAGAGGTGTCGTGGCTGGGTTGGCAGGGAAGAGGTTAGGTGGCGCTGCATGGGGTGATGTGGGGCTGACGTGGAGTTGTTGGGAGAAGTGTGGGCTATTGGGAGTTGGTGGGCGACAGCTGTCGCAGGTATATGGATTTGAAAAGGGGGGGTGTCGCCGTACGATTCAGCACGTGGCCCAGCCATCGGTGGCTGCGGCCGAACGCCCGGTAGGGCAGAGCCGGCGACGACGTCCGCCCATGAGGACGCCGGACCAGCACGCCGGAGCTTCAGCAGGAAGGAGCTGGAGCCAGCACATATCGTGACCGCCGGAGGGATTCGGGCGCCATCCTGCAACGCGACTTCCACCGAGACGGCCGAGAGGTCGGGCGACCCCATCGCCGGCAGGGAGAAAGATACAGGGCTTCCGAGATTGCGCGCGATGGCCATGACGACATCCGGCTGCAAGAGGCATAGGGGAAGACCGATGATGTCGATGACCACCCTGTCCGCCGGCGGAACAGAAATCGCACCATCGTCTTCTTTCCAGGGCCGCCACTGGACTGAACATAGGGGAAGACCGATGATGTCGATGACCACCCTGTCCGCCGGCGGAACAGAAATCGCACCATCGTCTTCTTTCCAGGGCCGCCACTGGACTGAACATTCCGGCGAAACAGGGGTGGGCGACGCGAGCAGTGCCTCGCGCTATTGTGGCGAACCTGGGACCATGAGCCAGGACGCCGAGGAGATGCAGCTGAGATGAAAAGGTGGTGAAGCACCGACCCTCGCGACCACCGCCGTGCGGAGCAGCGGCAGGTCCGGAGGTCCACCGGTGGGTTCACCGACGATGCATAGGCGGAGGAAGTCCACGGCCATTTGCAGTGATTGCGACCAGGGGACGGTCACAGTGTTTGAGGGCGGTGGCGAGGTTATGTGTCTGTCGTCGCGGACACTGTTCCGGTTAGAGGCAGCCGGCATGGCAGAACGCTGTTGAGAAAGACGAGGGCAGAAAGCCCGCCAATGGCCCTCCATCCTGCAGCCGATGCAACGGACGGGAGCCGAGCACGCCCGTGCGAAGTGGCCTTCTGCCAGGCAACGGAAACAGTGCGTGGCCGGCCTGCGAGACGACCTGGAACGGGAAATGGCTGTGTTGTTGAAGACGGGGACGCATCAAGTTGCGGGTGAGCGCAGACCCACTATTCGTTGGCGCCGCCGGCAGGGACTGCCGGAGACGGGAACAGAGAGCCTTCGCTTCTTAACTACCAAAAAAACTTACCTTTCACTTCCTAGCCATTCATTCACCACTATATATAGATGTAATGATGTAATGAGCTAAGAGAAGATAAAAGAAGTCTCCAAGCTAACCAAAACCCCACTCCTTGATAAGAAAGGAGATGTGGTGTACAACACGCTCAGTCTGACGTCGCTCCCCACAAAAGATGATCCGGTTGCGCTGCAGCCAAATGGCCCAGACACCGGCCATAAAGGTCGCCAGTGGCGCTCTCCAACACTGTCTCTGACGTATGAGTTTCCGAAGTGTCTGCCACATGGTCCCTAGGTCTGAAGAAAGCAGACTCACATTGCTCGTTTGCTGCCATATAGTCCGGGATGTCGAACAGTCAAAAAATAGGTGGGGGATGTCCTCACGATCGCGATCACTGCTGCTCAGTCATCACGATCGCTGCTGCGACGTCTCTTCCAAAGAGATTGTCTTGATCTTTCTCCGCTCGTGAGAGCGCCACGAGAGAGAGCCCATCAGGGCATCCAGCTGGAGGACAGTTGGGATTCCCCTTTTAGGGCACCCACTGCCATCCTTCTGTCCACATGCAAGGGGATGGCCTCCAGCATGTGGCAGGGAATGGCCCTGACAATATTGCAAGGTAATGCCCCCAGCACGTGGCAGGGGAATGGATATTTTTTGAAATATCCATTTTTTTAATGGATATTATTAAAGGCTGAGTCCTCTCCCCATTTTTTTTAAATAATTCTTTAATATATTCTTATATTACACTCTTTATACTTACATCAATTTGGTCATTTAAAATAAATTTATTAAAGTATTTTTTGTGATCTTTCTACCTACAACTCTGGCATCTTTCTGTTCAACTAATCTCCAAAAGCAAAGTGAAAAATGAGAGAAGGAATATTGAGGAGAATGAGAGAAGGAATATGAAACTTTAATTGAGTGCAAGAATGGCATTCAATCATAGACAAAATTTGGATGCCGAATAAAAAACTTTTATGGAAACAAATCAAACAAGAGCCTTTGTACTCCATGATATTATTTAAAAATTGTAAAGAACATTTTGATGATGAACAAAAACAGTTTGCATTAAATTAATCAAACATGGAAATTGACTTCGTCTATATAACATGTTCACTATGTTAACATGGTCCGACCTTAATGATTTGATCCTTTGAAGCAGTCAGCACCCAGTTGCCATTTTGATTCCATTTCACACAAAGTACAGTGTTTTTGTGACCGTGGCTACAAACAAAATTTTGTTACTAACAAATAAAAATGGGATATCAGTGAATGTGATAAAGAGTACTTACAAGGAACATAGCTCTCTCCCTGTTTTTGCATCCCACAATTTTACTAGATTGTCTTTGCCCCCTACAAAGGCAGCAAAGAAAGTTGTGTATATCAAATAAAGCAACTTGACAAGATGACAAGTCTGTGATCCTTACCTGAAACAAGTAGAGACTTTGTAGGGTGCCAATCAACACTTTTGACATCCCAACCATGGCCTGTCTGAGTTCAAGGTCCACAAAAAAGGAATCTTAAGCTCTTAATAGCATGCTAAGTAGGATAGGAAAAAAAATAGAAGATCCTTGTACTACACAAGGTACATATAAGAAATGAAACAAAGACAGTAACACAAAGTAAAATGTAAGAACTATTGAACATATTAAAGGTGGGTCAGTAATGCCTGGAATCCTACCACAACTGGAAACCCATCTGGCCCCAAGACACTCCGCAATAAAATGCATCCTCGCATTATGGGGGTCTCGCTGATAAGCGTCTTAATTTTGAGAGCTAATACAGAGTCCTAGTTAGACTGTAAAGGGAGTGCCTATATAAACTCCTTAGGGATCAGGACAAAAATTTAATCTGGCTGTAATCTTCTTCTATTTCCATTTAGTAGAATTCTGCATCGTCTTAAAATTCTGTGCGTTCTTCGGTGCATAGTTTCTCTCATGTGAAATTCTTTACAAGGTATTTTGCAACAAAAGAGAAGAAAAATTAATTTTTTTTATTAGCATATTCACCTTTCCAGTGTCAACTCTGGTATTCATAAACCTATGAGCCCTGACTCTTCCAATTAGATGCAGAGAGTGAAAAGGCTTAAGTCTCTCCCAACAAAAGTGTCATATGAATTTAATCAATCTAGCATTTTTTGTGCAGATAAAAAACATAATTCCAAATTCTAATAGTCTCACGTGAAAAGAACATTTCAGGCACTAAAAATAACCTTTTTGAGGAAGAAGTAATAATAATTTAATTATTATTGACGCCCATTTCATCCAGTAACTAGTTTTATCTTTTCCTCTTTCCATTTGCATCCCTTGTCTCCATTAATGTCAATGTATCCAGTTCGTGACAGAGCTTTTATTGAACTACATACTACATAATGTTGACGCTATAGAATGCATAAGGCTACTAGCCTGCATAATCCAGTTCAACAGGAAAAATATAGGTTTAAACCCCTCCAATAGTGCCGACTTCAAGATTCAATCTTCAAGCCACCCCATTTGGAGGTTCAACCCGGTAGAGATTCCAAATTAACCATAGTACAATTCACAAAAACAAGGTTTAAAGAAAACTAGATGTTCACACTTCACAAGTTGCCAACAATTAGAGTATGTCGAGGTCCATAAAGTAATATGTTTAGGTCATGTAGTACTGTTGTTGGATCTAAGAAGAGCTAAAACCTTAATTAGCCAATGCAATCAAAGTAAAATTTATGTTTGACATCCTCTCAAAGAAAAATTATGTTTGACATCCCATTAGATAGAGTCAAAGTCAAGAGACAAATCAATTACCAACAATGATGCATAGAGGAAAAAGCCCACATTTTGTGATTTGTAAGCTGTCAGTTAATAAATAAAAAAAGTTGAATATCCAATTGTTTCATCTGTAAATATTAATCATTTGCACAAGCTTTTACTCAAGAAACCAACATGTTGATGCGCCCATAGGGATATCTTAACAAAGGTTTCTTATTTTACAAGATGGCAAAAAAACTTAAAGCTTCCTTCAGCAAGTGAATTCAAAACATTACCAGTTAAAGACTTCTCTTCTTGGCATCTTGCAAAATCCCACACCTTAACGGTCGTGTCATCAGAGCATGAACAGAATTTCAAATCTGTTCGAGAAAAACTGCCAAATACAGGGTAACATAAACAAGGAGACGTGTAAAATTAATGGGAAAAAGGGATAGAAGACAAACAGGAAGAAATGTTCACCTTAGGTCACGGATAGATTCTTTATGAGCAGACTTGTTAGCTTTTACATTGTTCATATTGTTTTGCCAATACCTTATCAGAAATAGTAAAGCATGACTCAAAAAATCAAGGAAAATGGGAGGAAATACTAATAGGAACATTTAGAATCACAGGAAAATTACTTTATTGCACCACCATCATCACCAGTGACCATCCAGTTTTCATTGTAGCTCCAAACCATGGATCTGACTGCATAATCATGAGCCTGCACCAGAACTACTAGTGAATCCAGCTTCAAAAATGAGAAATATAATGAAGATACCCGTTGATACCTGAAGAATCATTTCAAAGTTAAATGATTGACCATTCCAAAGAGTGAATTCACCACTTTGAGAACCTGTGATAAGACGTCGACCTGTGGGGGTCCACTTCACCATGAAACATGCAAATCCTTATCAGGCAACTAATGAACTACAACATCCTCAAAAGTTGTATTTACACCAAAGAAATCTACTTCATGGCTTTAAAGTCAGAAATTTTGTTTCACACAAGGTGAATAGTGACAAATAATTTCCACTTGCATAAATTTGTATAAAAACACCCTCAAAGAAATCATTTGTACAAGCAATCAAAGGCCAGAAATTTTGTAAGGCCAAAGAGGTTAATTCAACAACTTAAAGATGCAATTCACAAACAGACTAAAGCTGATATCATTTTCAAGTAATCATAATGCATACCACAACAATTACTCAACAGTCAAGATTGCTGTCTAGAAACATGAAGAATAGGGCTGCCGAAAAATGTAAGTCTTCGTGTACACAAAAAATGCATCCATCATATATTTCATTTATGAAAAAGACATTACTTATTTGCTAGAGAAAATTCACAGTTAGAAAAATGCAATGTTTTTACATAAACCAGAAAATCAAAACTGCTGGAACTAATACATTTTAATGAAAATTAAAAGTTGATTGTGATTTCAGGAAAGAAGTGGTGATGAAACAATTGACATTTTGACAAAGACAATTAGCAAAGAAAAGGTTTGAGATCTTTAATAAAAAATTAATGACGTTGTGCAAACTTAAAATGTGCCCACAAAAGTAGCATACATGAATATTTATAATGTAATAAGAAGTCGATAACCTGGCTATTAACCAGCGAACAACTGAACCCAAAGACATACCAAGACTCGATTGATGGAACACCTATTTTTGTTTGTTGAAGCATGAACAAATTTTGCAGCAAAACTTGTTGATGGGTTTTCTGCATAAGCAACTGGTGGTAACATCTGCAACAACAAAAGATCAATAACTTAGTGGCATATGTGTTACTTCAATAGTGAAGGAATAATTTAATAATCATCTGTTTGAAATCTCATTCAAATCAGAGTTGCTTTCCATATATTAACTTCAGGATATTTATCAGAGACGTGGACATCCAGATATAACGAAAATCCATTGTTCTCACTTAGAAATTGGTTTTTGAAAATTAACAGCCAAGTCATGCGAGATAATTGACAATGCCTGAGTGAATAGTTAGTTGAGTAAGACATGACAAGCATACATAAGTACTGGTATTACAAGCATCTATAAGCCACTATTTGAAGTTACAAATCCTAGCATAATTGTAAGGCCTTAACCCAAGTCTAGATACAAATTTCTAAAAATTAAAACAGAAAAAAGGAAGGCATTTCTAGAATATCACATGAAAGCGTAAGCATGTAACCATGTGAACACAAAAAACAGTTTGATAAAAAAAATTAAAGAATGTATAGACATGATAAAAATGTGGACTTGTCACTAGACTAGCCAGTTCAGTTTAGCTGGCTCAATAAAAAAACTTATCACATTATGGGTTCAATTTTTTTCGAGAGGATGACGGGTTCAATTTGAATATTCTGCCCATTATGTTACTATGTCCTTAAATGTTTCTATAATCAAATGCTGAGGAGCGATAAGAATAAATTCCCATTTTTGTGAAAACATCTACCTAACCACTAGAGCAAAATAATAATACTGTTAGATAAAGAGGCCAACTTTGATATGGAGTAGTGTGATGCTGTCATTTTGGTTTCATGGACTTGAAGTTTCTGTTGGCCTTCCTATCAAACTTTTGTAACCCCGACTATCATTATTAATGAAACTTTTGGATGACTACTAGCTCGCTAGTCGTCCTTTCTCGTTTCAAAAAAATAATACTGTTAGATATGCAGATTTTGACGATATTCAAATAATTGAAAGATGATATGCTGGATTTGCTAGAGAAAAAACTACTAACATCCAAGACTGCAGCTGGAGTTGGTTGCAGCACAGTTCTATCCCTGGCATCCCTTTGCCACATACGAGCCTGAAAATGAATACGCAAAAGGTAAACAGAAAACTAGATAGAGATAGCACTGGGGGACATAAACAAATAACAATACATAATAAATATTTTACTTGCTGATGCAAAATACATTGTCACATGTTTCCTATTATCCTCATCACTTATTTTTCACTCACTAAAACCTACCTTCAATTGTTTCAGTGAAGAGAATAAAGGTACCCACTAGTAAAAGTACATAGTGATTTGACCACTCAAACACTATGTCATAAAAAACACTTTGCACACCTTCCATTCCAGATCATGTGATTTTAAAGTTAAGCGTCAATCAACTATTAGGATAGCAATGAACTTTCTTTCAAAAAAGAAGATAGCAATGAACTAATTCATAGGAGCTACACAGTAAGTTTTTTTTTTTTTTTGAGGGGTTAAGTTCACAGAAGGAAATGCAAAAATTGTTTGTTGAACCTGTATATACTGGACCATTGTGCTAGTGTAATCCACTGCTCTCCGTTGAACAAGCTTTCTGGCTCTTTTAGCAGCAAAATTGTCTCCATATGCTGAAACATATGTAAAAGAGTACATCACATAATCAAGTAATGGATTCATTTCATAATTCAAAGTGTGATAGACAGATCAAAATAGAACTAACAAACAATCATGGAAATAATATTTAGAAAAGTAACAAAGGATTTATATCAAACACGTGCCTCTTCAGATGTCCAAATACTCATATAATTAGAAGAAGACACTTTTTCTAGACTTCAAGTAGGAACTCAATTATAATATTAGTTTGACTACGATTCGAGAGAATGATCTAGAAATCCTCGTTTATTTATTCTTGTATTATTTCTTTGCTTGGAAATTTTAGAAGTTCGCTCAAGTTTATAACTAACTCCGCCTATATTTTATAGCCGGTCCCAAGCCCGGATAAAGGAGGAGGGTTGTGTTAGGCCCCGACAGCCAGCGTAAAATCCTGTCGAATCTTATGAACATGAATCAACGAAGGCATCATATGATCCATGTAGCCGACCCCACCTAGTGGGATAAGGCTTTGTTGTTGTTGTTGTTGCTCAAGTTTATAACTCTACGAGAAGAGTCTGAATCACCTTCAAAAAAAGAAGTCTGAATCTGTTTAAAGGTTTGGTTGTTGGAAAGTTTGAGGAAAATTTTTTATTCAATAAAATGTTATTACATATCAGAATTTTTCTGAAATTAGAGTTCTTCAGAGAACTCCGCCTATGTTTTATAGCCGGTCCCAAGCCCGGATAAAGGAGGAGGGTTGTGTTAGGCCCCGACAGCCAGCGTAAAATCCTGTCGAATCTCATGAACATGGATCAACGAATGGCGTCGTATGATCCATGTAGCCGACCCCACCTAGTGGGATAAGGCTTTGTTGTTGTTGTTGTTGATTGTTTGCATAAAAAATCTGATTTCTGTGAGCTCTTGATTTTTTGTCTTAATTTATTATTTCATCTGCCTCGTCAGAGAAGTTGTAACAGCCAGGATCCAATTTAAACGCATACGCTTCATACTACAATTTATGGTTAATTGTAATAATTAATTTTTTGCTTTGAAACACGAGAGACAATTGGTGCTAACTTGTGCGCACAGGATCTAGTGGGCTTCAGGTTCAAATTTGAGATGCGGATACCTCCTAAATCCCCTCTCTTTCTTGGTTGTTCGAGGACACAGGAGGTATGGACTACACTAGAAAGAAGTTGTCTTGACTTGCGAACTGGTACAGACTTTTGGAAGAGCTCCATACCGGGTGGAGCTCAGCAGCCAGTGTAATCTTGCCATCAGAGGAAGGTGGCCACTGGCATTCCTCTGGGTTAGCTGGGCACAAAGAAATGCCATTAGTTAACTGCTAGGTGGACTGGGTGGTGAGGGGATAACTGCTACGTGGCCATTGTATCATGCACTATTCTCCAGCAAGGAACTGAGGAGTAATTCTGATTCCTTGCTTGTTCTTTTTCCTCATCCAACACTATGTATTCCTCATATAATATTTTTAATAGGTAATAAAACTGGATTACAATGAGTCTCACTAGTCATCCTTTCACTCTCAAAACCTTAAGACTTAAATAGCAAAAAAGATGGATATAGTGAAATATGTTCAGACAAGGCAGATGCCAATGGCCTAGGAATTAAATAGACTGGAAACTCTGTGAACCTTACAGATTTGAGGCCTTTCTTTAACCAATTTGTGTCGAGAAATTCAAGTGCAATTAACAAATGTTTTAACTTGACATACGGAAGTTAACAGGCAAACTTCATAGAGTCCACAATTATTGGCTGCTCCGGTAGAGCAAGAATCCAAGTACATGCGTTAATCTTCAGAAGACCCAATGGAGATTACTTTAACACACAAACAGTTCTTATGCTATATGAACAGTTTAAGTTAAAGTCAACAATTGAGGAAATATCCCAGATAAGCTTAACTTTGGCATATTGAACTGCAGCATAAAAGAACTCAAAGCAAAATGACAACCCACATAGCCAGACACATCTAATGTTCTCGTGATAATTGCAAAGATTAGTGGTTCCGAAACATGCATATATGGCATAACTCTCTTACAACTTGAGACAGGCAATAGCCAAATCAAGTCATTCACAGGCCTAAGGTTTCACGGAAAGAAAAAACAGCTTAAAGCGACAAGTTCACTCTAGAGGGGCTGGACATTCCTTGTTTTCATCATCCAGTAGTCAGTTAGCAAGTTGCCGCAGTTTCACTTCTAGAGCCTATTATGAACTTTCCCTTCGCAATCAACCCAAAAAATAAAACAAAAAGGGAAAGGAAAAGGCGTCTTCACCTTCGTATGGAGGCATCGACGGGGGGTGCGCGAACTCCGGCGCGAGGTTGGTGGACGACGCCGACGGCTGCCGCGCCATCATCGGCTGTGGCAGCGGCGGCGGAGGTCCCCGATGGAAATCGGGGTTCTGCTGCTGTTGTTGATGATGGTGATGCTGATCCCCGTACATCATCGTCCTCTTCCACCTTCCCAACAGGTGGAAGCTGCAAAGGACCGGCCGGAAACCCCGATCCAAATTGGATTGAAAAGGAACAAATCAGAGAGGAACTCGGCGAATGGATGAAGGGTAATGTTAGGGTTTAGTTTGGGAATTGGGAATTTAGGGGGGCCGAAAAGAAGAGAAAGACGTGACTTAGTTAGGGTTTTTGGGAAGGTGATCGTGACGATGGACGGACAGTTTAAGTTCATTAGAAATTCGAGGCAAAAAAATATATATTATTTTCATAAATCTCCTCTCAAATATCACGATTTTCATTTTTCACATTAATCTCAGACTAAGAATTTATTTTTTTATTACTAAATTATCACGTTTTTCATTTTAATCCTCTCGTTTGTTATCACTTTTACTTTTCTCCATTTAAAAAAATTAAATTACTCATTCCTATAAAAAAAATATGAAATAACAAATATAAAAAATTAAAAATCATTTGAATGATTAAAGTGGTAAATAAAAATTCTCATTTATGAAAAAAATTAAACTATCCTCCCCTGAATTTTTTCATTTTTTTATTTTTTATTTGATGTGTTATGGAGGAATGTGCAATATTATTTTTTCATAAATAGAAAAATTATAAGTAACGAAAAATATAACAAAAATAGACAGAATGACTAAAATGAAAAAATCGTGATAGTTTAGAGATAAAATAAATAAATTCGTAGTTTGGAATTAGATGCGAAAAATCGTGATAGTATAGATGAGATTTATGAAAATAACTAAAAAATATATTTTGAATCATCGACATTTTTAACATTTACAACATGGTGTTATCTCTCCTACATAATATATGTAAAATATAATTACTAAATTTCAAAGTTATCTATGACATTATTGAATAAATAAGAAATGAAAAACAACTTCCCAAACTTATTTTTTTATGAACGTTAGTCCATCTTCCATTCCTAGTACTGTCATTTATTTTGTAGCCAATGTTGTCAAATTTTAGCTCCTAAACAGAATATTTGAGTTATCGTTTGAGTTAACAATTATTATGCCCATCAAATATTGTTATTATTTCTTGTCGTAGTTCGTGGTGATTTGGCACCAATCAACTAGGAATATAAGGAGCCATTCAGAAATCGTGGTTCCTTCGAATTATAAGTGAATAGTTGAATTGATAAATTAGTTCAACGTGTATTTGAAAGAAATAAAAGTTAATGATAAAGAATAAATTAGTTAATGCGATAAGAAAAAGTAAATATCATGAGTTAATTTTAATGAGCATTTGAATTAAAAAAATATTCATAAATATAAAATTTAATTATGTTAAAAAATAATAATAAAAGAAAAAGTTTGTAAAAAGAAAAACAAAAAGCGCCAAGTCGAAAAAGAAAAGAAAAAGTGAAAACAAAACAAAAAAAAACTTGAAACTAAGGTGATGGTATCATTCCGCCTCTAAAATTAAACCCCAAGAAAATGTTTGGAGAACTAAATGGAATCAAAAGTTAATTCCACCTGGTTCAATTGCCAAACGCTATCAAGAGGATCTACCAAAAAAATGTAACCATTAGAATATAAAAATATTTGTCCTAGAATAAAAGTTTTGCATGCATTTTTACAAAAATATTGATATCCTTGTGTATATTAGTACTTGTATTGTAGTAACAAAATAAAAAATAATCAATCTAATGGATTTGAAACTTTAGATAAATTACTCTTTTCACTTCTTTAAACCTTTTATAGTGCATGGCCTCGCCGTCGTCATCCCGACTAAATCGCATCAATTTTCTCCACGCTGTGTTAAATGTCGGATCCCATGTCTTATGTGATCAAAATGGTTAAGTGAAAAGTATTATTTGTGATTGTTCCGTACCACGAAAAGTCAACTTTTTACTATGAGTTTTAGAAAATCATAAACAAGAAGAATTCTCATTTCTTGACAAAATTTATTGACAAACATGTAATTATAAATTATGTTTTAGTGTTTCCCCGTTTTGGTTTAAGATGTAACTCACTTGTTTTTGCATTGCTCATGGTTGGGTGTTATGAAACACCTAAAAAAATTGTTAATTTTGAGGCCCGAACAACTTATGTGAAACTAATCAAATGTGTATCTTTCCCCTTTATACAACATAACATTAGAGGTTCAAGCTATCAGAACTTAGGTTATAAGATTTTGTAGACAGTATAACTTAAGTTAAAGCTATGTGACATTATTTGCATTAGATTGATAGTGAATGCTTTTGACTTTCTTTTTATTTTCATTTTGAAGGAGTAAAAATGCCACCGCGGAAGCGTCGTGGCGATGGTCAATTTGCTATTATTGGTCCAAGTCATTCTGCTCAACCAGGCGGTCGACCTAATAGGAGTCCATCAGTTTCATCTCATGCATCAGTACAAGGTGTGGCATGAGATGTGAATGATAACTCTCCCTTACATGATGATGAGATCCCAGCGGGTCCATCAAGACTTCCTCATGTTGTTGAGTAAGTCAATCATATTGAGAATCAAAGTGCTGCACAAGTTCTTGCACAAGCTTTAAGGGCTATTATGAGTGGAGTAAACCCGACCTCCCAAGTTATGCAAAGAAATAGGTTCTATGACAAAATTAGAAAATAATGTGCGGTTGATTTTAAAGGTACAGTTGGCCCATCAGAGGCAAAGGCATGGTTAAAGCGTATGGATAGAATATTTAACCAGATGAGGTGTTCCAATGAATAAATGTTTGATTATATTATTTCCTTGTTGCAAAAAGATGCTTTGGATTGGTGTGAGACAATTCCTGGAAGTCAAAATTTTTCGGCTACTCTTGGATGGGAGGACTTTCTTCGAGAATTTCAAAAGAAGCATTTGCCCAAAGTATATACTGATAGAAAGTAGAAGGAATTCCTAAATTTGACACAAGGAGCATTATCAGTTGCTGAGTATGAATTAAAGTTCACACAACTATCAAAATATGCACCGAGCTTGGTGTCAGATGAAAGTGATAAGTGTAGACGATTCGAATGAGGACTTTACTTAAACATCAGAGAAAAAGTTGAAGTGTTGGAGTTCACTGAGTACTCCAAGTTGGTGGCAGCATCACTAAGAGCTGAAAAGTTTATAGAAGAAAGAAATCAAGTTAGCCAACATTTAAAAAGACCAAACTCCAACTTTACGCATACTGGACCAAGTAATAAAATGACAAGATACGATGATAGTACATTTCAATTCCATGATAACTTTTACAATAATAGGAGACATGAAAATAGATCACAATGTACACAAAAATATCATACCAATCAGAAAAATATGAGTACACAAGCAAATACATTGAAAAGAACATTTTCATAAAATCAAAGTAGAGTTGGATCAAGACAAGAACAATACCGCACAAATGCATATTGCACAACTTGTGGAAGATATCATTTTGGAAAATGCTCAGTATTCACATGAGTTTGCTTTAAATGTAGTCAAAGATGACACAAGATACAAGATTGTCGATTCATTGAAAAGGGTAAAAGTATTTTTGAAACAGTAGTCTATCCTCCTATAAAGTCTCAAATCAAAGCTACTCCTAGTGCAAGCATGAAAGCGAGTAATCAAAATGTCCCAAGTACATCGAAACCGACAAATCCACCAGAGAGACCACAAACTCAAGCACGTGTCTTTGCAATGACTGAACCCAATGTTTTGGCTACTCCTGACGTAGTGATGGGTACGTTGTCTATCTTTGATAAAAGTGCACATGTTCTTATTGATCCCGGATCTACTCATTCATTCATATCAAAGGACTTTTCCATACATGCCGATAGAAAACTTAGTCCTTTAGAATGTTCCATATTAGTACATATACTCGTGGGAGATTCTATCATTGTTGCACAATCATATAAGGACTGTAGAGTCAAAGTTGCTGAGCAAGACATGATATCACATCTCATTCCTCTAAATATTCAAGACTTTGATGTCATACTTGGAATGGATTGATTAGCTTGTCATCATGCCATTATAAATTGTTTTAAGAAATAAGTTTACTTTGAGTCACCCGAAAAAGATAGAGTTATCTTCTATGGTAAACGTCGAATTCTTTCCTCTTGTATTATTTCTGCAATGGTGGCACAGAAATTAATCAAGAAGGAATGTGAAGCTTACCTTGCTTCTGTGATTGACACTAAGGTAGAAGGACCACGGTTGAAAGATATTCCAATCGTATCTGAATTTGTAGATGTTTTTTCGGAGGATCTTCCTGAATTACCATCGCAGGAAGAGATTGAGTTCAGTATTGACCCTATTCCAGGAACAACATCCATATCTATTACTTCTTATCGAATGACACCAGCAGAACTAAAAGAGTTAAAGTTACAATTACAAGAATTATTGGACAAGAGTTTCATCCGGCTGAGTGTTTCTCCTTATGGTGCACCAGTATTATTCGTGAAAAAGAAAGATGGAACATTACGGTTGTGCATCGATTATAGACAATTAAATAGAATTACTATAAAGAATAAATATTCATTATCGCGGATCGATGATCTTTTTTATCAACTGCAAGGGGCAAAGGTATTTTCAAAAATAGACTTGAGATCAGAATATCATCAGTTGAGAATTAAAGATACTGATATTGCCAAAACTGTCTTCAGAACTCGGTATGGACACTATGAATTTTTGGTGATGCCATTTTGTTTAACAAATGCGCCCGCAGCTTTTATGGATCTCATAAATCGTGTTTTCAAACCTTATTTGGATAAGTTTGTCATTGTTTTCATTGACGATATACTGGTCTATTCTCGAAGCGAAGAAGAACATGAAGAACATTTAAGAATTATTTTGCAAATACTTCGAGAGAAATAATTATTTGCAAAGTTTAGTAAATGTGAATTTTGGCTCAACTCAGTAGTATTTATGGGACATGTAATCTCAGCAGAGGGCATTTGTGTAGACCCAACAAAGGTTGATGCAATATTGAAGTGGGAGCCTCCAAAAAGTGTGACAGAAGTGAGAAGTTTTCTTGGCCTAGCAGGATATTATCGATGTTTTATTGAAAGTTTCTCTATGATTATAATTCCATTAACTAGACTTCTTCGGAAAAATATAAATTTGAATGGATAGAGCAATGCCAAGATAGCTTCGAAAAGTTAAATAGATGTTTAACATCTGCTATAGTGTTAACACTCCCAACAGAAAATAGAGGTTATGTGGTGTATAGTGATGCTTCTCGACAAGGATTGGGTTGTGTTCTAATGCAACATGAAAAAGTTATTGCATACGCTTATCGACAATTCAAACCACATGAGTTAAACTACCCAACACATGATTTAGAGTTGACAGCAGTTATTTTTGCTCTTAAGATATTGAGACATTACCTTTATGGAAAGACATGTCATATTTTTACGGATCACAAGAGTTTGAAATATCTCCTTACACAAAAAGAATTAAATTTACGTGAAAGAAGGTGGATGGAGTTACTAAAGGACTATGATTGCATAATTGATTATCATATGGGTAAAGCTAACGTGGTTGCAGATGCACTTAGCCGAAAATCATCGAGTCTTTTAGCCCATATAAAAGTGTATCAGTTACCATTGCTACTTGAACTGAAATCCTTATGAGTGGAGTTGAAGACAAGTGAGAAAGGAGCACTCTTAGCACACTTTAGAATTAGACCCATTCTAACCGGGAGGATACGCGAAGTACAAAATCAAGATAAAGAGTTAGTGAAAATCATCAATCAAGTAAAGAACGGAGAGCAACTACAATTCTCATTAAAGGATAATGGGACTTTAATGTTTGGCAGCAGGTTATGTGTTCCTAATGTTGAAAATCTGAGACAATAAATAATGGAGGAAGCTCATTGTTCGCCTTATACTATACATCCAGGAAGTACTAAGATGTATAGAGATTTGAGGAGAAACCTTTGATGTCACGGTATGAAGAAGGACATAGCAGAATATATCTCTCGATGTTTAATATGTCAGTATGTAAAAACAGAACACAAAGCTCCAGGTAGAACTCTTCAATCAATTCCGATACCAGAATATAAGTGTGATGAAATCACTATGGATTTTGTAACGAATTTGCCAAGAACGAAATAAAATCATGACACTATTTGAATAATAGTTGATCGTCTTACGAAGTCAGCACATTTTATACCAGTTCGAAAGGATGATTCTCTTAATACATTAGCCAAGTTATACATTGATGAAATTGTGAGACTGCATTGTATTCCAACATTTATCATTTCTGATAGAGATCATCGATTTACCTCACGATTCTGGCATAGTTTACAAAATGCTTTAAGTACAAAATTAAAGTTTAGTACTTCATTTCATCCTTAAACATATGGTCAATCAGAGAGAACCATTCAAACACTTGAAGAAATGTTCAGAGCTTGTATTCTAAAATTTAAGGGATATTGGGATGAACACTTGCCATTAACAGAGTTTGCCTATAATAATAGCTTTCATTCAAGTATCGAGATGGCTCCTTTTGAAGCATTATATGGTAGAAAATATAGGACACCAATATGTTAGGATGAAGAAGGTGCAAGAGTCTTTTTGGGACCACAAAAAGTGCAATAGACTGTTGACAACCTGAAAATCATTAAACAAAAGTTAAAGGCAACACAAGATCGACAAAAGAGTTATGCAGACCAACGTCGTCGAGAAATGGAGTATGAAGTGAGAAGTAAAGTCTTCTTAAAAGTTTCACCTTGAAAATGTGTTATACGATTTGGAAAAAAAGGAAAGTTAAGTCCGAGATATGTAAGACCATATGAAATTTTAGAGCGTATTGGACTAGTTGCATATCGATTAACGCTACCACCAGAGTTATCACGTATTCATGATGTCTTTCATGTCTCTATGCTTCGACGATATCGATCAGATCCTTCTCATGTATTGGAGCCCCGATCTATTCAAGTACGAGAGGATTTGTCATATGAAGAGAATCTAGTGCAAATTATCGGAAGAAAGGAAAAAGAACTACGGAATCGAAAGATTCTATTATTTTTGGTTCTTTGGAGAAACCATTCAAGAGAAGAAGCAACTTGGGAGCGAGATGATCAAATAAGAGAAAAATATCCATTCTTATTTCCTGAAACAGTTAACCAAATTTCGGGGACGAAATTTTTTTAAGGAGGAGAGAATTATCACGGACGTGTCATAGAAACATCAATTGTGCATAATCATTCATTTAAGTAACATACTAAGTTAGTTTGGATGTCCATTTAGTGATATTTGTATATAGTAATTAATATTTCGATTAGTGCATAATGATTACTTAATTATGGATAAACTTTACAAAGTAATTATATAGAATTATTATGAATAAATCATAAAATTTCTAAATAATATGATATATATGTTTAAATAGATTAAGTAAGCTTAATTAAGATTAAAATACTTAATTATGATAAAAAAATGTGATTGACCATCACTTAAGTTCCAAGCAGCTGAAGCAGACAGGTGAGAGCTGCTCAAAGGGATATTTTTCCAAACCGCCCTAAGACCTCAGAAAATTCTGAAAAAAATATATAAGTTACTTAACATTATATTTTCACCGTAGAAAAATTATCAGAGGAAGAACTCGAGCGAACCGATCTGGGGAAAATCGGGAACGTCGGCTGTTCCAGGTGAGTTTTGATCCGAAAAATTTTCTTCTGATTGAGAGAATCATAACTTGGAGATAAACGAACAATAAATTATGAAATTTTGTATGATTCCTCCATTCGAAGTAGCTTTCCATGGCCTCTGGAATTACCTAAAAAGGAGTTTTATAGAGGAAGTTATGAACTTACCTTCGTAGGTCACTCATCCTGTCCCGAGTTTGATATAAGTTCAATTTATAAATTAGGGTACGGTTATAATAGAGTGAATTAGGGTTTGAAATTTGGATATGTTTAAAACATTCCAAGGGTTCGGTTGGAGGTAGAATCATCCTATTTGAAGTTGTATTTTGGGAGAAAGGAATTTTTCATTTCATAGTGATGCTTCTGTCAGATTCCAGGACATTGACAAATTGCGACTCGAATTAACTATTTTTGTTATAAGTGTATATAACGAGTTAAATTCTCTAATTTTTATGACAAAATGCTAATGAAGAATAGTTTTCAGAAAAATTATGTCCAAGTTAAATGGACAAGTATGAAAAAACATATAAATCAATATTTCAGTGACATACAGTCTGTCAGGGCACAAATCCTAGATCAGATTGCTTGAGATGTCCTGACTTACTCGCTTGGAATTTGATAATGATACTTGGGGGTTGAAAACCTTATTATGTCTAATTTCTAATTAATCTAGAATCATAAGATTTGCCTATATGGTTAAGAAGTTATGAATTATTAATTGACAGACACTCAATCTGGAATCCTGAAACATCACCTAGTTAAGCTTTGGAGAATTGAAAAGTTTCAAGTATGGAATAGCTTATGAATATAAATACCTGAAGTTAGAAATTGGTATTAGAGGAGGTTATATGTATTTTAGGGTGCATAAACATTCATACATCATGAGCATGCATTGCATATTACCTTACTAGTGATTGGAAAGTAAGAAAACATTATTGTTTGTAGGAAAACCTCAAGTTGCAAGTGAAAGGGAGAAAATCTAATAAACCTCCTTGAAATCATAAAGTACAAGGTGAGTGGATAAATTTACAACATAGCAAAATGTTATATGTTAATTAATTTATTTATGGTATTACCTCAAGCAAAGATTATTATTGTTATTATTGAAACATATCTTACACTATGAAAAGTATTTATGATATGTTTCAAGAATTTCATATGAGATGTAGTAATATCTTAAATAAAAATATTTTCAGGAAACAATGCTTGTGAAGTGAAAATAAGTTTTATTTGATAATGATATGAGATTATGACATGTGTATTTTGATATTGTTAAACTCCATGTGTTCATTAGTTATGCTGTTTGAAAAAGGTCTTTGGGATCGCATTCGATATACATTAAGCCTTTGGGGCGTATATCGGGTGTCTTTGCCCTTTGGGGGCTGCTCTGCGTGCACGTATTGACCCATGATCGCTCTGCGTATCTGAGAATTATGATTGGGTGGCACACAATCATGATTGAGATACATATTGACCCATGATTTGCTCTGCGTATCTGAGACTCTTGATTGTGAAGCTCTGCTTAATTGTATGACACACAATCATAGAGGGATACATATTGACCCATGATTTGCTCTGCGTATTCGTGACTCTTGGTTATGAAGCTCTGATTAACTATATGACACATGATAATAAATGGATACATATTGACCCATGATGAGTATGTGCAATTACACATGTGTGGAGTTTAAATATGAGAATTATGATATCTTGAATTACTTTTACTTATGTGAAAGTTCATATGATTTGACAAGTTATGTTATACGTGCTATGCTTTAAATGTTTTCTCATATGAAAGAAATGTGATTATTTAAATGTTATATGCACTCGTATTATTTTCCTATGTTGTACTTTTATTCCACTCACTGAGCAAATGATTGTTGCTCATAAAACTCATTTTAAATATTTTTTTAGATACTCGTAAGTTCTCGAGTTGAGTCGACTTGGAGTTTGATTTTGCTACATATAGAAGAGGTCGAGCCGCTGGAGCACTTTAATCCCCATTCACTTTTGTTTTTGGAAGCATGCATGTGTAATAGATAGTCTTAGATATGTTGTAATTAAGTTTGTGAGAAACTTTTTGTAAAGTTGTATAAGACTTATCCTGTGGGGTTATATGTGAAATGATTTGTAAAAAAAAAAATATAATGACGATATGTGAATGTCCTATCTTATAGTTTTTTATTAAACTTTGATGATTATATATGTGTCTTTTATATATATTGACAAATAACATAAGATAAGTAAGGGAGGAGATTTTGACGATTGTATTTTTAGAATTGCTAAACATAGTTAAGAGTGTGATTATTGGGATTAGGACTTAGTCACGGAGTTGGGTGTGACAGTGTTTGATATCATAGCCACTCCGCATGAGCCTCTATGCATGGTGATGTGCGATCACTCAACGAGAACGTTGAGTCCCTAAGGGGGGAAGGATGCACGAGGCATGCCTTGGATTAGTCCCACATGCATAAGTCACGGGAGAGATGCTGTGTATATATGAGAACAGTATCACGCTGAGTATAGAGGTGAGCCGCTGCGCTACTCTGATACCAGGTGATGCGTTTTGATAAAATCGTACGGATCGAGACCCAAAATGAACAATATTACACGTTGGTGGAAAATGTTACACGAGCATTATTCTTAGTGGCAATATTGCTCATGTGACATGTGATGCATGCCTCTAACGACCTTTAAAACACAAGGAAAGGCGGCTTGTTAATTTTATTGATCATATACATATCAATCAAAAGGGTGGAGTTGTTAATTTTATTTCTCATATGCCTATCAATCAAAATGTGGAATTGCCTTGTGATAATCTCGAGGAGAGGACCCGTTAAGGAATCCAACGCAAGAGCACGTCAAAGTCATGTTTTTTATATTGGATCACTTAGACAAGTTCGGATGTTAACTATTGATCCTACGATAGTGTCTAAATTTGACAAAATTTTATTCATGTTTTAAGAGTTATTTTCATAATTTTTTTAAAGCTATCATACAAAAATTTTACTTTAATCCTTCAGTCACTTATGTTACATTTTTCGTTACTTTTATTTTTTTTTATTTATAAAAAAACTAAATTATCCCTCTCCATAATACATCAAATAATAAATTAAAAAATTAAAAAAATTAGAAAAGGACAAGCTAATTTTTCATAAATGATAATTTTTTATCACTTTAATCCTTCCAATAATTTTTTTCATTTTTTATATTTATTAATTCATATTTTTTTTGAAAGGAGAAGTAATTTAATCTTTTCATAAATAAAAAAATAAAAAAAACGAAAAACATAATAAAAGTGGACAAAAGGACTAAAGTAAAAAAAATCGTAATAATTTAAGAATTCAAAAAAATAAATTCGTAGTTTAAAATTAAATGTAAAAAATTATGAAAGTTTAAAGGAGATTTATGAAAATAACTCATTTTTTAAATGCCACGAAGAACAAGAGTGACTTGCAAGGGCCAAGTATCCTTTAAATAGCACATAGCATAGCATTCAGGAATGCAACGAACACCGCTGAGTCAACTGAGTTATGAAACACGAAAAGGTAAATAACCAGGCAAAACTGATGCCCTATGGGCAGTTTGCTTTGTATGCATCCCAACCCTGGACCCGGTACTGCTGAGCTGCTTCTGCCGGATTTGATGCCTTTATAATTCCACGACCAACAATGATGATATCACTACCTCTGTCACCGATGACCTGTGTTGCACAGTTAGTGTGGGATTAGTTTGAAGGACCGTAAAAGGAGATGTGACGACTGACTTCATTTAGGAGAAATAATCAGCTATACCAAAGTTTTCTTTTTCTTTTCTCAGTAACATAACATAAAGAATTCACGACCTTCAAACTCAAGTATCATTGAGCTGCCAGAAAACACATCGTAAAGAAAAATACCATGCTCGTCAAACACCTTGGTACTACTATAAAATGTTTAAAAGAGTACCAAATCTTTTGGCATGCTACATTTCATGATAATACATTATGAGGTGGGAACAAGATGGACCCAATAAATAACAATAGGTCTGCTTGTGATTTCAAAATTTTGTTATAATATTTGTGCAAAAGAATACATATCAAAGTTAATGAAATCAAAGTTCTTTGGTGTTAAACTTTTCACATAAATGGCTCACCATAGAGTGTTCTACACTTCTATATAATTTTGTTTTTAGCACTACGATGCATCCTCACGATGTCAGTAACTTATTTCTGACACTAATAGCTTTGTGACCTTGCAGAGAAAATGGAAAAGAAAAAGTTGCAGCTCATGAAATACAACAACAACAATAAAGCCTTATCCTACTAGGTGGGGTCGGCTACATGGATCATACGACTTCGTTGATCCATGTTCATGAGATTCGACAGGATTTTACGCTGGCTGTCGGGGCCTAACACAACCCTCCTCTTTTATCCGGGCTTGGGACCGGCTATAAAACATAGGCGGAGTTTGCAGCTCATATGAAATATGCAAAGCAAATCAGTAAAAAATGTGAAAAATAATTCTCTAGAACATAAAAAATGTGGAATTGATTTTTGGATTCCAATGATGATAAGAGTCCCTCTATCAACAGAAGTATCCCCACTTCTCCCACCACTAGCATCAAACCACCTTCACACGTAGTGAATGCCCACTACCCCACCTTCTGCTCAGTATCTGTCCACTAATTGCGAGCACATGTGCTCTTTAGTTGCAGCACTCACTAGATAGTTTATTTCTTTATTTCTATAAATATGTGTTTAGCATCTTTTTAATGGTATGTTTTATTATTAGACCTTGTATTCCTGGACGTTTGTCCACTCCATACGGACAATTTTCTTTTAATTCCATCTTGTATTGCTTTCATTTCTGTTCTGAAAGTTGGTGTCCTATCAAATTGGTGCCTTTTATATAACATCCATTCCAACTTTTTGAAGAGACAATGAGATAGTCAAAGAAGGCAACTAGAAAATATGATTAGACCATCCGAGAACTAATGTGCCCTTTGAAAAGACAGAAACATTGAGGAAAAAAACTCACAGAATTAGGAGTGTTATACTGCTGGCCTAATGAATCTCCTCCCGAAACCATCTGAACACCTGGAGTTGCATGAATGAATGCTGGATTTACTGGTGCACCTTGCCACGATGCTGGATTAACAGATATAAATCCAATGACAAAATCTGAATGCTGATCAGCTATTTTCACAGCACTGGATGTGTAATCTCCAGTTGCAAGATTACCAGCTGAACTCATTTCAGCCAATAATAGGAGTCCACGTCCTTGAGGCAAGCCCTTTCATCAACATAAAAACAAACTTAGTAAGAAAATGAACGTTGCTTTTTAAAAAATAAAAATAAAAATGTAGATCCGAAATGAACCTTCAGTTTAAGACCATCAACGATTCCTGGTCCAGATATTATATGAGCATTAACAATATCTGCCCAATCCAAGATATGGAATATACCACTGAGATAAGATGAGAAACAAACATGTTACTGAAAATAAAGACAAAATACATATAAAATCGAACCATAAAATTGAAGAGAATGTGGCATCTCACCCTTCATATTGCATTGTTACTGTATTACCAATGTCAGCGAACTTGCGATCCTCAAAGATTAGAAAATTGTGCTTTTCTGCAATCTACAAAACAAACATCACCAGCAACCAAGCTCAATTTGATCACCAAAATGATTCCTACAAATGTGCAATATAGTTTGTTTATGGAGTACCGAACAACCAATGCCTAGTCAAGCCTTTTTTTTAATGACAGTCCAGCATTTTGCCCACTTAATGGGTTCGGACTTCCTTGGAAAACCCTATTTCATTGCTATGCATCCAACACATGACAAAGAATTCATGTCCAAACAAAAACTATCTGATCCTAAACTACATTGCAAGTTTCATGGTGTGAGAAACCCTCCATTGCACATCAATCTGAACCTAACAAGAGTAAACCATGACCAACAGAAAATAAGAAAATACTAGCAAATCAAGCAAAGTTCTAAAATCTTAAATAAGTTATGTGGAAGTACCCTGTTCTATAGCACGCACAGCCTGAAGGGAAATACAATGCACTCAAGTACATAAATACATAATACATTTTACAAAGAAAAAAAGCAAATAGCATGTTCCAACCCTGCTTCCATAGAGAGAAATATATTTTAGGGACACCGAGACATGTATTAATTACATAAATGCAAGTTCACGGTCATTAAACAAAAATGTCTATGATGTTCAGGTCCTACATCCACATGAAAAGCCCAAACTCTAAAAAGTAAACAGGAATATTCTGGATTGAAACTTGTTAGAGACATACTGTACGGAGTTGAGTGCCAAAGTCTGGCGTGAAGTCAGGTAGTATATCCACATGAGTTTTCAACAAGCAAATTTCAGGGCCAACCTGCCAATGGAAGTAAAAGTTATGACATAAGCTACTTAACAAAGTGGTTCCAAATGACAATAAAAATATTACAACTACATTGTAACTTCAATCAGATGCATACTTGAAACAGAAGAAATTAAAAAAGTGTTTACTTATCAAAGCTCCAACACTAAATGGAATCAAGGATCAAAAAATATAACTGAAGTTATACAATGAAGATACAAAAAGATCAAACCCAAAATCATGGACAAAGATCTCCTGCATATAACCATCTAAGAAATTCATTAGAAAATGAACATGAATCTCTGAATTTGATTTTCTCGTGGATATAACATCATTTATACCTTTGTGACCCGACTGCATGTATGTATTCAGTCTGGCAACAAACTATCAGCACATCCTAATTTTAGCTAATATGCTCATACTACACATTCTTGCCTGTACTACCAGGTAATGTCCTACACACGTGCTAAAACCAATACACAAGGAAACATGCATGAACCAAAACAAAATGCAAGATAAAGTCAACCAATGCAATAAGGTATTAAACAACTTTATTAAGATCAATATAAATGCCAAGTTCTTGAAAGTTTCTGCAAACTGCAATAAGTTGAAAATAGAGTAAAATGCATATAATAAATAAGAAAATAAACTGGTTGCGGGTTCAAAGTGGAGAAGGAAGTTTTTTTGTGCGTGTATGTGATTAGACCGACACCTAGAGCGAAAGATCACAGAAAGTTAAATCTTGTCCCCGCCATTCAGGAAAGATTAAAGCACGATGCCACAGAAAAGAATACGAACCTTATCTACAAGGTCCAACAGTTCTTTTGCCGTGGCAACATCTGCCGCAAGGCACAGATTGCTCTGCTTGGCTTCCATCACCTCGAACAGCCTCCTCCCCGTCGGATTCTTCGTCAGCTTGGCCCTCTCCCCATACGGAATCCTACCCTTCTCCTTCTTCGCCGGGACAGCGGCCGGCACGCTGACCTTCCGGTTGGCCTCCAGAAATTTCCGAACCTCCGCAGCCTTCTCCTGCGATACCCTCCCTTTCTCCACCAGCACGCGCAGCACGTCGGTGAGCGTGACGAGTGCGTGCAATTTGATTCCGTTTTCTCTCAGATTCTCCCGGCCGCCCTGCTCGCGGTCGATGACGACGACGGCGTCCCCGACGATGAGCCCGGCGGCACGGAGAGGGGCAGCGGTTTCGAGCACGGAGGCGCCGCTGGTGACGAGGTCCTCGACGACGAGGCAGGTCTGGCCGGGGCGGAAGGCGCCCTCGATCGCCCGGGCGGTCCCGTAATCCTTGACCTCCTTGCGGCGCATGATCATCGGGAGCGAGTGGGCGACGGACATTGCGGCGGCGATGGGGAGGGCCGTGTAGGGGACGCCGCAGACGACGTCGAAGCCGCCCGCCGCCGTCACGACGGAGGAGTGGAGGAGGGTCGCGAGGCGGGAGAGGAGGGAGGGGTACGAGACGACGAGGCGAAGGTCGATGTAGATGGGGGAGATGATGCCGGACTTGAGCTTGAAGGAGCCGAACTTGACGGCCTCGATGTCGTGGAGCTCGAGGATGAGAGACTCCATTGCGCACCGGAGGTGTTCGATCCTATGCAGGAACGATGCGGAGGGCGCGTCGGCGGCGCTGTCGCCAGGAGAGTGGAGCGGCGCGTGGAGTTGGCGCGCTACGACTCGGGAGCGCCGCCTTGGTTTCGGTTGGGTGGCAGTAGCAGTGGCGGCGGTGGCGGTGGGAAAAAGGAGAAGGGAAGAGGGAAAAGAACGGGAAACGCGTGCGGCGGGGGAGAAGACGAGGGGAGGGATGGGACGCGCCAATCGTCGGATGTTCATCTAGCGGTGATGGACGATTCTGACACGAAAAAGTGCAATAAAAACGGTGGCGTTATTTTATTACCTCAATTGCAACGTGTGTGACGGTGTGAGAGTAACGTGAGTGAGGCTTAACACAAAAAGGGAAAGGCGTTACAGTGGATATGGACGTGAACCTCTCGCCGCCACTACAAATGTTAGATATTTATGGACGAGAGTTGGCTGACTCACCAAATTAATTCTCAAATTTAAATGTAACGACGTGACGTGACGTCTAAGAACAAAGATGATATCATCCAATAATTTCAAATGGACAAAATTCGAAGGTGATCTTCAGGGGCGGACTCACGTAGTACCTTAGGGGGGCCGGGCCTTATCAATTTTTTAAACATTTATTAATATTATCTGTTAAATAATAAAATTTAAGGAAAAAATATTAAGTCCCCCCCTAAATTAGTTTTAGTATGCATAATCATCATATATCTTATTCAGCTTGTCTGGCACCAACGTTTTTTTTTCTTTTTGTTACCTTGGCCCCCCTAAAATTGGGACTCTGAGTCCGTCTATGGTAGTCATGAGCTTATATATAATTATTTTTTTATCTATCAAGACGTATTTTAAATTCGTGCGAGCTAATGATTCAAAGCGAATAATATTTTGATTGGACCGAGAGTCTTACAAAATTGTATCAAAGCCGATCTCGCGTGCTCACTTGAGCTATGTGAGAAACATAGATCATGGTCAACATGGATCCCGCTCAACGAGGACGTTGAACCTTTTATGGGAGGAAATTGTAAGGACCTAAGGTGTAATATCCCTAACTTAAGCATGTATGATTAGAATGTTATATTATGTTATTGATATGTGTTATGAAAATTATGTTAATACGTAAGCTTCAATGATAATTATTGGAGCTCGAAAAGTGATGGAAATATGTTTAAAGCATGAAAATGTGATTTTCGGAAAAGTAAAATTTTGAAAAATTAAAGTCCCGGTAATTATTCATATATATGAAATGATTCTAAAAGTGATTTTTAATAATTTTTAGGAGGTGTATGAATTAAGTAAAACGTAGATACAAAATCGAAAAATCTATGAAATCGCGATTTTTATTCTTCGAACAAAAAATTATATTTTGATTTCTTGATTATTTATTTTTCTAAATATTTTATTGAAATCCAAATAGGGGATAGTTCCTTATTTAATAATGTTTTAAGTAAATAAATAAATAAATGAAAAATAGTCATTTATTTAAATGGCATTACATGTGAATAAGTCATATAACAAAGGGTATTTTTTTTAACTATGGTTTCCACCGGCTGAAGTCGGTTCCTCCTTTCTTCTAATACTTATTTTTTTTTACCTTTTACTATATTTCTCTGTCATTTTCACCACTTTAGCCGAACACCTAAGGCAAGAGCAAAAACATCCATAATTGTTGAAGGAATTGGAGGAAAAGAAGGGGCAACTAAGGTTTTAGATTTTGGTAAGTTTCTACTTCATTTTCTTTGGATTTTAATTACATAATTCTTAATTAGGGTGACTCTAAGTCTTTCTCATCCATTTATTTTCGGATTTTACTTGAACATGGGGCAAAACTCATGTTGTCCATGTGTAAGATTAACCCTAGCAGTGTTTAATTGATTCACGAATATTTAGCTACATAATTTCATACATTCGAGTGATCCAAAAATTATGAAATTTATTTCAATTGATCCTATATGAGTCTACTTTCATTGAGCCTTGGAATCAAATTAATATGATTTCTGTAGATAAAGTTATGCTCTTATATTTAATGTACTATCACTCTGTTCGTCGAAATTACTATCCGAATTTGTAAATTATGTATAAATCCAATATGTCGTGAGATTAATTGATAATTTAGGGTGTTATAAACATCGATGTTAGGTTTCATTGAGAATTGGAATTACTAGAAAATGATATGTGTAGCGAAAGTTATAAATATTTTACCGATCCTTACTCAGTCTGTCATAATGGAGCTTAGGACAGATTATACTAGTATTGGTTAAATTTATTGTGCTCAGTACAAATAGTTGTAAATTCAAATAATTTTATGAGTTTCACCCTAAGATGTATACTATTTTGGAAAATTAAAAGTAACAGAGCAGGGAATGTTTATTATTTTATATAAATCATAAAATTAAGTTTACTCAGTCTGTCAGAACATAGAAATAACATAAAAAATTAGGTTGAATGTTGATTTTCATGATAACAAATCATAATGAAATGAGATATGAAACTTTTACATATTAATGTCTATGTAATATAGAACTAAAGAAAATTGGAATGATGTCATTTGGTTATGTATATAAGAAGATATGAATTTTTCTTTATTATGTGTGCAATCTATCATATTATTAGGTCAATCTTTATGCTAAATAGTTACTTAAGTTATAAGAGTAAATACTTAAGATTCATATACCTTTTGCAATTAATTATGTTTCATGTGTGATAGGCTTGTGCTCATATCATAGTAATAATGTGTTTCTTACTATTATTGTTACATGAGTAGAAGAGTAAAGTAATGAAAAGGAAGAGGAAAACATTTTGTTATCCCTTATAGGTAAGTTGGTTTTCTCCTACTCTATGTATTCACCTCATTTAAATTCGGTGTGACATTGATTATTCTATGTATTGAATACGTTTTGAAATACTACGAATTGATTTCGAGAAATACAATTATGAAAAGTATATGTGGTATGATATGAATGAATTACGGATGAGTGCAATCTTGTTCCTTTTGAAATGGTATTGGATATGATTCATCTTCTGATATTCAGGAGATGTTTATTATATAATGAATCATGTATCGACATCCATTTGCATTTGCATATATGATGGTTGGAGCTAAGTGCTACATCGCTAATCACGATGGGAGTCATCTCTAGAGTCCAATCCATCATTTTGTTCCCCAATGATGGGATGAGATAGGCTGGAGCTAAATGTCACGCGGAGTTAAGTGCCACATCGTGAGTAGTCGCGATGAGGGCCACCTCTAGAGTCCACCTATCGTTATATGATTTATTCTCCGAAATGAATGAGGTAGAATAGAGCTAGGTGATACATCGCTGATCACGATGAGAGCCACCTCTAGAGTCCACCTATCGACCATTGACCAGTTGGTGATCCGTGCACACATATGAGAGTGTTGCATTGCATACACATGTTTGATATGTTTAAGTGACAATGAATGTAAATTGAGTGCAATGATTTTGATTGTGATGTTATATATGTATTTAGTAAATGTATGAAGATATTAACTTTGATATTATGATTAATACATGTATATTTATGTCTTTTCGAATTTATTAGATGGTAACACATAGCTTATGAGTTATCAGCTTACTGAGCTATTATTTGCTCACAGTGTTGTTGTACACTTTTTCAGATCAGTAGAACTTTTGGGATCGCGAGAGACTGTCTTAGTAGAGCGTGGATCTGTTTTGCTGCTAAGGTATTGAGAAGTCACGTGCCCCATCGCGTTGTTAAGACTTGTAACTCTCATATTCCTCTGTCGGAATATGAAGAGAGTTTGATATGTGCTATGTAGTAATTTTGTATTTTGTAAAATGTAAATATTTTATGACTATGTGGTGGTGTAAACTCTAGGATTGTTACATGCTCTGAATGATCAATATAAACTGCGTGATTTTATCATTTTCTTGTATTATCTAGAGGAGTTATGCACAAATTTTCTCTCAAAAAATTTATTTGATCGTTAGTAATCAGTCGCGAGCTCTGATTTAAATCACTGTTTAAATCAGGATCATGATATAAGGACCAAGATGATCTCATCGAATAGTCCCACATGTGCAAAATACAGAGGTGATCGTGAGCTTATATGTAGCTATTCCTTTACCTATCAAGACGCGTTTTAAATTCGTGTGGGCCAATAGTCCAAAGCGAACAATATTTTGATTGGGCCGGGGGTGTTACATTAAATGTTGATGATATCAATGTGATCAACGGGTCTAGTCGGATCGATTGGATCGGGTCGAGTCGAATGGTGGTATCGGATAATATAAATTAATAAAGAATAGAATAAGTTAGATATTGTTATAATATTTTTAATATATAATATCTTATGTAACAAAAATATAAAATATATTATATAAAGTAAAAATAAAATATAATACAATAAAGTAACATAAATTAAATCATCAACATAAATAAAATAATATGACCTAATTATAAATAAAAAATATCAAAAAAATTATATATGTGACAAAAGAATATTAAAATATAAAATTCAAATAAATATATATAATATGCCTAAATGTTTGAATAAATTTTTCATTTTAAAATTGACTCGGCCGGGTCCACCGAGTCGACCGGTTGAATTTGGATTTTGACTGAGTTTGATCGGATCAAAACGGGTCAAACCCTTCCCCGAGTTTCAACCGACCCGTGAGCCGTTTTAAATCCCGAATACCGGTTCGACCGGTCGGGCCGGACTGAGTCTAACAATATTGAATGATATTATTACTAAAAAGAATAGCTTTTAAAAGTTTTCAAATGAAAACAAATCAAACATTATTCATAAAATTAATTTTTAATCGAACAATTAAAAAAAATTTGTCCTTTTAAACAAAAAGAACACCTCCATTTTATCTTATTTTAAAATATATATTATATAAAGTAAAAATAAAATATAATACAATAAAGTAACATAAATTAAATCATCAACATAAATAAAATAATATGACCTAATTATAAATAAAAAATATCAAAAAAATTATATATGTGACAAAAGAATATTAAAATATAAAATTCAAATAAATATATATAATATGCCTAAATGTTTGAATAAATTTTTTCATTTTAAAATTGACTCGGCCGGGTCCACCGAGTCGACCGGTTGAATTTGGATTTTGACTGAGTTTGATCGGATCAAAACGGGTCAAACCCTTCCCCGAGTTTCAACCGACCCGTGAGCCGTTTTAAATCCCGAATACCGGTTCGACCGGTCGGGCCGAACTGAGTCTAACAATATTGAATGATATTATTACTAAAAAGAATAGCTTTTAAAAGTTTTCAAATGAAAACAAATCAAACATTATTCATAAAATTAATTTTTAATCCAACAATTAAAAAAAAAATTGTCCTTTTAAACAAAAAGAACACCTCCATTTTATCTTATTTTAAAATATAAACAACTATCATTTATCTTAATTCAAATTATAAAATATTTATATTATGTTACAAAACTGGAACTTAATATTATAAATTATAATAATAAATAAATACATTATATTTAAATTTATATTTTAAAATCCATTTAAATTGTGCGAGGTGCGAGTAAGTTTAGCTAGTTACTTGGTAAGTGAAAGAAAATTGGCAAATAACCTTAACATAGCTAATTATAACAACAACAACAACAATCAGTTCTGTTTTGCCGTTTATTGATCAAATCCATCAATAACTTGATTATATAAACATGGGCTGATGGGCTTGAATTGAAAAGGTGAAAAGCTAATAAGAATCATTTAATCAGGAAATATGGCTTTGGCTATGTCATCCAATCTTGGTGCACTTCATAGAGTTAAAGGAAAAAAGAAAACAACCATCATTAAAAGATATTTATACTTGAAGAAAATTGGAACAACCTCTTCTAATTGTGAAACCTCAAGATTTGGCAAGAGAGCTGCAGCTCAAGTGCTTTCCATGCATGGTCCAAACAGGAAGACAACTAAAATGGATTAAAAGAAAATGATAACTAGGAGAGAATGCAGCAAATACAATGGTAGAGCAATCAGTTCTATTTCTTTTTCCCGGCTTTTCCTTCCTTTCTTCGGACAATTTCATCAGCATATTTCACACCCTTTCCCTTGTATGGTTCAGGCGGCCTCCACTTTCTTACTGCAGCAGCAAACTCACCAATGGTGCATTTGTCAAAGCCGCTAACCGCAATTTTGGTGTTATCCTCCACTTTTACTTGTATCCCATCTGGAATGGCCATCCTGACGGGATGTGAGAAGCCAAGATTCAGTACAAGGTCCTTACCCTCCAACATTGCACGGTATCCTACCCCGACAAGTTGAAGTCTTTTCTCGAAACCTTTTGAGACGCCAACCACCATGTTATCTGTGAGGGTTCTGCATTTGAATTGAGACCATATGAAATTTTGTTTTAGAACCACAAGAATTCAACACTGAAAGCTACATTATATATGTTTAAGCCTATAATAAGGCCAATTTATACAATTCGTGTCTGATCATACATATTATGAACTCAAAATTCAGTGAAGGACTGACCCAGGCCATTATACCAGACCTCTTTTGGTGCATCCCGCGACTAAATGAGTGTAATACAAAAAATAACTTACATAAAGCACATCATTTCTAATATGGATTTAGTTGGATGTACTATGCATAATGTTGAGCCAGCTAGATGTTATCCTATCCCTAGGAAGGTGCTGAAACAAGCAAAAGCGACAAAAGCTAGCAATAAAAAAGTCATAAAAATAGTGGTCCATAATAGAATTTTTAGATGATCCAGGGTTAAGGTACAGTCCACATATCTTCCATATACGACTGTAAAACCTTGAATAAGCAGCAATTATATGGAAGCACTAATTCCACTAAGGGCATAGACTATAAGAATTGAATACCTGAGGCAACTACTGAAAATTTTGTTAATAATGTCTAATGATAAAATAACAATAGCCTTTCAAGAAAATAAAATAACAATAGCTCCCATCTTTCTAGAATTCTTTGTCAAATCTGTATTGCAATACAACCCTGGCGCAGGTCAAAATATTTCAATGGGTGAGGTGCAGTTTGGGCCCAGGGCTGTGCTGCAAGAGCTAGTAACCGCAGATTTGTACCCCGGAAAATACATTGATAAGAGGGTCGTCCCCCCCTGAAATCAATCTAAAAGTGTTAGTGGCCATGGATATCGATGGACACGCCTAAAAGAACTGTTCAGAAAAGGTTTAAGAATGGTGTATACTACCGTATCCTTAGTCCTTGAGAAGCACCTTTTAGGATGATCTTACAAAGGTCTTGGGACTACCGTGGATCTTTAGATCAGTGGTAGTCCACAGGTACGGACCTCATCCTTGAACCCTTTCAGAAATGTTGACATATGAAATACATTAGAAAAGCTACTACAGTAGACTTGGGGAATAACTACTACACCATGGTTCAATCGGAATTTCAGATCTATATCATGCTAACAGAAATAAAATAATACTGTAAAAAATACAGAAAGAAAATAAGGTTGCTCAACTAGAAAGCAGTCTTGCTACAAAAAATTGATTTGTGGATGTAGTTTGTATAAACTCATAAGATTTAATAAAGATCAAGGAAAACAAAAGTTATGATAACTTACTCTATGTACTCTTTTAATCTTGACTCTTACACCACTTGGCATCAGTTGAGCCCTTCTTAAATTACCACATTTATCATTTTAATCTCAAATTATCCTCATCTGTCCTAACATTGAGCAATGTCTTTTGCTCTCCTAAGTTTCCAATGACAAAAGTAAGGATTAACAACTTATTGTTCTGTACTTATAATTAACAGCAGCCTCCATCTTAGGCCAATTCATTAACGTAACCACCAAAATATGTACCAGATGACTACTAAACTGTATAATCATTGTTTCCTCTTTCAGAAAAGACGTAGTACCATACACACACCCGCACATATAAATGTATATATGTGATATAAGATATTAATGTTTAAGATTTCTGAGGAATCTTGAAAGGTCTTAAATGGTAATTGATAACACACCCAACGCATTGTGCAAATAGAATTGACAAAAGTAATATCTCTCGAGTGTATAGTTGCTAACAAATGAAGATTTAAACAAAATAATGTGTACAATGGTTTAAAACTTACCTGAAGAGCCCATGCATTTGATTTGCTCTTCGAGTATCTAGAGCTTTGGATACTTTTAAAAATCCAGATTCATCTTTTTCGACCTTCACTTCACGTGGATAGGACCTGGAAAGTTCACCAAGTGGACCTTTAACCTTCAAATCTTGTCCATCCAATGTAATTGTCACATTAGATGGTACTTCAATTGGCCTCTTTCCAATCCTAGACTCCTTGCACTGCACTGACTTCCATAGGAAACCAACCCTGCTGACAGGAGTATCAACAATGCGGAGTGCACACCTCTCACCAAGAAATGTGGAGTTCAAGTTGCTGAAAAATCAGTAGTAGGGATCTTATTCACCCAAGATAAAGAGGAGTTGCAAATCAGGAAAAAGAAATTGTAACAGAGAAAATTGTTAAAGCAATAAGACAAAGAACAGCGCAATTTAGAAAGTGGCCTAGAATATACAGCTGAGCATTTTCGAGATCACCATACAATTTCACGTATGAAGGGAACAATATTATGAGACTCTCAAATTGTAGAGAATTGCATAAATCGATAAGTTAATTATGGGAGATGCCTTTATACAGCATCTTCTTCCTTTGTTTTTTTTTCTTTTGAGAAAGGAAAGGATGGCTACCGAAAGGGATTTCCTTTATACACAACGTCTAAACAAGAAGATTTCCTTGCAAGCCAGGAGATGGATCTGCAATAGCCTAGATAGAAGTAAAATCAGATATACAACTTAGTGCAGATCCTACAATGAAATTGCTGTTCTTTTGAAATAGTAGCAAAAACTGTAATTTTATTTTAGAAAATCATAGTATGAAAAAGAACGTTAAGCTGTTCTTTAATGAATTTTCACAAAAGATATTAGCTTGTACTAATCCCACCAATGAACATTTCTATCAAACGTTGATATAAGCTTTCATGAAAAGACATTTCTAGTAATAATTATTTTGAACTTCCCTGCTATGCAATGCAAATTGACACTAGCAGCAAAACCAAAATAGATAAGAATCTGCACATAAGCTGCAAATTCATTTGATATAATCAAATCACAAATATAACTGACAAAAGATGCATTTAATTTCAATAAAACACAAGAAAAAATTGAAAATTGTACAAGTAACTTGAAGAAATTGCTCAAACAACATATTCAAATTCAACAAAATTCATTTTGCAACATCTGTAAATATTAACCACGATCACTGTCCACCAGAATCTTACCCTGGAGGATAAGTCAGGAAATCACATGCTGCCACCAAAAGACAGCATCAATGCTGTGCTAACACGTATCTAGCAAGGCTGTACTGGACAATTATCAAACAGTGTCCCCTTTTTTGATTTAAGACACTAAATTTTGTGCCAACACTTAAATCATCGTATAGAAAGAAGTTATTTGATTTTCAGCAGTTGTCATTCTTCCTTGCTTTGCCTTGCCTAAGGCAGTAGATATGCTTCTTGCTCTCTTTAGCTAAGATATCTCACCATGGCATGTTTTGATACACTGGATGGAAGCAATGGCCATGGAAAAGAAACCAAAAGATTGCTACTACGTGTAGTTAAAAATGTCCAGTTAACTCATCAAGAAGGTCCTGAAAAATAAACTATGATAGGTATAAAAGAATGAGAATGCCTTGTAATTGTATGGTGAACTGGATCTAGAGGCCTTGTGATTTTATTTCTATGCAAGCTTGACATGGGAATAACGGGGAGAAACAAGGAAGATAGGTGAAAGCTGAGCTGATCCATAGTTGAGGTACACCACCGAATATAGATGAGTCGTGGATATTTCATAAATACTTCGTTATACTTAGGTGAACTTAACAAGAGAAAAAAAACTTCCTTTTCAGAGTTCATCCGTACCACATTGCTTAAGAAGTTTTAAATATGTCTATTAAAATGAGGACATCAAAGTACTTGGAAAAATGGTAGATTTCTTCTTTTAGGAATGAGGAAACGTAGGTAATTGTCCCATTTGAAAGACTCACGGTTTTTGCTTATGTAGATCAAATAAGGAGCAGAATGAAAGTAGAGAATTGAATTTTCAAGATATTCAAACCATAATCTGGTTACTACAGAAAAACGAGTGTCTATCTACCTGATATCTTAACCACTTCTGGCCAATTCACTAAGCTGTTTCTACTCCCTTGACATATTCTAATCAACGGGTTTCCCAAGAGCAAGTTTCAATATACGGGCATTGTGAGCAGCTAAAAAATGAAAGAGGGAACCTAAATTCGGGTTCCTATACTGTGGATTCGAACGATGCAATTGAACCATAAAAAAGTCGTAGAATCTGAGACAAACTTGCATGATGTGAACAATCACATTTTGAAGACTCAGAGTAAAACAAGAGCACTGAAAAGTTTCAAGAAGATACATAATTGGGCTCAACTTCCTAGAGCTGCACAATCCCATTGCTCAGAAAGAGAATAGGAACCTCAAGTGATTGCAGTGACACGGATAAGAAGAGGGAAAAAAAGTGGGAAACACAGCAGAGGAGGAGGAGGAGGAGAGTACTGAGACAAGTTTAGATGTTTACCAGGAAGAGTTGATTGAGGGGGCGAGGGCCGACGCCATTGCCGTCCTACGGTGGTTCTGTTCTCTTTCCTCTCTTTCTCTCCTCTTCCTTTCCCGTGCAAACTGTGTTATCTGCTCCTTCGGCGGCAGGTTTATCCACTGGGTTGCGTTCGGTTCGGAAGACGTGGACCGGAGCGAGTCACATTTTGGATAACGGGTTTCGGGTCCGCTCGTGTGGCCGAGAAGAACGTCCGATACAATTTAGAATCGTTTTTTCTCCGTATTCATCAATAATAATTATTAACAATTCACCAAAAACAAATTAGTGATTATTAGTATCGAATCTTGACTGCCTTTTTTTATTTCACTCGTATTAGGTCATTACACCTCCGATTATAACAAACGAACGATATAAAAAATAATTAGTAATAACTCGTTTTGCTAAAAAATATATTTACAAAATTATTATAAATGCAATGATGATATTTATGAAGACAAAGAGGAAAAAATGAAGAGAGGTGAGATGATAACATTTCTTTTTTAATTTGGTGAAAGGGCCAAATGCTGGTTGTAAGTTTTCTTAATATTAGTGAAAGCAAAATGTAGAAGAGCACTTGGAATGTGGGAACGTTAATAATAGTCATAAGTTGTGTTTGTTACCTTGTTTGCATAATAAATGATGGAACTTCTCTTTTGTCAAACATGTGACGCAAATTCTTAAAAATGGAGAACTTGAAGTTCTCGCTGAAGACGATAATTTTACCAATGAGAAGTTGTCCTTTTTTGTTTTTGTTTCTTTTTTTGCTTTTGTTTCTTTTAATTCTTTATTATATTTTAATTAATAAAATATTATTGATTACTATTTAATCTTAATATTATTCATTAAACTATTTTTATATTATCTTAAATAATAATAAATTATAATATTATATTTATTAATATAATATTATGATGCTTATAAAATAAATTCTTTATAACTTAATATAAATATAATTTTTAAAATTATAATATTAATAACACATGGAAAATAGTAAATTATAATATTATTATTTTCATAAATTTCAAATTATAATATTAACATTTTTCACAAATTATAAAATTTAATATTAATATAAATATTTTTCATAAATAATTATTTTAAATAAATAATATTTTATTTTACTATAATTTTATATATCATAAAATAAATTATATAATTAATTCTTACTTTTTATCCAAACACCTATTAAAATTTTTTTTATCTATCACGTTAACTTTTCAAATTCTCATTATTACACTTTTCATTCAAACACCACACCTAAATTTTTCTATCAAATTCATTAGTTCTTGAGAACTAACAAGCAAAAATTATGTTCTTTACGTTAATTATAATATTAATAACATATAAAAAAATCAATATTAATATTAATATAATACAACTTATTCTTTAATAATTTTTTAATTAACAATGACATCTAATATTTTTTATATTACAATAATTATTATTTTAAATAAAACATAATATTTTAATTTACTTTTAATACTTCGTAAAATAATAAATTATTTTCTTAGTTCTTATCTATTATTCAAACACTTATTAAAACTTATCTATCAAATCAACTTTTTAAATTTTTATTATTATATTTTTCATCAAAAATATCAAACCTAAACTTTTCTATCAAATCGACTAGTTCTCGAAAACTATCGAGAACTAAAAATTCACATGCGAAACACAACCAAAAGGAGCCATGACAAATGTGGAGGGCCACATGATTTCGAGTAGAAGTTCTATCGATTGTTAGCAATCTCATTCGAGATCTGTTGCAAGATGCCTTTTGGCCAATGTGATTTGAGTGACGTATTTTTTTACTTTAGATTGAATGATTTCGAATTTAAAATTTAACATGAAGTTATATGTTCTTTTTTTTTCTTTTGATATTAGGTTTTGGACCTTTGAGGATGATGATGTCCTATTTTTTTGTCATGGCGTCGTGGGGAGTCTAGGGCTATTCGATGATGACTTGGAGACCCTCGAGCGGGCACAGTCCGTGAGGGGCTTCGCCAACTGGTGGAAACTTGAAGTTGGAGCGCATCCCCCTTGCTTCTCTAACTTGTCGAGCTACCCTTGCTTCACGCATCCCGCTCTCTATTGAAGCTCCTCCAATTAGTGGCGGCCATAGCTGTGTCAATGACCTACTCGTCGGGAAGCTCCAGATGCATAGCGAACTCGTTGTGCTCACCAGAAGGCTTGACCTCAACGTATTGTGTGCTGCTAGTTAAGAATGGCTTATTTGACAAGTTTGTGACCTCGAAGCCCACTATTGCCACTTGCATCGCAGATGCGGAGACGGTCGACAAAGATGGAGGCTATAATAGTTGCTAATGAGATTGCAGATCGACTACATGGAGGCTTGGAGGGGAAGCACCGAGCTTTGGATGGTTTGTTAGCTGTGGGTGAACGAGAAATGTGTTGGCCATCCTCGACCGGAGAAGCATGTTAGCTCGCCGCCATCGTGGATTTGGAGTTGCTCACATGGCCAGCACAACCAAAATCAAGGAAACTGGCTAGTGGCAACTGCTTTGGCCGGGCCACTCGACCCAGCTTGGGCAAAAAACATTGAGCTCGGGTGCACAGCCCAGCACAACCCCACCTAGTATGCCAAACCATGTTGGGCCCAATTGCATTATGCCATTGACACGATTGAATTTGATTTGATCGTCTCAAGTTCGACATGACCTGACCCATTTATTCATCTTTAGATATGACTTGCTTTCTTCTACTTTGATGTTTGGTGATAATTCCTATAAGTTACATTTTTACACAAAAAATATATCTATCCTTAAACATATTTTATACTTTTTTAAACAGCTAGGAATGACGTCGAGTTTAAAAACCCTCACTCAAATGTCCACCGGTCGCACGTGGTTGTCCGAGAATCACCGCAGACACACTAATGAATCCTGATCCTTGACTCCTCATGTACCAATAGGTCGATTAAGGGTGTTCACGGATCGGGTTGAACTCGACCAGTGAACGAATCTGACCCGATTTGGTCGGGTCGGGTCAAGGGGCTAGATCCAATCCAACTTGACTCGATTCGGATCGGGTGGTCGGGTCACCCAAATTTTTTTATTTTTTCTTATTGTTCTTTTATTTTATTTAATATAAAAAAATATTATTTTAAAAAGTATAAAGTATGTTTTCTAACTATTTAATATTATTTCTACATTGAAATATTTTATTTCAATTTTTTAAAAATTAAAATCAAATATAGGCCGTAAGTTTAAATAAAAAATAAAAAATAAAAAATAAAAAGTTGAGTCAATCGAGCTAGGTCGAGTCAACTCAGGTTGGATTTTTTCAATCCGTACCCGACCCAACCCATGGTCGGGTCAAGTTCGGATCGAATCATCGGGTTCACGGGTCGACCCGACCCGGTAAACACCTCTAAAGTCGATTGTGTGCATTGAGCTTCCTAGTGTAAAAGGTCCTCTTGTGGTGGAAGGCTGACACACATGCGACCATCCATCGGTTGTTGCGCTCTTTGCGAGTAATAGCAAGATCCTTGATATCAAACATAATGCATGAAAAAGGGTTTTTAACTCAGGCCATAATGAAACTAAAAGGCACATTGGGAGAATTTGCGGAGGCATTTTGTAAGGACCTGAGGTTTAAGGACCAAGATGATTTGATTGAATAGTTTCACATGAATAAAATACAGAAATGATCATAGGCTTATATGTAGCTACATCTTTACCTTTCAAGATATGTTTTAAATTCGTATGGGTTAAAAGTCCAAAATGAGTAATATCTTGATTAAGCTGAGAATGTTAAGAATGGTACCAGAGTCATAGAGGGTGAGGAGTGCACCTCCATCGCAAGCAGCATCAAGCTTGAGACAATCGAGTAGGTAGAGGACACAGAGCTCATCATGTTGTTGTCAAGGACAATGATGATGGAGATGCCAGTCCAATGAAGCGTGGAAGCATGGAAGGATCGACGAGTCTGACTAGGAAGAAATCTAACAGGGACTTGAGCTTGTTCACCTCTCGACGCGATGATGACATGTAGATCGTTGCGCATCACTTGTAGAGTTGCCGACAATGCACTGAGAGGGGCACTCTACGCATCGTTGGCGAGCCATAAAGCTCTCTTTCTAGCTCACCCCCATTGTCGGGGGGCTCTCTACGCCTCATGTGGCAACTCACCTATTTTTATTAAATTTTACATTATCGATGTTATTCTTTTAGTCTTTTTTATTAAATTTATTTTTAAAATACAATGGAACACCAATAGTAATATTGGTAAACCAACAATTGTCGACTGTAAAAAGTTTATAGTCCAATGAAAATCTTATTAGAGAGTGAAGTTTGAATTGAGAAATGAAGTAAAGTTCAATTACTGAAAATTTTCTTGTCACACAACATCAATAAAAATTAAGCTTTATTTGGTAATGCTACATTATATGAACAAATAGGTATAGAAAGTACTATTTCCAAATCCAAATTAGCACAAAGCAAGTTATGATTTGAATAAAGCAGTAGCCCTTTCAAAATTGCATATGAATTTTGATTGTCCAATCAATCTTATAAGACTGAAAAAAATTACACAAAATGCTCTCCAATTTTGACGTTTACTCAGTGATACCCTCCAACTTCACTTTGTAACATGAATATTCTTCATTTTCGAATTTATTGCACGGAATGCCCTTCCGACTGGAAATATTCAGGTCCCCTGACATGGTGATGTTCTTCCTCCGCCACGCAGAAGAGCATCCGACGTGACACCTCCATGTTTGCAAATTAATAAAAAAATAAAAATATTATATTACATTAAAAAAGGACATTTTGTTTCTTTTTTACGTCCTCGCCGAAAGGAGAAGAGGAGGCCGACGAAGAGCAAAGATGGAGTGGGCTTGCCCCCCTCAGCGACCCCCCCCCCCTCCCTCGCTTGCCTGTGCCAGCGAAGAGCAAAGCCCCCCATGCAACCTAGGAGGTCACAAAGGCCCCCCAAATCCACCACCCCCCTTTTCTAGTGTAGGCATGGGGAGGGGGGGGGGGGGGCTTCGTCGGCCTCCTCTTCTCCCTTTGGCGAAATGTCCTTTTTTAATATTATATTATTATTATTTATTAACACATCGAATGCTCTCTTACATGCCAGAGATAGAGCATCGTCACGTCAGCGAAATGATCGAAAAATTGGATATTCCCAGTCGGAAGGGCATTCCGTGCAACAAATTCGAAGATGAAGCGCATTCATGTTACAAAGTGAATTTAGAGGGTATCACTAAGAAAATGTTAAATTTGAATGGTATTTGATGTAATTTTTCTTATAAGACCGTCAATTCCACTGCGAGGACTTAATCACTTATCATCTGAAACCAATAACTTGCTAAAAAAGATATAAATAAAATATTGAAAGAGATGAATATGAAAATACATGAATTTTAGTACACTACATTAATGGTAATGATGAAATATGAACAATTTGAAATAATAATACTCAAGGAATGCATACATTCATTATTGTTCTTAATTACGATTTTCTATATTAGGAAAAAATGTAGTCTATGTGAATGAGTAAAAAAATAGGATTTAATGACCATCATATGCTTGCTCAGGCGTATGATGGCCATACGCCTCACGCCCACCGTCAGATCTAATCTGACATGCTCGGCCTCAAGTCCGGCGACATTAAGGTTCAGATCAAGGACGCCGACCGTTGCGCCGTGGAGCGTCTCTGTGTCCTTCCCCCCCTCTCTCTCGTGGAGGCGGAAGCTGCAAAGTCCTTGTCGCCACCCCCTTTCTCTCTCTCTCGTGTGGAGGCGGAGCGAGGACTGGCGTTGGGGGCGTAGCGGCGGAAGCTGTAGAATCTTTGTCGCCACCCTTTTTTCTCTCTCTCGTGTGGAGGCCGAGCGTCTCTCTGACCCTCCCCCTCTTTCTCTCTCTCTCTCTCTCTCTCGTGGAGGCGAAGAGGCGGCCGGCGTCAGCGGCGCAACGACGAAGGGAGCAAAAGCGAAAGCTAAAGGAGTCCTCATCGACGAAGACGATGGCCGCGAGGGAGACGGACGACGAGGAGGAAGAGAAGGAGGAAGAGGATCAGATGCTGAGGGCGGGGTCGTCGGGGGAGGACAGGAGATATGCATTCGCCTCTCTCGACCGACGATCCTTGTCGAGTTGAAGGCTTAGGCGGAGGCACTTGAGCGCTGCTTCTCATGGCACTCCGTCGATCGGGCCGCTGCCAAGCATGCCACCCACATCCTCCTCCTTTCCTCACGGTGTTGTGGAAGAGCTCTTGGCGGAAGCAAAAAAAAGGAAAAAAAAGAAGCGGCACGATCGGAAGTAAAAAAAAAGGAAAAAAATCCCGTCGATGCACACACGCTCAAGCGCCCATTGTCATATTAGATCTGATGGTGGGCGTAAGGTGTATGGCCATTTGAGCGGGCATATGAGGATCATTAAATAAAAAAATATATTAGTGCACCACCATCTAATTATCTATTTTTTCATCTATTAAAAAATGGTTTTGATTCATCCACATTCGCTCACAAAACATTAACTAGCATTAAGAAGATATCGAGACGTAGCGATAAAATTTTGATCTGACAAATATGGATCTTTATCCGGTTAAATTAATGTCAAAAATAATAAAATTCAGATAATCTATTTTTGAACCATATATTTCGAAAAAAACTTAAAATAATTTAATTTGTTATCCATATAAATCGTTATTACTAAATTAATAAGTCAATAGTTCCTTTTTTTCAAAGAAAAATAGTTCCGGAGACCCGGCCGATCAATAGGCGATGCACACGTGTCAAGCCTCGACCAGACAACCTACCTCTTCCACTCTCCCTACTACCGCCGCGTCGCATCTGACGTGTCCAAATCAGTTTCCCCGTTCAACTCGATATCCCTCCACCACTAGTTACGTTTTATCCTACACCAGACTCGTAGTCCAATACCATTCATCTCTCGTATCCCATTCACCAGTAGCCATCCTCCAATGTTCTAATCTTAAAATGCTCCGACGCATAGCACAAACTTCACTGGACTGTAAAACCACTCCAGAGAAGGGAAGAGGAGGTTAGAGAAGAAGGTAGAGACGTAGAGAAAGGAGAGAGAGAGAGATGGACGCCGCGAGCTTGGCAGCGTCGGCGTGTATCAACATAGGATTGGCGCTCGTGGTGCTCACGCTCTTCTCCGTGTTCAAGAAGCAGCCCGGGAACGCCCCCGTCTACTACGCCCGCCAAATGGCGCTCGCCGGAGACGAAGAAAACGGCATTGGCATCACCGCCGGAGGGTTCTCCATCATGCGTCTCTGTCCTTCAGTGGCCTGGATCCCCTCCGCATTCCGGATGCCTGAGGACGAGGTGCTCCAGCGCAACGGGCTCGACTCTCTCGTCGTTCTCCGGCTCTTCAAGCTCGGGTAATTACCAAGGGGCAATGTTCTTGTGCTGTTGCATGTCAAATATTTTGCTAGGACTGTTATTGTGCTGAGAGGTGTAAATATCCCGATACAAGCAATCTCTGCGGCCATTATGGTTGTGAATTTTGTCAAGCGGGTGCAAACATTTGAAGTCAGTAGTCGGAAAGAATTTTAGACTTGTTGCCATTTTGGTCAACCCACGTCCAAAAAGGCTTTAGGAACTGAATAAAACAAATACAAGTTATGGACCTTTCGGATGTGGTTCAATGATATTCTGTAGAATGGCCAAATTATTACTCCTTGACTAATATTGATCATTTTTATTCCTAATTTTCTAAGCTAATAGAATGGTACTTTGTCGTGGGTCTCCTTTGATCTGATAGGATATATAGCTAAAGAAATCTTCGTACTTGAGTAATACGGATCACGTGAATCCACTCTAAATTTGTTGAGGGTCATTAAGATTCCTATTTTCATTCATTTATTTGTTTACAGTATTGTAAACCCTGATTATTGAGTTGGGCAAGGATTATATAAGAGTTACTATAGATAGTAGTAACAAGTTTTATCGTGAATATATACATATACACACATTCTTAAAGAGGAGATTATTGACTGTTACTTTGTGACTTGCGTACTGTGATTTGTAATGATCTTTCTTTGCCAAGTGTGTCAGTATTTAACACAGTGTGTTCCATTTCTGTTTAGGATTAGATTTTTTACAGTTTGCTCGTTAGTTGGTCTGCTGGTGCTTGTTCCTGTGAACTATACCTCTCAAGGGAACTTATTTCAAAGTAAAACATATTACTCCATGGATTCTTTTACTATTTCCATCCTCCCTGAAGGCTCTAACAGGTAATGCACTGTTTAATTATCAATTCAAACCATATACTAGATGCAATGTTGGTTTCAAATGTTCACAAATATCTTTTATTCGTGTTTGATGCAACATTGTTTCAAATGTTCATTAGTTTCAAAAGTTGACATACAAGTTAATTTTAAGATTTTTTTTTCTTAACTTGTTAGGTGCTTGCCTTTCTGCAGGTTATGGATCCACTTTGTATGCCTCTGGTTTGTATCTTTTTATGTACTCTATCTGCTTTATAAGGTAAACTTAAATGTCATGATTTAAACAGCTATGGCTCCTTATAATATTTGCATTTTTATTGGTCTATAAAATGTGGTAGTTTCTTATTTGTAATTATGAGAAACATCCTTAAAATTGTCTGTTGTGGATTATCCCTGTGGCAGCTATCATCTGAAACTTCTATCTGGATTCTTGACCATTGTGCTTTGTGTTTATTGATGTTGATTGCTTCTTTTCGTTAGGCCATCTGCAGCATGAGGTTTAAACTATAGCATTCTCATGAAAGGTTGCATCAAATTAAGAGAATATCAATACACTGGCATGTAGAGCTGCATTTAACAAATGAAAGATTTTTACAGCAAACTTAGATCTCTTAATTGGATAATGCCATCATTTGAACCCAAGTAAACTTCGAGTATTTTTACCTACATCGTGGTCCAAGTAACCACTTGACACGTGTTTAAACTTTCAGCTCTTGTGGGGTTCAAACAACAAAAACGAATTCATATAGGACTTGAACAATTTCTTAAAAAAAAGGTGTAAATACATAGTTACAAAGCAGGACTGTACTACAAGACAATATTTTTATTACCGTTTGTCTACTAGGCTTAGATTTTAACATGTAACATCATGATCTCACGAACAAATTTCCGCGTTTCTTTGATATAGCATGAAGACTGCTATATGTTTCTACTTATCTTGCCCCCTTGCAAGAGAAAAAAAAGGGGCAAAACAGTATATGATCTCGTCAACAAATTTCCTCTTTCTTCAATATAGCACGAACAGTCATCTTTGATATGGAGTAGTGTGATGCTGTCATTTTGGTTTCATGGCCTTGAAGTTTCTGTTAGCTTTCCTATCAAACTTTTGTAACCCCTACTATTATTAATGAAACTTTTGGATGACTACCAGCTTGCTAGTCGTCCTTTCTCATTTAAAAAAAAAAGCACGAAAACTACTAGGAGTTTGTAGTCATCTTTCTACTTCAGAGAAAAGGGGGGAAAATGAGGAGCATTGTTACACCTGAGTATTCCCATCAGTTTGGATTTGAATTTTTAACATACCATGTAGCTTGAAGAGCAAAAGTGAAAATATGGTACTGATGTAGGACAAGAGTAGAATTATGGGCCTTTTGCCTTAATAGTTGGTCTTTAGTTATGGGCCTTTTAGTATAGCTCATTAACTTAAATTAGTCATCCTTATATTAGATTTATTTTAATTAGTTTGACTTTTATTAGTTTTCCTTTTATTCAGGTTTCCTTGTTATTTGGTATATGGGTACTTAGAACCCTATAAATACCCTCTATTGGTTGTATTAGAAGACAGACTTGATTAATGAATATTTTCTATTAGCATATTTATATCCTAAGTGGATTCAAGTCTCCATCAATTGGTGTCAGAGCAGTTTCTAGTTTAAGCCCCAGCATAAACGAAGGAATCACCAGTGAGATGGAAAAAAATAACAAGACTTGTGTAATGTTAGCACTAGCAGTAACCTACATGGTAATCATTAAACTAGGTTCTAGTTTACACGTTCCGATGGCCATATTGTAAATTGGTGATACTTGGCTGTAAAACATAATGGATAAATTTTAACCTCATCTCCCTGTTATAATTTGAACACAGGGTGTTGTCATGTCAGTTTTTGTGTTTTTTTTTGTGTCTTTGCATTCTTTTATAAAATTTCCTTCTAATATTATTCTGAATTCAGGAATACAAAGTCATACTGGCACACAGGATTCTACACATTGCACAAAATAGACAACGACCTGACCAATTTACAGTGCTAGTACGAGGAATTCCTCTTTGTGTTGAACACACAGCTCGAGGTTGCAATGTTGATCATTTTTTCTCCAAGCATTATACTTATACATATCAATCTCACCAAATAGTATATGATGGAAGAGATATTAATGAGGCAATGGTAAGTTTTATTAATTCTATGCGATAGGATGGCATGTCTTAGGTATTTAGATGCTTTGTGGCCGCCTTTTGTCAGTTTTTACCTCTGATTTCATGTATCTGTCCCTTTCACATGTTCAGATGGATTGGATCCTTCCTTTGTACACCATTGTAATTATTGTTTTAACTTTTCACTTATTTCTAATAAAGAAGTTAAATTAGAGAAACATTCTAACAATCAGTACTAGATTAGGGACCGAGCATTTTAGCGTCCAAATGTAAGTTTTAAATGTTGACACCCATATGTTGTCTGTAGAAAAAATCCTTCATAAAACTAAAAAAAGCGATAAGAGAGAAAAAATGTAACCCTGGGACCCTGGTGGTTTGTGTCCTCCTACTCCTATGTGATGATGTGATCAAGCCTTTTAGATTCATGTAAAAGGAAAAGAAAATTGTGACAAAGCTTTCTCTTCTTGTTGCAGTGAGAATTTCTTCATATCCATTGAATTAAATCTTTGCACCATCAAACATATATTAATGGAGGAGGCATAAGGAGTTTAGCCCCACTAAATAGTGACTGAATATCCTGTTAAAAATATGTTGGCCTCAGATATTTGTTCTGTTTTGAAGAAATGTGGTCTGATACAGAAGTAAAATCAAGCCCATTGACAAATCCTATCTGCCAATACAAGCTTATGCAATTATATTAGTCAATTGCTTATATTCTTTCATTGGCATTGCAAACAATATGATATAATCATATCAATTAATTCTGTCAAATTTTATGTTTAAGCAAAGTAAATCTTGTGCCATTCCAGATTGATGCATGCCAGCGAAATTGTTCAAATGCATTTTGACCTTTTGTATTGTGAACTATGCCAGGAATGATTTTGGAACTTGTTCTTTATTTGTTGATGAATCTATTTACCATTTTATAGTTACTATAAATAATTTTGAAGAGAACGTTGTTCTAACTTCTAAGTGTTAATGGAAGACCCTCTTATTCTAGTAATGTTCTATATGTATTATGTGGATGAAATTATTGGCATTTCTTGCCAACTTTTTCATAAGGTAGTAGAATGTAATGTTCCCTACAATATCATTGCAGTTTGTATAATGTTTCCTCTAAATTCAATACTGTAAGATTCAAATGTGACTGGTAGGTGATATATGCATGGTTTCTTTTGCTTCTTAACCTCATTCAGAAAAGAGGGGTGACGGTATGTTTCTTTTATGAATTAGTAATAAGAAAGTAGCATTGATGTGTCAAAGTTTTATTCGTTGTTACAATTATTAGTTGTTTCATTTTTCATTTTTTTTTTATCTTAGATTGATTTGTTTGCTGTTTTAGTTTCCTCGTTGTAAACAAACTATTATCATATTGTATATAGGATTTTTATTGGTATTCACATTAGTGACCAATTATTCTCTCCTAATTGAAGTTTGTGTTCTTTATCGTGTGAGTTAATGATACCTTTGGCGGGATTCTGAAGAAGTCTAGTGCGTTCGGAAAGTCTATTGGATTTCAGAGCATTTTTTTTGTCAAATTGAAACATATGGCTTGCATTGATGTTTGTAAATTGGTTGTTAATGAACTTAGGGATTGTTTGTTACTGTTCTACTCATCATTATCATCACTCCGCCTATATCCATCTTCCAAAATCTTGTTTCATCAATGATATCATAGCAAGTTCGTTGGACTTGTGGTTATCATAACAAAATAAAAAAAAACTCTTAAATTGCATTTTCCAAATCATCATTTGCTGCATCTTCTCTGAGTTATGATGATTCACGTTATCCAAATTTGAGACAAAATATTTTTCTAGTGAGGGAATCTGATGCACTAGAATCATATAGGTTCATGAGTCTTGGAGCAAGTTTTGGCTAAACTTATAAGTAATTTTTTTTAAAATATGCGTATTTGGTAAGTAACATTTTTACTTGTAAGTTGTACATGTTGAAGTAATAAGCAGGGGGGTCCAAGTTATATACATATACATATATATATGTACATGTGTCATATGTATACTTATACATATATATGTATATATGATATATATACTAAGTTATTTGGTTAAACTAGTTAACTAACTATTAAAATCCTCAAATTTCTAAATATTTTTGCTATGTTAAAATATCTTTTTCCTCTCTCATCCCTTTTTTCTCTCACCGAGCTGCCTATCTCAATGAGGTGCCATTCAACTAAAATGACTGATCATCCTCCATGTTAGGTATCGGCTTACCCTCTCTTGAGAAGGTGGGTTTGTTCCTTTCTTTTTTTCTTAATTTTATATTTAGTTTAAGAAAATTATATATTAATATATATATTATATCATATCATTGAAATATTTTTATTTATATGTTATGGTTATTTTAAAATATCTTTTATTTACATATTTCAAGGGCATTTGAGTCCTTTAATTATAAAATGAAAGTAATTTTATTATCAAACAATACATAACTTATTATTAATATTATCCACACATTTATATAAACACATAATTGTTTATTTTTTAAAATTAGTTTCAACGCGTAATTTGCTTATAATAACTCGAACTTTTCATTAATCTTTTTACTAGCTAAGATGAATTGGTTCTTCTTTATTTTATTAATCTTAGGTTGATTCGTTTATATTAGTTTCTTAGTTGGAGTTAAGTTCTTATGGTAGAACTTTATACATGAGTTTCATTGGTATAAGCAAAAATGAAATCTATTATTTTCTCTTACTTGAACATTGGGTTCTTTTATCATGTGAATTTATGATGACATTGATAGATTCCGAAGAATTATGTGGTTATAAAAAAATTATTTTTTTAGAAAGATGGCTTGTAAGCCGACATCATTGGTGGATTCTAAGATTAGGTAGACTTTGACATTGTTTGTTTGTCTTCTGTTCTTCTCATTGTCAACACTCTGTCTATGTGCATCTTCCGCAACCCACTCCATCAAGTGTGATATACATATATCCGTAACAAAGTAGCAGCATTCAAAGTTGAAAATCCGATTTGGGATTTGTGAATAATCACTGAATAAGATTTGTATCCATGGAGATAAATAAAAGCTTAATTAACACTCTTCTGACATACCATTATGCTTTGTCTTACAGTATCATTTGATATGTAATATGCTTATATAAGGAATGTTTTTTTTGCAGCGTTTGGCTTCTTCCCTTCAGTTAAAGGTCAAAAAAATGCGAAGTAAAACTGCTGAGAAACAGAATAAACTTCCACTCCTCCGTAATATATTTAGATCAAATGCTACAGATGTAGATGTGCATGAGGAAAGGCTTCAAGAGGTGTGCCACAGAATACGACTTCAACAGTGTGAATGCATATTGGAGAAGAAGGTATCATCAAGTAGTATGATCAGAAAATATGATGGTTTCTCAGTTTCTCTCCCAAAAGAAAAAAAAAATGATGGTCTTTATTATATTATATCACTAGATTTTACAATGAGATAAAGTGCTCTCTGATCTTTTTTATTTCCTTTCAATGTTTCAAAGCATCTCTTTAGACTACATTTTTAAATGTGGTTTCCTTCGTATTAGTTTATCTCCCTCCTATATGCATTGTGTTTATAGGTATTCATCTTTCTTGTCCGAGCTAGCTTTTCCATGCAATTCTGACAAAAAAAGAAGGATATATCTTTTGTCATTCTTTATGTCAGTACAAAAATCCCAATTTAACAAAAACAAGTTGCAATTTAAAAGGTTAGCTAATACCATAGAAATCATATTCAATAGTAGCCCTATTGAATTATATTTAGAGGTCAGCTACTATTATTTGTGCAGAAATGTTTTAAGAAATCAAACCTAGGAAGGTTCATGTATTCATGTTGCATAGGTACGGGTACGCGGTACGCTATTTTTTAAAAATTTAGGGTACGGGTACGTTATATATAATATAAATTTTATATAAAAAATAATATATAAAATAAGAAATTAAGCTATAATAACAAATAATAAAATTATTTTGGGAAGATATATCACATTTTTATTAATATCAAATAATTTATCACATCATATTATTTAGTTTTATTTATATCTTTAATTAAGGAAGCAAATAAAATCCTAATTAAGTTTATAGTATTAAGTCTTGCCATCAGAAAAAAATAAAATTAGAATGGTAACACATATTTTTGAGCCGTCAATTTTCTTTTCTGTTTTGCAGACTTTTCTTTCCTTATTTTGTTTGTAAAGTAGTGCTCCACTCCACATCTCTCTTTTTATGTCTCATTTTCCTCTCTTTCATATCGCCTAACCCTTCTCCAGTTCAGACTCTTCGTTTTCTTCCTTGTTTTTCTTTGGCTTCTCATTTCTTGTGGTTTGCAAAGCTTGTTTTAAACAAGGTAAAGCGTACCCATCGTACCGGACGTGTACCGCGTACCCGGTACGTACCGGGTACGGGTACTTCAAGGTTTTTGACGTACCCGTGCTTCATAGTGTGTTTATAAAGAAGTTTAATTGTTGGTGATTTCGTTTCCTGCCGAAGTTTTGTTTTTCCTGTCAGTCACATCGATGTAAGTGTGAGATTCATCAAAAAGAGAAAATTGACATGTTTGAATAACTAATATTTGTTCTTGTATGTTTTACTTTTAATATTATGAGTTATTTGGACATTTTTCTTATTCTTTTTGAAGTTTTCGTACTTTTTAAATACAAATAATTAAGCATTAAATTAATCATTTGACTGTTTTAGACCCGTCTAGCAGGGGAACTGAAAAAATAAACTTGGATATAAATAGAACTCTAGAGCCTAACCAAACTTAAATAATAATGAAGAGTTAAACCTAAAATATTATACAATGTGACTGATTTATTTCATTTTTCATTAATATTCCTTATATTAGTGTAAATAAGAATTTCAATGATATCTGAAGTATCATGTAACACGTTATCCTTGAATTCTATTTCTAAAATCTATTTTTGAGGTAACCTTAAGCTCAAAAGATTAACTTTGCTATACTAGGGCCACTTGGAACTATACTTACAACAACAACAATAACAACAACAAAGCCTTATCCCACTAGGTGGGGTCGGCTACATGGATCATACGACGCCATTCCGCTCTATTAGTAACCAAACCTTTCGGTATATTATTCACCACAATATATTCGTTGATCCATGTTCATAAGATTCGACAGGATTTTATGCTGGCTGTTGGGGCCTAACACAACCCTCTTCCTTTATCCGGGCTTGGGAACGACTATAAAATATAGGCGGAGTTACTTGGAACTATACTTGCTTGAATGAAAAATTGAATATCTTGATGTGAGCCGAAAGATACAACAACAACAACAACAACAAAGCCTTATCCCACTAAGTGGGGTCGGCTACATGGATCATACGACGCCATTCGTTGATTCATGTTCATGAGATTCGACAGGGTTTTACGCTGGCTGTTGGGGCCTAACACAACCCTCCTCCTTTATCCGGGCTTGGGACCGGCTATAAAACATAGGCGGAGTTTACCTATTATGCTTCAAGGCAATTAATATATTAAACTGAAGTGATGAGCATGTAATTAGGAGCATTTTACTAAAATCATATCTAGCACATGGGCAATATCAACATGGCATGTAAGAAAACGATACATGATCCAAGAAAGTATTAAGATATCTAACAATGACTCAGTGCATGTCAAAACTAATCAAATGAAAGTTTACTTATTTTCACCAAGCAAAAGCATCACGTACCTTTGAAGATAATCTATACCGAGGTTTGCAAGGGAATCCAAACAATCTGGAGCAACATCCAACAAAGATGACAAAACTGCTATGGCATTCTTTATACGTCCAGTTCATTTGATTGCCTTGGTGAGCCGAAAGATACCTCTGCATTTAATTTTAAAACCGTAGCCAAGGTAAGTTTGAGTAAAAGGAGGCCAATCATATATGTTAAGAATTAGAAGTGTTTCATTTTTGTTGCCTTCAAACATTTATAGTTCATGGTCTAAAGCAATTTGCACCTCATACATACCTTACCCATCTTTAACTTGATTTTTTTCTTTAAAACCTGTAAGCTAGTAGCGCTCCTCATCACTTGCCATGTTCTCATGGTTGGGATAAAAGCAACCAGGTAAAATTGTTTGGGTATGGTGCTACTATGGTCAAATATATAAGAGTACAGGATGATAAATGATAGGTATGTGGAATGGCATAGTCAGTTCATCACGTGATAAGGTTAAGGCTTGGATAGATCAGTCATAAAAAAACTAAGGGCAATTAATATTAGTTGTATATTTAAGTGTATTAGTTAATAATTACTTGGATCAATTAGCTTAAGCCCAATTACCTCCTTAACTAATTAATAATTTGCAGATAAATATGACATCACCATTAGCTTACACTTAATACAAATAAGTAATTAACATAACATGATACATATAAGTCAATTAGATAAGACATAAGTATCTAGGATATTATAGTAACTCCTACATCATAGTCGAGTGTCAAATCGAAGGCGGATAACTACTGTAGATAAACATATTTCTCTTGTTGATTGCTGCTTCTCTTTGATAACAGCCCAATATTAGGGGCTTAAGATTTTTCCTTCAGGCTTGTCCCTTCCTTCTGTAGGAGTTGCCTGTTGCCTTTGTATCATTTAAGACTCGCTTTGGAGCTGCTTTGGCTGCCCAGACACAGCAACACATACATCCGCTGTTTTGGATGACAGAATTCGCACCGGAACCAAGAGATGTCATCTGGAACAACTTGGCTATTCCTTATCATCGCATGGCATTAAACAAAGTATTTGTCTTCATTGCTGCCCTTGTATTCACGATTTTCTTTGCATTTCCTGTGACAGCAGTTCAAGGAATTGCACAGTTCGAGAATATAAAGAAGTGGTTTCCTCCAGCAAGAGCTGTGCAGCTAATGTGAGCAGATCTTTCCTATAATCTCTCCTAGTAATAATGATAGGATTTACCAATAAATTTTATTGGTTGTTTGTGAAGTATTTGTGCTGCCATCTTCAAGAACAAGCTATCGGACTAGGCACTGCCATTTGGCATAATTATGCTCCTTGATTATACATAATTGCATTTTCGTGTGCTCCTGATCTGCTGAAGTTAAGACTCTGACCTTTAAAATGACTTTTACTGATCATGGAATACAACATGGAAAATTGGACACTATTCATTATTCAGAAGTCATGTTTCTAATATATCTTCAAGAAACTTAGGTGCTGTCCTTTTACTTTTAAAGAAAGGTGTTAATGTTTTCATGACATATTTTGCGTGTCCATTATTTTTTTAAATTGCTTTAAGGTGTGATATATTTTAAATTATAGATCTGCTTATTTTTGTATGTATAAAGCTCATGTTCTCTGTGTTTTTTCCTTGGGTTATTTCCTTAAACCCATTTTGCATCTAGTAATGAACTATGAACTTACCGTATGACATCCCTAAACTTTACCGTCCCTAAACTTTACCGTGATTCCCACTTCAATCCTTCCGTATAATTTTGTTAACCTTTTTTTATTATTTTTCATCTTTTTCTATTGTGAAAAGACTAAAATTCCCTTCCATAAACTATCCTCCTCTCTTTTGATGTTTAAAATATAATAAAATAAAATATTTTGACAAGTCAGAAATGTCAAAGATCCTTTTTTTAAAATATTTTTAGTTATTATATTATTTTATTCTTTTTAAACATTAAATTAGGGGACATTTAATGGAAGTGCATTTTAGTCTTCACAAATGAGAAAAAAAATAAAAGAAAAGTTAACAAAATCAGACGGAAGGATTGAAGTGAAAATCGCTATAAAGATTCAGAGTTAGACGCGAAAAATCGCTATAGTTCGGAGGAGGTTTAAGAAAATAACCCTTCTACCCGATAAAGCTTCAAGGTGTATGCAGCAATATTGTCTGAACTCATTACCTTCGAGCATTAAAAATTGATTTCTCTAATAACATATATTAATTTTTGTGCTTAGCACTGATGGTATTATCATTTACTCTGCCTGAGATTCACAATGTAAATACTCGTTAGTTGTGAAATTGCAATTGAAATTGTTGGCTAACCTGTAGACTGAAAGATCCTGTGGACTAGTATTCTAATTGTTTCCCCCTTTATCACCTGAAACCTAAAATTATCATTTAAGATGATGTTCCAAGTCATGTGTGTTTATTGTCATGCATTAGCATCGTCTTCATTAACAAAGATATTTAATTGTAGGAAATGAACAAATCATTATTATGAATTGATCTAGAATTGATCTGTTAATGAACAAATGATCTTCCACCTTTGAGACATCTGTCCACAAGATGGAAACCTTGTCTGTTAGAGTAGTTCTCTTTTTTAATTAGTGTTATAATAGATTTGGTCCCTGCTTATGTGCTACATATGCACCCCATATGTGAATGGTTATAAGAACCTTAAAGGCCCAGGACCTGTAAAGGCATTGATCTGACAGCATGTAGGGCTATGTCTCACTCCTGAACCCCAACTTTTTTTTTTGAGAAAAAGAACCCAAAATTTTCTGCTTACTATATACATCAGAATGTTCTTCTAAAGTGAGAAAATTGAAGTTGGCAATGCTAACAACCAGAAATCTGGACAGGCAATGATAGGATAGTTTTCCATTATCTTATAATCAATCATCCAAGACCTTGTAATTTATCTAATAGCTGCAAAAGATTTACTCTGATATGTAATTAATCTAAATTGCATTCTATTGTATGTGAGGAATGTCAAGACATAGGTTTTGTTGTGCACAGGGATGTGGAAAATGGGGAAAAGGGGTAAGAGAGAACTAAGGCGTGCACATCTACGTGCATGCATGTAACATGTTAAGTCTGTATTTCATTACTGTAGTGGTTACATTATTCTGTAAGTCAAATTTTTCATGCCTGTTATGGTGATCATCTGTTAAAATTAATACATTTATATGACTATGCATGCAGAAATTTTTGTTTGCTTTGTCTTCCATCTTTACTCTGGTAAAATCATTAGGATTGGTGAATGTTACCGTCGATATTTATTATGATTATTGTCATGCCTTGTTTTTTTTTATTTTAATCTCTTTTTAAATCACAACCTTTAGTCTTCATGGACGTCACTAACTATCATCTCTCTTATGATTTTACAATTTTGTAGACCAGGACTGAGTTCTATCATTACAGGATATCTTCCAGGCGTAATACTTAGTAGCTTCATATATGTTGTACCCTATGTGATGCTCTTTATAGCCTCATTGGAAGGTTGTGTCTCCAAGAGCAAGAAGGAAATGAAAGCTTGTAGCATGGTCTTCTATTTCTTGGTGGGAAATGTGTTTTTCCTAAGCTTGTTGTCAGGATCTTTACTCCATCAGATTGGAGAATCATTCAGCCATCCCAAGGATTTTCCCAGTCACCTTGCAAGTGCAGTTTCAGCACAAGTAAGCATTTGAATATATAGCATCTGACTTAACATAAGTTCGTCATAAAACATGAGCTTTGCCATATTACATACATGAAGTGACTACATTCGTCTTGTAATCTTTTATGTTTATTGTCATGGCCCATGCAACTTGTCCATGAGGATCCCACGTTCTTCTACTTCAAAATGATCTGAATGAATCATCTGTTATCCACATTTTGGTTTGAAGAATATCGTCTATATTATTACAAGCATGTTGAGAGCTGATTTTCAGCATATGATTTTTTCCTACTTTCCTAATATGCACTTTCCTTTTATGTAATTCCTCCTTTGGTCTCCACTATATAAGAGGCCATAGGGTTTCTTTTATTGATTAGAGAGACAGAATCCTTATTTTCCACATGGTATCAAAGCCGGCCGTTTTCCACAAAAAACCCTAGCCGTCGTCTCCTTCTCGTTTCAGCAGGTGCTTCGGATCCACTCTCTTTACCTCATTGCTATGTGCTTCAGGAGGTTGTTGCATCTTCTTTTGGGCACGTTGCTGTTGCAGAAGGATCCTCTTGGCTGCCTGCTGTCCTCTCAAAGGCTCGCTTCCTCCATCTAAGATGGCAGATCAAATTGATAACAAGGACAACGGGATGACTATTCAGGGGGAGATCAAACACCTAGGCCCGATTGTCAAGATGAATGGATCCAATTTTGAGTTGTGGTCCATGCAGTTCATGAGTGCCATGGAGTCTCACGATAAGGAGCATATTCTGATGGAGCCCGAGCTCGCAGTCAACAACAACAACAAAGCCTTATCCCACTAGGTGGGGTCGGCTACTTGCCAAAGTCTGGCTAACAGGGACATTATCCTTGGATATAGCAAATGATGTCCTACACAAACCCACAGCAAAGACTACGTGAGATTCTCTTGCTGCCACATACTCTCAAGCAAAGAACGAGATAAAAATTCTTCAATTGCATTATGATACCCATCAGACCAGACAAAATGGGTGTCGTCTCTACATTTATTACACATCTCTATATGCAATGTTTGAGAAGCTTCATAGTTATTTTCCAGTCTGTAAGTGTGAAGATCATAAGGCATATAGGGATATGCTAATGGTAGGAGTCTTTCTTGCTGGACTTGATCCAGTCTACGAGTCTGCGAGAAATCAGTTGTTGACTGGTGCAAAAATCCCACTTATTGAGGAGTGTTTCGGTCGTCTCAGCCGGATAATTATTCCTACAACTCAAAGTTCTGAGACTCCCTCAGCCTTTGCTGTCACACGTGGTCGTGGTGGATCTAATGTTGGTCGTGCTCGCGGCACTGGTAGAGGTCGTGGAGGTGGATGTGCAAGTCGACCGCAATGCAACTATTGCAATAGGTTGGGACACAGAAGAAACTTGTTGGCAGAAGCATGGGCGCCTTTTTTCTGCAAACAATGTAGCTGAAGATGCCTCATCATCCCAAGACATTAAATACGCGGACCTTCTCTCACAATTGAAGCATCTGGTATCGAATAATTCTTCATCCTCAGCTCCCAGTGCTGAAATTGACACAACTGCTGCGACTACTGGTCCCTCAGGTACACCATTTGCTTGTACTATCAGATCATCTGATGCATCAACAGGGTGGATTGTTGATTCAGGCGCTTCCAGGCACCTTTGTGACGATAGAAATCAGTTTACTTTCATTAGTAATGTAGCTCCAGGGAGATCTGTTACTCTAGCAGATGGGAGTCACTCTCCAATTAATGGACTTGGAGAGCTTCAATTCACTTCTTCTATACGGTTGAAGGATGTGCTACATGCTCCTGCCTTTCCTCTTAGCTTATTATCCATCAATCAAATATGCAAACAACTCAATTGTCGTGTTATTTTTTATGCTCTCTTTTGTGTTTCAGGATATACTAACGGGCAGAGTGATTGGTTGTGGCCATGAGCAAGATGGCCTCTATAAACTTGAGCGCATCAGTACCCTCAGGAACTCCTACCTTCTTATGGCATCTCCGTTTTGGTCACTTGCCACTTCAAAAGCTTCATAGAATCATTCCACATATCCCTTTGCAGTCTTCTTTTCAGTATAATGCTTGTCAACTTGGAAAACACCATCGTAGTTCCTTCCCAAGTCAACAAGATCATAGTAGTAATGCAGTCTTTGAGATTCTTCACTTAGATGTTTGGGGTCCGAGCCGTGTTCTTGATCTAGAGGGACACCATTTTTATCTTGTTATTGTCGATGACTTTAGTCGTCTATCTTGGTTATTTCTGTTGAAAAACAAATTTGATGTTGGCAATGTGATCAAATCTTTTATTCGTGAAATAAAAACTTAGTTATCTGGCAATGTCAAAATTGTGCGTTCTGATAGTGCATTAGAATTTTGCACTAATCTTTTGTCTTCTTCTTTACTGAACTTGGCATTATCCACCAAATATCATGCGTATATATCTCTCAACAAAATGGAATTGCAGAAAGGAAACACCGTCATATTCTTGATGTGGTCCGAACTCTTCTTATTCACAGCCAACCTTTCTCATGCCTATTGGGGTGACGCTGTCCTTACTGCGTGTTACCTTATTAACCGAATGTCTTCATCAATCCTTGGAGATCAAGTCCCTTATTCTATCCTATTTCCTGATAAAGACCTCTTTTCTGTTTCTCCCAAAGTTTTTGGGTGCACAGCCTTTCTTCATATCCTAACCCTGGTCGAGATAAGTTGTCTCCTAGGGCTGTCAAGTGTATCTTTGTGGGGTATTTTCGTACACAAAAGGGCTATAGGTGCTATGATCCCTCCAATAGGAGATATTATGTCAGTGCTGATGTCACTTTCTTCGAGTCAGTAGGTTACTTCATTTGGATCTCGTCTCACATCTTTTGAAACAGAAACTGAGGTGTATCTTCAAGCACCTCCTCATATTCCTACCATGGAGGTGCCTATCCAGAGATTTCAGCAAACCTGTAGTCGTCGCCCTAAAATTGTTTCTTGTACTAACCCTGCTCCTGCGCCTATGCCATCACTCGTCACCCCTGAGATAAATCATGAACGCAACGTTCTTATTGATAGCACTACAGTTGATGTGTCTACAAGTGATGAACTCAAAGAGAGAAATTTACATAGTAAGATTGATGACTCTACTCTTGCTCCCAGTGGTACTGCTCCTGATGAAACCGTCAATGATTTAAATGTTCCCATAGCTATGAGGAAGGGCAAGCGTTTTTGCAAGTCTATATATTGTATCTCTAGTCATCTCTCCATGGAGAGACTCACTCCTTCCTATCAATAATTCGTTTTCAGGCTTTCTGCTGTGGATGTACCTCGAACTTACTAAGAAGCTCTTCATGACGATAGGTGAAAGGTAGCTATGCAAGAGGAGATGTTAGCTCTTCAGTCCAGAGGCACTTGGACTCTTGTAACACCTCCTAGTGGTGCAAGTGGGTGTTTACAATCAAACATCGGTCCGATGAATCTGTTGAGCGCTACAAGGCTCGTTTAGTGGCTCCAGGATATACACAAACTTATGGTGTTAGACTACTTTGACACCTTCTCTCCCATGGCTAGATTGGCCACAGTTCATATTCTTCTTTCAATCGCAGTCAGCAAGGACTGGCCACTTTTTCAATTGGATGTGAAGAATACATTTCTTTATGATGATTTACAGGAGGAGGTTTTCATGAAACAACCTCCCGGTTTCATGGCTAAGGGGGAGTTCTACAAGGTTTGCAAACTGCACAAGGCTATTTATGGCCTGAAGCAAAGCCCAAGAGTTTGGTTCCAAAAAGTATCAGAGAAAGTAGAACAAGGAGGGTTCATCCGTTCCATCATTCACTTTTTGTAAAAAAAACCTCTTGTGGTAAAGTCGTGCTTCTCGTATATGTTGATGACATTATTGTCACTAGTGATGATTTGCAGGGCATCTTTTATACCAAAGCATTGCTTGAAAAACATTTTATTGCCAAGGATCTTGGTAATCTTTGCTATTTTCTTGGAATAGAGTTTGCTAGAAATCGTAGAGGCCTGGTTGTGTGCTAAAGGAAATATGTCATTGACTTGCTAAAAGAGACAAGAATGTTGGGATCACGTCTTGCTGCTGTGTCAATGGATTCTAACATTCGGCTTTATGATGATGATACAGAAGATGTTGATGCTAAGAAATATAGGAGTGTTGTTGGAAAACTCTTATATGCCACTGTTATACGTCCAGACATTTCTCTTGCTGTAAGCAGGATTAGTCAATTTATGGACAAGCCTAAGCAGGTACATTGGGATGCAGCAATGATGATACTTAGATATTTAAAAGCAGCGCCTGGAAAGGGACTGTTTTTTCTTAGTGGGAAAAGCTAGACATCTCTGTTTATGTCGATGCATATTATGCTGGATATCCAAATGATAGAAAGTCTACCATTGATTTTTGTGTCTTTATGGGAACTAATCTGGTCACTTGGAGAAGTAAGAAATAGGATGTGGTTGTCAGATCCAGTGCAGAGTCTGAGTACAGGGCCATGGCTCAAGCCACTACTGAAATAGTGTGGGTGAAATCGGTCATGATTGATGTTCTAGTGGAGGTGCCTCTCCCAACACAATTAAAATGTGATAATTAGGCAGATTTGTTCATAGCCAATAATCCTCTTTTTCATGAAAGAACAAAACATGTTGAAGTTGATTGCCACTATACCAGAGACATGATTAAGAAAAAAATTATTGTCACATCATATGTATCCTCGGGTGATCAAACGGCTGATGTCCTCACTAAGCCACTTCCTAAGGGAAAGTTTGATAAATGTGTTTCTAAGCTAAGCATGATAGATATTTATGTTCCAACTTGAGGGAGAGTTTTGAGAGCTAATTTTGAGCATATGATTTTTTCCTACTTTCCTAATATGTACTTTCCTTTTATGTAATTCCTCCTTTGGTCTCCACTATATAAGAGACCATAGGGTTTCCTTTATTGATTAAAGAGACAAAATCCTTATTTTCCACAAAGCACAATATTTATTTTGAAGGAAACATATTAATTCAAAGGAGAACATGCTATCATGCCACTGAACAAGACTGTTGTGTTATCATAGAATGCAGTGTTTAATATTTGTGTCAAGCGGTCTCTGCTTGATACTGTGTAATGCAACTTCTCGACCTTGCTGGAAAATATTGTTGTTCATCTTATAGTAATAATTTGACTATTTATTTGATCATGCTCTGATGACTAAGAGATTGTCTAAAATAATGTCAAGCAAAAATAGTTCGGCACAAACTTTAAACTCTAGTATATATCAACACTGATATTAATAAGAATATATTACTTAGGGTCATTGGGGACCATCTTTGAACTGTTACATGTTAGTCTGTTATATTTCTTCCTAGTTGGAAAACATAATTAGAAATTCAAATGAAAAATAAGCAAAACAACAAATATTCATGTTTTATGACATTGTATTGCCCTATGAGTGACCTGACAGGATACTTTTTGATAACACTAGTACTAGGTTTTGAAATGTCCTAGTGGTGTGTCTCTTGTACTCATAATGGAACTAAATGACATATTTATACACCCTAAGAAATGACTATTTATAAGGCCTGACAGCATTTCCCAGAAGGTTTTGATGTTCATAAAGATGATGCTCTTCCTCGTGACTTAAACTTGTATTAAAAAAATCCCCCTTAGTAGTTCATGTAGTGAGCGAAGTTAGATCGAAGTTGTCATCAACCTAGAGAGTGTTAAGAATACAAATATAAAACATATCTTTTCTTAAAGACTTAAACTTTTAGGACAACTAGTGCATCTAATTTGACACTAATCATAAATATCTTCTAGTATAAGCAATCATATAGAAATTGGGATGAATATAGTTATTGTGGATTAGGGTTATCCAAGTTCTTATCAAATATTATTAGGGGAATGGTATATTACAATTGAAGTGGTAAATTTGTTAGTCAGTTAAGTATCTCAAACATTATTCTTGAGATTCAAAATCAAATGATTAAATATACAAGTCTGTGGTCAAATAACTTTCATTGTGATCATACTTCAAAAAAAAATTCATTGTGATCTATATGCTTGAGTTTTGTATAATAACTGGTGACAGCATCATGTCATGAATAGATCCATTATGCAACTATCATACAAAAATGTGGATATGATCAGAAAACAGATAAAAAACGGATATCTTGGGAACTGCTAGAGACTCCTTATTGTAAGAGTTAATTAGGGAACATGAGCATACTTTGTGGAAGAAGCTGACAGTTAGTCCCTGCGTTTTTTTTTTTGGAAGGAATGGTTGATAATTGATTTTTTCGTTATTCGTCTTGCAGTCGGATTTCTTCATTACATACATATTGACCGATGGATTATCAGGATTTTCACTGGAAGCCCTGCAGTTTGGATTTCTTATCTGGCACTTCTTGAAGACACACTCATACTCTGCAGAGATAGAGAAAGATGCATATCTTTATGGTTTTCCTTTCTACAGAGTAATTCCAATAGTTTCACTTGCGATGTTGATTGGCATGGTGTATGCTGTGGTGGCGCCATTGTTACTTCCATTTCTTCTCATATATTTCTTACTTGGCTATGCGGTCTACGTAAATCAGGTCGTGTTATCATTATTTTGACTTCCAGCATTCAATAGCATATAGTTCTGATAGAGATATATGAGGCTGATGTGGCAGCCTTGAACTAATAATTTAACGGATGCAAATAGTCTGTGTTGATATAACTTGTTGAGATTGATAGAACTCAAATTTTTTGTTCCAATGTGGGACGACAACAACAACAACAAAGCCTTATCCCACTAGGTGGGGTCGGCTACATGGATCATACGACGCCATTCCGCTCTATTAGTAACCAAACCTTTCGGTATATTATTCACCAATAGATCTTGCTCTATTAGTTCGCCAAGTGTCCGCCTTGGCCTCCCTCTCCCTCTTTTAATCGGACTCCAGATTATTTGATCTACTCTTTTTACTGGCGCATCTAATGATCTTCTCTGAACATGACCAAATCATCTCAAACGATTCTCTACCATTTTCTCACTAATATGAGCCACTCCGACTCGTTCACGTATATGGTCATTCCTAATCTTATCTAATCTTGTATGACCACACATCCATCTCAACATCCTCATTTCGGCTACCCCCACTTTACGTTCATGTTGTCCCTTCATAGCCCAACATTCACTACCATATAACACTGCTAGCCTTATAGCAGTACGATAGAATTTTCCTTTAACTTTATTGGGTACTTTTCTATCACAAAGAACTCCAGTGGCTTTCCTCCACTTACACCAATCAGTTTGAATTCTATGATTAACATCGTCATCAATCTCACCATCTTGTCTTACAATTGATCCTAAATATTTAAACTTTGTCACTTGAGGAATTATATCCTCCCCTAGCCTAACTTTCAAATCGTCTCTAAGTTGTTTATTTGTGAAATTGCTATGCATATATTCTGTTTTATTCCTACTTAAACGAAAACCCTTTGACTCCAACGTATTTTTCCATATTTCCAATTTTGTATTAATCTCTTCTCTTGAATTCGCTAAAAGTACTATATCATCCGCAAATAGCATGCACTTAGGTACCTCCTCTGTGATACTCTCGGTTATAGCATCGATAACTAAGTTAAATAGATACGGGCTTAAAGCTGATCCTTGATGTAGGCCAATTCCTATAGGAAATTCATTTGTCTCACCTCCGGGTGTCCTAACCCTAGTCAATGCCCCATCTTGTATTACCTTAATGTAGGCAACATTCACCCTCTTCTTTTGCAAGGCTTTCCAAAGTACATCCCTTAGTACCCGATCATACGCCTTCTCTAAGTCAATGAAAGCCATATGTAAGTCTCTTCTTCTACTTCGATACTTCTCCATCATCCCCCTTAGTAAATAAATCGCATCTGTAGTGGATCTTCCTGGCATGAATCCAAATTGTCTCTCAGAAATACTAGTCTCCATTCTCAATCTATGCTCAATCACTTTTTCCCATAATTTCATAGTGTGACTCATAAGTTTAATCCCTCTATAATTTGTACAATTCTGAATATCCCCTTTATTTTTGTAAATAGGAACTAATGTACTTAATCTCCAATCATCAGACATCTTTTTCGACCGTAAAATCTCATTAAATAGTTTACATAACCACAACACACATTTTTCTCCTAAACATTTCCAAACTTCAATCGGTATACCATCCGGTCCAACGGCTTTACCATTCTCCATTTTCTTAAGAGCTTCGCTAACCTCCGAGACTCTAATTCTACGATAAAATGACCTATTAAGCTCACATTCGCTAACTGTCAAGTCCTCCAAATCACAACGGGAACCTTCACATCCATCATTAAATAGCTTATAGAAATACTCTTCCCATCTGTTCTTAATATCTCCTTCAGTAACTAAAACATTGCCAACTTCATTTTTTATGCATCTTACTTGATCCAAATCTCTCAACTCCTTCTCTTTATTCCTTGCAATCTTATAAATCCTTTGTTCACCAGCCTTTGTCCCTAACTCCTTATAAAACCCCTCATATGCTTTAGCACGAGCATCACTAACTGCCTTCTTAGCCTCCCTTTTCGCCAAACGATACTTTTTCCAATTGTCAAAACTATTGTCCAAGTGTATCGCCTTGAAACAATTCTTCTTATTACGCACCTTTAGTCAGAAAAAAATATATTAACTTGTTGAGATCGATACAACAACAACAAAGCCTTATCCCACTAGGTGGGGTCGGCTACATCGATCATACGACGTCATTCCGTATATTCGTTGATCCATGTTCATGCGATTCGACAGGGTTTTACGCTGGCTGTCGGGGCTTAACACAACCCTCCTCCTTTATCCGGGCTTAAAGTTCCAACAACAACAACAACAACAAAGCCTTATCCCACTAGGTGGGGTCGGCTACCCGGGCTTAAAGTTCCAAATGAGGAAAATGGTGCACCTTTTTAGTGCCAAGACTCAAAGTAGTTATTGTATGCCAAACTAGTTGCTGCAACGTCAAACAAAAATCGGATTATGGATCTTTCTGTCCTAGTTATTACTCTTTAGTTATGGACCTTCTGTGTACATAATTGAATTAGGAGCAAATTTTCCTTATATTAAATTTTCTTTTATTTGATTTTGTCTTTTATTTGGTTTCCTAATTATTTGACAGGAGTTTGGAACCTTATAAGTATTCTTGTATGGTTCCTTTGAAACATATATTTTGATGAATGAATAAATTGCCTTTGATTATTTTTATATGACTAACTTAATTAGGGTTTAAGAGTAATTCCACTCAAAAGATCTACATCATTCAGTCTCCGGAGATACTGAAGCTCTGAAGAATGGCATAAGCTTTTAGTATATGTCTCATATGATGTAACTAATAACTGAAAAATCAACGAGAGAACAGAACATAGAGCACAATAGATTTTGCAGTCACATATTTAAGTGCTCAATCTCTTCAGTAGTCATGTTACTATCCTTATCTCAGAATAAAATGACGCATCAGTTTCAGCACTTATTAAGGAAAAACAAGGAAGATGAGGTAGCATAAACAGAAAACATAGAAAACTCAATTCACTATAAGCTTCCACACTGTTCCACAATGACTTATTTGTCCACGGTTATTAACCAAATGCTTATGAAAGCATTCAAGCTCCTAGAGCTCAAGTTGATTTCTGGATTTTAGCAAAGGCATAATCCTAGCATTCAGAACTTAACTTGTTGAGATCGATAGCACTCAATTTTTTTGGTTTCAATGTGGGAATAGTCAGAGAAACTAGCTTGTTCCAGACTTTTAAATGGACTGAGAGAAGCTCTACATGGGTACTAATCTAAACCATAAGGTGCACGAACAAAGAAGCCACCAAGGTGCTTCTCAGAACATCTGCAATGGGGCCTGAAGCATAAAAAAGAATGAAGATGCCAGGAAACCATTAGCTACTGATAAACAAAAAGTTAAGTTAGAATATAAGAAAATAATGGATGAAACTGATAATGGGAATTGGGCAGATGAGAAAGGAGAACTGGTTCCTGGGCAATAGTGTGACAATAATGGAAAGTTATCAGTTCTCACATATTATCAGCGTAGTAGTCTAAGTAACACCTTAATGTTTGCTCCCAGTAGAAATTAGAGTTTGCTTGCAAGCCTACTTTATATTTATACTGTTAATTTAAGATGGTTTAGGATGCAACAGGAAGGAAGATGCCAGGAACCATTAGCTACTGATAAACAAAAAGTTAAAGTTAGAATATAAGAAAAGAATGGATGAAACTGATAGGGGGGATTGGACAGATGAGAAAGGAGAACTGGTTCCTGAGTGATAGTGTGACAATAATGGAAAGTTATCAGTTCTCACATATTATCAGCATAGTAGTCTAAGTAACACCTTACTGTTTGCACCCAATAGAAATTAGAGTTTTCTTGCAAACGTACTTTATATTTATACTGTTAATATAAGTTGGTTTAGGATGAAACAATTTTCTATTGGATGGTGTGTCCCGTCATTATTGATAATGCGACAATAATGGAAAGCCATCAGTGCTCACATATTATCAGTGTAGTAGTCTGAGTAACAACATACTGTCGGCACCAAGTATAAATTGGAGCTTGTCTTGCAACAACAACAACAACAACAAAGCCTTATCCCACTAGGTGGGGTCGGCTACATGGATCATACGACGCTTCGTTGATCCATGTTCATGAGATTCGACAGGATTTTACGCTGGCTGTCGGGGCCTAACACAACCCTCCTCCTTTATCCGAGCTTGGGACCGGCTATAAAATATAGGCGGAGTTAGGAGCTTGTCTTGCAAACTTACTTTAAATTCAGTCAGTTAAGTTAAGATGGTATATTTGCAAGAAACATTTTTATATTGAATGGCATGTCTCATCATTATTAAGACGCAAATTGAAATAAGCATCTCATGAGCTTCAAGTTTTTAATGATAAATTCCGCATGCTTCTATTACAGATGCAAGATGTATATGACTTCACTTATGACACATTCGGAGGGTACTGGCCTTACATTCATCATTACATCTTCATCACCATAATTCTCATGCAGATAACTATGGTTGGACTTTTTGGTTTGAAGTCGAAACCAGCAGCTTCCATTTCAACCATACCACTGATAATATTGACCATTTTATTCAATGAATATTGCAAAGTTAGATTTCTACCAACATTTTGTCACCAACCAATCCAGGCATGTTGCTTGAACTGTTACATTTCTGGTTTTCTGGTGCCTTGGATGAATGCTTTGTAGTTAGTCGAAAATTTATTAACATTCCTCTATTTATTCATGAAATTTTTTTAGAGCATTGATTCACGAAATCTTTATTCATCGCAACTGAAATTTTCCACTTTAGTGTACAAATTAAATGGATTTGAGCTTCAAACTTCTCTGTGGTCTCAGGTTAAATTTGTTAATGGGGGTGAATCCTTGTGGTCATTTCTTTGTCATGACACTTTTTAATCATTCGTCAATGAACCTTCCATAATGCATGCATGGCTATAAAATTTTCAATCGCTTTCTGAACCTGAGTTGTTGAAATATTGCACCTGGTGCCTTCTGAATTGGGTTTATGTATGTTCCAGTAAATTAGTAATTTTTTTCAATCTTGATATTATCATTGTTTTTTTCTTTATTTGAAAACTATTCTGAGTTGAAATGAATATTTGTCTTTATGTTTGTCTTGATGAGTAAAGTATGTTAGGATTTGATTTTCCTTTACTTTCAATCCAGGTAAACGTGTTGTTTGTTGGCACATCCAATATATCCTAACGCTAAACCTTGTTTTTTTTAGAATGCAAAGGAAAACGATGATCTTGATGAGAAGGAGGATCAGTTAGAATCGAATTCACAATCAGCTGCGAATTCATATAATCCTCCTTGGATGCGTCTGGTGAACTATGCTGGTGAAGCGAGCTCTACAGAGCCCTTGGTTTCATCATCGTGATGCCCCTCACTTTTGTTCAGCGTGTATTTCAGAAGTCCGAAACAGAAATCAGCCCTGGGCAGTCGAAAATGGCACCTGAAAGCGTATCAACATTCCTTACCTGAGGCAGAAATATAATAAGCAGCAGCCACGCCTCGAAGAATATCATTGCCTGGGAAAAGATTCTCTTGGTGATGAAGTATCATGATTTCCTTGGTTATCTTCCCGAGTTTAAACATCATGCGAGTATCTCTGGCTATACTTTCCAATTCGATGCTCTCTTTTTTATGAACTAATGGGCATCGTGCTCCTGCGATATCAGTCACAAGTTCAATAATGCATCGTCAGATGGATCGAGCTATTCAATCTCTTGTTAAAACGTCAAGGTTCCATCAGAAGGTAGTCCTGCACAGTGCAGAGATGTTTTGCATCAGCAGTTGCATCCTTTCCATCAGAAGGTAGTCAAGGCGCGATACAAAGCATCCATTATTTCCCTGATGGCTGATATCTCTTGTAATCAGTTGATAAGCATTACGTTAATCGTTCCTGTTAATTTGCTGTTATTAGTTGTTAGCTGATGATCGAACGAATGTAATAGTTAGGTGCTGGTCATGAATTTATTTCTTGGTATGTCTCTAGCCAATAAAGATGGGAACCTACAGCAATCAGGGGCACATTGAGCGCACTGCACAATATGGATATGAATGCAGGCACATCGTGGCGTGCATTTTGAGTCGTTGATGTGCATAGCATTTCCAAATGTATTATAGGGAAATTAACATTGTGGGAATGAATTTTTTGACACTTTGGACTGGGACTCCACCTTCGATCTCTTCAGGAGCGTTTATTAATAGATAAGCAGCATTTCATTTTAAAAAAAAAAGTGTGTGCATGTGATGTGCGGGTGTAGTGTAATGTGCGATTTTGCGCAGTGCGCGGTTGGAACATGTCAACTGAAGTCAACTGCATTTTTTTTTTTTGCGCAGTATAGAGTGGGTATTTCATCCTAACGCAATAATCAGATGGACTTATTTACTTATTATAGAAAATGCTATGTATTAGAATTCGTGATAAGCTTTTACTGTTGCCTTTTCTTTTTTTTTCCTTTATCAAAATTTATTATATGTATCAAAATTTATTATATTTTATAGCCGGTCCCAAGCCCGGATAAAGGAGGAGAGTTGTGTTAGGTCCCGACAGTCAGTATAAAATTCTGTCGAATCTTATGAACATGGATCAACGAATGTAATAAAGCGGAATGACGTCGTATGATTCATGTAGCCGACCCCACCTAGTAGGATAAGGCTTTATTGTTATTGTTGTTGTATTAAAGAGGTACTTCTTATATAATGTTCAAATGCTTTGTTTCCTCTTAACATTCCTTCAGCTATATTTTTTTCACATACAATCTTAAATTGTAAATTTATAATTTTTAGCATTTGAACTTATCTAAATTTTACATGTTATCAGATTTTTATTATTTTGTTAATAATTGTGAAATATAATTGCCCTTAGTTTCTTTTTAAAATAAAAATATTTTGGAAATAAAAAATAGTCAACAGTGGTAAAACTATATGCAATATTATGTTCATGATAATATTTTTATAAATTACTTTTTATATTAAAGGAGGATGATCCAAATTGTCATTTTATAAATAATAAAAAAATTAATATAAAATTAAGGGAAGTGATAAATTGTGATAAGTTCTGATTAAAATTTGTAAATTTATATTTAAGATTAGATGACTGAAGAAAATTATACTTGAGGGAGCGATAAAGAAATAACTCCAAAAAATAAGAAATAAGTGAAATAAATACACAAGGTGACGTGATAATAAAATGCTAATATTTGCATTTTATACTGTAAAATCATTAAAATTTGAGCATGTGCAACTTTGGTGTGGTCTTCATTACTTTCTATTCCTGTAAAGAGTAATCTTGTGTTTAATACGTACCACGGATATATATATGGGTTTAATGATTGTGTAACACCCTTATGGTGCAACATTGTGTAACCCCCCACATCGCAGCCGTCCGATCTAACGGACGGATGAGATTAGATCGGAAGATTTAGGGTCAAATCTTGCTTCTTCCCCCTTCCTTGATGGACGACGGCGGCGCAAGCAGGGACGGCCGCTCAAGAGGGTCGGTGGTCGGCGGCGGTTGGCGATGGCGGTCAGTGGCGAAGAAGAAGGTGAGGGGAAGAGGAGAAGACAAGGGGAAGAGGCGCGGGGTCGTCGGTGGTCGGTGGCTATTGGCGATGGCGGTGAAGTCGAAGACGAGGAGAAGTTGAGGAGGTTGCAGATCGGCGGCGCGGGGGACGCAAATCGAGCGCGGGGGTCACAGATCGGTGGCACAGGGGTTGGAGATCGGGCGTGGGGACGACGATGCTCGACGGCGGTGGGATCTCGCGCTCGACAACAACGACGGTCGGAGAAGACGAAGAGGCTATCGATCGGCGGCAAGGGATCACTCGGCCAGATCTGCATCGACGGCGGCAGCACAGATCGAAGACGAGAGGCGGCGACGATCGAAAAGAAGAGAGAGACATCGGAGGGCAAGCGGCGGCAGCGTAGGTCGGAGAAGGGGGGCAGCGATCGAAGGAGACAAAATAGAGAGAAGGGGGGCGGCGAGGGTGGCGGCAGCGGCGCCGCCGAATGGGAGAGAGAGCAGAGAGAGCGTAGGGGAGGAGGCGTCACGGCTGGAGGGGAGAGAGAAGAGAGAGAGAGTGTGTGTGGGTGAGAAGAAAGAGTGGCTTTTCAGATTTGATCTCAATCGTTGAAATCATATGAACGGCTGTGATAAGGCGTTGCACGGGCGCTCCACCAAACGGGTGTTACACGCCCATTGAAACAAAACCATTGATTAAATAAAAAATGTTCATCCTATTCTTCATCCAATTCAATACTCGACATAAGGATTTAGACAACATTCGTGCGTCACTGAATAAAAAATAATCAAACACAAGATTAGAAACATCTATGACATCGGTAAATTCTTAGGGATAGTGAGAACCTATCGAAGACTACATTGTGAATCATGCAGTACCCAAAGGGCTTAAAAAAGAGTCCAAGCATCTTTGAAGAGTTCTTCAATTGATCCTTCACGCGATTGACTACATTGCGCTATTTACACAAGGGAAAAAACACTCATACAATATCATACCTTCGATAACTTGAGATTAATAACAATTATGTTTACCGCAAATACACAAGATAGAATTTAAGGCTAATTATCAAATCTTAATGTAGTCCGCTACAAATGTTATTTATAAAAAATGCACTACACGAACGATTTTCATCACAGATCACAACAGATTTACTGATAAAATTTAGCTCAACAATTAACAGAATCAATCAAACAATGAATCTTATATATTCATGAGCCAAATGTGGGTGTTATTCAACTACTTAGTCTACTTCAATAAGGATTCAATTATAGGCAATGGACATAAAGACCTTTTTGAAATTCTAATAACGTCGTGGAATGCTCAATGTTAGGCTCTTACCTATATATTAAAGTAGGGGAGAGAGAGAGGGAGAGTTCTAGACTTGATGACTGACAAAGCTAAAAGAATAAAAATTATAAAGAACATTATCTGTTGTACTCTTGCAGAAACAACAATAAAACTCGCGAACATTTTTAGTGCTTATGCCTACTAAGCACCGGGCACTAATTCCACTCTGCAGCAGATAATTTTAAAGATGTCAAAGGAGCTAACATTATCTATCCTCGCAAATGCCACAAAGCAAAATAATCAAAATTTACACACTCAAATTTCTTAGTCATAAGGAATCTGAATGTAAGCAGCATCGCAAACAAATGGGATATCCGCATACATGCCTGCGAGTGCACACCGCATTGACTCCAGCACCGTGAACAGGTATGCAAATGACACAGCAGTCCAGAAATGCATCCCAATTTTGCCCCAATAGACAGCAAGCGGCATCCAACGGCTGATAGTCCCTATGACCTGGAGGGCTATCTCAAGCAGCATCCCCATTACAACATGAAAACGAACAAAGTGTGGCCACTCCTTCCTCCTCACAATTCCCAGATATGCTGCAAAGAAGTAAAACATGAGGAACCAGCTTGGTAGGCGGCCAATGAAGCCGAGGAAGGGGTATGTAAGGAACTCAAAATCCTCCAGGAATGGGTGGAGATGGTAAGCAGTCTCTGCATACATCCATGTCTCATGGAGAGGCATAAGATAAGGGATACATGCTAAGGCCCTCCACCACCATTTTGGCTTCTTAGTCATTGGCGGATACCGGAAGCTTGTAGGGACATCTTTCGCTGCCCTAGTAATCATTCTGCTTCTGGAATGTGGAGCATAGGTTTTAGTGAAAGATGGTACCAAGTCTGCAAGGTTCTCATGATCTCCTCTAAGGAGGGAAGCATACTTGCTTGAGAAAGACACTGGAGGTAAGCCTGAAAGTTCATGAAATGATTAATTATCTCATCATTGATGCTACATTTTACACAAACTTTGAAGTTAAGCAACTGTATAACATTAACAACGTAGACTTCAGAAGAGATTGTGTCAATAAGCATTAAGTAATATGTACATTATGCTTCAAGGAGAAACTCTTTATCGTTCCAAACATTATTTTCTATAATGACATTCGAGCTGGCTGAGATAAGGACTGATGAGAAGGATAAAATTAATAACATAAAGCTTCAGAAGATAATGTATTCACGATGCTCACTACTCTGGACAAACTAAAAGCAACAGAGAAACCAAGGTCCCTGGTAATTGTTTCATATAACATGAAAAAATACAAGGCTAACTACATAGTACAATGATGCTGTGCATGCTTCCACACCAACTTGATATTTCCTCTTCTTTTCTAAATATTTTCATACACGCTTGGAAATTCAGAGTTTTGCAGTTTAATGCAAAGTGGGTGATTACAGTAGTCATCTTTAAAATAATAGTGTATACTTTGCCTGCTGAAACCAAATAGCCTAATACCTTCTTTTTTAGGGGAGCCTAATAACTTTGGAGACATGTTTCTCCTATTTTTCATCTCAAATTTTCTCTAGAACCCAAATACTTCTGGAGATACGTTCCTTCTTTTTTTTTCATCTCAATTTTGCTCTGGAACATGTATGCATCAATGTGCATGATAAAAGCAAACACGATTAGAATTACTCTCAAGATCAAACCAATGCTTATCCAACCTCCTACATAAACTTAAAAAGAATGTCCTGAGTACCTTTTGAACGCGTCAGGTTGAGTCCTCGTGAAGGACCGCATGAGATCTTATCCAACCTCGAAGATGCAAACAATGTCCGACGCTGGCGATTAGCGGTGGCACCGCCAGGAGGGCTAGCGATTCTGCAAGGAGCGGGTAGCGCCGCCATCGACCTTGTACTCAACGCCCATCCATTCAACACCATGTCCCCGCCAACCCCCCGCGGCCTATACAAGTTTTCACCTGCAAATTAGTTCATTCTGCACAGACAAAAAAAAAAGCCGAACTCAGAGCAAGTTACCCTTCAATCCGAGAAATACGATGCTAAAATTACAAATAAATTTTCAAACGAAAAGAAAAGCCTTTGCCGCATTAAATCGAGACATTTTTTCCTCCAAAATCAATAAAGATAGTTGAGAAATCAAAGCAAGTAAATCGATTCCAAGGTCCGATTGGGGTAGCATCGATAGCTTCCAGTAGCACGCGGAGCATTCGATGTGACCGAGCAGTCGTCCATTTCTGCTTGCCTGAATGGGGTTGGAGGGAGGAAGAACGAAAGGAGCACTTGCCTCCAACGGTGGCTTCCGGCGAAGGCTCCGTGACTGAGATCCGTGTTGGCGACCAGAGAGAGGGGAGGAGGGAGATGGAGCGGCGATAGGGTTTTGGATAAGAAACCCAGGAAGGGGGAGAGAGAAAGAGAGAGCAGCGAGGAGGAGAGTGAGATGCCTCGTATTAATGGGAGATTCAAACCCGTTCGGTGGCAATAACCGGACCGGATAACAACAAATGTAGGTCGAACCGATGGAATCGGTCGAATCGTTCCATTGGAATGAGGTAAAAATATTATATTACCCCGTTCAAACCGATAATAATACAATATTATATTTAATATGATATATTAAATTAAGTTATCATATTTTCATTATATACTTGTACGAAAGATAATAATAAATTATTTAAAATTTTAATGTTCAAATTATTACACATTTAATAAATTGAAATCTTAATCAATTTAATTTGTATATATACTTTATTCTCGTTAAATTTTTTGTATTCCATATTTTTGTCTTTTATGTTAGAGGTAACATTATGATTATATATAAATAAATATATGATATAATTAATTGTTAACTATCTAATTTGAACTTATTAAATACTAAATTAAAGAAATTAGAATTTGTCTATTTATAATATATACAACTATGCTATACTAATTATTATAATATTATTGTATGTTATACATCCCACAAAAAAAGTTTGCACCCTCCATTCATTAGAAATTTACCTAATATGATAAATATTATATATAATATAATAATTAAAAGTTTTGAATAAGATCATAATATATAAGATATGAAAGTTTATCAAATACTAAACTAAATGAAAGAAGAAACGAACAAATAAGTGTATATAGTTGCACATTAATAATAATAGTAAAATGATATCAAAGAATGAAAAGACTAATTGGTCAATATGAATTCTTATGAAGAATGTTTATTTTTAAATTTTATTCTAAATTAAAATAATATTTTTTAACAAATTATGTTATAACATTTTATAAAAAAAATTGACCGATCCACCAAAATCATGATTCTGTCCGATTTTGACTTGTTTGAATCAATTCAATCCGATCTGATTACAAGTTTAGTTTTTGAACTTGTAATAGACTGCTTTGAAAGTCAGTCACGATCGAACCGACTGATCCTATCCTCATAACATTGGTTCGGCATAACTCCATGTGAACCCATGTCATGGGAGTGTAAAAAGGATAGAACTGTGTGTGTGCATCAGTAATTCTTTGTAGTCAATTCATGTGAAATTTACCATTATAGAATTCATATAAAATTCCATTATAAATTTCACATAAAAAAAATCTTATGGATGTATGGGAAGGTGTCACTTTTAGAATACCAAAGTGGAAATCGAAAAAAACAACTTCAATGTTTATAGTCGATCATTAATAAGTACTTCATGTTTATTTAAGAGATTAATGTGCCTCCCACATTTTCTATTAGAATGGACGATGCACGATATCGGTTGCAGTGCAATTGAGGAAAAAATTGATTCAAGTGAGATCAAAATCCCCCAAACTGTTGTGAATGTGAGCCGCTCTACTTCACCCTACACTTGAGCCAAGTTTGATCGATCTCTATTTTATCGTGCTCCCTCCTCTCCACCTTGTCATTATTCATGTCCTCTCAATCTCTTTTTCTCATATTTAATATATTCTAATATTTAATATTTATTTTTAAAAATATGTTTCAAAGAATGCTAAAATTTATTCTAAAAAAATATAATATTCTAATTATACTCTTATTATACTTATTGTTTGATTAATATAATTAGTTTACATTTATTATTATGAATTATACTATAATAATATATAGTTAAACAATGGGAAATAAAAAAAGAATGAAAAAATGGGAAAGCAACGTAATAGCTATATTATATTGTTTTAGAATAATAAAGGAGTAAATTTCATTCATGGTCATTAAATTTAAGGGGTATTCCTAGTAAGGTCATTCAATTTTATTTTGTAATACCAAGGTCATCGAACTTTATAAATATTTCATTCGCGGTCATCACGACCGATTATAGCCAGTAAACATGTTAACCGTGGATGTGGCGCTCACGTGGATGCTTATGTGACATCATGTCAACATTTTTTCTCCTCCATGTCAAATTAAAAAATATAAAAAAATGTCACGTAAGCATTTTTCTATCTGCTCTGTCCAAACTTTATTTTGTATCTACATAGTCATCCAACTTTTCAAACTTTCATACAAGGTCATTCAATTTTCAAAATTTTCAATCGCGATCATTATAAAAAGCTTAAAATAAAAAATAAATAAATAATTGAAGGTACTTAGACTAACTTGGTACATTTATTGACACAACCCACTCGGATCGAGACGTCCAATTTTTTAATGTATATTAAATAGATAATATTATGATAATTAATAATTTTAATTAAGAAAAATAAAATAATAAAATAATAACATACCAATTATGTGTTTTTCCCTAAAATTTAAATATTAAAAAATATTATAATTAGAAAAAAATTTGCATGAGATTTTATCAGGGCCGAGCCAAATCATATAGGATCGTCTAGCAAAGTGTTGGGCATCACTTGACATCCAACTAGTTATTGAATCAAACTATTAATTATCATAATATTAATATTCAAAATGATTAATTATCATAATATTATATAAGAAAATCATATATGGCTCAATAACCCGCTAGATGTTGGGTCGTGCCCAGCATCCCGCTAGTATGAGTGATGGAATCTCGCGTGAAAGAAGTAATTTTATTTTTCTAATTATAATATTTTTTATTATAACAAACTTTAGGGCAAAAATATATAATCGATATGTTATTATTTTATTTTTTATTTCCTCGATTAAAATTATTAATTATCATAATATTATATATTTAATACACATTAAATTTTTAGTCGGCTCAATCCGAGTGGGTCGTGCCAAAAAATGTACCGAGTTAGTCTAAGTGTCTTCAATTTTTTATTTTTTATTTTATATTTATATATATTATTTTTTATTTTAAGCTTTTAATGATGATGCGATTGAAAATTTGAAAAGTTGAATGACCTTGTCTAAAAGTTTTGAAAAATTGGATGACCATGTAGATACAAAATTAACTTTGGATAGAGCAGATAGAAAAAATATCGACGTGGCATTTTTATTTTTTTAAATTTTGAAGTGGTACCGCGTAAACATTCACATTAGCGTCACGTTAGTGGTTAACAAGTTTACTGGCTATAACCGGTCGTGATGACCACGGATGAAATATTTTTGAAGTTCGATGACCTTGTGTTACAAAATGAAGTTGATGACCTTACTGAGGACAATCCCTAAGTTGGATGATCATGGTTGAAATTTAGTCAAAAATAAAAATATTTTGCTAAAGGGATTTAAAAAGGTGATTTTACAATTTTCAAGTCGATTTTGTAAAAATGAAGTTTGATAAAGATATATGGACTGTATATTCCATAATTTTAAATAGTGATGTCTCGATCGCACGACGACGATCTGTGTATTCCATAATTTTAAATAGTAAGCAAATTTTATGTATTTTCTTATGAAGACAGTTGCTACGCCACCGCCACCGTTGAGATTATCGGACGCTTCATCACATTCTAGCGTTAGCAAGCAACATCTTACATCAGGTGATATATTTATTATTATTGACATTATATTTCTCAATTAATTGCATTGATCATTTTTTAATAATGTCAGTTGCTACGACGCCGATAGCACAAGCACCTAGCTCGTCACATTCTGACGAGCAGAGTGCCATAGATCATGCAGCGATAGACATCACTCGAGGTGAGAACATCAATGTACATATATCAATTATCACTACTTTAATTTAATACGACACTAATGATTTATTTTGTATTAGGGCCCGTAGATAATGTCGAACATTCTCAGCCTACTCCAGCTGTACCAAATGATGATTCCTCCTCAACAGATGAAGAGGCATTACACGATAATGGGGTTTATTGCTCGACCATAAGTTAAATAAATTGTAGAAATTTTGTTATAGTTTTGAGTATTATTGAAAATTAATTTTTCTTTGTAATTGGCAGGACCACTTTCATACCTGCTAGTATCGTGCAGGATGTCAGTGCTCTCATTCTTTTCCACTTGCCGGAAGGGGCAAGATCATAGAAAAATGTCCCAATTCAAGTGCAGGATGACATCTTTCGAGTCTTTACGGTACGATCTTATATTTGAATTACATAATTTGTTTTATATTATTTTAGAATTACTAAGTTTTAACATGTTGTGTAAGAGGAAAATCAGTTTCATCCGGATCTTAGTTTAAAGATGATCTGAAGAACTTTTGAGGAGGTCGTTGCGAAACGCCTCCGAAATCGATTGTACAAATTTCGCAAGGTCTTCACATTCGTCGACCTTACTTTGGAGCAGAACATACAAAAATGTCCAAGGCATATTAAGCGCTTGGTTTGGAAGTCCTTATGTAGGAAGTGGTAAATATGTTTACTTTTAAATTATTTTTATTAAATTTTAGTTTTTGAAAGTCTAAGCATATGATATTTATAAAGGGCGGATGAACGATGGCAAAAGAAGTCGGAAAAGACAAGAGTTAACTGACTTTCGAAGTCCAAGGCCCACATCCACGCAGGGGGGTCGATGCGATTTGACGAGCATCGACGGCGCATGGTAATTTACATACAGATTCAGTTAATCAAACTTTTAACTTATACTTATTTTATAAAATTTGAAATTTTATTATAGGAGGAGAAAGAAGGCGGTCCCGTGGACTTTTGCATGGTCTACGAGGCCACGTATAAGAGTCGGAAGACCAATGACTTAGTCACGCCAACTGCTCGTAAGCTTCTGGTAAGTCTCATCACATGTTCATTTGGTTGTTGACGTTAATGCATTATTTTTTAAATGCGTAATGTTTAAATTTTTTAGGATGTGTATAATGCGAAAATAACTGAAAAGTACAGAGATGATTCGAGTACTCGGCTACCAGGTAGTGTTTCTTGAAAGGGATGTCATGTTTTTAATTTATGTGTTTTTTATATATAATTTATATATTTATATGATTGTATAATTTTTTTATTTCGTAAAACTCTACTGTTTGGGAGGAGGTGGCCGACGTGACACGAGGAGGATACTTGAGTGACCTCGGCACAATCGCTCAGGTATCTAGAAGGAGCGTCTGCTCCGAGCTCATCCGTTGCACCTAATATGGCGCAGCTATCGCGGCAGCTATTAAAGTAGATATCGCAGCAGCTGTCGCAATAGTTGGCTCCACTATTGCTGGCAATTTAGGGATTGATCCCGACGCTGAATCAATCTCCGCGAGGCCATAGACCGAGCACGTCGGGATCGAACGCCCGAAATGATAATAATAACTCTCAAACCTTGGATAGAAACAAACCATGGATAGAAAATATACTTTTGTCACTTATAGACTTGTTATTAGATATACATATAGTTTGTTAGTTCAATTTATTATTTTTCATATTCTTATCTTAAATATTGTGCCTGTGATGCTTTCATATTATGCCTATGATAAATATCAATTCATTTATACGCATTATATAATTGTGTGGTATGAGAAGAGGAAAAATGTGCATGTAATAGGTCAAAAATCTGTAATTAGCGCCTCCATAGCGTCACCCTAGTGTTGCAAAAATAGTCGACGCTATATTAAATATATCATCATTAGCGTCACGTTAACGTCTCATCGGCGATGCAACAAAGGTGAAGTTGGCCTCACAGAAGCTCCCAAATAGTATCAAGTAACAAAAAATATTAGCGCATCTTGTTCGTCGGTGTACCTCCATCATTGTAGCATCACTTTAGCGTCTCCTTAGCGACGTCTGTCTACTGCTTCCAGCCCAACATCACGTGTCTTTTTAACGTCGATATAGTATCTACAGTTGACGTTAGTAGTGTCTCCATCATTGTTGACTCTATTGTGACACCAATAGCCACCGATTTTCGGTCTCGCATTTTGTCGGCGCTATTTAGATGCTAAGGTGACGATATAACTTCCAGACACTCAATAGTGTCGCATTAGCGTCAAGATCATTGGATCGCTATTCTTCGATTTTCTTGTAGTGAAGCATCATAAAGAAATTATATAAGATTATTAGAAATAATACGTGTGCTTAACTATGACTAACTAAGGTAAATACGGGGTTAAACATTATTTTTTAGCAAAATAAAATGATTGGATCTTTACTCTAGCCAATAGAATTTTAAGTAGTTGAAACAAACAACTCACTAGTTGCTTAGTATTATATTTTTCTGAACTGATACAATGTGATAAAATTATGTACAAAATATATAAATAAAAAAAATCTTATGTTCTAGCAACTGAAAAACTTTTAGTTGAAAACCCGTAGCAGATTGGCCTCAAGAAATTCATCAAATTCGCTTTGCTAAGGTATGTTCCATGATATGAAATTGATCTTCAACTTCAAATGATAATTTCTTCGTGATTCGTCCTCCATGAATTATTAAATTTTAAATAGTTCATCCTCCACACATTAGCTTTCTGTGGCCCCTAAAATCACTTTAAAATGATTTTTTATGGAGGAAGTTATCAATCTATCTTCTTCGTTTGCTTGCTCTATTTCACGTAAAAAACATCTACACCTTGTAAATTAGGACATGATTAGGATAGTCTAAATTATAATTTGAAATTTGGACATATTTAATTATATATTACAAAGGTTCGGTGAGAAGTGAAACAATCCAATTTGGATGTGTATATGTGGATAAATTAAAATTTCATTTTGTATGACTTATTCTGTTAGGTTTCAAAACATGGAGAGCACCCGAGTCAAAATGACTATTTTTGTTAGAAAAGTATATAAGGAATTAAATTTTACAAATTTTATGCCTAAATACTATTAATGTCTAGTTGATAGGAAAGTTATGATATTGTAATGAATCCAAATTAAGCACAAAAATACTATCAAGTATAATAGATCGTATCAAGTAATAAAGAGCGAATAAGAGTATCGAACTCACGAGGACTAGAGATTAATAATTTTTGTCACTAAAAGTTATTGTGGAAAGAATGAATATTTCGGAGCCCGGTTTACCAATTGAGAAAAGAAATATGAAAAGCGAGTTAAAATTTTAATGAAAATGTGCCCGACAAAAGAGAAATTAATGAGAATGATGAGTTAGGTCCAACCTCGTATCCTCTGTCATCTCTAGATTAATCAATAAATCACAAATTAAACTTCTAGTGGAAAAGAGTTACTCATGAATATTGATCTCAAAAACTTGAGAATCAAACTATTCTGATAAAAGCACCATTAAGGTCGTTGAAAATTCAACCAACTAAAATTTTACCTTAAATTGAAACACATTAAGATGCAACTAGCAAATATAAAATATAGCACTAACAAACTTGAGAAACTAGCTATCTCGAATTAAAATAATATTATAGTTTGTTGAAAATCAATCCACAATAATCCAATCTTAATTGAGATGCATTAAATACAAAAGATAGATCGTTAAATGTAAATGACTAAAAAACTCGAGAATCTAACTATTCTAATTAAGATTAAGCCCAACCAGTTGAAAACTCAAACAACTGAACATAATCATGATCAGAATGGATCCTTCAAAATCCATAATTACTCGCAATTAAATTCGATATACGACGATTAAAAAACCCCAAACAATGCTCGACCTGGGTTTGGAAGAACTCAGCCCGGGTCTGGAAAATAGAAAATAGATACAGAAGAAACACACTTTGGCCCAGCCCGGTTTGTCAGAACTCGGCCCAAGTTTAGGCAGAAAAAAATTTATTCAACATTGCGCAACTAATACAGCTCGAGCAGAAGATAAGTATCTCAGGTTCCGATAAACTCGGCCTGGGTACAAACAACTGAGTCCGGGTTCCACAAACAACACAACAACTATTCGATCTGGATCAAAGAACTCGGCCCCGGTTTAAGGCTACCCGGTCCGGGTTCTGGGATTGCAGAAATTTGTGAAAACAAAATAGAATTTCGAATGAAATTAAAAGGCTAATCATGCAAAATTTTGCAGAATAACACAACATGTAGATTATATAATATTCTAACATTAATCGTGCATGAATTATAGTTTAACAATAAGTCTAATATCCAAATAAATTGAGAGATAAACATGATTCAACTTAGTTTTCCTCTGATAATAAAACAATTATGTGCATAATTATTTTGACTTCAAATCAATAATAATGAACATGAAATTCATCAGAAGGTTTACTAAAGTTGCTTTGAGGAGTTAGGTGATGTCTCTGTCACAAGCCTTGACCGTCTAGTCATCTCAAGAGAGCGATAGAAAGACTTCAAGTCGCTTCAGAATTCAAGACAACAGTAGTGCAGAAAATTTTCTCATAAATTTGACGACTAGGGCACTCGACTATGATGACTTGGGCTCGGGCCACAGTCTCTGATCAGCAGTATTTATAGGGGAGAATCTTCCCCTAGTGTTGCATGTCATTTTAAAAGATTAATTTCGTGTCCAACACGTTGAAAACATCCACCATTTGATAATAACTTCTGATAAGCAAATCCGGCCAGAGTTCATAGATACTCAGCCCGAGGTCAAGCATCGCGCACAACCTGAGTCGTACTCGATCTAATGGTATAACACGGCCCGATGTATGTTAGACCCAGCCCGGGTTCTTCGGAATTCCAAGTTATCAGCCCTATTTGACCTCGTTGTCCATATTCTTCTGCTCTGGACCTCTCATACTTCCGACATAATATCCTGCAAAAGAAATAGAACGAGTATGGGTAGCTCTTCACTCTAACAAATTTTAGAAAATTAAATAAGAAAATAGATGCATGCTATGATAAAGTTAAGAAAAATAACCTAAATTATACTTGGAAAATATGTATAAAATTGCATGCATCATATTGTCAAATAGATAAGTATTGTGAAAGATATAATAATTATTTTAATATCATATAGTTTGCCAACAAATTAACAAATTATCTATATCTATATATATAAAAGCAGAGGTAGAAAGTGCCACGTGTCAAGCTCTCATAAATTGAATGTATAAAATGATAATCTTAATTATATAATCATAGATACTCAAAAGTTAGTTATTAAAATTATATATTTATATTTATGTTTTCAAAATTCTACATTTGTAACTATAAATAAATATATTTTAATTTTTATTTTCATCTTTTAAGTTAGTTGTTAAGTATATAAAATTTTATTTATTCATGTTTTAAAATTTCATAGGGACTTTCAATTTCTCAAAGTTAGTTATTAAATATATATAATTTTATTTATTTATGATTTTAATTTCCATATTTGTAACTATAAATAGAGGAGCTTTCAGTTTTCATTTGCATACTCCACGCCCTGTTTGAAGACGAAGAGTATGTGCGAAACTACAAATATAGGTTTGTGCGCGATAAAAAATATTTATATATATTTTTTGTCCAATAAAAATATTAAATTTTATAAGGAAAAGTACTTAACTTTATTTAATAAAAGATATTAAATATTATAAAAGACTTTCATTTTTTATTTGCAGACTCGGCGCCCTCTTTGAAGATAATGAGTGCATGCAGATCTACAAATATTTGTTTGCGTATGATAAAATAATACTTTCTCTTTGTATAAAAAAATATCAAATATTATAATTTATATATACATTTCATACTCCAATGATAATATATATTGATGATTAATATAATTATCATAAAATTTTTAAATATAATATTTATGATAACATATATCTATTTACAACTTATTTATCTATGTATGGATATCTATATATAAGTAAGAGGTTAAACAAATTATTCAACTAATATTAATGAAATATTTTTTTTCTGTAACAAATAATATATGAAATAAATGATATACCTTTTGTGCTAATATTTATACTTATATATTATGTATAATAATAAATTTTAGTTGTATATAGTTATTTCTTTTTGTTACTATCATGTTGTTATTCTATCAAGAAGATAGAAAATTTACATATATCAATCATTTTACAATATCAAAACAACTATAATTCGTAATTATTTTATTATTATTGAATAGTTCATTATGATCAAAACCAGATACGTAATCAGTTGATAACAAAATTTAATTATTTTATTATTACTAGCATTTTATTAATTTATTATATATATGTCATAATTCACTATAAATCAATATAGGATTAATCAGTTAACAACAAAATAATCAACCAAATTTAATTATTTTGTTTTATTATTGTTATCATTTTATTAATTTATTATATATATCTCTCTACGTGTACATATATATATGTAGAAGTCAAACAAATTATTCAATTACTATAAATAAAAAATTTTTATGTAAACAATAATATATGAAGTGAATGACATAATTTTGTGCTTATGGTATTTATAATCATATATTATTTATGCTAACAATTTTTAATTATATACAATTATATTTTATTGTTGTCAAGTTGTCATTTTATTACGGTGATAAAAGACTTAAGTACATGAATCATTTTAAAATATTAAACAACTAATATTCATAATTGGATATGTCGTTATAAACCAATATAAGATATGTAATCAACTAATAACAAAATATTCAACCAAATTTACTCATTATGCTATTAATTATTAATAGTTTGTTAATTGATTAAGATATTCTAATGAACTAATAATAAAATTGTCAACTGCTATAAATGAAAGATTTTTTCTACAAATAGTAATAAATGATATACTCAATAATATATTAAATAAATTATATATTTTGTGCTAATATTATTTATAATCATATACTATTTCTGATAAGAATTTTTAGTTGTGTATTTCTATCCCTATGTCCCAATGTTTGACCAGCTTACCCTTATCTTAGAATCCCGTCATTTGGATGACCAGCTGACAACAGGCCTTTGAAGTGCTAACAGCTCATGGTACATAGCGCCAACCTAGGACTTGCTGTCATCCTAGGAAGGGAGTTCAAAAAGAAAGAAGGCTAAAGAAATCGATCACGACCTTTCTCTGAGTGCTACTATTCTAGGTTTAGGGCAAGACTATACTTCCAGGAGCGGATGTTGTTCGAGTATGGGCTGCGTCTATTCTGAAAGACAGAGTGAGCCCTTTTTTTAGGCCTTGAATTCGATTGACGTGGTTCTAGCTCGTTTTAAGGAGCTTATAGCGAGTTTTGCATTGTCCCTCTTAACGTCGCTGGTCATCCCAACTCTATTAGCTATTGAAAGTCGTACAACCCTTCCCGCTTGCCACAAGTAATCGCTACATAAAGCACCACATGTATAGTTATTTTTTTATTGTTATCAAGTTGTTATTCTAAAAAAATTAAGAAGATAGAAGACTCATATATATCAACAATTTTATAATATCAAACAATTAAGATTCGTAATCTTTTATTATAAAATAAGCTAATAACAAAAAATTTTACTACTATAAATGAAAGATTTTTTAGTAACCAACAATATGTTAATCCATAATATATGAAATAAAGGATATATTTAAATTCTAATAATATTCATAATCATATATAATATTTATTATAATAATTTTTAGTTATATATAGTTATTTTTTTATTCTATCAAGGAAATAGAAGACTTAATATATCAATTATTTTAGAATATCGAATAACTACGTTTCTTTATAATGATATTATTATGTAATCAGTTAATAATAAAGTATTCAACTATACTTAAATATTTTGTTATTTTTACTAACAATTTGTTAATTAATTAATAATAAATTATTTAACTAATATAAATGAAATATATTTTTCTAACAAATTATTCAATTACTATAAATGGAAAAAAAATCTATCATTGTCTACCTGATATATAAATTTTTTAATAATTTTTATTACCTCTAACAAAGAAAAGACATGACCAAAAGGATAATAGAAAAAACATTGTCATACATATATATATATATATATTGTCTAATAAAGATATTAAATTTTATAAGAAAAAGTACCTACCTTTATTTAATAAAATATATTAAATATTATAAGAGACTTTCATTTTTTATTTGCATACTCGACGCTCTCTTTGAAGATAATGAGTGTATGCAAACCTATAAATGTTGGTTTGTGTATGATAAAACAATACTTATATATAATTTATATAATTTCTCTTTATATAACAAAAATATCAAATATTATAATTTAAATATATAAGGAAAGACTAAATATATTAAGTTATGATATGTACCTTGGGTTAAAGATATACATTTCATACTCCAATGTTAATATATATTAATGATTAATATAAGTATAAAAACTTTTTAAATATAATATTTTTTATAACATGTATCTATTTACAACTTATTTATCTATGTATGCATATTTTTATATAAGTAAGAGGTTGAACAAATTATTCAACTAATATTAATGAAATACTTTTTTTGTAACAAATAATATATGAAATAAATGATATACCTTTTGTGCTAATATTTATACTTATATATTATGTATACTAATAAAATTTAGTTGTATATAGTTATTTTTTTGCTTTTTTGTTAATTTATTATTATACATATCTATCTATCTATGTATATATATATATATATAAGTTAAACAAATTATTCGATTACTGTAAATAAAATTTTTTTATGTAACCAATAATATATGAAGTAGATGATATAATTTTGTACTAATAATTTTTATAATCATATATTATTTATGCTAACCATTTTTAATTATATATAATTATATTTTATTATTCTCAAGTTATCATTCTATAAGGTGATAAAAGACTTTTAGTATATGAATCATTTTAAAATATTAAACAACTTATATTCATAATCACCTTATTTTTATTGGATATGTCGTTATAAAACCAATATAAGATATGTAATCAACTAATAACCAAATATTCAATTAAACTTACTCATTATGTTATTATTATTAATAGTTTGTTAATTAATTAAGATATTCTAATGAACTAATAACAAAATTTTCAACTGTTATAAATGAAAGATTTCTTCTATAAACAACAATATGATACTCAATAATATACGAAATAAATGGTATATTTTATGCTAATATTATTTATAATCATATATTATTTATGGTAAGAATTTTTTATTGTGTAAAGTTATTTTTTTACTATCAAGTTCTTAATCTATAAAAATTATGAAGATAGAAGATTCGTGTATATCAATAATTTTATAATATCAAATAATTAGGATTCACAATCTTTTATTATATAATAAGCTAATAACAAAATTTTTAACTATTATAAATGAAAGATTTTTCAATAACAATATGATAATCAATAATATATAAAATCAATGATATATTTTAATTAATAATATTTAAAAATCATATATATTTTATGATAACAATTTTTAGTTGAATATAGTTATTGTTTTGTTATTTTATCAAGGAAATAGAAGACTTAATATATCAATCATTTTATAATATCAAATTACTATGTTTCATAATAATAATATTATTATATAGTTCGTTATAAATTGATATGTCATCAATTAATAACAAAGTATTCAATTAAACTTAATCATTTTGTTATTTTTACTAACAATTTTTTAATTAATTAAGATATTCTATTGAACTGAGATTTTTTTTTAAAATTTATTCAACTACTATAAATGAAAAAATCTATTATTATCTACTTGATATATAAAATACTTAATAATTATTATTAACTCTAACAAAGAAAAGACATGGCCAAAAGGAGAATAGAAATAAACATTATCATATATGTTAGTTTTTTATATTTAATTTATAAATCTTTATCCTTTTTTCTATAGAACAATAGTTATCGATACTTTTTCTACATCATCTTTGAAATCATATTTTTGACATTCTCTCACAAGTAATTATTATTTTCACTTATATTTTTACAACTTTAGACATAATTTTCTATATTTAAATCTCAAGCGAATATTTTCTAATGAGTTATCTATGAATTTTTTAGTGGACACTTTTTTATTTTTATTTTCTTTCATTGATAACAATTGACAATAAATAAAACCAGGATATAAATAATTTGTATTTCATTAAATAAGGTATCTTATATTCCAATTTTCTATAAAATATTTTTTTGTGTCATAATATTAAATGCATATAATGTTAATAAATTAATAAAGCAATTTTTATACAAGTTTACTTTCAAATTTTTTAATGTTAAATTGAGAAAAGAAATGACGAGTTGACTCATTGATTTTATTATGTGATATGATATTTTTTATTGATAGCACATAAGTAGTATATAGTTTAAAATTTATTTGATAAATTAAATACTTTTTCAATGTTTTCTAATGTAGCATGACTGAAAATATTAACTTTTCTCTTATGTAAATCTAACTAAGATGCAATGAAATTCAAATTTTGTGTGATTAGATTGTACAATGTTCTGATTATCATAATATGAACAATATGCACCCCAACGAAATGATATTAGAAAAAAAAATGTATCAATAGAAGTATATTGTTATATTAAAAATATAAAAGTACATTTTAAAATCTATAAATTTTGGACTACTTTTTTTTCATTTTGCAAGGAGGCTGCCTTCATTATCTCATATGAGATTATTAAAAAAAAAATAAGTGTTTATACATGGACACTAAGTTATTTCATGTGTGACAAATAAAAAATGTCTTAAAATTTTGTATGATGATAGACAAATAACAAATGAGGTCACAACTATATTATATTTTTTATTTATAATTGCATGACTTTTTCATATCATTAATATCAGTTTTAAACTTTTTATATGATCAATTTGTCATGCTCCCGTGCATCGCACGGGGCCTCACACTAGTTGTTATTAATTACTCATTGAGAATTAGCTCATGATAATTATACGTTACAAAGTAGTTTCTAAATCATCTAGAATCAGAATATTTGGTCATTGTTTTAAGAAGTTATGAATTAATTATTAACACACACTCAGTCTGGAATTCTATGATACACCTAGTCAAGTTTGAAAAATTGAATAGTTCTAAACGTGAAATAGCATATGAATATAAACAACTGAAATTACATATTAGTATTTAGATGACATTACATGCATTCAAAAGTGCATAAGCACTCGTGCATAGCATACTATTTCATTGGTGATTGAAAAGTAAAAGACCATCATTGCTTGTAGGTAAATCATAAAGCTACAAGTAAAAATAAGAAAAATGTAATAAACCTCCTTGAAATAATAAAGTATAAGATGAGTGGATAAATTTATAACATATAAAAATGATATATTTTACTTATTCTATTTATGATATTATTTCAAGCAAAGATTATTATTATTATTATTATTATCTATCTTGAACTATGAAAATTATTGATGATATATTTTCAGAATTTCATATGAGATAGAATAAAATATTTCGTTAAAAGATTTTCAAGGAATAATGCTTGTGATGTTAAAATAAATGTTACTTGATTTTGATATGTGATTATGACATGCATATTTTAAATATTTTAAAACTCCATGTGTTTGACCATGTTAGTTGAAAAAAGGCATTTGTGACCACATTTGATATATATGATGTCTTTAGGGCATATATCAGGTGTATTTGGGAAAATTTACACCTCTTTATCTGTTATAGCCCATCTTCCGATCGCGGAGCTGATGTGGCGCAGATGTGATGCTGATAGGACATCTTCTCTCCTCCATACGTTGAAGTGGAAATATTAAAACAAAAGAATTAAAAAAATGGCACGTCACCAACGAGTGGGATCTCTCGCCGACAAGGTCGCAGAGGAGGGAAGAGCCCCCATTCTCCTCATCGACGCAAAGAGAAGGGGTGGGGGGGGGGGGTGAGGCCCCCCTCCCTTTGTGTTGGCAAGGAAAAGGGGGGACCTCGCCCCTTTCAACACAGCGGCGAGAGATTCCACTTGTCGGCAACATGACATTTTTTTAATTGTTATTTTTTAATATTTTCACTTCAGCGTAGGGAGGAGAGAAGATGTCTTGTCAGTGTCACATCTGCGCCACGTCAGCTCCGTGATCAAGAGATGGACTATATCAGGCAAAGAGGACACCAGGTGAAACGAGTTAAAAGTTAGAGGGCATTGATATTATAAAATGAAGTTGGAGGGTATTTGATGTAATTTTTCGATGTATTTGCTCTTTGGGGGCTACTCTATGTGCACATATTAACTTATGTTATGGGTTACATGTTCAATACTCATAATTGTGAAGCTTTGCTTAATTGTATGACACATTATCAAGGAGGAATAAATATTGACCCATCATTATGAAGCTCTACGTAAATAAATGACATGTGATTATGAAGGATTACGTATTGACTCATGACATGCTCTGCGTATTTGAGACTCGTGATTATATAGTTCTACTTAATTGTATGACACGAAGGAACATAACTCATAACATGCGTTGCGTATTCGAAACTCATGATTATGAAACTCTGCTTAATTGTACGACACATAATCATTGATGATACGTGTTGACTATATTGAGTATATACAATGACACATACGTAGAGTTTAATTGTGAATATGATAATATCTCGAGTTATTTTTATATATATAAAAGTTCATATGATTTAACAACTTATGTTATATGTATTATGCTTTAAATATTTTGTCATAAGAAAAAAATATGGTTATTTAAATGTTATATGCATTCATATTTTTTTTTGTTATACTTTTATTTCACTAGCTGAGCAAATGATTATTGTTCACATTACTCTTATTAAAATTTTCACATATCTCTGAGTTCTCAATTTAAGTTGGCTTGAAGCTTTTTTTTGATACATATAGATCGAAATCGAGTCGTTGGAGCACATTGATTTTCCTTTCACTTTTTATTTTTAAAAGCACGCATGCATTATATATGCATAAGTGTTGAAATAAATGGTAACAAAAATAATTTATAAGGTAATATGACAAAGAGTGTTATATATTGAGTAGCGTAAGAAATTAAAACGGTGACATAAATTATGATTAAATTTTGATGAATATAATTATTATTATATCAATAAATAACATTAAGTTAAATAAGAGGATGTTTTGTCATATTTATTATAAAATAATTAAATAATATTAAGAATTATAATAATTAAGATTTTGACTTAGTCCGAGTGTGACGGCGGGATTGTGCTATAGCTGTGGATATGCTCAACAACCGGTTAAACTCATGCTAACACATTCGAGAACTTGTGGACCCCATAAAGAAAAAGAAGTAGAGCAGGCACGAAATATCATATTCTCACGCGTATTGAGGGAAGCCAACACTGTTCAGTCGGCTCACTTATGGGCCGTCTGATTATAGAATAAATGACAGAATATTCTCATATTCCGAAAATATAGTCAAACGCGACGTAAAATAGGACTATCTTGGTCAAACTTCGAAAAAAATGAAATCATGTTGGAAAATATAAAATCGCCGTTTTATTCTAGTGAAATAAAATAAATGTATTCTTCTAAAACAGAAAAATACACTTTATTCTTTTTTTTTAATTTTTGACCATATTTTATTTTTTTTAAAATTCAATCCTATATTATTATATAATTTTTTTATTATTATGATATTGAACAACACATATGTGTTTTAAGATATTTTAAATATAAAATATTATACTTTAAATATTTATTCTCCATAAACTAAATAATATGTGGAATAAGAATATTTTTACTTTTTTGAAAATATAATATTCTTCTACTTTATTCTCTTTAATTTTATGCTGCATCCAAACGGCCAAAAAATGTGAACTTGTCTTTCCACGGACAACCTTAGCAAATTATATTGGCGCACCCAAAAGATGTGGCGAGTTGATTATGTTACATACCAACTCTTTTATCAGTGGCTCGTGCACCAGAAATTTCAATCTTTTACAAGGAGGACAAGTGTAAAACCTTACTATTTTTATTTTCAACGTGATTTTGAAATCTGATTTACAATTTAACAAGAGGAAACGTGTGTTTTCTTTTTATAACTAAGGCAATGTGTATTGTGCCAATGCAATAAGCTGAGTGGAGTAAAAGTTGTCATTCTGATTTGGGATGAAGGATTCACCTAGAATTAAGACTGGCTTAATCTTTTATGTTATGTCTTACCTTCTTAAGTTTATAATAGGTAATTTGAAATGGGGGAAAAAAGAAAAAAAAAAGCATTGACTTTTAATTATACCGACTAAGAATACATGTATATCAACACCTCCACCTCAAATTCATTTACTAAAGAAATATATTCGTTAAATAAAATTAAATACTTTAAACCAACTTTTTTTTTGTTTTTACAATGGGCGAATTATTTTTTACATATTATTATCCATTATAATAATATTATTGTTATTGTTATCAGTGACTGGTTTAATTAATAAGTTCACTTCTGTCTCTAAAACCCTAAACCCTTCCAATCTCTCAAAGCTCTCGATAAAAAAGCAAAATATGTCTTCATCTCCTCTTCCTCCTGCCCCCTAAATTTTGTTTCCGTCTTCGCACCTTTTCCATGAGTCTTTCCCGCGCCATCGTCGGACTCCTCTCGTCCGCCGCCGGCCGATCCACCGGACGGTTATCGTCTCGCCACCTCCCATTCGCCTCCACCACCGCCGCTGCACTCTCCACCGACGCCTCCGCCAAGTTCTCGTCCAAGAGAAAGCCCAAGCTGAAGCCGGAGGCGGACGCGGTTGGGGGTGCGGACCACTTAGGGTTTGCTCAGAGCAAGGCGAAGGACCCGGCGGAGGACCCGCCGCGCCCTGCTGAGATCCCCTTTCAGCCCCATGTCGCCAACACGGTGCACCTCGTGGGCACCGTCGGCCTGCCACCGCAGCTCCAGCTCTTGCCTGACGGGACGTACGCGGCCGTGACGGTTCTGGTTCATGGGAAGACCAAGGATTTCCCACGGTTCTGGTACGGAAACAAACCCAGTCTCGTAGGGCTGTTAATTTTATCCGCCCCATATGATCAAAGAGAGAATCAAATTTCCAGTTACTGAAGCCAGAGGATCGAGAAATCAGTAGAATTAGTATAAGAGAAATGGTCTCTGAAGCTCTTTAGCTTAAGCGAACGTGGTGATTGACATGCTTGTGCGAGTTTTTTCTTTTTCTTTTTCGATACTGAGAAGTGACATGGAGGAAATGCAGACTTAAGCATAAAAATGGGACAAATAGGTGTTTTCAGGAAGCTTACCTATATTTCATTTATATTCGCAATAAGGATGTGCTGTTTGAGCTCCTTCCCATTTCAATTTTATGACGCTACATGGGTTGCTATTTTCTTTTTTTTTTTTCTGATATTTCTTTTGAACTTTTTTCAGGATACCAACAATCTTTCATGGTAATTTAGCTCAAATCGCTGCTTATCATCTAAAGGAAAATGATGTTGTTTACGTAATGGGAAAACTAAGCGGGGATGCACCTCCACTTGCGTTTAGGGAAGCTCAAACTAACGTTCAGGTAGTAGTTACTTGATTGGCCGACATGTCTGTTTAACTCACCAAGTTACCTTAATTGATACATGGTATGGAAAAAGATGCGGTCATAACAAGTAGTGGATAGTTGTTCTTTTGTATCTTACTTTCTACCAATCTTCTATATATTCTTTCTGTCAAAATTTCTTGAATAATAACTGTGCTCCGATGATAGAATTTCCATCTGCTGTTTTTTATAGGTTTTAGCCCATAGTTTAAGTTATGTACGCAACGGAAGCTTAGATGTTGAACAACGTTCAGTTGATGGAGAACATGAGTCACCGGCAAATGTTTCAGGTAAATTTGTTGTACCTTTTTTCTACCTTATGTTATCTGTAATGTGGTAAACTTTATCCTTTTGTGAGTTGTTTATTCTGTCACTATGTGAGGTAAGCTTAGGTGCACAGAATACATGTCAACTGTTAGAGGTCCTCCATGGAAGCATATATGATTATGATCAAAGAAACACAAATTTTGTTTACCTTATCTTTCTGTAGGTTACTAGTTGTAATGTCAATGATAGTTTCCATTACCAAGAATAACAAATGTTCTACTAAAAAAAAGTATTCTGATGTGTTAAAATGGACATTTTTTGCACAAGAATATTGACTTTATGCCTTGTTCTCCACATTTGCGCTTGTTCCCAAGCCTTTGTTCTAAATGTGCATGTGGCTGCAGCTGTACCGCATTTTCCTAGTCTCTGTTTGACTTGTACATCGTTAATTATTATGTTCTTTATCTATATGCTCTTTTGATTAGTGATTTCTAGTAGACGTTCAGAACAATAGTTGCATAACATGATGTATGGTCTGAGACTCAAAAAGAGAAATGCTTGTGTCTTTAGGGGTGAACTTTGTTATAAGGATACTATTACATCTCATGCTTTGAGCATTGAAAAGTTGTGGTAGGACGATTGATGCACATTTTGCTGCCGGTGTTGATACTTTTTTTCATATAATTTTTGCTGCTGTACGTTGTAACTCTTTTACTCCCCTTCTAATAAATTAGGATGCCTGCAACTTCATAGGGATCCTCCTACATTTCAAACAAATATTTACTTATCAAGTAATACTTTCTCTTCATTTTATATGTTGGCCTCATAAGAAAAAAAAATCTTGTATATTTGTGATTGGTGCTGTTTAATAAGTTAGTTAATATTTTCATTATAGCAGAGGAAGAAGAAAATTCATCAGTTGAGGCTTTGTGGAATGAATTCTTTCTTAACCCTGACAAATGGTGGGATAACAGGTCTGACAGAGTGAGTTGACTGGCTCTTTTCTCTCCGCAAAATTTCCCTCTGAATTAGATAACCTATCCTTTCTTTAATGTACTCTGGTTGTTTCCCTCGTTAGAGTTATCCAAAATCTGCAGCATTTAAGCACAAGGATACTGGTCAATTACTTTGGATAAACGAGTCCACCCCAGAATGGGTTCTTCCCAAGCTGGATAAGTTGCAGATAGGTCAAAAATCTCGAGGAAAAGATACAGTCACAGGTAAAGTGAGAATGTCAGTTCACTCTTGAAAAATGCTAACGGCCTTGAAGGATTTTCTTTCTGTTTATGTGAAGAATCTGCTGACTACATCTATGTCAGGCAACACAAAGAAGTCAGGGACATTTACAGACAAGTCATGGCATGATGTTCTTATCAATCCACAAGATTGGAACGATAATCGAGCAGATAAGCTGAATGGATCGGTGGCTATTTCTCATCATTCTAATATGTCATTTTATTTTGGAACAAGAATGTAAAGTTGATTTCTGCCTTCCTCATTCCTATGCAGCTAAATCCTAACTTTCCAGATTTTAAGCACAAAGATGGCAAGCAAGCATTGTGGCTTAACAGAGCTCCAAGTTGGGTGTTAGAAAAGCTTGATACTTTAACATTTTGTGGAAGCACAAGAATAAAAAAGGCTAAGGAAGCTGGTAATCTACCAAACACTAAAAAAGCTGAAGATGGTAAATCCTTGATATTTTCTTTATCGTAATGTCAATTGCTTTTGTTTTGTTCGACAACTCTAGTACCAAATTATATAAGACTTATCATAGGAAAAGTTCTGCAGTATCCGTACAAGGAATGATGGTAAGTAATGCGTAAAATTGATGATTAAAATATTGATCACTTTATTTCCAAGTTACTGAACATTGCTTTTTAGGAGAAAAAGGATGACCGCCACAGTTGTGGTTGTCATCCATCTACATATATAACTGTGGAATGAATGTGCAAGTGTAGGCTCTCAAAGAGAGAGCAATACAAGAGATGAAAAGTATCTCGTCTAGCCAAAACTCCACTCTCGAATAAGAAAGGAGATGTGTATAATATGCTATATCTCCCCACAAAAAATGACCTGGCTGCGCTGAGGCTAAATGGCTCATGCACTGGCCAAAAATGTCACCAGTGAAGCTCTCCAACTCTCTCTGACTTTGTTTTTGATGCACCAAATCTTGGAGTGACTGCCAGATGAGAAGAAGCTTGCAATGGATGTCTGCTGTCAGATGTCCCGGGATGTCGGACACACAAAATAAATGAGTGATGTCTTCCTCTCACTCGCCACACAACACACATGATGTGTCACTATGTGGCGCCCATCTCACCTTGGACCTAGTAAGAAGCCGTCCAAAATGATGTCTTCCTCATGGTTCCTTCTCTCAGCTCTGGGGAGGACTTCTCCTTCTAGCGGCATAATTGGTCCCACATAGTGACAGGATGATCCTATGTCCCGGGACTAGTAAGAAGCCGTCCAAAAGGATGTCAGAGCTGCCACTCCCTGACAAAAGGATGAAGCCTCACGGAGCAGGATAATCCTCGACTACCAGGATAGATCACACCTATAGTAATTGTAGAAGACCGTGTGCCAAAGAATGTCCTCCGGCTCCATAATTTGCTGAGTCACCGGGATAGAGCCTAGTTGGCACAGAGATTGCAAACCCGTAGACCTCCCTGGTAGGTGGGGCGGCAGATGCTGCTCCAAGCTTCGAGGTGGACACCACGGTGATCAAGGCTGCACCCTGCTAGAAAAAAACTTGCTCAGAAAATCCAATCGCTTGAGTACCTGGGCCAGCACCAGAAGGATCGTCATGTAATATGTCAGGAGCGCCGAAAGCACAACAAAATGAGCCAGCCACCACGTGACAGTAGTCACGTGCTCCAACCATGGAGTCGGTGCTCTATACGATCGGAGTCCACCATCTGGAGCTGATGTGCCTGGTTGGAAAGCGGAAGGCCAAAGTAGGTGATCAGTAGGGTATTTGAGAAGGGTGTGGAGCTAGGATGCACGACGGGCCGCCTCCTCTGAATCATGCCAAAAGGGATGAAAAAAGACTTGGCATGGCTAATATGAAGATCGGTCAACGCTCCGAACATATACTCGGAGCCCTCAATGAAGAATATCGTGTCATCTGCATACTACAGAAGGGGGACGAGGCTCCCGGTGAAGCCATTGAAAGGCCTGCCGCACACGAAGCTTGGGTGCACTTGGCGAGGGCATCAACCTTCAAAATGAACAGCATGGGAGCAAGGGGGCAGCCTTGCCGGACTCCCCTTTGCGGCTGCACCCACTCCCCCGACCGTGCCCCATTGGCCAGGATTGAGAATGAGGCATACGTCGCTTCATCCAAGTGATCTAAGTTGCAGGGAAACCTTTGACTTGTAGTGCATGTCAAAGAAAGGACCATGAGATCGAATCATAAGCTTTGGGAAATCGACCTTTCATAGGAAGACCCAACAGTTGGTCCTCTGCCACCGAGCAACGATGGTGATGGTCTGACTCCGGTTGAAAGCTGACTGAGCAGGATGAATAAACTCTGGGAGCACCTCCCACCAGGAAGTAGATGACATTGGATATGGTGATCGGCCGAAAATCCACTGTCTGCCGAGTGCACTTTGGTAGAAGGAATAGCAAGAACGAGGCGCTCAAAGCTTTGGTTCCTGTCAATGAACTCTAGTACGTCATCCCTCATTACCAGCCAAAACTCTATGTAGAAGAAAATTGAGAAGTTGTCGGGGCTCAGGATGGCCTCGCTATTGAGGTCCCGGAGGGCCTCAGTAATCTCGTCCTCAAGTGATGTCTTGCACTAACAAAGAAGATTGCCCATTAACCGCCGAGATGCCGCTCGAAAATAGGAGGAGATGGATGCCCCGATGCAGTGATGACCAATGATTTGTTAGCCTTGCACCTCAATTTGCTCGATCCTATTAGCGCTCTGGTGAGAGTTCGCATATAAGTGAAAAAAACGAGTGGTGACATTTCCCTCTTGAAGCCAGGTTTGTCGAGAGCGCTACCTCTAATGGGTTTCCACTATCCCATCCTCCAATTGGATGGTCTCCTGTGCGCGTTGGCACTCAACCGCCCGAGTCTGTGAGGTGGTGGGAGTCCTCCAGGCGGTGCATCCGAGCGTTCACCCCCAAAACATCTGACCTGCGACGTGCCCGGTCCTCCCGAATCTGTCATTGGTGCTGACAAAGGAAAGACCACAAACTGGCCACGCCAGCCACCGTTGTCCTGGTCGCGGAGTTCGAGGCTGCCACACCATGTCACTGCTCCACCAACTGACGAAAGTCAGCCTCCAAGAGCCATGAACCACGAACGCTCAAATTACTTCATTCAAGATTTTAAAACAGAGTAATATTTTTATATTTGGTTGGTTGCTTCCGTCAAAAGATAAAACATTGGTTGTTTGTCTTATGATTAGCATACTGTGGTGGTTGTCTCGTCTTATCTTGTAAAGTCATTTTTCCACCCTCTTCATTTTGTTTCATTCATGCTTACATGCCTTCCTCATCTTATCACCATTATTGCACTGGCATTATTCTTTTCCTGGTTCTCACTTCCAAACCTTAAAGTCAACTTATGAACTTGTAAGAATAATCAAAGAATTCAAATGGGGATAGAATCACATCTGATATAGAATCATAGAGACTACTCATAAAATTGCCCAAAAAATTGCATAATCTTCTATAAACTCACATGAATTTGTGTAAACTTGCAGAATTACACTCTTGAATTAAAAGATATTGCATTGTATTTAGTTAGTTAACCTAGAATGAATAATGAATGTGATTAAAGATATGTTGAGTTAAAATTTCATTTTTGACCAATTTTATTGATTTATCACTGATTTTTTCATTTATGTCCACATATGTGATGATGCCAGAAAAAAATTATTATCTTTCTTTAGGGTCAAAAAGTAAAAAAAAGATATTAGTGACCTTTATAATTTGGAAAATAGTTGGATGCAAAAATTTATTATATGTTAAGGATATATTTATTTTATAATTGGATTTACTTAGTACATAAATTCTATGAATTTTCTATAAGAGTTCATGATTCAAATTTATAGAGCCTTCATACAAATCTACGTAAACTCTTGGATTTGTGAGCCTTGATCTGACTTCTCTTCTCGGTATTCATTCTAATTACTTGTGTATTCTTGTTTCATCCATCTCCTTTTATATATTTTATTCACTTAACTGCTAATCAATTACTGCCATCATCGTCTTTTCCTAAATCTTTCTTTAATTGTTGTGACAAAGAAAGCATGTGCTGCCCAATCTTTGGCTTTTTTGTTTTTTACATTACTTTTTAGCATTTTTTGTGTAACTTATAAGACATTATTCATTTTGAAATAATGATGTATTAGAAAGCACAACACAGATTTGCCAGTTTGTAGTTTCAAGAAATGTGATCAATTCATGCTTTTTCTCCTAAAAAAAGTGATCAATTCGTGGAGCACAAACATTTTGCCATAACTATTTTTTTGTAAACACTTTTGCTGGTATATAGTCGGATGCAGACATTACATAAACTATTCTCCAATTGTTTTCTCTCCGGGTGTTGGTTTAAACTTTCCAGCTAAGATCTCATCACTATCACAATGAATTATTCAGAAAACATATTTATCACAGCGGAACGTAATGATAAAACATATTTATCCAGTTAAGTTTTGTCATTTTTAAATGCCTCTCTTTTATTTGATGAAGTACTTTTAGGATTCAGAACTACATGATTCATTTACTTCCTAATAATGCGATTTTATTGATTCAGAGAGTTTGTGGAGAGCACTTGTGGACAATCCAAATGAATGGTGGGATAACAGAGAAAACAAGGTACATAGCTGACACTCAAATCTCAATCTACTCAATTCATTGCAGTCTGGACTTTGAGATATCTAAGATGTTATAATTGCTTCTTTCTTTGGATATCCAGTTAAAAAAAAATGCGCCTGATTTTAGGCACAAGGAATCGGGTGAAGGGTTGTGGTTGGGTCCTTCGACACCTAAATGGGTTTTGCCGAAATTGCCTTCCCCAGATGCTAAGAAGAAATCTTCTCCATCCAAAGCCACTTTGCTCACATGAGAAAAGAGAGGAAAGAGAGAAGAGGTTCCTTCACCTTTTTCCCCCTTCACTCCAATTTCTGATGCCATGTAACAGATTACTAGGGCAAAGACGTCACTGTCTATTGTAATTTTTTTTATTGAATGAGTTGACTTCTTTTTCTACCAATATTGATGGTGGTGTTGGCAAATCCTTTGTATTGAATATTAATGCGCGCGCTCGTGCGTGCACGTGTGCGTGTGTGTGAGAGAGAGAGCGTGTGTGGGTGTGTGTGGAGAGAGAGAGATCATTCAACACCCACACCTCACCCCCAACCATTCATCTCGTACAGAATGGAAGTTGTGGACCCTTTTTGAGTACACAAGCTGTGGACTGCGGGCGCACTCAAGGAGTAAGGGCGGTCTGAACAGGCGAGAGTTAAGGTGGAGAAATCAAATGTAGTTCAGTGTGAATCCGGTTTAGTGCTCTACTTTGAGGCTATTTTCTTAATGAGTAACAAGTCACATTTTCCTGCGGGGAGGAAGATGGCTCGAGGTAAATGAGGTGATAGTGAGGGTGGGGATGCAGTATGATACGGTTTATGGGTTGCCGAGAAGGTTATAAAAATCTGCTTGCCTTTGTACATTGCTGGGGATGCAGTATGATACGATGGTTTAATATTGGATGGATTTTTGCTCAAGTTATCTTCAACATTTTTTTGAACTCCAAAGAGAAGGCTCTTGCCCTTTCCTTCATGAGTGATTCTGCGATGGTTTTCTTAACATTACTCGCTCCTGACATCTTATGAAGTTTGCTGCAAAGATTCTGGCCTCAAAAGGGCATTGGGTTATTCCAAGTTGGCTGCAAAGCTCATGGCATGCATGTACATGCTGCTACTTGAGGAGTGGCGGAGCAGCGGTGATTCGAAGTGCGGCGGAACAGCGACGGGTGGAGCAGCAGCAGCGACCTTTGGAGCAGGGACTGGCAGAGCAGCTACCTTTGAGCAGCAGCAGCAGCGACTGGCGGTGCAGCGAACTAGGTCGAGGTGCGGACGAGCAGAGTGGCGAATGCAGACCGATTTGAGATTGAAGAAAAAAAGAATCGGGAGAAACATATATGAGGAAAAAGGGCGGGTCTCACTGGAAAGAGGATCGATCTAGTTGAACCGAATCACATTTGATTTCTCCATCTTAACTCGCCTGCTGGGACCGTCCTTACTCGAGCGTGCCTTCAAGACTGCAAGATCAATGGCAGACCACAACTTCCCTTTCCCCATTAACTATTGGTGGTGAGGCACAACCAGTTGAGTTGAGCGATCAATTAATTTGAGCCTTCAAGATCAATGACCCTATCGAAATTAAGTTGAGCGATCAATTAATTTGAGGGACAATGTAGGATAGAAATGATGCTTGCAGTTAACATGTGTGTTGAGCATCTTACTCGGCCTCCTAACTTAAATTATGTCTGTCTGAAAAAATGCTTGTCATGAGAGGTAACGCAAGGCTTGTTAGATGAATTGGTTCATGTGAGCTTGTCCATGATGAAATTGCTTCTTTCGCAAAAGGAAATGACATTGATGACGTTAAATTTTGACAAAATTGGAGCAACAATGATGCATTTTTTTTGTCAATTTTTTAAAAAAGGGGCTACTGTTCAGTCTGTTCTATAAACAATGATGCTCCTATATGGAATACATGATGTGAGTCGAATGATTTTTTTACCGATGAAAAGACCATCCTCATTCTTAAAATACTTTTCCTTCTTAGAACTAGAAAAGAAGTTGACGACTTTTTCGAATGATTTTCTTGGGATCATATAGTTTCATAATTTTGTATTTCCTCGAAATTTTTATAACTTATCATCCACCTATTTTCTTTATATTTTAGGATTATTTTCATAAACATTCCTAAACTATCGCGATTTTTCATATGATTTTTTCACTATACTCCTTTCACCTATTTGTTACTTTTGATTTTTTTCATTTATAAAAAAACTAAATTATCTCTCCCTTCGTAACACATCAAATAATAAATATAAAAAAATAAAAAAATCAAGAGAGGATAATTTAGTCTTTTTTATAAATGACAAATTTTTTGTTTAACACTTTAATCTTTCTAATGATTTTTTATTTTTTGCATTTATTATTTTATATTTTTTTGAAGGTAGGGGTAATTTAGTATTTTCATAAATAAAAGTAACGAAAAACGTCACAGAAGTGGACGTGGGGACTAAAGTGAAAATTACGATAGTTTAGAGATAAAAAAAATAAGTTCATAATTTATAATTAAATGTGAAAAATCGTGATAGTTTAGAAGAGGTCGAAGGAAATAACCTTATATATTATATACTTTAAGTAAATTTTGTCAAATTTTTTTTTGCAAATTCGATAAGATGTTTTGATATAAGATTTAGAGGACGTTTTACCAGTTTCAAATGTCAAAATTATTCATAAATCATTCTAAAACTTCTCCGCATTTTTTATGGGTAAAAAAACTTCTCCGTATTTGATAAGTAAATATGACACTAAGTTTTTATTTCATCAACTCATAAGTCATTTTATCAAAATAGACGATTTACTATTATATGTTCGAGTTTTCTAAATATTTGTATTGTATTAAAGAATTTTTACTCTTTCATCATTTTTTTTCGAGAGAGAGCTTAGAAATCATATTTTTCAATAAGACAATTGATTTACTCTTAGATGCATTAAGATATTGTTTTCATCACAATTCTTTTTTCACTATTTTTATGTATAAATTACATCCACCAAACAATAATCTTTTGTTGAATAACATTGTTATACAAAAATTCAACTAACCGGAACCTGTCTGAGCAGTAAAATAAATTAAAAATTAGAAAAATACAAGTCTAATTGGATTTGAGGTTGATTTTTCTAATAAATTGAAATCGCACCACACACATAAAAATCGTAGGAGTCCAAGGGGACCATTTTATATTTATATCATTTTTTATTCTTTATCCAATAATTTTGTATGGCTTAATATTCTTCTACGTGGAATATTTGTTTAGTTCAGTCCTAAGTTTTATATTTTATTATTTAATCTTTAGAAATACTATCGTATTAAAGTAGAAACTAGTATTTTTTTTTGTTTTTTTCTAAATAATTTTAGAATTACTTTTGTAACTTTTAAAACTTACTAAAAAAATATCAAGTAATTTCTTAGACCGAAAAACATACCTAATGGAATAACTTTCCATCGTGATTTTTCTTTTGTTTGAGGAAAAAATTGTAGGAAGAATAAGCTATAATAGATATTCTTATTTATTTTAAAATGTAAGTTATTCTTTTAGTTATATTATGTTTGGAGTAAAGAGAATAAAATATGAAATATTGTTGAAAAAGTAAATAAAAAGTGGAATACTTTTATTCTTGTTATTCATCGAGAATGAGTGATCTTATAGTTCTCTAAACGATTTAAAAAAAAATTAATTTAATCTTATTCTAAGCTACATTTGACATTATAGAATTTAGTTATTCACTCAGCAGCAAACACTCCGTAGTTCCTTATGTTTAATTTAAGACAATTATAAATTATATGTCGTATCAGATGATTTTTTTAGGTTTTGAATCTTTTTCCATTTTGTTTTTTGCTTTCGTCTCTATTCAAACATCAAAACTTATTAATAACCTTAAACTATTCCATACACATTGAAACGCTGGCATTGTCAGTGATGCTTCGTTAATATGACAGAGTTTAATTATTACTTCGTTAAATTAAACGAAAATGATCGAGTTTCTTCATTCATTTTGCGGTTTTATTTATAATGAATTGAGCGCGTAATTTTTTAGCCGTTGGATCTTCGCGTATGCAACTGCCTTTTTTTTCCTCTACGTGCGATTTTCCCCTTTGCGCCGAATGGCCGATCGAGCTCCTCTGCGCCGATCTCGAGCTCTTGTCGTCGCCGAGACCTCGCCGCCTCTTCGTTCGCTGCGTGCTCGCTCGAGAACCCCCGCCGCATCTTCTCGCTCGAGAACGGTCATCGACTCTTTGTGCCGCACGCTGCCTTGACGATTGCCGTCGCGAGTGAAACACGTCCAGTCACCACCCTTGTCGTTCGTTGCGACCTCGTTTGAGAATCCCTGCCGCCGCTCGTGCCACATGCTGCCCCCTCTCCGACCTCGAGAACCATCGTCGACGCTCATGTCATACGCGCCTCGCGATCCTCGCCGTCCTTGCCTCGCTACTACTCATTGCCGCCGCACGTGGAGAAGATTTGTCACCTCGTGTGAGATCGAGAGGGAAAAAGAAGGTGGATGCCAAATTTGCATCGTTGCATGAAGATCCAACGATTAGGAAATCGCACGCAATTTGAGTCGATGGCTGCTAATATGAAAGAATGGGTGCCCCAACTTAACCCATTAAAACCTATTTATAATTGGTTCGATAACGGAAATAAGATCAATTCTGGTGAGTGAAGATGGCTCAATCCAATCAAGGTTGATTGACACAAATGATGAAGGGAATTGTGTTTGAAGTAATTCGTTAGTGTTAATAGTTGCATGCATTGCCGGATCATTAGGAGAAAATATATATTCATTGCTCTTTCATCCCGACTTTAAAGTAATTAGATGCTAATGATTATGAACACGAGAACATCTCAATCTTATCAGTAGGCTCATTCAATTGGGTGTTTTCGAAATTCAAATTTAAGACATATTTTATTTTTAAAATTATACTGACGGTGAAATAAACAAATCAACCAAAACCCAAATAAATAAAGTAATGATAAGAATATTAATATACTATTAACTCTGAGCAAGCAAATCGGCTACTCTTGTGGAAAAATGAACTAATATTTTCTCCAACATCCGTCAAAAGCTTCAATTTTTTTTTCTCTTTCAATTTCCGAACGGATCCGCATCATCATACAGTGAAGTAGAGGAGGAGGAGGAAGAAGAAGAGATGCTGCCGGCGGCGGCGACGTTGGGCTCCAAATCCGGTCAGTTCATCATGGTCGGCCTTCTCCTTGTGATCGCCTCCTTCTACGCCGGCACCCTCTTCGGCCGGAGCAGCTCCTCCGTCGGTGTCGTCGTCGAATCGGCCTCCGCCTCCGTCGCCGCAGGGGCCCTCTCGTCTTCAGGTAACCACATTGAGCTCCAAATCGCCAAATTTTAGAACTGGAGAGCCAAGCTTTCTATGCTCCGATGCAGAGGGAAATGGGACGACGGCGGCGAGATTTCCTAACCGAGTGGCACTGACGCACCGTACGAAGTCCGTCTCCATCCCGCAGACGGGCGTCGACGTCTGCCCGCTGGAGTACAACGAGCACATCCCCTGTCACGATCCGGCCTACATTGCAACTATCGTCGGGGATCTGGACACCGCCAGGGAGGAGCACCTGGAGAGCCACTGCCCCCCGCCGGAGAAGCGTCTGTTTTGCTTGATTCCGCCCCCCGCGGATTACAAGACGCCCATCCGGTGGCCGACCAGCCGGGAATACGTCTGGCGCAGCAACGTCAACCACTCGCATCTGGCGGAGGTGAAAGGCGGTCAGAACTGGGTGCACGAGAAGGGGGACCTGCTCTGGTGGTTTCCCGGCGGCGGGACACATTTCAAGCACGGGGCCGCCGAGTACATAGAAAGGTAAAGCTTCTTCTGTTGTTCATGGGGTTACTAACCAGTGGAAACAGAAGCCTTGCACATACATAAGTCGTTTTCTAGTTTGTCCAATTTTTTTCTGATCTTTCCGCTTACCTTGAAGTGCCAAATCGATCCCGATGCACTAAAGTATACATCGATTATGAAATGATCATAACAATCTGAAGTATAAGCTTGTGATTCTATCCACATTATTCTTGTTTAAGATGATCAGTTAGTTCTAACACTGTGGTGGCAAGTTATTTGATTTCTTATCATGCGTTGGATAGTGCACATCATTCACGCTTACTCTCATTTCATTTGGAATTCTGTTTTCTTTTATGCCCTTCTTAAAATGTAGATGTTTATGTTGAGGATGACAGATTATGATGTTTAACATGAAAATGGATGTTATGCTGATTTTGTTAATTCATGTTATAAAATGCTGTTATGCTAGGAGTAGGATCTAATCTTTTTTTTTAGCAGAAGTAGGATCTAATCTTAGTGTAGCAGTGATTAGTATCAAGCATTTTGACCAAACAACATTAAATGGTAATCATGATAATATCTTCTTCTCAAAAAATGCCTTCTCCCAAAAAAAAGTCATGGTATTTTCAGTGATTCCTCAAATCTGATGAAAGTTTGAATATACTACCATCAATCAAGCCCTATTGACATTCCGATTTCACTATTCTCCAGCGATTTATTTTTAACCAATCTTTGCTTTGTATACTGAATTATGGATTTCATAAGAGTACAAACTTTGCTGGTTCATAATTGATGAGTGCAGGCTAGGGAATATGACAACTAATGAAACAGGTGATCTGCGGACATCAGGGGTGGTCCAAGTTCTCGATGTCGGTTGTGGTGTTGCCAGTTTTTCTGCATATCTTCTTCCTCTGGATATTCAAACTATGTCATTTGCTCCAAAAGATGGCCACGAAAATCAAATTCAATTTGCACTGGAGAGAGGAATTAGTGCAATGATTTCAGTGTTGGCTACAAAACAATTGCCATTTCCTCACAATTCATTCGAGATGGTTCATTGTTCACGATGCCGTGTTGATTGGCATGAAAATGGTAAATTATTTTTTGAGGTTTGTTTTATATTGATATCATCATAGTTCTTTGTAGTTTAGGTTAGCGGCCAAAGATTTATAGGCTAGACTGACAGAGAATGAACACCGATAATCTTGCTATTATTATTTCTGCATTTTGATTGCTAATGCGCCTTAAGTACCAGATGAAATAGGCTTAAGTAGAGAAAGAAGGAAACATAATATTTGAAGAGAGATGATGAAAATAATGAAGCAGCGTTTTGATGTCATGGAAATGTTGGTTTATAAAATTTGCATGACTTACATTATGTAAACAACATCTTTAAATCTTGGTCAAGATAATGTGGACAATGGAAATTTAATTACACAAATCTATTCGATGAATTGTTGAGCAACTTGTTCAGATGCCTTTCCGGATCTTGTTCAGTTAGAAATGTTTTTGGTAGGGTTATCTAATCATCATTATTTTTTTATGAAGTATCTTAAATTATTTGTTTTCCACCTGTATTCTATGGTAGGGGACCAGTCAGTGGTGGCCGAGTCTGGGTCTTCCTGTTAAATTCTAATGTGGAAGGTAGATAGATAATAGAGAGCAACCATACAGCAAGGTCAGCAATGCGATAAACAACGTGCAGATCCATTCTCAGAATTTCTTCCGATGTTTGGATCAAAATTAACACTGCGAAAGGACCAAACATGTTTTTTTTGAAAGTGAAAAGGATGACTATCAAACTTAGGTAGTCACCCACTTTGTATTAAGAACTATAAATGAGACAATTTACAAGTGTGTATGGAAACACAAAATAGGATCAAGAAACTAATAAAAAGGTCCTGGTTACAAGAGCACTATCCCTCACCACACCACTCTCTCATGAGGAAATCTCTGTGATGGATAATGTTATCCACATAACACCATTCGCCTGCAAAGACAGTGCGATTCCGTTGAAGCCATATAGCCCACACTACTGCCACTGCTTTCTTCGATGGAAACTTCCAGCCCTGGTCCCTTGCCACACAAAAGTCCCGTAGCAATCTCCATAATGTATCCAAAGTGGATGCATCCCGTTGCCAAACATCTGAAGTAATGACTAATGTCCTCCTTCGCTGATCCACGTAGCACACAAGTAACATCTGAGCTTGACGCCCATCTCGCCCTGTGTGTACGATTAGGCATTCCGCCGCGTATCAACAGCCAAGTGAAGATTTTAATTTTAAGGGGCACACGAGACCTTCAGATGTGCCTACAATCTGTTAGTGGAACCAGACTCTCCGTTAGTGGATGAATATAAACAGCCCGAATGGAGAACTGACCAGAGAGCCACACCCAGCCTTCCTCTCTAGAGCCATCTGGACGGTAGGCTGAGATACACTCTAGGACGAAGTAGATCAGAGAACCACCTGTCTGATAAGCCAGCACGGAATTGTGGCATCCATGAACTCCCAATCTAAAAGGACCAAACATAAATCAGGTGAGGGCTAACATCTGATCATCAAAGAGAGGAAGAAAACACTTGAATATTCATGCATATAACTACATGTTTTAAAAATATAACATATATAGAAAGAATAGATACAATGGTCGTGAAGGAAGCAGTCAATGAGATGCAGAAATAGGGAGAATGGTAGAATTTCTTGCTTTGGCTTTGTTAACATGGTGTGATTGTCATCCAAAATGCTGAGGAACTATTTGAAGTTATCTTATGCTGGATGCACTGTTAATCAGGTCCTGCCTCCTTCCTCTCAAACATCTAGTATCAGGGTCATGTATTGGCATAATAAATTGATGAACTAGTTCATATTTCAGGTATACTTTCATGAGAGGACACTTCAATGTAGTTGCTTTTAGAACTTTATGGTAATCTAATGGTTGTAGGATAATAGCTACATGTATCATACATCGAAGGAGAAATTTTTTTGTACTGCTGTGATATGATGACAATATTATACATCATGCTATTCTGTATAGGGAATGAGGTTTTTAGAGAGGATGAAGAAATTATCTATGAACTATTTCTGCTTCTTCATCTCACCACACTGTACTACTTTTTCATTCCCTTTATATTACTTTAATAATCTTGGATTATTGACCTTCTGTAGTAAATCACATCCAGAGTGGTTGATGAACCATCTTTATCTCTTTGCAATTCAGATTTCAAATGCAATAATCTTCACCTATTCATAAAGCTTTCCATGCAACTGCTAGTTCTCAAATTTCCATGATCAAGGCTATTCTTAGGTTGTTTCTTTTAGAAGAAGAAATATCTTTTTGAAGCACCAGACACTTCTATCTGCTAAGTTCCATCATTAGTATTTTTGGTAATTTGTTTTTTTTTCTGCATCAGATGGTGTACTGCTTAAAGAGGTCGATCGACTTTTACGGCCAAATGGTTATTTTGTCTACTCTGCACCGCCTGCTTATAAGAAAGATAAGGAGTATCCTTTGATTTGGGAGAAACTGACAAATTTAACGTCAGCAATGTGCTGGAAACTCATTGCTCGACAAGTCCAAACAGCTATTTGGGTCAAACCAGAGGACGATACATGCAGACTGCAGAATGTTGACAAGAATCTAGTAGCTACATGTGAAGTATTAGATGATAGTATTCCTTCTTATAAAAGCCCATTAAGTAACTGTCTGAGACTGCGCACTGGACAATCAGACACCATGAAACTGCCTCCCAGACCTGAGCGCCTTTCCTTGTATCCAGAAAGTCTTCAGAAGATAGGTCAGTTTGTTTTACTTCTTTCTTAATATATTGTCGAGAACTAGAAATCAAATATTTCGGCCTTTTGGTTTAGTGTTTATTGGGCATAACAGGGCATTCTCCCTGGGACAACAAATTTTACAGATACCTCGATAATTATACATGTCATCATTTCTCAATTCTTTATTGTATAATGAGTTTCAGATCTTACAGTTTCCAGTCTAGATACTTGTATATATTAATTCGTTGTCATGTTGTAACTGTTAAGATAATTTAATTTTCCCATAAAGCTTACATTGGTGTTGGTAGATAGTTTTGCTCCACCTCAAAAAAAAAAAAAAAAGAAAAAAAAAAGTTCTCAAGCTATTTGAAGCTTCATATCAAATTGTTTCAGTAGTTTTATGTTTATGTTAATTTTGCACTGTTTGAAAATTCAAAGTTTGCTAGCTGGTGAATGTAATATGACTTTTGCAGGAGTGACTCCAGAGGCATTTAATATGAATGTCAGATTTTGGCAAGATCAGGTGCGTGAGTATTGGAAGTTGATAAATGCCAATAAGATGGAGATTCGAAATGTCATGGACATGAATGCTTATTATGGTGGCTTCTCAGTGGGATTAAGTACCTTGCCTTTATGGGTTATGAACATAGTTCCATCAACCATGACTAATACATTGTCAGCTATATATGACCGTGGACTTATTGGTGCTTTTCATGATTGGTGGGTTGTCATTTATGTGAAGATGTGGTAAGTCAGTTATGCTGTCAATGTTGACATTTGTACTGATTCTTTACTGATGTGTGTAGGTGTGATCCCTTCTCAACGTACCCACGAACATATGACTTGCTTCATGCTTATCATTTGTTCTCTCATTATAAAGGTCGTGGACAAGGTTGCACTATGGAAGATATCATGCTAGAGATGGACCGCATTATTCGTCCTCAGGTTTATATTTTTAATTTTTGATTAGTTATATGTTTCTTCATGTGGTTCTTTTTAAGGAAAAATAGGAATTAAATCAGAGTAAGACATGACTATCTCGTGTAATTTTTTTTTTTGAGAAAAATCTCGAGTAAGTTATGATGACTTGAGCATAGGATATTTGTTTCCTTGTTAGTTTATGATAGTTCAGACTAGATTTAACTAGTTATGTTGAATACAAAACTCCCTAAAAAATGTTTACTCATTTGCTCTCTAGAAAAGTGGTAAGATATTCACATTGGAGATTTGTTCTAGGAAAACAAGAATAGTGCAGTTGAATATTTTCATAAATATAGACAGTATTTTGTTTTTCCACTAAGGAACTAGGCTTTCTGTTTCTTTTGTTATGTTGGGAGGATTAGAAAAACATTGTGCCATGTTCCATGAAAACACATTTGCCAAACTACAACACTTTGATATGGAACAAATAACCTTGTAATTATCTCATAAGGCATTCAATTCTTTCATATTGAATATTTATGTGTGTGCAAACATATAAACAGGTATCATATTTACATGATTTTTTTTTGGTTCTTAATTTAACAGTGTTATGATCCAAGACATTCATCTAACCTATGACATTCTTCATGCATCTCGGGAATGACACCATTTCCAACCATAGGACTAGTTGGTCGTTGGATTTATTAAATCCAAAATAATCTTAATAGGTTTTCTATCAATACCAGTTAACATTGTCTAGAAATCGACTTATTTTACAAGCTAACTTCAACTGCCTTATTCTTACCATTCTATAATAGGGAAAGCCAAAAAGTTACATTATCTATATGGCTTGTTTTTCTTTGAGGATATCTGTGACTTCAATGAAAGCATTAATATTTTGCCTCATGTGCTTTTTGGTTATCGGGTTCAATTTCCTAATATTCTTTTGGCTACAAGAAAACAATTTAAACATTAAACATATCCTTTTACCTTTTTACATTCGGAGAAACCCTCCTCCAAATGGGTGTGAGTGAAAACTCCAAATGGATGTCATGCCTATGTCCCAAAATTGACCCTTCCTTACAAACCACATGACCCGTCCTTGATGAAAAGAATCACAATCAAGGTTAGGTTTATCTTTAAATGAGGGTGCACAAGATATGATGCTTCACCTTGCCACAAAGCAATACATGATTTCACCTCTGGGCTTATCATCCCATGATTCACATAGAGAAAATTGTGGTCCTACATAACTTATAACCCACAACACAGCCAAAATATTGTTATCCCCATTGCATTGAAACCACCTTTCATGATGATTAAACATTGTATGCTACATAGACTAAGCTTTCTTACGAGGCAGAAATTATATTTCTGGGCATATCTCATATATAATTATCATATACACATGAATCTATTCATAAAATAATAGAGTGATCATGCAAAGAGACTACCCTGCAATTGCACATACAAGTCTAATATCATCGGGCATAAATGGAGCTATGCATCCTTTTGGATCATTTGAATAAGACTTTTGGAGAATAGCACATCACAGTGTTGATTGTAAGATCTCCATCAAGAAAATAATTCGTCAAGAGGTTAGAAACTACAACCTCTGCTGCATCCGCTAGTGATGTAGAATTCTATTGTTCTAGAATCACGGACAGCTTTTAGCTAATGGTTATGAAAAGGACATTTCTTTTCATCGATCGAAAGACTCACCCATCGCTCCTCTCTGGAGCTATCACAAAACGTTCTCTCCACCGCTCAACCTCTCTGAATGAAGATGGGACTCTTTGCCCATAGGGTCAAAAGCAAGGGTGTAAGCAACTAATGAAGCCTGAGCTCTTGATTCATTCATCTCAATCTCATCTTTGTCGTCTCTTTCCGAGCTATTCTCTTAACACCTTTCTCAAAGCCCTCCGATCGAGTAGTAAAGACAAAGGGAAAGGATTTCTTGCAGATTTTCATCACTATGAAAAACAAAGAGTGAACGACACTATTAGCCTCACAGAAGACATTGTAGAAAGTTAATGCTGTGATGGTCACGCATGAGCCCTTATTTTTTGCTATCAAGGGTCACATGTTTCTTGGTTTTGTGCAAAAACAGTTTGAAATATCAACAATGGTACACACCATCAAACAGGCCTGTTCTTATTTGACTTACAAACAAAAACAATGCCATATTTCCTTTCTGGTCTTGGTAATTTTCTGCTAAAATTTGATTATTTTTAAATCAAAGACTAGGCTATGTTCTATTGAACATTACTCTATAGTTGAGAAATCTCTTTTTGTTTCTGAAAAGATAGTTGGGAAATCTGGACCAGTGATTCAGATCTTTAACCTTCTCCACGAAATGGAACATGTTTTTTTTTTTTTTGAGGAGAAAAAGGATGACCACCAGAGTTGTGGTTGTCATCCATCTATATATAACTGTGAACTAAAAATGATATACAAGTGTGGGCTCTCAAAGAGACTAGAAAAAAAACAGGAAATGTCTCAGCTAATCCAATCCCCACTCCCGAAAAAGAAAGGAGATGTGATGTACAATACACTCACATCTCTCCGCACAAAAAAATGATTCGATTGCGCTATAGCCAAATGGCCCAGGCACCGGCCAAAAAAATCGCAAGAGGCGCTCTCCATCTCTGTCTTTGGTGAGCCAAACCTCAAATAGACTGCCATAGAGACCTTGGATCGGATGAGAATAGGCTCGCAATACTCTTTTGCTGCCAGATGCCTCGAGACGTAGAGCACTCAAGAAATAGATGGGTGATGTCCTCTTCTGCCTCGTCACACAATACACAGGGCATGTTACTGCGAGGTGCCCATCTCGCCCTGTATCTCTTGGTGAGAAGCCGGCCACGCCGCATAAGCCAAGCGAAGATCTTGACTTTAGTGGAATCCGTGACCGCCATGAGTCTGCAATCAATCCTGAAATCCTCCGGCAAAGTGATGGCTGGTAGGAACTGAATATAGAGACTGCACATTGAGAAGGACTCTGACAGCCATACCCATCCGTCCGATCTAGAGTGGTCTGGGCGGTAGGGGGCTATCCGCTGATAGAGTGCCAGGAGCTCAGCGAACCGCTGGTGCGATAGGTGTGAGCTGAAATGTGGAGTCCATGAGCCCGAGCCCGAGCCCGAGCTGCCCGCCTCAGCCCAGGACTCTGCTACCGTCGTCTCGGGGTTCATTGCCAGAGCCCATAGTCGAGGAAACAAGTCTACTGAGCCCCCAGGGACCTGTCATGCCGCCAAAAGGAGAAATCCTCTCCAGAGTTGAGAGAAGGGTCCAAAAAGGGGCGAACCCGTGGGACCATAAGCCAAGCGAAGATCTTGACTTTAGTGGAATTCGTGACCGTCGTATGAGTCTGCAATCAGTCCTGAAATCCTCCAACAAAGTGATGGTGGGTAGGAACTGAATATAGAGACTGCGCGCCGAGAAGACTCCAACAACTATACCCATCCCTTCGATCTAGAGTGGTCGGGGTGGATAGGGGCTATCCGCCGATAGAGTTCCAGGAGCTCAGTGAACAGCTGATCCGATAGGTGTGAACTGAAATGTGAAGTCCATGAGCTCAGTGAACAGTTGGTCCGATAGGTGTGAGCTGAAATGTGGAGTCCATGAGCTCAGTGAACAGCTGGACCGATAGGTGTGAGCTGAAATATGGAGTCCATGAGCTTGAGCCCGGGCCGCCCGCCTCGGCCCAGGACTCTGCTATCGCCTCGGGGTGCATCGCCAGAGCCCATAGTCGAGGAAACAAATCTGCAAGTGAGCCCCCGAGGGACCCATCATGCCACCAAAAGGAGAAATCCTCTCCAGAGTCGAGAGAGGGGACCAAAAAGGGCGAACCCGTGGGACCATATCAATGGAACATGAATTGCTCACTTTTGTTGGAGAAAAAGTATGCTTGCTAGGGAAAAAGTGGATAACATGTTTCCAGGAAAGATGTGTACATACTCATGATAGTCACTTGAAGGAACTCTAGCTTAACCCAAAGAAAAAAGGGGTTTCTATTATCCTTGTATATATATACATTCGATCCTTTCTACTTCAAACTTTATTTTCATATTTTCTTACACTTTTGTACTTTGAACAAGAGGAGTGAACATAAGCCCGATCACCTGTTGTCTAACTGATAAACATTACGGATTACAGATTGCATAGTGAGCTTTAACTAGTGGTTTGCTCAAGGGACTGGCCTCGGGGATTCATAATCTGTTTGCATACATAATTTTCTATTCCCCAGGCTTCAAGCAGGACTTTTTGACATCTTTACCATGATAATAGTATCTCAGGCCATTTGGTTACATCGCAATCGGATAATTTTTCGTGGGGAGCGATGTTTAAGCGTGTTTACACATCTCCTTTCTTATTAGAGAGTGGAGTTTTGGTTAGCTATTTCTTTTTATGACCTTGGTCACTTTTTTCTGCTCTCTTGAGAGCTTACATTGTACATTTTTCACAGTCTGGATGACAACCATAACTCTGATGGTTATCATTTTTCTTCTCCAAAAAAAAAAAAGTATCCCACTCTTTAGGTCTTTGAAGCGATTTAGCATTCTAGGCACTGACCATTTATCACAAACAATATACAAATTCAATTTTTAGGTTGAAGTACTAGTGCTCTCTTATATTCTTCCACTTCAGTAGATTTCTTACATATGCTGATGTACTTTATGTGATGATCATGCAAAAAAGAGAAAATATGTCCCATAGAAAAACAGAAAATATGAGAAATGGTGCATGTAATTCTATCTAATGGATACAGGGATATATCATCATCCGAGATGAGGAGTCAATAGTGTCGGCAATCAGAAACCTTGCTTCTAAGTTCCTGTGGGATTTCACATCACATACGCTCGAAAACGAGGAAAAGAAAATGGAGCCAGTGCTCGTCTGCAGGAAGAAGTTTTGGTCCATTGTTTGAGGTATATTCTGAATGCTTGCAAAACATTGTTCTTTTCCCGGCCACTAAATTTGTTCCATTTTGTTTTGGCTCAGATATCATAAACTACTATGGGGGAATTCCTTTTTTGTTCCCCGTCGTCTGTTAACTCGGCCATGTAGTAGTATACACGTAGCATGATGTGTAAGTAAACCGACTGCAAAATTTCTCAGCGTGCGTTAATTTTATTCAACTGATTTTTTTGATAATGTCATGGTAAATCTTACATTTTCCCGGCCAAAATAGAGATGGCGGTAAATGAACAGCTGAGCGTTCCATTTTGTAGAAGTTACAAATGCTTATTTAGTGGCCTTAACAGAAATATCAGACCATAATTTTGACACAATCTAGCGTAGCATTTAATCACCTTTTTCTTACTCCATCTGCGAGCAGTAGAAACATAAAATATAAAATATGAGCTGTCTTAGGAGTTAGGTTAACATTGTTAGTTCGAACTTTTAAAACAAATGGATGTTATAATGCTTATTTTGTGCCCTTGGCAAAATGTCAACAGATGGATATCCGACCATGCCTGTCTCCTTTGTCAACTAACAATTCATTCGACTGATTTCAAATTCTCCAATGCCATGTGATAACCCCTAAAATTTCATTCCAACAGAACATAACGAAAATTGGCTCAAAATATTCAGATGTACTCAGTGCCTCCGGCATGTCTTTTTTGTTTGTTTTGTTTTTTGAGCCCTTGCTGATACAAAAACTTCATCTTTTTTTTTCATATATCTCTCGGTATCCAATATGATTTTTTTTTTGTTTGCATCAGGATCCAAAGATACGTGTGTTGACAATTACTGTTTCAATTGCGGCTTACTACTTGTTTTCTTTTTTTTTTTAGAGTTTTTAATGCATGCTAAAACGCATCTTGGTACAAAATATTGAGGAGCTTACAAGGAAGAGTTTCCTTACAAAAAATCATATCTCCTTGCATCCGTCCAATGTTTGCAAGAACATCAGCAATCCTATTACATTGTATAACAGAACATGCAATAAAATTATCACTAATATGCCATATTGTTTGCATTATGGTGATGATTTTCCAAGGCAGCCCAACTTTCGATTGATAATATGCGTTCTCCGAATTTGTTTCAACAAGGATGCTAGTTAACTCCATGCGCCTGCACTTCTGAAGCCCCATCAGTAGACAACAACCTCTAGCTCGATGATGTCACAAGCAGTTCGGCTAAGACGTCGTTAAAGGCTCGAATAAAGTATCCTGCTCCCCCTGGCGTCAATGGATCAACAAAGGATTCATCGGAGTTAAGCTTGACCCAAGGGTCAGCCGAGGGCTTCCACCGGATCCGAATGAAGTCTTGGGGGCTAATTGTCTCACGAACATGGGTAGTCACATATTCCGAATGCACAGCGACAATGCGCTCTAAGACGCACAGCATGGTTGCTTGCTTGGAGCAAAAACGACGATCGTTTCGAGCTGTCCAAATCCCCCATAAATAGAAAGCAAAAAGGGAAAGCAAGTATTTATTTAGCTTCGGCAGATCGCTTAGCCCCGTTCATTTTTGGCGCAAGAGCGCTCGATCAGTGACCCTGGGATTTGACGGCGGACTTGACAAGCCACCTACATTCTCGCTTCCGCTTCGTCCACACCTGCTTGCGCGGGTGCTTCCCTCTAAGGCGGAACGCTCTCCTACCGATGCATTTTTACATCCCACAGCTTCGACAGATCGCTTAGTCCCGTTCATCTTCGGCGATCGCAATGACCCAATTACAAGAGCGGAGCTCTACCAACTGAGCTATATCCCCCCAGGCCAAGTGGAGTATGCATGAAAGAGTCAGATGCTTCTTCTATTCTTTTACCAAGCGTAGCTGGGCCATCCTGGACTTGAACCAGAGACCTCGCCCGTGAAGTAAATCATCGCACCTACGATCCAACCAATTGGGAGAGAATCAATGGATTCTTTGAATTGAGATCTCATTCAAAGAGAAAGATAACAAATATTTGGAGTTTCTTTTTTTATACTATACAGATGATCCGATCCGCAAGGACCATGATTGGGAATTGTTTGATCATCTTTCTCCGAGGGACAGTCTCAGGTAGACAATTTCTATGGGGCGTAGGCCTCCCAAAAGGTAACGGAGGCGTGCATAGGTTACCTTGGGCCGGACGGAGATTGACCCTCGAGTGCAAAGGCAGAAGGGAGACATGTCTATTTCACCGAGCCTCTCTCCGAGGCCGGTCGGTTGCTTTATTTGATCTCCGATCGAGCAACTGACCCTCCTTGATCCAATCTCCAATATGCTATGAATCCATGTAAATAAAAGAAAAGTTTATTTTTTGCTGAAAGATCGATCAGAGTTGAAACGACACAGGGCAATTAAAAAATAAGTGGACGTTTGACTTTATTTTTAAGCCAGTCAGCATTAATTGAGTGATCAAAACACTTAAAAAATTTTTTGGTAGGCAAACGATTATGGATTAATTTCCACAAAAAAAAAACTGACATCTCACGGGGACTTCACACACATAACATGCACAAAAAAACTTGTTTTCTTACCTTATGTTCCTCTTGTCTATTCTAGTATTCTCTGCTTCGTTTCGTCCAAGCCGTATGGGATGGACGTTAGCCGTTGGGTCAACGACTTCAACGTTTACGATGTGTGTGTGTGAGAGAGACAGAGAGGGAGAGGTAGGAAGGATGAGAGAGCGAGACAACATAAATAACTAGAGGCATCACTAAGCAAACATATGTTTGATATGACCATACGATGAGCAATTCACTGCCTTGTCGGCCTTCGGACCTCCCAAACAAAGACACGCCTCACCTCACCTCGCCACCATCACTATGACCATCTATTATATATATATATATATTGAGTGAATCATGAGCTTTATTTTTTTTATTAACGAATTCATTTCGTATTAATCTCTCAAATGCGTATTATTTCCTACATAGTTCTTTCAGACAGGAGATGGGTCCCAATTGCGACTGAAAGTATATATATATATATATATATATATATATATATATATATATATATTTGTTTATTATGAGCTACTACCATTCAAGGAAAAGGATCTAACTTTTGACTCTTGTTAATGGAGCTGTTGACCTCTCCCGGATTCCATAATTCCATTCATCTTCCACTCCTTTTCTTCATTTCTTTTGTCCCTGCCAAAGTGCTTTCTGATTTCCTAACATTGCTTCTTTTTATGTGTGCATTATAATTCTTCTTTTCTCTCCCTTTTTTTTTCTTCTTTTTCATCTGCAATTGAAAGTGTACCATTGATCTTGACTTCACATCCTTAGGGCAAGCAATGATGATGAGTTCCGAGATGGATGGGATTGTGGTCCTCTTCTCTTTCTTTTGTATCCGTGATCTTTTCTTTGTTGCTGTGGTCCTTGGTTTATTTGGACTTCTCTGGAAGTTTGTTTCATAGCTGCTGCAATATCATCCAATTTGCATTGCCATTTCCACATTAATTTCTTTCTCTCTTTCTTTCTTCCTCTGCAAAAAAGAGAAGGAAGGTGATGGTGTACTTTGGTTTCCGTCGTATGGTCCCTCCCTCCCTCTCTCTCTCCTCCTCTCTCCCCTTATACAACCAAAATGTTAATGCACACGTTCTACTCGTGCATTCACTTGCAATTATAGCCATTAATTAACTGAGGAGATCGAGTGACAATTTTTATAAGTTATAGCAAATTATCATTATTATATTATTGTTGTTGTAGTTGAAGTGAGAAGAATCTCAAATTCATGAGATGCTAAAAAATGCATTGTAAGATATATCTCAATAATTGACTTCAGAGTGACTTTTGGATAATGAAATCGTGATTCTTCTAAATTCTACTTAGTTGAAATGGAACGAAGAATTAAAAAGATGATATGATATGAAAAATAGTTGTGATAAATTAATTTTAATGCGTGTTTAAATAAAATATATGTATTATAAATATAAAATATAATTTTATTAATTCATAAAAAATAACAGTACAAATATTTTTTTATTAAAATCTTTGTTAGAAAATATATTATTTAAATATAATAAATGATATTTAATAAAATATAATTTTTTTATGAAATATTATTTCTTTTATAAAAATATATTATATTTAATAAATAATTTATTTTGTAAGAGAAAGGTAGGAGAGAGAAAATGAGGAAAGAAAAAAAATAGAATTGAAAAAAGTGGTGTCATGAAAATATTAAAAAAAATGGTTTCGCTTTAGTGTCCCAATCAAAAGCTAAATGTTCTGTTTAATATTATTAACGATTTGATAAGCGGATAGCAATTTGATAGCGTATAACGATTTAATTAGCGGATAGCGATTTGATAGCGGATAATGATTTAACCAGCGGATAACGGTTTGATAGCGGATAACGATTTAATTAGCGAATGATAATTAGTGGTTAGATAATTTAATAAATAAGTGTTTAATAAATTTAGCAATAGAATTAGCTGATGAATATAAAATGATATAATTGGGCATATGATAATTCAATTCAAGCACAATACAAATTTTATTGCAATGCAATAAATAAATTATTTATATTTCAATTAAATAAAATAAAATTTTACAATTATTTTTCATAATATATACAAATTTATATTGACAATAAATTGTATATAGTGCACTCATGATATAAATATATTATTTATTAAATTAATTTTATTCGTTATTAATATATAAATAATTTATAAGTAATTATGCATGAATATAAAAAAGAAATGTAGTTAAATGGTGATAAAATAAAAATGAGAAAATAATAAGATACGAAAGAAATAATGCATTTAAATAAGGATAAAATTGGAAAAAATTATGAATCACTAATCTCTAATAATTAAACGCTAGTAGAAGTAGTTTTTCAATATTTTCATATGAAACATTAAATGTTACTTATTTTTATCATTTATCAAATAAAAAATGCTAATTAAAACGCTAATTTTGATATTACCAAAAAGACCCAAATTCGGACTGTGATTTCTTCTATTGCCACATGCGCACTTTTCTTATTACAAAGAATATGTAATTCTTTTTTAATTAAACGGGTCATACTTTATGACCAAATTTATTTTTTGCTTCCCGAGAGTAATATTCTTATTTCGTTCGGCCGTCCTAGATTAGACAAATATTGAATTAAAATAGCTATGTTATCTCAATTTAAATTTGATATAAATTTAAATATAATATAATATTTACAAATATTAATTGTAATTCTTTAAAACTCTTTTTTTCTATATGACTGATATAACATTTGTAGGTCATACATTTAAAGCAAAATTTGTAATATAATACCCATGTAAATATTAGGTATATGTATATAATTTATAATACATAATAAAAATATTCGGGTTGGAATTGAATTCATAATTTTGGAACTCTGGGAACCACTAATCATGTGCCATATATTACATGAATGACCTAAATGAAAATGAAACACCATAATTAATCGTAAATTACCAAAGAAGACACATGAATTAATACGATTATCATTTTCCCATTATTCTAGATATTTGCTCTTAAATTGGTTTATCTATGATCATTTAAGCAAAGGACATAATTGACATTTCATATTTTTGAGCGAGGAAACTGTCATTTAATAACCTTAATTTCATCATATTTTCGTTACAGCAAAATACTTTTTAAAATAACAACTTTAACTCCTAGGGTGATGTTTGGTTGCAGGTTAACCGGTGGAGTAAAGCGATAATCGTCGAAATACACCCAAACGCTCGGGGGATTAGGATTACGAGCAGACAACCGACGCACAGATCACGATGGATGTTTAATTTGGTCGGGCCGTTATTTTTTAGGTTATAGTATTCTTCAATTTCGGTTGAATATGAATAATCCATTGAGGGCAATGATGTCATTTTACTGTACAAGAAAGAGATGGGATAAATACAACGCTCGTCGTCGGCCAACCTTCTTCCCCGTTTCGGACGAAACTAGGGCAGAAGATTTCGCACATCGCCGCCGCTGCACTTCGATCGAACAAGTAAGCAAACCTTTGTTCCTCCCGATTTACGGTCGGCCGCTTTTGGTTTGTACTCCTTTGTCCGCGAGATCTTGGCGCCGACCTTTGTCGAATGGCGTTGACCTCCTGATTCTAATAGGTTGCTCTTCTATCGCTCGGTCTTTTGTTCCCTCTCTCTATCCCTCGTGGAGTTTGCAGTCATATTTCCGATTCACATTGCCTCCCTCTCTCTCCTCTAGCGAGCAGTAGACGAAGAAGAGCTCCTCTCTTCCTTCTCCACTCACGAGCGAGAGATGATCCTAACCTCCCACTCTCCTGCTCCTCCACTCGAGAGCCGAGGATGAACCACGGCTCCCACCGTCTACCTCTTCTTATTCTTCTCTCCCCGCGACCAAGGGGAGGCCACCGATTATAGCAATTATAAATCCTCTTGTCCGTTTTAATCTCTTTGCAATGGTCAGTAGGGCAGTGATCAGCCTTGTGGGAATTTTTTCCCATATAACTCTTTGCAATGGTCGATAATCTAGGGCATAATGATGTTCACTTAAATGTGTTAATCATATATTTAGATCCTCCTGTTTCTGAATAATTATTAGCAAAGCATGTTTCATGAAAATAATATATGATTGTACTAGTGTTTGTTCATGTAGTTGTATTATTAATGTGATGAATTGATGCTAAATTAGAATGTATGTTCGTTCAGATTATTGGTGTATTGTCTCAGAAGTTCTGCATTTGGTTCAAGTCTACTGTCTAGCGGGAATTTACGAGAAGGTATTCGAATGTTCTTCATTCTGATTTCATTGGTATTCAAATAATTATATTATTGTACTAGTGAGTCGGTATGCTTCTTATTTTTGACACACCGATTCTACTTTTTGTCTTTTCCTATCTACCTATTGTTAGTTCAAGCTACGAGTAGTATAGTGTAAGCAATGTACTAAAGTCATATTTCTGGAGCATGCCTCTTTTCTCATAGTTTAGTCTCGTGCAACCTGGAGTGAAATATCATATCTATTGAATGCTCCATGAATGTTTCTTTGCTTGCCTAAGATTTAAGCACATGTCTTTGACGTAGACCTCCTAAGCTAGTCTCCTCTATTTTAGTACTTCTTTGCCAATTTTAATGTGGACCCAAAATCAGACCATGAACTCTGAGGTCGGCTCTAGAAACAGAGATGGATCACTCAGGAAAAGGCGTCTAAACAACTGGAATGATCAGTTGGACGAAGTTTTTATTGGACTTATGAAAATTGAATATTTGGATGGGAATCTAATAAATGGCGTATTCTCAACTGATACTTGAAAGCGCATTCTTAGTAGATTTAATGAGACAACGAAGAAGGGTTATGATATGGCTAACTTAAAAAATAGGCTAAAAATTTTGAAGAAGTTGTTCAGTTTGTACGATAGCCTCAATAATCGGAGTGGATGGGGCTGGGATCATGAGAAAAAAGTACCTACCCCCGATGAACCTCGCATGTGGGAGGTGGTCCTAGCGGTAAGTGTAATTATTATCTTCAATTCAATCATTTTCTTCATTCGCAGCAATTTCATTTATTTTCATTGAACTCTTGTTTACTAATAGGCAAACAAGGAGTACTCCAGAATCAAAGACAAGCCGTTTCCTCTTTATGATGACTTTTTATTTATATTTTCTAAGAACACCGCTATTGGCAGCCGAGCGTTTGCTACGACGATGTTTGAGTTGCCTTCTGATGATGTCGAATTGAACGATGGCGATGACACTGATGATGTTGACATTACTTTGTATGGTTTAAATTTCTCTCATTCAGCAGGAATCAATCAACAAAGTGTATTTGGTATGGCAGAATTCATGTTTGATAGTCCTTCGTCGGCTGTTGCATCCGAGGACACCGTCGCTGGTGTTTCCCCTTAACCCTCATAAGGAAAAAGAGCTAGAACCAGTGGAAGCAATGTGAAACTACGGAAATCTAAGGTGAACAATGCTGAAGCCATAGAAATTATGTATGAGATAACACAGCAAGGTAAAAAAAGACTTATACTGCTTGATGAGGTAATGCAATGCGACAAGAAAGCCACTTCATACTCTAGGAATCAATGTTGGGCAAAATTGCGACAGACGATAATCGATTGCCCCTCCGAGTTCAAGTTGGAAATAGTTGAATCATTAAAAAACGAGAGTAACTGCTGGACTTTCATGACTTGCGACGAGGATATGATGAAACCATGGTTATTGGAGCAATTGGATGATTATCGACGAAAGCGCGCCCATAAGGGACATTCACCTAGCAATTCGGGCAGCAGCACTCCTAGTTTCACTATTGTACCCTCGCACTCACCATCAACTGGCATTCAAAAGGAGACCAACTCATCTATTCCAACCACTGCATTTGGTTCAATATTTGCTTCATCTAGCAACTTTAGTGCCACATTTTTAGCATCGTCATCGCTCCCATTTACTGAATCTGTCACGACCTTCTCTGTGAAGAGTTCTTTTCTTCCTCCTATATTGGGCACTCAATTCGCTACGGTGTCAAGTGTCGTATCAAGACCAAATGCCACTACTGGTATCCCACTCTCAGTTCGGGCATCACCGAGTGGAGGCTCCAGTTCTGCAGCAGCTTCGTCCTTGGACTAACTTGACATATATAAGAAGCAGCAACTCACTAGTTTTTTGCCTCACTTTAGCTATTACTTATTACAAAACATTTTGCACCCCCTTTTGGCAGTATTTTAGAGCTTGCAATATGTACTTGGAATGCTAATTGTCATTGTCCTTTTGGAACAATGTAGACTTAACTTAAGCTATGAAGTTGCGGACATGATATGCCATATGAATGCTTATAACTTGAATGCCACATCTTTTCTTTTGTGAATGCAAAGTAATGGGTAGCTACTACTTTTCATATCTTTCATTCATACTGTCGTGCAGTAGTTTCCTCCTACCCGGTTTTTAGTGTTGTTCTTCTTCTTTCATATTCATGTGACTTCTTATATCATATTTCTTATATGATAGATTTAAGTACTTTTTATGCGTAGATGAATAGACGCTTATAAAACAATTGGCGGATGATGAGAGATTTCATGAGGATGTCATCAGAATCTTAATGGCTAGTGGTGTAATTAAAATTGTGTTCATGGAGACAATTCCAAAGGTGCCATGTAGAACGCGTCCTTTCACGGGGCATCAGGTGATTCATGACATATTAAAAGGCCACCCACAACGCTGTTATGATCTGTATAGGATGTCACCTAGAATGTTTATGAAATTGGAGGAGTTACTGACGTCCAGGGGGCTCATTAGTGTACACAACATGTGAGTTCATGCGAACAATTAACGCTTTTCTTGTACTGTGTAGGACACAACATGACCAACAAAATCATAACTGAGAAATTCCAACATTCTGGTGAAACTATTTCTCATCATTTTAATCATGTTCTTCGGGCCATATGTTCCCTTACTCAAGAGTTTATCGTGCTACTTAGTCCAGAAGCAAACGTGCACCCACGCATTCGAGACAATGAGAAATTCTTTCTGTATTTCGCGGTAAGTATAAATCCCTTTCACCTTTTATGCATCTATTAGCTTAGACATGTTTTCATTACCGATGCGAAGTTCCCCCATTTGTTTAGAATGCACTTGGTGCAATTGATGGAACTCATATACCCGCCTTGGTGAGAAAGATTGATCAACCTCGCTATAGGAATCATAAGGGGGAAATTTCTCAAAATGTCATGGCGGTGACTTCATTCGATCACTATTTCCTATATGTTTGCACTGGATGGGAGGGATCTGCTGCGGACATGAGGGTTCCGCGTTGGTGCATTGAGAATGCCAGTTTCGTGGTTCCTAAAGGTATGTGCTTTACATGTCGTAGCGTAAGGGTTGTAGCGTAATCGTCATTCTTAACTGGATTCCATATTGCATTTCTTAAAATATCTCTTTGTTCATTGGAAAATAGGTAAATTTTATCTCGTTGATTCTGGTTATGCTAATAGTGAGAAATTTCTTGCCCTGCATCGTGGTATTAAGTATCACTTATTGAAATTCCACAATAGCCAAAGGCGGTATGAAAGTCCTAAAGAGCTCTTTAATCATAGACATGCTCAACATCGAAATTGTGTCGAAAAGACGTTTGGTATTTTGAAATCCCGTTCATCATACTTCGGTCGACAATGCACTTTCCTATAGCGACACAAGAACGCATCGTATTAGCATGTTGTGTGTTGCATAATTTCATTAAGCGTTATCAAGGAACCGATGAGTACTTCAATGGGCCGAGACTACAACCAGATGACAACAACAATATGAATCCAGCATTTGAGAATATTAATATTGGGACCGAAGAAAGTCGAAGGGGAGATATGCTTCGTAGTAACATTACGGTGCAACTGTGGAACGCTCGTTGGAATCGTCGAGGTACAGTATATGTTTTATCCGATGATTTAGTAGTGTAGTGGTTATACTTTAGCTAATCAATGATTCTTTTGTAGGAACTATGGGAATGGCTGAAGAAGTGGAAGTATGAAGTTTGATGGAGTAAGTACAATGTTCATTTTTGCTTCAATTCCAGTGAGGTGAATTTTTGGCAATTTGCAGGAAACATACAAATGGTGTTGTTGCTATGAAAAGTTAGATTGTTATGGTTTGAAGTTAGATTGAATTTTGGGAGAATTGTGTATTTCTTGAAGCTCCCTTTTTGTGGTTCCCATATGAAAAGTTTGTTGTTAATTGGGTATATTAGGACCTCCTGCAGTAGTTCTATCAATTAATGATAGGATGTTTATTTGTTCATTTCAGCAAAATGCTTGTACTTTGATGCTCATTTCCATTCTATGTGCTTCACATTCCTACTTGTGTGATGTTTCATGACTGATTACAAGGCTATTCTTCGAATATTGTGTTGACAGGGATCCGTTGGCGTCATTTGGAGGAAGACGAACCAATAAAAGAAGGTTTAGAAAATGTCGAACTAGTGACCTCAAGCTACTTCACCTTCTCATGGAGAGTGTTGGCAACCACCTTATTGTTGTGTGACCTGCTTTTGTAGACTTGAGTCATACTGTTCTGAAATATTGTTAAGAAGAATTGGACGAGAGAATTGTTGTGAAATTTGTCATGTGTAATGAGTTTGTTTACAGGGAAGCTTGTTTTCTTCTTCTTTAGTTTCCTTACTTCGACACATTTCATATTGAACTGAGCTTATTTACAGGGAATATTCATTTTACGATGTATGAACTGAGCAATTTTTCTTCATTTTGTGCACATTGAACATTGTTAAAACATTTATTCTACTTATGGAGGTTTTATGTTTCCAACTTTAAATTTAGTTGTGTTACTGTTCCACGATTGAGTTATCTCTTTTTCCAAATGTATATTACTTGTTCAGCGGCGCACCGGGGTATGGATGTAGTAGAGCAATTCCAATGGTCCACACATCTATTGGTTAGATTGAATTCGGTGGAATGAATGGCTTTCAATAATGACTCTAAATTAGATTATTGAGTTCGTTCAAGATTGCAGAGCATTCATATGTCTTTGGCATTCCAGGCAGACTAGATGACTCTACTTCATCATGGCTCTACTTCGACTGTAGATGAGCATATGTATTTGGCATTCCATTAATATGTGTTCGGTAGATCCAAAAATGTTTTCTTCCCATACATCAACTTCAGATTAGTTATGAATATAGTGCGCGACTAAAAGCGTTGGAGATGTTGAATCTCCCTCCTCTGTTCGTGTCTTCAGTTTCATGAATGCAATCTCTTTAATACTAGTAATACATTATTCAAAGTTTAGAGGTACAAGTTAAGTATTGATAGTCGAAAGTAGACAATTGTTATGCAAATAACAAAGTAGAAGGTGAACAATGTGTCGACTTCGCGTCTTTAACAGAATACTAATACAACTCCCGTACATGAAGATTACAACCTAAGACAACTGAGACACTACATTACAACCAACCACTTCAATTCACATTACATGAACTTAACTAAAATAGCACCTAAAATCAGTCCGACGAAGAACCATATTAATCTTTCCCTCTTCAAACACTTGCAGTTTGCTTCTGCTATTTCCAACTTCTGCAGTAGTGAACTTATAATCATCGCTCCACGGCTTTCCATTAGAGGATCACACCAGCGGAAGAATCCACAAGCTCCATCCAGGATTTTTTCCTACATGAAGAAAGCATATAGTGCCGACATAAAAAAATGGTTAACGAAGGTCGATCGTAGAGCGATGTTAGGAATACCAACGTCGAAATGTGGGCAGCTCCAAAATCGCCTCCCTGGATTACTGGTCGTCCATGATGTCTTCAATCTACAAGTATCATTGCAATAACACGAAGGGGTGTCGACCTTCATTTTCGGGCTTCGCATTTAGTAGAACAAGATGATGATGGATTAAATGAAACCCTCCTGCAAATACATTTGACCCCTTTTATTAGTACATGACGTCGGGAAGAAATGCATTACGATCTAGGAAAAGTTAACCTAATAAATCTCGAATACGATGGCGACATGGTTTCAAACCTTCCGACAGGTAACTAAAACCAAAGGCCCCTTTTCACAATGTACACAAGAAAAACTCAGGATTAGGTTCACCTGACGAAGGATCAACTTTAGCGTCACGATTTGAGACCGGAGATGCGCAATGAACGCTCGGTGAAGGCAGCAAGCGCAGACGGCAATGGGCATGGTGAAGACAACGAACGACATTAGGGCACAAGCGTGGGGAGAGCCGAGAAGATTTTTAAGCGTAGAGACGAGGGTGAAGTGGTCATTTTGGGCCGTTATTCCACCTTTCTATCCAAACAATAGGAGGATTAAGGCTAATAGTACTTGCACGGTCAACCAAACATGACGTCGAATATGACAGCGTGCAAATAGGATAATCCACTTATTTTCGAATTAATATGAACTAACCCACCAAGTCTTATTCCGCTACCAAACAGCTCCTAAAAGATCAATGTATTGATAAAACATGAATAAGAACATATAAGAAAATAAAAAAATGTATATATAATAAAAAATATACATGATATTGCAAAAATACATATGAACCGCCATCCGTGTTGTATATTCTTCGCTTTTGGATCAACATCATTTTAATGCTCAAAACATAGGTCAACTATCTTGTCGGAACAAAATGATACTAATTTTAGAATATGTTATTGTACGGTGCGATCATAGTTTACGATTGCACGCTAATATCTCACGTGTGTGTATATATATATATATATATAAAGTTACGATCGAGGATGATAGGAGGAATTCAAAAACATAAACTGAAGATAGTGTAAAATGCAATTAAGATAAAACGGATGGTTTGAGTGTAAAAGATAATATATATATATATATATATATATATATATATATATATATATATATATATATATATATATAAAGTTACGATCGAGGATGATAGGAGGAATTCAAAAACATAAACTGAAGATAGTGTAAAATGCAAAGTTAAGATAAAACGGATGGTTTGAATGTAAAAGATAAATATGGAAATGTCAATCTATGAGAAGACATATTCTCTTCTCTAACCCCCAGGCCAGCCAGCAATTTATTGATGTTGTTGGGGACATGTACACAAACTCATGAGTGTGATAAATGTTTGCATAAATTCTTAGAGGCCCATTGGGTTAACTTTCGCTGGCATGGCTGGTTAGCATTAAATTTTCTAAATACCAAATACTGTATAACAACGTGGTCGATATCATTTTCCTACGTAGAAACAAACAAAAAGTTTAATAAATAAGCAATATATAAATACTTAGTGGAATATATATATATATATATAATAAATATAACAAAAAATGTAAGTTATTAGAGTAAAGGATTAATTTCTTAAACATCCATTGAACTATAGCGACTTTTCACGTATGTACCTAATACATGAATTTACCGTAGCACTTCTTTAAATTATATCGTGATTTTTTCTTCAGCCATTTAATTTTTCTATTATTTTTTATTTATTAAATAACTAAATTGTCCTATGTGACGAACTAAATGCTCGTGGAGGACAATTTAATCATTTAATAAATAAAAAAATGATAGGAACATGATGGATAGACTAAAATAAAAATTACAACATAGTTTATTGGAACACTCTGATAAGTTTATATATTAAGATCAAACGCGAAAAATTATTATAATTTAGGACATGATTTACGATATTTACCCTAAAGTGAAAGTATGTCAATTTCGATCAAAGCCTTAAGTAATATTGGACCTTTGTAAAGGTGACATGAATAGAAATATAAAATTTAAAAAAGAGAATGCGGCCAAGTTTGGCGTATTTCCACTTTTTTGTTTTATATTCTGTAGTACTTCCTTGTGTTCTCAAATTCATATATCAGTTCTAAAATTTAAACAAGAATATACTCTGTCCCTATTCTTATTGTTAGATATGGTAAAATTTTACTAACCGAATCTAATCTTGGCACTAATCTTGAACTCAATTAATCAACACACACACACACACACACACACACACACACACATATATATATATATATATATATATATATATATATATATATATATATATCATGGAATAGGCGGTAAATTCTCTCATTGGCATGGTCGTAAATGTTTTGTTCTAAAAAGTAAAAACTTTTTCACTTTTGTTTCCTTATATCTCATCATTTGCGACATTAATTATAATCCCATTCAACAATTTAAAATAATATTGATTAGGTTGTGACGTGCCTTATCATTGTTTTTTTAATATAAATTAATGACTTAATGTAACTTGTAGCTTTCTCCACTTGCTTTGATAGGTATGTAGGAGGGGAGGGCCCCATGCAAAATATTTGCAAAAATCTGATCACCGTAATATCAGCTGACGTTTCTTTAAAAGTATTCTAATGTTAACATAACAAACCCCCACAAAAAAATAAAATAAAATAAAAAAAGAGAGCCAAAGGTAGATTAATATAATAAGATCATTCTTGTGATTCTAATCAAGCATCATTAGATTGAAAAGATAGGTCTGGTGCATATATATAGTATATATGCATATAGGACGCCATTTCTTGTGGGACATCTCTACCTTTCAGTTGCAAATTGCAATTAATCAATAGTCTCATTTGTTCCCTCCTCCTATGTCAAATTTGGAGGATGTGGATCCCCACTGAAAACCTTAAGCCCTTTGAGATCTGATCCTTTCTGCCAAAACAAATAAAAATAAAAAATAGATAGAAAATGACATGCATAGTGGTATGGGATTGGAACGTATGAACAGTCATTTCCCCCCCTTTACATAAAGTCTATCTACGTGAAATGGTTTGAACTTTTTTTTTTTTGTTTATATATTTTGGCTAAGTTAATGATTGCTCAACTGTTGGAGAGGAGCAGTAGTACTACCAAACATTGCTAAATACCTTTTTTTATACCTTGGGCAATCTAATGCTTTTAACTATGCTGCCTGCAAAGTTTTAAAATTCTGAGATTAAACTATGGCTTTATTATATCCATTGGGGGCAGTGAATCCCTGTTGGACAACTTGAGAAAACAGCTCCCTGGTGTTTCAATAGTGGCGACAGTTAACTTAATCGATTGTTTCTGATCACATGTATGATTTATCCGTTGTTAAATGTCATGTGATTAATTAGATGTTAGTTTATTAATTGAGGCCAACAGACATGATTAAGCAAAGCAAAGGAATTCATTAAGAATGGAGTGAACTTAAAAAGGTGAGGATCAGAACAATGTGCATTTAATTTAGCCATGCTTGCAAAAGCTTTTTATTTTGTGTCTCAATAAAAGGCTATAGAACTTTAAGGCGATCTGATCAGTTGGTGATATGCTACTAGCATAAGTTCCTCGACAGGAAGGGCCCAACAAAATTATACCACTTTCACCACTTTCCTTCCCAAAAAGTTGCCAAGGAAATTAAAGAAGAAGAAGAGAAGCAGAAGCATCCTGCAGGAGAATTCTTTCTGGATTCTTGGAGGATTGCAACTTCATAGCATGTGCAAAGTTAAAAAATATTTTAATCAGAAGCTCAGTGTCTCTGTGATCAGTTGAAAGCTGCAAAAAAAAAAAAAAGTTGCAAACTCAATGGAATCTAACTGGTGTGCACTTGTTCTTATAAATGCATACATGTAATCTATTAATGCAAACGGCCCTCGCAAGTGGAACATTATTGGAACATTGTAGATGTTAGTCATGTGTAATTTGAATTAAAATGTCCTTGTATTATTGGACCATAAGGTCAATTGTGAATGCATTTGACTTTGTTGTTGCCATTTTAAGCTAATATTGCAACCGAACCAAGATAATATGTGACAATATTGTTAGGTCAATGGAATCTAAGTATCCAACTGATGTACACTTGTTCTTATAAATGCATGTTATATGTAAATGCAAACGGCAGTCGCAAGTGGGAACATTATTGGGCACAATATTCTCAAAGATTACATTGTTCGTCTAATTGCTACGATGAGAGGCTCACATAATTGGATGCCATTATTGGTGCGGATTCAGTGGATCTTGCATTTATGCATACCAATCAAGAACCTTGGAGACCAGAAAATGACACCCACAATTTTGGTCATGTGATTTAAATTTACTCATGAAATGGCTAAACTCCACATTGAGGATGACAGAAGCAATTGCATGGATCGTACTAACACTTAATTTATTATAATTGGCATGTACATATTAAAATTAAATTCATAATTTTGCTCTATATAAGTACGTCTTTATAATATGCATATATGCACTCCACTTTCATGCATGATGCATCCACATATAATTAACAACATTTTGTTAGAACATCCAATGAGGCATGAGAAAAAGAATATCATGGCTAACACACACTAGATTTAAATTTGTGTTGAATTTTCATTGTGTCTAATAAGTTTGCGGAAAATCTTGAGATTCATATATAAAAATTGATTGTATAGAAACTTAAAATATTGGTCATTGCACTGTTAGATACTTGAAGAGGTCATTAGACAAAGTAGCACTACCTAAATTATAACTAAAAGCTCCTGCATATATATCTCTCTAGGTAACTAGTAATATATAGCTAGGCCTATGTGGCAACCCATTGATGGATCTTGCAAACAGTACCCTTTATGTTTTGTCACCAAGGTACACATAAAGAGAGTAGATGAGACCATCAGTGTCTTTGAACAGAATTAAAAATCCTACAACTGTGATCTTATATATTGTTTATTTGGTAAATAGTAGACGAGCATTGAAGTCATTGGAGTTATATTAAAGTTTATAAACCTTTGCATTGAAACTCATGTAAAAGTATTTCTTTTAAATGGTTGTCTTATGTTTTAATTGCATCCTCTTCATTTATAGTAGAAATCTTTGCATCTAACAACTCCACTACTGTTGCCTCATGCATTTTTATATGGATCCGAGGAAAAAAAAAACATAAACATTTGATGGATTCTCTTGGTCTTTTCCAATTCTTGCTAAATTTTCATTTTTTTTACTGATGAGCTATGAGCATAATTCTTTGCATGGGAAGCCTTGGTCTGTGTACTTCCTGAAATGTATGTGTAAATTTTAACTATATACATATTATAACCAGATTAATTATTTACTGGTTAAATGCAACAAACACCGTCTGCTGATCATGTACAAATTGAGGGGGCTGCATGCATTACCAAGACAATTGCAATGTATCACATATGTGGTCGACACCTGTATGCACAAAGCTCATGAGTTCATGATTTCTGTGCGCCTTTGACCATTCATTGACGCCCCAAAGTGACATATCAGAGGCCGAAAGACGCATGGCATTGCAAAAGGAGGGGGCCGGACATGCACCATGGCCACAGCCTCCCCCACCCAGTCCCAGAAACAGAAAGATGTGAGTGAGTGAGTGTGAGAGAGAGAGAGGGAGAGAGACGAGCAGCAAAGCAGCAGCCAACTCCCAGGACAAGAAAAGCTGAGCTTACACGTGTAGACCAACCCTCATTGCCAGGGAGCCACACAGACGTATAAAAATATGGATGTGGATACACTACTCTTGGTCTGAATCCTATCTCTTTTGAGCACTATGCAAGACATAGCGCGAAAGATAAAAGAAACATAATACATCATACTAATAGGGGTGAGGGAGAACATCACACTAATAGGAGCGAGGGAGAAAGAGGGATAAAAAAGGTACACGAGAATCCCTCTCCTTGGTACTGTACGGTGCGGGGTAGAACAGATTAGAAAAAACGATGTCTACTACCCCCGCCACACCCCTCTCCCTACAGGAGGGATAGAGAGGGGGAGAGAGAGAGAGATGGATATATCTAGATGTCTAAATAAACAAATGCAACATAACAGATATGGAGATCGGAATGTAGGGAAAGGAAAAGATGGGAGAGCAGCAGCTGTTTCTACTGCATGCAGCAGCAGCAGCAGCAGGAGGTGGCAGCAGTTGTATGCAGCCCCGGCCAGCAGCAGCAAAGCATGGGATGGGATGTGAGAGAGCAGCAGGAGGAAAGGTTTCGGGCGAGCAGAAGAGAGGAGTATTAGTATTGCAGCTGCTGCATCAGTAGCAGAAGGAATAGTAGTGGAGAGGAGAGAGATAGAGAGAGAAAAGAGGAAAAAAAGAGAGAGGAAAGAGAAAGAATGACTAGTCATAGTGTCATGTCAAACACCTCAAATCATAAGACAGTCAGTGATCTGTCAATCACACAAGATCCTCCTCGCCCCCTCCCTCGTCTCCCTTCCCCTTCTTTCTCGATCTCACACTACCAGTCCCTTAAAATCACATCCTTTCCCTCTGCCACAACCCTGCAAAGAACCAGTCAGATGCGTGCATCGATCAGCGCTGTTTCTTCTACATTAACTTTTTATTATATAATACCTTTTTTTCCATCTTTAAAATCACGGACGAATAGAGACGGCATGTACAAAAACAAAGCCTTGCTTTTTGTTTCATGCATCACCCTTGGTGAGAGAGTGAGGGCAGAACGCGCAGAGAGGGAGGGAGGGAGAGAGAGAGGGAGGGGGTGTGTGTACTGGCTACTGGCACTGGTGCAGGCTTCACACGAGCGGATGTAATGTAACGTTGCAGCATTGGCACGCGCGCGGGGCCCCTCCTGGTTGGCTGCAATGAGACCATCGTTCGCGGCTATGGCTTAGCTTTAGGTTGTGTGCGTGGCTCCATGTCCTGCCAGTTGCCACGCTCCTCTCTCTCTCCCCATCCTCCTCTGTGCGTGTGTGTCTGTCTTGGGCACGAGTCCCCAGAACTGAAGATGGAGAGGGAGAGAGGGGAGGGGGGGGGGGGGGGGGAGGCAAGTGCTAGAAATTATTAAAAAGGCGTCGGCCCGGACACGAAGCACAAAGCCAACCAAGCTTTTTTATCTCACTTCCTTCTCTCTCTCTCTCTCCATGACTCGAGACACTTTTCTTCAAGTCCCACTCCCAGTGAGACCTGACCAAGGACCCTGCTGTCGTTGCTCTTGTTGCTGTTTCTGCCCAGATCAGCGAGGAAGAGGGCCGTCCAACTCCGACCCTTGGAATTGACTAGCTAGAGATCTCATTTCCTTCTTTTGCATTTAATTACATCATTAGTGATTGGTACGTAGTTTAAGGGCCCCAAGGACGCCACAGCAGCCAGCAGTAAAAAATGCCATGGCAAAAACTAAACAAAGACAGGCAAAGCCAAGCTTCATTCCTACTGATCATGGAGTTTATTTTGATCTGCTTGTCAGTGTTCCATGAGTTGCCCTCTCTGATCAGTTCGGAGGCATAAATCGAATGATATATGCGAAAATCAGTAAGTATTTCTGTTTCACCTTTTGTGAGCAGTAATTACGCAAGCATTGATAAATAATAATTTGAAGCCAACACTGTGGATGGAGGGTGATGGCTAGGGGGTGATGTACTTGACAGATACGTCTCTCTCTCTCTCTCTCTCTCTCTCTCTATTTACTGATTCTACATAATAATAACCAACAACAATCATAGTAAAGAAAACGAAGCAACAGAAGAAAAAAAGGGGGCATTACGTTCATGTAGACCATAATTACATAATATAATATATGTACATATGAGAGTAATATACATACATATATGCGTGTGTGTGTGCTGTAAATGATCAGAGAGGAGGGTCCATTTTTAAGTGTTGCAATCAGTGAGAAGTTAAGGTGTCGTGGAAGGAAATTTCAAAGGTAGATGGAGACATGGCTTTTGCATTAGATTTGGAAGAGGAACACAATTAAGCAATTGAATGGATCGGTGTCAGTGTGTGGGGGCAGCCAGGAAGCACTGTTGAGAGCTTAGAATATCTCTGAACTGTTAGGTTCATGGGCCCGGCTTCGACGCCGACCGTTCGATCCGAAATCAGCATCTGAGGATGGTTATATAATGCAGTCCTAGAGGCGCAGCAGCAGGCCCGGGAGAGAGGGAGAGAGAGAAAGAGGGAGGGGGGAATGATTGATACAGCTGCTCTTGTTTGCTTGCTGGCTTGCTGAGTTTGACCCCCACAATGGATGGATCTGTGGTAGTTCAGTTTTCATCACATTGTTAGTGGGTGCTATTATGATGCAATACATAATGCATATTGTTCGGGTTTAAACAGCCAAATTTCTTCGACTACAAGAATTTTTTCTAAAAGCTGACGTAAACGTGGGAAATTATAAAAAAAACTGCGTCCCTTGTGCTTTCTCTGAAAAGTTCAAGCTTCTTCTTCTTCTTCTTCTTCTTCTTCTTCTTCTTCTTCTTCTTCTTCTTCTTCTTCTTCTTCTTCTTCTTTTCTTCTTCTTCTTCTTCTTCTTCTTCTTCTTCTTCTTCTTCTTCTTCTTCTTCTTCTTCTTCTTCTTCTTCTTCTTCTTCTTCTTCTCTTCTTTTTATTTCCAATTGTGTTAGCATCCAGGTAGCATTCTGATTGCAGATACAGCTAACAGTTGCTTTCTTCTTCGGACTTCCTCGACAGGTCTCTGATGATGACAACAACAACTCCGGCGCCATACGAAAACGAGTAAGAAAAGAAAAAAAAACTTGGGGTCAAAGATCAACCGGGGATAAATTAGCATTTCTGGTAAAGGAACAAACTTCTGATTTGCAGGAAGGAAATAAAAAAAACTACTCACATCATTGCCAATGACACCATGTCCACCATCAACTCGTAGCATTAATAATTAAGCAGCCAACTCAACGTCTGAGACATGGGGAATCATGTGAATATTTTTATCTAATTGTAGAATTAAGTAAGGGGCTTACGGTACGATCGGTTTTGAGGTAATTAAACAAGGTGTTCAGAGATCATAAAGCTGGTTCGTGGATGTGCATGGCATGGACATGGCATCCTATGAGCTTGCAGATTTCTAACGATCCTGTCCATGGGGCTTCCTTGCGCTTGGAAACAAACAAGGGAACAACACAATTAATATACATAAGAACAAAGTGCATTACTCGGGTCTACCATTAATATTTTGATGACATAGTACCACCAACTTGGCAGAGACGACCTCCTACTCCTCACACAGCCATGTGTCGATGAGCCCTTGCTATGTACAACAAGCAAAGGAGGAACCATTAGCTTGCAAACTAACGAGACCGATTGTTGCAAAGTTAAATACTTCTTGTTTCCTCCTCTCTCTCTCTCTCTCTCTCTCTCTCTCTCCCCCACCCTCCTCTATGTGTCCCTTTCTCTTTCTTTCTTTATGAAATAAGATAGATTTTGGCAGCTGGATAGTATATATGAATAGATCATTCATTTAATCATACAACCTATCATGTCATGTGTGAGTTTATTACAAAGTAGTGAGTGTCAGATGATCCCCCTCTTTATCTCTCTCTCCCTCCCTCCCTCCTCCATCCATTCCCTCCAAAGAAATATGGATGTAACTACAACTTACTACTGTCATTTCGGAAGAGGAGGTCCATTTCCCTATCTCTATCTGCCTCAAATTTCCACTTTTTTTTACCATCTCAATTATTTAAATACCCCAGCCGCCCAGCACAACCACCCAAATTGCTCCCTTTCTCTCTCCATCACCCCTCTCTCTCTCTATCTCTCTCACCTCATTTCCATCATCCCCCCTCCCTTCCTCTCTTTCTCTCAAAAGCAAAAAAAATCCCACCCCACCGCACAGAACAAATACACACTAGCAGGAGAAAGGAGAGAGAAAGAGGGGCAACAAGAACCTGAATCAATAGTTGCAGCAGCAGATGCAGTTGCAGCAGCTAGCAGAAGTGGTGGTGGTATTGGTAGTAGTAGGAAGAGGAGGAGAGGGCAAAAGCAGCAGTTGCAGCAGCAGAAGCAGCAGCAGGTCATTAAAAAGGGCAGGTTTAAATAGCATGAGGTTCTCTTGATCACAGAAGTCCCCCCTCCTGCCTGACTCTTATCTACCAGTACTGCTCTTCTTCTTCCTTAGCCTTCATCTTCTTCTGTATCCTTCCTACAACCACCAGGCCAGTGGAAGAATTTTCTCTCTTCCAGTCCCAGACTCTGATCAATTACTTTATGTAAGTTAGAGAAACTAGAAGCTCTGCTGCACCAGAAAGAGAGAGAGAGGAGAGAGAAACCAAAAAAAAAGCACTAGGAAAGAATTAAGCAAGGAGACTGAGAAGAGAGAAGCCCAAGAGGAGAGAAGGTGGTCACAGGAAATGGAGGAGTCGCTCAAGTCCCTCTCTTATGACTACCTCAACCTCCTCATCAATGGCCAGGCCTTCAGCGACGTCACTTTCACCGTGGAGGGCCGCATCGTGCACGCCCACCGCTGCATCCTCGCGGCCCGCAGCCACTTCTTCCGCAAGTTCTTCTGCGCCACCGACTCATCGCCCCCGAGCGCCGCCGGCCACATCCACCACCACCACCAGCACAGCCCGAGGTCCTCCCCCACCGGGGGGAGCGCGTCCTCCCCCAGGGGCGGCGGGGGCGCGCTTCAGGCCGGCGGGGGCGGCGTCGGGTATATCCCGGTCAACACGGTGGGATACGAGGTGTTCATGCTGATCCTGCAGTTCCTGTACAGCGGCCAGGTCTCGGTGGTGCCGCAGAAGCACGAGCCCCGGTCTAACTGCAACGAGCGCGGTTGCTGGCACACCCATTGCACCGCCGCCGTCGATCTCGCGCTCGAGACCCTCGCCGCCGCCCGGTCCTTCGGCGTCGAGCAGCTGGCGCTGCTCACACAGGTCTGCGCCCAGCACTGCACACCATCATGCGACATGCACACAAGGCAAAGCTAACGAAGTTGGATGAAGCTTTCGTTGGCCCATTAATTAGCCCTTGTTCAATCAATGAAGTGACCTTAGTTTTGATTCCTTTCCTTAATGTGCACTGCTGACCACCACCATCATCATCATTCAACAGTATCCAAAAATGCTAAAATTTCCATTCTTTTTGCAGCAAATCTCTTCAATTTGTGGAGCTGGATCTCTACTTGCATGCCATTGATAGCTTCTGTTCTCTCCTCCACCTGCACCTCCTCCTCCTATCCTCATCCCCATCTTCTTCCAGCTTCTTTATCTACATACATGTCATCCAAGTTACTGTTCATGAACAGTGTGTTCTACAGCAATTCACCTCCCATTTTTTTGTTCAAGATGCTGATGATGAACAATTGGCGCCCCTGAGGAGCCAATTCCAAGAATGGAGGTCGCGTCTCTCCCATGATAGGACTTGTCTGAAGCATTAGGGTTTTCCAATCTCTCCCCCGTTCCCGATAGATCCCATTTCATGCATCATTCCCAATTCCTAGAACTGGGTGCCCCGTTGCCCTTCTCCCTTTGATCCCTAAGCCGCAACCAAAACGCCATCCTCATCGGTATTCGATCGACGTCTCCGGGCATCTCGTGATCTCCTCTTTATATTTTATGCTGAGAATTAATACACCTAAAAATTGGATCGCCCTCCCCTCGCACTACTTGCACTGTACCTGTTTGCTAGCAGACACTGTTCTCCATTTGTTAATGTTCGCTGCATCAGATGTTTTGTTCCCTTTTTTTATTTTGATTGAACTGAGTTCTCACGGCCGGCTTGTTCTGGATCGCTCTGTCATGATTTTGGTGCATGCAGAAGCAGCTGGCGAGCATGGTGGAGAAGGCGTCGATCGAGGACGTGATGAAGGTGCTGATAGCATCAAGGAAGCAGGACATGCAGCAGCTCTGGAGCACCTGCTCCCACCTCGTCGCCAAGTCCGGGCTGCCGCCGGATATCCTGGCGAAGCACCTCCCCATCGACGTCGTGGCCAAGATAGAGGAGCTCCGCCTCAAGTCCTCCCTCGCCCGCCGATCCTCCTTCATGTCGCAGCACCACCAGCACAATCCGCACCACCACCCGCTCGACCTGGGCGCCGGCGGCGGGCCCTCCTCCTCGGACCTCGAGGACCGCCACCTCAAGATCACCCGCATGCGCCGGGCGCTCGACTCCTCCGACGTGGAGCTGGTCAAGCTCATGGTCATGGGCGAGGGGCTCAACCTGGACGAGGCGCTCGCGCTCCACTACGCCGTCGAGTACTGTAGCCGCGAGGTCGTGAAGGCACTCCTCGAGCTCGGCGCCGCCGACGTCAACTGCGCAGCCGGACCGGCCGGGAAGACCCCGCTCCACATCGCAGCCGAGATGGTGTGCCCCGACATGGTCGCTGTCCTCCTCGACCACCACGCCGACCCTAACATCCGAACAGTCGACGGCGTGACGCCGCTCGACATTCTCCGCACCCTCACGTCGGATTTCCTCTTCAAGGGTGCCGTCCCAGGCCTGACGCACATCGAGCCAAACAAGCTCCGTCTCTGCCTTGAGCTTGTCCAATCCGCGGCCCTTGTCATGTCCCGGGAGGAGGCCAATGCTGGCGGCGGTGGCGGAGTCGGCAATCTGAACACGGCCATCTATCCACCTTCAATGAATAACCCGGAGCCGAGCACCTGCAACGCGAACAGCTCGAGCAGTAGCGTGGTGAACCTGAGCCTGGACTCGAGGATGGTGTATCTGAACCTGGGGATGGCGGCGCAATTGGGGTGCAAGATGAACGACGGCGGAGAGGAGGACAGCAACAGCAGCAGCAGATCTCAAGGCGGAGGCGGCGGCGGAGGGCTCGGCATGTATTCTTCTCATGGCTTCCCATGACTTCTACTACTACTGCAAAGTACTCAAAATTTGTAAGCAAGCTCATGAAAGAACCACCTCTCCTGCTCCTACTATTCTCTCTGTTATCTACATGAACTTAGAGTGGATACACGATCCATATGCCCCTCGAAGAAAGATGTCATGCACATAGATCAGGAAACTGAGATTGGGTAATAAGCTCACTGTTCTACCTTCCTTTGAAGTTTTTTTTTTTATCTTGTAGGAATAGGGAGGAGAGAGAAGCATGTGAAATTGCATCTAGGAACATAGAGCTCAAAGGGCTTTATTTTTGGTTTCTTAATGACATTTTTGTTGTAGCTTAAAGATGGATGTTATATTTGCTTTGCTTGTGGATCAACATTGGATTAACTAAATTTTGGGTTGTTATGTATATATGAATCTTTTAAATTTGACATACACACACAACTGTATACATACATTTTACATAATATTGGCTTCATTTCGTTTAATTTCATGGGGGGAGGGTGCAACATCATGTGGATGATTTGAAAGGGGAGACAACCAGAATCTAAGTAAGCTATGGAGGAGATGCAGGTCAATACTTTTGGTCCTCTGCGGCCTGTCACCCCTTCTGTTTCTATTTTCTCAGATTTTATAATCCAACCACCACTCCATTCTCACAGTTGGTTTTGTTTATCCATGACCTTACTTTTTCTTTCTTCCCTACACCAACAATCTCTCTCTCTCTCTCTCTCCCTCCCTCCTTTTTTATATAGTACAATATATATAAGGGCAAAATTTTTCTCTCATTGCATTGAGTGCAGAATGATGATTGGCTACATGTTGGTTGGGGAGGAATTACTAGCAATAGTTGTGAACTATAGCTTCTACTAATGCATGCTAGCAAGCATCATGTCCATTTAAGGAGGGGGGTGGGTTCCTCCTCTCCCCTCTCCCCCATTCACATTTCCTTTAATTGGTGTTTGCTTTGGCCTCTCCCCCCTATTCGAAGGGGCTTTTGTTTGGATGTGGATAGGGCAATATCCAAGTGATCAAGGGGGCAGGCAATGAGCTGTCCCCTCCAACAAACAGCTTCGAGCCCCTTATAGAGCATTCAACATTTTCCTCTCATTTTTTGTTCATTATTTTAGTATATATTACATGGCTTTCCCGTGCAACATGGCCATCTTTATGACCCTATAGTGTGTGCATTAATATTATACTAGAGCCAAGGGAGCATCCATCTGCTGTAGACAAATAAAGCCAATTGTCTTGCATGAATGCAACACTGAGTGTGACCACACAACGCCACAGCCTCTCTTGTTGCATTGTCATTTTAGCTCAACGGAGTGGGTTGGATTTCCTTTATATCTGATAGCCATCTGCTTTTCTTGTAGTACTCCTCTTTTTTACTCTCTCTCTCTCTCTCTCTGACTCTCTCCCCTTTTCTTCCCCCCTTCTGCCGTCTCCATTTGAGACCTCCCAAACAGCCCCGATCTCTTCTCTCTTTGAGAAGCCTTTATGTGCACTGTGTGGCAATGTTAGCCCCAACAGTACTGTGCACTTCTATGTCCTGCCCACCGGCCTTTGTGTTCCACAGTGCCTGCATGCATGTAGATGTTTTGACTGCATGGCCCTCTTTCCTGTTCAACTCGAGGTGCTTATCCTTCACTCCCCCCCCCCCCCCCCCCCCCCCCCCCTTCCCTTTTTTTCATCAGTCTGAGAAGATCTGCACGTCCTTTCAGCAGGAATCAATTAATGGACTTCATATTTACTAACTGTGCATAATCTTCCAAACTGTTCCTCATCAACAAGCATTTCTGATCTCCCTCCTTAGATGGTTCAATTTTTTGTGCCTCAAGTTGCAGTCTACATGCTTTACCTTTAGGAGGCAATGAGCAGTGTGTCTTGCCACCCTTGCGCAAGTTCCTTTTAGTGGCTGCTTAATATGCACACACATCATGCATCTTGTTTTTTTTTTCTTTATTCTTGAATATCGTTGCATACAGTTACATTAATTTGAGGCAGACAGGCAGGCAAATCTGCTTAAGTTGGTAAGCCATTTTTCAGTAGATATCCACCACCGTTCAGAGCTACTAGTGGTGTTCGGACAGTGATAATTCTAATAATCTAACCTACTAGCACCCAGCGATCTAGTTGTGCGATCCTTAATTAAATGTCCACAGCCCTGCATGTCTATTATGTCATGCGTGTTAAGCTCTTGAACATTAAGTTAAATGTTTACGTACGGAGGTCCATCAAACAACATCACTACATTCACTTTGAGATACCATGTCCACAGGTTTATATATTCATTTGGCTATTTTTCTATATTATTTCAACTATAACCACTATATATGCATTTATCAACATAGATCTGCATCTAAGTAATTAACGAGACTGATCCTTGATTAAGCATAATCTTGATTAACTTATATACATGCATAAAGCACAACTTGTAATCTTAGTTAGATAGGTTCATGAATGTTACCAACAAAGTGTGAATTTTCTGCTGGATGGTTTTGCCATCATATATAGAACAAAGTTCTTCAACAGACATATCACATGGACTTGTTCATCAAGATTTACATACTATTTATAAAAGAAACAAGGAAATCCATGTATGTACATAAGAACAGGGACTACTAAAGGCTGAAATGACAAGTCACAAATAATTTCTAATGTGAAGTTAATAAAGCAAAAAAAAAAAAACAATACGCCAAGGAGCCCAAAGGGGAAATTCAATATTTTTACTAATTAATATTGTTTAATTTTCTTCAAAAAACATACAGTTTACAGAAAATAAAAAATTGATTACTTATTTTTCATGTAAGATTTTACTATTATTTTAGTGAAGTAAGCGTACTGACTGTATAATCATTATATTGACATTGTGTTCGATGTAAACCCAGCATACTGCTCGTTGGTTCAACATATTTGAGATGAGAGCGTACATATTTAAATTTGTTAAACTTTTATAGTTCAGTCTACAAATGAATTAAACTAAACTTTCATAATTTGACGTCTAATAATGAATAACTTGCAACTTAAATGGATTCATATGAGGAGACAAGATAAAACTCTTATAAGATATTACCTTCTTCATCGATATTGTTCTTTTAAGTGAAGGCATTGATTGATTCAATTTATAATTGTCACACATGAATAATGGATCCAACGTTTGTATGAAACACAGTATGATGGCTAATCCTAGTCAGCATATCTTAAATTTGCGATTGTGCATTAGTGATAAGAACAGTCCATATAAAAATGATGTATACATTGATGACATAACCCCTTATATGTATAGTGATAATAACCGACTAGAAAACAAATTCAAGATATGATAATTGGAGTTGAGTTCCATACGATGTCAATAAATAATTGATTCATGTGTGTGTGTGTGTATAAGTGTTCATATGCAAATATTATTAGATCAGTTCGGAATAAATAACTCGCATAGTTTGTTATGCTTAATTATGTTATATATAACATGGAATCTACCTTTTGGACTTTGATTATTTGTCCAAAAGTCTTAACTAGAAGCTTGAAGCTATTGATTGATTTGTTGACCTAAAAATGAACATGCACAACACATGGAATGCAAACAAGATGAATAGTGCGAGTTGATAGCGATACATCTTCTAGTAGCAATTCATTTAGTTGGAATCATGTAAGCATTAATGAGATTTTACGACTCAAAGTCACGTCTACATCATATATAGTAGTCTAGTTGAGATCTCACGCCAATATTTTTGCCTCTATCTTAACGTTATTCCGATTATCAAATGTTTTCAAAATGTAGAATTTCTCAATAAAAAAACATTTATAATAGTGCATATATAAGCATCTCCTAGCTGTTCATTCTGTCAAATCACGCCTCAATGTGTTTCATATTTTTTTTCTGAAATTACAGCTATGTCTACGCAAAATGTGGGTCTTAATAATTCAAATGTGTAATACATGTACGTGTTAAAGCTGCATTAATTTGTCTCATTAAGAAAATGTCATTTAATTTAATTTTCTTTGTTTGGTTGCGTTCCACGCTAAGCTGAGAAATAAAAAAAATGACGAATTATTAATATGTGACACGAAAAATAAATATCTTCATGGGAACGTTTTAATAAATTGCTTTTACGTAATATATATATATATATATATATATATATATATATATATATATATATATATGATTGTGGTGATGTTATAGTTAGAACTATGAATATGAATTTGGCAGAAACTTTGTTAAACTAATCATTTAAGATGGTGACGTTTCATGTCGAAAGAGGAATCAATCATTTCTACAATATGTAGGACTGACATTAATTAGCTTAATTTTTAAAATCCATGAATTTAGTGTCTTATAGCTGCCTATAATAGACTCCACATAGGAGGACACAATGAACGAGGAGAGGACTCACGCCTCTTGGATAACGGATCTCCAATATATAGAAGCTGATGCTGATCATAGTGTGATTTCATATAAATATATACTACACACGTATTGTGTGTGTACCTATAAAACTATATCATGAGGTTGTTTTGTCAAATATAATTATCATTAACATTCAGAAAACTGCGTTGCCTTGCAAAATTTTAAAATGGTGGAGGATAATTATGGTGCTAATGAACTTCCTAGCTATATAGCTAGTTTGAGATTCCAAATTAATGATATTATATGTATGGCTATTGTTCATGATGAATACTTGTAAAAGGGCATTGCACCTCCTCACCACCTATGTGTAGCCAAATGAAAGCTTGACAGCTAAATGATATATAGGTATCTAGGCCTTGGCCTTTCTCTCTCTCTCTATATATATAGCACTTTTCATTTAATCTAATTAATGAACATGAACATGCCTAGCATGTTTTGCACAACTGATTAAATTATCATAGGATAACATGTATTTCTACTTGGATGCGTGTGCATTCATGGATCAAGAATATCCATTGTATACGTACTTAGGTACTCACAGGTTGATATGGCCTTTACAATTACAATGAATATTTTGAGAAAAGTGTGTGTATGAATATTTTGAGAAAAGTGTATATATGTATATTTAGTTATTTATTTATTGATGCATGCATCACAGCTAGCAAGTGATGCTGACAAGTGACATGATTAGGACCAAAAAGGTGGTGAAATGTGGCCATAGATTATTAGGGGAAGAATAAATGCGATATTGCTATAAAGTGAACACATATGATAGATACCCAAAAGTTATATAAAAGTTGTGCCTTTTTAATGTATTTTTTTTTAAAATAGAGCTCATATAAAAAATATGGACCACATATTTTATTTTATTTTTGTCTAGGATGCAATTAACACGCGCGCGAGATAAAATGAATGTTTTATAGGAGAGATATTTGTTCATCCTCTTTTTAATAATCGAATTAAAATTTTATAAATTACATTTGATCTTTTCATTTAAAAATTGTGATCTTTTCTATGAATTTTTTTATTAAGACAATATGTGTATATATATATATATAATATTGTGTCACATGTAATAACGTTGACCTTGATTTTAGCAAGGCCCACGAGAAAGTTAATCTCAAAATAAAACATACAATAAGAATCAAAGTCGTGAATGATTAGAAGATAGTGCAGAGAGCACGCCACCTAATTGGGCGCTTTTTATAAGTGCTCATATATCGTCTATAATGATTAATTAAAAGCAATCCATATATTCAAAAAACATTATTTTTAACATAATAATAAATTAAAAACAATTATTTATGAAGGTTATATATTGGCTAGTTAGATCAATGCAGTGTATGTTAGATATATCCCTGAGCTGTTCCGTTTACATCTAATCTATGCCATCTTAGAAACTATCAGATTCCAGCTACCCACTACAACCTCTATTTTGAAACCCCAAAAGAAATAGATATGCATATACAATAAATATACGATCACATTCTTAGTTCCATTCCGTAATATTTTTTCAAAGGAGATTTTATTATTGTTGTTGCTACTATTATTAGCCAATGATACAAGTTCCAACAGCAAGCATGTCTAAAGGATGAACCATATAGTTACCGTAATGGAGTTCTTTAGCTTCTTGAAAATCAAACAAGTATACCGACAGTCTAATCGGAACTGCAAGCTTCCTCGCCGGCCCTTGCCGATCATCTTTTGTTAGAGTTGTCTCTTCCGGACCTCCACGATATTTTATACTCGGACTTATCTGGCAATTTAATCAATAGATAATCTCTCCTTTTTATTTTTTTTTAAAAAAAAAGATCAATGCAGTAAAGAATAAGTGAATGACGAACACAAATTGTATTCCGATGATAAAAGGTATGCGTGGGCATGAAAAAGTAAAAGGAAAGATTGTGAAACAAGATAAACATCGCAGTGAGACCAATCAAATTAAGTGGGGAGGGTCACTGAGGAGCACCAAGCGTCCGACAACATTTTAGGGATTCAAAGAAGACATCATTTGAGAATTATGATGCACTTTGACAAATAAATGATAGTGAGCATTCCCAATCTCCTTCTACCAAGTATATGCTACCTTCCATGGAAAGCCCAAGATTCCCATTCAGAGATGCCAAAAGTCCGTCCCCTTATCAAATATTCCCCATCAGCATCATCATGATGATGGTTTTGGTTTCTTATAAAGGCCACTGACACATCCATTACCCATCATATGCTCACGAGAGAGAGAGAGAGAGAGAGAGAGAGGCCATCCGAAAATGGAATAATGGCCCCATGACCAGGGATGGAACAACCGAGTAGTAAATATAGATAAATAACTCCCAAAAGAAGAGAGAAGAAACTAGGCAAAAGGAGTTGGGATGGGTTGAAGGTTCCATAGATTGCAGTAGGGGGTAATGTGATGATAATACAGAAAACTGATCATATATTCATCATGATTAATTACTGAATCATGACCAAGACACACAGAGCAGCACAGCACAAATGAGGGAGAGTATATTCAGGATGCCCAAAATTACAGATGACATAAATTTGTAGCAGCTAGAGATATACAGCAATACCACGATGGGGGAAAAGAATGAACCGTCTCCGGTGCCTGACTTTACACATTAGTCTGCCTTTTCCTTTGTACACAAAAGCTAACCAACTACAAAAAAAAAAAAGAGCCCTTGAAACAGTTGACAAGCTAGCGAGTCTCAAAAATCAATTGTACACACAACTTGTGAAGAATTCATCATTCGTTCGATTAGTGAAAACCAACCTCTGAACCTCATCCTCTACCAGCATTGCCATGCCGCTGGTTCTTGAAATAGCTGAGAAGTGTCTGTGCCTGAAAAAGGAAAGAACAATATTAAGTAGCCTGATTTCTTTATGTATAATTATGTTAAACTACAGTCTCTTACAACTTGAACTATAAAAACCGTATCATCTGAAGGAATAAAATGCATCTTGCTTTCTTGGTCTAAATTCTGTTGAGATCAATCGAGATTTGATTTCATATTGAGAAAGTGCATTACACAATTTCTTTGGTAAATGTTCAGCTTATTGTTGCCAAGCGATTAAGGGAAAAAAAGATTTCCAGCAAACATCTATCTGAATGAAAAGGCAGGTCGAGCAAAACAATTTGGCAATTTTGCATTAGGATACTGTTCAATCAGCCACTGTGAGCACGGAATGAAAGCATAAAAATAAACTGAAGCAAACCAAACACCAATACTGCTGAACAATGCAAAATGAGTTCTTAAAGCCACGCCTAAATTTGAGATTGGTTTGTAAATGGAAGATTTATGAGTTTTTTATTACTCAAATATGATAATGTTTGACAGCTGGTAAATCTGACAGATTCTTTTGTTGCATTTGAATATTATTTTAACATATCAGGGAAGGCATATTTATAACAAAAGCTGGAGAGGCGACACTTTTCTTCCTTGCCCACCCACATCAACTGCCAAAATGATAATAATACTAGAATGCTAAAAGGCATGCGTAGATTTTTCCTTCTCTGCTTTTCCCATGACTAATAAGATATCATAATTCTTACGGAAAGGAAGATTAATTTCTAGCTCAGGTTCTCAAACGGTTAGATTCGCTCAGGACCAGCTTTGCTTTTTCTGGCAAGGTTGAGGCCCTGATCACCGAGGAGTCCACTTGGTCGACTGGACCAGCATCCGTCGACCTACCTCTCAGGAAGACCTAGGAGTTCGCGATTTACGACACGCCAATTGGACTCTTCTAGACCGTTGGCTTAGGCGAAATATGGGGCCGGAGGACAGCCTCTGGCGCTCAGTTTTTGAGACCTGTCGTGGTTGTCGAGGTTCATTTACCCCGAGGGGCCTCATCTTTCTGGCAGGGTGTAGGCTCCGCGAGTCAGCACCCTTATGGTTCCATCTCTTGGCTCAAGGGCAGACTTCTCATTCTGCCGACACACCTGGTCCGCTGGTGGCTCATTGGCAGGAGCTTTCCCCCGACTTTCCCATAGGCAACGGTTGCGGAGACCTGGTCTGAGGAGAGTCGGGCTCTCGTACCTAGTCTCCCCTCTTCTGAGCACATTTGTCATATCAGCGCTTCATTAATGGCCCTTCATCAGCGGTTGGTCGGGATACGTATGGACCGGTCCGGCTCAGATGGATGGGTCTAGTTGTCAGAGTCGTTCTCAGCGCGCAGCCTTTACATTCACTTTCTCCCCACCGTTACGCTATCGAAGGATTTCAAGACTAACTGTAGACTCATCTAGCGTAACCGAGTACTGCGAAAGTCAAGATCTTTGCTTGGCTTTCGTGGCATGGACGGCCTCTTCCAGGACCCACAGGGTACGGTGGGCACCACACAAACACTTCATGCGTTCTATGCTACGAGTCGGCAGAGGACATCCCTCACTTGTTCTTCGATTGCCTCACATCCCAGGGCATATGACAGCAGACTGTCATTGCGACCATTCTTCCATCAAATTCAGAGACCATGTGGCAGACCTTCAAGGACATGTTGTGTCAAAGACAGAGTTGGAGAGCACCATTGACGACATTTTTGGCCGGTGCCTGGGCCATTTGGTTGCAACGCAACCGGATAATTATTTGTGGGAAGAGATGTCAGCCTGAGCATATTGTACACTACATCTCCTTTCTTGTCAGGGAGTGGGGTTTTGGCTAGACCTCCGTCACTCTTTTTCTCGTTCTCCCTGAGAGCTTACATCAGTACACTTCTTTCATAGTTCTATACATTGCTGGATGACAACCACAACTCTGGTGGTCATCCTTTTTCGTCTCAAAAAAAAATCTCCAACTTTTTATTCCAACAATAGTGCACAACTATTCCTTTGCCCCTCAAAAAAAGGTATTGCGCACAAATAAGCAGGCTTAGAGAACTATGATTTTCTTTTAGGTAGCATTTGGATAGTGTCACCATAGTTCTTCCAAGTTCTACATGAATAGTTGAATTAACATATTAGTTCGAGGTGTGTTTAGATGAAGTGGAATATAATGATGAGGAACTAAAAAGTTGATGTGATACGAAAAAATTGATATGATAGATTAATTTTAATGGGTGTTTAAATAAAAAATAGGTATTGTAAATATCAAATAAAAGTTTATTAATTAATAAAATTAGTAAAAATGATTTTTTATAAAAAATTGTTAAAAGTATATTATTTTAATATAATAAATTATATTTAAAAAATATTAAAATTTGTTGATGAAATGACACGTAATAAATAATTTTATAATAATACTTTTATAATATGTATTTTATATTTAATAAATAAATAGACTTGTGAGATAAATGTAAGAGAGAAAAAAAGGGAAAAAAAGAAAAACAGAATTGTCACGACAACAAAAAAAATTAGAAAAAAAAAGAAAAGCAATTCCAGTGCTCCGATTCCACCAAATGTCACATCATTTGACGGAACCAACAGCCCGGTTCCAATTGCCAAACGGGCCCTTAGTTTTCCTTGGTATAAGAAGAATACCTCTCTCTCTATGTTTACATGTAATATATATATGTATACATACATATGGACAAGAAAAAAGGGAATATTCAGCGCACATCCATTCTTTATCTATGTATGAATATAGACAAGAAAAAGGAATGTTTAGCGCACGTTCATACTCCGTGTATGAACTAGAAGATGAAGAGCTAACAGTGAACACATTCTTTACCTCTTTTAATAAATCAAAATTAAAAACATTCATTCTTTCGATGAATGAAATATTCGTATTGGGATGGACTAAAAGCGAAAAAAAATGAAAGTCACCAAGATCTCATGGAATTGCTCTTGAATATTTCTACAGCTGATTGTTTGTACAAACCTGACATCCACTATTAGAGTAAACTATCTCCAAATGGTGATAATTGGGGTCAGATCATGCAACGTCAATTTCCCACAATTCCATCTACTAATTAATTGAAATAACTATAACTATCTGCTGGTCTAGAGTTCATATATGTTTTAACAAGGAAATTCCAAGAATATACTAAATAATTCTATGTACAAATTTAATGTTCATAGATTGTGGAGCATCTGGTCCTGGCCATAGGTATCAGATACTACTAATAATAAGACACAATTCATAATGTTATTTCAAAGCCATGGCAAGAAGAAGTTGACAAGGAAATCGAAGAAAAAATGTGTCTTTACCTTTTCCTTGGCTCGTGGGGTGCCAGACTGTAACAAAGCTACTAATGGTGGCACTGCACCTTCTTGAATAACTTGACTACAGAACCTACTGCTAGTTGTACAAAGCTGAAGCAAAGCTGCTGCTGCATTTTCTTTTCCCCTTGCAGAACCCAACTCAACAACCTCTACAAGTACAGGGATACCACCTGCATGGCCGATGGCGGTTCTGCCCTCTGGTATGGTAGCAAGATTTGACAAAACTGCCACAGCCTTGTCAACCATTCCAGCAGCTGGATCCATCAGCTCTACCAAGTACTTCACAGCCCCATCCTTAACTATCCGAGCTTTGTTCTCATGGAATATTGATAAATTGAACAATGCTGTTGCTGCATCTTTCTTCCCCCGAGGAGTTCCATTTCCTAGTAAGTCTACCAAAGGTTTTATAGCACCAGATCGCCCAATTCTGGCTTTGTTTTCTTCAATTACAGAAAGACTAAAAAGTGTTGCTGCTGCATTCTCTTTTGCTTCAGGACTCCCTGTCTGAAGAACATGTATAAGAGGATCAATAGCATCTGCCTGTGCAATAGCAGTTTTATTGTTGTCATTAATAGATAAATTCAGAAGTGCAGTAACAGCATTCTCTTGAATTGCAGAATCTTCTGAATGAAGCAAACCAACTAACAAGCTTATAGCCCCACATTTTGTTATAATTATCCTATTTTCCATATTGTTTCTAGCCAGAAGACGGAGCTCTGCGGTGGCATGTCTTTGCACATCATTAGAGTCACTTTTCAGATCTTCCACAAGCTTTCGGACTATGTTCTCAACACCTGATAGGTCTTGGCCAGATTCCGCAGCTTGAGAAGAAACAATTCGCGGAACGGATGGACGTCGCCATATATTTTGTCCTCTAGAACGAGCCTCACCTGACCTTGCTAGTAAGTCAGGTTCTCTTGGAGGAGCAGAAGCAGCTGGAACATCTTGTGCAACTTCCCCAGACACATCACTGCTGTAATGAGTCAGATCACTTGAAACTCGTGATACCATGTTAGCATCTCCAACCTCCTGAATACCATCATTGGTTGGGATAGCATTAGCTGCAGAGACAGTATGATTATGACCCGAGAACTGATCATCAACAGGAGATGATTGAGAATCCCTTTTCAATTGATTGGCAGCTTGGATATGGGAACTCTCATGCATCTCAGATACATTGGGTTCTTTGATTCCATCAGTAGCTGTTAAAGATAATTTCGCAATATTGCCATCAACGCCATTAATGATCCGTGATGGTGATGTCCCAGCTGGAGGATGTTGATAAGAAGATGCAGGCTTCTCTGCCATATGAGATTCCCGATGGACTCCATTGGAGGAATTCGAATCACGCTGTGATGTTGCCATATGTGTAATACGTTCTGGGGATCTCAGAAAATTAGACCTCAGAGAATGGCCAGAATGAGAATTAACATGATCATTACTGCCACTTGCATCAATCGAGCTGAGGAAAGCAGGAGTCAGATTTGAACTCGCGGTCTTGACAGGATCAGGAAGCTTAATATTGTTTGACTCGCACCAGTTAGCAATTAATGCCTTGACAGTGTAGTTGGGAATTAAGTTGGTATGGCTAAGCTTTTGACGTGTCTTAGGACATACAGTGAAACCTTGATCAAGCCATTTCTTAATAAATGTGCGTTCATATGTTTGGCCTGAAGCTACAATTACTGGATCAGACATCAATTGTAGAGAAAGAGGGCAGCAGAAATCAGGAGGAATAGGAACACCGTTAATGCTCTGCAACTGGTTTGCCTTTACGAAGAAATCATGCATATAAGTCACAAGGGCATTCATGCGGTCAATGTTCTGCATTTCAACATTGTTTTCACCACGTCCAACAGTCGCTTTGAGCTTCTCAACAGCAACTGCTTCTGTCAGCAACTCTTCATTAGACAACAAGTTCAGAAAAGTTGATATCTTGTCCACACGCTCAGGGTTAGGCACATTTGTTTCTTTTTGATCTATCATGGCCCCTTGAATAAGTAAAGATATTTGTTCATGATGAATGTCTTGGATTCTCTGTTTAAAAACATAAATAAGTTTTTCAATCAACCCCTCAATTAAAGGAATAACAGTACTTAGATAATAAATGAAAAAAAGAGAAAACAATAATAGATAGAGTTAATTGTATATTCTAGTTACCTCAATGCATTTTGTAGGAAAATCATCCTCCATAGGTGGAAGCAGAATCCTAACTAGTTCACATACGTCAAGTGTCAATGAAGACAACTTTCTTATCGAACTCTCTATCTGCAAAACCTGCAGAAAACATCTCATAACTAACAAGAGGAACAAGAGTAGAGCATGACGTGAGAAGAGAAAGAGAAAAGCTATGAACAAAGATAAAAAAAAGTCGACAATCATGAACCACTGCACATGAACCATCCATTGCAGAATCCTTTTCTATAAGAAATGTTTTGACACAATAAGATGTCGACATTTTAACTGGTATCACATACACTAGAGGTTGCAGCATTCTCATTCCAGAATCATATGACAATCAGTTTTCTATGCAAACATTGGAAAAAGACATCTCCTTGAAAGACTGCATATGACATTCAAACCTCTGGCACGAGCCTGACACCAAGTCCAAAAATCAGTACAAAGTTCTGGACTTCAGCAACCTTCAGTAAGAAAATGCTAAAATATAACTTTTTAGAACAGGAGACTTGCCTTACTTTTTACCTTTGACCCTAAGGATCAACCAGAAATATATTGGCAGGGTACATCAATCAACATAAAAGACCATACTAATGGAAGAATTATGCCAACCAAAGATGAAGTTTTCTACGATAAGTTTGACTCAAGAATTCAACAAAATAATTTATTTATCAAGGGGCCTTTTTCTACTTATTTACTAAAGAACCGTTTTTTACAAAGATTTATTAAATGACTATCCCAAAACACAATAGGAACAAAGTAATTTATAATGGTGTTCTTACCAAGTTGTAAAGAGTATCACATAGAATTGTTGTAAAGAGTATTATTTTTTGGAGGAACTTGTAAAGATTAATATCTATAGAAAAAACCTCCAATAGCATTAGAGTAACATGAAATAAATAGACAATAAAGGCAAACCAGAAACTTTGCAGAAAGACAATGGTTAAGGGAAAAAAAAAAGTAGATATAAAAAATGCAACAATTCTTCAAGGGAAAGGGGATCATTGAACATACAAAATATAATTTACTCATCATTGGGTGCCAGCTCTCAACCATGTCTCTAACATCATGCAAAACAACTTCTAGCTCTTCCAACATGTTAACTAGCTTCCCATCTGAAATTTCAGAAATGGCAATTTCATTGCAGACAGGTCTTAAATGTTCTAGGAGTTCATCAACTTGCTGGCAATATCTCTGAGGCAGCTCAATTTTCACAGTGTCACTAGAAGATAGAAGACCAAATTCCGCAATTTCGTTAAGTGTTTTCTTCAAGGATGTTCCCATTTTTACCTGCCAAGAGAGCAAAGATTATATTGTTAGTGGTAAATACATATGTCAAGAACATGCAACATTTAAAATATCACGTGGACAGAATGCATTGCTGAGATACTGATATGGTAATATAATAATGTGCTAGCATTTATCGTTTACTTTTGGGCTCATATTATTTTAATTTATGGTCTATAGTAGCTTCTTATCTTTTTTTTTTATTTGAAGGTGCCAGTAATATAAAAGTACTTGATGAATTGTCTTTTGAACCATGCATTCTTTGAAATAGGAAAAGGATGGAAAGATGTACATCATCTGCTTCAATTGCAAAAGTGTATGAAAATTTGTTGAACCAGATAGGTCCATTTATTAGGTACCATGCCCAAAACCCAATCCAGCACGCACATGCATGCATGAGCAGTCTGATTTTTTAATATCTAATACAAGAAATTTTAGGAGCAGGTGCCTTATGTAAATAGGGTTTCATGTTGATTATGTTCATCTCAAATTATCTTTGGCAAAGGACACATTAATGCTACAAATGGAATCCACATTTATATGCCACGCAAGTTTAGAACATACCATATATCAAAACAAGAACTGAAACATCAGCCGCACAGGGTGTTCTTACAAGATGGCTTTTGTACCCAATCAACTAGAAGTTCATTTTCCTTTTTGTACATTTTTATGTGCTCCAAATTGAAAGTACCAGTGCATTATCAGCATATAATGCTCCATAGAAAACCATATCATTCAGTAATCCCAATGTAGTCTAAAATATGAAATGACACTTTGGACCAACATCATTGCTTTCCGATTCATACAGTTCTAAAATCATTTATGTGCAGTATATTAGGTATATATTCATGCAGATAGATCTCCTCTAAAAAGGGGAAAAAATAAAGATATCTGCATAGATATATGATTCGAAGAACAGTTAGGAAGAAAGGACAGATAGCATGGTGATGCATGGAAAGACAACTACATTAAAGTGATGGATGAGAATTGGGTGATATCTGGGTTTCCCTCTGGTGTAACTACACTAGCTGTTATGAAGCAGCTATTTCTATGTAGTTATTTCTGGAGGTTTGGACTTGTGATTTTTTGGCAAACGCAAGCTGTTATGTTTGCCTAGAATAAGGTGGTGGATGGAGCAGCATAGATGGTGAAGACACGAGAAAGGTGACAATGTCAAATTATGGAGGTTCAGTTGAGTGGTAGGATGGAAGCCACTGGAGTGCAGGTTGGTGGAGAACTAGACTTGCAGCTACGGACCGCACAGTGGATCAACGTGGTACATCATTAGGACATTTAGAACAGCGCAAGCTTCGAGCAGTTGATTGATCACCCAGCACCATTATAAGTTTCTGCTATTGTGCCCCGTCAGCCATATAATCCCGATGTCGGTGTTCTAAAGAATGGAAGCTTCTAGGAGGTTCTCAGTTATATCGGCATGTCAGTTAATGAATGGGGCCAGCAAGATCAAATTCAGAATATCATATGGCAATTCACAAGCTGCAATGCAGCGGGCTTTTCTTTGGTTTCTTTTTTTCGAAAGTGTTTTCTTTGGTTTCTTGAATGTAATATCTCCTTATATTTGTTCACACAAGATGCTGCAATCTAACTTCCATGGCAGTTTGCAAGCATGTTGGAGGAAAAATCCACTTTCTATCCTTTGCTGGATTGTATGGGATTGGGGAAGTATAGAACTGCATTGTGCCACAGAGTCTATTCAATCTCTTCTTTAATCTCTCCCTGAAGAAATGGCTGTCCTTGAACCTCTCTCTGCACCCAACTTGTAAAGGATTATGATGGCCGAAACTGTTCACAGAAGGAATCCGGCTCTCTTGGAAGTGGAAAACCAGAAGCCTTTTTATTCTGATTCTGTCACCCTTTAAATGAAGCTGATAAGATTCTTCGGGCAGTAGGGCAGTGCATAACAATCATGTGATGGTGGACCTTAAACAACAGACAAGTGAGGACAGGAAGGAATCGAAACTAATTTGTTCACGTCCTCCATCAACTGTCTGGATTTAGTTGTGTGTGGAGAGAGCAGTTTGTGGTGCTCTGGGGAGGGCTAGTGCTGGCGTACAATGATGATGGCAGGTGGAAGAGAGATTTCAGTTATAGCTTAGGAGTTGCACGGCAAGCTGCAGGGATATGGGCTCTCATGGTGAGACTCCAATATACCTTGGAAAAGGGATAAGGGTGCAAGAGGAAGTAGATTCAGCACTCTTTCTACTGCAGAAGCATGAGGAAGGAAGGAGTCCCTCATTTGTGACCTCTGCTACAAGCCATTAGGGAGCCGTTGGCTAGGAGCTGGAAGGAAATTCGTGTGCAGACTGATTCACGAGATGGGCTTTGAAGCAAAGAGTAGGTGTTCATTTCCTTCATCGGCTATTGTTTACATGTCCGGTTATACCTCTGTTCCTCTCTAATTTTCTTGTAGGGCATAGCCCCGTTTTCTCGCCCAGGGGAAAAAATGTATCTTAACAATACAAATCATAAAGTTTGACTAACTGAACACCAAAATCACCAGATAATGAACAATTTCTTACCTTAATAATAAAAAGATCGAATCTTTCTCGTAATTATACATATCTCCCAAGCATAAATCGCAATGACACTTACCTGCAAGTCGTTGCAGACAGAAGCGAGCGCGCTCAATCCGCCACAATTCAGGCTCCCTGAACCGAAGAATTATCCGGCAAAAGCTGCAGGATCGCTGTGGAAGGAGAACGGGAGTCTCAAATTTATCAACCAACGAGGGTGAAAAAGGCGACGCCCTTGAGGATGACTGGGAGGAGGAGGAGAAAAAGTGGGAAGAACCCCTTTCCGAACTAAGAGAGACGATAGATCTCAGTCGGAGCCTCGTCGTCGGAACTAAATCGAGGGGTCTCCGGCGACGACGGCGAAAGGGGCAGCGGCGACGGTCGTTGTGAGGAAGAAGACGACGCGGAGCTGGAAACGGTCAGAGAAATAAAATTGTCGAAAAAATATATATATAGAAATATAATAAAGAGATAACCAAAGAAGGGAAAGGAAGGAGAGTGGAAGGGTGTAATTACCAGCGTTGGGTGAGAATGGGTCGTGTGATGGTTTTGGTCAAAGGAAAATTATTTTTTTAGACGAAAAAATCACATAGCAGTTTTTATCATTTTTCCCAAATAATAAAAATAATTCATTACTTAACTTTTATTAATTTATTAAGGATATATAGAGGTGTAAACTCAAAAAAAATATATTAATGATTTTTTTAAGGAGAAAAAAGATGATCATAGATAATGTGCTTATCATTCACGTACATAATGGAAATAGTGTGCAAGTGTGAGCTCTCGGAGGAAAAAAAAAGGAAAAGTACATTAGCTATTCAAAATCTCACTTAGAAAGAAGAAAAAAATGTAGTGTACAATATGTTTAGTCTGACATCCTCCTAAAAAAAATCACAAATAGATTAGAAATTAGAAAAAAAAAATGTCAGTCAAAACTCTAAGAGACTAGCACTATCTCATAGAATCTAGGTACTAAGGGAATAGGTCCCGATCGTTTACTATGAAATACCTCATGCAATCGAACACATAAAAAACAAGTGATTAATATCCTCCTCAACCTGATGACAAAAAGGCGTAAGTCATCTTTGCATTAAGGTATGCCCATGTCCTCCTTATGTCCTATTGAATAGTCAGTCCCATCAGATAAATTAAGCAAAATTTTTTACTTTTCAAGCTGTAGTGATGAATCGTTTCAAAAATTTTTAGTATACAGTGTCATAAGCTCTAGCAAAATCTATTTTTCATAGGAAGCAATGTTATAAGATCCGGACACACCATCGATCCGGAATGATCAATGGGTCGAACCGGATGATCGGACCGGATAATATAAATTAATAAAAGAATAAAATAAATTAAAAAATTATTATAATCTTGTTAATATATAATATCTTATTTGACAAAAATATAAAATATAGTAAAATAAAGTACAATAAAATAATTCAGATTAAATAATATAATAAAGTAACATAAATTAAGTCATCAACATAAATAAAAAATTCTTCTGAGGTAGTTATAAATAAAAAAAATAGTGAAAATTTTTTTAACAAAATATAAATTTCAAGAAATATATATATAATATATCTACATGTTTTAATATTTTTTTATGTTTCAATTTTATTTTCATTTTAGCAATTGAGCTAGCGGCGGTTGAACCCAAGTTTTGATCGAGTCAAAGTGGGTCAAACCCTTCTCCGGATTTCAACCGACCTGCGAGCCATTTTAGGCCCCGAAGACCAGTCCGACCGGTCGGGCCGGGTCGGGTCTGGCAACATTGACGCCGGTCCTCCTACACTGTGCCAAGATTTTTGTGGCAATGATGTAAATATCAATGATGAATTAGCTTTAAATGAAAGTCAATTGTGTCAAATGGATCAACATCGAAAAGCACCTTCCAAAATCGATTCACTAATACCTGAGCCACCAAAAGATAGATGACATTAGATAGAGCGACCAGCTGGAAGTCCTCCACTCGCTCTATAGGGGTGCGCTTGGAAATGATTGAGACACTCGATGAACTCTCATATGACAATTTCCTCGTGCACCATCGCCCAGAACTCCCTGTAGAAAAGGATCGGAAAATCGTCTGTAACATTTTTCTCATGACTTATGCATGTGAGACTAATTCAAGACATGCATCATTGTACCCTTCCCCCTCAGGGAACTCAACGTCCTCGTTGAGTGATCGCACCCCATCAAACATAGAGACTCACACGGAGTGGCATATCATATATTCCCATATATATCCATCATCTCTCCTTTGGGTTGCGACCCGCACGGTTTTACCAAAACGTTTCCTATCATGTCAATGTCATATTTTCATATATATCCAGCATCTCTCCCGTGACTTATGCACGTGTGATTAATTCAAGACATGTATCATGCACATGCCTGAAAGTAACCTCGTCATTGAGGTCCCAAAGAACCTCAATAACCTCCTCTTAGGTGATGTCTAATGTCAGCAAAAAAGGCTGATAATATGGGGAATGACACCTAGGGCCCAATGCCAAGAGCCTTGAAAGGACCCTCATTATGGTGTTAAGTCGGTGCATGGAAGTATGAAGTAATGGTCGTTTTGTCTGAACCTCAGTCTAGTTGATCTTGTTCATCTTCCTCCGAGAACTTGCATATAAGTGAAAAAAATTGAGTGTTGCCATCTTCTTCATGACATCAGGTCTATCGGGACCGTTACTTCCACTAAATCTCCATTATCCGTGAATGATCTCATGGGTCTATTTGTGCTCACCCAACTCAATGTATGTGAGGTGATGAGTTTCCTTCAATTGGTCCATCTGAGTGATCGTCTCCAGGGTGTTTGTCCGCCTCTATCCTTCCAGTTATGTCGCTTGTGACAGTAGAGGAAAGATTGTAGGCTATCCAGGCAAGGAGGCTAGTGTCCTAACTGCAAAGTCAAACTGAAATATCCATGATCTAATTCATATTGGATTCTATATTATATGGCTATAATCAATTGAATATATGTGGTGTAGTATATGTTGTCATGTCACATAGTGATATAATAAGAATTCATAAAATTTAACTAAAGTACTAAAGTATGATTAATAATCATATTATGATAAAGCATATTCTCTTATGGTTAACTATGCATGTGATTTGTTAAGATTGGATTTAATTCTAGTGGACCAATCAAATGTCGCCAAGTGGCATATGCGCGCGGCGGGCCACTCTCCGCGTCCCGGCCGGCGCCCCTCCCTCGAACTTAGGTCGAGGGGGGGCGGGGTCGGGAGCGTCCGGGGGGCGTGACGCCCAGGCAGGCGTGCCCTCGGCCGGGTGGCCTCGGGCGCAACTTGCGTTCAAAGACTCGATGGTTCGCGGGATTCTGCAATTCACACCAGGTATCGCATTTCGCTACGTTCTTCATCGATGCGAGAATCGAGATATCCGTTGTCGGGAGTCGTGTGGACTTCCATTTATCTTTCCTCCTCGGGGCCGGGACATCAGCCCCGGCCCCTCGGAGCGTCGGTTCGTGTTCCTTGGCGCGGCGCCGCGCCCGGAGGTCGTTGGGTCTGCGCGCGGCCGGGCGGCCGCGGCGGGTCGGTCGGTCACGGGTTCGCGGTCGTCCCAGTAGAGATATGATATATCGATCAATGATCCTTCCGCAGGTTCACCTACGGAAACCTTGTTATGACTTCTCCTTCCTCTAAATGATAAGGTTCAGTGGACTTCTCGCGACATCGCGGGCGGCGAACCACCCTCGTCGCCGCCATCCGAACACTTCACCGGACCATTCAATCGGTAGGAGCGACGGACGGTGTGTACAAAGGGCAAGGACGTAGTCAACGCGAGCTGATGACTCGCGCTTACTAGGAATTCCTCGTTGAAGACCAACAATTGCAATGATCTATCCCCATCACGATGAAATTTTCGAAGATTACTCGGACCCGTCGGCCCAGGCTATAGACTCGTTGAGTACATCAGTGTAGCGCGCGTGCGGCCCAGAACATCTAAGGGCATCACAGACCTGTTATTGCCTCAAACTTCCTCAGCCTGAATGGCCGCAGTCCCTCTAAGAAGCTGCCCGCGGAGCTGCGCGCTCCACGTAGCTAGTTAGCAGGCTGAGGTCTCGTTCGTTAACAAAAATTAATATATAAATATGTGAATAAATTATATGGATTATATTATTTAATTAATATTAATTAGGGATGAAATTAATGATTTTTAAATATTAAATTTTAATTAAAAAGAATTTCAACTCTTGACATGCAAACTGCCAGCAAGCTAGCAACTTGTCATATCATGCTTAGATTAATTTTCCAATCGACCTATTAAAGTGATAAAAATCTAAAAAAAATCGTATGATCTTATCCTTCTCTCTAGACAACACACAAAAAATTTCAGATGATGACTCCTTTCATGGACGTTGAAGGAAATTCGAGAAGGAAGATCATTAAAGGTGAAGATTCTAACTCTAAATTAATGGTGTTCTTCCTAATATTTTCTTTTGTATAAATTCGTTCTTAAAATTATGAAATTTAACATGTAGAATAATCTCTTAGTCTAGTTTACATGAGATTTGGAATCATGTTAATAGGAGTTATGAAACGAAAGTTATGCCATCAGGATTAAGGTACTATCAGTCTGTCCGCCGAAATTGCTACCCGAATTTGTAAATTATGTATTAAGTTCAATATGTCGTGAAATTATTTGATAATTTAGGGTGTTATAGATATTTATGCTAGGTCTCATTGACAATTGGAATCACTAGAAACTGATATGCGTAGCGAAAGTTATAAATATTTTACCGTGTCTTACTCAGTCTGTTAGGATGGAGCTTAGGACAGATTATGCTAGGATTGGTTAAATTTATTGTGCTTAGTACAAAGAGATATAAATTTAATAATTTTACGAGTTGTACCCTAGGATGTCTACTATTTGGGAAAATTAAAAGTACCGGAATAGCGAATGTTTATTATTTTATATAAATCATAAAAGTAAGGTTACTCAGCCTGTCAGAACATAGAAACAACGTAAAAGTTAGGCTGAATGTTGATTTTCATGAGAGCAAACCATAATGAAATAGGATATGAAACTTTTAAAGATTATTGCCTATGTAATATAAAAGTAAATAAAATTGTAATGATGTCGTTTGATTATGTATACCAGAATATATGAATTTTTTTTACTATGTGTACAATCTATCACAATATTATGTCAATCCTTATGTTTAATAGTTAAAAGAGTAAATGTTTAAGGTTCATATATCATTTCAATTAGTTGTGTTTTATGTGTGATAGACTTCTGTTCAGAGCATAGAAGTGATGTGTTTCTTATTATTATTGTATAGGAGTAGAAGAGTAAAGTAGTAAAAAAGGAAAGGAAAAAAACATTTTGGTAGCTCTTATAGGTAAGTCGGTTTCTCCTACTCTATGTTTTCACCTCTTTGAATTCAGGGTGACATCGATTATTATATGCATTGAATATGCTTTGAATATACTATGAATTGATTTCGAAAAATGCAATGATGAAAAGTATATCTAAATGATTGTATGATTGCATATTTGAAAAGCATATGTGATATGACATGAATGAATTAGTGCAATCTTATTTCGTTTGAAATTGTATTTGATATGATTCATCTTCTGATATTTGAGATACAATTATTATATGTATTAAATTCATATATTGTCAAGTTTATATGGAAATTATGGTTTGAATGATTGATCAATTGATAGTTCATTGTTAAAGCATATGTGAAATGTTATGGAGCCATCTTATGGGATGTAATCCTATTCCATTTGAATGAGTTTGATTCATCTTCTGATATTCGAGATGTTTGTTATATGATGAATCATGCATCTGCATATGCCTGCATTGCATGTATGATGGTTGGAGCTAAATGCTACATCGCTGATCACGATGTGAGCCACCTCTAGAGTCAAAACCATCATTTTGTTCCCCAATAATGGGATGATATAGGCTGGAGCTAAGTGTCATGCGGAGCTAAGTGCCACATCATGAGTAGTCGTGATGGGGGCCACCTCTAGAATCCGTAGGGGCCACCTCTAGAATCCACCTATCGCTATGTGTTCCCCGAAAGGGATGAGATGATCACGATGGGAGCCACCTCTAGAATCCACCTATCGCTATATGATATATTTCCCGAAAGGGATGAGGTAGAATGGAGCTAAGTGCTACATCGCCGATCACGATGGGAGCCACCTCTAGAATTCATCTACCGACCACTGGTCAGTTGGTGATCCGTGCATTCATATGAGAGTGTTGCATTTGCATACATATGTTTGATGTGATTTATATGATATTGATTACAAGTTGAGTGTGATGTTTCTAATTAGTATGTTTATATGTAATTATCAAATATATAAAAATGCCTATTTTGCTATTATGATTATTGCATGTTTTTTTATGTCCCTCCAAATTGATGAGTTGGTAACATATAGACTATGAGTTATCAACTTACTGGGCTATTTTTGCTCATAATATTGTTTCTAATATTTTTTTTAGATCAGTATAACTTCTTGGATTGAGCGAGCTCATAATCTTAGTAGGGATAACTCTTTCGATGTAAAGGTATTGAGGGGAGTTGTTATTCTCGTGTCCTTTTGTTAGGATGTCGAGAGAGTTGGTCGAGTTTATTATTTTTGTCAAAATAAGTAAGTTGTAACGAAAATAAATTCATTTTGTAAAATGTACAACTTAAGGAGTATCAGTTTGCTCTAAAATGATCACATATTGTGTAATTTATTTAATAATATATACTTTTACTCTTATATTATAAAAGGAAGAGTAAATTATATCACGTTTCCACATTTCTTCATACTTTTATTTGATCGTCCGTAATGAGTCGCGAACTCTAGTTTAACTCGCGAGTTAAATTGGGGTCGTGACACAAACACTGTCACACTCTGCCAATGCTCTGTGGGCAACTGTCATAAGCCCTTCTCCAATAGTCATGAGTGCTCAAAATGAAAGAGTGATCGTTGTCGAACCGCCGCAAAAGAAGTATGTGATCCGAGAGTGATCGGTCCAATGCTTGAACCTCTGCTAGCTCCAACGATCCAGAAATCGGACAATTCTTGACTTGGACGATGGCATCATTGTACTCCTTCAAGTGAATCAATAGTTGAAGGCCAGAAAATCGACCAACGACTACGAGTCAATGTAGTCTCTAAACTCCTCTACTCCAACATCCGTTCCTCGTCGTCTGATCGAGCGATCCTCCACTTCCAAAGTGACATTAAAGTCTCCCAATCAATCACTAGGCATCTTATACATGAGCTCGTACATCACTAAGCTCCTCCCACAATGTGTTGTGTAATGACACCAAACACGGTGCATAAACACAAGATATGAGATAGTCATCATCGTCTCTCGAATCTCGTAGATGGGTCGTCATGGAAAATTTGCTTGTCCAAGAATCCATCAATGAGAAGAGATCAATCTACTAACCAATGATACAACCTCATAGAAGGAGAGATTCCCAAACATGCTTGGGCCTCCAATCTGATCCCACATCCCCAAGTTGTAGTTAGCTAGCTTGGTCTCATGAAGAAGAGCAATATCAACCTCCCACTCCCTAAGATAGCAACCCAAATTTCGTCGTCCCCACATTCCATATGAGGGCCATTATATCACTAGGCCGCCCTCCTAAGAGGCCAGGGCCCTCACCACTTATGATTTCAAGCATGATCGTCATAATGTGTGAAGCAACTCAGCAGCATCAACCACAAGTCGGACCTCTTAGTCGTCCCTCCTAGCAAGCAGCGATATGGAAGTTGTGGCATCATCTCCATGTTCGATGACGCTAGTGTGAACCTATGCCCCCGAAAACCCCCCGACACGGATAGAATGTCCATCCCCTCTGTCGGAGATGCTGGCGAGAAGGGTTGAAGGTGGTTGATCGGTGATGGCAATGTGGGAGTTGAATTGAAGCGCGTCGACGGCATTGGTGATGGAATCAGGGATGGCTTACGAATCGATCGTTGATGTTTGTCTAGATCACTTGGGCGTCGTCGGTGCCAACATGGGTAACCCGAGAGAGACACATAACGAAGGGGCACTGGAAGGTGTCGATTGGTGGTCAGTGGAATGTGGTGCTGTCGAAGAAGGGGAGATTGTGGAAGAGGGCTTGGAGGATGGTCGTTTGAGGATGGTCAGTGGGCTGCCAAACGCGAGGATCGTTGGAGGGGAGGAAGAGCGGTGGGTTCAACCCCGAGTCCATGAGCATGATGGGGCTCGGATTAGGCTCGGGGTGTTGCAGGTTGGGTTGGGAGAGCAAGTTGAATTTTTGATAAATTGGATGGAATTTAGGAAGTTGGTCGGGCTAAGAAAGTGGGTCGAGTTGAACCCGCGGGTCGGGTTGGGAGGATGGATTGGGTTCATAAGAGAGGTGGTGCTGATGGGAGGGTTTTTGAATTCGCGTATGACTCCCACATGTTGCCAAATAGTGCCAGCTTATCCAGCGAATGGCTGGTCCGTGCCAATAGGCAATCGGTTTGAGTCCTATGACCGTGCGCCGCCCTTGTGATGTCCACCATCCTGTTCATAGGCCGTGATTGTGATCGAGGCTTCCTCTGGACGCGACCATCTCATGCCATGAAATAGAACTCGATGACGGTTGTAAACGGAGCAAGAATCTGTTGGTGCCTGCACATAGGATCACCAATGTCGGTAGCGTGTGATCTACATAGTGCTCGACCTCGACAATAGAGTGCGATAGATTTGGCGAGCCAATTGCATGTCGAGCCACTATGATGGTTATCTCTAACCATTGGAGGTGGAGGGGGAGGCCGAGAATGTCCATTGACCGACATATGCAGAGCAGTGTCGCCGTCACTCCGTCGTCGGCCTTCCACCTTCACCATACGACCATGGAGTGGAGCTCAGAGTGATGCAAAAAGGTCATCAAAGTTGAGAGGAGGGTGCGACACTACTGTCTGAACCCCGGGATGAGCAAACATAACGCATGTGGCAACTAGCTCATATGGCAAGGCGGTTTTTGTACCCACTTCGACGATGACCGTCGGATGAAGAATCGCAAGATAGGGGTGTGTCTGCCTTCTTCGAGGATGAAGACATTGAGGAAGTCAACCCCCCTTTGGATCTCTGGTGACTATGGGATGACGATGAAGGTCGTCGGGTTGAGGGAATGTCGGCAATCTTTGTGGTGAATGAGTTTGTTCAAGGTGAGGACGTGTCCGTTCGGTGTGGGTGCAAAATGACGGAAGATGGCCCTCGTGTCTATACTGGCAGCAACGTGACGGACCAAAGCCCTGCCGCACGAAATGGCCGCCCTCTAAGCATCTATAACAGTGTATCATTGTTTCTCGGTGAACGTGGGTGTTACGGACGTGGGCGAAGGTGGTCCAATCGTCGATAGTGCATTTCTTGATGCAGCTAAAATGATAACAAACGTTAACAAGTGCACTAGTCGCTCAAGTAATAAAATAATGAATAAAAATATCATTTCGACAAGGACAATTAAATAAATTAGATTTTATTTTAACCTTGTTAATTAATAAATTAAGAAAAGTTTGTTTCCAAATGCAAATAAAATAAAAAGGATAAGAATAAAGAAATAATTACTGGAAGAAATAGTAAATTTCAGTCGTGGTCATCCAACTTATGAGGTGTTCCCAGTAAGGTCATCCAACTTTACTTTATAACACCACGATCATTGAACTTTAGAAATATTTCACTCGCGGTCATCATGGCCAGCTACAACCAGTCAATCGATGGACCACTGACGTGGATGTTTACGTGACACCACGTTAACATTTCTCTCTTCTCCACCTCAAATTACAAAAATAATAAAAATGTCATGACAACATTTTCTCTCTGTTATGTCAAAACTTAATCTTGTATCTACATGGTCATCCAATTTTTCAAAACTTTCTCACAAGTTCATTCAATTATTCAACTTTTCAAATTTTTAATCGCGGTCATCATTAAAAGCTTAAAATAAATAAATAATTGAATGCACTTAGATTGATTCGATACATTTTTTAGTGTGACTCACCCAGATCGACTCGACCAAATTTTTAATGTATATTAAATATATAATATTATGATAATTAATAATTTTTAATTAAGTAAATAAAAATTAAAATAATAACATACTAATTATATTTTTCCTTAAAATTTAAAATAATGAATATATTTTTTAACGTGAGATTTTATCGGGGCTGAGCCAAATTGTACAAGGTCGTCTCGCGGGGTGCTGGGCATGACCCGATATCCAGCGAGTTGTTGAGCCAAATTATCAATTATCATAATATCAAAAATTAAAATTATCAATTATCATAATATTATATAAAAAAGGTCATATTTGGCTTAGCAACTTGAATGTTGGGCCGTGCTCAGCACTCCGCTGGACGACTCAGTACAATTTAGCTCGGCCCCAGTGGAATCTCGCACAAAAAATATTTTTATTTTTCAAATGATAATATTTTGTATTATTTCAAATTTTAGGGAAAAAATATAATCGGTATGTTATTATTTAAATTTTTATTTCCTTGATTAAAAAGTATTAATTATCATAATATTATTAAATTTTTGTCGGTATGTTATTATATATTTTTATTTCCGTCTTTAGATTATTGTATACACAATCTCCCCAAGAGGAGGTTGGGGCGTGTGGAAGGCACGTGTTCAAGGCTCTAATATTTTTTTTGAATTAATTAATTATATAGATATAGTATTTACTTATTATTTGAAAATTTTGTTAAAGAGAATAAGAAAAGAAAAGTTATGAAGTGAAAATGGAAGAGGTTATGTATAAATAATTTTTTGAATGGAAGAAGATAAAGGAAGAGAAAAGAAATAGATAAAGTACTAAATTATAATAATTAATTACTATTACATAAAAAATCAAAATTAGAGGTGATTAACTATTAATCACATATTATATTTTAGTCCACTCATAGAAAAAGCCCTCTTCTTTATAAATAGATCCTTCAACCAACAACCCTCCATTTTACTCTCCCATTTTGAACCTAGCCATCTGTTCATGGATGTACCCTCTTCAAAGGATGCCTCATTGGAAGATTGGCCCTCGTCTCAAGAATCTATAGGAAGTTTGAGATTTTAGATAATTCTATCTGAAAAGGTACGAGGAAAATCTAAGTTCACTTTTGAATGATATTTCTTAATAGAGTAGTTAAGTTATGGTAAGGTGAAAGTATAATTATTGTTCTCAATTATTACATGAATATATTCCTTTTTTGTTCACATCAAAAGTTTTCTTAGATTGATCCTAAAAGTAGGCTAAATTTTTAGAAAAATGGCACCGAAATTCCTTTGCATAGGAACTTGGCTTGAGTTTAACTCAGATTCTTCATGGACGAACGAAATTCGACACATGCAATCAAATTTTGACCCAGTTTCTGACTAAGCCCAACTCGATTTCCAGAGATCCGAATAGGTTTCCCTTAAAGATGATGTGCGGGCTTTGGTCCACCCCGATCGATTCGGTCCAAGCTCCAATACACTCGCCCCGGGGTCAGAGACAAAAAATATAATGTATGCTTTTCTGCCGTTTGGTCCGAGCCGCCTCGAAATCCGACCTAGATTTTGACAAAGTATTGTATCAATTTTGGACTACAAATGACAGGCCCAAGTCACCCATGAGCTGGACCGAGTTCGGACTAAATTTGACACATTTTAATGTGCCCAGTCCAAATTCTACACAAATTGCATATTTGATTTTGTTGTAGAGATATCAAATGACCTTTTTACCCCTATTTTGACACATGATGAATTGAATATAAAAGATAGATAAATAGGAAAACAATAAAAGATGTAAAATGTGATCATGATGTGCATTGATTGTTATAGCTAAAATAAAAAAAATAAGGATCCTTGTGATCCTACTTGGGTGACTATGTGAAGCCATATTTTTTTATGAGTAAGTAAACACTCACTTGGTATTGATTTGATCCATCTTGATCTATTTTTGTAGTCACATGAAAGTATCATATTAATGTATAATAAAAGAAGTTGAGCTCGCTCATGACAATACATATAGAAATTCATAAAAAATGTTTAAAGCAAAAATGTAGTACAACCACTAAAGAAGAATTGTTATGAAAATAAAGAATGGAAAAGTATAGAAATAAAATGAAAAAAATGAAAAGTAAAGTATAGAATTGTTATAATATGATTTATGATGATTTTGTCTTGAATTTTAATTTTTTTTCTATATTTAAATTATTTCATACATCTCTATTATTCCATGTACTTGGTGTAATTGTTCACGGATATTACATATCACTATGTTTGAACCCCATAGGTAAATGAAGATATAGATGGAGGTGTGTGTAGTAGAATAGTTCGTGGTGATGTAGTTGCACATGAGAGTCCATCGTTAGATTTGTTATCTTATTAGTATCATTGTTACAATGATATTATAACAAATATATCGTATGTGATAGTTAGAGAACGTCTAGAAATAAAAGAAATTATTATCTTCTGCATTATTATCTTAATTAGATTATTATTATTTATCATAAAATTGTCAGCTTCCACATCTTTATATTGTTATCTTATTGAATGATGAAAAACTCAAGAAGAATTATGTGTACCTAATACCGGCTCAAAATAGTCCAAATGTCACATGTGGACAAATTTGAAAAGCGTTACAAGATGCTTGCCATCTCTACTTTCGAACAAATCTGTGGGGAATGTGTAGGAAGGGAGGGCATAAAATACCCTCTCTCTCTCTCTATTTCCTATTAGCTTTGTAAAAATGTTGCCTGTATTGGAGCAAAATTTTAATGCTCTATATAATTATATTTTGATGATACAAACCTCGAAAGATCATAGTTATATGCATTGAATTTTGAATTTAACTATGATCTCATTAGTTTTTTTGTTGGAAAATGAATATCAAAGTTGTAGAGAATTATGCTACTTTCCATAGAATTCAAGATTATTTAATTTACGTAATCATGTAGAAAGTTATGCTCAAAATAGTGCAGGACGGTCAACCCGTCGGTCGAAGCGGTCGAGGCACTGATCGACTGATCAAGCATACTAATGCACAGATTGTCGAGCTCAATGTCGAAACCACATCGGTCAATAGTCAAATCATCGCACCGGTCGATCGATCAGCTCAATGGCTAAAATTCAAAATAATGAGTCTACACTAGTTGACATATCGGTCGACCGATCACCACTGTTAACTGAGGAAATTGCGCAACGGTCACATAGATTGGTCCATTAAAGCAGTCGATCGATTCCAGAGTGAAATGAACAGTAATGACTATATTTTGATCAAATAAAAAAGCAACAAGCATATCATCCAAAAATGCCTATAAAAGAAGACCAAAGACTTTAGAATTCATCGAGCATTTAACGAAAACTTCAAACATTAAAGAAAAAATCATTTTCTTGAAGTCATTCTTATATTTTCTCTTCTTCTCTACTCTTCTTGCGAGTTTGTATAAAAGAGAGAAACATCTTCTTAGAAAATTGAGTGTGAACTCCTGTGTAGAAAAAGTTCTATGTTACCTCTTGGGCTAGGGAAAAGATAAGCTTCGTAGGAAAAGTACATTTCGAAGCGGAGAAAAGTTGGTTTGGTGTAAAGGATTTCTTCTTTGCCCCATTTGAAAGGAAGAGTTTAATAGAATCTTCGATGATCTCGAGGTCGAGAAATCAGAATGGGAACATAGGGCAAGGTATAGTTGAATCTCGTCAATAACCACCTTGTGTTATTGTGTTTGATTTCTCTCTCCCTCTCATTATCATATTATTATGCATGTGATATGATTTGATTTGCATTGATTTAAAGTTTAACGAATCAATTTTAATCTTTTGCAACGATTTTCGTGAAATTGATATTTTCGGATTAAATACCAATTCACCCATTCTTGATGCCTTGGGATCCAACAATTGATACTAGAGCAATGTTGCTCTTATTTTTAATATTTAACATCTTGAGAGCTATGACAGTAAGTGAATTTAATTTTTTTGAAGGTCAATCAATTAGTTGTTGTCTACTTTTTAATGCATTAAATTTTGCATATTGGAAAATTATGATACAAATATACATTTGTTCTATTGATATTACACGTAGGATATTATTAAAAAAGGTTATTATTTACATAAAAAATCATCTTTATAATATACAGAAATTTTTTTGCAAAATTTTATTGGAAAGTTAAAAATATTTTTTTATTGTGCTTAATATTTAACGGACATTAATCGAATTTATAATTATGAAAATGCAAGATTTGAAAGAATCTCATCTCATTGTTACTTATGAATGAACGATTAAACCTAAAAGAATATAAATTAAATATTTTAAATCATCAATATGATTATTTTAAAATGCATGACAATAAATCCATAAATGAAATGGTTGTACGATTGAACGATATTGTGAATGGGTTAACCTCCTTAGGCTAGGGATGGCACCCGACCCTGTACGGGGCGGGGAACACCACCCCCGCCCCGACCCCGACGACCCGACCCCGACGACCCGCCCCCGATCCCGCCCCGAATCCTCGATTCGAGGAAAAATTTATCCCTTCCCATCCCCGCGAGGCCCCGAATCCCCGCGGGGATCCCGAACCCCGCGATCCGATTCTATTTTGAACCATATTAAATTGAATCAAACCGATAAAAAATCGGTCAAAGTCGGGTTGAATTGTATTTTTTGGTTCAGTCAAAAATTTTTATTAATTTTTTTACTAAGAGATAATTTGATAAAAAATATTATTATAAATTTGTAAAATATTCAAGGTGGACTTTCTCCATAAACATTCAATATTGACCAATTAGTCTCCTCATTTATTTATACTTATCTTCACTTTCCTACTACTATCAGTGTGAGACTATTATTATACACTCACTTTTTTTTTTGGGTGTGAGGATTCGGAGCCCCGCGGGACGGGGAGAGCTCCCCCCGCCCCGATCCCCGAAAGAGGGTTCGGGGGTAATTTTCCCCCATCCCCGACCCCACGGAGAAAAAATTTCCCGAGTTCGGAGCTCCGATCGGAGATTCCCTGTGGGGCCCCGATCGGGACGGAGAATATTACCATTCCTACCTTAGGCGAGCCCTGAACTAACTCTCAAAAGGTAAAAAAATTTCTCAGGTCTCTTTCCTCTGAATGACACACAAAGAGGACCGTGATTGAAGATAAAGACCTGAACAAGTTACATTTTGATGATCTTATTGGTTCTCACTTAACTTATGAGATCGGAATTGTAACACCTCCGGTACAATCAAAATATTGTTTGCTTTGGGCCTATTGGTCCGCATGAATTTAAAATGCGTCTTAGAGTATGAGAGTAGCGCAGCGGCTCACCTCTATACTTTGTAAAATATTGTCTGCTCTGCCCCCATCCTAGGCTCACAATTTTCTACGCGTCCCTCCGGCCCAATCAAGATATTGTTCGCTTTGGGCTTTTGATCCGCACGAATTTAAAATGCGTCTTGATATGTGAAGGGGATAGCTACATATAAGCTCATGACCACCTCCGTATTTTGCCCACGTGAGTTTATTCATCAAACCATTTTGATCCTTAGACCTAAGATCGTTACAGAAATTCAAGAAGAAGAAGAAGAAAAGACTCTCACAAAGAAATCATTGGCATATTGAGTGAAGAAGAAGTTGATGAAAAGATACTCGAGTGAAGAAGAAGTTGATGAAAATATACTCGCACACTATACAAGAAAGATTGATAAATATCTCTAGTTGGTGAAAAATGAAAAGAAGAATGATAAACCAACTAGAATATCATGTAAATACTAAAAATGGGCAAAGAAGAAATATTTAAAAAATGAAAGAATAAAAAACATAATGAGTTAAGTGAAGGTGAAATAAGGGACTTCTCAAGCTTTTGTAGTGATGATACATACCTATGCTTAATGGTACATAATGACAAGGTAACTTTCTAACTCTTCAAATTCAAATGATGACTTATCAAGCTCTTTTGAAGAAGATATTTTTTTATGTGCACAAAAAAAAATTCTCTCTTATAAAAAAGTTTCTTGCACTTAAAGTGAAAATTTAATACATTAGTTTGAAAAATTAAAAGAAGAAAATGATACATACTTTATGGAAAAGGAAAACTTGAAAAATGAAGTTGATTCTTTACAAATTATGCATGCACGTAAAATTGTAAAGCTGACATGTTCTTTATAAAAAGTAAATAAAAAAAATGTTTGTTTGAAAAATTAACAAAATAATGATAAAGGTAGTTCTTATGAAAAGAAAAGTAATTATAGAAAATAATTTAGGCATAAAAATTCTTATGATAAATTCTTAAAAAAAATCACATATTACTTATTTTGCATATGAATTTCATGGTCATTATGCATATAAAGGTAAAATAGGGAAAATTATTTTAACATGGAATGATATGTGTTCCAAAAAGAACCATACTAACAAAATTGGAATAAAAAAGTATAGTTAACAAAAATTAAATAATTATTTTTCAGGTGTGCTTCACATGTAAAGCGGACAAGTGGAATTGAAAATGTGAAGGCACGAATAGAGGTGTTCAGTGGGTCGGGTCGACCCGCGAACTCGATGATCTGACCTGACCCGACCTCAACCCGACCCCGGTTCGTATCGTTTGTACGGGTCAAAATTTTTCGACTCGAGTTGACTCGTCCCGACCCGAAAGGCTCGATTTTTTTTATTTTTTTAAAGTTTCAGCCTATATTTTGTACTAAAAAATTAAAATGATATTATAATAAGATATTTAAATGTGTAAAAAATATAAATATTTAAAAATTATTTTATACTTTTAAAATAAATATTATATCATATTTTTATATTAAATAATAATAAAGGTACGCAAAAAAATGGTGGTCGAGTAACCTGACCACTCGACCCGAGTGGTCGAGTTGGGTTGGATCGGATCCATTCCTCCAAAGAGGACCGACCCAACCCGATCAAAATTGGGCGGATCGGGTCGGGTGAAACCTGACCCGTGAAGATCCCTAGGCACGAGGGTCAGGTATCATTTACAAATAAATTTTGAAACATTCCCCATGAGCATGCACATATATAATTGTATAATTACTTTATTATCAAGTTATAAAAATAATGTTCTAGTTTCTCGTTCAAAATTTTAAAATTATTATTTCTTTGAAAGAGAAGATGGACATATAAAAAAATTGATCATAAGATAGGAGGAGTTCGTTCAAAACAAATCTTAATATATTAGTTTCTCTACTCACTTTAAATATGATTCATTACCCTTATTGTCAAACACTTGGTCACTTGATATTATTCAATTTAAATTTGATATATCATTATTGTCTCAAAGTTTTATGCAATTTTTTCCCTTAGTATTTTGTCATTATAAAGTAGTCATGACTTTAGGGGGAGTTATTTTTTGCATATCACATATATCATTATCTAATTTAGGTAATCATGCAAAAAATTATACTCAAAATAGTGCAGGGCGATCAACTTGTCGAAGCAGTGAAGGCCGGTCGAGACACGGGTCGACCGATCAAGCATACCGGTCAATGCACAAATTGTCAAACTCAATGTCAAGACTACAACGGTCGATAGTTCGAGCATCGCACTAGTCGATCGATTAGGTCAATGACTAAAATCCAAAATACTGAGACTACACCGATCGACATATCGGTCGACTGATCACCGCTGTTAACTGAGGAAATTGGACAATGGTTAGGGGTGTTCACGGGTCGGGTTTGACCCGACTCAATTCCGGACCCGACCCGCCCCATTTTGATCGAATCAGGTCAGCCCTCTTTGGAGGAGGATCCGATCCAATTTGACCCGGGTGGTCGGGTTATCCGACTATCATTTTTTCTTTTTTTTATTTTTCTTACCTTTTATATTACTTAATTTAAAAATATGATATAATATTTATTTAAAAGCATAAAATAATTTGTTAAACATTTATATATTATTTTACTTATTTAAAATATTTTATTTTTTTTAGTACAAAATATAGGCTAAAAACTAAAAAATAAAAATAAAAATAAAAAAGTCGAGTCGGGTCAACTTGGGTCGAAAAATTTCGACTGCCTGACCCGACCTGTTGAACACTTCTAGCAACGATGACATAAATCGATTAATCGATCCCCGGCTGAAATGAATAGTAACAGATATATCTTTGTCAAATCAAAGAGTAACGGGCATATCATACAAAGAGGCATATAAAAGAAGACTAAAGGCTTTAGAATTCATCAGGCATTTGAGAGAAACTTCGGCATCAAAGAAAAATTATTTTTCTTAAAGTCATTTTTATATTTTTCTCTTCTTTCTCTCTACTCTTCTTGTGAGTTTGGCATTGTAAAAGAGAGAAACATCTTAGAAAATTGAGTGTGAGCTCGTGTGTAGAAAATGTTATATGTTAGCTCTTAGGCCAGAGAAAAAATAAATTTCTTAGGAGAAGAGGTGCGTCTTACCTCTCGAAGCGGAAAAAATATGGTTTGGTGTAAATGGTTTCTTCCTTGCCCCATTTGAGATGAAGGAAGAGTTTAATGAAATCTCCGACGGTCTCGAAGTTACGAAGTTAAAGCGGGGACGTAGGTCAAGATGTGACCGAAGCTCGTCAATAACTACATTGTGTGTTTGATTTCTCTCCCTCTCCTTCTCATATTATTATGCATACGATATGATTTGATTTGCATTGATTTAAAATTTAACGGATTAATTTTAATTTTTCGCAATGATTTCGTGAAAATCGATATTTTCTAATTAATACTAATTCACCCCCTCTTGGTGCCTTGAGATCCAACAGCTTGGCGATGTTTAGTTTGCCCCAACTCTTCCACATGTACAAGAGAGTCTATCTCTCACACGAGTATCTTAAATTCGATCCGTGAACAAATTTGACTCGATCTTACGAACGAGAAATCTCTGGTAGGAATGTTCACGAGTAGAATTGGATTTGACCTATTACTAAATTTAATTATAACCGATAATTTTTTTAACAATTTTGTATTTTACGAAAAGATTCAAAACATAATATTCCAGATATAATCTTAATTTTCAATTTTCATGAAATATTCAAATAAATAATGAAACCCAAAAAGTGGCAAATGCATTTCCACTTGATTCAACGGATATGGGTCGGACTGACTTGAACCATTGTTTAAGCTATGAGCCCGGTTCAAATCTAACCGTATTTTCCCTCTCTCAACAGTGGTTCATTACTTGAGAAATTGGTTAGTCCACCTTTGAGATCTGAAACTTCCTCGACGGCCGTCGGCATGGCGTCGTCGCCGCGCCTCCTCCCCTCCTCCCCTCTGCAGAGGCTATCAACCTTCAAGGATCCGCCCTCTTCTGCTGCGTTTCCGCCGTCTTCCGTATCCGGCATCACCGTCGGCGGTTCGCCGGCGGTATCCCCTTTGGAAACCTTTGCCTCGGACCCTGTTTTTTCAGAGTTCCTTTCGCCGGATTTCGATGCAGCCCGGTTCTCATCCCAGGCTCTGAGCTCCGGCGCCGCCGCGGCACGCGCGGAGCGCCTCCAGGACGCTATCCGTGCCCTCCAGTCCGCTCTCCGCGCCGAGGTCCTCGCCCGCCACCCGGACCTCCTTGCTCACCTTTCTTCTCTCCGCTCTGCCGCCGCCTCCCTCGCTTCCCTGCGTTCTTCTGTCTCCTCCCTCCAGTCCTCCCTCCAACGCGCCCGCTCCGATCTTGCAGAACCTCGTGCCCTTGTCCAACGCCACTCAATCCAGCTTGCCCATCTCCTCTCCTCCTCCGAACTCCTCGCCTCTTCTTCCCGCCTGATCCGCCTTTCCTCTCGCCTTCGTCACCTCATGTCCGCCGACCATGTCGACCTTGCCAAAGCCGCTGAGATGCACCGGGACATCGAGCAACTCTATCGCGAGCGAGACCTCGCCGGGATCTCCGTGGTTGAGGAAGAGATCCGTTGGCTGGCCGAGGTCGGCGCCCGCCTCCGCGACGAAGCCACCAGAGCCGTCGAGAAGGGCATGGACGAGTCCAACCAAAACGACATTTGGAGCGGCCTTCAGGTTTTCTACAATCTCGGGGAACTGCGCTCTGCTGTGGATGCCCTCGTGAGCAAATACAAAGGAATCGGAGTGAAGAGCGTGGGCACAGCACTCGATATGAAAGCGATCTCGGTATCCTCGTCGTCATCAGGGGGATTTGGACCCGGGGGAGTGCAGAGAAGCGGAACGCCTCAGATCGGTGGAGGGAAGAGGGCGGCGGAGGCCCTCTGGGAGAGAATGGGCAAGTGCATGGGCGAAGTCTATAAGGTGGTCACAGCCGTTTGGCAACTTCAGACAGTTCTAACCAAAAAGAGAGTTCCATTCACTCAGGTCCTCTTTCTTCACGAGGTCTGGCAGGTAAAGTTCGCATTTGGTGGATGTCAACCACTCTTGTGCAACAGAATATCGCTAAAGAAATGCATTGGTAATATCTGGATCAAATTTGATGAAGCTATACTTCTTCGCGAGATGAATGAGCTATAATATTTGCTTTAACGTTGCCCTGCCTGCAACTGCAAATATGATTATGCATGCCCAATGCTTATCTGCTATATTAGTTCACTACATAAGAAAGAAAATGGGTTGATTTTGTATCCTCACAGTCCAATGTGGATGACAACTTTGTTGTCAATGTATGATTAGTAGCATATCAGGTTGACGTTTTATCACTTGTTAAACAGCCATGTCGATGTTGCTTATTTGTTCTACTATTTTGAGCTTGATTTATTCAGCTGCAAGTTAAATTCAGTGTCACTCGTCATCATTCAAACATGCAGTGTCCCCTAAAAAGAACATGAAATGTATTCTTGCATACTGTTTAGCCATCATTTTCCCTCAGAAAAAGAAATCTTGCATAGGAGAACATATTTAGAGGTTTAGAACATTCTGCAAGTTAAATTCATTGTCACTCTTCGTCATTTAAACATCCAGTGCCCCCTAAAAAAACATGAAATGTAATTCTTGCATACTGTTTAACCATCATTTTCCCTCTCAGAAAAAAAAACTCTTGCATAAGAAGAACATATTTAGAGGTTTAGAACATTAGTTTGTTGAATGGGTTCTACTTTATCGATTGCCTATTGATATTTTTTTTTTATTTACTTTGTTAATCCCCTTCTTTTGTCATTGCATAGGAGGGTGATCCTCTTTTAACAGATAGGGTCTGGGAAGCCATTGTTAAGGCATTTGAAAGCCAAATGAAATCTGTGTTCACTGCATCAAGCTTTGCCAAAGAAGTCTTTACACAGGGTTATCCAAAATTGTCTTCTATGGTAGAGAATCTTCTTGAAAGAATTTCACGTGACACCGATGTGAAAGGGTTTGTACCAGCCCTCACGCCTGAAGGTAAAGATCAGTTGGTTGCTGCTGTTAACATATTTCAGAAGGTTTATCTGGGTCTTTGCCTCAAACGCCTATCTGATCATGTAAATAGTATATTCCCGAGGGGAAATATACCTTCAAAGGACCAGATTTCTAGAATGATTTTGAGCATACAAGAAGAGATTGAAGTTGTTAGGATGCATGGTCAGCTCCTGCTTCTTGTTCTGCATGAAATTGGCAAAGTTCTGAAACTATTAGCAGAGAAAGCTGAATTCCAGGTACTTTTGCTCAATGATAAAAAAAACATGTGAAGGATGATGATATCTTGTTACCTCCTTACCTTTCAGAAAATATTTTTTTTCAGCCATATTTTCGAATTTCCATAGAATTTTATGACATTTCACTCTTATTTTCTAGCATAATTGATAAATTATGTAATATCTTAAAGACTCCTGTAGAGTTTATGTTAATTTGTATGACTCTTTCTTTGTGCAAGAAAAATAAGTTTCACACTATTTTTAAAAAAAGTTATGAAACAATCTTATTAGTAATTGCGAATGAAGTTCACCAAAAATATATTATGAGCTAAATTTTATTGCCATCAAGTTTAATGTATTTTTTTAGCATCAAGTTTAATGTATCTTTTTGTTTTTTTAATAATTTTCTAACCTCAAATCTATGATGATCATAACAATACTATGTGATTTTAGGGCTTAGTAAATACACAAATCTTTCTCATTTTAAATATGTATTTATTTTATGAGTTTTTTTCTTCTTTTTCTCATTTAATAAAATGTTATTATTAACTTTGGAAATTTAATTAAATACAGACCATTATTCTGTTGGAGGATGTATTGATTGTTTCATAGTTTTTTTAGGAGAATAGGTTCATAGCTATATTTAATTACTATCTAAAATTTTGTAGGTTGACGATAGCGATTTTCAATTCAAATATACAGTCCCTATCGAGTATACATAAACTTGCGAACTGGACATCCCTGGCCATCTGCATAAGTTTTTTAAATTGCACTTTTGATCCCACATTATATTCTTCGTTTGTGGAACAGATTTTTTGAGAATAGATAACCTTGAGTGGTTAGTGTATACAACCGTCTAGATATTTACTTTGTGTCCTTTTTCCTTGATTCTTGAATTTTTTATTTCTCATTATTATAATCTGTTCAAGTGGTTGCGAGGACCTTAAACACATTTCTTTTCAGGCAATCCTTATGCAATTTTTAATGGCTGCTTATCGAATTTGCAGATATCCACTGGTCCTGAAGCCCGCCAAGTTACAGGCTCTGCAACGCCAGCACAAATAAAAAACTTTGCTCTTTGCCAGCATCTGCAGGACGTCCACACACGCATATCTGATGCCACCTCATCGCTTCCAGCACTAGCCTTTGATGTTCTGTCTCCTTCTCTTGGTATGGTCTATGGAATTGCATGTGACTCTGTAACATCCTTATTCCAAGCAATGCTTGATCGTCTAGAGTCATGCATTTTGAAAATCCATGAGCAAGACTTTGGAGCGCAGGGAATGGATGTAACACTTGATAACAATGCATCTGCTTACATGGACGAGTTGCAAAAGTGCACAATCCACTTTCGAAATGAGTTCTTGTTGAAGCTGTTGCCTTCATCTTCTTCTCGATCAGAAACTATATGCACCAGACTTGTTCGGAGGATGGCTTCTCGAGTATTAATATTCTTCATCAGACATGCTGCCCTAGTTAGGCCTCTTTCCGAATCAGGTAAACTTAGGATGGCAAGGGATATGGCAGAGCTTGAACTAGCTGTTGGCCAGAACTTATTTCCTGTTGAGCAGCTAGGTGCACCATATAGGGCACTCCGTGCGTTTCGGCCTATCATCTTCTTGGAAACAGCTCTGCTTCAAGGTTCTCAGCTCCTTCAGGATCTGCCACCAAGCGTGATACTTCACCACCTCTACACCAGAGGACCCGATGAGCTGCAATCACCCTTACAGAGAAACAAACTCACTCCTCTTCAGTACTCATTATGGCTTGATTCACATGGGGAAGAACAGATATGGAAAGGGATTAAAACAACTCTTGATGACTACGAAGCAATAGTTAGAGCTCGAGGAGATAAGGAGTTTAGTCCTGTTTATCCTATCATGCTTCATATCGGTTCATCATTGGCTGATATAAATGCGTCTCGATAAGGATATCAGAAGGTTTACATGGTTGTCATGGTAGGAGACGACATAATATATTTCTTTGGTTTTGCTTCGCTGAGAACCATTTTTTGATTTACAGCCAATTTTCATTAGTCAATTTCTCCTCCAATGTAGATGGCACTCATTATATATTGTTTTATATGTCGAGGTCCATCAACACATCAAATGTAAGTTAGATGTTTCTCTTTTTTCGTGGTTTCACAGTTGGCCCATGGACAAATGTTGTTGGTGATGTCTATATATACTGTTATTATCATTGATTCTTCACAGGATAGGGTTGCTCTCTCTTCCACGAAAGATCTCAGGAACTCTTGCGTCTTTATTTTTCGCGAGTCTAATAGACTATATTGGATACAGCAAGTCATGCATTGTAGGGTTGCAGAGCATGCGCATCTAACATATATGTTAGTTCACAAATCATTCCTTTTTGTGTGTGCTCTTAAATTTATTTCATCGAATTGGTGTATGTGAAGTACTTCTTTACCAGATAGGACATGCCATTAGTAGGTGATCTGAAGACATCCTATACTTTTGGCTTGATACCTTGTATTGGTTATGCTATTTTCAACCTTCATGTAGTTTAAATTTTTTTGTTTGTCATAAAATCTACTAGAATTAATGACATTTTTCCAGCATCCGACATTTTGACTTATTATATTGTTTTTTTATATTTCACAACTTACTATTTTGCTAATATATATGTACATATAAGCATTACCCCCAAAACTTGAAATATATTATGAAAATGGTGAAATTAGTTAAACTAAACTCTTAGTTCTCGGTAAATATTGGGCAAATTTCAGTGAATTTTTTAGAGAAGCTGACATTTCAGACTCACTATCATACGGTTTTCAAGCAAAAATGGAGGATTCGAAAAGTTGCAGGACCGCAAATGGCCGTTGATTGCCTTCAGACGTTAAATTTTTTTATAATAAGATTTGAGGTGATAATAATTTCTTATTTTCATATCTATTTCTAAAGCTGAAGTATTATTATTTGTTATTCGCAATAAATATGGCTTCATTCGTGATCGCTGGAATCTTCTGAATCTTTTCATGCCAAGAGTTCAAGTTTATTTATTTCTTTTTTTTGGTGCTAGGTCACCTCTTGTAAGTTGTAACCTAAAAAATCTGATTAATATATTAATTTTATTTATTCATTTTTAATTTTCCGGACCCATTGAATGGAATTAAATAATTTATTCACCATCAACAAATTATTCAACAATTACAATTAAAATTGAATATACAAGACAAAATGTACATATATAACTTATTAAAATAATTAAATAGCTAAAACAAATTATGCACGTCCAACTATAACTATAACAAAAGTAATTTTTGGGAGCTGAAGCAAAAGCCCACGAGCACCACGATGGCGACGAGCTCCGACGATTTCTCCGTCGTGGTCGTGGCGTCCGACCTCGGCATCGACGCTCGCGGCCTCCTTTCACCAGTTGGACGTCGTGCGGAGGGCGGTGATGGCGGGGAGGAAGGCGTGGTTTGGCACGACTGCCCCTCCGACCTCCCCCTTCCCGGCGGCGATGAGGATTTCTCCGACCTCGAAGCTCTTCAGGCAGTCCGTTTCGAGGGATTTGACAAATCCAATAACCGCATCGTCCGCATCGTTGGCAAGTACTTCCCAGGTGCGTGATGGGTTTAGGGCATCGATCTCCCTCCATATACATTGATCTTATGACACTCGGATCGTCGGATTACTCTAGTTATTTTCCTTGTGGGTTTTATTTAATCAGTAACTAGTCTTTGTTTGCAGGTTTTTTACTGGAAATTTATGCCTCTTCTATAATGTTCCGATTTTTGCTACAATTGATTAATTGTTGCAAAATAGTGAAGTTTATTGTTTGAGTTCTCTTTGTGACCTGACCTGATCTGATCTGAAAATTTTGGCTGTTAATTTTATGTTGAAGGAGCTATGGTTAATTCCACAGTTATCTTGCAAAAAGTAAAGATGAAATGCATCATAGGCCGTGCACGGTGATATTGAATGCAATAGTAATATTAGAGGGGTAGTAGAATAACATGATTTTACATTGAACGCAATTACAAGATTATCTTAGAATAGACAGACGTTTACTACAAGAAAGAAGTTCACATTTTAAGTTAAATACACATAGTAGCCGAGTTTAGTGATTACAGCTGATCAATGCAATCCCTTTTCTTCTTTCTTTCTTTTTGAACAACCAATGTGCTTCTGTAGAAACAGGAAAAAAGTTAAAGATGGTATTGAGAGAATAAAATTTTCTATTTAATGACAAATGTCTTTACTTAAGGATCTTGTATGTATCTTGGACAAATCTTATTCTGATATCCCTAAAAGAATCTTAATCTGATTCCCAAAAGTTTTACTTTTTTTTGGATCCATTCTTGTGTGCAGATGAAAGGGGATATTACTGTTATTATTTTACTCTTTGGAATTCAGATAAGACTTTAAAAGGGACACTGTCCTTCTTATATCTGCCCTGCTGTTCGACGGAATGTTTTGAATGATTTCAGATCACAGGCTATTAACAAAGATCAAATTATTTCTCTTCTTTTGCATCTCTATAACTATATGTTTTTTGAGAGGGAAAAAATGGGAATAAATGTTCTATGTCTATATGTTATATTTATTCTAAGAAGAAATAAATGTTCCATTTTTAAATTCTACATTTTCAGCCTTAGTAATTAGTGGAGAGCGGTTGAAGAGATACGTACTACATAAATTCTGTGTGGAGTTGTCTGAAGGTCCATACTGCATTCTGTACGTACATAGCACTGTACAGTCAGAGGATAACAACCCTGGAATGTCCACCTTAAGATGGATATATGAGGATTTGCCTTCTGAATACAAGGAAAGACTTCAAGTTGTATACTTTCTACATCCAGGCCTGCGTTCTAGATTGGTTTTGGCTACACTTGGACGTTACTTTTTAAGTGGAGGGTTAGTTTTCTCTACTTCTTTTCTATAATCTTTTTTGAGATAGACACTTTTAGTATACTTGTTTATCAAATAGAGAATCTACATAAATTTCTTTGAAATATGAATGAAAGTTGGAGAGCTTGTAGTTTTTTAACCATTCCAGACAAAGGTTATATAAAGCATCAGTTGCCCAAAATGAAAAAGCTTGTTAACTTTTTTGTAATTTGTTTGAGGAACAGAAGGATGACTAGCAAGTTGTTAGTCATCGCTCTGAAAGTCATACTATTACATTGTAGCAATATCATCCAGAAAGCCAACAGTGGTCTTGCACGATGGACCTTTGACCTGTACCTACATGATTGTGTGTCTCTGGGAGGGGGGTGGGGGGGAGCTGCCTTCCAAACCAAACTGCAGTTGAGTTTGGTATTTATCAGTGACATTGATGCATACTTTGATGTTTGGTGTACCCCAATTTGTACATATAGGGTTTTAATTACTTGTATTGTTGAGCGTAATATAATAAAAAAACACGACACCCGTCACAGGTTCCTTAAGGCTGAAGTTTGAGACTTGAGGCATGTGCCTGAGTGATGCAGTGTGCTATGAGTGTAGCTGCACAGGAAGATTATAAGTTCAAAAAGATACAAGGCAACAATGGCAAACATACTTCATCCATGCTTAGGCACATTAATGTCATGTTGGTAGTTAGAAGTTGCCATATTTAACAAGTTCTTCTTGATAAGCTACATGATAAAGAAAGTTCTGTAAATTTTCCTACAATTGGTTCACTTGTAGAACTTGTGAAATTGATATCCAAAAGAAGATACCCAATTAAATTAGTCAAACTCTTGCGTACAATTGTACAATTAAATTAGTTAATCTCTCGTAATTTCTCCATGTGAGATTAACCTAAGGCACACCTCTTGCATTTAATATAAACTGTTTGGGTCCAAAGAAATAGATGGAGAAGTGAACCTGTTGCCTCTGCTTCAAATTACCTTTCTATGTTCCTGTTTTCCAAACTGCTTCGAAATGCTGATTTGTACGAGTGCCCATATTAATAAACTTCCAAACAGCCAACTATACCACTTTTTCTTTAAATAATGTATATTTTCTAACTTTCATAAAAGTTGGAAAGCCTAGCTGTTGCACTGGATAATAGATACGGTAGGCAATGGTAGTTGAACACATTCATGTTGCTACTAATTCTCTTCCACCACCTGTTGTGGTTCAGTTACCAGTACCTGTTGAAGAGATGAAAACCTTCCACTACAGCTTCTGTATACTATGTATGATGCCTAACTTTCCAATTTGTCACCCTAAGGCTTTCTGATTTGTCATCCATGCTTAGGAAGTTGAATGCAATTGCATCTCACACTGCAGTCCATCATGCATGGAGTCACCAGTAAATGCATAAAACAAACCTCTGCATATTCATTCAGTTGACATGCACTAGACTTTGTTTGTTTGGATGAGAATATTTCCTGGTGAATGTTTTCCTGCGTTTGGCAACCAGGAAAATCTTGATCAACTGAAAATATTTTCAGTTGATCTAGAAGTTCTATACAACTTTGCAGACAATGTTTTCCCTTTTTGATGAGAGAACATTTTTCCATTTCAGTCCATCTCAAGTATTATATGTATAAACAGTAATTAATATATAATTTTAATTTAATACTTTCCCTCAATTTTTTTTAATTTAATACTTATTACAAAACCAAACAATAAAAAATGTTTTCCTTGAGGAACATTTTCCTGGGCTGCGACTTATTTTCAGTGAAATAAACAGATCCTAAAAAGAAATGTTTCTGTAAATTTTCCTCTCTAATGCCGAAGAGGTTGACTGTGTGACCTAGGAGCTTTTATTTTAAATTAGTTGTTTTAATTAAAGCTGGTGTTTTAGTTTATTAGTCATCAATGTGACCTTTTAGTTAGTTATAAGGGTCATGATTAGTTATAACGGTCTTGATTAAAAGTGGGTTAATCAAGGGTGGAGATTGATTAGTAGTCTAGTATTTAAGGCTGCCAATAGGTTTCAGCCGTCAATCAAAATTACAGATTTTTGTGATTTTCTCATAAACCCTAATTGTTCCTCTATCAATCTTCTAGCCTAATTTCTCATTATTCTTGCTTATTTTCTCTCGTTACTGCATCAACTTGATATCAAAGCAAAAGATCCTACAAAATATTAGGGTTTTCTTTATTTTTGAACCATGGTTGGACGTGGTAGAGGCCGAGGACGTGGTAATCCTGGACAGCAAGCCGATACAAATCTGGTGCGAGGTCGATTGGAGGATAGGTTGATTCATGCCCTAGAACGGAGCAATGGTGGAATTAGATTTGAAGTTGCTGATTTTCATGGAAAGATGCATGCTGAAGATTATTTAGATTGGGAAACAAGTTTGGAAAATTATTTTGAGTGGAAATCTATGGCAGAAAATAGAAAAGTGCTATTTGTGAAGTTGAAGTTAAAGGGGACAACACTTCAATGGTGGAAGAGAATTGAAGAGCAACGTGAACGACAAGGTAAACAAAAAATTAGCACTTGGGAGCATACGAAGACGAAGCTGCGAAAACAATTCTTACCCGCTGATTATACAATGGATTTATATGAAAAGTTTCATTCTTCGAAACAACGAGGTATGAATGTTGAAGAGTAAACTTCAGAGTTTTACAACTTATCAATTCGTGTTGGGTTGGATGAAACAAATGAGCAAGTAGCTGCTCGTTATCTTGCCGGACTTAACCAATCTATCAGAAATGAGATGCCTATTGCTCGTGTGTGTACGTAGACCTTTAATGAAAAAGGGTTTATTGGCTGAAAAACGAGTGTGGCGATACGGAACACGTAGACCTTTAATGGGGCGGTCAGGAGGCATTATGCAAAAGGGTTCTGGTGCTATTGGAAATACAAAAAATAACACATCTGCACAAGGAATCAGTCAAGGAACTCATGCAAATAAAAGTGATGATTATGGAAAAGTTGTAATGTGTTATGGTGGACAAAATAATTCCGCACCTACGACTTTTAACGGAAACAACAACACACAAATTCGTTGTTTCACTTGTAGTGAAAAGGTCATGGTTCTTATGCTTGTCCACAGCGAAGAGTTAATCTAGTGGAGCTGCAAGATGAAGAATATGAAGAGTTAGAGCCTATTTATGATCAATATGTGGATCGAAGTGAAGAAATAGATGTCTCCCTGTTCAAGGAGAATCATTGGTGGTTCGAAGTGTCTTAACTGCCACAACTAAAGAAGAAGATTGGAGAAGGCATAATGTCTTCAGAACACGTGTTCTTTGTGGTGGGAAGGTGTTTCTTTGCGGTGGGAAGGTGTTTTTTTGTGGTGGGAAGGTGTGTGATCTAGTTATAGATGGTGGTAGTATGGAAAATGTCATTTCTAAAGATGCATTAGAGAAGCTGGGATTGGTTATTGAAAAACATCCACATCCTTACAAAATTCGTTGGCTTAAGAAGAGCAATGAAATTCCTGTCACTACTCGATGTTTGGTGCAATTTACTATGAGAGGTAATCTACAAGACGAAGCTTTATGTAATATTATGCCTATGGATGTTAGGCATATTCTTGTGGTTGTATGACCATGACATGGAGCATCATACTAAATCAAACACATTCTTTTCATAGGGGTAACAAAAAGTACACCTTGTATCCAATGGAGGAGGAAATACAAGATGTTGGTTCATCTAAAAATAATAAGATTAATGGTTGTTTGTGCGTTGAGAAGTTTGAATTAGTATGCCAAGAAGTTGGGATTGTTTATGTGTTAGCAAACAAGATAGTTGGAGGCGAACCACTTGGAGGAATATCCCACCAATCACCTGAAGTTGAGCAAATTTTGAAGGATTTTTCGGATCTGATTGCTAGAGATTTGCCGCAAGGTTTGCCACCGATGAGAAGTATTCAACATGCAATTGATTTGGTTCCAGGAGCTTCTTTATCATATAGAATACAACTTAAACAACGTGCTGAGGTGGAAAGACAAGTTGAAGAGTTGATATCTAGGGGTCTGATACGTGAAAGCAAAAGTGCGTGTGCCTGTCCAGCTTTGCTTGCACAAAAAAAATGGTTCGTGGAGGATGTGCGTGGATAGTCGTGCCATTAATAAAATCACTGTGAAATATAGATTTCCAATACCCCATTTGAGTGAAATGCTTGATCAACTAGCTGGCTCTAAGTTGTACACGAAGATTGATTTGAAAAGTGGGTATCATCGAATCAGACTACAAGATGGAGATGAATGGAAAACAATGTTCAAAACACCGGATGGGTTATTTGAGTGGTTGGTCATGCCTTTTGGCCTTTCTAATGCACCAAGTACATTCATGCGAGTAATGATTGAGGTATTGAAACCTTTCCTAAATAAATTTGTTGTCATTTATTTTGATGATATTCTAATTTACAACAAAGATGTGAACGAGCACTTAGTGCATCTGCGACAAGTTCTCGAAGTATTGCAACGAGAGAAATTTTTTATCAACTCGAAAAAGTGCTCTTTTATGTCCAGCGAAGTGGAGATTCTGGGTTTTGTTATTTTAGCTGAAGGTATTAAACCATATCTAGAGAATGTTCGTGCAATTTTGGAATGGCCTATTATGCAAAACATGAAGGATGTTCGAAGTTTTCATGGCTTGGCATTATTTTATAGGAGGTTTATCAAGAATTTCAGTTCTATTATGAGTCCTATTACAAAATGCATGAAGCAAGATAGTTTTAGATGGTCAAATGAGCACACCTATTCTTGCTCTACCTGATTTTGAGAAGTTATTTGTTGTGGAATGTGATGCATCTCATATTGAAATTGGTGCAGTTCTCAACCAGGAGGGTAAACCTATGGAGTTTTTCTTTTATGCCTTAGTTAGAGCTATTCAACATTGGGAACATTATTTGGCTTACCGAGAATTTGTTGTTTATTCTGATCAAGTCCTTAAACTCTAAAAAGAAGTTGAATAAAAAACATGCTGGCTGGAGTGTTTATCTCGAGCAATTTAGTTTTTTCGTGAAATATAAAACTAGGCAGTTTAATGTTGTGGCAGATGCTCTTAGTAGGCGATCCACATTATTGCTGGTGATGAATGCTCAACTGGTTTAGAAGAGATAAAAAATCAAATACAAAATTGATCCATATTTTAGCAAAATATTTGTTGAACTGGAAGGGCCTAGAAGGTCTGAATTGTTGCCTTATCACTTACACGAGGGATATCTTTTTAAGGGCAATCAACTTTGCATTCTTCAAGGTTCTTTGCAAGAGCAAATTGTGAGGGAACTTCATGGAAATGGACTAGGAGGTCATTTTAGAAATGATAAGACGATGATGATAGTGGCAGATCGTTATTTTTGGCCAAAAATGTTTTAAGATGTGAATAACATAGTAAGAAGATGTTCAGCTTGCCAACTTGGTAAAGGCAACTCACAAAATACAAGGTTATACACTCCTTTGCCAATACCAGAGATGCCCTCAATACATTTAAGAATGGACTTCGTCTTGGGTTTACCAAAAACAACAAAGGGATATGATTCAATTTTTGTTGTGGTGGATCGATTCTCAAAGATAGCACATTTCAGTCCTTGTACGAAGACTTCAGATGCTTCACACATTGCTGAGTTGTTCTTCACAGAGGTTGTGAGATTGCATGGAGTTCCATCTTCTATTGTTTAGATGTCAAGTTTGTAGAACACTTCTAGAGAACTTTGTGGAGAAAAATGGGCACTAAATTGCAGTTTTCTAGCACATGTCACCCCCAAACAGATGGACAAACTGAAGTTGTTAATAGGAGTTTGGGAAATCTATTACAGTGCCTTGTTGGAAATCATGTGAAAAGTTGGGATGTGATTCTTCCGCAAGTAGAATTTGCTTATAATTATTTTGTCAATAGAACAATCAAGAAGACACCTTTTGAAGTTGCATATGGATTGAAACCACAACATGTGTTTGATCTAGTTCCCCGCTGTCACCAAATGGAGAGGCCTTTGCTGAACACATTAAAAGAGTGCATGAGGAGTTAAAAGTTGTCTTGAAATTAAGTAATGAAACTTATGCAACATTGGCGTCTTAAAAATTTTAAGGAAGGCGACTTGGTCCTTGTACACTTGAGACAAGAGAGGTTTCCTAAGGGCACTTATCACAAACTCAAGTCAAGGAAGTTTGGACCGTGCAAGATACTAAAAAAAATAAATTCGAATGCTTATTTCATTGAGCTTCCATCAAATTTGTAAATCAGTCCTATCTTCAATGTCTTAAATTTGTATGCTTTTGAGGGCTTTGTTATTGAAGATGTGTTGGATGTTAAAGAGGTCAGTTCTCGTAGAGGTAATAGATATAGAAGATTTTTGGTTAAATGATTGGGTAAACCTGTTAGGATTAATGAAGATGAGCTCAAGAAATCGATGCCGAGATGTATGCTGATGTGGTGCAAGTTTTTTTCAAGGAGACAAAATTTTCAAACTGAGGAGATTGACGTAGGAGTTTTTATTTTAAATTAGTTATTTTAATTAAAGCTAGTGTTTTAGTTTATTAGTCATCAATGTGACCTTTTAATTAGTTATAAAGGTCATGATTAGTTATAACGGTCTTGATTAAAAGTGGATTAATGAAGAGTGGAGATTGATTAGTAGTTTATAACCTCCTGTAACTCTAATATTTAAGACTGTCAATAGGGTTTTCAGCCGTTATAATCTCTTTTTTATCAAAATTATAAATTTTTGTGATTTTCTCATAAACCCTAATTGTTCCTTTATCAATCTTTCTCATCTTCTAGTCTGATTTCTCATTATTCTTGCTGATTTTCTCTCGTTACTGCGTCACCGTGAACCAAAAGGAGAAAAGAAAACGAGCGCATGTTAGCTTGCTTTAGTGAATAACTTGAAAATACCCTTTTTATTTGTTGACCCAGAAGAAAAAAGAGAAAGAAAAGAAAACAATATGTTTGCAAAAAGACATGCTGAAAACCACATGGGCTAGCTGGTCGTGAATTCTTAATTTGCCGGGGTAGGTGATTGTTGATAATGCCTTGTCCCAGCTGTTCCACAATTATAGTTAATACACGCTGCAGTTAAAAGTGTCAACGCATTACGAGGGTCTCACTAAGGGAGTGTCTATATACATTCTAATGGTTCGTAGTATTATATCAAATCTGAACAATTGTAATATTTTTTCTGTTTTCATCTAAATAATATTCTGTCGTCGTGCGAAATCTTGTCAGATTTCTTATGTGTAATCTCTTTCACGCGAAATTCTCAACAGTGATATTTAAATCCTTAATTTAAATGCAGAAAATATAATTTTTAGATGTCTTTTGCCTAGGAGCTAACTAGTGCCCAGTTTTTAGTGCCACTGAGAAGATTTGTACTGCAAGTACTGTTTGGATCTTTGAGACTATCAGGAGTCTTCTAACAAATATGAGATGGATTTATTCATTCTGAATATGACAATTTCTTATGTCTTCTAATCTTCATCATTTGAAGTATTTTGTGAAATGTGCTATGTGCATTCTGTATACCTGAGAATCACTATTTCCCTTGCCTCACTCTAAGTTTTTCTCAGGTTGTATTGGAAAATAAAGTATGTCAGCCGTTTGCAATATCTGTGGGATGATGTGAAGAAAGGGCAAGTTGAAATCCCGGAATTTGTACAGAAGCATGATGAAGTTCTTGAGCATAGGCCACTGACAGATTACGGAATAGAGCCTGATCATCTTCATCTAACTGAGGTGCCATCTATGGAGCACCCGTTTGGCAGGTATGAACATAAATGGGATTCTAGAACATACATGTGAGGAACTAATAGCCTATGTCCTAAAATGGAGGGAAGTGTAGCTTCCCCAGGACATTGCCCTCCCTAAATAAGAACTGTTACCTCACGATCACTACCATGCTTTGTATAAATAACTGTAGATTTTTCAATTGGATATGAGACTGTTAAACGATTGAAAGTTGCAGCCTCTTAACCCAACATAAGTTTGCTATATAAATTTTGTTCTCTCTCCAATTTCATATGCTCATGTTTATAGTGTTTTACTTTATCCCCAGCGAAAAATTTGATCCAAGTAGTTATTAAGATGCTCCCACGTAGATGAAAGGTAAATTCATGCTTGAATTCTAGTCCGGTTTTGTCGGTAGTTTTTTTTCTGTGTCTATGTTACCTTTATTTCTATACTAGGCTCATTCTTTTGAAGTTTGAACCGAATTAGTAATTTTTTCGGATATAAATGATCGTTGAGCGCATTTTACATTTTTTTTACTAAATGCTTGGACAAATTGACGATCCACTGCTTACACTGGTACCAGAAAATTGGCACCACAGATTGCCCTAGAAATTTAATATTTATTTGTTATTGTTCGCCCTGGTGGTCACAGTTCAAGTCAAGAAGTTCTAACGATTCATTCAATCGAATGTTCTGATTAATATATATACGAGGGGACTAAGTTCTCGGATTGTCCTAAACGTATTGAAAGGTAGGCCTTTGACTTTGGGAATTTAAACCTGCAATCATCCTTCAAAAAGCTGCAATTAGGGCTTGAGATGGTTCAAATTCTGAGACTTTCTCCTGATGAACCAAAAACTGCCCAGGTGTGATCTCTGTTAAGTCCAAAGTTCAATGGTTGGCACGATTCGTCTTGCTATTATGTTCAAAAAGTGAAACAGTTTTGCTCTTGTGGTTTTTTTAATGTTCAACATAATATTTATGATATATATGGGCTTAGTACTTGTTTCAGGCATTTTTTCATGTGAAAGTGAAACGGGTGTCCGTGTTATTTTCTTTATTTAGAACAGTCCATGTTCCAGATATTCACCTATTCGAATAAAGAGAATCCAAATTTATTTTTTCTTCGCCCAGTGACCCAGGAAAGCAAGTCTCTTTACGTAAAAAAAATTAGAAAAAAGAACGCACAGAAGAAAATAGAAGTGTTTTATCCCCACTTTGGATATTTTATTATTGAATTTTGTGGAGCGGTATATTTCTTTATTTGTCTGATGTTGAAAAAAATTCAGATCATGTCGTTATTTTTTAGTTTTAAAGGCTTTTCCTTTAGGTTTTTTAATTTAACCTAATGTGTCAAACTTTTACAATTTTATTACAATTAGTTTTCTTGCAAATAAGCTTGACTTATGAAATGTTGATAAGTATTTTATTCATTGATACTTATTTTTAAAAATAAGTAATTACATGTTTGAATTAATTGATAAGTTGAAGCATCGATAAATAATTGTTGAAGTTGATTTTAAAATTAAGTGGTTAGTAGTAAAAAAAATTATAAATTATTATTTTAGTCAAAGGATAAAAAGTTTTTAATATTATAATAAATGAAATATATGAAGAAAAGTTAATATATATTTTAAGAACATAATAATACATTCATTAATCAAACTAATTATTTTTTTTCTCACACAAAGTAAATTGGGACCCTCAATTTATTTTTTGACTTATAAACAAATAAAATAAGTTCTCATGAGCTCTTTATTTCAGTCACCACACACGAGAAAACTTCAAAATCCCCTTAGTTAGGATTGATCTTAGCAACCTTGCATGCATAAATAAACCAATTTTGTTACAAAATCCAAATCAAGAGACGAATTTCACCAATAATAATAAGCTTGGTTGTTTATATATATATATATATATATATTGGTTGTTTATATATATATATATATATATATATATAGAGAGAGAGAGAGAGAGAGAGAGAGTTTTACACAAGTTCTTTTTTTATATTTCTCTTTACTAATAACTTAAATGATCATTAATAATAACAAAAATAATTTTATATTATAAAAAAATATAGAAAATTATTATATTCACTATGAATGCAAATAATGTTAAGATACTCATAACATTTTGAAAATGATAAATATAATTGTTATGAATGATATGAATAAAAATTTGTTAAATTCTCTATAATTATTAGTAAAGGAATATCTAAAAAATAAAGTAAAAACAATTATGCAAAAAATTGCGTGACACCTACGAATATGTAAGATTAATAGAAGGAAGAATTTTGGAGTACTTTTAAGCTTTGTTTGGATGCAATAAGTATGTTCGGGAATAAAAAGAATTAATCGCATACTGACCTCATTTTTTAACCTCGTCAAGAACAATTAGTTCTGAACCTCCTAAGAACAAGTCCATTGTTCTAATGCACTTTCTTTGGATGACATGTCATTAGAGACAGAATGAGAATGAAAGGAAGAGAAAAAAAGAGAGATTGTTTGGATAACATTTCATTAAAGGAAAAGGAGAATGAGATGGAGGAAAAAAAATTGAGAGAAAGGAATGGAGATAATGGGTGGAAAAATGTTCATCCTATTTGAACGGAGACAATGGAGGATTGGAGGGAAAGAATTTAAGTATGGGCACCACTATTTTCACTCTATTTTATTTTACAGTAAAAATATTCAACACTTTCAGTACTCCCATTATAAAATGACAATAATATTTTTTAGAATGACAATAGTGATGCCCTTTTAAGTATTATTATTGTAAAACAATTATACTCCTAAAAAATAATCTTAACAACTTATGCTGTTAAGGATTTTTTATATTAAAATAATTCAATATACATTTCCCCTCTCTTACCTTTCATTTTGGGGTTGAAAAAAAAAACTATCAAACGAGAGGAATGGGCAAGAAATTTCTCTCCATTTTCCTCCATCGAGTAAACATTTTTTTTCTCTTCCTTACCTCTTATTTAACTCAATTCAATCTGGGGCTAAAGTTAACTATCTTATAATGTTTATTATATTTATAATTTAGTTATTGATCGATATGCACTTGAATGTGAAATGTAATAATCTCATGATAAGCGTAACGATTGTTTAACAGCCTAGGAATATAATTTAAGCTAAACTTTTAGAGCATAACTATATTATTTATTTATTTTTTCTTTATTTTTTAAATTATGCTTCGTAACATCTATCTATATAATTTATTTAATCGTGAATGAATTTTTCAAAATATTTTATAACAGGTTCAAAAATTAATTGCCTATATATTAAATATATTATGAAAACTTGCAATATTTTATTATTCTACCACTACTTTTTGTAATTACTTCATACCACCACTAATTCTTAATTATTTCATACCAACAATATCTCTTTTTTTCATATTTAAAACCAAATTTTAATTAATTAAGAGGTTTCTACGTTTAAATTACTAATTACTCAAAAAATTAATAATAAATTATTTGATATTTTAGTTAGTTATAAAGTCTAGAGGATCTTTATAACAAAGTGCCAAATGTATATAGTATAGATGTCGATATTGAAGACGAACTGACCATTTGACATGTCTCAAAAGACGAGTCTATAAGTAGCAGTTAACATTGACATCAAGTCAAGACCTTTGTATTTAAGAATCTAACTTGAATAGGACATTCCATCACAAGTAGCAGAAAAAGCATCTGAATTAGGAAATAGATGCCAAAGTTTTTTTTTCGATTGCCACCTCAGTTTCAAAAAGCAGCGCTGTTCATACAAACTCAGTGTGGTGCTAACGATTATGTGCATTGATCGCAAATTTAAAATAATAACTCATTATCGAGTTCAACTAATTTAATATCGTCCCGTGCAACATATTTCCTGGCTATGGCAGATGAGACTCTCGGATTTTTTACATCCACACAAATTTGAATTCGAGACTTTTATTTAAGCGTGAGAAATTGCTATCCACTCAATCCCAACTCCCGTTGGTCGAAAGAATATATTATGGAACTCACAACTCTACTGTTTGTCATGATAATAACCTATAAAAAAATATGTTGCCTAATAAGTTATGTTAAAAGGATTCATATGTTTAAAAAAGACATACATAGATCATAAAAGAAAATTGCCGAAGTCTATAAATAAATGAGTTAATGGAAGTGTCTCTGTTTTAAAGGAGGAACATCTTTCATAAAAACTATGTGAATCACAATAAAAGTTCTTAAAAGAAAATGAATCAAATTTGATGAGTCTCTTAAAGAAAGGACACCTCCATTTTTTTCATAAATAAAACGAGTACATTAATTTCAATTATAGTCTAAATAGATTGCGTGTTCACAGGAAAGATCTTTTGATTCATAAAGCTTGTTTCCCTTCATATAAAAATCAACATGTCACTAAAACCAAAATATTACAACAACAACAACAAAGTCTTATCTCACTAGATGGGATCGGCTACATAGATCATATGACGTCATTCCGCTCTATTAGTAATTATATTCGTTGATCCATGTTCATAAGATTCGATAGGATTTTACGCTGGCTGTCGGGGCCTAACACAACCCTCCTCCTTTATCCGGGCTTGGGACCGGCTATAAAGCATATGCGGAGTTACTAAAACCAAAATATTATCGATATAAATTTACTTGTTCGAGATATAGATAATATACAATAATGCATGTAATATTCTAAACATGTAAGAAATATTGAACCAAATTCCAACGATCCATCGAGCATGAATTAGCTACAGGTAAGCGCGAAGAATATAAAGAACCAAACAGTCAAGTTGCATGATTGATTTCTAGAAGAACATTGGCCAAAAAAGAAAAAAAAAAGGTTTGAACTTCCTACATGTCTCACCAGATTGATTTTGCGTTTTTATGAAATGGAAGGTGCAAAATTAGAATTACAATTGGAGCTTGAATTTGAGGAAAAGAAAATGCCCGGTGTTGTTCTGTCTGGTTATCCAGTTAGGAGGAAACTCCCTGATTTAGATGGGAAGGCTAGACATGTTAAATGCTTTATGTATCTTACATGAGCCATATCTTATAATATATAGTCTGCAAGAACTAGACCCTAAAAGCTCACCAACAGCAGACTTGATATCCAAGTTGGAAAGATTTTATCCTCTATACACAAACGATGAATAATTCCTGTAGTTTTGTATACAAGAGATAATTGGTGATTTTTACATGGGTTTTTTTACATTTTCTTCAAGAACCTAGTTTCCATGAGGATCTTGATGAAGCTAACACAAGTTTCTTTTTTACTTTCATGTCTCATCTGTTTGGGGATTGTAAATTAAGGAACCAATCAAGTAACACGATGAGAACCTCTGAAAGATGGGCCGAATGCTGCAGTAGAAGCTGTTAATGCTGGAATTCACCAAGTAAGATTTTCAAAATCAGGAGGGAGCATACTCAAAAGGACTATCATAGATAGACACACTCCTCAAGTTTAGTTCTCAAAATGGCAGAAAGAACTTTCTATCTCAAACCCTTTTGATCTCCCATAACTCTGGAATTCACCCGAGCTATATCCAAGCCGCTAGAAAATTATTGTTGCCATCACACTCATAAATGAACTTCTTAAAAATAGCTAGATTGTGTTTGCAGTATCTCAAGGTGTGATAATATCTTCGCAATAATTGTTTTCAGTTTTGGATCACTCTTTTGTGCAAGATCGATGAGCACAATCTGAACTGCCTTTCCATATTTCTCCCTGTGATTTCCAAGCCTGAAAATCCTTTCAAGAATCCATAATGCTGTACTCTGAGACTTTAAGCTACCTAACTCTAGAATTTTGACTAGAGCTTGAATTCCGGATGCTTTTTCTATGGCTCTACTTCCATTCTCCCATATCTCATCTTGCACTAGAGTAGCTAAGGCATCAAGAACAGCGTCATCTGCTTCACGCTCTTTGCCTTCCAAAATGTGAACCAACAGAGAGATGGCATCTGCCTTAACAAGACACAACGTGCTCTTTATAGTGCAAGGTCCGTTATGAACTTCACATAATGTATCAGAAGATGGCGGCACACATAACCATCTAGAAGGCTTAAAATGGGCCAGAGAATGTGAATTTTGTGATAATTGCATCAACGACGTTGCTGCTCTGGACTTTGCAACAACAGATGTGGCTGAGAGTAATCTCAGAAGGCAACTGATTACTCCATGTGCTGCAGATACCTTTTGAAGTTTTTTATCCCAAGGTACTGTAAACCGAATGAGTACCCCAGAAATATTCTCAAGTAGCCACATTTTTACAGGACAAGAAGAATCTGCCACAGTTGAATCAACTAATGAAATCAGGGAAGGTAGTAAGTTTGTTCTTGCAAGAATTTCAGTTGCATTCTTATCCTTTATAGGAATATTGCTTATTATGCCAGCAGCAGCTGCCCTTTCATTATCTGACGTTGATCTAGAAATAACGTTCACCAAAATGTTTAGGTTTGTCTCTCCAAGATCCTCAGTCAGCTGCTCTGTGAAATCTTTGGAAATATTAAAGAGCAATTTCAATGCAGAAAATCTGATTTCAGGATTTCTCTCATTGAGAAATGGTAGAAGAAGCTGCATTGCACCATTTTCTTTCATTTTAATTCTCACCCTTTTGGCATTGGAATGACTAGCCATACTATTGAGAGCCTGTAAAAGGTACAACTGGATCGCAGGACTAGAGAGATTTAGAAGAGAGAGCATTTGTTGAGCCACGCCTTTGTTCTTTAGTATTAGTTCAGATTGTGCCAAGCTTGCAAGTACAGCAGATGCAGGTTCACGAAGAGACATAAGCACTGATGTAACAGAGAAAAGGAGTTGAACTAAGGGTGCAACAGCACCAGAATTGATTAACCGTTGAATATTCCCTGTACATGTGGCTAGATTACGCAAGGCACCCAATGAAGCCAACTTTGCTTCGAGTTTCCCTGAAGTAACCATTTTCAGAAGGGGCTCAACTAAGCCCTCTTCTCCTAGAACTTCTTTCATTTGGTCTGTAAGTTCGATTCTTGATATCGTTGCTGCCATTAGAATCTTATTCATATCGGAACCTTCATATACAGTATGAAGAAAAAATAACATGTTATAGGAATATTCTGGCAAAAGTTGATATCAGATTAAGTACACTGAAAACTGAACCATTTAAAATGAACTTTAAACAGTCATTTGAAACAACTTCAACATTGAAATAGAAGAAACCTACAACTTTTCAAAACAAACTTGACATTGAAGACAAAGTGCAGGAAAGAGATTTTTCTTGCTTCTTGAATCAGTTTGAGGAAATTCATAGAATCAAGAAAAGCAGAATTGCCAAGCATCCGAACTGTACTTTTTTAAATGTATAGCTAATGAGTGTTGATCAATAAGTGCTCTGCATAAAGAGAATATCGAGTTGCATGTCCACAATGCTTTTTACAGTTATAAATCATAGGCTGCTGAATCATTTTGGATCATGTAAATAATTCTAGCTAAAAACCCAAGGATAGAGGACAAACTATGGATGTGTGTGTGATGGAAAGAAACTAAAACATGCATATCTACATGCACGTTTATCACTTTAACTGATCTATTAAAGTCAACATTTTGAGCTAAAAAATATTCAGCCAGCAACTTTGGAGCCGCAAAACCCTTTCCGGCAGTATACATATAATCCACCTAGGTAATAAACCTTTTATATTATGGTGAGAGTTAACTAAATCAGTATTAGGTTAATTTGAAATCCTTTAACCAATTAGGAATTTCATCATTAAGACATGGGTTTCTGAGAAGTGAGCATGCAGTTTTTTCAGTGAAACAACAACAACAACAACAACAAAACCTTATCCCACTAGGTGGGGTCGGCTACATGGATTATACGACGCCATATTCGTTGATCCATGTTCATAAGATTCGACATGATTTTATGCTGGCTGTCGGGGCCTAACTCAACCCTTCTCCTTTATCCGAGCTTGGGACCGGCTATAAAATATAGGCGGAGTTTTTTTTTTTCAGTGAAACAATGAAGGATATATTTGATCAGCAACAGCTCTTAACAGTTGAAACACCAAACAAGGCCTAGGTCTTAAACAAAGGTACTTAAATTACCCGACAGCCAACATAAAATCATGTCGAATCTTATGAACATGGATCAACGAATATATTGTGTTAATGCTAGGTCGTTACCCGTAAGTAACGCGCTGTACAGCTCGGGTACAGTGATAAGAGAGCAAGAGCCGCTGCATCCTCGCCTGAATGCAGTGTTAAATGAGCAAGGGCTACCGCACTCTAATGGACGGAGGCGGTTAAAGAAGCTAGTTCATGAGACTAAGGTCAGATTAGGTTCTTGGAACATTGGGACGTTGAATGGGAAGCGCCTCGAGGTGGCACAAGTAATGGACCAGCGTAAGATTAGTATCTTATGCTTGCAAGAAACTAGATGGGTAGGAGAGGGAAGTAAAGAGATTAGGTTAAATGGTTCCAAACTTTGGTACACAGGTAAGGTAAATGGAAGGAATGGTGTTGGTATTATCGCGGATGCAGAATGGAGGAAGAATGTTGTGGAAGTTAAAAGGATTGAGGATCGAATCATATCCGTGAAAGTAATTGTTGGAAAGGAGACTATGAACATTATTAGTGCATATGCACCCCAAGTAGGAGCAGAATCACATCTCAAGGAGAAGTTTTGGGCAGATATGGAGGGTTTGATTGAAAGTATACCAACAACCGAGAAAGTTTATATTGGGGGAGACCTTAATGGACATGTTGGTAAAGAGGCAGGACCACATGCAAGGGTTCATGGTGGTTTTGGTTTTGGGGAGTTGAATGAGGAAGGACAAACTATTATTGATTTTTCTTTAGCATACGACCTTAAGATTATCAACACTTGTTTTAGGAAGAGAGAGGAACATTTAATCACATACAAAAGTGGAACTCATAGGTCTCAAATCGATTTTTTCTTGATAAGAAATACTGATAAAAGACGTTGCACTAATTGCAAAGTAATTCCTGGGCATGGAGTGACTACACAACATAGATTGTTAGTTCTTGATATGCAAATAAAATGTATAAAACCAAAATCCCGAACAGTTTTTGATCGAAAGATCAAGTGGTGGCAGTTAAAGGGGGAGAAGCGAGAGACTTTTAGAAGTAAGTTATTAGAGGAAAGTGTGTGGGAGTTAGAAGGAGATGCTAGTATCATGTGGAAGAATGTGGCAAAAAAGGTTGAAATGGTTGCTAAAGCCATTTTAGGAGAATCAAAAGGTTTTGGACCACGAGATAAGGAGACTTGGTGGTGGAATGAGGAGGTCCAAGAAAAGGTGCGTAATAAGAAGAATTGTTTCAAGGCGATACACTTGGACAATAGTTCCGACAATTGGAAAAAGTATCGTTTGGCGAAAAGGGAGGCTAAGAAGGCAGTTAGTGATGCTCGTGCTAAAGCATACGAGGGGTTTTATAAGGAGTTAGGGACAAAGGCGGGTGAACAAAGGATTTACAAGATTGCAAGGAACAAAGAGAAGGAGTCGAGAGATTTGGATCAAGTAAGATGCATAAAAAATGAAGTTGGCAAGGTTTTAGTTACTGAAGGAGATATTAAGAACAGATGGGAAGAGTATTTCTATAAGCTATTTAATGATGGATGTGAAGGTTCGCGTTGTGATTTGGAGGACTTGACAGTTAGCGAATGTGAGCTTAATAGGTCATTTTATCGTAGAATTAGAGTCTCGGAGGTTAGCGAAGCTCTTAAGAAAATGGAGAATGGTAAAGCCGTTGGACCGGATGGTATACCGATTGAAGTTTGGAAATGTTTAGGAGAAAAATGTGTGTTGTGGTTATGTAAACTATTTAATGAGATTTTACGGTCGAAAAAGATGCCTGATGATTGGAGATTAAGTACATTAGTTCCTATTTACAAAAATAAAGGGGATATTCAGAATTGTGCAAATTATAGAGGGATTAAACTTATGAGTCACACTATGAAATTATGGGAAAAAGTGATTGAGCATAGATTGAGAATGGAGACTAGTATTTCTGAGAGACAATTTGGGTTCATGCCAGGAAGATCCACTACAGAGGCGATTTATTTACTAAGGGGGATGATGGAGAAGTATCGAAGTAGGAGAAGAGACTTACATATGGCTTTCATTGACTTAGAGAAGGCGTATGATCGGGTACCAAGGGATGTACTTTGGAAAGCCTTGCAAAAGAAGAGGGTGAATGTTGCCTACATTAAGGTAATACAAGATATGTACGATGGGGCATTGACTAGGGTTAGGACACCCGGAGGTGAGACAAATGAATTTCCTATAGGAATTGGCCTACATCAAGGATCAGCTTTAAGCCCGTATCTATTTAACTTAGTTATCGATGCTATAACCGAGAGTATCACAGAGGAGGTACCTAAGTGCATGCTATTTGCGGATGATATAGTACTTTTAGCAGATTCAAGAGAAGAGATTAATACAAAATTGGAAATATGGAGAAATACGTTGGAGTCAAAGGGTTTTCGTTTAAGTAGGAATAAAACAGAATATATGCATAGCAATTTCACAAATAAACAACTTAGAGACGATTTGAAAGTTAGGTTAGGGGAGGATATAATTCCTCAAGTGACAAAGTTTAAATATTTAGGATCAATTGTAAGACAAGATGGTGAGATTGATGACGACGTTAATCATAGAATTCAAGCTGGTTGGTGTAAGTGGAGGAAAGCCACTGGAGTTCTTTGTGATAGAAAAGTACCCAATAAAGTTAAAGGAAAATTCTATCGTACTGTTATAAGGCCAGCAGTGTTATATGGTAGTGAATGTTGGGCTATGAAGGGACAACATGAATGTAAAGTGGGGGTAGCCGAAATGAGGATGTTGAGATGGATGTGTGGTCATACAAGATTAGATAAGATTAGGAATGACCATATACGTGAACGAGTCGGAGTGGCTCCTATTAGTGAGAAAATGGTAGAGAATCGTTTGAGATGGTTTGGTCATGTTCAGAGAAGACCATTAGATGCGCCAGTAAGAAGAGTAGATCAAATAATCTGGAGTCCGATTAAAAGAGAGAGAGGGAGGCCAAGGCGGACACTTGGCGAACTAATAGAGCAAGATCTATTGGTGAATAATATACCGAAAGGTTTGGTTACTAATAGAGCGGAATGGCGTCGTATGATCCATGTAGCCGACCCCACCTAGTGGGATAAGGCTTTGTTGTTGTTGTTGTTGTTAGGAGTAGTTGTTATTCCATGTTTACTAGTTATGCATATCATATCATGTTACCTTTATGAATGGAGGAAGGATTTTATCAAGTTCTATGAAACGACGAAAGTTATTCGATATTAAAAGAACAGAGAAAGTTGTTGAACAAAATAGCCCTTTGCAAATAAACCTTGTATTCCGATAATATTAAAGATGCAGCCTGGCTGCAATGTATTTCTCCAAAGCAATTGAAACTGTTGGCTTGCATCATAAGTCCTCAAATTCTTTACAAATTCTCACCTTTTCTTCCTCTATTTTTTTTAGCTCCCACTATTCCCCCACTTCCACCACCACCACCCCCCCTGCCCCACCCAATTTGTTGGAACTAAAAGTTTAGATTAAGAGGGGCAAACAAGATATTCAGAAGTCTACATAATACAATTCATTCATGTACCTAGATGGGGTGATTGCTTCTCAATCAATATGGTTAAATAAGAGATTTCAATATAAAATAACTGAAAATTGCAAAAGCTAAGGGTGTGATCCCTGTAATGAATTTGAGCAATTACCTCCTTTCAGATACTGTGTTAACGGTACAAAGTATCCTGCTTCTGCCATCAGAAGAACATTTTGTGTGTTGGACGATAGAGTGCCAAGTAATCTAGCCACATCTTGTGAAGCTTCACGGTCATCTCCATTTAGCATCATAACTAGCATAACAATACAACCTTGGATCCTCCCAATTCTTTGTCTACCTTTCAGGACATCAGACAAATCCAGGAGCAGCCCCACTGCAGCCCTGCTCTCCTCTGCATCCCGAGACAACGACCTCACAATCACAGAAAGAGAAGCAATGCTTGCCATCCTCTCCTGCAATTCAAGCAAACAAAAGTTAACACAACAGAAAGAGCATTCCTTGTTCCTAAATATCACAAAATCAAGCTCCACCACATCCAAACGTTTTCTAATTGAATATTTCAATTGCCAACAAGCAGAATGATAACAAATGCAAAATTCAAAAGTTTCAGCTCACCCTATATAGACTTGAAGATAATGAACAAGAAATTACAAGGATTCTTCTTGATTTTTCAAGCAGGGTGGTTTGCTTTGTTTTGTTCATTTGCCTACTTTTCAAGAGAGTTTTCCCTAGCACTGGGAGATGCTTTGGAGATAAATTTTGAAACTAGAATTAACATAACATAAAAATCTTGTGTGAAGAAAAGAATGGAAGAATTCTGAGAGGCACCATTACCTTGTTCTCATTGTTGTTCAAGGCTAAATTTCTGAGTGCCGAGATGATATTTAATCTGTTGGTCTTGTTGGTTGTCCCCAACCGGTTCAGCAGCACAGGAACCAAACTCCCACCTTCTTCCCCCAACAAACCCTCTCTGACCAGAACCCCGACCTCCATAGCCACCACCCAGAGCTCATCCTCATCCTCGCTCTTCACCCGCACCACCAAATCCTCCACGTCCGGCTTGGCCGCCGCCTCCAGCGATCCCATTTCGAACCTTGCGTCCATCATCTGACCCCGCAGCGCCCTCACCTCCGCCTCGACCTCCGGTCCCGCGCCCTCAGGCAATGCCGCGAGCAGGGCGCCGACGCCTCCGCCGAGGTCGCGCGCAATAGACTCGCCCAGGTGGGCGGCTGCTGCCGAGCAGCCGCAACTCCTGACGAGCACGCGGGCGCGCCGGAGCACCGGGCGGAGGGCGTCCGCGGCCTCCGCGAGCGGCGGGGATGCGTCGGGGAGGTCGTGTAGACATTGGATGGTGCGCAGGACTGAGCTCAGCCTCTGGAGCAGGGCAGTGAAGAGGGGGAGCGCTGGGCTTTGGCCTCGGAGGTCGACGGGGGTGCTCGGGGATGCGGCGAGGGAGATGGTCTCGTCGACGGAGTTGGAGAGCTCGGCGAGGAGTCGCGCAGTTTCGCTGGTAGGAACACCATCACCTCCACCAGACGTAGAAGAGGCTGAAGAGGATGAAGAAGAAGAAACCTCAAACTGCTGCTGCTGCTGCTGTTGCTCCATGACTGGTTGTTTTAGGAAATTGAAGCGTTCAAGCAAGGAGCAGAACAGAAGCAAGGAAGATCAGGAGCGAGAACCATAATAGTAACAAGAGTCGAGGAGGATGAGGATTGAATCAATGGAGTGGTGGTGGTGAAGAAGGGGTGGGGGGAGGAAGAAGAGGTCAAACAGAGCAGCAGGCAGGCAAGAATTGTTTGTAGTTGTTGTCGTTGTTATTGATGGTGGAGTCGTGGACGAGGACCCGACGACTTGACCAGTTCAAAGGCCATAACAACTTGAATTGCATGGTCAGGTAAATAGTAAAATTTGTGCATAAGTCGAAATTATCTTGTTCATCATTGCTCCGATACAATCCATTTTAATCTGATCTTATCGACATACTCTACATTTGTGCCTGTGAGCAAGCGAGCGAGAGAGTCTTAGGATTTAGGAGGACATATAATTATGGACAGTCCAAAGAGAAAGAGATTCCTAGGATTTAGGAGGACATGCAATTGTGGACTGTCCAAACATTTGAGGGAATGAATCTATTTTGACACTGTCCCGGGACTTAGGAGGACCCTGAAATGTCTCTGCAGGGGATGCACAAAAATGGCAGGAGTTTGTGATCTGGTATTTGGGGGAAGACTCTGAGCAGTCTTTCCTCCGTGTATGTTTCCTTTCTGTGCATGCGCTGTATGTATAATTTTTGAGTGTACATCACAGGACCTGAGGGGCAAAATCAGTGCAGTAGTACGCCACTTGGATTCAGTGGATCTCTCTCTCTCTCTCTCTCTCTCTCTCTCTCTCTCTCTCTCCCCGTCCACTAGGCAGCGCAGTGCATCACCAACTGAGGAGCTGTCCCCGGATTGTGATGCCTCGTATAAATATATTAACATCAATTATTTCTCAAGTAGAATACTGGCGTTGGGTGACTTTGTATGCGTATTCAAGACGAGAGAATGAGACCACGACGTGGATACAGGTCCATTGACCATTTCATCTGTGGGCTTGTTTTAGTCATGTTCTTGTTCAAGTCTTCTCCATTTTGTTGGAACATGATCTGAAGATTCCCAGCTGAACCTTCATTAGCCAGTAAGTGTAAGTCCACAAAAGACTAGAACATGACTAAAACAACCTTCAACACAGATGGACAAACTTACTGCAAAAAAAGCTTGACCTTTGACTTCGGTTATTCTCTCATCATCCATGTATTTCTTCTCTTCCATAGCATAGCTATCTTGTAATTTTGTATCCGTGCGAGATTTCTACTATCATTTGTGTCGTCTATCAGTTTGACCCCTCGGTAAATTGGGGGTATTATCAGAAAGCCGTTTTCTGTTTCAGATTATTTTGAACATAGTTAGTCATGGTTTTCTGTAATATCGTCCTCTTGTTGCCTTTCTGCTAGTCTGTGTGCACAGAGCATTAGTGTTATCCCCAAAGAATGAAAATGTGGCATATGTACCAATCATTCATCAAAGGAGACCATAGAAATAGTTGGCGGTAAATATCGAACGAAGACTTGGGAATCACATCACTTTAAACGAGAATGAGTCACAAATGTTTGAATATCAATGTTTGTATATACACAATTCATGAAGAAATAAGCTAATAAATTCATATCCTTGAAGGTATCATTGGGATGTTGTTCTGAAAGTAAGCTGCTGCAGCTGCCACTCCGCTTCCCAGCTCAATTGGGTAGCCCAGATCCTTAAGTATCATCTCTACGCCACTGAGGCAACCAAGCAATTGCAGCTGCAAGAGGATATAAACTCATAAATAACAAAAAGGGCTAGTATTCCGATTTTTTTCACCTTTCTCAGATCATGAAAACTGCTGATGTAGGTGAAGCATATGACGCAAAGACCTAGTTATAATGTACTTTGAGAATCCTCTTCACTGAAGGTTCTAATACAATTGACCTCAATGAAGTTCATGATGATGTGATGACGAAATTGAAAAGCATTCCGAGAGACTAAAAGATGAATTTAAGAATGTCACGGAAGACTAGCACAAGAGTCACAGCATATTTGAAAACAAGCAAACATACATATTACCAAACTTGACTACTCTCTCTCTCTATCCTTTTTATAGGCAGAGCCAAATCTTCTGGGTGGATAGTTTCATTATGAAACATCTACATATATGAAGAAATTTAAGTTCCGGGAAAAGGCTCGGGCAGTTGGGAATCCAGAATATGACTACCACAAGTAATTCCGCATTTAACACTATGTCGTAGAGTTTTAACTATTTTCTTCAAGAAGATCACAGAACAGCGGCCTGTTCTGATTGATTGCCAGCTGATTTTCCACATATTAAATTCTCGTACATATCATCTATTAATTTTTCCATTTTTTTTTCTAAGAATATTCCTTGATTATTTTGTTTAGATCCTCATCTCATTATTTCAGTCCCTTAACTGACATTTTGAATTGGTGCAGCTTCACAAGTTTTTCTTCTCTCTTGTGAGCATTCCTTCATACTTAATAGTTATGACACAAATAGTTTCAATTTCCTACACTACTAAACATGTGAGACCTTCTGCCATTTCCAAACAGATCTTAAAGAAAGATTGATAGGCGTTAAGGTCAACAATATTATCCTTCTTATATCAAGAAATAAACAAATAGACGTCAGAAATAAATCTAGAACCAGAATTTGAGAAAGACCATTAGTTCCGGTATGTCGAGTTGAGAAACTCTTCCCTTCTTTCAGGCATGCTTTTTTTTATTTGAGAAGTATCATGCTTTTTTAATGCACTGTTTCCATCAGAAAACTCATAAGTAAATTGAACGCCATCAATGAAAAAGAAATTACCTCATTAAGGTTTCCTAAATGTCCTATTCTGAACACCTTTCCTGCCACCTTATTCAAACCAAGTCCCAAACTTAGATTGTACCTCTTCCATGCCCTCTTGACAACTTCAGAGCTGTCAATGTAGGGTGGAACAACCACTGCAGTGACAGTGTCACTAAACCATTCCTCTTTCTGTGTGCAGTTCTTCAAACCCCAAGCTTCAACAGCAAGTCTGCATTTTCAAGTTATCATTAGATCAAATAAAGCTCACTATATGCCAATATGCTGATAGTTTTTCACAGTAATTGGAAAAGATGAAATTTTGACTAATATCAGAAACAAAAAGCCACTGCTACATACTATGAGAAACTACTTCCCAATATTTATATTGAAGCAACGAGCATATTTTGTATGGACATCATTATCTTTTCCATATAAAGGGCAGCATGAAAAAAAAAACTTAAGTTGAAGAAATGAGGTAACCTTGTTGCTTTGCCTAGGCGAGCATGCCTTGCAATCACATTATTTAATCCTTCTTCAAATATAAGATCTAAAGCTGCTCGGAGACCATACAAGAGTTGGATTGATGGAGTGTAGGGCCAGTAAGTGCCCAATTTGTAGAACTTCAAATAATCATTCCAGTCGAAGAATACACGAACGGATTTAGCTGTCTTGGATGCTTCCAAAGCTTTTGGACTTGCACAAATAATGCCCATCCCAGTTGGAAGAGAAAGAGCTTTTTGTGATCCTGTTAAAGCAACATCAACTCCCCATTCATCCATGCGGAAATCGAGTGCACATATTGAGGAGACACCATCAACAAGAAGAAGTGCAGGATGCCGATATTCATCTGCAATTCCATAATGGCATCAAGAGACGGTCAGGATGAAATGAGTAACAACATGCATTTCTAGATAAAGCAAAGAATTTACAGTTGGGAATAGGGTTTGAAAGAATGTACAGCAGTCAATTGCTAGTCATGGTGTGACTTTTTATTTTTGCATCAACATACAGCCTGAATTTTAGTAAAACATGTTCAGTATATCGTCCATTGGCATAACATCCTAAAGTTCCTTAAGTAAATGGTATAGAGTTAGAACTCTTCAATATTCCTTGGTTAACATGCCAAAATAGAACTACATAATAGAACAAAATGACAATTCACACATTCTCCATCCAAGTTGAAACCCAAATTACGCGAAACATCAATATGAATGCTCACTCTTCTGTGCATTTCTTTCTCTATACATTGTTAGATAATAAGTGCCATAGTACATTTTTTCTATCTCCCTTATAAACCAATTCTGTTTTTTTCTATATAAGAAATCGTGATCGTTAAGCAATGCTAATGGACTAGTAGCAAAAACATACTAATGAACTTTCTGCCATCCTGATATACAGATGAACTTTCTGACACCAAAACATCATAGAAGCTGGATATAAGTTGAAACAAATTCCACTTATTTTCTTGAATCCATCGTAATGAATTAGTAGTTAGGATAACACAAGTTATCCAAGAAAAGTACTGTGCTTGTGTTTCCAATTAAAATTGCATATAGCCACTAATGCTTACCAAGAAGATTCCTGACACTTGCCAAATCATTGGTGACACCAGTTGCAGTCTCATTGTGAACAATACAAATTGCCTTGATAGTGTGAGCTCGGTCTTCTGCAAGTTTTTCTGCCAGTATATCAAGATTGGCACCCTGTCCCCATTCACTTTCTATGACATCAACGTCAAATTTGAGGCGTTGTTGTTGATCAATCCAAAGAAGACTGAACTGCCCAATAAGAAAAGAAACAATTCTATCTCCAGGAGATAAGGTGTTTGTCAATGCACTTTCCCATGCTCCAGTACCTAGAAACAAACAACCACATCAAGAGAAATAAGAACAAGCTGAACGTAATAGCAGTAAGTATGCGTAATTCTGACTTGAAAACCTAACTACAGAAGTTATATGCTGGATCACAGAGAAAACATCTTGGCATACTTCTATTTATGAAAATTTTCTGAGGATATGATAGCCTAAAAAGAGAACAGTGTACAAGAAACTTGGCAATGTGTTATCTGATTGCTATCCAACATTGGAATCTTAGTCAGGGTTTTACATTTCTAGATACATGGTTAACAAGAAAATCACACTCTCTCGATACAGATTAATTCATGAGAAGAGAATATTGTCTGATTGATTTGTCTAAAGTGCTCCTACAAATGTTTAAAAGATGAACTTTTATATTCCTTAGATGTAAGCTGATAATGTACCTGTGGTAGGGATAATGAAAGGGGTGCCGGTCATCGTCTTGAAGATCTTCTTGACATCCTCGAGGAGGGTCTTGGTCAAGGCAGGCACAGCAGGCGAGCGGTAGTCCTCATTGTTCCTGTTCATTGCACGCAGCACCTGCTCGGGAATGTTGACAGGCCCCGGAACAAAAAGGTGGTTCTTCCCCGGTCCGTACACGTAATCCATCTCTGTTCTGCAGGCAACATTTATTAGTTTCAGGAACTGTCAGTTGCTGACAGGAATCTGACATTTCTACTCAGACTGGGGAATTGTATTGTCTCGTGAAAGCAAATTGTAGAATCATCTGATTAATCCAAGAACTACAACTTTTCTACTGTCATAAAGAAGTGAAGAAAGCATCGACCATGGATCATCACTCTGCTTTTACTCATAACACAAACACAATTCATGCATCAATCAGAGTTGAAGAAAACCTCTCGAGTTGTTTTGATCCGAGAGCTTTCTCTAGCTAATGAATTAATCAAGTAACATAAAAGATGGATGTAACTAAGGAGACTGATAGATTTCACTGTCTCTCAATTTGAACTTTTTTTTGTTAATTATATATTTTTTTTCAAACTTTCAATCATCGGTGTCATACAGTCATAGAAGCAACACATCAACCCTCAAATTAAGTTGTCCAATGTAATATGAATAATGACTTCAAATGTCGCATTTTTTTTGAGGGGTTTCCTTCCTTCCTTTCTTTCTTTCTTTCTTTCATAGTTTCATGCCACCACTAGGCTGCATTAATCCTTGCTACAGTAACAAACCAATATTGTCATCACATATAGCCAACAGTACGATATAACTAGAGGAGATCAGCTAGTTCAATTAAGATGGCATTTATTTCAGAATAGCAAGTCAGTTGATTACGAAAATAATTAAGCAGCAGATCATTTCTATTATCTTAAATACACTACAACAAAACTTAAAAAAAAAACAAAAGGTACAGATGCAAAAAGATTATAGGGGAAGGACACCAATAATAAAGTTCAGATTCGTGACTCTCTGACTCAGAAGAATCTTGCACTTGATCATGAAATCAATAATTAGGACAGCAATTACGTACCTTGTTTTTCCTTAATCACTGCTTCCTCTTTCACCGGCTTCTTTTTAGCAGTCCTTGCTCTCCTCTTAATTATGGCTATTCTTCTGTTTTTATATATGTATATATATATAAATATAAACCTGATATATCCCCTATTAAAGATGCATGTGTGGCGGCCTTGAAAGCTTCCAATTATGGTGAGCTCAGTAGTGAGCTATATTCACTAGATGTATGTGTATATATCTTCTTATTTTCAGCAGATTAAGGGGAAAAAAGATATAATATAAGATATGAGTGCCATGGCCATACGTGCATGTACAGATGGCAGATAAGGGATGTCACATTGACGTGGAATCCAGAGGCCAAGAATCGTGGAGGAGGAGGAGATAAGGCTTCCAATACTTGATGATGGTCTCTCGACCTCCGTTTTGCTTTTGTGGAGGACGTGACCAGAGGAATATTTATATAACAAGTCAACAAATGGATCTGATGGCGAGAAGAGAAGAGGTGGCATATGTAGTAGTTGTTGGAGTGGTTAATTTCATGATATTTTTCCCTACCTACCTTAAGTATATATCATTCTTTTTTCTTTATTTTCTACTTTCTTTGAGGCAAATGAAAAAAACTCTTGAGAAAAATAGTTGTTTTAAAAATCAAAATTACTAATTTTCGTTATCTTAGTCAACTTATATATATATATATATATATAAACCAATCGTTATCTTAGTCAAACTATATATATATATATATATATATATATATATATTGTGATAATTCCCAAGGCCCTACAAATTAAAGATTTTGTTGAGGCTCCCAACTATTTGAAGCCTCCTAATAATTATATATTACTTATTTATATTAATTATATTAAGCATATAATCATAAATATGTAAACTTGTCAATAATAAATTATAATAACTAAAAAATTTGGCATATTTTTTAGACCTCACAATTGCTTCAACCAATATAAATTGTGTTTTTCTTGTTAATTGATTTATTAATTAGTAAGGGTCTTAATCGACTCTATCATCGTAGCTTCGTCTATTCAAATATTTTTTAATGCTCTTTAAAATTCAGCCAACAATTCAGAATTAATTATTTGATATCTTCTTTTCATTTCATTACAGTTTTTCTAGTCTTTTCGTTAAAACAGTTATTGCCAAAAAATTGATAACGGTCAAAGTTTTATCATTCCAACTCTCTTTTGTATTTTTTTTATGTAGAGTTAATAAATATACATATCACATATTTTCATATATATACATATATACATACACATCACATATTTTCATATATATACATACATATAACATATATATCATATCTTACTTTTAAAATAAAAAATATTTGTGCTGCCTCTTTAAATTTATCATCATCTGATTCATGATGGACGAGGGATGAAAATAATTTAAAGTTAAATCCTTTTGAAATGTTATCTAGAAAATATGAATTTAGTTATTTAAAATTAAAAAAAATGATTCTTTGATACAATTTCAAAAGGAAACTATGGAGAAATTCTTTATTAGAAAATGTCTTAAGAATTTTTTTGTTAAAAATTTATTATTTGAGATCAACAGTTTCTCAAGAAAGATTAAATGGCGTAACTATCTTATTAAGAAAAAAATGCCAAGAGAAGTATATTGTGCAAATTTGATTAGTAATTTCCATTTTAAAAATTAGAAAAAAAATAAAATTTATATATTTTTTTTATTATATAAAAGCCTCATCTTATAATCTTACTTTATGCCTCTCGATTTTTGACCGGCCCTGGATCCAGCTTTTTCTTTTGAGACAGCTCCTGCCTTTTTGCATCTTGAATCATGTGAAATTATTTAAATGTCGTGAGTTTTCTCGTCAACCTTAGTGAAAATTAAGAATACGATGTCTTTAATGTTACTTCTCTAATACTTGATGTCACTTTACTTTTTTCACTTTACTCTTTTATTTTTATTAATATCATCTCAACTTCACTTCTCCCGTTGTGCCTTTTCATCTTCCACTTTTCACCAAACTTATTTAAATTAATTAATATTATTATTAGCTTTCCTTTCTCCACTTTCTCTCTTTTCGAGATTAGTGTTTTTATTTTTTATGATAAAAATATAATAATTATATAATATGATATATGATATAAAGGGAACACACATATTAATTTAATGTAATATTGTAATATACATTTAAATTAGTTTTGAAAAATATAAGATAAATAAGTTCTTAAAAATTGGAAAAATGACATAAAGACTTATTAAATAATCAGAATATATAATTATTTCTATAAAATACTTTTTAATTTTGTCTGTAGTACTTTATTTTCACTTACACTATTTTTTATTTCCATTTTATTTCATATACTTTTTTCTAATACTTTACATATTTTATGCAATTTTAGTTTTACATATTAATTAAATTTATATGTATGTATCATATCTCATATTATATAAGTATTATATTTTTATCATAAAAATAAAAGCACTAATCTGAAAAAAGGAGAAAGTGGAGAAAGGAAAGTTAATAATAATATTAATTAATTAAATAAGTTTGGTGAAAAGTAAAAGATGAAAGGGCACAATGGGAGAAATGAAGTTGAGAGAATATTAATGAAAGTAAGATGACAAAGTGAAAAATGTGGAGTGATATTAAATGTTAAAGGAGTGATATTAAAAACACCCTTAAAAAATAACACCAGTTATGATCCAAGATATATTTCTAATAGCTAAGAGAAAATTAGCTAATTCTCGATACTTTTTGTTGTTCATTCATTTGACATCGTTAAAATGAAAATTTAAAAACAAATCCAATGCACTTTATATCTTATTGTTCTCACGAAATCTGGGTTCCCTGACTCAAAACTAATTGGAATTCTTGGTTCCAGCTGAATCCACCAAAAGACATAATAGGTGGCGGAAAACGAGGCAAAAACAAATCAATATAATTAATTGATCAAATTATTTTTATAATTATTATCATTATGCTTAATTACATTAAAAAACATATAAGATTAATCTATCGATTCATTTGTTCATCATGAATTCAGGGAAACTCTTATTTCACTTATCACATGTTATAGGATCCATCTTATTTGGGTTAAAAGGAACATTTTTTAGGCTAAAAAAATGAGAGAAGTACATTTTATGTGTGTACTATTTTTTTCTTCAATGATATTATTTTATTTCTTCTCATTTTTCGTTATTTTATATATTTGTATATTTGCTTATTTATTTATTTATTTAGGAGCATGTGACTTGGGTACAGAGAGAGAATTTATCTACTAGGAAAAAAATATTGGAAATGAACCATCCCACTTGAGAATTAAACTCTTAGGTTTATAAAAGAAATCACACAGTTCTGTCAACTAAAAATGTTTTTTTTCTTATGTAATTAAATATATACATAGTGATTGTGCAATTTTCGCATGATAGCCACTAGAGGTGCAAGGAAAATCCGATAAATCCGAAAAATCTACCCGTTTTGAAAAAAAATAAAATTTAGGATCGAATATGATTTATGGTGATTTTTTTATAAATTAAAACTATCCGTTAAAATTAGGGTCCACCCGAAAAAATTATAAAGGCCGGTGGAGCCCCTTTTAATTTATAAAATTAATTCATAAGTTATCCAATTTTTTTATTATAGATATAATACTTTTTTTATAAAACTTCGTACTTTTTTACAGTATTATCGAACTTTAATTTGACAACTTTTATATATTAGTAGTATATTTTGTAAATAATATAAAATTAAATAGTTTCTATGTTAACTTTAATTTAATACATATTTTAAAAATATAATTATATAAAAGTATGGATCCAAAAAAACTCATCCGCTAGAGAGTGGTTTTTATTTTTATAAATGATTTTAGGATGCGACCTAAAAAATAACGCACGATTTTTTTTGGATAAAAAAACCGACCCAATCCGAACTACTTTCACCCCTAATAGTCGTAACCGGACAAAAATAGAAGAAAACAACAAGACTTCCATTTTCGCGAATGAAGTTGGCTGTAGAGATACTCAAAATAATATATAGGAATCAATATAATTAACATCTCTAGCTAGTTTCAATATATGTTTTATAAGTAGTTTTTGGAATACTTCAGGCTCTCGGAAATTGATTACATACACAACCTCTGAATGAACAACAACTACAACAGGCACTAATTATTACATGAAATTTAGTCATGCACAATACATTTCCTAATACCTGATAGTAGACACACGTGCTTTGATGCATCTGCTGACATGATTCCAGTCTTCAAAAGCAGCATGTTTCACAAAGCCAACAGCAACAAAGTGCAGCAAGACTGCATGGAATTAAGGAAGAAGTGAAATTAATTGATCAACAATTAATTAAGTTGTATACCAACGTACTTATCTTATCATTGTGTGTGTCTAACAAGAAATATGCAAGTATATATATATATATTTGCAGGTGCCTTGTTATACATGTAAAATTAATTAAGCTCGATTACAGATATATATGAGGAAAAAAAAAGAAAAGAACTACAAAAATATGGGCGATCATGCTCACCAGCCTTCAATAAACCCTTTCTCTCCCTTCTGTGTAGTGCGAGATGACTTCTTCCCAGCGGGTTGTGACACTGTTGGATAGCCTATGGAAATCAGCGGGGAAGTGATAATAGTTAGATATATATATATGTTAGATGCATTCAGTATATATATATAAAGACGCAAGCAACCTTCAAAATAGAAATCGCATGCATGATCTACATACCAACTAAGCCAAAAGTTATTTGAACCAGTACAACGAGGTGAAACTTAATTCATATATACATATACATAATAAAATTATATATATACATGTATATACCTGGTGGAGGCTGGTTACCGTTGGAGTTATCCATGGTTCGGTGTGAGAAGGAGTTGTAGAACTGAGAAGGAGTTGTAGAACTTAATTCAGCTCAAGCTTGTTGGATCACCCTCCCTTTCTGCGCAGATGGCAGCATGATATATATTTGCAGCAAAGTAGTCTAAAAATCAAGTGCCTTAAAGAAAGGGAGCGTGAATAGTTTAGTTAGCCTTTGCTTGTACAAGATGCTATAAAATTTTGTGTTTGTCTTCACAGAATGGTAAGCCCAAAGTTTACTTGTCTCGGAAGGAAATAAATTAAAGTCTGATATCTCTCCAATGTGAATCGTTCAGCCTTTGACATATATTCCATGCCAGTAGTTGGTCAGCATCCGTTATCATATATAAAGCCATCTTCCGATATGCATGATCAAGAATCCGATTCCTTTTCAAAAGAAAGGAGAGAGAAAGAGATGGAGAAGACAACTACGGGATTCGATTCCTTCCTTTCCAAGGTTTTCCAGCAGGTACATTCGACGATCCAATTGCTACGACTACGAGGACTTTAATTTAACTTCATTACGCTCTGAGCACTTGAGCTGGTGCCTCTGAAAAAGCGTATCAAACATATAAAATGCTTTCTTGAAGATATAAATAGTTTGGCCGGCAAAAAGTAGAATATATAGATAGAGACTTGTTACATACTTAATTATCAGCATCTTTTTTCTTGTTCATATATATCTTGCTTTATAGCTTGCAACCGCGTTCCTACTCTCGTTGCCAGGGTCAAAGCAGGAAGGACGTATTGAAAGAATTGACATTAACTGCTGATCAGTCAACTCCTCATACAACATTATGTTAGCTAATGGTCGTTCGGATATGGAGTGATCATAGGCAGGCAGGCAGCCGGCCGGCCGGTCGATCAGCTCCAATTCAAATTCTGCGTATGCAGCGAATTGACTGTGGGCACTGTACGCATTTCCACTGGAATTTTGAGTGGTTCGTTGATCGTCTGATCAGGTGTTTGAGTTATCTGCAGTGCAGTGCAGTCCGGTCGGCGCGGCCATGCACGGCAGGCGCCACGCCGCCTGCGGGCGCACGACGTTGCACTGCGGGGAAGGTGACGCACCTCTGCGCCATGCCCCTAGAGCAAGCCACGCATACGTACGTATCCGCCGCACCAACTACGTAGCCCTGCACGGTGGACGTGTGCATGAATTCTTGAGTGTGTGTGTGTGTGTGCAACTGTGCATGTCCAGTACAAATAATGTGATTACTTTAGTTATTTCTTTATTTCATGTTTAATCTCTTGTCGAGTTATAGTATTTCTTTGTGATCTCAGGATTCTTTTGGCTTATAATGGACGTTGCCCTAAGTTATCTGGCTATTTATTTAGTTTCTGTACAGAGTTAGTCAATAATATTTTTTGTATCAAGACATTTTAAAAATGCACCGTTGGTGATGGTCTCTCGTATTGTAGTCTAGTATTTCTTTAAAAATCTAGATCATGAGAGAAAATGAGGAGATAATCATAAAAGAGAGAAAATGGTTGAAGCAATGAGAAAAAGAAGAAAGAAACCGATCAAGAAGTAAGAAAAAAAGGGAAAAAAAAGATGAAGTAAAAGGAGATGTTATGGGGCAGCAATCATACGTAATTAAGAATCTCTTAAATTGGCTTTACTTGTAAACCTTATTATAAAAGGAATGTCATATGGAACATGATATCAGGAACATAGAATTTTTAAGCAATTAATCTCCTTCTTCTTGTTATGCGAGAAATGTGAAAACTCGACCATCTGAAAAAATGAGATAAGTTAGGAAATAGTTTTGCACATGGAAGTTAAAGCCTAATATAAACTAATAAAGAGTCGTAAATATATATTTTAAATTATTTTTTATACAAGCTATTTTTTCTTAATCTTTTCCTACCAACAATTAATTGCTTCATCTTTCTCTGATCATGCATGCAACATAGCTCTGGTTCTCGTCCTTCACGTCACTGTAGCATGCATGGCCCGCAACAAAGGGGGACCGAGGGTAGAAGAGATCCAAAAGGAAGGAACTAAAAAAGGAATAAGAGAATTAATTGGCTAGAGAGAAAATGTACGAATTTTTAATTAGGTGGGTCCACGTTGAATATGACCAATAATGGATTGAGTTATGTGTTTGCATGATTTTCTAACCTGTATTTTGCCTATAACAATTGTTCTTCACCGTTCCAAGAAAGTAAAGAAAAGGAAAGGATTGAAACCCCACGACTCAGCCTAATCCATGAAAACGTTATTTTGTTCACCTAACTCGAGTTGTAACACTACAAGAAAATTGCGATTTTCCGACGGATAATTTTCGACGGTTCTAAATCCGTCGCTATTTGCGACGGATTTTTCGACGGTTCCGTTTTCGACGGATTTTTCGACGGTTATGATCGTCGGAAATAATTTATATTATTATTTAATTTTTCAATGATTAGGAACGTCGATATTTTCGATGGATAACCATCCATCGTAATTTCCGACGATTATGACCGTCGGAAATAAAAAAATTAAATTATGTATTTTTAATATTATTATTAAATTTTTTCGACGGATTTTCTGACGATTTTGACCATCGGAAATAAAAAAATTAATTATATAATTGGTTATATTATTATTTAATTTTTTGTCGGTTAGGAACGTCGATATTTTCGACGAATATCGATCCGTCGTAAAATCCGCCGCAATTTCCGAAGGTCATAACCGTCGGTAAATCCGCCGCAATTTCCGACGGATATCCAAACCGTCGCAATTACCGACGGTTTTGACCGTCGGTAAATATTACCGTCGGTTCAAACCGTCGGTAAAATAAAAAATTAATATTATATATAATTAAATAAAATAAAATTTTTTATTATTTATATTTTCGATGGTCGAAACCGTCGGTAATTAAAATTTGGTTATCCCGCGCTTTTTTTTCTCTTTTTCCCGCTTTCTTTCCAAATTTTTTCCTTTATATATTTTCCCTCCTCCCTCCACTCCTCTCTCTCTCCCTCCTCTCCTCTCTCACTCACCCGGCCGCGACCACGGACGTCGGACGCTGGACGCCGATTACGCCGCGAGATCGGCCCTCCCACGCCGCGCGCCGGACGCCGGCGACCCTCCCACGCCGGACGCCGGCGACCCTCTCCCGCACCGCGCAGGCATCTCTCTCTCTGCTGTCGGCCGGGTCCGGTCGCCAGGCGACCGGATCCGGCCTCCAACAGCCGGATCGGCCGTCAGGCGTGCCGGATCCGGCCTCCTGGCGCCGGATCGGCCGCCAGGCGGGCCGGATCCGGCCTCCCGGCGCCGGATCCGGCCGCCTGGCGCCGGCCGGATCGGCCGCCAGGCGGGCCGGATCCGGCCGCCTGGCGCCGGATCCGGCCTCCAGCACCGGATCGGCCGCCAGGCGGGCCGGATCCGAACGTCAGGCGGCCGGATCCGGCCGCTAATTTTTTTTATATTTAAAAAACTATTTGCGACGGTTGCGACCATCAAAAGATCGACGGTTGCGACAACCGTCTAAAGTTTCGACAGTTGGGACCGTCGAAAAGTTGCGACGGCTCGGGCCGCCGACCTTTTCCGGCGGTTGCAACTGTCAGAAATTTCGACGGCTCGGACCGCCGGCCTTTTTCGGCGGTTGCGACCGTCGGAAATATCGACGGCTCGGACCGCCGGCCTTTTCCGGCGGTTGCAACCGTTGGAAATATCGACGGTTCGAACCGCCGAGGACTTTTCCGGCGGTTGCAACCGTTGAAAAATTTCGACGGGTCGAACCGCCGGGGACTATTTCGACGGCCAGAATCGTCGATATTTTCGACGAATTTTTTTCAACCGTCGCAAATCCGTTTGCGACGAGCATTTTTCGGACGAATCGATTTCGACTGAAAAATCGTCGATAATTGCATTACCGACGGTTTTCGGGCTGATTACCGACGGTTCGGACCGTCGGTAATCCGCGTTTTTCTTGTAGTGTAAGCGACTCGCCCCGCTGAAATATGTCTTGGCTCGTGAAATTATTTGCCCTTTTCATGGCTTGTGAAGCTTTTTTTTTCATCCCAAGTTTACCATGTTTTTCGATGTTCAAGACATTAGTATCATATTAATCTACCGTCACGTTGAAAGAGTGATAAATATGTATTCTCCTTATTAGAATGGTGGCTTCAAAAATTAAACTTGAGGTTACTAGTACCAACGAACCACTTAGGACGCAATCTCATCAATCAATCGTTTCAACTAATCTTAGTTGGTTCTTCAAGCTCTTTTCATGACATGTAATCATCATTGGAGACTTCCATGGAAAAGAATTACTACAAGAAAATAAGGCTCATGTGACGTAAAATATCGTCACAGAAAATATAATTTTCATCACTAATAGTTTTTTGTGATATGTTAGTAATAAATGATTTTCGTCACCGAATTTTGATTCGCATATAGTCTTGTGAATGAACGACTTCTGTCACAAATACTTTTGTGACTATTTATTTCATCACAATATTAAAAAAATATAGTCACAAAATTTCAAATAAATAAAATAAAAAAGAGAATAATCCATCACAATTGTGATAGTTTGGTGATCGAGTTTTGGCGAAATACTTGTGATGGATATTTATTGTGATAAATATGTGATGAATTTATCAAAATAATTTGTGATATTATTGTGATGAAAATTATTGTAACATAATTGTGATGAATTATTTTTTGAAATTTGTGATGGAGCAAATATTTATAATAATTCAATGTATATTTTGTGATGATATTGTGCTAAATTTGTGTTGAGAAAATAATATAAATGTTGTGATGAAATATGATTTGTTTGTGAGAAATTTATTTTAAGAACTTGTATCAATTTTGTAATTATATTTTGATTAAATATCAATCTAAATAATAAATAATTCATATATTTTTTCACATAATTTTATATGACAACTTTTCTAAAACATATATACTAATGATAGATGCAAAAAGATAGATTCACTACAAAAGCTTTTATTATTCAAAGATAACATGAACTTTGCTCTCTAGATAATGTAAAACACTTTCTTAATGTAAAACACTTTCTCCACCTTACAACATGATCTTATCATTCAAATAATTTGTTCTTGCAAAATGTGAAATGTATAATAATAAGAAAACTTTATTGCTTGATCATCGACGTGACTTCTTCATGCAAAATAGATCAAATCTATAATGAAATATATGTTCAAAACAAAAGTCTGATACGAATAGTTCAAATGAAAAAAAAAACTATAGAAGAAATTATAAATATATCACATTAATAAAGTAAAACTTATAACCACAAAAAGATGATTGACTTTTTTCTTGTTGAGTCAACTGCAATACAATCGCACATATACGTTCTTCCATCAAAAGTCGCACATTTAACTCTCGTTGCAACTCTTGCTGCACTGATACAAATTAAATATTTGTGATAATAATGTGACAAAATTAATTGTGAATTTATAATTCGTCACTTTTAGATCATTAGTCGTATTAATTAAATATGCTATCACAAATTCTTTCACAAGATTATAACTAATGAATAGTATTGTGATTATTATTTTTGTCATAAGTCGATCATTAAAGTATCAAATAATCTTATTGTCACAAATTAGTTATAAATCTGTCATATATTATGACAAAATTTTATCGTCATAAATAATTTATCATAGAAACCAAGTTTTCTTGTAATGATAGATTCATAATCAGTGAAGTATGTTCATTGTTTGCAAATAGTTTTTGTGAATTGTGACAATGTGAACGAGCCTTCCGGCCCATGAATGATGGTTCACGATCGTGAGGAATCACACCTTATTTGTTTTATTTGTTCAAAAAATTGTTATTTTCATTTCTCTAATTGGATAAGATCAATTGATACATTCCAAATTTATTTAAACAGGTTGATTAGTTAAAAAAATCAAATTTTAAGTGTTGTCAAGGTGTATTGGTTGTAATAAACGTTGTTGTATTCTCTTAAATTAAATTGGGGCATGTGATATATATAGCCGAGGAGACAAAAAAATTATAGGCTTTCGGATCAATGTTGCCGTTGTAAGCTCTTTCCTTGAGGCTTCCATCAAGATAGTGAGTTCATCCTTAACAAATGATAGTTGTATTCATCATTGATCATTACACATCAAAATACTTTGGCACTTCCTAAATTAAATTAATTCTTCCTTAGTCAGTAAGCACAAAAAATAGATGGAGTTAAAGAGCTGCTCTCAATAAAAGTATGATGTTTAAATAAAATAATAACACAAAACATTCTATTATTGACATTGGCATTGATCAAAAGTTATCGCATTAAGTATGTTAGGATCAGTGAATATCATTAACATTGATAAACATGCCTCACACATTTTCAATTGTGCATGATTTATTTTATTTTGAATTTTATATTATTATTAAAAATTATGGTAGAATTGCTCTCTTTTATTTGGATACTTTAAGGTTATTGATCTTGTTAAATAGAGATGGTGGCATGTGGATGTTTATGATGATATTAAATTGCACATGAGCTTAGAGTCTTTAAACGTATTTTATATTTTTCTTGGTTCATAATGTAATTATTCTAGTTATTTTTTAAAACTTAGGTAATATAATTAAAAATTTTATAAAAATGTATATGTGAGTATCGCATCTTGAAAAATGTCTAATTATCAAGTGGAAAGATGATAATTGATATTTTTAAAGGCATTACAATAAATTTCTTATGTACTTCGATACCCTTGAATCATTCTAGGATGTTCAACTAATTCTTTTGCAATTTCGTAACAATTATCAGTTAATAGTCCCTCAATTTCTCCGATCTGAAATAGAATACACATTCGAGTTTGTCTATCACAAGGTTGACCCAATCTCGGACATATTTTTTTATTGGGTATTCAAAAATAAGATATCAATCCGAAATGAAGAGCATACTGTCCTGAATTAATTGAGGATTAAATCAAAATGATTTTTATTATAATTGGTTTATTTAATTTTATTATATCAAAATATTTTAAATGGGCATAACATTTATAAATGTGAATTCTGATTACTTAAATGAATCTCAATTAATGCATCGTATATTTAACGAAATTCTCTTATATGATATGCAATAATGCATTCACATATATATAATAATATAAGATAAGGAGGTCGGCTCGTCGTTAGATTTGTATATTTGAGATTCAGAACTATTTATCTGGGCATTGGATATGATCTCGAAGAAGCAAAATAAATTCTCAAAGAAAAATAACATTTTTTCCCCTTTAGTTTACTTTGACGTCAAACCATCAAAATCCTGTTCATGTTGCATTTACGAAGATTCTTTATTGAAAGTTTGGTTCATTTTTGTTGTTTCTTTTTATGGTCATCATGATCCTGCTACGTCAATCAGAAATATCAGTTTACTATTTAAAAAGCACGTACTTTTTTATGTGTCAATTGTCAGTATCCCATAATTCATATTTTGCTGATTTGTATGACACATGAAAGATCAACTTGAAAGCTACATTAGGGGATGACCATGTGAAATGATATATCTCTAATTGTACTATATAGGGTTAAGAAATTAATTATCAACAATTTTAGTGGAACCAAAAGGAAACACCTTCCTTAATGGACTCAGACATAAGAACAACACAAGAACTGTTCATCTCTTTTAAGTTAAGCCAATAAAGAAGACATAACATTTATGCATATTTCTAAGGCCTAATCCATCCACCACCTTCCCCCTTTTTGGTATTTGCATTGTAGACCACTATGTGCCCATGGTGTGCCCACTAATCCACTACTAACTTGGACCATATACAAAACCCCTACAATGTCTTTTTTTTTTTCCTTTCTTCTGTTGGTTCAATTGTAGGTACAGAAATTAATGGTAGTGGTGTTAATGTTAGATATAAACAATTAAATGCTGTTTCCTACTTCGAAATGTACATTTTTTTTCTTGGAGTCAAAAGGTTATAGTTCTCATTTAGTCGTGTGTAACATTATTTTCTATTATTATAATTGGCAAGTTACCAGCCATTGATCAATCACTTGGTCCATTGCCAGATCCCTTTTGATCCTCTATGCTTTTTATTTATTTCTGGTGTTGGTGTTGCCTCCCCCTCCCATGGAATCAGCTGATGCAAGAGCCAAGTTTGTCATATGCAATGACTTTGACCTTGTAATTTTATTTTAGAAGCTGAGTACTTTTTTATGTAAAAAGAGACATGAATCAAAATTATTTTGCTTTTTGCCATATACAAAAAAGTTTCTTTTGCTTTTTGTCATCTGGAAAAAAAATGTTTTCTTTCATTCCCTGACTTGAATTACAAATATCCGCAATAGAATAGAAATTGCAGAAAACAGCCGCAACAGAACAAGGAAAAAAGGTTCCTTTCCTTCTCTTTTTACATTTGCTTACGCTAAATCATGTTCTTTTTCATAATAGAAAACAACAAAAAAAAGATGCTACAGCGCTAAAAGTCTCTTTTGCCTTCTTTTATCAGGAAAAAAATGTTTTCTTTCTCTTTCCCTGACATGAATTCCAAATAGCAGCAACAGACCAAAAAAATTTTTTGCAGAAAACAGCAGCAACAGGAGAAAGAAAGAGGCAGGCAGGCCAAAATCTTTTCCTTTTCCTCCTCCAGTAGTTTAATAGTGGCGTAGAAAAGAGACGAGTCAACAAGTTAGGAAAGAGAAGTTGGGGGGGGGGGGGGGGGGGGGGGGGGGGGGCACTACAGGAATTCTAAATCCTGACTTGTGTGCGAAATCAATCCACTGTAACTGTTCTTCCATCAGAATAAAAAGGTCTCCTTTGAGGACTTCCCACCACCAGAAGACCCTCCTTGCCTCCCTCCCTCCCTCCCTCCTTCCCTCCACTGCACTGCTGCTGAGATAACCCGCACGAACCGACGTAAGATGGAACGCGTAGCGATGGAGTGGCTCCATGAGCTTCCCAAGATTGAACTCCACGCGCACCTCAATGGCTCCATCAGAGACTCCACCCTTCTGTCAGTATCACTCCAATCCCCTCTCCCTTCATTTTTACTTCTCTTGTTACATTAATTTGACGCTCTGAATCCTCATTCAGCGATGTAGCTCTTCTTGTTTGCACTTTTCCTTGTTTGTACTTTGTGTTTGCGGTGAATCCCTCTTTCTGAGATGGCAAAATTTTGGATCAAACAAAATGATTAACCAAGGAGGGGCTCTTGGGGTTTTTACTCATGGAAAGAACACAACTTGATGGAGGAACTAAAACATTTTGTCAAGTTTAGGAGCAATGGTGTCGATGATGAGACCAAGAAATACAAAATAGCTCCAACTTTAAAAGTTGTGGTTTTCTATACGTTTCAGTAGCTTAAAGAATGTGCGGTGTATTTTATCTTGATTCTTGACGTGTATTTGTGTTTATTATAGTGCTGTTGTTATTTTGTCGCTTGACCAGGAACCAGTAATTATTATAGTAATTTAATATGATGATAGATTATTGTCATGCTCAGGAAGTTTCATTGTTGTAATTATTCTGCCGAGTTTAAGGTAAATGTGATGCTATATTATTTTTTTCTATTTTATTTTTATGTGATCAACTCCGCCTATGTTTTATAGTCGGTCCAAGCCCGAATAAAAGAGGAGGGTTGTGTTAGGCCCGACAGTCAGCGTAAAATTTTGTTGAATCTTATGAACATGGATCAACAAATATAGCAGAATGGCGTCGTTGGGATAAGGCTTTGTTGTTGTTGTTGTATTTTTATGTGATCATAAGTTACTTTATTTTCCTTTGTAATGAAAGTTTTATTTACTTTTTCTGAAATAATCATTTTCCTCTTTTCCTGGGCTCATGTAATTTATCCTTCAGAGAGATTGCAAAAGAATTGGGCGAAAAAGGTGTCATAGTATTTGATGATGTCAAGCATGTTATAATGAAAAGTAAGTACAAAATTCTGTATGTAACAAAATTTATTTTGCCGTTTCCTGCCTCCTGTTTTCATGTAGCTTCAATTCTAATATTTTTTTAGTCATTTGTGAATAAAATATTAGTGCAAAAATCTATTATTTAAATTTGTGTTTTGTTGCTGTCTTTAGTCAAGAACAATCAGCCTTAAGAAATAACAGTTTGGTCATAAACTCCTTGTTTTAGTAAAATGTCCTATCGGCATTCCTATTTCTTCATGACATCTATGGTGAGCTACCTTATAATCCTGATGAAGTTGAATACATTATCACTTAGACTTGTTTGCCAACAATGTGGTACCTATTACAAATTACGTTATATGCTTCTTTCTGGTTTAGGAGCACTATCTTCTGAGTTCTAACTACCTATTACAAAAGGTCAAAACTGTTCAAAAGTAGATCTTTTCATTATTTTAGGATCCTAATTTCTCGGCATCGTCCTTCTAAAAATTAAACTTCTCAGAATCATCCATTGTTCTTTTACACATTATATTATAGATCTTTGTCAACCACAATTTTGTAGTTCCATTTTTATTGCAGGACATCTAACAAGAGTATTTTCACTATTTTTTTTTATGGTGGTTACACCATATTCATAAGTTTCTTCATGAAATATCTTATCTCTGTTACTGCAATAACATAAAAGCAAATAGGTTTACAAAAGAAGGCGATTCAAGTTTGAGAAGAAAGTACCGACTCTGCTTATTAATTACTACCACTGCTATAGATAAATTGGCACAGTTTTAGTTGTCCTCTTCTAACTATGCAAATCCAGGGCACTAAAGTTTCTTAACATTTGCTTTCTCTTTCTCTTAGTTTTGTATCTTTGGTTACGTATGCTGATAATGTTCTTCTCTTTCTCTTGCATCGTTGTTTTAATTTTATGTCATAGGCTGCTTTAACTCCAGCTTATCGTCGGGTCATATAATTTACTTAGATATATATATATCATTTCGGTATCGTCAATACATAGTAATGCAAACAAATGTGAGGTTGGAGCAAACAATGTTAGTATAGGTGTCACTAGATGAAATTTATGCTATTGTCACTTCTTTGATGCAGATGGCAGGTCCCTGCCAGAGTGCTTCAGCCTGTTTGACTTATATCATGCGTTAGCCACTGATCATGAAAAAGTAACAAGAATCACCAAGGAAGTATGGTCAATAAACACCTGGTCCTGAATCAATATTTTAATAATTAATAATGAGTTATCCTTCATAGTAGGTTGTTGAAGATTTCGCAGCTGAGAACGTCGTCTATCTCGAATTAAGAACAACTCCAAAGGTAACGTATAAATGTTTGAAGATAAAAAGATGCACTTTCTTTTGGCAATATGTAGTAATTGGCTGTGAACGCTTCCGTGATTAATCTCACAGAAAAATGAAGCTAAAGGGATGACTAAGCACTCCTACATGAAAGCAGTTATCGATGGTTTAAGAGCTGTCAACTCGGTCGATGTCGATCTTGATTGTGGCTTTGGCAATGAGAATTGTTTAGAAAATGTACAAACTAATGTTTCATATGATGATTTGAAGAGGAAAAAGATATATGTCCGACTTCTTTTGAGTATTGATCGTCGTGAATCAGCTGCAGCAGCACTGGAAACAGTGGGTTTCGAAGAATCTTATTTACTGTATATTGATTCCTTTATTATTATCTCAAGATCTTTGTCAATTCTTTTCTATTGTTGTAGGTTAACTTGGCAAAGGAACTGAAAAGTTTTGGAGTTGTTGGAATTGACCTTTCTGGCAATCCTACTGTTGGGGAATGGTAAGTCAAATTGGATAATTAGGGAACCAATTGAAAATATCTTTATGAGTTCTGAGTTGAATGATGCCCTGTCTTTAGGCAGACCTTTGTCCCTGCTCTGCAGCACGCCAAAGAGCTAGGGCTTCCTGTCACAGTCCATTGTGCAGAGGTGCAATTAACTTGTAGACTAATGGCTCTGGTTTTAGCAGTTGACACAAGAACTTAAGACGAATCTAGTACCGAGTTTGTGAGTTATATTTGTCTTCCTGACTAACCGAGATCACTGTGATGACTTAGAGACTGTAGATACCCAACCAGACGGAAATCCAAGCAATGATTGATGCCCATCCACAGAGGTTAGGCCATGCTTGCTACCTTGTAGAAGAAGATTGGGAAAGGGTGAAATTATTAAAGATTCCAGTAAGATAATTCTTTCTGTAAATATTGTTCATTTCATTGATATTCATCATAATCAATTCAGACGCAGCTTAACTACTTCGTATTTGACAGATTGAGATATGCTTATCATCCAATGTTCAAACTGGACGTTTTGCATCAATTTACGATCACCATTTCGGTTAGCATCTCATGTCCTTGAATTCTTTGTATCTTATTTTCATTTGCACCCATTATATATTTCTGTCGGATGATATTTTCCCTTGGTCGGTCATGCATTTGCAGCGAAACTTTACAAGGCACAGCATCCAATGGCCTTGTGCACTGATGATTGTGGTATGTTCTCCACGACCCTCTCCAATGAGTACTATCTTGCTGCCTCAAGCTTTGGTGGGTAACGACCATAATCTCATGGCACAAAACCTGCATCTTGTTAGAAATTCAACTTCATGACAGTCTCCTCTTGTCTTTGCAGCGCTTAGCAAGATGGAAACGTTTCAGCTCGCTGAGCAGGCAATTGGATTTGTGTTTGCGGATGATGAAGTGAAGAAGGAACTGTCAAAGATATATGAGGATGCCAAGAATAAGATGTTCCGAGCAGAAAAGAACTGAGTGATCATTTCACGTCCAACATAACCTTATCACATATATATTAAAGGTCTAATAATCATTTAAACGTGGGTGTGGGGATGATGAAAATTCCATCGAGTTATATATATTACCTAGTGGATATTAAACAAATTATGGGCACTTATAAATGTCATGCAGCTGATATTCTGTTAGCTCAAAAGATAGAAGAACAATGTCTCATTGCTGATCATTTATGAAAGCATTGTCTCTGAGTTATTTTATTGACTATTTCGATGCCCGTTCTTTTTTGCCTTTTTGTTATGTTCCTTCTTCAGTAGAACGAGGAGTTTAATGGTGACATTTGTTATTGGCTCAGATGCATTACTACTTATGCACAGCAACGCCAAGTGCAGAGGGCACGTAATCATGGGATTAACGAAGGGAAGGAAGGAAGAAAGAAATTTAATTTGGCCTAATTCTGCTCGGGTACTTTCTTGTCTGGTGAAAGATCCCGCTGCTCTATCGGTCACTCTTGAGAGTTAAAGACAGTGAGTGGACATTATTTAATCAGTGTGTTTAGAAGCCAATAACACTAAAAAAAATTATGACAAGTGTGTTCTCATTGACATATCAAAGATCAAAGAAAATCCTTGACCCTCAAAAAAAAAAAAAAAAGAGAAAATGTCGAAGAGAGTAGTTATGATTTTTCAACATTGATTAATCCCTATTTATTTGAATCTCTAATTTGAACAAAGTTTATTGGCCTGCATAATTAAGAGGCTAGTAGTTCTGATTTCTCAACATTGATTAATCATTACCTCGTAAAAAATTAAGAAAACATTTTAATACATACTAAGCTAAATAAGTAGCAAAAAAATAACAAAAGGAGCAAATATGAAATACCAGCCCAACGCCTTAACCTCTTAGTCCATTTAATTATCTCAGAAATATTATATTAAAAAAACTTTTTATTCGAATGCAAACACATGAGCCCACTAATGCTCGAGTGGAAGGCTGAGTTGTTTGCTTATGAGTCACATTCTCACAGCTGTTTTTGTTGGGCCACCAGTAAAGCACAAAATCTATAGTTGTTTGTTGGAAGACACTTGGTGAACTAACTTGATCTTAGTTGGCATAATTCAAAGAAAATGATCCTATTGGCTAATATTATTCATTGTTCATTAGGAACGGTAGCATAAAGGTGATCAAAGCAAAAGAAAACACTACTTATCTGTCATAATTAGAAAAGGGCAGTAAGGACAAGCAAATTGAGAACAGAGGTCTAATTCATTCCAGAATCAGTTGTGACCAACACAGGCAAGAACACCAAACTAAAGGAGACTAACACGAAATGAAGACTTCCTAGTTAGAGAGAGCTTGTTCTACTGTCAAAAGGTTAAGACGAGCCACTGAAGAACTAGCACTACACAAAACAGTAATGATACGTTTTAGTTTCTAATTAGTTGGTAGCTGAAAAGGATTTCTGTCAATATTCATCATAAAACTTCTTTTCCCAAACCCGATAAGCTGATCATTTCTTCTCTGAGTTGTTGTCAAGCTCCTTTCGCAGCTGCAAAGAGAAATCATCATTGACATCATCATCATCCCAATCGTCCTCCCATTGTTGCATGACTTCTTTGCCATCTTCCTTTTCATCCCATTCTGCAGTACATAGAAGTAGAAGCCGGCAACAGTGTAAGTGAAAATAAATTGACAGAGTTTCTTCTGTTACAGAAATACATGAAAAAAGGAATAGCTGATTTCAGAAAATGTAATGCTAATATAAGCAGTGCACGAAAGCATATGAACACCAAATGGTGACAATGACCAGATGTTATATATATATAAAGAAATAGCAAAAAAGAATAAACATTATAATACATGTAACTCTAAAAAGATTAATAGAGCCTCTAAGGACTTATATGATACAATGTGGTGTATCAAGTACTCAGAATGGAATGATTTACCTTCAAAAACCTAAAGCTGCATTGAATTTCCAAACTCAGAATTCCGAAAAGGAATAAAATTCTCCATATATATGAGAACAATAATAGTGTGAGCAAGAAAAAAAGGAAGACAATAAAGTAATGAATAACTACTTTCTTTACTCTCCTAAAAAAAAACTACTTTCTTTACTAACTGATAAGAAAGAGTAAGCGCGACCTTCGATCAAGAAAGCATAACATGATGGGGACCAAATCAATGCAACTTTTTTTTGAGAGAGAGACCAAATTAGTGTAACTAATTTTGCATTATCATGAGATGTGAACCAAACAAAATTACTAAGACATTTTCATAAATTGCTTAAATCAAAGATAAAGAGCATCCACCACTCTTCATATCATCATTATAATTGAAAAATGAACTTCCGAGTCATGGTTTTAGATTGTTGAAACTTAAGGTCTTATGTCAAAATTCTTCTCCTTTGCTCCTAACCTTGAAACCGTCCGTAGCTAAGCAAATAGGTGGAGGAAAGTCAAGAGAGAACTTTTGAAAAGGAGAGAAATATTAAAATATATATATTTTAAAGTTATACCAATTATTTTCATCTATCACAGTTGATTCCTTACTTGTCAACCACCTCTACCAATGCTCTATAGCTAAGAAAATAGGTTATAAGCTATTCTGAGAAATCAAATTAACGAACATTGTATCATTTAAGACAATTATGTAGTAGTCAGGGTACAAAATAATGCCGACCTTGAAAAGATGAAATATGGGTATCTTCTGACACAATTATGTACTAGGATTAAATTATGTCACGCCACAGTCATAACAGTCTAATTGAAGTCCTTTTATTGCAACAAGCAGCTTAACACTTATGAACCTATTGAGTATGCTGATAACTTGATCATGGGGACAGCAAGACCCAGAAAGGATTCACATTCTATCACCCATAGGAGCATTGGTGATATTTCGCACACTACAAAGGTGTTTAGAGAATCCTGGTCTCTGCAAAGATTATAGATGTAATTCTTCTTTCCTTACATGCCAAAATTTGGTCCAAAACATGTTGCTTCTTCAATAATTGTTATATTCGTTTACATAGAATTAAATAAGATAGAACAAGCACTTTCCAGAAAGTATATATATCACAAGCAGTATAAAGCAATTGTTACTATGATTGTCAAGAACTCCTCGAGACTTCTATAAGATCAATACTCCCACCAATATTTTCTTTTATAACACGAGCATGGACAAGATTTCAATGAATGCACAAATTAAATTCTCTCATTTCTATCACAAGTATGGACTACGTTGCAATTACTGCTTTTTTTTCCTTGAATAAGAGCAATTCAAATGATATAAGCCAAAAAATTTATGAATCTGGATCTCCCACCAAAACCAAATGCTTCACAGCATTAAGTAGATATATCTTTAACACACACAAAGACCCAAAAACTGACCAACAGGAGAAACCCATTGTGTTCTACTAACCATTGTGTTCTACTAAGATTTGGAACCAGTGAGACAAAAAATAAAGCTAAGTTGCGATTCAAGGTAGCTTCATTCAATTGCAAGAACAAAATAAACACCAATTAATTTTCTTGTGCCAATAAAGCACAACAAAACACTTGGAAGTTCTTGATTTCCTCAATTACGTCATACACCAATGTTTTCTATTTCTTGTTCTCCGATTTGTTCACAGAACCGTTATCAAACAACATTGATAACTCAATGCATTAACACAAGTTAACGGCATTAACCGTATCCACAACTGCGCATCGAGATGAGATGAGTTCATCCATCCATCAAAAGACACATCACTAGAAAGAAACCCTAATATAATATCACAAACATCTATGGGCAATCTATCACTTGCAAGGAAGGAAATTTAGCAGCTCGTGAGGAAAGACACCTTGGTCGATCTCGAACTCTTCAAACTCATCGTCGTCCTCGAAGAGGTCGATTTTGGCCTCTTCCGTCGCCTTTCCGGTGGTCGCCGCTTCCGTCGCCATGACTGCTATGCGAGCAAAGCAACGAACAAGGGCAAAATTAAAAATCCTGATTAATTGCAACAAAAAGAAGCAAATAAAAAAAAAGAAACAGGAAACACAGCAGGTTAAGCACTTTGGGCTTATGCAGCCCATATTAGATATCTGATGGGCCATGGGCTTGATGTTATTATTTCAAATGGATTTATTTTGTTTTTTTTATTTTAAGAGGGGAAAAAAGGAGAGATTGAAGTCTTAAAAAAGGACTTCGAAATGTTGATCACTTAAATCAACCGTTGATTACGTCAATTAGGATAAGTATAATTCCACTCAAGTTCTGAAGGCAGCCAAATATGACAAAATGCACGCTAACGAAGAAACTTTGGAAAAAAAAATGAAATAAAAAATATGCTAAAGATGACCTGGTTTGGGCCCTTGCCTGCTGCCCTTCAAATTTTATTACTTTATTTTCATTTCAGATCTACTCAGCCCAAGCCAAAAGCTCCAAAATGCTATGTGCCAACCAACAAGAAGATGCAAGATAAAACAATGTACTAATCAAAGAAACTAACGAAATTTAGAAAATCACAATAATTATAATAACCAATCTAAGTGGTAAACCATTTTGAAGATTCTTGAACGAGCTGTGATCTCAACGGAAGACTTCTCTTCGAGGGAAAAAAATACAAAATAGTCGACAAGAATATTGAACATAACATTTAATTAAGTCTTGGGAACTGAAAATACAAAAAGAAAAAATATAGATCTTAGCATTTTGTCTCCATCATCATTTGGAAAACACAAAAGAAGAAGGAGATGATGACTGAAGAGGATGACGAGGGGCGGGCACTTAATTACTCTTCCAGTACTTGTCGTGCGACTTATAGCTACTATAAGGCTACAAGTTCTTCAACTTGTGCGCGCCCGAAGGAACACGAGACACGATAAACAATAACATTGTACAGAGGCAACTTGATCTGCGCGCGTCCTCTTGCGAGCCACCAATCGAAGAGCGCCCGTGGCGCTTGTGACCATCTCAGCACGAGCAGCTTCCAGGCACAAGACAGGAGGTGGAGATGGAAATGGAGATGGAGACGCAACAAGGGCATATGATACTAACGGCATGAAGCGCTAAATGCCCCAACAGTCCCTCTTTAGTCTTTCCCCGTGATCCATGCACGCATGCATGCATGCAACCTGCAACGTGTGTTTCCGTCCTTTGTTGGAAGCATGGCAGAAACGGACGACGATGTCCTGCGAAAAAGAAACAAGAAAAGAAAAAGGGTAGATGGAGATGACGACTCATGAGTTACGTTAGGAAGGAGGGGGAGGCCGGCCGGAGGTAGAGGCGCCGATGGGACAAAGCCATCAGTCGATTCACTCCAGGCCGGTACCACAAACCACTCCACTGGCCACTGATCTGCATAAATGGCTCCCACCACTTGTCTTCTTCTTCCTGGGCGTGTTCTAGTGGCTGCATGTGCAGTTCATGGTTTCTGCTGCGCCGACGGCCGGCAGGGGGCGGGGGCCACAAGGGATCAAGATGCACATAAATAGACGACAGCAGACGAAGCCTCCTGCTCGCCCGCTCCAAGTTGATCTGCAACTGTCAGCGACGAATCAAAAGCTTGCAGCGTGATTGCAGTGTCTGCTCTTGGTAAGTTTGAGTTTCACCTTGAAGACGACGACCACCACTAGATTTTTTTTCTTTTCTGGTGACAAATAAAAATAAAGAAATATATAAATATAATTTGTTCTTGTGGAAAATTTGAGTTTGAAACCGTGTGCACATGATGTTTGTCTTTCCTTTACATGTAAATCGCTTTGCATATGTTAATCGAGTATTCAAAGATATTAAAGTCTAATTATCTAGTGTTGAAAGACAAAAAGTTATTTATGATATATTAATCAAAATTTTTTGGATGCTTTTGGCTGCAATAATTAGCTGACATATACTTTGAAATAAAAAGTTTGATAACGTATTTATTCTATTTTTTAACAACAACAACAGCAAAAAAGCTTTATCATACTAGATGGGGTCGACTACATGGATCATATGACTTCGTTGATTCATATTCATGAGATTCGACAGGGTTTTACGTTGACTGTCGAGGCCTAACACAACCCTCATCCTTTATCCGGGCTTGGGATCGGCTATAAAACATAGGCGGAGTTTGCATTATTCTATTTTTTAAATCTCCAAAAAATACTTTTAAAATTATAGTTCCTAATTAATGTAAAGGGGTACAATTGTAATCATATGAATAAAAGATAAAAAAAATATATCTTCTAGAAAATTTAGGATAATTCAAGTGAAGAAAATAAGTATCTTTCATAGTTTAGGAATGAAATAAAAATAATTCAACAGAGAGTAAGATAAATAATTCTTTTATATATTGTATACTACTTTTATGTTATAATATAATGTACCTCTATCCTGATCATGTCACATCTTTTTCGTATAGTTTGGATCATTCGCGAATGTCTTATTATCATCACAAAAATACAAGATGGGTTGTCAATTAAAATAGATGTTGGCAGATGCAATTTCTGAGTTTGTTCCTACGTGCGGAAGAATGACCTGCCGACTACCGATGCCTTTTATTTTGGGTAACGCGGTTGAATAAATGAAATGGCTAAGGAAAGAAATATTATTCATAATAGATGATTGCTTATACGACCATGATTGTTTACAATATCCAACAATGACGGTGTAAGCAAAAATAATAATTACTAATTAAACAAGTGATTGTAGCATGACTCAATTGTTATAAGAGAAATTTGAACATTCCATTTTTACTTACAAATATAGCATTTCATGTCTACCTTTGCCTGTATACCATATTTTTTTTAATTTTATCAAAATATGTTTACAAAAGAAATATTAAAAATAAATAAAGATATGTCTTCAACTCTAAGTAGACGTGTTCTAATAAAATAGTGAGTCTAAGCCTAAACAATAACATTAAAAGGTTGCTATAATAAATAATAAGGCACCACTATTATCACTTTAAAATATACTATTATCACTTTATTATGTGAGTGTTAAAAGTGCTAGCCATTTTTATTATTGTAAAATAAAATAGAGTGACAATAATATTTTTTGGAATAAAATGTTAACAAAAACATATGTCTCCCCAAAGTCGTGAACAAGAGTGGCCCTAAATAATAACATTAAAATATTGATTGTTTTTATTATTTTAATAAGGATGTAAGGGCAAACATAATATTTCCCAATTATTGAAATACGAAATAAACAAAATCTTGAATGCAATTAAATGGAATGATCTAAGTGTCAAAACTGGACAAGTTCAAGAAATAAAAATCATAAATTTAGAATTATATGTGAAAAAGATGCAGTCGAGAAAACATTGCAGAAATACCCCTAAATATTAATCAATATATGCTGACACATTACAATATTTTTTCCTTTTGCTTTGTCTTTATATTTAGGAGATTTATTTTTGCCATTGAGAGGAACAAAAGACCTGAACTTTAAGAGATTGTTTGGTAATGAAACTAAGTGAGAATTAGTCCCTTGTTTCTATTTTTTCGTTTAAACACCATTTTGAACATCGAATGAGACTCAATCTCAAATATTGCCTCTCCTTTGAGGTCAAATTATTTTGTTCCACCGTTGTTCTTGCGATTGCCAAACAACGTCTAAGTATCAAGATGATTTAATTGAATAATTTTATATAGATAAAATACGAAGATGATTATGGAGTTATACATAGTTATCCCCTTCATACATGTTTTAAATTTTTGCGGGTCAAAAGTCTAATGCAAACAAATCTTGATTATGTAAGAAGGGTGTTATAGAATAATATAGCCAACCTCATGTGCAAACTTGAGTCATATAAAAAACACGAGCCATGGACTAATATGCAGGGTCGGCCCAAGGTCCGAGCAGATAAACCTTTGCTTGAACCCCCAATTACTCAAGGCCCCCTAATAATTAGTATATTATTTATTTATATATTGAACATATAATCAAATATGTAAAGTTATCAATAATAAATTATAACAACCATCCCTTTTTTAGGCTCCACAATTGCTCTAATCAATGCAACTCACTTTTTTTGTTAATTGATTTCTTAATTAATGGTGATCTTAATTGACTCCATCTTTGTAGGTTCATGTACTCAAATAATTTTTAACGCCCTTAAAAATTTATTAGCAATCCAACATTAATTACTTGATATATTCTCTTCTTTCCATAAAATATTAGTCTTCCAAATATTTTTCAATTTGAATTTTTACTTGGCATGAATTTGATATGATATATTATTTACAATTAATTCAATTAGCAAAAGTTTACAGTCAAAGGATATGCATATTCATGTTGCTATTGATCAAATAAATGATCTTATTATATATCTTTAAAAAAAATATAGAGAAGAAAAATATAGGGAGAAGAAGATTTGTAAATGCAATTATTTTGGTTAAGGAAATTGCACTCGAAATGAATAATGAACCTAAATTTTGTGAAAATGTATTTTACATAGGAAAGCAATTTGATTCAAATGATAGTAACGATATAATAAATAATCTTAAGATCCATTTAAAACTGATTATTTTTTATACATAATAGATCAAACTATTTTTTCAAAGATTTGAATAATTCACATTGTATGAAAAAAAAATTGGTTTTTTTATTTAGTGATAAAAATGAAGATCTTTAGACGACGAGACATTGACGATTTAGATTTATTTTTAAAGAGTTAAAAATTTTAAGAACTTTTATTCAGGTAGACGATAATTTTCTATTGAGATATTCAATCATATAACAAAAATTGACTCCCTTTCAAGTGCATATATTGTCTATAGAATAATCTTAACAATTCTAATAATTGTCAACTAAGAATATTTTCAAAATTAAAATTTATATAATCTTATTTAAGATCAACAATGTCTCAAAAAATATTAAATGACTTACCTATATTATGAATAGAAAAAAAATTAAGAGAGATAAATTATGAAAATTTGATTGATAATTTTGCATCTAAAAAAGTTACGAAAATAAAGTTTAAATAAAATATTTTTTACTATATAAAAAGCCTTTTTTATATAATCTTGCTTTACGCTTCTTCACGTCTGAAGCTGACGTTGCTAATATGAAGCGTTCAACGAGGACGTTGGATTTTAAAGAGAGAATGATTGTAGTCAAGTGATATGGGCTTCTATTTTAATTATTTTTTCATCTATTTTACAAATTTATGAGAATAAAAAATCTAAATTGGACCGACGTGCTACAAAAATGATGAGATGGACGTCCACTACGATGTATTGGCGAGCAAGGTGAAAAGACACACCGAAGAAGGCAGCGGAAAGTTCAAGGTGGTGTGCTCCTTTGGGCAGGAACCATCGCCAGCCACAGCAACATGATAACAATTTAAGGTCAAGCAAAACAACATTACAAATTTACACCACTGTTTTCGTTCAGCATCTAACTCCCAACATGTTTTCTGCAAGTTTTTTTTTTCGGATTTAATGCTTGTCCTACCAACTTAAATTGGTAGGACCCTCCTCCCAGCGTCCTCAACCGTACGATAGGACGATAGGAGATCAATCGCAGTTGATGGAATGCTCGATTGGAGCATTCTCCATGGAGCAGCGGCGATTCGTACAGTCTGATGAGTGATGGTTCGCGAATTACCAGTGAAGTTCAGTGAGACGCCAACACTCTAACGATCGATGAAACTCCGGCAAAAAGAACAGCCTCACCCTTTCTCGAACGCTATTGGAATTAGACATCAGGACTCTTCCGGCGGCAAGCCCCGTCTCGCTTCCCCCTTGACCAGCGGCGACAAGCACTCTGCTGAGGCGTTTCGAACGCTCACGATGGGGAGATGAGAACGAGTTCGAACACCAGCGGCGGGGGAGATGAGAACGGGAACACAGGTTCGGATGCCTGCGACGGGAACACGAGTTGGAATACTGGTGGTGACGACTGATTGGTAGGAGATTCTTTTTCGTTCGCAAGTGTTCGCAGGTCGCCACCATTGCCGTTCAGAGGGGCCAGATCCTTGCTCTTGCCCTAGAGAGGAGAGGAGAGGAGAAGAGAGAAGAAATGAAATTCGATCGCGATGTAGAGTGCTGGCATTTAACCGAACCGATTCGGCAATTCGCGAACCATCACTGCTTCCACAACGGTCAATCTCCCATCGCATGGTCGAGGACGTTGGGAGGACAGTCCTACCAACTTAAGTTGATAGGACAGGCATTAAATTTTTTTTTTTCTTCTTTACTCTTTTCCACATTTCCAACTAACTAAAAGAAAAAAAAAGTTACCATCCTGTTTATTTTTCTCCGATTAGAACTCCAGTTACGCTTGCGTGTGGATGACCACAAAAACGCATGTTGCATCACTTGGTTAGTGCATGCCACAATGGAAGTCAGAAACGTGATCAGAGTTTTGAGCATGCAATTTTTTATCGGATTACAAGTAAAAAATATAAAAAAAGATGTAGGCAGAGACGCATGATTTATTGAGTGAAAAGTCTCTTTTTAATTGTTTTATTTTATGAAATGGACTACAAGAACAAAAAAAAAGCTAATTGCTAAGCACCAAAACTAGTGTAACAATCGTCCCAACATGTTGATTTTGACTAATTTCATTTTTTTTTACAAACATATTCCAAGTTTGTCGTTAGGGACAAGTCCTAAAATTTTAGCTTAAAAACGTTTATGCTTAAAAATGTCTCAACAATTTGATAAATTTACACTGATGTGGTTGTGACCGAGCTATATCCTCCTAATTTAGAAGATATATTCAATTAATTAAATTTTCTATTTTTTAATATAAAAAACTGCAGTTATATTAACTGTTTCCATTATTATCAGAATGGTTGAAGATTTTGGATTACTTTGATGGAGATTTTGGGTTTGATTTTTAAGATGAGTATCTTAAAAGCTTCAACAAATAGAAATTAGAAAACAAAGTCTGGACCACTTGGATGATTAATTGTTTACAGAAGAACAAAAAAAAAAATTTACCTTACCAGCTGTATCCTCTCATATGCCATATATCGATAAAATACGAGTTACTGTCCTTTTGATCCATCTTGTGATATCAGTGCACTCTGACATAAAAATTACTGTCTGCAAATTCCAAGGAAAAGAAGAAAAGAACACGAAAAAGTAGGTAAATCAGCACATAATGTTCCTGCATAAAATGTGGAAGTAGGCTAATTATTGTTTTCCTGTCTGCGATGCAAAAGGAGTTCAAAATATAACGGCCAGAAAGCACATCAGAGAGAGAGAGAGAGAGAGAGAGAGAGGGGTGGGGATATATGATAAATCACAGTCATTGTCTGAATGGATTAGTGGAAGGTAGAGGACACAGACTGGCTCTTAGAACTCACACAGACCACCTCATTAGTTGTCTGGACAGCTAAATAGTCTTTTGGAAGCGTCCGCTTCTTCCAGTTAAATTCGCAGTGGGTTGTCGTGGTGGTCATATTTATTGTGGTCTTCATCCAGTTAATTGTACTGAATTTTTAGTTGATTAATTAAAGTTCCTGGGAAAGCACTAAGGCCCCCTTTAGCTCTTTTTTTTTCTGGATTAATAAATTTTAAGCTCTATTCTTCCTTGGAATGCTTCCGTATTTTATTATATTTTGATAATGATTGATGTGGGTTCCACGGTTGCCGAGAATTATTGTTTGCCTGAAAGAATAGGAATCCTCTTACAACCGTGTTCAGACTCTCCGAGAGAGTTCTTTGCTACATTATCGATTTAATTAATTAATAATTTAAATTATTATTTAAATAAATTATTAGTAATATTACATTACACTGTTTGATAAATACTTATAATATAAATAATAGTTAAAATAGACAGAAAAAATTATCAAAATATCCATAAAACTATTTTAAATTATTTATTGTTTTTTTAAATAATATTTACAATAAATATTTTTGATAAATTTATCCAAAATATATTCTAATTTTATATAAGGTTAATATGTTTGGGTAGACTCATTATATTAAAATAGTATGAGCATATTGACATTATTAAATTTGGAGCTCCATATTTATATTTAAAATAATTTAAAGTTGAACAATATAATTTTATTTAAATTTATTGTTATAATATAAGTTATATAAAAAATGAATAAATAATTTAACAGAAAAAATCTTGAGGAAATTTACCTTTTATTACTTTAATTAATAAATATTTGTGTACTTTTATTTTTTTTTTCTATTAGTATATTGTAATTTTCTTTTAAATTTAATTATTCTTCTGATAATAACTTTTCTTTCATATTTTTATATTATTGTTTTAATTTCTCCACTTAATTATTTTTTGCTGTTTACTTTTTCTCTCATGTCCTCTTTACCCTCCTTAATTTTTTCACTCATTATTCTCATTAAATTCCTCACCTCATTTATGCATCGTTATCTTTTTTTTCCCAAATATTTATCTCCTTCCTTTTTATATGATTTTATCATTTTTTTTTATTTTTTATTAAAAAATAAGAAAAATATGATCAAACTGGTTCAACTGGTTTTATCAAGTTCAATCCGATTTTTTTAACACTTTTGATTTTAAATGAAAACTGAACCAAAATGACGATCCATTCGATCCATTTTGATTTTTAAAACACTCATTGAAACTAAATACTTGGAGTCATGGAATATATATAAAAAATAGCTATCTTTTTTAATTTAAATTGGATTATCCTACTCAAATAAATTGAACACGAATTGGTGGGCGATCCAAATATATTTGTCTAATATTGCCTTCTGTTTTGCATGTACCCTTATCGTCGAGGAATTTATATTATGTAGTTCTAAGGAAAAAAAGAACTAAAAAGGAAAAAAATTATAATAATCCTCTAATTATATTTCGTATTTCGCTGTCCTCCAATTTGATCAGTCAGACGCTCTCTCTCTCTCGTCATGTCGACACAAAAAAGAAAGTTAAAAATCAATAAAATAAAAAAAAGAAATAATTGTAAAAAAGAGCGATCCCTCTGCTACGAGGTGGAGGAGCACAATGTTTAGGAAATATGGATTACTGCCACGTAAGTCATTGTGGTGTGCCGAGTCGTAACACAAACAACAAAAGTTAAAAGAAAAGTCAAGATAAAGATTGTTTGTTTATTGGGCAATAAAATTCGCAGATTCTAATTCTCGTTTTGCGATTAACGTTTGAATTTTGATGATATTAAATTATAATCAAAGCACTTGTGATGACTTTAGATAGAGTGGTGCGTTGTGTCGTTTGGTTGAAACATTTTGTTTAGAGGGGTGGGAACTTGTGGCGCGAACATGACACGGGCACGAGCTCGAATCATGGGTTGGTCAATTGCTCACGAGTCGCTCCGATCCACGCATCCTTTTTGACACGGAGCTCCCGATGCGGTATTAACTAACTCTGACCAAATTTTTAACACAAGGCACGCAGACCAACATCCGACTCCATAATTTTATTACCATTATTAGTACGGTTCTGAAATTAAATAAATATATATACATGTGTTTTCTAATATATTATTGGTTTATTTAAGGAAAGGTTACTAAATTTCCAATGAATTAGTGAAGTGAGAAATTTCAAACTTGAATATGAATATCTAAAATATAATAATAGACAATTATATGTATATTTTTAAAATATTTCCATTAGTATGCTTTTTTCTGCGCATATTACTTAGTCCTAAGTACTCTTTTTTTTAAATTAAAAAATATTTTAAACATATTATTATTTTCTTCACGAGTAAAAATTTAAAAAATAAGAATAACAGTAATAGTAATAATAATAAAAATAAAGTCGCTTCCAATCAAATCACAAGGACATTGATTAGAATATGCAGGTCCATGAATTGTTCCTCCTGCAAAGCTCTAAGGAAGCTTCGCAGAAGCTGCCTCTGGTAGTGCTACTTCCCACTATATACAACGCCATTCCCACGTCCTTCCCGCAGCCCCCCATTCCCCCTCTTCTCCCCCATCATCTCCCTCCTCGTCTTCGTTGATTCGATTCGACGATTCTTCTCTTCTCTCAAGGGGTGCGCCATGAAGCTAAGCGTTAGCTCCTTCCTCACCGCCCTCAAAATGAACCCTTCCAAGAACGCCGACGGCGGCAGCACCAAGTCCACGACCAACAAGAAGAAGAAGAAGGAGGCGGGTCAGCGCTCCATCGAACGCAGCGACGCCTCCTTCGCCTCCACCGCCACCACCTCCTCCGAGGAATCCGCCACCCTCCAGTCCACCCCCAAGTCCGTCCTCCCGCCCGTCTCCGTCCACGATCTCTTCAGCGTCTTCGACCGCGACGGCGACGGAAAGATCACCCTCCACGAGCTGGAGCTCGTCCTCCGCCGCCTCGGCCCCGAGCCCCCCACCGCCGAGGAGCTCGCCACCATGGTCGCCGACGCCGACCGCGACGGCGACGGCTGCATCAGCCTCGAGGAGTTCGAGGCCGTCGCGGCCGCCGCGGCCGCCGTCGACGAGGGGGATGAGGACGAGCGGCAGCTGCAGGCGGCGTTCGCGGTTTTCGACGCTGACGGCGACGGGAGGATCTCGGCCGAGGAGCTGCTCGGCGTCTTCGCAGCTCTCGGCGACGAGAGTTGCACGCTCGACGAATGCCGGAGGATGATCGGCGGCGTAGACTCCGACGGCGACGGCTTCGTCTGCTTCGGCGACTTCGCCCGCATGATGGACGCCCGGAGGTGAACGTCGCGCGCCCGGAATGGGCGGCCGCGATGCGATTCGGCGGTGATCGTGATGGAGTTTGATCCGATAATACAAGAAAAAAAAGAAGAGAGAGGATAAAAAACAGAGACAAAACTAGAAAACTAGTTATTGTATGCAATTACATCCTCTTCCTTCTCCGCCTCCTCCATCATGTTATGTTAAGATCATAAAAAAAGTAATGCAATTTTTTGTTTGTTTGTTTGTTGGAAATACAAAAAAAAAAGAAGGGAAAAACAATTCTAATATACATTTATATATATTTATATCATAAATAAAGAAATTTGTATTTTTTATCATGGTCTTACATGATAATTTATTTAAAGTTGGGAGAGTGGAGGAAGAGGGCGGAAGGTGATGAGAAGCTTCATGGAAGGAGAGTGAAAGAAACTAAGAACGCAATAGGACGACCAACTTTGTGCATGCCAACTCAAAATGTGGAACATGCCTGGATCATTAGATCATTTCTGGCATTGAGCATGTCAATTTGGATATTTTATGTGGAATATTTATTATTATTATTATTATTATTATTATTATTATTATTATTATTATTATTATTATTATTATTATTATTATTATTATTATTATTATTATTATTATTATTATTATTATTATTATTATTATTAAGCTGGAGTGAATGATTGAAATGGTGAAAAGGAGAGGCCTTGGTTAAGTTTTGCGGCTGGAGTCCTCTTCCATTAACTCCATGTGACACGGTGGTTGGCGTTGAGGTTTTGGTTTGCCTTTGTTCAAGTGTGTGGACTCGGATCATGTCGTCTCTTCTCGACATGTGATTTATCAATTGTATGTATGAGTCATCATGGCGTTTCCCAGGATGTGACTGATCAGCTATCATAGTATATACATGTGCGTGTGCATGGACGAAACCCACGTCTTTACATATAAATATTTAAAAGTTCTGAAAATAATAGAATACCTGCCTTCATAATAAAAAATATTATTAATACAATTCTAATACGAAACATATAACTTAACTATTGCCCCCTTGTACTAATTCTTTGGGTATTGGAAAATTTCTTTTCTGAAAGCAATTACAAATGAGGGGCAAAAGTTTCACCAGAGGTAGACAAGGTTTAACGGGTTTTATTTTCTCGAACCTTTCCTTAGTCAATTATTAAAAAATAAGAAAAGAACAGGCAATGACCAATCATGAACCAAAGGCTGGGTCAAGAATAAAGATTAATAAGGCACGTAATTAATTAAGGCGGAACATGGAGACATACCTAGTCATTCATTGGTAAGAGAACATGTTCATAATTCATATTCCCCTGGGGATCAGAATACATATGACAATGTTTAATTATTCTACTAAGCCAAGATTTATAATACTTATTCCAGCTCGCAAATCTACTTATCATTCAGTGTATTCAGATACTCGGTCAACGAATAGTTCCGGCGCAAGCAACACAAATATTGACAAATGCGAATAGTTTAGACTTTTAAGTAACATCAGAGGAAAGCAAAAGAAAATTGTTATGTGCGAATTTAAAAAAACGAAAAAGAAGCGAATAGGTGTATACTTGACAGTAGACTTGTCTTATAAATTAATGTCCATTCATTAGGATTTTATCACATACAAATTGTGTTAGAAAGATCGGATCAGCTACCACATGTTGCTGATATATTGGTACATATGTAATTCGGTTTTACCGTACTATTCTTTTTCATTTAGGATAACGAAGAAAGAAAAAAAAAAGGTTGCGTATTTTCTTCAACATATTTGATGGGTTTTTGTGCAAAGTATACCGCGCCTTTGTGGTAACACGGTGCACCCATGCTTCCATGGATCTTCCGATCTGAGCTGAATAAGATCTAAGTGTGAACGTTTGTTGATGTGCGCAATTCGATTCTAAGCATTCCCTCGATTCGCGGGCATTCCCAGTCTCCTCCCCTTCTCTACGTGACGACGGAGGGCACGACATGAGTTCGAGGGGTTCGACGCTAGCCAAAGGAGATCCTGATCATCGCGAATTTTAGTTGCCTCTCCTCCCTCCTCTCGATCTCCAATGATCGCGAATAAGCCGGCATGGCAAAAAAAGACTAAAATCATAATAAATCACCGCAAAATTGCCTTTGAACTAGAACAAATCATCTTAAAAATTGTAACAAAAATAATCTAAAAGCAAAGAAGTTAACACAAAAAAATTGGAACCGGTGTGTCATCTTGTTCTTCTCGCCGACATCTGATCGTCAAATCCTATTCTTCTTTCTCGTGCAATTCGCTCACCGGGAGCCGATCACCGTCATTCGCTCAATCCTTTGATGAAATCTGCTCCGGATCTCGCCGCCCCTCCTTTTGCCGAGAGCTGATAGTCTGCCTGCTCCTCCTCCATTTGCCCAAAGCCGAGAGCCGGCGAAGGGATCTCATTGAAGGAGGATGCCGACGTTCAATCGGAGTCCCGTCGTGATAGAGAGTGGCACCGAGAGAAGATATCGAGCGAGAAAGAACCCTGAACCACCTCTGCACTCCCGTAATCCTTGAACTGTGCACCTGACGCGAACCACGTGCCTGAACCACCTCCAACCCATCCTGAATCGGTGCGTCCGTCCATCACAAATCTGATGATCTTAGATCTATGAGCGCACAGTGCTACTATCCATTCTATCTCATATAGTCCAGGCAGAGACCAAAACAAAGGTAGAGGCATAGAGGAGTCATCGTATGTAACTAGAGTATTATTTTATTATTATGAAGCAAAGAAGCATTTATTGTAGGAGCTTATATGACGGGAAAATGTGATTTTTTTATCTTTGTGGGAGCCCGAAATTCATCCAAAGACAGCACAGGCATGAGTCATTGTTAAGGACAAATGGTGACAGAAGGGAAGATGTTGAACTTATGAAGCCTTGCACTCCACAAAGGCCAAAAATTTGATCGCCGAGTTGACAACGCTCTCTCTCTCTCTCTCTCTCTCTCTCTCTCTCTATCTTAAATAAGAATCCCACTGCCACAAAATTCAACTAATATGCAACAATTATAATGAATGAAGAAGCTCCCCTCAGGCCTCAGTTCTATTTCTTCCCCTCTCCTTCTTTGAGTTTTTTTTTTCCTAAAAAAAAATAACATTTCCTTCATTGTCTCTTTTTTTTTCCTCAGTTGTGAATGATTCGATTAAGGGCCGTTTGACTTAACTGATATAAAATAACTGATAAGTTAAAGTGCTGATAAGTATTTTATTAACTAAAATTTATTTTTAAAAATAAGTAGTTACATGTTTGAATAAAACTACTTATATTAATAAAAATTAGTTAGTTATGAGATAACTGATTGACTTATTTTTTAGAAATAAAATAAGCACTCATTTCTCTGCTTATTTTTTTACTTATAAGTAAATTTGATATCTACTTATCAGTAAAATTTTTAAGTTATCAAAAGTTGAAATTTTTTTAAATTAATTTATAAATGACTTATAAACTTAGTCAAACAGTCTCTAATTCAGTTTAACATGTTATTATCATTCATTAACTTTTGTAGCCCTTTGAAGTTTCAAATTTACCAAAAAAAGGGCACAGATATGTTGTTGGATGTCACATAAACTAGGAAATGGGATATATCACATTTGTCACATAAACTAGGAAATGGGATATATCACATTTCTTTTCTGAGTTGAATCAGAAACCGGGAACACATTAGTTTCTCTTTCTCTATTCGAAAGTGTCCATGGTTTCTAATATTTTATTTCCCATACAAACTGTCAAATTTACTAAAAAAAAGGGTGATTAAGATCTAAACAAAAAGAAAAAAGGTTAAATTGACAAAGGCCACTATTTAGGTTATTGGGCACACTTTCTTAGTGGACACGAAGGCCCAAATTGAAAACCCTGGGACTTGAGTGGAGGCCACGATTTAGGTTATTGAGCTCACTAGTTTTTCAAATTGTTCTACTAATAAATATAATTAAGATCAATATCATCGGACTATTTGATGATCATGATAAAACTAATTTGATAAATATAATTTATTTAGTTTTAGATGATACTTTTTCATTATCAAATTATCTTAATAAATATATATTTCTTCATCTAAAAAGTATACGATTAGTCTAATCATGAATTATAATTATTAAATTAATTAAATAATGAAAAATAAGCGCTCTACATCAAGGTGCAGAATGGAGTGTTCTACATACTCATTAATCTCTTCCTTTGAGTAAAAAATGTTGAGCACTCATTTTATTTATTAAATTTAAAAATAAATATATATTAAGTTAAAAGATGTGTTAAATAATAAATATAATCAAGATCATCAGATAATTCGATGATCATGATCAAGTTATTTTAATAAATATGATTAATTCAATAATTATAATATATTTACTCTAGATGATACTTTTTCATTGTCAAATTATCTTAATAAATATATATTTCTTTATTCAAGAAGTATATGATTAGTTTAATCATGAATTATATACTAATTTAATTAAATAATAAAAAATAAATGCTCTACATAAAAAAATGTAGAACGGGGTGCTCTACTCATTAACATCAATTTCTTTTCATAAAAAAAATATATTCATATTTGGAGATTGACGGACAAAGTGAGCCATGCGAAAAGACTGGGACATGCATTCTCTCTCATCATGTAAGGGAAGTTAGATGAACAATACATATTAAAAAAAAAACTTAAGCCGTTTGTAAAAAAAGGTTCGCTTAATATTTCATCCTTTGACTAGGTGACTAACAATTTTTACTTAGTTAAACATATTAGCCATTAACCATGAGGGGAGAATTTTTAATATTCAGCTTATTTTTCGGTGATAGAATAAGGTTTTCTTTAATTTGAAACTTAGAACCTACATGTTCCGATATTATATTAAAAGTAAATGTGTTGAGCAAATAGATAAAATGTTTAAGATCGTTCTTAAAATTGTATCACACGCCATCTCTAATATTTAGGAATATAACTCGTACATCGAACTTAAGCATAATTACAAGAGTATTTGCTCCTTTTAATTATCCGTGTTGCATATCATGACTACTAAGAATAAAAAATATATATATCGCGACGATATCAGCATGCTTCCACTGGCTTAAGTTTCATTTTAACATGATTACACACTACAAGAAAAAATCATATTTTTTCACGGTTTCGACGGTGAGAAAATACGAGAAATCATCACAAACATTAATTTTCGACGACTATTCCGACAGGAGGCAACCGTCAGAAAATTGCTCCTCGCAAATTTTTTCCAATAATTTTGCCAGAGCCGTGAGAAGTTCCCATGGCCGAAATCGTGGGCCGCAGAAAAATTCTTCCCACGGTTGCGGCAGTGGCAAGTTCCCATGGCTGCAGCCATGAGAACTCTTGCCACAGTTCCAACTGTAAGAAAAGATTCTCACGGTTGCAGTCGTAGGAAAATGTTCATATGATTCCAGCCGTGGGAAGGTTCTAATGGCTTAGGCCACGGGAAGAAGTTTCTTCCCATAGCTTCAGTCATTGGAATGATTATTTTAATTTTTAAAAAAATATCTCCCGCGGCCAAAACAACCATTTTCAGTCACACAGCGGTCATTTTCAATCACGCACGTGGGTGCCCCTTCTTCGGTCGAGGGGGGCATGATCCGGCCGGAGAAGTCTTGGCGGCCGATGAAGCTCGATCGACAATCTAATTAGTCATCGTCCGGCCGCCGGAGATGATCTCTGACCGTAGGACGCCCGAGAGGTCGTCGGTCAGCCAAATTCGGCCACCCCGCAGCTGGATCGATTGACGGGCCGTCGCATTTGGCCAGATCCAATTGCTCTTAGTCGAATCGATTGTCGGGCCGTCGGATCAGACCATGGAAGGCCAAATTTGATCATCTGCAATCGGATCGATCGACGAGGAGCGTTCGACAATGAGCTACTGACGACGAGAGGGCGAGAAGGAGAGGGAGCCGCCGCCGAAGTAAGAAGACGCCGCCGGAGGAAGGGGTCATTACCGGAGAGGAAGCCGCAATCGGCGCCGGAGCTACGTGAAGAAAGCGCCGCTCACCAGAGTCCTCTCCCTCTCCCTCGCAAGCCTAAGCGAGCGCTCGAATGGAGATGGCCATATCGAATGGAAAAGGTTCTTGCGCCTCCGACCGTGGGAACTTCCCATGACTGGAGCTGTGGAAAAGGTTCCAATGGCTTCAGCCGTGGGAACTTCCCACAACACGAACCGTGGAAAAGTTCCCTATGACTCAAACTGTGTAAAATTCTATTTTCATGAAAAAAATTTTAGAAACGACAAAAGAAAGATACAAATTCCATCTAAGGTACAAATTCATTCGTTCAAGTACGATAACAGTCATACAAATAAATTATCATTCAAGGAACAACTAATTTTCTACTTCATCTTCGTCGTCATTGTCTTCTTGCTGGTCACGCCTCACGAATCATTCTCCTCATCTCATTTCATTGTCGCGCTTCAAAAGCTTCTTGTCGCACTTCAAATTCTTGGCGCACCTCTTGACGGACCTCTTCTCACGGACCTTCTATTGAACTTCCGTTAATCATTGCTCCCACATGTCATTAAATAGTCATCTAGCGTCTTCATCGGGAATATCGGATATTAATTTTCGCCCATAACTAATATCCGTACTACTAACGGACGATCTGTGATCGTAGATCCAGCCCCTATTCACTCCAACATGGTCCGTCCATAATTGTCGACAAGTCAATGGTGTCGTCGACCCCTTTGTGACATGTGAACAATGCTCAGCTTCTTTTACTTAATTTTAAGGACTCCTGTGAGTTGACAGAGTGACATTACGAGAGTCACAAATAACGAAATTTACATTATAAAATTGACTAACTTACATATGTCGCTCGAGCATGCGGTGAAACCCAGTTCGCGTTCTTTTTTCAGATGGTGTTTTACCCATCTCCTTCTCCAACATTTCAAATCAAGGTTAGCACATGCTGCAATTTAAATTTCAAGTAATATATAGAATATTAAGTACGAGTTGCTTGGCAATTGTCGACATTGAAACACAACCATCCACGTGCAGGCATGCTCCCTCGTCGGACTCTCGATTCGCCTTCGTTTTTAGGCACTTTGATTTATATACCTCATTGGACCACTTTGTCACTAACTCAGTCCAAATTGACACACCAATCCAATTGGACCACTCTACTACAGCCCGTGCGTAACAACATTGAAGACAAACACTTGGAGCACCTAGAGTTGAATGTCTTTCATATCTGCTCCATGTGCTCGGCATCCCACCATACATCGGCTTGCAAATAAATAGCATCGTCAATTAAATCAGCTCTACTAAAAATTATTGAAAATAAATAGGCATTTTGTAAGATTATCTGAAATTCCTGAAACATCATCTGCCTAATAGCATACGAAATATCTCTCCAGCCATGCTTCCGTATATCTTTGGGGAATGACTTTAGTGCACACAGTTACTGCAGGTTTTGATGGATAAAACCTACCAAATCAAAAGAAAGTTCGGTAATTTAATATGTAGTCACAAATATTTCGTCTAAAGAACTTCATATACAATAATTTTTGCATAACTTGCTCGCAATTATCATCCGGCTGCAAATATTTTTTTATACAAATTTTGCAATAAACCGGCGTCGCTACATAACTCCGGCATTTGTGTCTCCATATCTGCAATGTTGGGCACTGGTGTAACCATGTCCTCCGTGATGTCATCGTTCAAAGGTGGGTATGGCATTGGCACAGTCTGACGCTCTACGATACGAATCCCTGTAGCTCTAGGCACAATGAGCTGCTAGCCATGCATCGCCTCATCATCGGATCCTCTAGTAGTGACCTTCTCCTTAACATTCTCCTTCTCCTTCTCCTTCCTTTTCCCTTTTCCTTGACCGTAGCTAAACATCCACAAAACAAGTGCAAGGATATTAAAATTAAGTTGATTGCAGAATAACAAAAAGTATGCAAGCTCAGAAGAAGAAAACAATAATGCACAATATTAAAGGTCAGATCGCATCACATTAACATGAAATCCGACATTCGCCGGCATTGCATCTTCGGGAATTGATTCATATGTGTAACTGGAGAACCAATTTCTAATATCCTGTAGCATCTTTTGGAAGAGAAAAAAATTTCTGAGACATGCTAAATTTGTGTAACAAAGTAGATATACTCACGAGAAGGTAAAGAATACGAAGGCGCTTCACTCTCGTCATGCAATGGTCGGTCCGGTGTTTTTTGGGGAGTCATCGTACACTCTATTTGCAAGAAATGAAAAATCAAAAGTCATAACTAAAACAAATATGAGAGTTACATGATTACATATAAGTGAAAGTTTAAGAATTCTTCATTTAATTAATAATCTATTCATCATTATCAGAATAATTGCATGATTCTAATTCATCTTCATCTTGTGAAGATGACACACTTAAAGATTCCTCCTCTATTTCTTCATCACTACCCGCTTTATCGATGCTTTCTTTATTGCTTTGATTTTAATTACGACCCATCATTGGGCTTTATTTGTTGTCCCTTCTGGATAATTCACATAATAGACTTGCCTTGTAGAAGACGGAACGATGAAAGGATCAAATTGTTTGTAACGTCTACTATGTCGTACTTCAGTGATTTAAAAGTCTTTGTGAACTTATGTACCTCTTCTTTCCATTGGATCGAACCACGTACACTCACGTAAGGTGGTCATATTACCCCTGATATATTCTAGCTCGATGATATCTTTAAGGATGTCATAGTAGTCACGTTCATTTTCTTCGTCAGTAAAACCTTTGACACATACGCCACTTTTAACTATTTTTTTTACCTCACGACCAACTCTCCGTATGAAACTTATAACCATTCACGAAATACACGGGCCAAAATTCCTCACTTGTCGACTAGGACCCCATGCTAATTCAAGAAGGTTCGACGTACGAGAAGTTTGATCGCTAAGAATCTATAAGGGTGTTATAAAAAATGTAATTAAAATCATCACTACACTTAAATGGACCGTATTGCACACAAAATTTTGTGTGAGGCTTACGTGATTCTTAAATCATTATGCAAAATCATTCTCGGTTTTTACTTGCGCCTCCTCATCCGGGATATTGTAGTATTGCAAGAAAGAACTGCAAAAGTAAACACGATAAGTTGAAATATTTATGTAATTTGAGTACACTAGAACAATGGAAACATCAACAACTGGACTTACGTGATGTAGCATTGTACCTCTTGTGTATTTAAGAGCACATATTCATTTCCGACTTAAATTCAGAGTCATTCAACCATCTACTTCTTAGCTTGCCATAATGTTTACCAAGTTGATTGAAGCTCGAGCAATTATATGTCCTCGACATTCCTTCGGGTATTTCACCATTTCATCGAACTCTAGTTCTGGAGCACTTGACATGAGATTCGAAGTAATATTAATAGAAATAACAAATCTCTTGAATCATGTATGCTTCACAAATGGAGACTTCTACACAAGCCTTATTTTTTATGATTCTTTTAATTCTATTAAGATATCTCTCAAATGGGTACATCCACCTGTATTCAACTGATCCGCCCACTTTGGCTTCATATGGCATATGGATCGATAGATGTTCCATGGAATAAAAAACACCAGGCGGAAATATTCTTTCTAGCTTGCATAAAATGATTGGAATATTAAGTTGCAATTGCACCATATATTTCACGATGAGTGTTGTCGAACATAGATCTCTAAAAAATTGACTCAACTCGGTAAGCGACTTCCATATCTTTTTTGGCAACTGTAAAAATGCAATAGATAGCAAATACTACATAAAAGACATGACAGTCGTGACTCTTCATGTCGAACAAATGCAAATTATTCATATCCATGCATCGTGTCAGATTTGAAGCATATCCATATGACATTCTGAGCTCACGAACCTATCAAAGCACCTGCATCTTTTCAACTTTCGCAAGTGTGTAGCATGCTTTGGGTTTGGATAATCTACCGTTGGCCGATGTAATAAGGTGTAATTCAGGGCGTCGATAATATTCTTTCAAATCCAATCTTGTCTTTATATTGTCTTTAGTCTTTCCCTTAATGTCCATAATAGTGTGGAAGACATCATCAAATACATTTTTCTCAATGTGCGTGACATTCAAATTATGACGAATCAAATTATCTTTCTAATAGGTAAATCTCAAAAGATACTACGCTTCGTCCAATTGTGCGAAACACCATAACCACTGTATTTGACGGTTGGATTGTCAGTAATCCTGCTTAGACAATCACATATCATATAATTCATCTCCGGATAACCTAGGAGGAGGCATTTCATGCACGATTTTTCCCCTCCAAAAGGCATTCATATTATTTTGAACCTGATGATTTGCAAGCAGAAATTGGCGGTGACAATCAAACCAATAATTTTTACCTCCATTTTTTTTAAATGAAGGCATTTGAATTTTTCATGCAGTAAGGACATCCTAACTTATCCGCAGTTATCTAACCACTTAACATCTCATATGCTAAAAAATCATTGATTGTCCATAGTAGGGCAGCTTTTAGGGTGAAGTTCTATTTAGTCTAGACATCATAAGCTATGATACCATTTCATAACTCCTTCAGTTCGTAGATCAGAGGTTGTAAGTACACTTCTATCTTTTGCTTATGAGTAGTCATACATACTCCAGGAGGCAAGTTGTATGGTGTAACTATGACCGGCCAACAAGAATAAGTTGTCTTTGGGCCATACGATGTGAACCCATCCGCAAGGAGTTGCCTTTCGTCCATACGATGTGAACCCATTCGCGCATAATCCTAGTTTTATATTTCTTTCATCAACTGCAAATTCTTGAAGCAAATGATCAAAATATTTTCACGCCTCACCATCAGACGGGTGGAGCATGACACTTTCAGTTGTCTTATGTCGTACATGGCATTTCTTTTGTGACGAGGATCCTACGGACGAAAATAATCTTTTAAGTCTTAGAATAAGAGGCAAGTAGTGCACTGTCTTGAATATAACCTCCATCTTTGTGTTTGATTTATATCGCTCAACACCACAAAATTTGCACTCCCTAAGGGTGAAGCGTAAAATGATGTAGCAAGTAAAATCGCTAGCAACTACACTAGTCGTTCAAGTAATATAGTAATAAGAGTAAAGAGTGTTGAACCCACGAGAAATATTATTAATAAAATATCTGAATTTATAAATTAATAAGAGAGGAAAAATATGGATTTTGAAAATAGATTTTGTAATTATAAAATAAAATAAGGAAAATATGATAATAATAATAATAATAATAATAATAATAATAATAATAATAATAATAATAATAATAATAATAATATAAGATAATGGTGTTGAAGATGATCTTAGGATGATATTGCATTAAGGATAAAAATGTGAATCAGAAAAGATAAACTAAAATTTTTAAGATGGATTAGGAATTTTTTCAAATTATTAATTTATAAAATTAAAATCACAGAGTCCACAAATTGATAATTTTGCTATTTAATCTGGCAAATCAAACCATCTTAAATTTAATCAAAACTGAAGTCCCACAAATTGGTATTCATGCATATGAGATTAAATTTAAGATGCATTAATATGAAAATCCTAGACTATTAATCACTCCACAAATTGGTATAGATTAACAGACCACACAGATCTAATTTTTCACACACTAATTATTAGATCTATGTCAATTTTTAATTTCACAATAAATTATTTAATTTAATTAAATAAAATCTAAAATCAAGTAGTCCACAAATTGGTAATTATTTAACTCAAAAATTCAAATAATTAAATCAAAAGCACTAAACATAATTAAAAATTGATCAAAATAAATTTAATAATAATAAAATAAGGGTTCACATAATTTCCTTCAATAATAATCTCCTAAAAATAAAATAGCTAAAACATGGAGTTCATCCTAGAATTACAAAGAGATAATAACAAAATAACAATAATAATTGGAAGAATCACATCAAGAATAAAATCAGGGCCCTCAAATGTTGTCGAAACGTCTGGATCAGCCGTCCGATCAACTCTCTCTCTCTTGGTCGAAGTCCGCGAAGCTCACGACTTGCTGTGGACGAAAACCTTTAGGCACGAATTGGATTGATGGTTGCATCTTCTATTTATAGGTGCGAACGAGGGTCTTCAAGCTGATTACGGTCGTAAATCCTATAGCTTGATTTAAATTCACTGGATAAAACTTGATACGGTCTCGACCAAAATGATAAGTTCGTCAAAAAAGATAAACTCTTCTTATCTTTACACCCTTCTTTTAATCTCAGCCAAAACAATAGGCCACTTCTTCTAATCTCAGCCAAAATGACGTATTATTGACCAAAACGTTTCGGCATGTAAGCATGAACTAATTCATGTTACACCCAAAAATATCAAGTTGCATTGCTTTCACCCCCAACGAAGTCAGACGTAACTTTATCCAAGGAAGGTGATAAACTCAATTTTACGCCTTCATGTGATCATCTCGGCCGTAAGATCTTTGGGTGTAAAGATCAATCTTTCATTCCTATTTCGCCCAATGATTTCATGCCATAATGATAAATCTTCAGCCGTGACACTTCAAAATCTTCTCGTTTTTACGCCTTAAGATAACATCCGATATATCTCATTCTGTGTTAATTCGACTTACCTACAGAATATTTAAAAAACAATGAAAATCCATCCACAATTAAAATATTCAAAGAATTAATAATTGAAATTGATAAATCCAGAATTATGATTAAAAATGGTCTAAAATGACACATGCTATGATCCAATTACAAAAAAATTAACTAAAATAATATTCTAAAATATGTTGTATTTTGCATACATCAAAGGGTTATGTCATAGTCGTAAAATAATATACATCCATTTGTACAACAAGTTATCTTGGTGGAGCTAAGAGCAAACTTTGAAACTAATATTTTGGTCCTATAAAAGTTCTCATGTATTCGAGCCTTGGATTATGTGACCTCTTTTAATATTTCCATAATTACATTAAAGAAAGCATGTTAAATATTATGACCGACCTTCAAATTTAGCATTCTAACTGCTAATGATAATTTAGAATGATTTTTACAATTGGGCCACAAGGTTTCACTCGAGGCTGCTAGTAAGTTGTAAAAATCAACAGCTTCGTAATGTGGTGTATCAACCTCGCGCTCTTGTTGAAATCTGATGTCGCCATATTCAGTGGTAGCAACATCGTAAATCAAATTTTGATATTTAGAAATAAAATCATCACCGATATTAGTGGGTAGTTCTTGCCCATTATCTAAGTTCGATGACGGTTCTATCTCACCAAAGTCACTCGAATACCAGTAATTAAGCTTGAAACCTTTTTCTATACAAATGAACTTTGACGGCTTTCAAAGTTTGTAGTTTTGTGCTTTGACATTTCAAACATGAACATCTTATAGTTCCGTCTCATTGAAATTATGTAGTCTGACAAGCTATTGTCGTGTAGTATTCAACATCATCTATGAACTATTGTGTCAACCCTACATGACCAGGATTTATTCGATTGTATATCCATCGATGATGCTCCGGAGGAGACATGTTAATTGTTAACTAGAAAAAAGTGTGTAATGTTAACTAATGAACATATTAACATATCCTATGAACTTACATAGCCTATGAACATATTAAGATATCAACATAGCCTATGGACTTACATATGTTTCTAATGGGCCATCGACATGGATCCGAGCGTGAGTGCACGGATCTCGACGTCAATGCATGGATCTAAGAGTTACATGGGCCAGATCCTGGCGTGTACGATCTGAAATCGATCATCAACAGCCTGAATCGGGCCATGGCCAGATCCGGGCCGTGCATGACCGATCTCGACCGTTCATGCCCAGATCTGACCATGCATGGACGATTCCCAGCGGGCCGTTCACACCCAGATATGCCTGTCACCAGTCGGATGCAGCCGTTAGCGCTTGGAGCCAGGAGTTATAGACTGCCATTGGCCCGCAAAGACCATCATCGGACTCGTAGCGGCCATCGCCGGCAGTAACGGAACTAGCCCTCAAACTTGGGGGGGCAATGTATACATAGGTATTATATTTTCATTTTTTCTTATACTATTTATGTATAAATATATAGAGGGATGAAAAATTTTGGGAAAATGCCCTGGTTCCGTCCCTGATTGCCAATCGTAGCACGTTCAGCGATAAGCGCTACAAAGCCGTCCGACTCGTAGCGACCGGCAACAATCGTAGCAAGGCCGTCAAGCCTCGCAGAATTTAGCTTTGATCGCGAAAGGCCAGTGAGGCCTCGCAGCGGTCGATGGATCATCCATGTGTCTAATCGAGATAGGGTTTAAAGGGGGAGGACGGAAGTGTAAGATGACAAGGCATGGGCGTACCTTTGAGTGACTCATGGGTCAGTCCGAGGGGATTCACCAGATCGTCAGACCGGACGTGGTTTAAGGGGACTATCGAACGTCTTTTAAGGGGACTGTCGGATGTCATTTGCAACAGTACCGGACGCGGCGTGATCGACAGCGTGAGCGTGAGCGAGGAGGCCGGACCATAGGGGTGTTCACGGGTCGGATTTGACCCGACCCGTGAACAAACTCGACCCAACTCGACCCGGGTCGGGCCAGGCTGGGCCGAATGATCGGGTTACTCGACCACCCTTTTTCTTTTATTTATTTATTTTTTTGTTTATTTTTTAATATAAAAAAGCATTTATTATTTTATTTTTAATACAAAATAAAGTATTTTTAAATACCAAAAATATTGTTTTAAATATTTATATACTTTTCTACATTTAATATAGTTATTTCGTACTTTTTTTCATTTTAAATGATATAAAACTATATAATTAACTAAAAATCATTTAAAATTTTAAAAAAAAGAAAAAAATTTGGGTCATCGAGTTGGGTCGGGTCAACTCGAGTTGAAATTTTTTAACTTGAACCCGACCCGACCCTTGGTAGGGTCTTGGTCAGATCGGGTCGGATTTGATTTCTATGTTCACCTGGTCAACCCAACCCGGTGAACATCTCTACCAGACCGTGAGCGATGAGGGCGAGAGGTCGCCGACGTTGTCGATCGATCATGGAGAAAGAGGAAGAAACGGCCGGAAGTAGAGGGGTTCGGGCTATTTATAAGCTGACCTTCGATGGATCTTGTAGTGGTTAAAACCGTCGGAAACTTTTAAAATATATTTCCCCAACGGTACTTTATTCACAATATTTTATTATTTTTTCATCATCCGACGGCTTCTGCTGTAGGAAACATTTCCTACGGCTATAGGCGTAGGAAGTTCCTACGGCTGAAGTCGTGAAAAAATTAATATATATCTTTAATATTAAATAAAGGAAAAGATTTTTTTCTGGATGAAACGGGAAAATATTAAATTAGCTTTTCGACAACTTAAGCCATAGGAAACTTGCGATGGTCACAAAATCATCGGTATTTGTAAGGGTTTTAAACGCGAGAAATTATTCCGTCTTAACTTCCGAAGGATAGCTAGAACAATAAAAAAAAGACGCTGAAATTTGCGGCGGATAGTCAGCCGTCGAAAATTACCCCCGCAAAAATCCTTTTTTCTTGACAAATAATGAAGACAAATTTATATTTAATTTTCTTGCATCAGGTATAAGAACCTTTCTACATATCGAAAAAGAAAAGCGAAGACTGATTCTGATTTTTACTGTTTTTTTTTCTACAATGTGTTCAGTCAAGGAATATGCTCCATTGTCAAGGAATATGCTCCATTGGCATGTATTCCATGTATCACTCATGGACCATAATTAAGTGGTGGGTGGCGTTAATATATCACCATCTACCAACAAAAAAAACATTGAAGTTGCGTGAATCATTTCCCTCACACCCTCCTTTTTGACTGGATAATTGGTTAGAGGCAAAAGTAGTAAAAGGCATTTATACCCCCAAAAGCCTTGGAACACAAATCCAAAATGAACAACACATTCCTACATTATTTTATCTGTGTCAAATATTTGGTCAACCCAGTTTTACTATAACTAGCTAGGAGAGCTCCCCTCCCTCCTTGTGCGAGATGGTGGGGGGCAACCCCCTCCCCTCGCGCCGAGCGGCGATCATGGGGAGCGTCGCCCCCTGCTCCGCGTCGAAAGTTGAAAGTCGAGAGGGAGAAGAGATAGAATGAGTTGAGGGAGAGGCGATCAACATCGGTGGAGGGGTTGAAGAAGGGGCCCTTGTCGTTACTATCATGGAGAGCGAATCGGGCAGAGAACCGACGACTGGGACCGAGAAGTCACTACAACAAATATGAGAATTACAGACGATCGAAATCGTCAGTAATTTCCCAAAAATCGTCAAAAATTATTTTTGACGATTTTTTCGGACGATTTTTTCGACGGAATCGATTCGTCCGAAAAATGATCATCGCAAACCAATTTTTGACGATTGAGAAAAAACGTCAAAAATTTCGACGGAAGTCCGGCAGTTACGACCGTCAATATTTGCAACAGTCGGTGAAACCATCAAAATAGCGATGGTCGCGATCGCCAATATTTGCGGCGATCGTCAAAACTTTCGACGGTCAAAACCGTCGCAAAAAAATTTTATAATATAAAAAAAATTAGCCGGCCGCTGGCGGCCGACGGCCAATGACCAGATTTGGCCACCAATCCGAAGGCCAAGCGGCCGATCCGACCGCCCGTGGCGCAATCCGGCGGACAGCGCCCCGGGCTGGATCCGGCCGCCTAGCGGTCCGGGCCGGAGAGAGAGAAGGGGAGAGGGTCGCCGGCGATCGACGCTTGAGTCCGGTCGGAAGAGGCTCCCCGGCAGAGAAAGGGAGAGGGAGAGAGAGAGAGGAGTGGGGGAAAGAAATAAGTGGATAGGGGAAAGATTAATATATATAGATATATTATATTATATATATATATATATATAATATACATATATAGGTGAAAAGATGATAAAACGGGAAAACGAAAAAAAAGCGAGATAGTGAAATTTTAATAATTGACAGCTCCGACCGTCGAAAAATTAAATATTAATTATTTTTAAAGTTATCGACGGTTGTGACCAACCAAAATAAATTAATTATAAAAACAAAATACTATATTTAGTTATATATAATATTTATTTTTTATTTTACTGATAATTTGAATTATCGCTAATTATTACCGACGGTCGGAACCGTTAGAAATTGTAACGGTTCGAACTATCGCTAATTATATTAATAAAATACTCTCTTATATTATATTATTATATATTTACTGACGGCCACGACCGTCGAAAATTGTGGCGGATAGATATCCGTCAGAAATATCGATGTTTTTAATCATCGAAAAATAAAATAATAATATAACAAATTACATAATTTATTATTTTCATTTCCGATGGATACTGTCGGAAATTGTGGCGGATAGATATTCGTCGAAAATATCGACGTTCCTTTCATTTCCGACGGTCGTCGAAAATTCCGTCAGAAATTGCGACGGATAGATATCTGTCGGAAATATCGACGTTTCTAATCGTCAAAAAATAAAATAATTATATAATAAATTATATAATTTATTATTTTTATTTTCGACGATTGTAATCGTCGGAAATATTTCCGTCATAAATTGCGACCGATTTCGATCTGTTGAAAAGTGCCCGTCGAAAAAGGGCAATTTTCTTGTAGTGAGCGCGGGGGTGAAGGAATGTATATCATCATGCTCATTTTTTATCATTTATATTTGTTATCATTTATTTCCTAATATCTAATCGTTATTATTTAACTAGATCATTATCCTTTGTTTGAACTATTATCCGCTAATAAATACTTTTATTTCGTCGAAGGAAGCTTAAGACCGTGTTTGATAAAATCAGGACCGATAACGTATATCAAAAGACAAGTGTACTAAATGATGTAAATAAGGCTTGATTAGTTAATATAATACATCATTCAATTGGTACGGGGCAATAATTTTATAAAATGAGTGTTTAATAAATTTAAACTAATTGGTAATAAATGTTATCAATATAACATGTTATTCAATTTATAATGTTATACGAGGAAGTCAAAAAAGTCAATATATACATATATATTGAATAATTTCTTGAATATTAAATTTTTTAAATGAAACTGGGTTTGTTTTGATAAAGAAAAAAAAATATAATATGTTGAACGAAGGAAAAAAATGGATGAATTAAAGGGAAGGTGTATTAGGGTTATTTTTTCAGACATTTCATTTTCGCATTTTTTTCGTTCAATGTATGAAATTAATTTTTCATATCTTTAATCTATCACGAATTTTTCATTTTAATTCTTCCATCTATTTTTATTATTTTTTTTATTATTTATAAAAAAACTAAATTATATCTCGCTTCAAAATGCATCAATGAAAAACTTAGTATTCTAAAGATGAGTATTAGTCTTTCCATAAATGAAAACAAATAAAAATAATAGAAAACTTAGAGTGAAAAATTCGAATATGAAAATTAAGTTCATAAGAAAATCGTGATAATTTAGGATATATATAAGAAAGTAATCGAAAGTATTAAAACCGTAGAACAAAATATGACGATGACTTATCTTTTTTTTTTTTCCTTCCCTTATCCTATTTTGCAAATGCATTTACCAAACAGTAAATAAGTGGTTTTCTTTTTCGGGACTTCCGGTATTCAGAATTAGCAGTGAGAGAAAAGAATTCTTTAGTCAAATGGGTGATTTAACCTGGAACTAGTAGCTTTCAACAATTTGCCGTGCCAACGAAAGGTTAGTAAATCAAGTGTTTTGACTCGGGCCAAAACATCAAAGTCTAATAAAACACTAATTTTAAGATGGTGCCGAACACAGTGCAGTGCCAATCTTCCTACAACCTTGAAAAATTAACGCTATCATTGTAATGACCCTGATTTTTTTAGGATTTAATAAATAGATATTTTATTAGTTTATTTTGAAAAATATTGTTATTAATATTACTATATTTAATAATTCCGAAAATAAAATAAAATTGAGAGGAGTTTGATTAGGGAGAGAATTATTCAATTAATTTTATAATTTATCTAATTAAATATTAGAATAAATAGGGAGTGATTAAAGGGATAAATTAGAGGATTTAATTTGAATGAGATTAGATAATATGGTTAGAGAATAATTAAAAATCTGTAAACACTATAAATAAGAATATGGGGTACGGACGTTTTGGCTACGTCTGCGTGATTTTCGACTTCGTCTTCGGCGACGTCAGAGAACAAGGCGCGCAGGTACGTAGGGGAGATTCTGCTTGGTTGTTATTGTGTCGTGATGTTTTACGACGCAATTTAGTTTTAAATTAGATTTGTTACGGTCGTAATTTTATAGTCGTAATTGTCTGTTCGTCACGTGATGTTCCCGACCGAAAAGAGGGGGGCGTAACTAGAAGGTGAGATTCATGTAGAGATAGAAAGGAGTAAAAATAAAGAGAGAAAGAGGAATCATCTATTACGACCGAGAAAAGGGGAGAGAGAGAAAGATGAAAAAGAAAAAAAAATGTTACGGCCGAAGAGTTAGGGTTTTCGGCCGTAATGGAATAGAGAGGTAGAGAATTTCGGCCGTAATGGAATAGAGAGTAGAGAAAGCAATGAAAAAGAAAAAAAAATATTACGGCCGAAGAGTTAGGGTTTTCGGCCGTAATGGAATAGGGGGTAAAATCTAAAGAGGGAAAGATGTAAAAAAAAAAGGAAGAGAATTTACGACCGTAAAAATCAGAGAAGATGGAGAGAGAAAAAAATAGAGAGAGATTTATAAAAAAAAAGGAATTGATGTTACGGCCGTAATGAACAGGGAGTACACCATCGAGAGTTATTATTTATTTTTGAGTAAATTTTAATTATTGATTATTATTGTTGTTATTAATTAATTTGATGTATTGATTATATTGTTGGTGATTGATCTGTTTATATTACGATGAACTTTGATTTTGATTGTATTATTGACCTACTTAGTTTTGAGTTCAGAATTTATCTAATCAAATTGATAATTTAGTTAAAGATAGACATTTTAGATAAATAAGATAAAAGTCGAAAGCTACTGGGCCCATGTTCACTGATTGCCACTAAGCCGGGACCAATTGAATTGAATGGGGCAGATAGTGTAAAAGCTATGGCTGTCCTGTGTATGGCCACTCGTCCCCCACCATACACGAACTCATTGAATCGTATCGGGCTTGCCGTGGCACTGATCCCCCACTGACCTGCATGAAAGTGGCATGGTGTCCCTTAATTGACTGAGCGCTCCTCATTGAATTGGATAACTCCAAACATTGAAAATCGAATCGAATTGAATTGAATTGAAATTGGAATTTAAGTGAAGGGAATTAAATCATGGTCATTTGGATATATTGGCATGGAGTTGGCAATTATTATTGCCCTATTGAATTGAATTATTATTATTATTGTTAATTGAATATTGATCTATTAATCAGACAATTGATAATTATTAATTGAAAAAAAATTGTTATTGATTTACATTGGTCTGTTGATCATAGCCTGATATATTGTTCATATTGATAAATTGTTAATTGATTAATTGTATTGACTGCTCAATCGACTCATTATTGATTTTATCTTATTTTTGATTGAGCATATTGATTGTCTTTTAGATCCTACGTACTGAGTATTTTTATACCCATGGATATTTCTCTGTACCTGGATCCGTGCAGGTGAGAGAGCTATAGATGATGGTCCTGCAGATAGCTACGCTCAGTGACAGACAGATGTTGCACATGCCATTAGATCTAGTGATTTAGTTTTATTATTTTCGCACTTATTAGAATTGTAAACTCATGGATGTTTTAGCATTTCGATTATTATGGATTATTAGTTATTATTTTTGAAAAGTTTTCCGCATTTATGTTTTATATTCCGCACTTTATAGATTTTATTCCGCAAAAAAAATATTTTATAGAAAATTGAGTAACGCATTTGGGTTGACTCTGAGCACGTGAAAGTCACGTGGGTCTCGGGACGTTACAGAAGGTATCAGAGCCTAAGGAGAGGCACTTCTTAGCTGTCTCTAAATAGGTAGAATTGAGTTCATGTGCAACTATCACGAGCAACCACTGCAGCCATCCAGCAGAGCTCACACTTATGAATTTTAATGTTATTATTGTGTGAGAACAGATTCCTCCTAAGATGGTATTTCCGAACCAGATACCACGAGCTCCCAGAAGTGGGTCACAGCGGGCCGATCAGGAGGCCCAAGGTTCTCAACCTAATAATCAACGTGCTCTGAGCCAAGAAATGAGTAGACAACAAGAACACGACTTCCACGTGGATCAGGCCCAGGCTAATGGGTACCGAGAGAAACAACTGAGACAGGGACTACTACCATCGGAGTTCCACTCTGTGCACGCTGAGTACTCGAGTCCCAATGTGCCACCACATCATGATCGTAAAGACACCATTGAGCGGTTCCTCAGGTTGCAGCCCCCTCGGTTCAACGGGAAGGGTGACTTTGAGGATGCAGAGGAATGGATTGAGGAGATAGAACAGATATTCCTTGATATGGATTGCGGCGAGGACCGCAAGATGATCTATGCCACAAGAAAACTGACGGCGGATGTCAAAGATTGGTGGAAGGCCACCAAGCTCACTACGTTCTCCGGCCAGGATCACATCACCTGGGGAGAATTCAAGAAGGCGTTCGAGAATCGCTACATACCAGCCTATGAAAGGGGCAGGAAGTAGAAGGAGTATCTGACACTCCAACAGGGTACTATGACTATAAAATAGTACCTTTCCAAGTTTCTAAGCCTAGAGAAGTACTCCACCTTACAGCAGTCGGAACTTGATCGAGTGAAGCGTTGGGTGGATAACCTGAAACCCAACCTCAGAGAAAGGGTAAAGGGGGTAACTGCCAGACCCTCCAATTTGCTGAAGAATTCGCCATTTATCTAGAAGATGGTGATAAGACAGTTGACAAGCAACAAAGCCAAGCACCGGCCAATCAGTATCAGAACAGATATGGAAACAAAGATAGAAGGCAGGCTAGGTGATATCCCCGCCGCAGAGATGATCGCAATCGGGAAAGATCATATCCAGCGAGGAATGAGCCTCAACCGCCTAGAGCACCGTGCAACTACTGCAACAGAATGCATCCCGGTGAGTGCTACCGGAGAACTGGAGCGTGCATGAACTGTGGTAAGACGGGCCATTTCGCTAGAGACTGCAAAGAGCCGAGGCGTGCTAGACCTCCTCCGCAATGTAACGACGGACCACCTAGAATGGTGCAAGGCCGAGTATACAACATGAAGCCTGCAGACGAGCAAAGGGCGAATGACACCATCCAAGGTACGCTAAAAAATGATGGTGTTCATGCTAATATTCTCTTTGATTTAGGTGCTACACATTCGTTCATTTCGGAGCAATTCGCTCCGTTATTGAGCATAAAGCCACAGGCGACTAATTTTCCACTTGACATTGGCACACCTCTGGGGTCCATCGTTATCCAAAAGTACATCCCCATGGTGCCGGTCGAAGTGGAAGGCAAGAACTTCTCCGCAGACCTTATCATCATTCCGATCAGGGACTACGATGCGGTGTTGGGTATGGACTGGTTGTCCTACCATGACGCCTACCTACATTGTCGAGCAAAGAAGATACTGATCGAAACGTCGGGAGGACCTCAGACTATTGTCAGAGGTACACCACTAGAAATGGGCAACATCCTAGTGTCAGCTTTAAAGGCACAAAAGATGATGAAGAAAGGATGTCGGGGTTTCCTGACAAGTGTGATCAAGACAGACAGAGTTAAAGTAGATCGAGATAGCATTGCTGTGGTGAAGAAGTTTCCAGACGTCTTCCCAGATGATGTTTCAGGATTACCACCACGACGGGAGATTGACTTCCGCATTGACTTTGTGCCGGGCACGGCACCTATATCAAAGGCTCCTTATCGAATGGTTCCAGCGGAAATGCTAGAATTGAAGACCCAAATCCAGGAGTTGCTGGATAAGGGATTCATTCGACCGAGCATTTCTCCATGGGGCGCTCCGGTATTGTTTGTAAAGAAGAAGGACGTGTCGATGAGGCTGTGCATAGACTATCGGATGTTGAACAATGTCACAATAAAAAACAAGTATCCACTACTAAGAATCGATGACCTGTTTGATCAATTGTCTTCGGCAAAGATATTCTCGAAGATTGATCTAAGAAGTGGCTATCATCAGTTACGAATCACTGATGATGATGTGCCGAAGACCGCTTTCAGAACAAGATACGGGCATTATGAGTTCTTAGTGATGCCATTTGGGCTGACCAATGCCCCCGCAGCTTTCATGGACTTGATGAATAGAGTGTTCAGGCCACATTTGGACAAATTCGTAATCGTCTTCGTCGACGACATTCTTATATATTCGTCGAGCCCGGTAGAACACGAGGAACGTTTAAGAGTTGTGCTACAGACCTTACGGGAGCATAAATTGTACGCCAAATTCTCAAAATGTGAGTTTTGGTTGAAAGAGATTATGTTCATCGGGCATATTATCAGTGAAAATGGAATATCGGTAGATCCTGCAAAGGTGGAAGTAGTTGCCAACTGGGCACAACCGAAAAATGCGTCAGAGATTAGAAGCTTTCTTGGACTTGCTGGATATTACAGAAGATTCATTCAAGACTTTTCCAAAATTACATCGCCACTAACAAACCTCACTAAGAAAGGCATCAAGTATGAATGGTCACAGAGGTGTGAAGATAGTTTTCAAGAGTTAAAGAAGAGACTGACAACGGCGCCCATTCTGACCATACCTTCAGGCCAAGGAGGTTATGTCATATATAGCGACGCATGCGGCACTGGTTTGGGATGCGTCTTGATGCAACACGGGAAGATAATTGCATATGCATCAAGACAATTAAAGAAGCATGAGAAGAATTATCCGACACATGATCTAGAATTAGCAGCTGTGGTCTTCGCCCTCAAAATTTGGCGACACTAAGGAAAGATATTGAAAAAGAAATTTTCGAAATATTATCTATATGTATAGATGTAGCGGAAAAAATAGCGATTTATTCCATCCAGTGCAGGAAAATAAAAAGAAGATGAAATCAGAAATATCGGCAAATTCTGGACTTGCGTGGTCTAAGGGAATAAAAAAATCCGCTTGTACAATTTAATCTATATCGAATTTAAATATCAGAATAGTTGATATAGCCATCATTCAATGGGTCAGGTCCACTTACTTTTTTTATTTCTAAAATTAGGGTGGGTTTGATAAGAACAACGGCGAAGTAAGAATACTTTATTTCTAATAACGAGCTTGAAATACATCTTCTCTCAAAAAGACTTGAATATGCGTCAGAGGAGGTGGATTGAGTTTTTGAAGGATTATGAGTTTGCTATCAGCTATCATCCAGGAAAGGCAAACTCAGTTGTTGACGCACTAAGTAGAAAATGGGGAGGATCACTCGCATGCCTGAGAGTGAGTCGTTGGAACATGATTGACTGCATTATCCAGGTCAGTCCAGTGACCAACAGTGACGGTATACGAATTATGGCACACCTCGACATGCAACCCGAGCTACTATTGAAGATAGGCAAAGCACAACCAAACGATAACGAGTACAACCACCTACTCGTTGTGCGAAAAGATTCCTACATATTTTACGGTCACAGATGGAGTGATCAGATATAGGGGACGATTGTGGGTCCCTGAGTATGAAGCATTGAGAAGACAAGTGTTGGATGAGTGCCACAAGTCAGAATTCGCCATTCATCCTGGAAGCACGAAGATGTTCAAATATTTGCAACGGACCTTTTGGTGGAATAATATGAAGAAGGATGTGGCTGAGTACGTTGCAAGATGCCTAGTATGCCAACAAGTGAAAGTGGAACATCAGAGACCTTACGGTGTACTACAAGAACTTAGAATCCCACAATGGAAATGGGAAAAGGTGACTATGGATTTCGTCACTGGGCTTCGAAGAACTCAATAAGGCCATGATGCAATATGGGTGGTGGTGGACCGATTTAGCAAGGCAGTCCATTTCATCCCCATCAAATGGAAATAGTCTGTCGAAAGTCTGATGGACATTTATATTAAGGAGGTTATCCGACTACATGGAGTGCCAGTCTCCATTGTGTCGGATAGAAATCCACGATTTACGGCCAAATTTTGGCGGAGCATCTAGAGTGCTTTTGGAACAAAATTAAATTTCAGTACTGCGTTCCATCCTTAGACAGACGGTCAATCTGAACGGACGATTCAGACATTAGAAGACATGCTCCGTGCATGTGCATTGGACTGGAGTGGCAGTTGGGACACGCACCTCCCACTGATCGAGTTCGCATACAATAACAGTTACCACTCCAGCATAGGCATGGCACCATTTGCAGCCATGTATTGAAGGCCTTGTCGCTCCCCCATCTGTTGGAGTGAGGTGGGAGGACGACAATTCTTATCAGATGAGTTAATGAAGCAAACCAATGAAGATGCTAAAAAAGTTCGCCTTATTAGAGAGAGGTTGAAAACAGCATTTACAAGACAGAAAACATATGCTGACAAGAAGAGAAGAGAACAAATTTTTAAAATAGGAGATCAAGTTATGTTAAAAGTTTCTCCAATGAAAGGGGTAATGAGATTCAGCAAGAAGGGTAAGTTGAGTCCAAGATATGTTGGTCCATTCGAAGTACTTGCATTGATCGGAGACGCAGCTTGCAGATTAGCGTTGCCTCCATCATATGGACACGTGCATAATGTCTTTCATGTATCAATGTTGCGCAAGTACCAACATGATGATGCTAATGTGGTGAATATGGAAGAACCAAATTTGAATGTAGATCTGACATATGTTGAGCAGCTTATAGAAGTCTTGGAGTACCAAACTAAGCATATGAAGAATAAAATGGTACCCATGGTGAGGGTGGCTTGGACACATCATAGAGATGAAGATGCCACTTGGGAACTGGAAGAAGAAATGAGAAGAGATTTTCCAGAATTATTTAGATGAGATAATATAATTTATGTTATTCAAATTCGAGGGCGAATTTATTTTTAAGGAGGTTATGATGTAACGACCCTAATTTTTTTAGGATTTAATAAATAAATATTTTATTAGTTTATTTTGAAAAATATTGTTATTAATATTACTATATTTAATAATTCCGAAAATAAAATAAAATTGAGAGGAGTTTGATTAGGGAGAGGATTATTCAATTAATTTCGTAATTTATCTAATTAAATATTAGAATAAATAGGGAGTGGTTAAAGGGATAAATTAGAGGATTTAATTTGAATGAGATTAGATAATATGGTTAGAGAATAATTAAAAATCTGTAAACACTATAAATAAGAATAGGGGGTATGAACGTTTTGGCTACGTCTGCGTAATTTTCGGCTTCGTCTTCGGCGACGTCAGAGAACAAGGCGCGCAGGTACGTAGAGGGGATTCTGCTTGATTGTTATTGTGTCGTGATGTTTTACGACAAAATTTAGTTTTAAATTAGATTTGTTACGGCCGTAATTTTTTGGTCGTAATTGTCTGTTCGACACGTGATATTCCCGACCGAAAAGAGGGGGGCGTAACTAGAAGGCGAGATTCATGTAGAGATAGAAAGGAGTAAAAATAGAGAGAGAAAGAGGAATCATCTATTACGGCCGAGAAAAGGGGAGAGAGAGAAAGATGAAAAAGAAAAAAAATGTTACGGCTGAAGAGTTAGGGTTTTCGGCCGTAATGGAATAGAGAGGTAGAGAATTTCGGCCGTAATGGAACAGAGAGTAGAGAAAGCAATGAAAAAGAAAAAAAATGTTACGGCCGAAGAGTTAGGGTTTTCGGCCGTAATGGAATAGGGGGTAAAATCTGAAGAGGGAAAAATGTAAAAAAAAGGAAGAGAATTTACGACCGTAAAAATCAGAGAAGATGGAGAGAGAAAAAAATAGAGAGAGATTTATAAAAAAAAAGGGAATTGATGTTACGGCCGTAATGAACAGGGAGTACACCACCGAGAGTTATTATTTATTTTTGAGTAAATTTTAATTACTGATTATTATTGTTGTTATTAATTAATTTGATGTATTGATTATATTGTTGGTGATTGATCTGTTTATATTACGATGAACTTTGATTTTGATTGTATTGTTGACCTACTTAGTTTTGAGTTCAGAATTTATCTAATCAAATTGATAATTTAGTTAAAGATAGACATTTTAGGTAAACAAAATAAAAGCCGAAAGCTACTGGGCCTATGTTCACTGATTGTCACTAAGCCGGGACCAATTGAATTGAATGGGGCAGATAGTGTAAAAGTTATGACTGTCATGTGTATGGCCACTCGTCCCCCACCATACACGAACCCATTGAATCGTATCGGGCTTACCGTGACACTAATCCCCCACTGGCCTGCATGAAAGTGGCATGGTGTCCCTTAATTGACTGAGCGCTCCTCATTGAATTGCATAACTCCGAACATTGAAAATCGAATCGAATTGAATTGAATTGAAATTGAAATTGAAGTGAAGGGAATTAAATCATAATCATTTGGATATATTGGCATGGAGTTGGCAATTATTATTGCCCTATTGAATTGAATTGTTATTATTGTTAATTGAATATTGATCTATTAATCAGGATATTGATAATTATTAATTGAAAAAAAAATTATTATTGATTTACATTGATCTGTTGACCATAGCCTGATATATTATTCATATTGATAAATTGTTAATTGATTAATTGTGTTGACTGCTCAATCGATTCATTATTGATTTTATCTTATTTTCGATTGGAACATATTGATTGTCTTTTAGACCCTACGTACTGAGTATTTTTATACTCATGGATATTTTCTTGTACCTGAATTCGTGCAGATGAGAGAGCTATAGATGATAGTCCTGCAGATGGCTACGCTCAGTGACAGACAGATGTTGCACATGCCATTAGATCTAGTGATTTAATTTTATTATTTCCGCACTTATTAGAATTGTAAACTCATGGATGTTTTAGCATTTCGATTATTATGAATTATTAGTTATTATTTTTGAAAAGTCTTTCGTATTTATGTTTTATATTTCGCACTTTATAGATTTTATTCTGAAAAAAAAATATTTTATAGAAAATTGAGTAACACTTCTGGGATGACTCCGAGCACGTGAAAGTCACGTGGGTCTCGAGAAGTTACAATCATCGTAGCACATTAACCAAGTCATTTATGAATGAAATTGCAGCTGTGTATAAGCGCATTTAAGCAACGTTCAGCAAACAATTATACTTGTGATATTGCTTATTTCATAGTAAAAAGTGAGATGTTTATGTACAATTCGATCTTGTGAGCCTTTTGCTACTTTCCATTTCCCCCTTTTTGCTGTCACCGTGACATAACAAATCCGCAGAGAACGAACCTACGACGGGACGAGAAGACGCTTTCAAGACGATATATCAGCTGAGATGTGCCGTCAGGGCGCCGCCGCGTGCCGCCTTGGAGGATCCGTTCATCATGGCCCGGAACTCTTCGAAGGAGACGACGCCGTCGCCGTCGCGGTCGACGCCGCTGATCATGCGGCGGCACTGCGCCACGGTGGCCGACTCCCCGATTCCCCGCAACACCCGCGCCAGCTCCTCCGGCGAGATCGCGCCGTTCCGGTCGAGGTCGAACACCGAGAAGGCGCAGCGGAGATCCGTGTCGGCGTCCGCCTCCCCGAGGGCGCCGGAGGCGTTGAGGTCGGCGAACTCCTCGAGGCTGATGAAGCCGTCTCCGTCGGCGTCGGCCTCGGCCATCATGCGGGCGACCTCCTCCGGGGATGCCGAATGGCCGAGGCTCTCGAAGATGGCCGCCAGCTCCGACGACGAGATCCGCCCGTCGCCGTTCGCGTCGAACTTGCGGAACACGCGCTCCATCTCGTCCCCAGATCCCCCTCCGCCGTCGCCGGACGGTCGAGAGGCCTTGGAATACCGGCGGCGAAATAGGGATCGAATCTTGCCCATGGATGGATGGATGGATGGATGGATGGATGGATGGATGGACGGACGGACGGACGGACGGCGCCTCGGGTTCGCCGGAGCCCCTCGCCTCTTCTTTCGTTCTATTATTTTTCCAGTTCGGTTCGTTAAGGAAGACGGTTGGGAATTTATAGCGGCGTGAGTCGGTGAGCTCACCGGATTTATTCTTGTGTGTGTGTGCGCGCGCTAATGAGGGAGGCGGTGCGGTGGCGTTAGCGGCTGAGGAAACGAGTAGGGTGATATGAACCGTCGACGTATCGACAGCTCGCCATAAGCGCGTGAATAACTGGAAACGTGGTGGGGGGACCACTTTAGTGGTGTGTGGAGTAGATTTTTTTTCCTTAAATAAAAAGAAATCCGTTGTTTTTTGAGCGCACCAAATTTTCGATGAGAATTTCGTTGGAGGATATTAGATTAGTTGGACTTTAATCATGAGTCGAAATTATACATTAATATTGTTTGAATCGAAATTTCAACATGCTCGTTAATATTAAGTAAGTTAAACGATTGACGTCACTTTTTGAATATTGAAGTAACACAAGATCAATTTGATTTAAAAAAATATAATAGCTACATTCGACACATTTAATTCATTTAAAAAAATATGCCACCGCATCAAGTCTTTTTTAGAGTGGGTTATTAGCCGGCCGTGAAATGAGATTCCATAATTGTGCGTTATCAGATAATCTAAATTATCAATATGCTATAAGTAAATAAAATGATGAGCTGGTTAAGATAATTTTAAATTCTAAATCTTTTTTTATGAAGCCTTAAATTAATATTTTATGTTTTAATTTAGAAAGATGTTGTTAAACAAATTCTCAGCCAAATTAATAAGATATCAATAAATTACGTGGAGCAATCTTATTCTAACATAAGGGAAACATTTTGTGCTGGAATAGTGCGTATTCTTCAACCCACAATCTCCGTCGATGGATCATAAATTCATAACATAAACAAAAATTCATATGCCGTCTAATAATTTTTTTAAAAAAATCTTATAATTTTATACGACAACTTTAATTAATATCCATAATAAATGAAATCAGGTAGACGTCACGCGACGGCCGAGAGCTGGCGAGCGACAAAGACCTGATCACGTCGGGCCCGTGGGTTGGACGGTCGGTAGTCACGACGGCCCACGCGCTTCGCGGAGGACGACGAGGACGCCACTCCATTGTCACCGAGAGAGGTTGGGGTGAAAGTAGAGCTGGGCACGAGCTACACTTCTAAATAGGTCAGTAAAAGAAAAATATTTAAATTTGACCTATAATTTATAATAAGTTATGAATATAAATTTAATCTATTTATTTAATTAATTTTTAATATCTGACCTAATTTATTAGCATGTTAAGTCAAACATATTTTTTATGATCTACTAAATAAAATATAATAAATCTTATTTATTAAAGAAATAATAAATATGAACTAAATAAAATAAACATCACTAATATATTTCTTCCAAACGTATAATAAAAATAGTAATATTAAATTCAAAATTGAAGATTTAAAAGATGAAAGATTAAAAATTATATATATAATATAATATATTAATAAATCTTAGTCTGATAAGCTATAAGGCTAGATCAACTATTAAGAGATTAAGCCTCTTTAAAAAAATAAGCTTTATTTAATATTTTAGTCCGGCTTATTTTGATAATAAGTCAAGCGGAACTAGGTCAAAAATAGGCCAAGCCACAAGTTGTTCACAAACGGCTCAACGCATTTTCAGCCCTTGGTGAAAGTGATATTCTTTTTTTTTTGTTTAAATAAGTTCTTTAGTAGAATAAATTTTTTTTGGAAATTTGCTTTCGAACAAATTTAATTAAATTAATTGAGTTCGATGATGAGATAATTTTTATAATGTAGTGAAAATCCTAATTGAAAGTTGTCTTAAAAATTAATTTGAACTTCGCTTATAGGAGTTCTTAATCAGAGGTAACGGTTCAGTTGTTTAGATTCGATTATGAGGTTACTAGACGACGAGGCCTTTTTTTCTTCTCGATAAGTATTTTAGCAAATCCACAATATGCTTTGGCTTAGATAAGTACGTTGAGTTGTTGCGAAGAGTGAATTATCAATTAAATTTTTATAATATTAAATTATCAAGTAATGAATGTTTTGTGCTTACTTTTGATTGGATTCGGACGAGGGGATAATTTGGACACTCGACGAATCCAATGTGAGAGAACTTATCTCAATTGATATAAACCACTTAACTCCTTAGAGTGATGACATTGTCTCATTCGATGTGGGACTAATTTTCGTGACAATTTTTCCCATGTAAAAAATCATATTTATTCATATGCTTCTTATATGTGCTCTCATATGACTTGTGATGTTTTTATTATGAATTGTGAAAGTCTTTAATTAATAGAAGTTTCTCCTGTCACCTTAAATGAATGATTTACTTTTGAAATGAAATATTTCTTTAGTATAATGATTTCAAATTTTAGATTTTCATTTTAAAACTGTATTCATGCATTACATGTAAAATCTGCATAAGCCGGAGTGTTTTCACCTCGGAGAATTGACCAACTTCGGGTAGACCAATTTGGGGCTCGGTATGCTTTGTGTCAATGGGATACGAAGAGCATGTTTAACATCCTATGTCAATATAATGATATGAATGATGAAATTAGAACAACCATCATGTATCAATGGGATACGAGTGATGAAAAGAAAAGATAAGAAGCCATCTATCAATGGGATACGAAAGGCAATTCAACGTTCTATGTCAATGGGATACGAGGGACGGAGTTAGAACAACTATCCTGTGTCAATAGGATATGAATGGTGAGATTGATTAGTCCATTGAGGAGATTGAATATCTATATTTGATGATATTTCTCCAAGTTTTATGATGTTATCTTATTATCATGCATGTGCATCCATAGCATTCATTTTGGTATGATCATTACTTTAATAAATTTTCTTGGAGAAATGAGAAGGATTTGGAATAATTTTTGAAAATGAAAAGATTGATTTTTTCTTCGTTGTTTTACCATTTGAGGTAGTCGTTTTACTCACTGAGCCTCTTTATGCTCACTCTTGTTTAATTCTTTTCAGGTAATGAATAAAAACTTGCATAGCATCAAACAAGGAATATAAAAGGAATAGGAAGTGAGGCGTGATTATTGAATAGCTAACTTTGCGTTTCATTGAGTTTTCTTATACTTTACTTGATAAATGTTTTGAAAAATTTTGAAAATATTGGATAATTGTGTAGAGCGAAAGACGCTCACGTTATATGATTTACGAACATCTGACTCGTGATTTTGATTCGTGAGTGAGCTTGAGACTCACTATTTTGGACATTTGTCTCACCATTTTACTTATTTAATGAATTATCAGTAATGTCCTTATAACTGTTGACTAAAGTTTTGAAATTAATTATTGTAATGAGATATATATGAATTGTTGTTTATGACGATTAGACGAATTTACTCGTACGTCATGTCGAAATTTTTAGAAATTTTTAGAGTTAATTTATTTTTGAAATATTGATTTTCATTGAATATTTGAATTTGAATTTAAACAATTAGTTTTCCAATTTCACCTCTTGTGACGTCAAAATGAGTAAAAGCTCTACGAGAGTTCTATTTTTAAGAGATTAATTTAAAGTTTTATTTGGTTTGTAATTTCTATCGTATGTTAAAAAAATATCTATATAAATGTCTTAAGGGTCTAAATAAAAAATAATTTAAATTATAATTATCTTTTATATTCATCTAATGAAATTTTGATCGTCATGCATAATTTTTTTCGTACAAAAATTCTAATAAAAATGTTAATTTTTTAATAAATAGATTACAAAAAGTTCCAAGGAGGCAAAGACGGACGAGGAACTAACATCAAAGTTAATTGAACTTTTGAATAATATATTTAGGTAAGAAAAGAAAAAGGGAAAGAACCTGCAGTATAAAACAAACCAATGGATGGATAAAGAATGGACTTGCTGACTAATAGTTATCGGATTTCATATGAACGCAAACTGATGGACAGCATGATTTTTGGACTCTCCATGACAATAAGTGAGAAGGACGGCAACCACCAAACAAGAAGATTAATTGAACAAGCTGGTTGATGGTATTATTTTTGGATTTACCTAACATTATTTGAGCGAACGAAACATCAACTGCATAATCAGCGTCCGAAATAGGATGCCATAATCGAAAGAAAAAAAAAAAGAAGAAGAATACGAGGCAAACATAAATGGTTACACATGTGATCGGGTTAGTGGAGCATGTTTTACTTGAAATCAGATAACTCATTATGTGATATTGTTGCAAAAAAAGAAGAGAAATCGCATAATCACATAATAACTCAGGAGATTTACAAAGTTCACATAAAATAAAATTACGTCTTCGGACGACGATAGTTCTTTTTATTATGAAATAATGATGATTATAAGGATGCAAAATAATTTAATCGTTATGAAATTTTATAGGAAATTCTAATACAAAATAGAAAATAAAAATTCTAAAATCATCTAAATTTTAAAATAGCGAGACCTCGTAAGGATATCTACTGAAGCACCTGATTATATAAGGAATCTACGTAAAATTATAACAAAATTTAGATTCAAGACATTATCAATATATGTACTAAAAAAATTGATAGTACAAATAAAAAAAATTGATATACGCATAAAACCAAGTGATATAATATGCCATTTTTGTGTTGGACACCAAATTAAAAGAATGTCTACTAAGAAATAGCTACGAAGTGATTATAGCATTCTTGTAATAATTCAACGATCCTTGATACCACAAGTTGTATATTCTTCTACACCCGTTATGTTATATGATGCTAGGGACACCATGTAAAAAAAGACAATCGAATTTTAAATCATTAATTAAGGCCGCTTTATCTAGCGGCGTAAGAAAGAAAATTCCGAATGATTTTCTTTGTTGCACCAGGATATTAAAACAATCAGGATTATTTTCAACCTGTTTTGTTATAAATTATAGAATTCAAATTAAATCATTATACAATAAAATTAAGAGGCTAAAATATGTACGAGTCGAAATTTGAAGACCGTTTATGAAAATTCTGGTAGGATATATACTGAAGGATCAAATAAAATTGAAAATATTTCTCGCTCTGATTCCAGATCACGCATAACATTACTTTGGCTTTCGCTCCAGATTTTAGAACAGAAACAAAGATTATAATAACACGAAAAGGGATGAAGGATTTTGAATAGAAACGTGAAAAATACATCAGAGATAAGCGCACACTTCAAAATTCATATTACTCTCTGCAAGAGAAGGAAAATTAAAAAGTCTAACACAAAATTATCCATGTTTTCTTCTCCATCTCACGAATATTGTTCCAAGAAGTTCCCTACCGATCCACATGGCGTCTCATCAATGATCTTGACTTGATATATATCGTACTTCAGCAATAGCCTGCCCGACAAACAAGAGGACTTCAGAGTGGACAGGGTGGGATTTCAAGCGTTGAACCAGCCTGAATTTGGCCCCAGCCAATTAGACGCCAATGTTTCTCAACCCGGCGGCTGAGAGCAACCTTCTCTCCTTTACTTGTACACACAGGTGCAGTCAGCTGCAGCTTAGCCAAATCATTTTTCACGGCCACAACTCGAGCACCGGTCGACATGGATCCTATATTAAGCATCAGGATCTCGCCCTTTGCCAGCTTGGAAACCTTTTCTTGTTTCTCTGTGCCCTTTGTCCTCACACCCAAAAGCCTTCGAAGCAGAAAGAAGTTTACCTGTACAGCCAAGTCAATTATAAGAACTAGATCATAAAAATCATTTTAAGTTTCTTTGTCTGCTACAATTAGTGACCATTACAAGGCATCTTAGAGTCAAACTCTAGCATATGAACAAAAAACAGGGCCAACTTGTTGATTGTTTAAATAAGACCTAACAAAAAGATCGTGTTTCATGCAATTCACAAGTTAAACCTATAAGAATTTGCATATGCAAACACTCCACAGCAAGTACTAGACCTTTCAAGTCATGTTCCTATAATAAACAACCAACACAAATGACAGGTAATTAATTGACAATAATTTAACATAAGCTATAATGTCCCATCTGGCTACAGATGAGGTCATTCTCCTATACAAGCAAAGCATATGATGCACTAGTCGCCCAAAAAATGTGTTCATCTTTGAGAGAAATTTCTAGTTAGAGATAGAAGATCGAGAAGTAGGAAAACCTCAAGCTCGACAAAGACGTCTGGAAGTGATCCAACTTCCCCGAGAACCTGACCGACCAGTCTATCAGCACGAGTTAGCATGGGATCCATAGTAGTGCCAACTCCAATGAGCCCTCCAGGTACAGCAAATTGAAGTTCATTTTGCTCAGCATATAAGGAAACAATCCTTGAATAAATGGGAGTGCACTTTATGTTCCCACTCTCGTCCTTAATAACAATACCTGGACGAACTTCTATGAACTGATTCACCTTTAAAACGCCCTGTTTGAAAACATAAAAACAGAGTGCAAATATCACAAAGTCAATGACACGAGTACACAATCAAAAGCAAATTTAGGACGAAGGATTGGGTGCAATATTAGAATACAAGAATATCTAGAATCCACAATGCAGACCTAAGAAAAGTTAGATTCGAAAGACCGTGCTCACTCATATCAGCCTTGCAGATTATTTGAGCAATCAAAGGTCATTCCAAGGGCAAAAATAGAGCTTATGAATTATTAACTTACCCTTAGGATGCTTCCACCTGCAACACCACCCTTTATCTCATCGACTTCAGACCCCGGCTTATTGACATCAAAAGAACGGATGACAATCATGTTTGGGGGTGAAATGAAGTTCCTCTCTGGAATGGGGATTCTCTTAACAATATACTCACAGACAACATCAATATTGTATTTTAACTGAGCAGATATTGGAACTACAGGAGCCGCATCAGCAATTGTACCCTGCCAACATGACATATAAGAAAACTGTCATAATCTACCATACAAAGGAGTATTTGGGTTTTGATACATGCATTAGGCACATGTGCATCGTTTTGTAACAACAAAATACTGTACTTAGGAACATGAGACTCTAGATATGAAACCATATTGTTATAATTGTAATCAACCTTGATAAACTTCTGAATAGCTTCATGTTGATTTATTGCAGCACTCTCCTGAATAAGATCAATTTTATTCTGGAGAATGATAATATTCTGGAGGCGCATGATCTCCACAGCTGCAAGATGTTCAGATGTCTGAGGCTGTGGGCAACTTTCATTGCCAGCTATTAAAAGTAAAGCTCCGTCCATGATAGCAGCTCCATTAAGCATTGTGGCCATAAGAATATCATGACCCTGAAAAATTAAAGGATTTTGATGTCAAGAAAAATATACACGCACCCATGTGTAGTACACAGGTAATGAATCCAATACAAAGAACATTGTCAATAGATGAACTAATACAATGCAGTCAGGTCACACGACTAGCTACCCTTTTCCCTTAAATTCAAGGACAAATGAAAATATATAGAGAATACAAGTCTTTTTCCAGCGTTTCTAGAGAATCAAAGTTGATTTAACAATCAATCAAGATATAAAGGTTTCTTATTCCAAAAACAAGAGAAGCACATAGTTGATGACTTATTGAAGTACTCGCATAATGGCACTTAAAGTAATACCTAGGAGAGGGAGAAAAAAGCATTATATCTGTTTGAAAAAAGGAAAAATTATTAGGTTAGATAAAGAGTAAAGGCTTTGGTATAACTTGTCAGCAGAAATCTAAAATAACACTTCAATGTCCAGACATATTTTATCTGAACAAAAGTTTTTTAATGCAATTTATTTACTTCATATAAATTAGACAATTATAAAGTTTAAAGATTCCGGCATGCCTTACAGATTATTAATAGGAGAAGTTATTAAAACTTTAAAAAATAACTCTTAAACAACAATTCATTGGTCTTCTGAATATTCTAGTGGTGGATACTTAACATGATATTATTATAAGATTTTGATGGGATATTAAACAATCTATGTTTTTCTTCTTGAAGAGAACAAACTAAATATTAGGAGAGATAAAAAGTGCAGGTTTAAATATCATGATGATAACCACTTAAAATGATACTGCAGCATTTTTGTTTACATAACATTTTTATTTTGTGCATAGTGTTTGTACACTACATTAACTTTTCCTCGAGATCTTTAGGATCCTAAATATAAAAAATTTAGGAGTTACAAAGAGTGCAAGTGATGGAGCAAACATAATTAATCAACAATTAAACCTAATTAAGTTATCCACTTACGAAATAAATCTAAGAAAGAAAAGCAACCAATCAAAAGATCTAATCTAAATGGCTCATGCCAAAGATCCATAACCAATCACAAGCCTAATTGTTCAATATCTGCAGGTTGATGTACATTATATCAAGAACCACGCATGGAAAGGGAAAACGAAACTACAGCTAAACACTAAAATAATCTTTTTTCTCCTATCCTTCCAAATCCCAGAGTAGAAACATGCATTCTCGTCTCTTCGGAGACGTCCGATAAAATTAGAACGATACAGAGAAGATTAGCATGGCCCCTGCGCAAGGATGACACGCACAAAAACATGAATTCTACTTTGAGATGCGAACTTGATATCAATTTCTAGGCCTAAAATTAAATGGAAAGTTTCAGAGATGATTAATTTACCGGGCAATCAACAAATGAAACATGTCTTAAGAGCTTCATCCTTGTGTTTTCAAAACCTGGTACATCACAAAGAGGACTATCTTCCTTTCCACTTCCATAAGCCCTGCATATAAATATATCATGTTAGAGGATGGTGCATAAGTGACATCTTTATTTCTTTATCCACCAAACATACTTATAGCACATAGGCCTTGGACATCTATCATCTTCACATTTGTAGATTTTTGCATTCGCATACCCAAGCTTTATAGTAATATTACGCTCTAACTCATTCTTGAAACGAACAGTCTGCAAAGAAGAAAAGAGAAGGTTCTATCAACAATGTATAAGCCCACACGATAGCTTGACAACATTTTTTAAAGCAATAACATTCTTATCATTCAATGATGGTTTATTCAACTATATGACAAAATAGAAGTTTTTTAACAATACAGAGTACCTACTCTCAGGATGAACAATAAATGTTATGCTAGTAGTTTTACCAATTTCTCCACTCCTTGCATTAATCTGTCGAATCTCATGAACATGGATCAACGAATATATATTAATAGAGCGGAATGACATCGTATGATCCATGTAGCCGACCCCACCTAGTGGGATAAGGCTTTGTTGTTGTTGTTTGTTGTTCTTCAAGGAGTTTTGATGTAGATCCTATTGAGAAGAAAAGAAAGAATTTTGCTGCTGTCCAGAATTCTAGTGGTCATCAACTTAGTTTGATTCAGATTTGAAGAATCTGTTAGGAGTCCTAATGCTGATAGGATTGTTATTTCCTTTTTAGTTTATTTTTCTTAGGAGTCCTAATGCTATTAGGATTATTATTTCCTATTAGTTTATTTCTGTTAGGTTATAAGAGTTTTAATGCTTATGGGATTGTGTTTTCCTTTTGCTATAGGAGTCAATAGTATTACAAGTTGTGAGTCCCTATATATTGGTCTGACTTGTAAGAGTTAAAAACATCTTTATCTCTTTAAATAAAGTTCCAATTCAGAGGTTTCTGAATTTCTGAGTTCGTGTGCGCACGATCTTGACCTTCGATTTCTTCTAAGGTGCTGGTGAATTCCTGCTAGTTTATTTGTCGATTATCGTCCGCTTGAACCGGCGACATCGACGTTTGTTTTATGCAAATCTTTCAAGCATATCAGAGGCATACTTGCATGGTGCAATAGAACACCGTTCATCGGGCCTAGGGTTTGCTCTTAGCTGTATTTAAATTTCTATACCGAATTCATCCTTAACGCTGCGTCAAGTGGTATCAGAGCGAGGAAGAGATCATGGCTGATATTCCAACTAGAAAAGAGTTTGAAAGATTAGAAGCAAAGGTAGATCTCCTTATTGCTGCCATCGAAAATTGCTTACGAATCAAGGTCCTATTCACACACGCGTCCAACCAGAAGCAACCCAAGAAAATCGACGACAACGAACAGCCACTTCTTCGGTAGACAGCGATAGTGAAGAAGAGTTAATTGTTGAACCAATAAGAAATTTTTCACATGGACAACCTGATTTTAGGTTGAAGATGGAATTACCTCACTTCAATGGTCATCTACCCATTGAAGACTTTTTGGATTGGATTTCGGAGGTCGAACAATTCTTTGAGTATAGGGAAATCCCAGAACATAAGCAAGAAAAATTGGTGGCATATCGTTCAAAAGGAGGAGCATCTGCATGGTGGGAGCAAATTCAGTCTTTGCGAGTGCAAAAAAATAAACAACCAATACGGAGTTGGAGGAAAATGAAGCAAATGTTGTGGGATCGATATCTTCCAACAAACTATCAACAGATTCTTTACTAGAACCTGGTTGAACTAGAACCACAACAAGTGGCTCGATACTTAAATGGTTTGAGATCTAACATCAGAGACAAAGTAGAGATGCAGACTCCAAGCACCATGGCCACTGCAATCACCTTGTCAAAAATTGTTGAACGTCAACTAGAACGAGGAGCCAAGGCACAATTTCGTTCTGCTGAGACTAGTAAGATGGCAAGTGCACGCAATTCATCTAAACTTCATGCAATTGAAGAGGTTGAAAGTACTGACAAAAGCTTACCAGCCAGCTCTAAATCAAAACCTGCGGGTGCTGATAATGCTAAGAGGACTTCTAACTCATATGGGAAGTCCAATTCTATTGTTTGCTATCGTTGTAGATAATTAGGCCACCGATCCAATGAGTGCCCACAACGTCCAGCACTCCATTCAGCACGAATAATAGAGGATGAAGAAGAAACTGATGATCAAGAGGCTAATGATGAATATGATATTGAAGAAAAAATCTGTGCTCACGAAGATGGAGAACATCTCTCGAGTGTCGTGCAACGCCTATTATTAATGCCTAAGAAAGAAAAGGACCCTCGGTGACATGAAATATTCCGAACCCATTGCACAGTGAAAGGTAAACTTTGTAAAGTCATTATTGATAGTGGGAGCTCTGAAAACATAGTTTCAAAAAAAATGGTGAACATATTGGAATTGAAAACAAAACCTCATCCTTCACCATATAAAGTTAGTTGGATTAGTAAAGGCACTAACAAAGAAGTTACACAATTGTGTAAGGTATCTTTATCAATTGGCAAAAGTTATAAGGATGTGGTCACATGTGATGTATTGGATATGGATGCAAGCCACATCATCTTGGGTCGTCCTTGGCAATTTGATGTTAATGCAACCCATTTAGGGCGAGACAATATCTACAAGTTTTTTAAAGATGGAAAACGCATCTCTTTATTACCATTACAACATGATTTAGTAATTAAAGAAAATAGCTTGAAGAATGGCTACTTGACTGAACGAGCAGATGAGTTCATTTCTGAGGTAAAAAACCGTGGAAAGGCTTATGAGGTTCCTCCAGATCAAGAACGCACTACAGAGGCAAATCAAAATTTTATTTCAGAATTCAAAGACATCACTCTTGAAGAATTACCTAATGGATTACCTCTCATGTGAGACATTCGACATCATATTGATCTAATACCAGGTTCAAGTCTTCCAAACCTTCCCCACTACCGATTAAGTCCAAAAGAAAATCATATTTTACAAGATCAAGTGGATGAATTAATAAAGAAAAGATTTTTTCGAGAAAGCATGAGTCCATGCGCAATAGCAGCACTCCTTGTACCAAAAAAGGATGGCACATGGAGAATGTGTGTTGATAGTAGAGCTATAAACAAGATCACAATCAAGTATAGATTTCTAATTCCTTGATTGGATGACATGTTACTGTTTGAAATTATTTATGGTAGAATGCCTCGCCAGGTCGTAGACCTCATCAATTTACCTGAAACTTTGCGCAAAAGTATTGCTGTTAACAATATGACTGAGCGTATCCAGCATATCCATGAAGAAACCAAGAAGAAGTTAGAAGAATCTAATGCTAAGTATAAGGAGTGTGTTGACAAGGGTTCTTATCATAAATTAATGAACAAGAAGTTTGATCCTTGCAAAGTTTTGAAGCGTATCAATGATAATGCTTATATCATAGACCTGCCAGCAGACTTGGGAATTTCATCTACCTTCAATGTTTCAGATCTCTTTATGTACCATCCGCCAAGTTTGCTATTACCAAGCTCGGGGTCGAGCGCTTTTCAAACAGGGGAGCCTGATGTAGATCCTGTTGAGAAGAAAAGAGAGAATTCTGATGCTGTCCAGAATTCTAGTGGTCATCAACTTAGTTTGATTCAGATTTGAAGAATCTATTAGGAGTCCTAATGCTGATAGGATTGTTATTTCCTTTTTAGTTTATTTTTCTTAGGAGTCCTAATGCTATTAGGATTGTTATTTCCTATTAGTTTATTTCTGTTAGGTTATAAGAGTCTTAATGCTCATGGGATTGTGTTTTCCTTTTGCTATAGGAGTCAATAGTATTGCAAGTTGTGAGTCCCTATATATTGGTCTGACTTGTAAGAGTTAAAAACATTTTTATCTCTTTAATTAAAGTTCCAGTTCAGAGGTTTCTGAATTTCTGAGTTCGTGTGCGCACGATCTTGACCTTAGATTTCTTCTAAGGTGTTGGTGAATTCCTGCTAGTTTATTTGTCGATTATCGTCCGCTTGAACCGGAGACATCGACGTTTGTTTTATGCAGATCTTTCAAGCATATCAGAGGCATACTTGCACGGTGCAATAGAACACCGTTCATCGGGCCTAGGATTTGCTCTTGACTGTATTTAAATTTCTATACCGAATTCATCCTTAACACTTCGTCAAGTTTTTCCTTCTACAGATGATTAAATGCATGCTAATTATCAGTCAATCATGGATGATTTGCATTTCTTGTAGATCTGTTCATCGAAAATCCCTATTCATTCAACACTAATGTTGACAAATGTAGAGATAATTTTGACAACTGACCAACTTCAAAATTTTAATGCTCTAGGGTCACATTAGCTACACAACCTTGAAACCACCTCCAACCTTTTGAGACATTGTCCCAAAAAGTTAATTATGTATTTTAAGAACAAAAAAAACGAACTATTTATTGATTTGCGTGTATCATCCTTGCACAAGGGACATGCAAATCTTCTTTGCATTGTTCCAATTTTATCAGATATCTCCAAAGTATCTTAGAGAGTTGTATTTGTCGTCATTTTGATAACGAGGATAAGTGGAAGGTATCGAAACAAGTGCTGGCTGATTTCAGTATATTCTAACTGTTGCTCATCAGAATGTATATATGTAGCTCCAACATTGATTACAGAACTTCCAACTTAGCTTTTGATTTGAGGAAGAAAGAGGACTGGAAGAGGTTGTCAGGTTATCAATTGCGACAATCCAAGCTCAAATTAGTTATTAGCAAATTGTCACAGTTTTGGGGAGCTTTAACTTGAGAACACAGCAGCTTCTGTCCATCCTTTGAATGCCATATACTTTAGACTAGTATGTCAATTTAGATCCAAAGTGCTATTATGATACTGACTGGCTTCATTATTACACTATCTAGTCCTTTTAATATATGAAGTTTAAGTACATATATCATGCATAAGACCTATACAGAAAGCATAATAGATGAAGGTAAAGAAATATGTAGATCACCAGTTGAGTGGAGGGGCATATGGGGTTGATAATAAATTGATGACCATCTATTAATCATTTCAGATGTTGAATAAGCAAATTAGTTCTGTATCATAAATATTTGCATTAAATTTGCTGACCATCGCACTTCGGAAAATGTTTCTTTTTTTGCATTAGGATGGCAAGGTAATGGCTAGACATCCATGTATATATACCACGTTCAAAACGATGTACATGTGTGGAATAGCACAAAAAGCATAGAGGTGAGTGACAAATTCATAGAACCTCCCCCTGGTGCATTGTAAGAAAGAATGTGATGTACAATGTTATCTATGTAGCATCTTTCTGCCATGAAAGTTAAGCTGATGCCAATTTTGGAAAATCCAGATATTATCGATTTTTACGAAACCAAGGATGCGAACAAAAGCCCGAAGCCATTGTAATTTCTCATTAACGCATGACATTCCTGTTCTAAATTATATGGATTTTTATCACACTAACATTGCAAGTGTAAGTACAATTGAATTCTCTCAAGTGCTTCATGAAAGGGAAAAAGGATGATTAATTACCCAATCTTTTGTTTATCCAAAAAGGAGTCAGATAAGAAGTTGCATTATTTAACAGAAATCGAGATGCGGCTAAATAATCAGCCTTTCATTCATCCTAAGTGCTTATTAGATGTTGACAATGCTGAAAGCCAACTTGGTGCTTTTTGTAAAACTCGTTCTGAACCCTCCCGAGTAGATTTGGGGTAAGAAGCATGGATTGACATGTTGGAGTGACATAACTAGCATTAAAGAGAAACTCAAATTGAATATATAATTAAGAGCTTATCCCATCAAGAGCTCTAAATGGAAAAAACATGAAAGTTTTTAGAATTGCACAATTGGGCTTCCATTTTTAAGAAGAATGGTCCATGGGTACATGTGCATTCATCATTGTTTAAGATAAGCGAAAAAGTATCCTCCATTATCCCTACTAATAACAAGACTAACCTACACTGTATTTAGACAAAATCCTTATGACACGTTAAGCTACCAAAAGTCTCAAATTCTGACTACAGTGCGGATCTCAACTCTAAACCAGAGAGGTTTCCTGAGGCATGAGGAATCCATGTAACCTCTGCCGAAGCGCACTCCAGCGGACAGAGTGGAGGACTTCCGGCCGATAGCCTTATCCAACGCCATCTATCTCTTGGTGACTCGGGTACTGGCTAACCGGCTTCGAGAGGTGCTCCCTTATCTCATCCACCCTACCCAGTCGGCCTTCACCCATGGCAGATCCATCACTGACAGCTACTCCATGGCCTCAGAGATTCTTGCACGGTGGAGGCACAGCAGTCGTCAAGCCTTTCTTTGGAAGGTCGATTTTTCCAAAGCTTATGACTCTCTTTCATAGTCCTTCCTTTGGTATTCTTTATAGGTGCGAGGTTTCCCTGCGACCTGGATTGCCTGGATGAAGCGGTGTGTCACCACTGCTTCCTTTTCGGTCCTGGTCAATGGGGCGATGGCCGGGGACTGGGTGCAGCCTCAGCGTGGGGTCCGACAGGGTTGTCCCCTTGCACCCATGCTTTTCACGCTGGCGGTTGACGATCTCGCCAGGTGTACCTAGGAGGCATGTCGGGCTGGCCTTTTCAGTGGTTTTGCCGAGGGGCAGGTGCCTCTACTTCAGTATGCAGACGATACTATCTTCTTTGTCGAGGGATCGACGGCTGAGGACAGACGGGTGGCTATTCTGGTGGAGCTCTTTGGCATCACTTCAGGCCTTCAGATCAACCATGCCAAATCATCCTTCATTCCCTTTGGCATGGTGATGGAGGAGGCTTTGCACTGTGCGGCAGAGTTGTGCACACCTGTTGGGGCCCTACCCATCACTTATTTGAGACTTTTGCTATCTGACCGTCATATCGGCTCTCGGAGGTGAACTCCTGTCATTGAGCGGCCAGAGCGCCGTCTCCAAGGGTGGAGCTCACGGCTTCTATCAAGTGGCGGTCGTCTTATTCTGCTTCGATCAGTACTCTCATCCCTCCCGATCTACTTCATGTCGGTGCTCCAGATGCCTGCACAAGTATTATCACGGATTGACGCCTTGAGGTGCAAGTTTTTTTTGCAGGGTTGCAGCACTTCCCGCCGGGCTCACCTCGTGGCCTGGAGCAGCATTTGCAGGCCCACGTCACAGGGCGGGTTGGGAGTGCGAGATCTCCGATGCACCAACTGGGCACTGCTTGCCCGGTGGGTGGGTCGGATTATGGGCCTCGATGATAGCTTATGGAGGGAGGTTTTTTTCACCTGCTACGGACATGAGAGACACCATCCCACGAGGCGCGTCTTCTCTCTGGAGGGGGGTGGCGGCTATATTTCCACGTGTACGACCTTTCATGGCCCCCTCGCTCGGTTCTGGGGAGATATTCTCATTTTGGCATCATAACTGGCTCCCATGGGGCCCGCTCGCTGATTCTTTCCCCAGGCTATTGGCTCTAGCAGCACATCCTGACACATCTGTGGCTGAGTGTTGGTCGGAGATGGGCAGCCCCAGGACCGGCTCCTGGACTCCCCTTTTCAGGACTCCCCTCTCAAATCAGCGTATCTCTGACTTACTGGCACTTCACCAGAGGATTGCCCCTTTCCGCCCGCACCCGACTCGAACGGATGGATGGGTTTGGGTGGAGGACTCCTTCTCCGCGCGCAACCTCTATCTTCGCTTTCTTCCAGCCTCCACCGACTCAGAGAACTTCAAAGCTGATTGCAGACTCATTTGGCATTCCCGTTCGCCGCTAAAAGTCAAGATTTTTGCTTGGCTTTTGCGGCATGAGCGGATTTTCTCCAGAGTTTATAGGGCGCGGTGGGCTCCGCATGCTGATACCTCATGTGTTCTATGTGGGGAGGCAGAGGAGGACGTTAACGCACCTTTTTTTCGGCTGTCGGGTATACCGAGAGGTGTGATCTCGGAAGACCATTAGTGGCGATGCGCCCCTGACGGCAGCAGATTTCTTGCAGGACGCGAGGAGGCTTGACAGACAGAGTTTGGATTGGAGACGTCCTGTGGCGACTTTTCTAGCCGGTGCCTGGTCCATCTGGCTCCAGCGTAACCGTGTCATTTTTTGTGGGGAGAGTGTTCAGGTGGATAGTATTGTACATCATATGTCTTACCTTCTTTGGGAGTGGGGTTTTGGCTAACACCTTTTGTCTTCTTTTCTTGCTCTCCACTGGAGAGTGCTCTTGTGTATATGATGATCTCTTTTGATGATATATATATACATGGATGACAACCTAAGTGGTGGTCATCCTTTCCCTTCTCAAAAAAAAAAAAATGTAACCTCTTTTTGTCATTGGAAGATGGATAAAAATGACAAGTAATGAAGAGAAATGGAAATCGCTCAAGGTTGGTACTCAAGAAGAGGTTCACAATAATGTCTCAAAGTCCTTTTTCTCATTTGAAGAGGGTATTAAAATGCTAGAAAACAAAAAATCCTGTCATTGATCCCAAAGAAATCAAGTCCATAGAAGTGTAAGTAAATCGGACTTATTGCAAATGTTGAACCAGGACCTAGCCTTGTGTAATGTTTCAATTTTGCAGGCTCATGCAGGGGTGCATTGCTGGCACTTGATGCACACATGCGGGGGCAGGCTGCATGGAGGTCCATGTGCAGGTTAATGCAAGGGAGCGGTGAAAGTGCACTCAAAGCACAGAAAATGTTTTCAGGCAGACAGGTGCAAGATAGCTGCTTATCGTGCAGGGTGGGCACTTCAAAGGTCATTGACATCTTTGTGTGGGCCTATCCTGGACGCATAGTGAAGATATGTGATGGTCACATGGGGCCAAGGCTCTGGAGTGGAAAGGGTGCAGATGTCGGGTATCACAATGCAGATTCATGGAGGGGTGTTACTGGGGTGCACAGCACATGCAAGTTCGGGTGTGTGGACTGTTGAACAAAGAGTCTTGTGTGGTCAACTGGTCATAACGCGCAGACGACAAGATTGGTTTTTGAGGGCCAGCGTGCAGTGTAGCATACGGAGCGTGCCTGGGATGCTGGAGGTTACAAAGCATTTCTATAATATAGGAAACTTGTTTTGAGAGGTAGTTCCATAATGTAGGAATGTGATAAGATACCACTTTGTATCAATTAATGGCTGGTTAATTAAGTAGTGGGTAGCAAGAAGAAACCACTTTGCATTAGTTAGTGGCTGGTTAAGAAAGTAGTGGGTAGTTAGTTATATTTGTGTTTTTTAAAAAAAGTTATATTTGTAGTTTTGATGCCGACCCCACCTAGTGGGATAAGGCTTTGTTGTTGTTGTTGTAGTTTTGATATAGTTATTGTAACTACCTTTGCATTATAAATACATGTATTGAAATGTGTTTATCAAGTATGTAATTGGAATTTGGTCCGCTCATACAAACTTATGGAGATTTGTCTTCTCGAATTGATAAAGTTATTAGTAGTAATTGTGTTTAAGATTCTTGAGCTTTTACTTATAATAGTTATCATGTTTTTATTTTCAGTCATATAGTAGTTGTATTTTCAGTTTGTACCAATTGGTAGCAGAGCCTCAAAGATCCTAGTAGCAAAGCACATAGAAGTAGCATTCATCAGGAGAAATCAGCTTTACATATTACAAATGAAAACTCATCTCATAAGAAAAGCTGGAAGTTCATATTGGTTCAAAACTTTCTTTCTTGGCCCAAAGAAAGAGTTAAAAAAGTTTGGAGGCTTCAACTGCACCTGCAGAATATTATTATTATTAATTTTCTTTTCTCCGCCTTGAGGACATGGCGAAATTTTAGGAGGGGTGCACTGATAAGATACCACTTTGTATTAGTTAGTGGCTGATTAATTAAGTAGTGGGTATTTAGAAGATACTACTTTGTATTAGTTAGTGTCTGGTTAAGAAAGCAGTGGGTAATTAGTTATATTTGCAATTTTGTTATAGTTATTGTAACTACATTTGCATTATAAATACATGCACTGGTTTTAGATTTAGGGGAGCCTTTTGAAATGTGTTTATAAATTATGTAATTGGAGTTTGGTCCACTCCATACGAACTCATGGAGATTTGTCATCTCGAATTGACAAAGTTATGACTAGTAATTGTATTTAAGATTCTTGCACTTTTACTACTAATCATAGTTATCATTTTTTATTTTCAGTCATATAGTAGTTGTATTTTCAGTTTGTGTCAGAATGACAAGATTAAGGTCGATAGGAATGACAAGATTAAAGTACATAACACACAGGAATTTCTTAAACACATCAAACAATTGTTTTCAGAAATGATTGAACACAGCAATAAATCAGGGTTACCTGGACACCAGATATTGCTTTTACAACAGTCGACTTTCCATGAGCCACATGGCCAATTGTGCCTGGACGTTTATTATAAAAAGATAATTAAGGAAAAATATAGTCATTCTTTTTTTAAAAAATGAAAAGATAGTCATTTCATGAAACAAAATATCTTTTAAAGCCTCTTTCAAAAAGAATTCCACAAAAGTAGAAGTTTCAACATCACAACAATCAGTTTCAAGTGCATGAAAAGTGGGGATGCAGAAATAAAGGTTTCAGATTGATCTTTGATTTTCAGAGGGAAATAAGGTTAAGAGTCTGTAATCGGAACCAAATGGGAAGAGACGAAATTACGTTACATAATAACAATCCAAATACCATTTCATACAACAGCAAGATCTTTTTGGTGGCAACTGAACATGTTGCATGTATAAACAAAGAAAGTCTTACCAAGGAAAAAGAATTGAAGTTTTTTAATAGAAAGATCATCAGATAGCAATGAACAAAAATATTGGTGAAGGATAGCTATAACCATAAGTTACAAGAAGAAGCAAGAATATTACAATGGTGAAAAAAAACATCACAGTAAAATTTTCCATTTATATAATACTAAACTTGTTAGCCGACCCCACCTAGTGGGATAAGGCTTTGTTGTTGTTGTATAATACTAAACTTGTACAACAGTTCATGATCACCCCATCAACAAAACGTTAAGTATCAACATATACACATGAGAATCAAGATTACAATAGTTCATGATCACCCCATCACAAAACGTTAAGTATCAACATATACACATGAGAATCAAGATTTCTTAGTTATAGGAAAAAGGAATCCTCTGATGCTAGTTTGTATTTGCCGAGAAATACATAGTTCTGGATTAATAATGTTCACACAAGAAGAAGCAAGAATATTCCAAGGGTGAAAAAACATCACAGTAAAATTTTCCATTTATATAATACTAAACTTGTACAACAGTTCATGATCACCCCATCAACAAAACGTTAAGTATCAACATATACACATGAGAATCAAGATTACAATAGTTCATGATCACCCCATCGACAAAACGTTAAGTATCAACATATACACATGAGAATCAAGATTTCTTAGTTATAGGAAAAAGGAATCCTCTGATGCTAGTTTGTATTTGCCCAGAAATACATAGTTCTGGATTAATAATGTCCACACAGAAATAACACCCACCAATGTTTATGGTAGCCTGACGCGAAATAACTTCAGGAGATAGTGGATGAAGCTTGGTCACATCAAGCTTACTAAGGTCCTGTTCCATCAAACCTTTACGAGACATTTTGATTGCAGCCTATATGCTTCCAGAACCTGAAGGATAAAAGAAAATATGATATCAATAAGAAAAATATCAATACACGCATAAAGAAATTAAAACCAGATTTATCATGCCACTTAATTTGTAAAAAGAAAAAAAAACTACATAGCTGCAGGGACGTGTGAATTTCCCTACTTAAACGGAGGAAAAAATACATGTACCCATTTCAGCAAGTTCATTTCGACATCCCTATTATATGCTACGACAAGTGAAGCATTCCTAATTGGACACGTCACAGATCTAGAGATTTTTCTTCAAAAGAAAAGGAAAACAGACTTAGTGATTTCGTGAAATTGATATCATGTAAAGCACTCGACAATCTTATCAGAATCTTCGCGCATATATGCAAACATTATACTTTTTCAGTCAATTTACATATCACCTGCAAATTTACTCACTAATCAAAACTAATCTTAGCACGCCACACCCAACAACCATTTGATTAATATTTTCGTACAGCGTCATGCCTTTGGTAAAAATTCCATGAACCCTGTTTTTTCTTTCGCTTGTGCAACTTATAATCAAGCTCAGTTGCCCAAAACGCCCCAAAATAGTTACAGCAGCTTAAAGACCTTGCAATCAATCCCAGCAATTAATCAAACTTGAGAAATCCACACTCACCTTAATCTCGATCGTAGATCAAAGATGAAACGGAGCTGAAAACGGAGTTTTGACGCGCCGTCAAGCGGAATAGGGACGGTCGACGAGGAAGCAGGAGACGAACAATCACTCGGGTACACGTGAGGCAGCCGCTGGTAAGGGCCGAACGTGGACGTCGATGACGGCGGGGGACGGTGTCGGAATCAGCGACGGCGAGGAGGTCGTGGGCACGCAGCAGCAGGAGAGAGGAGGTCGAAATCGCGGCCGCCCCGAATGCGTTTGATGCAGTAGCGTTCGGATGGGAAGATGATGAAGGACATGGCCACTGTTTCGTATTCGCTTTTATCCGAACACCTCTCAACCGTTCGATCTGATGATTAGTGGTTGGGATCAAAACCCTAAGAAAAAATTTAGCGAATCTTCTGGCCGGACCCGATTTTTCCCCCTTGCTATTAATATTTCCTCACACAATAAATAATAGTATATAAACACTTCTTAATCTAATTTCGCATGAGCACTTTTTAATCGTTGGTTTTTTATCAATAATTTAAATTAAGAGAAATTAAATTTTATCACTTAAACCCATCACTCATTTAAATGAATAATAATTGGAAAACTTAAAATTCAGACCATTTTTTATTATATGAATCATATTCAAATTTTCGCTTTCTGAACCTTCAAGCAGAATGAAAACAAAAGTTTAAAACTCTTAGGTTGTGTTTGGACGAGAACTTTAAATTTTCGAAAACTAATATATTAGATGAAAATATTTTAGTAGGTGTTTGGATGAAAAGTGTAATGATAGAAATTTAAAAAGTTGATTTGATAGATAAGTTTTAGTGGTGTTTGGATAAAAAGTAAGAATTAAAAATATAATTTATTATTTTATGATGAATAAAATTATAGTAAATAAAAAAAATATGTATTTATCTATTTAAATTTTACATAAATATTATTAAAATTCATATATAATCTTTTTTCTAAAAACATTTTAATTAAATAATATGAATTTGGTTAATCAATATGAATTTTTTATAATTTTATTATACTATAATACTAAACAAAATATTTTAACTGATTAATAAAATATTTTCTAATTATTATAACTAAATAATTTTCAATTAGTAAAATATTTATAATTTAGTTTAACCTGAATAATATATTAATAAATAATATATATTGACAAATTATCAATTAAAAGTAAAAGCAAAAGAAAGAAAAAAAAGTAAAAAAGAAGCGGCGGTGACTTCCGGCGGAAGCAAGAACTTTCAGTTCTCGCTGGAAATCACGTGACGAAAAGTTCTTTAGTTCCCATCATATTGAGTGTTTGGTAAGTGGTCAAGTTCTTGCTTGCTAAACAGTGTTAAAGTATACATTTTTTTCATCCCAGGCAATATTTTAATAATAGAATATTTATTATTATTTGATTCATATCATTATTTCGTCTGGTTTTTGTTTAAGCTTTTTTTTTGGTTCTGTGACGATAATTTTACCTAGTACCAATGTTGTAAGACTCGACCCGACCATCGACCCGGATTGCTTAATAGGTTAGATCGAACCGGTTGGACCGGGTCGAATCAAATGATTGGACCGAATAATATAAATTAATAATAAAATAAAATAAGTTAAAGTAATCTATGTAATATTATTAATATGTAACATCTTATTCAGCAAAAAATACAAAATATAATATAACATAATATTCATATCAAATAATATAATACAGTAAACATTAATTGAATCATCAATCAAATATTTTTTTAAAAAAATGTCGTGAGGTAATTAAAATAATAAGAATATCGATGAAATATATGATAAAGAAGAATGTTAAAACATAAATTTCAAGTAAAGATATATATCAATAATATTTTAAAAAATATAATAATTTTTATATGTTTTTTTTTCATAGTTTACAACATGACCCGCTGGGACGGTCAAATCTATTAGGTCGACCAGTTAAACTCGAATTTTGATCGAGTTTGATCGGGTCAAAGCTGATCAATCTCATGGTCGAGTTTTGATCGATCCGCGGATCGTTTTAGTGCCCAGACACTAGTCCGATCGGTCCGACCGGCCGGACCGGACTGAGTCTTACAATACTGCCCAGTACAACTCAATTTCTATTAATTTATCTAATTTATTTAAGAAATTTTTTTATCATTTAACTAATAACTTTGACCACTTTGATTTTTAGTTTTGTTTTATATCCCAAATTATTGGCCTTGATCTATTAATTTTGTTTCATTTTTTCAGCTGATTATAAGCAAGTATGGTTTAGTTAATCTGTGGTCTACTAATCCCTTTAGGAACGTTTAAAAAAAGTCTTCCCTTTTTTTAGCACATTGATTATTATTAGTTTCGAAGTTTATCTTAAAATGGTATTTTTAAAGTGGCAAGTTGCAGGTTGTAATATTTTGATAGTTTTTTTGGTTTTAGTTGGAGGAATCGTAAATTAAAACATATTCTTTTGCATATATGTGAAACTAAGGTATTTTTGTTATCAAAATATTTTCTGATTAATTTTACGTATATAAATAACTTTGGGGGAAAGCCCCCTTCAAAAAGAGAAGAAACGTTTTCTAACTAATATTTTTGCAAGAACATATAAAAAAAATGTCTTAAATAAACCAAATGCAACCTAAAACAAAAAAGCAGTCAATCGAGATATAAATTCAGCACGATCCAAGGAGAATTTTGTCCTCCGACTTCCATCTTTTTTTCTTATTCCATAATAATGAATAAAATTGTATGCATTTCTTAAGCCAAAATACAAAGACTATTATCATAATATTTATTTCGTAATCTTCATATAAGTTTCCCAATTAAACAAAATATATATTCTGGATGCAACCTCTGCGATTTTTCCGCCGGCAGGTCATTCAAAATTGAGCCAGAACCTGCGGCGAGGTCCATCAGGGTCATATTTTTTTACCGATCGCAGCGAGGTTTCCTTGTTAATGGGGTGCAATTAGCTGGAAATCGATTGATTCGGGTCATTTGTTTATAACTTCGAATGAGACATATGACAGATACTTTCTTCACCTTTAGACGCATTTCATGGAAGAAAAAAAAATGTTTGCAGAGATCTAATAAAAGAGAAAAAATTATGGACTCTGAAGAGACAAAAACAAGATTTAGGCGATGGAATTCTAGGAATCAAGTGAATGTTCAATCAATTGGTTGAAGAGTTGAGAATTGAGTTTCAAAAAGTACCTCATTTTACTGAGCTTGGAATTCAGATCAATTGGTAACTTGTAGTTGGTCTTAGAGCATGGTATTTGCAGCATTGAATGCAGTGATCAATACTTATTGGCATAGATGGCTTTGGATACAATGCTGGAAAGCATACAAGATCTTGACCAAATCTGATCACTGTTGTAGACAAAGAAGTCAGGCTTGTTGGATCTGGTAAGAGACACAACCACAACACCAAGAGGGGTTTGAATAGTCAAGAACAAGCGCAAGAGGTCAAAAGTGACAACAACAATTACAGAGCACTTTGCAGTTTGCACTCAAGGTGCACGAAGAGGGCAGGAGTCATTGTCTCAGATCCGAATAAATGGCTCTGAAGCAAATTGGGAATCAGTGAGGAACAACATAAAGAAGTTTACTGCAGGGGAAAAAAAGCTTCTTGACTGATGCTACTGGGTCTTGCAGAAATCTACAGAAAATTGTTATTTACTTCGATCAAGTACAATCTCAGATTATCAAGCAACTCTGCTTGCGATGGAATGCAGTTGTAACTTAACTGGAGCTTAACAAGTCTGAAACTATATTTGTGCAGGAATCGGAAGGCAGGTTAAACAATCAAGAACGTGCCCATATTAATTCCATGTATTCTCTGTATATATTAATAGTAGCAGTGACATAAAAGTTGAAAGTGCTTAATTCACGGGCTCCTCAAAATAAAGCTCAGCTGGGAATGATTTAGATTTATAACAGAAGCAGGAAAGGCTATGTTCTAAAATCAGCTGCATTGCAAATCAAATGCTGCTTTTGCTTCTAAATAATATGCTCTTATAAACTCGTTGACCCCAAACTTGATTCATGAATCTCAACATGCATTTGCTTCTACAGCATGATTATCATGTTTTGTGAGAACATCCAACAAAATCTGAAATGTTCATCAGATAGCACTCGGTTAATGCTCGCATTACAGCACCGGATTCCCGGCGATCACATTCGACAGACAGCACTCGGTTAATGCTCTCGCATTGCAGCACCCGATTCCCGGCAATCACTTTCGGAGGAAAGGGAATATCTGTCACTCCTTCCATATCTCAATAACAGGCAATGATCAGACTTGGAAAGATGAACTCAATATCTTGCAGGAGTAGCAGACATTGAGTAATCAACAATCAGATTCCAGTGGGTCTCATTCAGAAAAATGTTTCCCTCCAAAATGTAAGAAAATATATGTACATGAGATGTTTGAAGATTAGAAAGTTTACAGAAACCTGAGGCAACGCAAATTGTGGACTACAACACAGGAACAAAAAAGAATATATGACGGACTTCAATCAATCAAACCTCTTGCATCTCCATGCGGACACGGCGAAGAGCGGGCGCTCCTGCCAACAAATTGTGAAGCACCCGCCCTCCTCATTCACCTGATACCCTTCGCACCGGAAGGTCTGCAGCAGCCGCCTCGCCTGAAGCAGACCGAAATAGCTCAGGGGCACCCTCGCGAACCCGGCCGCGTCGAGCCGCCGTGCCCAGCGCTCGAGCTTCTCGTGCCGCGCCCACCGCTCCGTCCCCTCGCAAGCCACGATGTTCTTGATCTCCTCGCCGAACAGCATTTTCTCCACCCTCAGACGCTCCATAGATTGCTTGGGGACAGTGGAGTCCAGACAGTCGAACAATGCGGCGTAGTAGAAGAGTGCCTCCATGAACCTTTCGTTCAACGCCCGGGCGTTGTGGTTGGATTCATGCTCAGTGACCACCATGATCTTGGGCGACAGGCCCCACACGGCGCCGAGGAACCTCTCCAGCGTAGACGTCCGCGCCAAGGTGAAGGGCGGAGATACTACGGCGGACTCAGAGCTCGGAGTGTAGCCGTTGGGGACACGACAGTCCTTCTGGAGGAACTCACCGACCGTTCGCTCCTCCGGCGCGAGCTTGGCTGCCGCCGCCGGCATCGCATCTTCGTCCGCGAGCATGCCGTGCAGCCGAAGGACTGAGCTTACAGCCAGCGCCTCGCCAGTCTTCACACGGAGACTCTCGACGTCCAGGTCTTCGAGTTTGCTGACCACAGGGTTGAACTGGAACGGGATGTCGAGGCGTTCGGCCTCCTCCGCCAGACGCGCGGCCGTGCGACTGAGCGTCTCCCTATTCTCGTGCACGCCGGTGATGCGCAGGTGCGGCGGGCCCTCCGGCCGGGAGACGAGGCCCTGGAAGAGGGCGACCCACTGCGTCGGGTCGGACGCGTCGAGGTCGAGGATGTGAACCACCTTCTCCCCCTCCATGGCTTCCAGGATGGCCTGGTTGGCGATGATGAACGAGACGCGGAGGAAGGGGCAGAAGTCAAGGAAATGACGCCGAGCGGCAGCGGACTCCGCGAGACGCACAGCGGCGGGTGCGCGGACGCAGGAAGAGTCCAAGGCGCGGCGGAGGCCCGTCCAGGGCCGGATGGCGCGGCGAGCGAGTGCCTCCGCGAAGTGGGAGGCTATCCGCTGCATGGCGTCGCCATCGGGGGCCGCGAGGAGCGCGATCTGCTCGAGGAGCGCGTTTGCGCGGTCGAGGCCCCCAAACCCGCCGCCGCTGGCCGCCAAGTGGTTGGCGCAGTTGAGGAGGAGATGGACGAGGCAGAGTCCACGTTCGTCCGAGGTCAGCTCCCGCCGCCACGGCGAGCGTGGCGACGGCGTGGGAGGTGACAGCGACATCGCCGGCGAAGTCAGCGACGACGAAATGTCGTCTTGCACCATTACCGAAGCTATCAAAAGCCTATTCCTAGTAGAAGGTACAGAATTCCAAGTAATCAAAAAACCATTCTTTATCTCCAAAAAGACAAAACAATACCAACATGAAATAAAAATACGAGAGGGATTCATTAGATTTTGGACATAACTCAACAGAAGAAAAGAAGAAGAAATGCAATGATTCGTGTACAAATCAAATGTAAAATGACCGAAACAAGAAACAATCTTTTCTGGAATGCACATAACACTTTTTGCTGCTAGCTGCAGGAAAACAAAAGGGTCGGTATGCTTCCTTCTGCAGGAAATTAAAAAAAACTAACCTTGAGCTTATCTGCTAGATCTGCAAAACTCTCTTTCTTTCTCTGGTCAAGAGGCAGAGCTGGTAATAGTTGCAGAAAGGAAGAGGGGGCCAAGAGGCAGAACTGGTAATAGTTGCAGGAAGGAAGAGAGGAGGAGCAGGAGCAGAAGGAAGAAGAAAATAAGGGACTTTGAATGAGAGGAGCAGCAAAGGGCACTACTTCCCTTCTCTCTTCTCTCTCTCCTCACTGGGGTGGTGGTGGGGGGCAGAGGGACAAAGACAAAAAGGAAGCACTTTTGTCCGCATCGAATTGGTGTCTGTTCGGGAGGCCTTTAGTTCTCTGGTTTTAATGTTTGCCATTGCGTTGGTTTTGGAGGGGTGGCTTGTCTTCATGTGGAAAGTTAAAGAGGAGAGGAATAATGGTGCCACCCCCATCTTTATTCCTCATCCTCGCAAGCTCCCAAGAGCGCCCTAACAAAACAAAGCGCCACTCCTTGTGGCCTTTGTCCTCACGCTCCGCCGAGGGGCCGCACCTCTCCTCGCGATGCCTCCAAAGTCCAAACCTCCCCGTTTGTCGACTTGCGCATAGCAATTGCCTGCCAACATGTCCTTTTGCCCTGCGTAGGTAGAGATTTAGATGGTTGGAGAGAGAAAGAGGGTGTGTGTGTGATGAGACAAGGGATGAGGGCGAAGCTTGGCATTAGTCATGGCCCCCCCCCCTCTCTCTCTCTCCACTTCGATGGTAGTGTTCTTGTTTGGCTTGTGATGCCAATTAGCCAGGGGCCTCGCGCCCTTCTGTCAGTTCTGTTGAGCAGGGGATGCTTTCCATTATTTTTTTCCCCTCTTTTCTGAAAAGAGATTAGCGAAAACAGATTGGAATGGAGGGGGCTTTTAGTTGTTAAGAAAGGCGTTCGAATCCTACTTTTCTAAAAGATCACGCCTCGCACAGTCCATTGTCGTGTCCTCTGCGTATGTATGCATGTATAGTTATATATGGCAGTATGATATGAAAGAGTTTCTTTTTGGAAAGATCATACTCCTTTTTCCTGAATGAAGTGCTCCAGTTTTGTTCTGCTTTCCTGTATAAAATCCTCTGGTTTTGTGACGATTACAGCTGAACTCTCTTAAGCATGATTTGCCTTGCATGTTTGCTCGTATTACATACCGTGGCCATTCACCGGTAACTTTACTGAAACAGCACTAGGAACTGCGAACAGAGATTGTTCAGACCCAAAAATAGTTTTGTCAGACCTTTGAACAGGTGGTCTGATTGACTGAATGATGGTAAATGGTACCTAAAAGCCCACAGCATCTTCCATCACAAACGGCAAACTTACTTTTCATTGTGGATGCATCCTTCATCAGTTCCTACATGTGGCTGTGGATCTTCACACATCAACTTTTGGTTCTTCTTAAAGTGTCTCTGAATAATCATGAATCAGGAGTTCAATTGCCGTCTACCATTTTACTCAACCTCAGTAAAATTTTATTACTTAGGACGTGTCGATTCGGCGTTAATATGTCAGAATTCATCTCTTATACTTTTTTTTTTGTCTACGATTATCTGATTTTTTTTATTAACAAAACGATAAAATATATGAAGATGAATGTACTGTGATAATCAAATTAATAACTTTTTTTGGATGCCAGTCGGTCCCTCCGATTATTAGCATCTAATCCTGATTAAGTGGTGATTGGAGAAATTAAATTTGGAACTTTTTGCTCCCGTAGATCTTGAAAATTAATAGTATATTATGAACATAATGAGCATGACTAGTACAGAATAATCTGAAATGCTTCAACTCTCATTTATCTCATCAACTTCACATTTAGATTCAGGATATCATCACTTGAACAGTTGAACTAGCCATCCACAAGTCATCAAAGTTTGAATCAGTCAAGATACCTAAATCAAGACCAACATCCTCTTATTCGAGGTGTCACAGTTATGGGACACCTTTTATTTCTAATTCTTTTGTGATTATACTCCCCAAAGGAGCATCCTCAAAAGAAAAGCTATACATGAACAAAACAGATCCCACTTTTACTTTGTATTTATTTAATTATAATTTGACCCTTTTATCGTCATTTGAAAACAAAATATAAAAAAAATGGGAAAAAATACTTGGGCATTTAAAAAGTAAGATGATATTTAAAAGTCATCTATTTGAAAAAGTAAAATGATATAACTTATAAGTTAAAAGTATATAGTGAGGGAAAAAAACAAAATCGAGGCATATGAAAAGTACTCCAAAATAAACGAAATGCTAAACCAAGAGCTCAAATGATTTTAAATTTGCTAAAAAATATATATTAATAATGTTTTATTCATGTTTCTACTTTGAACTAAAATTATGATAGGATACAAAAATAGCACATAAAACATATCAAACTCATATATTATGGAAGATGACATTCAAAATGTTTCCCCAAAACACTTTGCATATCAACTCTTAATATTTTATTAAGATTTCTCAGCTAAAATATTTTGCCCAAAATCCAGAAGTACTCAGAGACGACCTTAATTCGATGAATAGACGTTTGTCACTTCAGCTCATGAACTCCTGCAATCTGATTCCCTTGGAGCATTCAAGCAGATCAAAATTAAATAAGATGCACTTACCCAAAAAAAAAATTAAATAAGATGCCGCGCATCTTGCAGTCCCCAGCATCGTATGGGTATCCCCCCCAACTAACAACAACATGCATGCATGCATGCATGCAACTTGGAATGCGATCGAATGCTATGGCACAAAGAAATCAGAAATGTACTGTTCTGCGCTGCCCCTGCACTATGTATACACGTACCGCCCTACAGTTTCTTTTGCTCTTATCTCTGGAGCAAGACAAGGCAAAAGATGGCCATCCTTTTGGTTTGGCCGGGCCCTCTCCAATTCCCATTTCCAGCAAGGATGCATAAGCATAATTTCCAGTTTCTTCTTCTTCTTCTTTTTTTTTTTTGAAATCATGAGATTAGTACCTGTGTTAATAGCTTTAAACATGGACCAAGTTTAAATTAAATCCAAAAAATGGACATGTACACACGCGATCATGCTATTGGTGGAGAGAAAAAGATGGGAGGGCCAAGAGCATGCACAGTATGCATCCCAGAAGCAGTTGGGGATGAGACAAGTAACCACTTGAGTGCTTCTTTTGTCTGGTATGTATCATCCATGGCCATGCATGCAGGGGGGAGTTTGAGTCCTTTGCATTTGCATGCCTCTTGTGACAATATGATGCTCATCATCATATCATCATCCTCTTTTCTTGTTGTTCGTTTCTGGCGTCGCCTTGCAGGGAGGAGGTGCATGGAGGAATTGCGAATCTGACTCCACTCTGCACAACAAAAGCCCTTGTTTAAGAGGTGGCCTGTACCTGATGCCAACCATTAATTAATATAATATATGATAATATCGTATATTTAAATAGTTTCTTCTTTTTTTCAATATATTGTTTTCCTAATATTTTAAAGGATGATTGATGATAATAAAAATTAAGTTTATAGTGTAGAAGATTATAAAAATAATAATTATATCTATTATGAAAGATAATGATATAATTCGGAAGTTTATAAAAGTTTTTAAATGATCAATAATTAAATATAATTATTGTTGATATTTTAAAACATTTTTATCTTCTAAGTTATTAGTAAAGAAATATATCGATGTTTTTAAAAAAATATATGTATAAAGTCATTTGATACGTTCGTGATACAAAAAAGTGTAACACGCTCATTTAAACTTATATATATAATTTAATGAGAAGTGCATATTTATATGTTTAAATTAAAATTTAAAAGTGAACGTAGGCTAACTCTTTCATTTGAAAATTTAAAATGTCACAAATTTGCATCTTATCAATGAAATTTATGTGACCCTACATGATGCACATTGCACACGGATTAGAATGTATTTATAATCAATTTTATCAAAAAATATATTTAATAAAATGTCTACTTTATATATTATGTTAGATATCGTTATTTTCATCTTCTATTGCCAACATGAAAAGTTTCTATTTTATCATGGAGATTTCAAACTTCAAATAATGAAATAATTATTGATGGTAAGTTGAAATACTTTTGAAGTACTCTTTAAAAAATTTCTAAATTGTATTTTTTTTTTTAAAAAGAGATTATCTATTATGATGAAAGTCAAAAGTATCCCAATATAAAGGTTGGTGGAGACCGTGAAAGAGGTCTTGCTCCCATAGAGAATTCTGTGTAATGGAATATCACATTTTGTCTCTATTGTTGTAGAATGTCATTTACGCAACGCCGAATTGCTAATGAGATCTCCCCCATGGACGAATGAGATGCACTAGAACAATGCAAGTCGCTCTCAAATATAGCCTTCCTAAAATCCATTCGCTTGCCATCTTAATGCTCTCCAACAATTCACCCATCTCCAACTGCAACATAGATGTCCTGATAGTCAAAAAGGAGCCATTATTTGATCAAATTAAAATTTTGTCTCACCGCCTAAGTTGCCTTTCACCCAAGTGGGAGGAGGGGGCTCCCACCAGACCCAGATTGGGTCCTTGGAGGGAAGGGCCTCAAGTATGCGATGTGTTTGGTGTATTCATTAAATTGAACCTTCTCCAACAACCAAGATGCACTTTCACATAATAACTCTACTAAAGGCGATCCTATTACCGAAATAATTGAAAATAAGACATTATTCCTATGATTCTATAAGCTCCAAAGACAAAAAGTGACTACAATAATTTCAGTAATATAAATCACTCGCATCATATGCATGCGCTGCAAAACAATGCATATGTATACATTATGTATTAAATATTTCTATTTAGTATGAATATGACTGACTTATCTTAATGATCATTGCAATGATATTATGATTGGAAATTACTTGTGCTAAAATTTAAATGATAGTCTTGCGTCACATGAAGATAATCTCATGTAATTATTGGAATGAACATATTTTTTTCTTATATTTATTTATTGATAAAACATTTACACATTTAACATCTATGATAATATACCTTGATATATTATATAGTCATAATGGTCGATTTATATTTTTATAATTCCATTAGAAAAGAAAGGTCAAAGTCTAGTACAAGAAGCTTATTTATATATTTTTTTAATAGCATTGTGTACACCAACCTTCAAGGTTATTAAGTGACCTATAATTCTAAACACATAACACTAATTATTATTATTAATTTATATACATGATCCAATCCTTTAAAAGCATGAACAAACGTATAAACAATGCAAGAACCTAGGTGAAACCATATATGGATTGATTATTTAATTAATTTCACAATGTTAACAATAAGAATAAGAAATGTTCTATGTTGTATGTATTCAATAACATTGATATCATGAATAAAACTTGAATAAGTACTTTCAACAATGTAGGTATTATGCTCGTCATTAACAATTTACAACTACGTATTTTGATATTTTAACTTATGTAATGCCATCAACTAAATGTCTCATTCTTCTATCGTCAATTGGCAATATCTATTTTAATATGTTTTCACCTCATTTGAACGTGTGGTTTGTGCCATATTTTATGACAATTTTAAAATTCAACAAGTAGACCATAAAACATGAAGTTTATTCTATCATAAACAATATATTATATAGTAAATTATATAATAATAAATGAAAATTATTTTGAATAGTCTTAAATCAACCATTATGATGCCTCAAAGAGTGGTTGCTCAAAATAAATCAAAATTTATGCATAATTGATGCTTTGTTCTTAATACATAATATTATTTTAACAATTCACTTTACTTTATCAGTATATTTGAATCCATATTTCAATTGAGAATAGATACAAATGTAGAATAATTTGTTTGATCTGTTGTCAATGAAAATATATTTTTTAAAATATTTTTTTCTATTTACAATGCCTTCATAATCATATTAAAAGAATCAACCTCATTTTTTATCTTTAATCATCTGTCATTATTTTATCACAAAATATTTTTGTTCAATTGTAACATTTATTAATAATTGCCAATGTCCTTTAGTATCTACTATAACACGCTCCATTAAGAATTGATATATTTTAAAACACAGCTTTATTTACATCATAAAAAAGTTTAAGATTGTTTTATAGTGTTGTCCACATTTTGTATAGCGTTTAAAAAAATTTACAAGCTTTTATAAATAATGATTTTCAGTTCACTTTCTATTGGATTTACTCATGATAAAAAGAAAAAAGAAAACATAGCTTGGATATGGGAAATGTAGTTGATGCAATACTAGTTCTAACTTTATTAAGTAGTAATTTTTAAAATTCTATAATATTTTAACCTGGATTGTTCAATAATATGAATTATTAATATGGGCTGTCATCTCATAATAATTGTTAAGATTTTCACTTGGCATTTTAGGATTATGGCATTGAATTTGATGCTAATAATAATATGTCAATTTTTTTAAATATAAGAGCATCCCACACTGGCTTGTCTTATGGTATCCATCAAATATAATTATTAGCTTTTCTAAGATCCTAATAACAATGTGGACCTTTAATTACATTCAACAAAATAACATAGTTTTTTTTATTGCAAGTGTAAAAAACATATCTATAAGATTTTTACATTCTTAATTTTCAATTCCATGCAAACTTTTAGACAAAAAAATCATATAAGTCAAATTATATTGCTTGTGAATATATATTATTTATCTCAAACCAACATCATTTACATTTGATCTATTGGCTATGACATCATTGGGATCATAACCAATAATGTTGTAAGACCTAATGGTCAACCTAAATTGATCCATAGACAATGTTAGATTTAATAATAACAAATCAATATAAATTTTAGGTATTCATCTGCCATAGCACATCTAGGAACAAAATTGATATAATATTCATACCAACTCTACTAAATTTTATATATCAGTTACTTAATATATCATAATCTCAAAGTTTCATATTATCCATGTAAATGACAAATAGAGAATTACAAGAAAGTAAAATGATATGCATATCTACATACGAAAAGAATATCAGAAAACATTAAAAAAGGTTTGAGAAGGCATGGAGAGTAGATTGTCTTGCTAAAAAAGTTTATAGTTGTCAGACTAAAGCTACTTAAGTGGAAGGTTTTATTGATAATAAATATTAATATTTGCACCTCGTTATCATGGTTATCATGTAAAATTTGATGTATAAGAAGGTATCGCTGAAAGCTTGCCGACAACAATGGAGTTTGCCTTTATGTGGGTTTAACTTGGTCACTCTCATGTGGACAAAGGCATGCCTTGAAAAGAACACTGACTATCAAGCGAGGACTTGTGTGATTTAGTCAACAATTAATCATTGGCCTAGCCACTATAATATTAATCATTGATTATCTCTCCATTATATATAGGGCACAAGTCGATACTCAAAAGTGAGATAGCCAGAAAGTTGAACAATTACCATGTTTTCGATATTATGTTCTTCTCTTTAATTTTCTACCCAATTATTTCAACCAAACCCATTGGATTAGCTGATTAAATTTTGATCAACCAAAGTGACTTAAACCTCTGATGGGTTTGATCTAACTCATAGTTTAGAAAAAAAAATAAATTATTATAGCTAAATAAAATTATTCATAAATATTTTATATAATATATTAATACTTAAATAAATATTATATATATGTAAAAAGTAGAAAAAAAAACACTTAGAGAATAATAACTTCGAAATCAAAATTTTGGTCATGTGATGCTTGACAATAATTTCTATAATTTTTTAGTGTTGAGATAACTACTAAGATCCCTGAGTTCTAAGTGTCAAATATATCCTAAAAGCACTTAACATGATCGTGAAATGTTGTACGAGATTGCACTGCCCTTTTATGTTTTTGTACTTTTCTCTTGTGATGGTAATGATAATGGTCCTATTCATGTCGACATATTAATGTATTAGTCTATCGTCGAGTTTGACTAATTTAATGTTACATCGAACAACATGTCTCACTATGATGAGTGATGTTCATAGCAAATTTTTTTTAGATTTGAGTTTCAAACCTTTTGCTTAAATCGATAGTGAGTCGTACCTTAATCAAATACTTTTTTTTTCAAAACATAACATTCTTTTCCTCGTCTCTTGAGCTGAATTATTTGTATTTTTTTTATATCAAGGAGGATAAGAAACTAAAAGGAGAAATGAATGTGTGGTTAAAGGGCTCACTACCAGGAGGGACCATAATTTTTGGACAAACTAATATTAAAAGAATATTAATTAGTTAATGTTAGATATCAAATTTATTTTAAAAGATTAATTTAATAAAATTGTACCTTAATTTTGGAGGGTAAAGTTTTTAAATATTTAATATTATGGACATATAAAAAAGTATACATTTAACTATTCTCTAATATAGTAGTTTTAATTTAATTTAGTTATGGGGAGGGCAACCTCTTAAATGATTTTTAATTTTGTACATAATATATATTCACTTTTGATATATGTAATGATTAATTAAATTGTTTAATTAATTCATATTATTTAGAAAGTGATAATTTATATTGCTGTCGAGATGAATGATAGTAAAGATTACCATTTGATTGGTAAATCAATAAATAATATAAACGGTTAAATATATGACTTATACATATCGAATAAAATAATGTGAACGGTAATGAATGAAATGTAGTGAATGTTTTTAAATATTAATAATTATGAATAATGATGAACATATGATATTGAATTTACAAGTATTAATAATGGGAGTGCACGAGAGTTCAGATCTCATTGTTTAAATAAAATTTTCGAGTTTAAATATTTGTGAACATAAAAAATTTTGATCGAGATTTCACTGGTTAGTAGCTGGGCGTGATGATTAGGATGATACCAAATTAGTCTGACTCGATCAATGATAGATGTAGGACAAAATTTTAAGGGGAGGGGGCAACACATCACATATACCATATTTCAATTTTTTTTATAAATATGCATATATTTTTTTAACTGTAATAAAAATAAATTGGGAGGGCCTTGACCCTGGGCTCGAGTACAAGAATTCAAATTGTAATAGTATGTATAACTCTTCTATTGTTTGATTGAAGAATATCTTTGGAGGAATAATAAATTTTATTTTGAAGAATATAATATTCTAAGTATATTTTTATTATACCACTTATTTGGTTGAAAAAGAATAAATTTTATATCTTACAATTAAAATATTTTTATTATAAATAGTTTTTATTATTGTAATAATTATAATAAAATACAATGTTGTTAAATAATAAAAAATGGTGAAAAAGATAAAAAAAGAAGTAAATTTTTTTATTCTATTGTTTTAGACGAATAGAGATATTCTTATGTTGTATAGTGGTTTTACAATTTTTTAGATGATTTTGTAAATAAATAAAATTTGTTCTACTTAATCTTATTATGCGTTGAGTTTGTCTATATTTTTAAAATATTGAGATATTTCGACCTTTAATCATAAATCAAACGATCCCTTATAGTCATATGAACTGAATGATAATAGTCTGATCGACGTCGTTATTCAAGTGGCAATCGATAAAAAAACATTTATAAGTATAGGGATGATCGCATGTAGTTATATGTTTTTTTTTAAAGTTATACATTATTTAAATTTATGCATGTTTCATTGGTTTGGTAATTTAATGGTACGAAAGTGTGGGACACGAGGGAGGACGAGAAAGAAGTAAAGAAGGGAAGAAATTTGCCAATGGGGGTCGCCGTCAAATCCTCAAATTTGACTGTTTGCATGTGAAAATGGAAGCCAGAAGGACGGTGTGCGTGAGAGAGAGAGAAAGGAGAGAGAGAGTGGGGAGAGAGAAAGAGAGTAAAAAAAGAAAGCAACTTTTTAATGCAACCCCGCCCCGTTTTGTTGGTTACTCACAAGTCACAACATCCGAACATCGATCTAGAAGTGATGCCATGTGGGTCAAAACTCCTCAAAAAGCCGAAAACATGAGATGAGACCGCATGCCACGCCACGTCTCCTGGTTTGGTCGAGGCCGGTGGTCAAATTGTGGCGATAAGGCCCAATTCCATTTTTTTGAGGAATTTAATCAAACATTAATCTCTTTGTATCATAAATTAGAGAGACATATCTATATTATTTTTATTAATAAATTTTGTAATCAACTTTGAAATCGCTTTATTAAGTTACAAAAATAATTTCAATGGTGAATAGTTAGCAAGATTACATTTCGTAAGTTCCAAATTGTTTGAGCTGAATCACGTGTCAAACTTTATCATTTTACTCTCATTCGAATATACAAATTAATTAAAAGATAGTGACACCGAACGAGAATTAGTGCGAATAAAAAAACATTGATTAATACAAAAATAAAAAAATATAAATGAGCACGAATTAACATTTAAAATTCATGCTTTAGTGATTATGCAATATATTTTTATATATTTTCTTATGCTAAAGAAGTAGAATAAAATAAATATTTCATAAATTATGATCAAGGTGTTCACTTGCGAGACATTTGAATACTACAATTTTAAATTTTGTGTTTTAGGATTTGAATATAAAAGATATATATATATATATATATATATATATATATATATATAACCAAGAAGGTCTAAGAAGAAATTATTTATTTATTTATTAGTCGAGTGATTTTTGCAAGTCGTATATATAACCTAAATAAATGAAAATAATAAATCAACAAGAATCAAGAAAAAAGAAACATTTCCGAACACCAACTATATTAATTATTAATGTCAAGATGTAAATTAATAAGAAAAATAGATCTAATTTGAGATCCTACTAATATTTCAAACACAAGACGGTCAAATATTAAAAAAAAAAAAGAAACCCAAAAGAAAGGTGAGCTGTAGACTTTCTCACGCCAAAGTGTCAAACAAAATTTTGAACATTACAACTACAAAATTTTTAAAAACAATGGAAAGTGGAATCAATTATGTGCCCGTCAAGTAAATGAATCAATTTCGGAAATTTGTAATGTAAGAAAAAAAAGTAAGAAAGTGGACTGGAGGACAAAATGATGGATTCATTTTGTCCTATATATAAACATATATGCTGTCCAGGTCCACTTTGTTTATTTGTCTTTCATATTTTTTTTAAAAAAAATTAGTAATCGACTTCGTTCTTGAAGTCATAATTTAATTATTTATTTTGTTCTCGACCGAAAAAAAAAAGACAAATTAGGTAATGTGATTTTTTTCTTTTTTTTTTACTGTCCAGGCATTAGTTTTATTATTTTTTGGGGTTAAATACTTATTGTGTTAACAAATTTAATGTCTTTATCATCAATTTCATCTATTTTAATAATTACTTATCTTGAAATATTTCAAAATAACTTTAATATTTCAAAATTTAAATCAAAGGAAAAAAAAAACTCAAGTCGAGATATCTCAAAAGCTTGGGTTAGGTTGATTTTTTTATTTCGTCCTTACTGGATATAAATTTTTGTATTGGGCCGAACTGTTTTTCTTATTGGACCTCTTGTGTGGAAGAAGAAAGGTTTCTCCCTCAAAGGCTCAATAAATAGGGCCACAAGATTATAGTTAAAGTATATTAATATTTTTTTCTCTGTTTTATTATATTAACATTTATCAGGCTATTTTCTTTATTCTATTTTCTAATTTTATATTCTATTGTTGGAGAGCCATCCTTAATTTTTCATTTTTTTCTGAATATAATATATGATTATATTATATACGTTAGTATAAGCATTATGTTTATGATGACATGACATTATTTAAGTGCCATGGATGAAAAACAGCATCCTGGCCAAGTAAAAATCACCTGTAATCAATCATAGGGATCACATCAAGTTGAGAGATGGTGTAACAAAATTAAAAGAGAAGATAAATATAATAATAAACTTAAATAAATATGTGTACTGAAACAATAAAAAATAAAGAATTATGGCTTACGCTTTTGTGATAAATTATTAGCACATCTAATCTAATATAACGTCAGAGTAAGTGATTTTGAATTTATTTTTTTAATATCGTATTAAAATAAAAATATTGTTTCTCTTATTCACACAATGGAATGGGTTAGAATAATAAATATAAAAAGATTTCTTTCTCAAATTTTAAATAGATTTAGAATATAGATATTCTCTATTTTTTAATAATTATTAACATTTAATTAATTCAAAATAAAAAAATAAATGACATTCTTTTAATCAAAATGATAACTTAACAAATCGAACCTAAAACTATTAACACCCTTCTCAATAACTTCAATCGCAATTCAATTAATCAATTGTGTCAACCGCTATTTCATTATATTGTTTTGAAACCATCGAGTAATAAATTTTGATTATGTGAATATTGAAACTTATGGGTATATTATAGACACTAGTTGGCACTTCCCAAAAGTGATAATTTGAAATAGCAAAAAAAAAAAAAAATCCTATGCTACTTCACTAATACATAAAGTATAAAATAATTGTTTAAAATTTTATTTTCAATATATCATCATTATATTAATTTTTTTATTTTTAAGAATGACGTATCATTTTCGTTTTAATATCTCAAAGGTTTAATTTACTTATCAACATAAATAAGACGTTATCTTAAAATACATTATTTTACAGTACACCAATAATTTAAAATCATTTTTATTTGATAAAAAACATTATAAATAATTTATTACAGATATCCTTTGTCTATTTTGTTATTTGGTAGTCATACATTAGTTTAACAGTTATATTTAGCAAATACTTTTTTTTTACTAAATTTATAATCAGATTGCAATCCGTTAATTATATAATTCCTATATTCTAGCCAAATAGTTATACTAATCAAAATATTAAGTTCAACAAGAATTAATGAAACATATTGTTCAGTACTATACAAAAAAACTGATGTCATCCAACAATAATTAGTGATTTCTAAATCCAAATTCTAATTATTTTTCTCTAGAACAAAGCATAATTCAAGAGTCCCAGAGATATTATTATCAAATAAGTTATCTGGCCCTGGACAAAGCCACGTAGATAGAGATCACAAGTATGGATTGGTTCCGGAGAATCCCACTTCAACTCACCATTCGCCACGAATTATTTATTTGTTCTCATCCCTTTTTTTTTTCTTTTCGTTAATCACATTTGCTCCATAAATTCCTGGTCTATATTTTTTTTTCTCTTTTTTCTGATGGAAATTGACATGAAAAATTGTCACAAACCAAACAGTTGCTCTGTACTTGGTTTGGAGCTTAAAATATTTTCAAGTTTCGACTCCTCTTTGCAACTCTGAGGCTGCCTCCTCGGTCTGCGTCTAATGGCCCTCAAAATGGCTCCTCACTCGCTCTCTCAGCTCCTCCTCTCCCCCGACGGAGCTCAGAGGAGCCCTCCCACGCCGCCGTCCCTCCTTCCACAACCGGCGCGCGGCCGCCTCACAGCTTCCCGTTGCTCCCTGCTTCCGGCGAACCCCGCCGCATTGAGCTACGGCGCCGGAGGAAGAAGGTGCGCTACGCACGCAGTTAAAGAAGAGCAGGCCCAGGCCTCAGGAACGTCCGAAGCACAGGCTCCCCAGGCGATTCCATCGTCGAACAAGCTCGTTCTCGTCGTCGGTGGGTCGGGCGGCGTCGGTATGCGCATCTTTGTTTTCAGGATGCTTGCTTTCTTCTTTGAAAAAATCGTGGTAGAAATTTAGTGTGGATTGTTCTTGCTGTTGGGTAGAAAGGATCCATTGTCATTTCCCATACTGCATCGCGAAGTCATGGTACTAGAATAGGAGTGAAGAGGCTTACAAAGCAGAAAATTCATCTTTCGCCTTATTCATTCACAAAAAGAGAAAGAAATAAAATATTTGCAACTTGAAGCTCTTCTTCCCACTTTTCCTTGCCAGTGATGTTTCCCTTGAGCTTGATGAATTCTGCACCCCTTGGTTTCTTTAATAGGCCTTTTTGAATAATATGGCTGTTGCTATTTGATTTAGCCAAAATTAGCCGTAAGTGTTAATGGACCGGTCTATATAACCATTGCACAATTTTCTCAGTGCCAGTTCGTTACTGTTAATGGACCGGTCGACCGGTATAGTCTCGACTTTCCTGGAATTCGACTCTGCGCTGCTCGGTCAACAGGTGCAATTATTAATGGGAAGAGAGACAATTATTAATCGAAAGTTCAATGCATGAAATAACTCATTTCTATTTAAACTTTTTTGACATATAACTCTAATCTTTCGAAGTTTGTATCATTAAAATATAATTATATAGGGCATAAAACTTTGCTCCAACAAGAAGGGATGCATAATTATGGGACAGCATATTGGTTTGGTTGTATCAAATTTAAGAAACATCAACATCAACAACAACAACAACAACAAAGTCTTATCCCACTAGGTGGGGTCTTGCTACATGGATCATACGACGCCATTCCGCTCTATTAGTAACCAAACCAAATTTAAGAAACATCAATGCAATTTATTTGAAAGTAATGAGATTCTCTACCTTGCAGATTAGTTCAATTTTCACATGCCAATATGTTATAGGCTTGCCATTTCACCTATCACTTGCTCAGCTATTCTTCAATTTGCAAACGCGTGCATGTTTCTTTTGTTTCCAGGGCAGCTAATTGTTGCATCCTTACTAAGTAGAAATGTTAAACAACGGTTATTGCTTAGAGATCCTTCGAAGGCCATATCCCTGTTCGGTGAACAGGATGAGAGCATCTTAGAGGTATCATGATAAATTCATTGTGTTCAGACCACTTCAAACATTTTTCATGGTTCTGTTACATGACTTTGCTTTGTGACACTGATAATGGTGATAGATCCGGAAAGGTGACACTAGAAATCCGAGTGAGCTCGACAGTTCTATATTTGAGGTTAGCTTCTATGGCTAGTTCTGCTTTATACTTTTGTATGACTGAGCTTTGAATCTTTTATTTATATGTCCAAACTCTCATAAGATCAAGTGTCTCTTTGTTTAATAGGGAGTAACACATGTGATTTGCTGCACTGGAACCACAGCTTTTCCTTCAAAACGCTGGGATGGAGACAATACTCCTGAACGAGTAGGTATGATTGTTGTTCTTCATATCTCAGCTTTTTTCATATATGAAGTAATTATCATTTCCCAGTTAAAGCTATTTATTTTCTATTTTACCATTTGGATTTTGAATGAAGGAGCTTAAGCTATTAGCCCAAAACATATTCAACTTTATATTTAATGCATGTCTCCTATGCTGGAATAGATGTCCTAATTACTATTATCCTAAAAATGTTTGCCTTAAGTCACCTCAGATTTTATGGTTTTTCACTAAGTATTTGCACTAACAAACTAATCCAAGTTCAACCACATAGATATGAAAGAACAAGATCAACAGCATATACAGAAAATTAAGACTTATTTTGTATCCTTGATGTTCTCATTGTTGTTTCCTTGTTTTGCTTTTGAGTTCAGTTATCAACAAGATTATGAGTTCATCCATACTTCCAGGCTGATTGCTTTAAGGGTCTTCAATTTTATCTTGGATGATATGTTTTGACATTCACAATTTTTTTTATCTTAGTTGTGAATAACTGTATTCTTTGGTAAATTATAATTTAAATTAATAGTCAGATCTTAAAGACATCTTAGATGAATCAGTCATGACATTTTTTATGTTGTATGTCAATGAAATAAATCACATTCAGTAAATGGATGGATTCCACTTCCATTATTCCAGTTTTTAGCATTGTTCTGTCCTGAATATACTCTTCATTTAATTGTTGAATTATTAGAGAGGGCCTTGAATCCTGACCTTTTCTGATACTAACCTTACAATTGATGAAGATGACAACTTTGAATGCGAAAGAACTTATATTATTTTTAAGAGATGCTTTTAATCTATTATATCTTGTATTCTTTCAAGATTGGGAAGGCATCCGGAATCTTGTAGCTGTTCTTCCTTCAACATTGCAGAGACTCATTCTTGTATCATCGATTGGTGTTACAAAATATAATGAGTTGCCCTGGAGGTAAGCAATCCAATTTTAAATATTAAATTGGTTGTTCATTATTGATTACACAAAGTTTAGCAAATATGCTTTATGTTGATTGCATTCTATGAACAATACAGGACAATGTTCTGCAACTATCTATGAACATATAATTCCACACTGAGAATCAAAATAAAATTCATCAGCAATGAAAAAATTCATCAGTAATAAACTCCATGGAATGTCTAGAGTTTATATGATATCTGTTGAAATTTTAAGCTTATGTGGTCAATGGTTACGTTACAATGGCTACAAGTTCGTTGAGCCAAGCCACCTTTTTGAATAATCTCAAGACAGTTTTCTGAATGAGATAACAAGAAGACATTAATTTTTCAAATGAGTTCAATTTATTTAAGATATCTAATCCATGTTCAATTCATTTATTCTAATATTATTCAACATAGATAAGCTTTTTGAATGACGTAAATTCATTTAACATGTCCAATCCATCCTCTGATATTAAAAAATCTTGCATTGTAAGGATACATATGCAATTGCATCCATCCATTCAGGATGCCTAATTAAAAAAACTATAATTCAAGGATCAGATTTATTACTTTGAAAATGTTATCTAAGAACAAGTTGATTCATTCCATAAACATTTTATCAAGATTCGTTTGATTCATAATCAAAATAGTGTTGTGTAGACTTTTTATGAGTTAATTTGCATCTTTTGCAGCATCATGAATCTTTTTGGTGTTTTAAAGTTCAAGAAGATGGCAGAGGATTATATTCAGAATTCTGGCCTCCCATTCACCATTATCAGGTGAGATTATCTACTAATGAAAATTTTGATATTTGTTTTTATGCATTAATATATTTTATATGAAACTTTCTAGGCCTGGCCGTTTGACTGATGGACCATATACTTCATATGACCTAAATACATTACTAAAAGCAACTGCAGGAAAACGACGTGCAGTCATTATGGGTAAAGGTATATGTACTCACTGATTTCTTCGAAGGAGTATAATATTTTTTTATAAATCTATCTTCATTAGGATGTCTGCACACTTTAGCAGTTCCTTTCATTAATTTTTTTTCACAACTAAGTGTGTGCCATAGTAATGATAAAATTACGATGCATACACTTCTTACGAATGTGATATAGTCATTTAATTGCCTGATAACACTTGAACTTCATCATGAATGATTTTATTATCCTTTACTCATCCTATTTTTAATCTTTGTCATGTCAATTTGTTGAAAAATGCTTCAATTTTCAGGATGTCAATTTTCCCTGCCCAGTATTTTAGTTTTCTAATCTCCATAAGGCACTTGGTTCCACACTCATAATCAAGCTTCATGCCAAGTTTTCCTTAACATATACCAATCTCAATTGGCTTTGAGGTTTTATATCACAATATTCATACAAACATTATTTACATTACCCTCCAGAACGTATTGATATTTGAGCACTTATCATGTATTTCACCGATAATTTTTCTTGTACTCAGATTGTTCCTCATCCTGAAATCAAAAGGCTTGGCTTTTGTTTCATGATATGTATTCTTGAGCAACAACTCATGAACATACTATTGTTTTCTCCATTCAAATGCAATGGTGTTTCTGCGTGCCAAGTTGTCATATTTTTCTAACAAGCCATTGTGATAGACTTCTCTATGATTTTTTTCTTTCTCATGGTCAGCAAAGTATCATGCTGTTCAATATTGCCAGTCTTAACATATCTCTTTTCAAATCAATTAGATGAGGCAGATAAATAGCCCACCTGTGATATTTCTTTTAAATTTCTGATGGTACCCTCCAAGACGAGGAGGGAAGGGGGTGCATTGGCACCCCTGAAAATCAAATTGCTTTTTATTATTTATGTAATCAGATGTTGGGAGTTGGTGTCGTGGTTTGCCTTCTACATTTTTTAATATATAGAAATAGAGAAGTATTTCAAGAAAAGATTGCCTCCATCATAAAATATAGTTCACGATGAAAAATGTAGAATAAGAAATGATTATGAAGATACTTCTAAACAAAAAATGACAATCTTCAAAATGAAGTTGAATTGACTTAATCACACTTTTCGCATACCAAAATCAGCCTATCATCCCAACCAACTGGATGATCAGTGGATGACGAATTATTTAGTAATATTATTTTATGTTTTTTTTATTTTATGATGATATTAATTAAATGTGCACCCCCTATATAACTTTTCTGCTTCGCCACTAACCCTCCATTATATTTACTTAAGATGTGCACACTAGACACAAAAATAAAAGAATTAGATGTATTGGCAAATTACCAGTGTAAAAAGGCTTCAGAAACAAGTTACTGGAATGCTTCAAGATGTGCATTCTTATTGCCCTTATGATATCAATCTTAACTACGTTACAAGTCGCTGTTACGATAAGGAATAAGGATTGACCTTCAAGTGAAACCATGAATTTTCTTTTACCTTTTATCCTTTTTTTTTCTTTCACAGACCGTTCATCATGTTTCATAATTATAGGTGACAAACTTGTCGGCGAGGCCAGCAGACTAGTGGTTGCAGAAGCCTGCATACAAGCTCTAGACATAGAGTTTACCGAGGGACAAATATATGAAATCAACTCAGTAGAGGTATAAGAGTCTGATTAAACATTATCTGAACTTCTTATCCCCATATCATATTGCTTTCTTTTTCCTTCTTCCAAACTCGGCATATCTTGGACTCTGATCGTGTTCCTTATTAAATCATTGTGCTCTTGTTCGTTTGCAGGGTGAAGGACCAGAAAGTGACCCTCGGAAATGGAGAGAGCTCTTTAAAGCTGCCGAAGTAAAGTAGCCGCATTGCATGTCCCTCCCACTCGTTGTTGCACATCAAATTCTGAGGCTGCCACAAGCTCGTAGTCTTTAGATTGTATTATATTTATAGATTTTGTCCGTAAGTCTTGTGTTTATTAGTTTTAAATCCATCTTAATAAAACTTTAAGATGATTTATCCAAGCAGTGGCTGTAGTTTAGTGGTTAGAATTCCACTTTGTGGCCGTGGAGACCTGGGCTCGAATTCCAGCAGCCACACTTTATTCGATATGCCGTTATATATTTTTACAATATTTCACACTTTATTCGATATGCCGTTATATATCTTTACAATATTTCACACTTTTTTTTATATGCTATAATAACTTTTTTCGATATGCCGTTATATATATTTTTAATATTTCACACTTTTTTATATGCTATAATATTTTTTTTATAATATTCCATTTTGTTTTTGTTTATTTATTTGTATATGCTTTGTAGTCGAATTTAATATCGCTACGGCTACGGCTCAAGTTCGTGTGCTATGACAATGCATGCCCGTAGCAATTCCCTCCTATCTCTACAATCAGGAGTCTTCTGGAATTTCAATACACAAGAAAACATGTTATTTTCTAATTCTCTCAATCTAATCAAGAAATGAACACACAGAAATGGATAAATAGAGTTATATTTACCTTTATATAATTTAATTTTAGGCTTTTAGAATTCCTTCTAGCTTGACCTATGCAGCAAGTCTAGATTCGACCGCTTGTTCCGAAGCATCGCATAGACCTATTATTACCTCCAAAAATCGTAGTCGTACTTGACAGCTGCAAATTGTGATCGACGTAGAATCAATGTGAGTTTGAACAATTAAAGTTGAGCAAATAATCAATCAGGAAAAAATAAGTCTTTTGCTGCAATATATACACTATTTTTTTATATAAAATATCACTAATTTTTATTTTGATTCAAATGTTTTATAAATAATCAATAGCACATTTTAAGTAAAATCTTAATTCAATTTTAAATCAGACGAGCCGAAAATTTTAGCGCTCGAAAAAAAGAGAAAAAAAAAACAACTAAATAGTACCTGCGGGGCTGAACCCTAAATCCCAACTTTCCTCCTCCTCCTCCCTGCCTCTGTGCAGCAGTCAGAGCGGCAAAAAATGCTGTACATTGTAGGGCTCGGCCTGGGCGACGAGCGGGACATCACCCTGCGCGGCCTCGAGGCCGTCCGCCGCTGCGACAAGGTCTACGTCGAGGCCTACACCTCCCTCCTCTCCTTCGGCCTCCAGGGCCTCTCCAAGCTCGAGCAACTCTACGGCAAGGAGGTCACCGTCGCCGACCGAGAGATGGTGGAGGAGAAGGCCGACCGCATACTCTCCGAGGCCGCCGCCTCCGACGTTGCCTTCTGCGTCGTCGGCGATCCTTTCGGGTGCGCGCTCAAGTTTTGCTGCTAAACTCCTGTTTTTTTCCCTTCCGTCACTAGATTGCTCGGTGACCTTTTGCAATGCTTTCGATATGCCGTTGACCCGATGGCTATATCTTCTGCAGAGCGACGACGCACACGGATTTGGTGGTTCGCGCGAAGCAGATGGGCGTGGACGTCAAGGTCGTACACAACGCGTCAGTGGTGAACGCCGTCGGGGCTTGCGGCCTGCAGCTTTATCGCTTTGGCGAGACGGTCTCGATACCCTTCTTTACGGAGACTTGGAGGCCTGATAGCTTCTACCAGAAGATCAAGAACAATAAGCAGCTCGGGTTGCATACTCTCTGTTTACTTGGTTTGTACCAAAAATACTCAACTTCAGCCTTTTTTTCTTCTATTGCATTGACATAGTACGTTAACGGCATTTGTCTTTAACAATATACAACAACAACAAAGCCTTATCTCACTAGGTGGGGACGGCTATGGATTGTACGACGCATTGGGTGATCCATGTTCTTAAGCTAACACAACCCTCCTCCTTTATCCGGGCTTGGGACCGGCTATAAAACATAGGCGGAGTTTGTCTTTAACAATATCTTTCTGCAAAAATGTTTGGACTATGCTTTATGTGTAGCTTAGGTCCAAGGTGCTTTCTTAGTATTCTGGTGGCAGTTTGGACTCTGTCAAAAAAAAGAAAAATCTTTAGTGGCATATTGGAGCTTCTTGTAAGAATTCTGGAGCAATTTATATGATCATGCAGTTACAGCTTAAAATGATATACTGTCCTAGATTGTAAATCCAGTTTAGCAACATATTTCTATCATTTGATATGCACATTTTTTTAAATGCGAAAAATCTTTTATTTGCTGTGATTATTTGATCGATACGAGGCGTCGTATGATCCATGTAGCCGACCCCACCTAGTGGGATAAGGCTTTGTTGTTGTTGTTGTTGTTGATTATTTGATCGATACGAGTTTGAATGATGATTTGGACTAGGAACAGCCTTAGAACTGTGCAAAAGATGTGTGAAGGTCGGTAATCCTATTTACACACATTTTTTACCCAAATAAATTGTTTTCTCTTCTAGAAGCTCATAAAAGATTGGAAGCTTTCTTGTATTTCTTCCGTACTTTGGTATAGGGCATATGTTCCATTGATCACTAGAATTACTTGAGTTGCTTGACTCTTTTGAAGTGATGTGTTGCCCCTGAATTGTTTCAAATATTCTATTTTCTATGTCCCTTGGAGAAGTAACTATTTGGAAATTATGGAACTTCTATGTACACTTTCAACTATTTCTATGGGGCCTTTAAAATTCTTGTTCTTTATGTTAATACTCTTCAGTTATCATGATCCACAACTTAGGCATGCATAAGAAAGTTTGCTTTCTTAAGAACATTTTTTTCCTTGTGGAATTTTCTTCTGGATAAGAAATTGTAACGGAAGTAATACACAGGAGATACAAGCATCCTTTTCTAGATTTTTTAGCTAGCCATGATATCTAGGTAGAGAATTATTTTGAATGAACTTTCTCAAAAAAAAAAACAAAAAATGAATGCATGAGTAAAATCTATATGAAAGCAGCACTTGTTGATTAAAGATCTCATAATTCGTGCCATAATTGCAGATATACGTGTGAAGGAACCCTCCTTAGAGTCATTATGCAGGTATGAGACAAAATCAAACTTCTTCCACTTTTGTTTCTTTCCAGTGTGCCTTAACTGCATATGTTAGTGCTAAAGTTTTTTTTTTTTTTTGTATATTCACTTTTATAATGGGACACATAAGCATGATTTTTTTCTATGTAATCCTTATCTGTTTTTATTGTCTTTCACTCTTGTTTTTGGTTCCTCAATTTTCTTTCCATCCCATCTCAAGACAATCTCATTTAATAGTTATCATCCTGGGATTCAATAAGACAATTATACTAGTGATGATGTCTTTTCCTGTTCATGTATCATCCCTTCATCCTTATTTCTCTTTCCTACTTTCCTATGATGAACGTTAATGTTTGATACAAGTAGTTTGAGTTTCTGTTTTGGTAGTAAAATTACTAACTTTCACATGCATTTTGTCAAGCAATTGATTTTACTGTTTGTCTAATACTGGTTTTTGGGCATCCAGAGGAAAAAAGATTTATGAACCCCCGAGATACATGACCATCCAGACTGCCTTAGAACAACTTTTGGAGATTGAGGATATGCATGGAGAATCTGGTATGTTATAATTTTTTTTCAGGTTTTATGTCATGATCTAATACATAACCTCTTGGGAATTTTACTTTTCATTGCCAAAGAGTTGTTTAGCTCCCATCAAATGAGATGAGTTGATTGGTTATTACATTCACTATTTTAGATGCATTTTTTATTTTGGAATTTAAGCTGTTAATGGGTAACATTGTAGAGCCTTTTGAGATAATTTTGTTCTACTCGTCAAGAATTCTTTTTCATTTTAAGATGACATGTCATTAGATAATGACACATATGGAATTTTATTTTATCTGCTACTCTAAAGATATTTGTAGACATTCATTATGTAACCCAGTTGCTTCTGGAAATTTCAAAATATATCATGACACATAATACTCTATTAATTAGGGAACTGCAAGGAGAAGATAAAAATAAAAGAACACTTCATTTATGTCTTTTCCTTTGAGTTTAATTCTGCATAGATAAATAGTTTTATTCCTTTGAATTTGGTGCATGTGATTTGGATACTCTTGCTAGTCAGTGGAGTAATAAATTTTATCATACTGTGAAAATAATTGCAATTAAGAAGTTCTGTATATATTAATCATTATGCTCAACTTTGGGTATACATTGTAGAACCTTTTGAGATAATTTTGTTCTACTTGTCAAGAATTTTCTTTCGTTTTAAGATTGACATGTCATTAGAGAACGGCATATCCTTGTAGCACCTATTCAATTGGATAATGACATTTATGTCAATCATTTGGGAATCTCTTCTTTTACTCACCTATTCAATTTATCAATCAACCCTAGTTTCATTGAGACAGTTTCCTATTCCCAGTGCACAAATTCGTTAGAACTTTACTTTGCCGAATGTTTATTATTCCATCGCGAATTTTGCTTCTACCCCCTAGCCTTCCATATCCTTATAAATATCTAAATTTGCTATATGCATCCTGGCAGTCCTAATACTAAGATTATATATTACTTTGCCGGCTATAAATATCTTGATGAGTTGATGGATGATCCGGAGTTAGAAAAATTGCATGCAGAACGAATTGCTTCTCTTAAGGTATTTTCAGAAATTCTATCTTCATGTTCGAATATTTTTGTGTTTGTGTTGCGAAAGAGTTTTATAGCCGGTCCCAAGCCCGGATAAAGGAGGAGGGTTGTGTTAGGCTCCGACAGCGTAAAACCCTGTCGAATCTCATGAACATGGATCTAACGAATATAGCGTCGTATGATCCATGTAGCCGACCCCACCTAGTGGGATAAGACTTTGTTGTTGTTGTTGTTGTTATAGATATTATTTTCCAGTATTTCACTCAAATAAGTCCACATATTTTATGTTCCATTTTGTATTTAACTCAAATGTTTTTTATCGTAATTCGTAAGTTTTAGTTTGTAATGTAAAATAATTTGCTAAGGGCCATTGCCTCCATTTTGTCTTTGTAAAGTGACGAAATTGTAGAAAATTACAATATCATTTTATCATTTTCTTACACGTGTTGGCTTCCTTGCAGTTTACACTGCAGAATCGAAATGTGTAGGCCTTGCTCGTCTTGGCTGCGAGGACCAGAAAATAGTTTCAGGGTCAATGAAAAGTTTACTTGATGTTGATTTTGGTGAGCCACTTCATTGTCTAATTATAGTAGGGGAGGTTCATCCTGTGGAGGAAGAGATGTTAGAGTTCTATGCAATCATCTAGTCAACTAGCAAAACTTGACTTTATTGCTCGAGCATGCAGTCGGATACATGAACTGAAGAGGCAGGCTTCCTACTGATTTATTTATGGGTCCTTTTATCTTTCTGGAAATCCAAATTTTGCTAGCTAGCAATATGATCCAAAGGAACGAGAATCATGTATTTGCGAAGGCATGCCCAATTTTATTTGCTTGGTTAACTTCGGAGCAACTTGTATTGGTCTCCGACTATTCTTTTCCGTGTGACTAGCATGAATGGTGCTTTGACTACAAAAGAATTTGTTTCTGCAAGGGGATCTTGTATAAATTAACCTTGAAAATTGTTGAACGGGGTTGCCAGAAGTTTTGGATTTTCAAGTAGTGTGTTGTAAGATAACGTTGAAGATATATGTGATACAAGACAAATATATATTTGAGGCAGCAATAGTTTTTTGAGATGATCATGTTAAACTTCCTTTGGAAGAATAATGCTTCCTATGTTTGATTTTGTGAAATTTTCTTGATTGGGCTCAATTTGTAATCCAGTTGAATTAAGTTTTGGTGCAATAGTGTAGTATTATCCAAATTGATTCAGCCCAACGAACTTTACATTTCCAACAACAATGTGATATCCAAGTTTATTGCTTCTCAACTTGTATAGTTGCTGAAGTTATCATTTTTCGTAGCTAGAGGGGAAAAATATCGTTTTAAGATTAATTTATGATTACTGTTTTTTGAGTTTTGTCTGTCTCTCAACAACAGCGTGTGGAATCAATGAAAAAAGGAAGTTAAGTCAACTTTTGATAACATGTATCCATGGAATGGTATCCCAGGTGGATGAATTGAAGATAGAATAAAAAGCATACAATCCGTAAAAAAAATGATGACATCTATTCATTAATCTTCGTTCCCCATCTCCTAGCCCTCCATTTCTTAGGTCATTTTTATTTCGGAGATTTTAAACAGCCATTATGATTTTGAGCTAACGGTTAATACCACTTATGTCTTTAAATTTAATCTAAAGTTTGTTAAGTTTCTTTTTCTAATAATTATAAAATATCATTTCTACCCTTTATTCTTAACATGAAAAAATATTAAAGAAATAAAAAATATCGACATAAATATAATATTGCATATAAAATATTATTATCAATTAGTACTTTTACTTGTATTAATTTTTTTTGTTAAAATATTTTTATCATAATATGAATGTAACGGTAAAAAGGATATTTCACAATTAAATCTAATTAAAATTTAACATAATGATCTAAGTGTCAAATTTGAATAAATTTTAGGATTAAAATTTATAAATTTATAATTTAGAGTTAGACGTGAAAAAAAATATAGTTAAGAGAGTGTTAAAAAATATAATTCAAAAAAGAAAAAAAACTAGTTGGGTTGAAGAAGTGTGCATCTCTTAACGCATCAAGGCCCAAGAACCAGCCTTTGCCTTTCCGATCCCAAACATTGTAAACCCTAAAACTCACAACAAGAGTAATCGAAGGGAGAGGGAGGGCGAGAGAGGCAGGGAGGAAGACAGCGGCAACAAGATGACGCAGAAGGGTAACATGTTCAAGGGGCAGCAGAAGAAGAAGTCCATCCCTCCCAATCGCCATGGAAAGGCCCCTCAAACTCGTAAAGGTTCGTCCGAACTGCTATCCCGATTTCATTGCTGCTCGCCGGAGCTTTCTTTGCCCGCTCATTAGATAGTGAATTCGGCAGTGAAACCCGATAAAATTTCTTTTCAGGGAAGCGGGTGGTGAAAGCTTCTAAGTTCAGTAAGGAATCGGACGCTGAGAGAGTAAATTCTTCCCCCCTGATCAACTTTACGTCGCACGTCTGTTTGTTTTGTGTGGATGTGTTTTCTTGCTTTTCCCATTTTCCAACGTAGCATACTCCTTAGCATGTTATAATTAAATCTCTTGTGTGCTTGGATTATTCGAAATTCTATCAGTATATTTCTAAGCTGCAAAGAATTCATCCGAATTCAATCATCAAAATACTTTTTTTTTGAGGAATCTTTGCTCTCCTTTACACTAGAAATTATATGGGCAAGTATGCTGCTCACCTATACATTAGAAATTATATGATTATGGGTAATCGAAACGAGGGAATTTGCCACAAGAGAAACACCTAACAAGGTAAAATGCCTATGCATATGAACTTAAACTCATATTCATTATATAGACTAGTTGCAGTAGTAATTGCCAGTAATTTGTAACATTATTCTTTCGGGTGCCCATATTGCCACTCCAAAGTTCTTATTGTCATTCCATTATTTTTTTCTCCTTTGGACCATTTTCGCTTTCCACTCATTGTTCCTGTGTTTCATTTTCTAACCCAGTCAGTCCTCAAAATCAGTCCAGTCCACCTGTGTCATCATCCATACTTCATGGGCCACCATGCATGAAAAGAACAAGAGCCTCAGGCTCACCACATAAACTGCATGTTGCGTATCTGTTTCTCTGAGTGATTCGACTGCACTTTCTCTCCAAAAGGTTTTTCCCCCAAATATGTCTGTCAATTCTCTTATTGGTATTTACAATTTTACCACGAGACACATTGCCTTAAATAGATGAAGCATTACATGTAACTATGCAAGATATCTATAAATCGCTAGAACATTTGATGTAATAACTTTGCCAAATCGCTGCCCTTTGTACTCTTTGAGATGTTTAACAAGTCTTCTGTCGTCCAGGAAATTACCAAGTTCATAAATCAATGCAATGAGATCAAGGCTACATCTTTGGCCAGCAAGGAGGGTGGTGAGTTCAACATCCTGAAGCATGAAACTGGTTCTGCAAGTTCCTCGAAGAAATAGGTGCAAGAAATGGTATGGAATGGGATGCGTCCAGGGAGATTTACTAGAACGGATTAATCATGCTAGAGCAATTTTGCAGTTGAGGTGCCTCCTTTGTCATTGTCATAGGGCTTTTTTGTTTCTTTTTTATCTTGTTGAGAGATGTATTGGGATGGTGAGGTGACGAGGTTAGAAATTGTATCAAAAGCCATGTCGAAAGAATTTGGATATGATAATTCAACCTTTGAGTTCATTCCGCATTGCCCTCTGATAATGTAGACATCATTTTTACGATGATATGATCACACTTGTAGGCATTTATCAGTGTGATCCTACCTGACTACAACGGCGCCCCACCTGCAGTCCTCTAACACGTGTCTCACGGGAGATGAAGCGTCTGCCTTGGCAATAAACGACAATTTCCTCCCTCTTTTTGCTAAAACAAAGCTTGAGGATGCTCATGGCTTCTTGTTTTGCGGAGACGCGAGGCCCATGGCACCACCTTTGGAGAATGCCTCCGTTGAGGAAGTGGCCCGGCCTCCTTCACCAGCGGTGCTTGTGGCTCCGTCGTCTGATGATCGCTCCGCCTTTCCTTTTGGACGGTCAAACGTGGTGGACCCGAAGGTGGCGGACCCGAAGGGGTTCATGCACGTCCATCATCGACATGGTGCCAGACTTGGCGCATCTCGACGACATTTGGCAATGGGCCGGCCGGTCCAGCGCTTTCTTAGGTACTCATGGAGTGGTGGAAGACGAAGGATAATAGTGGGCAGGGGCTCGCCCACCCACGAGGCGACTACGGCATCCTTATGCCAACCTTGCAAAAAGAACGACAACTCAATGGAGGATCAACGTGCAAATGATGGGGAAAAGATGATCGTAGGTCCTGCCCCATCTCTTGGCTTGACAGACGTAATGACTGCATTGGGGACATGCGTGATGAATTGGAGCACTAGACCTGTGAAGTCGGCTAAAGCATCTTGTGCCGTAGATGTAGCGGGTGACACTGTGGTAGTCGCTGAAGTTGACCCCACTCTTATTTACGACCTTGACGAAGTTGCCTTGGTGGCTCGGGCTTGTGGTATCAGGCGAAAGCCTGTCCGCAATCCTCGCCCAAATGCAAGGGGCAATCTGCAGTCGGACGTTGTCCAAATGTGTGGGGCATTCTGGCTTTTGATTGATGTGCACTTTTGAGTGATGGGTAAGGTGTGACGGTGGTTAGTGATGCATGTCTTTTATTTTGGTCTATGGGGTGTGGCTCTGCCTAACCATTTTTTTTTAGATTTGAGGTAGCATGTTGATGTTTCCATGTCCTGGTCGGATGCCACAATGTTTTTGATGGCCTCTTTATCAACTTACTGTAATCCCTATTATTATTAATGAAACTTCTGGATGACTATCTTCTTGCTAGTCATCTTTCTCGTTTAAAAAAACATTAGTAAAATTTGAAGATAGATAATCTTAATCCATTAGAATGCTCGTGGTTTGTCCCGGAGCTCTTATTACTTGCCAATGAAACATGAGACAACGTATTGTAGGCCTGAGATTATTTTTCAGCAGTGAAAACCATTGAAATTTTCGAATTGTGTCCGCGTAATTACATCGACAAAACATTTTAACAAAAGCATGAAACTAAATCATGACTTTTTTCAAATACTCATTTCGAGGTGTCCATGACTTATTTCAACTGGTTGGTGAATTTGATTGCAAAAAGAAAAAAAGATCGCACGGAGTTATTAAAACTAGTTTGTTTCCGGAGTTATTAACATTTGATTAATTCAATTTTCAAATTGAGAATGGTTCAATATAAATAGTAGAAAGTCGGTGTTTCTAAAATTTGATCTAAAAATTAACCTAGGACATATTCGATTGAGAGTGAAAGGAGGAGAATTGAAAAAAAAAAAGAGAGAATTGATTCTTCTTTTTTGTTTGAATTTAATTGAAACTTGAAAGAGATGAAGGTGAAAGTCTTTCATTTTTCTCTTCATTCCCCATTCAACATTTCATTTTTCTTTCAACATCGTCTGGATGAAAGTGAAGAAAAAATATGTTTAACATATATTTTTCATTTTTAATCATATATACTAAATATATAATTATACAATAAAAGTATTATTAATAATCATTCACTTCCTTTTTTTAATTATGTTAATCAAACAAAATAATTATTCATCCTCATTGTCCTTTATTTTCTTTCCATCCTTTTTCTTCCATTTTTTTTATCTTCCCTTCATAGTGGAGTTTTGAACCAAACAGAACCTTAACAAAAAAAGAAAAAAGTTGAACAGCTTCAACACAACGTTAGACAATTTAATAGGCAGATATGATATATAGAAATTACGACTGAATATGAAAACTTAATGTCATTATGTCTAGATGAAAGTGAAAAATAATGTAGTTTAAGAATATTGTTTCTCTGACATCAATATTTAATGTCCATTAATTTGCACATTATTCATTGTTCCACTGAACAAATATAAATAACAGTTATGTAAGTTGAAAAAACGGTATGTCATGATAATAATTTTGAGAAAGTTTAAAATAAATGTACCTTCTTTCTTTAGTAAATTAAGAACATTGTTAACAATAGATAAATACGATTTTGATCAAATATATTTGCTTTGGCAAAAGTTAAAATTGAATTTATTATAAATATTAAAATATAGTGCACATTATATATATATGAATATTTAAACAAAAAAGATCTTGGAATAAAGAACGAGGTATTATGATAATTTATTTGAGAAAATTGGAAATAATTGCAACTTGAAAATATCGCAACTATGTAAATATTGCAAATTTTCCCGTGAATTGCCAAACTAATAATTTAATGTTCTAATTCTTATTAAACGGATATTATCTTCTTAAAAACAAATATAGTTGCTATGAAATATCAATATGTTAAGAAAAATGCGTTCATTAGTTTGGACATTTCATTTTACTGACTAGATTTTTCTTTAAGTTATTTGTAAGAATACAACAAATATTTAGGTTAACATACAACTTTAATGTTTATTGATAGATCATAGGGTTTATTTATAACCGAAACATTGCTAACATTTTTATGAAACAATTATCAATTGCTTTTAATTAAAAAATTAAGAACAGATATACATATATATAGAAAGGAGAATCCGGATCAAATGAGTCATGAATTGATTAAAAGATATTGGATTCGAAGAAGACAACACATTAGAGAAAACCCTTGAGCATAAGAAACACATTCATAATTGTGTCAATATATATTTATTCATGCCGGAAGAAGAAAAAGTAAGCAAAAATATTTATTGAAATCATGTTAAACACAAGAAAAGAAAGGAAGGCTTCAAATTAAGCCAACTGAAAGAAGAGCCTCTTTAAGTAGAATGAAAAAAGTAGCAGCACAACCAACTCCAATCGGAGGTAATGAACCAATAATTAAGCAAAGAGCTATATGGTAACCAAAGGTAACTTGGCATCATTCATGATGGAGGAATAACTCAACATGGAACACAGTTCATGGACACGGGTATCTTCTCTCCTAGCGGTCCGACTTTTCCACCTCGAGACAGAATTATTAAAAATAACGTTTTGAACTTCTGAGAGCTGAGGACATGAAGCAAGAGAGTAAATAAAGGGCGAGCTCCTACTAGGTTAACAAATCATTTTGCCTGAGGATGCGAGGCTATGAAGTCCACGGCAAGTTGGATTGAGTCAATTTTGTCTGCCTCATTATCAGGAATTTCAAATCCAAATTCTTCCTCCAGGGCCATCACAATCTCTACGGTGTCCAGACTGTCAAGGCCAAGGTCCTTCTGGAAATGAGCTTTTGGTCCGACCTGAAAAATGCATTAGACGGAGACCGTTGGTATTAGGATCTGCAAGCCAATATGAAGTAAATGATGTTCTTTGTACTGGAATACAGAAAAATTCTTCTTCATTCTTCTCAAAAAAAAAAATTCTTTTTCATTCTTCCAAAAAATAAAAGTAAAATAAACAGCTACAAAAATTCCAACACATAAAGCTGGCTAACATCAGTGTCAGTATTGACATTAAAAAATGTATATATCATTTTGCATTCTGAAAAACAAAAGAAAACATAAGCAATATACTAGGACCAAACTCGTAAAGGTTTTCTTGGCACCAGTTGACAGTAGTTACAAGGATGAAATTCACAAATTAATATATATCTGAAACACACACACAAACACTGTAAAAAGAGAGGATGATTAAACAGGATGTTAATCATCTGAAACATTTTCTTGAGGGGATCATCTGAAACATATATTACATGTGCCCCTAGATTGGCATTCTTTTTCCAGATTCGATCCATTTGCTTTCTATTAAGTCAGTTAGTCAGGACTAGAATTCTCAGGCAGGGAACCAGAACATCTACGAGGAAATGAAATATAAATCAATCATTATACTATGTATAAGTTGTCAAATAAATAACTGACAACACATAGGCAGTGTGTTTTCTTCCGGTCTCTTTCTACTAAAGGTGATCAAAGACAATAACATCAGTGATAAAAATGCTCCAAGAAAAAGAAAATATTTAATTGTATATGCACATGATGACTTTCAGATACAAAATAAAACTGAAACAAAGTGAATTCCCATATGAATATGCAATTCTAAAAGCAATAATACATATCTTTTAAAAAGTTGAAAGGGAACACAAATATACATCTCTGCTGTATCGAATTTCACCCTGTTTGCTAATAATTCCTTAGAGTCCTGTCTTCCCCCTCTTTTTTTTTTTTTTGAGGGGAGTCCTGTCTTCTTTTCTTTTAGACATGTGTTTGAGATATTATAATGCTTAGGTTTCTTCTCTACAAAGGAAACTCTAGAATTTAGATGTCCTCATTGCAAGAATCTGTGGATTTTCCTCCTATATCATACATCAAATTGGTTCATAACCCTATGAGAGAAATATTTCTTTTCAGATTCATATGAAATTTGAATAATCAAAGATTGAACCAAATATAACAAGTTCTGTACAAGTGGAAGCTCGTCGCATGACTCTGTCAATTTTATCTCTTGACAATTCTTTTAGCTCAAACAGATCTAAAACTTGTATGTCAAGGGGAAAAATATTATCAAGCATGTAAGTGCAAGATAGTGTCTTCAGAAGTAGTGGTACTCATTTATAGAAGGGAGACACTGGTTGCCCCCAACATATGGCTTCAGGGTCATGGCATGCAAAGATAAATGTCCTTTTCACAGCATGATCATATATTATACACAACTCCCACCCTCTAACCAAAAATGTTTTGCGCAATTTAGGGATGGAAAGCAATTTAGATGCGTAGTAATAGGTGTATAATTTGTAATCACTTTGACACTTGTTACTTCTGGGAACATTTTTTAGAGATGTTACAGCACGACACATAACAAGAGAGTTATAACATAAACTGGTGAAAAACACCTTGAATACTAAATTCTAATAGGTATACTTCCATAAAACCCTACAGCCAATTATCCCCAATTATATGCAACTTATCATTCAAATATTGAAAAATGTTTTGAAGCTGAACACTGTGGGTAAATAATATGGATGCCATACTAATATTTAGGCAGAAATAATTATTATATATATTAAATAAAGAAAAATAATAGTTAGAAAGAAAAGGTAATCTAATCAAGCAGTAGAAGATTAAGATGGACACAAAAATCTAAGATTTGGTTAAAACCGTGTCTTTCCTGACAACTACAATGTCCTTCCTGATATCGAAGATGATTCACTTAGCATTTCGCCAAGACTACAATCCTATCATTAACTAGTTTGCTGATTTGAGAAAAATCATAAGGCATCCTACCACTACAATCAGTCAACCATTTACATTTACAAACCAAAGAGAAATGACAATCAGAGAGTGGAGGTTAACATAATAAAGCAGCATTCACTAACAAGATTGGATATTATATGGGAACAAGTTGGTTTAAAAGTTCCAAATATTGTTACTGATTCTTCACCCTCTTAGGGCACAAACATTTCCAAGTTGTATTTTACTGTATGGAATTAGAACATCAACAGATAATCAGAGACGGTGACAAGATGACTTTCTTTTATGTAGGTGCAACATAACCAATTCGCAGATATCATACCTCATAACATTAACCAATACAAGCACATATTGAAGCCGAATGATATAAACTTTAGGCCACCCGGTTAGCCCTAGAAGGAATATATCAGATGTGAAACATTTCAGTTCTTATACATATCTAAAGATGCATTTTCCCTCCTTCTCAGCAGACTATATTTACGAAGGCTAGCGGAGCAACAATGAATATGCGTCTTTTTCCACGTGAAATTGTTTTTTTTCTCCAAAACAAAAAATCAAGCTTATCATTCCATGAACAGAAAACCACTGCATAAATTAACGAATCACTTAGCTGCAATTTTCCAAAAAAAAAAAAAATGGAAGCATTAGATAGCGGGTAGATAAACTTTGAAGCATTAATGAAGGTAAAACCTTCAAGTATTAGAATCCCGATTTCCGGGCAAAGAGCTCAAATTGGAGCAGGAATCTAATAGAATAGACCTAGGGCAAGTATTCCATCGGACGCAACGCAAATGCGTTGCCTGATCTGGTCATGATTTTGATCTTACCTTGGAGGGATCGACCTTCTGGAAATTCTTAACGACGCTTATGATCCGGTCAGCGACCTCGGACTTGTCGAGGAAGGAGCCCTTGACCTCGTCGGAGAAGCCGCAGCGGCGGAGGAGGAGAGCAGAGAGGGGCGTGGCCACCGAGGCGGACGAAGCCGGTGATGCCGCCACCCTGAGGTGCCTCAAGAGAGCACTTCTCACCGCCGCCACAGCCATGGAGTCTGTAGATGTAACGAGACAACGAGAAGGGCCGAAAGGTTTTAGAGGAGGAGGCGAGGGACAAAGTGAACCGGCGCTAAATAAACCCGTTGCAATAATAATAATAATAATAATAATAATAATAATAATAATAATAATAATAATAATAATAATAATAATAATAATAATAATAATAATAATAATAATAATAATAATAATAATAATAAAATTCTTTGATAAAATAATTTATTTCCACCTATTAGTTAGGTTTTCGATTTAATTTGTTTTTTCCCTTAATCAATTACCTCAGTTGAAGAAATATAGCTAATTGTTTATTTGACTTATAATATATGCGATACATCCGTATATTGATAATATTACATTGTCGTGTTCAATAAGTACATATAATATAAGTAATAATTAAAATAATTACAGAATAAATTACCAAACTATTCCTAAAAATTATTTTAGATTTTGATCACTATTATAAATAAATAAAGCAAAAAGAAAAAAAGTGAATATAGATTAAAAGGATGAGGCAAAATTAAGAATTAGTTGTAAAAGATTTCAAATAACAAAGAAAATGAAGTTAAATAATATTTATTCATTAATAAAAAAATCAAATTAAAAATTTTTATATTCTAAGCAAAATATATTCTAAGCAATTGGTAATATTGAAAAAAAAGTTTTTTTGTCTGCTATTTGAATTATTAGTGAGGTGATAATTAAGATAACAAGAGCAATTTAAGTTATCGATAATTAATCAAGATGGGTTCTAATAGTTTTAAATAAAATATTCAGTAATTTATTTAGATTATTTTATAACAAATGGTCATAATGTTATATAATCTCATGTGGACCATAGATTATTCATTATATGTGAATCTTCAATAGGGGTGAGCACAATCCGGATCATCTCGGCCCGCATCGATTTGATTTTTTTCAATTTTTTTCTAGGCCCAATAGGTAATTGTGTCGGAACCGGATTCATTTAATATAAAAACTCGAACTACGGTCCCGACCCGATAATAATAATATTTTAATATATTAAATCATTTAAAAATATTACATTTATGTTAACTTTAGTTAAAATTTTATATTGTATTATATATGTTAAACATGATTTATATTATATCATTATATATGTAGTTTATTTAATATTTATCATATTTATATAATAGTAAAAAATATTATTATTCTATTTAATATCTTATTTATTATGATCGAATTGAGATATCGATTTGACCTGGACTAAGATGGTGTTGCGAAAAATCTGAGCAATATGAGTTGGGATAGCGTGGATGGAAACTCAATCCTGAATTCGGATTTGCTCATCCTTAAATTTTAGTCATTTTTTTAAAAGGCAAGCTTAAATAAATAATAGTTTGGCTTCACAAAATAATTATTTATTAGTAAATTTAATAGAGAAAAGTTTAATATTATATAATCAAATTACCTGATAATTATATACATAAAACATAATTTGTATAATAGTATTTATGAGGCATTGTTCACTAAACATAATGAGTGATTTTATTTCTTGTTATTTCAAAGAATACTTTTCTCCAGAAAAAAATATCACGGACATGAAGAAAAAACCAATTTTAAATGAAAAATCTTGTGTTTGTTGATAAGGAAAAAACTAACATATGTGATATATCAAATACAAAATATATATTTAAAATTTAAACAGAGACTTTTAACGAAATATTATGAATAAAATGGTTACCATATTGTCTTGGGTCTTACATCTGAACTTTAATTTGAAAGTTGTTTATCAGACATTTGAAATCAAATTTTGACCGAATTTAAAAACTTTCCTCTAAACCTCATTTGGTTAGGGTATAAAGTAACGATCGATTTTATGCTGGGTAACATTGTCCATATAAAAAGTAGTTATGCTCAAATTGAGTACTATTTGTATATGGCTAATAGTTATATCCATTATAATGATTTTTTTTAACCAAACGAAAAGAGTAAATTTCATTTATACCCTCAAACTTGCTCCAAGAATTGCTCCATTTCTTTGTAATTCTTCAACTTTGTAACCTTTTCCTCTGGGCACCAATAAATGCAATTTAGGTGAAAACTTAAGTTACATACTATTTGATTCACATATTATTTAGCACTAAATGCAACTTAGCACGAGTAATCAATAATTATAAACAATAATACCAAGTTAGTATTTCATTAGGGTACATCAATAATTCTAGTACTTCAATTAAACCAATACCCAGGGGCGGACCTAGGACTCCAGATCTAATGGGTGCAAATTTGTATTTATAATAATAAATAAAGTAATTGAAAATGTGTAATATGCACCATATTATCTTTATCTTTTATATCATATATTTTATTCACGTTATATTTATTTGTTAATTAATGAGTGAGATTAAAAATAATTAATAAAAGTATGCGTACATATGATTAGAAAAACATGTTGTTAATCATATAAAATTTAACCTTAAGTTCTATATATATGTAACTTTGAATTTCTTATTTTTTATCAATGTTTTCTTGTTGTATAAGGAAATGTAGTATTGGAACAATATAAAAAGTTTGACAAACAATCATTGTCCAATATCAGTTAGAATAAGAGGGAAAATGAATTAATAAAAAAAATAAATATTATAAAATAGTAGGAATATAAGAGAGGAGACAATATTTAAAAAAACATTCAAAGAAACAATATATAATATTTGAAAATATTTAAAATATCCATAATATATTACTTAATTATTAATACATAATAAGACTAATAATTAGAAATTAATGGGGTCAATTGACCCCATTACTCTCTATGTAGGACCGCCCATGCCAATATCGACGGTGAACAATCATTAAACTTTCAATATCGTTCATTACTTTAATTCATTATTTTGATTAATGAAAGTTATTATTATTGGAAGAGCTCTTTATTTGACTAAGATACACCATGCAAAGAATATGGTCTTGTGTTGAAATTACCTCTTTGAAAAGGGTATATTACTGAATTTAGGTGAAAACCCTCATTAATGAATATTAACCACTACAAGAAATATGAAAATTATATACGATTTCGACCGTCCGTAAGTTCTCCGAAAATCGACGGAAACGTCATTTCGACGAAATCGATTCGTCCGAAAAATGATCATCGCAAATCAATTTTCGACGATTAAAAAAAATGTCGGAAATTTCGACGGAAGTCTAGCGATCACGACTTTCGACGGTCGCCGCAAATTTCGGCGGTAGCAACCGCTAAAAATTTCGGCAGTCAAAACTGTCGCAAAGAATTTTTCTAATATAAAAAAATTAGCCAACCGCTGACGGCCGACGGCAGGCGGCCAATCCGAAGGTCAACGGCCAGCGGCCGCCAGTGGTCGAGATCCGACCGCTAGCGGTCGAGCGGCCGGATCCGGCCGAGGTTGAATCCGACCGCCGGAGGCCGGCCGAATCAGATTGCCAACGGCCGAATCCGGCCGTCCGCGGGCAATCCTGCCACCTGCGACCGAATCCGACAGCCCGTCGGTCAGATCCGGCCGCCTAGCAGTCCGAACCGGAGAGAGAGAAGGGGAGAGGGACGCCGACGGGAGAGGGTCGCCGACGGTCAACGCTTGACGTCCGGTCGGGAGGCTCGTCGGTAGGGAGAGGGAGAGAGAGAGAGAGGAGATGGGGAAAGAAATAAAAGGAATGGATATATATAAATATTATATATATGTGGAAAGATGAGAAAGCGGGAAAACGAAAAAAAATGGGATAATAAAATTTTAATTACCGACAGCTCTGATCGTCGAAAAATTAAATATTAATTATTTTTAAAGTTATCGACGATTGTGACCATAAAAAATATTTAATTATAAAAATAAAATACTATATTTAATTATCTATAATATTTATTTTTTATTTTACCAACGATTTGAACTGTCGCTAATTATTACCGATGGTCGAAACCGTCGAAAATTACAACGATTTGGATTGTCGCTAATTATATTAATAAAATATTTCTCATATTATATTATTATACATTTACCGACGGTTACGATCGTCGGAAATATCGACGTTTCTAATCTTCGAAAAATAAAATAATAATATAATAAATTACATAATTTATTATTTTTATTTCAGACGGTTGTATTTCGTCGGAAATTCTGATTTCGACGAATGGATATCCGTCAGAAATATCGACATTCCTAATCGTCGAAAAATAAAATAATAATATAATAAATTATATAATTTATTATTTTTATTTCCGACGGTTGTAACAGTCGAAAATTCCATCGGAAATTGCGATGGATGGATATTCGAAAATATCGACGTTCCTAATTGTCAAAAAATAAAATAATAATATAACAAATTACATAATTTATTATTTTCATTTTTAACAGTTATAACCGTCGGAAATATTTCCGTCGCAAAATTCGTCGTAAATTACGACGAATTTCTATCCGTCGAAAATTGTCCGTCGAAAATGATAATTTTCTTGTAGTGAATCATGTGCATTAGTTTAACATTGACATTCCTTAGTTTTAGTTTTTTATATTTTGTTAAGTTAGTATTCACTTATTGGAATCATTTGGATCGACCTTGAGTCACATTGCAGTGTATGACACTCCCACTCAGTAATGAGATTAAGTAACAAAAAATGATACCCACTGGACTAAACAAACGAAGAGTAACTTGAACATGAAGAGTGCACAAAAAGCTGAAGAGCACCAAACGGTCAGCATGCAAAAAGTGGAAGAGCTCCGGAAGAGGGTTTACCTCTCAAAAGGTCAAAAAATGGGGACTCCAACCATGATTAGATAAGAAACCTATAATAAAATCGTTTCTCTATAACAATGAGTACACTTGAAATAATCAAGAGAGAATATTAGGTTCTTTAGTTCAACGATTAAATTCCATAGACGTCAAGGAGTTCTGAATAAGACGTTGATAATCTGAATCATGTTGCTTGAATCCAATTTCAACCAAACATGCGTAAATCCAGAGCTTCTATCTTTCCAAATTCCTTCCAATGCATTCCAAGCTTTAGAACGAACCACCGGTCGAGTAAGCTTGAATGTTGAGCACACTTGTAAAAAGCAATCGAACATTATAAGGGCTACTAAAAGATACATTTGAGTTAATTTTGACCTAAAGGAAGGGGAGGGGGACTCTCACCGGACCCAAAGATCTTGAAGGTTAGACTCATAATAGGTATATTGGGTACTTATAAAGCGTATAGGGTAAAGGTCCCATGCTATAAATGACGCATGTAGTTGATATGAAAGATCTGGGTGCAAGACTCAAGAAAAGTATTAAACCTAAAACTACTTGATAGTAAATTAGTAACTCGACATGAGAAGCCTTTGATATAATATCATGATTATGGAATGAACACACTTACACAGGCAATGGTCACGAGCATCCAATCATAATTGTAACACATGGACATCATGATTTATAAGCCCCAACTTATGTATGTCTCTCATTTTGTTGACTACATAAATAAAAACAGTAATTCATATGCAATTAACCATATGGTGATATGAGAGCACAATGCAAACATGTTTAACATAGATCTAAGCTAATCAAGCTAGCTAGCAAGTACAATTACTTCACAACAATCCATGATTCAATGTAGTCAATAAATTAAATCAATTTCGATATGTCAAAGTCTAATGACATGATGAACCTATATCATTTCGATAACTATGCACCCTGAAATAAAATTACACTCAGATAAAAAAAATTTTGAACAGTGCACTCAAGTCGCTAAAATAATGAAGTTGATAAATCCCATTTCCTATACATTAACACACTAGAAGTTAGAAATTCATTATAAACAAGATTATACCCAAATCCCTAATTATGCATGAATGTAACATTAATTAGGAAAACCCATTTCTTTGACATGATTCCGTATGGCGTGCCACTGAAAGTTTTATATGTTTTGTCTAGTTTACTAAATTGTTGTATTAGAAAAAAAAGTTTTTCTTTTCTGAAATTGGGGAGCAAAACTCGTGGGATCTTTGCTTAGTCACCTTCATCAATGCAGTTGGGAGGTTGCATGGCAACTGGTTTTGGCCATTGATGAACTTGTACGACAACCTATCTCATTTGATTAAGTAGGAAACATTCTTGCACTTCACACGGAATTTAAAAATTACGTTTAATATAAGCATTAAAATAAATGCTTTTCCAAACGAAAATTGATTACAATGTGGATCAAATTTAAAAGTTAATTACAATGAGTAGCGCAGAATAATTTAAGACATTTTTTTTATATTTTTTTGGGTAAAAGATCTACGTCGTGTCTTCGTCCCTCGTGCAGATTAAGCTATGATGATGTTCTTTAAAAAAAAATAAATATTGTTTGGATGACTTTTTTCCTAAGATAGCTTTTTGGATAATTTCTCCAACCCTGTATATTTTTATTAAGTTTTATGGGAGTATTAAATATTTTTCTAATTTGGCATATATATTGTGTTTTAATTCATCTCCATTTTAGCTTATATAATTTTGTTAATATGTATTTACAGAAATGCTATGTTGGTCGAGTAATTATATATATATATATATATATATATATAAAGATATTCTGGATATTAAAATAATATGTTTTGTATAATTTTAATCATGTATGCCTCCATGACCTCTAATTTAAGATTTATTTGGGACAAAAGAAATCAATGTTTTTTAAATGGGATAATCGATCTTTTAGGTTTTTCGTTTTTTTTTATTTTTGCTTACACCCTAATACATTGTTAATATTGTAAACGTTAAAAGATTAAAACAATAATCTTACTAAAAAGAGAGAATAAAACGAGGGTAATTAATTAATTAATTAAAATCACGAAGAATGTTCACAACGAATTAAACTACACTATAATCATATATGACCATAAATATTAACCAAACTTCAAGAAACAAAAGAAGAAGAGAATATTGAAATAACACAAATCAAAATATTGTGATCCTCTTAAATCTTAATATTCATGTCAAGAGGACGAGCTACACAATTCTTTCATTTGTTTTTATCTTAACATTAATTTATTATATTTATCGTATCACCATTCAAAATTTATTAGTTATCAATGTGGGGTGTTTTGGTACTCAATTAAATGAGTTTCCACTAGTATTGTAGGGAAAAAAAGCCAAAGGGGAATGATTTATCAATGTTCAAGTAATAACTAATAATATTATCTTATATATTTTTATGTATGGTGACTACTTTAACAATTCGAGGGTGCTTTCATGGCTTCATTATTGTTTAAGTTTGCTTATACGAGTTAAAATCCTTTTAATTATATCTTTTTAAGTTTTCCCTTAAATGATAAAGAAGAAAGTTTTAAAGAAACAATCTAAATTAATCAGATCTATACACAAATGAATAAGATGAGAACAATAAAAAAATTAAGGTATATATTTATACAAATTAACATTACCTACTTAATTATACAAATTAACATTACCTACATAGTGAAGTCATCAAAGGAGTGCAAGGCGTCTTATTAGCATCGAGTTACCAGTGACACTAATAGTCGATGCCAATACAGCGCAAGATGTCGGCATCCATATCGACTTCGTCATTAGCGTTGCATGCACTGTGATGCTAAACTAGTGTCGCAACTTATCGATGTCAATACAACGCTACAATCTACCTTGCAATTTCTCATTTTCACGCATGATAATAGTGGCGTGTCTTGATGGCGCCACATTTAGCGTCGACAACGTGTAACGCCAATGCGACACTAAGTTGAAGCTAGGTTTGTTTTGATGATGCAATATCGTCGCTATAGTGACACTATTGACATCGACGTATATAGCATCTCCGTTTGCGACATTAATTGTCGTTGCTATCCGACAGTTTCCTTGTAGTGTTTAACATTAAGGCGAGTTTGAATCAGAAATATTCATCCACGACAATATCTTATATGTAACGAAATAATTGTTAATAACAATGCCAAAAAAAAAAGTCTCAACATAGTTTAGCATTTCATCTATTCTAATCCCACTTAATTATTAAAGTAGGAAAATAGCATTTTATTTCAATGCTATTTGCATCCTTCCTGATAATTGACTCATGCCTAAGTTTCTAAGAAAAACTAATAGTGAAGTTGTAACATCTGTGATTTTCAAACATGGAAAGTTTTCAAAAATCAAAGTGCAAAACAAATAAAAAAAGAATTCAAACAAAATTGTATCAAAAAAAAAGGAGGAAAAGGAAACGGCTGACCAGGAGAGAAATCTTCTCCCCCAATCGCGTCTCAGATTCGACCGGACGAGGCTATAAAAGGGGACACAAGGGTAACCCTCGCACCCCTTGGAAACCTTACTGACTGGCTGTCGTCCTCTCCTTCATCTTCTTCCTCGGCTCCGACGAACGTCGCGCCCAGGAGCGGAACAGGGGCGAAGCATAGTACGAACGACGGACACCCAGAGCACGACAACCTCTCCTTTGACGTTCACAAAGACCAAGCCAACCTCCTTCACCGGCCAGAAATGACCGACAACTCAAGGATGACGAATAGATCACCGACGAACTCATACCGAACGAGAAGGTACCTTAGATTTCCTAATCCCCTAGACGATAAAATATAGATCTGTTGATGCTTACTAGGATACCATTATGATCCTGAATGCTATAGATTTATTTTTCATATTGTTGTCGACCCGATTTGATGGCCGGAGAGCCGTCGAAAATGGGGAAGATGATCGGCGCAGATCTGTGCGTCAGGAACTCGGTCCGAGTCACCTATGACCTAGTTCGGGTCATACTTGGATGCGGTCTGAGTCTAACCAGACTCGGATTGAGTTGTCTCGTTGACGATGTCGCGAGAACACTGCCTAAAGACTCGACCGAGTCGAATATTGACCCGGCTCGGGTCTCATCGATCGGTCGCCCGGATCGAGCGCGAGCTCGATTGGGGTGGCGACCGGTGCACCCCCTACAACTCGGCCCGAGTTGGATCTTGACTCGGACCGGACCATGCACACCGATTTCCCGATAGTGACCCGGTCTGAGTCCTCCTCAACTCAGTCCGAGTTTTGTCGGACAGAATGGTGGGCTTTTTTCGTTAAGCTCAATCCTTCGTAAGTTGGGCCCTGTTTTGTCAGGTCCACTTGAGGCCTTGTCTAAGACCCTAAAGACTACAATGAGCCTTACCTTATCCGAAGGAAGGGTCGGTACTTGACATCAAGAACAAAGAAAATCAACGTAATGTTGTCATTTCAAAGAAGAGGAATTTCTCTCTCTCTCTTTTTCTCTGATCTATGATTTCTAAACTTCATTAAAGATAAACAAAGACAAGTAAAACAAAGATGAAATTATGAGATTGCTATGTGCCGCCCCTAAAGTATAGAACAAAGATCATAGCATTGTATAGAGAGGGGCAGGTAGCTAAGCTGAGGAGACAATGGACCTATTGGTCTTTGATGATTACTGTTCCTGAGTTACAAATCCTCTCCCACCTGTATCTCAAAGAAGGGTGATGCATCGACACACTCCTTCCCCAAAGAAGTACCATTTCATAGTATCGAGCCAGAGGGATAGGTAGTTAGCTAAGGAGACGGTGAACCTATAGGTTCTTAAATGACCACTGGAGTGCAGATCCTCTCCCACCTGCATTCCGGAAAGGGTGATATATTTGTACACCCCTTCCTCAGAGTGGGCACACTAGCTTTACAAACTCAGAGAGGCACCTCTGACATCCCAACTTAATAAAGTCGAGCTCGCATATGATAACTAACTCAAGAGATAATATAGTAATATAAAAGACGTAGTGCAACTCATAATAAAGTAATGTACAGTAAAGTATGTGATAGTAAAGCACAGAACATTGTATGGTAAAGTACAGAGTATAGTATGGTAATGATAACGTATTGATTTGTAAAGTCCAAAGCAAAGCATAGTAAAGACAAGGCATAGTCATAATGATGAACATAGTATAGTCATTGATATGATTGAAGCATGATCTATTATTTATTGCAATCAAAGTATAGAAATACAAGGCACATTATTCATTGCTTATCTATTTGTGATCCAACCATCATTAATTATTATTACATCATTTATGCTTCTATTGTACTGGAAATTTTGCTCATGAGTATTCAATTTCCCTGCATTGAGATTTTGTATGTGAGAATCAACATGATAAGATGTTGGAGGGTACATGTCTTGAAGAATGCTACACATGACTTGCTTATATAATGCAATTCTCTCCATTGCATCTATTCTAATAATTATCCATGTTTTGGAAAGACATTATGTTGTTTCGCTTGTTGAACTTCTTTTCAAACATTGAACTTCTTGGAGATTGCGATCTTTTCTTTCTTTACTATAGACTGCATTAATAATCTATGCCCTTTGATATTCTGACGTTTAAACTTTCGCAATAAAGTCTTTGATTATATTTTATTATTATATTTGATGCCATGTATACAATTGTTGAATGGCCAAGACTATGTTATGATCAATAGTGTATAGCGCTCCCGGGATCAACTTGACTGCATACGTGACATGAGGGTCGATTTTGGGAGCGTTAAAAAAATGATTAATCATGTAGGTTAAATTTTTTTTATTAACCATGCATAATTTTTGAGAAACATTAGACAGAAGAATTGTGTTCATGATGCTTTTCCTTGTACTAGTTAGAGAGGAGGGCACTAACTAATTAATCAATGTTTGGTTGGGCATCTCATATAAAAATTCGCAAGCAAGCACATTACTTGATCGAGCCACCATCCACACAATCGCCACATCTCTCCGGCCATGCACTACAAAGCTAGCAATCCAAAAAGAACACGCATTCTACATCATGCAGGTCTCATGATGAGAGATGTAACACTGCCAACTAACCAAATGCAACTACGGCTATATAATATGTGACATGCACAGCATGAAACGAAACATCGCACACTAAAAAAATACATATCAAAGAAAAGGCACAGTGAAGAAACAAGAGAATGCCTCTTCCCAGAGCCTTCACTTTGTCAGTGCTCCTTAAGTGCAGCTGCGTCCTCCTGCTGCTGCTGCTGGTCGTCAACAGCGAGCCGACGGCGGCCGCCTGCGACGACGACATAAAGACTCTGATAGTGCAGTGCGCGAGGTTCGTGCCCAAGATCGGGCCGCAGGTGGATCCGTCGAGCCAGTGCTGCGACGTCGTGCAGCAGACGGACTTGACATGCATTTGCTCCCACGTCACCAAGCAGATAGAGAACATGATCAGCATGAGCAAGGCCCTCCACGTCGCAGCCTGCTGCAACAAGTCCGTCCCCCATGGCTACCAGTGTGGAAGTACGTCTTTCTCCATGCATGCAGATCTGCAATTTTATCACGCAGTAGATGCATGCAAAGCAAGCAAGCACATGCTTATAATTTACTGTAGCGCGAAGGTCTGATCCAATATATATCTGCATGTGTGATTCTGCAGGTTACAAGGTCCCTTTGGCTTGAGCAGGGAGAGAGGACGATGTGATACCAATGAGAAGGATGCATGCAATACACATTTAGTAAAAGTGTGGGATCTTTATTAATTAATATTTGATATTGATATGACATGGTTGATTTCATTATAGGAGTTCAAATCACCTAAATATGTATGAGCTATTTAATTATATAGTTATTATGATATTTTACCTTTCCAATATATGTATTGACTGGTTTAATTAGCCACGTGTCCTTAAATGATCAATTGTCTTATGGACATTTAACATTTTGTTTTCCAAAACGATATATATATATATATATATATATATATATATAATAAAATATGATCCGACTACGATACCCTAAACATGAAATTTATAAAGCAATGAAAGGCATGACTAAAGCATAATTAAGTCTACTTTCAAATTTAGAAACTGTAGTAACGTGCTCTGCAATGTGTAAATTCTTTCGAGATGTAGTCATTTTTTTCTCAACTTTTAACCTTATATTCTGTACAAAATATGGGCTAAACAAAAATAAAACAAATACATTAACCACAATGTAGCGTGAATATTAATATAGTCTATTTCCAGGCTTACGGACTAAGTAAAACTTTGTTTTTTGGAAGGAAAAAAAAAGAAGAAGGAAGGAATGTAAAGAAAGTCTTATATAAACATATCTCCTTATATTCTTCTTTGATAACGGTGCCAAATTGTATTAATCAAATCAGTGACAGATAAAAGAAAACAAATATTCAGGAAAAAAAATGAGAACTAGCTAGTTATGAGGGAGTGGCGAAAAGAGAAGATAATTCTTAGTTGCATATATTTACATGTGAAAGATATAGACTTTGTCTCTAAAGCTTGATATTGTTTTAAGGGAATAATGTGATCTAAGTTTAAAATGGCTTTAATTAATTAATTGATGGCCGTATGAAATGACATCATTATATAACATGAATTCATGTATAATTTAATTTCTTTATTAGCTTAAAAAAGGATAATTCCGTTATGTGGGGGCGGAATTCCAACACCTTTATTACCGAAAGATGTGCACTCCCAATATATTTTTTTGCCACTCTAACAAGAATTAATTTGACTAATTTGCCTACGAGACCAAAAAATATATTTGTTTTCATAAGAATTGAAGTAAAAATTATTTATATTTTATAATACGATAACATGCATGCAATATTTTTCTTATAATTAGATATCATGTTGTAATATGAGACCTCTTTAATCAATTAATAGTGTCAGTAGATGTTGTTGTTATGATAAAATTATATAGCTCCATTATTTTGAGGAAAATGTTAAATCCTCCTAAAATTTGACCTAAAAGTCTAATACTGATATTTTTAAATTGCCCCAAAAAGTTTGGCAAATTTACAATCGCGTCATTGTGAGTGAGCTAGGATGCTAGTCCTATTAATTTAGGAGATGTAGCATTGCCCCAAATAATTTAATTATGAAGAATACTATACCTTTTTATACTAATGTTACAGTATAATAATTAATTAGATAAAGAGTGTAAAAAAATATTCCACATATTTTTAAAGGTATTTTTTTATCCCAATTGTTAACTGAGCTATATTTCTAATATTTTTCGTGCTGGCCTCGTGAGTTTTTAATTTCCAAAGCAAACTAGAAAGAGTGAAGTTGTTTCAAAAAAAAATATTGGAAAAAAAATATTATATATATATGATTTTATTTTAGAAAAATATTGAATGATTCCTATTAATAAGGTTTTGTGTATAATACAAAAAATTATTCTCGAAAGATAAAATTTAAACTATTAAATAATAAATTTTCTAAATTTAATAGGATTACTTAGCTCTAATCTTAATTATTTTTTGTTTTTGCTACGGTTGAAACATTTAACTCTTGATGTTAGTGTGATCTCGACTACACTATCAACAAGAGTTAAATTTCTAGTGCAAAATAACAAAGTCATAAAGGGTAAAATAGTCAAAATAATATTTTTGAAGTGGGACTAGACCATTTTGACAAAATCAAGTAGAACCAATCAGATGTAGTTGAACCGGTCAGAAGAGAATTTTTCCTTTAACCAACTAAAACTTATTTTGGAGCAGTCATCTCCTCAAGTCCATTATATAGGGGATGTTTTCCTCCCACTTTCCTGTATGTCTCCAATGTGGAACTAAATCATTTGTATGTATTTTTTCTTTTGCTCTCCTCATTTAATAGTTAAAATTTGTTTTTTTAATATTACTAATGCGGGACTATCTACTTGTACAACTTTTTATCCATTATTTTATGTCAAGATAAAATGTGGCAATTGGGTTAAGGTGCTAAGCCCGATTGTACGAGCCCAATGTCCATGAAGTAAATTGACTGGAAAGGAGGGTCAAGACTCAAAAGAGTGATAGACATCTCATACAACAAAAGATGAACCAGAAATAAGTTAGGGCTGGAATGTTCCATCCTTTATAAAAGAAAATTTCATACTTTAATCAGCCCAAGTGTCCAATTAAGCACTGATTAGTGTTAATCCAATATTTTATCAGGAACCTCCATAATCGTTTATATATATAAAAATTAATTGTTGGCATTAAGATTGAATGAATACCATGTTGCATATGTATATTTTGTAATTATGTGTATATGAGCCTCTCTTTTTCATTGTGATAGTGTGAAGTGAAAAGGCAATTTTGTTTTGTTTGTGGCTTTGTGCTTAATTCAGCCTGCATCTAAGGCATAGCCAAAAAAGGCTTAGCAAGACAAATGAAAAAAAAGAAAATAAACAAAATATATAGGATTTAAGGCACCAAGTCTAAGCTTGAATCACATGCATTCAACAACCCACATTCTTATGTTACGTGTTGGGAAGGAGAGCAGACAAAGTGATACTATTGTGCCATGAAATTAATGTGTATATATCTAGAACTATATAATTGAGCTCAGGGTTTTGATGATAACTTAGGCCCACACACCACCCCCCTTTCTCACATCATATCTGCATATATTTACATTTTTTTGTCACATCCTACTGCTATGCATCCCAAGTATTATACTATCACATAATGAGTGAATTATTACTTCTAATTAATATGTAGTGAAAAAAAATTTATATGGTGGAAGGCTGCAATTGGAAGGAGGTCAATTCTTGCTGCTTCATCCCCACCAAAACTTTTGGTGCTATTTAGCCATCAAGGAGGCATCACACCATGTGTTCATCATCTAAATGGTTGAAGTGTGTTGCAGTCCATGCATGTGACGGTGACTCCTACAGAAAAGTGCCTGCAAGTGGTTTCCCAACTTATGGTGAATGAATTTTCTCATGTTAGGTAGAAAACTTAGCACATATTTATAATATATATATAGTATGTTATGAATTTTTTCACGGAGGATGTTGAACGGATTTGAATCGTTAATCTAGTTATTAATAATTCATATGACAAATGATTAATTAAAACTCATCATTGTATATATATGAGTACATTTACCATATAGATTTAATAGTTAATTATGTTCATGCTATGACAACACATAAACAATAAAGAATCAATAGTGGGCATAGGCTTATTGACTAGGACGTCATTTTCTTTTGTCAAGTTTTTTATTTTTTTTCAATTGTGTCCTCTCATGCCCCGTCCTTTCTTCTTTTTCTTATTCTTACTGTTATTTCCATCATCATCTAACTTTAGGAACCTATGAATCGGTCCCAAACCAAATAGCATCATATATTCTCTCACATGAACAATGGAAGTTAGCCATATGCCCACATGTGAAACTACACTGCTTAATTTCTCTATATGAAAGATTTGTTAGCATCTTTTAGGTGTCATAGACTCAGAAACTAAAAGGGGTTTTTGTTGTCCCGTTGATTCAGTACCATAAAACAAGAAAAACAATTATTGATTTGTATATATTTATGTTCAAGTAAAGCTTTTCCTTTTCAGATATAATAGTTATGATTATTGTGATTGGAATATTTCGGAAAGCAATTAATTATGACGTCGTATATAGTGCAAAACTTGAGTTTATGTTGTTATAAATGGCCGTATGAAAATTTCTTTAGTAAGAGAACACCATATGATTAAGCTGCCATTTGTCTAAGTACTAAATTCCATCAAAGGAAAAAAAACAAGGATAAAAATTATAAAATAAATGGCTTGAAGAAGATGGTGCATGTAATTATGATTATCCCATAAAAAATGAACTACAAGAGATATAAAGCAGATGCAATATCATCATAGAGATGGCAAATATGATTGCACATACCACTTAATAAAGAAGATAAATGATAATCTTAATCAAATATTTATCTCTAAGTACATTATGTGGACCAAGAATTATATATATATACGTGTGTGTGAATGGATGGGGTGCCACGATCAGGATCATTCATTTTCATCAACGGTTAAGATTATCTCTTCTCTCTAATGCTCTCTCTCTTCTCTACACTCTCTCTCCCCTCCAATCGTCACAGCTGCCTCCCCTTGGCTTTTTCTCTTCTCTCCTCCGGTCACCACTGCCACCTCCCCTCTGCGCTCTTTCTCTTCTCTCCACCGATCTCGCCCTTGTCCCCAATCTGTGTCGCTGCCCTCGTTTGTCGAGCACTCCTCTGCAAGTGATCCCTCATCGCTGATCAATCATCTCCTCCTCTTCTTCGATCACCGCCATCGTCGATCTCTAACCTCCTCCCCTTTGAGCGCCACCAAAGCGCTTGTCTCCCACCCCTGCGAGCGGCAACAACACACTTGTGAGCACTTCGATCACGCATCCTCTCTCTCCCCCTACTCCCCTCTCTCGCCTCTGCCCCATTCTGTGCCTCCCTGCCGTCGACGTCGATCCACACTGATTTGTGCCTCCTCGTCGTTGATCTGCCCTAGTCCAACCCAGGAAGCCCTAATCTCATGATTTAATTTAAATCGTTGGCTAGATCCAATAGTCCAGATTTAAGCGTTACATAGGGTTTCACCTGAGGTGTTACACTCCATTAATCCCTACATACACATATGTATGTATGTATGTATGTATATATATATGTATGTATGTATGTATGTATGTATGTATGTATGTATGTATGTATATATATAAGAATGCGAAAGACATAGAAATAAAGTAGAATCATTATTTAATGTGATAGTCCAACATAATCTTAACATCAGGGAAAATCAGAGAAGTCGATAGGTTATTATAATTCAATAAAGTTTGGGAAATACAAATAACAATAAGGAAAGGGAAACATATTATCCATGTGCAATATCATCATCAACAACAATCACATGAGCGAATGCCATCATCCATTATGTCATTGGTTACCTCCATGATCAACGGAATCTCTTGAGCTACATAATCCAATAAATGAAAAAGAAAATTCAACAATAGATAAGTATAAGAGCAATATGTCACTATTTTGTAATCATGTCATCAAGAGCACATAGGTTAGTAATCCAGATGATAATTTGATAAAATAATTCTGTAAAAAGATATTAATTCAACAAGAAATTATTCATTGAGGCCATTGAGTTAATTGACACAATGCTCTGATTTTCATTAATTCGTATTTCAATATTTTGTTTCAATGCTTCAATACTTTATTTTCAATGCAATAAAAGACTAAGTTGCATTTAGCTTCAAAATATTTAATTTTTTATGCAATGCTATTATTAGTATTTTTATCACAATGAGGTCTCATGAATAATTATTTTTTGTACATATCAAGCATACTTTTTCTTAGGAGAGGTTGCAATGTAATAATAACCTTCGATCCAATCAAAATATTATTCACTTTGAGTCTTGATCCGTACGAATTTAAAATACGTCTTGATAGGTAAATATAGTAGCTACATATAAGTCCATGATCACTTATATATTTTGTCCATGTGAAACTATTCAATTAAATTATTTTGATCATTAGACATTAGTGGTTACATGAAATATCTCAATAAGTATGAATTTCGCATGATAAAAGTAGAAAAATTTGATATACGCTCATTTCAACATTGATCACTTTGGTTTGCACCAAGTCTAAACTTGTAAATTGAACACAAATCAAAGAGAGAATATAACACTAGGGACAATTTGGTTGAAGAATAAATGATGAAATATCTCATTCTTCTGAGAATATAAGTAAACATCATCAAGAATAAGTTTAAATCGGTCAAACTTCGGTTTTTTTCAAAACCATCTTGAAAAATGAAATACTATTATGTTTATTCTTATCAATTTTTAGTTGGCAGCCACAACATATTCCACCCATCACTCAGGATAAAAATGTCTTTAGAATACTATATTCCTTAAGAATAAAAATTAGTATTTCTTTAACTTAATATTTATCGACACTTGATTGTTTGTCTTCATTACTGTTTCACTGAAATATAATTACTTTATTCTATTGAGTTATTAACTTTTTTTTTAAAAAAAGTGATGCATGTATGGAGTAAATCTAGCTAAAATGTAGAAGTGTATATCCCTTACTTTTAATGTTAGCTAAGAATATATTTTTATTTTAATTCTAAATGTATCCCTCATCATTACATGGGATTATTTGAAAAAATGTGGATGTTTGGATAAATATAATAGAATAAAACTTTATTCTCCTATTTATTTCATTGCCAAACAGCCCTAACTATTATAGAAGATTATTGTTCTTATCTAACACTCTAAGATTTCAATAGAGGAGCAATAAGGTAATTTGACCCAAGTTATAAAGGGGAGTTGAAAAAAGAATATGAATAGAAAAAAAAGGCTAGTCCTACTCAGAGAAGGAATTATAACTTAAGTGAGATTAAAAGTATGGTTAGAAAGAAAAAATAAAGAAAGATCAAGTCCTACTTAAAGTAGGAATTATAATTAGAGAGAGATTAGGAATTTCATTTTGATTTGAGGTCCAAAAAAATGTTAATGGGCATAGGACTCCTACATAAAAGATGATTGAGTATTTTATGACTTAAAAATATTTCAAACATTAAATATATATATTATTATTTTAATTTGTAAATTAAGTGATAAAATATTATAAAATTAAATAATTTCAAAAATTAATGACAAAAGAAATAAAAGAAAAAGGTGAAAGTAGAGTTTGATTGAAAGAAGTTATGGAAGAGATAAAAAGGAATTTAATTAAAGATGGATTTTTATAAGTATGATTATGAAATAATTAATGAAATTTAAATTTAATTAAATTTGAAAAATTAATGATGAATAACTATGATTGGTGGAGAAATAATTTTCATAAATCGAGGCATTTAGGAGGCGGTTGATATGTCATTTTGAAGTCCCCACATAGGAGAATACAAATGATCAGCATGAGTTTCGAGGCAACACCGAGGAGAAAACGTCGGCCAAAGTTTCAACATTTGTACAACCAACAAACAACAATGGACAGTTGATTTTTAGCCAATTTAAGGTAAATAGGGGGATCCTCGTGGCGTCGACTTTTTGCAACATGAATCTTTGGACTCTTTTCCATTATACAGAGTTTACATTGATATATTTTTTGCATTGATTGAATATCGTATGACATATATTGGAGGGTCAGAAGTCGCGCCGAAAAGGCGACTTCCTTGCAGCGGTAGAACCCGGCCTGAGTTCTTAGGAACTCGATGCGAATAAAATTGAAATCGGATCGAGATCAATTAACCCGACTCGAGATATAAACAGTGCAACCAGAGTTTTTCCTTACCTAAGAGCGACACAAAATTGGACGAACAAATTCGGACTGGGTTTGGACCCACTCGACCCGGGTTCTGACATTGATAGAATATGGAATTCAAGAGGTTGACACGGTTGGAATTTTGTTGGACTGACTTGAATTCGACCTAATGAACGAACACGGCCTGGGTTCTACCTAACCCGAACCAAGTTATAGCATTGATGGAATAATGCATTGGAAACATAGAGACGCAGCCCGAGTTTCGTCGGATCCAGCCTAGATTTTAATTGAAGATGAAAATTACAAATTTGACACGGTTGGAATTTTGTTGGACCGACTCGAATTCGACCTAATGAACGAACACGGCCCGAGTTCTACCTAACTCGACCCGAGTTATAGTATTGATGGAATAATTGGAAACATAGAGACGCAGCCCGAGTTTCGTCGGACCCAGCCTAGATTTTAATTGAAGATGAAAATTACGAATTGAAATAGGAAATTTGACCCGGGTGTCACCCTACCCAACTCAGGTTTAGTCCGGAAGAGGGTATTGATGGATTAGTAGTTATAATTAATTGTGATGACTGCTATATTGATAGTTCATGAACATAGAAGCCTCATAATTGATTCTTGATAATTGATTGATTGTTAATATTGAATTATTGATATAATAATAAATTATCATGAATTGTTATATCGAGTTATTGCTAAATTGACTACCGGTAATGTGCTTATGAATAAGACTGAATTATGATCGTGATGATACTTCGTCACAAATTGTTAATTGGTAATTGATAATGGAGAAATGTAATCGATGAAAAATTGATTATTGATGATAGGTGTATTAACTTATTGATTGACACCTAATTAATATAGCATGGTTGATATGATTCTTATATTCCAAATTGAAAAGGTACATAAATTGGTGAAAATAGACGTAAAAAAAATTTGTGGGGGTCAATCATGCTTTGTGTATTGCGACCTTTATAGTTGGTTAGTTCCACGTGATATGATGTTTTCTTAATAAATGAGAGCTCTTGATACAATCTTAGGGTTCATATGGTAACTTCAAAGATTAAATATATAATTGAATATTAAAACCTTTATGGTATTGCTAATTGTATTGCAACTCTAGTGGTTAAAGAATAAATAACTTATACTTGATTAATTGACCATTCTATCGTGATCTTTATGATATTAGCGATTGTATTGTACCTGTTGTGATTGAAAAGATAATTGACTAATTGATAATCGTATGACAATCTTTATAATATTGACGATTGTATTGCAACTTATATGATTGATAGATAATTGGACTTATAATTGTATTGCAATCGATATGATTGATGAATAATTGAGTTGTGCCTTCACGAATTAAAAATTGAATTGCGCCCTAATGACTGATAGATTATTATTTTCATCTTCATGGCTGATGAATAATACATTGTGTTCTATGTGACTAATAAATAGATGATTAGTACTTGTTAAATAGGATTTTCATTGATTTGGTCCAGTTGAATTATTGATTAATGGTAACTGATAATAGAAGCGATTAATATTGGTTGATCATTATTAATTTAATAATATGAATTATTATTATAATTGATCAATTGTTTGTTGCTAATTGATAATAGTTATATTGAAATTTGTTTATTGTTAATCATATCAGTGTTCATAAATTATGCATTGTTTATAGAATTGAATTGTTATTATGAATTTTGATATATGGTTCACTTTATTATGGATGTCTCTACATACTGAGTTACCTCATTGAGCTTTGTCTTTGTACTTGAATCACTGTAGGATGAGATAATGACGATGATGAGATAATTGGTGGCTCCTCTAACGGGTGATATGCACATGAATATAAAATATTCTACTATATAGTTATAGGCCCTAACCCACATGAATGTTATATAAATAGCTTTCATATATATTGATTAATTATAATTAAATTATAAAATTAAGTGACGTCATCGAGATAACATTTTGAACAAGTATAGGAAAAAAAATTCTTGATACACTACAATCATTATTAATCAGTTATCATCGTATCAACACTAGCAAAAAGAGTTTAGCGAGTTCAGCAAACTATTATAAAATTTACGATTTCTACTAGAACAAATCACTAACTATCATAAAGATTATGATTTCTACCATTATAGAAGGTTCATCGGTTTTCCTTCTTCCTAACCTTAATTCACATGCTCTCTCTTGACGTGTCCAAAGTTTTGACGCCCGTGATGTGTCCTCCTCCCTTGTTGTCTTTGCGTGAGGACAAATGGAGAAAGAAAAGTCGTGTGTAAAGAGATTCAAAATAATTAATTGTGACTATGATATTTTAATGGTCCATTTAATGCCATGTGGCCCCCCGTGGTTATTCATTGGATTAAAATGATTTCGTTTCATTCAACAAATACTCCTCTTGTTGGAGCACCAAATTTATGATGGCACTATAAAGTCAGGAAAAAAAAACTGTTAACCCCATCACTATTGATGTGGGGATCCACTTATTGTAAAAAAAAAAGTGTTTGGTTAAAAAGTAAAAAATTAAAGTTCACTTTTGATGATATTCCCTACCCAAAGAAAAGCTTAGGGGACCCTTGTCCGGACTTCGATATTTGAAATTATTTTGCCCCCCTTTTTTTTAAATTATTTTATTTAATTATTTTCGGATCGAGCTCCAATTTGTTGGATAAAACTAAAATCCGCAAAGTGCCCAATTGCAATTTTAACAAGACATGAATGATTATGTTGCAATGTCGTGTGTACTTCCTTTTTTATTTTTATTTTTTTGAAAAAAAAAATTGCACCTCGAATTGATGAAGGGAAAGGGAAACATGAGGGGTCCCATGGCCTCGGACTTTTATCATGATGCACTGAGGGCAACCTGTCCTTCATTAATTATGGTGTTGGCCTTATCAAAACAGGTTCTTACATACATTATTACTTTATTTTCTTTTTCTTTCTTTTGATAAAGGAGAAAAATTATTAATGTTAAAGTTTCATGAATGCCCCCATGCAACAGCACTATTTTTTTGGGAAATAATTGAGGCTACGATAACTGCAATCAATTCTCTTGCTCCATAGATAGAACAATAAAAAAATCATGCCATAAACTTGAAAAAAAAAAGTAGTGCATATTTTTTTATTACAAAGTATGCGTACTTTATGTTGTCATTATACTAAAAAAAAGTTTACTGTAAGGCGCAATATGACATGCATTTTAGAGGAGGAACATATATTTATCAAACATGTATCTTCGGAAATAAAACGAGCTATACAGCAGGAGATAGATTTTTCAAACAGAAACAAAAGGAGAAAAAAACTAATTCGGTATGATTTTTATTTCTTTTTCCCTTCTACTATAATAATAATAATATATTATTATTATGGTTTAATAATAATATATTATATTATAATAATAATAATATATTATTATTATGGTGCGAGTGTCACATGGTCATTCTCGGACACTAGATCACGTGCGGCGACTAGGCGGATAGGCACCTAGCCAAGTCTGCTTTGAATTTGCAGCGAAAGTTTTATGGTCGAGACGACTATGCCGAGAGTCGCTCTTATAGACATTCAATCACGGACATGACTAGAGTGTTGGACTACTCGTCATAGAACCGTGGCATTGGCGCGTTGCGGCACCAATGCTGGCGCTTGGACGCTTAAAGTTCGAAGGGGCGACGAAGGGATCACGGGACGTCACGAAGGGACACCGATATGGGGTTTCAGATCGCGCCCCGCCGACCATCCGTCAGCAGTTTACTGATCAAGTTGAAGAAGTACTCGCCGTCCGCACGAAGAATCGGAAGAAATAGTATCTTATTCGATGGAGCGGAAGACCGGACGTCGACATAAGTTGGGAGACAGCCGAAGACTTGTGGCAGTTCAAGCAGAAGATTGAAAGAATTCCAAGCCGCAGCTCCAGGGACGTCGCTGACTTGAGTGGGGAGAATGTCCCGGGGGCTTCTCCCCGTAGTACGTCGAGTTATTTTACCATGTATCTTCCTTTTCAACTCACTTTTATACTTAGTTTATTTTCTAAGTGTGGTGATAACAGTTTTATAATTTGCACTCCAAAAAAGTGCACCCCCAGAGATGGTCCTCCACACCATACATCGCAAATCTACCACCCGAAACGGTGGTATAGTAGGGGAGATCCGCTAGTCCTCCCCCGAAGCGTTGTAATCATTCTTATTTACTCAACAAAGATTTCAAACTTCTCTAAATCTAGCATCGTGCCTCAAGCGTGGGGTTGTAACCCACAAAAGAGCGTCCCAAGCGATCGAACGTTACGCCGAGATGCCCGTTTGTTCACAAACGCCTCCACCGAAGAAGCGTCCGTTCGGGATCGTGTGTCCCAAAAGTTGTGGCATAAGCAAGCTTCCACAAAACGCTCAAAAGAGCTTGTCTAGACGTTGGACACGTCTAGACGTCGTACGGATCGGTCGATGATAAATGTGCAGTTGACCGAAGTCAATTCCTCACTCGATTCAACCATCTCATTCAAATGTGCTACGAATCAATATAGTCGGCGAATTCCTTTTCTTTCCTACTCGACAATTCTTGACAAATAAATATAACAAAAAAAATCAATCTCGAGATGTCTCAATTGTGGTTTATCATTTATTTGGTCAACCAAATTGTCATAATATTTATTTATTTGTCTCATATGTAACACATATTATTTGTTCATTAAAAAAATCTCTTGTGTTAATGAGCTAGGAATATAAAAAAAACGAACCATTTATAAACTAAAGTTCGAAACAAAAATAAGCTAATGTCTAGCTTATAATATAAGGCTATATCAGGATAATAATAATAATAATATCCCAAAACATTCAATGAATATCTTGATTTATATGTGTCCATTAAAGATTAGATTCGATTTTGATCGCAAGTGATTTACACAATTATTATTAAACCTCTAATATAAATAAAAACAACCATCAAATATATCGTATATAAAAAAAAACAAAAATTTTTTCCCAGTGCATGCATCTCTACAAGCGATACATGCATACATGTTACATACCCCTCTAGTCCTCTCTGCTAAATGCCACCAACCAATGAAGCAGGCAACAGCTTGGATGCCACCTAAAAGCTTCCCGGAAATGCCGTGTAGCCACCACCACCACCACGCCTACGTCTCATTCATACCCCATCTATTTCCGCGTTGTTCCACTCTCCCTGACCAAATACATACCATCCATCCCCCTCTCTCTCACTCTCTCTCTCCCCCCTCTCTCTCTCTCTCTCCCCCATTTTCATTATCTCTCTCTTTCTCTTTCTCTCTCCATTTATATATTTATTTATTTATTATTTAAAGTTATTTAGGCTCGGGTTCATCCGAACCTGTAGGTTCGGGAGGGTCCCCATTTGCCTTCGGTTGTATAAATGGCCGGTGAGTCTTTGCCTTGCCTCCATCACCCGCACTCTCAGTCACTACCTCGGGGGATAGATATTATTTTGGGTCCAACCACCAAAGCAAGAGGTAAAATTGATCCGCTCATGCTACACTGATATTTATCAAGTTGCTTGTTTAGGATAATACCGTGGATCTTTTGCGAAGTGTGCTTATGCATGCATGAAAGATTGGTGGTGGATCTGTCAGTGGTGCATGTACAGATCTGGTTGTACTTGTTGATCTTTGCAGCACCTGATCTAGAAAAGAAAGGTGTGCGCCAGTTTTCGTTAGATGCGCAAAAATTGGTGTCTTAGATCTGCATGGAAAATTGACAGGGACAGGAAAGATCAGATCTTGGTTACTGTCTCAAAACATTTTTTTTGGGGAGGTTTGGACAGTTTTCAGACGATCTTGTGAGTTTGACTTGGTTTTCCTTCCTTGTTCTTTCTTTCCGAGTTTGGCTTTGTTGTGGAAGGGAATTATGGGCAATTTTTTCCTCTCGATGATCTTGTTCTTTTTGTTCCTCAAGTATGACTTTTATTTGGAAGGAGAATTAGAGTCTAGAGATGATTAGAGTTGTTGTCTTCCAGATCAGATGAAGGAGCCGCTTTTTCTTTGTATGAAAATTTTAGGGGTCCTCTGAAGTTTCCACTTTGAGGCTTCGGCGTCTCATGATCATCAATTTAGCGATTGAAATATGTGGATTTGTAGATATTCAGTAAGAGGGCGTGACCAAGCCCACTCAGCAGAACCTCTTTTCCCTGCATAATTATCAGTATCACACATCTGCAGCTACCTGTTTTAGCATGATTTCCTTCAAGTTGGTGATTTTGATGCTTACTTGAGGATTTTGGATCTTTAATATTATGATTTCAGATCCATGTTTTTCTATACGCATGTGTTGTTAAGTGGTTTTTTTCCCCAATTCGATTTATTATTGTATTTATTGTAACTGCAGCTTTAAAATAGACTTACCTGTTGCTTGCTCTGTCATGTGACAGTTTTGTATGCAAAAAGGAAGTGAAATAACACAGTTTATCTATTTCGAAGTGTAATTAAGTGTTTGCCCAATAATGATCTGTTATTAAGTGTTCAAGGCAATATTACTCAGTCAATGGGTGCTCAATCAATCATGAATTTTACAAATAAAACATCATCACGAAACATGATCCCTTCAGTTTAGGTGAATGGTGAGGATATCATGGCAACAAGTTAAAGAACAACTGATCTGCAGATTATGCATATGATTTCTAGACGTGAATGTTGTCAGAAGATTTTTCCCCTTTCTTTCTGCTGAAAGAAGTACCAGCTAAAATCATGATAATTAAGTAGCTATATCATTCTGTTTGCTATCTGAACTTGTGAATATTTCATCAGTTTCTTGATTCTGTAATGATTCGTTCATTTGTTTGGGGGTCTGTGTATTGAACCATTTTGCTTTTGATGATCAGAAAAGGAAGTAGGTCAGAGAATGAGTGCTATGGCAGTGTCTTCTGGAGCTGCAGGAAGGTCTAGTCTGAACCCAAATGCCCCACTTTTTGTTCCAATGGCCTTTCGGCAGGTCGAAGACTTCTCCCCTGAATGGTATGAGTTGGTGAAGACAACCCCGTGGTTCCGTGAGCACTGGTTCCGGCAGCAGCAGGAACAAGAAACCTTTGGTTATGATGATGAGGATGTAGTGAGCATGTTGCCGGACTCCTTTGATCTTGGTATCACTGAAGAATTCTCCATTTCAGACACAGAGTTTGATGAAGCAGCAGCTTACTACCAAGCATTTGAAGCTGAACAGCAGATATCTGGTGATTTGAAGAAGTTCCAGAATGGTAAGGAACTGTTTATCCTCGGGATGAAATTCTTCCATTCTAGAATTCATCTTGTTCAATGATATTAATGTATGGATCTTCCTTTTTATGGAACAGGCCTTGGGAATGATGTTAAGGCACTTGTTAGGAGCTTGAGCTCCATATCTCCGAGAAATGGAGCTACTAAAATAGCTTTTGAACCTGCAAAGCATTGGGAGAAACCTCTGCAGAGTGTGAGCCCCAAGTTCAGCCCTCGCCGCATAATTCAGCAGCCTCGCTAAGCAGCAATATATTTAGTTGGATAGCAGTGCACATATGTCCTTTGTCCGGTGTAGTTCTTATGTAGAGAAGAAGCAAAATGCAGCGCGTAGTTGTTCACTGCTGTTTGTTTAATTTGTCCAGTCTGTTTGCTAATCACTAAATTCTCCCTGAGAAGGTGAGAGAAAATGTAACAAAAAGAACAAAATGTAGTTACAGTTGCCAAAAATTTCTAGCTGTTTGTGCAATCTTCTTCATCCCCATCATTCTTTTCCACTTCTAAGTTATGAATGTGGCTCCCAAAGTGCAACCAGAATATGAATATAATATGGATATGAATATCGAAAATAGATAGATTAAGCTGAGAATATTTTGTTGAACTTGTGCCCGTATGTTCATATGATACTGGTTCCAGGAAACATAGAAATTCAATGGATTCTCCTACTCTTTCACTTCATTAGACATCCTGGCTAACTTTCATCGGTCTGTCGTAGTAACAACAAACCTGACTTTCATCTCAAGTAAAAAAAATTAAGCAGTTTTTTAATGAAATAAATTCCTTTTCACCGGCTCTTCTTCCTTTTGTTTTATATGAGTTTGACAACTTCATTGGACATCCATAAAAAAGAATTAACTTTTCTTCGTCGTCTACCTTTTTCGAGTAAGCAAACAAAAGCAGCTTCATCGGACATCCAAGTTTTCTTTTATTCGAAGGGAAAGGAGCGAGCCCAGGAAGCCTGTTATTTTGTACCAACATATATCCATAAGCCAGCAGAGTCTGAAGGCCATAAACAGAGCGACGAAATGTTGCAACCTCGTAGAAGTGTGGATATCGATATATTTTAAGAATCCAACAATTTTTCCTTGTGAATATGTGATATAAAATAATAAAGTAGCATTGTCATTAAATCAGCCTTTTATTAAACTTATGGACTTTATAGAAATAGCTTAGTACGTGTGAATTTCCAATCACACCCACATGGAATTTTAGACATTCTCCCAGAATAAAATTACAATTTCAGTGTGGACAACTGTATAATTTAGAATAAGTTTCCATCATATCAATGTGAGAAATAAATATTATGTCATGTGAATGCAAGACATTCTCCATAGCATCATTCGTCTGTGTGGAAAGAAAAACTCATTGCAGAAGAATAATTTTCCCAACTAATTTTTTATTGATACGAAAAAAATATATATCTGAAGCTCAGGTGAGCGATTCTAATATAGCATGTCATACAAAATGAGCCATGGCCAGACAAAAAGAATCTTCTTGGGGGCATCTAAGAACATCAGAATCTAGGCAGGTTTGTAGAGCTTCTCCACCATTTTCCTGAACTCTGCAGAAAAAAATATGAAATAACATCTCAGAAAAGATGCACAACGACAGATTTTTCTGAATTCCAACTTGTTTTAAAAGCGCCAGAGGAGCTTCAAACCTTCTTGATTGGCCCAAAGTGCTGCCGCTTGAGTGTTGAGTGGAGAGTCATTGTTTGGTTCTGAAACCAGTAATGCGAAGCAAACAATTTTTTAGCAAATGTCACTACCAAATTTCTGTTCTAAACTTGCACTGGTAAAATTTTCTTCAGCAATTACCTCCCAGGAGACTCTGAATAGAGAGCAGTATGGTCCTCACATCATACGCAGATGACCATTTGTCCTGGTAACCGCAAGAGAAAAAAAAAGCATAAAGAATTAATCTTTTGGCCACTGCATGATTAAGGAAGTAAAAAGAGCTCGCTTTAGTGTTTCGTGTCTGCAGAACCTGAAGGATGTCCAAGCAGATGTTGCCGTAGATGTCGACATTGGGATGGAAACAGGCGGTCTCGAACTTGACCTTGGGAGGCTTGAAAGGGTAATCGTTAGGGAAGGCGAGCGTGAGCTTGTAGACCATCCCCTCATAGACGGTGTCCTTGCTCCCTGTGATGGTGCCTTTCCAGCCGAAGATGTTATCCCCCTCTGGAAACGCTGATATCCCTGGATCCCCACTCATCTTCATACCAAAGAATTATCAGTCCACAATTTCAAAATTTCTCGCGAAGGAATTTTAAACTAATCTATTCCACAGTCTTACCATTAAGGACATCAGTTCCGACTGCAGCCTGTTTGGATCATAGCAGAGGAAAAAAAAAAGCAATGACAAAATAATCAGTACACACAGAAGGAGAGGAAACACAAAAATAAAGGCGTCGATATTATTGCCCAAGTGATAAGATTGGATTCAGGCAGATCATAATAAAGGAAAAAGAAAGTTGATCTTGTGATCTATAGTATCAGATCTATCACACAAATCTTTAAGAATGCATCAAGCAGGCACCTTTTCAAGACTGATTGGCCATCTGGGGTCTTGGTGGCCGGAGCCTGCGGCTTAGTAGCGGTGGCGGCGGCGGCAGGGGCGGCTGGGATGTTGTCTTCCTGGTTCTCTCTTCTGGTCATCTTTGCTCGATCAGACCTCAGCGCACAAACCTTTTTTTTTTCTTCTCCAAGAACCGAGATCTCGGGCGCAAACTTTGCAGATTGACGCAGTTAACTCTTTCTAGGGAGATGGGGAATGGATGAAGAGGAGGAGAAAGGAGGAGGAAGAAGAGAAATCAAATCCTGATACGATTCTTCCTCCTTTCTTCTCCGAGAGCAAACAGAAATCGAAGTGCGTTCTTTCGTTTCCTCGGAGGATCCAGTTTATATAATTTATTTACTGTTCTTTTTTTGTTTCTTTTTGTGTGTTTTCGACCGTTGGGGAGAACTCTAATTTACAAGAGAGTCTAACGGCTAGTTTTAATTCAAAAGAAAAGAAAAAAAGGTGATATCCAACATTTAATTTTTCGGTCCCTTCACAAAACTAAACCTTAAAAGTGCCTCATTTATTTAACTTTAAATTAGAGCCTATTTGAACCGAGGAATTAATAGTTTATATTTAAAAATATACGTGTATTACGATCTAGCGTTTTTTTTATTCTAATGTATTCTCTTGTATTTCCCTTGTATTTGAATCGTCTCCAAAGTATCAAGTTTCATTTCTTTGGGATGTGAAAGGATTAATTACAAAAAGGACGATAAACGCGTAGCTCGGATGTGCGTAATAATACGTTCATAACCAATTAAATATGAATTAATGTGTCTGTATAGTAAGCTATCGTTACCATGTTAAGAAAATAATTAAAAGGCGACAATGAAAGAATATGAAATTGAATTAAATTCGAAAGAATTATTCGAAGTTCGAACAATAACCTGTTGGCATCATGATTTTGTTTATAGCACAAGTTTTATTAACATGTTTTCCTTGTAACAAGCATTTTCATTTGTTGCGGTCCCACAAAACTTAAAAAGGAAATAATCTCACGGTAACCTCATTGCCTTTTTATCTTTTCTGAATTTTGTTCCTTCAAAATATCACCTATGTTTGATAAGGGAATATTGAGTCAACATTAATTCTCGAGAATTAATCGATTTGATAAAAAAATTAAATTAATATTTAAATAAAAAAATATAATGATGAAGATTTAAAAAATTAATTTGATAAATAAATTTCAATGAGTATTTGATAAAAAAATAAAAATTAAGAATATAATTTATTATTTTATAAAATATAAAATTTTAGTAAATAAGAATATGTTATAAATATTGTAACATGCGTAGATCATTATATTATTAATATTATTTTTATTTATTATGATTAAATATTATAAATATTATTAATATTATAATTTACATACAAATATAATGTAATTTAATGTAATGTAATTTTTAAAAATAATTGAATAATATAATTAATAAAATATTTATTAATTATAAAAACTAAATATTTCATAATTTTTAATTAATTACATTTAATAATTTATTTTATAAGATGATTAATATTGTATTAATATATACTAAATTATATATGCATACATTAAAAAACAATTAAAAATAGATGAAAGAAAAAAAAAGGTCAAAAATTACTGCTGAAGACATAAAATAGAAGAAAAAAAGATAAAAAATTCTAATGTTCCAACCGAAAGTCACATAAAATTTTCGTCACACACCCTGTTTGCCGGAACTTACAAGTGCCATCCAAACGCATCCAAATGAGCAAAATACCCTCAATCTATCAAATGGCAAAGGCGGCATTTTTTATCATTTGGCAATATTTTTTTCTAAAGAATGCAAAAAATAAAAATTAATCATTATGATTCTAATGCATGCATAGAATGCATAAATAATCAAATGAGACACAATCACATAACCATAAAAATTAATCAGGTTGCAGGTTTCAATTCTTCGGACTGATAATTTCAAGTGACAAGCCACATTTCAATCCTCTTGGATTTTTTTCCCAATCCTCTTGGATTACAACTCGCTCTTTTTGTAGTACTGTATATAAGGTCATTCCTTTGCTGCTCTGCATCCAATGGCATGTTAGTATACCGTGCAATTTCGAACCTCTGAAGCAGCACATGAATGAAATGAGAACTGAGAACCCTGCTTTCATATTTCTGCAGTGAGTGTGGCAATGTGGCATAATACACAATTAGCACAAGTCACAACGTTGCAAGATATCTACCCAACTCCTGGAAATCATACATTTGACTATGTGAAATCAACAGAAAGTAATGTACGGAAAGTAATGGGCACACAGGGTCAAAATGTGTTCTAGAATCTACACCAAGATTGAAATTCGCAGGGTGCACTAGTGACATGCAAGAAATGAATTGAACTTCTACCATATCAGAGATCACATTAATTCAATTGTGTCCGATGACTCTTGATATCCTCTCAAAAAACACACGGCACATGGTCATGCTGAATACAATGTCCTCCTTCATCCAGTCCAAAGCGACTCTTTCCAGTGTTCCAAGTGAAGAAACATGATATAAAAATTCCCCTTCTCCACCATCATGCTCCAGTGATGTTAGGGTGAATGAGTAACCTGCTATTCCACAATATTAGGCAATATGGGCGCATGAGATCTCTAAAGGAAATCAAGTCAAAACTTCACATGGTCGAAGCAGAGATCAAGAGAAAGCAACAATAATATAAGTTAATAACTTGACAATAATATTAGCCAATTACCGCTAGTTTTGTGATAAACTAAAAGGCGAAGTTCTTCTGTTTGTGTGTCCACAGAAAACTCCAAGCCAACTAATAACTTGACAAGAGTATGAAAGACACAGTTGTTGTAACCTTCTGAAGGATCTTCTGGACACGAGAAAAAGTAAGTCAAACACTTCGCCAAAAAGATTCTTTTCTGTTCGAGAGGGAGAAAATGTAGCCACAGAAAAAATTCAGAACATAAAGCCTACCACCACTTGTAAAATTTCTTCTACAACAATGTGCTTGAGAAGTTCCAGCTCCAGGATCAACCTAGAATCAAGGAGTGCCATGAAATACATCATGAATTAAAAAAAAGTTAACCAGAGCTTGGAAATGTACTGGAAGATGTTATCACACAGCTTACTGTAATAAGCTCCATCTGGTTGTCATCACTAGGATCAACATCAACTTCGGGACGTTGACTTTCTGTCTCATTGGTCAATATGGTTGGTATGTCAGGGTTTGGCGACAAGTTAGTTGTGCCCTTTGACCTGGTCCTAGGAGTTGTTTCAGGTGACTTCAGATTTGCATCATCATTCTTATTTGCCAAAAGTCCCTCTAGCCTTCCAATTTCATCAGATAGTTCTTTGGCTTCAAAAAGCTTTGGGAAGTCAAAATTCATATATGATATGACATGTGAATTAAAACATATGAGCACATCCGAGGCAATAGCTAACGATATCAAAATACTTTCCCAATGCATGAATGTAATAGTAAAACAATGACTTGGTAATCTTCTATGCTACGCAATTGTAAAACAAGGAATCTTGGATAGCATGAGCTGAAGTTACATGCCAACTTAAAATGTAAAGAGCACAGTAATCTAGTTTGAACATTATTGGTTTATCTTTCTCCTTTATTACAATTGTAAGGGGCAACACCACACAAACAAGCACAATGAATTCATTTTATTCTTCTTGCTTACTTTAGTGGGGTCGGTATACCTGCTGGGAGGCTCCTGGAAGATCATTTTACATATACTTTATTTCCTAACTAGCTACATTTTTTCGAGAAAGTTTAATTTCTCAGCCCTCAAATTCTCATTACAATCCTGCGCTAAGAGGCGGTGTTTTTTTGAAACGAAATAAGATGTGATGTTTAAGAGGGTGTTGACAACTGAGAAGTTTCTTGCCAGGAGACTCATCAAATTACTTGATAAAACAAATCCTACGTCAGCATACATGGCTGTACATGATATTTACAGGTCTCCTGCAGAAAATCCACCCTTTAAGATTAAATGTAAAAATAAGCTTGAATAACTAGAGATAGCGCACAAAAAAAGGTTTCTTGAAAATAGAAACGGTAATATAGATAGTAAGGATCTGGAAACAGAAAATTTGAAACAGGTACAAAACACAGTAGCTCAAGGTGCATTCAAATTTTGGTTTGAGGAAACATTATTTGCCTTGGCAAAGTGTATGTTTGAAAAATACATAGGTAGTCTGCCATGCAACCATCCACATCTTCTTTCAGAATGTGTACACATTTCCAAGAGTCAGAATTTGATCAGAAGAAAAATCTCTGCCAAGGAAGAATAATGCATGATTCATACAAACCCCTAAGAATAGTAGAAATATTATCCTTTCACAAAAACATTAGCAAAATCTGAAAGAGCAGAGTTGAGAAACTTATTCTCACCCCAGGATCTCTTTGAATATTTTTATTGTGACATTTAGTTAAATACAATTTAAATTGAAAATGAAACTAATAAATTTCAGGAAAATTGCATGTTTGACTCACATTTTTTACTTTCTTCGAGCAGAAGATTTTCGCACTCCATATATTTCTGCTGCATGGAAGACCTGCAATTCGTAATTCCCAAAATTTGTGGGATTTGAAGCAAGAAATGATTCAACCTCATGTGTAGGGATTTAGAAGTGCTTAAAAGTTCAACTGTTCTCACTTCTCATTGATTTCATGAAATCTTACATCTCTGCACGAAGTCGATCTATCTCGCCCTTCAAGTCTTGTATCAAATCCTCCGCCGCTGCATTATAGTGAACAGTATCGTCATCAGAACGAAGAACTCGAGCCTTATTATCAAGCTCCAAGACAAGGGATTACCAGACTGGTAATTCTGCAGATCGACATCTCGGTTACGGACCCATTCTTCATCCTCCACAAACCTCCTCTTCTGAAATAATTGAGCTCAAAACACGCCAAACATGAGAAGGAATCAAGATTTACTAGTGCTACAAGAAGAGGAACCAAAGGGAAAGATCAGAACCTTCAACGCGTTGTACTTTTCAAAGAACTTGGCGCTGACGAGCTCCATTTGCGCCAGAAATCGAACAGCTCGTGCTAACAGCAGCTAGTTCCGAATCCGAATCGAAGATTGTGGTAAAAAGAACCCAACTTTCGGGCAATTCCAAACCGAAATGCGATTGGAAGTGACGCCTTGCAAAATTTGAAGGCAATCAGACCAGGAAAAGTTAGGGCTTCGTTTTCGTCGGGCATCGGGGACGGACTACGGGCGGGAACGCAAACATTGGGAGAAATCTAATACTTCCGAGGGTATGTGTGTCAAATGGAACCTCGGTCTTTTATTTTAATTTTTATTCCTTTTGATTTTTTTATATATACGCGTAATATAATAATATATGCAGAAATTGGAAAACAGAGAAAAAATATGCTTCACAGAATCACAGTTAACAATATAACTTGACAAAAATATTTTTATGTTCCAGCAAAGAGAAATAATATTCAACCAAATTTAGTTAGTATAATTAATTAATTAGCAGAATTATATTGCAGTTAATCGTTAAGAGCTATTAATCTAAGTTCAATTTTTGGACTCATCCTTTGTTAAGAAAAATATTGTTCTGTTTTTTTATTTCAACTGCTGAATATTTGGGACCAAATGAGTATAAAAAGATATAAAAGATATTATTATATTATTTATAAATTATTAAAAAAATAAGCATATTCTCAATCATAATTTACGGCCTGCTTGTAATATTGTATTCGATGATTGGATTTGGAGGTCTTTCTGGATTTAATTGATTACGGAATTTTAATTTTAGGAAAAAAAAAACAGACGTTTAAAAAAAATCTGATTCCCTATGTGTCGTTCTTTTCTGAGTTTTAGTTGATAAAAAATATAATGCATAGATGAATAAGATGGTATGTTGTCAACGAATAGATGAAATGACAATTCAAAAAGAAGAAAAATTGACTTAATTACTAAACAGACTAAGTTAACGGCTGAAATTAATAGTCGAGTTTAAATTATTAAAAAGAAAAACTTCTTAGGACGAGTAATATTAGGACACAAATAAAGATTTCTCTACATAATATAAAACTTTTTTATAATAAAATATTATTATATAAGATAAAATAATATCTAAAATAAAAGCATTTGACTGTACAAGAACAAATTTGGTTTGACTAAAAGATAACAATCTATAAATTATTGTTATTTTATATATTAAAAGAGAAATTTTTTTCTTTGTCTAAAATTGCTTTTCTCTATATATATTCAGTTCCTTTTATCATAAGTATCTTAACTCAATTTTTCGTAAGAACTCTTTGTACTTAAGTTTATCTCCATAAACCTCACATCGCGATTTTTTTTGCATCTAACTCAAAATACAGACTTTTTTTATCATAAACTAACATAATTTTTTCACTTTAGTTCTTTTTCGTCTTGGGGTGTTCACTAGGCGAATTTGATCGGACCCGACCCGACCCGCTGGGTTAGTCTTTTTTTTGAGAGATGGATCCGATTCAACCCAACTTGGTTCGGGTCGGGTTGAATTGGGTCGGGTGGTCGGGTTATCCGACTACTATTTTTTTCTTTTTCTTAGCTTTTATATTATTGAATACAAAAAATATGATATATTATATATTTTAAAAGCATAAAATAATTTGTTAAATATTTATATATTATTTTATACATCTAAAATATTTTATTTTAATATTATTTTAATTTTTTGTATAAAAATATAGATAAAAAACTACAAAAATTAAAAAAATAAAAAAAGTCATCTTTCGGGTCGGGTCGGAAAATTCTGATCCGTACCCGCCCCGAACCGAGGTCGGGTCATCTCATCGGGTTCGCGGATCGATCTGACCCACTGAACACTCCTACTTTTGTCTACTTCTGTTACGGTTTTTCGTTACTTTTGATTATTTTTATTTATGAGAAGACTGAATTACCCCTCCCTTCATAGCACATTAAATAATAAATATAAAAAAGAAAAAAAGAAAGAAAATGAGAGGGAGGGGGTTGTCAACCACTTCAATCCTTCTAGCTATTTTTAAATTTGTTATTTCATATTTTTTTAAAAGGATGAGTAATTTAGTTAATAATGATTAAAGTAGAAAAAATGTCATAGTTTTAGGAATATAAAAAATAAATTCATAGTTTAGGGTTAAATATAAAAAATTATGATAGTTGAAGGGATATTTATGAAAATAAATCTTATACTTATAAAGATAAAACATATTTTCTGTAAGCAGATTTACAGCTAAAACTAAGCTATATATATGTGTATATGTATTCGGCTATTATAGATATATGTTCATTATTAAACATTTCGACTACTGCTGTATTCTAACAATCTTTTTGGGCAAATTATACAGCACAAAATACTAAAAAATTAGTATGTGAATAAAACATAAATTTATTTTGTTTGATCATCAAATCCAATAAATTAATAGCTAACTATATTTTTTTTGTTAAATATCGAGTTTAAAAACAAATCGAGAATATATAAATATCAAAATTATTAATATCAAGTTTTTGAAATCATCTAATGAAGTTAACTAGTACAGTTAAGCCTAATATGTTGTTATAATCAAAATTAATAAACTAATTATATTATATTAATATATTTTTTTGTTTCTTTTTAAAGTAATAATATAAATTAAGGAAAATTGTCTTGTGATATGTGATATAATAATAATAATAATAATAATAATAATAATAATAATAATAATAATAATAATAATAATAATAATAATAATAATAATAATAATAATAATAATGATGACGATGAGTGCTTAAAATATAAATATTCTAGGTAATTAAGAACATAGATAACTAAAATATGAACACGAATATAGAAAGGCTAATTTTTTAAGTTATGACTAATCCACGTTTAAAAAAAATGTTATGAGTAATCCATGTTTAAGAAATCAATTGAAAAATCATACATCATTAAGTTTGATATCCAAATATTAATTTGCAAGTTTTTTCCTCCCCGTCTAGCTAGCCGAAGTGGTGATGTGTTAACCAGACATGGCATTACTAAATTTGGGTGGACGACAAAAATTTGGGCAGGAGAGAGAGAGAGAGAGAGAGACAGAGATTGTGTCCCTACGTTCCCGGATGAGATCTATGTGAGCTGCAACATGCCATGCACAGCGTTACCATATCTCTCCACTCAACGTACTCATGCATTCTTCTATAACAATAATATCCAATGAATCCAAAGATGAAGAAGACGAATACGCTCCACTTTGAAACGTTCATAATTACTGCTCTCCATGTCGCTGCCCAAGTCGCCTGAGTTCCAGCTGAGATTGTTCGCGCCGTCGGCCCGAACTCGTCCCTTACGCTGGGCCGTTCGGGCTTTTCCACCCATGGCAGAAAGCAGCGGCATCAATAGCAGCAAGAACGACAGGGTATTCAAAGAGCTAGGTTCGCGGTTCCCTTCTTTACGGCTTTTCTTCGAACATCTTGTCGGCGCTTGCTTAAATGTTTGATCTTTTTGGAATTTCTTATCACCTGAATCAAATGCATCAACGCGAATCTCAGAGGAATTTTTTTGTTTGCATCTGATTATAAACATACAGAATAGATAAGCACATATATGTATCAGTATCATTATTAGATTAGGGACGATTATGCACATATTCCAACAAGGTCTTAAGGAAAGATAAAAGAATTTTTTTTCCCTACTGCCCCGATTCTTTTTACTCCGTAGGAACTAGGAAACAGTCAAAGGAAATCATACCATAATTTCTTTCCATTTATTGCGGACTTGGCTCCATCCATGATATTCTACAATAGAGAAATTTCACGGATTCAAATGCATCAAAGGAAAATGTGTAGTAGCATAGTACTATTAGGTACGTTGAAATTTATCCAATCATTCATTAAACTGGAAGTTAGAGGTTGCACAATTATAGGTAATAGTCCCTTCTAATATGACCTGATTCCTGACTTATCAGAAAGTTGATCATTTATCGACTTACTGATTTGTCAATTGCAACTATTTATTAGTTATCTTTCATGTTGCATTCTTATTCTAACTTAGAAGCTTTGGTTGCTTGCAAGTTTTTTAACATTACCTGTTTGGATAGGTTTGTATGCTTTAAAAAAGAAGATTGAAGACACAATAAGTCGAGCAGAGATAATCACGTCAACTGCACTGGAGCTTGAAGAAACAAAGCGAATTAAGCAGGAACGCATGATTAGAGATAATAATTTGTGGGAGGACCTTTCTAGAGCTGATGAATCCTTTAATGCCTTGGCTAATAGTATCAAAGTGGTGAATGAGCTCAAAGACTTGCGATATAAGGTGTTGTGTATTGCACATTAACATAAAGTGAGCCTATATTATGTCTTCACTCTTAAATTGTCCATCTCTCATGGAATTTTGTTACCTATGCCCTAGGTAAACAATAATAATCAGACTTGCGATATAAGGTGTTGTGTATTGCACATTAACATAAAGTGAGCCTATATTATGTCTTCACTCTTAAATTGTCCATCTCTCATGGAATTTTGTTACCTATGCCCTAGGTAAACAATAACAATCGCAGATATGGTTATATTTCATATTTTATCTTCTGCATTCAATTTATAGGAATCAGATTGTCCAGGTGTTAGATTCCTAGATAATGTGAAATAGAACTACCTACATGTACAGTGTTACTTCTTAACAGCTTGTTGTTAATTTCTTCTCATAAAGAAGTGGGATTAGGCCAGTATCTAAGACCTTATTCAGGATCAAGGACAAACAAAATTTTGATGTATCACCTTTTGAGTGAATCAGATGTGAAGTTTGTTTTCAGCTGTATAAGTGCTATAATTCTCTGACATCAGTCTTTAGTTCTTGGATAATATATGAATCAATTTAGTGTTCAAGGTTATGTTAGATATATCTTAATTCCATTTCTTCACCGAAATAGCTTATGTCTTTTCAAGTTCCAGTCTATGGCATGTTTGACTTAATTCTTCTTATTGATCATATAAAAATCAAGTTTGCTGTTGAAGCTAGTTTGTTTATTTCATTCAGCTTTTAGCAATGTCATTTGAGTTAAGATGTCCCGACTTACCCTGTGAAAAAAAGAAAAAGTTGTCATGAATTTGAGTACTTTCTATTCTGTAGGTTGAGGAAGCAAGGCTGATTACTGAATTGGTAGAGATGGATGTAATAAATCATCAGCTTTTTAAGCAGGCATACAAAGCTTCTTTGGATGTAGATAAATTCCTGGATCGTTATGAGATGTCTATGCTTCTAACTGACCCATATGAGAGAGAAGGAGCATGTGTTGTCGTGAGAGCTGGGTCAGAAGGCACAACTTCAGAGGTTTGATTATATCTAGTTATATTTCCTGAGTTTATAGCATTCGATGAAACACTCAACTTTCTTGAAATGACAATAAGAAAATACGACCTTCCTGATTATTGGTAATGAAGTAGTATTGGTACGTATACACAAGTGCATGTCATCTATGAAGATGTCATTTTAAGGTTATCTTATACCTCACGCCAAAACAGACTATAAAAAGTGTTCCTACACTGTGAAGGTGTGTTTTGGGGCTTCCATCTTCTATGGGTTATTAACATATTTTGTTGTTGGGTCTCACAGGATCAATAAGTAATCTTTGATTCTATCTTCAAATATTTATTACTATCACATTCATGTTCACTGTCCACAGTTGAGAAGGCATAAATCCTAAGTGCCAAGTTTCAGTAAGAAAACCTAAACGTATATATATATATATATGGGATAAAAAAATATTGGTAGGATTGGAATGTTGCTGATTGTTCGAAGATTTTCAGCACAATCCTTTTCCATAATGATCGGGTACCTATTAAAATTGATGAGAGAGTGAAAGGGTAAGAGATGTTATTGATCTATTGTTGATTCAAAGGATGTAAAGTGCAGGATTCTTGTATATTCTGACCAATTTTAGTGTCTGATGAATGCTGGATAATGAATGATGAAAATGTTTCTAGCTTCCAAAAAAAGTCTTCATCATAAAAGATGGGTGGTTATGCAAGGGGAAGAGATGCTATTCATTTATTAAAACTGATGCAAAAAAATATGCTCAGAATGTCAAGTCATGATTTCTTATTTATTATTCTATTCCAATAGTAGTTTCAAAGAAAGATAGATAATGAATGATGAAGAATGCAGCTAGCTAAAAAGAGGATGGCTTCATCATAAAATGAAAGTTAGCAAGATGAAGAGGAAAGATTCCATTAACATACGAAAGCTGTGCATTCAACTTGTCTAGCGGAGGGTGGGGGGAGCAAAAACTAATAAGTTGTAAATGGATAATTTTTGTGATCTTGAAACTTGTGGTATAATTTTTTTTTTCATTGAGATGAATCTGGAATTAAGTTTTTATGTCTCTAAAAAACATAATGCTTAAGTTCCTTGAAGATCTGTTTTATTGGCTTCTGTTGCAGGTTTGGGCTGAAAAGATTGTAAGAATGTATTGCAAATGGGCTGAAAAGCATGGTTATAAGGGAAGAATTGTTGAAAAGTTTGAGTCCAAGGGAGGTGGAATTATATCAGCAACAATTGAGTTTGAGTTGCCATATGCTTATGGTTACCTTTCTGGAGAAAAAGGTCTACATAGAATGATCCACGGTTCTTCAGAAGAATCTACTTTTCTTGAGGTGCTCATCTATTAAATAATATAAATCCATTGCAATATTAAATGTGCTAAGAACATATTTCATTTTTTTTCATATGTCTCAGTGATGTCATGCACAAATGGTCATGCAAGTTCTCAAATTGGATGACTAAATATGGCATAGAATGAAAGGCTCCATGGGTGAAAACAGAACAAACACGACCTAAAAAAACATGATCTCTAAAAAATTATATATACACACACCTGTATTTGATGAATATAGAATCAGTAAAGAAAATACTGAAGTGATGAATTGCACTTAAGGTTTCCTTTGCCATGAATGCATTAAACCTCTTTATTAGAGCAATGGATGCATTATACTAAGCAAACACTGCAATCTCATTGAAGACACTATTACTATTGATTTAGGTGTCTTCTGGAAATGAATGTTTGATGATTTCAATGGCATGTTCACTGTTTGAATGCATGTGTGGAGACCAATGAATTAACCCTTTTCGATTGATTCAACATCATCATTTCATCTGTGTTATTTTCAACAGTTATCCTGAGAAAACTTGATATGCTGAATCGCTGATATTACCCACTTAGTCCTTGTTACATTATGTTTTTTTATACATAGATCTCATCAAATTATGTTAGCAGACATACTCGGCCATTGTGGATGTGATCCCATTGTTCCTCGAGAAGGCTATTGATCTACAAATTGATGATAAGGATCTGGAGATCTCTTCCTTCTCATGTCGTACAGAAAGGCAACCAGATAGTGAAGCTAGAATTGTAACTATTGTTCGTCATATTCCAAGTGGGATAACTACCCAAAGCTCAGGTACCTATCCACCAGAAACCATCCTGTATCATGTTTTTTGTGACTGATGTATGGAATATTTCAATGCAATACTATTTTAGCTTCCTAATTGTGTCATTTGATTCATTTCATGCTCTGCTACATTAGGATGTAGCTCCTATATACACACACATTCATGTTACTTATAAATCACAAGAACATTTTCTTTAGCATTTAAAATTTATTATTAGCATAAGATGTTTGCCCTCAAAACGATGTTGAAGTACAAAGAACAAGAACTACAAAATATTGTTGAAGTCTGAACTAGACCTGAAACTTCACCACCGCGTACATGGTCTACTTGAGAAGTTTCTAATGAATTATGGATTACCAAAATAAATTCTACTCTCAATAGAAAATTTCTGAAAAATGTGATTTCTATGTAATTATACAAAATTTCCACTGAATTGTCTGATTGTCAATGCTTATATATGTCTTTCTAATCATAAGCTTGCAAATCTCTGTGCAGCAGAGAGAAGTCATTTTGCAAACAAAATTAAGGCTCTGGACCGTTTGAAAGCAAAAATTCTTGTCCTTCAAATGGAGCAAGGATTGCCAGGAAGTACGCTGAGCACCGACGGCGCTACGAAGGAGTTGATGCGTGAAACGAGGAGGTATATTTTCCAACCAAATAAATTGGTTCAGGATATAAAATCTGGCATCCAACATCCAAACTTGAACTCAGTATTAAATGGGGACATTGAACCTCTTGTGAGAGTCCATATTAGCCAAAGGCATGGAAAGGATCTGGTAACAGCTGATTTACCTCAATAGCTCTTACAAGTGCGAGGCTCCAGAGGCAGTAAGATCCAAATGAATGCATGACAATTCACTCCGCTTTAACCTACCATTTGTATATCATTGTGTTAAATAGAAAGAAAAAAAAAGGCTTGGACCAAAGACGAGAATTTGAAGGTTGTAAAGGAAGAATAAAAAAAAGGCCACTACTTTTATCACGTGTCATCAATGATCATGATGCTGAATCATTCTTATTGCTTACGATTGGAAAAGTACATTGGTAAAAACTAGAGGGAGAATTGGGTCGGACCGCCCTGCTTGACCCAGGCAGCAGAAAGGACCGCCCGGCTCGACAAGATAAACTCGGGTTTTCAAAATTTTAAGTATTGATTATTAAATCTATACATGTAGATTGTTGTAAATACAATTTAATATGTAAACCGTGTTATATATAGCACTAATTGTCTGACATATATCATTTAATACTGATTGCTGGTCTTTTACAACAAACAGCACATAAATTATAATTATAAATTGTAACTATTAGATTTAGTATAGATGTAACTTAGAACTTATATAATACGTGCTATATAAATTGAGTATTAGTTTAATTATTATTGAGTTAATTTATAAAAGATCATTTTCGTAATTTAATTTATATTTTAGAAGTAACGAAATCTGGAGATTGGCCCGGTTGGTCGGACCGACTAGTACTCACGAATCACGATTAACAACGGCACCTCGCAAAATCTACTCACGGTTAACTTAGTATGAGCTGGGACGAGTACACATGAATTTCATCACTAGTAAAAATTTGTGGCTATTTTACTTTATTTTCTATTTTAAAAATTTTATACAACAGTGAGTCTGACGGAATTTGTCATATACAAATACCAAGGTTCTCATAAATAAACCTTAGACTTTGCGATCATCCCTAACCAATCTTATCTTGAACAAGGTTATCATGATCATCGTTTTGATCGTAAGATCATAATATCCTATTTAAAATTCACGATCCCAATCTTAATTTTACAATCATTTTTTAAGTTTGGTAGGATCATAATGATAGCAATCTATTTTTTTCATCTTTTTTTAAAAAAATCACTAATGACAACATGATTTTTTTGAGAAATAAAATTTAGAAACATATTATTGGTCATAATTAAAATTATAAAAAAAATTCACAAAATAATTTTATTATATTTGTATATTACAAGTTATCTATGTAATAGACTCAATATTAATCATATTATTATTATTTTTATCAATTCATAATAATTATTATTATTATGTAAATTATATATATGCATTTGTAGCAAGTTTTAATAGGATAATGGTCACGTTACATTATTTATAATCTAAAGTATTACAAATTTATTTAAAATTTAACTTTTTACATAATTTTATATATTAAACTATTTTTTAATATATAGGTAGAATTTTACGATTCGTGATCTAATCTTATAATTATGTAGACCCCTATCGATCCCGATTAACTTGATCTTGAGGAATTTTTTTAAAAAAAATCTTTTGATCATTTAATCTTATTCAGTTTTATACCATCTCATATTATTAGTATAATTATTTAAATAGTAAAAAAAAATATTAATGATATTAGCAATCAACTTAAATGAAATATAATATATATTTTTATTTTACTATGCTTTAATTCAATTGATTTTAAAATTGATAGAGGTGATACGGTAAGATGCGCTTTAATATTTGAATGTAAGAATTTTATTAAAATATATTTGTTGACATAAAATTTTAATTTACACTCAATATTTATCAATTAAAATTTTATATTTTATATCTATAATTTTTATATTTCATTTAAACATTCAATAAAATTAATCTATCATATGAATTTTTTCATATGATACTTTTTTCAATTACAAAGGAGGTCCATGGACCTAATGCAATGAAAGTAAAGACCGAAAATAAAAGAACACATACGTTCTATTGGTGAAATTTGAACTCGTGACCAAATCACAATTTTTTATTTACTCGTTATTATGTTACACTTCATCTAAAGACATTCCAAACTAATTTGTTAATTCAAGTATAACTAAAATAACTACTATTCTACTTTCGCAAGTAGAATAATCGTTCTTCTAAATTTTATGTGAATAATTGAATAGACAAATGAGTTTGAAGTGTGTTTTGATGAAATATAAGTAAGGAAGATGAACCAAGAAGTTAATGTGATATGAAACTATTGATATGATAGATTAATTTTTGTGAGTGTTTGAATGAAATATAAGTATTATAAATATAAAATATAATTTTATTAATTAACAAAAGTAGTAAAATATAATTGTTGTTATTAAAAGTTATTAAAAATATATTATTTAAATATAATAAATTATTTTAAACAATAATATTAAAATTTTTACGAAAGGATAAGTAACAAAATAATAATAATAAATTATTATTTTTATAATAAAATATATAAAAGATTTCAGGTGAGGTATGCAAGATTGAGAAAATTTTAAAAGAAAAATCAGATTTTAAAAAAGGTGGAAATGTCACATAAAAGGAGGAGTTGAAAAAATAACGACCGCTATGAACAGTGATGGAATGAGGAGCTGAAATTGAGATAACGTGAGCCTCGATTCTCATTAAGGTTCTAACTTTTAACACCGTTACAGAACTAAGAGGCTAATTTCGTTCGAACATGCGGGGGACATTCGGTCTATTTTTTTTTTTCACCGCCAAAAAGGAAATAAAAGGTTTCATTTGACAGCGATGCCCATGACGTATCCAGCGACTAGATTCGGCGAGCATCTCATATAAAGATTCGCGTCCCTGACATCCTCTCAGCGCGTCGCGTGGGCCAATGCCGCGGATCGCCTCCATTTCCCATGTCCACCCAACTTTGCGCTTTTACAATTCCATCATCGCTATCCCCTCGGAAACCTCTCCTCTGCTCTCCCGCCACCCAATTCTTTACAGTCGTTCCCGTTCCTGTTCCCAATTCATCAAGGCGTCGATCCCATCTGCGAAGCTCCTTCCTCCGAAGACAGCTCTTGCTACTGTCGTGATCAATCGCCGTGCAGTGGCTCCCTCGCTCCGAAGAGGTACGTGCTCTTGCTAGATCATGCTTCTTTTGCGCGTCAGCTGTTTGTTCGTATGCCATCGCACTAGGACGCGCATCGGATCCTCTTCCTGCAGCAGTTCTGCGTTCATGCTTCTTTTCTGTGTGAGCGAAGTGGCGAAGTTTGCTCCTTTATTTTGGAAGGGAAACTGGCGCAGGAACCAGTATGTGAGCATGGATATTACACTGGGGTTTTAGGAAGTCGATCTTGGTGGAGTTCTTGGGTTTAATGGTTAATCACTTGTGAAGTATTTATTTCTGTATACCACTGTTCCAAACGAGAACAAATTGCATTTCCGCGCTTTTCGATCTGACTACAAAGGTGTGTTTATACACAGATCAACTGCTTGCTAATTTGTCAACGAACACATCAGTTTTCCTGAGTTAGCTTTTTCTGGCATTTCCGATTTTCCAATTGTTAAGTGTTAGTTTCCTGTGTGTAAAAATGACTTTGAATTTATCTTTCTACTGGAATGCGTTGTAGCCTGAAGGCCCCTGAACATGTTATCCCTAGACTTATGTTTGTCATATCCTTGTCAAAGTAAACAGACATGAGTGCTCTGTTTTAGTTCCACTTGGTAGGCTTAGGAAGTTAAGAGTAACGTAACAAATAATCTTTCTATAGTGGAAGAAGGTGAAGTGGCTAATATCAGTGTCTGACTCTTCAGAAAGAAGGTATTATTATCTGAAATTTGTAACTGACAATATGTAACAAGAAATGGAGAAGTATTAATCCCATCTCGGAACTCATTTGTTCTTCGGTTTCTATTCTCTTTCAGGATGAATTAAACATGTCACTTTCTGTTTGCAGAAATGGGAAGCAATGAAATTATTCCTGGCACTAATACGGAGGTTACCCTTTCTTCTTCATATGATTGTGCCATGGATGCCCTTTCTTCTCTCATTTCCCGTCAGAAACGTGGAGGTGGAGATGGAATGAAACATGGGGAGGAAAAGTTTAATTTAAAACTTAAATATCTAAAGGTGATGCCAAATTAAAATGCAATGACTACACATTTCTTCATTCTTCCATATTTCTTTCTGTTGAAACTGGAGTGAAACATATATAAAACGGAAAGGGACTTGGACCACTGTTGATTCCTTGAAGGTTGAAAGAATGTTGTCATCACTAGAATTGTCAAAAAGAAAGACATAGGATGTACCTGAATTAGGTTTATTAACACTCAATGCCCATGAGTGTCAAATTACGCACCCGCATGATATATTTCCCATTTGTAAAATATATATTGTCTATTATATTCTTTAGAATTTAAATAAGATAAGAACTTTTGGATAAAATAAATTGTTTTAGTTTTACCTATCACAATGAAAGACAACTAAGGTAAACTAAAATGGTTTGATTAATATGTATGGTTTTCAAATGGTTGAAAAGAACAAAAGAAGGAAAGAAAAAAGAATTAATTAACTGACCTCATAAAAAAAGAACTATTAAGCTAAATGCCTATTATATATTTGTTATTGTGGCAACTTGATATGCTAAATGGACAAGATTTGGTTTTACAATCATTCAAGAGAATCAAAGAATGTTAAAGGTTTCAATAGCAGGAGACGGCTCAATTAAAAAGTAACAAGTGACTATTGTTGTATATTCTATGTTATTGTGGAAGTTGGATAGGCTAAGTGAACAAGATATAATTTTTCAACCATTTAACACGAAATTATGGACAACTAAAAGGAACAGGCTTAGTCAAATAGCTTAGAAATATGAAAACTTTACTGAATATATGTGAACATTATTCAAGAGCCACGAATTGTGTGTAAGGTTCCAAATGATTTGTCTTGTGCAGAAGAAAGGTAATTGTACTTCTTGATTTGTAGTTCTACTTATTGTTTTTCCTCTCAAAAGAAGTTGCACTTACTATTCTGTATCTTTATTTTCAGAACACCAATGTTTTGTATCTTCACTGTTGTGTTCACTGGTATTGGGTTGTTTTTTTTTTTCAGATACTAGGTTTAGAGGAACATTTAGCTTCATTGAAGATTATCCATGTTGCTGGGACTAAAGGAAAGGTTCTTATTTTCACTGTTGTCCTTGTCTTAGCATTTTTTAGTTTTCCATACACACGTAAATTGCAGTTTTATAATACAATGGATGACTACCACAATTTCGTAGTCATCCTTTCTTCATAAAAAAAACGGAAATTGCCATTTGATATTGCTTGCAGCTTTTAGACTTTCAGTTATATGGTTTTTATTCAAAAGGACTATTGCCTTAATAAATTCCAAATGAACCAAAAAAATCAAGCACTTTATGCACCCTATTGATTGGAGTCATTGCCATATTATGATTCTCTACTTGCTTTGGCGAGCCACATTTAGAGATCATGAAAAGAGAATATGTTGATTTGTTGAAAGCAGCTGTTTTCTGAAGCCAGCATATATATCATAACTCTGACATTCATCCCCACCATGCTAGAACATTGTAAATTTTTTTAGGAGAAATGCTAGCACACTGTAAATGAACATTGAAAAATTTAGGCCATGCAAGAACTCATCCATATGGTATGCCGATAAGGTCATAAATGTAGGAAAAAAATGAAATATGCTGGAATTTTAATGATGAAGGTTATTGTGTGTCTATGACCTTCCTGGAGTCTTACATTTTTAAGCATTGTAACTGGTCAATGTTATCAGACTTTAGAATATGTAATTATAAAAAGACTTTAGAATAATGTAAGTCCTAATTTTTTTCCTCTTCGTTCTATTTCTATGTTTGGTTTGCATGACATCATTAGTACAAAGTTGGTTAATGTTTAACTATTAGCTTCAACAAGGATGAACCCAGGAATTTTCCAATGGGGGGCAAAATAATATTATAAAAATAAAATATTAATTAATTAATATTAAATTAATTTAATAAAACTTAATTTAAGAGGGTCAAGCATTAAAATTGTAAATATTATATACATATAAAAAATACATATCTACATATTGTCTAAACTATCCATTTTACTCTAATTTGGGGGAGGGGGGGATTTAACATTTAATTTATATATAAAATATATACATTAGGGGTAACCAAAAAAAGTGGGGGGGTCCAAGGCGCCCACCCCCCAATTACACATGGGGTGGTCCCTGAGCTTCAACAGATTTTAGTATTTGAAGGGATCTTAAAACTATTTCTTTCCATATTTTTTGTCCTATTTACTGTTCTATTATTTTCTGGTTTTTAATGTGATTTCCTTTCCTTTTATTTTCTTTAGTTCAATAAACACAGTACTGATGACATTACCCCATAAAGTTCCCCTTTCTTGGAGAGAGGAAATGTTGACTGATGGTTCTACTCATATATTTGTATTAAAGCCTTCACAAAGTACACTCAATATAATCATTTTTTGTAAAGATTTTTACTTAATTAGTTATACCACAAACTACTTGGGCCCGAATTGGCTTCTCATCTTACAAAGTCAATTTCAGGGATCAACATGCACATTCACCGAGGCTATTTTACGGGAATGTGGTTTCAAAACAGGTCTTTTCACTTCACCTCATTTGATTGATGTTAGAGAGAGATTCCGCATTAATGGGTAAATATCTTTCAAGATTTGTTGCTTTTAACATTCTATGTTGCAAATTTTCATTTACAATAACAATCCTTTACCTTTTCAGAAAATCATTATAATACAATCAAAAAACCATTTTTTAATCAACTGAAATAATAAACTGTATCACCTTCAGTGAAATATAAATAATAACAAGTTATACAAGCAACTTTTATTTTTCTGAGTATAATGATGAAAATTTATCTTTCTTAAAGTAGATGGAGGTGTATGTTTGATAATTTCTACTAGCCTATTCAGCTTCCTTTTATTTCATGACGAAATATCTTTTTTGATAACTACTGCAGTTTCTTATTACAAATTATTCGTGGACAATTTCCCTGAAGGGCTACTTTTCTTATCACCTTGTGGGACTTGTGGTTTTACACAGGGTGGGTCAGTTTTTGGTAGAGAGATGCTATTGTGAGAGTATTGTGCATGACATTTTGTCATTCCGCATTTATGGATGTCTAGTGTAATTTCCCAGTCATCCTTTCCCCTGTAACAGAATAAAAAGAATTTGGTGCCTGACGTACAAGGGATAATTTTCATACAAAATATTAATTTCTGTTTGAAAAGGATTATTGTCATAGAGATGGAGGAATATCTATTTTGAAATCTGTCTCAGGATCTTTTTCTTTCCTTTTGGTTACTTATCGTATCTATTGCATTTTTGCACGCAGATTGGATATATCAGAAGATAAATTTCTGCACTACTTCTGGGATTGTTGGCACCAGTTGAAGGTGTCCTAAATTTTATTTCATCCCTTAAATTGGTGAAGTTGATCATGCCTCTCTTGCACGAGATGTTATCATAGTTGAATACCCCGAGAATGAGAAAATGACTTTAAATCATCATAGATGTTTGTTAGTCATAAAACACAAGCAATATTTGCTTTTATATTTTGTTTAATTATTGGAAAACATGTCAGATTGTTAATCTTACTGAATGTTTTCACATTTCTCTCAGCCAATTTCATGCATGTGAGATTGTTTTCAGTATGAAGTTTTATCAAACTACTATTTTTGCAAATGTTTTTAGTATTGCCAATTTGGTCCCAAGCCCGGATAAAGGAGGAGGGTTGTGTTAGGCCCCGACGGCCAGCGTAAAATTCTGTCGAATCGCATGAACATGGATCAACGAATATATTGCGGAATGGCGTCGTATGATCCATGTAGCCGACCCCACCTAGTGGGATAAGGCTTTGTTGTTGTTGTTGTTGTTTTAGTATTGCCAATTTGTGGTTGAGGTGGTCTTATGGACAAAATTTGATAACTTTATACAAGTTTGTGCAAGATAAAATAAAATAAAATATGTACATCAACATGTGATATTGTTGCCTCAAAGAAAAAACATGTGATATTATTCTCAAGATAGTCTATGGATCTAGTATATGAGAACATAATACAACCCGCAGCAGAATCAGACCTAATACCTCATGAGTTACAAGTGATGTGTGGCACTGCATGACACCACATTCTCCAACCCCGTCAATTTTTATTGATGCTTATTGATGTAAACCTAACTAATTTTCATTAACTAAAGCCTAAGATTGAATAAGAAGACTTCATATATTTCTGAAGCAGTTTTACATTCTATCCATGCCCTATTATACGGACCAAACATGGATTCAAATATGTTAGGAAAAGGAAGACACTAAAAAAAGGAAAGCTTTTAAATAAACTAAGAAAAGGAAGCAAAACCTAAAAGGAAAACAGAATACAAGGGATAATCAAGGAAACTAGTTCTTCCAACTCATGCGCTCATAATAAATTGGAGGCCATCCTGCATCACCTATGTTTGTAAGCAAACCCATCATATTTTGAAATATAATAGTTTCAAACAAGAGATAATCATCTCTTCCCCTTTCCAATGTTCTAGGAGTCAAAATGTTACGCAATTTTACATAAGGCACTTGCTAGAGGCCTCAAGAACATTGCAACAGATCATATGATCTTTTAATTGAGAAAGACGCTTTAGGAAAAAGAAAAAAGTCATTTTTCGCATAATTTGTAGATGGTAGAGGTCAGGCTTCAAAATGTGTGTAGTACATTCCGATAGGAGTTGCATCATCCAAATTTTCAGTGCTTGAAGAGACTACTGTTATTTTGAATTTGAACCATCATGATGAAGGTACTAACTAAAAGAAAATTCTCATAAATGACTATTTCCAGGAGAAAGTTGCTGATGGTTTCCCAATGCCTCCATTGTTTCACTTCCTCAGTCTTTTGGCATTCAAGATATTCTTATCTGAGAAGGTCAGCAATTACAATTGTAAAGTGTTATCTGAGATAACAATTTCTGTGATCTTGCCAACTCCTCCCTATATTTTCCTGTTCAATTCCAAAATGAATGTACCTGGATTTATTGTGAAGTGTTAATTATGGAATGTTATCAGATCATGCAAAGATTTTGAGAGCGTCCATTTTACTTCAATTCTATGAATCATCAATGCTTACATTATTGTACCATTCAAGGCAAATGATGACTATAGAGTAGGAGAGAAAATATTTTCAACAATTAATGAAGGATAATGCATCATTTTTACTCATAACTTGGGGGCATGTATGAACTAGGAAAATGAAATATATGGGTTTCTTCCACTAGGAAGTAAATGTATGGTGGCGAAGGGCTGTTGACTGCTGTACCAATGTGGTACTGTAATACCATACCATACCATACTTGGGTGTACCGTACCAAAATATTGGATGCCTACACAATTGGTAGACATCCTTATTCCTCTCTCTCTCTCTCTCTCTCTATATATATATATATATATATATATATATATATATATATATATATATATATATATATATATATATATATATATTGGAAGCAAGGAAAAATATGAAACAAAAAAAACATAATGGATTGTGTTTCCCATGCACTGAGTGTATTGGTGAGTTTGCAAATCAAATTGTGCTTCCTGGTTTATGCCTGTAAAACTTCTCACAATTAGTTTTATTGGTCGATCTTGACATAATTAGATTGCATAGAAAGATGATATGGATTGAAAATATTAGTATGAATTGCAATTGCTATTACCGAACATTAGTATAATCATAATTGTGGTACCACTAGAAACTCTTTCTTTGTGATAACTTTAATTCTTTATATGGACATTTAGTCACCTACACCTCATCAAGTTTTTTTTTGTGTGTTATTATCTATCTCAATGAAAGTTCTAGCTTTCATCCAGCTACAGTGCTATGATGTAGCTGATTCGTCAATTTCCTCAATTCCAAGCAGCTTTTACTAATTAATATGAAGCAATTCATGATACAATTCTGGATGCTCAAGCCTTCTCTATTAACAAAGTCATCACTGCATGTGAAGAAACATTCTGAGTGGCACAATGTAGTAATATACCAGCCTGTCGCCATACCCATGGGGATACATGAGGCGTTTCTCTCTACATTGATGTTAATTGTCTTCTTATACTTTCCCTTGATGGGTTGATAAGAAATGAAGAATCGAACATAGAAATACTGTTTGAGAACTTTATCCGATACTTGAAAACAAAGATTATTGATAGTTTTACAATAGTGAGGGTCTGCATTAAGCTTCTGCTTTTCATGATATGTAAGCTTTGTTTCTCGTTTCTATATTTTCTTTTTGTAACTAGTCCTAAATTATTGATTTGTCGTACTATCCATAAATTCATATATCAAGTATTTTTTCTAGGTTGATGTTGCAATTATAGAAGTAGGGCTTGGAGGCAGGTTTGACTCAACCAATGTGGTACATATCCTTCTTGCTGATTTCAATGCATTCCTGTCCTTATTCAAAATCAATAAGATACATGTGACTTTAATTTCATATCATAGAAGAATGATTTTTCTTAGTTGTAAACTAGGATACTAATGAATCACATTATTCTTGAGATGACTGAGAATATAGCATACTGTGTTCCTTCCTGAATCTTAAATTTTTTACCTAGCTTTCTAAAGAGAGGATAAAGATTTCCTAAGCTTCACACGAGGTAAATTGTTGATGATCCGTGATGCGCAGTAATGAGAATTGGAAAAATTAGAGATCCCTCCTGAGTTGTATGGCTGAAAATTTTGTCCAGTGTTCAGTTAAACTAATTATTAAAATATAGTGCTTCTGAGTTCCATCATTTTCTTTGCTCATTTCACATTTATACTTAAAAGATTTGCAGGTTAAAAGCCCTGTTGTTTGTGGAGTTGCATCACTTGGTATGGATCACATGGAAGTATTAGGTACATTCTTCTTTGGGTCATTCTTTGAACTCTTCAGTTTCATTTTTCTTTTCAACAAAGTGCATTGTCTCTATTCGGCTGATAGAAGTTTTCCTTTTCATCAGCGTTTGATTCAAAACATCCTGCCATTTGTTATTAAAAGATACTGGTTGAGGGATATTGTTTGTTAACAATATTTTTACGTGCAGTTAAGGACTGGTCTTTCTTTTCTTTTGGTTCAAAATTCGTATACTCAGATCATTAACTGCTTGCTAGGTTTAGGGTATAATTGACTTGTGTTCAATAACTGGCTCCCATGACTCCACATCATAGCATTGCACTAGTCATGCCAGCAGATGGGAAATGAAATGTGATTTTGGCTAAAGATTTTCAATGTTGTGATATTAATCCAAGGATAATCACTGCTCTCCTCTATTTGCGAGACCACGTCAGTTATCCTCTTGTTTGCATGACGTGACGTCACCCATACCCTATTCCAATGGTTAGGGTGCGCATTGAAAGCAAAGGGGAAAGCATTGTAGGAGTCTACATGTCAACTTTTGGAGCATTTCGTGTCTTAAATTTAGATACCATTTATTGAATTGTTCAATTAAAGGTATTCTGATGCATACTTTGGAAGTTTCTGTTACATGCTATGCTGGATAGCTTCATGCATAAACATACGTAATTTTTTTTTGAAGTACATATGTAAAAATTATTGTCAATGAATGCAAAATCAAGTCATTCTTGTCTCCAGCTCGTATTTGTTACCCTGCGTTTGCATTGCTCTTATTGCCATTTAAAGATATGGACAAAATGTCATCCTTATTAGGAAGAACTGAGACTTCTTACTTACGAAGATATTTATTTTACAAGATGGCATTAATTGCCTTTGAGATGAAAATTAATGTTAAAAACTCAGTTTTTATACTTCTTGGTATATGTCAAACGTTAATATCAACATAAATCAAATAATTCTAGAGAATGTACCTTTTGTGATGTTAACTTTGTGATAACTTATGTTTGCAGGAGATACAATTCAACAAATTGCTTCATCGAAAGCTGGAATTTTCAAGGTATGCTCTTGTCAGATTTTAGGTTAAGCTTCGCGAAAACATATGCTCATCTCAAGATCAAGCATTTATTGAAATACTTCCGTTTGGACTACTCAACTATATGTCTTCTTTCCTGAAAAACTATTAAGTCTTCCTTTTCAAGATTTATTTAAAACTTCTTGGTATCTTGAAGCCTGAAGTTCCTGCATTTACGGCACCCCAATTGCCTGAAGCAATGGCTGTTCTAGAAGAGAGAGCATCAGAATTAATGGTAATGTGGACATGCATGACATATTTCACTTCAAATACTATTTTGTAGTTAGATTATGAAGTGTCCTTGGCTTCTAATATCATGTCATGCTTATTCTTGTAGTCCACTGAATTTTCTTTCCTTTAATTATTGTTGGCTAAATCAAAATATGTGATAATTTTTCCTCTGATTGGTAGATTCCTCTTAGAGTTGCACCACCACTTGACCTGAACATGCTGAATGGATTAAAACTTGGCTTAGCTGGAGAACACCAGCTTATAAATGCTGGTCTTGCTGTTGCTCTTTGCAAAAGTTGGCTGCAGAGGACTGGGCAGGCTGAGCTCATTTTGAATGTTAGTATTTCATGCCCTTTATGTTTTTCGTTTTTGTCATAATTAAGGTAGAATGCATCAGACTTCCTGATGATTAGGTATTGACTAATGACTAACTAGTACTAAAATTCTAAAATGCTCCAACAAGGCGTCAATAGTCATACTTCCTGAAATGATAATAAAGTCTGGCTCAAAATTTTCATACTTGAAGATGCGAATATGAGGAACCTCCTAAGCATGTTCAAGATTAAGAATGCCTGAAGGTCCTTTTCTTTTTGTGCCTGATTTATTGTCATCATGTGTTAAAGGCACATTGTGTCTACTCGAACTATAAGCTAATTCCCCTACGATAGTTCACTAGTTCGAGCCATAAACAAATTGCCTATGTCCTAGCCCTCATTGCTTGTTTCCTAATGAGAAATGTTTGCTTGTCTTTGTTGAGGAAGTCATCAGTTTTAAACTGTTCTCATTCCATAATCAAGGGGAACATGAGATTTCTTTTGTTCGTTGCTGTCTTTTCCCTTGTAACATTAGAGACGACTTTTACAATTGTGTATTATATATTAGCGTCTTTAGTTATACTAGTATGAACATGAAATGCTTTGAAAAAAATTGCAAAGCTTTTCAGGTGTTTTATGCCTTTCCTCTTTCCTAGAATTGTGGTCTGGGTACTTGCATATCATATTATACGATTTTGTATTAGTGCCTGAATATGAAATTGATGCTTATAATAAATGTTTTTCTTCTTAAACAAAAAGAGTTCCTTTCACAAGTATAATAATCTTCAAGTCCTACAATAGTGTGACCAGGAAACAGGTTTACCGGAAACATTTCGGCGAGGCCTTTCCATAGCTAGTCTCCTTGGACGAGCTCAAATTGTCATTGACAAGCCAGAGAACTATGATAAGATCTCAGGTGGAAGCTATGGTGATTTAATATTTTACTTGGATGGTGCTCATACTCCTGAAAGCATGGAAGTTTGTGCAAGATGGTTCTGCAGTACAGTAACAGATGTTCAGCAATTTATGAAAAATGAAAGTATCAAAGAACAACAATGTGAATCCAACATGATAAGCAAGAAGGTGAACCATGCGTTGACATTATTTATCAATGTACCTTCACCCTTGGTACCTATACCCATTATTTATATATCCTTTTTTATGCAGATTCTTTTGTTTAACTGCATGGCGGTTAGGGACCCTCAAGTTCTGCTTCCGCAACTTGTTAACACCTGCAGTTCAAGAGGTATTAGCTCCATAGCACTAAACTATTTGATTCAACCTCATATAAAGCATATTTCAGTTGGATGAAAATTTAATATGCTTTCATTTAAATTCATGACTTTCCTTCCAAATAATCAAATAACACATATCTGCAACTTGGGTAGTGACTTTTTTTTCAAAATTTCAGGTGTCTATTTTTCAAAAGCTCTTTTTGTTCCAAGTATGTCAACCTATAACAAGGTTGGTTCTGGATCTTCGGTTGTGACGTCTGAGGCTTCTGGAGATTTGTCATGGCAATTCACCATCCAAGAAACTTGGGAGAAATTAGTCAATCGAAAAGGTGATTACTAACTTCATGAAAGAAAATTGTGCTGTCTGCTTCCTACCAATTCACATCAAGGTTAAAATGACATTGGTTGTAGACTCTAAAGACAGCATGGATGTCATGCCTTGTCATGCAAAGTTAAAAAAAGGGGAAGCCTTACCAGCATCAATTTAGATGACTACGAAAAAATGTTCCCGTGAAAGAAATACTGTGTCAGTGCATGACAGGATAAAAACCTAAATCTTATCATGAGGGCGGTGGTTGTTGGCAGCAAGCTTCAAGGGGATAATGTCACTTCTGAGGAGAAATTCTAAAAAAGATGAGGTGATGAGAACATACAGTGAGACGAGGCAAGATCATTTATCATTTCAGATCTGGCCTTCTATTGCTCCAATGGGCCAAAATCGAACTTCTTCGACAAAATGCTTCTAGCTTGGTGCATTTTTATGAGTGTTAACACCATTCCATGTCAATACTCAAATATTAGTATGCAATCATAGGGCACTACTGTTGCTTAGAAGTTTGTCCTCTGTTCTTGCATCGTACCAAGGATGAAGTTACATTGATAATCAATATCAACTCACGGTACCTGATACATAGATGTATGGAATGCCCAATTTGGTATTTCATCCTAAAGTATTGGCTAGTTTGATTGTTATTAACAGATTAGTTTCTTGGATCACAATTAAAGCCATCAAAACACAAGGTTAACCAATTTTAGCCGTGTGGTTCCATTTTTCCCAATAGAAGGTGATGTTTTGCTTCTCAACGCACAAAAAGTAGAATAATTTGCATATCTGCTATTTTAATTAGAATGGATAAAATGTATAGCTTTTATTTTTCAGCTAAATGCTTAAATATGCTGAACATTCGTTTCAAAAAAATGCTGAACACAATAGAGTTAAGATCTGTTGTGGGAACGTTGCTTCCGGAGTCCAATTTATTCAATATGTTTCTAGTTACTTTTGGTTTGAAAACTTAAATGAATGCCTTATTTTCTTCCAAGGAATAGATTCTGAGCATCTGAGACACAGAAAATGGTCAAATTTTAATTGATCTCATATGTATCATCGATATTTAATCAGTACTAGATTTTTCCAGATGCTGTTTGCGGCAATTGCTACAACCTACAGAATCTTGATCATCTTTCCAGCAACGGCATGTCCATGGAAAAGCCTTGTGAAAGCTATGATCCTGCTGGTAAAAGTTTGGTCGGAAGCGCCGTTATGCCATCTTTGCCTTTGGCAATAAAATGGTTACGAGACTGTGCAAAGGAAAACCCTTCTCTTCAATTTCAGGTAAGATTTGGAACTTTTGCGATGTTTTGTAAGTCGACTGAGGTGTGACATTCTTTCATAAGCATGTGCATGGTGAGCCAGAGCCAGGTATTAGTAAGATCTATTTCTTGAACTTATGCTGTGACAAGTACAAATAAAATTTTCACTGAAAGGTTCTAGTTCAAAAACCTACTGCAAGTTGGAGGAAGCATTGACATTTACTGGATTTCAGACTTTGGTACTTGCTTTCGTGATGACGGAAATTTATTAGTTTATCAGTGAGCGATTTTTTTTTTCAAATCAATTGCCATATTTTAGAGGATAATCCCACTTTGGACAATGAAAACCCAGGTTCTTGTCACGGGATCCATTCATCTAGTTGGCGATGTGCTGAAGCTTGTGAGGAGATGACCAGCAACCATATTATGTCAATTTATGGCCCTTTTGTGAGTCATTACTTTATGCACAAAATTTGCTCGGATAGAATAATATGTTATATGGAATTGTTATCACATCTAATTTATGTAACGAATATGTTTGATATTCCAACAAAGGCATTCAACCTAGTTGTTGGCACCATGATGGATTTTAGTCTATGCTAAATCCAACTTTATTGTACTTGTTGAATTTGCTGAAGAAACACTTTGAAGAGTTTTGTTCTTTACCAAATTAATAGTCAAAAGGACTACATTTTTTAGTGTACAGCTGAATTTTTGTTTGAAATGTGAGGTCTCTGCTGATCTGATCTGGGAGCTGTTTCTGAATTGGGAGAGCTCTGAACGTACTCCCTGACGAATGGAATAATGTACGGGAAAAACAAAATATTTGAATGTTCCTAACACTCAGATTGCTACGAGTGAACTGTAACGTAGGCAATCACTTGACAACGATCATATCCTTCGTAAAGAGTTTTTGAAACGCTCAATATTTCAATAAGGGAAAAGAATAATTTGAGAAGGAATATGAATAAAAAGAAAGAGTAATTCTATTTGGAGAAGGAATTATAATTTAAGTATGATTAAAAGTATGATTAGAAAGAAAAAAAAGGAAAAGAAAGAACAGTTAAATTGTATTGGGAGTAGGAATCACAATTAAATTATTCATTAATTATGTTCATTCATCATTAATTATTTTATGTTAAATATTTAGATTTAATTAAATTTGAATTTCACTAGTTATTTTTAATTATAATTATCAAAAGTCTATCTCTACTCAAAATTTTTTTTATCTCTTTCGTAACTTCTCTCAATCAAATTTTACTTTCACTTTATCCTTCTATTTCTTCCTTTTATCTATATTTTGAAATTATTTAATTCCATAATATTTTGTCACTTAATATTTTATCACCATAATATTCACTTTGTAACACGAATGCTCTTCAACTTATAATTTATTTCACAAAATGCTCTTTCGATAAGGAATACTCAGTTTTCGGTCTATTTGCTGATGTGGCGATGCTCTTTTTCCACTACATAGGAGAGCATTAGACGTGACACCGCCATGCAAACTCTACGTCAACAAATTAATAAAAATAAAAATAATAATAATAATAATAATAATAATAATAATAATAATAATAATAATAAAATGAGGAGAGAGTGTCACCCCTCCTCCCTCTCTGATCACCAGCGTTCGTTGGCCCGACAAAGGGTGACCCCAACTCCCTTCCTCCTTCCATGCGCTTGTTGGCGCGGCGCAAGGGCCAGCGAGCGCATGGAGGGGGGAACCCCCCTGCTCTGCGACCCCTGGACCCCCCCCCCCCCTTCCATGCGCTCACCAGCCTTTCTGCCGCGTTGGGAAGGAGGGGGTTGCCCCTTGTCGGGCCGATGATTGGAGAGGGAGGAGGGGTGGCGCCCGCTTCTCATCTTTTTTTTTATTATTATATTTTTATTTTATTATTTTGTTTTTATTGATTTGCCAATGTGGAGTTTGCTGGCGGTGTCACATCTGATGCTCTCCTACATGGTGAAGAGAGAGCATCGCCACGTCAGCGGATAGTAGGGAAATTGGGTATTTCCGGTCGGAAGGGCATTCCGTGAAATAAATTATAAGTTGAAGGGCATTCGCATTATAAAGTGAAGTTGGAGAGTATCGCTGAGCAAACGTCAAAGTTGAAGGACATTTGATGTAATTTTTCGGATGAATTGTGAATAGAATAGAATTTTTTTTTGCATTGAATGAGAGTCGAAAAGTCACATTGAAATTATGGCTCCACGAAGGATTACAGAACCCGACCCAAATTCTATAGTACCCGACCTAGGTTTAGTAGAATCTTGGCAGGGCTTGGATAGATCGGACCGAGTTCATAAGAACTCGGCCTAGGTTTAAAGGTACGCAGACTGAGTTGAGTAACCTGGGAGTGACATGATGAAATTGTGAAGAATCTGGACTGGATTCCAATTAGCTTGGCCAAATTCCATTGATGGTAATGGATATATGAAAATTGAATAGGATTTGGATCGAATTCTGAAAAGTTCAACTCAAGTTTCATGAAGAAGATGTTATCAAATTGAATGAAATTGGCTCAGCCCGGATTTCATAAGACTTGACCCAGGTTCTGTCGAAGAGGGAGATCACGAATTGAAATCAAAAAATCCAACCGAGGTTTCGTCCCACCTGGCATGGGTTACATGGATCGAATTGGAATATGAGTTGACACCCGACGAACCGGCCTAGGTTTCACCATACTCGGCCCGGGTTCTATAAGAAAGATGAGTATGATCGATTACAAGAATCGGCCCGAGTTTCATCCCACTAAGGAGTTCTGATGATAGAAAAATATATTTTAAGTTATTAGTTAGATTTAATTGTGATGTTTATGCTATTAATTATATCTGATCATATTATTATAATATTGACCATATGTTTATGATATATTGATTGATGTCTTATGCATCTAATATTGAAAAGAAAGTTTAAATGAAAGCAAAGATAGACGTCATAAATTAATCAAGATAAAATATTTAAGATACCTAAAATTGGGAGAGCTCTCACTGCAACCTATATGGTTGAAGCAGCTCTTGTGGTTGAAAGATAACTCAAAAAATAAAAACAAGTAATAAGTAGCCATTGTGATTGAAACAACATTTATGGTTGAAATATAGTGCAGTTCTTGTGATTGAAGTAGTCTTTATGATTGAAGTTGAAGATAGAAAAATAATTACAGTATTTATGATTGAAGTTAAATATCAAAAGATATTGAATTGTAGACGTTATGGTTGAAGAATAAGAATGAATAATTGCTTGAAAAGAGTAATTGAATTGCAGCATTCGTGGTTGAAGTATGATAAAAAAATATTAGATTGTAGCCTCTATGATTGAAGTAAAGTAAAGTATTGCTGATTGATAAGCTAATTTATTGCAGCATATATGTTTGCTGCTATAGTTAATGGAATTATTATTGTCAGCCTTTATGGTTGATGATAAAGAATGATAGAATTATTGATTTGATCCAATTGATTCTTATGGTTGATGGATAATGCATATTGATAATTGATATTACATTTATACGATAGCATTAATATTTTGACTGTGTACTAAGTGCATTCTCACTGAGTTTTGCCCCTTAACTTGAATCAGTACAAGTGATCGTGGTGATGATGATAGTGAAACGGTTGTTGACCCTAACGGGTGATATGCATATTGGATATGACATTGATAGGATCTCCTATTATATAATTGTAGACTCATAACCCACGTGTCCATAGATATTGTATAAAATGCTTCCATCATTGTAAAAGTTATTGTATGCTAATCTTTCGCTATTATAAACTAACTAGTATAATACCCGTGCGATGCACGGAAAGAAGACAATTATTAAAATAATTTTGATAAAAAAATTTATATCATAAAAAATATGAATAATAAATATAATTATTTATTTTGAATATATTATTTATCTTCTCGTACTTAAAAATATATTTAGTATTGATAACATTTTTTTAAATTATTTTTTATATTCTTATTTAAATAGAGACAAATGACTTTTGATGTTGTCATGAATCAACCTAATATATACTTTCTCTTTTTTTATCTGATCAATCATAAATGTATGATTAAATAATTGATAATTTAATTATTATTGTTATATTATATGAATCCATGAGGGAGTATCACATAATATATTTTACTCATTTTTAATCATCTATAAAATATAGACATAGATATTAAAATATAATACATCACACACCTTCACTCTTATAAAAGCTCTGTCGTTTTTTATCTCATGAATCATAATAATAATAATCATCACTTTTTTATCAAACCTACTTAAGTAGTTAATATATCCATTAAATCCTAAACAACTAATTTATGCATTTCAATCCTGAGATGATTAGCTCTCGTTGCACATTATTATTTTTTAATTATACATAGATATTCTTTTTGGTCCCAACCTAGTATTCGAAAGTGGTTGGATACAATTCAGAATCACAATCATGATGAATAATTAATGTCACACTTACTAATTGTCATTAAAATATATAAATTTCAAATGTTTAAATACATTAAGTCTAATGGGTTTGTTCATAATATTTAATTTGGGTTTTTAATAATATGCATAATATTTATAAAAACTCTAATAAAATAATTAATACAACACCGAAGGGCATGCTTCTTTTAACTCTATTGGTTGAAAGTGATGACAAATTAATTGTCTATTACTTGTTATGAGATCACGTTCATGCATATATGACGTTCATGCATCCATAATCTTTGTAGAAGTGGAAGTAGTGGCAGCATGTGACACTCTATAAGTTGATTATTAGCATGCATGGAGATAGCATGACACCCATCCATGGCAATCATCCCTGAACCACCATCACATGCTAATATACAACCAATATATATATATATATATATATATATATTTAAATGAGAAAAAATATTGAAAAGGACATAAAATCGTATTGATTATTAATGAATATAACAAAAACAAATAAATATAAAAAAGAGTTAAATATATGCGAGGAGTGCACAAAAATAATTTATAATGATTAATAATTTAACAAAAATATAAAAATAATTATATATTATTGAATACTATGTATATATAATTACAACTTTAAAAAATATTAAATACATTTAAAATCAATCTTGATCTTTTGTTTGGTTAGTTTGTTTGTTAATTTGTTGGGTTAGTTAGTTTGTTAATTTAGAATATGCATGTCTATTTGTTTAACATCACACATTGGAACCACATGACATCCCTTCTAACATCATTGATAAGATAGATATCATTTAAATTAACTCTTACCCCTTTTTTTGCTATGATCATATAAATATGAGGATACTCTTCTCATATCAATATAATTACAGAAAATAAAATAAGGTAACTCAAGAGATAAAAAAAAACTGAATGATGCAAGTGTTAGTAATATTAAAATGCCCGTGAGGCATTCGTGAATGATGATGGCACTCTTTGCTATTTATAAGATGTAAATTTAGTTATTATAACTAATTAAGCATGAAGGTTGCTTAAATTTAAAATCGTTATTGTGAACTGCTCAATAAATTAGTTTTGATTTTTCTTGTTAATTCTATTTCATTATTTATGGGACCAAATAAGTTATTATTATATAGTTATGGATAATTGTCTTCCAATACTCTAATTGATATCTTACAACAAACATAATTAATCATTTAAAAAATTATATATAAATTAATATTTTATGAGCATTTAATATTTTGTACATATATACATATACATATATAATATTTTTTAAAATTTGTAAAGGATCAAAAGATTTTAGGCATATAATGACTTCAATTATATTTTTTTAAAATTTAAAAAAACATTTCTATTTTTTAAGTAATATTGTGTCATTAATGTTATCTCTATTATTTATCATAATTAATTATTTAATAATCTCTTAATTACTTTTTAACTAAACAACCAGTATATAAATTAATATTTAATTAGTTATAGCATATTAGAGAGACATATGTCAACACATTTATGTGCCAAGATTTTGCTTTTAATATAGTAAGTATAGATAAATAGATTACGTTATAATATATTATAGTTACTACTTGCTATATAACCTTATGCATAGTAAAATTATATAGTTATGGTAACTATCCAATAATTTTTAGTTTATAATATAATTAAATTATATTAGTTATCTAATTCAAATTAGGAGTTGAATTTTAAATGTTAATGGACACATGCTCTTTCTACTTTTGTCAAATGTCAATTTCTTCTTGAAAATTTCTTTGCTTTTTATATGGATTGGCGAAAGAAAAAAAAAGTGAGGTATAAAATTGAGTAATATCGTCCAAGTAATTTTCTCGGCAGATAAAAAAAGTCGGCTACAAGTTTTCTAACGGATATAACAATCATCGTTGGCTTCGTATTCATAAATTACTCGTTATATCGTGGTCTCAGAGACATTATTTTTTGGTAGTACCGGCGGATAACATCTTTAGTCCTTCTCATTGACGCCTAGATGTAAAGTGCGTCCGCGTGTGCAGCAATTATTAAGTATTATAAATTTATTTCTAAGAAAAAAAACTTTAAATGCTTTTACTAATTTATTTTAATGTTAATCGTATATGTATTGTTATTATAGATTTAAGGCCAGAAAAGAGGGTAGTAACCGACGAGAGACAAGACATTTGGGTTTTGGGAGGTGGTGAATAATATCTTTTCACAATAAATAGATAATTTTAAATGTTGTGTTGAAGTATTATACATATATGCGCGCGTGTATGGAGCTGATAATTCGGATTATAAGAATAATTAGTATCAACTAAACGTAAAGAGTTCAAATAACGCAATCGTCAATCAAAGAAAGATGGCCACGGCTCACTACAAATACTTTTGATCATATTTGCTTTTAATTAAGAAATAACAACAATAACTACTATTGCCATTATTACACTTAAGAATAATGATAATTAAGACTAACAATATTTGCTATTATTAATTAGGGCCCAAAATTTGACCTCTTAAGAACAGTCTCAATCGGTCAAGAAAGAAAATAGCCGGTATGACCCCACTCATTTAAGTGATAACTTACGATCATACAATAATAAATATTTTTGAGGCCTTTGATGAACTTTAAAATACACCAACTTGAAACTGATTTTGTGCATTACCCTAAAAATAATCTTTTATTCCTATCAAAGGAATTTTGAAATTTCATCAACCAACTTTAAGCCTTTGAAGCAATTTTGAAATTGCAAAAAAAAATCCTTGTAAAAAATTTCAAAACACAAAATAGGAATAACAAACTGCGAGTTCGTTGCACCACTGGACGCTTCTTGTCCAAAGTGACTAAGTGGAGGGCACGCTACTTGGGAGATGCATAAGAGACCGAAGACACCACTCATTTGTTTTTATCCTTTTCTCCTAAAAAAATTTGCATTTCCCTCAAAAACAGCTGCCCTGATTTCTTCATCATCAGTTCAAAAGCATGTAGTTTAAAAATCAGAAAGACATTTCGTTCGCGCAGGAGACAACCTTTACAATTCATAATTTCAAGAAAAATAAAAATGAAATTGATTGAGAATGTTACACAAGAACGAGAATTCGGAAATACAAGGCATAGAAGTTGAAAGCACATCTATTGGCACATCAGAAACAAACACCGAGATTTTATAGTAAGGGGTTCTTTCAGATTTTCAGTTCAACGCAAATAAACTTCTCGTCTTAAGTTAATGAAGATTTTTTATATCCATTAAAACATGAAATCTAACCCGAGCACTTCTAAATGTCTAGAGTTTGCCAAAATTGTTTTTTCCTGGTGGATTTAGACATCCATGATATATACTTCAAGTTGATGAACACCAGATCTTGCTTTGTAATCTCTAACTGCTACTTCTGTGGCGATGTGAGTTGTCTCAAGTTGTACTTGGAGAGCTCCTTGTATCTTTCAACCACACCAATGGAGCAGACAGTCTGCAGAAATTGCAGCTTTAGATTCCCATATATACTTATGTTTTTGAAAGACACCAGAAGAGTAAGATCAATCTTCTCATGCATGGTTGACTATGCCGAGACTATCACAGAGCTGACAACCCAAGTCGCATTACATTACTCTATATTGACATTTCTGTAACTAATGAGGCGCATTCAGATATCTCTATCCTAAATATGTAGAGAAGTAAACTAGTTTACGCTATGAAAGAATTCTGGTAGGCAAAGAAAACCAAAAAGACATCCCAAGGAAAAGACAGGCACACAATTGTGAGCTAATTTAAAGTTGCTTTCTCTGTTTTGAAGAAAGGCAAGTTAATTTCTCAGATTATTGATGATCATTATTCATAGAAGTTATTTCCTACTTTGGTTTCAAATTACAAGTATGCTAGCAAGGTTTTATAGTTACATTCTAGTCGAATCAAACATGCATTTGTACTTAAACATTAATTGCCATACCGTCTCTTTTGCTTCATCACAACAAAATAAACAAGTATCTCAACATCTAGCCAGAAAACATTAAATCTTACCTTGGCTATTTCAACGATAATGGTCTTATCTGGGTTATTAAGATCCACCTTATGAGGCTCTGGGACTGCTTTGGCAACAGCATTTATAATTTTCATCCTATCGACTCCAGTATTAGCGCGTGCTTCATATAGTACTGCAAACTGGACATTTTTTTTTAGAACAAAAAAAAAGAATAGCTTTTAATGAAACTTGTTTCTTCAGAACTTAATTTGCTAAATTATAATTACAAACAGAAGAACAGTGAAAACACAAATAGAAAAGTACGATGATATTTCCCTGGCATGCAAAGTCCGCATCCCACAGGTTTTTTGGAGTGAGAAAAAAAAATCTAGGAAAGGAACTAAGGTAGGTTATAAGAACAAAGGAGAAAAATCTAATCACACAGGTTACATAACTTTACCACGAATATTGGCATTACCACGAATACTGTATCTCACAGGTTACATGACTTTACCTAGAATATTGGCATTACCATGAATACTGTATCTCACAGGTTTACATGTGTAAGAAAATCTTATTTACAAAGAATCTCGTGAGGACAATCAAGATTGAATTTGTCAGTTATTCGAATACATGACTTAATAAAAACAGGTTTCATGATTATCTCAATAAAGACATCATACTGAATAGATAACCTCACCCTAGTTGATTGTTGTTTTTGTTATCTTTCGAAGTTTAACCTGGACCAACATAACTGCCTTTCTGAAATCTACAGATATATTGAAATAAAAAAACTTAAAATCACAGATGTCACCTTTTGGGGAGTAGCAGTTTCACTTGGAAAATATCGAATGATTAGTGGATCAATTGCTTTTAGAATTTCTTCTTCTGAAGCATAGCATGTCAACTCAGCTGGCAAAAGTCTTAATATAAATCTGGACCAATAAATTTGTCAGAAACATAATTCACATAAAGAAAGGAAATATATGCAACATACAAGATTCTGAAGGTCAGAAAATGGTATGATATTCACACCTTGACATATGCTTCCTTGTCGAAGCAGCTGAAGTCATCAAGTGTTGTACTATTTCAGCAGGACCCGGGTCACCAATTTTTTTGTTCATTCGAATGAAGGCAACACCATTACAACCAGAGTCAACACTTACAAAACGCCTCTATTCAGATCACAAAAACTTTTAGTCAGCAACCAGATATACTTTGGAAAACAAACAACACAAAGTACATGATGTGGAGAAAGGGCATTAGGCATATGAAGCTACACTTAGGTGTAATCCACCTCCTATGAATGGTAAATTATACAAAAAATTGTTATTTGGAAATTGTCAACACGCTTTAAGTAACATATGTGTCTCTTTTTTTTAGAGGGAGACTATGTGTCTCTTTGTTAGAAATAAATTAATAAGAGCATTTCATGGTTATCGGTATTGCAGGAATTCATGATCTACTGTCATAGCCCACCATGCCAATAAAATAGAACATGCCTCTAACATGGAAAAAAACAATTAAAAAATATTATAATCCAAAAAAGGTTCACAAATGGAGAAAAGAGTCCTCTAAAAAAAACGGAGAAAAGAGGACAACCATACATCTATTACAAAGATATCCTGATTACGTATGCAGCCATCATAGTTGCTGAAGAAGGGGCTCCTGGTGAAAAATTCATAAAAGCCACATTTTTCATCACCTCATTTTATCACCATTTTTTTTCTTAACAGCTTGCCCAAGAGTCAAAACATTGAAAACAGACGGTGTGTCTACAGGTGGGAAAGAAGAATAAGTCACTGAAAGGGCTATTTTCAGGAACAATTATTTAACAGAGACTGAAAAGTTAAAATTAGACAGTTATTGGCTTATTGCATCATCTTTGGTATTTTATAAGAACATAAGGGGAAGATATGCCTAAATTGCATTTGCATAATCAACAAAAGAACCAACCTTGTTCCTATCTCCAATTTCTTTGAGCTCGTCTTCAATTAACTCATCAATGTGCTTCTCATCAGCTTTAGATGTCTCTGCATTTTCAATTTGTGCTATTTGTTCTTCTGTGCGTTGTTGTTGTTGTTCTTCTGTGCGTTGTTTCTTTGATGGCAAGTCCTCACTTTCTTCATTGTGCTGCGTAACTTCTTGATTCTTCTCATCAGAAGGATGAGCATCTTGTTGTTTCTGTACCTCCTCATTATCATCCGCACTTGCCTTAGCATCTGGCTCCTCATGAGCATCCTCATCCTCACCACTAGAGGAATCAGAATCCTTGAATATAACCTTTTTATTCAGAGGCTTGTCGGGTATGATTTTATGCTTGCCATTGGAATTTCCCCCTTGAACCAGTTCTTCATAAAACTTGCGAAAAAAGCAAACAAAAACAGGTCCATTATTGAGCTTCATCTTACATTTGGTAAAATTGTTTTACATTTTCAAGATAGGATGCTAAGAGATGGTATTACAACAGCAAAATTGCATATGATGAACGGTACGAAGACCAGGAGCACATATGACAAACAAAAGCACCAAACGGCAATAACTAAAACCGAGAGTCAACAGACTACATACATAAAGAATAGTTTCCGTTTCAAGCAGCATTAGAAGAAAAGTGAATTCGACTAGATAATCATGAAAACATCCAAAGGCCCGCCAGGACTTTCACCAAGAACATGATCCGGATTCAGAATCCCCACATGCATACAGTTCGAAATTAACCCAATCAGAGAGCAAAGAAAGATCTCCGCAGACAAATACATCCAAAACCCAACAAAAGACGGAGACTTCAATGAACAAAAAAAAAAATTGCACTTCACAATCCCCGCAGACAAACAGTTTCCGAAAAAGCACAATCGAAGCGCAAACGAAGACAGGATGTATAAAGATGGGGAAGGAAATAGTGCACAAAAACATACCGAATCCAACAGATTAAGGGCTTCATTGGTGGCCTGGCGCTCCCTTCCTCCATCACAGGTGAGGAAAAAGCCCTCTATGCCTGGACGCAAGGGGTACGCTCCTTTCCTCGCAGGTTTCTACAAAATCCAAGCACCCAACACGACACTATTATCAGATCAAAAGATGTGCACGCAAATAAAAGGAATCAACTTTCTCAAATCATATGGGTTTCCAACAGTAGAGAAGACTAATATTACTTACCCCATAGGCAAGATACTTCCTCTTGTTTCCCTTGCCGCCGGCGCTGTTCCTGTTGGAGTTGCCACTCGTCTTGGGCTTGTTCTCCGCCGCCATTGATGGAAGATAGGGTCGAGCGATGGGGGTGAGGGGAATGATTCGACGAAGCGCTCGATAAAATAACGAGCTCGAGGGAGACTGCACTCTGCTCACAGGGAGAGGGAGTTGGGCTCGCAAAACTTTTTAATCTTTTCTTTTTTTTTTTCTTTTTTGGGTTAAAATGTTTTTTTTTATTTTTTTTTGAACGGGCTTGGACTTCACCTTTTTCTATGGTGTTTGAAATTAATACTAGTGTAAAGCTGACGCGATGTGTGGTAAAAAAGAATGAAATTCCAATCAACATTAACTCACAATGTATTGTAAGACATATAAAGAATTTTTCAATACATATTAGTATTTTTTATTTTATAATCTCATTTATTATTTGATTCCATCAATGGCTAAAGTAGTCCAAAGGAAACAATATTTTGTAAAAATGAGATTTTTAATTATTTTTAATAAAATATTAGTAAACTTTAATAAGTTAATTTATTCTATAACAAATACCATTTAGAAAAAAATAGTCCTAAATAACAATAAGTTCTAGAAATTTGACATAAATGAAGAATCACAATTTTTGTAAAAAAAACTGTCATAAAAGTTATATAATTATCGATATTTGTAACCAACTTATTAATCATTAAATAATTCTTTCTAATAAATATTTTAATTAATTATAATATATAAATCATGGTACATGTGGCACATCGTACATTCAAAATTTTAATTAGTTCCACTGCTATTCATCACCATTACATTGTTTAAGAAAATACATCTTGAATCATGAGTTAACAAAAAAAACTTTTTGGCTAAATCTTTTATCGTATCTTTTTATTCAATCATGCATAAATGAAAAAAAAACAATATAATAATAGTAGTCATATTCACCAAAGTCAATATTTCTCTTTAAGTAAATGTTTATATATATAATCAAAACCTTAATTAGTTCCACTAATATTCACTGTTCATAACTGGCGCAGCACCAGGATCTAACAAGAATAAGAGAAACAAAAGAATACGAGGATAGACCAAAGTACTATTCAAGAAAGGTACAAAATAGAAATTCTAGTGTTTGAAACTAGCGAATTCACGCTATAAACAAATGTGAATTTTTGAAACAAAGATGAGATTCTCTTTTCTCTATTCATTGGCTCCTTTTATAGACTATTACAACGGTCTATACTTTAGGAAATAAAAAAGAAAACAAGAATTAAGGAAATAAAAAATATTGAAATAATTAATGAGCCAACAAATCAACAATCGAATTAATTCCAGCTGATTAGTGTCATTATTATGATATGATCTCCTTCTAATCAGCATTAGCGAAGATTGACAAAATTGTGCCAAGATCTGATCATTATTATGATATTTAAGATTGTGCCAGGTTTTGATCATTATTACCAAAATTACGTCAAGATTCGTGGGATGTCCTACATCAATAACATTGTTATATATATACATTAAAAAAATTATATAATATCTCCATTTGATAGGTAATTATTTATATGAGAACATGTGTATTCCAGTAGTTATCATTTTATGAAAGACACAATGTTCCAACTCTTAAAATGACAATTTTAAGTTAATAATTGAGATTTCGAGAAGAGAGCACAAACAAATTATCTTAAAAAATTAATAGCCTAAGATATATATTTTTTTCAAATAAATTGCAAAGGAAATGAGATTAATAAGAAAATGTATAAACTTAAGGAACAGTCCATGAATATTGTTACATTGTTTAAGAAAAAATATTTTAAATCATTAAGTTAATAGAAAATCTTTTACAGAGAGACATGTATGCTAATAAATGCTCTAGAAGAATCAAATTAGTATCGAAAGATTATTAGTGTCAATTTTATATTGAGTAAAGTGTATATTAGTATCATTATAATTATTATAATTTATATACAGATGGTTAATATTGTCCTTTTATATTGTTTTCAATTAGGTGATACAAAGGAAGGAGAAGGTACGTAAACAATATATCCAATTGAGAAAAAAAAAATCTTTTAGAAATAAGATATTAAAATAGTTTTAAATACTTACCAAAGGACACATCATTTATTCTAAAAAAATAGAGGAAAAATAGTTGTTTATCTGTCATGAGTAACACAATACATAACAAAGAATTTTTTTATAAAATTAAACGAATATGAATATTGAAAAATACCTTTTGATCGTATAATATTGTTTCAGGGAGACTGTGTTATTAGAAGGTTCACCTGAACACATTTGCACCGCACATACATTAGTATTCCACTATTGCATATTTAACATAGATTAAATCATATAGTAATGAATCAATTAATGCATTTCAAATAATTGATCTCATTCGGAAGGAGGAAAGAAAGGAAAAACATATTACCTATTGGTCAAAACATTCACAATATTTTCTTACTCGGTTGCTTTTTTTTGGATGAGTTTTTTCGATGAGTTTGTTTAGTTGGCATCTTTTTTTAATGAGCGAGACTGAACATAATAATTTATTGTGGTTGATTGAAGGTGAGTGATTTACTCTTATCCTTTATATTTATGAGGTGGTTAATTGAGGGTGACGTATCTCTATATTATTAAATTATTATTTTGGTGATCTAACAATTCTAGTTGCATAGACATAGTTATTATAACTATATAGATAATAAAATTATAAATTTATTAAATAATTATGTTACCTTTACAATCATAACTATACAATATCTTTTTTCTTAATATTTATTACATTTAAATTTATTTAATGGTACGAATAATATCATTTTTCCATTGAATGGTTTTGGATAATTGTATCCACTAAATTATATAATTATGAATATCTTGTAACTAACCCATTATATTTTTAAAAAATTCAAATTAGTATCTCATGATATATGTAAACTACTATTGTAATAAATTATAATATATTAATCATAGGATATGTGGCATCTCACAAATGTGTCAAATGTCATTTTCTCATGAAAAGTACTCTCTTTTTAATATAGTATAGATTTTAAAAATAATTTAATTAATTAATATAAAGCTAAAAATAAGAAAATATCTTAATATCGAAAATTTTAAATGATGTAATCGATTTTTTTTTCTTAAAATATATCGGTGAGGTTATTTTTACTATATTTCAACCATATTCTTATGACTTGCAAATGATGATATGATTCATTTTCTCCAAAATGAGCGATATTCCAATTAGGCGGAACCTCCTAAAATGTATTCTTTTCGTAAACGAAATATGAAAAAGAAAGTGCAATTTCGATAGATACGATTTTTCATTTTATTTTTGTTTTAGAACTTTTGAATTAAATTTGAATATGTTTATTGTGAGCTCCTGATAATTTTTTTTATCGATGATGATTGATGATGCAAATTACAACTATGTGACACGATACGTCGTTTATGGAATAATATAATTATTATAAGTTATTTGGATTCTTTGGATGGGGATCAAATTGTAAATAAATTTGTTAGAGCATTCGTGTGAAGTGAAGCCGCTCGCCAGAATGGAAATACTAATTTTTCACCGAGAACGCTCACCTTCTCAAAATCTTGTCGATAACTAATTTTTAGTTTAATTCGATTGAGTAAGAGAGCACTTCATCTTTGTACTTATTTCTTATTTTATTTTAATTTCTCTTTCGAGAAGTTAATTTTCTTTTTACATCATTTAAATTATGGTACGCGAGCAGATTTCTTTAAAAAACAACAAAAAAGAAAAATGAAAGCGTAACGTAGATAGATTATGTCTTTTCAAATTATAGTTTGATTGACAGATATTTTTACAAATATATTAATTCAATCAATCTTTCAATTTTAAAAATTTTATTAATAAATACATATCATTCCACTTTATTTTTAATTATTAATTTTTTTTACAAATCTTAATTTTATCTCATATTATTGTTTATAATATTATGTGATGAAAATATAAAATATTTTGATAATTTATTCTCTAATTGTTTAACTGTTATTTACATTATCAATATTTGTCAAACGATAATTTAAGTAGCAATAATTTATTTTAATAATTATTTAAATGTTCGGTTAATTATTAATAATGCGGCTCTAAAGCATTATATTTATCCCTTAAATTATTTCCTTTTTTGTGTGTGGAATTCGATACGAATCTTGCGGTGCTCTTGGGCTGACAAAGTCGGCATGTTATTGGGCTGGGCTTTGACTCAAACCCTCCTTCCTCTGTCGCGTCTAAAAATAACGATCGAACGCCTCCCCATTACATAAAAATGCTGCAGGAGCGCCGCCGTTGGCGGTAGAAGAAATTACCGGCGAAGGGGAGAGCATGGAGTTCGAGATGGCGGACGAGTGCGACTTCGACGAGGAAGAGGTGGTCGTGGGGGAGCTCCACACGGAGATGGTTCCGAAGCGCATCAAGAAGAGGTCGCTCAAGAACAAAGCCCTCGCTATCGAGTTCAACGACAAGGCACTCAAGTAAAGTTTGCTACTTTCTTTTGTTTCTCCTTTTCTTCCTTACTTTGATTTGTTGTTCTGTCTGTGTAAATAATCAAAACTTGCTTTGTTTTGTTTAAATCGCTCATTTATAAAACTGCTGGAATTTATCTATCTCGCTTGCGAATTACTATGTTTGTTCTTCTAATTTCGCATCTGAAAGCTCGACTTTTTCTTTATATTCTGGTTTTGTATATCTCTGTGTCAGGCTCTGCTGTTCGTGTAGCTTCGTTGTCTAATTACATATTGTGACAGGGATTTCGTCACTGGATTTCACAAGAGAAAAAAGAAGAGGAGGAAAGAGGCTCAGCGCCAGTTGCAAGAGAAGGAGAGGCTGAAACGAATTGATGCTCGCAAGAAGGTTTGCAATGTTATGCCTGTTAACTTTTAAAGCTTTTTTGGTAAGTCAAAACCCAAAATTGTTTGACTTGTCACGCTGGTTCATCTTAGGGCTTAATTATAGAATCGTGAAAATTGGTTCATCTTAGCTTTTACATGTTGTCTATCTCATTGTTACTCGGTGGCAGCCATATTTAAGTTCAATTAAGATTTTTTGTTGAACTCTTGTCGCTTTATCAGTGTATGTTTGACATTGCTTGTGTATAAGTGTATGTTTGACATTGCTTGTGTATAATCTGAAATTAATATGAATGCAGGTTCTCGTAATTTTTGTTTCTGTTTCAAACTTGAAATTAGTACCACATATATCAGTTGAATGCTCAGCAAGAAAATTTAAATAGAATTGGTTCACTTGTCAGTTTACTATATGGCGACTCCAAAATTTTGAGCATTTTGCAATTTCAAATATGCAATTTAGAAAGGTCAGTTTTGACATTAACAAGGATATATATCCTTTGGAGATGATCAAATGGGCCAAGTTTTGCAAGTATACACTTAAAAAAAAAACGTTTTGCAAGTATAAAGTGCCAGTGTTCAGGGACAATAACTGGTTCAGTTTTTGCTATATATGCATGTATGTACATTTGTATATATACTGGTTCAGTTGGTCACTTGCTATTCCCAACTTTATGTCATCCATCTGTTAATCGTGAAGTGTTTTTTGAGGTGTTCATATTTTGGAACTCCTCTATGGCTCAAACTCCGTTATGACTCTATTGAACGTTTGTTTAACAATATATTCGATTTAACTGTAGGTATGTGATGTGATCACATTTTATTTGAGATACTTATTCTTCAAATGGCACATTATGAATGATTCTGTTCACAATATGAAGGAAGATTCATTCTGACCAGCATATAAAGTGTTTCTTGGTTTATATTGTAATTACTTGTCTCATATTGATTTATAGAGGAAGCAAGAACAGCTGGCTGTATATGGCATACTTCCGTCTTCTGAAGATCCTCAGGCTAGTTTAGAAGCCGATGATGATAATGATGATGCTGATCCTGAACAGGACCCTGCAACTTTGTCAGGTGTGTTGTAACTTGTAATGGAGAAGTCAAAACTATTCAAACTAGCATATAATGTGTCAACATAACAATATTTACTCCTGCTTCTTCCTTTTACACTTGTTTTCCTCCACACTGTCCAAACTGAAATTTGGCTTGTATGTGAGTGAAGAAACAAAGACGTATGAAGATGGAAATATGATGATCACGGTGACCACTAGTGAGCTCTCTCACGAGGATGACATTTTGAAGCAACAGGTTGCCCCAAAGTTGAAAATTGCTGAAAAGGCAGTTGCCTTGGCTGCAAAGAAAAAACCCTTGAAGCGAGTGACGAAGCATAAATCACGCCGGAAAGGTGGGAAGAAGCAGGGGTTTCATAAGAAGGACAAGAGGAAAACAAAAAACAGACATTAGAAATGTCAACAAGGGCTTCTGAAGCATTTTTCTTGTATGCTGTTAACATTTAGCTTTTTTTTGCATTAGATGTATGACATTTCATCACTTAAATAACTGGTCCTTACCTTTTGGAAACATAATAATGGTCTTTTGTGGATATGGCGTGGGAATTACTTCCTCCACCAGCAGGCCCTTTTGCAGAAATGAAGGCATGTCGAATAATAAGATAAAAATCCCTGTAGAGTTTTCTAATAGATCTCGAGTAACATCGTCCGAATCTGAGCTTGTACAAAAGTGCAGTGTTGCTGCATATTAACTTGGAGCATCCTCTTGAAACTAATTTTTTTCTCATTCAAGAACTCATGACTTAGTAAAAATGAGTAATCAGATCCTAACTAGTCCATCTTTCATTAATCTTTTATTTAATGTTAGCCCTTTGACTTTTGCTTCGATTCTTGAGTGAGGAAATTGTTTAGGCATCGAGTGGGAGGTCCTTCAGAGATAAAGAGATATTTGGGAATACCAGCTTTTATATATACTATGAAACAATTTCTTTTTACATTTTGCACATGCCATCTTTTGTATAGGGAAGATTATCTACTTGAATATGCTGCAGCCACCAAAGCAGCTCCTATTCCTGATCCATCCTCGGAAACTCTTAGATTAACATTTTGGGCGACCTCGTCGCCCAGGATTTCAGCAACTGCTTCATTCAAGTACTCTCGGAACATGGAATAATTCATATAAAGACCACCCTCGATTGCCACAACTGTTCTTCTTGGTTTAGTTTTTGTTCTTCCGCTTGCAACTCCACCACTGCCATCTCGGCTTATCTTTTTAAGTATTCCAACTATACCTGCCGCGGCTAACCGGGCAGCTCGTCTGGTTACGATGTCGCACACCCTAACAACAAGCCTTCTTGTCTTCAGAGAGACTCTGGATATCTATTAAAAATTAATAGGACCGTGTCAAAGAACAGTTCAGATTAAACATTGATGTAAACATGCAAAAAGTAGTTATAAATTTGCCTGCAGAGTTTCTTCAAGTGTCCTTGCAACCTCTCTCAGATCAGGAGAATCATCCTCGTGCATGTTGGCCACCAAAGGCGTCCTGAGTTTACAGCATGTTGAAATAAGAAACCATAAATTCTTCGTAACCTTGGAATTTACCAGAATAAGGACTTTATTATATTTCTATTGCTTGCTTAACTAACTGTAAAAGAACATTTGCGTATCTCCTAGTCGTAACTGTAAAACTATGGGGCAGTGGCATACTCGACAACTTCAAACATTTAGTCTTGGTGACAAACAAAACTTCATCAAAGGTTTCACTGAAAACAAATTCCAATGACTCAAGGAAAAACTTCCTCAATTCACATGGGCTACATAAAAGATAAAATTGCACAAGGAAGTTTAAGTGAGTAGAGAACTAACCTCCCTAAAGACAAATCTGACCTGGAACATGTTTAGCTTTACTCCCAAATCCAATTAAATCTCAAAACACTAATTCTAAGTTGATCATTTCCAAAATTTGGAGCAATAATCAAGATGAAATAGCATTATGAGCATTTGAATTGTACAACAACAACAACAAAGTCTTATCTCACTAGGTGGAGTCGGCTACATGGATCATACGACGACATTCCGCTCTATTAGTAATCAAATCTTTCGGTATATTATTCACCAATAGATCTTGCTCTATTAGTTCGCCAAGTGTTCGCCTTGACCTCCCTCTCCCTCTTTTAATCGGACTTCATATTATTTGATCTACTCTTCTTAATTTGAATTGTACCCCTCAGAAAATAATTTCAACTGTTCTATAAGGGGAAAGGACAAAAACACCATAGTAGGAATGGCAGTACATGGTATTTTAAACAACTTTCTATTTTGTGATATGATTGCAATTATGTGCATAAAATGATATAACTGTGAAACATAAACAAAAAAGTGAGTTAGTATAACTAGTGGATCAAGAAATTAATGCACTTACAAAGGTTTTCAACGAGAAGAGAAAAGAAAGCACTGCAGTAAAAGATAATAACACAGACACTGAGAATCTAACTTTTCAACAGTGCAGCAATAGAAACTGTTTCTATAAAAGATATTAAGATGTTGGATCCTCTTTTTTTTTTAGAAGAGAAAGGATGATCACCAAATGTTGGATCCTCTTATTGACACTTTAAATCTTGTTAAACTGTTTTATATAAAGATATTAATATGTCGGATCCTCTTTTTTTTTCGGATAAGAGAAAGGATGATCACCAAATGTTGGATCCTCTTATTGACACTTTAAATCTTATTGTCACCCCTTTTGTGATCATTTATCCTTCGTCATTTTTTACAAGAATCAATTGCAAGTGTAAAGGACAAAAGAATAGTAAAGGAACTGCATTAAGGACTTGAGAAGTGGTAAAGTGGGATCCTGATATGTTTTTTTTTACTAAGTCACCAGTGGTTAATGTAACCATATTAAAACAGAAAAATATTCATATAATGTTTGCTCAAAATTGTGGAATGGTACTAGGAGGGATTAATATCAATGTTTCTTTAGGAGGATAAAATCAGAATTTGAAACACATCCAAAATAAATTATCACATGAATGACTAAATCTAACAAAATTCGCAAAACAGTTCACAGTTTTTTACCTTGAAAGCAGAGAAGTTAGAAGACTGCAATTAAGTGTTTGTATGAACTCTACATGTAACAGTGTAGGATAAAAAACATTAGGAAAAAATGATAAACAAAATACCTCAATATAAATGGTGTTGATAGATTATGACCGTCGTCTCCAAAAATATCTGATTCTTCATGCATCCGCTGAAGCACCCTCCGGATGATTTCACCCAAGTACATTCCTGATATCATCTTCTCAAAACCCTAACAAGACCTAAGCATGTCAGAAGCAATAAAGAATGAGAACACATAAAATCGATACATTTTCACAATTTTGTTACCTGTTCATTGCGGTTTGGACTCTCGTCATCAAGAGCAATATCATAGGAGGTTCTGGGTAGATGTGATGACCAGAAATTTCCCCATTCCATGTTGACAACCTAATCACACGATATCAAGATCATATAAGCATAAATATAGAGGTTAAATATTCTGATGTGAAATGGATTCCTGTGCATGAACATATAGATATCACAAAAAAATACCATTATTCTTGAATTTGTAAGAAGGCCTTGGCATTTGATAATTGCATCGGTGCGTTCAACATAGCAGGCATTGGTGCCTGTTCCAATTATCACCGCAGCGACAGTGTCCTCATCGTTGTAATGACTGAGAGCTAAAGTTCCAACAGTGTCATTGACCTGATTAACATCAATACGGAAAGATGAATAGATTAGTTAGTGCATGACCATTGTTAGTGCAGCGCCAGAATCAACATGAATATCACCAGAAAAACGATACCAAGCAATGGATTTTCTATGATGACCATGATCAAGAATCAGAACTACATTGCCTTCTAATTATTTCATATATCTACCAGCACTCGAACAAGCCCTTATATGCATCTCTTCCGCCTATCATTTCTAATGTTCCAATCTCCTTGAACTTAAGCAATGTTTTTTAAGAAGGTAAAATTAAGTAATGTGAAGTAGGAAAAAAGAATAACAATACAGTGCAACTAAAACTACTGTTTTTGTTTGAATTAGCTCTGAAGGAACAAGTTGAACCCCATGTGCGAACAATAAGCAGGCCGAAACACAATTGTATGCACAATAGACAAACCTCCACCCAAAGAAAAGATGACTTGCAAAAAAATTGGTTCCATGCACATGAGATGTACTTCTACTAGTTAAAGAAAATTCTAAGTGACTGTGTATCTCACATATCCTGTTAGTTATTAGTATTTCCTACAAGTGCTAATTGTGCTATCATTTGTGCCGATTCCAGAAATTTGATCCATGATCTGTACATTTGAACTTTTTCATGTTTAACAAGATAGGAGATCCAAGACTCTGAATGCTTGAAATTCCTAATATTTAAATGATGTGCAAGTATGCAAGATGACAACATGCTTCACATGTAACATATTCATACTTCTTACATGATAGAAGGCCAAACAATTACTTCAGAGAAGTCAAAGACTTTCCTAAAGAATCAGCATAACGCCAAGACAAAATAACCAACAACTCAATATCATACCAATGCTGTCACTCGCATATTCAGTCCAATCTTTCTCATGGCTTCCTCTAAACATTGTGCAACATCTTTTCCAACCTAAATCTCAAAAGGAAATAGTTACATCAGGAAATATAAATATAAAATTGCATCACAAAATCATCCTTTAACCTTACAAATTAAAGGTGCATTACAAAATGAATGGAAAAAACCCAAACAAGACATAAATCCTTCAAAGTTTGGTCACTGAATCTCATTTCCCCGCAAAAATAAAAACTGAATACGCCATAACCAGAAAGGGACAACTTACAGTATCTTGTATTGAAAAACCTTTTGTCCATTTCATAAGAACACCTGAAGAAAGAGATTGTTGTCTGATAGGAAACGAAAATGTGAAACCAAGCTCCATTGTTTTATCTGGTATTCGCTCCGAACCATTGTCTTCTCGTGAAACAAATTGTTTTAATGTCAAAGCTATGAAATCAAAGAGATCCTACACAAAAATAATGAAATCATCACGTAAACGAGAAACAAACTCTTTTAATAGGTATTAAGGAGGTGGAAATTTTGGAAATTCTATTCAAAATTACCTCAGTCGACCCTGACATCAACTCCTCAGGAATTGTTTGACGTTCAACTTTGTGATTCAAGATCATGGATTTTGTATGATCAAGATGGACTCGAAGGACTCTAAAATATGTACCTCCAAGATCAAGAGCATAATATGTACCTTCTTCATTACTGCCAGATAATACAATTTTCATTAGTAGTGATTATGATTCTTAGGGAACCTTAGTAGTCATTACTAGTTTCCAGATACAGAACAAGTTATTTGAGTAAAAAGATAAATAGTACCACCTACAAAGTAGAACATGTAACAAACGAACAAAATGCTGGGCAACGTCATGAATACATTTCCTTTTGAAGGTTGAATGTAAGACACGATTTCGTACCATTAGGCAAGGGCACAAATTTTTTTTTTTTGAGAGAAATGGCACAAAGATTTAACCCCCTTCCAGAAGAAAGAAAAGGAAAGAGCATAAACAGAAAACGGAGAAACCCACAAATTGGTCATTCTGGCATCCATGAAAATAAGGAACCACATGGTTTGTGAGGCCACAAATTACATGCATGCACTTGCATCCCCAGAGAATGTCAGAGGTTTCATATGTCGACTCGAGCATTAGAATACTTTTGTGTTGTCAAATTATGAATATAGGTTTTGTGGAACATTTGCCACAATTTGACTCATACAAATATGATGGTCATCTGTGAGACAGACTATACAATCATGAACTTAATATGATTGCTCAATTTTTTGCAAAGACATAATCCAAAGAAACTGTTTTGGGCCATCAATGTTGAAGGATTATAATCTGAGTAAAAAGTTATCTTCCAATAATCTTCAAAATAAGTAGTTTTATTTAATTAGAGGTGGATTTTTTAATTTTGAGAAGGGTGGTGGTGGAAATTTTAGGCTTGAAACTACAATAAATGAATTTTTAGCTTCAGTATCAAACATCAAACCTTTGAGTGGTACCTGTATCATCTATGTAAAAGGAATGTTACTACCAAATACAAGATACAAGATCAAAAAAGAAGAAAAGAAACCACATGGTAAAATGCTTTGTTACAGAAAGAATGCATGCAATAGAATTGGATTTTGAAAGCTTGCTCATTATTGTATGGCACATCACCTATGAAGGATTTTTTTACAAAAAAGGAAAAGAGGCATTCAAACAAATTGTTAAGAATATGATCTCATAGATAAAGAAGATATTCCCTAACTGAGCACAAAGTCAAAGAAAGGTGACAAGAATCAACATTAAGCGACGCAAAATATCAACTGATTTTTCTTTGTTGACGTACTCCAACAGTTGGGACTGTTAATCAGTTAAATTACTCCTTGCTAATAAAGAACATCTAAACCCAAATGATGTGGACAAAAGACAATATCTTGTTCACAAGGATGAACTCAAAGAATAATCAAGTAATATGATGTTATTTCAACCATTAAAACAAGTCAGTTTAATAGCATTTAATTAATTATAATACACTTTTTAGTATACCACATCTTATATCGTATTATGATGAGAGAAAACAAATAGGGCGAATTAAACAGGTAAAAATCTAGTGTCACGCCGCAAGCAATAATAGCATACTCAAAAAAGACTTTGGATCGAATAGATACACCTTTAAAACACAATCGATAATATCTATTTTGCATTTTTTATGTCTTGTAAACCATGAGAAAAAGCTTTTAAATAAAACAACATCCAAACTGTAATCAACAGATATAACCAAAATTTATTTATACCTTCTCATCAATAAATTGCTTTTAGTGAGAGAAAAATACTAGGACAACTGTAACATGAGGATCAAAAATAAAATGACAGTAATGCATGTCCAGCCATCACACGTGTGGCATGCAGATTGGGCCATTGGACTTGTATATATAGTATGTCGAATTGGTGACATATCTAGTCATCCAAAAAATGTACATACGTGATACGATCACGCCATACATGTAGCAACTACACATACATTGGCCCCTTTCCAACTAAACTATAAGAGAGCAATTAGCAGTTACTATGAAATGAGCTTTTTGTGAATAATTTACAACAATATCCATGTAAGCCACAATGCATTCCCTAAATATAATAGGATATTATATGCACGAATTCCTCCAAATAAGAAAACAGAAAACATGATAGAACATAAGCAGATAGTGATTGTCACAAACACACAGCAGAGAATTATAAGTAGATTCTCAAATTAACAAATTTAACAGTGAATTAACTTATTCCAACTGCATTAAAAGTTTGCCAATCGTAGACGATAAAACACTCCAGAATGGCATTCAATGAACAAAACAGACCAGTTTCCAAATCTATAACCTGCCAAGTTTCTAGTTTTTTTTAGGGTTGCAATGGTCGTCAAAAAAGTTACAATGGTTCAAAGACTGAGTTTGATTAATCCGAACAGGTATACCAACCCATCCCATTTCCAAGCCAAAATTTAAATGCGCACAGGGGATGGCCTGTCGTTACTTGATGAAGCTTCCAGCAATAACTTACCAGTAATAGAGATTAACACAATGTCACAGACCTTTAAACCAAATGCCACCAACCCTTTCGGTTCAGCTAGAACCAAGGGAAACAAATAGGAAAATATAGGTTCCAAAGATTGTTAATAAAATAGTATCCATCATCTACAGCGCAGAGGAAGGAAATCTAAAGATCCGCATTTCCCCCTATCACGCACTCAAGTGAGAGCAAAGTAAAACAGAGAAACGGGCAGACACAAATAAAAATCTCGTGCCAAACGAAACCACATACAAGTTAAATAGTGTGCAGCGAAAAACCAAAAAGGAAACCAAACGTGAGGGGGAGAGAAGGGGATTACCCATTGGGGAGGGCGTCGACGAAGGTGAGAAGCATCTTGAGCTTGCTGCCCCCGTCGGACGCGAGCCCCGCGTGCATCTCGACGGCCATGGCGTCGACCACCTGTCGGAGCCGCGCGACGTGGGTGGCGCATCCGGCCTCGAACTCCCGCACCAGCTCCACCGCCCGCCCCCACCGCCGACGGCCCCTAACCCTCCGCCCCACCAGCGCCACCGCGATCGCGCAAGTCACCGCGGCGCATCCCACCGCCAACCCCAGCTCCACTCTCCCCATCCTCCAGAAGCGGACAAAGAAAATAAAATAGAATCCCCACCGCCGCCGCCGCCGCCCCCGCGCCGCTTCCCTCTTCCCACGTTTTCCGATCAATCCATCCACCGCAGGCCGCCGCCAGCTGCACCAGCCCTCTGGAGCGACGCCGTAGGGGTTGGAAGAGGAAGGGTGTAGTGGAAGCCCAAGTGTTCGAGGGAGCGCCGAAGCGAAATGGAACAGCGAAAGCGACGCCAAGAAGCGAGGTTGAGAGAGAGGGGGAGGGGGGAAGGGGAAGAGAAAGAACGCAATGGAGAGAGAGGGGTCTATTTAAGGGGTGGTTTTTTTTCTCTCATCTTATATAGTATATATATATTTAATTTATATCTTAGAAGGAAATTGATTAATTAATTAATTGATTAAATTATAATAATGTTATATTGACAGCGAAGTGGTGAGCGTGCCGTGTGCCCACCTCTAAAAAGGAGGGGGGAGTTTTAAAATTGATTATTAAAAAAAGAAAAAGCGGGGGTTTTCTCGCGAAATGACGGATTTGGGCTTAAGATTTGAACTAAATAACGGAACGGAGGCGAGGACTCCATGCGTAGCTGTTGACTGGTGTCGGTTGCCGTCCGATGGCGACCTCCCCCGTTCCGCTTTTATTTAGCCCCCCGGAACGTGCTTAAGAGGCTCCGTAAACAACCCTGTTTTTTCAATCAATTACGAGAGATGCCACTAACGATCGCCGTTACGGGGGGGGGGGGGGGGGGGGGGTGATCGTCGTCTCCGGGTCAACCGTTTGACCCTTGCCTTAACGATCCGCCCCCGGGGATAACTGCACCATTATTTTTTTAATTATTACTTAAACTTTAATTAATCCGTACGGATAAGTAACGTATTAAATTTTATGGCCTCATATTCTTTTGCCCGGAGTTAGAAGTCCAAGAGTCAAATTTTGCGTGCGTGTGTTTTTTTTTAAGTATCGCAAGTTTTAACTTTTGAGTCATTATTCCTTCTTAATTACTAAATAAAATTGACTAGTGAAAATCTCATACCTTTTGCGTTGCATTGTTGACCGAAGTGTGCACTATAGACGTATATATGTTATTATGTTAAGACTATAGAAATCAGCACAAGGGCGATTGAGATACCCATTAGATGGTGGTGGACTCTTTGTGCACGCGATGTTTGACGTGGAATCGTCACGTCCATGCGTCACGACATGTCAACTGTTACACTGCATGTAGCACTTTTAGCACATATATACACATATAAAACAACTGTGATGGATCACCTATTAAATAATGTGCGTATATATATATATATTATTCTTAATTTAATTATATATGTGTGAGAGAGAATCTGAATTTAGTACAGCACGAAGCATGGATGTATGGGGTTTTATACATATGCATGGCGTACGTACGTATCTTCTATAATAATAATAATTAAATTAAAGACTGTTACGTTTCCGTCGCCCATTTGCTGCGAGGTAACACGTAAGAGCGTTGCATGCGTTCCGCGATTTCCTGGGCCGTTCGTTCAAACGGGAGGTGCTCCGAGATTTGTGCGTGCGGGGAGATTGAAGAGGGAGAGGGGCAGTGACGACGACGCCGTACGCAGCGGCTGTTCTCGATTGGCCGTGACGGGAAGTTTGCAGGCTCCCACAACAACGGCAGCGAGTAGCACGACACAGGAACCGGGGGGAGGACTTGTGGGCAGGGACGGAAGCGGTGGAGAGAGAGAGAGAGGGGTGAAATGGGAAGAGAGAGGAAAGAGGAGAGAGAGTGGGGTTGTATGTGTGTGTTGTGCAAGTATGGGGGACAGCGCGTCTACAGTTCTGGGCGTCCAAGCACACGCATAAAGAGATGTGGAAGGAAGAGCGGAGGAGAGAGAAAGGAGGAGGGGAGAGAGAGGAGAGGAGAGAGAAAGGGGGGCAGGGAGAGGGAGGGAGAGAGAGCGCGGCGACGGGAAGGTGGCTGGCTCGGGCTGGCGTTTCCTGAGTACCGTACGAGGCAGACAGCTGTCCTCCGCTAATTCCCAGCTCATCTCACTCTCTCTCCTCCGGCAGGCCCTCGCAACTCCTCGCCCCCACACCGGACATTATTAATTTAATTAAATCTAATGCTTCTAGTTATATTATTCGCATTGTATTTTATTATTACCATCGGATCCCCCCTACTCCTCGAAAAAGGCAAAACAAAAAACAATATTTGTGTGAACTGCGAAGTGAAATATCATTATTCATATATCAATGAATAATAATTTGCTAAAACCCCATACAAAATATATATTACATTATACAATTACCTTTAATTATACTCCAGCGGAATTTACTAGCATTTTAGCTGGATTTAATAGTTCAAGCCCTAACATTATATTCTTTTCATGTTTTACAAACATATTTGCAAGATATAAAATGAAATAGAAAATTTTAAAAAGTCGCAAATGAAATAATAATAATAAAAAAAAGGACGTCGTGGGTCTTCGTGGCATCGCGTCGCAGTGTGGACCACGACGAGGTGGGAAGGGGGGCGACAGGAGCCCTGCGCATGAGCTCTGATTGGTTGGAATATGTGGGGACCACCTATGTGGGTCCCGCGTCCGCATAGCAAACTTTTCTCATTCTTTAACGCGCGCGGGGGGCGTCGGCGTACGAATTCTTTCCGCCTTCCGGAGGAGGAGGAAGGAGAGAGGACTCGGCCAGTGGAGTCGCTGTGCGGGTGTCCGCATATTAGGTTCCGGAATGGTCCCCGGGGGAAAAATATATAAAAGGACGGAGGAGGAGAGAAAAAAAAAAGTACAGAGAGAGAGAGGTTGAGGTGGTGGATTTGCCAACTGGAGGTCTTTGTTTTTATTTGAGCGTGAGATCTGTGTGGAGTTGTGTGGAGTTGTTGTTGTTGTTATTATTATTTGGATTATAATATTATTAATTATTTTTCATGTGCTACTTGTTAATCATGAAATCAATAAAAAGTTGCAATGAATTTGTCATTAAACAAAAGATAAAATTAGCGTCTTGATTGATGTCGAACCATAAGATCATCAAATTCGAGTCATTTTAATTTATTTTTATGTCAAGTTTGCACATTTTTTATCGCCTTTTTTAATATTAGGGTGACAAAGAAAGAGAACATTAAAGGATAAATTTTGCATGAAAATACAAAAAAGAATTAGTACGTGACATATTAATTCCATTCAAATTTTAAAAGCCTAATCTTCACTTACATTAAGTAACGCAATCAACATTAGCTCGCTTAAGGATTAAGATCATATCTTAATCTCGAAGATTGAAATATAACTCGGCATAAAAAAACTAATGCATAAAAAGATTTAACATCTATTTTCTTTGGACATAAAAAAAACAAAATGTGGATGCACTTTGATTGGTTGTCCCTTCGTACATGGCAAAATGAAATAAGCACAAAACAAAAGTAGTTTGTGATAGATCTCAAGCTATTTTGTAGTGTGGGATTGGTTTATATATAATTCAGCACTTAATTGTTCCAAGTATTTTTAATACTAACTTAAAGCTTCAATTCGATTCATTATTAAAAAGATAATGATGGCGAAGGCATAGTACATAGTGTCTGCACATTTTTTTTAAGGAGAGTTGAGATAGGGGAACTTTGAGCCCAAACATGCACTTGTACAAGCTCCAATCTCAAACTTCAATATTATATCACAATCATTTTTATTCTTGACACAAATTGCTAGCAAGAATATGCCATAGTCTTTCCCTTCCTAATTCAATTGATAGCTACCTACTTCTCTCTCTCTCTCTCTCTCTCTCTCTCTCTCTATATATATATATATATATATATATATATATATGGATTATTTTCATAAATCTCTTCTAGACCATTATGATATTTCGCATCTAACTTCAAAGTACGAACTTATTTTTTTATCCTTAAAAATTAAAATATCATGACTTTTTTACTTTAATCCTCTTGTCACTTCTGTTACGTCTTCCATTAATTTTACTTTTTTTCATTTATGAAAAGATTAAATTACCCTCCCTTCAAAAAAATATGAAATAATAAATATAAAAAATAAAAATAAAATTTATTGGAAGGATTAAAGTGGTAAACAAAAAAATTATTATTTATGAAAAAGACTAAATTACCTTCTCCTGATTTTCTTTTTTTATATTTACTATTTGATATGTTATGGAGGGAGGGTAATTTAGTATTTCATAAATGAGAAAAATTAAAAGTAACGAAAAATATAACAGAAGTAGATGGAATGACTAAAGTGAAAAAATCGTGATAGTTCAGGTATACAAAAAAATAAGTTCATAATTTAGGATAAGATGCGAAAAATCATGATAATTTATGGATGATTTATGTAAATGAAAAATATATATGTATATATATGATTTAATGATCGTGTGAAGCGACTTTAGACATCTACTTTTTTTCATTTTTTTCGATATTTTTATTTACTAATAGCTTAAAGAATAATTCATGATAATAAAAAAATAGTTTTATAAGATTAAAAGCTATATAAAATGATTATATCCATTATGACGAATAATAATGTGCAAAAGTTCGTCAAAATTTAAAAATAATAATAATTATTATTATTAATTATTTGAATCATATATTTGTTATTCCAGCGATCCTCTAAATTATCAATGAATAAATATGTTGAAAAAATAAAAATTAAGTATGTTTTAAACCTCTTCACACGCTCATTAAACCCATATATATATATATATATATATGTATGATACTAAATTTTAAAGCTCTATATATGTCATCAGTTGTGCAAATTAATTAACCTTAAGTGGAACACAACCATTTTATTATAATATGTGATTTACTAGAATAAGATTACGATATAATGACAAAGACAATATGACCGTCGATTAAGAGATCTAGAGATTCATAATTCTCTCTTACGATTCTATAATAGATATGACAAGGACTTGAATGTAATTTTCTTTTTTTTAAAAAAAGAACTCTAAAGATGTAAAGTATCTCAAATTGATTTGTTCCAATTCAACCTAAAGATTTTGTATATACCCAAAGAATAGCACAACAGTAGACCGAGAAAAGTTGAGCATGTGTTAATTTGACCATTTGCACGAAAGGAAGAAAGAGGAAAGAGGAAAGAGAAAAGGAAAGAAAGCTAATAATTGGTAAGCAACCAAAACAAAGGGAAATAAGAAAAAGGAGAGAGAGAGAGGGGGAGAGGAGGAGGAGGAGGGGGCCAAATGTTGTGGCAAGAATAAATGTGAAGGGGGGGGGGGGGGGGGGGGGGGGGGGGGGGGGGTAGAAGTCGCCTTCAAGTATCTATGAGGTGCGCGGAGTGATGCGTCCATAGGTCCAAAGCGTTTGATGCAAAGAAATGATGCGTGTGTTGTGTGTGCGGTGCATGAATATGATGCATCCTAAAAACATCTCCTCGTAGGGGGGTGTCATTGTCTTGTGTTCCAAAGCCACACATAAACATCGCATCCCCGTTTATTGAAGAAAAAAAATTGGGAGCACACACCATTTTGAGCCCCCACCCCTTTGACCCACAAGGGCCACAAACACCTCAATCATATGATTGCAACAATTCACGTGATTGCAATGTTTCCAATCCCCCACCAAGTTAAAAAAAAATCCTATATATTATACAAAGATAAAAAATAGAAAATGAATATGATACGTGCATATGCATTGACATGAGTCGATTTAAGTTATCAGGATTAGTGAGAGATTCAGATCGTCTAACTTTTATCGTGTATCGGACGGCCCAAATCGCAACATAAAGCATGACCATATAAGTCACAGTATATAGTTAATATACATATATACCTACGTACATACATATATACATACAGACATACGATAATAATTTAATGATGGTATAGATCTATAAGTAAAAAAAATTATTTTTAAGCAAGATATATATGAAGAAATATCTTTTTAGCAATGTGTATATTTGCAGATTGCTTTAAAAAGTCCACTTGAATCCCCATATATACATACACATATATATATGACATGTCTTTATACAAATAAAAATGGTATTTGGTTTTGTAACATACACAACATTTATACAATACAAATAGTACGATTGATATTTGATTAATTTAACTGTTAATTGGCTTACTGACTAATAAAAATTCCATGATGGAGAACTTAATATCAACTTTAATTACCATTTTTGGAAAAAAAAAGGAGGATTAGAAAAGACAATGCACACTTATTTGCTCAAAGGCAGCACCTTTTGAGATTCTTTGAATATTCTCTCACACATACGCCAAATCGTTTGATAATTATTTAAGCAAAAGAATCAATTCCTAGCTGAGTTGAATTGGCTATCTCATAGGTGATCAAATAGTTCGAAAGATTAATCTTTGTTAAAATATATAGCAAACAGCAAAATGTAACCAATCAATAAAGCTGAATAACTATGAATTAATTAAAATATTAACACAATTGGGGGATTGTGTCCTAGAGTCGCTGAATGCTAGTGGCTTCAAATTTGATTTTCAGAATTATCATTTTGACAAAATTTATTCATATCATTTCTGTTCAAACACCGGGTTAGTCGAGTGCACACCGATGAGTTTCGACTGAAAAAAGCTATGGATTAATTAAAAGGTCACATGCGCGACCACCAATTTTTTTTTGTGCTGTCTCATGTCTACAGCCTCCGGCATTTAAAATTATTAGCCTTCCACTAATTTAAATTTTAAAAAATAAAATGATAATAAATTATCCCCTAATTAAAAAAGACTCCAAAATCTCACCTGGGAACCTTTTTTCTTTAATCGTGCGCAATCTGTGTTGGACAGCAGACGGTGTCCGTTTTCACATCTCTCTCTCTCTCTCTCTCTCTCTCTCTCTCTCTCTCTCTCTCTCTCTCTCTCTCTCTCTCTCTCTCTCTCTCTCTCTCTCTCTCTCTCTCTCTCTCTCTCTCTCTCTCTCTCTCTCTCTCTCCATGTGACATATATATTTTGCTTGGCGTGGGGCCATCCATCAAGATCTTGTGATAATTGTTGTTCATGGGGGAAAACTTTGTTAAATGTGGAGATGGTGGCCAGTGGCCACGCACAGAGCTTTGAGTCCTGCCAGTTCAGCTCCAGACTGGATTGGAGCTTCTTTTTTCCCTTTCTTTAGATTTCACTCTTTTGTTATCTCATTGCGCATGAAGGGGTAAACATACAGTGCAGTAAACCAGGAGGAAAAAAACAAATTGTAGCTCTAGGCACATTTGCTTTATTATCATTATTTACTTTTTTGTTATCATAAATACACGGGAAAATATAGAAGATTCATAATAAAGTGGCTTGGGAAAACAAGATATTCAGATGCAACCCCTGCCATATCCGAACATTGGCCAATACTGAGGTTAATACTTTATAGGAAGACAAGATTTTTCATGCCAAATATATGTCTGTCTGCCAAGTTCCATGAAAAATACATCATGACCTTTTTCTATGCAAAAAACACAATATTCGAAAGAGTGCACCTGCAGCCAAATTTCAAGTAGTAGGTTCAAATCAAAGAACTGCCACAATTTTAAGAAGATATCACCAGTAATAATGCAAGCAGGCAGATTTAGATACGACAAATATTCATAGATTAATTAAATATGAATGATGATGCACCAACAATTAGAAGTGGTTTGTTAAGACGGTTGTTCAGAGTTGGAATTTTTTTGAAACAATTCAGAGTTGGAATTTTATGCTCCCTCTTCACCAAAGATGCCATGAACAGATCGTTCCAGGTGACATCGATCTGATTGGCCTAGAGGTGTGCATGAAACAGTCATCAAATGGAATCAAGCAACTATCAGGTGGACTACATTCTGGCAGGACGAGATACATTTAAGATGTAGGCATTCAATAGAGAAATTATGATACCTGCAACCAATAATATTAAACTTCACAGGGATTTCAGTCTGAAAACTTTTACAAGAGTAACAAAAGAACCTTAGCTCTCTAATGAACAAACCAGGCTTCAGAAAAAACACTATGTTACCTCTTTAACTCTTTTCCCCTTTGCTTTAACATATATCTAAGTTGGAATTACTATTAAATACCCAACAAAAATTGATCCTAATAACTTATGTTCTGCCGGCATCGCCATATCCAAGATGATGGATTACCATAACCAGAGCTAGATCAGCCAAGCCAATTGACTAGGGTTGGATAGAGATCTGATGATTAGAAAAGTGCACATATCTCTTATACTTGCTTGTAGAAGAGGACATAAGCCTGATCATGCAGAACTTTGTTTGTGGGAATAGTTGTGACTGATGCATCATCGTACCGAAGCCAACGACCAGCAGAATACTTCGCATCAGTGGTGTAGTGTCCTTTGGAAGGTTCACGGCCATGGTGAGTGATAGTAGCTACCAGCTCATATTTCCTGCCCTGTGTGGAACAAAAACCTAACCTGTAAATCTTCATTCGGAAAGATATAAAACTACAATACAAGTCAAGGATTCAAGACTGAACACATAACATAAGTTCCTAAGGATCAGAAGTCAGGGTATTATGTAAGACTAATACACAAGTATAAACAAGTACCACTGAACTTAAATGCACTTCTTTTAGGGGAACTAGCATCAGCTTGACACAGTAACATAAAATTTTCCTGATGATTCAACAGTTCATGAGTGGGAATAATTGGTTAACAGAAATCACCAACTACTTTCTCTTCATGTTGAAATGTATTTTAGAAATAAAAAACTTGCAAAGAAAGAAGCGACAATACCTTCTTAAAGCATGTATATGTTTTCTTTTTTTCCATTTAGGCTAGAGACTTAATCTAATGTACATGTGAAACCTCATCTAGTAATTTTTTTGAGGGTACATCAAGGATCAGCTTTAAGTCCGTATCTATTTAACTTAGTTATCGATGCTATAACCGAGAGTATCACAGAGGAGGTACCTAAGTGCATGCTATTTGCGGATGATATAGTACTTTTAGCGAATTCAATAGAAGAGATTAATACAAAATTGGAAATATGGAGAAATGCGTTAGAGTCAAAGGATTTTCGTTTAAGTAAGAATAAAACAGAATATATGCATAGCAATTTCACAAATAAACAACTTAGAGACGATTTGAAAGTTAGGCTAGGGGAGGATATAATTCCTCAAGTGACAAAGTTTAAATATTTATGATCAATTGTAAGACAAGATGGTGAGATTGATGACGATGTTAATCATAGAATTCAAGCTGGTTGGTGTAAGTGAAGAAAAGTCACTGGAGTTCTTTGTGATAGAAAAGTACCCAATAAAGTTAAAGGAAAATTCTATCGTACTGCTATAAGACCAGCAGTGTTATATGGTAGTGAATGTTGGGCTATGATGGGACAACATGAACGTAAAGTGGAGGTAGCCGAAATGAGGATGTTGAGATGGATGTGTGGTCATATAAGATTAGATAAGATTAGGAATGACCATATACGTGAACGAGTCGGAGTGGCTCTTATTAGTGAGAAAATGGTAGAGAATCGTTTGAGATGATTTGGTCATGTTCAGAGAAGACCATTAGATGCGCCAGTAAGAAGAGTAGATCAAATAATCTGGAGTCCGATTAAAAGAGGGAGAGGGAGGCCAAGGCGGACACTTGGCGAACTAATAGAGCAAGATCTATTGGTGAATAAATACCGAAAAGTTTGGTTACTAATAGAGCGGAATGACGTCGTATGATCCATGTAGTCGACCCCACCTAGTGGGATAAGGCTTTGTTGTTGTTGTTGTTGGATCCATCTAACAATTAGCTCAGTTGATATCTTCTCCAGACCAAACCCAACTGGATAATACTGACCTCTGTAGAAGGTGAATCAAGCAGCTCACGCCTAAGAACTAGCTCAAGAGGAAAGTGGATTGGCTTATGCAACTTTGTACTTCCTTTGCTTCCGTAGCTGAACCTCATCAAATGCAGTATCAATATCTTGGAAAGTGTTTTTATTTTCACCGATTTACTAGCACTGACAACACCAGCCTGTATAAAAATTGGATATCACTATACAAAACTAGAGCAATGTAAACATTAAACGAGCGTAATTCAAACCTTGAACCAAGCCAAACAACAAGGCAAACCAGTACAGTCAACTCTTGCACATGTTCACTTAGGAAAAACACACAACAACATTAGCAATATTTGTTAAGACCCACTACTGAAGCATAATATTATTTTCATGAGAGATAAAAGAATGAGTAGCAAAACTGGTAGTCATTCAGGCTTTCATTAATAAGAAAAATATATATACATATTCAAAATATTCTTTAGACAACAAATATGACTATTGAGATCAATAGTAATCATATTTGAAAACTACACAATATACTGAAGGTTTAAACACAATGTCATTAATTCTCTACAAACTCTTTACCCATTCTTCCAACAATCTCTTCCCATTCAAACATCACAGACTGAACATGATGAACAGTATTATTCCATATAAAATGTTGCCTCATCCACCCAAAAAAGAAAAATAAATGACAGGCCAAAAATTAGGTAACCATTTGACAGCTCAATATTATACAAGAATGGTATGCCCTATCGATCATAAAACTCCTCTAAAATGCGTCATTGAGTACTTGCATCAATTGAGTTGAGTCAACCTGCATTTCATCCAAATCTGATGTGTCATCAAATAACAAAAGAACATATATTTGTGCGCTCAGACCCACATAAAACAAAACCTACATCCATATTTATCATCCATCTTTGCCCAGTAAGATTTTGTGAGAATCCTCTGCACCAGTCACAACTAGCAAAAAGAAAAAGTCAAGTATTGAAAGGCACTTCAGATCACAAATGAGCCTGGCATGTGTGAGAATCCACATTTGTCCCTAATTAAAATGGAATAAACCAACATCGCAGTAACTTGAATACCAACCCAGCCATTCCTCGGAGCTATCTGGACCGTCATTGATGGCGCTCAATAAAAGGAAGAATTATCTAATCAGTAACAAGGATGCAGAAGTAAAAATGCAAGTCCACATCTCCTCCCCATAGCGACATCACCGGGCCCAGTGCCATAGGACATGACACTTATCCGCAGCCAGCACATAGTCTCAATAACCAATGTTAGAACATCCTTCATGACCAATCATCACTCCAAATAGAGGATAGATCATCCAATCCTAAAGTCGTCTTGTATAAAGGTTTTGAAAATATAATTATATGCATAATATATTAAGGCAAGCATGGAGTTATCGTACCAGTGTTATTTATGAAATGATAATAGATATATCAACATTCAAGTACATATCACTTTTTAGAAGTACATATCATTTATGAATGAATTGCCTTTCACGGAGCAGCAAACCATTTTCTACAATAATAGTGTCCATTACTTGAAGGAAATATTTCTATTGCCTCTTTATGATGGAGAGAGGCATCAGGACATCTTCAGTGAGAAGTTATAGTTCCAAAAAGGGATCAGGTAAAAGTTTTACTGAGAAAACTTATTTGCAGCGCAAACAGAAACAAACAATCAACAATTTCTCGATCATTGTGCAGCCAAGGTAATCCATTAACATTTTCTTCAAAAAGAAAAACTCTTAACATTTTTTTTAAAACTAGGCCACTTATTATTGAGGCACTAAATATTGTCTAGCCCGCTTAGCCTATAGCTCATATTTAAGAACCTGAGAACAAGGTATTGTGGAGATCTGGAATTTTGACACAAAAAATCGAGACAAGCAGTGCAAGCTTCTGGCACACATGCTTCGGGCATGATCAAACAAGATCACAAGAAAATTAGGGCAGAAAGACATGAAAATTCATCAATTTAGTGTAAGCTTGATCCCAAGTGAGAAAGGCAACTGTGATCTGATTAAAATAATTTACAAGAGAATGACGAGAAATGCAAAAAGAAGATATTTACTAGAGAATAACATCCTTTAGCATAATTTGTCATGTATTTGCCAAGTAACACAGTTAGTAAACCTTATTATATAGCAAGGATAAATAATCCAAAATTCTCAACTTGATGGAACACACACTGACGCTTTGTTTGAACTTTAACTCTTAATATTAAAAATCATCCCTATCCAGTTGAACTATGAATTATTACTTTACTTTGTAATATCATGGCATCTTCTTTACTATTTCTAGGTTGATCTTTACTTCACCATATACCACAATTGTGAATACTTAGGGATCGTTTGGTTGGAGAATAAATTTGAATGAAATAAAATAACAGAATATTATATTCTTGGAAAAGTAAGTATATTTTTATTCGAGTTCTTGTTTGGATTGAAAAGAATAATATTTTATCATTAAAATATTTGTTATTACAATGAAATTTAAAAATACGACCAAAAAAAGTTGGAATAAAACCAAACCAAATTTACAGAATGAAATACCTTCCCGGCTGATGTTCTGTACCCTTCAAGAGTTTCAGGAGTTGAAAATAGATGCAGTGCATCTTCAATAGTATGAACAGCATCAGGGAAAATGTCAAGATGGAGTAAGAGGAAAGGCTGAACTGTTGCCGAATCTTTGTTACCTACATCATATGTTATACAACTGATCACTGAAATGATAATAAGAATTTTCTTAAGGCCGTTTAGAACCTATTTTTGAAAATTATACAACAAAACCGTGAGAATTTATAGTAATGAACAAAGTATATGTACATTTCTGTTGAGAAAAGTATATGTACATGAACAAGAAATCTCAGAATCAGTTTTCAAGAATGATGAATAGAATTTCTCTTTGCCACACTGCTGAGAATTAATAACACGAGAAATGAATACTTGAGAAACATTTCCCCTTGTGCACATAACATGCTAAAAGCACAAGTTTAAATGGACAAATTCTTAAACACATTCAATTACCAGAAAGTTTGAAGTGCAAAGAAACGAGAATTCTGGAGTCCTAAGAAATAAATTTATGGAAAATGACAACAATTGGGCAAAACTTGCATATGCTGAAGAAATGTGATATTGATAACACAGAAGGAATGCTTTTATGGATTCAAAACTGTAGAAATCTTTCATAGTGCAGATTGGACTTTTGATAACTGAAAAAGTCTCAAACAGGAAACAGGAATCACCAGTTTATCTGCAGGCTCAATTGAACATCACTAGTCAATAGAAAGATAATTTAAAATTATAACCACATCTTCTTTCTTCAGCTTGAACTTGTGAAGGTAAATTATCATCCTTATGAATGTCTGCCACATACAAAATTCTGATATTCATGTTATGTTACCCTGTGTCTTTTATGATTTTCCATAATCTTGTATTGCACAGTTCATGTTGTGTTTAAGGGTATAACCAATGAGTAAATAGTGCCATGACTATAAGTCTCTACCTCAAGAAACCTACATGATGACTATGAAATAATAAACTCCACTGGAACAATTATATTTCATTTCGTAGGTTGATCAAGGTGGCAAATGTTGAATGAACAGAAGATGGGTCTCGTTTTATTTTAAAGAATTCACATTTATGGAAAAGCTTGATCTTGCCTTTTGAGGATAAAATATTGTACTTTCTACTAAACGTAATTTCCAAGACAATAAGCACTGGAATCCTTGCAAATGTTGAACATATACTGGCATACCTCTTGCCTTCACAACACTCCTCAATTCTCCTCCAAAAATAGCACTTAGTTGAGATGGCAGAAAACTCTGAGTTCTAGTGACCGCAGATTTATTCTTTGGTCCAACAGTTTCCCAGCCATCATCTTCTTCAGACGAAATTAGAGACATTTTACCACCATTTAAGTTTGACAAATGACCGTCCAGCTTTACTAATTCATCATGCATTTGATCCATGAGAAAACACAAAAACTCCTGAGCATCTTCTTGTCTGCAAAAAATAAAAATAAAAACAACTTTTTGGATGAAGGTAACAAGAAAAACATAAATTTCACGAAGAAGAGAATGGTTTAGTATTGCAGTATATTATAGATACTTTCTAAAGAGAGAGGATAACTATGAAGTTTGAGTAATCATCCATCTTGTATTATCGCAATGAAAGAAAGGTGTACAAGTGTGTGTCAAGATCAAAACGTGAAAGAGAGGGAACAGAGTCAAGAAAAAACCACAACCAAAACCATGAACCTCATTCTTTAGTAAAAAAATTTGTGTAATGTACTATGATCTCATTTCGTTCAGCCTAAAACCTAACATGGTTGCACTGCAGTTATATTATAATCCTAACGAGAGGGGTTGAAGGAAGAACATAATTGGGTTACCTTCCACCAGCAGAAACAAAAAGAATTCATACTGCAGAAACTTCTAGACCAAAAAATGATAGATAAATGAAATTTTGCCTCCTTACCCTTGTGTTCTATCAATAATAAAAAACTATAAACTACTGAACTTCTGAAGAAATTTGGACTCCACAATCTCCACCATGTTATCAGCTTTTATTCTCCAAATTCTTAACGATACCATCGGATACCAGAGATTCTATCTTCATTACGCAAGCTTAGAGGGAGTAAATATTCATTATAGGATGGTAGTTTATATAGATTCTCTTTAAGCACAGGTCTATGATGGCTTATATATTAATAACACGACTGAACAATCTTCTTACTGGCATAATAAATAGTATGTGGAATAATTAAATACAGTTTATATGGATCACACACTTGAACATAAGCATTGGAGACATTGTGGAACATTATATGCTAAACACGGGGCGAATGATTAAAACTTCAGTCATTTTACTAAAGAAGAAGACTGATGCATAAGATAAATCTAGGCCTTGGTAAACTGAGAAAAATAATTGGAAAAACATGAAAGTATCATACCTTGGCCTCCCTGATGCTCCAGTAGGTAGGTCTGGCGTAAAATTTCTTAAAACAACATCAAACATTATAGGATTAAAAGGCTTCCCGGTCTCAAGAGCTTCCTTTTCATTAGACTTTGGGCTTGAACCAGGCATGTCAAACTCAGATATAAACTCAACAAATGTATGCAATGTGGGATAAGCAATCTACGTATAAAGCGAAAAAGTTAGTAAAAGGCCAAGAAAAAAAAATGAATATGAAACTGATATGGAACACCATTTCAAGTGATCAAAACCTTAGTTATACTTTGATTCCTTAGATCCTGCAAAAGATTGACAAATGGCGGGCAAGAAAGAAATGCTTGCAGTGTTGCATTTAGGAAGCACAGGTTTCCAGGATTAACTAAGCCTCTTGGAAGTATGCTTTTTGATTGTTCTTTATATTTTGAGTCCTTTGGAGAATCCTTAAGGCTTGATGGAGCAACAACTTTACGTGAACCAACAAGCATGCTCTTGCCTTCATGTTCTTGAGTGATGCATTCTCGCACCTTAAGGCTTGATGGAGACAGCACACTTCCAGTTGGCTCATCAGACATCTGGGGAGAAGCCAAATCAAGATGCTCTTTCCCATTTTCAATGGACCCCTCATTGGAAGGACAAACAACATGCACTCCATTTGTTTGGGCCCAATTTTCTTTTCTTAAATCAATACTGTTTATGGGCAGCACATTTGGCGATTCAGTTTTCTTCAAAGACTGCTTGGAAGTATGAGTATCTTTTAGCTGTACAGATGGCTTGCTTCGTGTGGCTTGAGTACTAGAATCTTTCAATGTGCTTAGAGAAGCGAAGTCCAAGGATCCAAATTGGAGCCCTGCCTTTACGGTAATACGTGCATCATTCTGAAGAGACTGACACTGGAATAACTTAGTCTCGTCCTCGGTGAATGATCCAAATAATAAAACCTGCTTAAAGAGATGCACCCAAAAAGATCTGTCATCAAACTAACCCATGTCAAGCATCAAGTAGGAAATTAAGGCACAACACAGCAACGCCCTTGTACTAAAAATTGCAACTTTAAACTAGACAACAAATAGACGACCGCACTAAAGAACAAAGTATCACCATTATAGTCTAACAAGATGGATGCAAAAACCTACCCTAGTCAAAATCCAAGCTTTCTCAGACTATTAAACCCTAATTCCACCTCAGAACGAACCCCCGACGCTCGGAAATTCGAACCAAATCATCCTTCTATACGAACAAAATATCGAGAACAACAAAAAACAGCAAAAAGAAAACACCTTTTTGTCGCTCATCACGCCAGACGACCCCCGCGGGGAGAACAAGAGAAGTGCGCGGCGAAGAGGAAATTTAAGGTTTGGTACCCGGCCGAGAAGGGAACAGCATCATGGGGGTAGGAGGAGGAGGAGGAGGAGGCCGAGGACGCATAAGACATGAAGAGGCGGAGGAGAGGAGGCGATGGCGGCGAAGGGGCAAGAATAATAAGGGTAAATTTTATATTAGAAAAACTTAAATCTTGATATTTATATTGCAAATATGCTTTGGAACAGTTTAATTTATTAAATTATAAAATCAACTTACTTTTTTTAGATCGAATAATGCCGTCATAATTTAAAAATAAAATAGTAAATGTTATTATCCAAAAAGAAAAAAAGAGCTTGATAAAGAAAGATCATTCGGTAACTTTTTAATGATTAGTCATTTCCTCAAAAGATTTACGCAAATTTTTCCTATAATTGCATCTGGTATATTTAACTAATATATAAATAACAATGTCTATAGTATTTAATTCAAATGTAAATAACAATGTCTATGGGATGGGATGCTCACTTAACACGTTAAATCTAATATTTTTATATACAAAATCGTGACCTAAAATGTAAAAAGAGTTTGAAAGTGTTTTTTTCGATTAAAAATTAATTTATATCTGCAGTAAAATCTACTGGCATTTTTCATATAAAAGTTGACTGAATAATAAAATGTCATACAGAAAAAAAAGGGATGAGCAGAGGCGGGAACTCAGATTTTTTTTTTATCCAGTGCGGATCGGGATTAGGTTTCATTTTCTTGAGAGTCATATTATAATCGAATTTCGACCCGATTAAATATATTATATTAGTTTTTTTAAAAAAATATTATATTTATCTTTATTTTAAATAAAAGTTTACATTTTATTTGATATATATCTTAAATATATATTATATCATATATATAATTTAATTGATGGATATTATATTTATATAATAATATTATATTTTACTATTTTATTTATTACATCAAATTTGAAAAATTAAAAATTCTCGACTTTTGTCTCGATTTGATTGAGACATTCCGATTCCAGACCCAATCGGGATCGAATCTTTTTTTTTTTAAATCTAGAGCAAATTAGGTCGGGACCGACCAACCCAATCCTGACTTCGATTTTGTTACACCCTAAAGAAAAAAAGAACAGACGATACATTCCAAACATGAAAACAAACATGAAAAAATAGTTTAACTACGAAGGTCTGGCAGATAAAACTCAAATTTTTAAAAAGTTTTTCGTAATAAGAAGAAGGAAGGGACTGTTTTTGAAGAAAATTTAATTAACACCGTTACCAATTTCAGTCCCAAGGATAACCAGATGGAAATAAAAAGGGTAAGTTACAGAAGGATTAATTCTTTTTTTACTATATTTTATTCATATTTAATCTTAAATTACAAATTTGTATATTTTAATGTATTAATTTATATTAAAAAAATCATTAATATACATCTAAAATTTTGTTAACTTACATTTTTAATAATTATGAAAAAGTCTATTTAACATTATCTTTTAATATGAGATAAAATATTAAAACATGAGCACGATATTTTGTAATTATTTTATTAAAATATAATTTTAAAACATGACTATCTTTTGATTTTAAGGTATTATTATCATAGTAAGAAAATAGTAATAAATTGGTATTTCATTATTACGAAAAAAATATTTAATAAAATTTGGATTAAATTTAAACAAAGGACTTAAACTTCAAATCATATAAGGTCAAAACTAATTTGTTTATTTATATACAACATTTATATGTGGAAAATTTATAGGTTAAGAAGTGATATTAAATTTAAATTTTATATTAGAAAAACTTAAATCTTGATATTTATATTGCAAATATGCTTTGGAACAGTTTAATTTATTAAATTATAAAATCAACTTACTTTTTTAGATCGAATAATGTCGTCATAATTAAAAAATAAAATATTAAATGTTATTATCCAAAAAAGAAAAAAAGAGCTTGATAAAGAAAGATCATTGGGTAACTTTTTAATGATTAGTCATTTCCTAAAATGATTTACGCAAATTTTTCCTATAATTGCATCTGGTATATTTAATTAATATATAAATAACAATGTCTATAGTATTTAATTCAAATGTAAATAACAATGTCTATGGGAATGGGATGCTCACTTAACACACTAAATCTAATATTGTTATATACAAAATAGTGACGTAAAATGTAAAAAGCGTTTGAAAGTGTTTTTTTTTTGTCGATTAAAAATTAATTTACATCTACAGTAAAATCTACTGTCACTTTTCATATAAAAGTTGTCACTTTTCATATAGAAAAAAAATAGGGATGAGCAGAGGCATGGACTCAAGTTTTTTTTCGACCGGGTGAGGATCGGAATTAAGTTTTCGAATTATAATCGGAATATGATTTCGACCCGGTTAAATATATTATATTAGTTTTTTAAAAAAATATTATATTTATCTCTATTTTAAATAAAAATTTACATTTTATTTGATATATATCTTAAATATATATTATATCATATATATAATTTAATTGATGGTTATCATATTTATATAATAATATTACTATTTTATTTATTATGATAAAATCGAGAATTTTCATTTTTTATCTCGATTTGACTGGAACATTTCGATCCCGGACCCAATCGGGACCGAATCTTTTTTTTTTTTTAAATTCGAAGCAAATCGGGTCGGGACCGACCAACCCAGTCAAGACTCCGATTTTGCTCAACCTTAAAGAAAAAAGAACAAATGATACATCCCAAAAACGAAAACAAACGTGAAAAAATAGTTTAACTACGAAGTTCTGGCAGATAAAACTCAAAATTTTAAAAAGTTTTTCGTAATAAGAAGAAGTAAGGGACGTTTTTTAAGAAAATTTAATTAACACCATTACCAATTTCAGTCCCAAGGATAACCAGATGGAAATAAAAAGGGTAAGTTACAGAAGGATTAATTCTTTTTTTACTATATTTGTTTCATATTTAATCTTAAATTACAAAATTGTATATTTTAATGTATTAATTTATATTAAAAAATTCATTAATATACATCTAAAATTTTGTTAACTTACATTTTTAATAATTATGAAAAAGTCTATTTAACCTTATCTTTTAATATGAGAAAAAATATTAAAACATGAGCATGATATTTTGTATTTATTTTATTAAAATATAATTTTAAAACATGACCTATCTTTTGATTTTAAGGTATTATTATCATAGTAAGAAAATAGTACTAAAATTGGTATTTCATTATTACGAAAAAATATTTAATAAAATTTGGATTAAATTTAAACAAAGGACTTAAATTTCAAATCATAATAAGGTCAGAACTAATTTATTTATTTATATACAACATTATATGTGAAAAATTTATAGGTTAAGAAGTGAAACGAAATAAATCATAAATGAATTTGGATATTACAAAGTCATAGTAAAATGGGTAAATTGAAAAAAAAAACAGAAATAACAAAACAGATGAAAATAGAATTATCAACTTTTTGACATTATTTGGACAATGATGGCCTAGAGAAAAATCAAATGTCTCAGCCAATAAAGTTGCATATTTTGAAAGTATCCTAAATTATAGAGCATAATCCTTACAAGTAAATATAAATGAGGAAAATATATATATGTAGAGCATTTGATTTAAAACGAGTGTACAGTACTAATTTTACTTAGTAAATTAATAAAATAATTATATATACATATATATTAAATAATAAAGATGATTAAAATTAAGATCATCAGATTATCACAAATATGACTAATTCAGTGATTATAATTTATGTAGTTTTAGATGATACATCTTTATTATCAAATTATTCAAATAAATATATATATTATTTCATCTAAAAAGTATATACTAAATTTAATCGTAAATTATAATAATTAAATTAAAAGGTTAATGAGTATGTAAAGCACTCTGCTCTATATCTTGATGTAGAGCACTTACTTTTTACTATTTAATTATTTTAATAATTATAATTCATTATTAAATTTATTATATACTTTGTAGATAAAATAATATATATTTTTTAGGTAATTTGATAATAAAAATATTTGTTAGCATATAATGTTCACAACCATCAGATAATTATATTTGTTTAGCATGGCTTGTCACAACCATCAGATAATTTGATGATTTTAATTTTAATCACCTTTATTATTTAATATATACTTTAAATTAATATATAACTATTTTTTTAATATTTTGATAAATAAAATTAGTGCTCGTTCTACATCAAATACTCAAAATATACAATTTTCTCTTAAATTAATTAATAATAAAAAATAAATGTTCTACCTATATAGAGCGGAGTGCTCTACCTACCCATTAATCTTTATATATAAGTGTCTAACATTTCCTATTTCCTCCAATCAAAGAAAAAAAATACTTTCACCCAAAAAAAAGAAAAGAAAAAACATATAACTTTGAGAAACATGCCATGATCTTATAAGAGAATCATATCATAGTTACATCTAACCTATTCTTTAGTACAAACAAGCATGTCAAAATACAAAATATATATATTATAGAACTATTAATATATTATTGTAACAAAATTATTATATTTATATATTCTATTTTTATAATCGGGCCCATTTGGACGTCCAACCGTCCATCTCATTTTCTTATCTGATTCAATGGTGCCCATGTTATCCCTGTTCTGAGCAGCTCTGCGGAACGATGGCTCACAGTCTCTGTACTGCTGCGTTCTCCACAAACGTCGCCAGTACCAGTGCCAGGAGATCCCAGAGACCACGTCCGCCATCTGCTACTGCTGTCAGCTTCTCCTCCTCTGCATCCTCAGCTCGTCGCCGGAGGCGGCAAAGTCGTGCAGTGGTGAGGGCGGGGCCTCCCAGCACTAACAGCCTCATCCTGGCCTTCGTCCTCCCCCTGTCCCTCCTCGCGGGCACCATCTTCACCGCCATCCGCATCGACGACCGCCTGGAGGAGAAGTACCTGGAAGAGGTAAGGGGAAGCCACCTCCCTCCCGCGTCCCATGCTGCTTGCGCTTACCCCCTGATTCGCGTTCCTGTCTCTCTTAAAGCTCGCCATGAATGAAGCGATAATGCAAGAGAAACAACTGCTCGAAGAAGATGGAGATGAATACGATGAAGTAAATGGGGAGGCAGCAGCGGAACCAGTTGGAGACGGCAAAATCTTGGTGGAGGCCGAGGAGGAAATGGCTGCTGCTCCTGTTCGCCGAGCTCGAAACCGTCCCAGACGAGAGGCGTGAACGGGGGAGACCACGGCAGCTGTTATAGTTTTCGTATCATTCTTCCTCCACACACTCTGAAGCGTTGGCCAACGGAAAGGATCATGTTAAATTGCTCCTTCTGCTTCCTATGAATTTTGCAGTAGTAGGTTCCTGCAGGATGTCAAACCTGATTTCTTGAAAGACATCTCTCTGCAACGTTTCATGTTTCTTTCATTGCAAAATCTAGAGAGAGTTTTATAAGATACACCAAAGTATCAATGACAAGAAGCTGAGCACAAAGATCATAATGTTAATGTTAGCACACATTGTAACATGGGCACCAATATCGTTATATTCCAATAGGATGAATATGCCCTCCTACTTAATTCTCATCTTAAAATTTACGAAGTGAATCAGTTCTCATCAAACAGCACGAAGCAAAGAATTAACGAAGACCCGGGCAGCAGGGAACAATTGGGAAAGCCTTAAGCGATCAAGTGTTCCTGAATTTATGTCAAGACAAAGATTATAGCGAAGTCACAAACTCACCTAAGCCTAGACCTTGCCACATAAGAAAACCCAGCTGAAAGCAGCATGAGATGGAGCAACTTGCAAGTCTGTAATCCAAACAAGTTTGACATGGCAAATCAATCTGCTTGAAAATTTCGCTTTAGTTAATAAGGATTGTTTTATAGGCGGTCCCAAGCCCGGATAAATGAGGAGGGTTGTGTTAGGCCCCAACAGCCAGCGTAAAACTCTGTCGAATCTCATGAACATGGATCAACGAATATGGCGTCGTATGATCCATGTAGCCGACCCCACCTAGTGGGATAAGGCTTTGTTGTTGTTGTTGTTGAAAGGATTGTTTCTTCAGCATGCATCGATGCTGAAGTGCTGATTGCTATTGCATATTCTTTCGTAAATGGTCACCATCCTGCGGAGCCAAGGAAATCTTAATCCAAAACTTTTGATAGCTGAACCCAGAAGTCCAGAGTATTTGCCTGACCCATCCGATTGCTTAACAAGTCTGCATGCCAATAAAATCACCCCATATGAATGCTTGTGATGAATCCTAACATTTGCAATTTGAAGTCTCATCCCTTACAGACGTGAAAACTTATATGATTCAACAGTTAGCAAAGTGATACCTACCCACAGAAAATTAGAAGTGTTGCTCTACTTTGCCAATTTGAATTCTAAGCTACTAGAATTGAAGTGTAAACCAAAGTAAACCTTTGTGCAACAGAGTTTGTTTTTTTCTCTTCTTTAGGCCTGAAGATGTACTGATAACGAAAGAAGATGAATCTTTATTCTTCTTTTTGTTGACGTGAAGATGAATCTTTATTCTTTCCACAATTATGTTTTTGTCCACCTCCACTTGGTTTCATCTCCCATTTGCCTGGCTACATTACCATTGATGTATCAGGAAACACAGTCTAAAAGTATATATATGCCCCCCTCTGAGCAGAAGTGCTCCACTGAAAAGCAAATTTCACAAAGGTGATCAAGCCAAAGATGAACGTTATTTCCATTAACAAGTTTGTGACTACTGTTACAGAGTGGAAGAGACAACACCTCTTTTCTTTCCTGATAAACATGGAGGTCGATTTAAGCATAGGCATTTCCTTTTCTTGGGCTTCGTGGGAGAGTATGGAAAGCCTACAAACAACATGAACCTATCAGACAAGAACAAAAACTAGGAATAAATTATTAAGCCTGCCTATGACTTGCAATTAATTTCACAAATCCAAGTTATCGACAATGGAGCCTAATCTAAATGTATTGGGCATGGGGAGGACTTCCTTGAAACATAAATGAAATGGCAATACTATGACTAACAGGTTTGAAATTTATGTCTGATGGATAGAATAATAAACTTGATGTTACATTTGGATGAAATGCTAAAAACATTAACCGGTCCCAAGTCCGAATAAAGGATGAGGGTTGTGTTAGGCCCCGACAGCCAGCGTAAAACCCTGTCGAATCTCATGAACATGGATCAACGAATGCGTCGTATAATCCATGTAGCCGACCCCACCTAGTGGGATAAGGTTTTGTTGTTGTTGTTGTTGCTAAAAACATTAACCATGTGACAAGAATCAGTCTTTGGTGTAGTAACTTTAACATCAGTTAGAAAACATTACTTCTTTAACTGGACAAGAAACTTGATCCAAATTTAACCTTTTAACCTTTCAGTGGATTCATGTTTCATTTATGACTCATCTTCCACTACAAATTTTCACTGTCATAGCTGAGAGGGGAAAATATTGCAAAATTTCTTACTCCAACCATCACAATATTTGAGTTCAGATATTTTGACAACATGATTTATTGTCGATCAATGAACACATAGATCATGAAATAATCCATACCTCAACTGGGTTTATCCAAGCTGAAAACCTTAGGAAGGAGAGCAAGTTCTGTACACAAATAACCTTCAAATATTCAACATAAAACAAATATAGGGCACTTTATGCTCTTGTAAAATCTATAAAGTAGAAAGTTCTTCAGGGAGATAAAACTTTACATCATAACAAGAAAATATTTCAATATCTAAAGGGACGAATGTTTGAAAAAATAATGTATTAAATACAATTTAAACAATTCTTTAGAGGGAAATACAATTTAGATTTAACCCCTTTCGTCATCTATGCAACTAGATAGCTGACAACATGTATATCTCATAGGAAACAAATGCCAGAATTAAAATTGATGTATGAAACAAAGAAAAGCTTTTTTTTTTTTGCAAAATAAATTTAGCATTGACTTGATAGAAGACAATAGTACTCAACAGTTCTTTTTCCTTTTTAGGTTTCAAGGAAGAAGGACCTCTTTTACTAAAAAAATTTCCTTTTCTTTTATAGAAAATAAAAAAATATATAACAATCAACATTTGAGTTTTAGAATGAGCCTGCAAGACACCCACAAAAGAAGCCGCAATTAGAAGAGGAGTTGCATATCCTGTGGTGTATGTTGTTAGATGATACATATATCAACAGTAAGCTCCTTCCAATTACAGGATCCTGGAAAAAGAGTCAGAATAAAAATCAAAATATGAATAACATGTGTTACAACTGATACATATTTTAATAAGAATGCACTATGATTGAAAACAAGAATAAGTAAAGGAATAAAATGTACAGGATGACAGGGCTCATTAGACATTTTGCATATTAGTATTTACACCAAGAAAAGTAAAAGAAAAAGAAGCAATATCATGATGGGATTGGCTTATCCTTTGGAAATATTTCTCTTATTGGAATGTAACAGTATAATCTATGATTGATAAACCTCTCAAAGAAAAAAAGAAGCAATGTCGTTATTGTTTTAAACAAAGAATATGATAAAAATTATATAAAAAGCATTTGTCAGAAATTCTTGGAAATGATGTATTGAAAGTATTTATCACTCATGACAGGGAAAGCTAAAACAAGGAGTTTTGGTCCGAGAGCACCTTTTGCATTTTTTTGGGTTGGTTCCTAGGTCATTTGGCTTCAGCGTAACTGGATTATTTTTTTGTGGGGAAAGATATCAGACTGAGAGCATTGTATACCACATCTCATTTCTTTCTCGGGAGTGGTGTTTGGGTTAGCTTCTACACTTTTCCATCTTTTGTTGCTCTCTTTTCGAGAGCCCACACTTGTATAAGAGTTCCACTTCATAGTTTTATATATACATGGATGACAACCACAAACCCTGGCGGTCATCCTTTTTCCCCTCAAAAAAAAAAGCTAAAACAAAGAAAATGATGTTTAGTGAAGGACAGATAAGAAAAACAATCCTCATCCTGAATTTTTCTGGTTCTTTAAACCGAAGAATACGCTGAGCTAACTCAAGTCTATTTAAATTTGATTCTGACCACTCCCATGTTCTTTCTTTCTCTCTTCAATCAGCCATTAGCATATATTTGGGATTCAAAACCAAAGACAATTAGGATACGTGCTGTATATTCTGAAATGAATATAAGCACACACCGAATAGTGGATGCATCTAAGAGAATGATACAAACTAAAATGTAAAACGACTGAAGATAACAGCCTTATGGTTCATCAGATGCATCGCCACGGTGTTCGGAGCATTAAATAACTTTCTTTGAGAAAGTAGAGGATGGTTACCAAGCTTGGCAACAATACAACTTTATTAATGGCTCTCTATACCAAATTACATGTATGAAAAAAGCTGTGTACAAACAAAACTGTTAGCCTCAATATCCCTTGACCACAAGCAAATCAAAAGAATGAGCCACTCCAACTATGTTTTCTATATAGCTTCTTTCTCCTGAAAAAATAAGTGAATTGCATTGAAATGAAATGGCCAACAGCAATATGCCATTGAATGAGAAAGCGAGAAACATAAATGTTTTTTGTACAAGTTCATAGTCTTATTGGAATAAAATATTAAATGGCTTTGATGTCCTTCAAAATTAAATGAATGGCAACAAACTCTGTTGTTGGATAATACTTTTATCATTCTGAAACGCTAAACAGCTTTTGCTGCAAGTTAAATTTGTAGTCCATGGTATATTATCAAAAAAGGTTGTAGCTCATGGTTCAACTCAAAATTTAATTGAATTCACCTTGAACACAACTTATACGACTTTCACAAATGACTTGTGAAACACAAGCTTCATCAGTACTAGGGAAGCTAGAATTTGGTCAAGAGGGGGGAAACTCAATATTTAAAATGAATGACTGCATTTGTCAAGTTGGTATCTTAGATATGCAATATTCTGTTGCATACATTTATATCATGTGACTTATCACACATCAGATCTGATATATACATATGTATATGTAAAGTCTTGTGCCCTGGATTCAGACACATCCTACAAAATGATCTGATTGACTTATCACATTGACATGAAATTTTATAAAATTCTAAATATGCTCTTAACATATTTAAAATTTAGCCTCAGTAAGGACATTTCGATCTCTCATAACCTTAAAAAACTTTCGTGCTTTTACCACTTGTACATACTTGTAGAAATCATATATGACTGAATAATACATGATGTCCTCCAAGGAATATCCTTGTTTAATAGCCTCATCCAGAATTCCTTTTACCTTCTCTGGACTCTTCAATTTGCATTGGCTAAGAATAGTTAGTGCATATTTGAAATTCATAGGCCCACTTGTTAAATTTCCAAGACAGTCCTTAACAAGTTTATAGCTGCATTAAACTGACAAATCTTACAAAAACCTTGCACAAGTGAGCAATAAGTAATAATGTAGGCAGCCAGTACATCTCCTTAAATGAATTATAGCATGTACGAGCTTCCATAACATCCCTCTTTTTCATAGAACATGGGATCAAAATGTTATAAGCACCTAAATGTGGTTCGGAGCTTGTTGAACACTTATTTATTTCCTCAAACGAAAGCAGCACAATCCTTCATTCTGTGAAATCCTCCCATAAGATTGTTGTACATCCTAGTATTGCAATATTCTTTACCTTTCGAATCCTTCAACCCTTAACTCTCTTCTTCCTTTTCCAACAAAAAATGTGAAGAAATGAGAAACATCTTCCAAAATTGTCAAATCAATATTCCCAGTTGATCAATCAACTGAACAAACCTATCCATGTCTTCTTTATCAGCATAATAAGAAAGCTCGAGACAAGCTCCTATTGGATGGCAACATGAAGAAATTTTTTAGCCTTATCGACCTTTGCCTATACTGCACAAATCTCCTCAGTGAATCATAGATCTCTAGGTCGACTCCTTACCCATCATCTACCATCAACCTCAAGGCGTCGACAAGTTGCAACCATTGCCAGTTCGTCGTGCTGCCACAAATCCCTCCATTAGTCATAATTAAGTCCCTCCTTCTTCATCCCCCTAAATAAGTGTCCACCTGACCAAAATTGCATAACCACAATACCATAGCTGAGTATGTCGTTATGTCTGCAGCAAAACCATCTTTCTTCATTTCCTACCAAATTCTCAAGCAACTATCCATGTTTCCTTCCAAAGTCAACAACTTTACCATGGCAGATGAGCATCCTATCCAAGAGCCCGACAACCTTGGCAATCTCTCAACTCAACTATGGTACATGCCCTTAGCAAGGATGGTGAAAGTTTCCTCCTTGATTGAGACCATTGGCGCATCGACCAAGAGCAGGAGTAGTGCATCTAAAATTATGTTGTAAAGGAAAGTCTTTGTAACCTGATAGTGAACTTGAAGTGCTTATCTTGCGGTTGCGGTACGGGTGAAAAAGGAAGAGGCCCACTGGCCGGCGTCGAAGTGCATGCGGATGAGGATCTTGAACCTTTTTTTTTCTTTTTTGCGGGAGACTTCCCTTGAGAAAGCATGACTTCGGGACCGGGAAACTGGTTGCCGGCACCAGGATGAGGAGCCTTCGTTGAGAACGCGGGCGAGGGCGTTACATGAGGTGAAGGTAAGCGCAAGTGGTGGCAAAGGACCTTAGTGATGAGGTCTGGGCGAAGATGGCAGAGCTCCCGCGAGGTTGGAGAGGATGATAGGGACCAGCGGTATCACAGACTTATGACCAAGCACAATGTCTTCACAGAGACTAAGCAAGCAAAATCTCATCGGTGGAAGTCGACGTGATGGTGGCGGCCTTGAGGATTGTATCATGCGGATGAGGAGGGAAGAGTCTTGCGGTTGGAAAAGAGACCACAAAGGACCATCGGACGAGTCAGGGAGGGTGTTCGTTGGCCACAGGAAAAAGGTAATATTTCCGGCGGGCTGCTGGCACTGGCAGTGACGATCGGCTAGTCAGTCGCTGGTCGGAGGTCTAATTTTGAGTTTTGCAGGGCGCCCCATAATCATTGCAGGTTTTTCTAGGAAAGTGAAAGTACGTCGCATTACTAAAACTTGCATCTATCTTCTCCATTTTGAAAAAGAAAAAAAAAACAATTGTGCTTGTGTTTAATTTAACATAGAACAAAACTTTTAAATATTTAGAGCCGATTGTTTCTCACTAGTATGGAAATATAATCCAAAATATGTAATAAGTAATAGCATTTGCTTATTCACCTGTACTTGTACTTCATCTTAATTGTCTCCCAAAATATTATGTTGCGAAAGGTACAGGGCGTTACTGCATTACGTTTATCATAAAAACTAGGGAACACCCTCGCACTTCGCGCAATATTAATTAATTTACAAATATTTTCATAAAAAAATAATTTATATATTTTTATTTTAAGAATATTAAATTATTTTAAAATATGGATGTTTAATTCTTTTATAATAAAATAGTTTTATATTTTTATGCGCTAAATCCTCCCACCTTATATGTCGAAACATCGCATTCGGTAATGGTCCCAAGCGCGAGGTCATCATCCTTCATATCGTTGGAGCATCGACCATGATCCTACCTTCGCGATATCTCTCAAGTTCTCCTTTTGGTGTTGCAATGCCAACCCCTCGTACGACCACCTCTGCCTGAGCTTTCTCAATCCCAAGCGCAAGGTGTCATCCATTTCATTGTCTATTCCATGAGGACCGCTACGATTTAATCTCTCGAGTCCGACCCTGCACAATTTTGGCTTCTCCTCTTCACACGTCCTTTGTCGAATCTTCTCGTCTGGCACTAACCCTCGGATCTCGATGCTGCTAGAGGCATCGGCCAACCCCTTGCCCTTCTCAAAGAAGTGATTCCATGATGCAATCCTAAGTCATGAATCTTTAGTTTGGCATTATTTTGATCCAATGACACATATTATTTATATTTTGGACCATCAAATCAATATAATATTGATCTAAAGATCCAGAGTATGTAATTACACTCGAAAAATATATCAATTAAGTCGTATTAGAAAACTTGAAAAATATTATATATATATATATATATATATATATATCGACCCAGTGTGTAATTACACTTGGAAAATATTGCAATTAAGTCGTATTAGAAACCTTGAAAAATATTATATATATATATATTGAAATTATATTAAAAGGGTTTAATTCACCTCTTGAGCACCTTTCTACTCTGGAGGAATGCTAAGCGTATACGATTCATATGAAAAATGATTAAAACTCATCATTTAAATATGTGATTCATCTGGATTGTCGATCCACTAATCAACGATCCAAGTGCACTTAGGATCCTTTCAGAGCAAAAGGTACTCTGGAGGTAAATTAAATGCATATTAAAATTCAAGTTTATATTTTTAATATTATTAACTATATTATATATAAATATAGATATAAATTTTTCAATGATGAAAATCATAAAGTAAAAAAAAAAGTACGATCCTAAAATGACATCTCATTTTAAAAAAGCAACATATTTTAATTATCAATTTATTTTTTATTAAATAAAATTAACTTTAATATATAAAATACTATGAAATATGAATAGCCACAATACCATAGCTGAGTATGTCGTTATGTCTGCAGCAAAACCATCTTTCTTCATTTCCTACCAAATTCTCAAGCAACTATCCATGTTTCCTTCCAAAGTCAACAACTTTACCATGGCAGATGAGCATCCTATCCAAGAGCCCGACAACCTTGGCAATCTCTCAACTCAACTATGGTACATGCCCTTAGCAAGGATGGTGAAAGTTTCCTCCTTGATTGAGACCATTGGCGCATCGACCAAGAGCAGGAGTAGTGCATCTAAAATTATGTTGTAAAGGAAAGTCTTTGTAACCTGATAGTGAACTTGAAGTGCTTATCTTGCGGTTGCGGTACGGGTGAAAAAGGAAGAGGCCCACTGGCCGGCGTCGAAGTGCATGCGGATGAGGATCTTGAACCTTTTTTTTTCTTTTTTGCGGGAGACTTCCCTTGAGAAAGCATGACTTCGGGACCGGGAAACTGGTTGCCGGCACCAGGATGAGGAGCCTTCGTTGAGAACGCGGGCGAGGGCGTTACATGAGGTGAAGGTAAGCGCAAGTGGTGGCAAAGGACCTTAGTGATGAGGTCTGGGCGAAGATGGCAGAGCTCCCGCGAGGTTGGAGAGGATGATAGGGACCAGCGGTATCACAGACTTATGACCAAGCACAATGTCTTCACAGAGACTAAGCAAGCAAAATCTCATCGGTGGAAGTCGACGTGATGGTGGCGGCCTTGAGGATTGTATCATGCGGATGAGGAGGGAAGAGTCTTGCGGTTGGAAAAGAGACCACAAAGGACCATCGGACGAGTCAGGGAGGGTGTTCGTTGGCCACAGGAAAAAGGTAATATTTCCGGCGGGCTGCTGGCACTGGCAGTGACGATCGGCTAGTCAGTCGCTGGTCGGAGGTCTAATTTTGAGTTTTGCAGGGCGCCCCATAATCATTGCAGGTTTTTCTAGGAAAGTGAAAGTACGTCGCATTACTAAAACTTGCATCTATCTTCTCCATTTTGAAAAAGAAAAAAAAAACAATTGTGCTTGTGTTTAATTTAACATAGAACAAAACTTTTAAATATTTAGAGCCGATTGTTTCTCACTAGTATGGAAATATAATCCAAAATATGTAATAAGTAATAGCATTTGCTTATTCACCTGTACTTGTACTTCATCTTAATTGTCTCCCAAAATATTATGTTGCGAAAGGTACAGGGCGTTACTGCATTACGTTTATCATAAAAACTAGGGAACACCCTCGCACTTCGCGCAATATTAATTAATTTACAAATATTTTCATAAAAAAATAATTTATATATTTTTATTTTAAGAATATTAAATTATTTTAAAATATGGATGTTTAATTCTTTTATAATAAAATAGTTTTATATTTTTATGCGCTAAATCCTCCCACCTTATATGTCGAAACATCGCATTCGGTAATGGTCCCAAGCGCGAGGTCATCATCCTTCATATCGTTGGAGCATCGACCATGATCCTACCTTCGCGATATCTCTCAAGTTCTCCTTTTGGTGTTGCAATGTCAGCCCCTCGTACGATCACCTCTGCCTGAGCTTTCTCAATCCCAAGCGCAAGGTGTCATCCATTTCATTGTCTATTCCATGAGGACCGCTACGATTTAATCTCTCGAGTCCGACCCTGCACAATTTTGGCTTCTCCTCTTCACACGTCCTTTGTCGAATCTTCTCGTCTGGCACTAACCCTCGGATCTCGATGCTGCTAGAGGCATCGGCCAACCCCTTGCCCTTCTCAAAGAAGTGATTCCATGATGCAATCCTAAGTCATGAATCTTTAGTTTGGCATTATTTTGATCCAATGACACATATTATTTATATTTTGGACCATCAAATCAATATAATATTGATCTAAAGATCCAGAGTATGTAATTACACTCGAAAAATATATCAATTAAGTCGTATTAGAAAACTTGAAAAATATTATATATATATATATATATATATATCGACCCAGTGTGTAATTACACTTGGAAAATATTGCAATTAAGTCGTATTAGAAACCTTGAAAAATATTATATATATATATATATATATTGAAATTATATTAAAAGGGTTTAATTCACCTCTTGAGCACCTTTCTACTCTGGAGGAATGCTAAGCGTATACGATTCATATGAAAAATGATTAAAACTCATCATTTAAATATGTGATTCATCTGGATTGTCGATCCACTAATCAACGATCCAAGTGCACTTAGGATCCTTTCAGAGCAAAAGGTACTCTGGAGGTAAATTAAATGCATATTAAAATTCAAGTTTATATTTTTAATATTATTAACTATATTATATATAAATATAGATATAAATTTTTCAATGATGAAAATCATAAAGTAAAAAAAAAAGTACGATCCTAAAATGACATCTCATTTTAAAAAAGCAACATATTTTAATTATCAATTTATTTTTTATTAAATAAAATTAACTTTAATATATAAAATACTATGAAATATGAATAGCCACAATACCATAGCTGAGTATGTCGTTATGTCTGCAGCAAAACCATCTTTCTTCATTTCCTACCAAATTCTCAAGCAACTATCCATGTTTCCTTCCAAAGTCAACAACTTTACCATGGCAGATGAGCATCCTATCCAAGAGCCCGACAACCTTGGCAATCTCTCAACTCAACTATGGTACATGCCCTTAGCAAGGATGGTGAAAGTTTCCTCCTTGATTGAGACCATTGGCGCATCGACCAAGAGCAGGAGTAGTGCATCTAAAATTATGTTGTAAAGGAAAGTCTTTGTAACCTGATAGTGAACTTGAAGTGCTTATCTTGCGGTTGCGGTACGGGTGAAAAAGGAAGAGGCCCACTGGCCGGCGTCGAAGTGCATGCGGATGAGGATCTTGAACCTTTTTTTTTCTTTTTTGCGGGAGACTTCCCTTGAGAAAGCATGACTTCGGGACCGGGAAACTGGTTGCCGGCACCAGGATGAGGAGCCTTCGTTGAGAACGCGGGCGAGGGCGTTACATGAGGTGAAGGTAAGCGCAAGTGGTGGCAAAGGACCTTAGTGATGAGGTCTGGGCGAAGATGGCAGAGCTCCCGCGAGGTTGGAGAGGATGATAGGGACCAGCGGTATCACAGACTTATGACCAAGCACAATGTCTTCACAGAGACTAAGCAAGCAAAATCTCATCGGTGGAAGTCGACGTGATGGTGGCGGCCTTGAGGATTGTATCATGCGGATGAGGAGGGAAGAGTCTTGCGGTTGGAAAAGAGACCACAAAGGACCATCGGACGAGTCAGGGAGGGTGTTCGTTGGCCACAGGAAAAAGGTAATATTTCCGGCGGGCTGCTGGCACTGGCAGTGACGATCGGCTAGTCAGTCGCTGGTCGGAGGTCTAATTTTGAGTTTTGCAGGGCGCCCCATAATCATTGCAGGTTTTTCTAGGAAAGTGAAAGTACGTCGCATTACTAAAACTTGCATCTATCTTCTCCATTTTGAAAAAGAAAAAAAAAACAATTGTGCTTGTGTTTAATTTAACATAGAACAAAACTTTTAAATATTTAGAGCCGATTGTTTCTCACTAGTATGGAAATATAATCCAAAATATGTAATAAGTAATAGCATTTGCTTATTCACCTGTACTTGTACTTCATCTTAATTGTCTCCCAAAATATTATGTTGCGAAAGGTACAGGGCGTTACTGCATTACGTTTATCATAAAAACTAGGGAACACCCTCGCACTTCGCGCAATATTAATTAATTTACAAATATTTTCATAAAAAAATAATTTATATATTTTTATTTTAAGAATATTAAATTATTTTAAAATATGGATGTTTAATTCTTTTATAATAAAATAGTTTTATATTTTTATGCGCTAAATCCTCCCACCTTATATGTCGAAACATCGCATTCGGTAATGGTCCCAAGCGCGAGGTCATCATCCTTCATATCGTTGGAGCATCGACCATGATCCTACCTTCGCGATATCTCTCAAGTTCTCCTTTTGGTGTTGCAATGTCAGCCCCTCGTACGATCACCTCTGCCTGAGCTTTCTCAATCCCAAGCGCAAGGTGTCATCCATTTCATTGTCTATTCCATGAGGACCGCTACGATTTAATCTCTCGAGTCCGACCCTGCACAATTTTGGCTTCTCCTCTTCACACGTCCTTTGTCGAATCTTCTCGTCTGGCACTAACCCTCGGATCTCGATGCTGCTAGAGGCATCGGCCAACCCCTTGCCCTTCTCAAAGAAGTGATTCCATGATGCAATCCTAAGTCATGAATCTTTAGTTTGGCATTATTTTGATCCAATGACACATATTATTTATATTTTGGACCATCAAATCAATATAATATTGATCTAAAGATCCAGAGTATGTAATTACACTCGAAAAATATATCAATTAAGTCGTATTAGAAAACTTGAAAAATATTATATATATATATATATATATATATCGACCCAGTGTGTAATTACACTTGGAAAATATTGCAATTAAGTCGTATTAGAAACCTTGAAAAATATTATATATATATATATATATATTGAAATTATATTAAAAGGGTTTAATTCACCTCTTGAGCACCTTTCTACTCTGGAGGAATGCTAAGCGTATACGATTCATATGAAAAATGATTAAAACTCATCATTTAAATATGTGATTCATCTGGATTGTCGATCCACTAATCAACGATCCAAGTGCACTTAGGATCCTTTCAGAGCAAAAGGTACTCTGGAGGTAAATTAAATGCATATTAAAATTCAAGTTTATATTTTTAATATTATTAACTATATTATATATAAATATAGATATAAATTTTTCAATGATGAAAATCATAAAGTAAAAAAAAAAGTACGATCCTAAAATGACATCTCATTTTAAAAAAGCAACATATTTTAATTATCAATTTATTTTTTATTAAATAAAATTAACTTTAATATATAAAATACTATGAAATATGAATAGCCAAATGTTATGTTGACTTTCAACTTTAATATTGATTAATAAATGATTGCATTAACTAATTATTATTTTAAATATTGAGTTACTAATATTTTTTAAATAAAAATTCAGAAAATTAAATAAAAAATTGAAAAATATGCTACTAATAAGCCATCTAATTTTTCAAAAAGTAACATATTTTATTGGCACTTCATTTTTTATTAAATAAAGTTTAACTTTTGTAATATATAAATGTTATGGAATATGAATAGTCAAATGTTACGATAACTTATAATTTTAATGTTGATTGATAAATTATTGCATTAACTAATTACCATATTTAATATTAATTTATTAATGTTCTCTTGTAATAAAAAAAAATTCTATAAAAAAGAAAGGATAAATGATGAAAGGAGAGAGCTTTTCACTATAACCGCACATTTATCATGAAGCATGACTTTATATTATATATAGACATATATTTTCAAAAAGTAACATATTTTTATTGGCACTTTATTTTTATTAAATAAAGTTTAGCATTTGTAATATATAAATATTATGAAATATGAATAGTCAAATGTTATTACAACTTAGAATTTTAATGTTGACTAATAAATGATTATATTAACTAATATTATCTTTAATATTAATTTGCTAGCATTTTCTTGCAAACAATTTAAAACTTTTATAAAAAAAGAAAGTTGAATGATCATTATAATTATAAATTTGTCATGGAACGTGACATTATATTATATATAGATATGATGTCAAACTTATGTAGTCCAACATATATAAGTCAAATGAAACAATGAATTTATATGGACGAAAGCGCTGGATCCCCTACGTACCTTAAAGGGAGGTGAAATTTTCATCAATATCCTTGGTGCAATTTCCTTCATGCTGGCGTTTCGTTAAAGAACAAAAGGGTCAAACTTTATTAAATTTCGTCAAACATGTGATCATGTTTCAATGGGTCCGCAAGGATTTTTATTCTAGTCAACTCATTTTGTTCCGGCAAAATAGTTCTGATCAGAGGTCAGAACTTGTGAGTTCTGGCTCGCCGCACACGCGTTTTGCTTTGAATCCCATGCCCAATGCATTTAATGAAGCTCAAAGTTCTGACTCTATTTGACAAATCAAAAAATATTTTAAACTTATTAGAACTCATGTTCATGTATCCAAACACAACCTCAGGATACGGCTCGTGTCATCTTAATTTAATTTGATGCTTTGGGGCGCATGTTGTAAGAGAGGAAAAGAGGTTGTATGGAAAGAGAAGGAACTCAAATTTGATGCATCGCAATTTTATTCTAACCAAAAGGTCATCAAAAAAGTATATTTAAAATTAGAATTAGATTAACACTCTATTTTACCGGTCCTTTTCTATTTAGCCTTTTCCTTTCTTTTCTTAATTATTTTTTCAAAAAACTCTTATAGTATATATATATATCTCCTTTTATTCTTTAATTTGAAACTAAATTAATAAAATATTATGACTTTATTTTCTAGATACTGAGACGTTACAATATGCATTTTTATTGTTGTGGTTTCGCATATATATAGAAAGAGGGATATTTGTTAAAATTCCATAAAATTCTTAAAGTTAAAGACATTTCACGTGCGCAAAGATATATCCATGCAAATAGTAAACATCACATAATATATAACAACTTGGTAAGTTTTTTCATAAATGTTACAGTATTCAAGTGTGGCTCTTGCGTTCCAAATGCGATCACAAGCTTACAAATAATTTCTAGCAAGGTTTGCCCACCCTCCAAGAGAGAGTGATTGCGAAGTGGGTGATCATGGGCACCTAACTCCCAGGCTTGAACTTAATGAAGCCATTTCTGTGGGACGTCTCCTATTGCGACCTCCTGGCACACTATGAAGAAGGCTCCCTCGCACATCAGGTCGCCCTTGAAGGTCCATGTCCATTTCCTCCATGTCTCCTCTGTTGTGTAGTCCCTCTTGGCCACCTACAACGAACGACACCGAAGGATTCCTCACAGCGTTAAGCGTTTAGATCATGTACGTACGTAGATTATATATGTTGCATGCATGGCTGAGTCGCAACTTAAATTATATGTAATACCTGCTTGGTTGCTTCATTTGGAGGGGCTATGAAGCGGTTCTCTTGGCTGATGATGGTCGGATGTTCGCTGCCGCCGACGGCATGCATGGCGGTTGTGTATACAAATATATATATATATATATATATATATATATATATATATATATATATATATATATATATATATATATATATATATATATATCTGTAAGGCATCGTCCGAAGTGGTTGAACGCTACGGTGATCTGCATGGTGTCATTTAGATTCGAGTCTCTAACCCCAAAAAGCATCACCTGAAGTCCTGAACGATATAATAGTGCCAGCGGGGTATGCGAGTGGTTTACGACGTTGTGGGCAGCAGTACTGTAATGCTGATTGGAATTGGAGACGCCGGTGGAGGTTTCAATAACGTCGATAATGTTGTCCCCGCAGTTGGACATGGAGAAGTGATTGATCTAAACGTTGCTAGAGCCTAAGACGGAAATGCCGACTCCGTCGCTCCGGGTCCTTAAGCGGTGGTGGCTCTCGGAGCTGATGGTCATCCCACCGCCGCTGGGGCTGATGTTGTGGATGATGACGTTGTTCACGAACTGGATGGTGAGACCAGCGCCGAAGGCGATGTGGACGTTCGCGCCGCGGCCATCGATGGTGTTGTCACTGGCACGGCTCAGAACAGTTAAAGAATGATTCAGAGGAGTAGGGGGAGGTGCAGAGGTAGTAGAGGATGGTGAGAGGCGCTGGTGCTCGAAGAGGCGGAAGGTGTTGACGATGTGGTTGGTCTCAGAGGTCGGGGCCTTCTGTTGGGGCTTGTACGGCACGAGGATTGCGTCAGTGCCGCCGACGAGCTGCATGAGTTGGAAGAGTTAGACGCACATGGAGGACTTGCGTGAAAGGTTGGAGACGCGGCGTTGTTCTCGTTGTGGGTGCAGGCCAGAACGCGGAGCTCGTCTGCGCGGCGGGAGTGCTTGAAGGTAACAAAATTTGGTAGCGAGCTCGAAGGACTTGGGGCCGCCTCAGGGGGAAGGTCATCCACCGAGGAGGATCAGCAGGCAGGGCCGACGACGGCGACGGAGGTTCTTCACCTTCTCAACTCGGCGACGGAGGTTCTTCACCGAGGAGTGGACAACTGCGGCCATGGGCTCTCCTCATAAGGAGGAGGAGGGGGAGCAGTAGCAATAGAAGGGACGTGCATTCCTCCGCTTTAAATGTAGGAAGAAAAAGAAACGTGGGACGTTTGGTATCTATTCATCTTTCTCCAATAAGAAAACTCCTCCACTAATTCATTCATTATTATTAATAATTAATATGGAATATGTTTTGGAGACAGAGCAAGGTATTACGGCACCAAGCCTTTTGGAAGGACATAACTGATATATATGTTATGGCACCATTTCATATTCCAAAAAAAAATTAAGAAAAAAAGATAAATAGAAAATTTGAGAAAAAAGATAGCTACCCATGCTCAATGGAGAGCAATTTGAAACTGCCATCTAAACATGAGCTTTATATAAATATAAGATTTTTATAATTAAAATATTACCTCAACTTTTAAATAATAATTCACAGTTTTACGATTGTTACCCATATTTATTATATTAAGTATATTCTTGACCTATTATGTTGTAGTTAAACTTTAATATCATCAAGTTATTAATCAATTTTAATAAAGAATGTATAAAATTGACTATAATATTTTAAATTATAATGTGATAATATGATAGTTTAGATTATTTACATAAAAAATGAGCTTACAGTTTACTATTAATTTTTTTAAACATAGTTTGCGATGTGTTTAATGTCTATTTTTTTAAAAAGATTTATTAAATAAGTCTCTGACTAAAAAAAATTGAGATCGTTTAGATCATTTTTTTCTTCAAAAAAAATTAGGGTAGTCTTTTACGTTTTAAAAAATCACCCGAAATTTGAATGATCAGTTTTTTCGACATAAAAATTGTCTTACCCGAATCACTTTCACCCCTGGGCTGCACAAAAATGTTAAAAACTTTTTGCCTTCTATAACATTTTTATCTCTTTATATTTAATAATTTGATATGATATTTAAGATAGAGAAATAAATGAGAGAGAAAATAAAAAAAATCGCATAAAAAATAAATGGCAAGATTCAAAAGAGAGGACATTTCCAGAGGCCTATATATATGAAGGAATTTGTGTAGTCGTAAGATAGATGTCATGCTAATGGTAACACATATAATAATTATTAGATGATTAAAATTTGTCATGCTGATAATAATGTCAAATACTAATATCATTAACCGAAAGAATTAAAGAAGATAAGAAGTCATCAATAAAAAATTGAGAATACGCGGAAATTTATATTGGAATTATAACAATGAAAATATAAAAGCACTTCATCTTCCATCAGTATGAATCAGTGAAAATTAATGGGAAACTTAAATGCATACGAAAAAAGGAGAAAAAAAAGAAATAGAGAAGGGAAGGACATTTGAAACTCAAATTTGAGCCCAACTATATATATATATATATATATATATATATATATATATATATATATATATATATTAAGATAAACAATGAAAATATAAGAACTCTTCATCCTCCATCAATGGAAAACTTAAATGGATCTAGAGTGGTAATCCAGCTAGTGCAACCATCGCATTACCATCTCCAGTACATGTGTGACTTGAGGTTGCCGAAAAATAAGCTCTACCATAACTCTGAGATGAATGAATAAATACATAAAATCATAAATTTCACAAAAGATAAGAAGGTAATCAATAGATGTCACTCATACCCCAGTGGCTAAAATTGTATTGCCTGCACGAAAGCGATGAAGGATTCCATCTTCCATATTCAGTGTAATAACACCTTGGCAGGCACCTGAATCAGAGGTTCATAACAAACCAAAGAATCTTGGTCAAGAGCAAATTAGAGACCCATATATATTACTTTATAATCAATATAAATCTACAAAACTTGAGTGTCTCAAAACCTCCAAGTAAAAACTTGCATCGCATCCTAAATGAAAGAATCAGATTCTAAAATAAAAAAAAAGATAACAAAGCATTAAATAAGGAGGCAGATTTTTCCCCAAATTCTAGTTCTTATAGGAAGAAGTTGACCAGAAAAATATTAAACTCAACTTTGGCATTCAATGCATCAGAATCAATATATCTTACTTACCATATTTATCCATAAGTAAATCCAATGTAAAGTATTCTACAAAAAATAGGGTATTGTGCTTCATAGCTTGACCGTAAAGTGTACGAAGCATGGCATGACCAGTTCTATCAGCAGCACATGCACAACGGTATGCCTGCCCACCTGTAGAGGATGAAAAAAGTAAGAAAGACATAACACCACCAATACGCCAAAGGAAGGTTAAGTAACAAAATAAAAAGAACTCAGGAAGCATTGCTAAATTCAACCTTTTCCAAAGTTCGAACTCTGGCCCTCAAAAGCTCATTGATATATTTTCCCATCTTCAGTACGAGAGAAAGGCAATCCATAATTTTCCAGCTCAGTGACTGCTTTTGGCGCTTCTCTGCACAGGTACTGGATGGCATCCTGAGCACCTGATGACATTCAAAGTTACGAATGAAAGCATCAGTATATTTTACAAACTCAAGTAAAAAGAAAATACCATAGTATTTTTGAAAATACTTCAAAATTTTGAATAAGCACTGGTGTCCAAATAAACATTTGGAAACAACCTTTTTTACTCGATGCCCTTAAGACATGGTAAAGGAAACCACTTTTTTACTTCAAATTGATATCATCTAAGAGTCTAAAATCATGCGTCATATGTAATCAGACCAAATCAACAATGGAGAAAAAAAAATAATGCTATGTTGATAATAATCACCTAGCCAGTGACTTCCTTTGACCGTATGATACATATGCCATCTCCAGTCATCTTCAGTCATGTTACCTATGCACATATGAACTATGACTAAGATCCTAATCCAAATAGCAGAATACTTTAAAGGGAAATAAAAGTAAATCATAGACAACTCTGTGCTGCAACCTGTGAGACCGTGTAGGAAAAAGCAGTACAAGCACCACGTGGTTGGGTGCCCGCCTCCTCCTTCCTCGTCTGGAATTCCTCGATGATGACTTCCAAGTCTAACACCACGTCGCGGAGCTCGCCAAGGCGGTTGGGTATGTACTCCCGCACGATTTAGGCCGCTACACGGCGTCCTCCAGCATGACCTTGATGTGGTTAGCTTGGGCCTTGATGTTGTCGAGCTTGGCCTCCAGAGATGCGGGATCAGAATCCGGAGAAGCATCTCGATGATCGTCCTGAGAATATGTAACATAGCAGCAGCGCGATGATGTTCTGAGGCTTGAGGAAGAAGAAGAGGGGGATGGAATGGGAGGAGGAAGTGACGACTCAATGTTAACTTTGTGTAAATACTTACAGCTAAAACAAATTGCTGCAGCAGACGATAATACAAGGATGACTCGCCAACGATCGGAACTAATGTTTATGAAAATCGTCACTTCAAGGAGGAGCAGCATCAGGGCAGCGGAGGGGGAATGAGCCAAATGTGGTGAGAGCATCAGAAGAAAGCATTCTGCATTCTGTGGAGGCAATAAATAGGAGAAACTATGAAACGTCGGACAACTTTCAATGGAATTGGGCACTGAAATGAAACGTTTTGAAATGCAAGTTTGTTGCATGCGAAGTTTCCATACGTTGTGGTGACTCTTGGTCTACATTGCAGTATTGTATATTTCATTTATAGCTTTGATTAATTAGTTAACGTTCGATCGTGGCATGAGGATTAAGGAAAATGACCTTGATGAGTATTATTGCGCCTTCGGGCTAATATTGCGCCTTCGGGCTGATAGGGCCTTCGGGCTAACTACGCCTTCGGGTTGATAGGGCCTTCGGGCTAACTATTTCGGTGTGATCCTTCGTCCCCATCATACCTAAACTTATTGATTGAAGTGGCATGGTGTCCCCTAATAATAATAGAAAGCTCTCTTATTGCGCCCGAAAGGATTGATCATAACTCCAAAGATGGAATTGATAATTGAATTGATGATCGAATTGTTAATTGAATTGCACCCTAGTGGCTGATGAACAATTGATTTCGCCCTAGTGGTTGATAGACTATCGATTTCACACTTATGACTGATGGAAAAATTAAATTGCGCCTTTAAGGCTGATGGATAATAAATTATGGTCTTTGTGCCTGATAGATGAATTGATAAATTATTAATAGAATTGAATTAATAATTGTTATTGTGGCCTTCATCGACTTTTGGCCAATTGAACATTGATCAATTGTTAATTATTAATTGAATTATTTATTGTTGAATTGTAGTCTTCATTGACCTCTGATCAATTATATATTGTTATGAATAATTATTTATTGATAGTATTGATATTGATATTGAGCATGGTTCATATAAATATTATGGGTGACCCTACGTACTGAGTTATCTCATTGGGCTTTGCCCCTGTATTTGGATCCATATAGGTGATGGCGATGGCGATGGTGAGATGGTTGATGACTCCTCTGACGGGTGACATGCACATGGATATAGGGTCCATTACTATCTAGACGTGGGCCCTAACCCGCAAGTTATTAGATATGGTATAATAGCTTCCGCATATTGTAATAGAATGTTGTAAATTAGTCTTCCGCTTATGTAAGTCAGTTCGTTGACTGGTCAAAGTCAAGGTATAGAATTGAGTGACGTTGTCGAGATAGCCTTCTGGGCAGGCAAAAGAAAAAAAAAATCTCGGGGCGTTACAAAGGTATCAGAGCCTAACGAGAGACACTTCTTAGTTGTCTCTAACAGAATAGAGTCCATGTGCACACGTCATGAGCCACCACCGCGCCATCAACAAAGAGTCAAGTAAGTTTTTGAACCATGATTAACTTAGATAGCTTACCAATGCAATATGAAATATGGAGTCTTACGAGGCTATGGATAGAGTAAGGGATGACATAGATCCTTAGACGATGGAAATAGAATTACTTCATTGAAAGTATAAGGCAACGCCTGAGGAGGTTATTCTAAGATAGAATAACCAAAATCCTAAGGAGGTTATCCCCATATGATATGGTGTGATGATAGAATAAGTTGTGGATAGAACACTCATGGCAATTTATGTTTTGTGGATACAGATGGAATCAAGGATGAGCTTTTCGCACAACATCCCACGAGCTCCCCGAAGTGGATCTCAGCGGGCCAATCAGCAGGCTCAAGGTCCTCAAGTCAATGAGCGGCAAGTCCTAAGTCCGAGAACGAATAGACATAATGTACAAGACCTTCTCATGAATGGAGTACAGGCCAACGTGCAGCAGGAGGAGCAGTTAAGACAAGGATTGCCGCCTCATGAATCTCACTCAGCCCACACTGAGCACTCCCAGCCTAGGAGCTTCGACCTATCACCTCACCATAATCGAAGGGATACAACAGAAAGATTTCTCAAGTTGCAACCCCCTTAATTTGATGGGAAGTGCGACTTTGAGGATGCGGAGAGCTGGATTGAGGAGATTGAGCAGATCTTCCTTGAAATGGATTGCGGTGAGGACCGCAAACTGCTCTACGTCAATCGTAAGCTGAAGGGTGAAGCCAGAGAATGGTGGAATGCCGCTAAGCTGACAACGTTCTCAGGCCAGGATAATGTCACCTGGGAGGACTTCAAGAAGGCCTTCAGAAATAGATTCATCCCTGCCTACGAGAGGGGTAGAAAGCAGAAGGAGTACCTAACACTCCAGCAGGGATCGATGACCATCAAGCAATATCTGACAAAATTCTTGAACTTGGAGAAGTACTCAACATTGCAGCGATCAGAACTAGATCGAGTGAAGCGTTGGGTGGATGGCCTTAAGCCCAGACTTCGAGAAAGAGTGAAAGGAGGGAACTGTCAGACCCTCCAATTTGCTGAAGAGTTTGCCGTCTATTTAGAAGATGGAGATAAAGCAAGTGACAAGCAACATAATCAAGCATCTGCTGACCAATATAGAAATCGACAAGGAAAGAGATATAGATATCCCGACAAGAAAGACCAACGTAACGATCGTCGGGAAGATAATCAAGGCAAAAGAGGGAATGATTTGGAGTCCAATGAACAGAAAAAAGAAAGACTACCTTGTTCTTACTGTCAAAGATATCGTGTGGGAGAATGTTATCGCAAAACAGGAGCATGCCTCAATTGTGGAAAGCAAGGGCATTTCGCTCGTAATTGTTTGGAACCAAAAAGGAATGAACAAGATCGAGAAAGGAATGAAGGATCGGGTGCACTACTACCAAAACGTGTGTACAACATCGAAATGGATACTGAGCATCGCGTAGACGAGGAAGATTAAGGCACCATTATAGAATGAATGATAGACATCGAGAATAGAGAATAAAACAATTATAGAATAATTAGTCTTTTCATTTGGATAGATTAGAAAAAAAAATGCAAGTACATTGATAGTGAATATGGATATTCTTTTAATAGGCTTATTGATCGTATGTTGGATTGGTCAAATTCTCTTTCGCAAAATTCGAGGACGAATTTATTTTTAAGGAGGTTATTATGTAACACCCCACGATTTTATTAAGGGTAATATAGTAATTTTATAATTCAATTAGAGTGTTTGATGGATTGAAGAAAAATTTAAATCCCATTTAGAGTGGAAATCATAATTAGATTGAGATTAGGAATTTTAATTTGATTTGAGATTTAAAAGATATATTAATGGATATAGGATTTTCACGTAGGATAGGATTGAGAATTTTATGGCTTAAAATATTTTAGTCATTAAAATAATATTTATTATTATTTTAATTTGAAAATTAGATGATAAAATATTATAAAATTAAATAATTCCGAAAATAAAGGAAAATTGGAAGGATAATACTATTTAATGAATTTCGGAATTTATTTAATGAAAATAAATCTGAATTAGTTAAATGGATTAATTAAGAGATTAAATTGAAGTTGGATTACAAAAGATAGTTAGAGTTTAATGGAGAATTATAAATCTTATAAATAAAGAGATAGGGCCGGCTAAACTCGAAAAAAAAAGAGGAAGCGAGAGAAATTATTTCGGTGCGCGGCGTTCTTCGGTGACGGACGCAACTTTTCCAACGGCGAAGGCAGGGATTCACATAGGTACGTATTGTGACGTCGTTCTACGGTGTAATCTGGTTTGTATAGTTTTATTACCGTCGCAAAAATTATTTTGCTTTACTGCCGTAAGGGATTAGGAGAAGGTTAAGGCCGCAAGAAAATAAAAGGAAATTGAGAGAGAATTAAGGGAGTAAAAATCAAAAGAGAGAAAAGAGGAGGAAGTCAAGGGATGAAAGATGAAGGAGAAATTCAAAGTTGTTGGCCAAAAACAAATTGGCCGTAGCATGATTGGAGGGGGAGAAGAGATGAGGGCTTAAGAAGAGTTGAGAGAGAGGGATGTTGTGACACAGTAGAAAAGAAGAAAAAAAAATGCGTGCAGGTTGATAGAAGAGAGAAGTTGAGAGAGAAAAGCAAATAAAAAAAATGAAATAAGGGAAAAGAGGTGTTACGCCCGCAAAAGGAGGAATAGAAGATGTTAAAAAAAATTAATAAAAGGGGACATGTGCAAATTACGGCCAAGAAAAGGTGAAGAAAAAAAAAGGGAATAAAGGTGGGATATTATGGCCAAAACGGATTGGCCGGTTGCGGTCAAAATCCGATCGACTATGGAAAAAAAAATGGATAGGAGGAAGATTTAGAGAGAGAATTAAAAAAAAAAGAAATAGGTTGGAAAAAAAAATAGAGAGAGAAGATGCCAAGAAATAAGACGTAGGTCTAGAAAGAAATAAAATGAAAAACGTAGAAAATATATATTTTATTTCTTTCATTTATGATAGTTCGTTTATTTAATTTCTCGACCAGGAAAAGAAAAATAGAATATATAGAGAAAAAGGATTGGAGTAATTGCTGGGACAAAATTCAGCATTGGTACAATTAATTTACGATCAGAAACAGAGTTATGTTTCAACCAACTTGAGGTACGTAGGGGGATCCCCATGGCGTCGGTTTTCCGCGACATGGACCCCAAAACTCTTCTTCGTTATACATAAATTATATATTATTTTGCATCGATTGAATATTGAATGACATAGATATGACCTCCGAAAATTATGTTGGAAACACAATTTTTGATGGTGACAAAATCCGGTAGGGATTCCGTCTGACACGACTTGGATTCCATTTAGCACGATCCGGGTAATGATCAACGCGGATTGGGTTCTGGAATAGAAAACATGTTTTTATGAATTGATTTATAGTTTATTGGATTGTTAAGATCGTTATTCATTGTCGATCATTTGATTAACATCTCTGATTTTATTATGCTCATATCAGATCATATTATCATCATATTGATTATTGTTGACATTACACACCAATCATGATATTGATTATGATATTGATCCATTGACCTCATTATTGATTAATCCTGATCAAATTGTCATCGTATTCAATTTACCGTCATCCTATCTAATCATATCATTGATTAATAGTGATTTTCTGATTGGGTCATGTTTAACCTAAGATAATTATTAAAGATAGACATCTTAGGTAATTGAGATAAAAGTTGAAAATGTATTGGGCCCATGCCTACTGATTGCCACTGGGACTGATTGGGCTTTCGGGCTAATATTGCACCTTCGGGTTGATAGGGCATTCGGGCTAATATTGCACCTTCGGGTTGATAGGGCATTCGGGCTAATATTGCGTCTTCGGGCTGATAGGGCCTTCGGGCTAACTACGCCTTCGGGTTGATAGGGCCTTCGGGCTAATATTGCGCCTTCGGGCTGATAGGGCCTTCGGGCTAACTACGCCTTCGGGTTGATAGGGCCTTCGGGCTAACTATTTCGGTGTGATCCTTCGTCCCCATCATACCTAAACTTATTGATTGAAGTGGCATGGTGTCCCCTAATAATAATAGAAAGCTCTCTTATTGCGCCCGAAAGGATTGATCATAACTCCAAAGATGGAATTGATAATTGAATTGATGATCGAATTGTTAATTGAATTGCACCCTAGTGGCTGATGAACAATTGATTTCGCCCTAGTGGTTGATAGACTATCGATTTCACACTTATGACTGATGGAAAAATTAAATTGCGCCTTTAAGGCTGATGGATAATAAATTATGGTCTTTGTGCCTGATAGATGAATTGATAAATTATTAATAGAATTGAATTAATAATTGTTATTGTGGCCTTCATCGACTTTTGGCCAATTGAACATTGATCAATTGTTAATTATTAATTGAATTATTTATTGTTGAATTGTAGTCTTCATTGACCTCTGATCAATTATATATTGTTATGAATAATTATTTATTGATAGTATTGATATTGATATTGAGCATGATTCATATAAATATTATGGGTGACCCTACGTACTGAGTTATCTCATTGGGCTTTGCCCCTGTATTTGGATCCATATAGGTGATGGCGATGGTGAGATGGTTGATGACTCCTCTGACGGGTGACATGCACATGGATATAGGGTCCATTACTATCTAGACGTGGGCCCTAACCCGCAAGTTATTAGATATGGTATAATAGCTTCCGCATATTGTAATAGAATGTTGTAAATTAGTCTTCCGATTATGTAAGTCAGTTCGTTGACTGGTCAAAGTCAAGGTATAGAATTGAGTGACGTTGTCGAGATAGCCTTCTGGGCAGGCAAAAGAAAAAAAAAATCTCGGGGCGTTACATATATAACAAGGAAACATCATAGATTATACTTTGGTATTGGTAGGTGAGTGGCAATTCACCCTTTCCGAATTTGTAACAAGGGCAGAGACATGAATGCAAAGTCCAAGAACAGTAGAAAAACTAGGACTAGCAGATGTGTTACATGATGCCCACATCAAGACAAGAACAAGAGTCGTATTGATACAAACAATTAGTTGACAGCGTCTTCTTCATCCTCAAAACTCAAGTTTAAAGTTTGCAACTTGAAACCGGAACCTTGTATGACCTCAACCAAATTGGAAGCAACCCCAGTGGCTTGTACAGTGGTCTGTTTCGTCAACTGCAGCAAGTAGAATCCATCCATAAGAATATACACAGTAGTAGTAGAAAGTATACAAACAGGTACAACGACAACAACAAAGCCTTATCCCACTAGGTGGGATCGGCTACATGGATCATACGATGTCAATTCGTTGATCCATGTTTATGAGATTCGACAGAATTTTACGCTGGCTGTCGGGGCCTAACACAACTCTCCTCCTTTATCCGGGCTTGGGACCGAGTATAAAACATAAGCGGAGTTAAAGTATACAAACAGGTAATCGTCCTAAAATGTTTTACCAACTACATAGCTGCCGAATCAAGAATCTGTTTCCAACATATCAGACATAAGTGTATACTGGCAGCTTTCTTTTTTTGAAATAATGTATACTGACAACATATGCTGTACGAACCCATATGTATAAACTGCAAAACTTTTAACTTGCATATAAAACTTGAGGGAGAGGAGACTTATCCTTTAAAGATTCATTTCTTCTTATTTTGCATATAAAAAACTTAACTTCCAAAATTCATTGTATGCCATGTTAGATTTCTCATTCGGGTGTGGGATGCGGAGGCTCTCCTCTCTCTTTTCTTTGATGCTCTCTCAGTAGAACACATGCATTTTGTACAATACACATATTTCTATAGTAATACACATACGGATGGCTACTGCAACTTGTGAGCCAACCTCTTTTCCCTCAAAAAAAGTAATTTGATGTGTCCAATACCCATTATATTTTAGTTTTAGCAAGCTTTTAATTATGCTACGTAAAGATAATATTTAATCCATGACTTCTAGGAGAAGCTTGTACCACCGAGCAACATTGTGGTTAAAACCGTTATATCTTATAATTTATGACTTCTGTGTATTTTTCTTTATCCTTAAAGTTTCGTTTGTGAGTCAAACCTTCTGTCTTCCTTCTTCACTATCACTCTACTATGTTTCAATGTTGCATTATGTTCTCAACATCTCTGTATGAAGGGCACATAAGGTACTACCATACCATCATATCACTGTAACTAAACAACAGTCAACCACCAAAGTTCATTCTCTCTTTTATGTGTTTGATACATAAATAAGTTTCTCAAATTCATGTGATGTTGGAAGTCCTAAAAATTAGCATTTCCAATTTATGACAACTTATAAGGACCAATGCTCAAATGAGCATGGCTTTACTAAATATTAATTTTTTTAAGAGGGTTTACTACATATTTACATGAAAAAATCGTGTTGATTCATGTAAAAGGTATATATGGTTTTTCAAGGGTCTAGTTTATCTGATGCTTGTTAACTAATCCGTATCCACAGATTACAACAGCAGATCTGACGCAATCATAACAATGCCCTGTTGACAATCAAACGCATGGTACTCCATGCAGCACTGACTTGAAGCAAGATAATAAATTAATAATTGTTAAAAGATTATATATAAACTTTAAGCATACAGGGTTCAAGAAGAAAATAATCAGTAGTAAATGGTGAACATTTGTAGGAGTAGCTTAGAAATGAATGAAACAAAGATTTGAACTCAACGAGAAGGGAAAATAATATCCAGGTACCAATGATGTACATTGGCTGATACAGCTTAGAAAGAGAATTTGAAGCAATTCATTTTGAGTTTATATTGCATAAGATAAATTCCCCAACAATATTCTCAATTGTTATAGATTGAAATGCAATTCAAAGCATGAATTTATCAAGAATGCCATGTGATGTGGTCTGTCATGTCTAGAAAACTTGTACTGCCAACCAATCCGTAGATGCTAGACCTGCACTGGTCGTGCAAGCAAACTATGCAATAAGATATTTAACAAATACCTCACCAATCACCAAACACAGGTCGTATAAAACTAAAGAAAGATTTCTTAAGCGCTAGCAGATGCTCAAGAGGATAATTCTGACATACGAACCAATGCCTATAACATGAGAAAGTTTCAACCAAATTTGAACCAAAACGATATCCCCATGTTACCTATAATTATCTCTAGAGCATCAATCATAACCGACATATATGAATATGGAGCTCTGGAATCTAAATCGTTCAATTTTGTAAGCACATCAGCTATCACAAAAAAGCATTAAGAAATGGGTTTTTCTATACCTCAACACTCGCAATTCCTTCTGAAACTGCAACCTTCAGATTACTGACCCCGTCCAACCCCTGAGAAACAAATTAATACCCAAGCATTAGCCAAAAAAGGAATCCCCTCAGTCAGTTTCAGGGAAAAAAAAGAAACCAGGGTCTACAAATGCTTTCAGGATCAACCTCCAAGGCTTTGGTGACGGTTGGGACGGCAGATTCGTCCATCACTCCTTCAGCCTACAGAATACCGAACCAAAAAAGCAACATAACGTCTTAAACCCAACACAAGAACGCATTTCTTTTACGGAGAGAGCGGGAAGCAATGGACTGGGAGGACGTACCTGAAAGAACATGGTCAGCACATCGGAAGGGGAGACCGGGACGGCGACCGCGGCTCCTTCTTCCGAAGCTGCCGTCGGCTCCTCCGCGGGCACTACCGTCGCCTCCTCCCCCGCTACGGCGGTCCTCGAAGCCTGCCGGGGCGCCCGGGAGAAGGAGAGGCTCTGGTGGTGCCGAACGGACGGGAGTGCGAGAGTGGCGTGGCGGAATGCGATGAACGAGAGCTTCTCGTGGCAGCAGATAGCAGCAGCAGCAGAAGAAGGAGAGGAGTAGCAGAGAGCGGAGAGCGAGGAAATGGCGGCCATTTATCCCTGGGAGCTGTGCGAGTGCTCGACAAACTCCAAAGACGACACCTTTCGCTCTGTTTCGAGCATTTGGGCGTGCGAGCTTTTTATCTACGCTCGCGGAGATGGATGGGGTTGGGGATTTGGATAATGTGGATGGGTTCTTGAAAACCGGTTTATTCGAACCAAAAAGGAAACCGGATTGGTCGAACTGATCTCATTTTAACGTTATTAAGAATTTGATAAATGAATAGTGATTTAATTAGTGAATAGCGAATTAAGAGCAAATAGATTAGCGATCAGAGACGGTAGCAAATAAGTATTTGATAAATTTAACGATAAAATTAACTAATAAATATAAAATAATATAATTAAACATATGATAAATTATTTAGGGTGAGCACGACTCGAACCGCACCGACCCGGATTTTCAGAAAATATTCCCGGCCCGATTATAAGTCGGGCCGGGTCCGGGTCCAAGAATAAAAAAACTCGGTGAGCTCCGGGTCAGGACCGGGTCCAACATATAAAAACCTGATCCGAGACCCGACCCGATTATGATAATAAAAACTTAATAATAATATTGATATAGTTCTAATTATTTGATAATTTAATCACTACTTGTTCATTTTGAAGTGTTAAAAAATTTTTATTGTCTTATTATATGATACATTGACATGATATTTTAATAAGTTGATGTTTAGTCGATTAAATTATGATTTAAATTTACTAATTATCACAAGTTTTTTTTATATTTCTTTGTATTTTTTAAATATTTTTTGTTCCGATCTCATTCCCGGTTTTATTCCCGAATTTTTTGGACCGACCCGGTTTCATTCCTGATACCGGTCGGAACCGGGTCCGATACCGGGTCCAAACTTTTTGGACCCGACAAAAATCGGGTCGGGACCGGGTCAAGCCGAATCCGGACCCGAACCCGGTTTTGCTCTCCCTGAAAATTATTTAATTTAAACACTATACAAATTCTATTATAATACAATACATTAAATATTTATATCATAATTTAATAAAATAGAATTTCATTTTTTGTTAAAATATATAACAATGTATATTGACAATAAATTTTATATAGTGCACCCAGAATATAAAGTTAATTGTGAAATTATTTTTTATTCATTGTTAACATATAAATAATTTGTAATTATTTAAGCACGAATATAAAAAAAATATAGGTAAATGATTATAAAATAAAAATAAAAAAATAATAAGATAAGCTAAAAAGAAATAATATATTTGAATAATGGTAAAATTAGAAAAAATTTATAAAATGCTAATATCTAATCGCAAGTTGAAATAATTTTTCAATATTTATATATGAAATACTAAATATTACTTATTTTTATCATTTATTAAATAAAAAATTTAATGTGTGAATCGTTAAACGCTACTTGAAACACTAATTTTGATATTGCAAAGCCTTACTCCAATTGGTTCTTAAATTTATTAAAACATTTTTTTCTGATAAGATTGAAGAACGGGAACGTGAATCATGTTGGATTACTACTTGTAAAATTATAAGTATATTTAAATAAAAATAATACTACTTGATCATAAATTCAACTTAGTAAACTTTAGCTACATGGATGAAGATCCATTATTATAATTTTGAAACAAGTTTACACGTGAAAACCTTTTTAAAATATGAGGGTTATAGTTTAACCTCTCTGAATTATATTTTTATTCAAGATTAAATTATCTTTTCAATATTCTAATCTCTGAATTTATGACACTTAAATTGGTTCATTAAATTTAATCCAAAATTTATTATTTTTAAAACTTTCCATCCTTGGCCCCTAATTAAAAAAATATTTTATAAATACAAAATAATCAATATGGATAAAAAAATATCATATTTTATGTAATATTATGCTCGTGATAATATTTTATTTTTTAAATATTTTCTTATACTACAAAGATAAGAATAGAACTGACACTTCATAGATAATAAAATAATTAGTAAAATTTTGGATGAAAATTATTGAGACCATAGTATTATATATATTTTCATGGAAAAATTTATCGAGATCCCAAAGTTGGATGATAAGTCCAGGTGTTAAAGAAAAGGAAATTTTTTCATGAATTCACTGCTAAAAAAATAGTTGATACAAATATTTAATTATTGAATATCATTTTAAGAATGGATGTGTTTGAATAACTATGATGACAATCATAGAAGTACTTGAAGTGTTTGATAACGAGTGTTAACACTATTACTGCATATAAATGATAAATTGCTCAAAGAGAAATCAGATTCAATATATCTAAATTGTACAGTGTGAATTAAATGTATCTTAACATATAATATTATTTTTATCCTAATTCCTAAGCATAAGTTATCATTACACATTCTTATAACAATTAATACTGTAATTGAGTCTTCATTTAATTTCAAATGTGGAACAAAAAGGAGAGATGTATTTGTTTGTTAATTAATAAGTCGGCAACGAAATATACCAGACAACAAAAGTATTATATATTAAGGAAAATAGAAAACAGGAAAAAAAACTCTAAAGAAAAGTGGTATAAAATCTCCAAAAGTTTCTTTAAAAGAAAAAAAAAATCTAACGTGCAACTAAGATTAGATGGCATGTCTTCGTCCCAAGATGTTCTAAGCAGATTTTTGCAGTATCTTAAAAAAATCCAAAACACTAGCAGCTTTCTCGTGTAAAGGAAAAGAGACAGAAGAAGATGGTGGACAAACATGCACAATATTACATGATGGGTCTGTTCAAAACTTCAAATATCTCATACTAATGGAAGATGGGAGGGATATTGAGCATACGAATGAATGAAGTGTCATCCTTTCAACAGCAGTGGCTTACTAATTCTCCTCGCAAACTTCGCCTACTGTAAAAATCAACGGCTGCATCACCAATGCAACTCTGTAGAAGCTAAAACTAACAAAAACAGAAACGATTTGTTTCCTTACCTGCAAGTTTTGCAGCTAGTTTCGCCTGGGCATCCGCGTCTGCATTCATTTTCTTCAGAGATGACAAATAAAGGATGTTGAGTTCACAATTTAATTGGGAATAAAAGGCACAAGAAAAGAAATTCCTATGAGAATTCACCAATGCGTATCACATATGGATATTATCTAATCGGGAGTTGATAATACATGGTGGATCACCCAATTCACGTATTATATGGAAAATGTTATGCGATTGCAAAAAATATTCAAACTTATTTCTTCTTTCCGTTGATCATATTACTATAAAACTAAGCTGAATAGAACTAAAACTAAGTAGACTGCCTGGTACATGTTCCGAAATCCATGAAATGTCAACGAAAGCAGAAAATAATATGTAGCCTACCAACTAAAGAGAAAATAATATTACCCACAAAAAAGTAAGATTTTTTTAGGAGACGATAAAGTAAAGATTGATATGGTAAATGACATTTGTTCATTAAAAAAAACATTGTTTTCAAAGTAATGAGGTTACGGAAACACACTGAAGTATGAACGAAAGATATGCTACAAACCCTTTCTACATGACAAATAGTGAATGATGCAAACTTTTTCTTCAGTGTTTTGGCTTCATCATGCAAGACAGCCAGATTCCTGTTCTTGGTTTTCCATGTACCTTGTACCTGTATTACAGAAGAATAAAAGAGACTTGAACAAGCCATATTTATCACACCAGGAAAAAAAGATACAGGAAAATCAAACTAAATATATGAGTTCTACTGCAGAAAAAATAACAATGGGAAGATTTTGTGCTTAGCCTTCGTCTGCCAATCTTTCCTTTTTTTACTCTGCTTTATGCTCTTCCTTTTCCTCCATCCCTGTTTCTCTCTCTCTTTGTTTACTCTGATTCTCTTTTGTAAACCTCTTCTTGCTTTTTATCTTTCTCTTGTTATGGAAATTAAAAAAGTAGTAATAGTTTTGGGAGATAACCTAGTTGTTAGGTAATCCGAAGTGGCCTCATAAGACCACAAAAAATTATCAAAATGGCAAGCTTGTTCGTTAAAATCTCTTTACACTGGATAACGAGGCTATAAGAAACAAGATAAAATACGAAATCAGGAAAATCTTATTACATTCAAATGTCTGACTATTGCTGAAACGGAGTCTTCGAAATATTAATCCAAGAATATTAATCTTTGTTATAGGTGCTAAATATGACAAATTCACTTAACAAACCTGCATACAGACAAGCTGGGAGTCACCTTGCACATGAACCTGAGTAAATCCTTTCTTAAGAGCATGTTTCATGCCTAATATTAGTGCTTTGTATTCTGCAGCATTATTGGTTGTGAAGCTCAAACCTTCACGCAGACGACAAATCTGCATTAAGATTATGATAGGACATTAAGTAATCAACTGAAGAGCTAATAATATAGAAGTTTAAAGGTTTTGAATTGGTCAACGTGTTACCACATCTCCATCTTTAGTTCTAAGGATTGCTCCAGCACCAGCTTTTCTGGTCTTTATTTTTGAAGCACCATCAAACTCAAGAATACATGATCCCTGTGTGAAAAAAACAGGACAAAACCTGTTGAGGATATGCATGCATGTCAAAAGAAGTGATGTTATAGCTTTTTTTTTTATGAGGAGGTGATGTTATAGTTTATGAATATAATATCCGGAATAAAACATCAGCAACCACCTGTTTTCCATTTCATAACTGGACCTAAGTATGTGAATATTACATGATAAGATATCACTTTGTGTTAGTTAAAAAGATAGTGGTTATTTATTCGACCACTTCAGATACTCTGGTGGCAACCAAAAAACAAAAAAGATAGTGGTTATAAACTACATTTTCATGCTTTGGAGCAGTCTTTGAAATGTGTTTATCAGCTTTGTAACAGAGTTTGGTCCACTCCACAAGGAATATTTTATTGTGGAGATTTGTCCTCTCGAGTCTCGAACGGACAAGTTATTAGTAGTGATCATTTGGTGTAGAATGCCATGCATCTGGAGGTGACATACTCCTCAAACTCAAGATATTCTCTTGGCTCTTGAAGTATGGCAGGATCCTTATTAAGGTCTACAAATCAAGATGAGCACCGACAACATATACTTCATGTGCATTATGTGGGGTAGTCGCAGAGGATATAGCACATCAGTTTTTCTAGTGTCCCATCACCACTGAGGTATGGCGACGAGTTCAGTGCATGGAAGATGACACTTCGACTCCTCTCAAAAAAAAAGTTGACTCTTCGAGGAGGGGCAATTTCCGGTGACCCTTATGGGCATTCAGCACCGGAGCAAATCAGGGATGGAGGCATCCTACAATAGTGCCTATGACGGCCACATGGGTCTTGTAGCTTCGGTGCAACCACATCATTCTTGGGAGGAGAGATGTTATATTGATATTGTTGTACATCACATCTCTTTTTGGACCCACGAACAAGTGCAGGGTGGATGAACTTGTTCTAGTGGAAGGGGGTTTTCTTTCTTTACATATGCATACTTGTACATCACACATTTTCGGTTTAAATAAAAAATGGATGACTACCAAAATTGTATAGTAATCTTTTCATCTTTAAAAAAAAAAGTTATTAAAAGTGATTGAGTTTAATATTCTTGCATAATAATTTCGATCTTAGTTTTATTTTTAGTTTCTATCATTATGATAGATAACTAGATCTGTTAACCTAAACAATATTGGAGCACACTCCATATCTTATTATAGAGGACACAAACTAGACTATTTTATTTTCCTTAGATGTAAAATGACATCCAAGGCAAGTGTGTGTTTGCAGTCCAATTCTCAAGAAAGTGGACCACATAGAGTAGATTTAAGTGCTGTGATAATTGGCAACTAAAAACCATATGTCCTAACAATTAGGATGCAAAGCAGACTATTGTATCTCTTTCAAAATAAAAATAAAAAGACTATTGTATGCCACTTAGATGTCAAATGGCACCCAGGATAGGTTGTGTTGGCAGCTCTACTGTCAAGAAAGAAACACCCCGACTTAGACAACATCATAAATGATTAAAAAAGAGATAAAGATGCCAATTTTTACAAAGAAAAATCAACAGATGTAAATTGTCTGCTAGGACAGTGTAACATAACAATATCACTTAGAAGAAAGCAATTTTCTTAGATTGATGTTTCAAAAACATTTTGCATAAACTAGAATTATTCCAATAACATGGTCGAAGAAAAGTAAAATGAAAAACATGAATGTTACTGTGCCTTTTTTTCTCGAAAGCAAAGTGACCATCCAACTTCATTAAAAATAGATTTGGAAAACAAGTCAGTGTTTCAGAAAGAAGATGAGGTCATAACCAAACCAAACAGATAGCAAATTAAAAAGCAGCAGAATAGATTCTTGTTTCACACTTTGGTTAGTGCTCCCTGTGGCATATAACTATCACACTAGGCATAGTGCCAGAGAACATAACAACTTTTTTTTACATTGTTTATGTTTATCAATGTCAATGTTGGACTGAAAACTTCACACGCTTAAGCTGTAGTAAAGCTCGTACAATTCACTTAAATCTGGCACTTCTGACAAATGGGCAACAATCTCATAGTAGCATTCTCAAATTCAACAGTCTTAATCTAGGAGCATGTTCCGATGGATAATTTTTGTTATTTTCTTTTTGAAAGAGAAGGATGGCTACCGAACTTAGGTAGTCATCCACTTATTTTAAGAGCTATAAATGAGGCAATTTACAAGTGTGTAACATAAAATAGGACCAAGAAAAACAACAAAAAAGGTCCTGGCCAAAAGAGCACTATTCCTCACTCCACTTTCTGATAAAAAAGTCTGTGATGAATAATGTTATCCACATAACACCGTTCGCCCTCGAAAGAGGTGCAGTTCTGCTGAAGCCATATGGCCCACACAACCGCCATCGTTGTCTTCCATGGAAGACTCCAGGCCTAGTCCTCTGCCACAGAAAAAATCCTGTCTTGATCTCCATAAAGTATCCAATGTGGATGCATCCATGCGTAGCCAAACTTCTGACATTCATAGATAAGGTGGCTAATGTCTTCCTCCAACGATCCACATAGCACACAAGTAATATCTGAGCTTGGCGCCCATCTCGCCTTGTACGCACACGTAAGCACCCTGCCACGTCTCAACAACCAAGCAAAGATTTGACTTTAAGGGCACACGAGACCTCCAAATGTGCCTACAGTCTGCTCTGAAAGCACTAGGAACCAAACTCCTTATCAGCAGATGAGTAAAAATATCCTGAGCGGAGAACTGACAGGAGAGCCACACCCAGCCATCCTCCCTGAAGCCATTTGGACAGTAGGCTGAGATGCGCTCTAGGAGTCCAAGCAGGTCAAAGAATCGGCTATCTTCCAGGCATCTTTGTGGAGATAGAAATTAGTTTACTTCCATTAGTAATGTAGCTCCAGGGAGATCTGTTACTCTGGCAGATGGGAGTCACTCTCCAATTAATGGACTTGGAGAGGTTCAACTCACTTCTTCTATACGGTTGACGGATGTGCTACATGCTCCTGCCTTTCCTCTTAGTTTATTATCCATCAATCAAATATGCAAACAACTCAATTGTCGTGTTATTTTTTATGCTATCTCTTTTGTGTTTTAGGATATACTGACGGGCAGAGTGATTGGTTGTGGCTATGAGCAGGATGGCCTCTTTAAACTTGAGCAGTATCCATACGCGGGTACATCAATGCCCTCGAGAACTCCTTCTACCTTCTTATGGCATCTCCGTTTTGGTCATTTGCCACTTCAAAACTTCATAAAGTCATTCCACATATCCCTTTGCAGTCTTCTTTCCAGTGTGATGCTTGTCAACTTGGAAAACACCATCTTAGTTCCTTCCCAAGTCGAGAAGGTCAGATTAGTAATGCAGCCTTTGAGATTCTTCACTTAGATGTTTGGGGTCCGAGTCGTGTCCCTGATTTACAGGGACACCATTTTTATCTTGTTATTGTCGATGACTTTTGTCGTCTATCTTGATTATTTTTGTTGAAAGGGTTATTTCTTCTAACCATCTAAACTATTGCAATTTTCCACATCTAATCCCAAACTACGAACTTTGTTTTTTGGGTCCCTAAACTATCATGATTTTTTCAATTTGATCCTTTCGTCCAATTCCGTCGACTTCTCCATTATTTTTTATTTTTCGCATTTGTGAAAAGTCCATTATACCCTGCCTTAAGTGTTAGTTAATTTTTACATAAAATAATATATAACAATGGATATAAAAAAATTTAAAAAAAAAAGAAAAAATAAGTGTTGACAGGGAAAGAGCTGCGCACGCCGGCGCAAGGAAAGGGAGGGGGTCCGCTGCCCCCCCCCCCAACCCTTCTCTTTCCTTGCGCCGGCATTGGCAAGGAAAGAGGGGGGTCGCCGCCCCCCTCTGTGTCAACATTGACGATGACGCAGAGGGGGGGCGGCGACCCCCCCCCCCCTCTTTCCCAGCGCACGCCGGCGCAGGGAAAGGGGGGCCGCCCCCTGCGTCCGTCACGAGATCATTTTTCGCTCGACCGACCCGTGCGGCGCCTAGACGTGCCCAACGTCTAGGCAAGCTCTTTTGAGCGTTTTGCGAAAGCTTGCTTATGCCACTTTTCGTATGCCACAGTTTTTGGGACGCACGATCCCGAGCGGACACTTCTTCGGTGGAGGCGTTTGTGAACAAACGGACACCTCAGCGTAACACTCGATTGCTTGGGACGCTTTGAAACGCTCTTTTGTGGGTTGCCACCCCACACTCGAGGCACGGTGCTAGATTTAGAGAAGCTTGAAATCTTTGTTGAGAAAATAGGGATGATTACAACGCTTTGAGGGGAGCACTAGCAGGGCTCCCCTTACTATACCACATGCCCGGGAGGCCTCTATACGACGTGTGATGTGGAGGACAAGATAGGGGAGTGCACTTTTCAAGAGTGCAGAATTTATAAAACTGCCACTATCACACTTGAAAATAAAATAAGTACAAAAGTGGGTTGAAAAAGGGAAAATACATTAAGTAAGATAACTCGACATGCCCCAGGAAAAGCCCTCGGGACACGTCGACGTCAGCGTCGAAGCAGAGGGGGGGCGGCAACCCCCCCATCTCTCTTTCCCTGCGCCAACGAAGGGGGGGCGCCCCCCTTTGCGTCCGTCGTCGACACAGAGGGGGGGGCACGTGGCGTCTTCTTTGTTTTTTCTTTTTTTAATTATTTTTATATACAACAACAACAACAAAGCCTTATCCCACTAGGTGGGGTCGGCTACATGGATCATACGACGTCATTCCGCATTCGTTGATCCATGTTCATGCGATTCGACAGGGTTTTACGCTAGCTGTCGGGGCCTAACACAACCCTCATCCTTTATCCGGGCTTGGGACCGGCTATAAAACATAGACGGAATTTTATATACATTATTATATATTATTTTATGTAAAAGGGGATTAACACTTAAAGTAAGGGTATAATGGACTTTTCACAAATGTGAAAAATAAAAAATAATGGAGAAGTCGACGGAATTGGACGGAAGGATCAAATTGAAAAAATCGTGATAGTTTAGGGACTCAAAAAACGAAGTTCGTAGTTTGGGGTTAGATGTGAAAAATCGTGATAGTTTAGAGGTGGTTAGAGGAAATAACCCAAAAATAAATCTGATGTTGGCAATGTGACCAAATCTTTTATTCGTGAAATAAAGACTCAGTTTTTTGGCAATGTCAAAATTGTGCGTTCTGATAATGAATTGGAATTTTGCACTAATCTTTTGTCTTCTTTCTTTGCTGAGCTTGGCATTATCCACCAAACGTCATGCGTATGTACCTCTCAACAAAATAGAGTTCCAGAAAGGAAACACCGTCACTCTTCTTATTCACAGCCAGGCTCCTCATGCCTATTGGGGTGACGCATTCCTTACTACGTGTTACCTTATTAACCGAATGCCTTCATCAATGGTTGGAGTGCAGGTCCCTTATTCTATCATATTTCCTGATAAAGACCTCTTTTCTATTTCTCCCAAAGTTTTTGGGTGCACAGCCTTTGTTCATATCCTAACCCCTGGTCGAGATAAGTTGTCTCCTAAGGCTATCAAGTGTATCTTTGTGGGGTATTCTCGTACACAAAAGGGCTATAGGTGCTATGATCCCTCCAGTAGGAGATATTACATCAGTGCTTGTCACTTTCTTCGAGTCAGTAGGTTACTTTACTCAATCTGGATCTCATCTCACATCTACTGAAACAAACACTGAAGTGTATCTTCAAGCACCTCCTCATATTCCTACCATGGAGGTGCTTATCCAGAGATTTCAGCAAGCCTATAGTCGTCGCCATAAAATTGTTTCTTGTACTAACCCTGCTCCTGCACCTATGCCATCACTCGTCACCCCGTAAATCATGAACGCAACGTTCTTATTGATAGCACTACAGTTGATGTGTCTACAAGTGATCAACTCAAAGAGACAAATTACTCAACTCTTGCCCCCACTGGTACTGCTCCTGATGAAACCGTCAATGATTTAGATGTTCCCATAGCTATGAGGAAGGGCAAGCATTTTTGTAAGTTTGCATATTGTATCTATAGTCATCCCTCCATGGAGAGACTCACTCCTTATTAATAATTTATTTTTGGGCTTTCTGCTGTGGATGTACCTCGAACTTACCAACAAGCTCTTCATGACGATAGGTGGAAGGTAGCTATGCAAGAAGAGATGTCAGCTCTTCAGTCCAGAGGCAGCAGATGACTCTTGTAACACCTCCTAGCGGTGCAGCAGTGGTGGAGCTGCAGGTGGATGTTTACAGTCAAACATCGTTCTGATGGATCCGTTGAGCGCTACAAGGCTCGTTTAGTGGCTCAAGGATATACACAAACTTATGGTGTTGACTACTTTGACACCTTCTCTCCCATGGCTAGGTTGGCACAGTTCGTATTCTTCTTTCTATTGCAGTGAGCAAGGACTGGCCACTTTTTCAATTGGATGTGAAGAATGCATTTCTACATGGTGATTTACAGGAGGAGGTTTACATGAAACAACCTCCTGATTTCACGATTGAGGGGAAGTTTTACAAGGTTTGCAAACTGCACAAGGCCATTTATGGCATGAAGCAAAGCCCGAGAGCTTGGTTCCAAAAATTATCAAAGAAAGTAGAAGGAGGGTTCATCCGTTCCACCGCTGATCATTCACTTTTTGTAAAAAAAAACCTCCCATGATAGAGTCGTGCTTCTCGTATACGTTGCTGACATTATTGTCACTGGTGATGACTTGCAGGGCATCTCTTATACCAAAACATTGCTTGGAAAACACTTTGTTACCAAGGATCTTGGTGATCTTCGCTATTTCCTTGGAATAGAGTTTGCTAGAAATCGTAGGGGCTTGGTTATGTGCCAAAGGAAATATGTCAGTAACTTGCTGAAAGAGATAAGAATGTTGGGATCACGCCCTGTTGTTGTGTCAATGGATCCTAACATTCGGCTTTATGATGATGATACAGAAAATGTTGATGCTAAGAAATATAGGAGTGTTGTTGGAAAACTCTTATATGCCACTGTGACACGTCCAGACATTTCTCTTGTTGTAAGCTGAATTAGTCAAGTTATGGACAAGCCTAAGAAGGTGCATTGGGATGCAGCAATGATGATACTTAGATATTTAAAGGCAACGCCTAGAAAGGGACTTTTTTTTCTTAGTGGGAAGAGCCTAGACATCACTGATTATGTTGATGCGGATTATGCTGAATGTCCAAATGATAGAAAGTCTACCACAGGTTTTTGTGTCTTTATGGGAACTAATCTGGTTATTTGGAGAAGTAGAAACAGGATGTGATTGCTAGATCCAATGCAGAGTCTGAGTACAGGGCCATGGCTCAAGCCACTACTGAAATAGTGTGGGTGAAATCGGTCATTATTGATGTTCTAATGGAGGTACCTCTCCCAATGCAATTAAAATGTGATAATCGGGCAGCTTTGTTCATAGCCAATAATCCTATTTTTCATGAAAGGACGAAACATGTTGAAGTTGATTGCCACTACACTAGACATGATTAAGAAAAAAATTAGTCACATCATATGTATCCTCGGGTGATCAAACAGTTGATGTCCTCACTAAGCCACTTCCGAAGGGAAAGTTTGATAAATGTGTTTCCAAGCTGAGCATGATAAATATTTATGCTCTATCTTGAGGAGTGTTGAGAGTTGATTTACAACATATGATTTTTTCCTGCTTTCCTAATATGTACTTTCCTTTTATGTGATCCCTCCTTTGGTCTCCACTATATTTTTTTTTTAGAAGGGAAAGGATGACCGCCACTTAGGTTGTCATCCACATATATATATATATATATATATATCATCAAAAAGGGATCATCATGTACAAACACACTCTCTAGAGGAGAGCAACAAAAAACGACAGGAGGTGCTATCCAAAACCCCACTCCCGAAGAAGACAAAACATATGATGTACAATATTATCCACCTGAAATCTCTCCCCACAAAAGATGACACGGTTGCGCTGGAGCCAGATGGCCCAGGCACCGGCTAAAAACGTCTCTATCTACCGAGCCTCCTCATGTCAGAAGTCAGCGGCCGTGAGGGAAACGCCACCCATAATGATCGTCCGAAACCACACCTCGCGAGACACCGGCAGCCGAAGAAAAGATGCGTAACATCCTCCTCAGCCTCCCCACACATCACACAAGAAGTATCCGCCTGTGGTGCCCATCGTGCCCTGTAAACTTGGAGAGAATCCGCTCATGCCGCAGAAGCCAAGCAAAAATCTTGACTTTCAACGGCGAACGAGAGCGCCAGATGAGTTTGCAATCAGCCCTGAGGTCCTCTGAGTCAGTGGTGGCCGGAAGAAAGTGAAGATAGAGACTGCGCGCCGAGAAGGAGTCCGATAACCATACCCAACCATCCGACCGACCCGGGTCCGGGCGAAAGGGGGCGATCCGCTGGTGGAGTGCAAGCAGGTCGGCGAAACGCTGATCTGAGAGGGGAGACCTAAACAAGGGGATCCAAGAGCCAGTCCCCGGGCCGCCCATCTCAGATCAGCACTCAGCCACAGAAGTATTTAGGTGCGCCACAAGCGCCAGCAGCCGAGGAAATGAATCTGCAAGTGAGCCCCCTAGGAGCCAGTCATGCCGCCAAAAGGAGAATGCTTCTCCGGAACCGAGCGAGGGGATCATGAAAGGTCGCACGCGCGGGAATAGAGCCGCCACCCCCCCCCCCCGCCAAAAAGAAGATGCACCTCGGGGAACGGTGGGCCTAGAATCCCATGAGAAATCACGGTCGTAGCAAGCGAAAAAGACCTCCCTCCATAAACTGTCATCAGGGCCCATAATCTGACCCACCCACCGGGCAAGGAGTGCCCAGTTAGTGCAACGGAGATCACGAATGCCCAGACCGCCCTGCGACGTGGGTTTGCATATGCTGCTCCAAGCCACAAGGTGAGCCTGGCGGGAAGGGCTGCATCCCTGCCAAAAAAACTTGCATCTCAAGAAGTCAATCCGTGAAAGTGTCCCGACATGAAGTAGATCGGAAGTGATGAGAGCACTGATCGGAGTAAAACAAGGAGGCCGCCGCTAGATAAGAGTCGAGAGCTCCAACCCTGAAGACGGCGCTCTAAGCGCTCGATGACGGGAGTCCACCTCCGAGAGCCAATATGTCGGTCCGATAGAGGGAGCCCCAGATAAGTGATAGGTAGGGTCCCAATGGGAGTGCGCAGCTCCTCCGCACAGTGCGAAGACTCCTCCATCATCCTGCCAACAGGAATGAAGAAGATTTGGCATGATTGATCTGTAGTCCCGACGTCATGCCAAAGAGCTCCACCATAATGGCCACCCGTCTGGCCTCGGCAACCGATCCTTCGACAAAGAATACCGTGTCATCTGCATACTGAAGAAGGGGCACCAGTCCGCTGGCGAAGCCACTGAAAAGACTAGCCCGGCATGCCTCCTGGGTACACCTAGCAAGACCGTCAACCGCCAGCGTGAAGAGCATGGGTGCAAGAGGGCACCCCTGACGGACACCTCGCTGTGGCTGTACCCAGCCCCCGGCCATGGACCCATTAACCAGGACCGTATATAAGAGACCATAAGGTTTCTTTTATTGATTAAAGAGAGAGTATCCTTATTTTCCACACATATGATATCAATAAATAACAAGTGTTCTTTCTGGACTTCAGATTATAAGAGAACTTGAAAATCTGACAACAAATTATGTGGAACTAGCATTCCCCGATGGAAAACACTAGTTTATGGTATCCTTGCCTGAGAGAACTACTTCCAGAAGTTTTCTGCAGGACAAAAGAAACATTATTCTCATAGTAAAATCTTTGTCCGTCAAAAATAGTGCAGTTGCATTGTAGCTACATGACCCAAGTGACCGCCGAGAATATCCTCATTGAAAGCCTCAAAACTCTGCCTATCATGGATAACAAGCGCTCCAAGCGAGCTCCAAAAAACGTCAAAAACAGATGGGTCCATGTCCATGCACCACTGGGTATGGGGCACCCACAAAATGGGGGAATGATGTCCTCATCTGCTGAACTGCATAATGCAAGTGTGGTATTCAAGCCAGGTGCCCATTGCTGAAATCTTCCTAAAAGGCTTGCAGTTTCATTACATATACCTCACCAAATCACTATGATATTTGGGGGAATATAACATGTGCAGTTACATCTAAAAGGTTAAAATTGAGTTTGGAGTTTATTTTGCTACATCCAAACCTTGTAGATCTTTTGAAATATCAAAGGCTCAAATATAACTGAACTCATTCACCACCTAAAAGAGCATGTGCAGCCTTGTTACAAGTTTGAATAAAGTTGATATTAACATTTTCTGAGGGGTTGATATTAACATATATAATTTTATCTTCCCAGAATGTAATTTGTAACTAAAAAATAATTCCAAAGAAGAGATCGAAATAAGACAGCTAACATCGAGAAAGCATAGTACCGTGCTGTTCAAAGACTCAGTGAAGATGTTGTGAGTAGATAAGTCTGCTATCTCATCAAGTAAGGTGGCAGCGCCAACAGGTTGCTGAAGGAAAAGAAAATGAGAACTGATCAATCAATTATTGAGCTTGGTTTGAAGATAGTGCTTAAAAGTATTCAGCTTTACAAATGTCCAGAAAAGTAAAACCTATACCAATGGCACCATGATCGCCTAGTGACATCTTACTTCATCATGCAAGATGTATATTATTCAGATGAGTACAACATAGATGCAAGATACCAAATGGAAAAAAACTTCTAACTTCAAAACATATCATGGAGATACATTGGGATTACGATTTGTTTCTTAAGTTGGTTTAGCTAATTGGATAGTAAACACAATTTATGAAATTTATTCTTATTTATTAACAATTTTTTTTTCCCTTAACAAATTAAGCACATATATTTCAAGAAACATGCAAATGAAGTTACCTGAAAAGGACAAGGAACTAAGGTTCCAAATAGATCTTCTTTCAAATCTTTTGAGTTTATTGAATATAACGCATTTTTTAGCCCACATGAAGCCAGATACTCCTTTGTTTCTTTACTGAGAGAGTAGCCTTTGTAAACACTAACAGGGGGGCCAAGTACCTATCAGAAAGTCTATCATGAAAAAAGTATTCAAAATGAATGATCGATGGACTTACTGGAAGCAATTAACACCAAATATTAGCAACAACCTACATCAAATTGTATATGTACAATCCTATAAAAAAAATGTATAGTAAACACCAGGAAAAAGGAGAATTCTATATAAATAAACCTTATGGTGAACAATATATAATACCAGCAAAAAACTCCTAAAAGAGTAAAAGTACAAATCTATTTGTCAATTGATGGAGGTAGTAGAATTAGTTAGACAGACAATTGTGAAAGTGCGAGTCTGAGTCGTTTTCACGATTAGTCCCCCAACTTTGAGTCGTTTTCAAACTAGTCCCCCAATTTCAATTTGTAACTAGAACGTCCGTCAACTTTAATTTTCTTGCACGATTAGTCCTCTTGACCGATGATGGTGGGTTTCCCAGTTGCCTCGCTTACGTGGCCGCCACTTGGAATTTTCTCTCGCATCCACATCATGTAAAAAATAATAAAATAATATTAATAATTAAAAAATGGACAAATGGACAGAGGGGAGCGCTCGCCGAAGCTCGACCAGAAAGGGGGGCCATTGCCCCCCTCCCTCTCTCTCCCGAGCGCCCTCGCCGGCGCGCGTGGGAGAGAGGAGGGGGGTGATGGCCCCCCTCTGGTGGAGCTCGACCAGAGGGGGGCAATGGCCCCCCTCCTTCTCCCTTGCGCGCACAAGGGCGCTCGGGACCCCTCCCTCTCTCTCCCGAGCGTCCCCCTCTGGTCAACCTGATCATTTTTTAATTTTTAATATTATTTTATTATTTTTACATCGATGTGAATGTGAGAGAAAATTCCAAGTGGCGGCCACACAAGCGAGGCAACGGGAAAACCCACTATCACTGGTCAATATGACTAATCGTGCAAGAAAATCAAAGTTGACGGACGTTCTAGTTACAAATTGAAGTTGGAGGACCGATTTGAAAATGACTCAAAGTCGGAAGACTAATCGTGTAATTTACCCTCCATATTTAATAATCATCACATAATTATGCATATAAAAGTTTCTCTGTTGAAATTTTCTTTGTTTGGCATTGAATGATGATGATATGTACACGTCAAACAAACATAAATTTACTCATCCTCTAAAACACCAGACTGAACATTTCCCCAGTTCAGATAGGCTACAAACCTAAGACAAAAAAGTCAGAAGCCATGAAACATAAATTTCATTGCGGACTTTAAAAGCAACAATAGAACCATTGAAAGAGAAACCCTTAAAGAAATATGTAGGCTTTAATCAATATTTTTGCTCAATTGGTTCAGTTTGATAAAGAATATTACATACCCTCGTTGAAGATCTTTTCTCCACAAATGCAAGAAAAGGGGCAAAGCTAAAGGCAATTCATGTACATAAGAATAGTTACACATGAAACTAGTGATGCATGGCTTCCTGTGTGGCATACATGAAAAAATAACAGCTGGTTGGCGAGCAAGTATCCCGGCCTAAGCTCCAGAGTTTCTTAATGCACAAAATCAATCAGAGAAGGGTATTGAACTTGCAAACGATGGAAAGAGTGTACACTTCAAAGAACTACAAATGATTGTTCAAATCAGGGCCCAATCATTTCCTCAAAGGAAGCAGTGGTTCCAATATAAAAATGTTGTAAACAAGAGGACAAGGGCATCAGACAACCATATGCAGTCCGATTATCTCATTGATTGGCAGATAAAATTTTACAAAGGAAGATATCTTCCCCTTCTAGAGAAAGGATAATATTATTTTGTGTTCTGTTACCAGCATCATAACATAGTGCCATGAGCAGCTCTAGTATATGATGGACGATTATTTCAAATGTGCATAGAAGTAGCTATTATAGAACAGAATGCTGTTTAGCATAAAAATCCAAACTTCACCCCAAACATGCTTATGATCTAAAGAACAACAATACAATGTGCCTGCAAATCAACGAGAACAACTGTCATTGCTGAACAAAAGCATCTACAGATTGAACCAAGTGAATATTACCGAGGGACTAACTTGAGCTTGGCAATCATCTAAACTACAGAAAATACCAACATGAGACCCTTTTCGAACAACATAAAAGGGATCGGCTTTATCATCAACTGCTGAATTTTGCAGATCAGACAATGGCAAAGGATTCCTAACGGAAAAGCTCCGTATTTGTACACCAATCGAAGCAAAACCTAGCTTGAGTACTTTGGCACTAGCTCTCCAGCCATGCAATAAACTCATGATGGCATCACTCTTCACTGAAATAGAGCTGTAAAAGTGTTTTGCGAGATAGAACACAAGAGTTTAGAAGAAGCAATGTACAAGAAGTTCTCAACAAAACCAGAATTAGCTTTGGTAGAAATTCTTCTAGCACTAAAAGATGCGAAAAAAAAACATCTTTCTCGAGCTAGAAAGCAAGGAAAAAAATGGAGGAAACGTACCAGCAAGAATAGTTCTCGTGTGCAGATTAACCACCGATGGCAGCGGAGTAACACCAAGCCGCAATATGGAGACCTACCACAGGAGGCCCAACAGACGCAACACTGCAACACTAATAATATTTCAAAGATAAATAAACAATATAAAAAATATAATGAGAAAAATTTTTATTTTTATATAAAGATGATTATTTTGATAATAATTTTAAATTTGAAAATAATAAATTATAATTAATACAAGTAAACTTTTTTTATTTCTAAGTGCTATTTACTTAAAACTAAACTAATACAATTTCTAACCTTGAACTATTATTTTGGATAACGTTATTAAATTTTATTGTGATTTTTACTTAATTTTATTAATTTATCTGTTTTATTTATGAAAATAGTAAAATATTCTTTCACAAATTATGTTATGTTATAATATTTAAAAAATAATATAATAATGATAAATAATATAAATACTAAAGAAAAAAGGATCTTCGAGTCGACTTGTAAAAATATTTTATTTATTTTTAAAACATTAAAAGAAAGAATAGTTCATAGAAAGACATTTTAATTTTTTCAAAAATAAAAAATAATAGAAATTTAACAAATTATTAAAATGAAATTTATAATAGAATTTAGTGACTCTATTTTTAACTCATTGAGAATTTTCGAGATTAGATGAAAAGTGGCTGCCTTTGGGATGACTTTTTTTGACAGAACATTTTGTGCGTCTTTTTGACAAAATAAGGAATTAATTGTCAAGCACAGAATTAGTAGCAAAAACAAATCTCATCGAACATTCTATATGAAAATAAGTCAATCCTTTTCTAACAACACCTATCAAAGACTATCTCAGTTACAATTATGTTATTTGACATTTTTTCTGCTCTTTCCTCTCTCACAATTTTATTCTATTAATTTTCCCATATATATATATATATATATATATATATATATATACACAACTTAATTAGCTCATGACTTATTATTAAAAATGTTAACTTATTCTACTAAATTAATAAAAATGTTAATACTATCATAAAAAAATATTACTAATTGATTGATAACATTTTATGTTACCCCATTAACTTTTTTTCTCCTATGAATTAAGTCTAAATTTGTTTTTTTATTTATTTTATTAATGCAATCTTATAATAGCTCAACTAACTCCTCATTACAATACTGGCATGTTATGATGAGTTAATTAATTACACTCATCAAAATAAAACATTATTTAACTCACTAATTAAGTAAGTATTGTACAGGCATGTTTAATCAGTAAGATGTTTTCAATATTTTATTTTCAAAAGTATACTATATTTATTTATTAAATATATTTATTAACAACTCAAAATCTAGACGAGTAGACGTAGATACTAGTTAATCTTATTTGGGGGCGCCAAAGGTAGAGTCTAGAAAAATGAAATTAGTCAATTTATAAATCAAATTAAGAAAAATAATAAATAGCAAAAAAACAATATATATATATATAACTTATAATTATAAATATTATTTTTATTAAAATATTTTTTTGTTATTCATCATGCTTCTTTTGCGTCTATCATGTTTAAGAAAGTGTGTGTAACTAACTTTTTCTATAACTTAACTAATTAATTTGATTTATGATAGAAAAGAGTCAAATTTATTAGTACATATATTATATGTTCGTAAATACACATATTATATTTTAATTAGTTTACAAACATACACATATTCTCTCGTTGATATAATAACATACTATAATTATGTTATTTCGAGGGGCTTACTTACGCCACTTTCACTTAATTAGGGCTTATATATATATATATATATATATATACATATATATATAATATATATATGTATATATATATATATATGTATGTATGTATGTATGTATATATGTATGTATGACGTACAAAGCGTCTTCTATTCAGCACAGTGTCACGTGCGATTTAAATTGTTCGATCGCGATCCAACGATATAGATTGGGGCGTCCATCCAGATCGCTTTGCACAGTTAGACTACGTCTCGCAAGATTTTTAGAGCCGTGCGACTCTTCTTCTCGGATATCGTGCCCAGGTCACTGGTGTGAAGCACTCCGGCGTCCTTTGCTCCATCGTAGCTCGGCCATCAACGATATTGAGAGAGTGATAGAGATCGAGGGAGAGAGAGATCAAGGAGCGAGAGAGATCACACGATGGCTCGCCCTTCACAACCTCTTCAATGGCACCGACGACGGCGTTCAAGAGAGATCATGGGAGGGGAGAGAGAGGGGCAAAGCCTCCGATTCGCCCTTTGCCTCCTCTCCGATGATGACAACGGCAACGTTCGAGAGATCACGCGAGAGAGAGAGGGAGAGGGAAAAATCTTGAGAGAGAGAGGTCCTCCATGCACATGGCGCTGAGTTCGGCTCCCACACTCAAAATGTCGTCTTCGACATCTTCATTGTCGACCTCCAAAATCACATCGGCGTCGCGACGAAGAAGGCCTAGAGGAGAAGGCATCATTCGCTCTGCCTCCCAAGTCGTTGGCTCCAAGATCGTGCCCTAGTCGTTGCTCTGAGATTTCCGGGGTCTCCAAATCGCGAGAGAGAGGGGGAGGGAGGGAGGGAGAGAGGGGAATCAAAAGAGATCAGAGTGAGTTTGAGATCCACGGAGAGGGGAAAGGGAGGACACGGCGTCTGGGGGTTTGAGAGGAGAGAGATCACTTAGAGAGAGAGAGGAATGCAAAAACTCACGAGATGTATGCTGGCCGGTGGATCCAATATGAATGACATTCATTGCGCGTACACGTTGAGCCATTAGATCGCAATCGGATGGTTTGAATCGTGCGTCACACTGTGCTGAGCAGAAGCTACTTCGTACGCCCATTGTACCTATATATATATATATATAGTAAATATGGTATGTGTATACCTTAGTTAATTATATTATATACCCAATTTATTGATAATATTTTTTAATATTTTATTTATTATATATAATATATTTATTATAGAATATTAGAGTTTTATATTTTTACAACAAATATCGTATTTTACATATAATTTATTGTAAAAATTATTTTTAGTTTAATTTTAACATATGTGTTTCTAAAAAGTTCTATTTAATTTTTAAAGCTCTCGTATAGATTCTTCTTTTTTATCAATAAAAACCCCTTCCCAAACTGTACAAGCTTCTTCCAAAGTATACGACTTTCTAGATGTATATGATAATATCTGGACAGATGGATCTTATATGAATCGTATGATGAAGTACCACATGAGTGGATATATAAAGCCTATGTTTTTTTAGTATTTACTAGTCGATTGGATCTTTTTTTCCTTCTTTCTATAGTGGAGATAGTCGCACGTAATGACAGATCACGGCCATATCTAGCTATTCGGGTGAAAGGGAAGGGCCTCGTCGAAATCATCGGCTTTCTGCCCAACATTCTAGTATCTTTCATTCCCCTTACTAGATCAAATAGGGCATATGTGAGGTTTGAAGATGCCTGGACTTTTCCACAGAAATTTATAATTCTTCTGTTTTACTGGATGGAATTTCAATGAGTTAGGTTTATAAGAATTATGAAGTCAAATTATATCTGGTCTTGTTTCCACTTTTCCAGTTATTCTAGATACAATTGTGAAATATTGGTTATATTTATTTTATCGAATCGTACACTAAAATGAATCTATCACAATAATTCTTTGATTATTATATAGATAACTATACCAAAATATATTTATATTAATTTGTGGGTTCAACCATTTATTAATAATTTTGAGAACGCTACCTTTCAAGCGCCACTAAAATTATTTTAAATTGAAAATAATTAAAAGATATCAACATATATATCGACTTTCAGCTTGAAGTGGAGGATTTCAACTTCACTTTTCAATATATTGATTTTTCGTAGTAGTCCATTAATAACATTTTTGTAATGAGCTTCAATGGGTCCATCCAACCAACATAAAAAGCGGCAACCTCCATTTTCCTAAAAAAATATAGGCATAAGTTCATTTAATCTTGGTCACAAGATAAGAGACAAAGGTAACAAAATTACTCCATGATTCCTGCAGCCATAAAACATTATCCCGGGATTAAGTTCTGTCCAAGATGTTTCAATGGCCGCTATCTTCGTCGCAACAACATTCAAGCACCATCATGTCAAAACCTAAAATTCAGTATAGCAATTACATAGTTAGAAATGTTCAAATGTTGTCAATCTAATTAATACACTGAATATCTCATTCAATAATACAAACACTAGACCCTCGCATGCTATGGCTTGGACAAAGGCAGCTACGCATAGAGATAGGTACACTTTAGTTTTGCTTGCACCCAAACTAAACAATTATGCGATTGATGTTTCTTCTTAAGGTAATTGATCATTTCATATATATCTTAGCAGAAACATTTAGATATGAGAATTTATATATTACCAAGAACATTTAGAGATGAGAATTAGGAAAAGTAATACCGATTAGGGAATCAAATTACTGTCGCAAAATATGGGTTTTCGTCTTGGGAGACAATGAAGCCGCTGTAGCTAGTGAAGATTCTTCGTTCACGCATATGACAAAATCGCTACCACCAGAAAAGGGTTTTCATTTTAAAAATTCTAAGAAAGAGAGAACTAGGGCAAAGAACACACAGAGAACACGCAGATTTTTTCTCTAGAGGAAAAATGCTTCACCGCACTTAGGGGTAAGAAAATCCACAGAAAACTAAAAAATTAAATCACCATGTAAGAAAAAATAGAGGTTAAAGGATCACTAGGTCACTAGGTAAAAAAAAGGTCGAAAAAAGAGGTTACTTGGTAAAAAAATCTCCACGAAAGAGAAATGGATGATTCACCTTTAAAGATCGTGTGACAAAAGCAGGCAGATTTGGAGCAATATCGCTTTAGATCTAGAACACTGATCTGCGTTCTTCATCCTTCCATCTGCTCTGCAGCTTGGAACCTGAAGGACAAATTTCAAAGCAGGCAAATGAATCCAGCGAGATGAATCCACAATAATGCTTCACCAAATTTAGGGAAGGGAATTTCTCGCAAGATGAATCCAGCGCGTCGGATCCGGATCGACGATTGCAATTAGCATCTTTAATCTCCTTCGTTGATCACGCAATGAGAGGCTCCAGGTGTGCGCCACACGCTACGAAGACCCTACTGCTTCACAGGGACATTTTTTCATATATATATATATATATATATATACGCAAAAGCTGGGCTTTCATAAGGATTAGAAAAAATTGTTAATTGTGAGCAATAGTGATTCTCGTGGACGAGAAAGAGATAACGATTAAGTATATGCCACGTTACCAATTCAAAAGTTCACCAATTCTGAGAACAATATAATTGCAAATAAAATCATGTGTCATATCTTATCATGCTTGCACCACACATTATAAAGGTTTTCTTACTTGTTTATCTGCTATTAAGGAGTCACATACTTTTGAAGAAGCATCTCAAGATCCAAACTGGGTCAGAGCAATGGGTGAAGAACTCACGGCACTGCAACACAGCAATACTTGGGAATTGACCGGTCTTCCCCTTGGAAAGAAGCCCGTTGGCTGTAAATAGGTGTATAAGATCAAGTTCAAGGCAGATGGACAAGTTGAAAGGTTCAAGACAGGATTAGTTGCTCTAAAGGTTATAATCAAAAGGCTGGAATTGATTTTAAAGATACTTTTTATCCTGTAGCAAAGTCAGTCACTATTAAAGCTTTGCTGACCTCGGCTACCCAAAACAATTGGCATCTATTTCATTGGGATGTGAATAATGTATTTCTCAATGGTGATTTGTTTGAGAAGGTGTATATGACAATACCACGAGGCCTTTCAAATGAAACTCAAAGCAATGGGAAGATGTGTAGACTTTTGAGATCTTTATATGGGCTGAAACAAGCACCATGACAATGGAACATTAAATTCACTAATATCTTGGTTGATTCAGGTTTTTTGCAAAGTAAGAATGATTATACATTATTCACTAAGACTAAAGGGAAAAGTTTTGTTGCCTTATTAGTCTATGTTGATGACATTATTGTGGTTGGGAATGATTTGAAGCTAATATCATCTATAAAGAGCTCCTAAACTCAAAAATCAAAATGAAGGACTTGGGGGAATTAAATTTTTTTTTTGGGCATGGAAGTTTTGAGGTCCTCAATAGGGATTTTCCTAACTCAGAGAAAGCATACTCATTTAGAGATTGACCCTCTAGTTGATTCAATAGGGCAGTACCAAAGGTTGATTGGGCGTTTGCTTTATTTGACCCATACTAGACTCACATAACCTTTGCAGTCATCTCAGCCAATTTATGCACACTCCTAAGGAATCGCACTGTGATGCAGCCTTGCGGGTCATTAAATACCTTAAAAATGCTCCAGGTCGTGACATTTTGTTGTCAACAATCCCAGATAATAAGGTTGAAGCTTATGGGTTCTTGTTTGTTTACTCGAAAGTCTGTATCTACCTTTTGTGTAAAAGTTGGACAATCTCTTGTCTCTTGGAAGTCAAAGAAATAGGAAGTGGTTTCTAGGTCCTCTACTGAGGCTGAATACAAGAGTATTGCATTGCTGATTGCAGAGATTATATGGCTTGAAAGGTTATTTGATGAACTCTGCCTCCCTCTTCGGTTACCAGTTACAATCTTAACAGATAGCATATCAACTATAAAAATGGCCGAGAATCCAGTCCTTCATGAACAAGCTAAGCACATTGACATTGATTGTCACTTTGTGCGCAAGAAGAAATTAAAGCATTTACTTCGTTTGGAGTTTGTTTCGACAAAGGATCGGTTGGCAGATTTGTTAACCAAGGCATTGTCGCGGCAACAACACGATCATTTATGTTCCAAGTTAGGCCTTTTCAACTTGTTTTAACACACAACTTGAAGGGGGTATCAGAGGTAGTGATCATATACGTGTTATATTAGTCTCTATTTTCTATTAATTGGTAGCAACAGTTATAAGTTATTATATAGATATACTAAATTGGTATAATTTTTTGTGTTTTTTTCCCACTTCACCTCGTGTGTATATAAAAACAAAGAAGGGAATGTTGTAGTGTTGGACTTCTTTGTTTTCTCTTCATATCTGATTTGAATAAAGTTTTATGGCCTTCCCCACCGCTCTCTCTCGTGTTCATGGATGAATGGCTGAGGGAAGGAGATCGTTTCCATCAAGAACAAGAAGAAATCTCGTCTTGTGACTGAATCATGATATCAAAAGAAGAAATTGATGCCCTATTCATCAAACAACGGAAGAAATCGTGGCCTTCGATTAAATGGGCAATGGATGATTCTGATTAACCTTGTAAATTACAGCCCCACGAGGGCGCAACATATTCCTTTTTGCCATATAATTATACCAAAATATATTTATATTAATTTGTGAGTTCAGCTATTTATTAATAATTTTGAGAACGCTACCTTTCAAGCGCTAGTAGTTGCAGAGGCAGGAGCTGCTTCGACTTCTTCTCTAGCGATAGAAGCTGTGGCGGTAGGAGCTGCTTCGTCCTCTTCTCCGATGGTAGAAACTACGGCAGCAAGAGAATATCGATGTCGGTCGTGCATCGCCGACCGTGGAAGAAGAGATCAATGTCAACCAGAGAATATCGAGAGAGGGAGAAAGCGGGTAGATCGAGAGAGGGAGAAGGGTGCCTTGGATCGTCGGTCGCCGAAGTTTGGATCGCATCGCTTGGATCGTTGGAGCCTAGATAGTCGGAGCTTGGTCGTGCACCTAGATCGAGAGAGGAAAAGAGGTGGAGAGAGGGAGAAGGAACATATCGCGAGATGAAATGAAAATCTCACGAGAGGAAATATTAGCCATATGATCTGATTTGGATGGCTGATATTGTGCTTCACAAAAGCAAAGAGTGCTTCACACCTTCATTTTACCCACTGCGCAAAAGCTGGGCTTCACAAGGATTAGGAAAAAAATGTTAATTGTCAGCATTAGTTATTACCGCGGACGAGAAAGAGATAATGATGAAGTATATGTCACGTTATCAATTCAAAAGTTCACTAATTGTGTGAACAGTATAATTGCAAATAAAATCATATGACTGAATTAAGAAATAAAATAAGGTTGGATGGGCCTTGTAACAATTAGGAAAACCTTTTAAAAATAAAAGATAAAAAGTTAAGAAATAATATATAATTGAAGAAAGGATAAAAGTTTGAATTGAAAAGAGTAAAATAAATGAAAAAGATAAAAGAGTTAATTAAGAAAATTAGAAAAAGATATGCATATGGTTTAGAATTAATTATAGGACAACAATAAGATCTAATTTTAGATTAAAGAGTTAACCTCAAAACAGAACTAATTTTTATAAATAAAGTTCATCTCTCGAATCAAAATCTTTCATTCATAAAATTGATTTCAACTTCTGAGACTTTATTCTCTCTCCTCGATGGACGTATGCACGCAACTACAATCTTAAAGCCACCTTTTTCGGGATTGATAGCTTTGTCAAAAAAATGTCTGATTTGCGGCCGGAAAGCAAGCGTACGAAATCCTCGCATAAATTTCATATTCAGATAGTTCTAACTGCACAATATATATAAGATTGTCGACTCATTCTTTGATATGTTATATTGATAAAATAATTAAGTGAAACACATATTAAAGCATATCTTATGTTCTATAACATGTGAATAGTTGTCCTGAGGTTTCATGTCAAAAGCATATGTTTATTGGCAGTAATATCGTGTCAAAATAACAAAAAATGACATTGCAATTTCGATGGGATGGAACTAGTTGTGTTTATTAGACAGGACAATCCATCCTTTGTCCGACCTGAAATGATAACGGATAAGTCCGTACCCGATCCGAATCCGTCCAATAAGTTATCAGACTCGAACGGATATCAAGTCGGACATTATATTTTAATCATTTGCCTGATATTTGTTCATTAATTAACAAATTATTCGATAAGTCGACCACTAACCCGTTAATAACATTAAGTATTTAAACAAAATTAATTATCACTTGTTTAGTGCCTATCGATAATAGCTAATAAACTTATATAATAATACCTAACAATAGAATATAGGTAGTTTATCAATTGTTAATTTGATTTGTCCTATTATTAATGAAGTATAAAATAAATAAATGAATACAAATATTAAATATTAAAGATAATTATGAGATAATTGAAGAAAAATAGTGATAACTTATTTATTATATTATTTTATTAATGCATTGAGAAAATAATATAAGAAAATATAGAAAAAATAAATGTCATATTTAAAAATCAATGAAAATAATAAATTATTTCTAAAAAAGTTTATGGGCTTGGCCGGTTCGTCCATTAGTCGATCCATCCGTTAAGGCCTATTAGACCTTAGCGAACTGGACAAATTGGAAAATCTATGTCCGATAATAACCCATTAAATTAACAGGTCTATCTGATGTTCGATCAAAATTTGATTGACCGAAACTATTAGAAGCCCGTCCGATCCGTTAAATACCACTAGACGGAACCCCGCCCACATTTAAGCAATCTAGACCAAAATCTTCATGTGTTTTCCAAACCTAACAGTCATGTACAAATCAATCCGTTAAGAACCTTAACGGATTGGACAAGTTAGAAAAATCTATGTATGATAATAACTTATTAAATTAATGGGCATGTCTGGCCCGTCCAATCCGTTAAATACCACTAGTTGGAACCCCGCCCACATTTAACCAATTTGCCTCGGGTTCTTCATGTATTCTCCAAACCCAGTACTCACGTACAAATCAATCTAGATTTAGACATAAACTGACCAAGATTTTTGTCTCAATCTCGATTCCTCCTTAGCGGTTTTTGGGTGTTCGGCATAGGTTCTTCACACATTTTCTAAACCCAAGTGTGGTCACGTACGAATCAAAACCAAATTAACCTAACATGAATTTTAGAGGAACTAACTTAATTCCTCCTCAAATAATTTTGGGTGTTCAACATCGTTTGAATTGACTTGGCCCGATTTTGATTTACACTCGACCCAGATTTTGAAGTTGAAAATGCAAGTTATATGACTTTTGACACTTGGTCCAAGCAGGGACGGACCCATGTATAATTGGGGGGGGGGGGGGCAATTTTTTTGTTACCCCTAATGTATATATTATATCTATAAAAATTAAATGTTAGTTATGAAGTTAGGCCCCCTTAAATTAGAGTAAAATGAATTAGTTTAGATAATATGTAGATATATATATTATATGTATGCAATACTTAAAATTTTAATACTTGACCTTCTTAAATTAAGTTAAAGTGGTTCAAGCCACTTGAAACCCATCTTAGGTCTTTTGTGAAAAAAGTTTACAATGTTGATGAGGAGAACCCTCACCCCTTGGCTCGATCATGATCCTTTGCAATCTTCACACACTGAATTCTATTAGTTTTTCAAAGAAAAAATATCTTTTGAATTACAGTACATTAAAATGACTTTTTTTTAATCCCGATACTATTTCATGCTAATTACAATATGTAAAGTCGGATAATTAGGACAAAGGATCAATTTGTAAAATAAGATCATTAATTTTCACTTATTGTCAATCAATGGTTGCATAATGTAACTTTTGACAACCCTACTCGGGTGTTTAAAATCCCAAGATCTTTTTATTTTTTTAGTCTAAAGTATTTTTTTTATTTTGCCTTGATTATCCATGATTCAATGATACATGAAAGTTTCACGATGTGGCCCATAATAAAATAAATTGAACTTGCTTAGGATAACACATGTAGAATTTTTTAAGTAATAACACTTAGTTTCAGAATATGACAAAACACACCTAAATTTAGGAATTTTATTATATCAATATAGACATATAAAAATTATAAAATTGTTACGTCTTCATTCTCTCGAAGTCTAGTTTTAGTATAAATTTAGTTATCTAGGATGTCTAACTTAAAAGTTATGAATTATATATTATGCTTTGTACAGTTTGTTAGGGTTCCAAAGTGAATGAGAATATAGTTTAATTCTATAATTTTCTGAGGTCATTTTATAATGAGTGGAATCACGAGCTTTATGTTGATTACACTTGATGAAGTCTTCAATCACTTAAAATTTATTTAAAATGAGTAGAAGTTATATACTAATTTTTATGTATTTTATATTATACACCGTGCAGTTTATTAGATGCAAAATGAGAATAAAGTCTTTGTACTTATAAGAACATATGTTATGTGAATTTAAAATTGATTAATGATTTTATGTAATTACATGTCATGTGATATATAAAATCATTAATAATTAAAATAAAAAATGAAAGACTCATTGTTTATTTCATAAAATCATTAATCATTAATCAACTTATTCAAATTACAGTCGACTGCCTTGGTGAACCGATCGACCGACTCATCATGATTTGCTAAAGTAATAATTACTTTTCTAATTAATTCTTTTGAAGTTTCTCCTAATAAAGAAGATCTCATGAGCCATCCTATAAAAAATATTCAGAAGGCAACAGAAAATTTATCTAAGAGAATACAAGCATCCAAAAAAACCAAAGAGACCATTCTTGTTACTTTTCTCTTGCAAAATCTTAGATCTTTTTCTCTCCATCGTCTCAAAGTGTAAACATTAGTGAAAGAGATATTGAGAGAAATTTACAAGTTGTAAGCTTGAAAGCTCCTATGTGTAAACAAGATTGCCTTACCTCTTGAGCGAAGAATAATGTGATTTTCGTGTAACAAGGATTTTCTTCTCTCATTGAGAAAGGAGGAAGATAGTGAAACTCCGATGATCTCGAAGTCGAGAAGTCAGAACGTGTATATAAGTTGGACCGAACCTAGTAAACAAATCTTGTGTTTGCTCATTAGCATTCTCACAAAAATTTCAAATAACAAATTTATTAAAAAAGGGTAAATATTGAATTTCAAGATTTAAATTTCTACACCAATTCATCCTCTCTTAGTGCCTCACGATCCTACATTAAAAATAAACTTATATTTGCTCATATTATTCTAGCATCAGATTGGAATCTTCCATTTGAACTCATGTGTGACGCTAGTGATGGAACCATGCTATACTAGGACAAAGACGGGACAAAATTTTTCGAGTCATCTCCTATATTAGTCGAACTTTAAACACAAATCAATTATGCCACCACGAAAAAATAGTTTTTGCCTATCATTTTTGCTTTTGATAAATTTACATCTTATGTAGTTTGCTCACAAGTTGTGGTTTACACTAATCATGCCGCTATAAGACATCTCATGTCGAAAAACAAAGTCAAACCTCGATTACTCAAGTGGATCCTTCTGTTTGAGCAAAATTTTAATTCCATATAAAATTATATTTTGATGATACAAATTTAAAAGATTGAAATTTTTTTAAAGAAAAATGGATAAATTTATGCACTACACTTTAATTAAATAATTAACTATGATCCTATTAGATTATGGGTGAATCATAAATATCATTGTAGAGAATATTGTTAGCTATCCATAGAATCCAAGATTATCTGATTTAGATAATTGTGCAAAAATTATGCTCAAAATAGTGCAAGTCGATCAATCTACCGATTGAAGCAAAGAAGACCGATCGAGAGAATATCGGTCGATCGAATATGAGATGTCGGTTGACTGATGAATACCGAGCTTCTTCCAGTTGACGCTGAGATGATACCAGTCGACGGATCGATCAACTGATCAAGCGTAGAAGCTGAAGAAATTGTGCAACGATCACATAGACCGGTCGACCGATCCATATATGCGATCGATCGACCTCTGAGTCAAATGAATAATAACGGTCAAATTTGAAGGAGAAATTTGTGAAATAATTTATGGATAACTTTTTCACATACTATAGCCTATAAAAGGAGTGTCAAAACTAGAAGCAAATGCATCAATTCAAGCTTTGAAGAAAAAACTTCAAGTTATCAAAAGAATATCTTTTCTTTGAAATTTTTATTTTAAGTTTTCTCTTCTTTTTTTCTTCTCATCTTGTGAGCTTAGCATTGTAAAAGAGATAAACATTTTATTTAAAAAAATATTGAGAGACCTCCTATGTAAAAAATGTTCAAAATCTTATCTCTTTGGTGAGAGAAAATGTTAGTTTCATTGGAGGAGATGTGAGCTTTACCTCTCAAAGCGGAGAAAATGCGATGGTGTAAAAAGTTTTTCTTCCTTGCCCCATTTGGAACAAAATGAAGAGTTCTAGGGAAATCCCTGATGGTTTCGAGGTCGAGAAGTCGGAGCGGGGATGTATGTCAAGATGTGGCCCAACCTCGTTAATAATTACCGTGTGCATTATGATTGAATTCCCACTCTCTACCTCCCTCTCGTATTATGCTTGTGATATGATATGATTTGTTTTGAGTAAAGATTTGTGAATCGATTTTAAACTTTCACAACGATTTTCGTAAAATCGATATTTTTATTTTTAACACCAATTGATCCTTCCTTCTTGGTGCCCTTTGATTTACAAGAATTTGATGTGAAAATTAGACATAATAAGGGGACTGAGAATGTAGTCACCGATCATTTATCTCGTTTCGAATATGTTTTGAAATATGTTCCAAGTGATGAGGCCAAAATATTTGAAGATTTTCATATGAGAAAATCTTTTTCATCAACTCTAATGTTAAGGTAAAACTAATAAAGAGTTCACCTTAATTTGCTGACTTTGCAAAAATTTTTTGCAAAAAATTGATTTCCCACATGATGGACATCACAACAAAATAAGAAACTCTTTTCACATGTAATTAGATGTTGTGTCACCAAATCTGAATTCAAAAGTATTCATACACATTGTCACGCAAAAGAGGCTGGAGGCCACTTGAGGCTTAATCATACAACTACAATAATCTTGGAAAGTGGATTTTATTAACCCACTATTTTCAAAGATACACAAGCATTTTGTAAGTCATGTAATCAATGTCAAAATGACTAATAACATTTCCAAATTTCATGAAATGTCCCATAATAGTATGTTATATTGTGATATCTTCGATGTGTGGGAATTGACTTCATGAGACCTTTTCCTAAAACATTTCATAAAAAAGTATATTTTAGTTGACGTACATTATGTATCTAAATGAGCAAAGGCCATTTCCACTCCTACTAATGATGTAAAGTTGGTAGTCAAGTTTTTTTAAAGTAACATTTTTAGTATATTTCACACTCATAGAGCTATAATAAGTGATAAAGACACCCATTTTTGTAATTAATTATTTGCAGTACTTTTGACAAAATTTAGAGTATGCATAAACTTAACACCCTATATCATGCTAAAACATGTGGCTAAGTTGAGATATTTAGCAGGGAAATAAATAGCATTTTAGAAGAAACTGTGAATTTTCCTAGGAAAGATTGGTCTTTAAAATTAGATGATACTTTTAGGCCCTATCGCACTGCTTTTAAGACTCTTATTGGAATGTCTCCATATAGATTTGTATTTGATAAGGCGTGTCATTTACATGTTGAATTGAAACATAAAGCTTATTAAACCACTCAATTTCTTAATTTTGAGCCTATAAAAATAGGAAAGGAAAAACTATTCAAACTGAATGAACTTGAAGAGTTCTGAAGTAATGTTTATGAAAATAGCAAAATATGTAAGGATCCCACAAAAATATTGACATGATCAACACATAAAACTTAAGGATTTTCAACCTAATCAACAAAGTCTCTATATGACAGTAGACTTAAGCTATTTCTAGATAACCTTAAGTCTAGATGGACATGCCCTTTTCTCGTAGTCACCACATCACCTTTTGGGGCTCTTGAAATTTACACTATGGAAAAAAGCATCAATTCAAAATTAATGGACATCGCTCTTAACACTATCTTGGTAGTGTTCGTCACGAGGAAGTCCAATTTATTATTTTTATCCATCCATGATAATGTATGATTAAGTCAAGCTGATGGTTGTAACTATGCCTAAAATTGTAATCTCCATTTTTACTTCTTAATTTCTATTTAGAAAGAAGAAAAGAAAGGAAAAAGAAAATTTCAACATGGCTTATGAGCCATGTTTTCTTTACTGAGCATGTGTGTGATATGCGCAGGGATGAAGACGACCCGTGTTTGACAACACTTGCTACGTCGCTCGAGCACACGGCTACATCACGGATTGAGGAGAGACAGTTGTGGAGCACTTATAACACATGGTTCGCGTTTATCAAACACGAGCTACGTTTCTATTCATCTTCAACACCGTACGTCTGCACGCTAGTCAACGTAATTAAACATGAACGATGTCATAAGAGAAATAGTCCATTTTACTTCGAACTTCGTGCACTGTCTGTAATATCCATGATCTAATCCATATTGGATTCTATATTATATGGCTATAATCAATGAAATATATGTGTTGTAGTATATGTTGTAATGTCACGTAGTGATATAATAAGAATTTATAAAATTTAATTAAAGTACTAAAGTATGATTAATAATCATATTATGATAAAGCATGTTCTCTTATGGTTAACTGTGATTTGTTAATATTGGATTTAAGTTTAGTAGACCAATCAAATGTCGTCAAGTGGCATATGAAAAAATATATATGCGTAACAAAAATTAATATATAAATTATGTGACTAAATTACATGGATTATATTATACTAATTAATATCAATTAGGGATGAAATTAATGATTTTGAATGTTAAATTTAATTGGACAAGAATTTCAACTCTTGACATGCAAGCTACCAGCAAACCACTTCATGCTTAGGCTAGTTTCCAACCGAACTATTCAAGTGATAAAAAATTTGAAAAATTTCTTATGATCTTATCCTATAGGATCCCAAAGGGCACCAAGAGGGGGAGTAAATTGATGTTCAATTTAAAAATGTCGATATCACAAAAATCATTATTCAAGCTTAAAATCGATTCTTAAATCCTTTACAATTCATATCATAAATTCAATATTAGAGGGAGAGAGAGAAAATCAAACGCAAACACACGGTGATTGTTGACGACGTTCGGGCACACCTTGGTCTACGTCCCCACTCCGACTTATCGACCTCGAGATCGTCGGAGATTCCACTAAAACTCTTCCTTAATTCCAAATGGGACAATAAAGAGTGCCCTTTACATCAACTACATTTTCTCCGCTTCGAGAGGCAAAGCAACCTCTCCTTCTAGTAAGCTAATATTTTCTCTCGCTCAAGAGGTAAGATTTTGAATATTTTTTACACAGGAGCTCTCTCAGTATTTTTCTAAATAAAATGTTTATCTCTTTTACAAAGCTAAGCTCACAAGAGAAGAAGATAAAATTAAAAATGAAAACTTCAAGAATAACATATTCTTTTGATAACTTGAAGTTTTTCCTTCATGGCTTGAATGAGTCACTTTCTTCAGGCTTTGACACTCCTTTTATAAGCTTCTGCAAGTGAGAAACTCATCCACAAATCATTCCACAAATTTCTCCTTCAAATTTGATCATTACTGTTCATTTGACTCAGAGGTCAATCGACCACACATATGGACCGGTCGATCGATACACTTTCTTTTATGAAAAATATGACCGTCGGCGAATTCTGCATTATCCGATCGACATGTGTTTTGAACCGATCGACCAGTACCTCCACCGGTACAATCTCAACATTCTGCTGGTTGAAATTGGGCATTTTCTGCACTGACCGATCGACCGATCGACCTGTGTTCTTGACCGGTCGACCTATTTTTCAGCTGGCAGCTCGACCGTCCTACATTATTTTAAGCATAACATTTTGCATAGTTATCCAAATGAGATGATTTTTTATTCTATGGAAAGCTAACAGAATTCTCTACAACTTTGCTATTTATGACTAATCCAAAATCTAATAGTATCATAGTTAATTATTTAATCAAATATAGTGCATAAAGTTATCCCTTTTTCTTTAAACTTTTTTAGCATTTTAACTTTAATATTTCGAGGTTTGTATCATTAAAATATAATTTTATATATCACTAAAACTTAGATCCAACAATCTCCCACTTTTTATGAAGACAAACTGAGAAATATAAAAAATGTATAAGTTGCGAAAAAGTTATAAAATAAGTTTTAAAATCAATTTTACTCCCCCTAACACAACTTTTCTTACAATGATAAATATTCACATAAGTATAATTGGTAAGGAACTCTTCATATAAAGTGATATTTCTCCTATATTTCTCCCTTTTTGTTTCATAAAAAAATAATAATTTGTATATGAAGCATATAGGAAATCATATATAACTCCCCCTTAATCATGCCATCTTTGAAACAAATTATTTTCCCCCTTTTTCATATTAGAAATATGTGAAATATTGCATCATAAATAGTTAGTATGTAAGAAATAACTCCTAAATTTATTATTATTTTATAATGGCAAAATGGAAAAAATTTGATGAAGGCCAAAATTATATATATAATCAAAACATGGCATAAAACTTTGATACAATAATGATATCATGATATGTCAAAATAAAGTTTAATATGCTCCCCCTATGTTCTCTCTTTTCAAAGAAATAGTAATTTTGAATTTTTAAGTGAAATCAAAGATAGATGATATTTTTATCATAACCTTTGTGCCTTCACATTTCTAATTCCTCTTTGCTTTACATGTGAGGCACGCCTGAAAAATAATCATTTAAACTTTGATACACAAATTTCTTTGGGTCCAATTTTGTTAGTCAAAGTTCCTTTTGAAATCCATATCATCATATGTTTTGAAGATTTTCCTACTTTGCATTGATAAGCATAATGGCCATAAAATTCACATGCAAAACATGTGATATATAATTTTCTATCGTATGAATGATTAGACTTCCAATAAGAGTTTTCATGTCCAAAGTATTTCGTAGAATTATCTTTCTTCACATAAGAACTACTTTTATCATTATTTTAGATAATTTTATGACTTGCACCTTATGATGTCTACTATTTGAGAAAATTAAAATTACGAGAAAATGAAATGTTTATTATTTTATATAAATCATAAAAGTAAGGTCACTCAATTTGTCAGAACATAGAAACAAGATAAAAATTAGGCCGAATATTGATTTTCTTGTGAACAAATCACAAATTTTTTTAAATAAAATATGAAACTTTTATAGATTAATATTTTTGCAACCAGGAAGTAAGAAAAATTATAATGAACAATTTTGGTTATCAGTTTATATAAATACGATTTTTCTTTTATTATGTATACAATTTGTCTTGATAGTAGGCCAACTCTTATGATAAATAGTTACTTAAGTTATAATAGTAAATATCCAAGGGTCATGTACTTCTTCAAGTAATTGTGTTTCATGTGTGATAAGCTTCTGTTCAAATCATTGAAGTGATGCGTTTCTTATTATTATTGTATAGCAGTGTTGTCACGACCGGACCGGACAACAAACCGGAAAGGTCTTCGTTTCATGTTGAACCGGCCGGACCGATTGGTCGGACCGGTTAATAATAAAATATTATAATTCAATACAATGTATTAAATTATTTATGTATCAAACATATAAATAAGGTAAAAATATTATAATAAAATTAAATCATAATATTTTAAAATCAAGCAAGTTTAAATCATAAAATAAAATATTGTAATCATAATAATTTTCTTAATAAGATAAGATATTTTTATAAAAATATGTTCAAAATCTCTTGTACCTATCTTAATACTTATATTGCCTTCATTATTAAAAAAGTCACTCTCACATTTCCAATGTCTCTTGCTCTCTCTCCTTCCCAACTCTCTCTCTCTCGTTACTCCATACTATCTCTCTCCTTCCCAACACACACTCTCTCTCTTTCTAAATTCTAACGATCTATCTCTCATTCCAACGTCTCTACTCTCTCTCTGTAACAAACGTTTCTCATTCTCTCTCACACGGCTCTCTCTCTGATTCTTATCTCTTGCATTTTCAATAATATATCTCTCTCACAATCGTCTCTTTCTCCACGATTCTCAGAGATCTTTTACATTTTCAATATGTATCTCTCCCTCTCTCACGTGTTATATCTTTCACTCACTCGTCTCTGTAGAAGATCTGGTTCAGACAAATCGCGGTTTAACCCAGTTTTATCTAGTTTTTATCAGGTTTGACCAGTTTAATCTGGTCCAAAGGGTAGTCGGATTATAGCTTTCAAACTGACCCGTCTTAACAACTGGTCGACAGTCAAACCGGTCGGACCGGCCGATCCGGTTCTAACAACACTATTGTATAAGAGTAGAAGAGTAAAGTAGTAAAAAAGAAAAGGAAAAACCTTATGTTAGCTCTTATAGGTAAGTTGGTTTCTCTTACTATATATATTCACCTCTTTTAGATTTGGTGTGACATTGATTATAATATTATTGAATATATTTTGAATATGTTATGAATTGATTTCAATAAATACAATTATGAAAAGTATATATGAATTATTATATGATTGCACATTTGAAAAGCATATGTGATATGATATGAATGGATTATGAGAAGTGTAATATTGTTCGATGTGAAATGGTATTTGATATGATTCATTTTCTGATATTCGAGATATGATAGTCTTGTGATGAATCATGCATCGACATCTGCCTGCATTTGCATATACGATGGTTTGAGCTAAGTGTCATATCACGATGGGAGCCACCTCTAGAGTATAATCCATCATTTTGTTCTTCAATAACGGGATGAGATAGACTGGAACTAAGTGTGATGCGGAGTTAAGTGCCACATCGTGAGTAGACGCGATGGGCCCACCTCTAGAATCCGTACGGGCCACCTCTAGAGTCCATCTATCACTATATGATTTGTTTTCCAAAAAGAATGAGGTAGAATGGAGTTAAGTGCTACATCACTGATCACGATGGGAGTCACCTCTAGAGTCCATCTACCGACCACTGGTTAATTGGTGATCCGTGCATTCATATCAGAGTGTTGCATTTGCATACGTCTATTTAATACGATTTGAATGATATTGATTGTAATTGGAGTGTGATGATTTTTATTATGAAATTGTATATATTATTTTCAAATATATGAAAACGTTATTTGTGACTTATAATTATTTCATATCTTTGCATGTCCCTCAAAATTTATTAGACGGTAATGCATAACTTATGAGTTATCAATTTACTGAGCTATTTTTGTTCATAATATTGTTTCTAATATTTTTCATAATCATATAGCTCGTTAGGATCGTGCGAGTTGATAGACATAAAATGATTCTATAACATCCTCGGTGGTATAAATGAGATGATTTATGTCTCTTGTATATTTCTATTAAGATGTCGAAAGAGCTAGTCGTGTCTATTATTTATGTCAAAATAAGTTGTATTAAAAATAAAATCATTTTGTCAAATGTACGACTTAAGGTGTATCGGTTTGCTCTGAAATGATCGCATATTGTGTAATTTATTTAGTGATATACTTTTACTCTTATGTTATAAAAAAAAGTAAATTACATCATATTTTCGTATTTCTTCATAATTTTATTTGATCATTCATAATGAGTCGCGAACTCTGATTTAACTCACGGGTTCAATCGGGGTCGTGACAGTTATGGTATCAGAGCAATAGGTCCTCCCTTTGATCAAAGTTTACATAACAATGTCTAGGATGACATTATTATGTTATAATGGGGATATTATTGGTATGCTTATAGCGTGGACTACTCGTATTTAGCTTGAGTTGTGTGAGTTTGAGAATTATAACGTGAGATTATATATGTACTAATATATGACATTTTGAAATGCGATTGTGATATGTGATTTTGATCAATTATGACTCTATGCATCGCAACCCCATACATGGAGTTATATATGTATTATCATGGCATGTTATCTAAAAAGGAAAAAAGAAAGCAGATAATTATCAAGTACTAATTTGTGAATCATAGAGTTTGTGGTATTGGCTTGCATAGTTGGAAGTGTGATAAGTACTTGATTGTTGAGATGATTGTTTTGTATTTGTATGATTTTGATATAATTTTGGATGTGGATTAATTGTCTTTTTATCATATATGATTAGACTATTATAAGGATTTAACTATTTTCTCACTTTCAAGTCAATTATAATTTCATTTTATGAGTAATAAGAAAGTAAGTACATATTTTCGAATCTATTATATGTATGCCAATAAGTTGTTTTGGAAAGGATGGCATAGGTTCTTAAAATATTTGGTAAAAAAAAAGGTTTGAACAATGTTCCTATGATTATGAAATTTTAAATTCTATTATATAGAAGTGGTTTGACCTATCCTTAATAAAGGAAATCTTTATTGACCTTCTTCGTAAAATTATCCTTACTTTAATACTCATTCGACGTAAGAAGAACAATGTGAGCCTTCGTACGGGGGTTATATTCGATCAATCTATGAATTTTAGCCTTAATCATCAAGAGGAAAGATGAATCCCCAAGTTGGATAACAATTATAGACTTCTGAACCAAGTTACTATAAAGAATACCATATCGAAAGTATATTACTTCTTTAATCAACCATAAATTACTAGTATATTCCTCAAGACTAAATTAAGATTTGGATACCATTAACAAAAAATTAAAGAATGTTATATTCCAAAGCTTACATTTGAAACCCAATAAAATTATTTCGAGTATTTCATAGTCGTTTGGTTAACCAATATCAAACTATTTCTATGAATCAAATCAGAATTTCAAACGATTCGTTGATTAAAATGTAATTATATTATTGATAATATCTTAATTTCTCATTGAGACATACAAGTTAGGAACCTTATTTTGCAAAATCCAAATAAAACAAAAGTGGGTGTCAAAGTTAGTATGTGTTTTGGCTTAACCATATAATGTGCATCAATACACAAGATCAATTTAGATATCTAAGTGATTTAGTTCAAATGTTATCATTTATTTCTCCAATGGACTTGATATCCTTCTTGTATACATTTTGAAAAAAAATAAAACATGAATCAAATAAAATAAGTACGATTATGTATTAGCAAAACTATTGATTCGAATGAGGGCCTACTATATAGAGCACAACTAATTCATATTTTAGATCGTTACACATGTGTAAGTTAAAGCAATACTAATAGTTTAAGACGACATGTTGCAATGTCCATAGCGGTATTAGACATTGTGTTTTATGGTCAATATTTTTAGACAAACAGGGTACTTATAAGCCATTATTTATACTATTACAATTAAAAGGAAAAGATATATTCACATGTTTGATAATCAAATAGTATGTTTTATATCATTGATATTCGAATTAGAACAAAAATATATCAAATAATAAGAATTTGAGCATCCTACATTTTGACATGTTTCCACGCAATTTTGGTTGTCTAAAAATTTGAATGACCTCCATATAAATAGACTTCAGAGTTTATATTTTGTAAAGTTGTGACACATTTCAATTAGATGTACAGAGAAGAAAGTAGGAACAAAAGATGGGCATATCATTGTTATCCTAAATAGTACGAAGACCAACTTATGAAATTTGCCAAATAATATGTAAATATTTGTGTAATATATGTTTGGATTCATCATTAATAGATGTGTGTATGGATGACTACGAGTTGTCATTTCCAGGCTTGAGCACATTGAAAAGGAATAAGGTTAAGTGTACTAAAGAAAAATTGGTAGGAACAATTATCAAGGGGAATAACTTATAATTTTATTGTGACAATATGTGGTTTCTATATTTTAATGAATTGTAATCATCTGTGCGAAAGAAAAAAAAAAGATAACACCACTAAATCATGTATAAGGTGTTGAAAAATCAACTATCAAATTTCTTTGATATTGACAAGTGATACTTACTTGGTAAGATCCAAATCAATTGATGATCAGTAAATTATCATTAGTAGATGTGAATCATTATTTATAATTTTCAAAGTATTTTAAATTTTTTAATTAGTATTCTTTATATCAGAATAATTGTTAACTCCTCACTCATCAATATAAAATTCGAAATCACTAATGATTCCTGATTGATCGCTATTGATTGCAATTCAATCTTCAAGTATGAATTTTTAGTTCTTCTTTGTTTGTCACTGCTCACATTGCTTGAGTGATTGAATCATCATATATAAATACAAATTTTGGAATTATTAATGATCCTTGAATAATCTTTACCGATCCAAAGTTTCCATCTTTTGAGCATCAATTTACAATTGATCCTTAGTTCGTCCTTACTTGTTCCATCTCACTTAAAATAATTGATTGATGGAATCAACGTTGTAACTCTTCTATGGGTGATTAATGATTCTTCATTGTTGTCTTTATAATGTCAACCAACCTCGAGAATTTAAAAAGCAAGTTAAAAAAATTTATCGAAAGATGCATTGGAGTGTAGCCGCCTCTGGTCATCGTTCGATAACATGATTGGAGTCATAGAGTTTACTATCATTGAGTGTTGGTTGAGAGCCTAGCGAAAGAGCGATTTAAGGGGGACGTCTCTTTGGTTCTCAATCGCGAACTTTGATAAGCATTATAGAAAGAAGAGGTCTCGTCACACCCATTGCACGTCACTATAATTTATACTTAGAATGCAATGTGATTAAAAATGTTTCATTTCTTGATCGAGGCAAATCAGTTCATATGAAGCTCATCATAATAAAAAATACCAAAATTTTCTTCACTTCTAGAGGTAGATCTGACAAGATTTCTTATGCCGATCGAGCTTGAGTACTTACACCTCTTGACGGTGCAGGACCCTCACAGCCCCACAGATGACTCAGACATATTATCCACCGCCACCTACATCAACTTTTCTTCTGTGGCTTTTGACTTTTCTCCTTGGCAAGCGCAAATAGATGCTATACGAACTAAACATACGCGATACCATCTATTAATTATTGTTCCATTAAACTGCAAGTTGCGACTTAGGAGGATCGAGCACTTCTTGGTCGCCTTATGGAGGATAGATCGAGAATAGTCTAGAAGCACCAGAGTCATATGGATTTCGATGATAGCAATTTTGGACTTCCACCTCCGTCACCTTTTCCTGAGTTTGATTAGCATGGTTGTATCTTTCACTCTTACCCTTTCCTGTGTCCTTTTGCTATTTTTGTTTATGTACGCTAACTCATTTGACTGGCTGATCAGGGATGGTATTTCTTTCAAGTTCGGGTGTTGCATGCAATTCATGTTTCTTGCATCATGATAGTCATTTATTTCCCATAGTTTGAAAAAAACTCTTACTTCATTATTCTCACTTTTTAATATTTCCTTGCTCTCAATTAAAGGGTTTAAGAACATCTCGTTGTTTATGAAAACCTTTATCAATGTGTTTTTTCTTCATTTATCATCTTAGTATATGGTTTTGGAAAAGTTGTTCAAGCTTATTTGAAGTATTTTGCTTTGATGAACTTTATCTGTTAGTATTTTTTATTTTGATAAAAGTAGTCTCCTTATTGAAATTTCTAAATATTATTTTAGCTAAAAAAGAGAGAAAAACTTCCAAAGAAGACAAATAAAATAAAATGTGTTATATTTGACACTTTAGTATGTTTAGGAGTGTTCGCATATCAAGTTGGATCCGACCCGTGAACAAATCCGACTCAACCCAGGTCAGGTCGGGTCAAGGCCTCTAGCGGCAAAAAATCCGACCTAAGGGTCGGGTCACCTGATCACTTTCTTTTTCCTTTTTTTTAATTTTTTCTTATTTTTTATATGTATTTTAATATAAAAATTTATTTCTTAATTATTATAACATATGAAGTATCTTTTTTTTAATATTGAAGCATTATTTTCATAATTAAAATATTTTATTTTAAAATTTTCTACATTTTAGATCAAGTATAGGACTAAAATTAAGTAAATAAATAGAACAAAAATTTAAAAATAAAATAGTCAGGTCATCGGGATGGGTCGGATCGACTCGGGTTGGAAAATCACAACTCGTATCTGACCCGAACCACCATCGGGTTGTGTTCGAGTCGGGTCGAGTTGGACACAACTACAATCCGACCCGACTCAAACTAGGTCAGGTCGGATCGGATCGTCGGGTTCACCGGATCGACCCGACCCAGTGAACACCTCTAAGTGTGTTCAGATCATTAGATCTGTAGGGGATTCTTGCATGACGACCTAAAGATTTAGGTTTCGTCGATCGAAAACTTATTACATGAATCACTTTGAACAAAATGGAGAAACACACGAAAAAAAGAAGCTCACCTTGTATTTGTAATTTCAACATTAAGACTTATTTTATCCATATAGTTGAGACTAATTGTTTATTAATTTAAAAATATCTTAGCATCATATATATATTCTTTGAGGTAAGGATCAATTGGAAAGAAAAAAGATTAGATATAAAAAAAATAAACAATGAGAAGGAAAAAGTATTAATAATTTGATGAAGATCATATCTTATCTTGAATCTTACTTGGGGACAAGTAAATATTCAAATTAGGGGATTATGATGCATGCTCATTTTTACATATTATTTATATAGAAATAACCATGCATCAACTATCAAATGGAATCTGTAAAAACTACCTATTGAATTTTAAGCGGATTCAAGAGGCAAGTACATTAAATCATACAACTTTAATATGCGAGCATATGAAAAACAATGTTCAGACAATAGTATATAAAACATAAGTTTTACAATAATAATCATATTTATAAACTACACTACACAGGAATCAAGGGCACATAATTATATTGCAATGTGAACCAAATTTGAGAAATATATATATAAAAACTTATATAGTTAAATTGCACAAGATCAACAAACTACAAATTGAACTAATGACTCAAATCTACATAATTAAATAATCAATAAAAATCATAGCTTTAATATATGTCAAACACAAAATCACTTGAAGAGCATCACAATACACCTATGAATGACAAAAAGGGAGAGCACAAAGTTAAAATAATATGAGATAATTTAAACAATAGAATTTGGCATAAAGAAAGATCTTTTGTTGATAAAACAATAAGGCTAAGCTAAGAGCACAATACACTTTAGTATAATTATGTTTTGTAATGAATTGTCGGAGGAGGAAGCAATTGGAGTAATACTAAGGAACATGAAAGAACAAGGAAGAAATTAACGTAAGAAAAAAAATACTTTGGAGGTGATGGCTGCCAATGATTGGAGTAGACCTTGAAGCACAAAAGAAGTTGCAAGATGAAGACATGAATCAAAACACAAATCTACAATAAAAAAAAATCGGACACAAAGTAGCTAAAAGAAGATGCAATAAAAAAAATAGTTAAGGAAAAAAATAGGGCACAAGAGAATGCTTGTTGTAAGAACACTAATGATGCGTATTCATTCATAGGAGGTGGAGTTGTGCGGAGCTAGGATAGTAAGCCATAGAGCATCAAATGGAACAATGGCATTAGGACAGGAGTTATAGGAAATATAGGCTGTGTTTGCCAGACAGAACTAATGCTAGAACTGACTTTAGTTCTAGCTAGTTCTTTCAGGCTGCGTTGGTTGGTGAACATCGACCAGAACTATACGTTGTTCACACAAACAGGTGAAGAATTTCTGGTGGGCTCCACAAGGATTTAAGTTTCGGTCAACGACTATTGTTACGAAATGTTCTGACCAAAAAGTTATTGTCAAATTAAAGAACTTCCGAATTCTCACACGCGACCCGAACTTGCATCTTATCCTACGCCCTATTTCACTTGCATCAGTTACCACCAAATTGCATCTTTTTATCATTTTCCCTTTTATTTTACTATCAACACGTACTTAACAAATTAATTACATTAATCTTTTCCATGAATCAAGCCCCAACCATTGATTTTAGAGCTCAATTGATGGTTACATATAATTATTATTAATGGTAATATTATTTATTAAACTATTATTATATTAACTTAAATAATAATCAAGTTTTTATTTAGCTTATAAAACAAAATCTTTAACTTAATATGAATATTTTTTTATAATATTAATAAATATGGAAAATAATAAACTATAATATTAATATTTTTCATAAAAATTATAATATTAATGTAAGTATTTTTCATAAATTATAAAATATAATATTAAAATAATTTTTTACATAAATAAAATTTGTAACTAAATAAATAAATAATATTGTAATTTACTATACTTCATAAAATAATAAATTATATCATTAATTCTTACTTTTTATCCAAACACCTACTAAAATATATATATTAAATAAACTTTTCAAATTCTCATCATTACATATTTTCATCCAACACCACATCTAAACTTATCTATCAAATCAACTAGTTATCAAGAACTCAAAATCCCCATACAAAACACAACCTCAAACAACAAACCGAAAAAAAGTAGCAAGAACTAAAATCTCGATCAAACCATCACGTGATGACAAGTTCTGAAATTTTAGTTCTTGCTGGAAGCAAGAATTTAGTTGCTTATAGCAAGAACCGTCTTAAGTTTTTTTTTTGCTTTTCACCTAATATAGGTCTAAAAGTAGGCCACATACTTTAGGCCTATATATCTATTATCATATATATATATATTATACATATATAGTTATATTATATATTAATTTATATATACATATGTAGTTAAAGAAATTTCATGATAAAATTATTTTAAATAGTATTTTATTTAAATATAATTTACTAAATAAAAATTTCAATTATTTTTGGATAAAATACATAATATAATTTATATTATATTATAATCTTATTAACATATTATTTACATTATAGTATTAATTTCATATTATAAAAACCTTTTAATTAAAATGGATATTAGCGTATTATGCCATATCTTATTTTTTTAATAGAGGTCAATTTTTTTAATTAAATTTCAATATATTAATATATATAGTAATAATATAAATTTTCTATTTTATAAAATAATAAATATTCATTTAATTATTACTTTTTATTCAAACACCCACATAAAACTTATTTATCAAATCAATTTTTTAAATTTTCATCCTTACATTTTTCATCCAAATACAAAATTTAAATATTTATATCTAATCGATTAGTTCTTGTAAACTAACATGAACTAAAAGTTCTCGTGCCAAACACAACCATAAGAAAAAAAGTTGATCATCACACTTATGTACAATGAAGGAATAAAAGAAATGAAAAATTGAACTACCTAATGCTTCAACCAAGAACAACATTTTGACGATTTGAACTAAGGTAATGCAACCTCTTGTTCTAGCATTGGATTCTGCTTTAGTAATAATGCCCAAGACAAAATTAATCGGAATGCGACACTCAATTTTAGTATGGTTTCGATTGTTAAATGTTGCTGACAAAAACTCAAGTTGTAAATCTCTTATCTATATCAAAGTAATTGCGAGTATAAAATAATTTGTGCTTGTAGAAATTATCGAGCGATTGGAGTTGAAAAATAAGACTCAAAATTTTGTAAACAATGAGGGGTGAAATTTGTTAATTCTCATATACCAAGATATTAAATGGGATACATTAAATTCATATGTTGAGTGATCTATATGTGGTATTTGAAATGTCTTCCTAATTATATAGCGAATTTTAAACCCCTTAAAAAATTAGAAGGGCACGTGTGATTTGATTAAACTTTTTAATTTACAAACTCAGGCTGAAAAACTGTCATCTCATTGAATCTAATTAGAATATCCGACGTGCTTTTTGAAAAAAAGTAATATGAAAGTTAGAAACTCACGGCTTTGTTTGAAGGTTTCATCAAAATGTTAACATACATTCTCTTATATATAAAATATATAAATATAAATAATATTATTTTTTATTATTACAAATGGAGCATGGGTCGGGATGTCCCGACTCCCCTCAATTCAGAATTTCGAGATTTTATCTTAGCTCCATATGTGATCGGACTAGGGCATTGAATCTAATTAGTGTCCCAATCTTATTATATGATATATTTTGTATTTAATTGATTGGAATATGACTATTTATCGGATTAATTTGAATCCTTGACCAAGTTAGACTCAAATCCACCCATCAAAATTCCATTACCAATGCTTCGAGATCGAACTTTAAATTGGAATACAATAAACCTGACATGCCTAAATGATCGAGTAAATTGTTTTATTTTATTTTAAAATATACATATTTATTTTAATCCAGAGTGTAAATTGCTTAAAAATGAAAAATATTAAAATAAAACACTTTAAATGTTAATTTTAAAGAACAAAATTAATATTAAGTATTTTTAAAAATAATTAACTCAATGATGAAACCTTATTTAGAGCTGAACACGAATTAGGTCGAGCTAGACTTTTATTTAAATAGGCCTGTTGCAAAATAAAAGTATTTAAGTTTTGCGTATAGTCTGTAACAAGTTATAAATATAAATTTAGCCTGACTTGTTTGATTAACTTTTAATGCCTGACATAACTTATTAGTCAGTTAAGTCAAATATATTTTTTTATGATTTACTAGATTACATATAATAAATCTTATTTATTAAAGAAATAATAAATATAAACTAAATAAAAGAGACATCACTAATATATTTTTTTCTAAATATATAAAGAAATAATAATATTGAACTCAAAATTAAAAATTTAAAAGATGAAAAATTAAAAATTATATATATAATATATAACATATTAATAAATTTTGACATGATAAGTTATAAGATTATGACAATTATTAAGATGCTAAATCTTTTTAAGAAAATAAATTTTATTTAATATAGTATGACTGATTTTAATAATAAGTTGAGCCGAGTTAGACAAAAATAGATCGAGTCACGAGTTAAGAACGACTCCAGTTATTTCCAAATCCAATCTGATAAATGGATTCAAATTGAATGGGATCCATCTTTTTGTCATCAACATGTTCCAACAAACATGCATTTAAATATTCAACCAAAAAAGCTTGAATTTAAATATATTCTTATATATCTTAAAAATGTAACATATCGTCTGATTCATGTACGGTTCGGATATGTTTTTCCTTTTTTTTTTCCATTAACGTAACCCTATCATTCGTCTTCTCTCTCCTCACCGCCTCCTTCCCTTCGTTCGCCCCCCTTTCGCCCCCCGCGATCCGCACGCTCGCGACCTCCGGCCATCTCGCGCCGATCTGCGTCCCCCGGCGTCTTCGCGCACGCCGAGCTCCTCGCCCGACGTCCGATCTCTCCGCACGTCACCGCGCTACGACCAGACCTCAAATCCCTCGGTTTCACCATAGCCATGTCGAAGAAGAGCAGTGAGGCGGCTCCCATGGAGATCGACGGCGAAAAGCTCGTCCCTGCCGTCCAGGCCGCCGATCCTAAGTTCTCCGTCAACGGTAAAAGCTTCCATCATCCTCGGGCCCGTGATCCTTCTTGGCATTTCTCTTGTTTGTTTCGCTCTTTGGCAGTTGATTCCAACTTTTTCATTTCATGATATTTGGATCCGGCTTTTCCAGTGTTGCAGTTGTTGAAATCGGCCCAGATGCAGCATGGCTTGAGGCATCGCGACTACACTCGTTACCGGTGTGTCTAATTTTGTTTTTTTGAGCAGATGTGTCTAATTTTGTTGCTGTTTTCAGCGATCTGGACTAATTTAATCATAGAGACAACATTTTTCCCAATGTCGGATATTTGACCATTGGATTTGGAATGGATTCTCCCAGCATTTTTCTATTTCGTGGGCTATAAAAAACTGTATTAGAGTTTCGAGGTATTGTTGCATGAAACGTTTTGACTCCAGGAATCATATAAAGTTTCGCATTCGACCCAACTACAGCGGATTCAAGGTGCAGGAACAACAAAACATTTGGAGTTGAAGCTTAATTTATGTATAATTCCTGGATCAGTAAATATTTGATGAGCCCATTCTAGCCAGCATATTGGATTTTTTTTTTACTTTACCATTGATGCTGTTTTATTGCCATTAGAAGGACTTGGAGTTAAAAGTTTTTCTTCCGCTACTTCAAGATTTACTTATTTCTCGTGGCTTGAAATGGTGTGTTTTGGTTTTCAGGAGGTACTGCACTGCACGATTAAGAAGACTATACAAGTCACTGAAATTTACTCATGGACGTGGCAAGTACAATAAGAAGGCCATCAATGAGTCAACTGTTACTGACGTGAGGTATTTTAGAATCTCTGTGTCTGGAAGGTTCCTATTCAGTTAATCATCTAATATGATTTTATCCTTCTACCAACGTGGACTCATTTTTTTTGTCTTGTGTGTGATTCCGTTTGTTACATTATCATTTTTATCATATTCATGCCTTCTATGTGGTTCTAGATAATTTCTTTGACATTATAGTCTTACACAAGTTAGACTTAATTATACCCTAAAAAAAATAGACTTATATATATTGATGTATAATGGCTTTACCCTGTTGGCGTAACAATTCCTAGTTATAATTACAGTCAGACATTGCTAACCTACATTCTTTGACATTCTTTTAAATGCATCCTGAACAAGGTAAATTAGTACTTTATCTCATACAAGTTTGTCACTCATGTCTTGTACTTTAACGGTGATGGTTAATGTTTTTACTATCAATGTACGAGGATGCTGACTCCAGTTTCATTTGTCCTCCTTGCATATTGTGTACTTTTTTCATGGTACTATGAAAAATGAATGGTTGCAGTTTTATCGTTATTCTTATTAAGGTCAGAGCCTATGAGCTAAGAGAATGTGATGAATTAGATAAATGTGAAACCACCTGTCTCCTTCGCCACTTCTGTTTCACTGGAGTTTTCCTCTAATGAAATTTTAGCTGGGTTCATATCTGTTCCAGCTCTCAGGCTATAGTCTAATTGTGTATTTACTAAACTGTTTATTCATAGTGGATTGCATAATTTATGTCCCGGGTTTCCGGCTTGAAACTTTTGTTTATGAACAAAGGACTTGATGACCTTAACATTGTTGGCAGTTATATTACTACATAGGGAATAATACTACAAACTGAAATCAGTAGCAACAGGCTACCATTCTCGAGGGCTGTCTGATCGTGAATGATGCATCATTTCACGCGTCGTTCAAGCAGATGCGCAGTTCAAGTAACTTAGATTTGGTTCAAGCAGTGCAAACCCACTTGGCCATATGGTTCAGGCGAGTTCTCTCCTTTCAAACCCTAGTATCTACAATATTCCCTCTCGATGCCTTAGCCCTCTTCACTGCCACTGCCCTGGTGACTGCATCAGTGCACCCCCTAAGCTCCCAACCAAAAGCAAGCTGCCAACACCGTTGGAACCTCAACAGCAAGCAGCAATGCCTCCCAGGTTGCGCCGCCCTATGTTGATAGAAATGTTGTTGCGCTGCCCTCCAGCAACAGCCTGCCATCGAAAATCAAAATCTGCGATCATTGCTTTGTGACTGTCACAAACGTTGTTGCTGCCACCGTTCTTCACCTTCAGGAAAGAAGCAGCAATATTTTTCCTGAGCGGCGATGATGAAGTCCAGTGAACCAGCGACGATGAGGCTGAGTGGAGTGGCAGCAAGGTTGAGTGGAGCGGCTCGATGAGGTTGATGGCCGCAACAGTGCGGTTGATTGAAGCGGTGGCGAGGAAAAGAGTTCCATTAGGGGAGAGGTATGAGAGAGAAAATGTTGCGTAGGGTTTTAATCAAGAGAAAGAGAGAGCCGGCATGGTTAAACTGGTTAAAAAAAGATGTTGAACCGGGCGTGAATCCGCTTGAACCACGCGTGAAATGATCCATCGTCGATCCACAGCGGTGGAGGATGGTAGCATTTTGCTACCGATTTCAGTTGGTAGTATCACCATTATTCCCTACTATATAACAACCATGTATACATTTTGCATCACAAGTGAAATTTTTTGCATTTGTTGTCATTGATTCTTGAGCAGGCATATTAGTACTTCACATTTACACTCAAACAGATATTTAATGTTTGAAAAAACTGTTAACTGTGTTTACTTGTCAAACAGGTTTCTCCATATGGTTCTGTACATGGCAGAAAGAGCTTGGAGCCATGCCATGGAGAAAAAACAGTTGCCTGATGGACCCAATGCAAACCAGCGAATTTACTTGCTGGGTAGATTGAGGAAGGCAGTGAAATGGGCTACTCTTTTTTCACAATTGTGTGCATCAAAAGGAGACACTAGAACTTCTCTTGAAGCAGAGGTGTGCTTCTTAACTTTGTGATTGTTCTTTTCAAGAATCTTTTAGATAAATTAGTAGTAGTTGACCAGCTGCTTGACATGTGTAATCGTTCAAACATGATCCCTGCTATGTCTTTGTCCTGACATTCCTATTAGGCTCTTCCTTCTCACATTCAAATTAGCTGCCATGTTTCTTCCCAATTAAAGTGGAAGACTGCTCTCCTCAAGAAAAGGAAAAAAATGTAGGCTGTTTTCCTCGATGTTTTTATAGCTGTCGCATGTATGTGTATATCTCGGGTTGTCCCTGATGCGAGTAATTTTCTTGCAACATCATATGGCATTTAGTTCTTGCTGACTTGATTATTTCGGGTATATCGGTGGGTTTTCCTTTACTTGTTGGAAAGTCTAATATATAGGTATAAACTAGCAAAATCAATAAGCTTCATTAGGTTGTGGGGGAAACTCAAGTATAACTAAGATTGTTAGTTTATTGATCAAGCTAGGAGATGGTGATGTTCACGAAATGGAGATACCATAGAAAACCTTTTTTTTTCTCTTTATTGACTTGTGTAAACTGTGGTATATGAATATGTCATGCATATATCAAGATAAAGAAAAGAAAATTTATCACATGCTGTGGACAATTTGAAAGAATTCTGCCGTCACCAACCATTTTGTTTGTTTGAAAGATTGCATGGATCTGGACAATTTCTTGGTGTTATTGCATGTTCCATTATCTTGTTTCTTCTTTTTGACCCTTAGTCCTGTCACTTAGGGGGCATTTGGTTGAGTTTTTATATAGTGGAAAGGATGGCTGCCACAAAGTTGTGCTCACCCCGCTATGTCAAGGGAAACCAATGTACATGTGTGACAAACCAGTATGATGTTTTTCCCCACAAATAAAACAGTACCTCATATAGATTACCCTACTCCTAGACCAAATGTGAAAAGTGGTGGACACTATTCTTAATATAACTACTTGGCTACTACAACTGGAGACACCTGATTGCAGTCAAATGGTCCAAAGGAGTGAAGGACTATTGGTATGACAAAAAATGCTGAAAATTGTTAAGTATGAACATTGTATTTTTTTTTTGAAACAGGTCAACATTCTAGTTGACTTGAAGTGCAGTTAGATCATCCGCATAAATTTAAATTGATGAAGTGCACTGAAATCACACTGCTTTTAATTTGGTTAGATGACATTGGTTCTGATTATGCCATTCATTCCTACTTCAAAAAATGTTTCTGATTTGCAATTCTTATTTCATTCTAATGCAGGCATACGCTTCTCATATGAAAGGTACTCTTTTATTTGAACAAGAACAAAACTGGCCAGCTGCTTTAGTGAACTTCAAAAACGCAAGGTAGATGCCTCAAAAAACCACTTAATACCTTTCATTTCTCCTGCTTGATTAATCAGAACCATGCTGTTAGAACTTAGAAGATTGTGAAATAGTTGCATAGAAATTTGTGATCCATAGGTTGCTCATAAAGTTTTTGTACTTAGATGGAAAGTTCTATTATCTTAGGATTAGTGTTTATTGCCTGTGATTGGATTTATTTCTTAAGAAGACAACTTGACTTACATATGACTCCTTAAAGGGCTGTGTATGAGCAGCTTGGGAAATATGGAAATATTGAGAATCAAGTATTATGCCGCGAGAGAGTTGAAGAGTTAGAACCAAGCATCAGGTACTGCTTGCACAAAGTAGGAGATTCCAACCTGCAAACTTCGGAACTTCTGGACATTGAAAAAATGGAAGGACCTGCTTTGGACCTTTTCAGATCTAAATTGGAGGTAGGTTTTTCATTTTGCTTGGAAATTTTTCTTCAAGAAACACAGCAACGTCTGTAAGATTATGTTTGCATATTTTTGTTATTTCATGGTATGCTATTGTCTGCAGTTGTTAAACTTTAGTGGTTATGGTGAGCAGGAGAGTGTGTGCAGCAACAACCCATTCTCCCTTTTCAATAATAAGTACATTTGAAAACATATCATAGAGATGCCAACATGTAATATGCCTTCATATCCAGTTCTCACTTCTAGTAGTTAGGTTTTCTTTTTCACCTTGACCCCCTATGTCAGAATATTATTCATTGTCTGCTGGAAATTAGGAAGTGTGAGTGTACATAAGCACCTTTCGTCATAGTTGTAAGTGGGCCAGGATTCTTGCTCATGGATTGACCCACTTGTCAAAAGAACTAGGTATTTCAGGACGGACACCAAAATTAATTAATTTGAATTTCAGCTTTGTGAAATATGCAAGGCAACTTATGTTTGACCAAAATGATATGACAATTTAAAAAAAATGGCTAGATGATTTGGCACATCCTGGATCACTGTGTCTTGGCATAAAGCTATACCAGGAAGCTTCTTAAGCCAGAGATGTAAAGGAACAAACAAAGTTGCTACATATCTATGCTGTATCTCAAACAGGGTGGTTATAGATTTCTCAATCATATTTACAGGACCAAAGTTAAACAATCAGAATGAGCCTTGAATGTTGCCTCGATTTGCCAATGTGATTCAGTACTCAAACCACCATGATGCATAAATATTTATCTACTTTTATTTTTCAGGAAACTTTATCTAGATAACCATCAATGCATATATACTCATTATTTGTAAACATTTATTTATGTTGTAATTTCTAGGCAGTTATGGCTGAGGCAAGGTCACAACAGGCAGCATCGATGACAGAATTTTACTGGCTTGGTCATAGATTTCCAATTAACAATGCTAAGACTCGTGTTTCTATTCTTAAAGGTTTGTCACAATTCATCTGCAGAATTTATGTGCTATTGCTTGCCTTTTGTTGCATGTTCTTTTCTTTTTTCCCAGCACTCTTTTGATGCACACATCTTTTACAACTTTTTCTTCAAAACTCTGATCAGCTCAGGAACTAGAAAAAGGTCTTGATGGCTCAGCAGCAGAATCACTTCCACCTGAGAAAAAGCTTCCAATATTTGACAAGATATTTTCTGCATACCATGATGCTATAAGTTGCATTCGTAATGACTTGGTATGGAGATCAGTATCAGTAGATAAGATATCCTATTTAGTATCTTAACATATTCGGTTTCTGTCATTGGTTAGTGTATGTACTTTATTGTTGGGGTAGCATCTCTAGTTTGCAATCTTGAAGCAGTGCTTATCTGACATTATTTTTCAATTATTTAGGCTACTGCTGGCAATGCTGAAAATGTGAAAGACGAGCTTAATGGTCTCGACAAGGCAGTTGGTGCTGTATTAGGGCAACGCACAATAGAGCGCAATCAATTATTAGTTTTGATTGCTAAAAGTAAATTTACGAAACTTCGTGATGACAAGAGTGAGAAAGTCACAAAACCAGAAGAACTTGTTCGTCTGTATGATCTTTTGTTGCAGGTCTGTTCTGATTTTTCTAATATATCTCTAGTTAATGGGCTTCTTGATAAATATCCTTATTGGATTCACTATGATAACTATTGCACCTAGTTACACTATGTTGTCACTATTTTGCAGAATACTACTGATTTATCTGATTTAGTTAGTTCTGGAAGGGACCAGAACCCAGAAGAAGTTGCATTCAATGAGGAACTGGCGCTTAAAGGTTCCTTTTTTCAAGCAGAAAGGTTTCTTCTAGTGTCTCTTTGATTCATTCCAACCTCTTTTGATTGCCAGTAGTTGATAGTTTTGCACCATAATCACAATGATATGTATATCATGTGTGTATATGTATGCATGTATATAAATTTGAAGTTTTTTTATGTATGTATACGAATTTTAAGTTTTTCATTTTGACCGTTATTATCTTGTAGTATTTCACTTGCATATGAACACTATTTCCTGTATGTAACTAAAATCAATGACGCCCGGTTCTTATTAGTTAACCTTTTTCAACTCAGTTTTGTGATGCAAAATCTCTATATTGTTGCCGTCATCACAGTATTTTGTTTGCCTTAATAATCTTTTTCTTTGAAGAAAATTAACCTCTATATTACATAATTTAATCTTGTAGGTGCTTTTATCTAGGCAAATCCTACAGTTCAGCAGGTAAAAGAACTGAAGCATACTTGTTGTTTTGCCATGCACGATCTCTTGCTGAGGCCACCCTAGAAAAAGTTCAAATGAAGAATCCTGACCAGGTGTGCTATGTTTGTCATATCAGCATATTTCTTCATCCTTGATTTATATACATACATTTGTTGGAATCAAAGTTCACCTTCATTTACGCAAAGTGACAAACACTGGATATTATGGATTGTTCGGCCACACAGATGCTGAAGGCATCTGCATTGGCTGTTGGGGCCTTGAGAAATAAATGAGACATTTGTCTTAGTTTCTGTGGGTCCAGATAGAGTTAAGTCCTCACGAAAGGTTACAGGACCATCAGATGGGTTTCTAAACAGTTCTGCTGTTCTTGAGAGCCCTAGTGTTTCATAATTGATCGAAATTTCATGGTTTCTCGAATTCTTCAAGTTGATTTGGTTGGACCTTTTCTTTCTTCAGGTTTTAGTTAAAGATCTTAAGAGCCTAGCTGAAAATTGTAGATCGAGCAGCTGTATTGAACATGCATCAGGTATCATGGAAGAGGAGAAGATTCCAGAAAAGCTTTCTAAAGGTGTCTCGAGCATAACCTTGAATGGGCAGGGACGAAAGGTTTGCGCTCATATTATACATCCCAATTATGCTTATGGATGTCAATGATTTGTGCTTATGCATGTCAATGGAAGTTTAACCTGTTTAAACACATACAATTTTCTTCCAATATTTTGATTTAGATCACCTCAACAAACAAAGGAGATTCTCCATTTTTGTTTTTCATGAAAGCATGTTTGCATTAACATGCATCTGTTGGCTTTTGCAGGAGGAAAAATTTCTTCTTGAAATGTTGGAGGTCTATGAGTCAGTGGTTGGCGATGCTAATTCCAAAAGTGTCCCGCGGATTGATCGTTTTCCTCCTCCACTCCAAGCAGTTCCCTGCAATCCCATTGTTTTAGATATTGCCTACAGCTCAATTGAGTTCCCATCTCTTGAACACAGGATGAAGAAGAAGAATCTATTTAGCAGACTCTGGCGATGAGGGAATTAGTTATTCTTTTCTTCTTGCCTACACCCGACTGATTACTTTAATGCTTTAACACTGAACTTTTGTTAGGAGAGAAGTTAACTACACATTTCACCATTTTGGCCTGTCACCGATTCTTGCCTTGTTTTTTCTTCAGAGTTTCCCAAATATGAATATGCTGAAAGATTGTTATGTTGTCTGTTCAGGTTAAACATTTTTGCCTTTAAAATGGTTTCTGTTTCATTGGAATAATGGATGCTGTTCTGTTTTACAAAATCGCGCTCTGTTCTCAATATTTGCTCTATTTGGATCAAATCCTAATGCCAAACCCTGAGGTGAAGGCGTTGAGCTGTTGAATATTTGCTTCACAACTACTATTACTGTTACTACAATTGTTATTGGTGAAAAACCATGTGCGATGCATTCTATTATTACATCGATTTGTGTATCTCCTTGTTCTGGAATAAATTTGATATAATTTAATATTCTTCTTTTAAGTTTAGTAATTTCGACGACTTCTAGCCAAGAAACAATTACCTTCATACCCCTATACAAATAATATATTCTCTTCTGATTTTCCTTTTTCCCAGTAGGCGGTTAACATTTTTTTTCTCCTCTTGCTATGCCTATGATCTTCTTTCTTTCATAGCTATCTTCTACTCTCTTTTCTATATCATTTATTTACTATATTTCTGTGATTTAAAAGCAAAAAATTTTACCTTTTTGTTATCACCTTAATACCATAACAAAGTTAGAATAGCTTAAAATATGTTGTGGCAAGTCTAAATCGTTCGACCGAATTGAAGCATTCGATTGCAACATATAATTTGACAGTGTAAATTAATTTATAGATTTAAGATTATAATTATGCATATAAAAGAATTGCATGGAGCCATTCATATATAAATAGTATTAATCGTAAATCATAATCCATGATTTAAAATTTGTTGATTAAAATTAAATTTCACACGCTATTAAATATTATTATATTAAAATGCCAGGTGCTTATGGATTTATCATATTATCCTAAGCAGTTAGCTTATTTTTCATTAAATCTAGTTTATCGCATGATTAAAAAATAAAGAAACAAAATCAGTTGTAAAATGTATTCAGATATAATAATAAATGATTTTAAAACAATAATAAATAAATAAAAAAGGGAAGATAAAATTCTTACAAGACATGAATCTTCAAAAAATGACAAAACGACAATTCTTTGTTCCACAAGACTTGATTTGAGATACGAGTCATCTTCTCAAATACATAACAAATAAAAAAAATACGTCGATTTAATGTGGGTACAAGAAAAGAACATAAATCGTGGGCCCATTACCCAAAAAGCCAATTCACAAACTCAATTATTATCACACTAATGCGATGCTGATTCAGCATCTTGTCATTGTTTCTGTGCATATTCACTGCTTCGGGTGTAAGTAAACCATTGGAATGGTCAAAAGCCAAACGAGTATTTGGTGGCGGCTGCGTGTGATTTTTATTCCCCCTTACTGTGAATATCTTGTGAATATTAAGTATATTTTTTAATCATGATTTAAAAACTTCCTTTTACATACTATTTACATACTATTACTCTTCTTGTTATAATTTTTTTTCCATGTGCTCTAGTCTCTGTTTAACTTCCTTTTTTTCTTTTTCTTTAATTTCTTACAAGTTACTAAATAAATGGGATGTATATACGGTCTTAACATGTACCCAATTTCCAGTTGGATTAAATGGGTCGCCGCCTCTTCTCTCTCCACAGGTGACGCCCCAACCGTGGCCGAGTTCCTCCGCGACGGCCGCCTCTTCTCTCTCCACAGGTGACGCCTCTCCTCCGCCGCCGCTGCCTCCCCTGCCTGTGCTGTCTTGGATGCCCGTGCCCCGCATAAAAAACGATCTTTTTCGGTGACTCGGCTTTCGACTCTATTTGCCTTCTTCCTCTGGTGATACTTTTCTAGGGTGTCCGAGCGATCCGATGGAGGCGAACAGCTGGCGTCCGGCGCAGGGCGATCCGGCGGCGGGGGCGGCGATGGAAGCGTCGTCCGTCGATTGGAGAACGCAGCTCCAGCCAGAAGCACGGCAGAGGGTCGTGAACAAGATGTACGTGCTCGTTGTCGGTCTCTGTCAAAGCTCGCTTTTTTATTTGGTTTATTGCTATTGTCTATCGGTACGATGCGTCGGGGGTAGTCGAAATATCACCTTGATTGGTCGGAGTTCGTGTAATTATTGTGATACGGGAGATACTGCAGTTCCGGGAAGGGGGATTTTGTAGCCAAAGCTGAAAATGTTCCTTCCTGTCAAAGGATATTTTTTTTTCTGTTGTCTGGTCCAGTTATTAAAAGGGGGAAGCTGGAAATTTAGGTACAGAAGAATGACCTTGATTTAGCTCTTGACGTGTTGGGTGTTCTTCATAGTCGGAATCCTTTTTTTTTTTCTGTTCTTAGATCCAATTGTGGAGTCTGGTGAAAGGGCGTTTTACTTTGTAGGTTGATTTTTTTTTTGTTTTCTTGAGAGGTAAAAAGGATGACTCGGTCATACTATCTGACCAGGTGGGTATATATATATGTAGATATATCAGTGATCAAAAGATGTACATCTGTGATCACAAAAAGTATGAGAGATAAAATTGCAAAAACACACACACACACACACACAAAAGGAGGAAATGGGAAATGCTTTAGATATCCACGGCCAGGAAACTATCCACCCTCTCACTCTCTCATCAAAATGTCTATATAATGAGCAATATTTTCTATGTAACATCGCTCACCATAAAAAAGGGTACAGTTGTGCTAGAGCCTTATGGCCCACAATCCACATGACCGCAGACGCCATGATCCACAGTCCCCATCTCTGGTCTTTGTAGTCTGATTATAAACGGATCTCCAAGGTGGTTGTTTATAAACAGTCCTAAGATTGCATAAGCATATTATGGATATATAGCTAAGGTAATTTTCTGGGGTAAAGTTGGTGCTGCAACATTTTAAGCTCGGTATTGCAAAATTGTCCTATAAAAACCTTCTTAGTTATGAAATTTCAATGCGTTCCTATGCCTAACATGAAAAATCATACAAATCTATGTGTTAATTGTTTATCTGGGAAAATAATGTGCAGCTTCATATGCTAGCCACCTTCACCGTCAGCTGTTTAATCTGTATAGTGAACTTGGATTGCTTGTGACATATCCAGGAAGCTGAAATCCAGAAGATGATTGAACTTCTCTTCGTGTGGAGAGATAATTATCCCTAGTAACATAAGCATTAAAAATTGTAGTAGAAATGTTTAGGAATATGACATGATAATTATCTCAAATAGTTTCTTCTCAATAGCTTTCCTTGACATTAAGATTTGGATTAAAATTATATTAATCTGTACTCAAAGTTTCAAGTGCTTGGAACATTGAATCAGTTCAATCCCTCTTTGAGCTACATAGATCTTGATATTTTCCTATTATCTTTTGCACCAAAGGTCTTGTACATTTAACTTAATTTAGGTTTATGAGCTATGACCCTGTCTCTGTAATCATGTATTGTCCAATTTTTGCTATTAATTTAGTAATGGACAACCTATGTCTGGAACTTTATCAGTCAAGATATTTTAGATTGGGGAGTTGAAATCTGGAATATGAAAAGAAATTATCTGGCTTCCTGTCAGTAGGAGATGATGGAGATTCAATGTTCTCAAACACAAATGTTGTCAATGCATAGTCAAATGATTTTGCAGCTTATATCAGTCTCTTCGTTTTTAGTAATTTAGAAACCTCACCCTAACCTGGTGCTCATCCTTTTTCTCCTAAAAAAAAAAGTAATTTACAAACCTATACATGACACTAGAGTTTTCAAATGTGTTGAAATCTTCCTAAAGCAACCTTACACTGGAATCTTCATGCACGAAGTGCTAAAGCAATGAAACTTCTAGTGTTATTTCCATTAAGTGCTAGTTTAGTATCACCTTCGCAATTCCTTTTATATCATCAATATAGCAGTGTAACTGAAGGGGAGTTTCACTATGCATGTTGTGCACATGGTAGTTTTTTTGGGCTTTGTAGGGAACTATTCTTATTTGCTTTGTTGGTTGATTCATTCCTCAATCTTGGAGAACTTGTATTTTCCAAAACATTGTTGCATTTACCTGTTAAATGATCTTGTTATTCCTTTGTTTTTGTTCTTATTGTGCTTCATTCATCGATTTGTTTGGTTTATGGTTTCCTTTATGTATATTTTAATTCTTGTTAACTGTTTGTCTTTCCATAGAATGGAGACTTTGAAAAAACACTTGCCTATCTCAGTACCTGAAGGCTTGAATGAACTACAGAGGATTGCCGTTCGATTTGAGGAGAAGATATACACTGCTGCTGTTAGTCAGGTAGCTTTTTTAGATTATCTTTATTCTTTTCACTTTCTTTATGGTTCAAGAGAATCTACAATGTCAAATTAGAATAGGGGTGTTCATCCGGGAATCCGACCCGACGTCGGGTCGGGACTTGACCCAATGACCCGAGTTTTTTTATTATTTTTAATTTCAATGATTTTTTAGTTAATCTACTACTAAAAAATCATTGAAATTAAAAATAATAATAAAAAAAAAAAAAAAAAATTCTGTCGAATCTTATACCGGTCCCAAGTTCGGATAAAGGAGAAGGGTTGTGTTAGGTCCCGACAGCCAGCGTAAAATTCTGTCGAATCTTATGAACATGGATCAACGAAGGCGTCATCCATGTAGCCGACCCCACCTAGTGGGATAAGGCTTTGTTGTTGTTGTTGATTTTTTAGTTAATCTAAGTATTTTATATCATTTTAAATTTAAAAAATAAAATAAAGTATTTTACATGTAGAAAAATAGCTAGATATTTAAAACAATATTTTTGGTATATAAAATAAAATATTAAATACATTTTTTATATTAAAAAATAAAAAGACCACCCGACCCGACCCAACCCAACCAGACTCGCCCACCCTTAAAAAAATTTGAAACTCCACCCAACCTTACCCGCCCAGACTTGGTCGGGTTGGGTGAACACCCCTAAATTAGAATGGTATACACAATTGATCTAATTTACATGTCTATATGTTTGTTTTGATGATATCCATATTGTTATAGCTTATCAATATTCTGCGGGTTGTATGCTCCTTGTTATGTAAAACTATGAATCATATGCAATGTAGATAACCCTTGATTTGGGCATGTTTACAAGGTGCACATCCGCAATCAGTGACGATTTTGATTTATTTAACTGATTTCTTGTAAAATAAAGTCTAATGTGCTATCTATGGTCGATGTTTTGCAAAACCCATGAAGTCTTATTCATAGAAATTAAGTTAAAATAAGATAAACTCTCTTTGCAGCTCCTTTTCTAAAGCCTAGCAAACATGAGTTGACATGTGTTTGCTTCAACATGTTACAATCTTCATCATTGAATCCACTCATCAAGGCACCTATGGTGCCGAGGCCTTATTATTCTCCTCACTGTTGGTTCACTTTTCATCTTTCAAAATGAAAAAAAGAATGTTTACACTTCTACTAGAATTGGCATATTTTACCCAAATTTTCTTCTAAAGAAAACTTCTACTGCAATTGTTGTGATCAATCTTTGGGCTTTCCTTTTATACAGACCATAATTAAGGTGATCTTACCCAATTTTCCTCTTAAAAATCTTCTAATGCTGTTGTGATATTTGCTATGATTCAACAAATTTCTGTACAAGCAGCAAGTCCATTAGAAAACATCCTACATCTATATAAGCTTTTCACCTTTAAAATAAAACATTATCCTTTTCATCTTACCACCATATCTACACATCTGCATGCTACTACTATATCTGTCACATTACTTTCTAGCTTATTTTTGGTGTATGTCTGCTTTATATTCTTCACTTTTGTATTTACTACATAAGACTATGCCTTTATGCTGGTCTAGCAAAGAAACATAAGGGAGGGAACTCATGGATGGCGCCATAACAGGGCAGACAGCCTTTCCTCCTTCAAAAAATAAAAATAAAAAAAAATAGAAAAGAAAGAGAACTAGATGAGTTTGGTCATAACTGAAAGGTTGCCTGGTATGAACCAATTTATATATCAGTTTCTACCCTTAGTAAAAATGCTAATGGCTTTCATCAGTCTAAGAATGAATTTCGCTTCATGGTTTGTATCAATTTTAGATAAAGAATTTTGCATTTTCCTTTTTATAGTTGGAGAAAAAGAAAAACCAATTTTGCAGTACTTTCGAAAATTTTTCCTTTTCTTTTATATGTTAACGTTTTTCTCTGCTAGATGAATACCTAAGTTTTGGTTCTTATGCTAATCTTTCTTCCTTTTTCATGCTTTTCTTTGCATTTAGGTTTATTCAATTTTTCATTTTGTGTATGATTTTCAATTTCTTTTCCATTCAACTATTCTTTTATTCTTTTACACACTGGCTTCTTGATTGTTGTATATGCTGTCTCTCAGCCTCTTGGGGGAATATGTTAACCTTTTTCTTTCTTCTCTCAATGATTTTAATGTACTATTTTGGGTGAGAAGAGAATTTCTAACCTTTTTTTTTCAGTCTGATTATCTGCGGAAAATTTCTCTAAAGATGCTTTCGATGGAGTCGAAGACCCAGCAGAATGCTCCAATTAATCCGTCAATGTCAAATGGTGCTGTGTCGAATCAAAATCCTGCAGATACCGGTATGTTCCTGTAACTAGTTCAGTTTATTTCCACAGTACGTAAGAAACCATCCAAAGACAAACGTTTGTCTTTTGTTCAGAGGCAATAAATATTTCTTTCAAGAGGGTAGATGGATAACTGGGAGATCTGGTATCTGTATGTAATGCAGATCTTGATAGAGATCTGATGAAGAAATCCTACAATAACTAACTCCTAGTATTTCAAATTTAGTCTCTATTTAGTTTCTTTCCTTATCACATTTCCTTTCTGTTTTAGTTTGTTATGGATGTTATCACAAATTAGTTGAAACTGTCTATCTTAACAAAACTCTATAAAAGAGAGTTCTTGGATGAAATAAATCAGTTTTTGTTTTGTGTTAAAAAAATACTATCTTTTCTAAGTTCGTCTTTGTGCGGATTCAACCTTGGAACTCTCTCCAAGGCGTTGGTGGAGTCCAGAGTTAGGATTAGTCAGTTCCTGATGCTTGAACCAGCATCATCGACTTTTCCCAGGTGTTCTTGTCCAGGCATACCGGAGACCGAGCAACGTCTTAGCAGGCCAGATAAGTTACAGTCACTTCAGTTAGTAGCTTGATCTTTTTGTACATATTTTGCAGCGTCAGTATGTGTTGAAAGTGTGAAAAATGTACAGAAAGCCAAGACTAAAAGTTTAAGATGACTAACAGTAGGTACAAACATACGCTCTACTCTAGTAAAAAAAGCAAATGTGGTGCACAGTGATTTCATTATCACACCTCTATCATTTACCATCATTGTCATCATAAAGTAGTGACTGAGTGGTAGGTGTGTCCATTTTCCTTGAGGAGGTATAGAGTTCGAATCTTTCTACCAGCAGTATTTAATCATTTTTCCCGTCGTTTTTTGTTGCTCTCCTCTGGAGAGTGTCTTTTGTACATGATGATCCCTTTTTGATGATATATATATACGTGGATGACAACCTAAGTGGTGGTCATCCTTTCCCTTCTCAAAAAAAAAAAAATTATCTTTTTTTTTTGAGGGAAAAAAAGGATGACCGCCGAGAGTTGTGGCTGCAATCCGCATATATATATATATATATATATATATATATGAGAAAATCAACATGTACTTGCATAAGCTCTTAAGAAAGCAACGAAAAAGGGGAAACGTACATCCATTAACCACAACCCCACTCCTGAAGAAGAAAAGAAGTATGGTGTACAATATCGTCAACCTGACATCTCTCCCCTCAAAAATTGATCCAAATGAAACATCGCTGAGGCTGCTCTCCACCTTTGCCTCTAACTACCCCTGCTCTGAGTGACTGCTAGAAAGTCTCCAACGGCAATGGGCTGTCGATGGTGATCCCTGTACGTAAACAAAGCTCCCTGGCCACAGCACACTCGACAAAAAGGTGGGCCATGTCCTCCTCCACCAGACCACATAATGCGCAAGATGTGTCAGAATTGGGCGCCCTTCTCACCCTGTAGACTGTAGTGAAAATCCTGCCATGCTGTAGGAGCCAAGCAACGATATTGACTTGAAGTGGCACCCACTTTCAGCGCCTTTGTCAGCCTGTAGTCTGTACCTCCGCTTCCTCCCTGCCACATCATTTTCAGACAATTTCAGGGTGGACGGGGCGATCTGCTGATGAAGTGTCAATAGCTCTGAAATGTGCTAATCTGATAGTGGATGCTCAAGCGTAGAGTCCATGAGCTGGTGCCCGATCCACTGGCTTGACCAGGTTTCCACAACCGATGCGTCTGGGTGCACCGTGAAGGCCCATTATCAAGGGAATGCAGCTGATAGTTGGCCCTTAGAAAATCAGTCCTGCTGCCAGAAGGAAAACACCTCCCTTGAGCCGAGTTAAGGCACCATGAAAGGGGGCACCAACAGAGCATGTGTCTCCACCCCACACCAGAAGGAAGACGACCCGCATGGTAAAAGTCCTGGATTCCCATGACAAATCTCGCCTGTAGCAGGTGAAAGCCATAGACTGTCCTCGGGTCCCATGATCCACCCCACTCACCTGGATACGAGGGCCCAATTGGTGTGGTGGAGAACCCGCATGCCCAGACCCCCCTGCGAGGTAAGCTGCTACACACTCTGCCAAGATACAAGATGGTTGCCTTGTCAGTTTGAATTGCCTCCCTGCTAAAAGAACTTGCTCCTCAATGAGTCCAGCCGACTTAGGACTTGGGGCAGCATCTGGAGAATTGACACATAATAGATCGGGAGCGCCAATAGAACTGACCGGAGCAGGGGTGAACAAGCACACTTGAAGAGTGCAGCCGGCTCCCACGTGATAGTAATCTCAGGCTCCAGCCCTCTTATGTGTGCTCCAATCGTTCGATGACCGGAGTCCACCCTCAAGAGCCGATATGCTGGTTAGAAAGAGGAAGACCCAAATATGTGACTGGTAGTGTACCAATTGGAGCGCGAAGCTTTGCCACGCATCGAGATGTGTCCTCGGAGATTAAGGTTGACTTGGCATGATTGATCTCAAGACATGATGCCGCACTAAACAGCTCCACCAGAATGGCCACCCTTCTAGCCTTCTGCTGGACTCCTTTCTATGAAGAAAATTGTATCATCTGCATACTATAGTAGAGGAACAAGTTTCCCGTTGAAGCCATTGAAGAGGCCGGACTCACAAGAAGCCTATGTGCACCGGGCGAGGTCATGTATCCTATTGGAGTGGGGTTTCTGTTAGACTGTGTACTTTTCCCCTCCTCCTTTGTTGCCCTCTCCTTTTTTTTTTGAGCGTTGCTTTCTCCTTGAGGGTCCATATTTATACATGTTGTCTTTTTATATATATATATAGGAATATTAGTGTGTTACCACACATTTGGCGCACTGTGCGACCATGCGATCTTGGCCATCCGATCGTGCATCAACGTCGGCCATCCTCTGCTTCATTTTTGGCACGCTTGGCTTCGCTATTGACGGCACAAAATCTGGCGGGGGATCTCCGGGGCTCTGGAGGAAGCGGATCTCGTCAGACTCCGACCAGATCCGGTGGAACTTGAAGGGGGGTGGCGTGCACAAGGCGTCTCCCCTCACGAAAGCGGCGGGGGCGGACCCTACACCTTGTCATCCTCCTCATCCTCGTCATTCAGGGATCGCCAACCGTTGATGTGTCGGACGACCCAAATTGTACTGTTGCATAGTGCGTCCAATTTGTGTGGTATCACACTAATATTCCTTCTATACACACACACCTGGATGACAACCACAACCTTGGTGGTCATCCTTTTTCTCAAAAAAAAAAAGGGAATGAGGGCCACTCTTTGTGTGGTTCTTGTGCCACCATACTCTTGTGCAACAATGCACTAAAATCACTGACCCCACATATGGTGTCAAAATTAGGAGCCGATCAATAATTGTATGGGCTTGTGAGAACTTTAATTACATTGGATCATTAAAGATGTATGTGTCCTAGAAAAAGGTGTCAGGGTCCTCCAAATCATTTTCTGTTGCTCAGGAAAGAGCAGTCAACCTGTGTACTATGGGGGAAGAAGGTGGTTCATATTTCCTAGGCCAAGAATCGATTGAAGGACTATATCCAACCGTCTCTACTGATTCTGTCAAAGTAAAAGTTGAGGTTCCTGCAAAGCATTAGGAGCTCAGCCCCAATCATCCTTAAGGTTTCAGGGGACGAAGGGATCCACAACAAAGGGATCTAGATGAACTACATACCTGAATCATTAAGAAAGACTGACTTGGTTATGTTAATGTAGATTTAAAACAGAGAGTAAGTTTTCCTCTCATGTGCACACATTTGCATTAACGCTGGTAAATTTGTATAACTATTTTGTATAGGGATATTTTTTCAAAATTAAATTGCATCTATTTCATTGTTACGTCTGAGAAATGATTTTTGGTACTCTACAATTTAAGAAAGTTCACCTTTAGGCCATGTTTCCACTATATTTGTAGAGAACTGTTAGTTGAATTCCCTCTTAAAGAAAACTGTTAGTTGAATTTAATCTGACCAGATGAATTCTGCTTCTAAATCAGTAATTTATTGTTTACTTTTATTCCTGTGACAGCATCACTGGGAATACAGCCACAAATCAACAATCAAACACAGTCATTATCAATGCCTATGGTCAATCAGACTTCAACAAGGCAGCAGATGTTTCCACAAAATATTCAAAATAATACTTCAGTTGCAGTAGATAGTTCGGCTAATAATTTTTCTTCATTGTCGTCCTTCAAAACTCTTAACCAGTCCACTGTTTCCAGTGCTGGCCAGAACATGTCTGGAATGTCACAGAGTGCTGCAAACAACTCTATAGTCCAAACTAATACACCTGATATTTATGCCAATGCTCAAAGGCAAATGCAAGGAAGACAACAGCAACAACCAATGATATCACAACAGCAGCAACAATCACAGAATCAACTTCTTTATCAGCACCAACTTCAAGTGCAGCAACAGTTGCTGAAACAACAGAAGTTACAGCAATCTTCAGTTTTGCAATCACATATACCACAGCAGCAGCAGCAGCAGCAGCAGCAGCAATCCTTGTTGCAGACTACGCAGTTGCAATCTTCTCAACAGCCCTTAATGCAAATGCCATCCACTCTTCAGTCAGCCCAGTCATCTATTCCACCAACACAACCTGGAGCAGTGCAGTCTTCTGCACAATCTGGCCTTCGACAGAATCAGTTAAACTCAGTTCATCAGTCTGTGCCATCTTTGCTTCAGCAACATCCACAATCAGTTGCCCGACCACAACAACAGCCACAACCAACCTTGCACCAACAAGCATCCACACTCCAGCAGCAGCCCACTGCAGTTACTCAACAGTCGAGTTTATCTTTACAGCAACATCAGCCACAGCTAATTGGTTCACAAACAAATGTGTCGAATCTCCAACAGACTCAACTTCTTGGGCAACAAACAAGTATTACAGAAATGCAACAGCAACCTCAGAGGATACCTGTGCAACAGAATACCCTCTTAAACATGCAACAATCTCAACAAATGCTGAATCAACAGAACATATCTTTGCATCAAAAGCAATTAGGGCCTCAAAATAACAGCATGCCGGCGCTACCGCAGCAACAGCAACAACAGCAACAGCAGCAGCAACAGCAGCAGATACTTGGATCTGTATCTGGCGTCTCAAATATGCAGCCTCAACAACGACCCATGCATATGCTGCAACAATCAAAATTAGTGCAACAGCAGCAACAATATCAACATCAGCAACAGCCGCCACAGCAACATCAAAATCAGCAAACTGTAGCTGCAATACAGTCACAAAATCAGCAGTCTCAACATCAGCAATCACAACAGCTCATGTCCCAAATTCAGTCACAACCTGCTCACTTGCAGCAACATTTAACTATGCAGCAACAGCCAAATAATTTACAAAGAGATATCCAACAAAGATTTCAAACTTCAGGCACTTTACTTTCTCAGAATGCAATTGAGCAGCAGAAACAATTTGTTCAGTCACAAAGAGCACTTCCAGATGTGTCTTCTAGTGGCAAGTCTTGAAGTTTATCTGTTAATTTTGTTCTTCTCCAGTAAAACTGGGGAACAAAGTTACTAACTTTTATTCATCACGTTATTGGTTAGTGCTCTTGGTTAGTTTTAACTTATATATTTCGTTTTCTTTTCTTTTGCTTTTGTGGCATCAGTGGATTCTACATCTGGTCATCTAGCTTCAGTTGATTGGCAAGAGGAGGTCTATCAAAAGGCATGTCATGCTCAATCTTTCTTTTCCTCTTTTAGTTCTGTGTATCATACTTCAGGCATCATATTTTATTTCAGTATCGTATTACTTTCCTAAATAGGCCTTAAGTTTTATGTTGTTACACTAAAAAGTTGTAAGCTTATTATATTATAATTCAGGGTTGATCTATGACCAATATATCCACTTTATGTAATATCTAAAATTTTATCCTGGTGGAATAATATCCCGAAGTGTGATTTTTGTTCTGTCTTAGTGCTTGTTGCCTTATGGTCTCTTATTTGTATTAAAAGCAGCACACTGTAATAACCCTGTAAGTAATCAGAGAACTCAAATTGGAAGGTTGCAGAAGATCATATTACAAATTTCCTTCTTCAACCTATAATAAATGAAACTCATTCATAAGTATTAGGTGTAAGGGGAAATGAAATAATAGAAGATACTTTTAAACGATGCATGAACAAGATTATCAAATAGAACATACAAAGATAATATGACAAAGCTACATAAAAACACGAAGTCATCTTTCTTTCTCTCAAAAATGGTATAATTGCATGATGAGAAATAACATAAAGAAAGAGGAGTGCACTTAATAAGCGTGAATCATATCGGAAACTTGAAGGTAAAGGAGTTTGAAAGAAGAGAAATTAGGGCAACAACAACAACAACAACAAAGCCTTATCCCACTAGGCGGGGTCGGCTACATGGATCATACGACGCCATTCCGCTCTATATTCGTTGATCCATGTTCATAAGATTCGACAGGATTTTATGCTGGCTGTCGGGGCCTAACACAACCCTCCTCCTTTATCCGGGCTTGGGACCGGCTATAAAATATAGGCGGAGTTTGTAGATAGAAAAATGAGTTAGGGGGAGATTTTACATTTGGGGAACTGGAAAAGAACTTCTGAGGCCCCTAAAAGAAAGCACATTTGGGGAATAACAAAGATTGTACTTGTACTATTTACTACCGGTAGCAAGATCCAGTTAATTGGCAAGTTAGAACAGGATTGCTGGCATTCTCTTTACTCTAGTTCCTTCACTTGTTATTTTCCTACCGCAAATCAAAGTACACACTAACAGACTTTTTCTTCGTGCAAAGACTTTCTTCCTTTTTCTTTTTTAGGGAAGAAAGAAAACCAATGCTTATATCCCATCTTCTCAAGATTTATCTGTACTTCACACCGATGTATATGTATTGTTATAGTCATGTCTTTGCAAGCATGTCACTGTAGCACAATATTTTTTAGTATTTCCGGCATGTAAAAATTTTGCATGCAATTGATATAATTCAACATCTTTGGTGTTGGATCTGATATTGTTTCCATGGATTCTTTTTCTTTGTTCTAATTTATCACAGATAAAGTCAATGAAGGAGCTCTACTATGCAGAAATGAATGAGCTTTTCCAAAGGATTGTTATGAAGTTGCAACAGGTTCTTAACTTCCTTTAGTTCGTTTTCTTTTAGAGATAACAAAAGGGCTTTCCTTAACAAACATTTGCATTGGTCTTTTCACTATTTTCAGCATGAAAATCTTATGCCTTCAGTAAGGCAGCCAGATCAGTATGAGAAAATGAAAAGTTTTAAGATTATGTTGGAGCGCATATTACAAATCTTACAACTTCCCAAGGGAAGTATTCAGCCTATTCTGAAGGACAAACTCCCTTTGTATGAGAAACAAATAATTAGTTTTCTAGCCACAAATAAGAAAAAGATTATTCCTTCACAGCCATCTGGACAACAACTCCAGCATTCTGTTAGTCATACTCAATCCTTACCACAACAACAACCAGGTCAATTAGGTCAACTTCAGCAGCATGAAAATCATGCAAATCAAATGCAGCAAATGAATTTGCAAGGTTCGACAGCATCAATGCAGCCTGCTCCTCTTGCAAACTCCCAACATGGATCCATGTCTTTATCTACACAATTTAGTGCTTCCACAGCTCAGCAAACCTTACCACATACACTACAGTCTGGTACCAACATTGATCAGGCTCAAGGAAGTTCGTTTAGTTCATTACAGCAAGGATCAATTGGTTCCATGCAGCAAAATGTGGTATCCGGACAGAGTACCGTAAGTGTTCCTCAACAAAACAATGTTACCAATCTTTCACACAACTCTATAACTACATTACAGAACAATTCAATACAACCAAGTTCAGCTATACTACAACAGCAAAATATAAAACAACAGCCAGAACAACAACAGCAGCAGCAGCACATGATGCAGACACAACAAATAAAACAGCAATTGCAACAGCGTCAAATGCAGCAACAAATGATGCAGAAGCAGCAATTTCTGCAAACGCAACAGCCACTGCAGCAACAGAAGCAGCAATCGTCAGCACAGATGCCTATGCATCAAATGACACAGCTTCATCAGTCAACTGAACCCAATGAAATGAAGGTGAGGCAAGCATCTAACATTAAACCTGGTCTTTACCAACAGCATTACCCTGCAAGCCAACGGCAACAGTTCAAACCTGGTGCTGCATTTCCTATTTCTTCACCTCAGAACCTTCAAGCTTCATCTCCTCAAATTTCCCACAATTCACCTCAAATTGATCAGCAGAGTTTGCTACCATCTCAAATAAAATCAGGAACCCCTTTGCAATCAGCTAACTCACCCTTCGTTCCATCTCCGTCTACTTCTTTCGTGCCATCTCCTATACCTGGGGAGACTGAGAAACCCCTTTCTGGTATTTCATCACTATCTAGTGCTGGACATGCTGGAATTCAGCAACCATCTGTAGCACCATCCCAAGGGCAACTTTCTGTCGCCACACCAGGGATGTCAGCCTCACCCTTGTTGCAAGAATTTACAAGTGCAGATGGGAACCAGTCTAATATGCCAACTGCTGTTGCTAGCAAAACAGGTGCAACAGAAAACCCACTGGACCGCGTAATTAAGATGGTTTGTCTACTCTCTTATTTCACTTCCTTTTTAATGTCATTTAATGATTTTTAACTCAGTTTTCATTTGGCAATAGTTAAGGTGGTCCCTCTTATTTCACATTCTTTTTAATATCATAAATTTTAAAACCCCTTTTTCATGTTGCAAGTCTTTGATTAGGTGAATTGTCATCTTGAATGGCACTTGGATCTTATTGTATTTCTATGAGTGGCAGATTTATATTAAATATAATGCTTCATTTTTTCATCATTAATGTCAGTTAAGCTGTAAAAGATGGTAAAAAAACACAAACTTTCAGAGTTGATTCTCCAAAAAAAAGGATAGTTGAGGCCCAAGGCAGGATGCTGTGTCATCTCAGGGCTCCAACAGATTATGCTACATTAAGGCAGGATGTTGTGTCATCTTTGGGGCCCAACGGATTATGCTACATTTGTGTTATGAGCTATCAGAACACCATCAATCCAAGTAATGTAATTGTGCAACCATTTGTGTATGCGGGGTTACTTAACTGGTGATAACCCCTTGAAGTAATATTGTATTTGCATACATTTTTCTTGTGTGTGTAACAGATGCAATACATGTGTGATGCATGGTTGATATTCATGATGCATATTTTTCTAAATATGTACATCTTTATCCATCTTTTCTCTATTAGATCAAAGTAGTAGTCTTTGACTTGATAAAGACTTCTTTGACTGACTTATTTTTGTAGCTATTTTGACATGTTATGTTTATAAACTTCATTCAGGTTAGATCATCGAAAGCTAATGTTCTTAGTTCAGCCATCGGCGATATTGGATCAGCCGTCAGCTTGGTTGACAGAATAGGTGGTTCAGCACCTGTTAATGGTTCTCGAGGTGCAGTTGGTGAAGATTTGGTTGCCATGACAAAGTGCCGTCTACAAGCTAGAAATTTCATGACTCAGGATGGAAGTACTACTGCAAAAAAAATGAAACGTGATACAAGTGCAATGCCCTTGAATAATGTGTCATCTGGTGGCAGTGTGAGTGACAATTTTAAACAGTCGTATGGCTTGCGTACATCTGAACTAGAGTCAACTGCAACATCGTGTGCCAAACGACGGAAAACTGAGGTAGATACACAAGGTTTCATTTTCTTGTTTGAAACAACATTACAACTTCACATGTTTTTTCAATTGCATGTTGCAGATTTACTTTGCATTGGTTAGGTAACCATCTTGCTAAGTTGCTTAGTGTGCGCTATTTCATTTTTTCTCCTCTAATGTAAAACTTACTCATTTTTCCTTGGGATATCATCTTGAACTCTGTTCCGGGAAAAAAGATATCATCCTTGATCCCTTAATTAGCCACAACCTTTTTTTTATCCAAATGTTTTGTTTAATGCTCGCTGTACTTGACTTCGAGTTTAGGGAGTACACTTGTTTTCCACGTCTTTCTTTCTTGTGTTGGTTTTGTTTGCAAATAGGATCAGCAAATTGTTTCTTGGAGATTTGAGCACATTTCTTAGCATTCATTGTTAGCTAAGAGATGGTGTTTTGCTTGTATATGATGAGAACTTTTTACGAAGTTACAAAAAAGAGACTTGATACATGTCATCTACATATGGTGAATATCTTATCTAACATCAAATATGGTAAAACCACAAAATTGTCTATCATAATTATATGTGATTACATTACCAATAAGGCCTTGAGGGAGGAACAGTGTTAACTCTTAATAAACGGACAAGGCCTTCAGTTATTCCACTAGTCTTTATTCAGCATGTATTTAATTGAGACATAATGCATCCTTACTCATAATTAAAAAAAAACAAAAATAGACAAGCAAATGAAGAACAAAAGGAAAAGGTATTTGTTTTCTCCAAAGTTGTTCCAGGAGTGAAAACCCAAGTGCTAGGATGATGCTTTAGTTTATTTTTCTCTTCAAAATCCTACGATCTACCTAAAATTAGTGTACTTTTTAATGTTATTTCCTTTTAGCTAACATTTCCTCCTTCAAGAAATGTTGGAGGTTAAAATAGTAGAATGAATGGCACACAGTTCATTCATGCCGTCTGTGCATGCTTTCCATTTAGCAATCAAATGTTCTTGTCATTTCATCTATGCAAGCTCACGGATTTTGATACACTGTCTCAGGTAAACCATGCTTTACTTGAAGAAATCAAAGAAATAAATCAGCTGCTAATTGGCACAGTGGTTACTATAAGTGAAGAAGATGATGATTCAATTGCTGCTGCATCAGAAGGTGAAGGGACTGTAATTAAATGTTCTTTCACACCTGTGGCTCTTAGTCCAAGCTTGAAGTCACAATTTGCTTCATCCCAGATGGTAGGTTTCTAAGCTTGTATTGATGTTCTTTTGTGTATTTATTCATTTCATCCCTTGATTACTATTGGATTATCCAGAGTCCAATTTTGCCATTGAGGTTGCTTGTTTCTGCCAATTACCCAAAATGTTCCCCTGTCCTTCTGGACAAACTTCCAGATGATCTAAGGTGAGTTTGTTTGTCTCATCATCTTCTTTTACCTGAGCCAAAAACAGGTCATTACTGACTTGAAGCTTCTGATTTGACCTTAAAGTAGGGAGTCCGATGACTTGTCAGTCAAAGCCAAAGCGAGATTTAGCCTGTCTCTTCGCAGCCTATCCCAGCCAGTTTCGCTGGGAGAAATGGCAAGGACATGGGAAGCTTGTGCACATAAAGTCATAGCAGAATACGCCCAGCAAATTGGAGGAGGATGTTTTAGCTCAAGATATGGTGCTTGGGAGAATTGTGTGGGTGCTTGATCGTATGCCTCCAATGTTAATTAATATGCATCCTTGGTGCTACTTTTTGTTGCAATCCTGGTTAATGACAACCGATAGCAACCAGGCCAAGTGCAGCGATTCCAGTTGAGTTGGTTCTTTGTTCTGTAAGGCAGCCTGGGATATCCCGGTGCATTTTATATAAAAAATCATGAACGATGACTGTGCAAAAGGTTATTGTGTTATTGCTCGTTTCTTAATAACACTATCTATACTACATTATAACAGCAGTGTGAGGATATCTTTCGTCCATAAGTTATTCTAGTGGTACATCTCATGTACACATTCTGTTGTGGTGGTAACTTATATCAGCTGTTTAGGAATTATAACTTCTGCCAGGATGCAATTTCTGAAATTTTAAGATCACTCCTATTTTACCTTTTTGTAATTTTTGACACTTTTGGCTGAATTTTATGTTAATTAAGGAGCGCCGGAGCGACAATAAGGGGTACTGTGAATCTTTTTTTTTTTGCTACATCTTCGCGATGTTCGCTGCATATTCAATTTCTGCAACTGCACCAATGGACAAACGTGAATTGACAACTCATGAATCAGATTGAATTTGTAATTATAATGTACACAAACACAACATGCCTAAATCCACCGCCATAACCTATGGAAAGGTGGGAGTACACATTGGACAGAATCTTCTGGTGGATTTCACACATTAAAAATTCTATTACTTATTTTGAGAAAGGGAAACCATTTTTCATACTTGCTGCCCAACAAATGATTGAGATAGCAAATATTTACTTTATATTTTTTTAGAAAATTAAGTCTATTTTTTTGGTATGGAGAATAACTTTCTAGAGAATTTCTATTGTATGAATAATATATATATACATCTATATATATTAATTTGGAATGAATTAAATTAATTGAGGATAAAATTATAATAAAAAAATTCGACTTGATCATGCTTGCCCAGGACACCCATTCCTTTCTTATTGGCACATATTGGATGGGTCCATAACACAGTGGGGGCATCCTTGGCATTGACTGTTAAACCTTCATGTCAATTTCGCAGACCTTGGAATTGTCACAGTCCTGACTGTAAAGCCATGTGCATACCTAATAAAAAGACATTGGAAATTTGGAACACAGCACCGCCATCTTTTTGCCAAAAAGTGCTCGACTGCATTTGTCAAACCATCGACCAGTTCCTCGTCCTGTTGAATTCTACAACTTTAGTTCAACAATAAAACGTGTGAAATCCTCCCAAAATTTTGGCCCAAAGATTCTCCTAATCTTTCAACAATGTCGTTTGTCTCCTTCATCCCTTTACATGAAGTTTTCATGTCGTTTTTCCCATAGGCTAAGGGTAGAATAAACTAAACTTCTGTCTTGCATGATGAGTGCCAGCTATTTTCCCTTGATTTTTGCCATGTAACTACTACATTTTCAAGGATACCATAAGTTTATATATATATATATATATATATATATATATATATATATATATATATATATATATATATATTCAAGGGTTTGTCAAGAGTCAAGACCACTTTACTTAGAATTAAAATAAAATTCCAAAATTAAAGATCGCAAGATTCTACTTGTACATTTTAGATTTAAAATTATGTATATAATGAAGCATGATATAACTTTAAATAAATTTTAAAAATCCTAATCTTATTATTTTAGGCAAATACGATATGATATTACATTAAGTATTTTATGCTCAATAAATCAATATTAATTGATATTTTTTATCAGCTAATTTTGATGGGATGCAATGGGAAATCTTAAAATAACACTAACATTTTGGATAATGTTAGAGCTGATACGAGTGAAAATTATCCACAAGGAACAAATTGAAAAGGATAGTCTACTAGAAATCTTCTAGAATATACTTTTACACACACACACATATAGAAAGATTGTACTATGGTGGGCCCGTTTGATTATACATGGGGTTAGAAAAGGTTAATCCACATCAAGAATCTCTTCTAAACTATCATAATTTTTCGCGTTTAACATCAAACTAGGAACTTATTTTTTATATCCATAAACTATCGCGACGTTTTCACTTTAATCCTTATGTCCATTTCTATTATATTTTTTGTTATTTTTATTTCTTCTTATTTATGAAAAAGTTAAATTACCCCTCATTACATAATACATTAAATAATAAATATAAAGGAAAAAAAGAAGAAAAAAATGTTCAACTTGCGGTGAAGGGACTTTCCCTTCTCCGAAAGTGGCAAAGACACCCCACTCACGAAGGAAAGGATTGCCCCCTTCTTTCTCTGCGAAGGGGGCTCTCCCCTTGCCGGAAGCGAAGGGAACCCTTCGCCTCCCTTTGCGAAAGAAAAGGGGGACAAACCCCTTCTTTCGCCCCCTTCGCTTCTGGCGAAGGGGGCGACCCCCCCCCCCCTTCTTTCTCTATGAGGGGTGGTTCACCCCCCTTTGCTTGCCGAAAGCGAAGTGGCGGACCCCCTTTCTTTCTATGTGAAGAGGGGGTGGGGAGTCGCGCCCTTTGCTTTCGGCGAAGGGAGTTCCCCTCGCTAGAAGCTGAGGGGGTGAGCCCCCTTCGCATGAGCCCCTTCACTTTCAGCGAAGGGAACCCTTCACCTCCGAGGGATCGCCCCTTCGCAAGTCGAACATTTTTTCTTCTTCTTTTTATTTTTTATATTTAATATTTAATGTATTGTGCGATGAGGGATAAGTTAGTCTTTTCATAAATGAGAAAGGTAAAAATAATGAAAAATGTAACAAAAGTGGACGAAATGATTAGAATGAAAAAGTCGCAATAGTTTAGGGATATAAAAAAATAAATTTATAATTTAAAGTTAAATACGAAAAATCGTGATAGTTTAAAAGAGATTTATGCAAATAACCCAAAACATAATCCCATAACCATGGAGTAATTTTCACCACTGGTCCCTAACTTTCGCTCGATTCTTTTTTAGTCGCTGAACTTTACAAAAAATTAGTCTCCCAACTTACAAATTTGTAACAAAAAGGTCCTCTTAATCTACAATAACAGATTTCCAAGTTAATGTGTTGATTAAAATGTTGAAGTAACACTAAACTCAATTAAATATTATATATTTATTAATATATATATATATTAAAATAATAAAAAATAAGAAAAGAGAGGACAAAAGGAGGTTGAATTTATTTATAACTTGAATTGAAATATATTTTAATATGTAAATATTCATAAGATAAATTTTAAAAAGTTTTAGGAGAGAGGTGCAACATTGTTCTCTTTTCTTATAATATTTATATATTATTTTAATAGATATAATTTTATTTTATTTTATTTTAGAGTATGCTAAGTTAGCATCTTAATAAAAAAAATAATATTGTATATTCATATTTGCATGTGCCCCAATAAAAAAATAATATATACATTTTTACTTATAAAAAAGAAGAAAAAAGAGAGAGGGGAGTTGCACCCCTTCCCTCTCTTGTTTTAATATTTTTCTAATATCTTAATAAATATTATTATATTTCATTTATGTTCATATGGGATATATAGTAATTTTCATTATGACATGATAAGTGAACACAAACAAAATAAAATAAATTTATTTAAAAATATAAAAACATTTATTAAATAAATAACTATATTATTTTTAATACATATATAATGTTAATGCTATATTAATATCATAATCAATATATTAACCTGGTAACTTATTATTGTAAATTAAGGAAACCTTTTTGTTTTGGGGGACTGATTTGTTATGAAGTAAAATTCGATAACTAAAAGAGATGAAAATTACTCCATCACCATGAGCGTGGGACCCACACTTGTAAAAAATTGATTATTTTATTAAAAAGTGGAGAATAAAATTTTCATCTTGATCTTGTTCTCAATCCAAACATAATTTAGGATATACATATATAGAGAGAGAGATTAAAAAAAATCCCTACATTTTAAATTATCTAGGTAATATTAAAATCATTTTCTTTCCCCATGAATTTACAATCTTACTAATTGATTGGGGATCCCTAGAATCTTGAATATCTCACAACATTTAATCAATTATCATGTGATTTCCAATATTCTTAAAGAAAAGAAAATGACTGATACAGCCTTCATACAAGAACACTGATACTTACCTCCCTTATCTCAATATAGACAGTAAAAATGCATATTTTTGTTCCTTTGTTTCTTTATACAACTCTTACAAAATGAACAAGGACATAAAATCCCATCATCATCCTTTTGCATATGATCCTCTTTTTCAATGTAACTACCAGATGATGAAGATGGCGGAAGTACTTCCAACTGCTTTCCAGGTAACCTTGTCTTTTAAGAAGTATGCATCCTCTGTCAAATCTTCAAAGTTTTTGTGGCATTTGTCAGATTCAAGATGAAAGCATGCAGGAACAGAATTATTGGTCAGAGGTACAATAATGCATGCTTCGGAGGCCACTGGGAAACTTGGCCCTGGGTTTCGCTGGACAAACATTGCAGGCTGCCTTTGTTGGCCACAACCATGAACTGTGGATTGTAATGGTTCTGCATGCTCTCCATACAAGATCCTCTTGTTGTTGTGCTTTAATTTGTTATCCCCATACTGATACTTGCTATGGAGGCTACGGAAACTGGGCCAGCCAAGGGGAGGATCAAGCATCACTAATTGATATCACTGAGTACAGCCACTGACCGCTACACAGTCATGTTAGTTAATCAATTATAGGTGTTCACATATTTACATTCATAGAAGTGGACAGAAACAAAAAATATACCGAAAAAAAAAATCGGAGAAGAAGTTTTATTATTCTTCACATATTTGATCACTCTGATTGTAGGCACAGGCCTTTTATCTTACTTAAATTTATATGTCTGTTTAAAGTTTACACACGCTTTCTTTTTTGAGTTATTTTCATAAATCTGTTCTAAATTATTACGATTTTTCATATTTAACTTCAAACTGCGAATTTAATTTTTTTTCTATCTCTAAACTATCATAATTTTTTTACTTTAGCTTTTCCGTCTACTTATGTTTTTCGTTATTTTTTATTTTTTCATTTATGAAAAAACTAAATTACCCATCCCTCTAAAAAAATATGAAATAACAAATATACTCTAAGGATTAAAGTGGTAAACAAAAAAATTGATATTTATGAAAATATTAAATTATCCTTCTCCCTATTTTTATTTTTTATATTTATTATTTGATGTGTTATGGGAGAAGGGATAATTTTATCTTTTCATAAATGAAAAAAAATTAAAATTAACGAAAATGTGACATAATTAGACGAAAGGACTAAAGTAAAAAAATTATGATAGTTTAAGGATATAAAAAATAAGCTCGTAGTTTGAAGTTATATGCGAAAAATACGATAATTTAGTTGAAGTTATATATAAATAATCCTTTTTTTAACTGAAGTTTACACAAGTTGAGGCCAGAAATCCCAGTAACTAGTACCTGTTTCCATTGGTTGTATTATGAAATCAGCTTATTGCTCAGATTTTGAATAGTATTTTTTTTTTTTTTGTTCTCAATGGCCCTGTTAGAATGCAACATTTTTTTTAATCACACTCTGTTCTATTTTTTAACCTCACGGAAAATATCAAATTCTTAGTCTCTCTAAAAATTTGAAAATATCAAATTTTATCATCATTACATGTGAGATCCACAAGATAAAAAGAACGTTTAGATGAAATGATGAGAATAAGGTTATTTTTGTGTTATCGTGGTAAGAAACGTGAGAATAAGGTTATTCTTGTGTTATCGTGGTTAGAAACGAAGCCAATAAATATTTTTATTAATAATTTATAGTGGATTTGATTTATAGAGGCGAGCAATTCAACTAATCAAATATTGAGACACTACGGGCTGTTTGACGATTGGAATCAGGCATCTGGTTCCGTTTAGTTTCAATCACGATTCCGCCAAACAATGTGATATTTGGCGAAACTCGAGTTAGAACTTAGTTTAGAAAAAAAGGATCATGTAACCTCTTTTTCCTTCCGTCCAAACATTGTAATTTTCTTCTTCTTTTTTAACTTCACGTCGTTGCTTTTTTTTTCTTTCTTTTATTTTCTCTCTCATACATATATCTTATAAAAAAATTTATTTATTAAATATAAATTATTTATTTTAATATATTAATATAATATTCTTTCTTACTTATTAATTTATTAAAAAATAATATTTTACTACATATAATTATAAAAAATGAGTTTTCTTTTTAATTTAAATAAATTATTTTTTAACGAAATTTTTTAAAACATAATTTTTAATTTTATTTATATTTACTAACAAGATTATATTTTATATTTATAATATTAATTATTATTTCAAAACCCAACAAAAAATTAACCCATCATATTTACTTTTTCTTATCACATTAACTACCTTATTCTCATAATCAAATTTCACTTCTTCCTAACACAATACGAGAACTTACTAGAACGTCTGATTCCTGTTGTCAAACGATCCTTACAAGTAGAGAAAAAAATGAGAAACTCAACACTTTTTTTATTTTTGCTTCATTTTTTTCTCTTCAGAGAGGCTAATTATCCTTTGTATGCCCTTCTTTCTAAATTAGACATTATACCCTGTTCTTTTGTCATAAAGAAAACAGACATAACAACTCCCGTAATTAATGCCACTGAAATCTGAAACATCTCCAGACCAATACGTGTCACTTACCAACTAACATTGTTTCATTATTAAGCTGTAATTAACTTGTGCTCTTGAACTCGGAGAGCTTTTGTTAAAAGTACAATAATGCACAGGGGAAAAAATGTTGCGTTGATAATTCATTATTATCTTTAACAATGACGAATGAGTAGACACTTTGTGCTTTACCGGATCGGATATTCATAATTGTTAATATTTAAGTAAAGAATCAATATTTTTTTTATCCCAAGAACTTTTTTTTTTAATGGCATCCAAACTTTGTTTCTCCATTCGGATGTGGCCAATGGGACAGTAATTAAGAAAACATTAATAATGTACTAGCGTGCATGAGGTGACGGCAGTGACGTAAAGTTGCAGGAGGGAGCATGTACACACGTACACAGTTTTCATGGTGCTGGGGAGGAATAAATTAAAAAGTTGGGATTTTTATGCTGCAGACACCGCAGGGACAGTTGTGAGATGACCCACAGGGTTGGCACAAATGTCTCCCACATTTCCATTCTAACTCTGTATTCTTCTTTCATTCCAAGTGAAACGCCAATCTGTTCCTCGCAATCTATTGTTATTTAATCAATGTTCAGGGATCCCTAGGTCGCAAGCTAGGACCAGATCGAAAGATTCACAGTCGCTGATTCACTCACCACTCAGTTCTGCTCTTTTTGTTCAGATAAAAAAACAGAGTCAAATCAAATTCTAATTAATCTTTGACCAGATCTCAATCTTGAAAATATGTGTATATATATATGAATAATTCCTGTGTAGGTTATTCTGATTTTAATCAGATCTAACTTCGATTAGCAGCAAGAACTGCACAGGAAGCCAAGCTCTCATCTATGTCATAAGTAATCTTAAAGTCAGTAACTTTTACTGCCATTCATACGAAATGAAATGATGAACTCCCACATGGAAAACGGATTAATTTGGAGTCAGATGAAAATAAAAATTAAATTGACAAATAAGAAACTTCCTCGAGACATGAAATGACCTTTCTTAGCTGTTTTACTAGCTCAGCCAACTAACGTTTCCACTGCCTGACAGAGAGAAGTGAACTCACCATACTCTTTTTTTTTCTGTACCAGAAGACAAGGAGGAGAGAGTGAATGCATTATTGCAAGTGAGAGAAATTACGTTCCATGCGGTGGTGCGTACCAAAGGCACGAACTTTGGATCTCTACGGGCTAATTGCCAAAGTATGAACAGTCCTATTCTGGACGTAACAGTCTCCTTCGGAACCATCCACTTCTGTTCACAGCACTCAGACTTGTGAAAGCAACCTTGGGCTCTACCAGTAGATGGGGACTTTGCCTGAGTAAATTGGATACGAGTAATGTGACTCCTTACTGTAGCGGTGCTGTGGTGCTGCCACAAAGACACATGCGTCCCTGGTAAAAGTCCGGCTTTTTGCAGACAGGCCTTCAAAACCCACCACCTTTACCACCTGCTGCATTGATCCGAAGAAGGAGAGAGAGAGAGAGAGAGAGAGAGAGAGAGAGAGAGAGAGAGAGAGAGAGAGAGAGAGAGAGAGAGAGAAAAGTAGCCCAAGAAAGCGATGTGAGAGATCGAAAGTGAGATCATTCAGTAGCCCCCGTCTTGGTTGTATCTGGATCAGGTTTTTCTTGAGGACCTCCTGTGTCTCTGCATTGATCCTAATAGAAGCTGAAGCCTGACGGTCTTGTGCTGCTATTGATTCACATATCTACAGGTATGCAATCTCCATTTTGACATCAGTATCAGAAATAAAGATTGAAGATACAGCTTGTGTATGGTTGTTAGCACGCTGGTCTTCTTCCAGAATCTCCTTTTCTTTTTTCCTTTTGTGATAATTGTCTATAGGAAAATAACTCATGATCTTGTCTATGTTGAGCTCTTGTTAATTTGGGACGAGAAATGTCTGAGTGCGGATCCAATAGTTTTAACAGACTGTATTGATGCTTTCCAAATTATAGCTGGTATTAGTTCGAAAAAAAGGAAAGGTTTCAACTTTTGCTTGATCTACCCATTTCTGCAGATAATTAATTTAAAGTACCACGTCACAGCGTGTTCCATTTAGAGTTTTCAGTTTTGTAGCTTTCTGCTGGTACCTAATTGTAACCCTTTGATTCAGTTTAAATTTCTGATGTTGTGATGGCAAAGAAGAAGGGCTGGTTTGACCGACTGAAAAGATTTTTCTCTTCCGACCCCAAGACAAAATCAGAAAAGGTACGGTTTTGTTTCATTCATCCCAGAGCTTGCAATTACTCAGATTGCAAATTGGATCGTCGAATTGTGTTTCAGAATGAGAGGAGAAAAAGATGGCTTCTTTGGAGGATCAGATCAAAGTACACCCCTGCTCTTCCAGCTCCATCATTTGGGAAAGGGCGATTACTAAGAGAAGCAGAAGATGAGCAAAGCAAGCATGCCATGGCAGTTGCCATTGCTACTGCTGCAGCTGCTGAGGCTGCTGTTGCTGCAGCTCAGGCAGCTGCTGAGGTTGTTCGGCTTACAGGGAAACCCTCTTATCTTCGAAATCAAGAAACTGCAGCGATCAAAATTCAGTCTGCATTCCGTGGATATCTTGTAAGTGCTACTTTTGTTTTTGCAATGTAGAAGAAACTCCAAGCTGGTCATTTTCTTGTTGCTATAGCAGAAACTATAGATGATTTCATTTCTTCAATAAACTTAGCGAAAGGGTAAAAACAGATAGATATCTTTAATGAGCAAAATTATACACCTCCGAGGCCAAATGTCATGGTTTCTCCTGCAACATCATTTCTTCATCCCTTGGTTTGATGATACTTGCTTTGAAGCAATTGAGAAAGAGTAGAAAATGAATGAAGAATTTGTTCCAGACATCACCCTGTTTTCCAGCAAAAGTTTCAATGTCTAACATAGAAAAACACATATGTGTTATTTTGTTTATATCATTTTTCATTGGTTATATAAATTGAATCAGGGTTGTGTCATAGCTTCATAGGTCATGCATATGCATACATTTTCTGTGCAGTAGATTACAGCTGTTATATCATTATATGTTAAAATTTAATTAAATGCGTTGCATTTCATATCTTCATTGATCTCGGGTATTGTTTCAGCTTTGTCCATGAAAAAACGATTTCAAGATTTTAGAATAATCATTATTTGCTGGCCTATAATAATATCTATTTGCTACATTGGCTCGCAGGCAAGGAAAGCTCTAAGAGCATTAAAGGGCTTGGTTATGCTTCAAGCGCTAATTCGCGGGCAAGCAGTGAGACGTCAGACAACCGCTACTTTAAAAGGTCTACAGTCACTGATAAAGCTCCAGTCACACGCCCGTGCCAGTAGATCAAGAACCTCCGAGGACCATGAGGGTTGTGAATTCAAGGACATCATTTATATGAATCCAGACGAGTTAATTAACACAAAAGGCCTTGTGAGTTTTAACACCAAGAACTCTTAAAGCATGCTTATTCTGTATAACTGCATATTGATTAAGCATTTTGCATTGGTCTAAATGATGTCTAATTATATATCATATTTTCTCTCCCAGAAGGTATATAGATTCTCCAGTTAATAGTTGTCAAATCCTAGGTTTAATATATCTAATAGAACTTTTAGGTTCAAGTTTTTGCCTATCTATAGAACTACACTTTCATGTTCGTAGAATTGGCAAGGCATTAACGATAGCAGAATTCCATTACTGCCTCATTGTCATTGAGCTCAAGGGTATTTTAATTAAGTCCAACACCATTCTGACATGGTAACCTCAGTAATCTTATATCTTCCAGTTAAATGACCTTGTGCTTCTCGACATCACCGCAAATACTCACCTTTATCTTATGGTAGTTAAAAGTGATTCTAGTACTCACTTGGCCATCTTTCACAGAAGAATGAGAGAAGGTGGGACAATAGCACGTTATCAAAAGAAGAAATCAGTGGAATAGTCAAAAGCAGGAGAGAAGCCATGTTGAAGCGATTGCGGGCAATGGAATATGCAACATTCCATCAGGTAAGTTCAGTCTGCAAAATGATCAACCATTGTGACTTCTTATTCCCGTAAGGTAGATCGATAATTGTAGATGCTACATCTGTTTCTGTTAGCAGGAGCGGAGGAATCTACAAAGGCCAAATACACCAACCACTAAGGAAATACTTGCCGATGATCCGACCGACAGATGGACTTGGCTAGAACAGTGGGTTGGCACACAACCAGTAGATAAGGAAGTCCTTGAGAACTGTAAAACGACTCCAGGGAAAATTCTTCCTGAGCGGCAGTATGAAGTTCACAGTGGAGCCAACAGCTTAGAGTGTCAAGTTAATGAGAAAGAGGAAGAGGCCCAACTTAGATACTTAGCAAGAAGATCCTTTAACAGGTCAAGGAGAACTCCGATAGGGGATGATGGTTCTTTCTCAAGCTCACCTTTATTCCCAAGTTACATGGCATCTACAGCATCTACAAAGGCTAGATTTAGATCGATGAGCACACCTAAACAGCGCACGGCAGCAACTGACATCAGCTCTGACCGTTCTAGTGTTCATGCAAACAGAATAGCTTCACCAGTTCCTTCCTTTGTCAGTGAAGTGAGCCTGAACAGGGCCAGCAAGTCCCCACTAGTTCATCAACAGTCACCACGGCTAAAAGGCCAGCCAGTTCCTGTCAAATCCCACAGATCACCCAACTATAGTTTTGACTCCAAATTCTCATCGCTGAACTGGGATCAATTTGACGCCCTCAGATGAAACTCCATGGATTGCAAGCCAACATTTCTTTCCTTCCGAGAAATTAGTGGTGTTGTTTTGAATTGGTAACGGCTGTGTTTTGGAATCTAACTGTGATGTTGCTAAGGTTGTGTTTTAATGTTTGGGAGCTTAAGAGGAACAAGACGATGAAATAAAGTTAACAAATAAGATATACTTTGTTTATTCTTAATATAAAAAAAAGGAATTCTAGCCTGCATTTCCAATGTGTCCAATTATATATCTTTGTTGCTCGATATTTATTACTTCAATTTTACTTACATGTAATCATTGAAATTAATATATTGTAGAAATCTCCAACTACATTTCAAGATATCTAATGGTTCTCGATTTTATTGTATAATATCTTAATTTAGACCATATGATTTTACGATTGTATTGTACCATATCTTCAATAATTAAAAAGTTTATATTCATGACAATAGTTAATTTCAATGATATTTAACTTATGTTTATTTGTTATATTTTAATATAATTTGATCAAATTATGGAATGCTAAAGTATGATTTAAGGATTGAGCAAAAAAAGTTCTCTCATTTTTGTCTTTTAAAAACTATATATATATATATATATATATATATATATATATATATATATATATATATATATATATATAAGATCTCATTCTTCAATCTTATTCTACGAACTTCGATTGTTAGGACCCTTTAAGGAATATGTAATAATCTGGATCTTAACTCTCTTTGATTGAAATATATATGATTCAGTAGAAACATTTAAATTCAGAGCATCTATCAGACAATCTAAATTCAGAGCAACCATTTTTTATTTCTGAACAAACATTTAAATTCTTTGGATTCTTAACAAAACACCCATCAGAATGATTTTTTAGCATTACATTTTCTTTAAAGGTAATACAAAATTTAAATTAGAAGGTCGGTCTAATCGGTTAAGTCTGAATCAATGTTTGGAATATATTTTACCTTAATTTTATTTCCTTTTTCTTTTGTACAGATGGCAATATGACGAAACGCTTAAGACAGTGGGACAAAGCAGAAGGAACATGCCAAATTGTTGTAAAGCCTCCGAGTGGAGGACCCCTCGAGCATGATTTTCAAGTCTTTTTTTGTGAGATGCCATGTAGCAGCCACTCAAAGTCCCCGGTGTTTAGACCAATCCGAAGTCCAAATAAAATAACAAAACGGCATTCCTCTTGTTGAAGTTGATGAGTTCATAAATTTATTTTAATAATGACTTCATAAATTAATCTTAAAATTATTAGCACTCTGCATGACAATCCTAATAATCAATTGTGGAGTGACGAAAAGTTTGCACTTTGCATAGCGCATCCCTTCGGAAAGGGGAACAACATCGATATTGGTACCACGGCTGGCAGTACAGAAATATCCAGAGCAGAACCCAAATTTTCATCTCTAATATGAATGAATCAAAATTGATTTGGGCCAACAGAGACGACAAAATCGAATCTCAGATGTACAATGTTGATAATCTACCGTGAAATATTTAAACTAACATTAGAAAATCATGAACAGAAAAATGTGAACAATGCACAAAGCTCTGATTAGATAGAACCAAGCAATGAACAGGGGGGAAAAAATGATGCCTGTTTCCGCAGAAAACGCATCTAAAATCCGTGGCATTACGAAGTTTTTGTCATCTGGATAATAAACTGACCCTATACTTTAGAAGAATCCTTTAGGCATTCGATAAGTCTTGTGGCTGTAAACAAGGCCAACAAATATATGCTTATTGGATGGCCAACTGTACATGCATTTTTAAATGGTTCTCCCAGTGTCATCAAATGGATCATCTCAATGACAGTTCTGATCCAGTGAGTAAATTGATGAGTGCCAATGACCGGTGAACTGGGGCCGACTGCATCTGAGCACTTCTGTCCTGTTGGTCTTGGCTCAATCCACACTGTTGAATCTTGTGTTCCTCCATCCTTGCAGCTTTAGATAATGACCTATACAACTTGCCAAAGCTCCAAGTGCACATTTGGGACTATAGTTTTACGCAATTGTATGACTGAACGGCTTTTTTCTTACAGCTCTCCCATCCGAAGTTCATGTCATTTGAGGTGCTTCAGATGCCATGCCTTCTGGTAATTCAGCATCATCAGCACCAGATGTGTAGTCATAGGATGCTGGCTGATAATCGTTAGAGTTAGCCCCAATTGCAGGTTCAAGGTTCTCATTGACGCTTTTTGTTGGACGCCTTAATCTTTTTGGCCTTTTTTGAGTTGTTTGATCTTCATCTTGATTCGGGCCAGGGTCATCAAATTCTGTTTGAAGATCATCATTTTTTAAGGTTTGCTGAGGAACTCGTGTTTGCCTGTGGGGTTTATCTTTTCTCTACTCAAAGAATACAGAGAATTTAGTTAGAGACTACTACACAAACCAAAGTAGTTAATTTTTCTTAAGAGAAAAGAAAGAAGTTAACTAGAGAAGACAAAAGTGCAGCTCGTTATTTTATATGACATGTTTTGCATGTCCACCTTTTTCAGTTTCCAGAGATAATAATGAAGACATCAGGTATCTCCAAAATAAACAGGGTGTGTTCAGAGTTCATCTTCAATCTACTATCTCCCAGTAATTACTAGTCAAATTTTACTTTAAAAGTCATAGTAAAGTCCACAAAAAAATTGCATTCACAAATATGTATTTCAATCATATACTTCTAAATGGACTATTTGGATCTACAGTGTATGCCAATGGATCAGCCAAACTAAACAGAAACAAAATTGCATTCCCCTGCATGTTGACCCACATAAACAGAAAATGGCAAACTACAGACAAGCAGAATTAAAGAGGAAGCAGCTCCAGAAGACAAACATCAGTATCTTGATTTTCAAAATGCCAGAGGCCACAACTTCACAAACTCGATGAGTAGATTTTTCAAAAACAAAATCACCCTACTTTTGTTTTATGACACTTTCCCGAGAATACTTAAGCCAATCATCCGTCAAATTTTAAGTGTCATGTAGCACCAATGATATGCCACGCCGTACAAGTTATAAGAACATCATCATCTAGTTCAACATTAAAAATTGTAACTCTTAGTTCTCTATTATTTTAGTTTTGTAAATTCCCCTTAATACATAGAATAAAAAGAAATAAGATTTAGATCTGTTTTCTTTGAACAAAATGTTTCTTAAGTTAGATGATGTGGCACACGCCATGTCTGTGCCATCAAACTAATAATTTCATGGATGATTGATTCGAATATTAACAAAGCAAAAATCAGGCACCAACTTTTGAAATCCAAAATTGGGTAATCCAGATTTTTCTTGAGAAATTAATCCAGATTATTGATTAGCAAAATTGAGCGGTGCTTTAAAGCTCTACATAGTTAACATCAAAATCACTACCAAAAGCATGAAAGCATAGATCAACAGAAAATTAATTAAAAGTACTAGTTTTCTTTTTATTTTTGGAGAAAAGATTACCTTTTTGTTCACATGATTCTCTTTCTCTTGATCATTTTCGGTGCCCTGTGAGTCAGCATTTGCCAAGTCCTCCAATGTCACATCACCGTCCTCATCTACACGCACTCCTTTAACTCGTTTTTTCTTCTGCCGCTCTTTGGCTTGCTGTGGTGAAATTGCAAAGATAAAGCATATGAGATATAGGAAGTCGGCACAAGTTAGACTCAATGGCTATTTGAAAGTTTGGAATCTTTGGCATGAAGCATGATGGAGTGCGTCAAATTAAATGAACTAATTATCCTAAAAACTTGGGTTATTAGAAAGATACTCAACGTTGGATCTAAAATCTTCTCCGAGTATGATGAGCTGATAACTTCAATATAGTCTAGTCCATCACATGGAACATTAAGGAATATTAAGAGCTTCATCTGAGTTCGAATTCATACCATATTAAATTCGACAAACTACCTATCTATCCCCAAAACTTAAGCTATAAGGAAAATAGGAAACTTAACGAAAAGAAAAGGTAAACTTATTATACTTGTCTACACTATCACAATCAACTAAGATAGAAAGTTGAATCAAGCCATAACGAAATATCAGCACCATCATGATTACTTCCAAAAACAATGTGTGTAGAGAGTAGGATTTAGTAATAACCACCTGAAGTGGTATTTCCTTTAATTTCTGCTCCAATTGAGCATCGTCAAGAAGCAAAGAAACGACATCTTCGGTCTTTAAAAGATCACCCTGAACATGACCGCCTGTCATGACAAGTTGTTGAACAGTATTCTTCTGACTTGCTCGTTGCAAAATCTTTTCTTCTATTGTCTCTTTGCAAATCAACCTATACACGGTAACCTGGAGAAAATGACAAGATCATAGATGAAATTCCACTTTTTGATAATAAGATTTGGTTAAACTCTCTCAAATGAGTAATAAAAGATAGAGATAAGCAATTGGCTAGCAGCCTAGCACAATCTATCTTGCAATGTAAACACACTCATCAAGATGAACATAGTAATAGAACAAAGTCAGGGCACAATAGGATGGTAGGATTAAGCTTTATGCAAATATGTATGTAATAAGAGATGGATGGATTAAATACTATCGTGAACAAGCCCAAGAAGCTATATGCACATGAACATATTGGTCATATCGATAAAAACAATAATAATGTGATATAGGCTAGAATTAGTCTTCAAAAACTCTTGCCAATTGGTCAAAACAAGAAGAGAGGGTTAGCTCAAGCATCAATCAAAAGTGGAGGGAATTTATTTCACTGACCTCTTTCGTTTGACCCAGCCGATGTGCCCTATCCATTGCCTGTAAATCTAAGGTAGGATTCCAGTCACTCTCATAAAAGATGACTGTATCAGCAGCAGTCAAGTTAATACCAAGCCCTCCAGCTCTTGTGCTCAGCAGAAAAACAAAAATGTCATTACTGCAAGAAGAAGTCCCAGGTTTTAGTGTAAGACCCTTGGGTAATGCAACAAAATCACAAGGGCCATGCATCAATTTGAAGAAAAAAAATCCTCGCTCTCCACTGGAGAGCTTTCACTTGTATATGATGCTTCTCTTTGGTGATATATATATATACATGGATGATAACCAAACTGGGGATTATCCTTTTTCCTCTCAAAAAGAAAATGAAAAAAATCCTTCGTCGCAGGATGTTACTCAGTGAAGTAAATGCTTACCGCTCCTGAAAATCTCTGACCATATCTCGACGATCTGCAATACTTGATGATCCATCTAGTCTAAAGTACTTGTATTTTCTGTAGTTCATATAGTCCTGAAAAATTTTATTTCCAATTATTTGGCATCATGTGGAAGCAGATGATAGTAAAAGTTTATAGCAAATGATCAGCAAACTTGACAAATCAGATCTATCAGATATTTGTAGGAATTACATTCTTGAAATTTGGGCATCCAAAACATGACCAAGAAGTATGACATATTATAATATTTATAGGAAGCTAAACACTGTCAAAGTATATCTTTCATGTGTCACTTCAAATATATCGTTACGACCTTCAGTTAGAGAGCCTATATTAATTTTTTAGGTTAAAAGTCAATACGGTTTAGCTTCAAATTTTATGTATTTGCTTGAGACTACATAACTTGTGCACAAAAAGCTAAATAAAAAATAATGTGGCAGCAACCATCATTTGGGATGTCTACCATGAGCATTCACGCAGATTCAAATTTTGCATCTTGGGCCCCCTCAAAAATAAAAATTTGCATCTTGGGGAAAAAGTTTGAAACTCCCCAGTTAAGATTAGTGCAGCTTATTTTTTCATTTTTTATTTTTACAGGAAAAGGATGGCTACAAAGTTGTGGTGAGGTATTACTGGTAGAAGGGATGTAGAAGTGTGTTCCCATGGGGAGACCACGAAAGGATGAAGAAAGATGTGCTTTAAATTGATACTACTACCCAAACCCCCACTTGTGAATCAATGATGTGGAGTACAATATTCTCAATGCAGCATTCTCCCCACAAAAAATCTCGGTTAGCTACAACCAAATGGCCCAGGTGACAATCAAAAATGCCGCCAGCGGAGTCATCACTTTGCCCAGGATTTGTCCACACCGCTCCCACATGAACACCGGATTAGTCAGATGTTAATAGCCCCGGTGGGTCTCGACCGAAAAAAAGGCCATTACAGGGCACTCCAACTCTAGCTTCCCCCGCCGCTGAAAAGTTCAGGGTGACTCTGGAGGTGTGTATCCCTCTCCATACCTCCCAATACAAGAAGATGAGCCAGCAAAGCAATTGGGTTTAATGTTATGAGATGAAAAGACCCTGGTCCTATTGCAGATTGTGTCAAAGAGCAGTAACATGCAACACGTTACGTCAAAAACTAACATATTAGAGAGAGATAACAAAGATGTCAGCCTAAAACTTCAATTAAGGATATAGTGATCACCTCAAGAATATCCAACATTTTTGTCATCTGAGCAAATAGAAGTACACGATGGTTTTCAGCTCGAAGACGCTTCAACAATATATCCAATGTCTGAAGTTTCCCAGAGTCCTATAAAAAGGATCATTGTGTCAACATAAAGATTTGGCATAAGATGAAAAATAAATGTTGTGGACAAATATAAAAATATGCAGAATTGCCAGGCATTTCACATATTTCACGTGTGTTTTCTGTGGTACAAAAGAAGCAGAAACTTCATATCCTAGCACTTATTTAATGCACAAAGAAGGCTCATAGAGTATTCCCTACCGAAAGCATCTTTGCAGGGTCAAAGCTCCACATCGGCAGGGAAGAACCAAAAATCTGGTATGGTAATTGAAGAATGGGTTCAACAGCTGTTTCTTCTGACAGTATTTCTTCAATCAAGTGATGCGGGCGAGAGGGCATTCTAGGGCCATTAAATTCAGAGGTCCAAGCAAACCCCAATAATAACTTCTTGGTTAAAGGATGATAAAATTCCTCGGTGGTTTGGTAGGCAAAACTTCTGTCAGGGGAATGAACACGAATCTGCAAATTAACAGAATTAGCATAGGAAGAATTTGACAATTAGAAAGAAAATGGTCAACGAAGGTAGTATTTGACCAATAAAAACTAGTGAATTTTCTTTCGAGGAAAAAAAACTCTAGTGTTGCAGCATAAGAAAAAGTGATGCATGTTCTTTTTAACAAGGAGAAAATAACTTAACCAATTTGGCTAAAAATCCAACTTAGGGGACAATTATATGATCTAAAAACTAAGAAAAAGATAGGATAAAGCTTACAGGCGGGGCTCTAGCTCGTGGAATAAAAGCATATGCTGCACGTAGAAGCTCAACATTGGAGATAAACCGATTCTGATGTGAGGTAACTAACATCGGGTAAGATGCATAGCCTCGATCAGTTGCCAGAATACTTTGTAAACTAGCTTGGGACTTTGTTGGCAATAACAACATCCTGCTAACAGCCCTGACCTTTCCTTCATCCAAATTATCACTTTTGAGACCAACACCTTCTGCATCCATGAATAGGTCTAAGATGTCGTCAATGAATTCTCTATCCCGCCTCAGTAGAGAAAACAACAACCTCTCAAGAAGAGAACACTTGGCCAAATAGGAAACTTCAACTGGTGACAAATTAATGAGACGGACAAATCCAAATGTACTATCAATTCCATAGGATTCTTTTGATTCTGGCAATGTAGATAAATAGATGCTGCTTGGTGAAAAGATGTCAAAATGACGTTGAAAGCTTTCACATCGTAGTCCAAGCCGAGCAGATGAAGGCATTTCAGAATTTTGAACAATATCCTTATATACAAGCTTTGGCACCTAAAGTGATGAAGAAACACATTTTAAGGAAACAAAAAATGAAAAAGAAAAAGGAAAAAAAAGCAACAAGATGGAAACAAGATTTCCTCAAAAAAAGCAAGATGTTAATACAAAAATATACAAAAGTGGAACTTTGATGTGGGAAAGCACCTCGTATACTATGGGATTTCTCTCTCCTGCATAATCCACATCTTCTGGTCCTCCATGGGGAGAGGGAAGGAGAGAATTTCGAATCTCCGCAAAGTGAAAATATGAGCTTCCTCCATTACGTTCAAACAACTCGGGATGGTTGCAAACCTTTTATTAAAAGAAACAAGAACATGGTATGTTTTTAGGCTAATAGACCGTAAAATCTCTTTCACCACACTGGATTGATGAAATAAAGCTTGCTAGGCAAGACCGTATAGGAGATAACATGGTTTCAAGCATTTGTTACAGAAAATCAAAACCATACCTTCCGTAATTGGATCACAATATTCATCAAGTTAACAATTTTCTTGTCATTTAGATGACCACGACTACCATCAAGAAGCTCAGCAAGGGATATCTTGTTCTTTATAGCACGATAAAAAGCCTGCTGTGTAGAACTCAATTTGCAATGAACTGTGACTTCAGTCTTGCCCGTCATTTCGGAAATAACATCTTTCTTTACTCGCCTCAACATGAAAGGCTTCAACACTGCATGCTGTTATCAAGGGAAATAATAACATATCAACTATGTGATGAGATTTTTTATTGAACTAAAAATATTTGCATGCAGAGTTACATGGATTAATGGATATTTCCCCAAATAAATTGTTTGCACTAGGAGAACAAGAGTGTGGATAACATTACAAATGCACATTGCTCATGAGGAGGTAAGGTAATAGGGAATTAGGGATTACCCTGATAATCTGAATTTTCAGCAATGTGACCAGCCATAGAAAACAATATTGTAAACCCAAGTAAATTTAACCGCTTGAACAACAACAAATAGATTAGCTCAATACCAGGAGCCCTCTTAACTGATAAGAAACCACCTACCGAACTATACATTGGTAAAGCAGTGTCAAATGCCACAAATACTTTAATCAACCAATTATGCCTTTCATACCATTATGCAGTAAATGATAAGCATGTGTATCCTTTTTTATGGTCATACTAGATACTTTTTTTTCTGGAAGTATTAGATACCTAAATCCATCTTTAACCAATTTCTAATTACAAAATTATGTTTAGTCAATCAAGTACATGATTTTAATGGAACTTAAAGTATTCAACTGAATTGTGCAATCCCAAGAGTCATTACAACCAAAAAATAACAATTTTCACATGCATTTATCTAGTTATTTAAGTCAGATGGATCAATCTGTATCAATGTTAAAAAAAATAGCATACCAGTCTATTAAGCTGATGCTCATTCAGAGTCCCTCCATGTTCTGCATGACTCTCAATACTAATAAAAACAAACAGGACATATAAGCAAGACAAAATTAGAATCAAAGCCTTGAATACAAAGAAAGAAAAAGACAAATATATAGAGGTACCCTTTTGAGAACCACTCATTGAACTGTTCATGGCTGTCAAATAAGGTTGGCATAATAAAATGAAGAAGAGCCCACAGCTCAGCCATGTTATTTTGTATAGGGGTTCCAGTCAAAAGCAATCGATTTCTACAGTTAAAGCTGAGCAATGTCTTCCATCGAAGGCTACAAGATAAAAGAACAATAAATAAGTCTACAAAGTAATCAACCTCTCCTCTAAAAAAAGAAATATTCAACCTCGGAGAGAATAATGATGGGAACATAGTCATGGGGCATTCAAGTAGAACTATGACAAACCAGTTGTGTGCACCAAAAAAGACAACAAAACCTACCTGTTTGCACTTTTTATTGCCTGGGCTTCATCCAATACCATATATTGCCATTTGATTTTGCGCAAGTGCTTTTCATCAGCCACAAGCAACTGATAGCTTGTAATTAGTATGTGAAATGGAGAATCCCTATGGCAAAATATGTCATTTATGATTGTGCAATGAAAATGGGATAATAACAGATAGAATATTCAGAACCCATCAACGCTTACTTTCTGTAGAGACGTCTTGCATTTATATTTTTCCTTAATACCTTTCTTTCTGAAAGCCCACCCCAATATGGAAGAGTTTTTAAATCAGGGCAGAACCGACTGACTTCATCGGCCCAATTATTCAAGACAGAAGAAGGTGCAACCACAAGAAAAGGACCCCATATATTTTTTTCCTGCTTGACAGCAAATCAGGAAGAAGGCATGTAAGGAATTCGAACATTTAAAAAAGTCCCTCAAAAAAAGATGAAAGAATAGGCATATAAATAGCTTTGAAGCATGCCCCATATCACCAAAAAAGAAAACTAAAGAGAACAACACGAGTAGAGAAATGAATTCATCAAATATGCGATCACCAATATGACACTGTCGAAAAATGATCCAGCTTTTCTAAGAAGGAAAACAATCCCTTTTTTTTACAACCAAACCCGGTAGTTGTAATTTTCCTCCTAAAAAAATCCAGCTTTTTAAAAGAAAAAGGAATGTTGAACACTGAGGTTGGGCAGCCATCCAAATTATAACATGAACAAGTGAGCAAAAGAAGTGAAAAAAACTCAAATGGATCCCATAAAGATGCTATCCAATGGCCCATTCATTAACCAAGAAAGAGACCCAGCTTTTGGAGTTCAAAAGGACTTTTGTTAACCATTAGGCAAATCCAGAATAGAAATACTGACCTCAGCTAAATGAGACAAGAATGTCATAGCCTGGATAGTCTTTCCTAGGCCCATTTCGTCAGCAAGGATCCCATTCAAACCCTACATAGGAATTGCCAAAATAATAAGTAGAAAAGATAACAATCTGATAAAAAACAGGTAACTCACCATAGGAAACAAGGGATACCTGTTCATAACAGTTGACTAGCCATTGTAAACCTTTCAACTGGTAGTCTTTAAGACGTCCTTTGAACATCTCTGGAGTTTGGACTGTTGATGCTACAGGCATTGTTGAACTGCAAAGACAGGTACCATTGCATAATCAAGTTAACTAGTTGAGTACTATACCATCCTCAATAAATTTCAATATTTCCTTTCTTTGCTAGGGCACGTAGGGGGAGGGGATGGAGTTGGGTTTGGGTTGATTTAATATGGAGAAGCAGTGAACTTACGGATGTAGAAGGTCTATGTTACTTGATCCTGTTTCCAACAAATCATTGGCCACATCCTTAACTTCAGCTTCTTGTCGCAGTCTTGAATATTCATTATCAAATTCAAATGTTTTCATCTTTTGCTTGGAAACAGCCTTTTGTGCTGCCTGCAAAGCTTCCTTTTTCAATTCAGCTTCCTCTGGGTCTTCTTCCTCTTCACCTTCTGAATGTTGCGGTTCACCCTCTAGCAAAGACTCAGCAGATTGTGGAGCAGGCTTCTTGCTCATGAAATGACTATATAACTCTGTCTGAGAAATAAGAAAGTTGAGCCTCTGTTGTTGTCTCTTAGCTTCACGTGCCTCCTCTTCACGTTTCAATGCTTCAGCAGCATCCCTTTCTTCTTTCTTCCTTAGTTCAGCCTGATAATCTCAAACATATCATAATTAGATCTCAATAGCAGATAAATTAGTGACAATCCTAGACCAATGCCATGCAGACTATGAAGGAACAAAACTAACAGTTCCCTAAGAAAACCCAAGAAATGATTCCTGAATACACACGGAAACAGAATCATTCAACTAAGAATACAGTTCCATACAATGAATAAAGAATATAATGGACCAAAAAAAATAGATTGTCCTGGTAATTTCGCAACATGACAAATGGAATAGCCAATAGTCATGTACTTTTTTTATGTGACAAAAATTATCAAGTGCAAAGTGAAAATAATGAAAACTAAAAGTAGTTAGTTGACAACATAAAAAATATGATATTCCAAGCAGCATTTATTTTAAGTCTCTTTCTTTTGGGGTGAGCATTTAGTTAAGGTTATGGGATTTTTTATAAGAAAATGTAATCAAATGATCATATACGTGCATGTTATTCCCGCCAGCAGGCTCACTAGTCATTACAGACTTATCAAGTTATTTGCAGTAGCTACAGTGATTGATTATTATATTCTCATAATATATATATATATATATATTACTTCTGCATTTACCTTTTCAGAAAAAATGGAAATACATCTTGCATATTTAGGAGTTCTGAAATTTATTTAGAAGATTTATTAAACATTTCAGTTTTTCTCAGGTTACAAATGAACCCTCAAATATAAGCAAAGATGTACAACAAACCTCGTTTCAAGAGGAAATATTTACCAACTGTCCTGTATCATAGACATATTATGGTGCACTACATGAGACCTAATAAAATCCTAATATGGTGGAAGGCTACTTTAGACTACGAATATTACATAATTTATCATGGTATTACATCACAAAAAACAGTACTAAAAAGCATTGATGAAAGAAAATTAACTACCTGTTCTTTATCTACTTTCTTCCAAAAGATCAACATATCCCTTGCAAGCTTTCTCGTACGAACTGCAGCACTTCTCATCAGTCTAAGTGACCTACTAACCTTTAATTTTACCTACACATAAGAAGATAGACTTTCAATCGCACTTTGTCAATATTGTTTCACTGAAAATAAGTTCTCAAGGAAAATGAATACAAGGAGAAAAAATCAATAAAATAATTTATTTACTGTGTTCTTTGTTGTCTAATAAAAAACATAATTTCTTTTTTTACAGAAAAAGATAATTTAGTTATTTTATATATTTATGATATGAAAGACAATATAAGACCAAAGAATGATTTCTCTTATTGTTTAGAGGAAACAAGTTCTTCATTTTTTTAGGAAAAGAAGGATGACTACCACGATTTGTGGTTGTCATCCGTGTATATATATATATTACTATGAAGTTCTTCACAGATGAATTTTTTTTAGATGAACAATTTTTTTGGTCAACACAAAAAGTACCCGTCTTTTAGGGTTAAAAGGATGACTAGAAAAGGATAGCCATCCAGGAGTGTGTGTATATATAAGAGAACAGAACCCTAGAGGAGGGGAATAAATAAATATTTTTCGTCGACCAAGATACTTTTTATTGACAAACCCATGAATATAGATAAAATGTACTCGAGAATTTGTTTTCAATGAAACAAGCATAGACAATGAAAACCAGGAGATGTTTTCTGGAGAAAAAAGCTGGGCACATTAGCAGATTAATATAGTTACCTCCCTTTGACAGGTCTCAGAAAAGCGTTTTGCATCCATAAGTTGTTTTCTATGCAAGTTGGTAAATATTCTATGATATTTTGGAATATCTCTCCTCACAATATTAATCCAAACTTTTGCTATCTTATCTTTCTCCTCCTTCTCAATGGCAGATGGGTCTTTCTTGACAATCTGCTTCTTAGGCAAACTACGCTCAATAATCTGCAATGATACCAAAGAGGATTAGACTGGTAAACACCAGATAGAGAAAATCTTCATGTACAAAACTGACCTCATAAGTGTCCCCTTTTTCCAGAACTTTGACATAGTAAACCTGCAGAGTACCAGACTCCGACAAAATTGATCGGCGTATCCTACCAGCTGCACCTTCTGGAATTGAGAAGGGGTCCAATCCAATGTCACTCACTTGGAGAGTGAATTTTTTATCTGAATTAGTAGAAGACAATGCTTTCAACCTAGCCTGAAGTGATTCATACTGGGATTGAGGCTCACCCATTCCACCTCTATTCCGAGTGTCAAACTTTCGTTCAGTAGCAACCATGGCTGCCAGTGATCGCAAATCTAAGGAACCCTTTAGGAAAAAATCTTCTATCCTAATATCGGAGAAGCTTGGCAGCTTCAGGAAAGTCACAAGCTTATCATAAGTTGGAGGTATTTGATATGTTATACCCTCTCCAATGTCCAAATAGGTTGAGTCAATGGTTGAATTGACATTATTACCACCTTCATAATCTGCATCAAAGTCTGCATCGTAATATGCCGGTGAAGCATCCATTTCACGCATAGAAATTTCTTCCTTAACTAGGGACTTGTCACTGAACTTTCCCACTCTGGTACCATGTCCACGTCTAATATCCGGCATTACTATCCGATTGGAATCTAATCCTGATGATGAATCTCTGTATCTTAATCTCCTATACTTTTGTACATGTTCGCCAAGCATTTCACGGTATTGCTCTTCAGATATTGGGGCGTCATAGTTTTCATCATCCTCATCAACACTACCATTCCTAGGTGAGCCAAGAGCTTCAGAATCTGTACGCCTCTTTCTCCTCCTGCTTGAGTCCAGAGACCTACCGTTAGCAGCTCCATTGCAGCGGCCTAGCGTGCAGAATACATGAATAGTGAATATATCACATCAACTCGGTTGTGAAATTTTTCCGAACGTAGCATTTAGAGTTTACATTAAAAACAAGAACAAAAATAGACCAAGTGCGCAGCATATTGCAAGAACATCAAAGAAATTTTAAAGGAGAAAATCCTACCTTGGCTACTTCTGCTCTCGTCTTGACTACTATCTCCATAACCGTGATAGGCATCGTCCAGTTGGGGCACTTGAAAGTTCATCAATGACTACAAGGAAACTAATAGTTAAGCAACTGCGAAGTTTCGAACTAGCACGTACAAAACGACAGTATGCATCAAACCAACCGTAATAAAGAGAGGAAGAAAGTAAATTTAAGAGGCGGGCAAGGCCAACAATTAAAGCTACGAAGCAAGCGCAAACCAAGCATCGCAATCAAGATGAAACAGTCACAAACTAAAATCAAAAGTAGACAAAAAGGATCAACACGAATCCTCCCAACAAACAACACAATGGCGCCAACGCCGCTGTCCCAAAACGTTAGAACACGCGACGATGGCCTCGGGAGCCACAATGAATTCCCAGATTCCCAACAAGGAAGTCCTAGTGAAAGATCTCAATTTTCTCACCCAAAAGCGACGGCTTTGAACACGGAGACAGGGAAGCAGCAGAGGGGAAGCCTCGAATCGGGGAAAGGAATACCTCGAGATTGAAGAGGTTGGAGTAGGAGAGGCCGTTCGGCTGCCGCTGCTGCTGCTGGTGGTGGCGGCGGGGTTCCATCTCGGACGTCGGCGGCGGCGGCGGCGCCAATTAGGTCCCGCGAGGAAGAAACCCTAGGCGATAAGGGTTGGGAGCAGTGACATGAGAAAATAGGAGGAGGAGCAAGGAGGAGGAGGAGGAGAAGAGAGAGGAGGGAGAGGAAGAGAAGGAGGAGAGGACGCACGTGCGGGAGAAACGTGCGAGCCGAGTCCGTAGCGGAGTGGGAGGAAGACGAGAGAGGTCTCCTAGTTGGGGAAGGGAAAGAAGAGGAGGACGAGGGAGCGGCATGGCCGAGCGTGCGAGAAGAGGAGGAGAGAGAAAATATGAGAGAGAAAGGGAGGAAGGGGAGAGAGAGAGGTTGGGCAAAAGGGTTGGCGCTAACGTGCGCCCTTGGCGTTTGCGTGGGTCAGTGCGGTGGCACTTCTTGTTGGGCTCGGTATCAAGCTCGAACCCGACCGGAGCTCGAGTGGGGAAGGACATATATAAATATGGAAATTTTATTATTATTATTTAAGTTTTCCCTTATAACGATTTGTTATTATTTATTATCATTTCCCTCCTTTTTCATAATTGCTTATTTGTTGGTTGCACGAGTCCAAATAAATACAAAAGTAATAAACTAATTATTAATGATGTGATAGTAGAACATCTTTCTTACCAAAAGATGGGGACATTTTTTTTACCTTGTTGTCCACGGAGTGTAATATGTTAATTTTATAGCAGACATCTTTCCAACAAACTATAATTTCGAAGGATTTGATATTTAATCATGATGTTTTTATTTTGTACGTTCATCAAACAAAGCCAGTCTTCTTTCCTAGCAGTAGTAACAATTAATATAGTAAAAAATGAATTAAAAAACGAATAGGAATAATTGGGGACATTTTGTTGTTTTATCTAATTTAATATCAGTAGCTTATAATATTTTAAATAATTGATTTGAAAGGCTAAACATGATATTTAACAAAAAAAAATCAACTAACTAGAATTTAGTGGACGTGGTAAACTATTTCTCCTCATTTAAGTTGGGTTGTTATTAGCCTTTCTGTCCATCAAAGTTTAAGTACGAGTGGATATATAGAATCCAAATAAGTTGAATAACAAGATTTCGAGTTCGAGTCGAGGAATGATATTATCGAATTATTTCGATTCGATAATAGGTCGACTTTCAATTAGTAGACATTGCGCTTAGTTCACGTCGCACAAGTTAGATTGTCAACTCTGCTTTTTAGATATCCAGGACTAGCCACCCAAAAAAATGAGAAGCTCCCTAGATATTTAGGGCTGACCATTAAAAAAACTAAATTAATAGACTTGGACGAAGGGAATAAAGTGTTAAATTAGGAAAATGTAAATGCCATAATTATATGTCAAAATACGAAGAGTTACATATAATTAGATAAGTCAATATACACCTTAAGTTATTAACTTCATAGGCAAAAACTTATCAATGTAATGCTCTTAATACTTACATGACTTTTGCGTGCTCAAAGTCGTCTATAAAACTAACTTTCTAAAATAAACTCTATTAAATGCGAAAATAATAATAATAATATCTAATAATCCATAATATCAAAGGAGCTAGAACGTGCTTCACAATATTTAAAGTGTGAAAAACTTATTACTAATAAATAAATCTAGTATGACACAGTCCTACGTCATGCGCAACATCTTTGTTAGTGAGTCTGACCGCCTACATCACTATTCTTTATCATCATCACATCTGCATAAATCCAGATTCATAAAAAAATTTATGAGTATAAAAATACTCAGTACGTAGTATCTAAACATAACAATAGTCAATGATCAATAGTGCTCAATAGAACAAATAGCAATACGACACAATAATCAATGGGGCATTGAATTGATCAATAGAATAATAGCTCAATAAATCAATAAGTCAATGAAGCCATATATCAATATCGATGATCAGGAAGGAGGGTCAAAAAGATCAATCACTACCAACTAATAATTAACAATAATCAATGATGTCGGATTGGCACTATTCAATTTAATAATTTCAATTCAATAACAATATTAGGTCATTGGCCAATAATTTTCATTCAATTCAATGGGCGGAGGCATGCCAACATCAATATTGAATTATCGTTGATTCAATTCAATTTCATTTTCATTATATTCGATTAAATTCAATTGGAGTTGTCCAACATAATAGGGAGCGCTCGATCAAGTTCATATTAAGTTTTGAAAAAATTACACCAAATGATCTTCAACTTTGACGTTTGCTTGGCGCTATCCTCCAACTTTAATTTGTAATATGAATACCCTTCATCTTTTAACTCATTACACTGGATGTCCTTTTCATCGTCGATCGTCCGTTTCCTGATTGCATAGCTGACACGTTGCGACGTTCTCTCTCGATGCAGCACCATATATTTACTAACCCAACTAACCCAACCTAAAAAGTTAATTTCTTTCCCTTTTTTCCCTTGGTTGTTCACGTTGGTCGGCCACCTCTTTGTCTAATAAAGGAACATCGATGACTCAAGGTAGTTCGTTGCTTGCCAGTGCCCACTGCTAGCAACTATCGCGCAAGGGAGGAACATCGAGGAAGTCGAAACATGAGAGGAAAAAGATGTGACACCACGAGGAAGAAGTGACGCCGGTGACTGCTACTTTTAGGTATGTAGCTTCGTTTATGTGCATTTCATTTTAGTATAAAATTTTGAGTTCATGTGATCTCTAAACCCTAATTTCTTGGTCACATCATAACCCTAATTTTAAAATGTTGAGTCCGACAAAATTCCTATCCCTAGCTGACAAAGATTTGTGCATTTTGTTACTTATGTGGTCCCCCAAAATCCTATGTGGTCCTATGAAACTGTAACTATTAATTCTTTATTGTAGTTATACAATTTTGTTGTGTCTAATAAAATTGTACCATACGACAATAACAAGAGATGGAAGGAGGAGGAGATGTAATTGTTTACTTCCAATTTTGTATGGGCTATATTTATACAATGGTTATTGCAAGATAACATGTAATTTTCATTCTATATTGGCTAATTAAATACTATAATTAATATTGTCATATTATTTATGATTTAATTACTATAATTATGTACATTCTATATTTATTTCTATTTATAATTATTGTGTATTTATCGTTGTCTCGAGACTGTTTAATTTTCACATACATTACATTGGCGAAAAGGTCCATGGGGTTAACACAATGGAGAGATGGAAACCTATTGTGATTGCGATCGTGACCTGATATCCCTGATTGAGCTTGAAAATATGGTTAGAATCATTAGTGCGAAGGGACTAGTGTGTTATAATTGGGTGGAGCCACGAAAGAATTGAGCAACAAGACTCAAAAGCATTGACACCGCTAGAAGGGTTTTGAAAATGTGTGTACAGGCAGTTGAAGTGGGACAAGTTAATTTATACGTGTCGCATCTATTCACTAGCAAACAGGAGTTCATTGAGGCCTGCAAGGTGCACGAGATTAAAAACTGATTACAAGTCCGCTTTTCCGAAGAGTGACAGCACAAAGTAGTGGTTGCATGCTACAAAAAGTATGGATGAAGGGTGATGTGCTCTTCGAAGAATTTAAAGAACCCCAAATATTGCACTTGACAAATAAAGAAGATCTAGGTTGAGCATACATGTCCAAAGATTTTTTTAAAAAATCATGTAACTTACAAGAGGCTCGTAAGAAAATACGAATATTACTTTCGTAGTGACCCAAGATGGAAAGGCCTCTATGACTAAGTGAAGAGGGACATGCCCTATGTAGTAAGCCAAATGTGTGCATGGATAGATAAAGATTTGGTTTTCAAGACAATTCATGGAGATGTTGCAGAATAGTACATGTTACTATACTAATATCGGGTTGAGATGTTGAGGGCAAACCTAGGGAGTACAGTGGCATGACTATTTGAAGCTCTCCAGTAAAAGGGTTTGTACGTATGCATCAAAACACCTTCGGATGGGTTGAAGACTAGTTGCTGACCATTAGTCTGCTTAGATGGTTGCTTCTTAAAGGAAGATTTTAGAGGACAATTTCTAACATGTTGTTTGTCTAACACTTTCAAGCTTTCATTTCCTCTTACACTTTTCCTCTAACATTTTCTTATAACAATTGTAGGTATTGATGCAAATGACTGTATGTTCCCAATAGCGCACGCATACGTCGAGAATGATCCATAGCTACATGGGCGAGGGAATCTTCATATGAACAACGGTAGAGATTGAACAATGATGAACGATTTGTGGACCTTTATATGAGCACTTTGATGGATTTATTGTGCAAGGACTTGTTAATATTGTTTGCAATATTTTGTCATGGCCTGAGCATTGAATGTGTGTTCTCCATCTGTGTGGAGAATAGCTATAGTAACGTTCCAAAGAGAATGCAATATTTCTCTTGATGAATTAGAAAAGAAATCGTTGGAGGCAAGGGAATGAATTCGGGAGCGTTTGACCAATTCATGGAGCAGGGCTTATTTTTTGAAGGTCCTCAAATGCGACATATTGCTGAATAAGCACCTACTTGACGCTAGGAACAAATCAATAATAACATTGATGGAAATCATTCATACAAAGTTGATAGTAAGACTGTTTAGAAAAATAGAGGCACTAAAGAAGCATACTGAACTCATATGTCCCAACTCCCAAAATATGCAAGAAGATAGAAGCAATTAAGGAAAAAGCCATAGTATGAGAGCTATTTATTCAGGTGAGCTAAAAGTACAAGTGAACTCCAAGGGTGCACAGTATGTTGTCGATTCGTTCGCTACAACCGCCGACCACTTGTGAGGAAATCGACACAACAAACGTGAAGGGGGAACATACGGTTAAATTGCACGAAATAACTCGCTCGCGTGGAGGAGAGGGAAGACTCATAGATAAATCGCACGAAATAATTCACTCGCATAGGATGACTGCATGTGTGGAGGAGAGAGAAAATGCTCGTGTGGATGCCACATCGATGAGGCAATCGGGAGATGATTGATCGCAGGTAATCAGGGCACCGCGTGAAATAAGTTAAAAGGCACAGGACAATCTTATTATAAAGTGAAGTTGAATGACATTTTGCGTAATTTATCCATTAAGTTTTAGGATTATTTGTATAAACCTCCCATAAACTATTATGTTCTTTCGTATCTAATCTTAAACTACGAACTTATTTTTTTATCCCTAAACTATCATGCTTTTTTCACTTTAGTTTTTTCATCTAGTTCTATTATGTTTATGTTACCTTTATCTTTTCTCATTTATGAAAAGACTAAATTACCCCTCCCTTCAGAAAAATATGAAATAATAAATATAAAAAATAAAAAAATCATTGGAAGGATTAAATTGGTAAAAAAAAAATTATCATTTATGAAAAGATAAATTACTCTTCCCTGATTTTTTTTCTTTTTTATATTTATTATTTGATGCGTTACGAAGAAAAAGGTAATTTATTCTTTTTATAAATGAGAAAAATCAAAAGTAATGGAAAATAGTAGAAGTAGACGGAACAACTAACGAGAAAAAACCGTGATAATTTAAAAAATTAAAAAAATAAGTTTAAAATTTAAAGTCAAATGCGAAAAACCACAATAATATAGAAAAAGTTTATAAAAATAACTCTAAGTTATTTAAACGGATCTTATTTTATCTGGAAAAGTGACATATTAGTCGAGGGCGATACTGTTGTAAATTTATATCTGTCTCACTGGTTCAATTGGGAAAAAATGATAAGAAAAAACAATCATATTTAAACGACCATGCACCGAGTGCTCTGAGATGAATGATACTGGAGGCAATGTGTTGGGAATGAGAAAAATAACTTTTCTATAAAATTAACGTGTCAATTCATTTCTTTATCGTCGTGAATTGAATGCCAAAAAGTGAGTTGACTGCTCGGCATATTTGTTTAGCAGGCAATTAATTAATGGTACTTGCTTAAAAGGTGTGACTCCCTTTTTGTTTGCATACGATTTGATGTAATGATGTGTGTTTGAGTTAATTGGAAATGGAACCACCGCAGGGTGGTTGTGGTAAGGAACGGTTGGGCTCCACGCACATTCATATATGATTCATAATACATATTACAATGTTGGTGCGCTCAAACCTTTATGACCCATTAGATTAAATCTTGATGGTTGAGAACTAATACCATGCTTTCAGACTTGTGGGAAATTTGTACTTGTTACTGGCGTGCGCTACGTACCTCCGAGCTTGTGAAAGTACAATGTTCAGGCAGTTGATCGCCAAGGATAAAAGAAATTAGTGTTTCATCGAATTCTCATAAGTAATTGAATTAATATTTGATAGATTAGTTCGGAATGAAATTTGATGACGAAAAATAAAGTATTTGATGTAATTAAAAAAATAGATGTGATAAATTAATTTTAGTGCATGATTAAATTAAAAATTTATATTATAAATATAGATTATAAAATTATTAAAAAATTTAAATACATATTAAGAAAATTTATGTCAACAATTATGTTAAAAATATATTATTTAAATATAAAAATCAATTTTTTAATAATTTATATTTAATGAAATATTAAAAATTTATAATGAAATAAAAAAATAAAAAATATTATATTAATCTTTTATTATTTATATTTTATTTTATAATAAATAAATTAACTTATATAAGAAAGATTATAAAAGAAATGATAAAAAAAGTTTGAAAAAAAGGACAAAACATCATTCCCAAAGGTAGAAAAAAGGTAAAATACTGGGTGACATTACAAGACATGGTGAACCCGAGTATCCGACCCAATCCGACCCTCACTCGACGGGTCGGGTCGGATTCAGATTAGATTTTTTCAATCCGATTTGACCCACCCAATTCGTCAATCTGATGTTTTTTTAAAAAATTAAATAGTTTTTTTTGTTTAATTTAAGTATTTTATATCATCTAAAATTAAATATATATAATACTATATTTTGAATAGAGTAATATGTAGATATTTAAAATAATAGTTTTTATGCCTAAAAATACTTTATTTTATACTTGCAATAAAATAGTAAATGTTTTTTATATTAAAATTTTTAAAAAATATATAAAAAAGAAAATAAGTGGTCAGGTAATTTGACTAGGCCCAATCCGACTTGGGCCAAGTTGGTTTGGATAAGGTCATGTCTCAAAAAAATTGAAATTTAACCTGACCAAACTTGGTCGAGTTGGATCGGGTTTGTTCATGGGTCGAATCAAATTCGACTCGTGAACAATCCTAGATGAGAATTAGTTATACCAAAATGGTGAAACAGATGACTTAAAATTAGAGTCACGTGACTTTAATTTCAAACACTATCGATTTCACTCACATTTGACGGAACTAGATGGAACCAACCAAACATGCCTCAAAACTGCTACACCTCTGCCGAGAGACTGTAGCAACCGCAAAGCCATCAGATCACCATTTTGGATGATGATTTATTCAAGACATCACCATCGTTGTGGGCATGTGGTCTGGTTGGATATTTGTCAGAATATAATTAAACACACGACTCATTCCACAAAAGTATAAAAAATAGACTTGTCATTTTTTTAAAAAAAATTAAACGTGCAAATAGTGAAATTTTGATAAATAATGTATTTTAAAAAAATTGAAATATAAATATTCTGAATGCAACTTCAAAAAAAATGACTAGTCCAGTAGAATATTTACTTTTATTCCTTACTTTCCTAACCCCAACCAAACTGTCTGTAGTGTTCCTCCTCCTTGAACTTGTTTTTCTAGGATTCGGTGGATGGAGAGCACATACAATATTATAAGAAGCTGCTGCTCATAATTTGTTCCACATAATACTGACATGAATTGCATTTTCTGCTCCTCGTGAGAAAGATTAGACACGATTTTTCCTTTTTTTTTTTGGAAGACCGGCGAAAATGAATGTATAAACTTTTTGCCAGTGTTTAACTTGATACATTATGTTTTTTTTTTCTGGTTTGAATTCGCATATTGAACCTAAAATAGTTTAGATTTTTCTTGAAAGACTACATCTGCTTTGGAGTGGTGTTGTTTATATCTTACATCATTTTTTTTCTCAATAAGATTGTTTATGCTATCTAATTTCATGTTTTAAATGTAACTTGATCGGTCATACATTTGACAATTGTCAGACTCTAAAAGATATTATTTGTTTTCATGTCAAACTTCAATGTTTGCAAAGCTCGAACTTAAATGAAGTTTATGTTGAATCGAACTGTTCTTACAGGAGTATTATATAAATTTCAAAAAAGTCTAGATTTGCTTGATATGTTAAAAAAAAAATTTCGCATCTTTCTCTGTGATTTTATTTTTGATCGAGTGCACAAGGGGATGACATGAAGTGAGATTTGCCTTCTACAAATGACAAGGGAAGGGAAGCAAATACAAATAAGAGAAGATGTAGACTGGAAGGATGAAAATAGGAAGGCCATCAACGATGCGACGGGGTTTGAGAGATAACATGGATTAGGGGTGAGCAAAACTTGGGTCGAAATCGGGTCGGCTTTCCAAAAACGAAATTTAGTCCCGGAGTCGGTCCCGGTCGGGTCCGGGGGGTCAAGACGTTTCAGTCAAACTGGGACAAAAATCGAGAATTCTCCATTGTTTTGATTTGATCATAAAAAGTAAAATAATAAAAAAGGAAAAAATATTATTATATAAATATGATAACTATCAATTAAATTATATATGATAATATAATACAATATATATTTAAGATATATATCAAATAAAATATAGAATTTTATTTTAAAATATAATATTTAAAAATAATCTAATACTAATATAATATATTTAACTAGGTCGGGACTGATCGAATTATAATAATTCGAACCCAATCCCGACTGGTCCTGGTCGGGTCCAAGAAAATGAGGCTTAATTATGATTTGATTACCCATCATGTCAAAAAAACTCGAAAAATCCGAATCAGTATTCTCAGCCCTAAGGTGGCGCGGCGGTGGAAGGAATAGGGTGCAAGATTGACATTAAGAGGAAGAGAAAAGGAAACGAAGAAGTAATAAAATGGATTCGAGGGGTTTTCCTCAAAACCACTTATGAAAAGACCCATTTATTTTTTTAAGGGGTGTTTGATTATTGCCTTGATTCCAAATATTTCAAGGGACTTTATTTTTGAGGTAGAATCAAATTATTATTATTTTTTACCTGCCATGATTGTTCCTTTTTTTACTTTTTTTATTTGATAATTTTTTTGTTTTCAATTTTTTTCCTTAAATTATGAACTTTTTTCGCGTCTACTCATGTCTTTCGAATATTCCTCTAATTCCCTTCGAACTATACCATCTTTTCCATTTAAGTCAATCCGTCAACTTCTATTAATTTTTTCGTTAATTCTTATTTTTTTATTTATGAAATGACTAAATCACCCTTTTCATCATATTATATAATATTTAATAATATAAAATAAATATATTATAAAAAATAAAATATTCTTCGATGAGCGATCCCGTCGCGTCGGCGAGAACAGGGAAGGACGGGGGACCCCCTCCTTGCGACCTCCATCGGCGAGAGTAGGGAAGCATGGGGACCCCCTCCCTACGACCTCCATCGGCAAGAGCAAAGAAGGAGGGGGGGAGGGGGGGGGGGGGGGGGGGGGGGGGGCGGGTCGCCCCCCTCTCTATTACCTCCGGCACCCCCCACCCCCCTACACAGCGCTGGAGGTCGGAAGGAGGGGGGACCCCCCCCTCCTTCCCTGCGCGGCGCGGGAGGGTGGGGTGGTCGCCTCCCACTCTGCGATCTGGGGGCGACGCCCCTCCTTCCTTGCGCTCGTTGGCGCGATGGGGGGTCGTCCCCCAAAGGATATTTTTTATAATATATTATTAAATATTAGATGATATGAGGAAGGGGTAGTTGTATCATTTCATAGATTAAAAAATGAGAATTAACGAAAAAGTTAACAGAAGTTGACGGATGAATTTAAGTGAAAAAGGCATATAGTTCAGAGGGGGTTAGCGGAATATTCAAAAGACGTGAGTAGACGCAAAAAAAGATCATAGTTCAACGGGGACAACGAAAAAAGTCTTTAATATTTTATTTTTATATAAAATGTTAATGGTAAAGGATTAATATAATATTATTTATTACTTATCATTTCATTAAAAATTAATATTTTCATTAGATATAAATGATTAAAAATTATATTTTATATTTAAATAATATAGCTTTTAAAAAAATTTTTGGCATAAATTTTTTAATATGTATTTATTTTTTGATCTTTTCACAAATTTATAACATATTTTTATAATATATATATTTAATTTAAACAGCTACTAAAAACTGTTTTCTATGACATCAACTACATTTTTACTATTCACTTAAAACTTTAAGGCCTTGTTTGATTAATGAATACTAATCTCATGAATAAAGGTACTTATTCTTTGTATTTAACTTTTTTTTAGATTTTGGAGTGAAGAATAACCTTATTTCACATTTTTGTTAAAATAATTTATCTCTAAAAAGTGTACTTTTGACCGAGTCATATTTTTTTAAATGACAAGTTTGCCCTTTAGCTTTTTTATTGGATAAATGACTTGTTTGGATGAATAAAAGAGAATAAAGGTCTATTTCTCCTAAAGAACTCCATTTCCAATTTCCAAACGACCCTAAAAAATCTGCTTCAGTTGTGAGCTACCAGAAATTAATCCTACAGTTGGCAAAATCGAGCACATCAGCATTATACCCATTATAAATATTAGTACACGATTGTAATATATAAATATAAATATAAATATTAATATTAATATTACATCACATTATATCAATATAAATACCGCAGAGAATAAAATTATAAATAACGAAAAAACTAACATAAGAATGAATAAAAAATAATAATATAAACTAAAAAAGGACCAAACTTGAAAGCTTAATTTTAAAAATATTGTCAAATTCAGAAAAAATGTAAAATGTTAGAAATAATTTAAAAATAGAGCAAACGTAGTGAATTTGAATGTATATAAATATCCAATTGAAGAGAAAGTAAAAGATAAGTTTTTTTTTATTTGAAAACCAAATTGGAGTGACGGTGCAATGATAAATAATCCAACAATATAAATTGAAATTAAATTACCATCAGGAAAAAAAGAAAGTTTATTAAACTAAAGAGTCTAATAGACGGTTAAAATTCATTGAGAAAGCTGTTATCATTCTCTCACTAGTAGAGAATCCAGGAAGCATTGCACTTTCCTGATTCAGAAGAGGAACAAGTTCATTAAAAAAGCCCCCAATGAAGTTGCTCTGTTGTGGTTGAAATATCATTGGGAAAAAGAAAAAATAAGGGAAGAGAGAGCGAATTAAGGTGAAGTATTCAGATCGTTTGGATAAAGTAAGATAATTGAAAGACAATGAGAAACTATTAGTTCTTTCCTTTTTATATCATTTCAAAACGTTGAGGAGAATGAAGGAAAAATTTCTCTTCTTCCTTTATATGCCTTCAACTTTAAAAAAATGCACTCTCCTCTCTTTTCATTCATTTTCTTTGTCAATCACTCCCAACCAAAGAGATCTTAGAAGTATCATGCTTTGAAAAAATAACCTATAAGAAATTGACCTTGAGAACAAGCTAGTCAAGAACAGAATTACATAAGATCGAAGAAGATAATAAAATAAAAAAATATAAAATCCTATCTACTAATAAAAATATATTTTAAAACTAATAAAAATATTTTTTTATAAATTTATCACATTTAGTAAATAATTTTTTATCGACATAGAATTATACCAAGACATTTTAAAAATATAAAAATATATATTAAACTTCATCTAAATTAATTTTTATTATTATAAATATATTTTTAATTAATATTTAAATTATTATATTATAGATCATAAGATAGCGTGATCAAAATTAAGACTTACACATAAAATAATTTTCAAAATAAGATCGGGATTAATAAGAGGATCGTAAAATTGTAACATCTTAAGATTTAAATTGAAATCTCGACTATCTTGCTTGAAAGTAACTATAAACAACAACACCACCAACAACAACAACAACAACAAAGCCTTATCCCATTAGATGAGGTCGACTACAAATTCGTTGATCCATGTTCATAAAATTCGACAGGATTTTACGCTAGCTGTCGGGACCTAACACAACCCTCCTCCTTTATCCGGACTTGACCGGCTATAAAACATAGGCGAAGTTTAACTATAAACAACAACAAAAAAAAAAACATTCATCATGGTAAAAAAAGCCGGGAGAATAATAAATCAAACCACCACCCAGCAACAAATACAACATTCATTTACAGTTTTACAGATATCATGCTGGTTCAAAATCCCGCTCACCTCTCTATATTTTTCGGTACAATCACTCACATCTCTTGGTTAATTTTCTAGCGATGCAAATCCCAAAAGCAAAAAAAAAAAAAAAAAGTGGGAATCAGGACGCTCAGATGGAAAAGCAATTTGAAGTGATAGGAAAAAATAATGGTTCCATCGGATGCAACGGCTCCGCTGTTTATAGAAGAAATGGCAGCTGTCATCACAACTAACTGCTTCTATTTCGGTAAAGCTTTCTATTTACATTAAAGATAAGCTAGTCCTTCCCAGGCAGGATTACTGAACTTGATTTTTGTTTCTTGCCGATGCAAAGACGATGTATCTTATAGGTATAATCTGCCTATAACAAAATTTGCACTGATGACTTTGTTATTGGGTGAAGTTCCAGACTGCTGCCCAGCAGGCCAGCATAGAGTTGCCAATTCACAAAGTTCCCGCAGTTTGCATTTCTTATGTAAAATTTATCTGTTATACCGTGTGTATTCGGACCTTCTCCAGTTTGAGCTTTCACTTGTCTGCCTACGATGTCGATTAAGGTTTCTGTCATGCTGACTGCCATAACCATCCTGGGAGCCAGTATGATAATTGTTCTTGGAATGACCTTTCTTTAGGAACTTTCTCATCTCCTCCTCTTCATCATATTGTGAGCGCTGGAATAAGTCAAACCAAAACAAAAATAATATTTGAGAAAACAGATACCACTGATTTTGTCACTGCCTATAATCTCCATCAAATAACACAATAAGATACCAAATAACCAAGTGGTCAAAGAATGAAAAATTATTAATCCTTTTTGGCTTTTCAAATTGCCAATAAGTAAACTCTACAAGGTGATTTCCAAAAGGTAATACTTTTTCTTTGTTTTTTGAAATAAAAAAGCACCTGATATCTCATTTGGTACTTGGCAACGTTCTAAAAAAATTCACATAACTGTAATTCTTATTAAGGTGTTTGTGGAGCTAAATGGGACATTAGAAGCAACATCGATGCAGGAAAGAATGACAAGAAACTCACCCTTGGAAGATGGACTAAGTGGAAATTGTAAATTAGAAGACAACTTGTAAACTAGAAGACATCTTAAACTCATCAAGGCTTTCTAATGATAAACAAACCATAGGTGTGCCAAATGAGAACCTATAATAATAGGATAAAAGAAATATGCAACATGAAAGACAAACCAAAGATGGAAAGCTACTGTCATATGAGTACAGACTGCATCACTTATACAAAAGTTATTGCTCGTCTCTTTATTGTACGCCTAAACTACTTTTATTTTATGAGAACAACCAAACTAATTCAAGAATTGAAGATCACTAACACAATTGTCCATGTAAATGACACAGATTAACGTAATACACCATCATGCACAATTGTTGTATATTCTTCCTCAAAAGAAAAAGAAGATTCCATTCTAGGTGGTATGCAGACCACTTCCTAAAAGATTTTCATATGTTAAGATAAAAGCTCGGGATGTGACGGCTATGAACATCAGCCATGGCTGTTGCATGGGTGATTTCACTGCAACGTAACCACACACTCTATGCTTAAAACAATGCACATTATCTCCTCAAAAAGAAAAATTAACATTGCACATTGTGCATCTTTATTTTGATAGAGAGGAGTTTTGGATTCGTATTGTTTTTTCCTTCAGGAGGCTACAACAACAACATGGCTTTCTCATGCACACACACACTTGATGCACTTTTTTTCTTAATATAGATGGATGGCTGCTGTAATGTGTAGCTATCATTTCCCCTTTCTTTTTCAAGAAAAGATCCTTATGTGAGCAGAGAGTTGAGTCTTAACTGTTCTTGAATGGCTCCAGAAGTTAATATCAAATTTCCAGTCTCTTTTTTTTAAAGGTAAATTTCCAGTCTCTTTCTCTCACTTGATAGGCAAAAGTCAAGGTTATCAAGTTCGAGAGTTGCCGTAAAGACGTTTTGTGCCCAATGAACTCATATAATAAACATGTATGTAAGTTTCTAGGGTTTATGTACAAAGTCAATCTAGTAATGCATTAACACACCTTCACAAATACTTTCAATAAAACACAATATTATAAAAAATAGATTTCATATTCCCTCAAAATAAAACATAATAAGTTAAACACAAAACGAAACAGCAAAGGAACATATAAAACTTAAATATGGCAATCAGAAAAATAACAAAAAGAGAATAAATCAATTTGTATATCCCCTCAAAACAAAGTAATTAGTATAAAGAACAAAAATAAAATAAATGAGCATGATCAACATAAATAGAAAAACAAACTTCTAAAAAAAGTAAATAACTGCTCAAAATAGCATAGCTATTTAAAAACACAAAATTAAAACAACAAAAAAGAAATAAAACAACTTAAAAATGGCCAAAGGATAGAATAAAAAAGAACTAAGAATAACATAAAAATACAACAACAACAACAAAGCCTTATCCCACTAGGTGGGGTCGGCTACATGGATCATACGACGCCAATTCGTTGATCCATGTTCATAAGATTCGACAGGATTTTATGCTGGCTATCGGGGCCTAACACCACCCTCCTCCTTTATCCGGGCTTGGGACCAGCTATAAAATATAGGCGGAGTTAAGAATAACATAAAAATAATAACAATATATGTCATTGAAATGATTTGAACCCACCGCAATCCATCTTCTGGGCCTGACTAAGACAAAGAAACAAATGTGAGGTGATTTGACAAATGAATTATTAGTTCGTGATGAGTTGAATGGCTACCAGTTTTACCAGTTAATTCGATAGTTAAACTGATTTTGCTCCGAATTTCGAGTTTACAGCTATTTAGTTCATTTTGTATGGATAAACTCTTAATACTTGTACGAGTATATGAAATAATTCACAATTTTACCAAGTTTGGCAACAATGTGAATACCAAATCGACATCTCTTATTCAACTTTTCACACTACAAGAGTTACATATTAAAGTTTGAGTCATGTCATTTGTATGCAAGAGCAACCGTAATTCTATAAAACACGAGTAACAAGATATGATGCCACAGATCAAGGTCTAATCGCAATATTCCCCAAAAATTTAATATTGACAGAATGAAGTTAAAGATTTATGAAAGAGATGACATTTTTTTACCTTTGTAGGATCTGACAGTATAGTATATGCTTCTCCTATCATCTTGAATAATCTATCAGCATCCTTATGGACTTCATCAACCACTTGTCTCCAGAGACTGTCATCAAGTATTTCACTCCTTGCTATGAGTTGGCCAGCCTGTAATGACACAATAGTAAACAGAGAGACACAAAAAATTTTGTACAACAAAATCAACATCAAGATGGATGACCTTATCAGGATGGTGTCTTAGAGCAGCTTTTCGATAAGCCTTCTTTACATCTGCTGCAGAGCTTGATGGATCAATTCCCCTGCACAAATCAGGAAGACAAGATTGGGAGAGAACTTAATTAGACACAAATTCACAGAACTAGAAGTAGAAGGGAAAAAAGTAAAAGAAAACAAAGGACCTTGAATTGAATATTAAGATGAGTAAATATTTTGGAATCCATCATATTTCTCAACATATTTCAAGTGATTTGATTCCTGGTAAGAAATTAATGACCATTGCCTCCAAACAATCATACAAAAATTTGAAAGATTCTCATCAAACATGCATATGGTGGAGTGTTTTATGTCATGCCCACATAACAGAAACAGCTGGAGGGGCTTCTGAGTAGGAGATGCAAATCAACACAATCACCTATTCACTGAGAATTAGAAACGTCAGAGGACAATGCACCAAACATTTTTTGGGTCTTGTGAACCCAACACAATAATGTCATTCACTGAGGTGGCATATGCTATGTAAAGAACATTTGTACAATATGATTCTTTACTTAGGGACTCTATAGAACATCTGTACGTCCTGTCTTATCATGTTGACACCACTTCGTACAGCTTTTCACATCATCGACACATTTATATACAACTTATAATATAACAAGACAACATAAAAAACTGGCTATTCATCCATTTTACCCCTCAAAAAGGAGAATGTGTCGACTAGCAGTCAATGAATTTTTTCATTGCACATCCATCATTTCTTAATAATATAACTGTATTCCCTCAAAAAATAATAATATAACTGTAGGGATTTTGCTCATCTTTCCCCTTCAGGAAAAATAATTATAATGGACACGGGCAACAGCATTTATTATGCCTTTATCCAGTCGATATGATCATCATAAAAACAAGTGGGAATATTGTAAGAAATCACCAAGAAAATAAAGTACACCATCACCAAGCTTCAAGTCTATAAAATTAAGATTACCTTTATCAAATTAAAGGTGGCTTCATGTAAACTGTTTCCAGAAATTTGTTCAATAGTGAAGAACACTTACAGTATCATATACATATCTAACGGAGTGTCTTTTCTGGCTTCTTCTTCAACAGTGGAAAGCCGCATACATGCTCGATGAACATCAACATTATTACTCACTGATTTTCCCAAAGATTCAGAGTGATTGCCTTTATCTGCATATTGTCTTTCAAGAAGAGATACAAGCCTTTGAAGATCATGAACAGCTTGCCCATAGTCTCTGATCATCTCATGTAAAGTGGCTCTTCTTGATAGCGCCTGCAATACATTGAGTTAAGAGGGTCACCATTTTGTTTGCTTAGAGTAGTGATATCTTTGGGGCTTTAAAACCAAAAGTAAGATAAGGAAGTCCATAACATATTCCATCTGCTATGTTTATCAAGCAATAATTCTGTTTCTATAGTATCTTGATTGAAAATAGGTGAATCATGAGGCCTTGGTTAATCAGCTAGCTAGTAAAAACTTGACAGCCTTTAATTAGAGAATGAACAAGCAAACTAATTTCATAATTGCGATTCCAGAAAGGTGGATATAGAATCTTAGCTTGATACAGGAGCAACAGAAGCCAAGAGTATACCATTGTTGCAGAAGGAATGAGAATCAAGGAAAATTAGAATGCATATTTATGCAGCCTTATGACAAGAACTTTGGATTACCATTATCATAAATTTGGTGGAGATTCTCTTTGGTTCTTGCCTCTTATGCATTATTTTGTTGCAAAATTTCATAAATTCGAGAACCTCCACCAAAGTTGCAAAGTGTCATGAATTTGTGGGACTCATGGCATGAGTGGAAAAAGAGACTCAGGATGTCTCTGTGCTACTTGCTAAGTAAGATTCAACATCTTACTTGCAAATTTACTGATTTTTTTCAGAGAAATGACAATTCACTGATGTATAATAATTCTTATATTGATGAAAGTATGTAACTGCACAGTGCTATAGTTTCGTACCAGGCAGGTCCCAGGGTATATTACTCAACAACATCCCCTAGCATGGACAAACTAATGCATCAAATACAAAATTAAGAAGCAAGGACTTATGGGGGTGGCAAGAGTGGTGCACTTAGGAAGAGAACTGTTATGAACTTGACCTAACAAATTTTCTGCTGTCATTCAGTTTTTTGAGAACCAAAATGAGCAAATACGTAGAAAGAGAGAATGAAAAGCCCCAAAAGTCAGGTGGATCATGAATGAGTTAATCCAGCTCCCACAAGGTGGATCAGCCGATTCAGTGCTTTAGAGGTATTACTGGCTTCCAATAGAAGAGCATAAAAAGAGAAAGGATAAAGAAGAAAATTAATGAAAAAAGGTAAAGTGCACAGAAGAAAATGATATATGAACTTCCAATGAAGTCAGTTCCTTGATGAAGACGAGAAGACCAACTATTGTGGTGGAAGGCAGTCTTGGGAAAGGTCTAAATGAAAAAGGAAGAGCACGAACCCATGAAGAGAGATAGGATTTTCCTTTTCACATTCATATCATCTATTGTAAAGCATTAGTAGGGCACACCATATTGGAAGATCACATTCACAAAACACGCCATCAAACTGAAGCAAAATACTACGATCCACCAAATATTTAATTCCTTGATAGGTAGCACACCATGCCAGCATCCATTCACAGTTTTAACAGGCCATTGCAACTTAGCAAGTTTGTCCATGATGTTAAGGTTACTACATCCAGGTGGGGGAAAATCCATGAATTTCAAGAAATTTCTATAACAATTAACAACAAATGTTGAAGTCATGATGTCCAACCTTGGGATAAGTAGCATCTAATGCTATTGCAAGAGTGCAATCTGCAATAGCATCGGTAATTTGTCCCAGTGCTTGAAACGCAGCAGCACGGTTACAGAAGCATATAGCTGCAAAGGGCCTTGATTCTGTGTTGCAAGCCAGTGCAGAAGTATAGTGTTCAACTGCCTCTGAATGCCTTCCAGCTTGAAAAGCTTCATTCCCAGCAACCTGCAAGCAAAGGGAACATACATTTCATAGATCCTATTTGAAAGGGTAGAGTTGGGAAAGGATTATTAAATATTTTGAGACAGGCCCTGGGGATATTCCGACATTTGTGCATTTTTCACGTACAATGATTTATGGAATAAGTTGTCTGTTCAGTTAAGTTTCAACTATGAATGGGGGAAAAGGCACTACGAGAATGCATTATTGGAAAGCTGATGTCATATCAAGTCACCATAGCTGTACAAGAACACTAAAATAAGGGAAAGCTTATCTGAAGAACAAGAAGGGTTCTCAATCCATAAAATCATGATTTCCTTGTAAATATAAGAATCAGTCTCCAAATATACATCCATATATGAGCTTATCAAAGAAACTTAGCTATGAAGAAGAGAAAACGAACATTATACAAGTCAATGCATTTGTTCTAATGACGAATCTAAGCAAGACTAGGGTCATATCATGAAGTTTAATTAATCTAAAAAGAACTTGGCTATGAAGTTTGATTCATAAAATTAGGTTTAGAATCTACAAGAAAACAAAATTAACTAAAACTTATAGTTATATTACAGTTACTACCACAATAGCACCAGCTCAATAAATATCATGAACCAGTGACAGTTGGGATGATCAAACTTTTTTTTTGGAGAGGAAAAAGGATGACCTCCAAGTTATGTGGTTGTCATTTAGAGGAAAAAATAGGACTATTTGGGGGAGCCGGAGTGGGTAAAACAGTACTCATCATGGAATTGATTTACATATATAACTATGAAATGGGAATAATATACAAGTGTGGGCTCTCAAGGAGAGAGCAGAAAAAAAAAGGAAAAGTAAGCTAACCAAAACCCCATTCCCGAAGAAGAAAGGGGATGAGCAAACTTTTTGACAAGAAAAGATGACAAAACATTCTTTCTTGAGGAAAACCTACAATGAAGATTCAAGAGGAGAAGGAAACAACAAATGCCATCTAGCAGACAGAAAATAAGTTATGAAGCAACAACAACAACAACAACAAAGCCTTATCCCACTAGGTGAGGTCGGCAAAATAAGTTATGAAGCCTACTCATAAATTCGTTAACGATGCAAATGCATTCAATTACCTTAAGTCGCAAGAGTTCATTTATGGTGGTAAACAATGACGTTGAAGAAACGAGACCCTCGCCACTGTGCAGAATGAGAATTACTAGAAAACAAACTTCAATAGATATATTAAACATGACAAAAAAAAAACTAAAGAAATGTATCAACATACTCATCCATTTTCACTTTCACTTGTTCATGTTTCTTAAGCAACTCCAGTGCTTCCTCAAGTTTTCCTAAATAGAAATACGCCTTTCCTAACACATGCCAACGCCAGGTTCTTACAGGAGAATTCTGTGAATTGTTGCCAAACTGCACATCAGCTCCATTTGATTCAAGATTTTTTTGAGCCAGTTCCATAGTCTGCTCGCAGAATTGAATCACATCATCATATCTCTGCAGCTATTAGACCAAAGAAAATGTTGTCAAAAAGAATTATTTTTCAAGAACACCAGGTAAGAATGGCAACATTGATCTCTTTACATAAAAAAAGTAACAAGAAGTCAGATGGAGAAGAAAAGATTTCTAACCATCAAAAGTGCATCTGCCTTTCTTTCCATTAATCTCTCTGAATGTGGACTTATCAGAAGAGCCTCACAGATTGAGCGTAAGGCTATCACTGCTTCATTTGATGTTCTTTTCTGTAGCAGCTCTTCAAACTGAACTATATAATCTGAGACTTGCTGTTATAGAAGGATAGAACTTCAACATAACTCACATCAAAAGAAAAAATAATGCAAATTTGCATGTGATCCCATACAAAACAACACAGATAGAACCCACTTACCCAAAAGCAAAAATAGAAACAGGTTACGTGGAGAAAAGAACACTTATCTCTGTTGGGCTCCATATTGTTGAAAGTATTAAGGCATTCAAGGGTGCATTTACATGATACGTTCAGCAGGTTTTACTAATTAAAGTATAAGCTCATTGTAGTCGCCTCAAGTGAGACATTTTATTCCTTTTTAGAGAAACTAACTATAATTGTATTGTATGGTATCTAGAATGCAAATTTTCAGTGCCACTTTAAATTGAAAAAAATTGGCAAACCAGAGCAATATAGATCACCAAATTTTAATGCAATCTAGATAGCCTTGGAGGCCTCATCATTTGATGACAATAGGTCAATGAACCGTGGCTGAAAGTTTCCAAGATACAGGAACCTTTTATAGTCTAATGGGAAAATAAGCAGGTAGTGATAACTCTTATAACAGGCCATTAAAAAGTGCAACTCATTTCATATTTGTAAAAACTTAATAACTTGAATGTAGCAGAATGTTCACTGTGCAACGAAAGGAATAGAACTCTTACCTGAGTTTTTCTCTCACCTTCAGAAACTTCTACCAAGATTTTCTGATCTAGAATTCTGTTTTCATCTGATTGCAAACATTTCTTGAAAAGCTTTGCAGCATTCTCAATTTCTCCCAGAGAAAGATAACAACTACATGTAATCAATAGAATAGGTTCAGTACTACTTATGATTCTAATAAAGTGCTGAATATTTATTTAGTTTTCCACGAGATATACAGGCTCCATAAGTTAAAGGCGATTCGGAAGGAAATATCTCTGAAGAGCTATTTATTAAACAAGTACCCATTGTTCTGATCATTTGAAAGTGTAAGCAGGAAACAAACTATACAATAAGAAGCTCACTGAAACCAGTAGCTCAGGGGTCAAAAACAAAGCAAAGAATTTCCGACAATATGTTTACATTCTGCAGAACAGGTGGACTTTTGGCCAATTGCATTCTAATGCCATATGTCATCAGGGCCAAGGTACTAGCCAACAGAATTACTGGACTGCTTAGTTCACCTGGTGCAGGCATCATTCATCAGTAGCACTCCATCCTTGACAATTACGGAATAGCCTCAGAGAGCATTACATCATGACAGGTGCAAAGGACAGAAGAGACTAATGTGGAAGGTAGACTTTTCAAAGGCAAGGTAGACATTTCAAAGGTGTACAATTCAATTTCATGGGCTTTTGTATTGTGCATCAGGTCCGACCCCTAGCTCCTATGCTTTTTGTTCTAACAGCGCACACGTTGTCTGAATCTCCTTTGAGGCATGCTGGGCAGGCTCACCTCCGCCACATGACCAGGCCACCATCACTTTTCTCCTCCAGTACGAAGATGATACGCTTTTGTTTAACACGGGAGCGGTTGCTGAAGTCGAGTGCATAGGTATTTGGAGAGGTCTCCAAGCAATGCATTAATCATGCGAAGTCTACTTTTATACTTTTTGTGATGCCCACAGAGGAGCTGTCTACTTGTGCTGCAGAATTGCCCACTCCGCTGTGGTTCCTCCCCACACATATTTAAACTTCCCCTCTCAGACAAATGCAAGGGCTCACAGAGTTAGTTCCCAGTCATGGGGCCCCTTGAGCACAAACTGCAAGGGTGGAAATCCAAAACTATTGTCAAAGGGTGGGCAACTAATGCTTGCTCAAATATATATTCTTTCCTCCATCCCAATCTATTATGAGTCAGTTCTCAGAATGCCCACCTAGGTGGAGAAGCGCATTGACATGCTAGGTATTCTTGTGACAAAACAATGGGTCCAAGAGTGGGGGAACCCACCTGGCAAGATGACGAAAGGTTAGTCACCCTATCTCTGACAACAGCCTTGGCACGCAAAACCTTCCTTGGACCGAGCTCTCTTGGCCTGGTGGATTAGATGCATCAAGGACCCAGGGAAAGACATCTGTGCATTTTTTTCTTTTGAATGTTACCAGAGTGGCCTCTCTTGGGGATGTGACTACAATTCAGAGCAACATTCTCACATCAGTATTCCAGGAATTTCGTCTCCATGCTAGACAGATTATCCAAACTTCGGCCATATGACTCTAGGGAGGGATGGATAGGCGTGGCTTGCTGAAAACTTCTCGGCGAGAAGACTATACACGCAAATGATGTTAACATCTACCATCACCCCCACTATCACATCGGATTGTTGGCAACCGCAGAAGGTCAAGATCTTTACTTGGCTCATACAAATCGAGATGGGTACCCACTGCTGTTTAGGACAAATATGTTATGTGGACAATATTACACATCACTATTTTTTTAGTTTTGCCATTAATCAAATCGATGACTGCTCAAGCTTTGGTGCCATCCTTCCATTCTTCAAAAGAAAAATATTTGACCAATCTTTTTTACATTGTCAAAAACATGCTATGGATGTTCAAAGAGAGACATTTTGCTTACTGCATTGCAAGAATTTTGAAGAAAAGACTGTATACATATCTTTTTTTTCGAAACGGGAAAGGATGACTAGCATTATGAACTGAACTGTATACATATCTACATTATGAACTGAACACAATCATTTGATTGAAATATAGATGTCATTAGTTTCACAAATTCCTCTCATTCTCTTCGTGTTAACTGTTACTTGTAGTCTTATAAATCTTTCAACCATATGAAGCATGGAAACAGCATTTATGAAACAAATTAAACCACAAATTTAAGTGCTAACCATTTGCGGCTTCCTGATCCAGAAAAGAAGGGCTGGAAGAAATTCAAATTGCCACTTGTCATGTATGTGTCATTTGTTTACTCAAGTTGGAAAATTTTTTATATCTTAACATTCATTTATTATTAGTTTTCATTTTTCAGACGAATCCATATAGTTACAGAGAATTTATCAGTTAAAACATTGCTCAACTGAGTCACCACTTCATGGACCTAGCCCAAGTAAGATGTTCTGAAGGCTATAATAATTATTAAATCTTCTCACAGAATAATGACAGAGTAATCTAGTTCGATACTAGTAGATTCAGATATCCACCCCTTCTTTTTCAGGAAACAATTATCAATGTGAGAGTACAGAAGACTTACTTTGCAGCCCTGACTTGAGCACGAACGAAGCTTGGATCAATTGCAGTAGCCATTATGCAATCTCTCAGAGCTTCCCTCATTCTCCCAAGGGACATCCTTGTTGCTGCACGGTTGCTATAGCACAGCATTAATGCTCTATTGCAGCTTCCAGAGGTTTCTTTCTGAGAAATGCATTTCATGCCACGAGTGTAGTACTCCTCTGCTTTGGACAGGTCTCCATTTGCATATGCTTGGTTGCCCCTAACAAAAACAAGAAAGTCAAATCCAAGCAACAAATATCATAGATGCTCCATATAATTGTCGTAGCCTATAAGATGGATAAAGTTCTTATTTGTAACATTATTTCAATTTGCACTTGAACGGTAACTAAGAATTCATTATCATTTAATCATCATTTTTCCTAACAAAAATATAACCTACCATCCATCAGATAGTTAGTATTACATGGAAAGTATAATAAGAGATTATTTAAAAGAATAATGTGTTCAGACACCTGAGACGCCATTTCTCACAGGCTTCCTGTTCGGCAACAGTTTCTGCATCTGTGGTCAAAGAACATTCCCCAGCCTCTAGTTTGGGATTTACTTCAGCTTTGTGATAATCTCCACTTTGAGTAGCAGATAATATGCTTTCTTGGTCTTGGGTAGGATTTGGTTGCATAGAAGTCTTGGCAACTGGAATTAGATTTGACGAGGAGAAAACTGAAGGAACATCAGCATTCTTAGTGGAAAGGTTAGAATCATGACCACCTTTTATCTGATGTTTCCTCCTGCGTCGGTGTTTCAAACCTGATTGCAAACCTTGAGAAAAAGATGATGCACTGAAATTAATGTTAGACCCATCAAAACCCTTCGAGCTGAAGGCAAATGTGAAGCATGTTGCATCACCATTAGCTTGTGTTTCAGTGTTAGAGCCAATGGAAGCTTCGGCTTCCATTGCAGTAATATTAGCATCACCATTAAGATAAATATTGCTGGAATCAGAAACCAAATTGTCAATAGGTGCAAAAGCTTTTTCATCTCCAGAGGGCCTAAAACCAATTTCGCACTCAGTGTGGCATTTATAGTTATTGGAAAATGCTTCCTGATTCCCTTTAGCATCCCTACCAATGTCCAAGTGATTGGCTGCATATACAAAATTTTCCTCCATAGAAGAAGAGGTTTGAGTGTCAATTGACGTGACATAGGGAAAAGTACAAAAGACTTCATCAGATGCTACTGAAGCCTCTCTTGAACCTTGATCTGCTATTCTATTCTCATGATAAGGAGAATAATCCATTGGTGAACATTCACCAGGAGATTCAGGTTCTTTGTTCTCCACAACTTTGTCTGTTGAAGCAAATGGGGCATTTGAATTCTGACGCAATGGAAAGTGTTGCCTCAATTTGCCTCTCTTTTTCTTCATTCTTGCAGTTTTATTGCCTCCCTTCATCCTGGATAGTTCACCTTGATCCTTCCCAGTGAACAACCCCTCTCTCATTAAACCAGAAGAAATTGGATTTGAGGCTACAAATTGTGAGTATGGCACTTCTGATTTAGCACGTGTGTTTGTAAATGTGAAGTCCCTGCCATATGCTGCAGAATCACAGGAAAAGGATGATGAACCAAAAGAAGACATATGTTCCCGTGTGAACTTAGAAAAGCCATGTGAGTCATATGTTCGAAAATCATCCATGCTGCTTCTTTCTTCATCGTGACCTGTCTGAAACTCTGGTGGATCACATGTTCCTGAATGTGCATCAGTAGTTGTGTGAGAATTGCCAGATATATGCCCTTTATCAGATTGAATATTCAACTTCATGTCATTGGACAATATATTAAATGTTCTGCCTCCCTTAGACTTAGAAACTTTGACAGTAGTTCCAAAGGTAAAACTATTAGGTTCACTGCTCGCACCGACCTTAAATGCAAAATTGTTATGATTTTGTTTTGTAGAATTGTCCTCATCCTTAGAACCTTCACTCTTCTCTCTTTGCATGTCACCTGAGAATTCTGATGAGGAACTCTTGGTAAAGATCGTAGATGAAGCATTTAGCATCTCCCCCGAAGTAGACCCTTTGTTCATATCTTTTCCAAAGATGAAAACACCAGCTGGTTGGTCCACATTTTCATTTTTCATCTTTTGGGGTGCTTGTTCAGTTCCCCTGTTCAAATTATTTATAATTCCTGGAATCTTATCTACCAGAGTCTCAGATAATGAACCAGGAGCATTTTCATTACTACTAGAAACAAAGACAAAATGTTCATTGCTTCTCTGACTAGTTAGCTTTGTTTCCTCAGATACGTTCACATGTTCATTAGCTGAATTCTGCAACTTCAGCTCAGACAATTCATCAGGGAGCTTTTCAACTACAAATTCATCTGGAACAGTGGATGGACTCTCGTTGGAACTAGAATTTACCTTGACACCAGTTTTAAGTATAAATGTATCTGCATCAGAAACCAAATTATTCTCCCTAAAGGTTCCTTTCATGTCTTTGTTGTTCACAGTTTTCCTGGCATTACTTGTAGAGCTAGCAGTAAAAACAAAACCATAATTTTCAGACTTCATAGTTCCAAAACCACCAGCAAAGCTCAAAGGATCATTGCTATGAAATTTATTTGCATCATCATGAAGTTCAGACATCCTGTCAGATTGCTTTACATTAACTGAAGCATACAAATTACTGGAACCCTGCAAGTTCAGCTTCGCCATTTCATCAGGAAGCTGTGGGAGTGATCCTACGCCAGAGACATCAGATGAACTTTTCAAATTAGAGCTCATCCCCACTCCACTTGCAATTGGAAATGTACCATTATCACGACCAGTACTGACAAAACTACTTGAATGATAATCTCTAGTTTTGGGCACTTCAGTAGATGAATTAGCAGTGTGAGATGTATAAGATCCAAAACCATTTGACTGAACATCCCTTGGGTTTATGGGTGCATCCATGACACAATTGTCAAGACCACTAACAGGTCCAGGTATGTCTGTAGCAGAGATTTCATTGTTCTCGCTAGAAAAGGTTGTTTTAGAACAAGAGTTATTCTCTTTCGATCTGGTGAAACCACTTGAACCGAAGACAAAGGCTGCATTCTTGAGCTTTCCAGAATCAAAACTCTCAGAACCTGATTCACTCGAACTAACTGGAGAAATCTGATGGGAATTTGAACTTTCCTTTACCCCACTCCCAAATGCAAGGCCTTCTGGAACATGACTTGGATGCTCTATGGTCCCAACGCTTTCTTTACTCAAGTCTCTTAATGAACTAGCACCAAAGACAAAGGAAGTTCTTGTGGATTTCATTGGTTCTGAAACATCAGGCATCTGACCACTTGTATCCTCCAATGAGTTCCCCTCTGATCTAGAGCTACTCATTGCACTTCCAAAGGTGAATGGACCAGCACAAAAACCTCCAATTTGGTCAGTCCCAAAGCTAAATGCGGATCCTGCACTGTTCATAGACGGATTTGGCACAGAGTCAGTGCCACCAGACTTTAAAGCAACATCTCTTGAGCTCAATCCCGAATCAGAACCTTTCTTTGCGCCACTCCCAAAAACAAAAACATTACCGCCAGTCATTGAAGAGTCCAAATTTACACTCCCAGGATGAATTAACCCAGCTTCCGAACCAAACGGCTTCCACTGATAAAGCTTCCCATCAACCCCATGGGCTGTACTGCCATCACCCCCTTGTGCGGGAATCGTCGCCACATTGCCGATCCCAGGACGGAAGGGGTTGAAACCAATGCCATCATCGGCCTCTGCGATCACCGCGGGCCGCACCCGAGAGGAAGCGAAATGCTTCCGCACCTTAACAAGGCGGGGTTTAGAAAGCCCAGCAGCCCCGGACGGCTTCCCAGAGGACGACGGGGGAGGAGGAGGATGGGGGAAGGACGGTGCAGGGGAAGCGAAGAAACCTTCAGATGATCCGTCTTCTCCCCGCACTAGGCGGGACCTATCCATGAAACCGAACGGCGATCGCGAGAGGGAACCGGCGACTGCCGGAATGCGGCAAGGGTCAGGGAGAAGGAGGAGGTATCGGAGGCGGAGTTCTCACCTCATCCCCCCGCTCGAGCGGGAAGTGGAAAAAGAAGAGGAGGAGAGGAGGAACGCACCTCTTGGGATCGAGGGAAAGCGACGACCGGAAATCTACGATCGTCGGCGTGGGGTACGGCCAGCGGGGCGACGTGGAAGGTTCCCATCGGTCGGGAGGACCATGTTCCCGGCGTTCGACGGTAGGGTTCCGCCGCGAGGGGACGCCAGGAACGGTGATGAGGCGGCGAAAGGATTGATCGCTTTGCTTCGAGAAGCGGCGACGTCGATATGAATCCCCCTTCTATTTTTCTCTCCCTATTTTTGCTTGGTTTTTTTATTTAAAATATTTGATTTTGGAGTTGAGTGGTGGGATTTGAAATAGGAGGTGGTGGACAGTGTGGTGGAGGTAAGCGATTTAAAAGCGAATCGGTTTCCACCACTGTAGTTGTTTTTATTTACAGTTCGTAACCATTAAATTTTGCTTGTAATCTGCGTGCCTAATTGTGCTAATCGACCGAGGGCAATGACGTCAATTGAACAGTTATTTACTTTTACAGCGCATTTTAATTTTAAAATATTCCTTCGTCTTTTCTAATTTGCCTTTTGTCATTTAACATCTCCAAATGACAGTGTTATCCTTCAAAATAAATAACGGAAGGAAAGGACGGTCTGGACAATTTAGAGAAAAAACAGTGGATTATTTTAAAATCTAGAATTAGACAATAAAATTATTTAATTGTTTTATATAGCGAATAAAATTAATTCAAGAATAAATAAACAAAAACATTTCTCATTGCTTCTTCATTGTTTTGGGTGATATTATTTTCACTAAAAAAATAATATTATCATTTCATAAAAGTATTCGCACTCAGATACAATAACTTTTTTTTAGGTTACAATAAAGATATGATAAATTTGTTGTTCTACGTGAAAATAGCTTGTAGCTTATGGGAATATGATTCCCATTTGTGTTAATTGGCGGCATATAAATAATTACAATAGATTTTGCATCACAATCAATTACTATGTCATCTTGTACATGATGTGCACGAAGATAAAAAATAAAAGGCTTTCTTCATTCTTAAGAAAAAGCGGATTTCTTTTTAAAAAATTACTGCAAAATGAACAGGGCCGGCTTAAGGGGGGGGGGGGGGGGGGGGGGGGGGGGGGTGGGAGCCATCCAACACCCCTATCTATACAAGGCCTCTTAATCATGCAATAGTAATATCAAACTATTATTATTATTTAATAGTTTAATATCTTTATTAATTTTAATCATCAATAAATATGTATATTATCTTTCATTTCTAATAGCATTCACCTAAATCGTAATTAACTTATAATAATAAATAGTTTTATCTTTTTATATTTTATTTATGAATTCATTGTCAACAATCAATAATACTTCAATTAAAATTTCTCATAATTAATCAAATAGTATTTTTGTTACTTTTTTTTCACAATTAACATTAGTTTTATATTTTACATTGAAAAGCTACACTCAATTTCTTTGGTCTTTTTTATATTCATAAACTAACTATTTTTAAAGATAAAATTATAGGTTTTCATATCAAAAGTTAGAAAGACCTTAATATATTCTTGTTTTTTTTATTTATGTCAAAATAAAATTTATAATCTCTAGAACCAGCCCTGAAAATGAAGTACCTTGAATTCGTTCTGACACAAATAGTCAACATTAAAAATTGTATTTATATTGATAATAAAACATCATGAGAATATAAATTCAAAATATAGCATTACTAAGAAAAGTCACTTATGTGTAATTTTATGTAAGTTCGCTCAAATTAATATCAATCTCGAATTCAATTTTTCTTGATATAGTAGTTTATCCATATGGAAATATTGACTTATATATATATATATATATATAATTTTTTGTGCTAACCAATTGAATAATTATTGTGATCCACCATCCATGGTATAATTAATGGACATGATGCTGCCCTTAAAATGAGTAGCACTAATATTTTCTATATATATTATTTAAATTAATTTTGTAAAATTATGTAAAACTATTTTTAGTAATTAAAGAATATTAGTGGTTCAGGTTCGTCGGAGTGGGGTGGGAGGGGAGATGGGGGTGGGGTTGGCGGTGCAACGGATCTGTGAGAAAAAGAGGGACGGGCGGCTCCCTCTACAAGCTCACTGCGAAGGAGGGTGGCTGCACGACGGATTTGTGAGAAAAAGAGGGGTGGCGGTCCCCCACTACGAGCTTGTAGGGGCGATTGGCCCTTTTTTGCTGCAAGCGTCGTCCCTCCGCGAGCTTGGGGGGGGGGGGGGGGGGGGGGGGGGGGGGCTGACGCCCCCGTTTTTCTCTATCGTGCCGATGCCAAGGGGAAGAAGGTTATGAGGGATCTCGTCGCGAGGGAGGGATCTCTTTCTCCCGTACGCTTGCAAGGATCTCTTTCCCCCTCGTCGGAGCTCCGTCGCCGTTGTCATGCAAAGCGCATCATTGCCCCGACGTCGGAGGAGGAAGACTCGATCGGAGGAAGGGAGGTAGACTCGCCCGCGTGCAGATTGATTTCTTCCACCCTCGCAAATCGATCGTTGCCGTCCTTGGCCAGTCATAGATCGATCGGCCATTCGCTCATCGCAGATCAGCCACTCGCTTGCGTCGCAAATCGATTGGCCACTCGCATATTGTCTCCAGCACACTCGATGATCGTGGTTGTCGCATAGTTTGGCCGCCCTGCTGCCGAACCACCTTGCTCCCTATTGCTGAACTGTCTTGCTCCCAAACCATCTCCATCCTCTACCCTGAACCGATGTGCGCTGATCCAATTCATCCATCTCAGATCGGATGATCATGAAAGTGTGGGGGCAAGCTGCTATCACAACCCTAATATTGTGTAATGGCAAAGGAGACGCCTTCACAAGAAGGCTTCCCGTGCATCATAGTAAAAGTAACGAAATGATAAAAAACTGCAATTTGTTTTCCTACCACAAAAATATCTACAAGTAAGTGTTTGGATATCATTTTGATGGAATTAAATATCATAGTTTAGAGTATATTTTGCCGTGAAAGAAATAGGAGGTCAAACCTTCGAAATTTTTTTTCTTTTGACATGGATTGGCACCAGTGGACAAATATTAAAGTAGACTGTCAAGTCATTATTTCTTTAACTTTTTAATAAGGTAATCTTTTTTGCTTCCAAACAAATGAAACTTTTCTTTAACTTTTTTTCTATGGTATGCCATTTTTTAAAAGTGACATACTATAGAATTTTAAAACTCATGGATTAAAATAACTTTTAGCCAAACAGGGCCTTAGCTCTCTTTTGGTCTTTAGCAGATCTCCTGTTCACCATAACAAAGGAGCAGCTGAAACTTGCAAGTAATTTAACAAGAACTTCATCTATTGCAGTTAACTATAATGCAAAGTAAATAATAATAATAATAATAATAATAATATGGTGGAAAAATGATATGTGCAAGGTTTATCTCCCACTTTTTATGCAACAAGTAGTAATTGTGATCCTCTGAATTGCTGTTTGGAAAAATCACATAAATGCTCATTGCAGTTCATACTGTTATTAGATCTCAAGAGAGTCACTTAACCAATCTACTGCTTGACTAAAGAATTGTTGATTCTATGAATTATTCGCACAATGATTTAATGCATATATATATTCATAATATAAAGAAACATATCAGCACATAACTAAGATAAATGACTTGACTATTGAATCAACCGATAAAAAAGAAAAACCAATTGTCCATAATATGTTTTACAGGCTAAAAGCAATGGCACTGCATAGCCATAGACAAGAGAAAAATGAAAAATGAGGGAAGAAAAGAAAACGGGTACAGATGACCGTGTACATCTTTGACGGAATTCTAGTAATTGGGAATTTCCCGAGGGTTGATCTATCACAAAGATTGATTCAAGCTGGCACACAGTAGTTGCAGACCAAGAGGTAACGTTTACCTCAACATGATCACTCATCACTGAAGAAGTTATACCCTAGATATCAAGTCCACAAAGAGAAAATCATTAAACTTGAATTTTGTTCGAAGGAAAACAAATTTGAAATACTAATTGTGATTATAGAAAGGAAGACATTTCTCTAACCATTTAATTCTTCATTATCAGCAAATGACTCTCAAGATTGGCCAAGAAGTGATGACCTGTAGAAGGCATGGCTCTGGGCTATCTCGATTCTGTCACGAGGATCATTCATTGTTTCATCTCTTAACGCTTGGAGAATAGCTTGTGATGGGCATTCCCTATGAATCACATATACAATATTCAAGCAAAAAGTTTTATTTGAAGTAGTAAAACTGTAGGCTTCTAGTGGAATGGAACAATTCATGTGAGCATAAGAATAACTCAAATTGATGGACACTTTATATACACTATGTTATAAAGAGGAGGTAATAAAAGCTTCAAACAAGATACTGGCATATGGCGATAACTGTTACATCCCTAAATTACTTCAAAGTATCTAAGTCGTATAGTTTTTAGATAAGCAAATGGGTAAGATAAGCAATTAGATGAAAGAATCAGCCTGTGCCTTTTTATTAGTATCCTATAAAGTGTTTTAAGGATGGGGCACAGCTCAGCAGGAGCAACTGGCTTGTTTTCCTCAGGATGCAGCACACTTAAACTGGGTTGACTGAGAAGCTCATAAAATGCACCAACAGCAGAGACACCCTGTCAAGTGAATGAACAAATCAGGCATATAGTCTTGACAAGCACAAAGCTAAGGATCTTAACAATCAAGACTAAACTGAACAACTAGACTACAAAATTCATATCAAGAACATTTTATGAACACAAACATATTGGATGAAGAAACATACCTGAATCATTCCTTTCCCCTTGATGCTATCACCCATGTCAGGACTCAACTCACCCTTGGCCAACATCTGTCCATACCATGCATTACGACCCTTCAGCAAGGTCACATAAGTATCAGCTAGCAGTGGACCGGCGAGCTTTTCTGGCTGCTCAGCCAACAGATGAGTAATGAATATCATTTCAGATGTGCAATGCGCAAAGTAAACAGACTTGCTTGTTGCACTCTCATTTGTTAGAGCAGCTACCATTCCTGCAGAAAAAAAAATTATCAGATAAATGACATCTCTTATTGATAAATTGTAATTTGACACATTAGTAAATTATTGTGCATAAATAAAACCTAAGCATGATGGAATGGGGAAACCACAGAATAATTTGTCACACAAAAACTGTCATCACTTAGAAAGAAGACATGGTAATTCCTACAATCACACTATTGGGCAACATCAGTACCCAATGGATGTTCCATTTATACCACTAAACAATATGTAGTCAGTTTAAAGGTCACTTTATTTTTATGACATAGCAGTAAATTTAACTAATAATGAGTTTTTGTTTCGATTACAAAGGGAGGTCCATGGACCTAATGTAAGAAAAGTAAAGGCTGAAAATAAAGAAGCGCATAAGTCTCAAAGGTGGAATTTGAACTCGTGACCTTTACGCTTTCGAGTGGAGAGGTGCATCACTGCGTTCCCAACTAATAATGATTTTTTGGTTACCAACGATTTTCTTCTTATCCCAACTAATAACTCGTAAAATTTTCCTTTATTTCATTTTAACAAACATTGATATCTTTTCTTTGTCATCTGCTAGTTCATAGTGACATCTGAAATCAGGAATCTTGATGACCTTTCCATCTTGATAAAAAAATTAGTTTTTTTTTTAAATTTGTTTGAAAAGCAGAGTTCTTATTATCATACCCATTGGGAAAATTCATTTTTTTTCCTGTAACCACATTTTTTCCTTCTAATAGTCTATGCCAACCACAAGTCACACTTGGTGCTAGTTCTATCACTTCCGTTACTGAACATAGGAACACTAGAAAATCAAAAGCAGATGTGCCACTAAACAACATTATGCAAATGGTAACAAAATATGTGAAATATAAGACCATATATAATATGATGTATCAGATAATAATGCAGCCAGAAACTATAGCTGAGCAAAGATGCTTATTTAATGAATAATAAACAGTTGCCAGAAGGAAAGATTTACCAGCGCCAATAGCATAAACATTCTTCAGCCCGCCCATCACTTCATGGGTAACTAAATCACTGTTGTCCCACACAATGAAATGAGGCTGCCGCAAGAACTTCGCCAGAACTTTTCTCCACTTGTCCGCTCCGCATATACGTGCATTAGCGTATTCCTTATTATAAATCTCTGATGCAATGTTCGGTCCACCAAGATAAAGAATGTTCTCAATTGGAACTCCAGCTGCCCAATCAAATCAATATGTTGAAGAATAAGGGAAGAGAACTTCCAGCCATGAGAAGAAAGATCGAATGCATTAAACTGAATACTGGTCAAGCTTACACAGAAATCATTAACAAGGCTTTTAGCACTATTCTATGTGTCATTTTATACTTCTGGTCTTTCAGATGATAATCCAATCAGATCTCCCAGGATGTAGGCATTATCATTTTACATATAGAAATATATTAGGATAAAAAATAATTTCCAAATCCAACAATTCCATTTTCATGTCTGATTAAAAGGAGAGTGACACTTGTGTTCTTTTTTTTATGTTCTTTAGATGAAGTTTGGTGAATCTAAGATATAATGAATGAAAATAGAACCCAAAAAAAAGAAGACCTTGTTCTCTGTTTGATAAGAACAACAGTACAGCCTATGCTCAAAGAATATATACAGGAGCACATTTATAAATACTTGCCAAAGAAAAGATTAAAACTTACTTGCGTTCTTTATCATCTGAGTAGGTGTTATTATACGTGGTACAGGATCTAAAGCTGCCTCTATACCCTTAGCAAGTGAAATTATGATTGGAGCAGTGATCCTCTCCTTCCAGTATCTACTGATCTCCTCAAATACTTCTCTTGTCTCCGTGGAAGGCAAGCCATTGACCACAATATCTGCATCCCATACAGCCTCCTGCAAATTAGTCACAACTTTTAAAGGGCAAAGTGGTGTGTCAATCATGTTTAGGCAGAATCCATCTTTCAGTATCTCATCTGCATACAAAATTCTATCTCCCAGTCTTCCCTCGACATACTTCAAGTATGCACATCTGCGAATCAATCGACGCAAGACATCCTCCCTCGAATTGATTACCTCAAACAGATGCTCCGCAGTCATCCTGTCGACCGTTCTCCCGGGCCGACGCCATATCCTTATTTGAACCTTTTCACGTAGATGACCATAAGCATCCTGCAGCACTGCAGCAAACACACTGCCCCAAGCACCTGCCCCTACGCCCACAATCTTCAACAGGTCACCATCAGATTTTCCAAGAAGACGACGGAGCTCATCAAGCTTTTCTTCCGCTCCATTGGAGTTGTGGACAGATCCATTCAAATGAACCGAACCATTGGTAACTTCTATTGTGCCGACCATCTTCTTTCAAATGGTAAACAGTACAAAAACGCACAGATTATTGAGAAATGACAATTCACAGAAAAAATTTCTCCCCGGGACAGTTTGCTCGATACAAATTTAGGTTTCTCGCCTCTTGGGGGCTTCTATCTAAACACCGCCTTCTTTCGATGGAGATCCAAAGCAAAATTTTGCAATCACACGGAAGCTATGTTTTTTTCTCAAAAAAAAGTAGACAGATTGGCTGGCTATTCCTACCACTCGGCCACACCAAGAGAAACCTAACAATTCCTTAATGACGCCTCACAAGCGTCCTATCAAGATCCGCATTCAACTTTCATTATTCCTCTGGAAGGTGTTCCCAACCAAATCTGCAAACTTCTTTTTTTTTTTTGGTGTGTGTGCACTAATGAGATTGCCAAAAACGTACGAATGCTCTTAACCAGTCCGTTTCTTACCAATTCAAACACCAAACAAGTACATTCGAGTACTCAATCATACCATTGGAAACGCCGCCCTGTTTGTTCGTCATCCACCCCCACGCCCCAACTACTGCCAAAGATTCGAACTTTTCTTGTTAAAGTTGCCTCCTTTCTTTCACCTCATCCTGCCTGCCATCAAAACGCAGCTCAAAGTCCGCATGCAACAGCCGGCATTGCGGGTGAGGACGAGGGTAGTTGGACGCCTTCAAGCTTTCTTGGAAAAGGAAGTACTCCCTCGCTGCCGCTGTTCAGTGCCTGAGGCATCCCCAAGATTCAAACTTTGGGAGTGAGTGGTGGGAATTGGGGAAGTGCGGTGGAAAGGAGTGGGCTTTCTCGTTGTCAGCAGAGTTAGTTCGGATTTGGAATTAGGTGAAGGCAATTAATAGCTCCTTTGATGTCGCCAACTTCTCAGCAGCCATAAGTATGGGCAGCTAATTCTGTGCAGTTGGGAAGGGGAAAAACTGAATAAGAGAAGTTTCTGCGAGTGGTCATTCTTTTCTGTTTTAACTTCATACAAATTGGTATTTTTGTTTGTTAATCATATATAAAACACGAATGCCGGAAGCATAATGCAGTGGTACCCTCAGTTTAATCTTTTACTGTGATATATCATTGGGTCACTTTGTAATTGGAAAAAAAAAACAGTTGCTTGCAAAAGGGAGGACTTTTATTGCGATCTTAACTCCTGTTAATTAGCTGAAAAATAGAGTTGGTGGTTGTCTCTTTTAAGTAACTGCTACTAGGTGTGGGTTGTGAGAATGATATGTCGATGTGTCTGCTGTAATTGGTAGGACTCATGATAAATCCATAGAGCACCATAAATGTGTTTTCATTGATGATTTTACTAGTGAATTCGACATGCTCATCTGTCACTTCTATTTGTTTTTTAACGAGAACCAACAGGTAAATAAATACTTGTGGGGTCTTGGAATAAATGTTTTCTAGAATGAATAACTTTGGATCTGATGACATGACAGAGATGAAAGTTGATGATTATTTATTTCATTTTATGTCAGTGTTTATGTGAAAGACAATTTGAGCTGGAGACCTAATTAAGAAAACAAACCATATGATGAAATTTTGTATGTAAACTTACTAATACTATTTTTCACAATAAAATTATCTTGGCATTTCTTTTACAATTAATAAAATTATTTTTTAATAGAAAGATTATTAGGGATATTGAGAAGATTTAATAAGAATGCAAAGCATAAATTTCAATTTTTATGGAGTCAACAAATATTAACTCAATTGTTTTGTATTGATTGTGAACAGAATTATTTGGAGTGCTAATGTTGATTGTGCAGATAAAAAAATAAATTAAATTTCAAAAAAATCACTAAAAAGATAAGAAAAGAAAGGGAAAAATATCTAGTTGATGTGAAATTATTATAATTTAGGTGCATAATTAATAAGGATGAAAAGAGGCCTAATTTTAAATTCATATTACGTAAAAAGTAGCAAATCGCTGAGCAGAAAGCTGGAGGACCAGTTTAACGTTAAATTCTGACTCACGTATAAGATGTGCCCAATGCAACCTTCAAAATGATAATTTTCTTCTGGATGACAAGTATAGTACATGGTGCACTACGGCTTCAAATTGCAACTCATTTTTGCAACACAGCGAACAGGCCACCCATGTAGGAATACCTACTTTGGAAGATCGTGCTTTTCCAGTGTCGCCCATGTTGTACATGCTTGCATCACTTAAAAAAATAGCACACAGCAAAAAGATCCTATAAAACTATAAGCATTCATCCAACTATCATTCACTGTTTCAAATACCATTTTGATCATGGACACATTAGCCAATTGCATGTACCTCGTGTGTTCTATTTTCACTCATTTCGAACAATATGATACAATAATAAAAAATGAGGCTAAAAGATTAGGTTAATTTTTTTAAAAAACACCACAATAATGTAAATATACAGTTAATACTATCCATATCCCTTGAAAGAGGGCACCAAAAATAATACAAGTTGATAGACCCAATAGATAATTTTAGCTAAGCTACAAGTTTGTCACCTCTCAATTTGCAATCATTTTCTTTGGCAGGAAAGTTGGCACAGCCATGTTTCTAACATCTTATATGGCGCATCTATATTTTAAGCATGCCATAGCAAGGCATCTTTAGTACATGATGCAGTTTATTCTTACAGAATGCTAAAATTCTCTCATTGGGCAAATGATAAACATTGCAGCAAATAATGATTGACTATGGAAAGCTAGAAATCACACATGGTACAACAGAAAAGAAATGAAACTGAAAACATGATTGGATGTGCCAGCAGAGTCTCAAATAAGTATGTCTTAAGAAATACAGTGCAAATTTCCAGACCGAGTAAATAAACAGCTCTTGGAATGACAAAAACAACTCCACGCCATCAATACAAAATTTAAAGATCCACATATCCCAGTATCGGTATTCCAATAATTGATTTTGCTTCCAGCAACTCCATCTGTACCCTGTTCACCAACAAGTTTCTTGATCCTTAATCAGAGTCATTGTACTCCTCGTCTGACAGCTCATCAAAAGCTCTTACATCAAGTTGATAACGCAATATCCCACCAATACCACCAAAGCCCCTGCAAAACTGTGAACCTTCCTGAGATTTGTTAGTAACAAATTCAAGGGTGCAGCCAAATCGTTTGTATTCATTTGCAAACCACTCCAGGAGAGAGATCTTCTCCTGCACTTCCAGTTCAGCAGAGGTTGCAGGATCTCGAAAGTTGCTCTGATCTGCTTCCTGTTCTTTACTCAAATGCTTGATAATAATTTCACTTGTTGCAGCATTTTTAAGCACATATCTGTTGATCTCCAGATTTTCCCATACGATCAAAGTCTCCACAGCGCCCATTTCAAGAGCTTTGAGTGTGTCATCCACGCTAAACACATACTTTCCAGTATCTTGGCTTATTTCCTCAAAGTACTTTCCAATTAACTTCTTTTCTTGTATGAATTTTACATTCGCTAGAATCTCAGCCGATAATTCAATAGCCTGATTGAATCCATTCTCACCACCATAAGACACATCAACCACATTAATAATTTTAGCTTGCAAACGTTGGTCAAACATGTCAGACTGGCTCAATTCAGTTTTAAAATCAGCTGAACCAGCCAAAATCAATCCAGCAACATTTGGCTGACTAGTGGCAGGATTAATAAAGAATTGAGTAGCAAGTTCTGCAGTTTTCCTCACATAGTTATGGCGCTTCTCCATTCGAAGACGAGCAAAACGCAATGCTGATTGTCCTCCTCTCCCATGCTTTTTTGGAAGATCAACGGTAAATTTGTGGAGAACCTCGCGAGTATTTCCACTTAAAGTCCCAAAAAGTGTTCCATTTCCATCCATAACTATGAAACCAAATTTATCATCAGATTCCAAAAGCTCATTTAATGCCTCGGTATGAAACTTATTATCACAAAGATAGAGAGATGCATTAATGGGTTTGAATGGCTCAAAATCTATGGTAACTTTCTTTTCTTTACCATCTTCAGTGACAACAGTTCCTGTGTATAACACTAACCCATTCGGAGGAACTTTGTTATAAAGTTTCAACCTCTGTTGAGCAGAGGTAATTGCACCCAGCACAGATTGCCTATTCACTCTACTCTTGATATTTGAGGCAGTTCCATATTCATCACCCAACATCTTAGTAACTCGTGACACTTGGTCACGGGGTGGCATGATTAAGGAGATCATACTCGTACCATTGCCCCTAGCAGCTTCCAATGCCTTGATTAGTTTCTTTATCTTCCAAATCTCAATGTTCTTATCGGTCTCATGACCATCAGCCATATTGGCAAGCAACGGGATCTACCTGCATAAAAAATAATTCGAAAGAATTATCAAACCACATTCTTGCATGCCATTTAAGTGTGAAAGCAGAAAATTGGTCAATCCAATCTATACGCAGTGTATATCTCATGAAATTTGTCAATGAGAAAAAGTATCAATGATTTTTTTTACATCTATGCAAACGATAACAGTGATGTCCATTAGGCTGTTGGGCTTTAGTATCTATAGTTAAAATTCACTCAGCAGTTAGGACACAATCATTATATTAAACTCCACATTATTTTTACACCGTATTCTCCCTCACCCCTTTCTCATTCCCTCCTCCCGCTGGATCCCATTGCAGGTGCCTTCCCTTAACCTACCCAGCCCAATGGCACCATCCTTGCCTCCATGGATGTCACCTCTGCTACTGCTGATTACCCCCACACCATTACCCTAATCTCAATTTCTAAGGCCAACGACGAATAGATGATACAAGGGAGTCACGTGCCCCTTTCTGCCCTCCCTCCTCTGTGATTGCATGGATAAGGTTGAAAGCCTCAAGATTAGGGTCCAGCTGGCAATCTTTCCCCTCAAAGGTAAATCAACAAATATATAATCAATATAACGAGAAAAATTCATAAGAATATTTGATGGATAAGGTTGAAGGCCTCAAGATTGTCAAGCTCACTTTCCGACCCTTCGTAAGGGGGTAAAGGGTTTTGAGAAATGTTTTAAGACCTGGACTGGACATTGACCCGGATTGGTCTTCAGTCAAGTTTGACCAGTCCGAATGATTAAGCCAGATGATTGAGCCTGATGACAATACAAAACAATATAAAATCAAAATACACACGTACTTTAGTCATAATGGATACATGTGATCCACGAACAATTACTGATCATTAAAATTGTCCAGTACTGTTTTACAAATATGATCAAAATGCATAAAATCAAAATATATTACTCAGGAATGTGTGGTGTCAGTTAATATGCAAGAGTACATTGTTTCAAAAAAATTTTAAAAAAAAATGCAGAGTACATAAGAAAGCTTTGTTCTCAATACGCACAACTAAACATATGTTGCTAAGTCCTACATTTTCTAAGTCCTCCACAATTGGGACCTTCCAACTTGGCAAACAATGAAAAGAGTACAAGGGAAATTGCTGTAAAGGATAGGATAAATTTCCATTGTCACCAAACACTTACAATGAAATTAAAAGGATGCAAAGCTATTTCATACAAATCAGCCAGCGTAAAAAGAACTATATCCATCAAATAGTAAGCCCCTAAAGACGCTGAAAGGTTTCAGAAGTTACATTGTGATGTTCCTGATTAATTCATCCTTACTATACAGACTATTCATTCATATTTGGCCACAAAAAAAGTTCTTATCGTTCTCCTTTCAATGATCTAGTGTAAAGCAATATCGACTACGCCATCACACACAAGGTGCAAAGTTTATTACAATAGCATTCAAAAATATAAAAAAATGCAAAACAGGTATCGATTGTCAATCCAGGAGGATCCTGATGATGGAGATGATCAAACGCAACATTCCAAAGGGACGGCCAGGACTCGCATCGCCGCAGGCGAGCAGGACGCGTTTGTGGCAGCCCCTGTCCAGGGCCGCGCCCGGCCACGGGCATCCAGGGCGCGGCGCAGTCGGGGCATGGCGGCCCACGCCTCTTCGGAATTCAGAACTCAGAGAGCCCGAGAAGTGAGAGATAGAAAATAGAGACTACCGGCGACGAAAATACTCGTAAGGAAGCAAGTTGCTGGGCTCGCTGTCGCCGTCGATCACCGTCGCCGCCGATTAGCTGAAGCCTGAGCCGCGCCGCCGCTTGGAGCTTGGAGACGTCGCGAGATCTAGGGCAAGTGTAGTGTAGTCGGGTATTCAAGGGCCGGGCTTCACAACATTAACCACCGATTTTTTTCCTTTTCCATTTTGACTAAACCGGCCGGGTTGGACGATAATCAGATCAATCTTTACATATGTTACACCGTAAATTGAGCTTGTCCCTACGAGCGCTAAAACACGATTCGACCGGAGAATAACCGCAAAAAAAAAAAAAAAACGTTCGCATTTTTGTGAACTTGTCTTCTTCAGAAGCATCGAAGTGATAAGACCATAGAGAGAGAGAGAGAGAGAGAGAGAGAGAGAGAGAGAGAGAGAGAGAGATGGACTCGTACTCGTTGCACTGAGGAGAGACCGACTAGCCGGACGTCTCCGATCGCGTCGTCGGCGTCGGAAAAAATTTAACGTTGCAAGGAAGGAGAGAGAAAGGATAACGCGAAGCGGCTTCAGGTTCAGAGCTTATAAAATAACAACTTATTTTTTGGCCACGGACATTTTGAGTTAAATGATGAGCTAAATATGGCTAATATGAGCATTTTTCAAGAGGACCCTCCTCAAATTGTATGAAGACACCTTTACATTGTTCAGTGTAAAAGATCTATAGGGCATTTTTTTTGTGAATAAATTTGAGTGGAATGAAACGATAGAAGATTATATGTTAAAAAAATAAAATGTTCTACTACTACTACTACTTATGTCTACTTATGTTTATTTAACTATTATATTTATACATACTTTTTTAGTGTCGATTCAGGTTGAAAAATATAATACTAATAATTTATTTCTTGTCCATGGCTTTAAAATTTGAACCCAAAACTACTAGTTTCAATCGAGCACTTGCTACTAGTTGAGTCAATAAATATGGTTTATCAAATATTTTTGTTACACTTAATATAAAATTATTACAAACGTGCATTTCAACTTGTCAAAATTATAATAATTTCCTTTTTCCTTTGCGTCCAAATATTAGATTCGTGACGTGTTATTGCATTGGACAAAAACATTGATCGAAAAAAAAATCTTGAAAAAAAAAAGAAAATGATTATTTTCATAAATCACCCTATACTATTTTTACATATAATCTCAAAGTACAAACTTATTTTTTTGGATCTCTAAACTATTATGATTTTTTTACATCCGTCGGCTTCTGTCAACTGTTTTGTTATTTTCAATTTTTTTTATTTATAAAAAGTCAAAAATACCCCTCTAACATCAATTAAAAAAATAAAAAAATTATACACCGATGTGGGCAAGAAAAGAGGGGGTCGCCCCCTGCTGTAGAGGGAGGGCTGAATCTCCTTTGACACTACTAGCGACTAATGCAGAGTTGAAAAATATAATACTAATAATTTATTTCTTGTCCATGACTTTAAAATTTGAATCCAAAACTACTAATTTTCATCGAGCGCTTGAAACTTAATTTTACTACTAGTTGAATCAATAAACATGGTTTATCAAATATTTTTGTTACACTTAATATAAAATTATTATAAACATGAATTTCAACTTGTCAAAATTATAATAATTTCCTTTTCCTTTGTGTCCAAATATTAGATTCGTGACGTGTTATTGCATTGGACAAAAATATTGATCGAAAAAAATCTTAAAGAAAAAAGAAAAGGATTATTTTTATAAACCACCTTAAACTATCATAATTTTTTACATATAACCTCAAACTACAAACTTATTTTTTTGGATTCCTAAGCTATTATGATTTATTCACATCCGTCGACTTCTGTCAACTATTTTGTTATTTTTTTTATTTTTTTTCATTTATAAAAAGTCAAAAATACCCCTCCAACATCAATTAAAAAAATAAAAAAAATCATACACCGACGTGGCCCATGACACGTGGCCTTTGTTTTTAATTATTTTTTTATATATATTATTTTATGTAAAAATCAATTATCACTCAAACTAGTGGTATAATAAACTTTTCACAAATGTAAAAAATAAACAATAACGGAAAAATCGACGGAATTGGAAGAAAGGATCAAATTGGAAAAATCGTCAAAGTTTAAGGAAAAAAATAAAGTTCGTAGTTTGAGGTTAAATGTGAAAAATCGTAATAGTTTAAGTGTGATTAAAAGAAATAATCCAAAAAAGTAAAGACTTCTTTTAATGGCCACTTTGACATCAGCACCGATTACTTTATTTTTTAATTTTTTTTTTATTTTCTTTCTTCAGTAGTATGTCACTTTTTAAAAAGTACTATACCACAGAATTCTACATCCTATGGGTAAAAATAATTTTTACCCAAACAGGCAATTTATAATGTGATAATATATCGTCCTTTCCAGAATTTGTTTCCATAGAATATTTATTAATCTCATTCAATAATTTTTGTCATTAATATCAAACAGCATTTGTAATTAATTCCCTGTATTCAAATTTCAATCGCACAATCAGATAAATTCAAGTTCAGTATTCTAACTGATCAGTTAAACTGAACATACCAAGAATTTTGACAAGGGCGAGCATTTTTATCGTCTCAATCACACACATAAAATGCATTGGTAACGCACCAATACCTTGACGATGCACATAAAATATAAGGTCACCCCTAACGCAACGTCTCCCTTTTGTTGCTTATCACAATGCCATTTTAAACTGTTGTTCACTTTGTTTCAAGTGCAATGTAGGTGCACTGAACCGGCTAGACATCAAGGGAGAAAGACAGCCGGATATGTTGAACCCTAATGCTTGAAAAAAAATTAACACCTTATGTGATACGACACTATGTAGGAAGACTAGTAGTGTTCATCATGCACCTCCTGACAGATAAATGAATTCAAGATAAACATGTTACTCAAAACAGGAACATTGTTTAAATGTTTGTTGCCCAATAAAGAGCAAGAGCATAATTATTTTACAATCTGAGACCAAGTTTGAAGTTCCAGGAGCCATAAGAAGAGGGAGAAACAAACTGAAATTCAGCACAAGTTCTAACTCACAACTGATCAGACTTCATATTTATCAAAACTTCCATTTGTGCCGCATCTCTTATAACCAGAAGTTCTTAGCCGTCCTGTCAAGTGCTTTGTTGTCCTACTGTTACTCCAATTGACCACTTAATGGCGTTTCCTCATCTGCATTGTCTAATTCTTCTTCTACTCCTCTCACCTGTCAATGAAAAATCAAATCACAAGTCACTTTCATGGACAACCTAAGAAGGAAGAAGTTGAAAATTAAACTACGTCACATAACATGTTTGACAATCTAATTATCTTCTCACAATAACAATGACCACTCCCACATTTCAAGTAGCAATAATTCTCAGAGTATAAGAAATCGACATATAAGGCCAGAAACTTATATACAATCCTCCAGCATATTGCAGGCATTAACAAGATTCAATTGCATGGAACAGTTAACAAAGGCCATGACTACCGCTGTAATATTAGCAACTAGAACAATGGATAAAGTTCCCAGGACATAAATGCATCACAATAAGTTCAAGTTTTGAAATGCCAATTCTATAAAATGATCAAGTGGGCTCCTGAAAGAGTTGAAAACTTGAGGCCGTGTGCTTTCTAGAACAGAACTTCTGACAAGAGATTGCTCCACTCTTAACAAACAGAAATAGAAAACCGACATCACCTCAGGCACATAATGCATGAGCATGTTCTCAATGCCAGACTTCAATGTAACTGATGAACTTGGGCAGCCACTGCAGGCACCTTGCATTTTTAGTTTGACTATCCCAGTTTCCCTGTCATGAGAACAAGATGAGAATCAGACAAACACAACTATGAATTGGTGAAGAAACTTCAGTATTTTATGAGAAGAATATAAAGTATGAAGATACGGGTCAAATCCATGGTATTCAATGTCTCCACCATCATCTTGTACTGAAGGGCGTATTCTTGTCTCCAATAATTCTTTGATCATTGCAACAGTTTCTGAATCATCCTATAAGGCACGTCCAGCATTAGTCAATTTCTCAAATAATTAACTGAAGCCACATAAGAGACCAAAATCTCAGCAAACAAAACTGACATGTAAGTTCTTAAATAAAATAGTTAACTCAAGCTACTAATAAACTGATCCGTTAAAAAGTTGAACACTAACAGTTTGGAACTTCCAATGGAAAAAAGCCTGTCTACTTTAAGAGGAAAAAACCCCACAGAGGAAACTAAATTCTGAGATAAGAGTTTAAAGCGTCTCAAAGGAAGGATAATACACTGAGAACTACAGTTATAAGGTATTCTGGATATCTTAGCAATCATAGCAAATATATGATGGTTGAAAAAAAAGGATTTTTGTACAAGAGCACCTCTTGGATTGCTGTATCCATAGAAGCAGCAGCACTTGAATCCAGAAAAATTGGTTTCCCAGATGAGTAAAAGTCCATTATCGCAGCAAAGATCTCAGGTTTCAGAAAGTCCCATGAAGCTTCTTCTGATTTTGTAACTGTAACAAAATCTGCTCCAAAAAACACTCTAGAAATTCCTAGAAGAGAAGTAACGGAATATCAGTCAAAACCGAATGTGTCAACTACTTTTGCGAAACAATTGTTATCTAATGTACAATACTCTTTAGATGAAATGCTTTGAACCCATTTAGCCGACCCCACCTAGTGGGATAAGGCTTTGTTGTTGTTGTTGTTGTTGTTGTTGCTTTGAACCCATTTGCTTAAAAAAACAAACCCTCTTTTGGTAGTTTTTAGTTTTTGCTACTTCAGCACTAAGCAAAATATTGGAAATCATTGTGCAGCGTACACTACTCTTTAGATGAAAAAGCTTCGAACCCATTTGCTTCAAAAAACAAATCCTCTTTTGGTAGTTTATAGCACTTGCTACTTAAGCTACAAATGTAGAACTAAAGAAAATATTGGAAATCGTCATGAAATGTACACTACTCTTTAGATGAAACAGCTTCAAACCCATTTCAACAAGAACCTAACACTGTAAATACTCGTTTAAAAAAAACACTGTAAATACTGATTACACTAACCTATGACTTCGGACACACAACAGCCTAATTATGATTTCAAAGTCCATAACACTCTAAAGATAACCAACAAAAGACGAATTTGAACTTTTCCAATTCGTGTCAAGATATGACATCAAATCTTAAAAATCCCAAGTTTGTATTAAATTTGCAGATTTATGTTAAGGATTTGTATCACATTTCTTGCAAATATTCAGATTTTCCAAATAAATAAATAATTTTCTGCAGTGTACATCAGTCTACAAATTATGTGACTTGTCCATGAGTTTTTTTTCTTTGATTTTCTTGTAAGCAAACTTGACTTCAGTTGCTCTAATCATGACTGTTATATTTGTCTTAGATGGCTCAGCATAAAACTTTGATACCTCTAGAATCCTTATTACTTGCCATATGCAACAACCGACCTATGCCAAATGCAGAAATACTCATGGAGTCGTAAATGAAAATAAACAGAAAAAAACATGCCAGAGTTGGAGACAAACAAATATAGATGGAAAAAAGGATACAAGTACAACGGATAATGGCATCCATTTAAAGAAAGCACAACTAACAAAAAGAAAATGTTGAGTACTTCAATCAGATATACATCAAACAACAACAACAAAGCCTTATCCCACTAGGTGGGGTCGGCTACATGGATCATACGACGCCATTCCGCTCTATTAGTATTCGTTGATCCATGTTCATAAGATTCGACAGGATTTTATGCTGGCTGTCGGGGCCTAACACAACCCTCCTCCTTTATCCGGGCTTGGGACCGGCTATAAAATATAGGCGGAGTTCAGATATACATCAAAATTAATTTAAATTATTTATAAAGTTATTTTATTGTGTAGTGAAATGATTAACAAAAAAAGACTTCCATGATGCATTCTTCTGGGAAGGGGTTTTAAATTTTTTTCATACCATCTAGTCGATGAAAATGACCTCAAATATTCATCCTTCCCCTTCTCAAACAAAAGGGAAAAGAAAGATCTTTCATGCTGATCTTTACGTCAAAAGTTACAAATGTAAGATATTTAAAGGACTTCATCAAAGCAGATAACAAAGTAATATAGGATTAACCAGATTCATGAAGCAAACTAGATTCTTTTTGAGAAGGCAAGCTAGCATTTTAATGGTCACCACAAGGAAAGGAAGAAAAGTGAAAGACACATACCATCAATAGCAAACAGAGACTTAGCTAGTGGGGAAGTCATTGCTGTACGAGCATTTGGAAAATCAGCACTTCCAACTTCCATAACTGGCTTTCCAGGATAAAACATGAGAGATAATGGATTGGGCGTAGACTGAGTTTGAATAAACATGCCCCTCTTCTGCCCTGTGAAAGCAATTCTTGAGATGGAATAAACAGAACATAAGATTTTATTTTTTGAGGGGTTAGAATATAAGATTGCGGTGCATCATGTTTCATCATAAAATATCAACTTTCATCTTAGAGTTTTCAACATTTATTATTCATGAATCTACAACACCAACACAAAACAATCATATGAAATTCTTATACTTTCATAACCAAAAAGCACCACAAAGTCCCATGTTTATTCTGTTTTAACTTCTTTTTACTTTTATAGAAAGCATCATGTTTAGTTCAGTAGCCTGGTACTTGTAGTTACAATGTAAAAGCTAATGAATAATATTTGACTAAATCTCCCCCGTCAACAAAATTGTTTGAATAAACTCCTAAATGACATACACATATATAAACCTATTTTTGTTTAATTGCATCCCCAATTTGTTTCATAAGTTGTGAAAATCATAAATGACACTATTTACTAGTGAAAGGTTTATAGGAGATCAGAAACTGTTGAATACGGAAGACCAACATTACATAGTCGTCCCATCTAGGACATACAATAGTATCATTATCTTGAGATAGGCAGTTAGGCTAAACAACATTCAGATATCGACAGCAGACTAATTCAGTTCAAAGTTGAAACAATAATACTGACCAGATCAATCTGCTCCGTAAGAATCAGCTTATGGTACTCACAGCAATATTGTGTATAAGGTTGTGATAGATTCTATATGAAACTACATTTTGTCTGAGAATGTATATGCAAACATTGAGCAAAGGCGAAGCTCTCTTCTTTATATATTTATGCAGCACTTTACAACTTCCAACATAGCATTAAATATTGTGTATATTTGATCATACAATTTCAAACAATAAAACTCTAAAATCCAGTCATACAGATCAACAACTACCCTCTCAATCTTTCCTTTATTCTTCAAAAGTGTTCATTTATCCCATTCCCCATCCACTTCAAATTTCCTTATCCAGAATTAGGGGAATCTAACAACAAATATTTCTTATTGTTTGAACCATGTCAAAATTAACAAAATAATCATCTCATGTTGCACCCATAAAACATATAGTTTCCAGCCAAATATTAAATAGACAAACTTCTGTTAGAGCAAGAAATATTCTTCTCCTTCAACATTGCACACCATTCTTAAATTTAGCTTTCAGCTGAATCTCAAGTTAACAAACTTCTTCTAGAGAAAGAAGCATTCCTCCCCTTCAACATTCCAAACCATTTTTTCAAGTTTAAACGTTTAATGGCTACCTACCGTGCACAAAGAGCAATAGCTGCTATCTTAATTCGACGCATGAGAGCAAAAAGATTAAGAAGCCAAAAAGAACAATAAAAGAAGTGATCAAGAATTTGAAGTGGAAGAAGATACCTTCGAGACCCATCCAGGGCGACGTGGATGGAACTCGAGCACATGGCGATCGATGATTTCGAAGCGCAAACAGAGGTGGCGGCGACGACGAGGACATGGTGATCGGGCGAGAGGAGAGGAAGCGCGGGGCCTCCTCTCCCGTCGCGCTGAGATTGGGGTTTAGGGTTCGAACATAGCGAAACAATCGCGCCAGAGGTCCTTTGAATCCTCTCATGGCGTGCTCCCTCCTCCTCGTTGGCTCCTTTCTTCTTTCTGATGTCGCCGCTTAATTGGTTCCGTGAGACCGTGACCCAGATACAAGAACGGAACCAGCGAAGCCCAGGGCCAGGGAGGAATCTGGTCTTCGTGACTCCTGTAACTAAAACCCGTCCGCATATGACGGTGAACCGATGATTGGTTCAGCAAGGAGTTTTCGGTTCACTAATATATGGACTCGTATAAGCAAGATTGCTAATATATCGATTTAGAATTTAACATTTGTAATTTTATGATATTACTATTTTTTTATCAATATGAATTTTATGTGTAGTTTTTTAATACAATATTTAATTTTGATCACAGAATTTTATAATTTTACACGATCTCTAATTAGTATAATAATTTAAATATTAAAAAAATATATTGATGACAATAAAAATTAATTTAGATGAATTTTAATATATTTATTCATTTTAATTATGTTTTGATGTAATTTTACTTAAGATTTAGTGAAGTATAAATATGTGACAAATTTATCAAAAAAATTTGATATTTAAAAATATATTTTTTTAATTAATAAGTAGTATCTTGTGATTTTACGATTTTTTATGTTATAATACTCTTTCAATGTTATGGAAGATCGATCTTGACAGAGTATTCCTTCTTTTTATTCATCAGATTAATAATTTATGAATCAGATTAAAAATTTATAAATACAAATATAATATAATCCATAAATTTTTAATCCGATAAATAAAAATAAGAAACACTATGCCTTCTAAATGGGGGGACACCTCCATTTTCCCCAATTATACATAATTATCATTGATCATTATTATACATTTTTTTTACATAGCATCAACCCTGGGAATCGCTCCAATAGATAAAATATCAATTAAGATAACAATGGAAAAAATTTTGACTTTTATTTTACTGTTGTCCTTTAACTCATATTGTGCCAAAGTTTGATTCTATCGCGTTGGGCATTGTTATAAAAAATATAATGAGGGCCCTCATTGACCATAATCAATATGGTAGAATCAATTGGTCTGAAGCACACACCCCCTACCCGGCCCGAGTCCAGTGGGAGCTTCTGCTTCGAGTTGGGTTTGTCTCAACTCAAATGAATCCTATGTCATATTTGTGACTTTTGGGGTATCGATTTTATTATTCGTTTTGCTCATGGCCAGCTTATTTTTGTAGGTGCTAGCAAACACTCTGGTAGATCGGCTTGGAAATGGAGGCGTTGGCACTCCTTGTTGGCGTCCATCACTATGTTCAACGGGGTTACAGGATGGTGGACTGTTGAATCGACTTCGAGATCCTAGTGAAGATCGTCACCAAGACCTCTCCTTGTCCATGATGTATTCTAAACACTATGTGGAACATCTAGCATCATATTTCGGTGCTTAACAACTCCAAATGTAAACACATTTATCACAAATGTAACCAAGTCACCAACTTTTTTTTGTCTCGTTTGGGATGCACTCTTGACTCAGACGTCTTTTGGGAGGATGGTCCCCCGTTAGGCCTCCTCAATATCATGTATCAAGACTACACTTACTTATACATCAATAGATAAAATTTTCCTTTTAAAAAAATATGATGACAAGGTATGCAATCTTTTCATTTTTCCGATGGGTGCATCAGTTCCAACTCAGTTTTCAGTTGACCTAATTATGATCATGTGGTGAAAATTTGACACTTAATTCAACCGCTATTCGAAACAGCAAAGTAACTTCACTTTTAGCTTCCTATGTTTCCTCGTTGTAGGGATAAGACGATGCAAAAATCAGACATGCATGAATGGAGAAGAAAAATTTCCAATGATAAGTAAATCATTTTGTGATCTTATCTATAGTTTTATACCATCTTGTAACGTAGAACTCCACTTGTGATTCCAAGTTAGCTTTTTTTTTAAATTCACCTTGTGCAAGATTTATGCCACAAAAGAAAAAAAATAATGTTTTCTTTCTAAAAAAGAAACTTATACTCATCCTAAGAGTCTCTCCCTAACACTATCATTTTAGAGTTTAAGACATGTAATGTGTCCATGTTTGTTGCTGTCTTCATGTTATGTTTGAACTCTAAGCTCTCTTTGTAACTATTACTCTTAGGTTGTAACAAAATTCTTTAGAAGACTTACTTCTGTTTAGTGTCACTTTTGTATTAGTTGTTGACTTTTTTTTTATTGTTCACTCTTTTGCCTTTCCTTCTTTTTTCTTCTTCTTCTACTATATGTTCATGCCAAATATTTAGTATTCTCATTTTTTACTTTCTATATATGACTCTACTGGATGCTAAACAACTGCATTTGGCGAACTAAGATTCATGTAGATATTAAGAGAATATGCACCGAGAAGTATATATAATACTAAGTAGACACCATCTTGTGAAATTGATGCCCGGGATAATCCATTTTGAACTTTTCCCCCTTGACAAAGGAGAGTATGATTTTGTTCATGATAGTGTCGCTACACCTATAGTTTGGTGTAATTTTTTCTTGTCATCCTTTTATTCCTAGTGAAGAATTGCTATTTTACTTATATATAAAAGTCTAATAACTTTTAAAATATTATCATTTCCTTCCACAATTTGTCATCTTGTTTTCTTCTCTTCTCTCTTTTTCTCCTCTCCACCAAAATCTTAGGGTATCTTTTTCATGGAAAGGATCAAACTATTAGGACAATGATAAAAACACTTGGACAAGACACGATTAGAAAAAATATATATTTTTAAATCTAAAACCTAAAGATACTAAAGGGGATCCGAACCTCTCTTTCCTTTTAACGTATCCGATTTATTTTGATTGAGAAATTTGGGAATGGCTTGGATTGCATATAATGTTAGATAAATATAGTATGTTATTGTAATAAATATTTGGATAGATTTAACCATTCAAATATTAAAATAATATATGGTCGGAAAGATCAAGAAATCTACTTTTCACAAAATTTTAATTCTATTGATTTGGAGATATATAACAATAGTTATGATTAGAAAAATGGACATTATCATGTCTTGAATAATCGTGAGATGAAATGGTAAAATTCATCATAATTCGTAAAACTCGAATTAACATTTGAAATTTATGTAGTAGCTATAAGTTTGAAACAATTGAAAATGACTAATTTAGAAAAAAATAGAAATTATTATTTAAATGTCTACTATGCGTAGAAAATATATTTTATATTTTTTAAGAATATATTTCAAGAAGATAAATATGAAAAAGCTAGGAAAATTAGAATATTCAAAACATGTGTTTATAGATTTGGCTATTAATTTTTTTATTGATTATGTGTCATGATTATTTAATTTAACAATTAATATATTATAATTTTTGTTATGATTAACTACGGTAACTTTTTAAAATTTTCTTTAAATTTTTATATAGACTTTAAATGTATTGATTCGATGATCTTCAACACCTTATGATATTTCATGTATCTTATATGTTATGCTTATAAAATCATGATTGATGTAATGATGATTATCTAGACATCAATAATCATGTGAAGTCGTGATTAAATTTAAAAATGAAGATTGGCAAATGTTTGATTTATTGCTTATATGTAAAGTATCTCAAATTGAACAATATGTCCTTATCATTCATGAAAATTAAGTTAGGAAGTAAAGACATGCACTTGATGCATGTGATTCAAGTATACAAAGTCTCACAAAATAAAATTATTTATGTGCTTATTAAAAATAAAGTTTCTTCTAAAAAATGATAATAATTTTTTCAAGGATAATCGAGAATAAAGTCACTCATTGTCATAGCGTATGCTCACGAAAAGCATAACTTTTGTGACCTAACTATCTCATATGATGATGCTGACATAAAAGTTCAATTAAGATCAAATATAAAGATATTATATGATGAATATAAAAGAAGTATGAAGTATATTAATTCAATGTCTCATATGATAAATAAAGAAAGAAAAAAAAATCAAAGATAACCACTTGAAAAGATGATGACTTAACCATGAACAATTAATAATAATGTCATGTAATAATGTTAAAGTTATAAAGAATTTCCTAAAAAAATACATGATAAAGCTAAGAAAGAAAAAGAATGAAATGAAGATTATGAATGATATGATAGTTATAGTGTGATGTTATGAATATTTATTATTCTCATGTTACAATTTGATGTTATGTTATGTAAGGTTATAAGATGATTTATATAACATTTGTTTATGATATTAAATGCATATCATGTTGTCATGATTGTAAATCATATCATGCATGATCTTTATATATTATAATTGAAAACCGCGCACTCTATATTCATAAAGGTGATAAAAAAATTAAAAGACGATGGCTCAACACATGTCACAGAGGCTACAAATGATGAGTCTTGCCATGATTTATTAACAACATTGGGCCTTCTATGTATTAGAGTTTCCTGATCAAAGTATTTCAATTACTACAATGAGAATACTATGTTATGTTGAGTTTAAATTGAATTACTTTAAGTTTCTTGGTCTTCCATTTATTTAAATTATAATGATAATATAAGATGCATAAGCGTAATGCTCCAAAGTCTCTTAATGACATTGCTTTTGGAGAATTTTTGAAACGTTACAAGAGATCCATCCACAATACTTGGATCCTTGTTTTTGCTCCTCCAAACCAAATCAGCACTTTGATGGCTTCAAAATCCCTAAGTGAATTATGCTTATTAATTTTTAGTTTGCGTGCTTTAGTACCTTCTCAAATAATTAATAAAAATAAGACAGAGGTGTCCAACTCCATCCATATGCTCTCTTTTTTTTTAGTCATCCCATTGTTCATATATAATCCATCTTATTAATTTCATTATTGGATATGAATCATATAGGTTTAATCGGTGACTAAAAAGAGATGGAACATGATGTTCCTCCTCCATTAAATCCAAGAATAGAATAATTGTTAATGCGTACTAAAATATGCAAGATCAGAATACTAATATTATCACTATTAAAGAATTCTTCATATTCAAGAAGTGTTCTTTTTAGGTCCATAGGGGCAAGTTATTCTTTTTAGGTATAACTTAATACTTGGGCAGAGGCTTATATAGGTTTTACCTCATTTATAGCCAAATGTTTAACTATTTTCTTATAAAAAAACTTAATGCTTGGCTGGAGGCTAGTGTAGGTTTTACCTCATTTATAGCCAAATGATTAACTATTTTTTTATAAATAATAATACTACTCTTTAAAGAAAATGGAAATAAATGTGGGTGATTGGGTATAAATTAGAGGATGTATGCTTATACTCCACTTTATTCTCATAACCAAACACTATCTGTGTTCCATGTGGAGCCCCTGCCCATACCATTGACAACGTAGATAATTTATTTTAACTATGGGAATTCATATCCGAGTAATATGCAAATAGGGTAATAATGAAATAAAATAAAGAAGGATCATCTAGAATCCAAACACATGGCGAGAGAAATAAATATAATAAAACACTTTTCCTTTCCTCTTCATCATGTTTCCTATCTCCATCTCCTGTCCCTTTCTCCAAGGGGCAAACTTCGTCTCTTCTTCCCATCATTGGATTTTCATCGCCATCAATCACCATCATTGCGAATAAGCACGATGAGGCAAACACATCCATGTAAGTTGAAGAGGAGATCGATGCCACTATCGGAGATTGTCACGATTCCTGAAATGGAATTCATCATTGGAGGTATGCATGCTACATGCTTGCTTGGATTCCCTCGCTGGCTGCTCATCTTCCTTCACCAACATAGGCAATAGAGGTTGTTGGAATCTTGAGGCCGATATTTTCCTTCCGGTAAGGAATCTTTGATGTGATCATATATTTTGAGGGATTATTAGTGTGTTAGAGGTGGCTGATTTTTTTGTTCTTGAATTGTTGGCATTCGGATTTTCTTCCATTGAGGTCATCGGACGTCATTCAAACAAAATTTTTCGAACGTGGTTGTTTCCCACTTGATTTTGGTAAGTGCCTCATGAGACTTCAATTCAATTAGGGATAATGATTCTAATTAGTTGAATAATTGATTTCATTTAAGTGTGTAAAGGTGTTGGAGTATCTAGTTTTACTACTAACCAATCTAGATAAATTAGAATGAATCTGGTGCCGTGGTTAGTTGATATCCTTAATAGTATGTTTACCCTCTTAACTTGACAATAATAACAATTACAATAAAGAATAAATTTTAAGAAAATGAGAAAATGTAATAATATACTAGTTAAATAATTAATTTTGGTGAAAACTAGGTTTTACAATCATAATAAAACTTTTAACCTAAATAAAATTATATTACTATAATGGCTTATTTAAATATTAAGTTTTTACAAGTGAAAGAGTATGTTATGTTATAAATCAAATCATTATTAATATTAAATGATAATGTTAATAACAATAGGGGATTTATCAGCTCATGGTATAATTAAATGATGAGGTGGTGTGAAATTAGGACGAACAATCATATATAGATATCTACTACAAAGTTCATAATCCTTGAAATCTGATTTGATTAACAATTTAACAATTATATAATAATATTATATTAATATTTAGTTGGTAATGATAGTGATTATGTTATAATGATAGGAGATTTAATTATATGACTTAACAATGAGTATAATTATAGATGCAAATAATTTTTTTAAAAAAATATTATAGATGCAAATATTATTGCTTAACAATCACTTAAATCACTTTTTCCTTCTTAAAAAATTTTAGATTGGTCTTTTATACTTTAAGAAATCATTAAAGGAAAATCATTTGATGATTTTTACTTCAGACCAACATAATCATTAAATAAATATTTTTACAAATTTAATAATTTGATCTATATACTACATTAAGACGAGATTTGACATCATACTTAGTCTTAAGAATCATTCACATGACATGAATACGATCTCTTTCTTTAGGCTTCTCTTTAGTCTTTTCCTAAACAGAGAGAGCAAATATTTTAACATTTCATATATTTTCTCAAATTTTAATTACGCGCACGTGAATTATTTTTTTTCTTGGTTTTTAATATTCGCAAGCCCTTCATAAATCATAACTCAAGGCCGTTTGGTTTGGTTGTGTCAAAAAAATGAGCGCTCGAGTAAAAAGGTAGAAATAAAATATTTTTTCTCGACTTTCTCATGTTCATTTTTTTTTTCTATCTTGATTTTGATTGATAGCCCTCTCCTCAGATGTTATAGCCTTATGGTTATAGGTGAGAGTGGAGGAAATGCCTTTATGAAACTTTGACATAATGGCATTATATTATGAGCTTTTGCTTGGACACTTGTATCGTTTTGATTATACTTGACGTCAAGTCATTAGTGCTTTGTTGTCCCTCCATGCCATGTTATGGAATTATATTTTTTTATCATACAAAAATTGATATTTTAACATGGGTACATTATATTACTTGTAAATCGTAATCAGTTTGGTCACTATTGACTTCATGAATATACCATCTGACAAAACTTCAGAAGATCTCATTACCGAACTTTATTTTGAATCACAATTTTAAAAATAGATTTAAATACACGTTGTTACTTAATTAGTCCCTCATTATGAACAACGGTAGGAAGAGATTTGTCACATGTAAGCTTAGATTTATTACTTCATCAACGGAACAGGATCCTTTATATCTCGCATCATATGGTATGCATGGTGAGCCTTATGAACTTGTAGTATGAGATTTGTTTTCATGTATGACATAACAATTAAACATGATAATTACATCTATTTATAATAAAACTTGCCACACGCAACTCACTTCCCTTCACAAACTAAAATATGCACAAGCATATTATTCATATATGGAAATTTTATTTGGATGCATTTGTACTTTCTTGTTGCAAAATAAATATAATGGATGCATTCATCAAGATGGATCATAACCGATCCCAAGCCCGGATAAAGAAGAAGAGTTGTGTTAAACCCCGACAGTCAGCATAAAACTCACGAATATGTTGTTATTGTTGAATGCATTCATCAAGATTCGATTGTTTAAGCCAAGAATGTACACCTATCTAATGAAGTGGTGCATTTTTTAAATCATCAGATACGTTTTTTCTTAGGAAATTAGAAACCTAAATCTCAACAGTAACATGATATGAAACAAAACAGCAGAACATTAAAGTAGACACCTACAAATGGAAGGTAACTGATTAGACAATTCTGATGCCAATTGCAATCAAAACAAAATTAAACAAAAAAAAAGACCCGACTAAGAAAAATAGCTCCCATGCATACACCAACCAGTGAATGTTAGTGCATAATCTCCATAGGTACTAACACAAACACAGCTTGTTGAATAGTGCTAGGCCAAAGCATACATAAGAGTACCAGATAAAAAGCAAACTCAGGTTGATAGTAGGACACCAGGACAGTTGCGACCATAGTGCTCAACAGGAATAAGTATTAAAGAACATTCCAAGTCCAGATGTTCACTACATCATGCATCACATATTCAATTTGATTCAGCTCCCCGAGTCTTCCATGGTTCATCAGAAAACACCTATCTTCCGCCTGATAGCAGCATATCCATTATCGAACTCCTGGGGAGCAAGAAAAACACATTATAAACAACAACAACAACAACAACACATTATAAACACATTAAAAACACATTATAAACACATCAACAAATAAAAAAAAGCCACTAATGCATCATGATAGAAGGTTATGAAGTCGCACACCCCATTAATGACTTTGTCTTTTCGAAGTTGTATGCAGCTCCCGAAGGAGCAATATCCCAGCGCAGGTGGGGCCAGCACAAGTTCCACCTGGACCGGGTTCCATGAATAGATGGCTGATTGCTATTCAGAATCTTCATCATACTCCCCATCGGACACTTCATCAAAAGCTCTAATGTCAAGCTGGTAGCGGAGGATGCCACCAATGCCACCAAAGCCCCTGCAGAACTGTGAACCCTCCTGAGATTTGTTGGTGACAAACTCAAGACTACAACCAAAGCGTTTGTATTCATTTGCAAACCACTCCAACAGAGAGCTCTTGTCCTGCACTTCCAGCTCTGCTGAGCTTTCTGGATCCCTGAAGTTACTTTGATCTGCTTCCTGATCCTTGTTCAGGTGCTTTATGATGACCTCCCCTGTTGTAGCATGTTTAAGCACATATCGGGTGATATCCAAATTTTCCCACACTATCAGGGTCTCCACAGCACCCATTTCAAGAGTTTTCAGTGTGTCGTCCACACCAAAAACATATTTTCCAGTGTCTTGGCTTATTTCCTCAAAGTACTTGCCAATCAACTTCTTTTCCTGTATGAACTTAACATTTGCCAGTATCTCTGCTGACAACTCAATGGCCTGATTGAATCCGTTCTCACCTCCATATGAGACATCAACCACATTAATAATTTTAGCCTGTAGGCGAGGATCAAACATGTCAGATTGGCTTAACTCAGTCTTGAAATCAGCAGAACCAGCCAAAATCAATCCAGAAACATTTGGCTGACTGGTAGCCGGATTGATGAAGAATTGGGTAGCAAGTTCAGCAGTCTTTCGAACATAATTATGTCGCTTCTCCATACGGAGACGAGCAAAACGAAGTGCTGATTGTCCTCCTCTCCCATGCTTCTTTGGAAGATCAACAGTGAACTTGTGAAGAACTTCACGTGTATTGCCACTTAGAGTTCCAAACAGGGTTCCATTTCCATCCATAACAATGAAACCAAACTTATCATCAGATTCCAGAAGCTCATTTAATGCCTCAGTGTGGAACTTGTTATCACACAAATAAAGAGATGCATTGATGGGTTTGAATGGCTCAAAATCTATAGTAACTTTCTTCTCTTTTCCATCGTCAGTAACAATGGTTCCAGTGTACAGCACTAATCCATTAGGAGGAACTTTACTATAAAGTTTCAGCCTCTGCTGAGCAGAAGTGATGGCACCCAGCACAGACTGCCTGTTTACCCTACTTTTGATATTTGATGCAGTACCGTATTCATCTCCCAACATCTTGGTGACACGGGATATCTGATCACGCGGTGGCATAATTAAGGATATCATGCTTGTTCCATTTCCCCTAGCAGCTTCTAGGGCCTTAATTAACTTCTTGATCTTCCAAATTTCAATGTTCTTGTCAGTTTCCTGGTTGTCAGACATTTTGCAGCAAGTTCTGGTGGTGCCTCAGAGATATACCTGCAAAGCAAGGAATGGATTTGGCACACATTTCAACAATTATAATACTTAATGCAAAGTTATGAGGATACAGCGTGAAATGAAGTCTGTCCCTGAAATAACAACACCACAACCAAACATGGTCTACTCGTGTATTTCATCTACAATGTTATCTAAAGTCTAATAAGCACAAACACATACAGATAGAGAGGAAATATATAATGATGTATGACATGTGCAAAGAAAGCCAATAAAAATTCATAAGAGAAGAAATCATATATGTGGTATTTGGACACCTGCAAATTGATCTCTTAATGTTGCCCTGGTGTTATTGATCTAAAGCACATCTCACAGGAAAGTTATAATGCAGAAAACATATAACATCAATCAAAGAAGGCAGTCAGTTACTCCTTTTTTTTTGTTTAAACAGGCAATCAGTTACTTTTATCTCCTATATTTTCTGACAAAAAAAAGAAGCATGAAGTGCTTTCCTATCATCTCGAAGCAATTACCATAACTAACTGGATTTCATTATCTTAATATTATAACTAAAAATAGTCTAACCAAAGGACCCCTTGCATGTGAGTCCACAGAAGGTTGAATAATGCCGATTTACAATGCAGTTCTACAGCACCCAGATCCTGCAACTAATCATCCTCATCCCTTCACATGCCAAACACGTCTTGGATTTCATATCGAAGAGATAGACAGAACAAGAAACCAAATTCACTCCAAATTAAGAGATAAATACTCGGATAAATTACTCACATCTGATGTCCGACAACATCTAAGCTGAACGGGAACCAATCCTTACATGCTCATCCAAACACCATATCAGAATAGAAATATCAACAACCTTTCTGGTCAATTTCTTGTAAGAATAAATCATAAAAAATACAATCGAAAATTAAAAAAGGAGAAACAACTGTAGCCATAATTTTTCATTAAAAGAGAAAAAAAACAAAGCATCAACACAAGTTAATCACATGATTTGGATGAATCGATGGTGGCACAGATCTAAACAAAAATTATAATCCAAATCAGATCGAAATTCTAAAAGCATCATGATAAAAAAAAAATCAAATAACGAATTCTAACTAGGGGCAAACTACAAAGACGCAAAGCTCTAACAAAAAATTGACCGAGAAAAGAATCTTTTAACAAAAATGGGCATCAGAACTGATCCAAACACACAAGAACAAGTAGCGAACGAACGGATCGAACAGAGGACGAAGCGGAAGGAAAATAGTAAAAGGAAAAATTAAAAAAAAAATTTATACCGTCGACGACGTAGCGCCCGAGAGAGCCCTTCGATCCGCGGCCCAAAGATGCGGAGGGGGGTTTTGTTCTTCCTCTGCGTGCCTTATAAGCGGCGTTGCAACGGGTACAGAAGGTCTTCACAACCGTTCGATTGAGATCTAACGGTAGATTAGGTTGCAGCTCACAGATTTGGCCAAAAGATTTATTTTTTTATCTCAAAAGGAAAATGATATAAAAGAGTAAAGGAGGCCATAAAGGACATTTCATGCGGTTCCATAATAATAATGCGAAAGGTGCATTAAAATAGTTTAATTTCAACATAATTCTTAACGTTGAGTAAAGTTGAAATTTGAAATTAAGTGTGTCTATTTTTCTAATCCAAACTTGAAAGTTTGAAATCAAATTAAGAATTGATTGGACAAATTATTTTATTGAAGACTTAATTTTAATCATCAAATTTTAGAATTACGATATTGTACTATCACACGTGCAATTTTATATATAGATAGATGGTACATATATGTATGCTACATTTTTTATATGAGTAATTCTACTTTTATCAACGATGTAATAATTAAAATTAAACTTTAGTTCGTTACCGATAAATCGGTTCATACAAAACATTTAATCCCATAGAAAATTCATACTATCTTTTGCTGGATAGGAGTAATTAGGAACAATCTAATTGTCGAATTAAAATAACTATAATAAGTAAAATTAATGAACCAAATTTAATAATGACCTTTCTTGAGGGAGATATATATAATAGTAATCATAAAAGTTAAAAATTTAAAATAAGATATGATGATGATGTTCTTTGGAGGAAGAAGGTGTCTTCCATTTTCATATTCATCAGACAAAAAAATCTATAAATTAAATTAAAATTTTTAAATAAAAACAAATTAAACATCAGATATGAATTCTCAATCTATATTCCGCGGAGAGACACTTTTATTTTATTTTTTAAAAACAAAGGTTGAAGTATTTATGATGAGTTAATTATTTGAATCTCTATTTTATTTCAATTGTAAATTACAGAATCAATTTACTGACACCCACGATAAATTAAAATTTTAGTTTTATTTTCTGAACTTGCCCAAAACTATTTACACAGGGTTAGGAATGGGGTCGCCTGATTTCCACGAGTAGCGCCTTCGAACGGAGGAGAAGAGAGCTCCGTCGCCCGTCGTCGTCGTCGTCGTCGCGGTACTTCTCCCTATCTTTCCACCGTCCGCCGCAGCCACCGCCTGCTTCGCGTCCTCCGCCCTCCAGATCGCCGGAGCTAGTAACTCCTCTCCTGCTTTTTCCAAGCTTCCAATTCGTCGACCGTCCTTTAACTTTTCCTGTTAGGATTTAGATGACGTTTTCCTTTTTCTAATACGAGAATACTACTGTATGCACATGAACTTATGATGGGAAATGGCCCTAGTACTGGAATTATATTTCTCAACAAGTGATTGATAAGAAGAGTATCAATTTCCTTTCGACTTGATATCTTGTTTGATAAAGAGCTTTGTGAGTTTCTTATGAGAAAGTTTAACGCAGTTAGACGAATATGTTACCTCTTTTTGCAATCTGTAGCTATGTTATGCAGGTATATGATAATACAACAACAACAAAGCCTTATCCCACTAGGTGGGGTCGGCTGTAGATGATAATACACATGGGATAAAATATTCAATTGATCAAGTCCATCATTAAATTTTGTGAGATTAGGGAGGAATCAGATTTAAATGACTGATCTTGATCTAGTGGAACTAACAAGGCATGAAAAAAAAAGATTTCTTCATGCTACCTATTTTGCAAGTGGCTTTCACAAAATGAAATGAGTTAGTATTTTCTTTGCTTCATTGAGTAAGCTTGATGCTTGCAGTTCCTTCTAGGCATGACCACCATGCAAAACCTAAATTTTAGTAGCAGCCATGGTGGAAGTGCATAAAGGAAACAACTGAGCTTTTACGTCAGCCCTTGTAGGTTAGGTGACATATTGATCTAGTAATGAAAATAAAACTTGAAACACGTAAAATGGTGCACTTCAATTTAGCATGTCTGCAAATGTAAAAATGGTGCTGGCAGAATAAATACTGTCAAGCATAAACGGTTTGGTGTTTTAAAGTGCGTCTAACTTAATTAAAGGTGCAAATGTTGATGATTAGAATAACCACATTTCTACGTTGCAATCTTCATTCTGCAGCTATACATAAGAAGATTTATGCAAACATGTTGCTAGCAATTGCAGTCCCATAATTTTCATTTGCAAGTTGGAAAATTTATTACGTGATGTATAATTAATGGTTCATTGAAACCTTCACTTCATCATCATTCTGCAATGGAATTCCATTACCTACTAATGTTACAACTATGGGTTTCCAAATACTGAACTTCATTTGATTTTTGCCTTTTGAGGCTAATACTTTACCTATTTTCATTTTGTATCATATATATTACTTTCGGGTATGCTGGGGACAACATGGTACCTTCGTCCTACATAATTTCGTGCGAGATGCGTTAGGAAAGAAATACTTCATATTTTGTCTTGTTAAAAAAAAAAACTTCATCCTTTTTCTTGTTGGTGCTCCACTTATTATGTAAGTGAAGACTGTTACTCAAATCTTACTCAGTTTCTGGATCAAATAATAAAATTGTTGAAGCTTGGAATGTTAATTCAACTTGTGGTGCCATTTGATGCCATTGTCCATATAATAGTGCATAGGATGAGTCTCATCTTTTACAAGTGGAAACAAGATTTTCATCTGCAGCAGGAGGGGGTGGATGGACATGGTCCTAGCACAAAGGAAATTGGTTTTATCACACTAATACAAAGAAATTTAAAATTCTAGAAAAAACTAAAGTTAAACAAAGTTTGTCTTGCTTGTCACCCTAAAAAATACTATTGTCATTCCATCTTATTACTTGTGAACATTTTTATGTAGTGGCGGTAGTGTTACTCTAAATAAAAGAGTCTCATTGAGGACTTGGTATCCATAAGTCTCAATTAGTTCACCCTTTAAAAAAAAAGGCTCAATTAGTTCATCTAAAAGCTATGTGGTTGTTGTTGTATGATATTACTGTGAAGTAATGTACTTGGGAAATTAACATTGATATTCTAAATTTGAAGTTTTTTATTTTCTTCTTTTTTATCTTTTTTTGGATTTTCCCAGCTATTAGTCACAAGAAAAAAGTTTGAGGGAGGAGAGAGGGTAGGAAGGATGCCGCTGGTGGACTATGCCACTTCTGATGATGAATCAGTTGGAGAAGATGAAGAGAGTAAATCATCTGAAGAAAAAGAGAACTCTGCTGCTGTCACTTCTCGCTCTCTTCCGTCCCTTGCATCACATCCTCTGCCTGACAACCACCAAAATGAGTAATTCCTCTCCTCTGCCATGTGACAAGATTTTATTATCATAAAGATATGGTGGCAAAGGTCCTGAATTATACTTATCAAAGAACGAATACAAGTTTTTTTTTCTCCTTTTACTCTTGTTCAATTGCAATTTCTTGGAAATTTACTATGATGACGCTTCTCATGTTTTAGTGGGGCAGTTGATATCATATATATGGTTTTTTTAGGGAATATCATATATATGTTCCTGCATGATTGTTAACCAGGATAGATGGCTCTTAGCACAGACCTTTTATCTTTATTTTTTAGAGTGGATCATGTATCCGTTAGTTCTCTTTTTTGTGAGGAATATGATATATGTTCCTGCATGATTGTTAACCAGGATAGATGGCTCTTAGAACAGACCTTTTTATCTTTATTTTTTAGAGTGGACCATGTATCCTTTTAGTTCTCTTTTTTGTGGTTGTATGCCAACAATTCCGAACCATACGGGTGCTTTGCTGTTGGCTTCTAGAACTTTTGGAGGTTCAGGGTTGAACCAGATTTAAGTGTTCCATCCTGCAAAGTGCAATGAACCAAATGTACGAATTTATTTCTTCATGGTGGTTAATTGGTTCATGCAGTAAGGTTGATATTTGCACTTCTTTTTTTTTGGTATAAATGTTCATTTTGTCAAGCTTGGTAGAGTTGATTTAGTTCTCAATTTGGCATATACCCCAAAACAAAGAAAGTGAAGACGAATGTAAATGGACAGCCAAATGCCATATATGCAAGAAAATGGCATATAGGATGTGCCATTTTCTTGCATATATGGCATTTGGCTGTCCATTTACATTCGTCTTCACTTTCTTTGTTTTGGGTATTTTATTGTAGTTACAATCTTCTCTTGTTTGTAGCTTCTTAATTAGCTAGAATGTTGATCAACTCCTCATAAATAAAAAAAGAGTTGATCAGAACGTGTTGTATCAAGGGTTCAAAACTACAAATATCTTCTTGGTTAGCAATTTGATTGAGCAACAACAGGGGTATATTTGTTGTTTGGATAATCAAATGATTCCAATTCTGATAGCATGCTTCTTGTAGGGGGATTTGGCCTGGTGGTCATTTGTTCCGAGTTTGTGCATTTTGTCAGTGTTGCAGTTGTATTATGATTATTGTTGCAGACTTTAATAAATATTGTTCATTTTCTTTAACCATCTGTAGGAGTTCTGCTGCGTTATCACACCCTATCCCAGATGCTAACCCCCTGCCGCCACCATTATTGCAAGGACTTCCAGATGTGTCATCTCTTTTTGCATCCCCATCTTTGCAGTCACATCAAATTGCTGGTAGTGATCACTCTACAAGAGTTGCTGCAGCTATGAATGAAAGTGCATCACGCAAGAGAGAATCAAATGGTTCAGATTTTCCTCGAACGGCTAACAAACATCCAAGAGGGCAACCACCACATTTGAGAAATGCACCAGACACAGCTGGTGGCCTACTGGTCCCTCCACAGCTTAGAGGAAGGTTAGTTCTTAACTGGCATATTAGTCTTATTAGTTCAAATGCAAGATGAGCTAGTCACACTTTTTCCATCAAAAAGAAAATGATGGAAAGTCTCTCCAGGGAAAGATGAAACAGAAATGGTTATAGGAACCTAAAGTGCCAGGCTGAGTTCCTGCTGGATATGGGCATAACTACATAACTTACAGGTTCATACTTAGTGTTCTTGAATGGCAATTATGTTCCGAGAGGTTCATACTTAAGTTGTTCCTGAACCTTTGTAGCCATCCTTTGACCCCTCAAAAAAAAAAAAAATTGTTGTACCTGAGTTAAGTACCCTAAAAATGGAGGGGGAGACTTACGTTCAGGTGTTCAAAGTACCATGGAATCACACATTCCATTAAAGCAGGGGGGAGGTCATGTACATATGCTTCCCCTTGAAAACCATTAGCCTGGAATTGCTTGGTTTACTGGAATTATTTAGAGCATGAGTTGATGTCAGGTGAATCTGATTTGAACATAACTACAAGTCATGCAGTTGATATTTCTTACTTGATCATCTGGTTATAGGGGTGTTCACACTTGGGTCGACCCGACGAACCCATTACCCGACCCGACCCGACCTAGATTGAGTTGGGTTGGGTCGGTGGTGGTCGGGTTGAACCCGACCCGACCACAACCTGATAACGATGAGTGGTCGGGTCAGGTATGAGTTGGGGTCAACCTGACAAAGCGAATTTTTTGTTTATTTTTTAAAAATTTTTATGTAACTTTAAGCCTAAATCTAATTTAGTTTTTTTTAAAATAAAATAAATTATTTTAAATATGGAAAAATAGTTGAATATTTGAAAAACTTATTTTATGTTTTAAATTAAATATTAAATAATATAAAGAGTAAGACAATATTTAAAAAAAAGTGGTGGTCGGGTAAAATTTGTTGTTCATAGAGCCTTGGACTCAACCCGTGAAGACCCCTATCTTGTTATGTTATGCTGATATGCTCTCAAGTATTTTTATATATTTGTATATTGAGGAGGATCCATTTCTTCGCAAAAAAATTTTAAAAAATGAAGAATCCATTTAACTTACTTTGGATAGTTTGGCATGATATTCAGTTTATGTTCCTAGGAAACTGAATTATGTACAATATCTTTTCTTAAATAAACATATTGGTCATTTTTACCATGAGTCTGAAACCTATGTTGTTGATATATTATTCAACTGAAATTATTGATTAGGTAAACACCCGAGAATCACATTGCATTATACTTCTTGATGGAAAACAAAGTGGATAGAACACATTAGTAAATCCATCCAACTGTTTGCTGTCTCAACGAAGATGTCTAAGGTTGCTTTTGTCTCCCATGGACTTTTGTCTTTGCATATTGAATTCTATATATGTGAACAATAACCCATCAGATTTCTTGCTAACATGAAAAGAATGTTATCATATCAGAAAAAAACCTTGGGTTTCTTCTTTTTCTTTGTATTTCCTTTTTCTTTTTCACCTTTTCCTGCAGTTTTTAGTTTATTCATTATACCATTTAGCAGAGCCATCAAGTTTCTTATTTCTGTTCCACGGCCATCTAATTCCTTGGCCGTGCTCTGAGTTCTGATGGGTGTTTATCTGTCTTTGGCAGGAGTAATGTGGTCACCGAAGACATAGGAAAATTGTTTGTTAACAAACGTGCAGAACCATCTCGTTAGTGAGGGCATCATCCTGCTTCTACGTATCAGCTTAGAAATGATCCTTGGTAAACGGATTTGGAACATGCTATTAAATTGTAAGCTCGATTTCAGAATCTTGTACGCACAACGTCTCGGAAGAACCACCAAGGTTCCATTTATGTCTGCGTGAAAAAAAAAAGTTGCAAGTACTTAGTCTTCGTCCTTTTTCCGGCATTTCAAAACTTTTTTGTTAAGAAATTATTTTGTTTTATATATTTTTTTAAGTTTTGCTCTCCAATTTCTGTTAGGGATAGAGACTGGGGCTGGAGAGATTTCTCGATTCAAAAAAAAAAAAAAAGAAAAGAAAAGAAATAGCATCCAACATTTTTCGGGAAAAGATTCTTATTCGAGTCATTAAAAAAAGCTGTATAGTCTTTTAATATGATAATATTTTAAAACACAAATAATTCAATTTAATATAAGTGTGTTTAATATTATAATTTAAATATAAAGTTAATAGGAAAGTATACATATATTAGTTTCTTAATGATATAGAAGAGCATCAAATCACACAACATAATCACACAACATAATCACACAACATAGTTATATCAACTAGTATGGTACAAATAGAGAATATATATTTAATTAAGTAAGACTTAAATTATGCTACATTATCTAATTATTTAATTTTAAATAAAAATAAAATATTTAGTACTTGATTTTATATATAGGAAATTACTATTGTTTCAAAACGAGCTAGAAAAAGTAGCATTCGTGAAAAATGCAATTATCTCTTAAAAAAGATATAGGTTTCTTTATATTTATTGTGTACCACCCATTTTACAATGATTATTTGATTTACCTTAATTTTCTTTTCTTTTCTTTCTTTCATTCTCCATCAATGTTGTCCCCGTCTCTTGCCGTTCCCATATGTATGTATTTACATAAATAAATAATATTTTATTTAAACTTAGTAATATCACAATTCCATCTTAACATTATATTGCATAGCTTCGACACCTTTCTTTTCAATACCAAATAACCATGTTAATAATTATATTTTTAAAGCATGATATCACAATTATTATATTTAATTTTAGAAAAGAATTAGGTGTTCCCTACCTTATCTTATTTTCTATCATCTCCATAATTAGATCTTCGTCCAACAGTGCGTTAGATGAAAATTTGATGGTGAAAACAATAGGGAAATAAAATGAAGTAGAGAATACCAAAATTAAACTCATTTATTTTTTATGATAATGTTATGGTTTTTTTATTAAATTTAGTTAATCTAAGATTTATTTAGTAAAAAATGTGTGTTGAAATCGATAAATTCATTTTAATAATCTATCTGAATTAACACATTAAACTGAATTTATTATCTGAGTAGAAAACCTTTAATCCTCTTAGGTTGACACCAACATTACATGGTTCATGAAGGAATGTCTCTCCTATACATATTTGTTGTTTATGTTTTCATTATTTATTTCAGTAATTTACACAATATATCAACTATCATATTAAATCATTTTTTTTTTAAAAAAAATAATTATCTTTAGCTTACTAAGTGGCAGAGTGTGTCACGTGGCGTCTATCTCTTATATGCATCATTCTTGCGGTAAAGATATCAATTTTGAAAAAAAATTAATTAGTTGCCTATGTTAGTATCTAAAATGTATGTTACAATATTAATAATATTTAATAATGTTTTATCTACGTGATAATATTGTTATTTAAATATTTTTACTCGTCATTATATTTTATATTATTAGAATAGATATGTGATAGGCAATTATTTTTTATTTTTTCTGATCGAGTTTATTTGTTTCATTTTTTTCTTAAAAAAACAGAAGAAATGAAGGAAATTATTTCCATCCAAGCAAACAAAGATATCAAATGAAAGCTAAAACACTAGGCAGAAAGAAAGCGCAACACATGGTGCGAAAATTACGAGGTTGAAATAAAGAGCGTGATCAAAAGAACCCCAACTAAAGTCTATCATTCCAAAATATACCGACATTTTTATTTTTATAAGATAAAATAAAATGACAATAAATATTTATTATTTTGAAGTGATAATAACAGTGTCCTAATATAATTATTAGTACGCGAAAAAAAGTCAGAAAGAAAGAAACGTTTTGCTCATTTTATCCTTAAAAAAATTGAGATAGAGCATTTATCAGGAGGCGTCGTTCTGGATCGCTTCGTATTTGCTGCCATCAGCAAACAAAGCAAAATTTGCCTCCGACTGATTAAAAACAAAATCCTCTGCACTGCTGCTGCTGTTTTGCTCTTATACCCCGTCCGGACCGCTGGGAAGCGGATGATAGCCGTTCCAGTCACTGCTCCTCGGCCTGTCTGGTTCGACCGGTATAAATTTGAGGATTACAGAAATGATCATGCTGATGAAGCCGATGAGCACGCAGAGCAGCCATGATTGCCAGCTGAGAGGCACCGTGCTTGCAAAGGTGCCGAGGAATTCTACTATAACTATTTGGAATATGACGGTAGAGGCCAAGACGGCAATAAAGATCCAGTTGCTAAATATTCCACTCAGCACATTAATCTTCTCCATCTCCCTACTATTTATCTCATTGAATACCTGAAGTGGGAAAGGTTAACAGTGGAATAATCAGCAATCAAGCAAAATAAATAAGACCTCGTATGTAATATCTTATGTGTATGTTCAATACAAGTCATTAAGTATTAAATTTGTAATTGTGATTCATGACTATCATATATGGATGGTGAAATTATGTTTCGTACAATGTCAATAAATAGTTGATTTATACAAACATTTGTTTGTTGATATATTAGCCGACCCCACCTAGTGGGATAAGGCTTTGTTGTTGTTGTTGTATTTGTTTGTTGATATATATAAACATTTGTTTGTTGATATATATAAACATATCTGAAATGTAGCCTGCCTGACTTTGCCGCTCATGAATATCGATATCAACGTTGACACCACCTTGGAGATCTCATCGAAGTAGATCTCCCAATTAAACTTAGGGTCAAATGAATTACCCGCTGGCAGCTCGTACAAGAATGTTTTTTTTGGGGTGTTAATCAACAAATTTTGCTTTTATCCAAGCTTTAGTACCCTTTTAGCTATTTTAAGATAAGACATCTCTAACATATTAATTCTATATTGTGATTTTCCCATTTAACTCCGCCTATGTTTTATAGCCGGTCCCAAGCTCGGATAAAGAAGGAGGGTTGTGTTAGGCCCCGACAGTCAGCGTAAAACCCTGTCGAATCTTATGAACATGGATCAACGAATGAACAGCGTCGTATGATCCATGTAGCCGACCCCACCTAGTGGAATAAGACTTTGTTGTTGTTGTGATTTTCCCATTTGCTTTGTGAAGCAGGCAGATTGAAATGACTGGATCAGATTTCTAATGCGTAAATGCGGACTGGGGATTTCAGGTGAGGATATTCTTGAGATTACATCTACCCATTATTTATAGTCTTTTGAATTCTAAACTCCTACCTCAGCTAGAAAATCTAAATCTCAGTGATAACCAAAATTTAACCAACAACAACAACAATAGGGAAAAAAATAACCAAATAGGAAAAAAATATTCCTAATCAAGTATTCTATAAAACACACTCTAAATCTAAACTCCAATAGGGATTCTAGTCAAAATCTGATAGTAGTTCTCTCATGCAACCGTGCTGTTTGTCATTTGTTCACAAAGCTTCGCCAATGTGCTTAAAAGGTGTCATTTTGTGAGCACACCATTATTGTTGATTGTTTGACCTTCAAAGACTTTGATAGGACAGAGGAGTACCAAGAATCAACTTGATTCCACCTACATTTTCATCTTTTCCCAATGATGGGTGTTGAAGAAGATTAGTTCATCCTTTTCCCGAGGTAGAGGAAGATCAATTCTTGTTGTTGAGTAGTTACAGGTGGTGTCAAGAGGGATATTGGACAAAATATTAAACAATATGTGTGGGTCTTTATTAGTTCATGGCTCCCTTCAAATGCAAGAAAACCTAGTGACCAAGTGCAAACATTTCATGAGGTGGAACTTGTCAAATATACACCCACTGAAAGTTGTCACCGGGTGGTAACAAGGAGATAACTAAAGGTAAAATTTCAATTTCAATTTCGGTGGCTAGCTCCTTATTGTCCAGAGTTTAAACCTATATAAAAAATTTGCAGAAATGCTATAAATAACCACTCCATCTAAGCTTGTAAAAACATCCAAAAATATTCTTGTCCTAGAATAATGAAAGAAGCACATCTAATAGTTGTGTTCTTCCATTTAGTTTTTATACTTTCAGGTAATAATAATTCTTATGCTTTTTCTCAAAAAGAAATTAGTTCTCGTGCTTTCTTCTCTTCTATAGAAGAAATAACTTCATGTTTCTTATCTTCTATAGAAGAAGTACCTTCATGTTTCTTCTCTTCTATAGAAGAGTTAACCTAAATTCTACTCTACATAGGAAGGCTTTCCTCACTACAGGCAGGAGGACAAAACTCTAGGCATGCCCTAATTAGGATTCTCAACAAAGTTATGAGACCCACCAAATAGCCAACTTCCAGGATCCTAAATTTTAGATAGATTGAAAATACACTGCAGCAACATTCAGGATACCTTAGTTTTCATTTAAAAACAGCCTCCAACTAAATTGTCTACCGAATGTCAACCCTTTTGAGATCCTACATAAGAAATGCAAATTCTGATTTTACACCATGGATTTGGAAGCAGAATACCTGTCATCGAACTTCTCCACATGTCTATCTGGAAATGAGAGAGTGTAAATTGCTTATTGCAGCCGGAGTCTGACTAATGAGATTTTCCTAATTATCAATGCCAGTTTTGACGAGAATGAAAGCCTTTGTTAGATAGTTAGTTAAGGATAAAATGTGATGATGATTTATGAACTTGTGATTTATATTGGTTGTTGATGTTTGGGTCTTCAACGTGTTTCTCAAAGTTATTATAATAAGTTCACATCCTAGAATTTAGGAAATGATTGTACGACATGTTAGGTGTTTTTGAATATATAGGTCAAAGAGAAAAAATATTATGGATTCAACTCAGCCGCAACTCCAAATTGTTTCATTTTGGCTGAGCTTAGAAATTTATGTCAATAGTTTTAATTACTGGATAGCAACATGGATTTTTGAGGTAGTGTGTGTACCTGGCAAAATACAAATGCATTGAATATGAATGTATTGAGGACGGCGTCTGAATTTGTGTTGTCAAGTTTCAGAAGCCTTTTACCGTCAAACATCAATAACCCAAGGACAATCAATTGATATACACTTTGACCAATGATATTTCTCCACATGACTTTGGTAATGAAGTTTTCACCTTTCCCAACAGCTGGTCTTTTCATCATTTCATTATTTGGTGGTTCAGTGGCTAATGCCAGAGCACCTAGTGTGTCCATAATCATGTTCACCCAAAGTAGTTGGACAGCAGTGAGCGGGGCTGAGCCTAAGAATAACAACACAAAAATCTATAATTAGATGGAGAAGGCATTGACGATAAGGAACATCTGGAAGAGAAAGAGTTTTTCACTAAAAGATCCAGATACCTGTAATACATGCAGAGACAAAATTTACCATAAGAGCAACCACATTAACAGTCAATTGAAACTGCACAAATTTCTGTATGTTGATGTAAACTGCACGACCCCATTTGGCAACATTTATGATAGTTGTAAAATTGTCATCCATTATAATCACATCAGCACTTTCTTTAGCTACCTGCATGATGCGCATGCAGATAAGTTGCACAAGAAGAACATGTATAGGTGTCACCAGAGAGATAATAGATGAAAAAGATCTTATTAAAAAAAGCTTAAAGGTTCAATGTCTTTGCCTTGAATCAAAATGAAATAAGACAACTGCTTAATTCAGTGCATTAAGAAAAAAAATTAGGGGTAAAAGGATAACTAGAAACAGATAAATTATATCCTACAACTTTTCCATTTCATTTCTTCCATCCTCATGATATATGAAAATGTTCATATATTCTGTCTAACTCTGCCTATGTTTTATAGCCGGTCCCAAGCCCGGATAAAGGAGGAGGATTGTGTTAGGCCCCGACAGCCAGCGTAAAACCCTGTCGAATCTCATGAACATGGATCAACGAGAGCGGAATGGCGTCGTATGATCCATGTAGCCGACCCCACCTAGTGGGATAAGGCTTTGTTGTTGTTGTTGTTCATATATTATGTCGGAGTGTTACATCAAATAACAACCATGCAGAAATACTTAGAGAAGCTATCTTAACAACTTGACTTCACATTATTATTTTTAAAGTGCCACCTGGAAATAGCTTCTCGTTGTACAAAATTATGCATTTGTTACACATGTACGTACAATGCATTTCAGATGCAGGTCATTATTGGCTTATTCCAGGAAAGAAAAAGAAAAACGCTCCCAGCAATGAATGTGAATCTCTAATATTCATAAGGTGAAAGTTCACTGGTATAAGCCTAAATGGGCTTCAGATGCAGTTCTTTGGCATCAATTCCACCATGGTAGATGCTTTTTGGAGTTGTTCATGCCTCGACTGTGAGGGGCAGTTCAGAGTGGAGGCCGTTGTGGTTAGTTGCCTTAGCGATCATCTGGACCATCTAGCTATTGTGGAATCCCACCATTTTGGGGGAGAGGTGCTACACAAAGGGTATGTGCGTTGTATCGCCTTTTTGCTTCAAAAGTGAGGTTTGGGGTAGCTTCATCTCCCTCGAGGGACCGCACCACACCCATCCATCTTTCTAATTCACTCTTGATCTTTGTGTTCATATACACACTTGTAAATATCATGATGTTACATTTTTATATATGCCGGATGTCTGCCCAAGTCTCTAGTGATTCTTTCTCTAAAACACAGAATCTCTACTATTCAGCCTTAAGAGAGCACTTGGCAGACATCCGATTAACTATGTTTTCTAATTTAAACAAAATCTCTCGTTCGTTTTTTTATATCATCCAAATAAAACATCCACTTCCTTTCCTATACTTTGCATTTCTTGTTGGTGTCTCTTGCTGATGCCTCCTGTAATTGCTGAATATTGATAGATTCATAAGTTGAAGGTAAGGAGTACTCTTGCAATAGTTTTTTTCATCTTCTCCCATGTAGTAATAACCGTGATGTCGTTTATTGTCTTTCCACCATGACAAAGCTCTACCTATAAATTTGGTGGAAACTATCCACTTATAAATCCAATATTAAAAATCATCAGTGCCAAAATAACCATTGAAAGAAGTTGTCTCTATCCTCATCTTGTTGTTAGAAATAAACAAACGAAATGGATGACGAGAAATGGGTGACTGGATTTTGTTTTTGAAAGGGAATGGGTGACTGGATTTGAGAAGAAAAAAGAAAAAGATGTTGGAAAAGAAGTGAACTGAAACAGTTGAACAAGATGCACTGAAAAGGAATTTGATGGTGGCGGGAAAAATATGGAAGAAAATAGAAAAGAAAGGTAAACCAGATGTAATGAAGAATATATAAAAAAAAGATGAATCATGAATATATTGAGGAAAAAAGAATGGGATAACAGGGTATGATGACTCATGGCAAGGACAAGACAAGAATTGACTTGTCGAGAAAATTAATATGAAAGGAAAAATGATTAAAAAAATAAGATAAATGACAAGAACTAGAAACACATGTGAAATAGATTAATGATTAATTATTTTACTAGGAATAAACTTAGGCAGATTGTAACTCAAAGAAAAGAAAATTAAAAGGAACAATAGTGAACACAGGACGAAGAGGCAAATCTCTTTGAAGGCTCCAAAGCCACATTACAAAATGAACACTCCAAAGTCTCGTTACACAATGCAGGGATCAAGTGGAGAAAATTACAACCTCCGGGAGAGATGGTTGCACCAATAAAAACTTAATAGGATGATTTATAGCACCATCAAACATGAGTTCAGCATTCACCAGAAAAGATAACCACATTTGTTTCTGGAATAAATTGAATATAAATGATTCATTACGCAAAGGTTGTCATATTTATAAACTTTTATAACCAACCAACTTGAACTAAAAGAATAAAATAAAAGCGCAACTAATTTACAACTCCTATAAAACCCAACTGTTTGTTCTACATCACTATGATAGCTTTAATAACAATTGGTTGGGAGTGCAACTAATTTAAAACTCCTATAATCCTAACTACTTGTTCTACATCACGATGATAGCTTTAATGAAAATTGGAAGTAGAGTTAAATACATGGCAAACACCACTGATGTATGATGCAATTGAAAACTCAAATATCATAAACACCCAAAAAGAAAATTTGATATCACGACTTCACACGACTTCACAGAGAATCTGAAGAGCACAGAGGTGTCAAATTTACTATTGGGGATTTTAATAATTATGTTAAACGCCATGGACTGACTGAAACTTCCTATCTTTGGTGACTTTGATGATGCATTTTTCTGAAAGGGGCTGGTGCAAGTAACAGACATAGTAAGAAAGGAATCAGTTTGCGCACAGATGTAAGAGTCTAAACTTGACTGAAAAGGAAACCCAGACATGACGGAGTTGTATGCAAAAAAAGATGGTCATTACATAGCAGAACTTCACAGGAGAATACTACATAAAGACAAACAAAGCATACCTCTGTTCCTGCGATACCCATTGATAAACCAATGTCTGCCTCATGAAGTGCTGGTGCATCATTGGTTCCATCACCAGTCACCGCAACAACTTCATTAAACATGTTCCTCAAGTTTGTTACCAGTTTGTGCTTGTCCAAAGGCAACGATCGAGCCATGACCTATAAATGCAAGATAGTAAGACAAAAAAAAGCAATATAATGCATAAAAATAACAATGTGTTTAAATTCTAAAATGACAATGTGCATATGCATAATTAGCAAAATCAAAATTATTTATTATTGGTGAAATCATAACTGGCCATTGAATGTCCTCCACTCACATATGCTTCTTAGGCATTCACATATGTACAATTTTTACCCACAGTTTTAGTATCAATGTATGATTATCCTTCTCTAGTCATCTTTTCTCTCCACTCGTTGCATGAGAAGAGTTAAACAAAAACCTGAATTCTTGGTATTAAGTCCTTCATTTCTTCCGGAGTTTTGTCACGAAACTCTTTTCCTTCGATTGCTAAGCCATCCGCAGTTAATATGCCACACTCTTTAGCTATTGCTTTAGCAGTATTAATATTATCCCCAGTAACCATTCGCACTTTGATACCGGCAGCTATGCATGTCTGAACAGCTTCCTTGACTCCTGGGCGCACTGGGTCTTTAATGCCAAAAACGGCTATGAGCGTGTAACCATCAACAGGAATCTCGTTCCCATTCTGATCTTCATCTATATCTTTAAAGGCCAAGCAAAGGGTTCTCAATGCTTCACAGGCAAAGCCATTAATGACGTCCATTATATCCTTTTTCTGAGTTTCAGACAAAGTTGTAGTGCTTCCATCTGCATTAAGTACTTTGTGACACATTTGGAGTATAATTTCTGATGCCCCTTTGCAGAATGCACGAACCCCTCCATCAGGTAATGTAACAATGACAGACATCTTTTTCTTCACTGAATTAAATGGTTCAACTTTCAGTTTCTTGCAGTCCTTGTGTTGGGAGTCAACAAGGTCATCCAATTCCAAGCCAAACTCCAATAATGCAGTTTCAGTTGGCGTACCTAATATGGTGTTCTTACCATTTTTACCTCTTACCACCTCTGAACCACTATTTTGAAATATGCACTGCAGAAGGACATCAAAAACAATTTCTTTAATAACAGACTTCAGTTCCATAGCAGTCTCTTTCCCCTTAAATGATTTAGACACTTCACAGATCCATAATTTATCAACGACCATGTGGTTAGTTGTCAAAGTACCTGTTTTATCAGTACAAATACAACTAGCAGATCCCATTGTCTCACAGGCTGACAGATGACGCACAAGTGCTCTTTCATCCATTAGTTTCTTCATTGCAAAAGCAAGACTTAATGTTACAGCCAACGGTAGTCCTTCAGGGACCGCAACAACAATTATAGTAACAGCTATAGCAAAATAATCCAGGATTTTCAGTGCATCATCTGGGTTCCAGTTGAGCAAGCCACCATGGTGTGCCTTATCCCATAGAAATCTTGCTAGCAGGACTAAGAATGTGAGTATTGCAAATCCCAAACCGATCTTTCCAATTATTGTTGCCACACCATTAAGCTTGACCTGAAGAGGTGTTTCATCTTCTCCACCCTGACTAAGAGTTTCCATTAATTTTCCCCACTCAGTCCGCATACCAACAGAGGTAACTAACATTTTACCACTGCCATCTTGAACTTTAGTCCCTGCCAGCAAAAATGGCTTGTCATGAGAAACATGTACCGGCTCGCTTTCTCCAGACAAGCTCGACTCATCAATCAACAACGCATAACCAGATATGTATAATCCATCAGTCGGAACAATATCTCCAATTGATAGATGTACTACATCTCCGACCACCAAATCATAAATAGGAATTTTTTGTCTGCATCCATCTCTGGTCACTTGGATGAGAATCTTTTTCTTTTCCTTATCTAAGTCTCTAAACTGCAATGACTGCTTATAGTCACTGGCTGCTGTAACTATGACTACCAAGAATATGCTGAGTAAGATTCCTAATCCATCATATATACCCTTTGGCCAGCCTTCAGTTAGAAGTCCAACAACTATAGATATCAAAGCGCAAATCATAAGAATGATCAATGTCAAATCTTGTAAAGCATCCCAAACAAACATCCAGAAGCTTCTTGGTGGTTTTTCAACATACTTGTTGACACCAAAAATATTCTGCCTAATAGATAAGTCACTTGTCATTATTCCATCTTCAAGTGAAACAGAGATCTTCCTTGCTATTCCACCTAGTCCTCCATGGGTCTTCAAACCCTTACTATTATGTCCACGTGCAATGGATGCTAACTCATCTGGGTTGATGCAATAACCAGCTTTTCTTATCTCTTCTAAGATATGATACTCAGGTTTGCTAGCAGCTGCATTAGAGCAAAACCAAAGAGAGCAAAGCATCAACAAAGAGTAGCACATACAATTACCTTATGTTCATAGAGAATTTGATATTGTACCATCAATAAATTGCAGAGCAGCCTTCTGCACATAAAGAGCAACTCTGATCTTTTCCTGTGTATACATATTAGAACCATCAACAAGAGGAACATTATACAAGAAAAATTATTGTATTTGACGACTTGTAGTATAAAAAGCCTCAAAAGCTTCTCTAATTTCTCATAATTCTGAACATGGTAGTTAACTAGGAAACCCCATAAGAAATAAAGAAACCATGTTTCTATCAAAAATTGACCATTTTTATAGAATAAACATCGAACTCATAGATATTGCAAATTAACATGAATTTTGAACATCCATCATAAAGATCCATGGAGAAAACAAATTTTCACCAGTATTTAATGAAAGGGATCTAAAAAGTGTTGTGATCCAAAATTTTATTGGACCACACTTATGTACAAGCACATAACCATGGAGCAGTTTAACAAGTGAAAAGGGAAAAAATTATTTGTATCAGCATGCAGCAATGGAGGTTTTGTGAATGAAGGTTTATCCCACTTCGATTCAATGCTTCACAATTATGGCATTGAGCCATGCATGGAACACTACACTTGCATGGTCAGGCTTTTAGGGCATTCTGGTCGGCTGAATGATGCCATGCAATTCATTGGTGATATGCCATTAGAACCAGGTGTTATGGTTTGGCATGCACTACTCGGTGCTTGTTTGGTTCATAAAAATATTGAGCTTGGAAAATTGTGTGCAGAGAGAGTTCTCGAGATCGAGCCTCAAGATGAAACGACTTACATTTTACTATCAAATTTGTATGCTACTAAAGGAAGTTGGGATGATGTTGCCCTTGTCAGGAAAGACATGAGAGCTAAGAGTGTGAAGAAGGAACCTGGATGTAGTTGGATCGAGATCCAGGGTGAAGTCCATTCCTTTTCTGTAGGTGATGAATCTCATCCAGATATGAGATTGATAAAAGCTGCGTTACAGTGGTTACAAGTTAAGACTAATAAAGCAGGCTATGTTCCTGAAACTGATGCTATCCTTCATGATCTTAGTGAGGACCAGAAAGAACGTTTAGTGTGGATGCACGGTGAGAGGCTGGCTTTGGCACTAGGCCTTGTTAGGGTGCCTTCTGGGAGTCCAATCCACATAATTAAGAATCTCCGGTTCTGCTTGGACTGTCATGGTACATTCAAAGTCATATCTAAGATTCTTCAGAGGGAGATAATTGTCAGGGATATCAAGCGCTTTCATCGTTTTGAATACGGAATTTGCTCATGCGGTGATTATTGGTGATGTTGTGCATAATAAAGAACTCCGCCTATGTTTTATAGCCGGTCCCAAGCCCGGATAAAGGAGGAGGGTTGTGTTAGGCCCCGACAGCCAGCGTAAAACCCTGTCGAATCTCATGAATATGGATCAACGAATATATTGTGGCGTTGTATGATCCATGTAGCCGACCCCACCTAGTGGGATAAGGCTTTGTTGTTGTTGTTGTTGTTGTTGTAGTATTAGGAATTGTTTCCAACAAATAAAACTAAACCAACTCGTAAGTCTCGACTTCGACATATCAATGTAAAACATTGGCTTTGCTCAATTTTCTTGTAATAGATTAACAGTAGCCAATGAATGTTGCGTACCTAGAAGGCATGATTCACTTTATTTTTTTAATACAATAGCACACAATTCCATGTTTTAGAAAAAAATTCGTGTGCTACCAAATAGGAGATAAATATTAGGAAATCACAACTCTGCCAAACAACCATTTTTCTAAAGATTAACTCTGCCAAATACTGCAATGTAGATAAGTGATGAACACGCAACCACACAATCATGTTGCATACATCTGTTCAACATGGGCTTACAAATCTGTATGACACGAAATTTGGATCATAACTGCTACAACTGATAGCTAAGGAAACTCTCAATTTTAACTTCCTTTCAGAATGAGACCCAATTACAACTTGTGGTCCATTATCACAAATAGTGTACTTGATGCATCTGCATGAAGATTTTTCGGTCTAACCATGTTGAGTCTTTCTGTAGAAACTTTGTCCCCATTATCTTGCACAAATGAACATTTCTCCATCTGAAATATGGGTTTAGAGCTTAAATCACTAATATTATTCTCCTTCACTGACGTCAAACCTGCTGTGATCTCCTTGAAATTTTACCTCCGATCTAGATGACAAAGACTAGCCCTTAATAAGATGCATTAGCTACCATACTGGTACGGGGCCGAGTTGCATTAATCTTCAAGCATGAAGTCCGACTTATTAATCTCATGTTGTCAAAGGATTTCTTTGAGAAGGGAAACGATGACGTGAGAAATTGACAGCATCAATATTTTAATGGTAACCTTATAAAACTGTTGAACAGGAATAGTGTAGAACGGACTGCAAAGATGAAAGCACAATGGTCGTCCTTTTCCTTCTCAAGGAAAAAAAGATGAGATCTTCGGGGTAACTGTCTTAGATGGCAAAATGTACATGATCATATCCCTTATTTATGAACTTAAAAAAGCTTGTCATTTTCTCACATGTAAAGAAGGGAATATGATATGCAAGAGGAGAACATTTGATTAAAGCAATTGAAAGGACATAGGCTCCAAAAATGTTTAACTAAAAGCTTTGATGGTCCAAAATTCGAGGCATAGTCATAAGGATGACTAGATGAGTAAGTTTTCTTGAGATACATATTCATCCTTTTCCTTCTCAAGGAAAAAAAGATACTAATGGAGGTAGTTTCTTAATTCATTTGAACAATTGCTCAAATGGCTTAGAAATCTAGCCGAAAAATTAAATTGTCGAGAGCCATCAGAACTGAAAAAATCATGTCAAACAAGTTGAGTTAGTAACAGAACAATTGAAGATGAAACGCCCAAATCACCCCAAATGAAGCAAGAATTATCCATACCAGCTTTCCGCAAAAAAACAATCACATCGGCTAATAAATATCTTCATGCCATGCAAATATTTGTCTTTGAAATTTCAAGTTGCATCCACAATGAAAACATGTTGTTGAGCACAGTATACAAAATAGGTTCCAAATGTATTATGCTTAGTCTGGAAAAACTGTGATATCCACTAATATCAGGCAATTGCTATAAACACTTTTCAAGACACTGTTTTTTAACTAATAAGATAAATTATAATAATACCAATATTTTATTGGTTTATAGTAGCAAGTTGCAGAGTTGTCCTGTTGGAAGAGAGATAAACCTTTTAGCAGTCTATGACATCAAAGTTGAGCAAACAAATTGTAACCCAACCACTGTTAAGTGATTTCCTATCACCCAGGACAAATAACTTTAAGAAACTAAATGCAGCTGCACTAGGCAAAATGGTACACTTTTACCATTGTTCAACATTAATATACTCTAGATTTTTTTTTAGTAGCATATACTCATGATATTATTAATTTTCTTTCTCCCATTTGTTTATGCAAGTTGTGAAATAATATACTTCCATTCTTTACATTAATTGACCCAACCCTGTGAATACAGTGTAAGAGTTTTAGAAGATTTTGGATTTTGAATAACAAATTTGATTATTGGATAGATGAAAATTTTACCCAAAAAAAATCAATTGATAATGAAGAGCAAGGATGGCAAAATAGTAAACTGAAGTTCAACAACCAGCAAGGGACACACGTTCAATTCCTCGGCATTGACCATCTTCCCAAAGTATGTGCATTCATTTGTATTTACGAACAAAAAACCAATCAGAATCAAATTATATCAGATAAACATAAAATTAAGTTGGATAAAGGTAGACAATTGAGCCTAAGTTATGGGCCACTGGATTACTGTAAGCATCTTGACATCCAAGGCATGATATACATCGTCAGTCAAGTTGACAGTGACACTAGTTAGGTTCTTTTCTTAAAATTTAAGAGATCAAGTGGCCTAGAATGTGATTCATTGTTCTCTTTTTTGTTCAATAGGGGAAGGATTTCTATATAGCTTTTGTAGTATCATGTTCAATGTGTAGGGAGAAACAAAAAGCAAAAAACAAGGATGTACGCTATTGTATGCATTGAACAAAATAGTCAAACATCAATTAAAGGACATGATCACAAGGAAAGGATTATCAACAGTTGGGGCCCTGTTTTGATCAGGGAGGATGAAAGGAAGAGAATCGAGGGAAATAGAAAATTCTTCGTGACTAGACAGACATTTTAATGGATGAGATAGCTCAACTTTTAATTTTTAAAAACCCATTTGCTCTCAAATCCAACTCGCAGATGAATGGAGGGAGAGAGTATCAGCAGAAGAAGTCTTCCAGATTACTCGCTCCACAGCTGCCCACTTGGCACCTTTCATGACGTGTGACGATTCCTTCGCCAACTGTTATTCTGTTGTATTTCTTCCTATAAATGTTGTGTCTCTGTAATCACATCGCAACTCAATTGAATGAATATTTGACAATTAACCTCACTTGACACGGTATCAGAGTGCCAGGATGAGATGGCCAACACTGGATCCTCTACCTTTTCCTCCCCTCTCTCTGCTCCTTCGGGAGACCCTCTTTCCCCACTTCTCTCCTCTGCCTTCCCTTCACCAAGCCCACAACTTTATTTCCTTAAAATTAACTTCAACTAATTATTTGCTATGGCTCACCCAGTTACGTCCTCTTATCAAGAATCTTGCGATGGCCATTTTAGGAGATTGAAAATGTCTGATTTTTTGGGCTGCCATCTCTGTTTTTTGTTTGTAATCCGGATGCTGGGTTTTTCCAGACCCGTTCGTTTTAGTTTTTTGTAACTTTTCCTAAAAGTAATGAAATCCTGGACGACCACCAGCTAGCTGGTTGTCCATTCCCTTTTCAAAAAAAAATAGCTTTGCGCTAGAAGGCTTTCTTTTTAGAAGAATTGCACTAGAAGGCTTCATTGATGGATCACTTCCATGTCCTCCTCAACCAACTATTGAATCTGATAATCAGTCTACAGCATTAGCACAATTCCATCAGTGGCGCCGCCGTGACCAGCTTCTTCTAAGCTGGCTTCTTTCTTCTCTGGCTGAAGATGTTCTTCCCCTTGTCGTTGGCTTGACCACCTCTGGCGATTTCTCTGCATCAAGCCTTTGGCGCACGTAGTGAAGCTTGCATTTTACAACTTAAAATGCAGCTGCAAAATCTCAAACAGGGCAACTCCTCAATTTCAGTCTTCCTTCGGCAAGCCAAATATATTGCCGATGAACTTGCCTCTGCAGGTCGACCTCTTTCCACGTCCAGTTTTAATGCCATAATATTCAATAGCCTCCACAGTGACTATGCCAGCCTTGTTGCCTCCCTTTCCTCTAGATTAACCCCAGTTAGATTTCCTGAATTGCAAACTCTGCTCACCAGCCATGAAATACGTCAACAGACTCCAGAGCGCCACAGATGCCTTCACCCCAGCAGCCAACTATGCTCGCCACACACCTGCACCCTTCAATCCTTCCTCTGCTAATCGTTCCAATTCCTGGCGTGGTGGGCGTCCTCCTTCTCATGGCCGCGGTCGAACTCGAACAACTTTCTCTCGCCATGACTCCCCCTGCCCAGTCTGAGGCGTTGCTGGTCACTCACCCTATAAAATTGCTACTATCGTCACCAAGCTGCACAGAATCCTCAGGCCAACTCAGCAGTACACCAGCTAGCACATTCAACATCGCAGCCGGCTTCTCTCCTTAGTTCCTATACAGATTGGTATCCTGATACAGCGCGACCCATCACACGACGCCGGACCTCCAAGCACTGCAATCTGCTGAACAATACAATGGAGGAGACCAGTTACAGGTTGGCAATGGTAATTCCTTACCCATACACCATACTGGTCATTCTCTCATCCCTACTTTTTTTTAGGAGATCTCTCTTCCCTACTTCTACTCAGTCTCTTCACTTACGAAATGTACTTCACATTCCTAACATTAATAAGCCTCTTCTTTCAGTGCGGCAATTTACATAACAATTGTCTTTTTTAATTTTATCCCACCTATTTTCTTGTCAAGGATCGCACGACTCATCAACTCCTCCTGCGCGGCCGAATTAAAGATGGGCTCTACCATTTTTCTGCTCCACCAGTCTCAACACCGCCCGTTGCTTTGCTCAGCCACGTTCCCACCAGCACTTGGCATGCTCGCTTAGGACATTCAAATAAACGAACCCTCCCGCAAACACTGCGTCGTCATCAACTACCATATAGCAAGCACAAAGACTCCACATTTTGTTCAGCCTGAACTCAGGGAAAAGAGAGCCGACAGCCTCTATCATCTTCTCCAAATCAGAGTTGTGCACCTCTACAATTGCTCTTTGCAGACGTCTGGGGTCCCGCACCACACTCTTCTATTGATGGGCATCGCTACTTTGTAATTTTCGTTGATGATTACTCTTGTTTTCCCTGGATGTTTCCTTTGAAACATAAATCGGATGTAATAAAACTCTTTCCAATGTTCCATGTTTTTCTTGAACGCCAGTTTGCATGTAAGCTGCGCACTTTTCAGTCCAATTGTGGAGGAGAATTCATGGGGCTGGCACCTTACCTCCAACTTCATGGCATACACCACTGTCTCGCTTGTGCACACACCCACAAACAAAATGGCACCGTTGAAAGAAAACTACGTCATGTTGATGATACCGCCTTAGCTCTCATGACTCATGCATGCATTCCTCATAGGTACTGGCACTATGCAATGGAGACCTCTGTTTTCCTGCAACAATCTTCCAACAGCAACTCTTCACCACACCTCGCCTTTCTTTCTACTCCATAAAAAGCACCCTGACTATACCTTCCTCTAACCTTTGGCTGTCTTGCCTTTCCGTTAACTCGACCGTATAATAACCATAAACTTGACGTTCGCTCGCTGCCTTGCATCTTCCTTGGTTACCCCACCAATGCTCTCAGCTCGCTGTCTCCATCGTCCAAGCGGTCACATTTATATCGCACGACACACACACTTTGATGAAACCCAATTGCCTTTTACTCATTCTTCCTCATCTTTTACAATTACACCCTCGCCTGCATCTCCCTGGCGTTCTCTCCTTCTCCCCCTTCCCTCTCCTTCTCCCACCTCAACAGCGCCAGCCCATTCTGTCAACACCTCATCTCATCCACCACCACCCCTACCTCCAAAACCAAATCTGCACCCACGTCCAAGGGTCAATTATCCCTCCCTTGCAGGATTAAAGGTTCTCACTACTGTCACCACAAGCTCCTCCCCTCCCCACCCTCCACTTTCCTTAGTGCCAACAGACATGCACATTGGTGTGCAGCCATGCAAGCTGAGTTTGGCCCTCCAGCGCAACAACACCTGGACCTTGGTCCCTCACCAAAGCAATATGAATGTTGTCAGTTGTCGTTGGATTTTTCGAACAAAGTTCAACGCCGATGATAGTATTGATAGGTACAAAGCCAGGCTTGTGGCCAAAGGTTTTCACCAAACTCCAGGCATTGACTACATTGAAACCTTCAGCCATGTCATAAAGCCCACCACCATTCGTGCTGTGATCTCCGTTGTTGTCTCCTCCGATTGGCCAATTCACCAACTCGACATCAGCAATGCTTTCCTCAATGGCAACCTGCAAGAATGTATCTACATGGATCAACCGCCAGGTTTTGTTGATAGTTGTTGTCCCACGTTTGTTTGCAAACTGAACAAATCTTTATATGGCCTCAAACAAGCTCCACATGCTTGGTTCAGCACCTTGCAAGCTGCACTAGTTGCCTTCTGTCGCTGACACCTCCTTATTTATATATCATACGCCCTCTGCCATTGCGTATGTCTTAGTTTATGTTGACGATCTTCTTATTACAGGAACCACTGCCGCAATAATCTCTTAAGTTACTCACCACCTTCAGTCGCGCTTCACTCTTCGCGACGTCGGACATCTCCATTATTTTCTTGGCATAGAGGTGCTTCGGTCGCCTGCTGGTCTCTACCTCTCCCAGCAACAATATATGTGAGATCTTCTTCAGCGTGCCAACATGCTTGAGTCCAAGTCTGTTACTACACCTTTTTCAGCCTCTACCCCGCAATTTTCTGCTACCAATTTTTCTCAGATCCCACCAAATACAGGCAACTTGCTGGAGCATTACAATATCTCACAATCAACTTTCTGATATTGCCTACGCAGTCAGCACAGCTTGCCAATTTATGCACTCACCAACTGACAGTCACCGGCAACTTCTTAAGCGGATTCTTCGATATATCGATGCAACCCAAAACCTCAGCATGCACTTCAGTCGTTCCTCAACAACACAAGTACAAGCTTTTCTTGATGCTGATTGGGCCGGCTGCCCTCTTGATCGCAAATCCATCACGGGTTACACCATCTTCCTCGGCAATAACTACTCTCATGGTAGGCTAAGAAATAGAAAACTGTGTCACGCTCCTCCACAGAATCAAAATACAAAGCTATTGTGGATACTACCGCCGAATTGATTTGACTCGGCTCCTTGCTCATGGAACTAAAGATTCCTGCTCGACATCCTCTTGTGCTATACTCAGTTTTTCACACACGCACCAAGCATGTGGAAGTTGACTTCCATTTCGTCCGAGAGGAGGTCGCCGCTCGACGTCTCCAATCTCCACGTTCAGCACATTTCTTCCAAGGATCAGCTGGCAGACATTATGACCAAGCCCCTGGCCACTGCTTCTTTTCAATTCATTCGCAACAAACTGTCTCGAGCCACGCCTGTGCCACGTTTGAGGGGACACATCAGCAGAAGTCTTCCAGATTACTCGCTCCACAACTGCCCACTTGCCACCTTTCATGACGTGTGACGAGTCGCCAAACTGTTATTCTATTGTATTTCTTCCTATAAATGTTGTCTCTGTAATCACATTGCAACTCAATTGAATGAATATTTGAGCATTCACCTCACTTGACAGAGAGTTATCATCCTGTTGACTCCAATTGCAATGCATTTTCCTCTCGTTCTGGTAAGTATAACAAGGAAAAAAAGAGGTGGTCCTGATATATGCAACAACAACAACAAAACCTTATTCCACTAGGTGGGGTCGGCTACATGGATCATACGACGCCATTCCGCTCTATTAGTAACCAAACCTTTCGGTATATTATTCACCAATAGATCTTGTTCTATTAGTTCGCCAAGTGTCCGCCTTGGCCTCCCTCTCCCTCTCCCTCTCCCTCTCGTGGTCCTAATATATGCAACACGAGAATTTCTATAAAGAACGTGGTACGTTTTGCATGTACAGGTATTTATGGAAATACATGTTGTATGTACACAACCCAACAGATCAAGTCTGGTTGACCGACACTTCTAAGCTTATTCAAATCTGAGCTGCAACTTATACTAAATAACAAAACACAAATAGGACTAATTCATCGTTGAATTATGAATTTTTCTTGGGCACCCAAGTTTGAATTATTATAATTTGAAAGATCAAACTTTTCTTCTCATAAAATATATATTATTATGTTCATAACGTTCAAAAGAGAACAAAACTAGGGAAAGTTGAACTCCACATTTAACCAATCTTTGAAGGGATCCAGCCTAAATATCGCAAGAATAAAGAAATCTTTAAGAAGAGTTATTATACTTCTTAATGTTCTCATCAACCAATTCATCAAAGCTGACAAAAATGCCGTCCATGTTTCCATTCACGTGCAAGGCAAAAGAAAGGCATCAGATGCGGTTGAGAGGCCATCCAAATAAGACCGTACCATGAAAAAGCTATCAGAACCCCTCAAAAAAAAAAAGCTATCAGAAAACATTATCCTCTAACAGCTGAAAGGAGCCAAAAGAATGGCATATAATCAACTTGATATCATCCAAACATGACCAATGCTGCAAAGGAGCTAACGACAACGTCACCCACTGACAGATAAAGATGCCAAAGAGCAATTGTTAGACCCACCGCACCACTTTCCGTGCCACCAAATCCTACCGAAATTAAAAAGGTGGCTCTGCGGACTGCCAACCCTCCTCCATGTTACAGACACATACATAAAGCCCTTCTATTGTTGGTCATATGCAGGTGAACACACAGCTTTCACAAGAAAAAAGATGGTCATATACGTGCTCCACATTTTCACCTACCAATTTGACATTGTATAATCTATCAAAAGAAAATTTCATCTGGTGTTTTAAAATCAAGAACATTATTACGCATAACTAAAGGTTGAATTGATAATTTAATAACTTAACAAAACCGACTTTAAAAGACGCTTCTCTTTGAATTGAATTTAAAAAAAGAAAACATTTAAGAATCCTTTTTCAATACTTTTGCCTAATTGGTATCAACTATAGTTAATCGCACGTCGAGTCACAATCAAATATTAAAGTCGTGTCTAGGTGTTTAGTCTTGAACTGAATTGATTATATACCAAAAACCTATTAAATGTAGTAGTTTACACCGAAAAAATAAAGAAAAAAAATGCTTGTCTGATTGGTCCCTACGAACAGGATTGGCGACCCATTACTTTCAAAACGTCCACCTTCTTTAGATCCTACTTTAAAATAAAAAAATAAAAAATCCTCCCCGGTTTCACATCCATACGTTCCAAGAAGGAAACTTCCGCGAAATTTCAAGACGTCAAACGTGACAGCAACTGCTTCCCCTTTTAGATCGCCCGTCGATGTGGATTTAAACTGTTTTGACTTTGATCTGCACGTGGCACTTGACGATTGGAAGATCGCTGCGGGGCACCGCAAACGAAAGTTACGAAACCAACGACCGCGGCCGGAGCAGCGTACGGTGCGCACATAGCAAACTTGGCAAAGCCTCAAAGGACCACGGACCACGGCTAACGTGCGCCAGGCGGTTAGAATCACCGAACGGTCAAGGCGCGACTAATTTTACTCCTCCCTTTTTATCTGTGTATTTTCTTTTGTAACTCTTTCGATCGTTGTTCTATCGTCATGAATCATAATGACCCAAAAAGGTGAACTTTGCGGTTTGCAAATCGAGAAATAAAATATATAGAACGAGCAAAAGAGATATCAGGACTTAGTGATTTGTTTTCATTGGTCGTTATTAAGCAATCCGTCGAGCAGTGACATCACGAATGATTGCATCGAAGCAAAAAAAGAAAATTAAGATTAAAGGGGTTTCAACTTAATTCCATTGTCCTGAGTACCTGAATCTTCTTCTTCTTCGCCACAGCTTGGTTGCGCTTGTCGAGATCCGGGACCATGCGGAACCGGCGGCGGGGGTTCTTGACGAGCGACACCGCGGCGCGCCATCGCCGCTGCGCCTCCTCCGACGGGTTCTTCGCAGGCACGTCGAAGTGGTTCCTCAAGAAGCTCTCCATTCTCTCTTCTTCCTCTTACGACGCAAGCAGCTGCCTACCAGTCGGCGGCTACCCTCCTCCGCATCCGAGAAATCGAAGGAACAGCCCCTGAATGGGTGAGCGTTTAGGGTTCGGTCGATTGGGAGTGTGGTGGTGGGAAGGGAGAAGCGGCGAGTAGTAATACCGCGCTTCTCTTGATCTGGACGAAGTCAGGAGGAGGAAGAGGAGGAGAAGGGGAGCTGGGAGGAGCAGAGCACTTAACGGATCTAACGGTGATCCTTTTATTGCGGCTTGGCTGCATTCTTTTCCCGTTTTATATTCTTCTTTGCTAAAAATAGCTAATTAAAAGATTTTTTTTGTGCATTCTTCAGCGTGGGCACAGGGTCGGGTTTAATATTGAAATATTACTCTCAATGTTTGTTATAATGTTTTGATGATATAACATATTGTATTATTTATTCAAATTCTGATGGCCGAATTTGTCAGTATATTTAATGTAAAAATATTATCATTTATGATATTTTAATAAGGATTTAATGGGGTCCCCCTCCCCCCATCCGCGCTCGTCGAATGGAGATCCGACGGGCGCGGATGGTGAGCGTGGTTCTGGGATAGACCGTGCGGTTTAGAACGGTTCGGAGCAATGGAATCGTCGGTTCGCGGTGAAAAAAATTCATGAGGATTTTGTGGTGTTCGTCGGTGTTCGGGACAAGAGCGACGGGGAGATGATGATGACGATATGGCAAGGACGATGACGAGAGAGTTGGGGAGGTACAGTGGAGGCCGCCGAGATCCCAGCGGCCATTTGCGCCGGAGCGGAGGCCGAGAAAGGGAGCTCATGGCAACACGGTCGACTCACCGGTTTCTGTCGTTGCGACCTCGGGCGACGGCGATCTCGACGCGAATGGCGATCTCGGTACGAACGGTGATCTCGACGCGGACGGATGGGGCGGCTGCCCGCAGCCAGATCCGGCCGTGGGCGGCCGGATTTGGCGCGGGCCAGATCGGACGCCGAGCGGACGGATCTAACCGCCCGCAACCAGATCCGGCCGCCCGCACCAGATCGGCCGCTGGGGGGCCGAAATCGGCCGCCAGCGCCAGATCGGCCGTCGGGCGGCCAGATCCGGTCGCCCGCGTCAAATCGGTCGTCGGACGGTCAGATTTGACCACCCGCAGTAAGATTTGGTCGCTCACAGTCAAATCGGCCGTCAGGCGGCCATCGCGAGAGAGAGGGGGGAGAGGGAACGGGAAAGCCGCTGGAGAGGGAGAGGGAGCGGGAACGGGAAAGTCGCCGGAGAGGGAGAGGGAGGGAGAAGAGAGAGGGAGAGGGAAAGCCGTCGAAGAGGGAGAGGGAAAGAGGGAGGGAGAAGAGGGAAAAAGGGAGAGGGGACGGTTCGATCGATTTTTTAAACCCTGAACCGCACTTATCATCCGCGCCCGTCGGACCATCCGACGGGCGCAGATAGGGGGAGGGGGTTCCTCCCCCCTTACAGGGGGAAGGGGTTCCTCCCCATGTAACCCCCCATTAAATCCTTTTAATAATATGTATGAAATAGTACATTATATTATTTATTCGAATTTTGATGACCGTAGCCATCCAAAGGTTAACTATTAGAACATGATTCTTTAAGAATAAATTACACAAATCACACATTAACTTTGGGTGGAATCTCCGATTACACCATCGACGTGATGCAATAAAAAAATAATAATATAATAAAATAAAAGAGGCGACAATCCACCCCACGTGTAGCAGAGTAAGGGGACAACGCCCCCTCCCTCTTTTCCCTTCCATGCGAAAGAGGAGGGGAAAGGAGCTTCGGCGCCCTATGCAAGCTTGCAAGGCAAGGAAGAAAAGGGAGACGTTAGCCCTTGTGCTATCAAGGGAAAAAAGGGGGCGCCAACCCTCCTCTGTGAGCTCACTGGCAAGAGCGGCGCCCCTTTCAAGGCGAAACTACATGCTATGGGGTTAATTGACCCATTAAAATTTATGAATTATTATATAGGTATTAACTTAAGTAATTAATATAAGCTATATCTTATTACTAATGATATCCTTCTTTTTTTTGCTTTGAAATAGAAATATGATATGTTGTTTTTATATTATCTCTATTGTATAATCTCATTTGATAGTTGACTCTTCACATTCTATCTTAACTCTTTAATTTATCTTAACTCCATATCTATTACTACAAATTTAAATTATTTTTAACAAACAATATCACTCTTGATATGATATCATTATTTTTTCTAGTAATTTATTGCTATGCATTTTTTATTGTTATTAACTTTTTGTGAATAATTGTATGATATAATATCTTATAGCGATTTGGACTCATTTAACGATATCGACAATAAACTTATTGCAAAAAAAAATTCAAACATTTCCCCTCAAGCTTCCCCTCTCCTCTTCGGCTCCGCTCTAACAAGGGGCCTTTTTCTATTTTTTATATTATTTTTATATTATTTTATTAGTTATTGTTGCGCCACGTCGAAAAATTAGGCGGTCGTTGAAATCTTAACTCAAAGTTGGGATGATTTATCCGATATTTTAATAATATAATATATTTTTTATAAGAATTGTGATAGTTGTAGTAGTCAAAAGTTCGACGGGCACAAGGTCCATGAAGTTTCGACAATTCGGTCTATCAAAGAGTTTAATACTAAATATAACTCTGAATGTTTATTATAATATTTTAATAATATTATTTATTCAAATTTCAACTATCGTAATCATTTCATGGGAAACGTTAATATTAAAATATTACTCTTAACGTTCATTATAATATTTTAATAAAATGATATTATATTATCCATTCAAATTCCAATAGACACAGATCCGTTGATATTTTTGTCGCAAAAATCGTTGGAATTTACGAAGGATTTGGCAAAATTTACTATTGGAAACTCGATATTTTATTGTAGTGCAAGTAATTCTCTGCTCACCCACAATAGAGTGTAGATTTGTTCGGGCAACAGCTTTGATTGGTTCAGGAATACCTTTAAAATAGAGATTTATTCACATGAACAAAATAAACCACTAAAAATAAATTAATGTGGGACTCACTAAATTTATTACTTCCCTTAAAGCATTGGTGTATGAAAAAAAATAAATTTAAAGTTTTTTTATCATGGTGAATAGTAATTCAATTAATTGCTTTCCTTTTTTTTTAGTGAAGAGTGTATTGTTAGATTTATCCTATTCATTTCTTTGCCACGCACAATTTTTTTATTAAATAACTTCAAAGAATAATATTTATTATTCTTAAAACCTTCTACCAAAAGTATTTGTTCAAAAGTCAAAAGATGCAACTGCCATATACTGTCTATGACGATATTTCTAATGTGCAGACAGTAGACACGGACTTTGCAACAACTTTGAGAGTTATCATATGAACCTTAAAATTATTGTGCATGTACATTAATTGATGAGATTGTTCATATATTAAAAGTCGACCTACCATCTCAATTTGATTAAATCATTCGACTTACCCAAAAAGCTCTCAACAAATTTTGCTCATGTGCACAGACATTTCTAAAACTTTATTTTATGTAGATATCATGAATATTTGTGCTCTATTTCGTAACATAACGTTCGGTTCAAAATTGATGATGAGTAGTTTCTCGATAAAACGGCCATGTGAAACACTTTTTTTTTTTTAATTTAGGTGAGTAGGAGGTGGCTCGCCTCTGTTTGCCATCAAAATACGTTTTTGTTTCCTATTGTTACTCGATCACGGGGAAAAATAAAAAAAATCTGAAGAATTCAATCATACAATTTTGTCTTTTAATGAGCAAACAATTGTTGGGGATCATGTAGAAGCATAAACCATATTAACATTCAGAAATAGTGATAAATGAAAACTTTGTTTCAAGAGAAAAAAAAACTTTGTTAAAACTGATATCATCTGGAAAGAACAAGCATTGCCTAGTTAAATTTTTTGACATAAAATTCTGTCAATGAATATTAGATCAAGTCCCAATTCCTGATTGTACAAACATATGGATAATGGTTAGATAGTGTCGATTTTGGCACAAAGGTCACCATGATCATAAAAGAATCATCTAGGTAATTTACACTTTGAAATATGACTCTCTTTGTCAATAATCTTAAAACTCATCGTAACATTTTCTTGGATGAATATTGCAAGTAAAACGTTCCCTTAACAAAGTCAGTCTACGCCATCAAAAGAGTCATTTCAACCTAACGACCACGCAAAAAAGTCACCCTTCAAATGCCATGAACATGCACCCCAAAAAGATGACCCTTGCTACTGAACACTCTTTCTAGATGGACCAATACATGTAAAGTTAAACTCTTCTATGGTGAGGTGGAACAATGGGAAACTTCCATTGCTAAGCCTCCACTCCACCTCAATGGTCCTCCACTTTATACACAAAGATAGAACATGCAGCATATGGGTTCTTGGCGTTCATTAATTGGCCCACTAGAAATAGAGAGTTGTTTAGACAGTAAGAAGGGGAAGACACTCGCATTTCGTTGGAACTAATGGCACATTCTAGTTTGAAAGAACCGTTTTGAGGCATTTGTATCTGAAAAGATAAGTGTTGTAATCTTTTGATCCTTAACCATCTTGACTTGTTTGATAAATTCTAAGTGTCAGCAAGGAACATAGACCAAACTTAGTCAATCATCAAGTACTTCTGAATGGTGGAACCATCTTAGAATGTCTCTACATGCCCATTAAGATCATAAATGAAACCAACTTTGAAATATCACTAACTTTTCAAACAATACCAGGTACGTTGAAGCCAATTGGTTGTTGAATGTGGTAAACATTACGAGTAAGCAAGTATATATTGATAAAACTGGGATGTACCCGGATCAAAAGTATAAGTATACGACAGCAAACAATAAAACAACTTTGGAAAGGACATGCATAAACAGTAGAAAAAAAAACGTGCATGCTATGTGGGTTGCCCGCACCCTTGGGAAATGTTAACTATCTCAATTTACATGCACCACAAAAGAAAAAGGATAGAGCTGCAAAACTTATTGGCTGTTTTAAAAAGGAACAAATTTCCGACAGTCGAGTTAATGAATAAAATAAACATGACCATGAGCATTTACTATATCTTAATTATTATTATACCATTAAAGCCGATCAACTAACTCAAATCCTTAGGCATGCTTGAAGAGCTTCATACTAAGCCAATGGAAATATACAGAGACCACAAGAACAGGCAGTGTCAATGGTATTAGAAGGCAGTAGTACCTGTCAAATGAAAAACCACAAGCAAAAAGTCAAAAATATACTCTAGAAATACAATAAATATTTTCTTTAAGTTAATAGCTAAAGATACAATTTGAAAATTCAAGGAGATGGATTGAAGAAGGGATCGTGGTCACCGGAGGAGGACAAGCTACTATTCGCCTACAAAGAGAGCCATGAGCATAAGAACTGGCACACGCCCTGAAGCAAGACGGTAACTCATTTTCTTGATTGGTTCACGTTAGTTCCTCTGGTCAAAATTACTGCTTTTCCTGCCCTTTTACCAATGAAGTATGCATTCTTTATCTTCTCTTTGCCACTTCCAATCTGGCTATTTCACTTTAGTAATCACTTCTTAGTTCTATAGATAAATATTAATTACAGAAATAAAAAAAGTTACCACTAATTAGTTTAGTTCTGCATATAAAAGAATTGACACATAAGTATTAATTACAAAAATAAAAAAGAAGTTATCACTACTTTGTTGTACAACCACCACACATGGCACATTAGTACCCCTTAGTGACTCAATTTTAGTACAAGAAATAGGAACATGTCTCAAATCTATTTTTAAGGATCTTTGTAGTTAAGTTGTTATCAAATCCTTCATTTTTATTGTTATTAAGATTTTGATACATTCATATGCCTTGTGGTTCGCCCATGATTTAGATTATTTGATATCATGATGACGCTTTTTTTTATTATTTGGTTTTGCTTGTGGATATAAACTCCGCCTATATTTTATAGTCGGTCCCAAGCCCGAATAAAGGAGGAGGATTGTGTTAGCCCCCGACAGCCAGCGTAAAATCCTGTCGAATCTTATGAACATGGATCAAGGCGTCGTATGATCCATGTAGCCGACCCCACCTAGTGGGATAAGGCTTTGTTGTTGTTTGTTTGTTTGTTAATAGCTAAAGATACACCCACTGTGAATTTCAATTCAGTAACTCTGTAAAGACTTGTATTGAGGAAATAAACAACAGTGAAATAGAAATGATAAACAACCAATGTGATAACAGTGATTACATTTAACAGATGATCAAGTTGGATTTCTCTGTCCAAAATATTAGGGAATCCATAACACAAATGAATTACCTATTAATATGATTTACTCACCAGACAAGGATTATTTAAAAGTCAGGACTAAATCCAATTACGTCATTATGTAGATTGAGGAATCATTACTCACATAACGTTACTATTATTGAGTACCATGAAACACAATAACATGCTATATTTGAAAATTGGATACAATATAATATCATTACGATTGAAATGCATATGACGAAATTTTACCACAGACATGATGATAATCATGAGAAATCAGGAAGTTATCACCCCACATAACTAGTGAACTAAAAAAATACATTTAAGCATAATAGTATAGACAAAGATGACAAAAAATAATGACGAAACTAGTACAGTAATTGATGAAATATGAAAAACTATGTGAGCTCTTTGCACATATTAAGCATATAACTTATGATAAAGTTCAAAAGAACTACTCCAGTAAGCAGAATATAAGAGACTTGGTGAAATATGAAAAACTATGGCGAGCTATTTTCATATATTAAACATAACCTATGATTCATATAAGTTCAAAGCAACTACTCTAATAAACAGAATATAAAGAATTAAACAAATGAATTAGCATTCCTGAGTTTCTATTAGTATCTTATGTATCATTTGCTCCTAGTTTGCACTCCCATTTGCCAGTAACCAGAGAGACCTAAATCTAAAATACTTTCAGGATAACCTTTGTTATCTTGTAGTTTATTTTTTGAGGGGAAAAAGGATGATCAGCAAGGCATTTATTAACTCCACGATTATGAAAAATCGGACAATAGAAGCAAAATTCAAAGAAAAATGCAACAGCAACAGAAAGGAGAAAGAAAACATGAGGAGGTAGTGTGCTGCCGGCCAAATTAAATTCATTCCTTGGTTAGAGCAGAGGCATGCACAAATTCAACATGGCATCGGCCACCCTGGAAAATCACCAAGTTTCGGCATTAACAAAAAGCCAGGTCCGAGCCATCTTAGATCTGTAAGTAACAGTATGTAATGACTCCCGAAAGATGTCTGAAATTCCAATTCAGAACTGCAACTGAGCCAGGAAACATGAGCTTGATTCCAAACTTTTCACTGCCAATAGGGCACTGTAAAAAGACAAGAAGATACTCCCGAAAAAACTTAACAAAGGATTCTCTGTGTCCTCCAGCTTGCCAAAAAATAAACTACAATCTGAGGTCGTCCCCAGGAGCCCTTCGGACCAGTAGCAAGAAGTAAGGATCTGATAGTCTATGAAAAATGAAAATTAATATTTTGATTTTAATTCAGACCTTGGTTTTTACAATCAGTAACCGGCTAAAGTCATTCGTACATCCTTTCTCATTCTAATCAGTTAGCTCTGTCGGCAATCATCCTTACCCTCTAAAAAGAATTACTTAACTTAATTTGTCTTATTACTTGAATCAGGAAGTGAAAATAATCGAGTTAAGAACAAACATGAGTTACCCCTCGCCCAAATATGGGTATACAACTCATCAAAAGAAGCATAAAACATTCATGTCCACATCACATGTGACTTCACCTTTTAAACATTTGAATTGTTATCTTCGTTTGTGCAGTTCTCCTATAGAGGGTTGTCACCTAACACTGTGAACTAAAAAGGAGTATACAGAAGTATCGAAAGCATTTTTATCTTCAAGTCCTATACAGAAGTATCGAAAGCATTTTTTTAGGAGAAAAAGGAGTGGTTGTCACCTAACACTGTGAACTAAAAATCATGTACAAGTGAAGGCTCTCATAAGGAGAGCCGCAAAAGGATGGGAAGTGTATCAAACAACAACAACAACAACAAAGCCTTATCCCACTAGGTGGGGTCGGCTACATGGATCATACGACGTCATTCGTTGATTCATGTTCATGAGATTCGACAGAATTTTACGCTGGCTGTCGGAGCCTAACACAACCCTCCTCCTTTATCCGGACTTGGAACCGACTATAAAATATAGGCGGAGTTACCCCACCCCTCTTAACTTAAATAAAAAATGTAATCAAACATGGTGTAACTAATTTCATTCCCTTATATTCCACACCATCTCTCCCAAATGTAATCAAACATGGAGTTACCCCACCACTAGGATGGGAAGTGTATCAACTAATCAAAAACCCCACTCCCAAATGAGAAAAAATATGTGTACAATACGCTCATCCTGACATTTCTCCCCACAAAAAATGGCCCGGTTGTGCTAGAGCGACCCAGGAACCCAGCAAAAAAGTCGCCAATGGTGCTCTTCATCGCTATCTCTGGCGAGCCATGCCTCAGAGTGACTGCCACATGCCTCCGAATCGGATGAAAATAGACTCGTGATGCTCATCTTCTGCCAGATGCCTCGGGATGTCGGGCACTCAAAAAATAAATGGTTGATGTCCTTCTCTGCCTACCTACACAGCATAAAAGTTCCCAAGATCCATCGCTGATGTGTCAAACTAAGATCCATCGCTGTATAGATAGAATGTCATAAAAGTTCCTAAGATTGAATTAAACATGACTTGTAACTCTAAAATCTTAACCTCTTCTTATGACGAACATAGCAATTATCCACGTTTTCTTTGAGAGAATTATCAACGTGTACGATGATTTGCTCAGCAAATATAGTTTTAGCATGATTTTCCTTTCTTTACTTATCCATTCATTATTTTTTTCACTGTAAAATATAACACATCCAGAGAGTTGAACCAAATCGATCTGTAGCTCACTCTTCTGGTTGATGCAGAAAAATAAGATCCTAAACAATAAAGATAACCAGTAAACTTAATTTAAGTTGCTACAGTTTTGAGATAGCTGTGGGTGTAGGTTTTGTTCTTTACCTGTCACTTTGGATGGCAGCCAAAATTCGATTCTCAAAAGGCGGAAGACACTTAGATATGATTGCAGCATAGAGAAATAATAAAAACAATGTGAAACCAGATACAAGAAACACTGATCCCTGTAGCAGGTTCTTTCCAGACTGCATCCTTGATGGAAATGGGTTCCTGATATGTGTTATATATGTAAGTATACAGTTTATCGTCATTAACAAGAAACATAATAAACTTCTTATAAAATATACAGATCACTTTTTAAGATGTTATATCATAATGCCATTATAGATGAACATACATCAAGGACATTGGACATTTGGGGAATCAACTATCAAAACCAAATATGTTCTTTTGAGGCATTAAGAATCACTGGAGCATTTTTTTTGCGCAGGATGTTTCCCAGAAGTGCTAGTTTAATTTGATCTAGATTTAACATCCTATAAATTCAACCAGTAAAAATGAAAACAGAGAGAAGAAGTTGAAAGACTCGGTAATATGTTCTCAAAATCGCAATTTGAATCATGGAATTGTCCGTTTTTATGAACCCACGGAAGGATTTTGCATGCAGAATCATTTTTAGCTAAGATCGGTGGGCATCCGTAAAACGGACACGGAGGAAGGCCGGTTCTACCAGATTATTTTTTTTATATATTTGTGTTTCCAACTCCTGAACCCTAACTAGATGCCATTTTTCCTTTACCTAAATCTGTAACACATTTGTAACATTCTATACAAGCATACAACATAATCAAAATTTAATTCAAACCTAATTAAGCATGCAAGGACAACAACTGATACTAATATAATTCTAACAAACAGGCTTAAACAATTACTTATATAATCCTATATTCATATTCCTAACTCAAAGTCTGTATCTATCTTCACGAGGCTTGCAAGCCCTGCACGATCAGGGAGACCTTGGTGAAGGCCTCCCTGCTCGCAAGCAGGGAACAGCGCAGGCCTCCCTGCTGCACTGTGCAAGCAGGGAGGATTTGGTGCATCCCTTCTCGCGAGCAGAGCTCCCTGCGTGCTGAGTTCGGGAGCAGGGAGACAACAGCGGAGGCCTCCCTGCTCACGGGAGACAACAGCGGAGGCCTCCCTGCTCACGGGAGACAACAGCGGAGGCCTCCCTGCTCGTGAGCAGGGAGGATGCTTCCTGATCACCTGCACGCTGAGGTCGCCAGCAGGGAGATCGGCGACAGAAAAGAATGGCGCCATGCGACAAAAAAAAAAGAACGGGTACAGCGAGAGATTGAGGGAGGGAGGAATAATGGAGTACCGGCGATATTCACGGCGAGCGGCAGCAACGCGAGGCGGCAGCCGCGCACAGCTGCAGACAGCTGGAACACAGCGGCAGGCGGCTGCAACACATGGCAGCACACGGCGGCAGGCGTCAACGAACGGCGGCAGGCGGCAGGCGGTGGCAAGCGGCAACGCCTGGCAGCAGGCGGGAACGACTGGCGGAAGGCGGCAGCGACGAACGAGGTAACTAGGGCATCAATTTTTTTGTTTGTTCCTGAATGCCTTTGGGCTCACGGGTCACACCACGTGACCGCAAGCTCGGCTCAAAAAAAAACTGGGATCGCATTCGCTGGAAAGCGTGTCCAGCGATCTCACGTGACGCTTCAGAGTGGGATCAGCACGATTTTAAAAGCTAAGATCGTCCAATTACGATTGTACGATTTGAGACGCGATCTTGACAACATGACACGCTTTTACCGGTTGTTGCACTTTCTATGTCGTCGCTGGCCCGCTGCTAAGCCATGATAGCCATCTCTGTTACACCGCCTCCGCTGCCGTTAGGTCTCCGCTGCTCCTGACTCTATCGCTGTTGCTGCTAGGTCTCCGTCGCCACCACCTCCGTCGCTGATAGTCTTCGCCGCCACTGCCTGCTAGTTTTCGCTACCGCCACCATTAGGTCTCCGCTACTCCTGCTAGGTCTCGGTCACGGCTGCTGCTAGAACTCAATTGCCTCTGCTGCTAGGTCTCGGGTGTTGCCGCGCTGTCATAGTCCGCTGCTGCCACATCGATCTTAGGCTGTCGTCATGTAATGTGGTCGTCATTACCCTCGCAAGCCTTCCCCAGTGTCCATCTTGCTCGGCTCATGTGAGAAGCCATTATGAGGGGAGGGGAGCCCGTAATGCTCGCGGATAGGGTCAACCAGGGGTTGGCCCTTGGGTGGGGAGAGGGGACACGGCTGGTGTGGTGAAGGAGCGCATAGTCAATCTTATTTTGAGTTTGCAACGAAATATTTATCATATATATGAATAATTATTTTTATAAGAATTCGATACATGGTCGGATTATTCATCAAGGGTTTATGGTGAGGCTTACGTTTATGGTTCGAAGGGGCAATACGGAATATCGAGAAGGGTCCGAGTTATCACCCCACGCTCAAGGTCAGATACTAAAATTAAGAAAAAATTATATTAAACATAACATACATAATTACGGATAATATAATTTGACTATTTATAAAGATGTTCTTACAAGATAATGTCACGGATAACTTAATACTCCATGATATTATGCAGTGCGGGGCAAGAGCTCTTCCTCATTCAGTTATATTCTCAAGTAATAAATGTTTGATCATTTTCCTTTTTTTCATATCCACATAGAAAGCTTCATACTCCCCCTTTATTCATTGAGTTGGAGGAATCCACAATCGCAATCCCGTGAGGGTGAGCTAACTCCAAAAACTTATCCTCAGTTCGGATTATAGGACTTTTATCGGACCGAGTCAGGGATAAGTAGTACTATTAGGGTGGCCAATTTAGGGGTACAAACAATAGCAAGGTGTTAGTAAAATATGGGCTAGAAAGTGCAAGAATGTCCCCGCTCTATATATCCACGACAGAGCGAAGTTTCCAATCTATTTATCTTGCACCAGTGTCGCACTCAATGTACCCCTTGTCACAGGCCTAAAAGGCAAAGATTGCCTTCTCACATCAAATATGTGTCCTACGCTAAGCATTGTTTGGGGCCACGCTTCTAACTCTTTTTTCATCAAAGGTTCGAGGCTTGATAAATGGAATGACAATCTCGTCCTAAGAACTACAAAATGAGTTCTTTCCTCTGCCAGAAAGAAAACTTTTCACTTTTCTTTGAAGATGGACTCCTGGCCTGCAGAACTAATTAACTTTATATTCGAGTGGCAAGCTCTTTGCATGTATTAAGTTAGCATGTAGCTTACGCTCCTTAGAAATTGGAAGAATAGCGCTTTCTTTAAGCCTTCTTGAAGATGAAGGCCTTATGCAATTCATTCCCTTGTTTTGACTCAACACATATGTTGGCGCGGCCAGCCCGGCAAATAGACATTCACAGGAATTAGTTTCTTGACTCCTCGAATGTGACTTTAAGAATAAGAATCAATACTGAATGAACATCCCTAAGTCTTGTTTGTGACATGAAATGAAAGAACGAACAAACACTATGATTCGGGGCTGAGCGATCAAGAGCTTTAAGTTGAGTGGCACTGGTGTCGCAAGGCTTCACGCGTCGTGTCATGGAAAAATATCCCGTGACATTTTTTCACCAAAGTCGGCGATGCCCCCGACACCATTAATTGTCCAAGCTTCTTTAGGGTCTTTGTCTTCAATCTTGACTTCATATGTCTAGTTAGATTCTGTCTTCTTTACCTTGACTTCTACTTCACCAACATTAAGCAATGCCAAGACTGTCCCATCCGTTTCGAGACTCGCTAAGGACTCCTCCCTTAAGCCTGATTTGCTTACTGATTCCTCATCCAATCCTGTGACATTACTTATTCAGTGCTAGTGGAGTCCGCTTTCTACGGTCTGAATTCATCAAGTAACTATCTGAACATCAAGTCTCTATTGGCTTTAACTGCTCTAGACTTATGCAGTGTCAACTTGTTTGGTTTTGCTTCTTAGGGTGAAATAACTCTTAAGTGACTTCACGAGTAGTTCATAAAAAGAGTTGCTTCGATATCATGGCAGAACACATTGAGAGTCTTGTCATTTGACATGGATCATCTCACACTTCATGGTCATTTTGGGATTTAGATGGCTTGAGTGATGCAACGTTAAGGAATTCGATATAAAAATTTAAATACAGCCAAGAGCAAACCCTAGGCTCGATGAACGGTGTTCTATTGCACCGTACAAGTATGCCTCTGATATGCTTGAAAGATCTGCAGAAAACAAACATCGATGTCGCCGGTTCAAGCGGACGATAATCGACAAATAAACTAGCAGGAATTCACCAGCACATTAGAAGAAATCCAAGATCAAGATCGTGCGCACATGAACTTAGGAATTCAGAAAACTCTGAACTGGAACTTTAATTAAAGAGAGATAATAATGTCTTTAACTCTTACAAGTCAGACCAATATATTGGGATTCCCAACTAGCAATACTATTAATACTAAGACTCTTATAGCAAAAGGAAAATAGAATCCCACCAGCATTAGGACTTTATAACCTAACAGAATAAGAAATAAACTAATAGGAAATAACAATCCTAATAGCATTAGGACTCCTAAGAAAAATAAACTAAAAAGCAAATAACAGTCCTATCAGCATTAGAACTCCTAACAGATTCTTCAAATCTGAATCAAACTAAGTTGTTGAGCACTAGAATTCTGTACATCAACAAAATTCTCTCTTTTCTTGTCAAGATCTACATCATTGAGGCAGCACAAGTTATTCGATGGGAACATTTACAACTTGTCTGCTTCGGGTGTTTCAAGTCGCCATTGGGAGTGACAAGAGTCTCTCCACACTCATTGTGATTCAACTCAATGTCTTTATGTTATAGATGACTGCAACGTAGAGTCATCCATCTGTCGAATGCATAGAACTACTTATCCTTGATGGTCATTTGATATTTTGACGATTCGAGGCGGAGCAAAGTTCTTCGATATGACACTCTATACATTGTCTGCTTTGAGTCACTATAGTGAGCGACGAGAGTCTCCCCTCGTTTACTGTGGTTCAACTCGATCCTTCTACTGCGATAGGCTTCGCCTTTGTCTTGAGCGCTTGACATGTTCCTTACGACTTGAGCTTCTCTCCCTGCCATTGTCTTTGTTCAAGGGCTTTGGTGGTATGGCACTTGCCTTGGTACGAATGATTTGACAATGATGACTAGCGAGCGGAGGTTGGATAGTCCTGTTGTCCCAACTCCGTCCTACTCCAAGATTTTCCCCTTTGCTGAAGATCGCCAACGTTGGGTCTTCATCTCTTGGAATACTATAGGTGGAGCTCGGTGCTACCTCTCACGTTCTCCTTCAACATGCTCTTCTAACTAATGCTGAACAATGTGATATTGACCTCGTCTTAATTTGTCAAGGCATACATAATTGATGAACTATTGTCTACATCTGTCCCATGGTCTTGACTTTTCAGGGCATACATAGTTGATGAATTATCGTCTATGTCCGTCCCATGTATCAACGGGATCCATGTTGCAACATTCCACATTATCACCATCATAAGTTTGCCACATCTTGCACGATTCTTTGAATATGCTTTCTTCCAATCTGGGACCTCTTTTGAAGCTTTGACAATACCATTTGTAACTCATTGACAAAGATGATACATCTTTGATACTCGCCCATTTGTAGTTCAGACCAAGTGATATCGTTGTGCTTGTCGACAAAGATCATGCACCTTAGACACACCTATTCATTGGGCGGCTAACTCTTGTGAGAGATTAGACGTTTCAAGTCTTCACTGATCCATGGGGATGCTCATAAAGACGCTCTGCTTGAGTGAGCAGATTATTGTTGGAGAAGCACGAGCTCCCAACTTCACCTTCATCTCCATTCGAACGGATGGCAGCGCTAGTTTGCCATTCGAACCTTTGAATTCCAATATTTGGAAGCCACTTCGATTATTCAAAGGCGTTGGCTGAGAGGAAAGGCATACCTTCTTTCGATTGACGGCGGAACACTTAGCAACAACATGTTAAGGTTGTGTAAATGCTCGACGCTTATACCATTTGTCGAATTGGTCGTTGGGGTTTAGGCGACGATTTTTGTTGACGTGTAGCAGGTTCGTCCCAACTCTCGATGGGTGACATTGCATTGTTTGCAGGGCAACACTTGACGATGCAGGCAAAACTGACAGCTCATCACTAAGTGTTTACAAGTAATTAACACTTTATTCTATTTGTGGAAGTCATCTTAATGCGATAGACGAGACTAGCGACACGGCAAGATGTTTGTGAATGATGCTCCGTAGCCGAAAGGATCGTGAACCATGATACTTAACCTTGACCCAACTTTTATCGTGGAGCGATTGTGCGCTTCATGTTGCATGATTGGGCATGCGATGCGACATCACAAGATATCGAGCAGCGTTAAATTATCATAATAATGCATGATGACAGTCCTTGAATGTGATATGGGTACTTCGAATTACACGACAGTTGTGTAATGCCACCTCTTGGTATGAGTAACGTAAGATCGTCGTGGCGGAGCATGAGGACACTCTTTTTAATGTAGCGTGACACTTCAAAATTTCTGACTGCATATCTGAGATGGTGATTTTCTCGAGTGAACAACACATGACCGTCGTGGTTAGGCGGGCGATCAATCCGACATCATCGTGTATGACGAACATTCCTTCACACGACACTAGTGTATGAGGAACTTACTGTGAGGCACGATTAGGCGTTCGGTGATGAAGCTTGTCAGACATTCATCGTCGACGTCCTCGATCAAAGACCATGGTACTAGTGTACCGGGCGCGGTGGAATTTTTGAGCGGAAGCACTTTTCCTACGCCAGGGCACATCGCGATGACACAAGCGAGTCATCATCACGTGAATTCGAGCAGGATGAACTGCGTTGATACAACTTATCATGGGATCATTCTCAGACACAAGATCTCGTATGACAACTAGATAAAGGAGCACCTAGTCAAGCTTATTTTGAGTTTGCAGTGAAAGATTTATGGTCGAGACGATTATGTCGAGAGTCGCTCTTATAAACATTCGATCATGAACATGATCAGAGTGTGAGACTACTCATCAAGTCTTTGTGTAATTAACACATAGAGGCACTAATGCAGGCGCTTGAGTGCTTAAAATCTAAAGAGACATTCGAGGTACCATGGGATACCGAGAATGTTCACCGATGCGGGTTGCCACCCCATGCTCAATACTAGATGCTAGAATTAAAAAATATTACGTGTATTAAATATGATGAAACATAATATTATCTGGGCCAAGAAGGCACTAGTGAACTCCTCTTTAATTTACCATAGGTAGATGAGTCTTATTACAAAAAGGAAAATGTAAAAGACGAACCATACGGGTAACATATCTTGACTATTTATAAGGATGGCCTTACAAGATAATACCCTAAGAGCGGATAACTTGGTACTCCGTAATATTACGTAGTGCGGGGGCTTTTAAGTTGAACGACACTAGTGCCGTGAGGCTTCGCGCATAGTGTAACGGAAAAACGCCTCGTCACACAAGCAGGGGAATTAAAGGGGTTCCCGTCCAACAATTAGTTTATTCATTTTAAAGAATATTTGAATATTGATTATTTTGTTTTATAAATTAATCATATTTTTTTACCTTATTGGCTTGATCTTGAAATGTTCCTTTTTTTAGAAACTCATGACACAACTTATGAATTTAAAATATTAAAAAGTAATTTATTGGATAGAATAAAACATATACTTTGGAAGTTTGACTTACTATTTTTGTGTATGTGATAAATTAAAAGTTTTCAATGTTTAATATATTAAATTGAGAAAAATGTATACGTAGAGAATTTGACGTAGAATGGGTGTAGAGCACTCATATTACTTATTAGATTAATAAAATAAATATATAATAATATAAAGTACATGTTAAGTAAAAAATATGATTAAGATCAAGGTCATTGGATTATCCGATGATGATGATTAAGCTATTTTAACAAATCTGATTAATTCAACGGCTAAAATTTATTTAACCTTAGATGATACTTTTTTATTATCAAATTATGTCAACAAATATATATTACTTCATTTATGAAGTATATAATTAATTTGATCATGAATTATAAGTATTAAATTAATTAAATAATAAAAAATAAGCGTTCTACATCAAGACGTAGAACGAGGTGTCTACATACTCATCAACCTCATATATGTGATAATTCATTTATAAAATTATTATTTTATAATTTTTTCTATTAATTAGTATATACATAAATTAAAAATAAAATTGTTATAATTTAGACGGTAAGAAAAATATGACTAACCCAAAAATCTATTTGACCCAAAAAAATTAAAATTTGAGGTTCGGATATGATTTAGGATGATTTTTAATAAACTAAAATCCACTAGTTAAAATTAGGGTTTCACCTGAAAAAATCTTAAGGACTCGTGGAGCCCATTTTTTTAATTTATGATTTGCTATATACAATTAATTGATAAGTTAGATATTTTTTTATTATAGATATAATAAGTTTTGTATAAAATTTAATACTTTCCTATCATATTATTGAACTTTAATTTGATAACTTTAAAATTTTAGTAGTAAATATTATATTGAATATAAAATTAGACACTTTTATGTTAATTTTAATTTATTATATATAATTTTAAAATATTCTTACATACAAATAGAATCTTAAAAAAATACTCTTAAAAATCGACCCACTAAATGGTGATTTTTATTTTGAAAGAAAAATTTGCCTCGACCTGAACTACCATAAGTCATATGGTCTAGTGACAAGTTTCTCGAAAATAACACAGACGTTGAGACATTAATGATAGTGACAAAAGGACAAACATAGAGCTGCTCATAGTTTTTCTTTTCCTTTTCTAGGGTTCAAGTTTATGAATGAGAAAAGGATTATTACAAGCAAATATCCAATTCGAAATAAAAATAATAATTGTGACTTTTAAAAAGTCTAGTGTGCAATTGTATACCTCGAGATGTTGATATTATCTATGCTATCTAGCCAAAAAATATGACAAAAAAATATAGAAAAAAATATAGAACTGCTGGAACGTAGTAGAGTGATTCTACCATATTTTGTTATTGAATATATTCGTATATTAGGTTGTGGAGGAAAAGAAATAAGGCATCATAATTTCCTTAAAATAAGTCAATGTTTAGCAAAAGTTTCAACTTTCTGAGCAATCAAAGTAACAAAATATAAAAGTATCAAGCATCCAAATTACCAAAAGTTAAACATGTTTTAAGATCCAAGTTACAAAACTAACAAAAGTTTTTTTTTGTGAGAAGTCAAAATAATAGAAGTTGAGATAGACAAATGAATTTTAGGAATAAACATTAATAGTAAACAAACATTAATAAATAAATAACAATGCTAAAGGTAAAATGTACCTAAGAAATTGATTTGGTGAGCATTTAGATCCCTTGGCGGAGAAGACCATTCGAGAGCGTAGCTTCGCTCGCCACCACTGATGCGCCCTCCAAGCTGAACAATCCTCTCCTTCGAACACGAAGGTTAGAAGATGCAATGCTTGTTCAGATCGTCGGAGATAAACTTCTCTTTCCTCATTGGAGGAAACGAAGTGCCACCCTCATCCCTCTCTTCTTTGATCGACTGTATGATGTGACGAAGCCCGTCCAAGCGTCTATGCGATGTGATCCTTAGCTGCAACGCCTGATTGTACAAGTTTATCGTTGTCCTGCCGCTTTTGTCGGACGGCTGCCAAGTATTTGCCGGAGCGGCTGAGATGAGTAAAATAGAAAAGAAAAAAAAATAGAGCATATAGAGGCGATAGAAATAAAACTAATAGTAGCTAAATTCTAACTATGGATAAATTTCACTAAATGCCTTCAACTTAACTCACTTTTTCAACTATATCTTCCAACTTTACTTTGTAATAATTTATTCGTCATTTTGCTTATATGACAAACCATTAAAAAATAAAATAAATATAGATATGTTTCTTTGAAAATTAAACATTGTTTTAAAAAATTGTAAAATAACAATTTACAAAAGAATATATTCCTTAAGGCTTTGTTTGGATAAACATTCATTAAAGAAGAAGAAGAGGAATAAGAGGGAAGGGAAAGTGAGGGGAGGAGAGGGAAGATAAGATAAGTGAATGGAGGAAAAAATTACCCTCCTTTGGATGGATGGAAAAGGAGGGGCAATTTGTTAGATATTATTTTTCAACGATAATTACACCCTTTTCACATGATAATAAAAATTAAAGCTAAAACATAATAAAATTCTCATTCAACATTATATGTATAAATAGTTTATCATATACTATCAAAATTATAATCTTTTAACTCTTTAATAATTAGAGTCAAAAGATGATACATGAATGCCAACATCATTTATCTTTTAACATCTTCTGCAAGTCAATATCATTATAAATGCCTTAAGCCAACGACAGTCACAACTTCTATAAATTCATCAAATATGGATAAATAATCATAACTAGCATATCAATAAGAAAAATAATATCAAAATATGCAATAGCCAATATGAAAATATGCAATAACTTTATTTTATCATATTGTTCATAACAATTATAGAGTTACACATAATATTTACAAAAGATGTCACGTTCTACCAAAGACCACAACAATGTAGAATAAAATACAATCACTATAAGTTGCTTTCAAAATACATCTTCATCGTAACATGACTTCAACATGTCCTTTAAACATCTATTCAAAAAACTATTACCACCAAGATATGATGAAATAAATTCATAATAATAATTCCAGTGGTGTCATTTCATAGGATAGAAGGGTCAAAGACATCTTGCACGATCATATCTTCTTTCATATGAGCTGAACAAGCAAGTATCATCAGAATTCTTCGGGGTGTTTAAGTAGGAAATAAGTAAAAAAATTTCGATTGAGGTTGTGTTATTGATGCTATTTTTTCTATGTAGTAGAAAAAGACGCCAAGTGTACTAGTCGTACAAGTAGTAAAAAGATATCGATCACACGAGGACTTTTATCTCTGTTCTTACTAGATGCAAAGTTTTTAATAGAAATGAATTGTGGAAATAATAAGAGAGAAACAAGAAGCAATTTCAAGAAAAGAAAATGTCAATTAGGAGAAATATTGGATTTACTGAGGATTCCTCCGCTGTTAATTAAATCAAGTAGGAAAATCACATCTGATGGAAATAATTGAAATATAAATTAGGACTTTTATCAATTAAATATTTGAAGAAAGTTTAACCAAATCATTCTTCAACTATTTAAGGATAAAACATAAAATAATTCAATTCATCTCAAAGACTTCATAACTGAGTAAGTCTAAGTCCACACCCCTCTAAATATCACAGAATAGATAGGGGAGAGATATGAGATGTTAAAAATGGATTCGATTCAAACACAATATTCATATTCAGAAAAAAAATAATCTTTCATTATAATAAAGAGTTCAATAACATAAAACCAACAAAGAATGACTACTCCATTGTTGGAGAGTTAAACACCATAATGCCAAAAATTAGAGTACAAAAGATTAATAAGAAAATATAACTAAAAAATGTGACTCTAGATAAAGTAACCACAAGACTCTATAAAAGTGGATCTTTTCCTTCTCAGATCCGTGCCCTCTTGGAGTGGAAGGAGGGGTCTTAATGACGTGATTACACAGGCTCAGCTCGACATAATAAATCCTCAAATATGAATAACATGAACCGTGTCATTAATGACACGAGCCATGTTGTCTTTTGGAATCGCGGCATAAATCTTCTCATCATTATCTAACATGATCCGTTTTGTCATAAAACAATCCATTTTAATCAGCACGTGGCAGAATTTCCCGGCCTACGTTGGTGTTGACGTGACCTAGATAAACACGACCCGCGTCATCTGGACGCGGGCCATTTTCTTCTCTTGTCAAGCAAATGTGGTGAAAATCACGCAATAAAAAGGACAATAATATTTTCATGAGAAAAATAAGACAATTGATGCATGATCATCCAATTTTTAACTTATTAAAGTGCAAGATAATATGCAAAATTGAGCATGCATCAGTTATTCCTAATTCCATTGACATATTAAGAGTTAGTTCTTCTTTAACTGGAAAGCGTTCAAATGCTCTTGCAATGTTTCCAAAAAATATGTTAGCCTCCCTCGTAACTTCATTACCTTCGCTAAGTATTTCAACAATATTATCTATTAAAGTTAAAATTGCTTTGATCTTTCTCATCTTTTTCAACTTTAACTTTTTTTACATTTTGAGACTGAAGCATTTAAATTTGATAGATAAACTTGTGGAATTTAAGAATCAACCTCTTGTTGATAATCTCATTCAACGTCATGAAAAGTTGTAGGTCCAAAACTCACCAACTTCATTTGCTGCACACGTTTGATCAATGCCTACCACTGAATTTTTCTAATATTTGCATCACCAACTATTGATTGTCTCCTTATCATTTCTCTTGTTATTTCAACTTGATCTCTAGTAGTGGTATCCTTACCATCAAAGATGCACATTTTTTTCATAATTAGTCATTGATTTCTTTCATCAATTTTTAGCATGAGGATGAGTTTGCATAAGTAAGCCATAACAAATGCAAGTAATGCACATGTAAAAATATAAATACCAAATTTTACATTAACATAAATGAGCTTATCAAACTAGCATCAATAAGCTTATCCCATACTCTAGGTTTGGCACACCATATGTTTGTAACAGAATACCAAAAGAACCTACTTATTCCATATTTGAATAAGTCAACACATTTGACAAATAGAGTTTTCAAATATTTCCAATGATTTTTAATCTTCTTTTTTCTAAATTTTTGTTCAACTTCTCATTCAACTCTTTGATAATGTTAACATAGACTGTTGAAGTAAATGTTGAGTCGACTCTATTGCCAATATTATGTTAACGCAACAATGTATCAATGAGAGCATCATCAACAAAAGGTGTCAATTGCTCTCGATTCAAGTTATCACCTACATCCCTTTCCCTTTTTGACATTTTATTTATATAATAACAAGGTATATGAAAAATGTACCCCATAAATAAGTGAAAAACAAATTCTTAACACTAGAAGTCAATACTGTGCATTGTAGGATAGTCAAAACACATCACTAATAAGAAAGTAAAATACCTGTTCACACAATCATTCATTAATGAAACATAAAATAAAAAAACATTCATTTCACATAATATTGGTCACTTAATTTCGTATAAGCTCTTCCCGAATATTCTCTTCATTATCATTTCTTCAATGTGAATTTTCATGTGGTGGTGAATTTTGGTTTGCCAACATTCTATCGACCTCTGCAATAAGATCTTCGTTTGGATAAGTAGCCATAAGATAGTTATGAATTATACAATAAGCTAACACTATGCGCATATGAGTTTGTAGTTTATAATAAGGTTCAGTTGAACTTGCTATAATTGAAAATATCTTTTTTAACATACCAAATGCTCATTCAATTGCATTAAACAACGAAGGAGGTCCAAGATTGAATAGCTCTTTGGCATTTTGTAGTGGGTTTGTTGACTATTTCTTCAAATGATAACGAACTCCTCTATAAGGTGTAATAAGTCCACTAGTCAACATAAATCCAGCATAATGAGATAAATTTTACCTAGTCAAATTTATTATCCTTTTAATAATATAACTATAAAGAAAGAAATGCATAACCTTTCGGATATTATAAGTTTATCTTCTCTTGATAAAGCATTTTTTATAATTAAGTCAATGTTATTCCTTCCCATCTAAGTAAAATATATGTAAATTTAAGATTAAAATCACATGTTGCAAGCACGTTTTGTGTTGGACAATTTTTTATATCATGAAATTTAGGTGCATAAATAGGAGACACTTTTACTCGAATATGGGTGTAATAACCCCAATTTTTTAGAGTTGGAAAAAAGAATATTTTATTATTGCTTATTTTGAGAAATATGGCCATTAATATTACTATAATAAATAATTCTAAAAAATAAAGGAAAATAGAAAAGGAGTTTAATTAAGGATAAAAATGTATTATGGGATATTTAACTAAATTTGGAATTTATTTAATTATTTAAATAAATCAAAATTTGTTAAAATAGATTAATTAAAAGATTAAATTCGATTGGGATTGAAATTTATAGATAGATTAAAAATCAAGGATCAAAGAGCCCTATAAATAAATATTTAGGGTCAGCCATTAAAGAAATTTCTTTCTCTTTGGTTCTCGGTGTTCAACGGCAGAGGCGTGACGTCCAATTGATGGCAAGGCATAATTCGACGTCGAATGGCTAAGCGTGAAATGAGTTACGTAGGGAGATTTGTAGGTTTATTATGATGTGTAATTATGTTTCTATGAAACGGATGATTTTGACTTATTGATTAGAAAGGTGCGTTTGCATCAGAGAAAAGGAAGAAAAACACAAGGAAAAATAATGACTTCTTGAATTTTTTGCGCCGTTAGATTGTTCCTGTCGAGAGAGAAAGGGAATTATGGGAGAGAGATCAAAGCAAGAAAAAAAAGGTGAATTGAGATATCACAACCGCATGGTAATAGAGAGAGAAGAAAAAGAGATAATCGTGAAAAAAACATAAAAGGGTAGAAGAAAATAGATTTTGTACCTATTTTCGTACGGACGTGCACAGAAGAAAAACGAAAGAGAAGAAAAAAAGAATTGAAAGAATTGGAGGCACAAAAATATGGTTACGGCCGAATAGGAATTTATTCAATTTTTGACAAAGAAAAATCATTTATTGAATTTATTGGAGACGATAATAAGGATAAAAAAAAGAAAAAAACATATAGAAATAAAGGATCGAGAGTTGCATTACAATTTTTATTTATTGATTAATGTTGATTTTCTTACTATTGTTATTATTTTAATATAATTTATTGATTGTATGATTATCCATTGTGCTAACCCCGCCTGATTATATTCTTATCATATATAATCATCGTATCATATCATCTCGTCATCATATTTGATCATATTGATCATCTCGTCATTATGATATTGATCCAGTAATCTTTTTAATTGGGTCTTGTTTCACTTAAATTAAATTATTAAAAAATAGACGTTTTAGGTAAAAAAGCTGCTGAGTCTTCATATTCTCTGATTGTCTTCAAGCCCTCGGGCTATATTGTAACGCCCTGATAGTTTTTTTTAAAAAAAAATGTGTAAATACTTTAAAAGGAGGGGGCATTTTTTCTTTCTGCAATAAAAAAAGGCACTGTGAACAAAAAGGAGGAGAGAGAAGACTATCTTCTCCTCCCATTTCCTGTCGCTCGAGCGCAACAGTGCGCATTGGAGGAAGAAAAAAAACAACAACGGCCGCCCCACTTCCAACCACTGGATCTCCGTCATTCGACGTCCGTTTTTCATGTGTGAGGTACCATTGGAAAGAGAACAATGATACGAATATTTTGACATATGGTATGAAATGATCGGTCCACTATAGGCGACGCAGTGAGGGCCGAACGCGAGAAAGAGGAAAACTTCTCTGGCGATCGATTTTATTCCGATTCGCGCCGATCTTTCTCCCGGTGAGTGGTGCATCATTCTCAGGTCGATTAGGTTCATTTTATGGGGTTGTAAATGTGTTTGTGCTCCCAATCTTGTAGATGGACGAGATTGGAGTTTTTCGGCAACCTTTTCGATGACTTTTCCGACAAGTTCGACGAGGGATTTTGGCCGAGTTCACCACGACATTTTGGTAGTGTACACACAAGAGAGAGACGTATTGGACTGTTGTCCGTAAAAAAATTAATCACAAATTACTTGTAGGTTCATCGATTTCAGATTCCGATCGTCAGGCGATATTTTCGATGACTCATCATCAATGTGTATTGGTAAATGAATAAAACTGCATAATAAATTTGATTTCAGATATGAAACTGATTTTAATCAATTTTATTATGCTACTAATGAAAAAGGTGACGTTCGGCTTTCGACGGGTGTGATTTCGATTTAGAGAGTGGGAGTGCCTCGTTTATTGTGGTAAGGATATGATTGGTGGCTGAAATTATTGATAAGACTTGATTTTATAACTTGATAAGAATTAATTATAATGTCTAATTCGAATTATTATATGCTTAATTAGATGTGATAGGTGGATGTCCGTTGAGGTTGGAGTATGGTGCTACTAATTGACGACTATTTTTCCCTATAGGTAAGCATGCTAAAAATCTATAGTGATGATCGATTAATGAAAATTAGTTTATATGATAGTTATAATTCATTAATTATGAACTTAGGTAAGAAAATTATAAATTATAACTATAGGTACCAAGATGTCGTTATGAGGGATTAGTATGAAGTGATTAATGAACTAAAAGATAAATGATACGTAAAAGTGATAAATGTCTTAAATGATAAGTTTATATTTCTAAATAAGGTTTAAATGAATGTAATAGACATTTCTCTTCTTTGAGCGAATTCAGACGGAAGGTAATTGAAACTTGAGAAATCCAATATGAGGAAATTTATCTCAATTAATATGAACCACTTAACTCCTTTGAGTGATGACATTGTCCCATTTAACGTGGGACTAATTTTCGTGATAGCTTTTCACCATGTAAAAATCATTTATTCGTATACTTCTTATATGTGCTTTCATATGACTTGTGATGTTTTATTATGAGTTGTAGAAGTTTTTAATTGATAGAAGTTTCTCCTGTCACTTGAAATGAAGGATTTACTTTTGAAATGAAATATTTCTTTATTATAATGATTTTAAGTTTTAGATTTTCATTTTAAAATTGCATTCATGCATTACATGTAAAATCTGCATAAGGCGGAGTGTTTTTACCTCGAAGAATTGGTCAACTTCAGGTAGACCGATTTGGGGCTCGATATGCTCTGTGTAAATGGGATACGAATACCAGGTTCAACATCCTATGTCAATATAGTGATACAAAGGGTGAAATTAGAACAACCATGTGTCAATGGGATACGAGGGATGGAAAGAAGAGATAAGAAGCCCTATGTCAATGGGATACAAAGGGCAGTTCAACGTCTTATGTCAATGGGATACGAGGGACGGAGTTAGAACAACCATCCTGTGTCAATGGGATACGAGGGGTGAGATTGATTCTTCCATTGAGGAGATTGGATATTCATATTTGATGATGTTTTCTCAAATTTTATGATGTTATCTTATTATCATGCATATGCATCCATACATTCATTTCAGTATGATCATTATTTTAATGAATTTTATTGGAGAAATGAGAATGGTTTGGAATAATTTATGGAAACGAAAAGGTTGGTTTTTCCTTCGTTATTTTAATATTTGAGATAGACGTTTTATTCGCTGAGCCTCTTTATGCTCACTCCTCTTGTTTAATTCTTTTTAGGTAATGAATAAAAGCTTGCATAGCATAAATAAGGAATGTAAAGGGGCTAAAAAATGAGCATGTGTGAGAGACGTGATTATTGAATAGCTAACTTCACGTTTCATTGAGTTTTCTTATACGAATTTATTACTTGATAAATGTTTTGAAAGATTTTGAAAATGTTGGATAATTGTGTGGAGCAAAGGACGCTCACGTTATATGATTTACGAGCATCTAACTCGTGATTTTGATTCGAAAATGAGCTTGAGATTCACTATTTTGAGCATGTGTCCTACCACTTTAGCTATCTGATGAATTGCCAGTAATGTCCTTATAACTGCCTGTGATGATTAAAATTTTGAAATTAATTGTTGAAATGAGATAGATATGAATTGTTGTATATGACGAATAGACGAATTTACGCATACGTCATGTCAAAATTTTTGAAAATTTTCAGAGTTAGTTTATTTTTGAAACATTGATTTTTTATTGAAGATTTGAATTTGAATTTAAACGATTGGTTTCCGATTTCACCCCTTGTGGCGCCAAAAGAAATATTAGGGCGTCACACATATTGTTATTGATTTGAATTGAATTGAATGTGGCAAATAGTGTACCTAAAGGTTTGAGGCGTCATCATCCTTTAGAGAAGCTAGGACTATCCTGTGTTTGGTCATGGTCCTCCGTCATTCATGAATAATTATTAGTGCTATATTGTTGGGTGACTTGTCGTGGCACTGATCCATCACTGACCTACATGAAAGAGACATGAAGTTTTCCTTAATTGACTGACCTCTCCCCCATTGAATTGGATAACTCTGAACATTGTAAATTGAATTGAATTGTACTAAAATCGAATCGAATCGAGTTAGATTGAAATCAAATTAAATTGAATAGATCATGGTCATTTGGATAATGATGTTGGCTGGCATTGTCTTCGCCCATTGAATCAAATAGAATTGTTATTGACCAATGACTATTAATATTGAATTAAAAATTATTAAATTAAATAGTATCATAGTGATCAGATATTTAATTGCAAATCAACATTGATCGATCATCTGACCTTTTCCTGATATTTCCTATTGATCTATGGCTTTATTGACTATTGTTAAATTGAATCATCCGTCCAATCCTCTACCGTTAATTGAATGATGCCATATGGATCAGGCAGTTATTAATTGTTATCTCTATTGATTGACCTCTTGATCATAACATGATATAATTGCTCATATTGATAAATCGTTATATTGTTAATTGATTATTGTATTGATTGCTCAATTGACTCGTCATTATCATATCTTATTTTCGATTGAGCATATTGGTTATTTAGTAGACCCTATGTAATGAGTATTTTTATACTCATGGATATTTTCATGTACCTGGATCCGTGCAGGTGAGAGTACTTTGATAGAGGATGATCTTGCAGGTGATTATGCTCAGTGACAGATAGATAGACAGTTGTCTAGTTTTTATTATTTCCGCATTTATTAGAATTGTGAACTTATTCATATTTTAGTTTTTTTTAATATTATGGATTATTAGTTATTATTATTGAAAAGTCTTCCGCATTTATCATTTATACACACTTAATAAATTTTATTCCGTAAAAATATTTTATAGAAGATTGAGTAGCGCCTCTGGAACGACTTTGAGCACGTGAAAGTCACGTGGGTCTTGGGACGTTACAGAAGGTATTAGAGCCTAAGGAGATGTACTTTTTAACTGTCTCTAATTGATAGAATTGAGTCAATGTGCAACTGTCACGAGCAATCACTACAGCCATCCAATAGGGTCAAGTAAGTTTTTCTTTGCGATATTGATATTGAATTCTTACTTATTGAATGGTATCATATTGTTGGGTGAGCATAGATGTCTCCCAAGTTGATGATGTCTCATCAATTTTATCGTGGATCGAGAAATAGATACCGATGATCCAATTCTCAAAGTACACAGGAGGATGGACTAGCGGCCTAAGACCCACGAGTAAATAATGAACGGGTCAATGAACATCAGGAGGAATGATCGAGACATGGATCATCACCATATGAATATTGTTCAATGTATAGATAATATAACAATACTCAGAGTCATGATGTTCCTCCTCACGATAATCGAAAAGAGATTGTTAAGAATTTTCTTAGCTTACAGCCTCCCCAATTTGATGGGAAGGGCAACTTCGAGAAAGCCTATAAGTGACTGAAAGAAATTGACCAAACTCTAATGAAGATAGATTGCGGTGAGAACTGCAAGACTATATGTACTACGAGGCATTTGATAGGTGACTCTAGGCATTGGTGGAAAGCAACAAAGGCTGGAACATCCTTCAAGAAGAAACTGATTCCCTGGAGAAAGTTTAAAAAGATATTCAAAGATTGTTATTTACCTATTTTCTAAAGAGCGAGGAAACAGAAGAAGTATCGATATCTACAACAGGGTACCATGACAGTCAAGAACTACACGATTGAGTTTTTAAAGCTAGAGAAATATGGTACTCGACGATAATCAGAGAGAAATCACGTTAAGCAATGGATGGAAGGTCTCAAGCCAAGTCTTTGAGAAAGGGTAAAATGTCATAAAGAGACCCTTCAACTTGTGGAAAAGTCCACTACCATATTTGAAAATGACGACGCAACAAACACAACTCAACTGAATCAGGCGCATATCGACAATTATCTGAATTGTATTTGCAGTAAAGATAGAAGACATGAAAGAAGAGAGAAGCAACATCAAGGAAACTACAATCGAGGAAGGTCACATCCAGCATGGAATGAGCCTCCGTCACATAAGGAATTGTGCAACCACCGTCACAAAATGCATCTCGATGAATGCTATTGGGAGACGAGGGCATACTTGAATTGTGGCAAGACGGGTCACTTCACAAGAAATTGCGATGAAACAAGACGGGTCAAACATCTGCAACAACAAAAGAATAAGCCTTCAAGAATGGTGTAGAAATCATCCAAATATATTGATATGTTAGGATGCATGACTTGAAACTTAATCAAGTCTAAATTGTAATATCCACTCCAATTAGTTTTTAGATATTTTGTAGTATCCAAATAGCATGTGTTATATGGAATGTATATAGTTTATAGTTTACGTTTCATAAAAATGAAAGTTCGATCGTTGAAAAATAGAGTGTTTAATGGAAGCACTCATATGATAATATTTTTAAGGAGGTTATCGATTAACTGGTGCAAATAATTTTCCGCAAAAAGTCGAGCACTCGAACTTAATAGCAAAAGTGATGATGCACACATAATGGCATGGAAGAAGGATAACATTCAAGTATGTTAAAAAATTATAATGATATTCTAATATATCCGTCGAGCCTAGAGGAACATGCAGAACATTTGCAGATCACACTGTAAAACATTAAGAGAAATAAATATACGCCAAAGTCTCGAAGTATAAATTTTGACAGAATGAGATAATGTTCCTCAGAAATAGTATTGGCATAAATGGAATATCAAAATATGGATGTTATAACCAAATGAGTTCAACCAAAGAATGTGTATTAGAGATAAAAGCTTCTTTAGACTTATATAATATTATCGAAGAGTCACATCAAATGGCCACACGATAGTATCGCCATGGACGAACCTCGCTAAGAAGGACATAAAAAAATTGAATGGCTCATGAAAGGCTAAAATAGGTTTTAAAAATTGGAGAAGAAATTGACAATGATGTTTTTTTTAAAATATCTTCAATCCAAGGAGGTTATGCCACCCCCGGTGATGCATACACCGATATAGCATGCGTCTTGATGCTACCAAGGAAGATGATTGCCAACACATCAAGACAATTAGATCTTGAATTAACAATTGTAGTCTTCACCCCAAGAGTCAGTGACACAACATGTAAGGTGAAGAGCTTGAATTCTCCACAGACCACTAAAGTTGAGGTACACTTTCTCGCAACAAGGTCTAAACATGTGTAAGAAAAAAAAAGATGGATCAAATTACTGAAGGATTATGAGTTTGTCATCAACTAAAAAGTAAACTCATTGGGAATATCTTAAGCAGAAAAAATGAAAAGGTCACTTGCTCATTTGAGGGTAAGCCGATGGAATATGAGCAATGAGCAATTACATCGCCCAAGTCAGTCTAGCGACCAATAATGATTGCGCAAGGATAACAACATATCTTGCATGTAGTCGAAATTACTATGGAAGGTTGGCAAATGGAAGTAAAGTATGTCACATGGTGTACTACAAGAGCTTAGAAATTCGCAATAGCATTAAGAAAAAGTAATGATGAATTCGTTAGAAGACTTCCAAAAACTCAGCATGATAACGATATGATATAGGAAATAAAGGATCGATATATCAAGATAGCCAACACCATACTCATTAGAGAAAGGTTAGTCCATCGAAAGCCTCATGGACGTTCATTTTTAAGGAGGTTATTCGACTACATAGAATACTGATATCCATTGCGTCGGATAAGAATCTACAGTGCATAGCCCAATTTTGATGGAGCATCTATAGAGCATTTAGGATGTGGTTGAACGTCTATGCCGCCTTCCATCTACATATGGATGAGTAGTCTGAATGGATAATTCAAACCTTAGAAAATATGTTCCGGGCTTGTGCATTGGACATGAATGATAGTTGGAACAATCAGCTCCCACTAGTGAAGTTATTATATACTACAAGTCGCCACTCCGACATTACGCATGGCACCTTTGTAGCCATGTATACATAGTAGTTCATGTCACTCATCTATTAGTTGGAGCGAAATTGATGGATGACAGTTCTTCCTACAAAAGTAATGAAGCAACGAAATCTGCCTCATCATGGAAATGTTGAAGATAACATATAGGAAACGAATCGTATACGAGCATAACGAGATTGGAGGAACTGAATTGAAATGGAGACATGACATATGTAGGACACATCATGAAGATGAAGATGGCATTTAGAAATAGAAAGTTGATATGAGAAAAGATTTGTGAGATTTGTTAGATAGATAATGTAACTTCTTTTATGCAAATTCGAGGACGAATTTATTTTTAAGGAGGTTATGATGTAACGACCCCAATTTTTTAGAGTTGAAAAAAAGAATATTTTGTTATTGTTTTATTTGAGAAATATGACCATTAATATTATTATAATAAATAATTCTGAAAATAAAGGAAAATAGGAAAGGAGTTTAATTAAGGATAAAAAATGTATTATGAGATATTTAATTAAATTTCAGAATTTATTTAATTATTTAAATAAATCAAAATTTGTTAAAATAGATTAATTAAAAGATTAAATTTGATTGGGATTGAAAGTTATAGATAGATTAAAAATCAAGGATATAAGAGCCCTATAGATAAATATTTACCATCGAAAGAATTTCTTTCTCTTTGGTTCTCAATGTTCAGCGACAGAGGCGTGATATCCAATTGACGGCAAGGCGTAATTCAATGTCGAATGGTTAAGCGTGAAATGAGGTACGTAGGGGGATCCCTAAGTTTATTATGATGTGTAATTATGTTTCTATGAAACAACCGATTTTTGACTTATTGATTAGAAATGTGCATTGCATCTTAGAAAAGGAAGAAAACACAAGGAAAAATAATGACTTCTTGAAATTTTTGCGCCCTTAGATTGTTCCTGCCGAGAGAGAAAGGGAATTATGGGAGAGAGATCAAAGCAAGAAAAAAAGGGCGAATTGAGATATCACAGCTGCATGATAATAGAGAGAGAAGAAAAAGAGATAATAGTGAAAAAAAACATCAAAGGGTAGAAGATAATAGATTTTGTACCTATTTTCGCACGGACGTGCAAAGAAGAAAAATGAAAGAGAAAAGAAAAAAAGAATTTAAAGAATTGGAGGCGCAAAAATATGGTTACGGCCGGATAGGAATTTATTCAATTTTTTGACAAAGAAAATTCATTTATTGAATTTATTGGAGACGATAAAACGGATAAAAAAAGGAAAAAAAACATATAGAAATAAAGGATCGAGAGTTGCATTAGATTTTTTATTTATTGAGTAATATTTATTTTCTTACTATTGTTATTATTTTAATATAATTTATTGATTGTATGATTATCCATTGTGTTAACCCCGCTTGATTATATTTTTATCAGATATAATCATCGTATCAAATCATCTCGTCATCATATTTGATCATGTTTTGTTATCATGTTCATTCTTATCATTGATTATGATATTGATCCAGTAGTCTTTCTGATTGGGTCTTGTTTCGCCTAAATTAAATTGCTAAAAAATAGACATTTTAGGTAAACAAGATAAAAACTGAAAGTTGTTGGGTCTCCATGTTCTATGATTATCTCCAAGCCCCTGGACCATATTGTTATTGAATTGAATTGAATGAGGCAGATAATGTACCTAAAGGTTTGATGCGTCATCATCCTTTAGAGAAGGCTGTCCTGTGTTTGGTCATGGTCCTCCGTCATTTGCGAATAATTATTAGCGCTATATTGTTAGAAGTCTTACTGTGGCACTGATCCCCCACTAGCCTACATGAATGAGATATGTAGTTTTCCTTAATTGACCACCATTGAATTGGATAACTCTGAACATTGTAAATTGAATTAAATTATATTAAAATCGAATCGAATTGAGTTAGATTGAAATCGAATTGAATTGAATAGATTATGATCATTTGGATTTACTGACGTTGACTGGCATTGCCTCCGCCCATTGAATCGAATAGAATTGTTATTGACAAATGACCATTAATATTGAATTGAAAATTATTAAATTGAATAGTGTCATAGTGTGATCAGACATTTAATTGCTAAATCAATATTGATCGATCATCTGACCTTTTCCTATTGATATATGACTTTATTGTCTATTATTAGTTATCTCTATTGATTGATCTCTTGATCATAACATGATATAATTGCTCATATTGATAAATCATTATATAATTAATTATTATATTAATTGCTCAATTGACTCGTCATTATCATATCTTATTTTTGATTGAGCATATTGGTTATCTAGTAGGTCATATGTACTGAGCATTTTTATACTCACGGATATTTTTATGTACCTGGATCCGTGCAGGTGAGAGTGCTTTGATAGATGATGATCTTGCAAGTGACTATGCTCAGTGACAGACAGATGTTGCATATGTTCTAGATTGAGTTGTCTAGTTTTTATTATTTCCACATTTATTAGAATTATGAACTTATTTATATTTTAGTTCTTTTTAATATTATGGATCATTATTTATTATTATTGAAAAGCCTTCCGCATTTATTGTTTATATTCCGCACTTAATAAATTTTATTCCGCAAAAAAATTTATAGAAGATTGAGTTGTGCCTCTGGAACAACTTTGAGCACGTGAAAGTCACGTGGGTCTCGGAGTATTACAATGGGTGCCATCTATTGTTCCAACGTAATTCTAAAAAAATATTATGTTAACATTGTTACTATCAATTGATATATTTAAAAGATCTGAATGTATAATATCTTTTACCTTAAAATATGGGTAGAAACAACTAATGCTATGAATTTTCGATGAAATCGTGGAGCCATATGGTTGTTTGATAAATTTGTCTTATAATTGAATAATGACATTGAATACATTATGAAAATTTCGAATTGTAATTTCACCAGATCGTTATAATCAAAATTTTGCTATACGATTTTTGACATTATGATCTAGTATATATAATGTTTTTGCCACTTGTTATTCAACAGATGCATTTCTTGTTGGAATGGTCACCATCTTTTGCAGACAAATTACAAAAATTCTATAAATGTTTTAGGTCGCATTCGTAATATGTCTTGACAATGTGGATCACCTACAATGCTTTTCATCAATTCATTACGTACTCTTTCTTTTTTAAAACTCAATTGCCTAAGAATATCCCGATTATGTGATTGAATATGAAGTACCAAAATACGAGCAATCAAACATATAAGTTGAGAAATTAATCTTCTATGAAATTCCATCCACTTGAGTTGTCTTGTCTAAAGTGAATAACTAGCAATTGAAAATCCTAACACCATAAACAATAATATTTTTTGTCACAATAGACATTCTAAAATTGACAACATATTGACATTCTGTCATAAATTCAATATAAGTCCCACGAGCAAAATAAATTAATTACAAAATCACATTCTTTTAACTCTTTAATAATTAGAATCAAAAGATGATATATGAAAAGTAATCATTGGCAGAACAATATGAAAAGTAAAAGCATGTACAATGAAAATTATATCAATAATCCTAAGCTAAATTGATTATGTTATGGCACTACCCATCTAATTGATTCAGTTCTTATGAAAACAAAAAAGAAGCCTCAAACCATCAACACTATTATCTTACGAAATCAAAAGAAAATCCTACAAAAAAATTGACCCACTAGCACAAATAAAAAATGAAAAACAAGAGATCATGCATAACAAGTATATAATAAAGTGTTGGAAGAGAAAGCTACATGTTCATATTCAACATTTTATACTTATAATCGTATCAAGATAAATAATCACTTCTTACTTCAAATTATGCATCATTTATCATAAAAACATACAAAATATGAACTGATTTCATTTGAAAGTAATATGTGTATGCATATGAACTGATAAACATAATAAATAGCCCTAACAATAGTTGTAAGGAGAAAAATAAAAGTATATTTCGTTGAGGAGAACACTATCTCAGAAGGAAAGAGTAAAATGAAGAATTAAAAAAATAACAAAAAATATATTTTTGGAAATATTTCTTCATCAAATCGCAACTATGTTGAAATCCTACTAGCAAAAGACAACTTTGAAGTGGCAAAATGGAAAGACAACTTTGCAGTGGCAAATGCAAAAGGCAACTTTGGAGTGAAGAAACGTCTAGGTGGATATATATATATATATATATATATATATATATATATAGTAAGATATAAAAGTAATAAACTTAAAGGTGTAATAAAATCATTTTAAATTTAAATATTATTTAATAATTGTTTCACCTCATTTACACTTACACCCAACAAAGAAGCTGCTCACAAAATGGAGGGAAACTCCCCTCGATGTACTTTCATTAAAATTCTACCCAAATGAAGGTATAAAAAAAACTTTCCTTACCCTTCTTTATCCTCTTTTTATGGTCTGTTTGGATTGAGGGATATGAAGGGGTGAAGTGGGATATGGGGGAATGAAATTAGTTAAACCATGTTTATATTTTTTATTTAAGTTAAGAGAGGTAAAGTGAAATAACTAAACCTTTCAAACACCATATTTTTTATTCCACCAAATTGATGGAATGAGGAGGAATAAATTATTTTAGATCAAATTAACATCTTTCCTTTTTTTTATTACCAGATGAAATTATTTTTCTTCTTACCAAATTAAACCACTTCTCTCTCTATGATTCATTGGTATATTATCTTTTTCTAATGTGAATATATATATTTATTTATCATTTTATTTTAAAGGGTAAGAATGGCTTTTAGCAAATAAAACTTCCATCCCCCTACCCTCATTTTTTACATCTTACTATTCAACCGAGTCGAGACATAAAATTCGAATTCGGTCCTGCGGTCTCATTTCCCCGTCCTGACCTAATTATCCATCGGGTTGAGAAAAAAATTGAAAAATTCGAACCGTTGCGAGTGAGGGCGACCAGGTCAACCTGGCCTATGCTCATTCTTAATTAATAATTATAAATACTTTAAATATATAATGGAGGGTAAAAATGACTTTTATACAAATAAAACCTTCATTACCCTACCTCACATTTTATATAATTTATTATCCAAACATGAACTTTCTAATGACACATCACACTTCACCACCCCATCACTCACCACGTCAACCCACTCCATCCCTCCATTAGTTATTTGTCAAACGAACCCTTAACTCCCATAAGCATAGGCTAAATCGATATGCTATCTAAATGTCTTTGAATAAATTGATATTTTTTCAATATTGTAAAAGAAGGGAAAGAAGATGACACATTGCTTACACTTACTTGAAGGACTCCTTGACTTTGGCATGCTCGCAAAGGCATACCTAGCAAAATATCAATGATTTGAGTTGCTACTTTCTAGAGGCATATCAACATTATGCAATGCTCCATAATTGCAAAGTGCATCAATCACAATGTTATAGGTGTTGGTCGTGCACCCTATGTCCTCCATGGTATCCACCAATCTCTTGGCCTCCACAATATTTCCTCTCACGCAATGTCTAAACAATTGGCAAGCAAGCGTGAGCGTTCGTCTCTGACATTCCACCCCCAACATTTGAGAAGAGCAATGAGCTTGAGGACAAGTGTGTCCCCACCTTGATGACAACATGCAAGCAAGTGTGATATCATTTTATTTCATTTTATTTATAATTTTTAGAATTATTTAATATAATAATATATATAACTTAATTTTTGAATTAAGTAATAATACATATTATTTTAATGACTAATATATCTTTTAAGTCATAAAACTTCTAATTATATCATATTTTGAAGTCCTATGTTCATTAAATCTTTTATGGACCTCAATTCAAATTGAAATCTCTAACTCCAATTAATTATTATTTATACTCTCAATAGGATTTAACTTTGGCTATTTATTGCCGTGACAAAATCGTGGGGTATTACAAAAATCAACCGAGTTTGAGATTAAACAAGATTATATCACAAGAATATAACTTTGATTAGATAAATATCATTTTGTCTTTTTACTTCTATCCAAGGTGCTTCACAAATGGGTACCTATGAAAAAGTTATATGAAAATTTCAAAAGAAAAGAGAAAAAGATGAATTTTTCAAAATTAAATGCACATAGGAAGATTAGTGTTTTTAAAATTAGACCGATTGATTTGACCGATTCAATTGTGAATTGGCCATTGATTGATTTGGCATACAAAAATTATTTTGTTAAAGAATTGGATTGAATTGTATTGATCCGGCCAAAATCGGATTGAAACGAAAAATTGATTCAATCTAGTTCTTTTTAAAAAAAATCGCAAGGGAAGTATATTATAGTAGAGACAATGGAAGGAAAGAAAAATAATAAAGTTATAAAGGTGGAAAAAGTTATAATGTGGATTTTATAGGATGAATCTAAAAAAGGAAATTAATAACACGAAAATTTGACGTTGAAAAATAAAAAGTGGAAAGATGGTAATAAAAAATAAAAAAATAAGAGAAAATTATTCATGAAATTTTTAAATAATAAGATAAAAATTAAATAATTCTAAATAACATATATATATATATTAAAAATCTAGAAAATAAAAAATAGGTAATAAAGTAAATTTTATAGGATGAATTTAGAAAAAGGAAATTAATAATATGAAAAGTAAATTTTATTTAAAAAAAAAGCGTAAAATAGTAATAGGTACAAATTTAGACAAAAAATATTCATGAAATTACTAAATAGGAAGGTAATAAAATTTAATTTATTGTAAATAATATATATTTCAAAATAAAAAAAATGCTCTATTAATATTTGGCTAATTTAGAATGATGATTAAATATGATCTTATTTCATTTTTACCTTTTACATTCTTATTTTATACTGTATTTTTAAGTAATAAAAATAATATTATTTAATTAAAATCTGTTTCAAACTCTGTTGTCCATGGATTCGATCATCAGTTCGGATGGATTTGGTTCGACTTCTGACGCGAACCACAGTGGTCAGCATGGTCGAGCCGAGCTGACCCGCACTGTGCGTGCTGGAATATTCCTGGGCTCATATCCGTTTTAGCCTTCTAGGGCTTTCGCGTGGTTATAAACAGCCTCCACTCGCGGCGATCTTTCGTCCTCTCTCTCTCGGCTTCTAGGGTTTTGGGCGCTCTCGGAGATTTCAACTGCTCCAAGCTTTTCCCGATCCAGCGCTTCTCCTCCAATGGCCTTCACCTTCTCTGATCTCCACACCGAGGCCGGCCTCAGGACCCTCGAGGAATTCCTCGTCGGAAAGGCCTACATCTCAGGGTAAAATACCCTCAGTCCCTCCTCATGACCTCTCCTCGACTGTTGGATCTTGGCCATAGTTCGAAATTGATATTTAATTCGCAGGGTATGGAATTCGATTGTGGTTTGTGCATACAGGAAATCTTATTATTATGCGATCTGTTCTGGTTTAAGAGAGTACAGTGATTAGTTGATTTTGTTTTACATTTGCGATGTGTTTTTTGGATTTTTAGAGCCTGCTATGCTGATTGAATTGTTACTGGCATTTAAAGCTTACAGCGGTTAGTCATTGTCGTTTCAAGATGCCCTCTTTTGAATTTGATTGCGCACTGTCCCCTGATATTTCTTAATTTTCTGATCAAAATTGAATTTTTCTTCATATTCAAAATTAGTGGCCGTTCGTAATGTTGGCAAGATTCTCTCTTTAAAATGCATAATTGCTAATCTGCCTTTCTTTTGTGGTGTGCCAGTGACCAAATCAGCAAAGACGACGTTAAAGTCTTCGCAGCTGTGTCTAAACCTGGAGATGGGTTTCCCAATGTATGTCGTTGGTACGAAAGCATTGCTGCTGTCCTCGCTTCAAGGTTTGTGTTGTTCTTCGGAGTTTTAATTTCAATTTCAGCTTTATTTGTATTTGAGAGTGTCTACACTGCTTTGCCCACCTGATATTTTGCAAACGCGACCACTCATCACTGGAACTTGTTTGCTTGTGCCATTCTTATATGTTTTGAAGTTCATAGATCCAGTTTGTAGTTATATATGCATTTATACAGCCACGTGGGCTACTTGGGAAGCAAAGCTTGTTCTCACATTGTTTTATTTTCCTGTCCCACTGGATACTTCTAGAGAGTAGTTTGTCTTACTTAACAATTGTCTTTTAATTTTAAATAAAAATAGCACAGACCTTGTTCGTCTTACACACTTCACTTGAGTCATCTCTTCCATATCATTTCTTTGTTTTATGTTATGAGTTTACTGAAAATTTTGTTAAAATTGATGTTGTCTATCACCATCCTTATTTATTGTTCTGACTTTTCACGTCACCCTACTTGTTGTTTTCCGTATGACAACACTGCTCCTCCTTTTTCAGTTTCCCTGGAGAATCTGTTGGAGTGAAAATTGGTGGTCAAGCAGCAGCAGCGGCCACTCCTGCACCTGCCACAGTGAGTGCAGAGTTCTTTATCTTTTGGATTAATCTTGGAAGAGGGGTCAGCTTTGTTGGATTTAAATTTGTCTTCCTGGTCGAGGATAACAAAGCTTGGCAACGAATTACACATTCCCCCACCCCAACCCCACCCCCCAAAGGAAAAAAAAAAGATGAAGTTGGAAACTCAATCTTGTTTTAGTAGATATTAGTGGCATCACTTGCATGTATCGGAAGCCACATTCCGATGCCTATCAATATTGATATCTTTTGTTATTATGTGCTTCAATTCTCTAGTGTTTCCCATCCCATAGCTTAATCTTTTATGTTATATGCAGTTTGATAATGCTAATAATGAGACTCCTGTGTCCTGATCTTTAACTTTCTTAATATTTTCTTAAATATCGGGTTCATGCTCCACCAGGAGGTTGCTGGAGATGATGATGATGATGACGACATAGATCTTTTTGGTGATGAGACGGAGGAGGAAAAGAAGGCAGCAGAAGAACGGGAGGCAGCTGTTAAAGCTTCTTCTAAGAAGAAAGAAAGTATGCCACAAAACTTGTTCTTTTTTCAGCACTGCATGTATTTGTTTGCCCTTTTATTGGTTCAATTTCTTTAGTTTAAGATGTGCAAGCCGAGGTTTTATGTATTTATGTAATTAGTTGTGATGCTCGTTTTTTTCAGGTGGAAAATCGTCCGTTCTTTTGGATATCAAACCATGGGATGACGAGACAGACATGAAGAAGTTGGAGGAGGCTGTACGGAGTATTCAGATGGAGGGTCTTCTGTGGGGAGCATGTGTGTAAATCTACCTTTGCTGTGTCACATTTTAACCCTTTAATCAAGTTGTTTCCTGATATCAGCTGTTTCCTTTGTTGATGCAGCTAAACTCGTGCCTGTTGGCTATGGCATTAAGAAGCTACAGATCATGATGACCATTGTGGACGACCTTGTTTCTGTTGACAGTCTCATCGAGGAGGAACTCACTGTTGAGCCCCGTAACGAGTACATACAGAGCTGTGACATTGTGGCTTTCAACAAAATCTAGAGCTTCACTTCAACCTGTTATCCAGATTATGTTGAGTTATTTGTTTTAAGTTATGTATCGAGATTAAATGATTCGAGGCAGTTGAAAATTTTATGCATCTTTGATCATCAAACATTGGGACCCCTGGGATCACTAGACGTCTGAGCTTTGTTAGATCTATCTTTTTAATCCAAATTTTCCAATTTGTAGTGTGTTCTAAGATGGTGAAAAAACATGTGATTTTAGTTCCCACTGCCGGTGAACTAAATTCTTCGCGCTTCGAACGGTTTCCTTCGAACTAAACTCTTCTTTTCAATTGAAGCTTCAAAAGTTTTCTTTTTTCAAAATAATTCATCGTATCCTCTCAAAAAATAAAGTAAATAATCCAACATTTTCTTCTTTTTTCTGCCGTCTTCTGTATTATGACATGAAAAGCTGAAAAAAATGTTTGGGCGAGTTTCAGGCTTACTGGCATTTGGTGTTACTAATGCAAGTTGCTTCTCTGGTCTAAGGATTCTATCTAATAAACGAATCTCGAGAAAAACCTTGAATTGGCTCCATTGAAGCAGAGAATGGAGGCGAAGACATTTGGATCATCTAATGCAAGCACTTTGTCCGAGTGATTCATGAAGATCCATTTGATGTTCCAAATGGACATAACATGCCTATATGCTCAAATAATACTTAACAGTTCAACGAGGCAGTGGCATTATTTTTTTTTAAGATTAATTCTTTAAACCTCGTTTGTACTATTATGATTTTTTATATTTTTTAATTTATTACATGACTAAACTAATAAATCGAAAAAAATATGATGAATAAATTAAAGTGAAAATCACGTCATAATTCAAAAGGACGCTACAGGGACAAATCGTTTTAATTTAAGAGAGATTTAAGAAATTTACGTTTATTTATGAGTTTTCCCCGAAGATTATCGCACTTCTTTTTTTTTCTTTCAGAAAAAAATAACGAGGCAATACTTCTTGTTTGTAAAAAGAGAATTCCAATTTCCTCATCAATCATTTCTTATTATTCAGCATTATATCAGGGAACAAAAAAAGGGGATGCTCAGATATCCAGGTCTGGAAAAAAAATTACAACTAAAAGACAATTAATCTTCATATTTGCATTGTTACGTGATATTGTAATATCTGTTCAATACATGATATAAATAACATCACAAAGAGGTAGTAACCTATGGACAAACCAGTCCCAAGTACATCCAAATTAATTATACTGGATAAGCTAAGATGATACAAACTACTATGTAACAAGTTCAGAAGGACATGACACACGTCGTGGCAGTTACTTTAAGCAAATGAGAGCAATTACTTTCAGCAGTGATCTCTGTTAATTTCTGGAATAATGACAAAGTGCTGCTTCTTGGTAGGCCTGTTCCGAGAGGATTAGTGCCTTGAGAAAAATAGTAACGCAGATTTATGATTCCACGTCCAATGCCTAACTGAAAATAAATAAGAAGCCTCACTACATGGATAAAGAGCTTCATAACTTCACTAGATTGAGTAAAGACCATAGCTTTGTAACTCTGACTTGGGTAGTGTAAAATTGATCTGTTTAGCAGGTAAGAACCTAATTCCTGTTTCGTCTGTGCTGATCTCAAGGCAGCAAGCACGACACAACAATTCGAGCTCTGGTTCCTGGATGGGGAAATGTACAAGATCTCAAGCTCATGATTTTCTTCTTTTTTTCAGAGAAATATTTGACTATTCTCTCAAAATATATTTGACAATAATAACCACAACAAGCTGGGAAGTAAACTATCTGCACCTTGATCATCAGAATTTTGCATAGATCTCTCAAAGGGTAAGGATGAAGCTTGTACCCACTATAATTGATATATGATATTGCCTGCGCTCGAACCTGTCATGGAAGCAGTAAATGTTAGTACTTGCATGGATACACACAAAGTTTTGGTTTCTTTTGTTTTATGACAGTTTTTAAGACAATTGATTAGATCAAATGTCAAGAGTTTTCTTTCACTATTTGTGTTACAGATCAAATTTCTGTTCAAGCTGCAATTTGTTCAGACCTCTTCCACAAAGAACATTTTACATGACACACAGTAACTAACTTTCCTAAACAGATCATGATCAAATTGTGAGAGAAAATTTCTATTTTTGTGTGCCTAATCCACATCTAGGTTTGCTATCATAGATACATTAATCTATTCTGTATACTGTGGATATATAATGCACATCGAGTTTCATTTTCTATCATAGTTGATGTGATTTTCTGTAAACTACATAAGTTGCAAAACATGAATATATTTTTGAAGGGCTACAAAATATGAATCTTGCTTCAACATTGTTCCTTGTAAGCTAATTTTTCCAATCATAACATACAATAATAAACATTTTTTGGAGAATTGACAAAAATGAAAGTCTAATTCAAATCACCACTGCAAGTCTGCAGAATAAACTTTCAAGGAAGGTTCAGCAACTTTTTTTTGAAAGTGAAAAAGATGATTGCCATGTTTACAATCATCCAACTTTATTGCTGTGGGCTAATATGTACAAGTTCATTGGTTTGTTACACAAGTTGAATAAAATTCATTCGTTGTTTGTAACTTACCCTTGAAGGTTCAGTAACTTACCTTCAAGGGAATTCAATGACACCTGTATTCATCTGGATGTATAATATTCATGCCAAGTATAGAACTTAGATTGTGGACAAAATAACCGTAACTACTATGACAGGTTCCTTCAATAAACCATAGATGTTTGATTTAGCAAACTTGAACAGGTCATGCCATCACTAGTAATGTCATTGACATTTTTCAGGACTAAATGTGTTTACTTGATAAACAGCAGATTCTAAGAACAATTTATGGCCCTAGTGTAAAGACATGGTTTGGTCAACGAAGATGGTTGCAAGTGAGAAGCAACCAAGTTTGCCTCCAAGGTGCATTTAATATTGTCGATATTCATTTCTTCTTGTTAAGCAGATACTTTTTGACAAAGGTTAAGCACATTACTTGAAAGCCTTTTGATGCATACTTTGGTATATCCTGTCGTCTTGCAGGGAAATGGGTTTCTTGGTTAGAAATGATTATTAGCACGTGAGGTATATGCCCGTCTTCCCCCTGTTGAACATCTGATCAATGCCTGAAGTAAGGATTACAAACTCATATGGAGGATTCAATCGCCTCTCAAAGTCAAGAGTTCCATCTGGCTTTTGAGATGCTCCAGTATTGTCACCAAGGTTTTCCGAGTCATATGGGACCTAGACTTTCACACCACTTATGCCTTGTGTAGTGCAGGTGAAGAGGATATTGCACGTCTTTTTTTCCAAGTTTACCATCACACATGTGTGGCGTTGTGTAGCTCTTGAGGGGTTGAACTCTCAGTTGATTGTATCTTTTGGGTAGTCACAGGGCAAGGTGCACTTGCCACTCAATCTTAACGACATCAGCTCTTTTCCACTAGATGGATATGACGTAATACGTTCATTGTTGTTGGAGAGAAATGCTACATTGAGAATATTGTGCATCATGTGCCTTCTCATTTTAGAGTGAGGAGATGAGTACTTTTCGGACAAGGTTCCCCAACTTTTCATTGATCTTGCTTTGGTCTTGGACTTTATTTTGTAACAAATTGTTCCCTTAATTTATACATACCAGTAATCAATTCAAAGGTCTACAGGTTAATTTGTTAACGTGGATACCATGTGGGATCCACATGAAACGGAACCCAATAATAACATATAATTAATCACAAAACTAAACGAATAAAAAAAATAGGGCGCCCACCACCTCCTCGAGGGGCTCTCACCACCTTTCTCTACAAGAGAGGTCACCTTATGGGGCATTCCCAATATGGTCACCCAACTTCACTTTGTAACATCTCAATGAACTTTAGAAATATTTTCAACCGTGGTCATCGCAACCGGTTATCTTCCGTTAACTAGTGGATTTGCTGACGTGGATGCCTTTGTGGCACCACATCATCATTTTCTCTCTCCTCCACGTAAGAGTTAAAAAAAGGACACGTCAATATTTTTCCCTTTCCTCCACTCAAACTTAATTTTTTATGGTCATTCAACTTTTCAAAATTTTCATACATGAGCATTCAACTTTTTGAAATTTTAGTCACGATTATCATTAAAGCTTTAAATAATGAAAAAATCAATACAACAACAACAACAACAAAGCCTTATCCCACTAGGTGGGGTCGGCTACATGAAAAAATCAATAATAAAAAAAATTTGAAGGCACTTGGGTCGACCTGCCACGGTTTGGGCACAACCCAGTCGGATCGGGCCGCCAACTTTTGCATGTGCATTAAATATATAATATTATAACAATTAATAATTGTTAAATTAGGATAATAAAAAAATAGGAAAAATATCGATTACAGATTTTTGCCCTAAAAATATCGATGACCAAGGCTTCTGAAGTTCGATGACCTCAGTGTTATAAAGTGATGTTGGATGACCGTATTTGTTCCAAAGTGAAGTTGGATGATCATATTCGGAATATCACATAAGTTGGATGACCATATTCGGAATATCACATAAGTTGGATGACAGTTGTTGAAATTTACTCCTCTTTTTCATTCATTTTTTTAGTTTTATGATTAATTATATAGTACTACACACGGATGTCATGCGACATCCATGTCAATAAATTAATCTGTAAACACGTGATTAACGTTTATTGGAACTAATTTGCTATAGATTACAAATTGGGGGACCAAAATGGGAACACAATAAAGCTGGGGGATGTCAGGTGAAATTGACCGCTGAGGAGAGTAAGTATCATTCTGTAGCGCCCCATCTCCACAGCTTATTTTCAACTTTCTTTATCATTCATACATGTTAACAGATGGCTAAAAAACTCCTAGTCACCCTTGAAACAAATGCTATACATTAAGAATTTAGTGAAATCATATTAGCTACCATAAAAGAAAAAAATGGGACCATGCATTGAACTCATATCAACAAAAAACTAACAGTCTGTTTCTTTATAAAAAAACTCACTTATACTTGTTCATGTAGGTTATAAAGAATTAAAGATTTCTGAAACTTGTTACTAAAATAAAGATTCATGGCACTCCCATTAGGGCCTTTTCCTCCAGATTCACGTTGAGCTTTTGTTAACTACTATCATTCACAAAATTACAGGACTTCTGCTGGGAATATGCAGATCACAGGCGGATTAGAAGCTCAGGAGCAAATATGGATGTGCTGTTGGATGTACAGCATGGGTAAACTTAAGCATACTTTTCTTAACTTTGAGTCCCGTAAAAAACTTCATTCTCTCTGCTAAATAAAGGAGTATAATAACCCATGACAATTAGCAATAGAAGCAAAAGCTGCAGCAAGAACCTCAATGAAACATTTCTTAGCATAATACTTGAAATCAACAAGTTGATGAGGACGAAGTAAGAACATCCATCAACAGAACTAGATATGAAAAGAAAATATCATAAAGTTTGATATATGTACCTCATTCAAAAAAGGTTCCAATAAAGAGAACTGCAGATCTGATGCTTCGGCTGCAATATTGCTAAAGAAACGTTTATAATTTCCCATGTGGGAATACCTAGTAAAGCAAAGTTATAATAGCACTTTAATTCTTTTGGACCATTTTGGGCAAAAAAAGTAGTGAAAGAACATGATCAGGCTACAACTGACCTCAAAAGATTTCTAGCGAATTGCATTTCCTTTGATTGAAGAGTCGGAAGGGCTAGCTGACAATACCACAAAGAAAGGGAATCACCCTGTATTGAATGTGACATCCAAGATATAGATTTATTTCTCTTTGCGGAGTTACATTTGTGGAAAAGAAAGTAGGAATATTGATGAAGAACCATGAAACTGACCATTTTTGGGATCTTGCTGCCTAGATGTAGTAGTACATAAAATGAATAGTACTCTGCTTCATTTTTGTTCACAGAATTGAATCTCTTGTTTATGGCATACATGTTATAAAGTGACAACAAACATTTCATCATTTGTTCAATGTTGAGATGGCACAAGGAAGATGAATCAGGTTTGCCACCACACTTAGCAAGCCTTTGGTGCGATATAATGTGAAATCGAACCTGGCAATTAATAAAAAAATATATTTCAAATAAAATATCGCAAATATGTAATGAGCCATATATCAGTAGTATGAAGAACATATATATATATATAAAGCAGTTTAAGCACATAAATTTTCTGATTTATGCTGAGTTGAAACATACCGAATGAAGGAGATAGGGATTTTCTGGTTGGATTTTTCCTATATATTAATCTGGAGTGGCTAATCTTAGGGTGATGATTAGTAATGACATGCAAATGTTGATTATTTTTAGACAAATTGAAAACATTTTTAACTGTTCTTTTAGAATTTGTCAACAGATATCAATCTAGTGAATTATGAAGCACTGGAGTGCTGTTGCACCGAAGATAAACAGGCTAAGCTTTTTTTTTTAAGAAATGATGGAATGGAACTTTACATCACATGTTGAAACATTTTTTTTTTCTTTGAGGATAACATGTTGAAACATCTTCCTGAACGATCAATATGATGAGTGTAAATTGTAATCACAACTAAAGAATGTCCTCCGTTGAAAAAATTATTTGAGTAAAACCGGTTGCAAGCAGAATAATCAAAGCCAAAGAGAGCAGGTTATATGACCCTATCGAATTTGCTGGTCCTGGCTCAGAAGCCAAGGAAAGAGTGAACATCTATGCTATACATAAAACATAACTGGAGAAATGAAAGCATACCATATCTTCATACAATTGAATTGCTTGATCATTGACAATATTCTGGATGCTGAGATCTTGACGAATAGATCTTGTTCTATCAAATATAAAGTCATGAACTACTTCATATGGATACTCTGGCGAGTCCAATAAACTAAAGAGATAATTCATTGTTTTCTCCAGAACTGGAAGTGGTCGTATATCTGATGTCTGGACATCAATGGAGGATATAGTTCTGCAGAACTAGCAAAATATGAACTGTTTGCAACATTTTATATACAAATTAGAACATGATACAACAACTACTGGCAAATCGCAAGAACAAAACCAGGCTTCTCAACATTGCTTGATAATGAGTAATCGGTTATTTTTCTCAATATCTTTTCATTATTGTTTTTTTATTATCAGTCTCCCTTGAAAATATGTGAAACGATCACATGTCCACAGTTAGAAAGATGCAATTTTTTACCTTTTTAACAGCAAGGCTGGGAGAAGTTCTCACAGGATTCCCATCTAACCTTTCGAATACGGCAAGATCCCTGAGCCTCTCCCGCTGCGCCCTCTCCCTCGCTACAGATAGCAATTGACTCAAACAATAAGGAAAATATACATAAAAACTTAAAAAGCATAACTTTTTAATACCCGAATCAAAATTCCATCACTATGAACCCTAAAATTCAGCTAAATACCGTCGATGACGCACCTGGGCACATATCGGGGCAGGTCCCCACCAACGGAGTCGGATCTGGCGAACCAGATTCTTCAATCGGCGGGTTCCAACCAGACGGTCCTCCCGCGGTTCCGCCGGTTCGTCTATGGTTTCCGGCAGTAAGACTAGACGAAGAACACGTCGTATTTGAGGTTTTCGTCGCACGCCGGAACCCTAAGTTCCTGTTCTTCTCCATTTTTGTCGTCGTGGCTTTCTTCTGAGTTCTGACTCTCGGGAGGCCGGAGACTGACACGAAGCACCGTTTTTTAGTTCAAATCCGTTATTTTGACGTACGTTATAGAAAGTATGCTTCTAATTATTATACGATTGGCGCAGTTGCGGACTGGGTCGATGGATTTCCGATCCTTGGAATTATGCAACTAATACACACACACATATATATATATATATATATATATATATATATATATATATATATAAAGCAAAAACAGATCTGGTAATTAGCAATGCCATGCATTAGTAACCTATGTAAGCAAACATGATCAGTCACATGTTTCAGAGAAATCTTGACATTAAATTAATCCGGGCTAGTAGTCAATACCAGTGGATCCCAAATTGTATGATAAAAAAATTATTATACGCTTATAACCAACTTTGGTGAATCAATTGATAACGAGTTCGATCGACCATGGCTAATAATTTTGGATTCGATTTTTAAAATCATTGTAAAATTTTAACATTATATTTTTCGATTTCAAATTAATCGAATGTTACTAACTTCAGGCACCAAAAGTTTTTCATAAATCTGAATCGACATTCAAAAAAGTTATTATACGTTTATATTAAAGAGACGAAATAAAAGAATATTTATGAGGTAGAATGGAGTTAAGTGGTACATCGCTGATCACGATGGGAATCATCTTTAAAGTCCATCTATCGACCACTGGCAAGTTGGTGATCCATGCATACATATGAGAGTGTTGCATTGCATACACATATTTGATATGTTTAAATGATTATGATTGTAAATTGGATATAATGATAATTTTGATTGAAATGTTATATATGTATTTATTAAATGTATGAAAATATTAATTTTGATATTATGATTAATGCTTGTATTTTTATGTGTCCCCGAATCAATTAGATGATAACACATAACTTATAAGTTATCAACTTACTGAGCTATTTTAGTTCACTATGTTATTTTTAGTATTTTCAGATTAATATAGCTGTTTGGAGATCGTGCGAAATAATAAACTTAGAAGGGTTCAAACATCCTTGGTGGTAAGACATTGAGAAAAAGTATGTCTCTCATATTCTTTTATTAGGATGCCAGGATTTAGTTATGTATAATTCATATGCATTATTTTGTAAGAAGGCAAAGACATTTTGTGAAATGTAAAACTTGATAAAGTTTGTTCTGAATTATCATCATAAGTTGTATAATTTGTTTAATGATATTTTTATTCTTATGTTACAATAAAATTAAATGACACCACATTTCCGCAATCTCTCTAAATTTTATTTGATCGTCCGTAATTAATCACGAACTCTGGTTTAAATCATAATTTAAATTGAGGTCCTGACAAATGTGTTTGATTTCTAAAAATATTTTTTATTGTAGTGGTCCGCAATGATTTTGTACTTAAGAAAATATAAGACACAATACATCAATCAATTTTTAAGATTTAAACTTTGCGTTAAGGTAACCATTCGATTCTAATTGATCAATTGAGTAATTTTTTTAAGGATTTAGCGGCGAGGTGACGGCGATGAGACGCGAGCGGCGAGTGCGGTGAGCGGCGAGGCGATGGCGGGGAGACACAAGTGGCAAGGCGATCCGATCTCTCCCCCTTTCTCCTCGATCCGGCGATGACGATGTTGATGACGACGAGACGAGGGCGGCCAATGAGGCGAGGGCGGCCGATTGCGAGAGATCCGACGAGGCGAGGACTACAATCTACTCTCCTCCTTTCTCTCCGATTGATGGTGAGGGCGACGATCGCAGAAGATGGCAACGAGGGCGGCCAATTGCGAGGGATCCGACGAGGCGAGGGCTGCGATCTACTCTCCCCCTTTCTCTTCGATCGACGATGAAGGCCACGGTCGTAGGCAGTTGCAACTCGATCGTCCACGTAGAGATCGTCATTGACTTGGCCAACGATCGCAGAGGGCGCTCGCGGGTGGCCGGCTCGGAGGAGGTTGGGGCGCTGACGACGATGACGATGCTCAGAGATGGGGACGGTGGCGGCGACAGTGACAATAACAGCGGTGCTCGAAGGGGAGGTGGGGATCTGATGCATCGCCCAGCGTCCGATCTAATCGGATGATGGAGCTGATGCGTATAGGGGTCATATGCCATACAAAGCGTATGACCCATTAAATCCTTTTTTTTAATTGTTTAGGATGATGATTAATATTCGTATGACACATCTATCAATAAAACGAACTAAAGAAACGTCAAGTGTTATAATGAACATCCAAATCTCTTGTCAAATTTTTTATTTTATATTAGCAGTCTGATAAATAATAGAGAAAAAAATAATTGCCTGATGATTAAAAATTGATTTAATTCATAAAATTAATCGATGATAGCCAATGAATAAAAAGCCTATCGATCCGGATCCCTAGAGCTGGTGAAGCTACAATTTAACGAATTAACTGGACAAATTAATAAGACTACATCCACACGGGCAATTAAATTAAGTTAATCAAGTGTTGCAATCTTTTTACATTATAATGAAACAATATCCATCCATCTCACTACCACTTAACCCAAATTACAAGTACATAAATGAGTTATATTTTCATATAGAGATTTACGTAATCATATCACCAAGCTTTACATTTACATTAATTAATATTAAAAATACGTAAAATAAAGTTATGGTGCAAAATAATTTAGAATCTTTTCAAGACTTTATTCCTTGTGCATTCAATTTGTAGGATCTCCCTACAATAAAATATATGTAAATTTAAATTTCCTTTTTAAAGGCCATATTGTCTCATCAAATATTATATTTTTTATAGGTGGATTCTAGAGGTGACCCCTACGGATTCTATAGATGACCCCTATCGCGACTACTCACGATGTGGCACTTAGCTTCGCATGACACTTAGCTCAAGTCTATCTCATCCCATTATTGGGGAACAGAATGATGGATTTGACTCTAGAGGTGGCTCCCATAATGATCAGCGATGTAGCACTTAGCTCCAACCATCACATATGCAGATCCAAGTGGATGCAAATGTATGATTCATCATATAATAATTTCATATCAAAGATCAAAGTATTAATGTTACGAAAAGGGGGAGAGAGAGATCGCACGAAATACAGAAGAACGCGAAAAGAAAAAACGGCGACGGCTCTTTGTTATGGAATAATGATGATTACAAGAATAAGTCTCAGTCTAGATTCCTAGAGAGTTTATATAGACAATCCCTTTGACAGATGATAGGAATTACATAAGGACTGAGATTCTAAATAAGTCCCCTAAAAATAGGACACATATCTCGTGATAAGGAAATAAATCAAATCCGAATCACATACAGAATACCCCTAAAAAAATTTTTGCTCAGGAGGCTCCGCCCCCTTGCAACCCCCGCAGGGGTGGATCCCCCCTTGACCTCTCACAGACTCGTTGATCGGGCAGCGAGACTTCCGTAGGGGAATTCTGCTGAAACGCCTAATTATGTAGGGGGACCAATTGGGTTCAGATTCAATGCATTATTAACAAATCTTCACTTTGACTTGAATCATCTTCAGAGCACAAAAGTACGTCATGCCGCCGCCAGTCCCATCTTGAAACTATTACCAAGTATTTATGTTAAGTAAGTCCAAATAATGTTGAAACTTGCCATAAGAAATAGATTTGGTAAACATATCAGCTGGATTGTCTTCAGTGCCAATCTTCTTCACATTGATCCTCTTCTCAGTGCGGATAAAGTGATATCTGACATCAATGTGTTTAGTTTTTTCATGATGTACTTGATCCTTGGCTAAACATATTACACTCAGATTATCACAGTGCACTATAGCCTGCTCTTGATGTAATCCGAGATATTCAACTAAGCCTTTTAACTAGATACCTTCCTTGGCAGCTTCTGTCAGTGTCATGTATTCAGCCTCTGCGGTGGACAATGTAACTGATGGCTGAAGTGTAGCTTTCCAACTAATAACTGAACTGCCCAAAATGAAGACATAGCCTGTCATAGATCGTCTTCCATCAACATCTCCAACATAATCTAAATCTGAGTACCCTGCAACCAAACACTCTTTATCACTTCTGTAGATGAGGTCAATATCAGATGTTCCTCTCAGATACCGAAAAATTCGCTTCACTGCTTGCCAGTGCTCCTTTTCTGGATCGCTCATGAATCTGCTGACAACACTGACTGCATGAGCAATGTCCGGTCTTGTGCAAACCATGGCATACATCAGACTTCCAACTGCACTAGCATATGAAATCCGAGACATGTACTCCTTTTCTGTTTCTGACTTTGGTGCGAAGGCAACAGAAAGATGAACATTTGCAGCTGATGGAGTATTCAAAGGCTTCGCTCCAGACATTCCAAACCTGGATAAAATCTTCTCAATATAACTTTTTTGAGATAAGAAGAATTTACCCTGTGCGCGATCTCTTAGAATTTCCATCCACAGAATCTTCTGTGCTGCACCAAGATCCTTCATGTCAAATTCTGCACTGAGGAGCTTCTTCAGATTCTGAATGTCTGTCATGTCTCTGAGAGCAATAAGCATATCATCAACATACAAAAGAAGATAGATGGTGGAGCCATCCTTCACCTTCTTGTGATATACACAGCAATCATAGGGACTTCGACTGAATCCCTTGCTGATCATGAAGCTGTCGAACCTCTCATACCATTGTCTGGGAGACTGCTTCAAGCCATATAGAGATTTCTTCAGACTGTAAACTTGATTCTCCTTTCCTGGAATGGAGAATCCCTCTGGTTGGCTCATAAGAATGTCTTCTTCAAGTTCTCTATGGAGAAAAGCAGTCTTCACATCTAGTTGCTCGAGTTCTAGATTCTAATGTGCTACAAGAGCAAGTAGCACCCTGATAGAAGTATGTCTGACAACAGGTGAGAATATCTCATTGTAGTCCACACCTTCTTTCTGACTATAACCTTTAGCAACCAATCGTGCTTTGTATCTCGTGTCTTCAACTTCTGGAATTCCTGCTTTCTTCTTGAAGATCCATTTACAGCCAACAACCTTCCTGCCTTTAGGCAACTTGACCATCTCCCACGTCTGATTCTTGTGAAGAGATTCCATCTCCTCACCCATAGCAGCGATTCACTGTCCAGATTCGGCACATGTGATGGCATCCCTATAAGAGGACGACTCCAGGGACTCCATCTCTTCAGCTATATGTAGTGCATAAGCAACCATGTCCTCGAAACCATATCTCTTAGGAGGACCCACTTCTCTGCGAGGACGTCTAGCAGCAATTGACTCATCTTCATGTTGCTCATCAGATTCTTCATCTTCTGGTTCTGCTTCTTGATATGATCCTTCAGCATCATCCTCAGTTGGAGTGATTTTAACATCCACCTGTTTACTGACACTCTCTTCAGCCTCCACTTTCAACTGAAGCATTGATGCTTCATCAAAGGTCACGCTTCTGCTGTGGATGATTTTGTGTTGTAAATGAGACCAAATTCTGTAGCCCTTCACTCCTGCACCATATCCCATGAACCCCTTCTTTGGCCCTTGGCTCCAACTTCTCTTCACTGACGTGATAGTATGCCGGACAATAAAAAACTTTCAGACAAGTATAATCAGTAGGATTTCCTGATCATACCTCAGTTGGAGTCTTGAGATAAATCACAGTCGCCTGACTTCGATTCACCAAGTAGCAAGCTGTGTTAACAGCTTCAGCCCAGAATGTTCTATTCAGGCCAGCGTTAGAGAGCATGCATCTTGCCCTCTCCAGAAGTGTCCTGTTCATTCGTTCTGCAACTCCATTCTGGTGTGGAGTATCCATGACTGTGCGATGCCTGGCAATGCCTTCATCTTTGCAGAACTGGTCGAATTCAGCAGAACAGAATTCCAAACCATTGTCAATGCGAAGACACTTCACTTTCTTCGACGTCTGATTTTCCACCAGAACCTTCCGCTGCTTGAAGGCTTTGAAGGAGTCACTCTTGTGTTTCATCATGAATACCCAAGTCATCCTCGAGTAGTCATCAATCACAGATAGGAAGTACCTCGCACCTCCTAATGATGGAACACGAGAGGGACCCCAACAATCGGCGTGGATGTAGTCAAGTGTCGCCTTCGTCCTGCGCACTGCCTTGTCAAACTGAGACCTTCGCTGTTTGTCGAATATGCAGTGCTTGCAGAAGTTAATTTCAGATATCTTCTTCTCTCCTAGAAGACCTCGTTTGCTGAGGATATTCATCCCGTTCTGACTTATATGCCCAAGCCGCATGTGCCACAGCCTGGACCTATCTGATTCGGATGAACTAGCCACTGCAGCAACGCCAGAGACTGTCTTGCCTTGTAATACATACAAGGACTTCTGTCTGACTCCCTTCAGAACTGTAGCATCACCTTTCATGGCCGTGAGGATGCCTCCAGCAACATTGATCTGACACCCTTTAGAGTCGAGGACTCCAAGTGATATCAAATTCTTCTTCAGTTGCGGAACATGGCGGACATCTGTCAGCGTCCTCACAAGATTGTCATGAGTCCTGATCTGCACAGAACCGATCCCAACTATCTGACATAACTCGTTATTACTCATGATGACACTTCCACCGTCAGTCTTCTGATAAGATGAGAATAAATCTTTATTCGGAGTCATGTGATAGGAACACCCCGAATTCAAAACCCAACTATCCTCCAGACATCCTTGATCAGAAGCAGCCAGAACCAAATCATCTTCGGAATTCCCTATTTCATGTGCCACCACAGCGACAGAGGCCTTCTTCTTCTTCGGACAGTCTTTCTTCCAATGACCTGGTTCCTTGCAGTAATTACAGATGTCCTTCGCAGTGATTTTCTTCTTCTTGGATTTCTTCGAATTTGAGGACTGTCCCTTCTCTGCGGTCGATATCAAACCCGCGGCCTGAGTCTCTACAGAATTTCCAGATGCCCTATGCCGAAGTTCACGAGTATGGAGACTCGATCTTACTTCTTCCAAACTTATAGTTTCCTTCCCGATAATCATTCTCATTTGATGGAGGAAACGAAACTAACAGAATTAGGGCAGCATCTTCATCCTCGATCTTAACATCGACATTTCTGAGTTCCATCAACAAAAAATTTAACTGATCAATATGTTCCATCAGAGGGGTACCTTCCTACATGCGGAGAGAGAACAGACGTTGCTTCAACAGCAATTTGTTGGTGAGAGACTTCGTCATATATAGACTCTCGAGTCTCAACCACAGACCGGCCGTCTTTTCTTCATCTGCGACCTCAATTATCACCTCATCCGCCAGACACAACAGAATCATCGAGTGCGCCTTCTCCTCCTGTGCCGCCAAAGTTGCGAGGTCGATCTCCTTTTTTTTGCCCTTCGAGTCTTTCTCCTTTGGTTTATTCTTCGACACGTTTGAGAGCGGCGCCCAGACTCCTTGTTGCTTCAGAAGCGCCCGCATCTTGATCTGCCACAACCCGAAATATTCCTGCCGTTGAACTTCTCCACGCTCACATTGTGCGACGCCATCTCCCTGCTGATCGAGAATCGTTGACAAACCCTAAGGCTCTGATACCAATTTATTACGAAAAGAGGGAGAGAGGGATCGAACGAAATACAGAAGAACGCGAAGAGAAAAAATAGTGGCGGCTCTTTGTTATGGAATAACGATGATTACAAGGATGGGTCTCTGTTTAGACCTCTAGGAAGTTTATATAGGCACTCCCTTTGACAGATGATAGAAATAATATACGGACTGGGACTCTAAATAAATTCTTTGACAATAGGACACCTATCTCGTGATAAGAAAATAAATTAAATCTGAATCACATACAGAATACCCCCGTAGGGGAATTCTGCTGAAGCGCCTGACTATGTAGGGGGACCAACTGAGTTCAGATTCAAGGCATTATTAACAATTAACCATATCTTGTAACTCAAATATCAGAAGATGAATCATGTCGAACACTGATTCAAACGGAATAGGATTGCATTTTATTAAATTAATCCTTAACATACTACATATGCTTTTCAATTATACCATCACTTGATCAATCATTTCAAACAGAACAAGATTGCACTTTTCGTAATCTATTCATATCATATCACATATACTTTTCAAATGTGCAATCATACAATCATTCATATATACTTTTCATAGTTGCATTTCTTGAAATCAATTCAAAACTTATCCAAAACGTATTTAATACATATAATAATCGATGTCACACCAAATTCAAAAAAGGTGAAAACATAGAATAACAGCAAGCAACTTACCTATAAGAGCCACCAAAAGATTTTTCCTTTTCTTTTTTACTACTTTACTCTATACAATAATAATAAGAAACACATCACTTCTATGATCTGAATAGAAGCCTATCACACATGAAACACAATTAATTGAAGATGTACATGACATTTGAGTATTTACTCTTATAACTTAAGTAACTATTTATCACAAGAGTTAACCTACTATTAAGACATATTGTATACACAATGAAAGAAAATTCATATCTGCTTGAATTGATAACCAAATTTGTTCATTCCAATTTTTCTTACTTCCTGCTTACTAATACCTTAATCTACAAAAGTTTTAGGTCTTATTTCATTATGGTTTGTTCACAGAAAAATTAAGATTCAGCTTAACTTTCAGAGTATTTCTTTATTATGACAGACTGAGTGACTTTAATTGTACTATTTATATAAAATAAGAAACATGTCATATTTGGGCAACTTAAATTTTTCATAAGTTGCAACTGAAAAATTCCTTGAACTTATATCTATTTGTACTGATCATAATAAATTTAACAAATACTAGTACAATCTACCTTATGTTTCATTCTGACAGACTAAGTGAGGCTCGGTACACCATTTATAACTTTTCCTACAAATATCATTTTCGAGTGATTCTAATTTTCAATGAAACTTAACTAAGTGTCAATAACACCCTAAATTATCAGAAAATTCCATGATATATTGGATTTGATCCATAATTTAGAAAATCGGATAACAGTTTCGGAAGACAGAGTGATAGTACCTTAAAGATAAGCACATAACTTTCTCTACAAAAATCATATTAACTTGATTCCAAAGCTCAACGAAAATAGACTCAGAGGGATCAATCAGAGTAATTTTTATAATTTTTGAACCACCCAAAGGTATGAAATTATGTAGCTAAAAATTTGGGAACCTATTGAACATGGCTATGATTAATTTTGCTCATGAAAGACATGAGTTTTGCCCCCATGGTTAGCTAAAATTCGAAAGTGAATGAGATGGAAAAGATTCACAGAAACCCTAATTAGGAAGGTATGAAATCAAAATCAAAAGAATGTGAAGTATGAACTCACCACATGCCAAAAACCTAATTCTCCTTCTCTTCTTTCAAATTCCTTCACTAGAAGCACATGATCATTTTGTTCCTCTTGGATTTTTGGATGGGGCAAGTGAGGAGGTAAAAATATATAGTAGATCATGTAAATGTAAAGATAAAGCACGTGGAAACCGACCTTAGGTCGGCCAAATATAGAAGTAAGTGATTGCCCAAATATAGAAGTAAATGGTTTTGCCTTATTTATTTATTTATTCATTTGCTTAAGACATTACATGTAAATAAGGAACTACCCCCCATTTGAATTCAAATAGAATATTTATAAAAATAAATAATCAAGGAATCGAAATCTAAATTTTTGTCCGAAGAACAAAAATTGCAAGTTCACAGATTTTTCGATTTTGCATCTATGTTTTACCCAAGTAAAACACCTCCTAAAAATTATTAGAAATCACATCTATAATTATTTGATATATATGAACAATTATCAGGACTTTAATTTTCTTAATTCTAATATTTTCAAAGATCATGTTTTCATACATTGGACAAATTTTCGCCAAATTTCAAAGATCAAACACTATGAGTTATAACTCATGCCTTAACACATGTATCAATTTTCTTATCAATAATGTGATATAATATTAACCCATGTGATTACATGTGAATTAAATTTGGGATATTACAACATTAGTCCCTAAAATTTTAATTTTAATCTTTAATACTTTTTAGGATCAAAATTTCTTGATCTCCATGATCCCTATAGGCTGGTCATTAAAAATTCTTAGTGACCAAAATTATTTTTATGAATTTTTAATGATTACAAGTGAAATTTTGATTTTAAATAAATAAGAATTTGAGATTACTATTATATTAGTCTCTAATACTTATATTTTTAGAAACTAAATATAATTAGTCCCTAAAAAAATAGTCTCTAAATCATGGTTTTGTTATAGTGGACCTGTCACACAAATAAAAATATATAGGACTTGCGGTAACAATTAATCTCCTAATAAGATATAATTTATACTGTCAATTTTTTTTTCTTTATTATTGTGTCATTGTAAGTTCATTTGATTTTTTTCGTGTAAATATATTGTCTTCATTTTAAAATATTTATTATGTCGCCATGCATAATTCATATCTATCATGTAGGACTTATATGTTGCATGTAAAATTATATATCTTGCACTACTTTTATATCATTCTTTTTCTTTTGTTGTTGAGTGCCAAAAAAAATGCATGACACTAAAATACACATGGAGAGGGAAAGGCAACATCAGATTTTTGTTAATGTGGGTTAAAGTTTTATTATTTCACATGATCAAATCTTAAATAATGTTTAAATAAAAAAAGTAATTTTTTATTTTCATTGGTTTACTTTAAACAAAAATATTATACAAAGAAAAGAAAAAAAATCACCTCTACATATTGTCTATTGAAATCTTATGTTTTTGTTATAAAAAAAAGTTATTGAGATGATCATCCTTAAATTTGTTAGATATTTAACCTATCTACCTTTATCAAATTTCTCATAATTTTTAGAGTAATTATTATCTCTGAGTGATCTAAGTATTGTATTTTTCTAGATTGTAATTTATTACAATATTACTTCATTAGTTTATTAGGTTGAGGATCTAAGTTAAGCAAATATCATTTTTATTTTAAATCCTCATCTGACATGTCATAATGATATTATTTTAAATAAGTCAATAATTATTTATCTTTTTAAAATAATAATTTTTAATCTTCTAAATTAAGCAAAAAAATCACTTCACTAAAAGGGATTAATCAGAACTCTCCATACTATATTAAAAAGATGTACATGAGAAGAAGTTGACACATGTCTAATTCATGCATATGTTAAAGTCAAACTAAACATATCAATTTAAATTTAAATTTAAATTTTTGTATTAATTGTTTGACCAAATAACTAATTATGTGATTCTTTCATTAAACATGTTATGTTATTCAATTCTAATATTAATATTTTAGAATTTTTTTGTTAACTAATTCATGATTTTATAATTATATTAGTTAAAATAAAAAATACATAGAAATATATTTCCATATGCCACATAAAAAATGGTGCATAAACTTCATAATATAATAATCTACCTATCTTTTCATATGGATATGTAGCCAATAAAATAGTTAATAAAACCAAAAATTACAAATATATTTAAGTATTTTGAAAATAGCTAATTTGAAATATATTTTCATATGGATATGTAGTCAATAAAATAGTTAATCATATGTATTTAATAATAAAGTGGATCACAAAATATGAATTAACAAACATATTCAAAAAATAAAAAAATCAAAAAATAAATGATTAAATCATATATTGCAAAAAAAAAAAAATTAGAACCCACTAAAATAAACAAGACATGAAGTAAGTTTTCCACAAAAACTAAAATATAGTATACTTAAAAAGACTAAATATAGTCACACAAAACAATGGGCGCATAAACTTAATAAAATAATATATTAATATATCCATATTTGAAATATTGATACTGCACATATGTATCATAGCTTCCCAATAATTTTGAATACAAGGAGTTAATTATTAAAAGACAACCTAACTAATTGTTATAGTTGTTTAACATGCACATAAATTAATTTATCTAAAATTATTTCAAACTAATTAGTTTTTATTTTCATAAATTTTTTATTTTGAATTTTTTGACACATCATGTGAAATCATATTTTATATATCATGACAATTTTTTTACTTTTTTTATCTAAATGAGTAATATTTTCTTCCATTGCTTTCCATGTATTGCATGGGTTTTATACTAGTAAACTACTAACGTGCATTTTTATATTTCTTTACAAATAATGCCAAACTCTATTAGCCTTCTATAGTCACTAAACTACTTGAATATAGGATTGAGCACGGACCGGTCGACCCGGACCGCACTGACCCAAGCTTTCGGGAAATATACTCAGCCCGATAGGTTTCGAACCCAGTCCGGATCCGGTAAATTTAATACCCGACGGGTTTCGGGCCAGAACCGGGTCGAGCACGTAGAAACCCGGCCCGGGTAGCCACCCATGAGTGCACCAGACCTAACCCAATAACCCGACACCCATTGACCCACTAACCTGTGCAGCGAACTGCGAAAGCCGATCTGCCCTATGCGAATCCCTAACTTCACGAATCACTCGTTAACCTTCGATAGGGCAGAGCACCCGCGCTCATCACGCCGGATCGCCGTCACCATCACTGCCGCCGTCTCGCTGAATTGCCATCACCATCATCGCCGCTATCGTGTTGCCATTGCCGCCGCTGCCCTCTGCCGTGTTGCCATAGCAGCCGTCACCGTCGACAACAGGCAATAGGTTCTCCCTCAGTCCCTCTCGGATCTCCCTCTGGCTCTCCCTCTTTCTCTTGAGTCTTGACTCTCTTCTTCTTCTCCCTCTCTTCCTCCGACTCTCTTTGTAAGGCCGACATACAATGAGCAAGATTGAGGGTTGGTTTCTTAGTTTTTTTCCCACTCTGACGATTCTCCCTCTTCATGTCAGTCGCCCATTGGCCGTTGGTTGATTTCTCTGGTGTCGAACTTCCCGTCGGACAGCAGATCGAGGCCGTCGTGCACAGCCGACGGTGTGGCTCTATTGTCTTCTTGCTTTTGAGGTAAGTTGTTCATCGAACCCCCGCTTTCTCTTCTATTAGTTCTAAGTTTTCACTTTTGAATATGTTCTTTTGCTCCTCTTTGGCATCGGCATTTCATGGATGCTGGATTTGCAATGGATGAAAGTTGGAGTTGGTCATTGTACAAGGTATGTTGTCTTTGCTGCCGGACCATCGGTCCGCCGCCGAATCTCCCCCTCTTTCTTTTGAAGTGTAAATATTTGTAAAAGTAGAAATGTAAACATGTGTAAAAATGTGTAGTTTTGAACTTACTTAATCTGCCTCACATGGTGACATGCGCAATGATCTGTGTTGAACATCTGTTGTTTTTTACTTTTTCATCATGCTCGAGCTCTATTAGTTAGAGGTCCATTTTGTACTTACTACTTATTTAATCTCCTCACATGTTTTTCTTGATTATTCACTTGTGATGCCTAAAAGTAGATCTATATAAGTTGACTAGCTCTATGTAATACATTTTCCAAAAATGTAAGTTTACCAGTTTACTAGCTGATAGATCTATGTAATACATTTACTAGTGTAAAGTTGTTGATTGTATTTCATGTTTGATTTTTTTTGTCAAAGTCAGCGTACAAACTTTATGAATGGATGATAACGCAATGACTAATATTGGGTCTAATCTTACTTCGGATAACGTCGTCATCGAGTCCGCACAATCTAATCCAAACCCTGTTGGAGATGCTAATGATACTTTCATTCAAATAGAATTAGTTAAGAGGAAGCCTAGTAAAAACAAATCTGAAGTTTGGAATCATTTTAAAAAGTTTACTTCAGATCATGAAGCTAGAGCAAGATGCAAATATTGTAAAAATGATTTTGCTGCAGACCCTAATAAGCATGGGACTACTAGTTTATTTAAGCATTTAAAAAGGTACAAGAAGTTCCCTCATAGAAGTGAATTAAAGGGTCAGAAGATGTTGGCACAAAGCTTACAAGGAGCAGCAAAACCATTAGTCCCTCATTCATATAATTATGAGGACTGCAAAGGGCCTTGACTGAGTTTGTGATATGCGATGAGCAAGCATTTAGAGTTGTAGAAGGTGCTGGTTTTCGTAAGTATTCAAAATGCTTGGAACCTAAATTTATGATTCCATCAAGATTTACTATCGCAAGATATTATTATCAATTATATCTTGATGAAATGGATAAACTCAAAGCATTATTTAAGAAGTCTTCTTCACGTATTTGCCTAACCACTGACACTTGAACATCTTGTCAAAAATTGTGTTATATGTGTCTCACAACACACTTTATTGATGAAGATTTGGTTTTACATAAAAGAGTCCTTAATCTTTGTCCAATTAAAGGTCAAAAGGGCGAGGACATTGCTAAAGTTGTTGAAAAGTGTTTATTAGCATGGGAGATTGAAAAGGTATTCACAATCACCGTTGACAATGCTTCGACCAATGATAAAGCTATTGGTCATTTAAAAAAGAGATTAAATGGTTGGAAAAGTTTGATTTGTAATGGTGATTTTATTCACATTAGATGTTGTGCACATACACTAAATTTTGTGGTCAAAGATGGTTTGCATGATATGAAATCAGCGATTATATCAATTCGTGAGGCTGTTCGTTATGTCAGATCGTCTCCAGCACGATTTGGAAAATTCAAAAGATATATACAAAAGGAGAAAATTACCATCCAATATAGTGTTATTATGGATGTTCCAACTCGTTGGAATTCAACCTACTTAATGTTGGAACGAACTAAAAAATTTCAAAAAGTATTTGAGAGGTTGGATGAAGAAGATAGGGGATACCAATTACATTTCAAAGACAATGATTGTGTGCCACCAACAACTAAAGATTGGGATACTGCTCGAAATTTTGTGATGTTTTTAAAAATATTTTATGATGCAACATGCAACTTATCTGTCTCTTCATTTGTGACATCTTGTGCTTACTTTCATGAGATTGTATCTGTTCAATCTCAAATTGTAAAATGGAGTAATTGTCATGATACATACTTGCAAAAGATGGATTGTGACATGAGATCTAAATACGATAAGTATTGGGAAAAACTTGAAAATATTAATCCATTAATACTTATTGCTGTTGTATTAGATCCTAGATATAAACTTGACTATGTTGAATGGAACTATACAGATCTTTATGAGCTAGTAGGGTTGTTACAAAGATTCAAGATGCAATTTTTCGTATGTATGACTATTATGCACATGAGGTCAGTAATGACTCCACTTCTCAAGTGGAGAATACAAGTTCTATAAATGGGGTTGAAAATGGAAATGTTGATGAAAAGACAACAATGATTCATCAATGGAGTAGGCTTTAAAAGGAAAAAAAGAATACCGATAACAAATATGAAATTGAAAGATATTTGATGGAACCTTGTGAGGGCGAAGAGAACTTTGATATCCTAAATTGGTGGAAGGTCAATTCCACAAAATATAGAGTTCTTTCTCTAATAGCACGTGATGTTTTGGCCATTTCAGTTTCTATAGTTCCTTCGGAGTCTGTCTTCAGCACTGGAGGACGCATTCTTGATTTCTTTAGGAGTTCTCTATCGTCAAAAATGGCAGAAGCTCTTGTGTGCAGACAAAGTTGGTTATCATCACTATGTTTTAAAGTTGGAGAAGATTTTGATCAATTCGAGCTCACAAACAATATAATTATAGGTTAAAGTTATATTAATATATTGTGTAACTCTTTAGTTTATTTATATGTTAATTATGTTATTAATTATGGCATTGTGATTGACACTTATGCAAAAGCAACCGGTAGCACCCAAGTTGGGCCCTCAAGTTCATCATTGGAATTGGATCAAATGATAACAGACAATTAACTTCCTCAATTGTGAGTATGTGAACTTTGACCTTTTCTAGGTTCATCTTTCTATCTTTTTTTGTAATATATTTTATATTGACATTTTCTATGTTTTTGTAATGTTGTGATTATCCACATGAGTCAATTTCTAATGATCCATGCTTCTTTTTCTCTTCCTAGAAAAGTGCCACAAAGGAAGCTATTTCCCTTCTCAAACAGGTTAGTGTTATCTGAGTCTCACATATCAGATTATTTATTTTTATCACTGAAATCTTAGTGCATAACAATAATAATCTATATGTCCACATTAGTTTTCTCCTTGCATGATTTCATTAATATATATATATATATATATATATATATATATATATGTTTTGTACATTTTTATATTGCAAACAATACTCTATCGCTTTCTCCTTCCATATTTGTGTAGCAGCAAATTCTTCTCATGAGTCATGTCTTACAGTTTCCCCATTAGCACTTTTGACATTGTTCTAGTATTAAAATACTTTTATAACTAACTATATATTGTCCTCTGTTCACTGATATTCCTCCATTGGGGATTCTTCTGTCCAGGGAACTGAAGTGCCACATCACGAGATCATCAAATTTATTCCTCCATATTATGTGAAGTGAAGGTGAAGTGGATTTGATTCAAGACATCTAAACCTTAAATTGTCATATGTGATTCTGTGTCTAGTTGATTAGAGATTTGTTCATCCTTTTTTGGGACGAGATGCTAAATCTGTGTTCTAGCAATGCCCTTGAAGAGGACTTGGCCCCTCTTGATTATGATTTAGCTTGTGTTGATTGTCTAGTTGAATAAATATATATTTGTTCATGCACTTGTTCCTTCCATCATTAGGACGCATGACAGCAAGAAAGAAAAGCTAACCACTAAGGATCTTTTGGAGCATATATGTATTATACATCTGCCTATCTGTATGTCTGCCATTCTACATTCTACAATATATTTCACTATATTCTACATTTTGCAATACATCTGCCTGTCTACCTTTTATATTTCACTGTATTATACATTTGCCTGTCTCCCATTCTGCATTCTACAATACATCTTCAACTTACTGCATAGCAAATAAAGTTTATGAGGTCCTAACTCTGTGATATTATCATTAATGTGCCATTTCAGATTGTTTCAGATTGCTCAAGTCCTGACTCCTGAGGTCCTTACTTTGTTATCTCCTCCTCCTCCTGCTTCACTGCCTGGAATCAACTATCAAGATGCAAAATGTGTATTAGACTATTAGTTATGGAGAATATCTCATTTTTAGACTTTAGTTATGAGCATGTGAACAATCTTGATGTGAAGAATGTGTATTGCAGAATGTCCACTTTATGTAAGCTGATGTGAAGAATGTGTATTGCAGAAGTGGTCTAAATTCTATTATTAGCTTGTTGGATGTCGTATAGACGTATACGTTTGTAATCTTTAGCATGTTGCCTGCCAGCACTTTTGTAATCTTTAGCATGTCGTATACGTTTGCAATCTTTAGCATTTGTAATCTTTAGCATGTCGTATACATTTGTAATCTTTAGCATTTGTAATCTTTGGCATGTCGTATATGTTTGTAATCTTTAGCATGTATAATTTCTTCGAAATAGTGATTCCGGATTCCCGGATGCAAACCCGGTCAGATTCTCGATCTGCCGGGTCGGGACCGAGTTCGCATAGACCCGGACCCAGTCCCGAGTTTGCTCTGCCCTACTTGAATATCAATATTTTCTATTTTCCAAATTATTATTTGAGATATATACATGTAAAACGGTCACACCCTGTGAAGCATCTCCTCGGTCGTCCAGATCAAATCGGATGACTCGCAAAATTGTACTTGAGATTTTGACATCATCTCGCGAGATATTGAATGACTCATGAGAAAATCTCTCCGCCTCTCTCTCCCCTTCTCTCTCTCTCCCCCCCTCTATCTAGGTGGCTGGCTATCCAGGTGGCCGGCGAGGCGATACAAGCGGCCGACGAGTCAGGCGAGGGCTCCGGCAGCTAGATGGCCGATGATCTGCCTCCCTCTGGTCTCTCTCTCGATCCCCCTCTCCCTCCTCCCTCCATCTCTCGATCTCCCCCTCTCTCATCCTTCTCACCCTTCGCTTCATATCTGTCTCTCCAGCTGTCGTCGAAAACCCGAGGTGACCTCTGTCGCCGTCAAAACCCCGATGATGGATCTAAGAGAGTGGGCGACGACGTGGAAGCTCCTGACCTTGTGTCTCTCTGGCAGCAACTTCTCGATCGTGTCGACGTGCTCCCGCAGCATGAGGGAGTCCCGTCAGCTTTGGGTTGCGATCGGACACTAGAAGGTTCACCGCCAATAGCCAGCAGCCCGACATTGTCTCTTCATAGAATTCTCTCGATCATGTCGTCGCCCCCTCTCTCTCTGTCTCAGACTTTCACCGACGATCGAGGACGAAGCAGGTCGTCGGCAGCGGATCAAGGTCATCGTCGAGCGTGTGAGGACACGCCCCGATCGAGAAAGAGGGGGAGGAGCAAGATCACCACCGATGGTGTGGGGGCAGCAGATCAGGGTTCATCTCGCGAGATAGATCTGAACCATCGGATCTAGCATTCTATTAGATCTGATATGAGTCTTCAAATTTGATCTGAACGACTGAAGAGATGCTTCACAAGGTGTGAAGATACATATATATATATATATATATATATATATATATATATATATATATATATGTTAATCCAATATTCATATGCAGAGATAGAGACAGACAGCTGTGGGCCTTAATTATACCAACTCTTTTCTTTCACTTTTTAACAGATAACACATCTTAATTAATTTTAAATTTATTTGACTTCGCCAATGTTTAATTTCCTACTAGCAATAATAATAACAAAGGCAACAACAACAAGGTTTGTTTACTTGTCTGAGGAGGACAAGTTAACTCCAAGTGTACACGCAAGCAATTTTTCCTTATGCATTTGTATATTAAGATATGCACATTGATTGATCAAGTCACAAACAAGAAGAAGAGCAGTTCAGCATTAAATATTGGATGCAATTGATTCATTAATTAAGTAAGTAAATAAAAAAATAAAAAAAAGAAACATGGAGTTGAAGATTCTAAGGTGATAATTTTGATTAGTTGATGGATTCATGTCAACGTCAGGATTAATGCAATTTTTTTGTATGGTAGGGCTCAAGAAATAAACTGCAAAATTGCAGAGACAGTCAATGGTGTCATCTGCTGGTGGTAGAAATTTCAGACAATTATATTTTTATATATATGATGCTGCAGGGCAAGCCAATTACTTTTCTTCTTCTTCTTCTTCTTCTTCTTCTTCTTCTTCTTTTTTTCTTCTATTATTTTTTTCATGATATATTCAATAAACATTGAGATAAGCAATGTGTGACATGCATTCTCTTGGAACCTCGCGTATCATTTTCTTTCCTTATCAGACGTCTTAATTTCACTAATTAAAGAAATGCTTGACGATGCTCGAGAACCAACCAAAATTGTAAATTTTTTTTATAAAAAAAGTTGATAATGGATGCATCCGATGAGTTTTTAGACGATGACTATTTTTACGATTTATCATTGGTGATTTTTAATTTACTAGACATGTTCAAGAGTCACAATTCTAGTATAACTAAGGGTAAGAAAAATCCGACCAATATGAAAAATCTATCCAATTCGAAAAAAATTAAAAAAAAGGAGCTCAAATATGAATTAGAATGATTTTTAATCAATTAAAATTCACCCCTAAAATTATAGCCTCACCTGAAAAAATCGTAGAGACTCGTGAAATTTATTTTTTATTTATATAATTAATTCATATGTTATTAATTCTTTTATTATAAATATTTTTTTATAAAATTGCACACTTTTTATCATATTATCGAACTTTAATTTAATAATTTTAAAATTTTATTAGTATATTTTATATTTAATATAAAATTAAATATCTTTATATTATTTTTAAGTTATTATAAATATTTTTAAAATATAATTATATAAAAGTATGACCCTCGAAAAAAGTCATCCGAAAAAATTGACCCAAAAATAATTTAGGATGATTTTTTAATTTAAAAAAAATATCCAAAAATAGCGATTATTATCATTATTTTTGATAAAAAACCCATCCCAACCCAAACTACTTTCAATCCTAAATATAACTACTGGAGGGCATCAGAAAATAACATTAGTGTCATTATACGTATATATGTGAATCAATTATATATTTATTGGCATCGCATGAAACTTAATTCTAATTGTGATTAGAAAATATGCCTTTTATATAAATAATATAAGTTTTAAATTATGAATTATCATCACATATAATAAAAATTGGTACACTGGTATATATGTGTATATATGTATGTATGATCGATAACTTAAAGGGTGTCCTTAATGCCACTCCACTTTTACCCATTCTATCCTTATTTTTTAAAATTATAAAATCTTTTATAATAGTGAAAGATCAAGAGTCTCATCTCTCTCTTCAACATAGAATTTATTATTTTATAATGATTAGCATTAAAAGTTTTTATTTTTTTATAATATTAGAAGATCAAAGATCCATTTTATCTTTCTTCAAAAATAAGATTATTATTTTAAATGATTAACATGAAAACATTTTAACATTATAATTTTTACTTTGTATATAATTGTTAACGGTGTCTATATTTATTCATCTTATTTGATATTTTAATATTTATTTTATTCAGCTTATTTGACATAAAGTCACATTTTAGTGCCATAATAAATATAAAAATATTTAATAAGCTGAATAAAATATAGGCACTGTGATACAACAAATATAGTAAAACAAAGTAAAAATTATAATATTAAAAACTTTTCATGTTAATTATTTAAAATTTTATTTTAATTTGATGAAATAGAAAAGGGATCTTTGATCTTATAATATTTAAAAAATAAATACTTTTGATGTTAATTATTATAAAAAAGTAATAAATTTTGTTGTTGGAAAAAGAGAGGAGACTCTTCAACTTCCACTATTAAAAGGATATAAGTTAATTTTATAGTTTAAAAAAGTAAGAATAAAATGGGAAAGAGAGGAGCAACATTAATAATTATGGAGTAACATCGAGGGCACCCTAATTTAAATAATAGTTGTGTCATTTATATCTACTACACTACGTCTCCATATGCATATTAATAGGGATGATTATGTGATTCATAATGTGCACCGAATTATATGCCATGGATGTCCACTATGCACGAATGATGAATACACACCATTGACCACGGTCATCTTACAATAATTTTGGATGTAAAAGTTAATGGTAATTAAATAAATGTAAAATTAATTGTTTGTGTGAGGGATAAAGTCCAAATTACTCGTGCCTTTTAATCCTTATATCTTATAGTTTGCAATATAAGAGATCATAAAGTCGGACAATTGCACCTAATAAGTAAATTTAATTGCATATTAAATTACCAACTGGGAATGCTTCAAGATCACAAATAGATTAGAAAAAAAACACTCCAGTGTAAAAAATCTTGTGAGGATAAATAATTTCAATTCATCAAGAGCACTTCCAACTTATCTTTTTTTTTTAATTTCCTATTATGTATCTATTTTTGAGGAAATAAAAATAGCATGGCTCCCGTGGAATTCAATTTCTTATCATCTGCTCGAGTGCTCATGCTTGGATTGGTTGCTTTGATTTTGGGATGAGGATTCTTTGTGTTTCAGGACCTTAACAACAGCTAAGAAACAAAGTCTCTCTCTCTCTCTCTCTCTCTCTCTCTCTCTCTCTCTCTCTCTCTCTCTCTCTCTCTCTCTCTCTCTCTCTCTCTCTCTGGGGGATGAGGATTCTTTGTGTTTCAGGACCTTAACAATAGCTAAGAAACAAAGTCTCTCTCTCTCGATCTCGAAATAATGGAAACCAAAACTCAGTGTGCACCTCCTCTACCTGTGACAGCGATGACCTAATTAAGATGTGCATCTTAATGATACACCCATGGCAAGACCGAACTCAGACTGTGTATGAGCTGTCTGCGCATCGATCATGTCCCCTGCTCACAAGCAAGAAACCGTTGTTGCATGAATGAATTGAATCGACAAAAGCTTTCCAACTGTTAAATGAGAGGTGAATAAAATGATAAAAAAAAGAAAGAAGGGAACAACAAAGGAAAAGAAGATAAACATCACATATCATAATAATGGTGGCATGGACCCAAAGTATTCTATTCCACCGCAGCAAAAAAAAAAAAAGGAATTTGATTCCCATTGGAAAAGAAAAGTTCCTTGATGTGTGCTTTCCTAACAGCTTCCACCCCTTTTCCATTAGACAAAAAAAAAAAAAAGAGGTCATCTGGCTATTTCTTGTTTCCACGTACTATCAGTCATTTTATATTTCATTTTTATGTTTAGAGGAAGACTAAGGTCTGGTGTGAGTGTAATTATGGAATTTAAGTTGTGTAAGATTTCATTGAGTCTTTTATATAAGCTAAAAAACTCGGATGATATCATCAAACATAATGTGCAAACTCCAACAAGCTATTAAAAGAATTGAACTGGATACCAACGAAAGTTAGGTTATCATTTTCTCACTGCTTAAGCAAATATTCTGAGTTGGACCATTTATAAACATAAAAAGTTTTTATTGAAAACTTCACCCTACCGTAACCAAACGTGTTATCCAAAAGGACACTAAATTAGTCTCAATATTGAAGTGACAAATGGAAAAAAAAACAAAAGAATCGGATTGGATTAAATATAAAGTTGATTTTTTAATAAGATATCTCATGGAATATTGGTCATCGAAAGAATTAGAACTTTTAACTAGTCTGACATTTTTCTTGATCATATATATATATATATATATATATATATATATATATATATATATATATATATTATATTATATTATATTATATATATACACTTACAAAACATCTTTCGTTTTGTAGAGATGCTGAACGCATCTCAATCGTTGATTCATTAATCAACAGTTGAGATTATATTTTTAAATTATGAAGTTTAATCACTTTTGATCACATCTATTAATAAGTGGATCAACGATTGAGATGTGCTTAACATCCTTACAAAACGAAAAGTACTTTATATGAGATTAATGTACTTACAAAGCAAGAGAGAGAGAGTCAATTATATATAATTTGATTTAGTAGAGTCAATGATATATAATTTGATTTAGTGGTGGACGAGTCAATGCATCGTTCCCTGCTTAGTCATAAATGAAATACAAATAGATTGCCGTGTAAAAAATAAATTGATTTGTTAGCTTATAAGAATTTTTGTGATTAAACCTAAACATTAAAAGTTGAGATATTCAAAATTTTATGCTCTCCATCTAAAACTAAATAATCGAGGTTAGAACATATGGAATATATGTTCTTGATAATTTCCAAATAAGTGACTTATTTCGATTTGGCAATCCGATTTAATATCATTTATAGCATCGAAATAGTTTTTTTTAGAATGACCGTAATGCAACAGTTGCGAATCCGACTTTGAAAAGAGTAGACAAAGGAAGATAACAGATAACTTCTAGTTCGTTCAACTTTTCGAATTATGCATGTGATAATGCATGCAACAAAGGCCAAGGGAAACAACTGCGAACTCACAAGTTTATCCCTCTAAAGCTGTTCCAAGTATTGTTCTCCCTTAACTGATTTGTGACACTAAGAAAGGTTCTGGAATTGAGTTTTTAAATAGGAAATCCAAAATATGTGTGAACTCTGTATTAAACGTGGATTGAGTTTTTAAATAGGAAATCCAAAAGTCAAACATAATATATTAAATCATTTTTTCTTGACACAATTTGATTAGTCAAGTTATGTTCCAAAGTGGGCGGTTTTTCTAAATCGCCAAATTGATGAAAGGGATGCCATTTCTTTCTTTTATTTGATCCAATTTTGAATTGATCAAATATTAATAATTTTGGATATAAGAAGCTTTTAAGATCGGTATATAGGATAAATAAATGAATCTAAGAGCTCATATTTGAATAATAGGGTGATGTGAATAATAGGGTAACGAAGTGTGTCATTAGAAAGCTCATATTTGAATAATAAATTATATAAAATATGTGGTGTTGTAACGAAGATTTTATTTATATAAAAGTTATTTTTTTATTTTTTATTATATATTTAAAGTATTTATAATAATTAAATAGATGTGAGCACAAGCCGGGACGATCCGATCACCCTGGCCCGCATCTCAAATTTTTTGAATTTTTTCTCGCTTGAGGCCCGGCCCGGCCGGTCGAGACCGAATCCAAATTTTACATCTCGACCCAATTGAATATATTATATTAGTATTAAATTATTTTTAAATAATATATTTATATTTATTTTAAATAAAATTTATATTTTATTTGATATATAATGAACAATAAATAATTACTTTACCACAATTTATTTTTTGAATATCTTATTCATCTATCTTAAAAGATAAAAATGATAGATCTAAAGAGGTAGTTTGATTTGGTGAAGAAAAAAATGATTTTATTTAGTAATAAAAAAGAGGTTAATTTAATTTAAAATTATCTATTCCTCCTCGTTCCATCAATTAATAAAATAAAAATTATAATATTTGAAGAACTTAGCGCCCCACCTCTTTTAGCTTAAATAAAAATATATTCAAACATGATTTAACTTATCACATTCTTCTATATTCTACCACGTCCGTTCATATTTTACAATCCAAACAAATCGTAATTCTCCGATCACTATTTTTTTAAGCGTCATAAGATCATTTTCATTCTTTAATATCATAATAAAAAAATAAATGAAAATGTCAAATGACCTGCCAATCAATAGGGTGTGAATTATATCAAGTTATATATGATCAAAATTTTTCCACAATTTATTACAAATTATTTTGAATTATTAATTATTATTAAAGTAAAAGACAACGATTTTTGCCAATTTTTTCTTATAAACAAACAAAAAAAGTTGCAGTTGAAAAACCGCGTATAAAATAATAATTAACTGATTAAAGATATTTGTACAATACACAACAACGTCTTATGGAAGACGATGACACCAAATTCTGACGTGTCTTATAAAAAAAATGTTTCATTTTTTATCATTTATTTTTTACTATTATTATTTATAGAAAAAAAAAACTGAATCAAAACCGCTGGAGAGCAAAATCGTAATTTGTCCCTCTCAATTAAAACTGTGGTTTTTTTTCATATATCAATTAACTAATTAACACTACAAATATAACAGAGACGACTTAAACGTGCTGATCGCATTGTTTAACAGAGCCTTAAAATCTTGCAGTTTCGGCGTCTCTTTCTCTCTCCTCACGAAGGTACAATTTTTTTTCTTCTGAAATTTTGTGGATTTATGTGTTCGATCTCGCTGTCCGATTGTAAGCAACTTCTTCCGCCTTCGTGTTTTGGTATATTCCTCTTTTTTTGGATTTTTTATGGTGTTTTCTCCTTCTGTCCTTCAAAGGCGTTCTGTTTGAAGATTTATGAGTTTGTATTCTGTTGTGTTACTTGTTTCATGGAATTTGGTTGAGTTGTGCTGGCTCATGAATGGTTTCCCCCTTATTTGGATGGCTTTTCTTCTTGATGCGTTCGAGGATGCAAAATTAGAGTTATCTCGATGTCTGAGAGCACGCAAAGTTGAAGCTTTTTGGGATGTTCCGGTTCCTTTGTTTTTCAGAATTGAAGTGCTTGTGATGCCGGGAGACTTCTGTTTTTGGTCTATCCTGTGCGCTGTTGAAATTTGTAGGAAATAGTTTCTGCAATTCGTGATAAAGTTGCTAAATTCGTGCCCTTGCTATTTGTTCTTTTTTTTTTCTGGTATCTTTACAACCCGTTCGCGAGCTCTTTGTTCTTCGTTCTTCATTGCGTACCCTTGCTTCATACGAGAAGATTAACGGTGTTGAGGGAAGGATTTTTGTCAGTCAGAAGAAGCAAAATAATTCCTTTATTTCTACTGCTTCCTTACAGGATCATCTCGGTGTTCAGTGGATTTTGGTTTGGAATTGGTTTTATGTTCTGAAGACAGATTGCAGATGACGTCCAACGGTAGGAACATATATTGGTGTTACCAGTGCCGGCAAGTAGTCCAGCCTCGGGGTCAGAATACGTTGTGTCCGGAGTGCAACTCGGGCTTTGTGGTAGAGCTTGATGGAATAGAGGCCGTCATGAACCACTTGGTCGGAGTGGGCGCCGGCGGCTATCAGGACCCAATGATGGGGATGTGGGAGGCCCTCCCGGCCATGAGGAGGATGCGGAGAGGAAGGGGCCAGGAGTCTGATGCCCACGGGAGGCCTAGTATGTTCTCAGACTTTGGGATGGAAATTGGTGCAGGTCCTTGGTTGGTTTTCAGAGGTCAGACTCCTGTAAATTTGGCCAACGACAGTGGGTTTGACGTGCTCTTCAATGGCCGGCATGGCGTTGGAGTGCGGCGTGCAGATATGGCTGATTACTTTGTCGGACCGGGTCTAGATGAACTGTTAGAGGAACTATCGCGGAACGAGAGACGGGGACCTCCACCGGCTTCTCAATCATCTATAGAAGCTATGCGGACCCTGAAAATCAACCAGAGACATCTGCAAGGAGATTCACATTGTCCTGTTTGTAAGGATAAGTTTGAATTGGGTTCTAAGGCACGGGAGATGCCATGTAAGCATTTCTACCATGAAGAATGCATCCTTCCTTGGTTAGAACAGCACAACTCCTGTCCAGTTTGCCGCTATGAGATGCCTACAGAACAATCTGGTAGATGCAGGAGATCAAGGTCGGGCAATGTGCGATCGAACGGCAATACAAGCCATGGCGGACATCGTCGCAGGAGAAGTATTTTCTCGTATCTCTGGCCATTTCGCTCGTCAAGCTCTAGTTCGAGCTAGCTCAGGGCTTACCAAAAATTCTGCGTCTTCATGTGAGGGTGCTGGTCGGTATCATATATCCACAACCTTCTCATGATTCCTTATCTCTTTTCTTTTCTTGTAGTAGCTTTCATTCTGTCTTGAAGTTATATCTAATTGTTTGTTTGGAAAATGACTGTCCATATAATCTCTGCATATATCAATCGCCAGTTGTGTGATTAGGCCTCGAAAAATCATATGGTGTTGTGTTTCTTCTTTCCCATGTAAATGCTGTCATTGCCTTCTTGCCAAAATCTGATATTGATCTTGTACAAATTCTTAATGTAGCTTGTAGCTCAGCTAAATTGTCCTTAGTTATTTGCTTGTGAATTTCTGTACGTTTGGTATTTAATACTACATTTTTAGCATCAAAGGAGTGCTCTTGTCTTGATCTCATAGAGTTGTGTTTTACAACTTCCTCAGGACATTTTTATGACTGGTAGATGGGACATAGATCATCGAAAACAAATGCTTATTGCTATATTTGTTACATTGAAGATGAGTTATAAATACTCGTTTATAATATTATACCTATATCTCTAATATTAGAGATAAACTGATTAGAGAAATTGTTTATTCCTCTTCGAAAGGGAAACATCCTTTTTCCCAGAGTTGTAAACTTTTTTTTTACCAAAAAGATATTTCCGCTTATCAAGAATTTCTCGGTTTCCTTGCTATTGTGTTTTCTTATTCTTGATAACCCATTTGATTGATTGCTCATCTTAGATCTCCTGTTTGAATAGAAACTTTTTAACTGCCGTTGTCACAAAAAACTCTGGTTCTAATGCCTTGCCATTGTGTCATTCTTCATTCGTGTAGCGTTCTGATTTCTGTTGGGTTCATTTCGTTTTTTCTTCTTCAAGTGTTTTCTTCATCAAAGAACCTCATAATTTACATAATCAAAATGTCGGGTTCATTTTCTTTTCTGTACATAAAATAAATTTGTCGGAGCGAACAAGAACCTCTACATTTCCTACTACATTGCTTCATTTTGGAACTCCAAAAGACCCAACGCTCATCCAGAACAAATGGATCAAAATTTATAGTGATTGCTTTAAGTGCCCGTATGCATGCTTCATTTTTTTTTTTGCCTCTGCCTGTCATCCTCTTGTAAGTATTGATCTTTCTTGCATGCTTGGCATATAAAACTTTCTGTCAGCAGCTTTTTGCAGAGTTTGGAACAGATTCATCTCTTTTCTTGTTTTCTACTCTTCACCTTATTTCCACTCCGTTCTCATCACTCCACCAGTGCCGACCCTTCAAAGTTCAAACCCACCCTTGCATCGGATTTTTTTCCTTGACTGGTGCACACGCAGGAAGTAAAGTATTTCTGAAGTTAACAGACAGGGGATCCACGAGAAAACAAAACGCGTCATGTTTTATAAGTAATTGGATTCAAACATCCTCCTAAAGTCATCCACTTTGGTTGGAGGGCACTCCAACTCCGGATTGAACAAAAACTAATAATTTTTAGTACAAGAAAAATATAGCCACCAGCATAATTCAGCATTATTGATATCTTTTGAATCTTATGTATTGGTATTTGATTCAAATTATCTAAGCTTAGGAACGTTGATAAGTTTTGACATTTTTTTTTCGTATATAGAAACTAAATGAATCCCTTGTATAAGATAGCACCAATATTTTAATGTGACAAAAAGATGTTGTACGTGAATCGACAAAAATTTTGTTGCATTCCATATGTGCGACGGAATGCTCTATACAATATCTTTTAGATGGAGGGAGAGGAAAAATAAAATGAAAGCAGGAACTATTTAACGTTGTGTTACTGAATTCGCTATTCGACCTTCAATAGAAGTATAGAACACACTTTCCACGCACAAAAGTTTAGACCGAGAGTAATGGAACATAAAATTATCAATATCAAAATCTTACAAAAAATAAAAAAAGTCATAAAATCCTAAATGGATTCTAAAATTATAAAATCCTAACTATTACTTGAGAAAAATATTTTATCGCACTTAAATTACTCTTCACTAAATAAAAATTTTATCAATTTTTAAATAAAAAATTAATCTAAGAAAATATATTAAATTTCGTCTAGCTTAATTATTATTCTCATAAATATATTTTAGATAAAAATATTTGTACAGCCCACACTAGAGCTTTATTTTGCAGCAACTTCGTCCTCGCTATAGATATCATCAACCAAAAGATGAATGAGGCTCATCTTTCCGGAAAAAAAGGCTTTGTCCGTGCAAAATAAGGCTTCTTTTCCCAATTCTCTTCCTTTGTTTCCCCAATTTCTCCCATCTCATTCTCCTGCTGAATTATTCTTCTCTATCAACTAAATCTCTCTCTCTCTCTCTCTCTCTCTCTCTCTCTGTGTGTGTAGTTCAGATTGAAGAGTAGTGCTTGCGCTTTGAAAGTTTTGACGTAAAACTCCAACGCAGTGGCGCTAGAGAGATATGCGCTTGAATCATTTGCATCGCATGATTTAGACTGTGTTCCTCTCCATGTGCTCGATTCTCCGGTGTGGAGGATCTATGGTCGCATACGATATGGGTTTTTCCTCCCCAAGCAATTTCACAATGGCAGCCAGCTCGTCCAATAAAATTTTCCAAGCCGGTATCATATCAAATGAAGCCAGCCGACGAGTTCGTCTTGATGGGCTTGAATCAACCTCTTCTTCTATCGGCTTTGAGCTCAGATAGCTGTATTTTTTTTTTCGGTAGGGAGGTCCACATACAGATAGCTGTATTTTACAACCTTATATATGCGCGCTGCACTGTTAGGATTAAAATCAATAAGTGATATTAAGATCGATATCTTAACAATCTTGATCGAGAGCAAAAGCAAAAAAAGTTTAGTCCCCATCAACAAATGAAAGTTAGGTTAGGGGAGGATATAATTTCTCAAGTGACAAAGTTTAAATATTTAGGATCAATTGTAAGACAAGATGATGAGATTGATGACGATGTTAATCATAGAATTCAAGCTGGTTGGTGTAAGTGGAGGAAAGCCACTGGAGTTCTTTGTGATAGAAAAGTACCCAATAAAGTTAAAGGAAAATTCTATCGTACTGCTATAAGGCCAACAGTGTTATATAGTAGTGAATGTTGGGCTATGAAGGGACAACATGAACGTAAAGTGGGAGTAACCGAAATGAGGATGTTGAGATGAATGTGTGGTCATACAAGATTAAATAAGATTAGGAATGACCATATACGTGAACGAGTCGGAGTGGCTCTTATTAGTGAGAAAATGGTAGAGAATCGTTTGAGATGGTTTGATCATGTTCAGAGAAGACCATTAAATGCGCCAGTAAGAAGAATAGATCAAATAATCTGGAATCCGATTAAAAGAGGGAGAGGGAGGCCAAGGCGGACACTTGGCGAACTAATAGAGCAAAATCTATTGATGAATAATATACCAAAAGGTTTGGTTACTAATAAAGCGGAATGACGTCGTATGATCCATGTAGCCGACCCCACCTAGTGAGATAAGGCTTTGTTGTTGTAAAAGAAATTAAAAATTGGAAAGAGTTATTTAAAAAAAAACATATTATCGTGTTTTTTTATATTTGTGGTGACAGGAAGAGGGTGCCGAGAAAACTATTTTACCTCCAGCGAATCTCTAATAAACAAACAATAGCAAAAGCATAGAAATAATGGAAGCAAAGTAGCCGTTTAAAAACCCAAGCGATGCAGACGCATCATGATTTTTTTTTTATCAAATATTCAAAGAACTTGAAATTAATGGATGATCATAGAACTATACTGCGTGTGTGATTCAAAGTCAATAATCCCAAAAAATCGAATTGAAAACATAGATCATCATGCCTCTTTCAAGTGCTCGCAAAATTCCTACGATCTTTCAAACTTATTTTAAAGCAATAATGTCGACGAACAGTTACCGCATTAAATTTTTTAACATAAACATGATGCTATGTTTCTATTTTTTTTTTTTTTTGACAAAAAAAGTAGTTTGCTAAATTTACAACGAAACATTCGGTACATTTACATCAAAGTATTCATCAAAATACGGAGACATTTGATCGAAGAAAGTTAAATTATTCACAAGGGAATAAAGGTGGAATGGGGCATCTAATTCTTGTTTTGAACCATGCTCATATCCAATTATATGTCAGATAAACAGAACATTTTTTTCCATCATGATGTTCATACGAAGTTCCAAAGTAGTTGCGAATTAGGAAAAAGATGTTATGTGATGTAAAATCAACCAAGGCAGATAATTTAAAAGATAAAACCATCAGCAAATGTTTCTAAAAAGAACATGTCTCAGCGAGGAATGTCACTAAACATTGAAGAAAACGATGAAGACAGAGATATAAATAGTACAAAAAAGCACCAATCAAGCCGTGAGAACGACGGCTCCGCCGGCAGCCTTGATCTTCTTCTCGGCGATCTTGGAAATGAGCTTCGCCTTCACGACCACCGGCTGCTCCGGCGGCAGCATGCCCTTGCCGAGCACCTTGAAGTATCCGAACTGGGTCACGTCCACCAGAGGAGCTTTGGAAGGGTCGGCCTTGGCCTGGGCCTTGACGTCCTCCGGAACGAGCGACCAGAGGCGGTCGACGTTGACGGAGGGGCAGTGGAACTTGTTGCGGAGGCGGTGGAAGTACCGCATGCCGACCTTGCCAAAGTAACCCGGATGGTACTTGTCGAAGAGGATGCGGTGGTGGTGCATGCCTCCGGCGTTACCTCTACCTCCGGGATGCTTGCGGTGCTTTCCGATCCTGCCGTGCCCGGCGCTTACGTGCCCTCTCTTCTTCCGGTTCTTCTTGAATCTGGTCGTCATCTTCGCAGCAGCCGCCGAATAGGGTTTCCACAAGTGAGGGTTCGGAGGCACAAATAGCCACTCCTACACGAATGGTTGCTTATATTTCATACAGAAAAATATAATAACCGTATGATAGGAATCAGACGTCGCTCCCTTTTCGTGGTGAGGAGGGCTGAAATGGGCTTATTCATAAAAGTTGGAACCCGGTACTGACGGTTTGGGTTTCGGCCCTTCTTTGTATGGATTTAGTGACAATATTCCCATTTCTCCTCGATCCCTCAAGGATGACTCCATTTCTAAAAAAAAATTCCCCACGAGAGTGAGGGTTGAGCTAAAAATGATTCCACGACTCCCTTCTGAAGATACTTCCTCCTATTCTTATTTCACGGGATTTGATCTCCAAAATTATTATCATATTTTAAAATTTTAATACTAATTTAATAATTTTATTTTTTTAAAAAACACAAGAAGTATATGTAATTTTTAATATTATATAATAAAATATTGAGTTTTTTCGTTGATCTCTAAACTGTGAACTTTTTTCGCGTCTATTCACGACTTTCAAATATTGTGCTGACCCCTTGAACTATATCATATTTTTCACTTAAGTTCATTCGTCAACCTCTGATAACTTTCTCATTAATTTTTGTATTTATAAAATGACCAAATTACCCTTCTTTCGTATTATTTAATATTACAAAATATAAAATAATATATTATAAAAAATGAGATTGCAGAGGGGGCCCCTCCCCCGTGACATGCGTTCTTGTTCTTGGAGTACGCCCCCGGGGCTCCCTCGCCGACGAGGCGAAGCGGCGTGGTAGCTGACTCGACGAGGCCGCCGTCGGATTCCTCCTCTTCGACGCCGTCAGGGGGTTAGCGTATCTGCATTCGAGGGGTGTTGGCCACTGCGATGTCGAGGCCAGAATGTCCTGATCGACGTCGACGGGTGCGAGAAGATCGCGGACTTCAGTTGCGTGCAGATCGCCAGGAGGACAAGGAACAAGGGCATGCTGATGTTCGTGGCGCCGGAGGTGGCCCGGGGAGAGGAGAAGGGGATGCCCGTCAACATCTACGTCGCGATGAACACCGGGGAGGCACCATGGCAACAGGCCGTCGGCTCCATCGCCGTCCTTCATCGGGTCGCCTTCTCGGCGGATGTGCCAAATTTCCCCCGCTGGTTCTCAAACGAAGGCAAGGACTTCCTGATCAGGTGCCTGTGCAGCGAGATGGAAGGGGGATCGACGCCCCTCCCCTCTGCAATCTCGTGGGGTGTCCCCCCTCCCCGCGACTTGCGATCTCATCGTCGGCAACCTATTCCTGTTCGTAGAGTATGCCCTCGAGGGCTCCCTCGCCAACAAGGCAAAGTGGCACAGCGGCCAGCTCGACAAGGTCGTCGTCGGATTCCTCCTCTGTGACATCGTCGGGGGTTCGAGGGGCATCATCCACTACAACGTCGTCCTGATCGGCGTCGACGAGCGCACGAAGGTCTCGGACTTCGGCTGCGTGCGGGTCACCGAGGAGGATGAGGAGCAAGGGTAGTTTGGCGCACGCTGATGTTCGTGGCGCCAGAGGTGGCCCGGGGGAGAGGAGCAAGGGCGCCCCCTGACGTCTAGGTGCTAGGGTGCACGACGTTCGAGATGGCTACGGAGAGGGGGCATCTCACATGTCGGTGAAACACATTTTTTATTTTTACCATACATTATTTTATATTTTACAACATTAAATGATAGATGAAAGGGTAGTTTAGTCATTTCATAAATAAAAAATAAAAATTAATGAAAAAAGTTAATAGAGGTTGATGGATGGACTTAAGTGAAAAAGGCGGTATAGTTCGGGGGGTTAGCGGAATATTTGAAAGTCGTGAGTAGACGCGAAAAAAGTTCATAATTCAGGGAAGGCAAGTGGAAAAAAACTAAAATATTATTTTATATTATTTTTAATTAGACATATTTAAATGCACACTATCCATTACTTATTATTTTTAGAATTATCAATTATTTTATAAAAGAGAAGATGGGGAATCGCGGGATGGGGGCAAGGATAAAATTAGCTTCGCATCGAGAATTGGGGTTAGGTTTGAGAGCGGGCTTGGGGCGGGGAGGGGATACATAATGAACACGTGCGGAGGCAACCCCTACTTGCCGCTCACCTTAGTGGATAACAAGATGCTCCTTACATTAAAAAATGTTTAATGGCGCATCGATGATAGATCACAAGTTGCGTGATTTAAGTGTCGGCAAGCAGTTGGTTCAACAAATATTAGGATCTTTTTCATTTGGTCTTTTCTTTCTCCTCACAAAGGTTGTCCCCCTAATGATTTTTGCCCCAGCCAAGTCATCGTCGTTGTCGACTAAGGTGTAACGCCCCGAGATTCGACCTCATCATGTGATGAAATTTCCTCTCGATCGTTATTTTGTCTTTCTTTGACTATTTTGTTGATCTAGATGGTCAAGAATCATGACAAGTGAGCGGAAGACAATGAATAAAATAATACAACAATAAAAGAAAAGTATGAAAGTACGGCCAATTTTCTTAGTAGGAACTACATGTGAAAGATAAAGAGAGTAGTACATCCAAAATGTCTCAGTATGAGACATACAAAAGCAAAGGTGTTAGTACTAGACGTAGAAAAACTTGCGGTTGGCCATGACTTGATAAATCCCATTCAAATAAAGGTACAACTTAATATAGCGTAAAACATGCGACTCATTATGGTCTATAACTATGTGCACACGGCACTCAAACTGTAGTCATCGCACACACATCAACACATCACACATCGTCATCATGTATCTATGGGGATCACATGTGGAAGCAAGTTCAACCATTAGCATAAAACTAAGGGTGAGTTCGTATAATGCATAAATTAGTTCTGTCAGAATAACCATGAAGTAAACATATAATCAAATGAAATAGTGAATCATAATGGAGGAGTCGATAGAAGAGAATCATATTTCATGCCTTTTTGTTTTCTTTCTTTTCCATGTTCATTTTCATGTTCATCATTCATATTCATAATTTCATGTTCATAAGGATAAAGTCATTTCATTCATCTTTAAGTCATATATGCTCTTTCATCATGTTCATAAATTGAAAGAGCTCTTTTTCTTTCATAAAAATGCCATTTCATGCACTCAAATATGCAGTTATCTAAACCATAGTGGGCCAGTGGAGGATTAGTACCACGGCCAAGCCCGTTGGATAAGATGACCTCGCACAATGCGAAAACATATAGAATGACTCTCATCTAGATAGAAAAATGGTAATCCTTTATCATCTATGGGCCTCTCTTCCAATATGTGGATTGATCAAAGTCGTATGAAGCATAGCTTCATTCCATCTTTAAGTTCATATCATTCGATTTCAATCAGGTGGACGGAAGCTTATCAAATCAGGGGGTTTCGATTAAAATCATATTCTTCATATCCACGTATCGGACGCCCAAAAGTCGAGCGGTCATCCATTCTAAGTCCATTAAGCGATCGTCCGAAAAGGAGCGAACGCTCATTTATTAGTGTTCTTCGATCGATGGGAAGGGAGACAGTCGCTCATTCTGTATTCATTCTTTGTTCATGTTTCGATTAAGAGTCATAATATATAACATTCCATTTGGTTCAATACAGTGATGAAGGGTAAATACAAATATATTGAGCATAATTAACATTATAAACAAATTTGGTATCAAGTAAGTAAATCAAGAGTCTAAATGATGAAAATTATTGTTCTATTAGTCAGAAACCAGGCCGAGTGCAAGTAGAACTCGGGCTGAGTTCCGACAAAAATCATCTCGGAGGAATCTGAGTATAACTCAGGCCAGGTGCAGATCATATCTGGGTCGAGTTGGGACGCGATAGGGTCAAGATGATCATCTCGCTCGATTGTCTTCCTCAGAATGAACCCGGGCCGGGTCGCACCAATCATCGAGCTCCCGAGCTCATGACCATGGTGATCTCAATATGAGTTCGGTGGAACTTGGTCTGGACTGGCATAACCCAGGCTGAGTCTCAATGAACCCAGGTCTGTCATGCGAAAAAACAAATGTCGGTTCATTTTTTCGGTGATCGCCGATGAAATACATCAAGGATCATAGAATTTTAAGTATGAAATGATACAACATTTAGCTATCTAAAGCATGTATAAGTAACTCTAAGCATCCATCGTATAAATGAGCAATTCATAATACGAAATCATACATCTCTAACATTCACGATTTCAGTAGGCATGGTACAGTTCAATCAAAGCATGAAATCGATGACAAATTAGTTTTGGAGTTACATGGGATCATATGCTACGTGTTCTGATCATCATTACAGAATTTCTACATCTATTCTAGAACTTATAAACACGCATAACTCATCCAGAACTCAATCTATGAAGAAGATCCCGAAGCACACACTTTTTAGCCTACGATTTTCAACAATCTCGTCCTGCTCCTCCTCCCACGTCGCCTGCACAGGTGGACATCGTCGGCGTCATTCCTTCACTCTCTGTTTGCATACGATAATTGAGAAAGAAATAAAAATGAGGAAAAGATGAAATGATCTTATGTCCTTTTCAAATTTGCCACCATGTTGTCGAACGATCTTGCCATGGCTTGACATCTTCACCTTTGTCACAGGAGCTCGCCCTCGTGAACGACGTCATGATTGTTGTCGAACGTCCTCGGGCAGAGATTCAAAGGCGATGAGCTACGAAAAGAATGTTCAACGGAGGCAAACTGAGGCAAGATCACTCAAAGCGCATGTGCCGTCGGTGGCGAGGCGAGGTGATTGGGCTGCAACAAGATCGCTCGGTTCTAGCAACTTCAGGATGTGCACTGCCAATAGAGAGGACAGAGGTTTGGTAGCATCGACAGGGGACATATACTCATCCCACTAAGCTCCTACTCTACTCCCACATCGACGCCAATCGCCTTCGACCACTGAACCGCCTTCCTTCATCACTCCACCAAAGCCAACCCTTCAAAATTCAATCCTTTCATCGGATTTTTCCTTTCACTAGTGTGCATGAAGGAAGTAAAGTATTTTTTAAGCTAACATAATAGAGGAGCCACGAGAAAATAAAATGTGTCATGTTTTTACACGTAATTGGTTCCAATTCCTAAAGTCATCCATTTTACTTGGAGGATACTCCAGCTCAAGATTAATAAAAAACTAACAATTTTAAATATCCATAAACAAAATTAACCACCATCATAGTTCAATATTATTGATATCTTTTGAATCTTATCTATTGGTATTTGATTCAAAAGATATAACCTTAGGAGCGTTTGGTAAGTTCTAACATTTTTTTTCTTATTTACATTTTTTGCATGCATTTTCATACATGTTTTACATGAATTATTTAATTTTTTTTCATAATTCGTACCATTGCATGCATCTATTTTCTTAATTTCTTTTGAGTACAAAGATACCTATATTTTATTTTATTCTCAGGATCATCATTTTGGAAGTGAAAAATGTTCGGATCGAAAAAGCACGCAAAACGAAACATAAAGAGCACATACAATTGAATTCAAGCCAAACTCGGGCCGGATTGGCATCATACCCGGACCGGATTGACATTAAAAACCGAATCCGAATCGATATCTCTCCAAAAATAAAATCTGAACAGAACCCATCCCGAGTTGGAACAAACCCGGCCCGGGTTAGTACAAATCAGCCAAACTGGCAGATCGCGTGGTTTTTCGGTCGACTTTAACTTGGATTTAAATCACGAACTCAACTCGGAACCCAAAAAGGCCATCACCTCTATAAATATGGGTACCAAGAACCTAAGGAGTATGCAATCTTGGAGTTTGAAGCCCTAGCCGCACGAAAAATGAGAGAACAATTTCTACTACTTGCCATTGCAAATCAACGAAGATTTGAAGAATATGAGATTTCCAACTATCATTTTCGATGTAGTCTCGGGCAAAGCTCGTTTCAAAGGCATCCTCTATTACCTGGGAGTTTGATGTAATATTTTCAATCATTTTATTATATGTTTCTTCTCGACTTTAGTGTTAATTCAATTTTTTACGGAGAATTTCGTTATTTCGAGAAGATTGATCTTGAACCCCAACTTTCTCTTAGTTTATTTTATAATTTAAAGTTCTGTGAACTTGAGTATGACTTTTACTTAATGATTTTATCATAGTTGAATAGATTTGCATGCTAATTATTAGCGGTTTAGCAGTGATTATGTGTTAATCTTGTGCATGATAATCGATCATATACGCATCAAAATCACTTAACATAGAACCCGGGCCGAGTCCGATTAACTCGGACCGGGTACCCAGTCAACTCGGGCCACGCCTTGCGGACCCAAGCCGAGTTGGTCCGGCGGAAGAAGAACAAGGCATAATCCAGGCCAGGTTTAATTATACTCAACTCGATTTTCGATCATCTGATTTGAGGTCATTAATTGTGGATTATTAATTAACTTATTTAGTAATTAATAACGTAGATTTGCATCTGAAAACATCCTAATTAAGATAGATCGAAGTTGACTTGTTTAGTTGCTTTTATCTATTATTAATTTAGGATAGTTACGTTGTCCTCACTGAAACCTATACTTTTAATGATTTCTTCATCACTTGAATTCTAAAGAAAACTTTATTAATAATTAAGAGATAATGTGATATTAAAGGTCTATAATTTAACTTTTTCTCTCGTTACTTGAGGGTTCGAAAATTTGATATTGACATTTTTTTAATTCTATTTTATTTTAAAATTACTTTTCTCTTAATTAATAAACTTAAATTATAAAAATAAAAATCTAAACTAATCTTCGTGGAATTGTCAATTCTTATTTACTCTTTATTACTTGATTCGATCTAGTATACGCGATAATATTTTACGTATGCAATTCTCGCATAAGCTACCCACTGAAATTGGTGGCAATGTGCTACCTAGGCCCACACGTAGAATAATTTGCATTCGATTCAGGCCGATTCATGAATGACCTTCTCTATACATCGCCAAAGCTTGACCACACTTGCTTGTGTCGCATCATATACTCACTAAGATTATGCCGCATGTCACTAAGATTATGCAGCATGACATCGTCGAGTAACGTCATTGTGCTATTTGTCAATGGTTCCTAGCCACGAATATTCATAGGATCTACAATCACAGGTTCACACCTCCTCTGGAAAAGAAAAAAAAATTAGAGAAATTAATGCTTCTATCTTCCGACTTAGAATTGCTCAAAACTCACACTTTTCTCGCAAAGAAAAGAAAAGATGGCTCCCCCTTGCAAGCTTGACTCCAATTCATTGACTTGGAAGATTATGCAAGAGCTAGCAGGTTGAAGCTTCTCCCCCACTTGATAAACAGATTGCTATGTGGTCAGCCAATGTTGTATGTGTGTGTGAGAGAGAGAGACTCGAATGTATTAGTTGAAAATCTTATACTATTCAATACATATATACTTCTGCATTACACGCATAATCTGATTACCTCAAATTACAATATGCTTCTTGTTTTACGGCGAGAGTCTTTTAGGGTCGTTTGACATATTATCGATTTAATTAATCGATAATTTAAGATCATCATTTAAATAAATTATCACTATTTAAATTATCGCTAATATTACATTACAATGTTTGATAAATACTGATAATATAAATAATAGTCAAAACAAGTAGTGACAAAATTACTAAAATATCCTTAAAATTATTTTAGCTTTTAATAACATATTATTATAAATAACAAAGAAAAAAATAGAAAAGTGTATATATATAAAAAGGACGAGACAAAATTAAGAGTTATTTGTAAAAGATTTTAATAATAAAAAAATAAAAGTAAATGATATTTATTTATTAATAAAAAATTAATTAAATAAATATTTTTGTCAAAATACATTTCCACTGACACATCCACAGTCTGCTATCTAAATTACAAATGTGGTAGTGATCAATCGCAATCAAATAAAATAACGTGATGGATCCGAGGATTTTAAATAAAATAACTAATAATTTATTTAGATTATATCATACCAAACTTAATACAATGAACAAATCAAAGGTTAATAGAAAAATCAAAAGATTAAAACATTTGATCGACAACTACAAGGAGATGGACTCTTTTTTTACCAATGCAACTAAAATTTTTTGTCAATGTTTCTGCTCAAGAGTATAGAGATTTGGCCAAGCCTGCCATATCCTATAGATGAGCAGTGAGGAGGCGAGGTGGAGTTCATGTTCCGTAGGCGATGAGGTTGTCCGGTAGACGATTGCAAGGAAAAGGTGCAAAAAGGTCATAGAAAAGGAGCCTTGTGCAGCTCAGGTAGGCTACAAGAGAGAAAGGAATCTCACATAACAAAAAGATAGGATAGGGAATTAGGGAGGTGTCTCTCACTTGAACCAAAAACAGGATAGTGAAACTGCTTAATTCAAAGTGCATAGCTCTTGAACTATGCTTCATATCATTGCTGCCTACTTGCCAGGATAGATAGTATGCCCATTAAACCCACCCATAATAAAATAGATGACTTCCTTGTATAAGAGAACACCGCTAATTTCTTGTGAGTGACTAAATATTCGTATCCTGCATTGAAAAAAAATTTTATTGCAATCCATGTTTGTGATGGAATGCTCTATACAACATCTTTTACTTGGAGGGAGAGGAAAAATAAAATAAAATAAAGAAATATTTAATGTTGTTGCTTATTCATTATTCGAGTTTCAATATAACACACCTCCGTACACAAAAGTTTGCACTCTAACTAATGGAGAGCAATTGTCAATATCAAAATCTCATGTAAAACTAAAAGAAAATTAAAAATAATAAAAAAGTAAAAAATAATAAAATCCTATTTATTAATAAAAATATTTTAAAAATAATAAATATTCAGAAGGTTTACAGAATTATTATGCTTTTACCAAGCTAGGTGACTAGATTCCAGCTACACAAACAAATTGTTTATCAAATTCTAAAATAACATTTTTCTTTCACCCAATTTTTTTCTTTATCATTCATATTTTAATAAATGTAAAATTAAATTACCCCTTCACTAAATCAAATTTTTATCTATTCATAAATCAGATTATATCAAAACATATTATTGATTAAAAGGAACATATTAAACTTCGTCCAAATTAATTATTATTCTCTTCAATATAACTTTATTAATATATAAATATTATATTAATCATAAAATTAGGATTCATTAACATTATAATTAAAATTAAAATCATATTAAAATGATAAATCCTCAAATCAACGTAAGATTATAAGATATTAAAATTGAAATCTTAAAAATTTTAATAGAGAGAATAAACACAAAAATTAGTCTACATCAACTAAACATAAATGACTGTTTAATTAAAGTCGAATGTAGTAAGAGAAATCAAAACTGGAAAGTGTTCCTACAAAAAAATAGTTTCCTGAGATTTTTTATTTGCGACAAGGAAATAATGCTGTGAATCAAGATTATCATAGCTCGAAATCTTACATAGGATCAGAAAATCATTAATCGAAAATCATTAAATCCTATTTATTACTAAAAAACTACATTTTAATTTACACCTCATAGAGTTGTTTTTTATTGAATATTAAGCAAAATTACATCAAAACTTATGAAAAAAAAAAGATACAAAACTTCATCTAAAATTAATTCTTATTACCATAAATATATTTTTCAAGGTTAATATTTAAATGATTATATTAGTCCTATAAGATAAAATAAAATCTAACACGATTTTACATATAAGATCTGAAAAATAAAACCCAGATCATGACAACAATAACAACAAAACCTTATCCCACTAGGTGAGATCGGCTACATGGATCATACGATGCCATTCCGCTTTATTAGTAACCAAACCTTTCGGTATATTATTCACCAATAGATCTTGCTCTATTAGTTCGCCAAGTGTCCGCCTTGGCCTCCCTCTCCCTCTTTTAATCGGACTCCAAATTATTTGATCTACTCTTCTTACTGACGCATGGTCTTCTCCGAACATGACTAAACTATCTCAAACGATTCTCTACCATTTTCTCACTAATATGAGCCACTCCGACTCGTTCACGTATATGGTCATTCCTAATCTTATCTAATCTTGTATGACCACACATCCATCTCAACATCCTCATTTCGGCTACCCCCACTTTACATTTATGTTATCCCTTCATAGCCCAACATTCACTACCATATAACACTGCGATAGAATTTTTCTTTAACTTTATTGGGTACTTTTCTATCACAAAGAACTCGTTCCTCCACTTACACCAACCAGCTTAAATTCTATGATTAACATCGTCATCAATCTTACCATTTTGTCTTACAATTGATCCTAAATATTTAAACTTTGTCATTTGAAGAATTATATCCTCCGCTCACAACCTTGACACAAAATTGTTTTAGCTCGATTCCTCATGAATGCTAATCTCTAATAAACAAACAATAGCAAAACATATCCTATCACATAAAAATCAATGAACTGCTTCCGATATTTTTTTCCTGAGCAATCACAAAGTAAATATAAAAATAATGCAAGCAAAGTAGCCGTTTAAAACACCAAGCGATCCAGACGCATCCAGAATTTTTTTTGCACAAAATAATCAAAGAACTCGAAAATAATGGATAATCATAATATACGTGGAAGATTATCTATACTGCGTGTGTGATTCAAAGTTATTAATCCCAATATCTCTATCAAGTACTTGCAGAATCCGTACGATCTTTCAATGTGATTTAAATGCAACAATGTCGACATATGAATATAGTTACCGAATTAGATTTTTTATTCTTTAAAAAATTAATCATGATGCTATGTTATTTTTTATAAAAAAAAATAGCTTGCTAAATTTACAATGAAACATACAATACATTTACATCAAAGCATTCATCAAAACATTTTATCTAGGAAAGTTAAATTTTCACATGGAAAAATGGTAGAATGGGGCATCAAATTCTTAGCTTGTTTTGAATCATGCTCATGTCAACTTATATGTCGGATAAATAGAACATTTTTCTATGATGGTGTTCATAAAAAGTTCCCATGGAGTTGCAAATTAGGAAAAAGATGTTATGTGATGTAAAATCAACCAAGGCAGACAATTTAAAAGATAAATACCAGCAAATGTTTGATATTTCCAAAAAGAACATGTCTCAGCGAGGAATGTCACTAAACCTTGAAGAAAACGATGAAGACAGATAGAAATAGCACAAAAAAGCACCAATCAAGCCGTGAGAACGACGGCTCCGCCGGCAGCCTTGATCTTCTTCTCGGCGATCTTGGAGATGAGCTTAGCCTTCACGACCACCGGCTGCTCCGGCGGCAACATCCCCTTGCCGAGCACCTTGAAGTATCCAAACTGGGTCACGTCCACCAGAGGGGCCTTGGAGGGGTCGGCCTTGGCCTGGGCCTTGACGTCCTCCGGGACGAGCGACCAGAGGCGGTCGACGTTGACGGAGGGGCAGTGGAACTTGTTGCGGAGGCGGTGGAAGTACCGCATGCCGACCTTGCCGAAGTAACCAGGATGGTACTTGTCGAAGAGGATGCGGTGGTGGTGCATGCCTCCGGCGTTACCTCTACCTCCGGGATGCTTGCGGTGCTTTCCGATCCTGCCGTGCCCGGCGCTGACGTGCCCTCTCTTCTTCCGATTCTTCTTGAATCTGGTCGTCATGTTCGCAGCAGCCGCCGAATAGAGTTTCCACAAGTGAGGGTTCGGATGCACAAATGGTCACTGCTACACGAATGGTTGTTTATATGTCATACACGAAAATATAATAACCGCATGATAGGAATCAGACGTCGACGAGTGGTCGATCATTTTTCGTGGTTTCTAGGGCTGAAATGGGCTTATACAGTAAAAGTTGGAATGCGGCCCCTGGCAGTTTACGATTTGGGCCTTATATATATATATATATATATATATATATATATATATATATATATAGAGAAATATAGGGATAAATGAATATGCTAAGCGGCTTTTGTTCAGCAGTTTGCCAAACAAAATTCGAACGGTTGGATGACGATCCAACGGAGGACAATGATGCATTTGATGTGATCCCTTCGGTTGCAATCTGACGGTCCAACAAAAATATCGTGATATTTTCATTTTCTCTCTCCCTCCTTTCTTTGTCTTGCGCAGATCCTTCCTCTCCGACGATTCCAGGCGAGGTCGGCAACCGGCGGTTCCAAGAGACCAGGTTTTCAAGCAGCGGTGCCTTTGCCTTGGACTCCGCACCCCTCCAAGAAGAGGAACATCCACCGACAGGGCAGTCCTTATGAGCACGGAGCAGCGTCAGAGGACGGGCTCGTCGGAGAAGAAGGCGCGAAGGTCTGGAGCTGCCGATCATCGATCGAGAGTAGGAGATCGAGATTGAGGTCTAGATCCATAGGCGAGAGAGAGAGAGCTAACAATGGCGAGAAGGCAGCCGGGAGTCAGTTTAGAATGAGATCCCGGCCCGAGGTCGACGACAGCAGGCTCATCGGAAAAGAAAGAGTAGAGGTTTGGAGCCCGCTGATCGTCGATCAAGAGTTGCCCTGCGCTCGCCAGGGAAAAAAGAGCGGAGGTCTAGCTGCGCTCGCCGGGGACGAGATCGTGGTTTGAGGTTGCAGCAGCCAGTCGTCGTCCCTGCGCTCGTCGGAGAAGAAGGATCGGAGGTCATCAATCGCTGATTAAGAGTAGGAGATCGAGGCGGCCGGAGGTCGCAGCAGGCAGTCGTCGCCCTGCGCTCGCCAGAGAAGGAGCGGAGGTCACCGATTGCTAATTGAGAGTAGGAGATCGTGGCGGCCTGAGGTCGCAGCAGTCATTGCCCCTACGCTTGCCGGAGAAGAAGGACGGAGGTCGCATCTAGGCCTGGATCCATACGCGAGAGCGACAGGAGGGGAAGAGAGAGAGGTTAACGACGACGAGAATGTCCGGCGGAAGAGACAGAGAGCGATAATGATGGGGCGAAGCTCCGGCTAGCGAGAACTTCGACGGGCGCGTCTAGCACGAAGGGGCACGGGAGAGAGAGACGACAGGGAGAAACACGAGAATTTCATCCGAGAATTTCATTCACAAACATGATATTTTCATCCACCCGTCGGATCGTAATCCAACGGCTCGAATTTTGCTTCGCACGTTGCTGAGCAAAAGCCGCTTAGCATATTTATGTGATAAATTTTATAATTTGAAGTGGCAGAATTTAAAAAAAAACTAAATTATTCGTGTACTGAATAAAAAATGAGCTTAAAACTTTTTTTCTTATTAGCGGCCATTGCTCATTTTCTCTCTTTACATTATCATATAGTGCAAAAAGAAATAAATTTAATAACGCTATTTTTCTTGTCATTCAACAATAGTACTGCAATAAAATGGAAAAAGAAAATTGTTTGTAATTTTACGTAGAATCAGACAAATAATCCCAAAAAAATGATATTCAATAAAAGATTTCATGGTTGAAAGAAAGGGGTTTGTTCCTAATTTTTGCATCCTAATTCCTAACAGCAATTTTAGTATCACCTTGAATGAATTATTTCCAAAAGTTGCTGTCAACGACAGGAACAAACCCCATGTTCTCAATTTCCTTTTTCTTTCACTTTATTGATTGATGCTAATAATCATACATAATTAATTACATTTGATACTTTTGCACAAAGGTATAATACAAAAAATGCTAATTAAATGTAATGTTGTGAATATTAACTACTTTAATTATTAAGTGATTAATCAATATTATTAACATAATTGTTGCGTAATAATATATTTTTCACTGGAAGTGGTAGTTTAGTATTATACTATAATAATTATTTAGTAGATGATATTTTAGTAAAATGAAACAAATTTAGGCCAATTATATGTTACACGAATTGTTCATTTGAATAATTGAAATCATTTATTATTAATATTCTTTAATATTGATTAATGATTAACTTATTTTATTCTATGCAAGGATTTGCATTTTCCACGTGAACATTTATTTTCTCTTAATATTTTAGATAAATAAATAACACCATGTAATAAAATTATATAAGTACATGCACAAATTACTTTAATTTTTGTATCCCCATTTCAACCACAGTATTATTTACTTGTGACTTTTATGAAATGAATATTTTGGCATCTTTTCATAAGATTCCGCTGAACGATACGAAGGTTGATGAAATTAAGTTGAGAGTTCTAGGTGTGAATTTGGAGTCACCTTACCCAAGTTCTCATCCTTCCGGTCCACCCTCATTATTATAGCATTTTGCACATTTTTCTCTCTTTTTTTTTTGACTGACACATAGTTATTTTTTTCAATTTAATTTTTTTCTTCTTATTATTCTCTCTCACACATTTATCTTATAAAATAATTTATTTATTCAATATACATTATTTATAATAAAGTATTTATATAATATTATTTATTACTTATCATTTCATTAAAAATTTTAAGATTTCATTAAATATAATTTATTGAAAAATGAATTTTTATATTTAAATAATATATTTTAACAAATATTTCCCATAAAAAATTAATTTGTACTTTTATTCTTATTAGTTAATAAAATTATATTTTATATTTATATTACATATTTTAAATTTAAACGGCCACTAAAATTAATCAATCATGTCTATTTTTTTCTATCGCGTCAATTTTATGCTTTCACATCATTATATTTCACTCCATTCAAATACACCCGAACTAATGTGTCAATTCAATTATTCATGTGAAATTCGAAAAGAATCACGCTTCCATTTTCAAACACTGCCTATAAAAACAAAACAAAGATTTAGAATTCCAATAAATTTTCAAAGGTCAAAAAGTTATTCTTTGCATTGATTGCTTTCCTTTGAAGTGTTTTGATGAACGAGTAATTGAATTATTTCCAACAAAATAAATATACATAATACAATTAATAATCACTTAAAATAACTTGATTGAATATTAAATGTTTAAAATAACAAAGCCAATTATCTAATAATTTAAATCATCAAAGATTTAACAAGAAAATAAAATTCAAATATAATAATACAAGAAACAAGCAAATTTAAAGTTTTGAATTCAAACTAAAATGTATGAATCTTTTGACTCAAGTTCAAAGAGTGAATTTATAAAAGTCACAAGTATCTTCATCTTACTTTATCTTTTGTAAGAAGAAACTCATTATCTCTCTTATTTTTCTAGTCTATTTTATTCTTGTATCGATGATGAAAAATGCATGAAGAAGATGACGAGTTTATGAATGTCATCTTTCCTACTAGAAGAACAATTAGGGAAAAGGTGCATTCATATTTTTATTTTAACTAGTGTTGCATGTGTTAAAGAAGTTTTAGAAGGCAATGAGAATCATTGTAAAAAAAAGTTCCTGTGGATGTGTATATTTTTTTATTTGCTTGTGAGATGTTTAAAAGGAAAGTAACTTCTTCAAGATACAAGAGGTATTACAGTGGAAGAACAATTAATAATGTTTGTCTATACATTATCTCGTAATGGTACCAATTGAGTAGTGCAAGAGCAATTTCAACATAGTGAAGAAATGATTCGTTGTCATTTTAGAAGAATACTATAACTAATTGTTCAACTATCAAAGAAATTTCTGCTTCTTCCGTTAATAATTTTGATTCCTCCAACAATAAGGAATAATATAAAGTTTCTTCCCTATTTTAAGGTTTATATATTTCAAATTTATTATTTGCATATTCATATTGTTATTTGATATTTTTTATTTAGGATTGTATCAGAGAAATTGATGACATCATGTTCCAACCATAGCCTCCCATCTATACGATCGAAAGCATACGTTGTCATAAAATGTGATGGTTTCTTGTGGCGTTGACTTGTGCTTTGTTCGTAAGAGCTGGTTGGGACCATCTACAAGATCGGAAAGATACGTAGTCTTAAAATGTGATGGTTGTTTGTGACGTTGACTTGTGCTTTGTTCGTAAGAGTTGGTTGGGACCCATCCACAAGATCGAGAGGATATGTTGTTGTAAAATGTGATGGTAGTTTGTGACTTTGACTTGTGCTTTGTTCGTAAGGGCAGGTTAGGAAGGTTCAACTTCATATGCTAGAGTTTTACAAAGTTAAGTGAATCAAGATTTTTATGTTCCTCCTACTAAGTATTTTCCAATCGATAGAGGCTATGCAAAAATTCCAAATTTTATTGCACTAGATAGAGGAGTAAGATATCACTTGCAAAAAGAAGGAAGAACTAAATGGTTACAAAGAATTATTTAATCTTCGTTATACATCACTTCGAAACTGTATTGGGCCCATTATTGGCATATTCATAATGTGCTTTTCAATTCTTAAGGTGGCGACCTTTCATCTGATAGGTTCACAAACTGATATATTTATTGTATCGTGTGTACTTCAAAATTTTATTAGGATGCATAACAACGACATAAGATGGTTGAACAATAATACAATAAAAATTGATGCAAATAAGATTATAGAAGTACCTAATGGTGATGACGAGTATACATGATATATAAAAAATCAGGAAGTGCCGACACAAATAATGAGAGATTGTATTGTTAAAGTTGTGTGAGAAGTCTATTCTCCATTTGGAAGAAACATAAGCACAATCTAATTTACATTGTATTTTATTTATTTCAAATATTGTCATTAGTGTAAGCGGTCATTTTTATCTTAATTATTAATGTACTAAATATTTCTTATATTTTTGTGAGCAATACAAGTCATAAGGTGAACAAACTTGATTTTAAAAAAAATAAGTTGATATATAATTAAGAAGTTCATATGCATTAGTCCATACACATAAGAAAGCTGAACAAAATAACAAGCTACATTAGTTCATACACAACGAAGAAAGAAAGAAAACTAGGATTAGAGTAATCCAAAAATCAGACAAGTCAATTGTTAATTAGTCTATTGGAAGTAACAACGAGTCCGCTGTGTGCTGTTTGGATGCTTAAACGAGTGTTGTGCTCATTGCTGACATGGTGCAAGTTAAAATTCTGCAACTTACACGGTGCATCAAATTAAGGTTTGAGAACTAGTTAAAAAGGCAGTATATACCTCAAGAATTGGGCATATATACGTACCCTAATATGCATATATATACAAGCATATAATTAAATATATGTACACAAGTAATATGTAACATATATCACATGTTGGCACTAATTAGAATATTATATAATAAGATTGTGATGCACATTGCATCTTACACGACGAAAACAACAAAATATGAAAATGTAACTCGGCCTAGTTGTAAAAAACTAAGTACTTTACAATCACTAGGTAATCAGGAGACAAACTAAGCTAATGGACTTTGAACCGGCAACACAGACTTAATTTGTTAAATTAACATGACGTTTCCGCATCTTACATATTATTCTCTCCAATGGTGCGACCTTGGGGTATGACTATTAGACCACTCAGATCATCCACATGACAAATGAGACCAAACTACCAAGTAAATGAGAAAATTTATGGTCTCGTATCACTCACATCTCACGTCTCAAAGACTTACGCTATCGGCAAAAAAGTAAATCAGGCAAGCTGTCTTTAAAACGAACAAAAATGCTTCAGTGCTAACCTATCTGATCGTTGATGTCATTCATTTGCAACATAATTTTTATTATATATTTTTATTATTTTTTTGTTGCATGAGGTAATCGAAAAACCTACTATCTACGATCAAGAAAACAAAACAAATGCAAAAACAATCAAACTTTGAGAATAATCTAACTACATAATGAAGTTAGGGAATAGAAAGATGATTCATGTTTTACGTAATGTTTTTCTCATTCAAAGAGACAAAACTGACTTGTCCTCGATAAAGTAAATCGATGAAATGAACCTCATCCTGTGGAAATATGGTATCCAAACAGACCTGGTATCCTTATATTCTCACAGATTATAACACATTTAGGTAAATCACAAATAAAATAGCTGTAGTTTATCATAAGATTTTGCTGACACAAACATGAGCACACAAGGAAAGTTCATAGAGAAAAGAAAAAGCATCTCTGCCGGACGGCATCATGCATTAATTAGTAAGGTCCATAATGGCTGTAACAATGTCGCCCTCCGCTGCTTTAAGCGCCTTGACAGCTTTTGACCTCGACACGCCTGCCTGGGTCATGACCAACTCAATGTCCTTGGGCTCAACCCCGCTCTCATCAACTTCTTCATCATCCTGAACCGCAGAGGAGGCCTCAGGCTTGGAAATCACATGGCTCAAATCAGGAGCCTTGAATTGTTCTGCAGCTTGTGTTTGCAACTGTGAGCTCAAGTCCTCTATTTTTGCCTCTCCAAAGATAACATAAGTATCTGAAGTTGGACTCTTGAAGACATCCGGCTTTGATATGACAAATAATATCTGGATGAACAATAGTACAAAATGCATCAAGATGTCCCAAAAACACAAATGATGCATTAAGAGTTTTAGATAAACACTGAAATTCATAGATTTCCAAACTTACATTCTTGCTCTTCTTTACGGTGACACGACTAACACCAGGAATCGGCTTCATGCCAAGCTTCAGCATGGCCTTGCGACTCTTTTTTTCACTTCTACTTTGCTTTGACCTTCCAGAAGCATCAGCTCCCCCTATCAACATTTGACGAAAAACAAATTAAATGCAAAAAATCCATGATAGTACTGAAAGGCACATCGGAAACAAAAGGATTTACCAGAATCTAATTGCAAAATTTCATTTGTTATAATTGTGCCTTTACATAAAAGCCTCTTTATCTGATTGCTCAAAAGTTGAATGAGGGAAAAACCAGTGACATGCATTTCATGGGCATCTTCCATACCACTTTGTATCAGTTAGTGGCTGGTTAATTAAGTAGTAGGTAGTTAAAAGTTGTATGAGTTAGTGGCTGGTTAAGAAAGTAGTGGGGAGTTAGTTATATTTGTATTTGCATGTTATATAAATACGTGCATGGGTTTTAGATTTAGGGGAGCCTTTGGAAATGTGTTTATCACTTATGTAATTGGAGATTAATCCACGAGATTGATCCACTCCACACGGACTCATGGAGATTTGTCATCTCGAATTGACAAGTTATTAGTAGTATTTGTGTTTAAGATTCTTGCACTTTTACTATTAATAATAGTTATCCTAATTTTATTTTAGTTGTATTTTCAATTTGTATCAATTGGTATCTGAGCCTCAAAGATCCTAGTAGCAGAGCACAAAGAAGCAACATTCATTCAAGAGAAATCAACTTTACATATTACAAGTGAAAGCTCATTTCATAAGAAGAAAAGCTGGAAGTTCATATTGGTTCAAAAGTTTCCCTCTTGGCCCAAAGATGGAGTTAATCAAGTTTGAGGGCTTCAACTGCACCTACATAATATTATTATTAATATTCTTTTCTCCACCTCGAGGACAAGCCAAAATTTTAGGAGTGTACTGATAAGATACCACTTTGTATTAGTTAGTGGCTGGTTAATTAAGTAGTGGGTAGTTAGAAGTTGCATGAGTTAGTGGCTGGTTAAGAAAGTAGTGGGTAGTTAGTTATATTTGTATTTGCATATTATATAAATACATGCATGGGTTTTAGATTTAGGGGAGCCTTTGGAAATGTGTTTATCACTTATGTAATTGGAGTTTAGTCCACTCCACCTGGACTTATGGAGATTTGTCATCTCGAATTGACAAGTTATTAGTAGTAATTGTGTTTAAGATTCTTGCACTTTTACTACTAATAATAGTTATCCTAGTTTTATTTTAGTTGTATTTTCAGTTTGTATCAGATATCCACAAGGGAAAGTAAGAAACAATAGAACACAATCTTCCAACTTTAACCTACACCTATTCATCTAGCTAACTCATGGAATCGGCCAATTATACAACTCCACCAAAGAAAAACGAGTTGACTCGGAGTTCAACTCGCCACAGACCAGCACACACGATGGAATCGCGTGCTGGAACATAGAATCAGCTGGCACAGCGTGCTGCTGTGCCAACCTCTTTTTATCAGATATGCAAGCCTATTTGCAGCAACAACTTTTACAACAATCCCTAACCACAACCTATTTCATTTCCATTTCTGCGCTGCCGCTGGTTGCTGTGTTCCTGTCGCCACTAGCTGCCGCCGTGGCTGTTGCTGTTGCCGCCGCCGCTGTTGCTGTCGCCAGTCGCTGCTGCCCCCCCTGTCGCCGGTTACTGCTGCCGCTTCTGTTGATGTCGCCAGTCACTGCTGCTGCTAGGTTCCTCTCCTATCTCGCTCCTTCTACCCCCTCTCTCCCTCGCCCCTCTCTCTCAACCTCTTCTGTTAGAGGGCAGGAGAGAAGGCACGACACTCATGCCTTCTCTTCTGCTTGCAAGCAGAAGAGGACTGTTCCTCTACTCTCACAAGCAGCGGATGGCAGAAGAGGACTGTTCCTCTACTCTCACAAGCAGCGGATGGCGCACGGCGGCACAAGCATGAGGGAGCTCATCCTCTCTCTTGTCAGCAGGAGTGGACCATTTCTCGTGAGAGGTGTGCGAGCAAGAATGAACGATTTTTTATCTTTGCTCACAAGCCATGCGTAAGCAGGAGTGGGCTGGTTTTTTGCTGCTCACGAGGACCTTCAGTCATCCCCTTCTTAGACTATTAGGTCATTAGTTACTTGTTATCAATTATTAGGTAGATTATTAGATCCTTAATTTTTATTATTAGGATTTATAAATGATATGCAATAATAGGTATTATATGAAGACAAGTTTTTTTTTGAAAGGCAAGTTTTCTTATAAAATATACATATAATTCAACAAAGTTTTTTTAATATATATATATTTATTTATTTAAAAATATAATTTTGGTAAAATCAGCCATGTACCATCCCACATTTTACGTGTTCACCCGACCCTTCCATGCCGACTCTGATTTACAAGTTTGACAGCATTGTATCTACAGCTTCACAACCATTTCAGAACATTGGACTATCATCAAAATATATTATAATGTTCCATAACTGGTTGGATTCAGCAACAATATGTTAATTTGAATGTTGTACATGAATATAAAGAATATGTAGCTGACAAGAATATGATCTTGTATCATCCCAGAAGAATTATTGATGGGTTTAGCAATAAGTCATCTTCCTTTTTCTCAAAAAAAGAAAAGAAGTAATTTCCTTGTAAATGCATCTAGGCCTGTTACTACCCAAAGCAAGAAATTGAACCAGTTGGCATACAAGCTTAACAAACAAAATATGAAAAATAATATACCTATTAGAGTGTGGTTTAACTGCAATCCAGCATTTGTTTGGCAAAGAGAAACAATAAGTTCTTTGGTTTGCTAACCCAAGGGGTTAGATGACTAGGCTTCTTAAACCTTGTGCCACAAAATCTTCTGAATAAAAGTATAGTTCCACATTAATAATGAAGAAAAGGCTAGTCAATCTTTAAGCCTATATTTTCTCGATAGACAACATTGATCATTGAATAGGAGAAAAACAAAAAGAAATGAGCTTTCAAGAACTTTTTTTTTTTTTGAGAAGAGAACTCAACAAATATTGGCTACATGAACCAACTTTTCTTACGACATTCTAAATCCTGGGTCCTAAATCACCACTTTAGTTTCCAACTAAATGGTAGACATATATGGAAACCTATGATCCTTATGGTGTGATGAAATCTTTCATTATTTTCTCTGATTTGGACATTGTAGTTGGATCACCAAAACTATTAGCTAATTCTGGATGAGAAACAGTACTTAGCCGCTAATCTATTGCAAATTTGATTCCCACATGAATCTTGCTTTAGGGTGCTACTCATGTGAGGCACAGTTTACATACCTTCAACATCATCTTCGTCCTTGTCATCATCCTCATCCTCGTCATCGTCCTCATCGTCATCCTCGACAATAGGTTCATCAGGCTGTAAAATGAAGTTAAATAAACAATTACCAAACTAAGCCATGTACAATAATTCACTTAATGGGTGAAACAATAAAAGTCAGAATTGTTGAAATAGTCATTGAAAATAAGCACCCCCAAAAATGTGCATTTAATCGATCAATGAGGGTTCAGCAAGAGGCAGCCAATAAATCTAACCACTACCCATGGTTTAGTTATGATGTCACATTTTACTCAGCACGTTATTCAACAGCACCATAATACAAGGCACTCCGATATAACCATCAACAAGATACAAGACCAAAATAACACTCCCAAAATGAAGATATACTAGTCAAAGCACAGGAGAGAAACAAGGCAATTGAATGTTCAAATAACTAATAATTCTTCTGCATGGTAAGATTCATGAGGAGTTGATTTCCAAACATTCTAAGAAAATCAACATTTGCTACAAAATAAGACGTTTTACAGAGGACACTTCCCTTAGAAAAATAAAACAAAATCAATATGTGCATCCACTATATATCCTGGCTTCCTGAATTGGTCTAAGATCACCAGCTAACGATCATCAATAAGATGGGTTGATTCATGTTAACAGACAATCAAATAATAGATATGCTGACTTCATCAAAGGTGGCTGCTAACTATTTATCCAAGCAGTAAGTAAAAATAAGCCTTATTGGTTAGAAAAGGAAGCTTTGAGCACATTTAAATGTGAAAGTGCAGAATTCTTTAAAGCGTCGTAAGCTGCAGAATTCTTTGAGGCATCGTAAACATCATAAATAATCTAGAGACTCTATGTCATAGCTATAGGGAAAAGTGGAGAGGATGACCATTATGGTACAATAAACACTACGGAACCGGCAACAGTCGCAGGCCCGCGCAGCCATCAAACCCTTTTCTAGTTTAAATGGCTAGGGTGATTTCTGCTCATAAAAATTTCATCTTGAAGGGCCATTATTAAATTATGAGGTAAAGGAAAATAAGGTAATGTAAGATGGCTAAAAAAACGATCTTTATTTTAAATTCTGTGAATGTGAACATATCGCAAAAACAGAAACGCAACATTTTGAAAAGAATAAACAAGGACCCCGATGGCCAAGAGGCAGATAAAGAGGAATCAGTGGAGGCTCACGTCGATCTGCTGCTGCTCGAGGTGGGCGGCGAGAAGCTCCTCCTGCGTCTGGGCAGTCATGGCTAGGGGAGATCCGAGAGAGTAGTAAAACCGAAGAGGACGCGAAGGAAAAGCAACAACCAGAAAGCCAAGCGAAGAAAGCAAACTCCCAAATTGAGAGAGACGACGGCGGATTGGGAATTTGGAGAGTGCGAGGTTTTTGCTGGATTTATATGCGGCGTTCGACTGCGAAATTACAAAGTTACCACTGAACTTTAAGCGAAACAAAAACATATTGACTATTTACCAAAAAAATCATATTGACTAATATTTATAAGATTATTATTTTATTTTCAATCGCAATCCCTAGTGTTTATATTATTAGCACTTAATTAATCCGATGTTCAAAACTCGAATGCTTCATCTGACTAACAGACTCCAAAAATCAATCGTAGACTACTAATTCGTCAACCATCTTTTGTTGATTTATAAGATTAATGTTTAAACGAAACAAAAACATTTCGCAGAGAGTTTCAAAATCAACATAATGTTGGACGAAGATGACAATAAAAAAAAAACACTATTTCTGGGATTCATGAAAATGTGATGTATATGGTGTTGTAAAAAAATTATGTATGTTTTCAAATTCATGACAGCAAAACTTTTTGAATTTACACGAGCATATCAATATTAATAAAAAAAATATTTTACGTTTTAATAATATTTAAACAGTAAAAATATCCATGACTGATGTAATTATTTTTAACAATTTATTATATTATAACATTATTGTTTAGACATCAAAATTATCTTTAATCACAAGCGAGTAAAGACCGCAAAAAAATAATTATACGAAAATCATCTTGACAAGCACGAAAGGCAATATTTATTTGCATTGAGTAAATAAGTAATGTAAGATGCTATTATAAATAAAATCTTTGCAAAATATAAGGCATAAATATCAGTTATTCGAGTAATGAATTATTTTGAGTGGAAAACATTAAATATTTAATTAACCTCAGTACAAGCTGAGAGATTGATTGCCTCCTGAGCTTTTATCATTAATTCTTTTCGGCAGTACTTTTATCATCACATTTAGCAAAGGCCAGTTTTTTATGCCACCATCTTCATATTAAACAACGGACTTCATAAAAGAACAGTAATGTTACCTGCACACTGAAATCATATGATCCACTTATCTGCGACATGCTGCCTAGGCGCAGGGCACAACTTTTAAATGAAAAGCAAACTTAATTAATTCTATTCATTCCACACGGTCCGCTAACAATTAGGAAAGCACACAAGGAAAATTCATAAAGAAAAGGATCTCTGTTGGACGGCCTCACGCATTAATTAGTAAGGTCCATAATGGCTGTCACAATGTCGCCGTCCGCTGCTTTAAGAGCCTTGACAGCTTTCGATCTCGACACACCTGCCTGCGTCATGACCAACTCAATGTCCTTGGGCTCAACCCCGCTCTCATCAACTTCTTCATCATCCTGAACCGCAGAGGACGCCTCAGGCTTGGAGATCACATGACTCAAATCAGGGGCCTTGAATTGTTCTGCAGCTTGTGTTTGCAACTGTGAGCTCAAGTCCTCTATTTTTGCCTCTCCAAAGATAACATATGTATCTGAAGTTGGACTCTTGAAGACGTCCGGCTTTGATATGACAAATAATATCTGAATGGAAAATAGTACAAAATGCATCAAAGATATCCCAGAAAACAGATGATGCATTAAGATTTTAAAAAACACTGAAATTCATGGACTGTCAAACTTACATTCTTGCTCTTCTTTACGGTGACACGACTAACACCAGGAATCGGCTTCATTCCAAGCTTCAGCATGGCCTTGCGACTCTTTTTTTCACTTCTACTTTGCTTTGACCTTCCAGAAGCATCAGCTCCCCCTATCAACATTTGACGAAAAAACAAATTAATTTAAACAATCCATGAAACAGAAAGGCACAACGGAAACAGTAGGCGTGAATTGTCATTTCTTATAATTATGCCTATTTTATCTCATTGCTCAAAAGATAAATGAGGCAAAAACGAGTGACATGTATTTCATGGGCATCTTCCAGCATATTCATGAGAGAGTAGTAAACAATAGAACACGGACTTCAGTCATTTATCCTACACCTATTCATCTAGCAGCTTCACAACCATTTCACAACATGCACTACCCTCAAAATATATTAGAATGTTCCATAACAGGTTGGATATATCACTAATATGTTAATTTGAAACATGAACATGAATATAAGGGTTGTAACCATTAAGAATATGATTGTGCTTCATCCCAGAATAATTATTGATGGGTGTGGCAATAGGGTCTAGAATTCAGAGTCATTTCCTTGTCACTCCAAGTTCGTTATCAAAACAAGATATGAAAACAGTTGGCATACAAACTAATAAATAAGATATGACGAACCATATACATGTGAGAAAGTGGTTTAACTGCAATCCGATATTTGTCTGGGAAAGAGAAAAAAGTGGTTAGGTTCGCTGGACCAAAGGGTTAGACGACTAGGCTTCTTAAACCTTGTTCCAGAAAAACTTCTGAATAAAAGCATAGTCCCACATTTATAATGAAGAAAAGGGGTGGTCAATCTTTCAGCTTATATTTCTTGATAGACAACCTCAAATATTGAATAGCAAGAAAGATGAAAAGAAACCGACCTTACTCAATATATATTATTGTCTATGCGCCCCTAAATATTCTTATCGCATTCTAAGTTCTGGGTCTTAAAACACCACTTTAGCTTCCAAATGAATAGTATACACAATGTTGTCAAAATTGTGTTTCAGATCGTAGAATCGTACTACGTATCTACTCAGGAAAAACGTGCTTCATTCTAGGCAGAAATGTTTTTGGCCAGCATGCAGTAGAATCGCGTGCTGTTACGGCCCGTACCGATCCGACAATCCCTTCTTTTACCTTTTATAAGTTGTGACAGGCACTCATCTCTCCTTTCCTCCTTTCGTTTCTTGTCTGCCGATGTTGCTCTACCATCGCCGCCACTGCCGTCCTGCTGCTGCCGCCGATGCTCATCTGCTGTTGCTGCCATCACTCATCTTCTGCTGTCACTGCTGTCTTATCTTCGCCGCCGCCCTCTCTGCTGCTGCCGTAGACCAGGTACGCCCTCTCCCTTTCTCTTCTCTCCCTCTCCTTTTCTCTCTTCGCTCACCCGAGCAGGCCTTCTCTCCCTCTCCTCTCTCTCCCTTCCCCTTTCTCTCCCTCTCCATTTCTCTCTTCGCGGACGTGAGCAAGCTTTCATTCCCTTGCCCCCTCTCCCTCTCCTCTCTCCCTTCCCCTTTCTCTCCCTCTCATATTCTCCCTTCACACACCCGAGCATTTTTCCCTCTCTCTCCGCGCACGTGAGCGGCTTCTTGTTTTTTTTACCACCATCGCGTTGTGCTCTCCGCAGCGGCGACAGCATCAGCATATAACCTACTGTGGGCGCTCGTGGACAGGGAACATTTTTTATTTTTTAAATGTTATAATTTTATAACATTTTTTTATAGTGCTACTATAATATTTGTTTAATAAAATGAGATCACCAACTACTGTTATTATTCTAAATTTATTGTTGTGTTAATTTTTTTCTGAATTGATCACGAATTTTTTTATGAATTGATGTGCTACTTGTTGTTACTATTATAATTTTATTGATGTATTATTTTTTCACAAATTAAATGTTAACATTATTTGTTGATTTATCAATTGGCATTAGTCTGTTATTCTTATAATTTTTTGAGGTGTTAATTTTTCATGAATTAATATTTTAAAATATATAAGTAAATAGCTACTAAGATCATGAATTGATCTTAAAATTAGAATTTTGCTTATGTAATATTGCATTTGGCACTTATAAGTTCAAAAGAATTTGCATCTCACCACTAATTATTTATATATACATATATATATTTAAATGCACTTATATATAATAATATCCGGTATATATTCAAATGTGTATATATATAATAAAAATCCGGTAGAATCAGTCGTGTCGTGTTATGTGTTCACGATTTACAGCTTTTGCCGACCCTCCGTGTGCCTGATTTATGTGTTTGACAACATTGAGTATACATATGGGAAGCCTATGCTTCTTATGGTGCTGATGAAAATTTTTCATTGTTTTCTCTGATTTGAACATTGATGTAGGATCACCAAAACTGTAAACTATTTTGTTTTTTTGAGAAAAATAATGGAGTACTACCATTTAATATATCATGAAATTTGATTTCTGAATGATTTTTGCTTTGGCGTGTCACTCATGTGAAGCACACTTTACATACCTTCAACATCATCTTCGTCCTTGTCATCATCCTCATCCTCATCATCATCTTCATCATCATCCTCAACAACAGGCTCATCAGGCTGCAAAATGAAGTTAAAATAAATAATTACCAATATATGCCATAACGGGAAGTTACATGATAAGAGGCAATCATAATATCCAAGATGATCGCTAACAACTGATCCAAGAAATCAGTGAAAACAAAGACTTACTGAATAAAAAAATGAATCCTTGATTACATATTAGGCGTGAAAGGTGCACAATTGTTGAAAACAAAAATCTTAACAAAAATCTTAACCCAGGGAAGGTTGGCGCAGTGCTAGCGGACTGCGCCCCAAGTGATTGACGGGCTAGTAACCCGGAATCGATCCTTGGAGTCGCCACGTTGGCCAAGGGTACAACCATTTACCGCGGCCGCTCCGGCCTAGTAGCCCTGGATAGCGGTGGGTCCCGACCGAAAAAAAAAATCTTAACAAAAAAAACCTAGACATTCTATGCCGTAATATCTCTGGGGAAAGATGGAGTTACGATGGAATGAAGACTACGTAATGGGCAACAGTTGCAGGTCCGCGCAGTCATCAAACCCTTTTACTAATTCAAACGTCTAGGGTGATTTCTGCTCATAAAAATCTCAACTTCAAGGTCTGAAGCAAACGAAACAGTGAGTAATTAAAGAATCGACCTTTATTTTAAACTCTGCGAATCTAAACAATATATGGATCGTAAGAACAGAAATGATCAGGAAAATAAACAATGTCCGGGAAGGCCAAGAAGCAGAAAGGGAAATCAGGAGAGGCTCACGTCGATCCGCTGCTGCTCGAGGTGTGCGGCGAGAAGTTCCTCCTGCGTCTGGCCAGTCATGGCGAGGGAGATCCGACTCAATAATAAACCGAAGAGGATGCGAGCAACCAGAAGCCGTAAAAAGCGAACTCCCCAAATTGAGATAGGACGGCGGATTTGGTATTTGGGGAGTGCGAGGTTTTTGCAGGATTTATATACATTCTGCTTCGAAATTACCAAGTTGCCACTGAACTCTGAAGTAAAAGTAAAACATGTAGACGGTATTTTACGTGGTTCACGAAAGTATGATATCGTTAAAATTACTGATAATAATTAAACATTATTATTTAAAATTATAAGAATCTTTGGACATTATAAAATAAAATACTCATGGTGGACGATGTGATTATCTCTAAACATTAATCATATTGGAATTGTCATATTATTTCTTTTAAAGAGCATTATTATCTTTATTTATAAGCAAGGAATGACCTCAAAGATAGACGCATGAATTCCAACATTTATTTGTGTTGGGTAGACAAAGTAACATAAGATACAATTTCAAATACCATCATTTGAGCAAGGCATCCATTACCAGTTATTCACGTAGTGAATCATTTTGATTAAGAAAATCAAATAATTGTTAACTTTGATATAACCTGCAGAGATTGATTCCCTCCTGTGCCTTTATCATAAATTCTTTCCTGCAGTACTTCATCATCACATTTAGAAATCGCCACAAAATGAGCGGTGCAGAATCGAAGTCCACAACTTTCAGATTAAGCAAAAGATTCGTAAATGTGCTGGTAACATCATTGTTATTCAGATTAAACAACAGATTCATAAATATGCCAGTAACACTTTTGTTCACAGAACAATGATGTTACCTGCATTCCTAAAAAAATGATGTTATCCGCACATAGAAAACATAAGAAAATTCTAAATAAAGAAGATAAATAAGAAAATTGGAGGTGAATAGTTCACTCTCTTCATTGATAGCCATACAATATATATAAGGATATGTACAAAAAAACAAAAGTAGTTATCATATTATCTTATCTAATCTAGTTAGTTACTAACTACAAACAATAACTATAATCTGAATTCAAACTAAACTAAGTTTGTTATTCAAGACACCCTCAAGATGGAGCATGAAGATCACAAATGCCCATCTTGCGTAAGAGATACTGAAACCGATCATGCCCCAATGCTTTTGTGAAAATATCAACAAGCTGAAAATGTGTTGGGGCATAACAAGGAATGATCTGTTTGGAGCGAACATGTTCCCGAATAAAATAACAATCAATTTTAATATGTTTGGTACGCTCATGAAAGATAGGATTCTTGAATAGTTGTAGTGCAGATTTGTTATCACAAAAGAGCTCTATTCTTTATGGAGAAATTCAAAGGAGGATAAGAGTGAACGCAACCATATAAGTTCACTAGTAGTAAGAGCTAAAGCTTTGTATTCAGCTTCGGCGGATGAGCGAGAGATTGTTGGTTGCTTCTTTCTCTTACAAGAAATGGGATTGCCACCAAGAGTAATGAAATAACCAGTAACTGACCGTCTAGTGAGCGGGCATTTAGCCCAGTCAGAGTCACTGTAGGCGGCAAGATTGAAATTGGACACATGTCAAAGAAAAATGCTAGCACCCGGAGAAGATTTTAAATAGCGAAGAACCCGCAAAGCTGCCTCCCAATGTCATTACTTGGGAGATGACATAAATTGAGAAAGTATATGAACCGAATAATATAACTCAGGTCTTGTGATAGTAAGGTATATGAGACGGCCAACCAAGCGTCTATACTTGTCAAGGTCATGTAAATCATCTCCAGTATTGGTAGCTAATTGATGTCTTTGCTCCATGGGAAACTTAGTAAGACGACATCCAATTAAACGACATTCTGATAAAATGTCAAGTGCATATTTTCGTTGGCAGAGAAATAAACCACTAGAAGTATGCAAAACCTCAATGCCCAAAAAATAACGTAAAGGACCAAGATCCTTTAGGTGGAAACATGAGTTCAAATATCTCTTGAAGAGAACACAAAAATTGTCATTGTTGCTTACTAATAGCAGGTCATCAATATAGATGAGAAGAGCTAGAAAAATGGAACCATGATTATATGTAAATAAATAATTGTCTGCACTTGATTGCTTAAAATCATAATCTTTTAGAGCATCCATGAGTTTGGAGAACCAATTACGGGAGGCCTGCTTTAGGCCATAGAAAGACTTATGCAAGTTGCATACTATGTTAGGAGAAGAAGATCGCAAGCCCGGAGGTAGTTCCATATAGACTACTTCATCAAGATCACCACGAAGAAAGGCATTATGCACGTCCATTTGATGGATGGACCATTGTTTAGAAATAGCAATGGATAGTATGCATCGAATAGTAACCATCTTAGCCACAAGGGCAAAAGTCTCATTATAATCGATTCCTTCGACTTGTGTAAAACCTTTTGCAACAAGGCGAGCTTTATACCGTTCTATATTGCTATCAACTTTTCGTTTTATCTTGAATACCCACTTAGCACATTTATCTGTTGCAAAGACCAAGTTTTAGTGGCAGTTAGAGCATCAAGTTCTGCAGACATGGCTTGACGCCAATTGATATCCTGCAATGCTTCATAATATGTTTGAGGATCACGCTCATAATGTAAAGCAGCTAGAAAAAAATTATAAGAATCAGTAAATTTTGTATAAGTGACATAGTGTTGAAGGGGATACCGAGTACCTGAAGAAGAGATTGGATTGAGTGAATAGGCCTGGGTGTGTTTACTAATTGCGGAATGACAAATGTAGTCATTGAGGTAAGCTGGTGGTCTTCGTATGCGATATTGACGCTATGGTTGTTGTATATTAGTACTGACATATCTATTTGCATTGAAGAATTTTATGTGGACAAAATATTTGAAACTGGCGTATGTGTATGATCTGTTGCATATTCATCGGATTATGTGACCTCTGATGATTCAATCACTTGCTGATCAATGGCTGGGGTCCTGCATTATCGACATATACTTTTTAATTATCTAACTTTGCACATTGAGGTATGATCTTGTTGGAAAAAGGAAAGATTGTTTCTGCAAACTTTACATCCCTGGAGACAAAAACTTGCTTTGTTTGTAAATCATAAAGCCGCCATCCCTTTTTCCCAAAAGGATATCCAATGAAGATACATTGATGAGAACGTTAAGCAAACTTGTGTGTAATTTCTAATTTTGGTAACTTAGCATAGCAGAGTGAACCAAAAACTTGTAAATGCTTGTACGATGGTGGTTTGCCAAAAAACACTTCAAATGGTGTCCGCCCATCGAGAACAGAAGAAGGTGCGTGGTTGATTTGATAAGCATATGTGAGGACACTTTCTCCCCAAAAATGAATAGGAAGACATGCTTGAAAAAGTAAAGAGCGTGCCACATCGAGAAGATGTCTATGCTTGCGTTCAACACGCCCATTCTGTTGTGGAGAGAAAACACAGGATGTTTGGTGAAGAATGACGTTTAGTGCAAGGAAATCTTGAAATTCTTTGGTTAAAAACTCCATGCCATTGTCACTTCGAACAATTTTGATATTTTTATTAAACTAGTTCTATATCATACGATGAAACTTCATAAGAAGGCCACATGTTTCTGATTTTGCTCTCATTAAGAATACCCAAGTACTTCTACTAAAATCGTCCACAAGAGTTAAAAAATATTTAGCGCTAATAGAAGAAAAATACTGATAGGGACCTCATATATCACAATGAATTAAATAAAAAATAGTTGCAGCTTTATTCAAACTAATAAAAAATTTGCTTCTACTTTGTTTCGCCCGGCAACAGACATCACATAAGGTTTTTGCTTTATTTTCTTGTGATAACTTATCACCTCTAATAACATAATAATTGCTGGGATGGCCTAATCTGAGATGCCATAATCTTGCAGAATCTTCAAAGACTGAACTATGTGCTTGAGGCTGTACTGCTACCATTCGCAAATAGTAAACACCACCATGCTGTTCACCCAGTCCAATCAGTTTCTTCGAGGTGCGATTCTATATCAAATACAAAGTCGAAACAAAAGTTACTGATCAATTCAAGTCATGAGACAATTGTGCAATCGAGATTAAATTGCAATTGAATTCTATAATATATAGAACATTGTTTAAAGTAAAACTTCCTCCGAAACTGAGATTGCCAATTTTTTTGGCTGTTAAATAATTTTCATTTGGAATTGTTATTTGTCGAAGACTATTTACTGATTGCATATCAGTAAGAGATTCTGAATGCCTTGTCATATGCATTGAAGCACCACTGTCTAGAATCCAACGGGTACAAGAAGGAAGAGGTAGAAGATTTATACCAGACATGGTTTCACATTCCTTGTCATCAGGGCCAATTATTGACAAAAGCCTTTTGAAGTTGTGTTGCTAATAAAGATGCTAATGCACCTGAACACCTTCAGTTGAAGCATTATGTGCAAAATTTGCCTGCAGGTGACCACTTTCTTTTCCAGAATCACTGATAGATCTTGTGCTTGATCCCTTCTTCTTACCCTTCCAATTTGTTGGGTATCCATGAAGATGCCAACAATGTGATTTTGTATGCCCCTCTTTGCCACAATGATCACATAAAAGTCTTTTGCCCGAAGACTTTGATGCAACAGATCCTTTTGCAAGGAAGGCTGCAGTGATGGCACTTGCATCAGGAGTTTGCCATACTTTGTGTTGTTGTTCTTCATGAAATATCATGAAGTATATCTTTTCAAGATTAAGAAGAGGATCTGCACTTAAAATATTGGAGTGTATTGTGCCCAAAACTTCATGATTGAGCCCCATAAAAAATTGATCGGATCGCTCCTCCTTCTGCTTCACATATTTATCCGTGGCATCACAAGTGCATTTGCCACAAAAAGTACATATGGGAGTATTAATAAAATTCTCCAATTTATCCCAAAGACCTTTGAGCTTTGTGTAGTATTCTGCCACACTACGCTCTTCTTGTTTCAGCAAATAGATTTCAGTCTTCAAAGAATGAATTCTAGTTTCATTTGCTTGAGAAAATCGCTCCCGAAGATCTTCCCAAAGAGATTTGGCATCTTTTGCATATGCCACGCTCACTTGGAGATCTTTCTCCAGTGAGGATCATCAACTTCTGATCGCTTCATAAATCCGTCAATGAATCCAAGCTTGTTCTTGGCACGCAATGCATTACGCATGGCACGCGACCAAGTCAAGTAATTGGTTTCATTCAACTGATGAGTAATAAGTAAATTCCCTGAATTGTCAGAAGAATTAAGAGAATATGCTAAAGGAATCTTCGAAGGCAAGATACCTCCCGTTGATGAACTTGCCATTTGAGAAATTTTTGGATCTTGCTCTGATACCATAAGAAAATTCTAGATAAATAAGATAAATAAGAAAATTGGAGTTGAATAGCTCATTTTCTTCATTGATAGTCATACAATATATATAACAATCTGTACAGAAAAACAAAAGTAGTTATCATACTATCTTATCTAATCTAGTTAGTTACTAGCTACAAACAACAACTATATAGTTTGTTATTCAAGAAAACATATGCAACACTTACCTGCTACGTGCTGCGCACATGCACAACTTGTAAATGAAAAGTAAAATTAGGGGGAAAAAGACTCCTATTTAGACCTGTAAGGCCCAATTTGGTCGAAAAATAAGACGCAAATCATCAGAGAACGAGAACATTGTGCTCCCATTACATTATGCCTCTTAGAATATCTATTGGATTACAAAAGCTTACTCCTGGAATATATTATGAATCACCAAACGGGGGATTTCGATCGCAATGTCAGACAGACATTTTATATTGTCCCAGATTCAGAAACATTTAGGTGAATCACAAATAAGAAAGCAGACAAGGCTCCACTAACAACACAAAAAAAAAACTGATGCATTTAAAAAACATCTCTGCTGGATGTCATACATTAATTAGTTAGGTCCATAATGGCTGTAACAATGTCGCCATCTGCTGCTTTAAGAGCTTTGACAGCTTTCGACCTCGATACACCTGCCTGAGTCATGACCAACTCAATGTCCTTCGGCTCAACCCCGCTCTCATCAACTTCTTCGTCATCCTGAACTGCAGAGGACGGCTCAGGCTTGGAAATCACATGGCTTAAATCAGGAGCCTTGAATTGTTCTGCAGCCTGAGTCTGCAACTGTGAGCTCAGGTCCTCTATTTTTGCTTCTCCAAAGACAACATAAGTATCTGAAGTTGGACTTTTGAAGACATCCGGCTTTGATATTACGAATAAAATCTGAATGAAAAATAGTACAAAATGCATAAATAGTTTTTTTTAGGAGAAAATAGTACAAAATGCATAAATAGTTCTCAGAAAGAGGACATTGTATAAAGATAAAAAGAAACCAAGTGGAATTTATAGCTTTCCAAACGTACATTCTTGCTCTTCTTTACTGTCACACGAATAACACCAGGAATTGGCTTCATGCCAAGCTTCAGCATGGCCTTGCGACTCTTTTTTTCACTCCTACTTTGCTTTGACCTTCCAGAAGCATCACCTTCTTGCCCTATCAACATTTGACCAAAAAAACAGGTGAAATATAAAACTATATGAAACAAGAAAAGCTTTTATCACAAAATCCTATGTAATTGCTTCAAAGGTAAACAAGGAAAACAAATTCAGTTACCCAAAATAACCATGACAAAGGTAAAAAACAATAGGTAATAGACCTCATCAATTTAGCTAATATTTTCTTGTTAAACTAACTCAATCTTTAAATAGTAAGAGAATAAAACTTAGAAGATTGTCTATGGGATCCCAAGTAACTTTTCAAATGGCATCCACAATTTTGGGTACCTATATCCCCAGTTTAGCTTCCCATTTCAAAATAGCATATGAAGATATATAGGAAACTCATCTTCCTTATATTCGAACTATGAACTGATCAAAACATTTCAGCATTTCCTCTGATTTTAATATTGCTGTTGGACTCGCTGATAATGTTGACGAGGAAGAGTAGTAACCTACGTTGCAGGGGTATGGTACTGGTGCCCATGGTATGCCAATTTTTACAATATCGATGTAGGAGTACGGCCATATATTATATATTAAATGAAAATTTAATAAGATAAGAAATATTGATAATTTATCTTATACAACAACAACAACAACAACAACAAAGCCTTATCCCACTAGGTGGGGTCGGCTACATGGATCATACGACGCCATTCCGCTCTATTAGTAACCAAATCTTTCGGTATATTATTCACCAATAGATCTTGCTCTATTAGTTCGCCAAGTGTCCGCCTTGGCCTCCCTCTCCCTCTTTTAATCGGACTCCAAATTATTTGATCTACTCTTCTTACTGGCGCATCTAATGGTCTTCTATGAACATGACCAAACCATCTCAAACGATTCTCTACCATTTTCTCACTAATAGGAGCCACTCCGACTCGTTCACGTATATGGTCATTCCTAATCTTATCTAATCTTGTATGACCACACATCCATCTCAACATCCTCATTTCGGCTACCCCCACTTTACGTTCATGTTGTCCCTTCATAGCCCAACATTCACTACCATATAACACTGCTGGCCTTATAAAGTACGATAGAATTTTCCTTTAACTTTATTGAGTACTTTTCTATCACAAAGAACTCCAGTGGCTTTCCTCCACTTACACCAACCAGCTTGAATTCTATGATTAACATCGTCATCAATCTCACCATCTTGTCTTACAATTGATCCTAAATATTTAAACATTGTCACTTGAGGAATTATATCCTCCCCTAGCCTAACTTTCAAATCGTCTCTAAGTTGTTTATTTGTGAAATTGCTATGCATATATTCTGTTTTATTCCTACTTAAACGAAAACCCTTTGACTCCAACGTATTTCTCCATATTTCCAATTTTGTATTAATCTCTTCTCTTGAATCCGCTAAAAGCACTATATCATCCGCAAATAGCATGCACTTAGGTACCTCCTCTGTGATACTTATCTTATATAATTAAAAAAACCTTTTAACATAAATAGATTTACAATAAGATAATAAAGGATAAGAACATTAAAAATAGTAATTATTTTAAAAATAAAACCCATAATTCTTAAAAAAATAAGCTAACAAATAATATTTCACTTGAGCAAAGTAAGGTAACAACTGTCAACTTTTTTATCATTATGTCACTCATGATGTTGAGTTTGCATGAATAGTGAATACAACCAGTAAAGAAAATAAATATGGACCTTCAACATCATCTTCATCCTTGTCATCATCTTCTTCATCATCATCTTCATCGTCGTCCTCAACAAGAGGCTCATCAAGCTGCAAAATGAACTCAAAATAAACAATCTCCATACTGTTCCATATAACACAATTCAGGTGATATCTAAACAGTACACATCAATCTAAATAGCTGCTGTGGAATTAAGATAAGAACTTCGAAACAGATTCCATACATTTCATTGAGAAATTAATTATTCTAGGATGCAAGATTTAGTTACGATTTCACGTTTCACTCATAGTATGACATTATGATAGAACAACCATAAGATCAAAAGATCAAATCATCAAGATATAAAATCCAAATACTAATCAAAATCACAAAAAAAGGAACAAAGAATTAAACCAAACAAAAATAAATAACAGCAGTGCAATTAGCATGTTCAAATTATTAGTCACTAGTTCCATGGAGAGTTGGTCTAAGAACGTCCTAAGAAACCTAGAGGCTTCTAAGTTGACAAAGCGCTGGGGCAACATGGAGAGCATCGCACTGATGTGAAATAAATAACATGAAACTACAACAGTTGCAGGTCAGCACACTCATCAAACCCATATGCATTCAAACGACTACGGTGATATCTGTCCCATAAAAATTTCATTTTGAAGGTGTGTTATCAAGTTATGAAGCAGACGCCAAACAGAATGGCTAACAAATCCATCTTTGATAGCCTAGATTCATAATTTAAACTAAATACAGATCCTAACAAGTTGAAAGCAACACTAGCAATATATGTGTGTGTGTGTAATGACCAAAGATAAAAGGTAAATCAGAGGGAGGCTCACGTCAATCTGCTGCTGCTCGAGGTGCGCAGCGAGAAGCTCCTCCTGCGTTTGGCCAGTCATGGCGATTGAGATCAAGAGAGATTTAGTGCAACGAAGTGGAGGAAAACGCTGCACAAGGCAAACGGAAGCCCTAGAAACAGAACCCCCATTTTTTTTTTTTTTTTTTGCGGAATAAATATGCCTCATTAACCTTCTGAAAATTACGAGGCTGCCACCGAGCCCAGTGGGATTTTATAATTGGTCAATTTGGGTTGAGCCACGGCGGACCCAACGCCTGCAACCTACGTACCGTTCGGATCCAATCTGAAATTGTAGTGCATTTTGTTAGGGTAATATGGAAGTCCCCCCAACTTACCTGGGGGACTGTCCCCCCCATGTTACGTCTGTCATCGGATTCTCATCCGATGGTTAGCGCAGATCTAAAAGAGAAAGAGGAGATTGGTGTTGGTTCGATCCACGGTTCAACGTGCGGTTCACAATGAGATGAGCGGCCTGGTTCGACCGGCTATAAAATGTTGAAATCCTCATTTTTTTTCCTCTCCTTTCTCTCTCCCCTTCGTTTCTCCTCCCCACGCCGCCGATCTCCACTCTCTCCTATTGGTTCGACCTTGTGCCCCGCCGATCTACTCTCTCTCCCCGATCGATTCGACCTCACCGACCCGGACGACCTCCTCCGAGCCCCGGCCAGATCTGTGACCCCGCCGACCTCGCGCCGACCTCCTCCGAGCCCCGGCCAGATCTGCGACCCCGCCGACCAGATCCACGACCCCCGCCCAGATCTACGACTCGTCGACCCACGCCGACCTCATACGAGCTCCGACCACCGACCCACGGCGACCCCCTCCGAGCCCCGGCCAGATTTGGGACCACACCGACCAACCAGATTTGCAACCCCGGCGACCTCCTTCAAGCCCTGGCCACCGACCCGCGGCGACCCCCTCCGAGCCCCGGCTAGATCTGCGACCCCTCTTCACCGCCGCCGCCGCCAATCTCGCTCACCGTCGCCGCCGATCTCATGCACCTCTGAGCTCGCGCATCTCCGTCGAGCTCATGCACCGCCGTCGCTCCCGTCATGCACCGACCCACGGCGACCTCCGCTGGGGTGGGTCGCGCACTACCGCTGATGAGCCCCTCCCTCCGCCAACGCCGATGAGCCCGTCTGCCGCAGCCGCCACCGAGCTAGTCCATCACCACCGTTGAGCTCGTCTGCCCCGCCGCCGAGCATGTTAATTCACGTTAATTCTTTGTAAATTTTTTGTGGTAATTCATGTTGTAAATTAGTTAAACTTTTGTTAACTTGTATTTCTTACATTGTTAAATTATTTTTCTTGCTTGTATGTGATTGTCGTCATTTGTTCCCAAGCTTCGAACATACTTCCTATTTCGCTTTTGGACATTCTCTAATTTGCTTTCCACCGACATCCTCTACCTCATGATCATCGTTTGATTCTTTAAACAAACGCGTTTTACATGATAAATCCGACTATATCACGTTCTGGCAAACAACCTCATGCATCGTTTTGAGAAAACACTCATTTTGATTCTTTGAACTTCTGAAGACGCTTTACATGATAAGAACAAATTTACTACATGAGTTATCAAAGTTTAACTAATCACACTATCAACTAGGCGCCAATGGGGCAGCGGCATGCGGCGGGTTCACGGTGTGTGGGGTCGGCGGGGGGCGGTCGAACTCGGCGCTCGACGTGCATCGTGCAGTGGCGCTCGGTGTGCTCACGGCGTGCGGTGGTGTAGGTTGTGGGAGGTCGTCAAGGTGGCAGTGCGTGAGCTCAGCGGCGGCGGACGGGCGAGCTCCACAACGGCGGGCGGGCAAGCTCAACGGCAGCGGTGGCGAGGCGGGCGAGCTCGGTGGCTGCGATGGTGCAGGGTCGCGGGAGGTCGACAACATAATAGCGGAAGTGATAGGAGGTCGGCGGCGCTCGGTGGGGTGCGCGGATCTGCTCGCCGATGGTTGGATCAGGTCCTCTTCACGCACAGATTTGGTTGGCGGTCGGCAAAGGGCGAGATCCAGTGCTCGAGGTCATTGCGGAGGTCGTCGCTGCGCAGGGGGCAACCGTCCACCGCGCCGCGCCGCGCGAAGAGAGAACAACCATCTTTGCATCCATCAGATCCGCGTCCACCAGATCTGGGCGGACTAGGTCGCCGAGGACCGGATCTGGTCGGCGTCCATCAGATCTGGTCGGGGATGCGGAGATCTCGCCGCCGATCGCACTCGCGCAGATCTGAGATGGTCGGACGTGATCGTCGATGTCGTGATCTCATCGGCGGTCGCACTCGCGCAAATCTGAATGTGGAGATCTCATCAACAGCAGAGATGATGACGGCCGCGGCAACTCTCAGGTGTGAGGTGGATGCGGAGAGTGAGAGAGGTGAGAGAGAATGAGAGCGATCAAATGAGGGTAAAAATTTTTTCCTCCAATTTTTCTATTCGCCGATCACACTTGAACTCCAATTTTTTTCTTCATGAATCGAGAGTGTGCCACCGGTTCATCTTAAAAAAACCAAATTTTGATCGCGCCCGTCCGATTTCGATCGGACGAGCACAATGGAAAGGGGGATACCCATTATTCCCTTTTGTTTAAGGATCCTTGTTGCCACTCCAAATAAATGTGATTGGACCATTGTGTCCTTTTCATGGGAAACGTGCATAAATATTTGATATTCAACAAAAAAAATAACATAGTTTAATAATTTTTTCTATAAAAGATAGCAGAATTAATAAAACCAAAGATGGAAAAAATCTAAAATATATTCATTGAGGAAAAAATATATTATTTTTTTTAATTTAAGTTGAGATTTTCAAACTTAGCATGAAATTGTTATTATATACCCATTGGACAACTATAAATACCCAACAGGCCATTAATAAGAATTGGGACGTGACAAAATATTTTATGAAATAAAGATATAGTTCATTAGATAGAAGATATCGATCTTGACTTGAATTTCTTACTTATAGTCTTGTTGGTGATATTTATCTATTAATATAAAATTTTGGCATACTTTTTATATTGTTAAATGATAATATCATCTGACAAATAAAAAACTTGAAAGATCAAACAACATGTGGGAAGATGTTTGGAAATTATTTTTTAAATGTTTTTATGTATCTATGATGCAAGATATGGAATGCAAGACGGAGGAGACGGGAAAAACTTTTTGCTCCTTTTCTATGAAAAGGACACAATTGTCTAACCACATTTATTTGGAATGGCAGCAAGAATTTTTGGAGTGGCAATAGAGGGAGCTTTTGTTTAACTCTTCAAGTTAATTGAAAAACAAAATCTTGAGAGTGAAAAATAAAAATTGTGTTTGTCTGTGGACGTTGAAAAGAAATTTATTTCTCGAGTGTTACACAAGTTGGCATCATCACTTTTATTTTCATATTTGGTTGAAAAAATAGTTATTTAAGCAAAATTTTGATAAGAAATACTAGGGTAAATTACATGAATTATCTCCTAACTTTGAGTGTGGTAACTGGTCAATCCTTCAATTTTAATTTGTAACTCAATTATCCTCGAACTTCTAGTTTTCTTGCACGTGCTATCTTCTTCACCGTTGATAGTGAGTTTTTCAATTTTCTTTCTTATGTGATTGCTGCATAACTTGCTTCTCATTATCCACGTCACGAGGCAATAAATAAAAATTATATAACCCTCTCTTTCCACCTAAAAAATGGGTAAAATAAAATAAAAATAAAAATAATAAAAAAGCAGCAACATCTTATCGGTCGCCCCTTATCAGAGCTGAACTAAGGGGGGCGACGCTCGCTTCCCCTTCCCCTCCGGTGCTGGAAACTACTGATGGCTGCCGCCTTGCTCCCCTTTTTCTTTGTGCGTCGGTGAGCGCAAAAAAGAGGGTGTTGGCTACCTTGTGCAAACTTGCCGACACCGGAGGGCTGACGCCTCCCTTTTCGTTCTCGTTGTCGAAGAGAGAGAGATGTGGTCAAGCACTAAGCAGGCACATGCGCACCCACGAGTTCAATGAGCACACGACAATGACCCATGATGACCTTAATATTGACGATCCCTTGGGTTCTGGTGGTGCCTCCACAAGAACTACGACAAGGAGTTCTTCTCGTGGAAGTCCTTCTACGAGCATGGCAAGTGCAGCTCCGACGACATTGATGATGACTACTTTGCCTTATCGTAGACGTCCAATGATGACGAGGACCTCACGGGTCACGACTGCTATGCCGGGTGGTCAAAGGGCAAAAGGTCCATCGAGCTAAGATGATCAGTTGTGATAGCGGCCTTCGGCACCAACTCAAGTTCATGCCATCGGTTGAGAGCCTCGACCCCTCCTTGACCTTAACCTTCATGTTCGCAGTCGCCACCTCAACCCCGACCCCCTTTTTTCTCTTTGCGGGCTGATGAGCGCAAAAAATAGAGCAATCGACCTCCCTATCAAGCTCACCGATGAGCTCACAAAGGGTGGTTGACGCCCCCTTTTCAAGCTCGCCAGTGTGCGAAGGAAAATGGGAGCATTGGCCCCCTCCTGCTTCCGCCTCGCCGACAAGCTGCCCCCCTTTTTTTACTCACCGACAGGAAGGGGCGATGGAGAGGGGTTGATGCCCCTCACTTTTTTCGCTCGACAGTGGAAAACGTAAGCATGAGGATGTTGTATCCTCCCAAATCTCCCATTGGCAAAGAAGGGAATGGTCGTCGGAGAGCATAGAAGGGGAGAGGGGAAGGGGGCGCCGCCCCTTACTCTAGCTCCAACGAGGGGTGGCAACCTCATGGCTCCCCCTCTTAATTTTTATGTTATTTTACTTGGTTGAGAGGTGAAAAAGAGGTTTATATTTTTATTTGTTGCCTCGTGACGTGGATGGGTGAGAAACTGGTTATGTGGCAACTACATGAGCAAGGAAATAAAAAAACTCACTTTGAGCGGTCAAAAGGATGGCGCGTGCAAAAAAATCAAAGTACGAGGGCAATCCAGTTACAAATTAAAGTTAGAAAATCGTTGAGATGTTGATCCAAAGTTGAGGGATGATCCGTGTAATTTATTTAAAACTAGTGTAGCCGCAACTTTAGTAATTTTTGTCAAACACAAAGGTTATTCTGGTGGGCCCCATGCGGATTAAAGTTCTAGTCAACACAAAAGGTTCTCACGAGTTTGCCAAAAAACTTCTACCTTGAAGTCAGCACTCACAAGTTCTCGCCCCAAGCCGTCATCTCATCTGTCAAAGTTCTCATTGTGTGGAACTCGTCCAAACAACAACAAGTGATTTAACCATCCCATCATAACTTAAGCACTATTTGGCTTGGGAACTAAGATTCAAAACTTGGCTTAGTTCTTGAAAATTCTACCAAACAGTTCAATTTTCAAGTTCCCTCAGTTTCAATAACATGACATGAATTGAGAACTTTAGTTCTTCCAAGTTCTTGCTTCAGCAAGAATGAAACTTTTTTCTTTCAATTCTTTATTATTTTTAATTAGTAATTATTATTTAGTATTGATATTATTCACTAAAATTTTCATATTATCTTAAATAATAACCAATTACAATATTTTATTTATTAATATATTATCAGTCAACTTATAAAATAAATTCTCTAACTTAATATAAATATTTTTGAAAATTATAATTTTAATAACATATGAAATAATTAATCAAAATTAATATAAATATATTACCATACAACTTATTTTTTAATAAATTTTAAAATAATAATTACATATAATATTTTATATGCTAGTAATTATTATTTAACTAAATAAATACATAATATTTTAATTGTTATAATTTTAAACCTCATAAAATAATAAATTATATAATTAGTTGTTACTTTTTATCCAAATACCTTCTAAATTTTATCTATCAAATTAACTTCCCATTATTACATTTTTCATTCAAACACTACCTATTTTTTTCATCTAATCGAGTAGCTCTCGAAAACTACCGAAAACCTAAGGGTGAGTTTTACTAGTGGAATTAGGTGGAACAGAACTTGGTTCCGTCCTAATTTTCAAACGCACTCATGCAGCTTGGTTTTTGAGGCGAAACTGTGCTGCAATAAATGCGGCAGAACAAGGTCACTTGGCATGATTCCGCCCTTGGTTCTACCATGTTTTGCGAACGATGTTATATATATATATATATATATATATATTTGCAAACTCTTTTTTCTTTTAGTTTTTAACTTATTTTTACCTATCTTATATATAATAATTTATTTATTATATGTAAAATGTTATTAATAAATAATTTATATAGTATTATTTATTATTTTATTAAAAAATCAATATTCATTAAATAGAAATTATAAAAATAGATTTTAATATTTAAATAATATATTTTTAACAAAATTTTGAATAAAAAATTATACTTTATACTTTTATTTATTAATACTTTTATATTTTATAATTACAATACTAATTTTTTAATTCCAAATATATCAAAAATTAATCTATCACATTTTTTTCTATCACATCAACTCCTTGCTCATCGTTACGTTTCACTACATTTAAATAACCTCGAACTAATATATTGAATCCAACTATTTATTGAAACTCAGACGAACTTTACTTTCACTTCCCAAATGCACCCTAAGGCAGCATTTGGTTTGGGAACCAAACTGGAACCGCGACCTAGTTCCAATTTGGTTCCCCAAACGCGATCCGCTAGGATTGCGGTTCCAACGAAAATAAATAAATAACTAGAACCAGGTCATCTTTTTAGTGGAACGGGTTTCAGTGGCACCGATTCCACCTTTTTAGAAAAAACTCACGACCTCGTTCTAATGGTACCGGTTCCATCTTTTTAGTGGAATTGGGGCACTGTAGTCGATTTTTTTTTGTCGACGCAATATTTTTTTGTTTTTTGTTTTTGCTTTTTCTTTTTCTTTTCTCTCCACACATTTTTCTCTTATATAATAAATTTAATAAATGATTAATATAATGTTATTTATTACATATTATTTCATTAAAAAATTTTATTTTTTCATTAAATATAATTAATTAAATTTTTTATATTTAATAATATATTTTTAACAAAATTTATTCATAAATTATTTTATTTTTTTATTAATAATGAAAATATAATTTATATTTATAATATTTATTTTAATTTAAAATTCATCATATTTACTTTTTCTTATCACATTAACTCCCTCCAACTAATCATTACGTTCCACTATATCTAAACACACATCGAACTAATCTATCAATTCAATTAATTCACGAAAACTTAGGAGGAATTATAGTTCCGTTTCGAAACGTAACCTAAAAATTTTCATCCAAACATAGCCAACGAGAGTTGGGTAGAACTTTAGTTCTAACATGCAAAGAAGGCCTAAGTTCTGGCAAATACCAAAACAAAGTTAGAACTTCAACTATCACAACCTTGAAGGAAAAAGTTCTTGCTTGGCCAGTTTCTAAAATTTTTCTAATAGGTTTAAAAATAGGTGGAGTTACTTTTACACCTATTAGGTATTACTTTAATAATATTATATATAAGTTATAATATATGCATATTATATTTGCGTATATTATATATTTATATATTATCATAAATTTATAATTTATTTTGGTCTAATAACAAAAAAGTGTATTAATTATTATTACATTTTATTTAGTGTTATAATGAAATAAAAATTTAAATGATTATTTTTATAAAAACAATATATTTTCATGTTTTAATATAGACGTACATATTTTTATTTATTTTACTTATCATACATCATAATTAAAATTAACTAGTACAATATTACAATAACTATTATTAATAATAGTATTATATTATTAATTATGGTCTTCTAAATAAGTTATAATTAGGTTATATAAATGTGATGTTAAATTTTTTGTTATATTTCAGTTTTAGTTATTAATTAATTTACCTTAAATTTCTTTTTTCTTCTATCTAATTTATTAATTATAGAAAATTTGCATAATTAACAATATAAAAATAAATATTTTAAAAATAATAAAAATATATATTTAGTTTTTACTTTTTATCCAAACATTCACTAAAACTTACTTTTTAAATTAATTATTTAATTTCTTATCAATACATTTTTTATCCAAACACCAAAGTTAGACTTTTCTATCTAATAAATTAATTCTCGGAAAGTAATAAGAACTTAAAAGTTTCCTTCCAAACATGGTCTAAGAAGAAATAATAATGTTATTTAATGATATATAACAAAAAACTTAGAAATTTTTTTAAATCCTTACGTCAAATTGAATTTATTTACTTATCACAATAACTATTTGTAATGTAAATATAATTAAAATTTTCTTTTAGTAAATATTTTTTATCTTATAATGTAACAAGTTTTGCAAAATATAATCGTTAACTGGTTTAATTTTTAATTTAATAATATTATTAGGTTAAAATTGTAGTTTTTAGAGTAATTGATAAATGTTTTTATTACTTAAAGCAATGCAAAAAGTGCAGTATATATTTATCTTTTTCTCTCTCTATATATATGTATGTGAATATTAGTGTGCTACCACACCTTTATGACACCATGCGCCACAGATTCAAAATCGTCAAGTCTACGATGGACGAACGAGATTTATGCACACTAGTTTAGGAAGGGGCGGCGGTGGTTCAAGCGTGTGGTTCAAGGGGTGCGGGAGTGCGGAGGGTGTTTGATGGTTCTTTCTCGCATAATCTCTTTCATTTGGTGACCGCTCTCTCTCTCGCGGCATGAATTTGATCAAACGCCAGTACTCCGATCAAATGTCAACACAACGAGACTTGTGTGCTCTCTTCTTTCTCTCGACTCTGGGCAAAGGGAGGAGGAGTGGACGGACGAAAGGAGGAGGAGCGGTGAGATCCAGAGCAGATTTTGTAGGAGGATTGAGTGGATCTCGATTATCGGATGTCGACTATTGGCTCTCGACAAGTGGATCTGGAGTATATTTCGCACCCTGCGCCCAGGATCGATTCTCGTTCTTTGCAATGACGATGCACACAAGGAGAAGGGGGACGTCGGCTCCCCTCCACAAGCTCACTGGCGAGCACCAAAAGGGGGAGGGGGGGAGGGGTTTCGCTTTACTCATGATATGCAACAATTAATTTTGTGCCTAGAGGGAGAAAGAAATGTGATCCGTTGAGGAGAAGGAGAAGCGACACACGATCTCCCCTCGCAGCCTTCTTCCCCTTGACGATCGAGATGAACAGGCGGATCACTTCCGACGATCGCTCTCATCCAACTCAGAGGTCGAACCGATCGGCTTGGATGAGGATACTGCATCAAGGGGTATACAATAGAACAAAACCTGACAAAGACATTATGAACAACCCAAAAAATAATATAGTACAATAATTATCTCCAAAGAGGAAAAGACTAATACATTGCCAAACAGTCGTCTCGTAAATTTTGTCTCGGACAGATACACACTTTAGCCGAATTGAATATCAAATAATAAAGCTGTTGCCACTCAGCTTAGATGGTTCTGCTAACATCCATCTCGGCGAGATGTCTCACACTCATGTGCCTAATGTGCCTATTAAGGTTATAGCCGCTTTAAAATCGTATCAAAGTAAGACATACCGATTTCAAATCTCATTGAGTTCGGATTAAAAAATTATTTTCCATTAATTGTCTAGTGATGAACTGAATTAGATAAGAAAATGATAACTAAAATATTACTCCCTTTAACTGTTTAAGATTTTAACAAAATCGATGCCACATCTTGCCAGTTTTGAAGGGGCAAAATGGAATAGGAATGAATGAGATTAAATAAAATTTCTTTAGTTAATTTTTTGTTTAAATTAAAAAGATGTAGGGAAGTGACAAAGCTTTTCAAATGTCACATTTTTTATTTTTCCAAATTAATATAATATATATGAATAAATAATTTTAGATCAAATTAACTATTATCAATTTAAGTAATTTTTATTATCAAATTAAACTACATCTCTCTTTTCCTCTCTCCCTTTTAGGTTAGTAAGTTATCTTTTTTCATTGTATGAATATTATATTGATAAAATAATTTTTATTTGTATGAATATTTATCTCTCATTTTTATTTTTTAAAATAGATGAATATAAAAATCAAATAATAAACAAAAAATAAATGGTAAAAAAATAAGTATAATATATTCACATTTGTTAGATATTTATAAATAATGTATATATAATAAAAGTTAAAAACAACTTTTTAATAAATAAAACTTTTATTTTTTAATCCATTATTTTGTAAACACATCACACTCTACCATCCACCTTTGGCTCTAACGCTTCATCCCTCAATTAATTAATTATTTATTAGACAACTTTTGTGAGGATGATCATGATCACTTTATATTTTTTTGACCCCGTTTGGAATGAGAACCATGCTGGAGTGAGGGGCTGATTCTATCTTGGTTCCAAACAAGTGTCGATGGTTTGGTTCCTAAGCAAAACTAGACTATCTTTTTGAATTTGGAACGAGGGTCATGTGGCCCTAGTTCTAAGTGACTAATTTCATCTTTTTCGTTGAATTAGCTATCCACAAATTTTTTTCTCTCTTTTTTTATTTGACATTTTTTGGTTTTTCTTTTCAACTTTTTTCTTTTTCCATTTTTTCTTTTTTTACTTTTCTTCTATAAAATAATTTATTTATTAAATATAGAATATTTATAATAAAAAATATAATATAATTTATTAGATGATTATCATAATTGATTCTCAACATATCATAAGATTGGTTGCTAAGGAACTTTTTGCCCTAAGGGTTAATATCCGAGGAGGGTTAATGCAACTTATGATTTTATTTTAAAAAATATTTCATTAAATAAAATTAATATAAAACATATTTTATATTTAAATAATATATTTTTAAACAAAATTTTCATAAAAAGTTTTATTTTCACATTTTTTATTATTTAATAAAAATATACTTTATTTATATAATAACTATTTTTAATTTAAACATCCACTAAAAATTTAGGGGTCGTTTGAAAATAGAATCGCGGTTCCTCTTAAGTTCTCCGTGCATAGTTGAATTGACAGATTAGTTCGGGGTGTATTTGGTTGGAGTAAAATTTGATGATGATGAATAAGGTGGTTGATGTGATGGGAAAAAGTAGATGTGATGGATTAATTTTGAGTGAATTTTGAATTAAAAATAATTATTATAATTATGAAGTATAATTTTATTATTAATTAAAATAAAATTGTAAAATAAAAATTTTTATGGGAAAAAGTTTGTTAAAAATTATATTATTTAAATATAAAAAATCAAATTTCAAATTAATTGTATTTAATGAAATATTAAAAATTTTAATGAAAAAATAGGTAATAAATAATATTATATTAAACACTTATTAAAATTATTTTATATCTATTAAATATTTTATTTTAGTGAAGAGAGTGTGTGAAGAGAAAAGAAAAAAACTTTGAAAAAAAATAAAAGTCACGTCAACGTCAAAATAAAAAAAAAGGGACAACAAAGGGTGGAGCCGGAGTGGTGAAATCGGGGTCACGTGACCCCGATTCCACTAGCTCTATTCCCGCCTCGGAATCGGATTTCGAAGCGGTGTTTGGCAGAATCGGATGGAACAAAGTCACAGTTCCCACCCGGTTCCCCAACCAAACGACCCCTTAGTATATCACATCAATTTTTTCTTATAACATTAACTTTTTAGTTCCTCATCATTACGTTCCACTCAATGGCGGAGCCAGAAAAAATGTCGAGTGGGTGCGCATTATAGTAGTATATACTCGAATCATAAAAATATGATAAAAAAAATATTGTTTTATATAACAATTGAAAAATATTTGTTTTTTTAAATATATTAGAATTCACATATAAAAACTACTAAAAATTTATAAATTTATCATGCATTATTATAATCATGCCATTTTTTAACACTTATTTCTCTTCTTGGGAAACTATGATGTATCTTTTTTCTCATAATATGTTATCAAAATTTATTAGATAAAATAAAAAAAAATATTTATCGAGATATATATAACTATATCCTATAGGTCGTACATGAAAGACCAGACTATTATAAGAAATAATATTGAACCTAATATATAAAAATATTAACATGTCAACATATAAGTTCAATACGTATTATTAATTTAATTATTATAACCATGTCATTTTTATACTTATTTCATTTCATTGTGAAATATGATGTGTTTTTCTTATAGTATATTGTCTACAATTTATTATATATAAAAAATATTTATTAAAAATACATAACTATAAGTGGTACATGAAAGATTATAATGGATATTAAATAATATTGAAGTTCATCATTAAATCTTATTACATCAATTTTTTTAGAAAAAAATACATAAATGGCAATATTGACATAAGTATTAAAAATTATATAAATTGGTTATATGGTAAAATAAAAAAATATTGAAATATGAACATCATAAAATAAACAAAAAAATATTGAAATAAAAAAAGACCTCTAAATTGCGTGACAATGGAGCAGCAAGATTCAATCCTTGATCAATCTGTGTAGGGCTAACAACTGCTACCACTAAGACTACATAATTATATTTGAAGTAATTACTACTATGTAATAAATATATAAGTTTTGGATGGGTGCACTTGCACCAATGAGCATTAATGTGGCGCCTTCATTCAAATACATTTCAAATTAATATATCAATTTAATTATTCACAAAAAATTTAGAAAAAATTATGATTCCGTTTTTAAATACTATCCTGGGCTCATCACATCAACTTCTTCACCATGAGCCTTGAAGTGTTCTGCAGCTTGAGTCTGCAACTGTGAGCTCAAGTACTCTATTTCTTTGCCTCTCTGGAACAACAATGGGAGATCATCCAACATACCTTCTAACAAAACACCATTGCTTTTCCGACTGAAGTGTTGTAAGCGAAAGAAGATTGATCTTCGCTTTTAAAACAAGCAACAAAAATAACTTATGCTTTTACGTAAGTACTTTTGGATGAAACCACTTCAAAAATTTCACACTAAGCACTGATACATTAGGCTTTGTTATGACAAGTAATATCTTAATGAGAAATAGTAAAAAAAAAATCTCTAGAAAGAGTACGATGTATTAGATTTAAAAAGTCGTCTGAAACTTTATATCTTTTTTTTTTAAAAAACTTTTTGAATAGGAGAAAGGATAATGACACCGTACCATAGTTATTCATTTGTATCAAGAAAAGGAGCGTGAGATATACATACATGTATCTATAACATTATCATAACTTCTAGGAGATAAAAGAAAAAAAAATCGAAAAATCACTCTTATGGAAAAAAATGCATTATGTCTAATTTCTCCAATATTCGCAGTCGGTCCAAAAGAAGAATTCATAAAAAAGAATCACATCTCCAATCAATCTAATAACACGTGCCAAGATTTTGAGAGGATTCCTCATGAGAAATGATAATGTGTCATTATCAAAGATGAATACAATTACAACATTATTAAATCAATCAATATTATATTGATTTGAATCAATAGTATAATATTACAATGATCGACAAGAATCAAAGTTTTCCCTTGTTTTACATCCCTCAAGTCAACTTCAGCTTTTGTTGAGAGGTCATTTTGTGCTTTTGATGTTAAGCTATTTCTTATCCCAACCGCTAGTAATCTTAAATTGCCATTCAAACCAAAATTGTACAAAAGTTTTTTTTTACCATATAGCTTTTTTTTTTTTGTAGAAAAGGTTGCATGGGGAAGGGGGAGACGACCCCCTTTTGGCCTTCCTTTGCCGGTGGAGGCGGGGCGATACCTCAGAGTTCCTCGCGATGAGCTCGCCTTCCTTTGCTAGTGTAGGCAGTGGCGATACCCCACACCTCCCCGTGACGAGCTTGCCTTCCTTTGCCGCGTAGGCAGGGGCAATACCCCATCAAAGAGGGGACACCCTCTTTTTCGAGAGCTCACTTCCACTGCGAGCTCACCGACAAGAGCTTGCAAGGGCCGACAAACTCATAGTCAGGTTTGCCCTGCAAGCTCGCCAGGGATGATTATGGTGCGTCGCCTCCTCCTCCTCACACTAGCGTGGGAGAGGGAACAATGCCTCTTTTTTATTTTTAATATATATTATTTTCGACTTAAAAAAATTAGATGAAAGAAGAGGGTAGTTTAGTATTTTAATAAATAAATAAAAATTAAAATTAACAAAAAAGTATCAAACTCAGACGGATGTATCAAAGTAAAAAATCACGATAAAATTTAGGAAGACATTACGATAAGTTTATGTATTATGATAAGATGAAAAAAAATCGTCGTAGTTCAAGTGGAGTTTTAAGAAATTAAAAAAAATGGAAACCTAAATCGACATGGATATATGAATAAAAAATTTAGAAGCCCCCAAAATTTGTTGGATTATTTACAATAGTAAATACCATAATCCGATGGAAAACTACAAAGTTATATAAAAGTTTTTTTTTCTGCTTTTAATGGCGCTTGGTACGTATAAACTTACTCAATTAATATATATATCAACAAATATGTAAGTTATAAGTCATGATACTAAATAGAATATAATATGACTGTTGTAGATTTATAATGCATCCTAATATTCTAGAAAAGTCAATATTTTTTAAATAAGTTAGTTTTAATGATATCCTCGGAATCGAAACGCTCTACTTGTGACGGGATAAATGAAAAAAATAATAATATCAGTTAAAAGTTTTATATTTTTTTAAAAATCATTCATCCGTATTATTTAGCAATCGTGGCGAAAAAGATAGCATCAATATAGAATAATAAATTTCTTACACACATATAAAGCATCATTAATTTTTAAAAATAATATAGTATGACATGAAGAATGAACCACAAGTTAACTAGTAAGTTAAGTTATATATTGATGCAAAATAAAAAAAAAAACTAGATAAAACATATGTCACATAAATTTTAATCCCCTTAATTACGGTCGTCTTAGAAAGTTCGATGGTCATGATTCACGCATTATCCGATTTGTAGGGTTGGATTCCTATTTCCTTCCTCTCACGTCTCATTTAAAATTTTCAAGTAAAATACTAAATAAATAAGTAAGAGACAGAATTTTATATATTAAGTCTGCAGATGGGCTGCAGCTGTCCGGCGTCCGGAAGTGTCGCCGGTTGCCCGGTCAATTCCATCAGCCCACCGACCGCCCCGTGATAGTTTTGTAAATATGGAGGATAATCTTGGGCTATTTGTCTAGTAAAATCGCTTTCTCTCTCCTCTCTCCTTGACCCTTTTACATCTCTTTCCTCCAAAGCAAAGCTCACGAGATCTCACTTCCAACTTTCCCCTTTTTCAGTTTCTGTAATAACTTAATAGCGTACAAATTTTATATTATTATTATTATTATTATTTGTCCGCCCTTTTAACTTTGAATTTTCTGTTCATATCCCTTTCATTTTTCCACATAAAAAGTGAGAGTTTTATGCTTTCAAATACTTGTCGGACGACGAGTTTTCACCTTTGTAAGCAAGTTATTTTACAAAGATAAATATCGGAAAAATAGAATAATGCATGTTTTTTTTCATCATAACAGAATATCCAAATTAAAACCTTAGATCATAAAGCCATCAAAATTATAACAAAACTAGATTATTTTTTACATAACAGAGGGATAATATACAAAAGTTTTTTTTGTCACTGAAGATTTATAATTTTAAATAGAAAGCCACAAATTTACGCGGTTGAAAATTTGAAAAGAAAATAGATTATAAATAATATAAATTATAAACTAGACAAAACAAAAACTCCCGCTAAAATAATAAATAAAAAATAAAACGGTAAAAAATGACCAAATAAAGACAAGAAAGTTCACAGTCCTACCACCACCACTTCCACCTCTCAGTTTTAACTCATTCCCCATTCTCTCTCTCTCTCTACAACTCCATCCATCTACCAGCCAAGAGGGCAAGAGGAATCAGCAGCAACAGCAGCAGCAGCAGCACCACGAACCCTAACCCTACCTCTCGATCTCGGATCCTCGCTTCTTAGTACTCGCGCTCGCTGGGCCGTGGCTCTTGCTCCTCCAATCCTGATCCCTCAAGCTGGATCTGCTGTCGGTGGCAATGGCGGTAGAGCAGGCGGAGGGGGGAGCGGAAACGGTGACAGAGGACTGAAGGAGCCGAGGGGCTTCCGATGGGGAAAGGCGAGGACGAGCTGCAGACCTCGGCATTGCCCTCCTCGGCCGCGGACGGTTCTGACGGCAATGCTGCTGCCGGCAGCGGCTGCTCCCCGCGGCGCTGCCTCCAGATCGTGCGGCCGCGTTGCGTCGTCACGCTGCTCCTCGGCGCCGCGGCGCTTCTCTTGGCACTTCTGTGGTTGCCTCCATTCCTGGGCCGCCACAGGCTTCACGGGGAGTCTGCTCGGGATCCACGATTCTCAGGTGAGGGATTTTGCCGGATCTCGACTTTAATGCTTGTCGATGTGTTGACTTGTTCGACGTCCGTGTCTCAGTAAAAATGTTACCTTTCGGAAGCAACTCTAGTAGCTTCGTAAGGAGGCATTGTTGAGAAATTAGTTAGTTCTACATGTACAAAATTTGAAGGTGATCATTATGTAGCTACCCTTTTATGCACATGACCTAAAACAGACAATATCTTGATGGACTAGGACCTTAATCACTATGGGATTAAGAAAAATATAAGGACCCAAGGTTCAGAAACAATGTTTGGTCACAGGATTTTAAATCCGTGCGAGCCAATGGACCAAAATAGATAATATATTGATGGACTGAAGAGTTTGTTCATTTCGAGCATGCTTTCCTCGTCACGACTTCAGTTTACCCTTTAGCACCGTCGATGAATGCACTAAATTGGAAGTTTGCACCATGGTTTGCTGATTCAAATTTAGTGAAGCAAATAAATTCAAAAGGACTTTTAATTTTTTGTGTCTTGAGTTGGGTTTATGCAGCCTCCTTGCTGTTGTGTGTTGCATGACTGTGCTCACAGCTAATAGAACGATCTATGATATGCACGTGTTAGTAAATATTACAGTTGAAACCTGCTTTGCAAGTTTGGAAGTTAGTTGATATAATTTATGGAATCTATTCTTTCCGAGATTGTCTATCTGTCATGTGTCATTTACATTTCATGATACTGCTGGATCATCCTTGATTGTTCTTTTCATTTATAATTATTAATGCCCTACCATCTGCATTATGATTTTGATACCCTGGGGTTGATAGCATAGAAAGTCGCTTAATTTGCAAAAACCTCAATTTTGATTTAAACACCGTCCTGCTTGTCCAGCAATTATCTGATGCAATGGCAGTTTGTGCTTCTTGAATCTTATTCAGCTTTAAGAGTTTGTGCATTGGTAGGAGATTTGTTGATCCCCTGAGATGGATTTGGATGTATGTGTATGAAACTAACTGCTGTCTTACAGTTATCCAAGAAAACTTGATCTTACACTACATTGGTATACATAGTTCGAGATAAAACACAAATGTTGAAGCAATTGCATATTCTTTCTGCCTCTTCACGTTGTATTATAAAGAGAGTGCATGAAGATGTCAGGTCTGTGATAAAATACTAGCTTAGGTCACAAAACGACCACTACTTTGGGCTTATGTATCATTGCCAAACTAATAAGGCATCGACTTATGCAAATTTCTTTTTTCTTTTTTGAGGAAAATACACAAAATTCTGAATGTGAGAAAAATTCATTCAGCAGGACAAATTTCCATTAAAAGGGAAATATTTGCTAGAGAACAGGATAGGTTGCTATAGAGTAATTACTCCCTATTAAGTAGTGTCTTCTCATTAAAGCATAATCAACAAGCCAAGAGTGTAGTGCAATCCTGTTGTCATAGATGCTCATTCAAGAAGACATATGAACAGTAATGTCATATAACTATCAACTGCCTATTAGACTAACTATTTGATTGGACCATTTTCCTGAATGTGTAAAAGATGCCTAGGAACTTTGATTGTCATCTATGAGCATTAATATGTAACAGAAATGTACAAGTGTACTTTGTCAACAAAAAGCACAAATGAAGAGGAACCAAAAGTATAAATAAGGAGAAAAGTCAGAAAACAAAGGACGTGTGAACTTCTAGCACTCTAATAGAATCCAAGGTGCACAACGAACTCTATACCTCTTTGCTGGGCTATATGGTTGCAGCACAACAAATTGTTCTTTTAGGTCCAGCGGTGTTATGTACATAACATCATACATCATTTCTTCCTTTTTAACATGCTAGTGGTGGTAGTTCATGTTGACATTGTTTACCCATTCTTGCTTTTGGCTGACGTTTGACATTCTCTCTACATACCCAAGTGGATGGACCCTTGAAAACAGGATGAGTATCGTTCTTTTCATGAAGGTAGAATGTTATATATACACATGGATGACTAGCCTATTTTTCTAGTCATTCTTTTTCCCCTAAAAAAATTGTGGAGTGGTGGCAAGTGAGAGTTTGCCCTAGTGCACTTTTGTCTTTCTATTTCTTTACGAGTTCGAACTTTAATGATGGCCTTCTAAGAAACTTTATTGTCAGAGGGTGGTGGCCTTGGTAGTTATTCTCTACTCTAGGATGTTTGCTCCTGACATCTCTCTCTCCCTTCTGTCTATGTTTCTCTTTCTGTAGTGCTACTGCAGGAAAGTTGGGAAACTGAATGCATACTTTGATGGTTTATGAAACACGATAATAGCAGTATTAACATTTGGTTCAAGGAGCATGACATGTAGTAGCTCTGGAAAGAACAGGTCTTAAAAGTCTAGCTAGTATTAATTTCTAAGAAGTTAGTCAGGAATACTAATTTATTGAACTGAATAATAACTCAATCACTTTCAAAAGTAATAATTATTGATTCATTTACATTGTGATTAGAAAACGTAGATATCGATACTATTGGTCTTGGTGCTCACCCTTTTTCTCCTAAAAAAAATCAATACTATTGGCATCTATATATAAACAACATCGTTTTTTTGTTGAAATTAATGCGGCTAGTTGTTTAAGCATGATATTATGGTTAAGTGATAATGATTAACTTTCCTAAAAAGAAGTGACTGATTAAGGGATGAAGATTTGCACTTGTTGCATCTTTTGGTAGCTCTACAGGGTTTACAAGTTTCAAGTAGGAGTAGTCCTTTCAGCTTTGTAGTGTGAAAAATGATTAGTGATATGAACTGTGAGCTTTAACAATGAAAATGAAGAATACAGATTGCAAACTTTGGCTTTTCATTGAAAACATGCTTATTTATGACCGAGACTCTCCACTAGTCTCATAGACTTGTGAAAATTTTACTCACCTCCTTAAAATCACATACTTGCTCACGAAACAGAAAAGAAGAACAATTGATTGTGTCTTCAATGAACCATATTAGCTGAATTGCAATGCTACATAAATGTAAGTATGAATATCTTACTCTATAAACTGTTGAAAACAAACAAGAACAAGTTATACAGCCCTTTGCTGGCTGGAAAGGAAACTGGGAGCTGTGGTGACTGATCGACTTCAATTTTGTATGACTTTGAATCAAGTTTCTATTATACTGTTCCACTGCTGATATAGTCATATGGCAGTACATTCTTTTATATCATGGTTCATGGGTTTATCTCTATGCATCATGTAATACATTTGGACAAACACCTGTAAAGTATTCTAGATACTGAAAGTGTGCTTTATCATCTTCGGCATGTTCTAATATAACATTGTTAGTTCCTTAAAGAGAAAGTTCTTTCTTGAGTTGCTGTCCACCAATTAATTTGGATTAGTGTCATAAATATCCATCGATAGCCATCAGCTTGTTTGTTATCTTCTTACGAGCTAGTTATTGAACAACTATGTGAACATGCAGTTTCTTCTTCTGTTTGTGTTGATGTCATCTCCTCTCAAGCATAATGCATCATTTGGAGTTTTCTTATGTCAGAAAAAGCCTTTTCTCTTAGTGCTTTGGAGATGTACAAAAAGAATATATTTTTTTGAGAGGAAAAGGATGACTACTTGTCATCCATGTATATATATATATATCACTGGAAAGAAACACCATGTACATATAGTGCACTCTCCAGAAGAGAGCGGCAAAAAAGGAGAGTATGAGAACTACTCGAAACCCCACTCCCGAAGAAGACAAAAGATGTGATGTACTATATTATCCACCTGAGATCTCTCCCCACAAAAAATAACACGGTTGCGCCATAGCCAGCACCGGCAAAAAATGTCACCAATGGAACTCATCTGACAAGTCCCCTCAAAGCCATCTAGAAGCCATCTAGAAGTCCTCAGGTGGCAGAGATATGAAGTCCACAACGCTCGTCCGAGACCAATTGTTAGTTAGGAGACCAGACGCATTTGATGAATCAAGATCTTTGCTTGGCTTATGTGACACGGATGGATCCTCACTAGGCAATATAGGACGAGGTGGGCACCTCATGCTGACACGTTTTGTGTTCTATGTGGCGACGACATTGCACATTTATTCTTCGGATGCACTATTGCCCATGAGGTTTGGATGTGGCTGAGCTTGTCTGGGGGTCCTCCTGCCACACCAGAGGCGTTTTGGCACTCTCTCAGGGTCCGTAGTGGACGACGATTGATGACCTTTTTGGTCGGCACCTGGGCCATATGGCTTCAGCGCAATCGGATTTTTTGTGGGGAGACATGCCAGGTTGAGGGTATTGTACACCGTTGTTCCTTTCTTCGGAAGTGGGGATTTGGGTAGTGGTTGTATTTTCCTCCTTTTGTTGCTCTCATCTTGAGGGCTTTCAACAACAACAACAACAAAGCCTTATCCCACTAGGTGGGGTCGGCTACATGGATCATACCGTTGCTCTCATCTTGAGGGCTTTCACTTGTACATTTTCCTTTCATAGCGATATATATATGTACATATATGGATGACACCGTAACATGGTGCTCATCCTTTTTTCTCCTAAAAAAAATAAAATAACACAAATACGAAATGATATGTGTTTCCATTGTGAATTCTTTTGTGTTTTTTGTTAATGCTTTTTGAAATTGATATTCTCATTCTATTTTAATATCCATATACTTTTCTGCAGCTGATGTTCTGGCAAGTTTTAGGCTACAAAAGCCCGTTACGTTTTTGCGTGACAACATCGTGAAACTTCAATTCGACATATTCGAAGAAATTGGTGTACCTGATTCATCGGTAAATCTTTATTTTGTGCTCTTTTTTGTGTTTATGATTATTTGTATTTACTAATTTTCATAACTTATCTATATTGACTTAATCAGGTTGCTGTAATTGATCTGGAACCTCTAGGCGATGGAACAAACTGGACAAATGTGGTTTTTGCCATTTGGCCTTATCCAAAATCTTCAACTATATCATCGACGGGCTTAAGCATTCTGAAGTCCTATTTTGTGTACTTTGTTGAACAGCAATCACCTCTCCACTTGACCACACCCTTGTTTGGGAACTCCTCATACTTTCAGGTGCTTAAGTTCCCTGGAGGAATAACAATCATTCCGCAAAATGTTTTTCCTTTGCAGAAAGTACAATGGCTTTTCAACTTCACCCTAAATTTCCCTATCTACAAAGTCCAAGACAAAATAGATGAACTGAAAGACCAGATGAAATCAGGGCTGCTGCTAAATTCAAATGAGGTTTGACCGTCTTATGCATCACAAGAACAAATTTTCCTTCTTGCCTCTCATATATGAATGATGTTATATATTTCTACATTTTTTTACCTGATTATATTATTATAATTTCTGAGAAATAATTGACCGCATCTTTGATATTGACAAGTTTGTACAAGTCATTTGAGATAAATATTTTCAAATTCTGAAAATATTCAAGTGTGCACATTATCAATTAACTAAAGCTCGATTGTAACTTGCTCATTTATCATTTACACAGGAATGCAAAGGGAAATATCCAAATAGGTTTCTAAAGCATCCTAGATAAATATTTATGGGCCTAATTTACCAAATGATGCATATCTTAAGAACAATGATCAACAAAAATGACTCGAGTTTTTCTTTTGAGGGGCAAGAGGAAGACTAGCATAGTCTAATCATCCATGTTTATTGACTAAGAGAAAGTGTACCAGTGTGGGAAATAGCCAAGTATAGAGACGGGTTGCAAAAAGTTACAAAACAGTTGCAGAATCACTGAAAGGTTTTTGTTTAATCTTACATTCCTTTTCTCTCTTGCAGAATCTATATATTCGTTTGACAAACTTGAACGGTTCAACAGTGACTCCACCAACAATCGTTCAGACATCCATTGTGCTTGCAGTAGGAAACCTTCAACCTTCTTTGCCAAGGTTGAAACAGTTGGCTCAAAATATTAGGAACTCTTCTGCAGGAAATCTTGGTCTGAATCATACTGTATTTGGTAGAGTAAAACAGATTCGCCTGTCCACGTTTCTTCAGCATTCTTTAAAAAATGGAGGCAGAGCTGGTACCCCAAGTCCTTCTCCTCAGCCTCACGTAGACTATCATCACCACCACATCCACCATCATCATCACCATCATCACCACCATTCTTCATACCTTGCCCCTGCTTCTATTCCTTCTCCATCCCCAGAACATGGTCATCAAGTTCCACCCCCTCCTGGTTGCCACCATCTATTTTCAAACAAACCGAAACATAATGCTTATTCTCCTTCAACCACTCCAGTTGGTGCTCCAAAGAGTTCAGCTGCACATGCAACTCCTCCACATCATTCAACTTCACCTTCGAGTGCTCCGTGGCATTCTGTTGTTCCCAGAAAGCATTCCCATTCTCCATATATGCATAAAATTTCACCCGCTCCTGCTCCACATGCACATCAAGCATCTCGTGTACCTGACATTTCCTTTGCTCATGTACAACCACCAAGCACACGCATTACAGATACCAAGCCTCCCAGTAAGATGGATACGATTGCACCAGCACCAGGTTCATGTACGTTCTTCCTTTCAACTATAGTGTAATTATGTTACCTTATCCTCTCAAAAGAAATTATGTTAACTTATGTGCTGAACTTGACACTTGTTCTCCTAGGAGAAAATATTGCGTGTAAACATTTTAGGGCAGAAAAGAGTTTCATCTTAAAATAGCTTACCTGAAAAGGGATAGAAAAAAATTTAACCATTTTTCAATTTGTTTGTCCCAAGCATGTTTTCTGTGAAGTTGTAAATATAGACATATTGATGTGACATGACATGCAATTTGTTCATGCATTTCTTTCATCAACAACAACAAAGCCTTATCCCACTAGGTGGGGTCATCACATATATATAATCATGCCATCTTGGAACCAGCTCACAAATCGGGTATAAGAAGGTGATGTATCTTAACCCTAAATTATTTTTTATCTACTTGTAAGAGAATTAACTGAGGATGATTTTTTTTCTAAGGAGAATGAACCAAAGAGAATATTATTCATCAAATCTCAGTTTTTAAACAATAAAAGAAATCTAATGCATAAGCCAACGTTTTAAAACCAATTTGATAATTGTTTTTTATTACTAGATGTTAGTTTAAAATAGCAATCTTATTTTATTTAATATATTTTACTAATATAATAATCTAAAATTATTTTCGACCTAAAACCATAGTTTTGATCCCTAATCTAAAATCATAGTTATATTTTATTCTCTTTTTATCTACAAGAAAGTGAAAAAATAAATAATACAAAAACAATAAATTATTTTCTATTAATCTATTATGTTAAAGAAGACTATTAGATGCGCCAGTAAGAAGAGTAGATCAAATAATCTGGAGTCCGATTAAAAGAGGGAGAGGGAGGCCAAGGCGGACACTTGACGAACTAATAGATCAAGATCTATTGGTGAATAATATACCGAAAGGTTTGGTTACTAATAGAGCGGAATGGTGTTCATGTAGCCGACCCCACCTAGTGGGATAAGGCTTTGTTGTTGTTGTTGTTGTTGTTGTAATCTATTATGTTAAAATTGAACCAAGATATTTATAATAAAATCTTGTCATCCTTTTACTCAATGATGTTTAGTCCCTTTTGGTGTGACAATAGGGTTCACTCATTAAGAGTTTTAAATGATTTCTTTAGTCAATGATATTCATGTTTGTGCTCTATATTTTAGATTGTTTCCAGTGCTGATGTATCATTGGATGCTCATTTTTCGCCATGTGAAAGAAAGGTTGAGAATTTTCACTGGGAGCTTGTCATAAGTTTTCAGCATTTCTTGTTTCTTTTTAGGGACTGGCATATGGCAACTTCACCATAAGCAAAACACAATATATCTGGGCAAAGTTTTGATTTGTTTTCTTAGTTCTTTCATATTAAGAGTCTTTAGAATGTTCTTTCACATTCACACTTATTTGTGAACTTTATCTCATGTAATTAATTGATGTCTATGTGCAGCTTCTGCATCAGGCAAATGTTTCATGCATTGGCTGCTTGCTTCACTCTTCTGCGTCTTATTGAGTTTATAGCAGAAAATCTTTTTGCTTTCTGGAAATGGATCACTCGGCTTACAAGAATTGGGACGAAGGGGTCCCCCCTGTGACATAAGAGACTGGAAGTTTGTATGAGGTTGCGACCAAATGTTGCACCATGTATGCAGATAGTAACTTCAAGTATGTATATATTAAGTATAATGCAACGGGCAAAATGTGCTTTTTGGTCAAAGCCACAGAGGTGGCAGGCCATTGTTACATGTCTTGCCTTGTTGCCAAGATCTGTCTTCCAGGAAATCCAAGTTAAAAAAAAAAGATGTTGCATTTTCTCTTGAACTTAAAGTTCTCTCTCCTTAGAGACACATACATTTGATCTGTAATTTTGCCCGGCTCTCCTAAGCATTTACAATTGTCATATGTCACTGCACGAGAAAACTACTGAAGCCTATAGAGATCATTATCCCAAAGTGGTCTTTATAGCTCTTCTTGCTTCTTCCTTTTTATTGCTGAAAGTTCTCCCTTCGATGTTGCTTTAGGTGGAATTTTGTCCATCCGCTCGTTTATATTTTCTTGTGGTCAAACTGCTTCCTGTGGGAATTTCAATTGTTCCTTGAAGGCTGGTGAGATGTATCTATTTTAAGTTCCTGAGCATTTTTGGTTGATGATTCGGTAGTTCTTTCAAAGGGAGGCTTATCACTTACAAAATAAAGAAGAAAGTCCAACGAGAATCAAATTTGAGACTAATCAAGAGAAGACATCGGGTGGGTGTTACTTCTTATCATGATAGCGAAAAGAAGATATTTTAGGTCCTTGATCTGGTTACATATGTCTTGATGAGTAGACCAGTAGGTAGCTCCTCTCGTCTTTATTTCTATTGCATTCTAAATGCTTAATACTATATGCCTATCGTCACTTCTAAATGCAAATCTTTTAAAACAATTTTCTTCTTACTTTTTATAACAATTTTATTTTTTTCATTTCGATGAAATCTTTTATGGTATATAAAATACTATAAACATGAGGTTAAAATGATAAAAAAATGAGCTGTATTACAATTTTAGGAGTAGGATCCTATTAGAAATCACCACCATTTTTCGGTATTTAGAGTAATTCCTTTTAAAATAATCACTTCAGGGGGACACCCATCCGGTTGTATTTAATCGGAACATCTAAAAATGATTCCGCTTCGGATTCTGATTTTTTTAATACCTACCCGGCTCTTGGGTCTCTGGTCTCCAAGATTATTATTAGAATGGTAAATATGTATCATCATATTCTCTTTTTTGCTTAAACAAAATTTTGTTGGAAATTTTGTTAGGTACATGACATAATTAGTTGGACTATAGCATGTGGACATTGCGTTAGCGCCATGCGGGTTGGATCGTCGACATCGATTTCGAAAAATCGTACTGATGAAAAAAATAGTAAATATGTATTTCTTTGATCGAAGTGAGGGCTCTAAGGGTCGATTTTTAAATTACTAACACTCATCGAACCACCACGTAGGCTCATTAGCCAACTATGTCAATTATAGACGAAATCAATGTTAGACCCGACTTGATCATCGACCTAGATCAATTACCGAGTCAAGTCGAACAAGGTCGAACTAGTTAAATTAGATAATAAAATTGGATACGAATAAATTAATATAAGATGATTAAATGAATAAATAATGATATTTTTATGCTTTCTATGTCCATAAGAACGTATTGATGATTGGATTTAATTTTGAATTGAAAAATTAAAGAGAAAGTGAAAAGATAGAATTTAATTACTTATTTCTAACATATATTTTAAATTGAAAGCACACAAATTTTAAAAATGAATTAAAAAATAATGCACTTATTATGGATAAAAAAATTTATCTCATCAAATAATTTATGTAGAAAATTAGAAAACTAAAATTTTAAAATTTGGTTGAGAAGATTTATTTATTTTTATTTTCATTCGACCGGGCCACTCGAAACAAGTGGGTTGACTGGTTGAATCCGAATTTTAACCGAATCAAACTTGTCTCCACATTTCAACCGACCCGCGGAAATTGGTCCGACTAAGTTGAGTTACCGAGGCAAAATTGGGACTTCCCCATTTTAATTATTTTTTTATAACAAAAATGTATAACTACATGTATTTAAGGAAAAAAACATATGAAATTAACTATACACATAGTCGTTAAATAACAAATATGTCAATATGTACAAGTTAAATCGGGTTGAGCTTTTCTTTTCCTATTTTCTGGAATAGGTTAGACCGGGACGACCGAGTCATCCCAACTTGATCACCCTTAATTAAGGTTTTCAAGTTGATGTAGTAGGTCAAGATACTATCATTTCTTCTCATAATATGCTACAATCAACATGGACTTAATATACGAAAGTTAAAATACCCAAGTTTGGCCGAGTAAAACACACTCTGTTTAGTTTGCAACCTTTTGGCACATCGTTAGATGAACTTAATATACGAAAGTTAAAATGCTATCATTATCAATTTAGCCCATCAATAAACTTCTTGATGGATTTATCGATACTTTGATTCCTCTGTTTAAGAATCTTGTATCACTGTAGTTTCTATTTACCTTTACACGAGCCAAGGGTGGTCAACTCAATTCCTTACACCGTCTTTTCTCCAAAAAAAAAAAAAAGTCCTATTTTTTTCCTTGTTTTTGTAATTGAATGGCATTATACGTAAATTGTAGAATGCTTTTTCGATGGTACAAATTTTCATGTTCACTTCTCTATATAATCATTAACCTCAAGTTGCCTCATGTTAGTGGAGATTTAATGTTAGGAGGGAAAGCAAACGGTATCTTAAGACCTTTTCTAGACTAAAACAACTTTATAACTGGAACACGCATTTTTCAGGGATAAAATTGTAGACAAATAGTTTCATGTGAGTCTTACTCCATATCCTCATTTTTTGGCTTTATATAACATCTTTGACCCCATGAATTTTGAAGATAAAATGATGTGTTTGAGGATAAAATGGACATGGAGGACAAAAACGTATCCTAGTCTAGTCTTTGTCCTCCTCCCAAACAACTACTGAGCTTCATCATCATCATGATCAAAGGAAAAGAATCTTCCGATGTTTCATAAGAAAAATATTAAATCAGAAAATCTCCCAGTAATTTATGCTTTATGTTTACATATGTATAATTCACAAGGATTTAATGGAGGTGTAGATCAGCTTTTTTAGGTAAGTGGTTAATTTTTACAAATAAAGTGTCTAAATCAAAAATAAAAAAGCTGCCAACTTGTACTTGCAACTTACCAAAAAAAGTTGATTTAAACATATAGATCTACACTAACATTGAACCCAATTCACAAATATACAAGTTGGGAATTAAGTTTAAGAAGTACATCTACTAGAGATCGTAGAAGTGTTGCTTGCTTACTTGTGTCCAGTAATAAGGTCACAAATGGAAGATGATTCAATTGCTATCCACAGCAAGTTCCATCTAGAAAATTAGAAGATCTGCCTTATACACTGTCCAGATGTTTAAGAAGAGTTTGCACTTCTGCTGTTTGTGAATAAAACAAAGAATGATATCCATTTGTGTCGTCCTTGTTTCTTCTGCAGTTAAACTTTTCTTCCTTACGAATCTGAACTCAACAGTAGGCTATCAGTTGGAACTTTCTAGACTCGCATGATATCTTTGAACAATTCTGATAGAATGACAAATAGGGCGCCACCAAGGACAACCGATAAAGTGTATTTGCCTCCAGGAACTACTGGGGGGATCAATGAGGCTTGTGATGATTCCAAGTATCTCTCTGACCATGACATTGCTGCAGGAAGTATCCCGAAGAGAACCAGGACTGTAAAAGCCAATGAATCTCATAGTTAAGAGTTTGACACTGACTGACTAATGGTACCAATTGCGCATCAAAGCAAATGAATCATAACAAATTTATTTATTTGTTTCCATTTTCTTCCAAATGATTCAAAACACAGACTATGATGGGGTGATTGCCCACAATAAGAAATAGGTACCAACGAGCAGAAAAAGACTTCAAATAGGATGGCTCCTAGTTGAAAGGCAACAATTTCTTTATCACTCTGTGCATGTTTCTGCTATCATTTGACTTAGATGTTTGTTTAGCATATCATGATATTAATCATGTATCAGACAACCCTTTAATCAAAATGCAGCTTCTTTCGTGAATGTGCATGCATTATTTCTAATGGTGAACACCAACATGTATTGGTTGAAGATTCCTGAACAGACATCGTTGGATGGAGCATTATTGTATCTAAGATATCTGATTGCATAATTTGCAAGAATGACTTTCAATTTTATCAATAATGTGCTCACCATCATAGGAAATCCAAAGTTAATACCTATAGCTTACAAGACATCTACATGAAAAAAAAATGTTAACCTAGACTGATACACCAAACAGTACAAGAGATATAAAAGTTAATGTCAGGGAATATGACCAACTACAAACAAATGTTTTACTGCACAAATCATGCCATATTGACAAAAAGTATCAGAAGAAAGAAAACAGATTTTACTAAAACAGTATTTTGAACTGCTTTAACATGTCATAGTTCTTTTGGTTCTCAAGTTATTCGATTGTAGCATCAAATGTAGACTTCGCAATAGGCTGTATAAAACAATATGTTGCAAACACTGAAAAAGGTAAATGGATCATCTTACTATATTTGACGAATCGCTGAAATGAAATACAGTTGCTAACTAACAAATGCCCAAGACAATATCTTCTTCTTCAATATACTTTACCTCCATAGGTTCCAGCAAAATCCAAGGCTTTGAAAAATATCTCTGGATCAAGCAATGACAGCACCAAAGGTGGAAACAGAGTCAGCACGAATGGAAGAGGTTTACTCTGGCCGCTAGGTAGTTTAAGCACTGGAAGTTTAAGAAAATAAAGATTTAAGCAGATTGTGATATTATAAATGGAAGCTTTAAAAGGATGTAATTTGAAATGTATTAATCAGGTTATGTTTTGCATCTCTCTCTCTCTAGAAAAAAAGTTATGTTTTGCATCGACATTGTGTTGTAGTTCAACATTCACTCAAACGTTGTGGATCTCTATCCAAAACTATGATAATTGGAATTTCATGCGGTCAGATGGTCTCCTTGACATACAAATCTGTTATACTCTCAGTTGGTTGTTTCCTCTTTATTGGTAGGAAATGGGTTACCTTTGTCAACCGATCAACCACCACTGATATTGGCATCATGACCCTTTTGGGTACAGGGCATGCTAGTTACAAAATACATGGTGATTTTTCCATTTTCATTGTAGAATTCCCAAATTCTTGAGAAGTTTATATATGGCTTCTAGTGTTCCACCTTAACCTGCTAGCATATTAAACATCTTTGCATGTAATCAATGATCTCCCGCTTCGTATCATGCCACTAAACATTTCTTTGAATGTTGTTGTACATCTTTTAAAGTTTCATATGCACAAGGTTTTCTTCAGGAATTTTTCGGCAGATTTAACACATATTTATCTTCAAATTGTGATTCTGAGGAGAAATTATGATGGATAATAGTGACATTAGAATCAATGACGATGGCTTCCATCGCCAACTTGGACCGGCTCATCCCTGGTGTATGGCTCTGTCCTCTGTAAACATGCTGGGTCATGGTGATTGGCTCCAATATCCGGAAATGACTCATGGTAGTTGCAAGAATTGAAGGCTGGTAGCTGCAATGCCGTGTGGGCCTGATGATTGAAAGATGTAGGGTGTCTGTGATATCATTTGGACGGACTGTGACCTTGGCTGCAACACGGCAGATTGGACAAGGATCATTTGGTTGAGAATTGGAGGACCTTCTTCTGTGTCCTCAGCCTCGATCATCTTGTTTTAACCGTGTGAGCACTGTTTCTAGTTGTTTTCTTTGTGGTGAGATTTGTCGCTGGAGAGAAGCTGCTTTGGTAACTGACGAAAATGAAAGGAATCTCCAGATATGGTATTGGTGCATTTCCAGAAGAAAGAGAGGCGGTGATGCTGCTGTAATCACCATTGAAATTAATGAAGACAATGGCATTGAATGCTGATGTGGACAGAGGGTGTCTGGTAGATGCGAGGCCCTCAGCAATCAGCTTGGCCTGTCTGAGCCTCTGAGGTATGCAGCGAATGAAGAATCACCATTTTTAAGGTTTTGTTGTTGTATTTGGTGCTGAAGTAGAACTCCGCCTATATTTTATAGCCGGTCCCAAGCCCGGATAAAGGAGGAGGGTTGTGTTAGGCCCCGACAGCCAGCATAAAATCCTGTCGAATCTTATGAACATGGATCAACGAATATATTGCGAAATGGCGTCGTATGATCCATGTAGCCGACCCCACCTAGTGGGATAAGGCGTTGTTGTTGTTGTTGTTGTTGTTGCATCTGATCTAACTAAATTCTCTCCTGAAGAAAGAAGTTTGTCTCCTTCGATCACTTATTTGACTTAATGCTAAAGAACATCACTCCCGACGTACTTCATGTCAGTGCTCCGCATGCCTGCACAGATATTATCACGGATTGACTCCTTGAGATGCAGGTTCTTTTGGCAGGGATGCAATCTCGAGCGCCGAGTTCATATGGTGGCCTGGTCTTCCATATGTAGGCCCACCTCACAGGGTGGGTTGGGCATCCGAGACCTCCGTTGCACCAAGGGCACTCCTTGCCCGGTGGGTTGGTCAAATTATGGGGCCCGAGAACAGTTTATGGAGGGAGGTGTTCTCCACATGCTACGGTCGGGATCTATCATGGGATTCTAGGCCTATCGTTCCCCGCGGCGCATCCTCCTACAAGGGGGTGGCGGCTCTGTTCCCACAGGTGCGACCTCTTATGACTCCATCGCTTGGCTCAGGGGAGACATTCTCATTCTGGCGAGACGATTGGCTACCCGGGGGCCCTCTTGTGGACTCCTTTCCACGATTACATGCCCTGGCAGCTCATCCTGACGCATCAGTAGCTGAGTGTTGGTCTCAGATGGGGGACTCGGGGACTGGCTCATGGACCCCCCTTTTCAGATCTCCCCTCTCCGATTAGTGGATTTCTGACCTACTTGCACTTCATCAGAGGATTGCTCCTTTTCGCCCACATCTGATGCAGACAGATGGCTGGATATGGGTTTCAGGCTCCTTCTCGGCACGCAGCATCTACCTCCGTTTTCTTCCACCCACCACCGTCTCAGAGGATTTCAGAGCAGATTGCCGACTCATCTAGCGATCCCATTTGCCGCTGAAAGTCAAGGTTTTTGCCTGGCTTCTGCGGCGGGAGTGGATTCTCACCAGAGTTTACAGGGCGCGGTGGGCACCGCAGGCGGATACCTCCTGTGTTTTGTGTGGGGAGTTGGAGGAGGATGTTGCCCACCTCTTTTTCAGTTGTCGAGTTTCATGAGAGGTTTGGTCCAGGACGAGCAGCATGGGCGACGTGCCCTTGTTGATAGAGGATTTTTCGCAGTCTATGAGGGGACTTCGCAGACAGAGACTGGACTGGAGACCTCCGGTGATGACTTTTCTAGACGGTGCCTGGCCATTTGGCTTTAGCGCAACCGAGTCATTTTTTGTGGGGAGAGATATCAGGTGGATAAGATTGTACATCACATGTTTTCTCTTCTTTGGAATTGGGGCTTTGACTAGCACCTTTTGGTCTTACTTTTGATGCTCTCCACTGGAGAGCTTTCTCTTGTACATGATGTTTTCTCTTTGATGATATATATATATATATATGGATGACAACCAAACTGGCGGTCATCCTTTCCCTTCTCAAAAAAAAAAAATTCAGGTTAAGGGGATTGGCAAATTACAGTCTGATACAAAGTCTGTAAGTCCAAGAACAAATCCAATGTATGATGTGGCTATTGCAAAGAATGAGAATACTTCAACAATAGGCTGCAGAGAACAATGAAAAAGATCAGACTTCAGTTTGCTGTATTAAATAGGGAATGTAAAACAAAGAACAAAGGAAATGGACATATAATATAACACATACTCCTACTATTCCGTTATTGGAGCGTAATTGCTCAATTGGGTCAGCAATTGCACCACCATTATCTACATTTGGGATGGTTCCTAGAATTACAGCATCCCAAATGAGAAACAGAACAAGTGGGATAGCAGTGCCAAATACAACTGCAGTCCTGCAAGATATATAATTGATAGAATGGTAACAAAAAATAATTATAAAAAATTAAAAAAACATAAATATAGTATGTCATATCAAATATTAAGTATTATGTGAGAACGAGAATAAATTTAAACTAATGCATATATATATTTATAAAATATTTATATTATATTTGTGTGCATTCACAAACTGCAATTGCACCATGCATACATGCGCTCGCGGCTGTTGAATTGACACAATTCTGATCCAAGAATGCAGATTGTGTGTATGCACAATGAAATAGTGGAGATTGTGAAATATGTGATTGCACACTAAAAGCTTTTATATAACACAAATCCCAAAAGCATAATGACAATTTTGTGATTATTTATTAATGTCTTCTTCCTCCATTCCTATTTATTTTTTTGCTGATTTTTACTTGAATTTTTAATCATATCTCAAATATTGTATCTAACCAATCACAAATAATCTATCCACCTTATATAATCATGTTAAATTTTTAATCTTTCTCCATTCCGATTTTTTCCCCACCTTTCCCCAATACCTTATAATATAACTAACTATTCTATAACTTATTCTTTCTCCATTCCAGTTTTTTCCCCACCTTTACTCACTACTTTATATACCAACTAGACATATAATCTATATAACCAACAATCGTATAATTTTTAATCTTCCCCCATTCTAATTTTTTCCCCACCTTTCCCACAACTTTATAATATCACTAATTATGTTTAAATTTTAATCTTTCTTCATATATTTTTTACCCCACCTATCCCACCATTGTAAATTCTTATGGTGTGCCATACATTCTATAAACTTTATTTGACTTCAATACATGTAGGAGTTAGTAAAATCAAATGGTATGTAGTAAATCAAATATATTAAATAGAACCATGTTACCATCCGAAAAGAATGACACATTTTGATTATCAATATATTATGATATAACAATCCTTAGAGTCATTTCATTAATGGGTGGTCTATGATATGATTATAGTGTAGACACATTTATTGACTCTGAATGTTCAACATTGTTGTATGATTTTTTTTTTTTTTTGAGGAGAAAAAGGATGACCACCAAACTTATGGTTGTCATTCATGCATGCATATATATATATATATATATATATATGAAATGGATGTCATGTACAAAAAGGAGCTCTCAAGAAGAGAGCGACAAAAATGGAGAGATGTACAATGTCTAGCTAAAACCCCACTTCCAAAGAAGAAAAGAGATATGGTGTACAATACTCTCAACCTGACATTGCTCCCTCACAAAAAATGTTTCGATTACGTTTGAGCCAAATGGCATGTTCTCGTAGCGCCTTCTGTTATGTGATGTGGTGTGTTTTTTATACAAACTGAAAATACAACTACAATAAAATTAGGATAACTATTATTAGTAGTAGTAAAAGTGCAAGAATCTTAAACGCGATTACTACTAATAACTTGTAAATTCGAGATGACAAATCTCCATAAGTCCGTGTGGAGTGGACTAAACTCCAATTTAAGTGATAAACACATTTCCAAAGGCTATCCTAAATCTAAAACCCATGCATGTATTTATAACATGCAAATACAAATATAACTAACTACCCACTACTTTCTTAACCAACCACTAGCTCATACAACTTCTAACTACCCACTACTAATTAACCAGACACTGACTAATACAAAGTGGTATCTTATTAGTACACTCCTAAAATTTTGACTTGTCCTCAATGCGGAGAAAAGAAAATTAATAATAATATTTTGCAGGTGTAGTTGAAGCCTCCAAACATAATTAACTCTATCTTTGGGTTAAGAGAGAAATTTTTGAACGAATATGAACTTCTAGCTTTTCTTCTTGGTTGCGTTTGGTTGGGAACTTTTCGCGAGAACAACAACAACAACAAAGCCTTATCTCACTAGGTGGGGTCGACTACATGGATCATACGACGCTTCGTTGATCCATGTTCATGAGATTCGACAGAATTTTACGCTGGCTGTCGGGGCCTAACACAACCCTCCTCCTTTATCCAGGCTTGGGACCGGCTATAAAACTTTTCGCGAGAACATCGCGAAAAATTCCCAAACAACCATCGTGACGGGAACTTTAAAAGTTCCCATCACATGACTTCGACGAGAACTTTTTACGAAAAGTTCTCGTCAAAAGTTCTTGCATTTCTTTTTTTTTTCAACTTCTCCGCCGCATTCTAACTTTTTTTTAATTTTATTTATTTTTTAATTGTTTTATAATGTATGCATATATAATTTAGAATAAATTAATACATTATTAGGGATATTATAACATAATTTATTAAATGTTATTAATTAATACAACAACAACAAAGCTTTATCCCACTAGGTAGGGTCGGCTACATGGATCATACGATGCTATTCGTTGATCCATATTCATGCGATTCGACAGGGTTTTACGCTGGCTGTCGGGGCCTAACACAACCCTCCTCCTTTATCCGGACTTGGGACCGGCTATAAGACATAGGCGGAGTTTAATTAGTTCTAATAATTAATAAATATTTTACTAATTAAACTATTCAATTATTTTTTTTTAAAAAAAATATTATATTTGGATCTTAAAATGTATGTAAATTATAATATTAATAATATTTAAAAAGATTTAATCAAAATAAATAAAAATAATATTAATAATATAACGATTTACGTAAAATATAATATCAATAACATATTCTTATTTATTATAATTTTATACCTCATAAAATAATAAATTATATTCTTAGTTCTCTTTTTTTTTTTAAACTCTGCCTATGTTTTATAGCCGGTCCCAAGCCCGGATAAAGGAGGAGGGTTGTGTTAGGCCCCGACAGCCAGCGTAAAATCCTGTTGAATCTTATGAACATGGATCAACGAATTGGCGTCGTATGATCCATGTAGCCGACCCCACCTAGTGGGATAAGGCTTTGTTGTTGTTGTTGTTAGTTCTTTTTTATCCAATCACCCACTAAAACTTATCCATCACATCAATTTTTTAAATCCTCATCATTACACTTTTTCATCCAAACACCAACCCAAACTTTTCTATCAAATCAATTAGTTCTCGAGAACTAATGTTCTCTCAATATTCCCGTACCAAATGCAACCCTTATGAAATGAGCTTTCACTTGTAATATGTAAAGCTGATTTCTCCTGAATGAATGCTGCTTCTTTGTGCTTTGCTATTAGGATCTTTGAGGCTTTGATACCAATTGATACAAACTGAAAATACAACTACAATAAAATTAGGATAACTATTATTAGTAGTAAAAGTGCAAGAATCTTAAACACAATTACTACTAATAACTTGTCAATTCGAGATAACAAATCTCCATAAGTACGAGTGAAGTGGACTAAACTCCAATTACATAAGTGATAAACACATTTAAAGACTATCCTAAATCTAAAACCCATGCATGTATTTATAATATGCAAATACAAATATAACTAACTACCCACTACTTTCTTAACCAACCACTAACTCATACAACTTCTAACTACCCACTACTTAATTAACCAGACACTAACTAATACAAAGTGATATCTTATCAGTCTTTTAGAGCATAATGTTTATTTTTCTCATTATGAATTGGCCTTTTTAAGTTGATTCTATCACATTGTACTTTGAAACATCCAAGTGGTAGATACAATATTCCTAATATAAAAAATAAATAAATAAGGAATAGTTACATTATTATTCTTACCTGACTTTGGACAAATTTCCCTCTAGATTTGTACAAAGAACAGGAACTACATTCTGTAATCAAGAACATAAAAGTTTAGAAAAGAGTTATTCAAAATTGTATATATTTACTTTTGATAGTGATAAAAGTAGTCTTATGTTATTCTTACTTGGTAAACAAATGACAAAGCTATTATAGGTATACTTTGCGGGATGGCATCAAAGTGAAACTGAAGGAGAGAATTCCATTGCAAATTCCCAGATGCCACACCCTGTAAAATTGATGCATGATACAAAAAACATCATAACCTTGACACTAAACTGTTTATTTTTTATTTGATAAATGCAGTTAGTATGCACAGGTCATATGATATGCTTTTATGATTCTCAATGTACGGAAGATGCTTTGTTCTAAGTATGAAGGTCATTAATGTTTAGGTATTTTTGTTAATAACAAAAAATGAGTTTTAACAAGCTTAGATTATAAGAAAAATATGTAGCTAATCAAGCTAAGAATTTTAACATGTAAAGTAACTCACGATGGATGAATTTATGAAAGAAATTCTTTTAAGTGGTCCATCTAACAGGCCAGATTAAAAGTCTCTGTCCACACATGAAGTGTCTAGAATACAAAAGATTAACATCTCGAAGATAACAGTGGACTTTGGATGACTAAATGGAACACATAAAAATAGCAAATACAAAAATTTCTCACGAACAAATGCTGTGAAAGGTGTATGTACCACAAAATCAAGATAATTTTGAAATGTTACCAAATTTTCTAGAAAGAGAAACTTACTAAAATGGTTAACAAAAGGTATTTTCTACCAAGTCAATATTATTACCACAAGAGATGCAAAAGAGGCAAGGATTCCAAACACTAAAAACCCATTAATTGCACCAATGAAGCGCTGACTGCAATCACAAAAAGATAAGCATCCATGTAAATCAACAGAAAAAAAGCTAGTAAAAAGTGCAATAAGTTTTCAACGCAAGTAAAAGTGTAATGTAAAGTGTTTAAAGTTATTAAATATAGTTTATGAGGAAACAATGCCTTAAATGTTACAAAACAACTAGAGCTTGGTTCAGAAAAGATATAATTGTTTATCTTACAATTCTATTATGACTTGCTAGTTAGATTCCATCCATATCATTTGTTTTCTGTCTTACAGATTGTTACTCTGTTTCAAACAACAACAACAAAGCCTTATTCCACTAGGTGGGGTCGGCTACATGGATCATACGACGCCATTCCGCTCTATTAGTAACCAAACCTTTCGGTATATTATTCACCAATAGATCTTGCTCTATTAGTTCGCCAAGTGTCCGCCTTGGCCTCCCTCTCCCTCTTTTAATCGGACTCCAGATTATTTGATCTACTCTTCTTACTGGCGCATCTAATTGTCTTCTCTGAACATGACCAAACCATCTCAAACGATTCTCTACCATTTTCTCACTAATAGGAGCCACAATTAACAAAATAAAAGCATGTAAAACAAAATAAAAAAAATACTAAAATTAAATAATTAATAGCATTTGTTAGTTTAAAGAGATGCAATTTTATTTTTTCCACAATTAACATAAATGATCTGATGGCTAAATTGAAATTAACATGTAACTAGGGATCTACATGGATGCCTTGATAAGCTGATAAAGAAACTAACTAGCCAGCCCATTAAAATTTCCCTATTTGGTGGATATGTGTGGAGTTGATAAGTTGGACAAAACTACTTATTGGACAACTCATTAGTCTAAAAGCAACAAGTTGGTAAGCCTTTTTTTTCAAAGTTGGTCATCTTCAATCATTTATCCCATCACTATGAGTAACACAAGCATATATCTAACCTTCCAAAGTAGCATATGCCTCCCAAAGCCAACGAAAACAAGGTAGCACTCTCCCACCTGTGACAGTATTGCTTAAATTCTGTTAACAGAGAAATAAATATATAGAAACAATGATAACATACAAATACTCGGCCTAGTAAAATCACATGTATATTGCACTTTTAAAAAAAACATGTATATTGAATAATCTCCATGATTTTTAACCAAGGAAGAGTCAATCATATGCACATTTAGTGAGAATTGTGATGTATATGAATCTATGTTTTATGTTCCTTTGATAAGGGGCTACACCTAGTTAGTAGTCTGAACAAGAAAGCTAAGAAACCAAATAGCTGTAATCTCCTTTTTCCAGTCGTAAAGGGAGGCTCAGGGGCCTAGTTGTACAAGGAAAGGTAGATTGAATAACAAATGGACACGCAAGTCTCACTGGTGAGAATGGAATTTGAGACCTTCTGGTCCATGAGTTGCAAGAGTTGCAACTGCTTCATGCCTTTCTCCCTATAATTATAGAACTTCAATAGGTACAACAACAACAACAACAAGGCCTTATCCCACTAGGTGGGGTCGGCTACATGGATCTTACGACTTCGTTGATCCATGTTCATAAGATTCGACAGGATTTTACGCTGGCTGTCGGGGCCTAACACAACCCTCCTCCTTTATCCGGGCTTGGGACCGGCTATAAAACATAGGCGGAGTTAGAACTTCAATAGGTAATTGAGTATAAATTGTTAAAAGATTATTTTGAGAAAATTAAAACTTAAAATCATAATTTTGCACAAGGTAAAACAAACAATGGGTACATGATGAAAGTTCATCATCGAAAATGTGACAAAGAGGGAAGTAAGAACAACCATACAACATTGTAGATTTATTCAAATAAAAACACAAAAAATGACTTTGACATATCTACATTGTGCTGACAACATGAACCTTCTTCATTTCTAGAAAATAATTATGATTTTTTTAAAATGTTTGGGTGAAACAACTATTCCATTGTCCATATTGGAGTCTTAATGCTCATAAATTTGTGCAAGACCTGTAACTGTGACGTGCCGCCATTAAAACTGTTATTTTAATGCTTCATGAAGAGAATTACATTTACGGTTTCATAACTCTAGAATATCTATTAGAGGTCTTACTGATGAGTATGAATGTCTTTCTACACCTTGGCAATACAGTCATGACCTACGTCAAAAGTAACCTTTATCAATTTTCTAGGAATGAGTTACATCTATGATTAACTCTCCTATAATTTACTGTAGTAATAACAAAGGTTCAAAACTTCTGAATTAGAGGCTAACATCTTAAATATTGTACTTTTCCTTTTAAATAAAATATGAATCAGCACATATGAGGGCTCAACCAAGGTAACAGTGGATAGTTTTGTGCAAGAAGCAATATCATGACAACTAACCATCTTTTGTCATATTCGACTAAGAGTATATTTCTCCAATCCTCTTACCATACTTAGAATTTATGTTTCATATAAAAATTAATGTTTCTGCCAAATTCTTGTGATCAATTCTCCACCTCATGTTTTTCAATTGGAAAGATCATTAAGAGGAAAAAAATCATATCCTGAAAGGATCACACAATTAAAAAACGTTTAAGTGTTCTGCCACATACATCACATAAAACAATATTTCTCAGCGCTGGATAGAGGCACCATTCAGTTTCTTTGCAATTAATATGTCAAAATGCTCAAAAGAATGATGCTTGTCAAGTTGTCATGTATTTGTGCAGACAAAATGAGACATTTGTGACTTTGTGTCAGTGAATCTAGAAAAATAGGCTAGACTAACTACGTGCTTATTATCAGTTGCAAACCAATTTGTTGCGAATAGAACACCGAGGATCGATGAATAATCAAAACAACGAAAGAAAGAGAAGATGAACACAGAGATTTAACGTGGTAAAACTCTCTTGATCAATGTGAACAAGAGAGAAACATCCACGGGCAAAGGAGGCCGCCGCCAGAAATTTCCACTATGAGCCAAAAGAGAGTGTACATCATATAAAACCCTAACGGCCCAAGCCCTTCGCTCCCGCCACAGATTCTTATTTTTCCTCCTTTTTCATTTTTTTTTCTTTCATAATTTTGGGTACAGGGTACATAATTCAAGGCACACCAACAAATCTCCACCTTGACTTTAATTTCACAAAACTCTAAAAAAAAAATGCTCAACATGCTCTCCTTTGCCGAATGACCCACGAGGGCTTAGCTTGATCTTTGCGTAACGCCCGCCAAGTCTGAACAATAGTCGAACTTGACAACAGGTAAACTCTTTGTCATCATATCTGCTGGATTGTCGTGTGTGCTAATCTTCTGAACTTGAACATCTTGCTTTTCCACAATATCTCGAACAAAATAATATCTCACATCTATATGCTTTGTTCTTTCATGATGCATTTGATCTTTTGTAAGATGTATTGCACTCTGACTATCACAATATATGACAGTAGCTTCCTCTTTCATAGTGAGCTCTCCAACTAATCCTCTCAACCAGATAGCTTCTTTTACAGCTTCAGTGATGGCCATGTATTCAACTTCAGTAGTGGATAATGCTACTGTATCCTGCAAAATAATTTTCCAACTCACAGCACAATCAGTAATAGTAAAGACATAACCAGTTAGGGACCTTCTTCTATCAAGATCTCCTACAAAATCTGAATCAACATAGCCAACCAGTCCAGCTGAATTTCTACCAAATTCCAAGCATACATCAGAAATACCTCTTAAATATCTCAGTATCCACTTAACAGCTTCCCAGTGCTTCTTTCCTGGATTAGACATATATCTACTAACAACACTGACAACATGAGATATATCTGGACGAGTGCAAACCATTGCATACATAATGCTACCAACTGCACTACAGTAAGGAACTTTTGACATATACCTTTTGTCTTCATCAGTTTGAGGTGAACATGAAGCTGAGAGTTTAAAGTGTACTGCAATCGGTGTACTGACGGTCTTAGCATTCTGCATTCCAAAACACTCCAAGACTTTTTCAATATATTTCTGCTGAGACAGAAATAGTCTTCCTGAACTTCTATCTCTAGAAATTTCCATTCCCAAAATCTTCTTTGCTGCTCCAAGATCCTTAATCTCAAATTCAGAACTTAACTTATTTTTCAAAATATTAATTTCAGATATATCTTTCGCTGCAATTAACATATCATCAACATAGAGCAACAAATAGATGAATGAACCATCGGCAAGTTGATTCAAATAAACACAACTATCATATTTGCTTCTAGCAAAACCAATACTCAACATGAATGAATCAAACCTTTTATACCACTGCCGAGGGAATTGTTTAAGTCCATACAAGGACTTCTTCAGATGGCAAACTTGATCTTCTCTACCTTCAACATGAAAACCCTCTGGCTGCTCCATATATATATCTTCTTCTAGATCGCCATGTAAGAATGCAGTCTTAACATCTAATTGCTCAAGTTCAAGATTCTGCAAAGCAACAATAGCAAGCAAAGTACGAATAGAAGTATGTTTCACAACTGGAGAGAACACATCATGAAAATTAACACCCTCCACTTGACTGTACCCTTTTGCCACTACTTTGTTTCTTCATTATTGATTCATTCTTTCTTCTTGAACACCCATTTGCAGCCAACAATCTTCTTATTCACGGGTTGTTTTACAAGATCCCAAGTGTCATTCTTCTGTAGAGATTTCATCTCCTCCTGCATTGCTATTAACCACTTATTACAATCAGGACTTCGAATAGCTTCAAAATAGGAGGAAGGATCAGGTAACTCAATATCTTCAGCAACACTTAATGCATAAGCGACCAGTTCTTCAAATCCGAGCCTTTGAGGTGCTTTTATTTCTCTCCTCGGTCTATCACGAGCTAACATATATTATTGCTGAACTTGAGGTGATGTATGAACTTCAGGAGCATCAGGAGTATCATTCTTTTCATCAGAAGAACTTGACAGTTCTAACTCCACCTTCTCCAAAGTTTTCTGCTTTTCTGTATCACCAATAATAGACAAATCTTTTCTCGAGTGAAACATCACAGATTCATCAAAAGTAACATCTCTACTGATAATAAATTTCTTGATTTCAGGACACCATAATCTATAACCCTTAACACCAGATTTATAACCAAGAAATATGCACTTCCTAGCTTTAGGTTCAAGCTTTCCATCATTAACATGTGCATATGCAGGACAACCGAAAACTCTTAAATGTGAGTAATTAGGAGAATTACCTGACCACACTTCTTCAGAAATTTTTAAGTCTAAGGATCGGTGAGGAGACCGATTCACTAAGTGACATGCCAGGTTAACAGCCTCTGCCCAAAACTCCTTGCCAAGTCTTGCATTTGACAGCATACATCGTGCTCTTTCTAGTAGAGTTCTGTTCATTCTTTCTGCGACTCTATTCTGCTGTGGAGTTCTCACAACTGTGTGATGCCTTGCAATACCTTCTTTGTCACAGAATTCATTGAACTTAGAATTACAGAATTCTAGTCCATTATCCGTTCTCAGTCTCTTCACAACTTTTCCAGATTGCTTCTCTAGCAAAGTCTTCCATGACTTGAATGTTTCGAATACATCATCTTTATGCTTTAGAAAATAGACCCAAACTTTTCTAGAGAAATCATCAATAAATGTCAGCAAATACCTATTTCCTCCTTTCGAAGGAACCTGAGAAGGACCCCATAAATCTGAATGGATGTAATCAAGGGTTCCCTTCGTCTTATGAATGGCTGAGCCGAAACTAACTCTCTTCTGCTTTCCGAAGATACAATGCTCACACAGCTCTAACTTTTCAACTTTTACACCAGGAAGAAGACCTCTGTTACTGAGAACTTGCATGCCCTTCTCACTCATATGGCCCAAACGCAAATCTTCCTTTGAGGTAGATGAGACTGCTGCTGAACCTATCACCGTCGAACCTTGGAGAACATACAAACTACCGATTTTGAGGCGTTTCATCAACACAAGAGCACCACGGGAAATTTTCATTCCATTAGACTCAATAACAACTTTGCAACCATTTGAGTCTAAGACACCGAGAGAGATAAGATTCTTCTTCAGATCAGGAACATGTCTGACTTCTGATAATGTCCTAATAATCCCATCATGCATCTTAATCTGGATGGACCTAATACCAACAGTCTTACAGGCAGCATTGTTGCCCATAAGAACGACTCCACCTTCAACAGATTTGTACGTGGAGAACCAATCTCGATTGGGACACATATGGTATGAGCATCCAGAATCGAGAATCCATTCACTTGATGATCTGGATTTGTTTGATGCCGTTACCAACAGAACATCTTCATTATCACTTTCTACTACACTGGCATCTGCAACTTCAGCCTTTTGATTTTCCTTCTCGTTGCCATCATTAATCATTTTATTCTTATTCTATAATTTGTAACACTCTGCTTTGATATGACCCTTCTTCTTGCAATAATTGCAGACTTTATCTCTGTTCTTCGACTTGGATCTGGATCTATCTTGATTTTGATTTCTCATCTGATGTCTGCCTCTTGCGATCAGACCTGAGGCTTGATCATCAAATTTGCTGCTTGATCCTAATTCATTATCCAACTTTTCTTTGCTCAGCAGTCTGCCCTTAACATCTTCAAACGTGAGTTTGTCCCTACCGTAGATAATCGTCTCCTTAAAGGTTTTATATGAAGATGGCAGAGAACAAAGAAGTAATAGGGCCTGATCTTCATCATCAACCTTTGCATCTACGTTCTTCAAATCATTGATTAGGGCAATGAACTCACTGATATGTGATTTGATCGACGTACCTTCGGCCATACGAAAGGTGTACAGCCGCTGCTTCAACACAAGTCGATTCGCTAGGGTTTTCGTTAGATACAGAGTTTCCAACTTCGTCCAAAGACCGGCCGTCGTCTTCTCTACGAGAACTTCCTGAAGAACATCGTTCGTCAGGCACAACTGAATCGCAGACATGGCCTTCTCGTCAAGATCCTCCCAGGCGGATGCCTCCATGGCGTCAGGCTTTTGACCTGACAACGCCTTCTTCAACCCATTCTAAACCAGGATGGCATGCATCCGAACCTGCCACAAACTGAAATTTGTGTTCCCGTCGAACTTCTCGATGTCGAACTTCGTTGTAGTCATCTTCGCGGAAAGAAACTCGGCTCTGATACCAATTTGTTGCGAATAGAACACCGAGGATCGATGAATAATCAAAACAACGAAAGAAAGAGAAGATGAACACAGAGATTTAACGTGGTAAAACTCTCTTGATCAATGTGAACAAGAGAGAAACATCCACGGGCAAAGGAGGCCGCCGTCAGAAATTTTCACTGAGCCAAAAGAGAGTGTACATCATATAAAACCCTAACGGCCCAAGCCCTCCGCTTCCGCCACAGATTCTCATTTTTCCTCCTTTTTTATTTTTTTTTCTTTCATAATTTTGGGTACAGGGTACATAATTCAAGGCATACCAACACAATTAATATCCAAGGAAAGTATAAATGATGAGAAATATATTTGATACAAGCTTTCACATTCTACTTACAATGCAAAAAATGCCAAAAAGTATATTAAAATATTTACCAGTGAATCTGCGGTAGTAGTGTAAGAAAACTTAAATAGAAGATAATGAAATAATCTGATAAGGCATACAAATATATACGTCTGATTTTGATGAGAAACATATGATATTTCAAGCTAGATAATTTTCGTACACTTAAATTTGACCATTTGAGAATTAAATGTAGTATTTATCAATATATCAATTAAATGTAGCAAACTTGAAGTCCTAATCAGCTGAATAAACGATATATCAATTTCTCTCGTAATGCGATGAAAGGTGGATTGAGTTTTCACATACAAAGGAATACCAAGCGCATTTGTCAAAATATCCGACGAGCGGGCCACATAAGCAACAAGAAGTGCATAATGTATAAATATGTATGATAGGCTGCAAAAAAAAAAAGAAGAGGTGAGAACTTTAAAACATAAGTTTTCATTCGACGAGAAAACATGTTGAAATAGCACATGTATAGGCTAATGAAATGCAAAAATGTCACATAGAAATAATAGTGTTATTTTGAAGATTCTTATATGTACTTGCATAGTTTTTATAATACATGTTTTCAATAATTAAATACATTAGTTAATGCAGAAATAGGTTACGGCAAAAAAATAATGGAGCACAAGGTACAAAATTTGTTTTAAGAAGGCGCTGAAGTTTTTATCACAAGTAGTCCTAGATTGTAACCAGTGTCTGCATTTAAAAATCCAAAATGATAGAAAAAAAATATGAACAGAGAGCCATGAAAATAAAAACCATGACCTTTAAGCAGGAAGCAGGATCCAGCTGGTATTTTATCTGTTTGCATTTAGGATCTATTGAATAATCGTTAAATGTTCTGCAGTGTATGCATTTGACATTTTTCCCCTATTGGAGAGCATCAGAACATTTTTTGAGGGGTTCATAACATATTTATTTGCAAGAGAAATCTGTAATATCACAATCTGTCTTTTTGTTGTGGAAGAGAAACAATTGCTCTGGTGACTGAGAACTATCATGTTGGGCATTATATCTATGTAATACACCAGTGATTTTGTGGCAAATCTGGGTAGAACCTAGTATTGTGAATTGTTTGGAGGTACCATTAAATGGCCTCCTTCAGTTTTTGTATCAGGGCATTCTAGACTATTTTTGCTCATAATTGTTTTAGATTTCCTTTAGAAAACATCAAAATATGGCGGGGAAAAAGTATTTCAATAATGGTTTGCCAATCTATGGAAAATTGTTGGAATATAGAATCATCGGCTTCATCGACTTTCTAGCTACCGAGTTAGGCATGATTGATATCCACAAGCTAGGCATGATTGATATCTATGCTCTAGCTTGAGGGATAAATGTTGAGATATGATTTGCATATCTTTCATATCTTTGCATATCTTTATAATATTATTCAGGATTAGTATCCCAATATTGTGGGATAATATCCCTGATTTTCTGGAGTAATATTCTAGCATATTCCCCTTTTTTGTAATTCCTACCTTTATTATAAATAAGGAGGCACTAGTGTTTGGTAAATAAGAGAAAACATATTTCTCAACATGGTATCAGAGCGGGTTGATTAGAGATCCGTGTGAGCTCCTCTCACCGAGTTATTCATCGGCTTCCATGGCTCGATTTATGGCTCGATGTAAGTCCAGGAAGTACGAAGTTCTTTATCTTCGTATTTATGGCTCGTTGATCCACATTTCTGGTTTCCCCCTTTCTCTGTTTTTTATTCACGTTCTTCTTTCTACATCTTTGTGTGTCTCTACGTTTTCTTCTATATTTCTCTCTTCCACTATTTTCGCATCTCCTTCTTCTGCTGCAATATCAATCTTAGCAGTGCACAAGAGCTCGGAAACTATTGCTGAACGAAACTTCATTTTTGCCTCTTCCATGTTTCCTTCGCTTTCATTTGTTTTCTTGGCGATCATCGGCCAGGTTGTCGGTCGAGCTTGTCTCACCGTTCGGAGCTCGTCTCCATTTTCGTGGTGAAGATCACCGGTTCCTTCTCCGACGTCTTGTCGATTGTCACCGGCGTCTTTGCCGGAAGTGTTGCCGTTATCGACAGTTTGCCGGTATTATCGCCAGACTTGCCTTCGGGCCTCTATTGATTAGAGTAACGATCCTAGATCGAGGTTCTGTACCTTTGTGGTTTCTCTCTTTTGTTCCTCTTCTTCACCTTTTGCTTTCTAGCGACTCTCATCTCTGTAGTTTTGTTGTCACGTTTATATGATACCCTAAGTCCTAGAGGGCTTCCTACGCCTTTGAGGCGTCCTAAACTCCATAAGGAGTGTCCTACTAAACCTCTATTGATCGGAGCTTAACCTCCGAAATTATAGCGGCGTCGTTGTGGACGACCGGACTTGGCCGACGTTGTTATCGACGATCAGAACCTTACTTCCTTTCTGGCGATGGATCACGGTTGGCGTTCAAGTTGTCGCTTTGGAGTTTCCTCTCCATTTGCCGTTATCGACATTCTACCAGCGTTGTTGCTGGATTTGGGAGCAGTGTTTCCAGCTCCTTTGGTTCTCTACTTCCATTGAAGAATCTTTACTTACCTCATTGGATGTTCTGCTCCTGCCGCTTTAGCTCTCTTCAAGTTTGGGCACGTCGGCAAAATCATTGTTGGCGTCTTCCTCTCTAATATTCTTTCAGCAGCAGCTGTCCTCTAGGTGTTTGTCGAATTGTCTCCACTGTTTGAAGCCCAGTCTTGATCATTTCTTCAGCAGGTGTTTGAAGAGTGGTTACACTGCCGCTGTTGTGTGACTTCGTCGTCGTATGTCCTTCAAGTCACCGCCGTTCAGTCTTTTCCCAATGTCGACTTGCGGGGGCGTGTTGGAATGTAGAATCATCGGCGTCATATACTTTCTGGCTACCAAGTTAGGCATGATTGATATGCACAAGCTAGGCATGATTAATATCTATGATCTAGCTTGACGGAGAATGTTGAGATATGATTTGCATATCTTTCATATCTTTGTAATATTATTCAGGATCAGTAATCCCAATATTGTGGATTAATATCCCTGATTTTCTGAAGTAATATTCTAGCATATTCCCCTTTCTTGTATTTCCTACCTTTATTATAAATAAGGAGGCACTAGTGTTTGGTAAATAAGAGAAAACATATTTCTCAACAAAAATATATCGTATGACAATATTAAAAGGAAAGTAAACCTCTCTCTCTCTCGAAAAAAAGGAAAGGAACCATACCATGCAATCTGAACTCCAGCTTTTCCAAGTGTTCTCATGGCCATTGAGACCTAAATATTTGCAAAGGTCCCGAGAAAGCCACAACAAACGGAAACAAAGTAAAATTTTTAGCATCACTATAAATGATTTTATAATTGGATGACATGAAAACAAATTGAATTACATTATTCTCACCTTTCTTGAATCTAAGTTAAATAACACATGTCAACATACTTGTGTAAAATATTTTTTTGTGGATACAAGGTCTCAAAATCAAAACATATAAAACCAAAGGAGCATGAATGCTTTTTCAAATACAAGGCCTTATCTATTTTTCTTTATAAGAACACATCTTTTCTACGCATGAGGAAGCAAAGGCTTGTTAGCTTGGGAATTCATTAATTAATGATGACATTTAGAAGTTGAAGTGAGACCCTAGAAAATCATTTGGGTTGGATGATGGAAGCAGGGGAAGGAAATGAAGCTGTAGACAATAAGGGGGGGATGCAATTAGAAAATGAAAATATGTAAGAGGAAAAAGAAGCCAAAAATCAAGGAAGTAGAAATTACTCACCAATGAGACTCCTCCAGATCCAAGCTCGCACATAGTATTAACATTTACTTCTGCAATCAGCAATCCTGTCACTACCTGCAAATTAAAATATCATCTAATATCTTTAAGTTCAGGACCAGAAGGATATCATGGGCAAATTATCATCCTCCCTGTAAAAAAATGACCAATTTAGCAGGATAATAGCAACAAACTGTGGCGTCAAGGATCAAGTAACAAAGATCACCTGTGGCAAGGTTTCCTGATGTCATTTCACCTTTAACAGGGGGCTCTGACAACTTGCCCAATCCTTAGCATGCTATTACCATGTATATCCAGCAAAGGATGACAGTTACTGCGGAGGCCAAAAATCCCGCTTCTTGTGTCACGGCAGGAATTGCAAGAATGCCTGCACCAACCTATGATATCCAATACGATTTGCATGAAGATTGATCAATTAAAGTTCAAAGATTTTTTCTACAGAGAAGAAACAACCAAAACAACACATGCATCCTCTTGTATATTCTTTTACATTTCCTCCTCAGCTGCTCATGCTAGTATTTAAAGAATAGAGAAAAGCAAATGGACTCAAGCACAAAATGTGGATGCACCTGCTGGTTTAAAGCACAAAATGAGGACAAAAGTATAGAGATGGTAAATTATTGCCAATGTGCCAATTACAAAATAGCTCAATGGTTGATATCTTGTTCTAAGCAATAGGAGGCTCCGGTCGGGAATCATACATGGTAAAAATTAACAAAAGAAAAAGATTACTGGAAAACAAATATCATTGTAATAGATTGAAAAACAATTATCCTTCAGATTACTTGGGAGCATGGAAACAATAAAAAAATGTGGTTCTGATGACTGACCCCTAGGGTGACTGCAATTTTAATCTCAAGATGAATTTCATCACGATAACAAAAGTGCTGGAGTCGAGTTCACCTTACCGTTGTCCCTGCGACGAGAAAAATTCCACTGATGACACTACCTGGAACACAGGAGAAAAGAGTCTAACTGTTCATAGGGCTTTACGAAACACAAGCAGATAAAAAGACTATCTTTTCTTTTCTCCAATTCATTCTTGTCTACTCTCTCTTTCTCTCACTCTCCTCACCTGGCTCCCTCTTCATGGTGGCCTGGTTGAGGTTGGAGAAGAGCCGCTCGAAGTCCTCCGGGGGCTGTCCGCCGGAGAAGCATCTCCAGTTTCTTCTTCTTGCCGTTGTTCTCGGAGGGAAGAAAGGAGACGAAGGGGAGAACCATGGCGGACAACACCGGGAAGAGAGTGTTGACTGGATGGAGGAGGAACTCCTCCTTGCAAGTGGAGGAACTTTTGGAAAAGGAGTTATAGTGAAAAAGGAAGAACTCAGGGTGACAGCCATTGTCATCGCCACCATCGGAGCGCATTTGGACCAAGGTCACTACCAGTTTCATGAAAAATAAATTAAAAAAAGAGATGAAAAAACATTTTTTTTTAAATTGTTTTCGATCAAGTGATGTGTGAATTTGAAGGTGGCCACATGGCCCGTCATCCTCGGCAACCAGCCGCGCATTTAGTTCCCAGCGAATGCTCATTTTATTCTATTTTGTATCATATTTCCGACAATTTAAACTTGAAATAAATGGACTTATCATATTCTTATTTATTTATTTATTTACCTATTTTTATTTGTGAGGATGTCTAGGAGAATTGTCTGATAATTTGATTTATATTGTCCTTTCATATTTACCCAATAATTTTATGTAACTAGGGAGTAAAAAATATAATAAATAATGAAATCACAACATTATTAGTATTTATAAAATGAGTTTTGCTATATCCTCCAAAACTTTAGCCAAAAAATCTTCAACCTCTCATGATATTCATGATAATTTTATCAACTTTTGGCGGGATTTTATTCATGTGAGTATTAGGAGAAAAATTAGACTAAAGTTTTAGAAGGAAGAAGAGTTTTTGTTTATATAAATATATTGGATTTAATGGGGTCATACGCCACTCTGCCCAGATGCACTCCCCACCTCTCCTCCACGCGCTTGCAGCCGTTGCCGCCGTCGCCGTCGTCCTCATCTCTCCTCATCGCCGTCGGCGCTCCATTCTCCTCTAAGCATGCCACTCGCGAGCGTCTCCTGCGATCGTCGGCGAAGTCCCCAATGGCAAAGTTGCAGCCTGCGATTGTCGCCCTCGTCGTCGATCGGAGAGAAAGGGGATACTCTCGCAATTGGTCGGGCTCGCATCGTCGGCTGCCCTCGCCATGGATCGGAGAGAAAGGGGGAGATCGGATCGCCTTGCTGCTCTCCGCCGTCACCTCGCCGTTCGCATCCCGCCGCCGTCACCTCGCCGTTCGCGGCTCGCCGCCATCACATCGCCACTCGCGTCCCGCCGCCATAACCTCGCCGCTTGCGACCCACCATCGTTGCCTCGCCGCCATCGTCGGATCGGAGAGAAAGGATGAGAGATTGGATCGCCTTGCTACTCGTTGCTCGCGTCTCACCGGTGTCACCTCGCCGCTTGCGTCCCGTCGTCGTTGCCTCGCCGCCATCACCAGATCGCCTCGTGTCTCGCCGCACTCGCCGCTCGTGCTCGCCGTCCAATCGCGCGCTCGTGCTCGCCGCCCACCGTCCAGTGGGCAAAGATCGGACGGTGGGCAGAGAGCGTATGGAGGTCATACGCCATACAATACGTATGACCCCCGTTAAATCCAAATATATTTACTTAATACATTATTCTTATAATTTTTTTATTTGAACTTATGGCTAGGCCGAATCTAAGAGGAGGCCACCCACCCAAGCAATTGGTTGAGGCCTCACCTCCGTACAAGGGCTCATGGTCATGCATTATTAATATTAATAATATTAAAGTAATATCAAGATTTAATAACATAAGGTCTTTATTAATTTTATTCATCTGTTATCTTCCATTTCTAATCGCATTCACCTAAATCATAATTAACTTATAACAATAATTTTTTATGTTTTATAGTCAATTTATGAACCCGTTTCATATCAATAATACTTCAATTAAAATTTCTAATATTTAATCAATTTTTTAATTACTTTGTCACAATTAAAATTAATTTTATGTTTTATATTGAAAAGGTACACTCAAATTCTTTCTTTTTTATTTTCATAAATTAGTTGTTTTAAAAGATAAAAGTGCATATTTTCATATAAAAAGTTAAAAAGACTTTAAATATGTTGTTATTTTTTATTTATGTCAAAACAAAATTTATAATTTTACTTGAGGCCTCCGAACCTCTAGAGACAGCCCTGCTTATAGCGTCTAGCCAAATTATATAAAGTTGACATTCTTAATAAAATGGATAGTTTTAGTAAAAGATGTATATTATTTGGTAATGTTTTTTTTAAGAAAATGGATAATTTGAATTATTAGATAAATCATGTGTGCATAGTAAATAAGATAATTTGTTATTAATTTAATAACCGAGAATTTTCTTATTAACATCGGAATGGATATTATAGTAAATTCTGGAAAAAATTGAAGACTCAAGAGTATATTGTGTCAATCAAATTTAGTTCATATGTTTTATTAATCTAACATCAACTCTTCTAATCTATTTTTGGCCTTAACAATTACACATATCCGTAAGACTTTTGGTGCATTACAGAGTAGCTTGCTCAAATCCAGCCAAACGGGAGTATTTACTTATATAAACTGTTAGGTTTTTAAATAGTTGTCTATACTATCTTATATCATCTTTTGTCTTTTCTTTTCTAACAAATAATTCTATACTCGATCGACGAAAAGCTAAAGATGAACCTCCTAAATTTTATATCATTTTGTGTGTGCGCGCCTTGTGCACTATGAGAAAATTACCATTTTCTGACGGACAATTTTCGACGGATAAAAATCCGTCGCAATTTGCGACGAATTTTGCGACGGATTTTCTGACGGTTACAATCGTCGGAAATAAAAATAGTAAATTATATAATTTGTTGTAGTATTATTTTATTTTTCGACAATTAGAAACGTCGATATTTCTGACGGATATTCATCCGTCGTAATTTTCGACAGAATTTTCGACGGTTACGACCGTCAGAAATAAAAATAATAAATTATATAATTTATTATATTATTATTTTATTTTTCTATGATTAAGAATGTCGATTTTTTTACGGATATTCATGCGTCACAATTTTTGACGGAATTTTTGACGGTCGCAACCGTCAAAAATTAAAATAATAAATTATATAACTTATGATATTATTATTTTATTTTTCGACGATTAGGAACGTCGATATTTCCGACGGATATCCATCCGTCGCAATTTTTGACGATCGTAACCGTCGGTAAATGTATAATAATATAATATAAGGAGTATTTTATTAATATAATTAGTGACAGTCCAAACCGTCGCAATTTTTGATGATTCCGATCGTCGATAATAATTAGCGACTGTTCAAATCATCGGTAAAATAAAAAGTAAATATTATATATAACTAAATATATTATTTTATTTTTACAATTAAATATTTTTTTATGATCACAATCGTCGGTAATTTTAAAAATAATTAATATTTACTTTTTCGACGGCCAGAGCAGTCGATAATTAAAATTTTGTTATCCTGCTTTTTTTTTCGTTTTCCCGCTTTCTCAACTTTCCACCTATATGTGTATATAATACCCTCCTCTCCTCTCCTCTCTTCCTCCTCTCCTATCTCTCTCCCCCTCTCACTCTCCCAGCTAGCGAGCCTATGATCGGAGTCAGCGTCGACCGCCAGCGACCCTCTCTCGCCGGCGTCTCTCTCTCTTTCTCTTCGGCCCGGACCGCCAGGTGGCCGGATCCCGCTATTGGCGGCCGAATCCAATCGTTGGCGGTCGGGCGGTCGAACGGCCAAATTGACTGACTGGCGTTCGAATCCAGCCGCCGGTCGCGGGCGTATTGATCCGGCCCCCAGCCACTGAATCCGGCTGCAGGCGTTCGGATCTGGCCGCTCGAATTCATCCACTGGCCGCGGGCGGCCGGCTGGCGGCTGGATTCGTCCACCGGCTGTGGGCAGCCGACTGGCGGCTGGATCCGGCCGCTCGACCACTAGCGGCTGAATCTCGGCCACTGGCGTTGGCCGCCTGACGGCCGAATCTAGTCATCGGGGCGGCTAATTTTTTAATATTATTAAAATTCTTTACGATGGTTTTGATCGCCGAAACTTCGGGGGTTGGGCAACGACCGTCAAAAATTTTGGCGGTAGCAACCGCCGATATTTGCGACGATCGACGAAATCGTCGAAAACTTCGACGGTCGTGACCGTCGAAGTATCGACGGTTTCATCAACCACCGCAAATATCGGCGGCCGAGACCGTCGGAAATTCGTCAAAATTTCTAGCGTTTCTTTTCGAACCGTCAGAAATTGATTTACGACGACCATTTTTCGGACGAATCGAATCCATCGAAAAAACCGTCGAAAACGACGTTTTCAACGGTTTTCGAGCAAATTATAAACGGTCGAAACCGTCTGAAATTGTCATATTTCTTGTAGCGGTGATGCCTCTCTTTTCATTTGATATTCATAATAGGATCAGCCAATTTTTAGAAAATGCAATTTACCATCTAACTTTAAGATATGAATAATTAGCACATGAAACACAAAGAATGCGTTTGAAAACGAAACTATAGTTGCTTCTAAGTTTTCAGTGAATAGTTGAATTGACATATTAGTTCAAAATGTATTCGAACGTAGGGAACATAATTGGAAACCAGTGAGTTGATATGATAGGAAAAAGTTGATGTGATAGATGAATTTTTAGTGGATTTTATATTAAAAATAATTTTTATAACTATAAAGTATAATTTCATTAAATAATTAAAATAAAAAGTATAAATAAAAAGTCTTTTATGAATAAATTTTTTGTTTAAAAATATATTTTTTAAATATAAAAACATTTTTAAATAAATAATAAGTAATAAATAACAGTACATTAATCCTTTATTATAAGTATTTTATAATTAATAAATAAATTGTTTTATGTAAGAAAGATAAGAAGAAGAAAATAGTAAAAGAAAAAAAATTGCAAAATAAAAGGTAACGTCAATCCAAAAAAAAAGGAAAAAAAATGGAACAACTAGTTTGTTCTACCAAAATGGTGGAAACAAGTTCATGTGACCTAATTCCACCTTAATAAATGCGGCTTAGTTCCACCTGAATTGAACCAGGCCGAAGCGATGCCTGGTGTTTGGCGGAACTGGATGGAATCGACTCCCGATTCCACTCTGGTTCCATTTTCAAACGAGCCTAGAAAGTCATGAGATGCACGGATTCTAAAGTTGTAATGTGATTCAGGTCAAAACTTCAAACATGCTCCAACTACAAATGTATACTCATTACGTCTCTAATATGTTACTTTTCGAATCGTAAGATCCTACGATCCAATAGCCGACTCGTGATCATTGTGAAGATAAAAACATCATAGGATCATACATGGATCTATCGTTGGATCGTAAGATCTCACCGATCCTATGGTTTTATTTTTTTAAATTATTTTTATTGAATTTTTTAAAAAAGAATATTAAAAAATAAAAAAATTGGTAAAAAAGAGGTAAGATTCTCTCTCTATCATAGAGGTACTATGATATATTCTTTAAATTTTTGATTAACTTTAAAATTGAGAAATCTAAAAAATAAAATATTAAAAAAATGGCAAGAAGTAAATAAGATGCCTCTCCTTTTCTTTATTATTTTTTATGCATGATTTGATTCTAATTAATAAACTTATGTGACAAAAATAATACTTTAAAAAAAGTCATCTATACTTTTTATAATTTAGATGAAGAAATTGATTTACTATTATTAATTATTCATAATTATTATTAGTCTAACTTTCTATATGATTATGAAGCCCATAAAAATACTAATTAAGTATAATGTGAGAGTAAAATATTTAGTTATTATTATAATTACTACTACTACTACTATTATTATTACCACTGTTATTTTTATTTTATTATTTTTTAAAAAAATATTATTTTATTCATAAAACAAGATCTTACGATTCTTGATCCTCCGAACCTGTTCCGATCCTATCTTAGAAAACCTCTTGTTGATGATAATTTTGGACTTCTTTTAGCCCCCTTTCATATAGATGCTAAATGGCAGCATTCTTCTAGCTGTGTGGCCTGTGTGTTTGTGTGTGTAGTATGGGCCGTTTGGTTAGAGAATTTTTTAGCAAGAATAAAAAATTATTTTAAAGAACATCGTATTCTAATTATATTCCTATTATGCATCTTGTTTGGTTGAAATAAAATTTTAATATTTTACTATTAATAGTTTACATTTATTATTATAATAATACAAATTATAATATAATAGCTTTTAGTTAAATAATGAAAAATAAAAATGGTGAAAAAATGAAAGAGAACGAGAATATCTCTATTGTATTGTTTTAGGGCCGTTTGGATGTGGACTAAATGTTAGAATATCACATTATTCTCATAATATAGCCAAATGTGTGATGGAATTGAAATAAGTCAGTCAAAGTTTGAAATCTACGAAACCACCTCGAAATTGATAATACCATAATTTTTAACCATGTACGGAGAATATAATTATTCTTCTAAAATAGCAGAATATTGATATTCTTATTCTTTTCAAAATTTTTAATCATATTTTATTTTAAAAAATTCAATGAAATATTATTATATTAATATTTTTATTATCATTATAACATTAAATGTCAACTCTATATGATAAAATATTTTGATTTTAAAATATTATATTTTCAAAAGTTATTCTCTTCAAACCAAATAGAAAGTAGAATAGAAATATATTTACTTTTTTGTAGAATACGCTATTACATTGATTTAGTCCTTTGAATTTTATTCCGTAACAAAAAAAGAATAAAGATATTCTTCATTTGTTAAAAAAAATAGTGGTTTCACGTTCTCTAGGTGGTTTTGTCGAAATTAAACTTTAACCATTTTAACTTTATTCCGCATCACGTTTGACTATATTCTCAAGAATATCAAGATATTCTAGTCTTTTATCTTTGAACCAAACGTAAACAATTCATAGAACCATTATTATTCTCAAGCTTGTGGCATGCTTCCAGAGCATCCATGTGACTCTTGTGAAGATACAATTAAAAAACTTTATTCTCCGTCTCAACAGTCACGTGAAGGTATGCACATCATGTATTATACCTTAGTCAAAGTGGTGATTTGATAACAAGGGCAATAGCTGTTAAGGACTCTAGAACAAAATTTCACTATCCCATTTGGTTTAGCTTGAATTAGTGCTTCTATAATAATAGGATTACCTTCCTAAACTATAATAATTTTTCACGCATAATTTTAGTATATGAACTTATCGTAGCACATCTCGAGATTTTCACTTTAATCCGTCCATCCATCGTGTTAACTTTTCTATTTTTTTCAATTTTCATATTTATAAAATGATTAAACTACACTTTTATTCTATTTTTTAATATTTAAATATTTAAAATCATATATAATAAAAAAGAGGGGGTGTTGCCCCCTCCCCTTTGTCGGCGGTGCAGGAAGGGGGCGGCGCCCCGTGTCCGCATCCCTGATGAGTGAGTCTCTGATGACCACCTACATCGCCGTTTGTAGTCATCTCCTCGATGACGAGCGTAAGCAACCTCTTCTACTCAAACATCCTTTGTCATAGCTCAAGCGCTCGCATTGGTCCTGGCTGCTTACTGTTTCCCTTCTCATTGGAGCCAGCCTCACTGGGGATGCGGACTTGGGGCGCCACTCCCTCCCTCTGGTGCCAATGAAAGGGAGGGGCAGGGAGAGCTCACCTCTTTTTCGTATCACGAACACGGGGTGCCACCCCTCTCCCTCGAGCAATGGGGAGGGAGAGCTGCCCCTTCTTATTTTTTATTTTATATGATTTTAAACATTTAAATATTAAAATATAAGATAAAAGAGTAGTTTAGTCATTTCATAAATAATGAAAAAAATGAAAAAAGATAACAGAATTAGATGGATGGATTAAGTAGAAATTTCGATATAATTTAGGGATACGAAGCACTATTAGATGCGCAAAATCATTATGGTCTAGGGGAGGTTTGAGGATTCATCCTTAACAACGCAACCTACAACTTGTAGCGTTGCACACCCATCCTTTGATATGTAGATGAATTCTAGGGTAAATTATAGTTCTCCAACTTTAACTTAATTCTGGGATAAATTATACAGATCGTTGCACACCCATCCTTTGATATGTGATGCCCCCCTTCTAGTCGAGCTCGCCGGTGCCGACGCTCCTCTCCCTCCCTTCTCCCTCGTGGCCAGCGAGGGAGCCTCTCGCGAGCGCGCACGGGAGAGAGGGAGGGGGAGATGGTCCCCCTCTAGTTGAGCTCGTGCCAACTCCAACGAGCGGCGCTGGCTGGTTTTTTTATTTATTATTATTATTATATTATATATATTTGTTTTTTTAAAATGACGTGGATTAATGAGAAAAGTTCACGTGGCGGCTCTCAAAACATATTATCAGCGATCAAGTAGACGAAGCGTGCAAAAAAATTAAAGTTGGAGAACATTCTAATTATAAATTAGATTAAGTTGTTATCACACCTAAAGTTGGGGGATGATTTGTGTAATTTAGCACGAATTCTATTATATTTTTTTAGTTGTTATTATATTTTGATGTAATTCGACTAAAAAATTAATAAATGCATGATTTAGTGAATATAACGAAGACTTGATGCGACAAATTTGTCAATATATAATATATATTCGATTTAAAGTTTTTTGATCCTACGTTATTTTATGTAGAATCTATGTCTTGACAATTTTAGTCTATACGTCATTACCTATCAAGTAACGTCGATGCTTTAAGTTGAAAAAGAGCACTAATGATCCATCTCAATATGATTACAATATAATGTTCATAATATAATTGGAATGAAGAAACTAACATACACATCTTAAAATTTTCACCCTTCCATCAATTTGGAAAGTTTCTTAAAGTGCAAAACCAGAAACCAAAAGAACGAAAATAACAAGGAAAGAGAACTGAAATTAACTAAGGTGAAGGGTAACAAGACGCCAGACATGCTTCCCAGAATGCTCTGCCCTCCTCCTCACTTGTGTAAGTGTCCTTGTCGATCCCCTGATCAGCACTGTGCCGCACCCCTCCCGATCTGAATCCGGCAGCCTTCACCCATCTCTCGTACTCCTCCAAGTACTGATCTCCAAGGTCACCGTGATTCCAGTAGGCAAAACTCCAGCGGCACTCCTCTTCATCGCTGCCTACAGAGCTCACTTTCTTAACACAGCTGCTGCTGCCGCCGCCACCAAAACCGGACTCCACATCACTTTCCTCGCCACCAACGCCGTCATCATCATGCCCCAGAACATGATCTGAGCTCGCCGCAGGGGTGGCATCCACCTCCTGGAAGTTGTCTCCTACCTGAGCAACTGGCGACGAGGTGGGGGGGGGGGGGGGGGGGGGGTGGGGTGGGGTGGGGTGGGGTGGTGGTGGTACTGCTGCCGGCGGTGGCTCTGCCTGGGCCGCCTCCATGAGTGATCATAATATCACACGATCTTTGTGTGGCTTATTTGATGAATGATGTCTAGATGCATATATATGATATAGCGATTTGGAGACGTATTAAATGGAATGGATTGAGATGTGTCAGGATGAGAAAAGCACAGTGTTCCTGGTGGTGGTTTAGACAATGAGATGAAAAGAGACTGCCAACTTCTTTTTCTTCTACAAAGTCATGCAGCCTTCTAGAAGATCATGCTAATATTATATATCTAATATATATGCAACGAATATTTATAGGATTATTACAATGGGAATACGAGAAAGAAAATATTAAAAATGAAGGGACACACGCCCCAATGAGAATATTCGAAGATGAGTTATTGTGTCATTCTTTACTCACAATATTTTATCAACCTAATTCGTCTGATGCAAGATTGTTAAATTCGAAACTTCAACGGTCGTTTGAAAATAGAATCGTGATTCTTTTTAAGTTTTTCGTGCATAATTGAATTGATATATTAATTCGAAATGTGTTTGGTTGGAGTGGAATTTGATGATGAGAAATGAGATAATTGATGTGATGAAAAAAAGTAGATGTGATAAATAAATTTTGGGTGAGTTTTAAATTAAAAATAATTTTTATAATTATAAAGTATAATTTTATTATTAATTAAAATAAAATCATAAAATAAAAATTTTTATGACAAAAATTTTATTATTTAAATATAAAAAATAAATTTTAAATTAATTATATTTAATGAAATATTAAAATTTTTAATGAAAAAATATGTAATAAATAATATTATATTAACCAATTATTAAAATAATTTTATATTTATTAAATAATTTATTTTAGTGAAGATATAGTGTGAGAGAAAAGAAAAGAAAAAATAAAATAAATTTTGAAAAAAAAGAAAAAGGTCATGTCATGATCAAAAGTCAAAAAAAAGAAAAAAATACGGCAGCCTCCAGTTTCACCTACCGGAGTGATGAAATCTGGGTCACGTGACCCCGATTCCACTAATTCTGTTCGTGCCTTGGAATTAGATTTCGGAGCGGTGTTTGGCGGAACCGGTCGGAACAAAGTTGCGATTCCCGCTCGGTTCCCCAACCAAACGATCCCTAAATAAGATAGGAAGAAAGTAATAAGATGGAAGATCAAAATCTTAAAATTTTACCTATTAATAAAAAATATAATTATGTTTTTAATAATTTTTTTCATATTTAAATCTTAAATCATACTCTACTGTCATTTTTTTTACTAATTCTTAAGTCAGAGTATATCAAAAAATTTTAAAAATAAAGAAAATATATTAAACCTCATCTAAATTACTTTTTATTATCATAAATATATTTTAATTAATATTTAAATAATTACATTTATTATATAAGATCGTATAGAATCGAATAAGATGATATGATTAAAATAAGATATTTTACATATAAAATTCTCAAAATAAGATCGATATCCATAAAAATGAATAAATCGTAAGATCTTAAAATTTAGATTGAACTTCACCTTGTTCCATTTATATGACAACGAATGGTCATAATATAGCATATTTATAGAAAATAAAAAAAAAACAATTGATATCATTCTGAAATTAATCGATCAGTTATTGTAATGACTATAGGGTTGGTTTGACGTTCAAGATTAAATGCTTATTAGCATGCATTCACGAATTAATATTACAATGTGCATTCATATGTATTGGATTTGGATCTTCTTCGAATTATCAGTAGCACTTTAAAGATCCAACCGTGTAAAGCAACATTGATGATATAAAATAATAGGGTTCTTCTGGAAGGAAAAAGGTAGCAATTAATTAATTGAGCAAATAGGTCGCATGCATGCCATATAATAATACACCACAAGCATCTGCGGGCATGATGTGATGTGGTGGCATTGGTTTGTGCAAGGATCATGCGGTTCACCAATGAAACCACCAACAAGGAAGAGTCCAACTGATTACGACTACTTGAATGCAACTAGCTACGTACATGAAGTTTGGCAGAAGACACTGCATCGGTTGTCATGCAATAAGAAATCCGAGTGTTGCTTCACCCATGCAACAAGCAGCAGAGGAGGGTCATATTACTTTAGACTTCAGTTTTTAAAACTATTAAGTTAATCGAAATGAATGCTTACAGAATGTTAATAAGTTTGAACTTTAATATAAAAAATGGCTATTCATGCTTAATTTGTGTAAATATATTATGAGATTGCTGACTATATTGGAGTGTGTATATATACATAGAAGTATATTAATGTGCGACCACACATTGGGAGCGCATCATGCGGCCAATCCATCTTAGTCGTCCGATCGTGCATCAATGAGCGTCTTCCTAGGATGCTTCACAAATGCCCGATCACATCCTCCTATGCTTCGTGTGTCAATGCCAATCGCACTCCAAGGCCAACGAGCACAAGTGACGCCGCCCCTTTCATGCTCGTCAGCACGATAGTAAAAAAAAAGAAGGGAGGGGAGGGGGGTGTGGGAGAGAGGGGTCAGCCCCCCCATGAGACCTCACCATCGAGGTCATAGAGGGGGCAAACGCCCCCCTTTTCGCGCTCACCGGCGTGGCAGCAAAAAAGGTGGGGGCGTCGGTCCTCCTCCGTGACCTCACTAGCCATGTCGTAGAGGGGGCGGAGACGGAGGAGGAAGACAACACGTGCAGATGCCAACTGTTGATGCTCGATCCGGCTAAGATTTAGTGGTCACACATTATACCTCATATATATATATATACACACATATATTTTGAATTAAATAACTAATGATTTTAATTCAAAAGGTTTTATCATTATTTTTTTATAAAAACAGTAATTGGGGTTAAAAAAAGATTGTGTTGTAAGCGTTCTATTGCTAACATATTTATTTTTTTAATGTATTATTATACTGTATATATAAGGTAAAATGAGCGTGTGAAGTACGATCTGAACCGTTGAGTAGAGATCCGACCAATATTGTTAGGACCGGATCGAATAACGACACGGATAGGCATCCGTTTCAAGTTGAATCGGTCGAATCGGATAGTAATAAAATATTATATTCAATATGATATACTAAATTAAGTTATTGTATTTTGATTACATACTGATGCCAAAATGTAGTTATACAAAAAAATAATAACAATCATAAATCATAAATTTACATTTTAAGATTTGATGTTAAAATTATTACACATTTAATAAATTAAAATCTCATTTAATTTTGTTATTATATATACATTTATATTCTTTAATTTTTTTGTGTATTTCATATCTTTGTTTTCTATGTTAGAAGTAACAAATAAATAATTTCTTCCAAATATTATGACATGATCATATATTTTATAAATAAATATATAGTATAATAAGTGTTTGATATTAAATTTGAACTTATTACATATTAAATTAAAGAAATTTAAATTTATATATAAATATATATTATTATACATAATACGATAATATAGTATATTATATTATTGTTATATATTATACATATAACAAAGAAGTGTGCACCATTCACCCCTAACTAATTTATCTAATAAAATAAATATTATATATAATATAATAAATATATAATTAACTTATATTATAATATAAATTTATGATATTAAAAAATTTAAATAAAATCATAATACATAAGTTAAAATTCAAAGTGTAATAAATTCTAGGCTAAATGAAGAAAAAACAAAGTAATGTGTACAAACATAATCCCACATTGATAATAGGAAGATGAGAGTAAATTATAAAGTGAAAAATATTAAAAAGGGAGGAGGTTATTGGGCCAATATCATTCTTTATGTAGAAAGTTCATCTTTAAATAATTTTTAAATTTATAATAATAAATTTTATCAAAATATTTATTAATAAAAATGGATAAATTACATCAATCATCCCCCAACTTTGGGTGTTGTAAATACTTGGTCTCAACCTTCAATTTATAAGATTGTCCTCCAACTTTAATTTTCTTGCATGCTTCATTCACTTGACCGGTAATAGTCGATTTTTCGATTAAGTTATTGATGTGGCACAATAAAAAATAATAAACATATTATAAAATTAATAAACATATCATACAAAATATGATAAAAAATATTCTTCCTCCTATGCATGAGGGGGTGCCTTGTGCGAGCTCGCGTGCCGACTAGCTAAAAGGGGGTCCAACCCCCCTTTTCTTCCTCGTCGTCAGCGTGCGAGCTCACGAGGGGGGCCGACACCCCCTGTGTGAGCTCGCCGCGCGACCAATTTTTGACGGTCTGAATTGGTTCAATTTGATTTGACTAAGGGTATGATATCAGGGCTTGTAATGGGCTGTCTTAGGAATTGACGGTCAGATCGGTCCAGCCCTGATAACATTGGATCTAACGGCTTAGAGTGTCGGCATGATGGTGTGCATCTTGCAAGATACTTCGACCCCTTTTCAAGATTTCTTTCTTGCGCCTAGGTCACCACGACGCCCTTCATTTTGGCTTCAGTCACTATGACCGCTAGATCGTCCTTGACTCGAAATGGTGACGCACTAGTACGTTGACGCCAAGGGTGAGGAGGAGCTATGGCAAGACGTCGATAATATTGAGCTCGACGAAGATGACAACAAGAGCGAGGGCGGCTTGCAATGTCGTCCATCAGGCACAGACCCTGTGGTTCAAATGTTGCTTCACACCAATGTGAATCTAGGCGCTCACGATGTCATCCATCAGGTGCAGACCTGGTGGTGTCGCCTTGCCAAAGATCGAGAAAGGGAGAAAAAGATTCGCTGAGGGAGAGAGAAAGAGTTAGTGGGGGAAAACTAGATGTCCAATTATTGCCTTGTTAGAGATTGAGAGAGGTAGAGAGATTTGCGGAAGGGGTGTCGTCTCGCCAAAGATCGATAGAGAGATTCATAGAGGAAAGAGAACGGGGAAACATTTTTGGTAGCGATCTGGGCATCCTTGCCTCCCTCTTCCCCCCCTTCCCCCCCCCTTCCCTCCCCCCCCCCCCCCCCCCCCCCCCCCCCCGACGCGCCTGTAGTCTGCATCCCTCACCCTTGTCTCCCTCTCCTCTATTGTCGTGCCGCACCTGCATTTGATACCCCTTTCTCCTTCTCCAACGAGTGCAAATTCAACCTCCATCGCTAGGGGCTGGCCGCCATCACCGAAGAGGGAGAAAGGGGTGACACTGGGTATGCGTATGGAATTGTCAAAGAAGAAGGATCCCCCGCCCGAGATAGAGAGAGAAAAATGAAAATGTTGCAAGATTTTTCCATTGTCGTTGATCTAAATTGCGAGATGTCAAAAATGTCGCCTGAAATGCGTGTGACATGGGTTGTTGTTAATTTGGCGATGGACGACTCAAAACACGTGAGCAGGGGGCACTTTGCACATTCAGTTTCCCTATATTAGTGATGTGGTAGCACTTTGCGCCCGCTCAGAGCCGTCAGATTCGAGATGCACGGACGAGCTTAATGAAAGAGATGGATCAATCGGTTCACGTGATTCTTCTCTATGCGACGGACGGATCACGCGGATCGAGCACAAGATGGCGACGATGGTTCTGAATTTGCAAGCGCTAGAAGCAATATGTGTTGACGAGTGCAAAAATCTGGCATCGACGAGCTTGTGGGGGGTCTCAACACCCCCTTTTTTCGTTGCCGCGCCAGCGAGTGCAAAAAGGGGAGGTGACGGCCTCCCTCTGTGAGCTCGCCGACGAGCTCACGAAGGTGGGGGGCTGACTTCTCTGTGCATGTCGACATGAGCTCACAGAGGGAGGCCGCCATCTCTGTGCATGTCAAAAATTCATGGCGACCGACTAATTCGTTGGCTGACTCTTTGGAGATTGGAGGGAGGAGAGAGGAGATGAGGGAGGAGCGATGTCGTCAGCTGATTCACGGAACCGGCATCGATCGCCAACGTCCTTCATCGTCACAAAAGAAGGGGATGAGAACAAAGACAGGGAGGAGATCTGCATCCTCCATCCTCCATTCCCAGCGTCCTCTTGCTGATTTGCGGCCGGCATAGATCATCAATGTTCATCCCATGCTTGAACCCCCCGATGCTCGAACCCTCTGTTGTCATGTAAAGATATGGAGGAGACAACTCTGGAGGTCAACGACTCTATGTTGTGAATCAGATAAACCCTTGCGAACCATCTCGAGCCATTACGAACCGGGGCGCTTTCATATTCGCACTCATTTCAAATCGCACGGCTTTGAAAGCGGAGAGCATAGTGGTGCTACAAAAGTGTGCTAAGGAATTTGTCGCTCTCTCCCTCTTCTAACTAAAAATCAGAGGGATGTGAATGGATAATAAAAAGGGGAAATGTATGTAATGCGATAGCCATACAGGAGTACTTCGTTCATGTTTGAACCGCAACAAGTTTCAGCAGTCAAACATGTAATATAATTTTATTGACATAATTAAGTAGTGAGATTATGTTTCAAAGACGATCGAAGTTAATAAATTGGATTCTGTCCATCAAGTCACTAATTTTCAGAACTTTATTAACATAATTAATTTGTTAAAATATCGACCATATAATAATTTACAACAAGATAACATTAACACAAATACTAATAGTATAACAATTTGCAAAATAACCTCTTGGGAACAGAGATAACTTAGAAGCAATATTTATTCACATATTAAACCTCTTGAGCTTTTCAATTCGTTCATTCTGCCTTGAGAACTCCTACTGCCTCGAACTTGTGAAAATCTTCTGGTTGGCCCATTAGGCCTGTTCTCCAAGTCCATCAAAACTTTCAATAATTTTAAGATATTTTATTTATCTACTGTTTTATTTTAACTCTTAAACTAAGAAATTGGTCCTTCTCTCTTTTATTCATCTATGTTCTCTTTGTTGTCATTTGGAAAAGAAAATTAAAAAAAAGCCTTCATAAATTAATAAAAAGATGCATGATAACTTTTTAAATGCGCAAATGTACTTTTCAACGTTTATACATTACTAAAATAGATTATAAAAGTGTAATTGGAGAAATAAGAAATAATGGAAGTTAACATTGGTACAATAAAGTGAGAATTTTTTTCATTGTTTAAAAAATAATGGGAGAGCCTGTGTCAAATTGGGCGACCCATCTACCGGTCAATAGTTGCCCGGGCCGAATCATGTGGTCATCATATCTTGATGTTGATGGAAAGTAGGAGGCTTATTTTTCGGGTAAATAGGTTTAAAAAATATCAACAAAAAAAGATCTTATCTTATGAGACTTCGTATTCTAAACTACTACCAATTACACGTTTGATCTTAGTATGATTGCTATTCAACTGATATTATGATCTTATCCAATCTCATAAGGTTACTGGTCTACAATAATAATAATAATAATAATAATAATAATAATAATAATAATAATAATATTATTATTATTATTATTTAGATATATAATATTTAAGGACCGTAACTTGAAATCCATACCTTACCAAATCAAACATATTCTTTTCTTAGTCTGCAAGGAAATTACTCTCATACAATTTCAACCAGATAAACTCAAAAAGGAAGGGAAAAAAAAGAGAGAAAGAGAGAGAAAATTGTAGTGGCATCCCTTCACATCTCCTCGTCAGGGAACAACCAGAGGAACAGGAGGAGAAACAGAGAGTTGATCAGACAAACATGTCTTACGACTACCTGTTCAAGTACATAATCATCGGTGATACAGGCAATTCTTTTTCCCTTCTCCTTCTGCTGCTGTTCTGATTATTGTGTACTTTTTTCTTTGTTGATTGTTGATTGGTATGGGAATGTGAAAGAGCTGCAGAGTAAACGCTCCATGGAGCATGTATCTGCTGTCGAGCATGAACTCTAATGTTTATCTGGAAGGAGAACTGAGTTTGCTTCTTGTGTAGGCGTTGGGAAGTCATGCCTGTTGTTGCAGTTTACGGACAAGAGGTTCCAGCCGGTCCACGACCTCACCATCGGCGTTGAGTTCGGCGCCCGCATGATCACCGTCGACGGCAGGCCTGTCAAACTCCAGATTTGGGATACGGTTCGTCTGATCTCTCTTCCTGTCTCCCCCTCCTCTTTTGTTTGATCACACCCTTTTTGCAAATCACTGCAAGTTCCCCTTTATTTCTGCTATTCCAGGATTTCCTTTTTTGTTTCTAGTATTGCTAGATGATTATTACCATTGCTTTAGTAAAAAAAAGTTTTTTTCGTAAAGAGAAAGGATTAAGCCAGCATTTGTGTTTTGATGTAAGATTTAGTGTTTTTCATTTCGACAGATCAACGCAATGCTTACTTGTCCAAACTTTAATGCTACTTTGTAGTAAGCTTTCATCTCATTAAACAATGAAAAAAAAATGAAAGCAATAGGTTCGCAGCTAAGGAAAACTATTTGGTTGATAATATCTTCAAACTAACAAGAATGGAACTAGATGAAGTTATCCTATATAATGGGCATCTTGAGATCGAGATGCCTGAATTTTAGGTATTGACAGGGAAAACTGAAACGAAGTTTATAATTACTCATCTAGAGATGAGAATATGATGGATAAAAGTTGGCTGTTGGAATCGATTTTGCGAGTGGGCGAGTCTGTTCTTTGGTTTATTAAGTAGTGTATCAAGAGGGAGAAAACTATATTTTCAAGTTCATTGACCCCCAAATTATATTTTCATTCTCTTGTAACAAAGGAAAGCATATTCTATTCATCAAGATATTTCAGTTGATAAATTGCCTTGTCGATTTTTCCTTCTTTCCTTTTGATCATTGAGTCAATGCATAATTACTTTGCAATTGAGTCATGCCAAAGCAAAAACTTAATCATAGTTCTTTCAGAAAAAAAAAAAAAAATCACGGAAGTAATATATGTGACTGCTCAAATATAAAGTCATATGATAATTGCGTTCCATAAATATATAGTTTTAAGTACACAAAAAAATCAATGTTGTACATTATTTTAAGAAGCCATTAACGAGGCAACATTTTAGTTCTACTATGCATAAAACCTGTGCTATCTGAACTGGAATGTTAACTTCCAAATGGTAAAATATTTTATGAATTTGATTAACAGGGGCCAAACTTATGATATCCTATCAATATATGATTGCTAATTGTAACTACCTGAGGTCTACGGACCAAAATTGTTTGATTGAATAGTCCCACATGGGCACAAAGGTGGTTGTGAGCTTATATGTAGCTACTCCCTTCACCTATTAAGACGTGTTTTAAATACGTGTGGTTCAAAAGCCTAAAATGACCAATATTTTGATTGAGACGGGGGTGTTACATAATGGTATTAGAGCTGACCTCACGTGCTCACTTGAGCCACGTGGGAAACACGGGCCATGGGCCAACACGGATCGCTCCCTAAGGGGGGGGGGGGGAGATTGTAACGACCTGAGGTCTAAGGACCAAAATGATTTGATTGAATAATCTCACGTGGGCAAAACACAGAGGTGGTCATGAGCTTATACGTAACTACCCCCTTCATCTATCAAGATGTATTTTAAATTCGTGCAGGCCAAAAGTCTAAAGCGAACAATATCTTGATTGGGTCATGGGTGTTCCATTAACAACAGAATCAGTTATGGATCTTCCCATATAAGAAAGTTTCAGATTTGACTACTACTCTGGAACTTTTGTGTGGATATTATCAACTTTGAGTTTCTAATAACTCACGACTTTTAAATGTTTTGTTTATCTCCAAAATATCTAACAAGAAACAACATTGTAATTCAGTCTCAAGATTATATTCCAACCTACAACTCAACCCAGACATACCTTATAATTAGTTTCCTCGTGCACATAACTGATCACAAATTTCATGCCAATATAGTGTTCTCTGAGAACAAAAAGTTATTTCTTTTGAAAGAACGCAAAACCCATATTGCTCCAATGCATGTAATGACAGGCTGGTCAAGAAGCATTTAGATCGATCACTAGGTCTTACTACAGAGGTGCAGCAGGAGCTCTCCTAGTCTATGACATCACAAGGTCTTCTTTCTACCCTTAAATGAGTGCACTTGCTTCTTTTTATCTGTACTCATTCAATCATATTGAAACTCGGCAAGTTTTTCTTGGTAAAAGGAGGGACACATTTAATCACCTTATCAACTGGCTTGAGGATGCAAAGCAACACGCCAACCCAAATATGACTATTATGCTTGTCGGTAACAAGAATGACCTTACTCATAGGAGAGCTGTTAGCAGAGAAGAAGGTGAAAATTTTGCCAAGGAACATGGCTTGCTCTTTCTGGAGGCATCTGCAAGGACATCACAAAATGTGGAAGAGGTTTTTCCATTGAACTTTTTAACTTTATTATCAATTAATATATACAGGAGAGAAACTTGTTTGACTTTGCATTGCCTAACCTTGAGTTAAGACAAACCTGTAAAAAAACAATTTCAGGCTTTTATAAGGACTGCAGCAGACATCCATCGGAAGATTCAGGAGGGGGTTTTTGATTTATCACAGGAGGTAAGAGGTTATTTCTACTTTACAGAAGTAGATTATTTTCTTATACATTATATACTGCATGTGCCTAGTTGGGAGGTACCTCGGTAAGTCTTTCCTTATAATGCTGAAATTGGTGAATTTAAGAAGATACTACTTTCATATATTCTGAGAGTAGATAACACATGTCACATGGACAAGGATCATCTGCACTATCCTCAAAAAAAAAAAAAAAAACAAAAAACAAAAAACAAAAAACAAAAAACAAAAAAACAAAAAAACAAAAGGATCATCTGCACTATCTATTCTGGTACTGCAAATGAAATGTTAATAGTCAGATTCCTGCGGAATACATTATATATGTGTGCTAACAAAAATAAGGAGGTAGATGCTTAGCAAAAGAAATTTTAACAGGTAGACACCTGAGAAATCAGTTGCATAATATTTTCTTATACATTTATATACTGCATGTGCCCAGTTGGGCAGTACCTCGGTAAGTCTTTCCTTATAATGCTAAATTTAATTGATATAAGAAGATGCCACTTAATATATTTTGGAGAGTAGATTCCATATCATGAAGGCAAGCTCATTTATAATTTGTTACTGGCACCACAAATGAAATGTTATTTGTCAGATGCCAGAGAAAGGCACCACTATATGTGTTCAAAAAAAAAAATCTGGAGGAAAACAGATGCTTGTTGGATGGTACTGCTAATGAAATATCAATAGCTAGATGCCTGAGAAATGTGTTGCATAATGTTTTTTGATCCATTATAGTGCGTCTAGTTGGTTGGTACCTCAGTAAGTCTTTCCTTATAATGCTGAATTTGATGAGTATAAGAATCTACCACTTAACATATTTTTGAGAGTAGATACCACATGTCATCTGGGCAAGCTCATCTACTGCAAATGAAATGTTAAAAGTAAGATGCCTGGAAATGTATTATGTATATGTTCTAACATAAATACGGAGGAACATGGATGCTTATGGGAGGGTACTGTAAATGAAATGTTAATAGACAGATTCCTGAGAAATGCATTGCATATTTATTCTAACAAAAGTGGGAAGGAAAATAAATGCTTATGGAAACTTATCGTTTTTGCTGGACAAGAATTAATAAATACTATCTGCTAACAAAGAAAGTCCACATAATTGAAGCAACATCTCAGCGTGAAAAATGATTTGTTGTTTGCTTGTGTTCTCCTACACATGACACATATACCACATCTGTGATTGTTAAACTTTCCTACTGATGCTTATAAATGATAGTAGCAAAATACACTAATCAGTCATGTAACAGAAAGAATAAGAGTTTCAGGCTAAGTAATTTAATTAACTTATCTCAAAGTTAGTAAGCGATAAAACAACTTTCTAAAAAAAGAGAGATATTATTTTTGAAATTTTGTCTTTAAACTTTAAAAAATAAAAGATAAATTTGGTGTCAACAAGGCTTGTATATAATGAGATAGAATTTAGGATGAAATTTTACGATCCATTTTGAATTGAATTCTTAAGATGGATTAAGATTTACCTATAATATAACCACACATAAAAATATATGTAATCAACTATCTTGATTTTAATTAGAATAAAACTGCTCTTAGAGTCAACCCTCAATTCAACCAAAAATCAAAATGCATTAATATGTAATTCCTATATTAAAAAAAAAGTTTATCAATCAGATTGAACACACAATCCATGCACATCGAAAAGGGTTTGTGCCAAGATCATGACATTTAATGCTTCAACATATAGTAGAAAAACCATTATCAGTCAATAGATTCGAGAGTTAATCACCCTTAAAAGAACTTGTAATCTAACTAAAGAATCCAATCAATTCAACACAAGCAATAAGCACAACATTGATGTTCAAACAAAAATGTGTAATTAAATTGACTCAACTTAAAACATAGGGTTCCACCCTTTTACAATAAGATTTATCTAAAAATAAAAGTAAATAAAAGATTACATGTGGAGTTCATCCTATGATAATTATGAGAAGAGAAGAATTAGCTCTATGGTCTGTTTAAGAACATGTCAATGCTTCTTTAGTTAATAGTGCCACAATGTCTTACCAACTCTAAAGAGATAGAGCCCTGATTCAAATTTAAATGAGGATTTAATAAGGTTTCTTGTCTAAATATTAGTTTTCCCCTTTAAAAATAAATTGAAAAATATGAAAACTTATTTAAATCCGCACCTAATAAGTTTAAACTGATCACCGAAGAGTTACATATAATTAGAACTTCGAATTGCATATGACTTGGCTGATCATATAGAGTTTAAACTCCCCCCCACCACCCACCACCCACCACCCCCACCCACCCACCCCCCAATCTGTCCTGGCCTTGGGATGAGGAGTTATGACCTGTGTCGGTACAAATTCGGTAAGAAATCTCAATTCAAGTTGTTCACGTTGCATTCGGATGAGATTTTGATATCATAACCTACATCATCATATCATCCCCTGTGACTTTGATATTCTTGTAGAACTTAAATTGGAATATGTAGAGTTGGAGTTACCTGCATGTCGCAACTCACAAGACATTGCCATCCACAACATGATGTTGCAGCTCACAACAGTGCATTGCAAGTCACAACATAGGAAATTTTGAGCGTGAAATCAATTCCAAATTTGTGAAAATTTTATTTTATTGATTCGCTTGTCCTCAAAGGTGTGAAATATGCAAAATAACACCAACAATTGGATATATCACTGACTACAAATGGCATTCTTTAGTGATTAGTGCTTAGAAAGTCCCATTGGATGAGAAAAGAAATGGATGCCAAAATTTTAAAGAAACTTGTCATTGACTAGAATTATTGATCTAATGTTGTAAGAACAGATTTCTGATGCAACTTTGTATATATTTTTTGCGAAATTTTGTTTCTCAAAAAGACTTCTGAAGTATTTAAAGCCAAAGTTGGAACTATGCCATGACAAAACATCTTCATTGCCATCAATGTTTAAATCTTAAAGGCTGCAGCTGACATTTTACCTCACATGTGCGTTCGGACATCCTGACACTTGCCTCTAGTTTAATTTGTTATCGTCAAGGCTAAGATTGCAATGTTGTATTGGTTTAAATTTTGGGCCCATATTTTCACAGAAATACTTCCTACTCGCTTAATTTTATCTTGATCAGAAGTTGTGCCCACTAATCATGTACCAGTTGTGCTTCTGGTATTGTTTATGCATGTTGAGATAAACTTGTACCACTGAAGTTGGAGTTGCAAGCAACCATCTACCAACGATAAAAATAAATATATAATATTGTCATTGACCACATTGATTGCAGCTCACACTGCTTATAGATGGATTTCAATAAAAATCCTTTCTTTCGTCTGTGATATTGCTAGTTGTAGGCATTCTAATATGAAGATTATTCTGTGTGCAGTCATCTGGCATCAAAATCGGCTATGGCCATACTCAAGTTACACCTGGTGGAAGAGATGGAACTGTAACCAACAGAGGAGGATGCTGTAGCTGATGGCAAACAGGAACAAAGACATGCCCAGTGAAAAGAAGGCCCCATGCTTTTGCCTTTGTGTTAGTTTGTACAGTCGTGTTTTCTTTGGGTAGATCCAGGAGAAAGCTACCTCTTACATCAAATTGAAAGGACCAGATGGGATACAAGATAAAGATTCGCATTTCTTCTTTTCCAAATTATAATTCAAATGATAGTCTTTGTAAATACATCTAATGCATCTTAAAACCGTTTAAAGCATGTCTTTAATTTTATGCATCTGTTCTCTCCTGTTTTTTGGTTTTTTTTTTTTATTGAAAGTTCTTATCTTGGTTGTGCTTTACAATGTGCGAAAGTGACCGAGACCGTATATACTCTTGCTCGCTCTTGCTTTGAACTTAAGGTTCATGGGTTTCTTATACAACTTCAGTTTCAAGTTGAGGAAATACAACATCAAATGCTTTTCCAAGGAGGAGCAGAGATTAACCATTGAGATAAAATGTGTCGATCAACATTTTTCGATAAAAAAGATACAGCTATCTGATTATATGTAATGCTTCAGAGGTTATGTGATTTTCAAATCTGTCAAACGGTCTTGGCGCAAGAAAATCTTCTGTTTTCTGTCTTGGGGGAAAGGTGAAGATCCTGTATCCACATGACCAAAGAATAGTTGAGCACAATAAATTAAGGGACCTTTTAGAATAATGTTAATAGCATCCGATTTTTTTGAATGCTGGCTAGGGTCTCCGGACAGTAGTAATGATTTATTCTCTAACTAAAATAATAAACTCGAAGATTCGAATTTGAACCTGATGCTATTCAGCGAGCGTTGACTTAACTTTGCTACGCTGGTTTAATAGCATCCGATTTGATTTCTCATGCTACGCTTTCTTGTACTTGAACGGAGTTGTTAACTTGGGCCGCGGCATCTTGAGCCTGTAAAAGAACCAGAAAATTTCACTGATTAATGAAAGTAATTAGAAAGGAGGTTATATAACAAGTATTGAATGCTTTTCTCTCTCTCTCTCTATATATATATCCAACTGTTGGAAGTACAGAAATGAAACACCAGAGAAACTCACTTGTTTCTCCCAGTTGGTCCGTAGCATAATGACTGCAAACAACACGTCTTGTGCTCCAAGTGCACATATCATTCCTGTCCAAAGTCCCTGTTTATGACAATTTGATGTATCCGTTCATTAGCACAAAATTCACACGAGTAGAAGACAGAAAACAATTAGAAATTAATGCTAGAACAGATTGAAGAGAGCCACCTCTTCCCGGAAATGGAACACAAAAGCTAAGGCGGCAGAAACAGGGATGCCAACAATATAATAAGCCCCAAGATTAATGTAAGCACCAATTTTTTGTCGGCCACATCCTCTGATAGCACCTGGAAATGTAGAGGGAAAATAGCATTCTTCTTCAAACATTTCAGAAGCTAAATTCGTACCAATTATCCTTTAATTGCATATATGTTTGGAATATAAAGTGGCCAAGAAGCTAAATTTCTACCTGAAAGTACAGCCTGCATTCCATTGATGAAGTGAGAAAAAGCAAGTAATGGCAGAATCTGCGCTACATGTTGCACTACTTCGGCTTCTTTGCTGAACAACTTTCCCCAGAGGTTACGAACTAGGACAATTGTTACTCCAACTGTAAGACCTTCAGTAGTAGTAATGCATAGCATGACCCACACCGCTAGACGCGCAGCATTCAGCCGATTGGCGCCCAATTCATTCGATACGCGAGTGCTGCATGAACATGACATGAAAGAATTATGGCTCATATTTGTGCTATGAACACAAGTAATATGGAGAAAACCAAGCAACTGACCTTATAGTAGAGCTAAAGCCAGAGAGAACCATGAATACTACTGTGGAAGTGGTGAGGCTGCACAAACACATTGATGTACATGAGAGGAATAGGAAAACAAAACTAAAAAGCGATTCACTGTTTACCTGAAGAAAAGAATCAATGGACATCTATACATCATGTGAAGCTAGGAAGAAGAATGAGAACTCCAATCAATTACCAGATGGACAAGACTGATGCTTCCAGCTTTGGATTTGACAGAAGACCAGAGAGAAGTAGTACTGTCTCGAAAGACCAACCTTCTAAGCTGTTGCAGAATAGTGATCATGGAGTTATTTTGTGTTGGGATTGCATTGGGCTTAGAAACACAGCCAAAACACAAAAGCAAACATCTATCTTTTCCCTCACCAGACCATGAGAGCTGAAGGAATCGCCAGTCTAATGAAGGCAGGAACGCCGGTGAAAGCCTTCTTGGAAAATCCAGTCCAAGATCTCTTGCACCTTGGAGAGAGCTTGATATAAGTTGCCAAAAACAGCAAGGTAAGCCAGAGAACAATAGTGTTGGCTAAAGCAGCACCTCTGCTTCCTAAGTCGGATTTATAAACCAGAGACCAACATAGAGGGATGTGGAGCAAAGTTGCCATGCCGGTTATCAGCATCTGAGGGACGACGATGTTCTGACTTTGCAGGAACCTGAGCTGGCAGTGGATGAGACTGTATGCAAAAATACCTGGGATCATCCAACGAGCAAACACTCCGGCTTCTGCTGATATTTCAGCATCCTGCCCCAGTGCGTGCAGGATTTGACCTGTGAAGGCCCATATGACTGATATGGGAAGAGAGACGAGCGAAAGAACGAGCATTGCTCTTTGCATATGAATGCCCAGCACAGAGTGCTGTTCTGCTCCGAAGGCCTGCCCACATAAGGTTTCTAGTGCACTTGCCATTCCCAACTGATCAGCATTAGAAAGATCGATCGTAAGAACTTATAGCACTTATAACTTTGATATAACCATGACAAGCAGATCCACGATGTGTGTGTGTGTGAGAGAGAGAGGTTTGCATGGCATACCACGACGCGGAAACCTGAGACCTGAGTAAAAGATAGGGCCATGGAAGCACCGGAAAGTATCAACTCGCCGAGTTGCCCCACTAACATCAATGATACCGCCTGCTGAACGAACTGCAGAACGTTGACAGCTACGAGCGGCGCCGCCAGCTTCAACTGCTGCTTCGTCTCAATCGTCACTTCTCTCTTCCCCATTCCTTCTCCTACGATCCTTCGTGCTTTTGGATTGAAGGCAAAGAAAAAGAAAAAAAAAAAAAACTCGAGGCCGACAGCATGAAAGCGTGTAAATAGATTGATATATGGGGCACGTAAAAGGAAGGTAGATGTGAATTTAAGGCGCCTGTATTAATTTAATGTTCACACAAACCATTACTTAATTTGTGGTTTCCTCTGAAAGGTAATTTTTAAAAAGCAAATAAATTTTTACCTCTCTCTCGTAGCCGTGAACATGTACAACTTCCTTCACTTCATTGCCATTAAGTTTTGCATATGGAAAAGATTAATTCTTTATTTATTCTTTCCTTAAATGTATTTTCCAATATATAGTTTTTTACATGACGAAAAGAATATAAAGTCCATAACCTGGACACTTTAATTGCTGTTCAGAACAAAGATCTTCCTATTCAAATATCACACAACAAACATTTATAACTTTTGTGCAATAAAAGTTCATAACGACTTATTAAGTTTGGAAGGAAATTCTTAGAAAACTGTTTTCATGTTTATAACACTAAGAACCGTTTGGTTATGGAATATAGATAGAAGAATAGAGAATTATATTTTAGTGAATATGGTATTCTTCGTTGATATTCTTATTTGTGTTTGGTTGATAAAATGATATTCCTAATTATTGTTTGGATGAAATATAAGTATAAAATTAATAATATATGACAATTTTATTCTGTAAATAAAAATGATATTTATATTTTTGAAAAAATATAAATAAGATTTATTAATATAAATTATATACTCACTTTTAACTTTGATTTATTAATAACATTTTCAAATTTTAATATGAAATATTAAGAATCAATTTGAATATAAATTATTTGTAATATTATTGCTTGAGAGGTAATAATTAAAACATAATAAAAATAATTAGTTAATATATTAATGATATAATATATATAATTAAAGCCTCATAATTGATTAATCTTTTTCATTTTTTTCATGACTACGTAGGAATATGTTGTATTCCATAGATTTTGAAGAATTTGATAATCCTATAGACAAGCTCCAGACAAGTTTAGACGAGGTTTGGAATTTGTGCAACAAAAAATTGATTTATTGATAACCGTCGCCTTCGAAATTATCAACGGACATATCATCCTTTACTAATTTCCAAGACTAAACCCATTAATAATTTTATTTATAATAAAATATATATACTGTAATATAAAATTATAAGGAAGTCACATATGTGATATTCTTTTGTATGTGCAATATATTTGCGTATATAATCATAGAAATAGAAGTGAGTCAATATATTCTAATCACTAGGCAAATGTGTAGGCGTTCTGACTACAATTTAAATAAAAATATAAAACCATACAATATAACTTTGTAAGCATATGAAAGTGTTCCTTTTTTTAAAGGAGGAACACCAGTGTCCCCTTTTCTTATTCATATAAATATAAATGTCTTTAATCCATGACAACACTTATAAATTTTCATCAGAGTTTGGATTATAAGATTTTTGCCATAAACACTAGTGTTTAATCAATAGCTATAGATTTGTGACTTATATAAATATATAATTACCTCTTTTGATACTAGAACTTAATATCCCTTAAGCAGGATTAAAATAAATCTGGACATACAAATAAATCTGGATTAAAATAAGCCAGATATATTTGAGATGTACTTTTGTTTAATATACAGGAAAATGTCATAGATCCGAGCAAACCCAACTAACTTGTTCAGGTCAATAGTTTTGAATCCATTTTCACGAAAAAATAACTTTGAATCCAACTCAGACTCAATCTAATTAAGTATTAAAAAATATAATAGATAAAATTAATTAATTGCCATTAAATATATTTATTTAATTATTAATATTCTATCATATTATTTGAAAATATGTTATTATTCATAAACATGTTAAAATATATAAACTCAAGTCCAAACAATCAAACCCAAAATTATCTTAGGTTTGATCTGGTTGAGTTTAAAAAATGTTTGCATATCTATTGTGAAGGCAATCAATGAGTTGATCTACTAGCAAAGAATATTTACATTGTAAATGTTCCAATTTTTTTTTTTCACGTGAAAACTACTATTTACATTGTAAATTATGTATAAAACTATAAATGCAATGTTTTAAAACTGGACTCGAGAACACGGAGTGACCGATTCAATTGTAAATGAGCCATCGGTCTGGTTTGATTAGCAAGAAAATTATACTTTTTTAAAAAATAAATTGAACCGAATCAACTTGGACAAATTGAATTGAATTGAGAAAATTGATTTGACCCTTTTTTTTGTGAAAAAAACATATATAATGAAAATATGTAATAGGAAAAAAAGAAGATATATAATTAAGGAAGGAAGATGAAGAATTGATATGGGAGAAAATAGGAAAGAAATATATTATTAAAGATGAATTTAGAATAGGAAATTAGTAATAAGGAAGATTTATCTTAATTAGCGGTGAATTAGAATATAAAATTAGTGATATGGAAAGCTAATTTAGACTTGTGGAAAAAAAAATAATGTGAAATAGGTGGATGAAAGACAAGAAAAAAAATAAATTGATAAAAAAATTTATATCAAACCACGCTCACAAATTTTCGAATAAGAAAATATTATAATTTAGTTAACAAAATAATATTTATTAAAGAATACAAAAATAGTCTATTAATATTAAACTAATTTAATGGCAACTGATAGGATATTATTCAATTATTTTTATAATTCTACATTTATATTTGGTTTTATATTTTCATAATTACTCAAAATAATAATATTTAATAAAAATCTAGTCGAACTTGATTAAACCGATTGAACTGATCATCCCATTGATTTTCAAAACATTGCATAAATGTGGCCATTCTTATGTATAATATCTCCTAAGTATAACTAATGAAAAAATATGGAAGAAGAAAAAAAAGGGGCACATGAAGCTTGCTTCACTCTGGGTGCACTTCACCTGTTCATTGATCCCTATGGTATGTCATCACTTCCTCCATCAGTCTCTATTGTGGGTGATTTATAAGAAAGTCCAAGTCATCTCCAGATCATTAACACATTGCATCCTCCACACAGGGTGGAGGCATGGAAAATTTTCCAAACTGCAGTTAAAGCCTTATTTGGAACAAGAATAGAGTGAAATTTGAAAGAAAAATACATCAAAGATATCAAACCTTTTCACAAAAAAGGTCTGAACTGCTACAACAGTTTCTTTTGTTTACTACATGGGTGTTCGATTGTCAAAATGCAAAAAAGTTTCCCCTTTGAATGAAATAGAAACGGAAACGGCCGACAGACTTGGTAATCATTGCTGAAATTTTCTTTCTGTCGAAGGATCTCTATTCAGGAAAAATAATGGTAATTTGAAACATTTGTCACTGAGACTGAATGTTAAAAAAATCAATTGCAAGCTCATATTAATCTTGCTTCGGAATGATTGAAATTTGAACTGTCTACAACATTTCTGGTCTGCAAAGTAAATAGAACAGTGATCGGTGAAGAATATACAAACTGAAACAAAGAAAATAGCACAATAAACAGAGCCCCAGCTGCTTACCATTATCAACTATCATCCTGGACCTTTGTAGGAAGCTACAAATAACCATCTATTAGTCTGACCAAAACTTCATCCTTCAGTGCCCCAAGAGAAACAAAATTTCAATTAAAAATATCCATTGCTATAATCATTTTCCATTGTAAAAGTTTAGAGCTATACAATCAAGTTCCTATGATATTCCATTTTTTGCCTCAATGATATATCAGTAAATCATATATGCAAGTTAAAGTTCCTCATATCAGACGGAATTTCATAGTCATATGCATCAGAATCCAATTTAAAATTAGAAAACTTACATCTTTCTCCCATTTAGTCTGTAGCAGAAATGCTGCATACAGTATATCTTGCACCATAAGTGCACACAATATTCCTATCCAAAGTCCCTGCTTGTGACATTTGAGATAACATTAACTCGTAGGTAGAAAATTATATTACCGAGAGAAGGAGAAACAAATAGGAGATCAACCTTGTTCTTGAAATGGAAAACAAAAGCTAACAGGACAGAAATTGGGATGCCAACAATGTAGTACGCTCCGAGGTTAATAAAGGCACCAATTTTCTGACGCCCGCAACCTCTAATAGTACCTAGAAATATTAATAACAAGTGGAGCTTATTCTTTTATGTAATTCATGTGAACACACTAGTAATATTCCATAACGGTTATCTATTATAAGGAGATGAACAAGATCATGAATTCTACCTGAAAGTACAGATTGGACCCCATCTATGATGTGAGACAAAGCAAGAAGTGGCAGAATATCTGCAACATGTTTTACTACTACAATTTCATTGCTATATAACTTTCCCCAAATATTGCGCACCAAGATAATTATTATTCCAACTATAAGTCCTTCAGTAGTAACTATACATAACATGACCCACACAGCTAGGCGTACAGAGTGTGGACGATTGGCGCCCAATTCATTTGATACACGTGTGCTTCAAGAAAATGAAGGAAGAAAAATTGTTGTTCACCTTAGTGGTGCAAACATTAGTGATATATTAAAAGCCAAGTGCAAAAATGTAAATAACCTTATCGAAGCACCAAGACCAAAAAGAATCATGAATACCATTGTAGAAGTGTTGAGGCTGCACAAACAGATTGATATTTAGTACTGCAGATAACTGGAAAAATATAAAGATAACATATATGAGTCGTTACAAAAGGTGGAAAGATGTTCCTAAATCAAATAGAGTTTTGAAGAAAAAAGTCAAAGTGTGTGTTTCTTGTGAAACATAACTGTTTTCCTGTACATAACAGTTGCATGTCATTGTTAGAACCAACAGTTCAGAAATTTATGCACCTCATTTGGCCAGAAGTGTTTCTATGTTGTCAAATGAATTTATTCTGTTGTTTATTTTTCATACTTCTCTAGTACGACTCACAGATCATTCTGGTATCTCTTCAGAACAGTGCTTACAAGTCTCAAGTTGGCTTAATGAAGTTTTGAAAGAAGAGCCTGAAGAAGCAAATTAACTAAAACCATGGATGGATAAATTGAAATTTATAGTGCGCCTTTGAATCATCCTTACTAATTTTCCTAAACAAATGGAGTAATGAGCATCTAGTTCATGAAATTGAAAAACAAAATGAGTAAAATTACATCACCTGATAGACAAGACAGAAGCTTCCAACTTTGGATTTGGGAGAAGACCAGAAAGAAGTAAAAGCAACTCAAAGGACCAAGATTCTAAACTGTTCATTGAGTGGTAAAATAATTAATTGGAGTTGAGTATATTGATCTTTGAGAAATGACATAAGTTTTATAGAAAATACGTGTCCAAAGCAAATTTCACTTACCAGATCATGAGAGCTGATGGAATGGCTAGTCTAGTAAAGTCAAGAATGCCATTGAAAGCCTCTTTGGACAATCCAGTCCATGTTGCTTTACAGCGTGGAAATAGATTGATATACAATACCAAAAGAACTAGATTAAGAAGGTATGATATAGAATTGGCTAAAGCTGCACCTCTAGTTCCAAAATCAAGTTTGGAAATCAGAATCCAACATAGAAGAATATGAAGTAATGATGTCAATGCAGTTGTCAGCATTTGAGGGAAAACGATATTCTGACTTTGTAGAAACCTAAAATGACACTGGAGAAGACCAAATGCAAATAGAGCAGGGATCAACCAACGGGCATATACTCCAGCTCCAATTGATATCTCTGGATCTTGCCCCAATGCCAGAAGAATTTGACCTGTAAATGCCCATATAACACATATGGGAATAGAGACAAGCATAAGAACAAGCATAGCTCTTTGCATATGAATGCCAAGCGCAGAGAATTGTTCCGCTCCGAACGCCTGACCACAGAAGGTATCGAGCGCGCTTCCCATTCCCATCTAATAAAAAATTCATATATTCTAAGAATTTTAGATCATAGTGATCCAGAAGGTCAACAATAGCATCATGCATAATTAAATTGTTAAAAAAGACATAATCTCTGCCTTTCCAATTTTTTTGGCTTCAGGATATGGACCGCAAACTAATTCAGAGAAGAAAATTATTGAAATCACGAGTTTCACATGATTTGAATTCTTGACCAACCACTCTGCTTTTTCAAAACAAAATCTTAACTAAATGATATTACTATCTTTCCCAAACATCTTAAACTTGTATGTAAAGATATAAATTTTGTTGATAATTATTCTAAGCAAGACAAACATAAAAACAAAAGAAGTATTATGACACATATATAACTGATATTTGCTTAACAAAAGAGGGGAGTGCCTCTTCTCAACATGATTGATGCCTGGTTTGGTAATAAGGAATGCTTTACAAGGGAGAAACAATGTTTCTTCTCATTGGCATGCCATCTAAAAGAATGCAAGAACATATTCACTTTAAAATGCCTTTCAACTAGTTTATGAGGGGAAAGGACAAAACATGAAAGAAAATTGTTTGGTGAAAGTTTCTTGTAGAATACAAAATTAACATAGAGCGACAACGATCTCTAGAAGCACATGATAACTAGTTAATGAAAAAAGAACACCTAAGTATCTATAATAGTTAGGGTTAAGGTACGGTGGGAACTGCTATTTTAGAATTTTTAACACAAAAGCCAATACAATTGCAATATCCCCAGCTTTAGTTAATAAAGTGAAGATTATAAATTTACAGTTCTATTGAGATGGAATAACACTAAACTTAAACAATATATGCATGCATCTTAACTCATTTCGTATATTCCAGACTTGGTGTGGGAAATAAAAACCTTTTTACCAACCAACTCCAGATAGATTGGTTGGGATTTTGATTTCTACTATGAATATTAATTGTTCAAAGGCCTTGGAGGGAAATATTTATTTTCTGTTTATCTTTTCTAGGACTAAACACATGAGCATAAGCTAATTACGCAGAGAACCAGTTACAAAGTACTAAAAGAAAAAAGGAAGACCTAGGCCAGAATAACATAGAATAGTCTTAGAGCTGAATACTATTTCTAGACTACGGTCCCAAAATTTAGCATTTTCTTCAAAATGTTAAAGTGAAATCACCTCCTCTTTTTCTGAAACGGTTAAATTTCAGAAACTAATACAGCAATTTGATGTACAATTTCTAACACATCCCAGGTGTTTTCAGATACCTCGTATCATGGTCACGTTAATAAACATAAGCCAAATTACTGAGGAATGGAAAACGATAGGCTTTGAGCAGCAATGCAGATTCTATGAACCATATCCATCAGAAAAAACAGGCCCACGTTTACCTCAAGTTCAGAAATTACCAATTCATTTTTGTGGGACTTAGATGAAACTAAAGTACTCTTGTGGTTCCCGGTTAGCTTTGTTGTCATCGAAAGCAATTTCTTTGTTCATACCAAATCTGCCTCTCGCTGATATAAGTCACAACACAATGACATGCACAGAAACAAATCCGTAGAGTGATTGATCGAAAGGGAGTAGTCATAAGATGTTACCATGATGCTGAAACCTGTGACCTGCGCAAAAGATGTAGCCATGGAAGCACTCGCCAGTGCCAGCTCCCCAAGATGACCCACAAACATCACTGATATCATCTGCTGGGCGAACTGCAGGAGACACACTGCTATCAGAGGCCCTGCCAGCTTCAACTGTTTCTCTACCTCAGCCACCACTGCGTCCCTCCTCATTGCTCCTCTCTCTCTCTCTCTCTCGCTCTGATTCTCGAGAAAGGATCAAATGATGGAGGCATGGAAGGCGAATACGAAATAAACCCAAGAGCTGAGCTCAGCATGTGAACAAACAGTACCTGGAGGCTCTGCGGCCCTTGGAGTTTGCGCCACGTAAAAAGGGTGTTCGGAGTCGTCCGGCAATATTTGGCGCCAAGTTCGCAGAGTAGCCATTTTATTTATATTTTTCATCCCGACCAGCATGAAGAATCAGATAGATATGATTACGACATGCACGTGTAGAAGTGTAGATCGCATTCTGTCGAGATTTGTGACCCTTCTGGGCAAACAAAATAAGAGTAGATTAAAGACGCGAACAAAACTAGATTATGTTAAATTATATTAAATATGCTATCAATAATTCTGAAAGCTTATGTAAATAAAAATATTATCATCATATTAAATGTTTCTAAAAGTCTAAGCTGATAAAAACATCATTGACATATTTATAATCATAACAAAACTTAGAACTATAATCGTGTTGGTTTAAGACTTAATTAATTTTAATGCACAATAAACTTTAGAATAACAAGGTTAATAAATAAAATCAAACACGAAAGTTGTGTTAAAATCAATAACCTTTTTTTGCCACTTTCAACATTTCGATGATTAAATGCAATTATAACCTAAGATAAGATGAACCCTTCTGTCATTTTCAACTTTTTTTAAGCCTTTGCACTGTTTAATATTTTCTTTCATAATCGTACATCATTAATTATGCCTATAACCAACCATGGGCCAGGGGGATAAAATATAATAAAAGAAGTATTAAAATAAAAAAAAATAGAGATTAACTCAACACTACAAAGTATAATTTTATATTAAAAGAGATAAAAAAATCATGATGCAGTAAATCTAAAGACTACGACACTATTATTAATTAAAAACTATAAACACTTAAAAAATTGACTCCAAATTAAAAAGTAATTCAAATATTTGATATACTTAAGCCTTTCTGTAGTCCGCATTTTGTAAAAGAAAATTAATAAAATATTATATTCCAGAAGATAAAAACTAGTCCACAATTATTGCAATTAAAACTTATAAATTTATAAAATTATGATCTTGCTCGAATACTTGATATATTTAAGTTTTCTTGTTTTACCACATTATTATTATTATTATTATTATTATTATTATTATTTCACCCTAAGAAGCCACATTTTGATCATTTTATCGAACCGGAGATACGCGGACCAAACACTCCTTGAACCGGAAGCCTTGGACCGGCCGGATCAACTCAAACCTAAAAGCCGATCTCCCTCTTTCCCCCTTTTCTCTCGCATCCTTCCACTGCCCCTCCTCATCTCTTTACACCGGCGACCAGCCGTCGGCGAGTAAGCGCATATTCCAGATCCATTGCCTCCGGGAACTAGGTATTATTTCTGTCTTCATATGGTTCTTCTCACTGCTGCTTCAATTTGAGAACCACCGCCGGCGATAAGTATTTGCTGACAGAAAGGTCGCTGTTCTTTTAGGGCGTTCCATTTATCTGATTAAATATATCTAAGTTAGTCCATTTGGCGTTTTTTGTAACATTAATTGTGTCCAATTACTTCTACAGAGGTAGTAAATTTTCCCCCCATCATCTTGATGGTGGATTTTTGGCAAGTGCGAGTATATACGTGTTGTGCTGATAGTTTCACTTCACCTGAGAGAACTTTGTATTTGGAATCCGTAATAGATACGAGTTCTGGTGGAAAACATTGTGTTGGCGTGGTGACAGTGCTAGGTTTATGAAGGTTGAAATAAATGTTCATATATCTTAAACTTGGGAGTTATGGTAGAAAATGTTGTGTTTGCTTCCCATCCTCAAGTAGCTGGAGTAATGAAGGAACCGATGAAGTTTGTATAGGTGAGATATCATTTTGGTTCAAAGAGTTTTCTTATGCTTCAGTTGTCATGTGGTATAGGATAACATGGTTGATTAAAAATGATGGTCTACCTTTGAAGCATCATATGATCCTGAGATATATTTTATTATCTTCAGAAGTTCATTATTGTTATTATTATTATTTAGGCCAGAAGCTCACTAGTTGTTGAGGATCAGCCAGATATCCTATTGAATATATTGGTACTATATTACGTGTGTAAGAAAAAAATACCTTGTTTTCAGTGTGCTAAAGCAGTAACATAGAGATTCTTCAAGGTCTAAAATTGTTGATGACAATTTTCAAAAGAAAAAAGGAACCGGAATGAGTTAGAATTTTGTCATGTTGAACCAGCCTGATATTATTATTACTATTTTCTTATGGTGCATCAGCTTGCTATTGGCTGGATGCTGACTGAAACAAGACAACAACAACAAAGCCTTATCCCACTAGGTGGGGTCGGCTACATGGATCATACGACGCCATTCCGCTCTATTAGTAACCAAACCTTTCGGTATATTATTCACCAATAGATCTTGCTCTATTAGTTCGCCAAGTGTCCGCCTTGACTGAAACAAGAAAGGAGACTTATTTAGATATGGTTTAGTTTAGTGTTTCACAAGAACAAATTGGACAGACACATCAGGGATGATGTTGTCTGCTTCGGAAAGTATACTGTTACAAGCCTGCCATTTGTGGTATTCAATGTAACAAAAGAAATTAGAATACAAACTCATTAGAATCCGCTTGGGGGATTTTCCGTGGAACATCTCTTAAGTGTGGAGGCAGCATCTCACCAGCTGTGATACTAATTATATCTGTCATCCTTAAGAGTTCATAATGAATATTGATGTAGGAATCATATTTGATGTACTATTGATTCAATAGAATTACTAACTATCCTATCAAAAAAAAAAAAAGAATTACTAATTATCTTCCATTCTATCTCCATTCAAAATTGAAGTTTTTAATTATTTTGTACATTTACATATGGTTTAGGCTTTGCCTTCTAGCAATGGAAAGCACCTCAAGTGAAGATGATGAATCACTCAAAGATAACAATGTAGACCTAAATGATGACAGTATTGAACATCAGATGACCTTTGATGTCAGCGGTCAGTTAACAGATGGAGAGAATAATTTTTCACATCAACATGGTCTTGAGACTGCCGAACCTTTTGTTGGCATGGAGTTTGAGTCAGAAGAGTCAGCGAAGTTGTTTTATATGTCTTATGCTAGTCGTGTGGGTTTCTCTGTACGTATCAGCAAGTCACGACGTTCAAGAAATGATGAATCTATAATTATGAGGCGGTTTGTCTGTTCCAAGGAGGGATTCCATATGAAGAAAGGAAATATTGATGATGGCAAGAAGAAGAGAAAGCGTGCAACTATTAGAGAAGGCTGCAATGCTATGATTGAAGTAATTCAAAAGTACTATGGCAGGTGGGTAGTCACTAAGCTTGTGAAAGAGCATAATCATGTCGTGGCAGCACCAAGTAGGGTAAGTTACATAGCACCTGAAGAATTTGTTCTTAATCGTGGGGATCCTTACCCAGGAATGGAGTTTTCATCCCATGAAGAGGCACAAACTTACTACTATGCATATGCTAGTCGTATTGGGTTTGATGTCCGCATTAGACTATCCCGTCGATCGACACGAGATGAGTCATTTGTGATGCGGCGATTTGTGTGTACTAGAGAGGGGTTTACTCCATATGAAGACAACTTTGATGAAAACAAGAAGAAAAGAAACCGAACCCCTACAAGAGATGGTTGTAAGGCAATGTTTGAGGTTATTAAAAAGGACTATGGCAAATGGATCTGTTCTAAGCTTGTTTTGGAACACACTCATGATCTGGCCATCGCAACAAACAAAGTGCATTATATTCAATCACAAACTGAAGTAGTTGTCCTTGCAAAAAGTGGCACGCTGAATCGTGAGAAGTCTGCAGCACCACCCAATGTGAAGCCAACCGGAGAATATGGAGACTTCAACAATCTTCCCTCGAATGATCATAACTTTTGTGCTGACACAAGAGACGCACATCATGATGCTTTTGGACTAGATGACACACAAAATCTTTTGGAGTACTTCAAGAGAATGCAAGCTGAAAATCCTGCTTTCTGTTATGCATTTCAAGTTGACAAAAATAACTGCCTGACTCATGCATTCTGGGCAGATGCAAAAGCTAAGATTGCATACTACTGTTTCGGGGATGCTGTTACATTGGATACCTCTTTTAAGGAAAATAAGAATATGCTCCCATTTGTCATGTTCACAGGTGTGAACCATCACTTGCAATCTGTAAGCTTTGGATGTGCATTACTCATAGATGAGACAGAAGCTTCATTTATGTGGTTATTTGAGAACTGGATCATGGCCATGTGTGCACGCCCTCCAGTTTCAATTAGTACCAGCTATCATGAATCTGTGGGAACAGCTATTTCAAAGGTATTCCCAGAGACTCGCCACAGGTTCTGTAAATCACACATCTTAAGTAAATGCAAGGAGAAATTGTCTAACATTTTTCTGACACAAGCTACATTTGAGGAGGAATTTGAAAGATGTATCAATGAGTCCAAAACAACTGATGTATTTGAATCAGGTTGGATGAGTATCCTTGAAAAATATGACATTGGTGACAATCTGTGGCTGCAGCTTTTATATGCCATTAGGCAAAAATGGGTGCCTGTTTATCTTAAGGACACATTCACTGCAGAGATTTCAGCCACACAAAAACCAGAAAGTTTGAAAAACTTTTTTGAGAAGTACTTTAATACTAAAACACCCTTGCTGGTGTTTGTTTCTTTGCTTGATCAAGCTATGATAGTTTGGTTTGAACGGGAAAGCTTAGAAGATTTAGCTACCAATTATACTAGACCAATTTTGAGAACCCCATCAAACATGCTAAAACAAGTGGCAGATATCTACACAAGGGCAATATTTGACATATTTCAGGAGGAGTTTGTTGAATCACTTGGTTACGATGTGGACAAGATCGAGGATGGTGTGATTAGCAAGTATCACGTTTCAAAAGATGAGGATGCTCATGGTATGTGTACTGTAATTCACAATTATTCAGAGAAAACAACAAGTTGTAGCTGCTGTAAGCTTGAGAGGGCTGGCATCTTATGTAGACATATATTGAGAGTCTTCTTGACTATTGATGTTCGTGCCCTCCCTGAATGTTACATCTGGAAAAGATGGACTAAAGATGCCAAAAGTGGCTTTGTTTTGGATGAATGTGTTCGGTACAATGAACTTTATCGTGATGCTGTTAAATATGCGAAAGAGGGTTCAACCTCTACAGAGGTGTATAGTATGGCCAAGGAGGCTTTGCAGATGGCTTTTACTGGCATCATAGCTGCAAAAAAGGGTGTTACCAACCAATGTGCGATGTAAGCATGTCTATCTTGAAGTCGAAGTCATCTTTTAACAGGGCTCTGCATTCTTCAACCACATACCTATGGATCCAGAACATTTTGTTTATCGATTCCCAAATAATAACATGACAAGCATCTTTCTAACCCTATATCCTTATTCATTTAAGAATATCTGTATATAACTTTTTTTTCATGTGAGGAGAAAGTCTTCTTTGTGTATTTGAACTGTCATGTAGCTTCTTCAAGGAAATATTAGTTAGAAGTTCACAGCCTCCCTGCTGGGTAAATTATATCATCCTTTAATTTTTAAGGTTTGCTCAGCAATACTCTCAAATTTCACTTTGTAACACAAATATTCTTTATCTTTTAACGTGTTTCACCCGATGCTCTCTTTATATGGAATAGTCAGTTTTTCGATTTTTCATCGACGTGACGTCCACGTGGCCATCTCCTCTCTCCTCCATGCAAATAATCGTCCGACGTAGCATGCTCCGACGTGGTACATAAAATTATACCAATGCCCTTCAACTTTATGGTTTGTTCAGCGATATCTTTCAACTTCACTTTGTAACACAAATGTTTTTCATCTTTTAATATATTTCACCTGATGCCCTTTTTACATAGGACAGTCGGTTTTTCGATTTTTTAGCGATGTGGCGTCCACGTGGTCATCTCATTTCTCCATGCAAATAGTCGTTTAACGTAGCATGCCCCGACGTGGCATCACATATTAAACTATCTTACTTATCGTAAGTTAGCCCACTCATTATTAAATTATTTTCTTATTTTCCTTTTTACTTTCGTTCGCATGAAACCTCCTTCGTCGTTCGCACTCTTTCGTCGTTTGTCTCCTTCATCGTTCAATTTTCGCGTTCGTCGACGTTGTCTTTGATCAAATTGGTAAATTACACGATTGATCTCCCAACTTTGAGTCGATTTTCAATTGGTCCTCCAACTTTAATTTATAATCAGAACGTCCCTCATCTTTTATTTTCTTGCATGAATAGTCCTCTTGACCGGTGATAATGAGTTTCTCCGTTGCCTTGCATACATGGTCGACATGTCAGCCGTTTCTTTCTCATTCACGTCATTTAAGTCATCTACGTCATTTAACGCTCCAAATCAGGTAAATTACACGGATCGTCTCCCAATTTTGAATCGATTTCTAAATAGTCTCCCAACTTTGATATTATTACATGATTCATCCACTTGACCGGTAAGAAACAATCTCCCAACTATCTTGCGACGTGGCATAATAAAATATAATAAAAAATTTTAACTAGCTGATATCACACAATAAAAAATATTATTGCCCCCTCTCCAAGCTCGCCCTTTGGCGAGCTGGCATAGGGGGCGCCGGCCCTCTCTCCAAGCTCGTCCACTGGCGAGCTTCGCACAAGGAGCGCTAACGCCCCCTCACGAGTTCGTCAGCGCTCTTATCATTTTTATTTTTTATAGTCTCTCAACTTTGAGTCATTTAGGGTTGTCGACGAGCTCGCGAAGGGGCGTTGGCGCCCCTTGTGCGAAGCTCACTAGTGGACAAGCTTGGAGAGGGGGGTTCGGCGCCCCCTATGCCAACTCGCCAAAGGGCGAGTTTAGAGAGGGGGGCCAACACTCCCCCTCTGTCAGCTCGTTCGCGTCCTTAATTTTTTATAATATTTTTTATTATGTGATGTCAGCTAGTTAAATTTTTTTATTATATTTTATTATGCCACGTCGCAAGATAATGAGACTGTTTCTTACAGGTCAAGTGGATGAATCGTATAATAATATCAAAGTTGGAGGATTATTTAGAAATCGATTCAAAGTTGGGGAACGATTCGTGTAATTTACCTGGTTTCGAGTGTTAAATGACGTGGATGACTTAAATGATGTGGATGAGAGAGAAATGGCTGATGTGTCGGTCACGTATGCAAGACAACCGGAAAACTCACTATCACTAGTCAAGAGGACTAATCGTGCAAGAAAATAAAAGATGAGGGACGTTCTGGTTATAAATTGAAATTGGGAGACCAGTTGGAAATCGACTCAAAGTTGGGGGACCATTCGTGAAATTTATCCGTAATTTTATGTGCATTTGGTGAGCAAACTTTAAAGTTGGAATACATTTCACCCGATGCCCTCTTTACTTAGGATATCCGGTTTCTCGATTTTTCGTCGACATGACGTTCACATGGTAATCTCTTCTCTTGTTCACACAAATAGTCATCTGACGTGGCATGCTACGATGTGGCACATAAAATTATACCAAATGTTCTCCAACTTTAAAGTTTCCCCACCAAATGCATATAAAATTACACCAATTTGGGCAAAGATGGTGCCAACTGTGAAAATGAACGATAAAGGAGGCGAACGACGAAGAAGAGCGAATGTCGAATGAGTGCGAACGGCGAAGGAGGTTTTATGCGAACGACGACAAAGAGGGAAATAAAGAAATAATTTAACAATGATTGGGTCAACTTACGGTAAGTAAGATGGTTTAATATGTGGTGTCACGTCGGAGCATACTACGTCGGACGATTATTTGCATGGAGGAGAGATGAGATGACTACGTGGACGTTACGTCGATAAAAAATCGAAAAACTGACTGTCCTAAGTAAAGAGGGCATCGGGTGAAATGTATTAAAAGATGAAGTGCATTTGTGTTACAAAGTGAAGTTAGAGGGTATCGCCGAGCAAACCTTAGAGTTGGATGGCATTGGTGTAATTTTATGTGCCACGTCGGAGCATGTCACGTCGGACGATTATTTGCGTGGAGGAAAGAGGATATGACCACGTGGACGCCACGTCGACGAAAAACCGGAAAACTTATTATCTCAGGTAAAGAGGGCATCGGGTGAAACGCGTTAAAAGATGAATGACATTTGTGTTACAAAGTGAAGTTAGAGGGTATCGCTGAGCAAACCTTAAAATTGAAGGGCATTTGGTGTAATTTACACCCTCCTGTGCCATTCTTCTTCACATACTTGGTGTTAAACTGCTAGCTATTGAAAGAAAGTGTTGTTCTTCCTATTTGCTCTACTGACAAGCTAATAAAATTTGAAATATTCTACTGTCGAATAACCCTTCGGACTACAAGGATAGAACTGACGAGTAATTCCCTGGTTGTGTAAATCGAATGGTACTTTGAAAATAATAAACCTGTCAATATTGATGATTTGCTACTTTGCGATCAATTTATGATGTCAATGATCTGCAAATGTATGTGTCTCATTCAGCATTTAGCTCTGAGATGCTCCAGTATTAGAGTTTTGTTGAACAACTTTCAGTGCAATACTCGTTTCCAATAATCAAAGCTCTCAGTCATCCCATGAATGATTTTCAACGTAGGTTGTCATCTTATCAACGAATTAGTTGAGAGAACGCTCGCACTCACCACAGGACAGAATTGTTCTTGTTGTTTGTGCTTGACGATCTTTCACGTGTTTCTTCTGCTATTTTGTTTCCTGCATAAAACTTGGAAATACAAATTTTTTCCACTTTTTCTTTTTGTTGTCCAGAATCGTTATCAAACTAATTCAATTCAGGAACTGAGGATGTAGAATGTTATTGTATTTTTTTTCAATATATTTAGGCTGTCGTATAAAAGTTTACTTCTTTCTGAATAGTGTTAAGCGTGAACTTGGGATTTTTTAGCTCCCTTGGACATCAATATAGAGTTGAAGCAAGATGGATTCGTAGACGGTATAAATTGTATTTCTACTTCCTTTGGTTCCTGGAAATCCAAATTAATTTCGCGGTAGATTAGTACAAAAGTTAGGCATGCGTACATTTGCTTTATACATGTAAGCATTTGCCATGCATACGCATTTAACGTTAGAAATCTATCTAACGAAGATGGTAGTCCGTATATTATCCATTCTGCTTCTAGTTACGACTTTTAAGACCTTATTCATTACCTATTTCTTCTTTTGCTTATTTTGTTTGCAACAGTACTAAATAGATGATGAGATCTTGTTTGCAAAGAGTCCAGTGAGACTCGTTTATGCAAAGACCAGGATGAGTAAAGACAGCTCAGACGAGCTCTCATTGCTTGTTTTTCTTTGCACCGCCTTTAATCCCACATGAATTGTTGTTCAAAATATTCCTATTAATAAGTTTAATTCTAAGTCCGGGCCGCGGGGTGCTCAGATTTGGTGACCCGCCCGCGTTTCCTCCAAGTCAGGAATTGGACCGCGTGGGCCGGGCGAAGGCTCGACCCTTCGGACCTTAGAGAGGAGGGCAATGCGAGGCTGGCTTCACAGAGCAGCGATTACTTCCCGCTTCTGTCGGTGGAAGGATAACGACAATGGGCCAGTCAAATCAGATTCTAATCAGGCCATAATTTTTTTTTGTGGTTTGGTGTTTTTTTTATACGGGACCTATCTTCACAAATTTTGAGATTTTTTTATTCTATTTCCAGATAATATTTGCTGTGATAAACTGATTTATTTAATTGTAAGGAAAACAGCATATTGGTTCAAATTCTAGTTCCCACAATGGGCCAGTCAACCACAGATTCTAGTTAGACCACCATTTTTTGTGGTTTGGTGTTTTTTTGATACGGGACCCAGTTTTTTATAGTCAAATGCTCTACATATGCATTTTTCTCTTTTTTATATATCTCTTCGCAAAATTTCAGATTATTTTATTCTAATTCTAGATAATATTTGCTGTGATAAACTGATTTCTTTAATTGTAAGGAAAACCGCATATTGGTTCAAATTTTATTTCCTGAAGAGACAACACATCCACATGTAAATAAATCGTGTAGTAAAAGTCCACGTAAAATATTATGGAGTTTTTACTCTTTCTCATATTTTTACCCTCGATCTACTTCTTTTATTAATTTTATGTAGCACATGCATGCGTGACAACATTAACTATTGGATCGATGCATGCAGAGCGCGCTGTTGCTAGGTTGCTGGCTGCTGCATGAGAAAAAGTTGACCATTTCCTCTCATCGTGATATGATATCTACAAAGAGAGTGATCAACTGCCTGATTGAGAGAGGGAGAGAGACAAGGAAGCACCGAGAAACAGATGGATAGGGGATCGACCGATCGAGGGAGTGAAAGGCATTGGGATCCACTCGTCAGAACCCTACGACCTCCCAATCCATCGACCACCTTCCAGCATTTAATGGCGTGCTTAATTAATCCCATCTCCCCAACCCTATAGAAGACCTTCTTCATGACATGAGATGTTGTAGTTAGCACGAAAAAGAAAGATCGATCTACCCGCCACGAAAAACACAGTACTTCTGCGCGTACTCGCTTACCCACTCATACATCGTCATCGTCATCATCCAGTCCATCGATGCAGCATCTGTGAGCCGAAACGCCCATGGCCTCCATTAGAGCCAAGCTCTCGTACCAGAGGCTAAAGAAGCTTCCTCCGGAGAGTACTGATATTCATGAACGGGAGGAGACCATTCATGAAGCAAAAGAAGCACCGTATCATCAGGCGGCTGCAGAACCGGCGCCCGGCAGGAGGAGGACGAGGAGCAGCGGCTGGCTGAGGCTCACGGCCGCCGGCCGCGGCGGCGCCGGACGGCGGTGGCGGAGGCCGAGGGTCCGAGTGGCGGGGCTGCTGAGGAGGAAGGTGAGGCTGGTGAGGTGTGCGGTGGCCAAGGTGGTGAGGAGGTTGAAGGAAGGGAGGCCTTACTTGGGGGAGCTGTTTGCAGGCAACTACATGTTCATGCAGGTGAGCCCTTCGCCAACCATGGGCTACGTGGACAAGTACTCCTTCCTGCCTGCTCATGGATTTGCCCACCACCACCAGCAGCAGAAGCAGCTGCAGCATGGCGCCACCTGCAGGCCGCTCAGCATCCCCAGGGTTGCTGCTTGATCAATCTAACCAGTCTTTCTTTCTGCTGCTACTTAATAATTAATCAGTTCCATTCCATGTTCGATTATCTATCCACATGGAGTTCAAATATCTACATATTTGGGGCACCAAATTAAGATGATCTTGTCTCCGTAGGGGTGTGGAAGAAGCTGCCTGAATGAAGTTGGCTTCAGTACTATATATATATCTCTGATCTTCTACTTGATTGCTTGCTGTAGAAAAAAAAGGGCTTTGACATTATGGAAATCAATTAAAATGCCATTTGTATAATTTCTTCTGCCTCTTCCTTGTGACCAGCACATGACCAAGGGAGAAAAATATATAACTCGATTAGCACTGCAACGTATACACAAAGATGTCCTCAGTTCCGAAGAGTTGAAATTACTTGCCCATCAAGTGCACCTGCATGCCAAACTGTTTGACATCTTTGTCTGACGATCGCAATTAATCCGATCGGTATTCGAATAAGCTAAATTTCTCGTTTGCATTTGAATTTTCAGAAAGCAAAAAGTAGATTCATCCAAAAACAGCTGAAGTTATTTACTTATTCCCACTTATATGTCGTCCTATTTATATTGTACAGATCCCATCTTATGAGATAAAACTAACCAGAACGTAATTGACACAAGGAATTCATCCCAAATCAAACAACGAGTTCTGCACCGTACACGTCATCGTAATCCCATTAAAAATAAAATCTGCGTCTGACATACTGCCCAGGATCTTTAAATGATTAGCAAAGATGTGTACAGAACGGTGGAAGAAAATGACATCTCATAAATATTGTCACACATATCAATCACGAGAAGACGAAGGCAAACACAAAGAACGTCAACTTCATAATCTCCATTGACGAGTAGTCGACGTGCTTGAACAGTGACAAATTTTCTTGTAACATGTAAATATATAAATTACAACATCGCCGGAGAGCTCCACACCAACCCCGTTGTTTACAAGAAACCAACCGTCAAACAAAGGATGGGACGAAATATGATAACTTAAAATCGCAGAATAAACAAAAAGAATACGCATACGCAGATAGTACAACTGACTTATATAACTTAAAACCACGGAACAAACGAAAGGAATACGCATACGACTTACTTATTCCGCATGCCCGAGTTCGGAATTAAACGACCCCTAACCTGTATAGGAGGCTGTAACAACAAAGGGGTCTAAAGCATATCAACAAATATGATCGGCAGTATTAAATGTCTGGATACTCAAAAGTTAGTAAAAGCTCATTTTGCCAAGAAATATCCATTTTCCAACAGTCTTCCTACCTATGGAATTTCAACAGCTTTTGCATGGAAAGGCATAGGAGCAAAAGTTGCAAATGAGAACATAATGTAGAGGATCATAATGTCGGATTTTAACTGATATAGGAAGCATTTTGAGCCCCAAGTTGAATAAACATGGGTTGGGGTAATATGTCGGCTTTTAAAGTCAACAGCCACCACAACACGATGTTAATATTGCAAGTATTCATTGATGAGAATAACAATTAAATGAATTTAATCCCCTGTTGTCGAAAGAGATTTGAATGTTACATAAGTTACAAATACTTTCAAATAAATACATCAATTGTAAATAAATTTCATGAATGGATCTACTAGAGAAACTACTTGGCCTTTCAGATGTGACGGGATGGAGAGAATTTAAATAGTCACGGATTAACACTTCCATCCAATCATATTTGGATTCCTCAGTAGCTGCAGTTCATGGTTTCCAAATTCGCCTAGGTCGGTGTATGGGAATTGTTGCATGCTTACATATGATTTCTGATATTAATAAGGTTTTCTTTGTTTGTTGTCTCTCTTTAGTTGTACCTTCAACTTCTTACCACCTAACTGAGAACCATTCATCACTGTGATTGCAGACTCAGCTGCAGCAGGCGACTCATAACTCACAAAACCTGCACCGGGGGAAACTAGATATAGGAAAGATACAAAAGTTGAAAGATAAGAGACAATGAGTAGCAGCTTATTACCAAAGCATTTACTAACACCAGTTGCTTTGTCTACGAAAACCTTAGCGCTTAAAACTCTGCCAAATCCCTGAAAGGCATTAGTGAGCTCCTGATCACCATATTCTTGAGGGATATGATAAATGAACAAATTAGCTCCAGGAGGGCCTATAAGAGTAGAAAAATAGACAATCATTCAGTATATAAAGAGTCTTTCTACTACATAGATTACAAGGAAGAATAAAAAGTTGCAAGGTTCAGCATGTGCACAATTCTGCAAAACAAACATGGTGCGGGAAACACAGAATATGACAACCTTCAATCTGACCCCCAGTACTCGTGCTGGTGTTTGACGGTGTTACTGGATTGCTGCTTACAGTATGCTGAAGTGAACCATGCGAATTACTCAAGGGTCTGGGACTTATTGGATATGGCAATGAATACTGAAGACCTGGTACAGTAGGATAGGGTGACCCTATATAACCACCTGACTGTGTTGTACTAAAATTTCTAGCAACTGAGGCAGGAGACATATCAGAACTGCTAGCCCGCACTGCATTTCCTTGAGTAACTTGTGGAATTACATTTTGAAAGGAAGCTTGATTTTGCATTGAATTTAAAGAGTACGGGCCATAAGTTCCAGGTGACTGCACATTAACAACGAAAATGCCAAACGATGTCAATGTAAAAATTAAATAAATCTAAAACCTCTAGTGCATTGAATGATATCTGCTTCTCATGCATACTGAGTTAAATAAATCTAAAAGTTATAACCTAAAACTTTTGGACAGAACACTTCTTTGTTTGGTTTCCGTTGGAAGTAAAATGATCATGCAAGAGTTATTGCATATTATAATTTCGACGGCCTCATATTGAGTATCATGGAAACTCAATTTAATGTCTATCATCACAGCAGTAACAAACGCTAATAAACATGTAAATATCTAATCACTTTAAATTCAACATAAGTACCATATTTTCATCTATAAGCATTATGGAAACTTTGATCACATAGCTTGCTGTTCCTATCCCCTTACCCTTTATCCTTTATCCCGAGGAGAGAAAGAATGACACCAGTTGTGGTTGTCATATAATATATATATATATATGTGTGTGTGTATGTATATGTACAAGTGTGTGCTCTCACGAAGAGAGCAGCGACTTAAACCCACTCCCAAAGAACAAAAAGAGATGTGGTGTAATACTCTCACCTAACATCGCTCCCCACAAAAAAGACTGTCGCCAAACCCTCTTGTGATATTGGGTACCCACCAGTTGTTGTCGGTATCCCCTCTCTCTTTCCACAAACCAAGTGTGTGCTCTCACGAAGAGAGCGGCCACTAACCCACTCCCGAAGAACAAAAGAGGTGGTGCATAATATTCTCACCTAACATCGCTCCCCACAAAAAAGACTGTCACCAAACCCTCTCGTGATAGTGGGTACCCACCAGTTGTGGTCGGTATCCCCGCTCTTTCCACAAACCTTATTCTCCTTGATTTGTTTGTTATACAAGGAGAAACATTCAACCTTCATTTCCATAAGAAATTCCAAATGCAAGAAAACCATCTAAGAAATATAGTGTGAAGAGCTAAACTTTACAGATGAAGCCAAACTTTCGAACTATCATCATAGGAAGATAAACTTTTGCCAAAAGTGTAATAAAGAAAACTGAAACGACATCATACATAAACTGAGAAGTATAAGAAATATAATAGAGATGGAAGAAAATTAATTCTATCATATAACATTTAACTTCCGCCTATGTTTTATAGCCGGTCTCAAGCCCGAATAAAGGAGGAGGGTTGTGTTAGGCCCCGACAGCCAGCGTAAAATCCTGTCGAAACTCATGAACATGGATCAACGAATAAGCGGAATGGCGTCGTATGATCCATGTAGCCGACCCCACCTAGTGGGATAAGGCTTTGTTGTTGTTGTTGTATATAACATTTAACTTCCACTTTGTTCATGAAGCAAGTGTCCAAAAGAAAGACCTCACAAAAATCTTTTGAAAAGGTTCAAGATTTTGTACTATCTTGGGTGTGCCAATAACAAAAAGAGTGGAGAAAGTATAAAAATATCCTAAGCTACTAAAACACACCTGATAACTGAAACCGTTATATGGTGGAATATATCCCATGGGTAAAGCTCCAAAAAGAGAAGACTGTTGCATTGAATTGGCATTAGGAATGCCAGAGGCCTGAGATTGTGCTTTTTGTGCCCTTCGGGCTTGTCTTTCTTTCTCTGTGTCAGCCCACTTAACAACCAGGGGTACACTTGAACCCTGCATGCAGAAAATGACCATAATCATAAACAATTGAAATCCAGTCAACATGACATTACCAACAAAATGAAACTTCAAATTATTGTTAGAAAGATAGTGACTGATTATGCATCTTTGTTCTTGTGGGGCATAATCTTTAGTTAGAAAATAGTGGAATATCCAATACCTCTTCAAATACTCCCAAACATGTTTACCTGCACTTTTTAAAATGGACATCACACATAGTTTAGAAAAACTACAATTGTAACTCAATTGAAATGATTTCCCACATTTTCCTTGAAAAATTACCATAAAAAAATTGTCCTCAACCATTCAATTTTTCTTATTATGCGGGAATTTCTGCCTAAGTGCTCTTTTTATATAAAATGTTCAAACGTCGTCATCTCATCAGAACTGCCCCAAGAGGTGGAACATTAAATACATCACCTTCTATTGGATTAGTTAGGGCACATTAGGCTTCTGAATACCAAGGTTCATAGAAAAATTGGATTAGTTAGGGCACATTAGGCTTCTGAATATCAAGGTTCATAGAAAATTTTGATTAGTTAGGGCACTTTGTTAGGATTTTAATAATGCAATTGAAATATTAAGAAAGGACTAAGGAACATAATCTGAAAGATCATATAAGACGAACAAAGACAGACCTCCATCCTGTGTATGCCATTTAAGGCATCAATGGCTGCCATAGCTTCTTCCTTTGTTTCATACTTCAGGAAAGCGCAACCTGCTGAAATTAGAGAAAACATGGCAACAAGTTATGTAAAGGGAATAATTTGGGACAAACATTCTTCTGTAGACAAAAAACTACTACACTTTTCAGTGTGATAAGTGCCTATCAGCATTTTAACCTACCTTTGCTTGTTGGTTGAGAACCTCTCAAGATTTGTAAGTCCTTAATATTACCATGTTTTGAGAATACTGAAGAAACTTCGGCTTCAGATATATTCTTCGGAAGCATTCCTATGAAAAGCTTGTGTTCTGGGCATAAATAAGATCCATGCATATGTTAAAAGGAATAAATAGGTCCTTGGAGGAAAGAAATGAAAATTTCTAGTTGTATATGACTATCATCACAGAATAAGAAATGATGTAACCTGTACCTAGTCTTTCAATCTCGCCATCAGCATATTTTACTTGCAATGGACTAGAAGCCTGAGGTAAACATTGGTAAAGGCCTCGGTTAGATTTTTGTGAGCACACTTCTGATGAGAACCTTGCCTAACACTATGATAGAACCAAGGAGTGGATGAACAAAAAAAGGTAGCAACTTGTGTTATGATATATTTTGAAGCTAACAGTGACAGATTATAGCACTCCAAGCTACAAACTGAAGGAACTATGGGATATACATATTGATTGCCTCAAGATCTTCATGGACCAATGATGCCACAATTGACTAGCTAGGCAGTGACGAAGACTTAAAGAATGCATCAGTAGCATTTAAGAACGTTATTGTTGTAAATCATGCAAATTAATCTATCAAAATCACATGGCACTTAGGAGAACCAAAACAATTTGTGGAAAAATGCAGATTCGTCACACTAACTGCAAATTCTTTCGTCATATCAAAAGAAAAAAATATATGATAAGTAAAACTAATAAGTCACACTTTTTTTATAATAAAAAAGTAACTTGAAAGACGATCATATTGTACTTTTAGTATTTGGCTGTTGAGGGCACTTCAAAATACTGCATATCATTGTGATAATAGAGTAATCATCTCGTCTAAAGACTTCTCCATTTCTAATGTTAGATTCTGGTGCCAATAAAAAACTCTGAACAAGTTCCATTTGATTGATATATTAATGATGAACCTAAATGATAATTTGATTAACTTTTTTTAGTGCAATAAAGACCGATGAACTTATCATGATACCAAGATAAGCATTACATATGTCCCAACTTTAGACGATCACTATGATTCACTTGGACACCTAGGCAAATGATGCCTTTGTTACACAACAGGCACATTTGACTTTCAAATTAGAGTAAAAGATGTACTTATACAAAATCAACTATTCCAAAAGAATATTGAAACTTTCTGATTACAACATTAATCTCATTTATGCCAGGGGTCCTAAACATTACCAATTATTCTAGCACTTCAATTAAACTGGGTGAGTGTGTTTATATCATCCTAACATAATCATAAATTCACAATATTCCCCCTGCTTCTATAACTGCAATTTCCCAACCACAGGTAATGCATTGACTTTAAGAGTTTAAGATGCAAGACTTCTTCAGCTGCCATCATTACATGAAAGAACATTTTAAAAAATTAGTCTTTATCCAAAAAGATCAAGGGTAATTTGATTTATAAATCACCAAAAAGCTCATTCAGACAAATAAAATTGCAAAGAACTTGATATAAACATGAGATTTCCTGCTACATTATTTTTTGCTCATATCCTTGGTAAGAAATTGGTTCAACTCTTTCATTTGGCAAAGGAAATAGCTGCATCAGTTCACTTTGGAAACTCGAGATCAATGTGCAATGTAACAGAAACTACAGATAATGAGATTTATTTAATTCTTCATCTTTGAAGAAGGCAGAAAAACATGTTAACTGCTACATGATATAATATTATAGAACTTCAACTTCCTAAGTTTTGACCGATGAGCACTTCCTAAGCTTGGAAAATCAGTTATCAAATTCCCAAATCATTTTCACCATGAGAAACCTTTGGCATTTACTACCTCATTTCTGGACACAATGAAAATACACATGATGCATCGCTCTCAATGTATTCCAAAATGATATGACATTCCAAATTTCAACACATTTATTGCACCAGAAGACCATCTATATCTACTTCCACATTTGAGCCAATACACATAAGAGCAATGTCTTATGCTATAAATTCAGTCAATGACTACAAATTCCTTAAGATCCGGATTTTCCAAGTACTTAGCAAATGCCTGGAAAAAGCATCCGAAGAAACACAAGCAACAAGACTTATTCCCAAAAATTCCTGGACAATGTGGCATGCAATTCAAACGAACCCCCACTTCCTCGACATGATCTGAACTAAGCAGCAGATCAGATCAGATCAAAACATAAATTAAAAATAACGAAACCGCAAAGACCAGACAAAACACATGCAAACACAGTATCAAGCACAGTTGCACACATGTCAGCAATTCAAACTATCCCCTCAGAATTCACAAGCGACACAATTCAAAACGCGCAAAAGCGTCAAATCCGCCAAATTGCCAAAACGATGAGAAAACAATGCAGATCCAAGGAAAACAGAACAGGCGTTTCGGAATGGTACCAACCCCGGGGAGCATGCGCTTGTTGTGGCAGGCGTCGACGGCCTTGTCGGCCTCCTGCCGGGACGGGCAGATCACGAAGCAGCAACCTGCGCACGGGCAAAGGGAGAGACGCGTCGAGGGTGAGGTGGAAACCATGAAAACGACTTCGCATTGCACGCGAAATTCTCGAGATCCAAAGCGGGAAGAGGGTTAGAGGTGAAGGAGACCTCGGGACGCCTTGGTAGCCTTGTCGCGTATGATGTTGACCTCGTCGACGAGCGCCACATCCTGGAACATGGCAAGCAGCTCCTCCTCTGTCATGCTTTTCGGCACCTGTCCCACGAACAACTTCACGCTGTCCTCTCCTCTCCTCTGCCCGCCACCACCTCCTCCTCTCTCTGCTCCTCCTCCTACTCCTCCGCCTGCTCCCACGCCGCCAACGCCAGCAGTATCGTTCCCGCCGACGTCAACGCCGGCACCGCCGTCTCTCTCTTCTCCTCCGTCCCCCATTCTCCTCGTCCTTGCTCTCCTTCTTCCTCCTCCGCCTTCTCTTGTTCCCTTTTTTCTGCTCCTGGTGATGGTGGTAATTTAATAGTGGTAACTGTTTATTTTATTAGGTGGGAGAAGAGAGCAAGATACAAAATTTTATTTATATTCCATTTTCTTATTTTTATTTATTTATTTTACATTTATCTCATTTACTACACACCCAAAAGGTCCAAAGTATTAAGAGAGTGAAAACAGAATTGATTGTAATTAAAATAATCTTAACACTCAACTACTTCAGTGGGTAATAAATTTACTTAAATCTTATTATTTTAGTGAGGGGGATTAATTAATTACAGCCAGGCGCCACATGGGGGAGATCTGGGGCGTCGTTGCGGATCCAGACACGTGGAACCGATCCATCGAGGCGTGTGCCCATCTGACGGTTGCTTATCGGTTCGTATCGGGTTCGTTACGGGGATAAAATTGGCGTAACAGCCAGACGAGGAGCCGGGCATAACGGACTAACGGAGTGGCTGCATCGTAATTATCCGCGATGTCGTGGTTGGAGTTTTAATGGCGCCAAGCTGGCCGTTACACGGTGGCCCGGGAACGTGGTGCGCACGTGACGTTCGCGTGATCCTCGAGTTCGGAAGGAGGAAAAAAAGATTAAACTGAGTGCCGTCACTCCCCGGTAAACCGCACCCTCTCGCTTGTTATTTTATTTTATTTGTTTTCTCATGGTTTTTTTCCATTTTTTAGGAAACCTTTTAATGTGTCAGAACGAAGAAGCCAAGTTACATAAGTTTCGGCTGTTTTTGCATCTTTTCCTCATAGATCTCGGGAAGAGAGCACACTTTAAATTTAAAATAAGGGAAATAAAAAAAACAATACGTATTTTAACATTTGAAACCTGTTTTTTTCTTTTATTACAGCGGGAGATAGAGAAATTGTAGAGCAATAGTTGTCAAGACTTGTGGATTGACGAATCTCGAGTTTAATCGAAAAAATCTTAATTAAAATCACTTTTGTTTTGTGTCCTTCTTCTATTAGTTTATAATCATGACTCATTTTTTATAGGTTAACTGAAGTTTTTTTCTAAAAATTTAATTCATCTTCTTAGCATTCCCATATTTTGAAAAAATGTTGAACGCACTTGAATTATTGATCTGTGAAGATAAATTAAACTTTTTTTTTCTAAATATGATGTTATTTAAAGATTTTATGTCAAAGATCTTCTCACAAATTTTGTAATTTTCCCAAAAGCACCTGGTACCCATAATAATCTCCTCCTCCATGGCTCATGGCTCAAGACAATTCACCATTTTAACGAATAATTTTTTTTTTCCTGAGCATGAGAATAGAGAGAAGGGCACAGTAGCAGGGAGGAGGCAGCAGCAGGAGGTATATGACGGACCATTCTGTCTGGAGGTGGGAATTGATTGATGAAGATGGGGTCCCTCCTTCCCCTTCACAAGTGGATCAAGTGGTCCCTATATTTTGTCCTACGGACATGCTGACAAAGTATCCTCAGCTGGGCGCCATGGTTGTTGTTACAGTTAACTTTTGTTGGATCTAACATTCTGCATTGATCCAGCTAAGATGGGATCATTTTTTCAGATCCTCTCTCTCTCTCTCTCTCTCTCTCTCACTGTGATAGATAGATAGATTGGATTCCAGTTTCAGTGACTGCTGCAGAAAGTAAAGATGAAACAAACGCATGGTCCTAATTCCCAGTTGCCCCCCCCCTCCCCTGCAATGTTATCAATTTCCATCTGAACGGAACCAGAAATCGTTTTTTCCCTTTCTCCTTCACTCGCAGCGCTTCATCAATGTTGGAAGGGGAAGGGAGAGGAAATCTGAATCTTGATTCATTGATTGATGAGAGGCGGCAATGCCCCGCTTTGATTTGACAGATGCATTTCCTTTTCCTCTCTCTGTCTCTCCCCCCCTCCTCCCTGTCACAGGTGGTGATCATTGAAATCTCCAGCATCTTTCAAACTTCTAGCTGGCGGTTGGTGACCTCCACATGCAATGCAGTGCAAAGGCTGCTGACATGATTGGAGGGGGTTGGAGTAGTATTGCGAAGCCCAGGTCAACGTTAGACAATTCAAAACATTCCATATTTGCCCAACCAAAAATGTTAAATCCTCCTAATAATCCTTCTAATACTAACACAATTAAAACACCCCAAAAAGTTGATGAATTTACAATGCATGTCATTGTGTATTGTTAGGAGAATTTTTAAGTTGATTTTTAGAAGGATATAGCAACGTACCTGATCAATTTCTAGTATATTTTGTTAAAAAGAAAAATCTACGTAACAAGTAAGATGCACATTATTGCAAAAAGATTATATGCATAAAAATCGTACCACAACCTCTATATAGCATTTTCTTCAGTTCTTTCATCCAGACCTCATTGGTCAACGAGGGAATGGGGCATTAACAGAACTGCTAACAGTTGTTTCGACAGTTACATAGTACTGTCATTCCACCCTCTAAGATGCATATAGTTTTGCTTGGTAGTCTTTAATTTACAAAGTGCAGAGAAGACACTTCAGGGCAAGGACCATGCTGGCAGGAAACAAAGGAGACAAAAACTATGAAAGTCGACAAGAACTAAACCCAAAGATGAACTGCCAGCAACATTAAGGTCGTGCCATGCTGGAGAGGAAAACACAAGTTGATCTTATTGCACCATTATAGTTGTTCAACATTTATTCCAGAGAAAGAGGTGCTCTTAAAAGTCTAGTATTCTACACTGTCACCAAACTATCCTTTCATCCCAAAATGATGTCTTCCTGTCATGCCAAACGATAACTGGAAATAGTCCTATGCCATTTAGTTCATCTGCATTTGTTTGGTAAGCTTGGCAATGACAGAACCAAAGAAAGCTTTCCAGAAAAAGGGACTAATGAAGAGACGATTTATTTATTTTTTGAATGTCGGTTCCACGCAGCGCAACAAGCATTGTAAACTGTAAAATGATGCAACATAGTGAATCGTCGTCAACTGCTAACAAGATCAAGTTAAAGAAAATCATCTATACACAATTTTTTTGAGGAGAATCTATGTACAATTGTGAACTATACACAACTTACAAAACCTTGCAAACTTGTGTACATACAAACGTTATCTTGGGAGAGCGCAGGTAAGAAAGGGTGGAACAAACAGGATCACATTAGTTATGTGCAGAAGTTTCAGCAATATATGGTTTCAGATCCCGGCTGCGAATGTAAGTAAGAAACTGCCCTGGCAATTCTTCTAGGAGAGACTGCGCTATGGAAACCTGAGCTGCTGCCATAAACCACAGTTTTAATATAATAATATTAATCAACTTCAAGAGCAGGAAGCCAAGTAATGATTTCAAGCATACTAGCAGCAAGATGAGCATTTCAAATTTGTCACACATTAATCATTGTTCTAGGATACAATAAAGCTCTCATCTCATTATTAGTGTCTGAAACTTGAAATGCTCACATTGAGTCTTAAGTGTTGATTACTCACTTTGCAAATCCCGCATTGGCACAAATTGGACAATATCTCGTGTGGCTACTCGTCCTGTGGTGCTTTCCAAACGTTTTCCATTATCACCATCCAGGATCTACTTGAAAAAAAGAGAATATGTAGAGGTTGAATGAGGGTTTTTAACAGGAATCAAATTGAATATTGACTATCAAACCAGCAATGAACTGGAACCCAAATGCACAAATGCAAGTGAAGGTTTACTCTCTTACCTCCATTTCTTTAAAATCAGCACCTCCAACGCCAACTATAAGAATTGATAAAGGTAAATCAGATGCCCTTACAATAGCATTCTTGGTTTCCTGCAAATCTGTTATGACTCCATCCTGTAAAATCATCAGATCAATAAGTCGAAGTAAAAATGGAGGAAAAGATAATAATTGCAAGTCATCCATCTGTTACCGTGATGATAAGCAGAACAAAATACTTATTGTGACCAATGGATAAAGATTGGCTAGCAATTTCAGCAGCTTTATTGATCACTTGCCCAAATAAAGTTGGTCCAGCAAGAGCAACATTATGCAGGGCTGACGCATATGCTGACATGATGCCACTTACTCCTTCAACCTATAGCAGAAAACTGACGGAAAGTGTGAAGGCACACATGCTTGTAGGAAGCAAAGCACTTTCAGGTCCAAAGAATATGCAGATAATAAAAGAGTTTCTTTCAGTTGTAGGAGGCAAGTTACACGTACGATATGATATAGAGTCACAAGTTCATACAAACTAAGAGGTTCCTAACTTTACACATGAACTACCTACGACTGATGTTGAGGGGAAAACAGTCATACGTGTCCATTGTGGAATCTTCAGAACGAACCTGATATATTTTTTCTGTCCGTCATAGGATTTGTCCTCTTCAAGCATTTTGTTTTCTTCCGGGGTCAAACTTCGAACATAATTTTGAAGAAACATGGAGCAGTTCCCAAACATGCTGAAGAATGTGGCTAAGGCGATAAGCTATTAGCAAGAAGCTGGACAGACTAAACCCATATGGGAAACTCAAGAAGTTTTGGATTTTCAGCCCCATCACTACTCTTGGCTCACAGCAGACAATCCCAATTATCATCAATTCTACACCCATGCCAATTGTTTTCTAATTATGATCTTTGTTTTGTGTTGTAAAGAATGTCACTACTATATAATGGATATAAATATATCTGTAACGGGATCCGCTTGTGTTATGCTGTTTTGAAAATTTCCATGTACTTTGGATATTTTCCTTAACATTATTTGTGGAAGATTCAGTGTTGACATCTTGCCCTTGATTTTTGCGTCAAAAGTTCATCTCCATTAGCCCTTTAAATCGCTTCTGTTTCATTGGAGTAGATTCAAGAATTTCCTATTCAATTCCAATTTGCCAACTCAACTCGTCCTCAATTTCCAATTTATTGCTCTGCAACTTCATACATTGGCCACAGATGCAAACAGGCATGGTTCGACAAGCAAAATCTAGTCATGTTACTATAGAAGATGAGGAAAAGGCAAAGAAAATTCATCTGGAATGAGGATAAGGGACAAATTTATTGGCAAGAAATGGAAGATTTTATTCCCACACTTAAATGGAATTTCTGCATATCGGAGCTCACCCTCAATGCTGGATCATGAAAACAAATATTATTTTCATTATTGTCAAACTCCAAAGGAACTCAATGTTGACATTGCCGCTATGTATTTGAAAGGCGGCGTATACATTTATTTGCTTGGCGGTTTGATCTAGTAGTGATAAAATCAACTTTTATTTGAAGGCATTACACAGCCATCTCATGTTCTCTTATCACTGTTAGAAACAAAGGTTAAAATTTTTGTTTAAAATATTGCACCTAACTATCCAAGATTAGGCACCTGACACACCCAGTTCACCAACAAAAGACACAGGTTTGACCAACCAAAATGTGAGGTCAAAGATAATGTCAATAGTAGATTCTACCAACTCTTCTGGATCAACTGAGTCATCACCATAGTTACGCTTCTTTAGCTATATGTCCAGTAAGTGGATCAGAAAACAAATACAAAGATACACCGGTATGCAGTATGCGCCACATTCTTCTCAGTACTGGGCTAGGGCAATGCATGTTAAGAATCCATAAAGTATACCAGCATGCACACATTATTGCGTACGAGTAAAGACAATATACATTATTTCATGTACGACTCAGGTACAGGTGCAAAAATATGAAATCATAATAAATCACGAAAAAAATGAGACAAAAATAAAGGACATTAACTTAAAAAAAACCTGCACTTTACCTCACAATTTTCAGCCAATCCATTCAGGTTAAAACAATGAGAAACTGATCCATTAGCTAACCTTCCTCCAAAACCCCATGCAGGAAATTTCCTATCAGAATCATAGAACTCGAGTACTTCTCCAACCCCTAATATGGCCTGTTAAACAGTAAATCAGTTGAGCAGGAAGAAGTCCATCCCGAAGAAATTAATGTATTCTGGCAAAAAGAAATAAAAAAGAACAACTGAATTGTTGGACCTGCTGATACGAATTTAAGTGGCCGGAAGGATCAAAATAATGCAAGGAACCAGGAAGGTTTGGAACTCCATTAGAAGCTACACAAAGTTATATATTAACAGAAAACACAAAATATTCCTTCAATGTAGATTCAGGATATCATACAGGGAAAAGACGGACTAAAAGCACACATACAGATGTTGGTAACACACCTGTAAAATCAACAGCAACCATAAAATTTAGCTCAAATCCATTGGATATGTAATCCAAGAAGCTGTAGTGAGTTTTTTCAACATACTTCTCCACAAAGAGCTGCCCCTTGAGTATCTGAAATAGACGATTCAAAGAAAATTGTGATAAGATTATTGAAACATTAACTTCGAACAAACAATATGATGGGAAAGTGCTAGCAACCTTATTAAGATCCGGACGGACTGATGATGGAACATTAAAGTGTATTCCATTTTTCTCTCTGTTCAGCCTTTCAAGTTCTATCATGCTCGTCTGGAGTTTTCTGTTAAATGACTTCAGTTAATACAAAAATAATTTTCCAGAAAATGTGTCAGTAAAATAAACAAATACAGGCAATAATCAGACAATTTACCCTAGAAGAGTATGTTTTCCACTGACATTGAAATCAAAACACTCAATAATCAGTGGATTCTCCTGAAAAACAAAATCATCATGAAAACTAAGACAATATCCACAATAGTATCTGTTTATATCCAAAGTTATGCATTACCATCAAATAGCTGAGCAACCTGTACCTTGCTTCCAAATTGTTGTAATGTAAGGGTTATGGGCTTCCAGATTGGATTGAGATTGTTGTCAATAACGTCTGTTTTGCAAATGGGAACTGGAATTCCACTCTCGATAATCTTTGATATTCTTAAGAAAGGATCCTGCAAGATGAATTCTTAGTCAATGCATTAACAATCCAAAGAACATGGAAAGTCTTATAAAATAATGTCTTAGTATGCATACACTTTTGGAGAAGACATCTGTATTTTTTAAATTGGCACACCGAAATATCATTTCAATGGATATTCTTGAAGTAACTGGCTCTTCAGCATGGAGAGTTATAGACCCAAATTGCTGAGTCCCAGCAGTCACATTACGTTGATGAAGTTTAAGTGTCAAACTTCTATCGCGCTTGGTCACCATCTGTAGGAGGACATAGAAATATGAGATTAGATCGTGAAGAAGGCCAGTAAATGCAAAAGAAAAACTAAAACATTGTAAGGTATGACTGAAGTAACAATTGAAGATCCGTGAAAACACAACAATTGGAGAAAGTAAAAAAAAGGATTTTGGGAAACTAACTTCATTATGCATTCCATTTATTATGAACTTAGTTACTTCCAAATCTAATGCTAGTGTACTCAAATAATTTAATCTGACAAGCTCTATGGAGATAACCTCTGATAGCGAACAAGAGGCTTCCCCAAGAAAATCTTGCTCATCTAAATTCAAACTCTGCAAAACAGTTAACATGTGGTTACAATCTGAAATTGATAGTAAATTGAACTTTTATGCACTCTGTACGCTAGTAATGAAACACTTTTTTTTTTAAACAAGAAAGGATGACTAGCAAGAGGGTAGTCATCCGGGAGTTTCATTGATGTAAAAAAAGAGTTACAGCAAACTAGGAAATAAATGCCAAAAATGGGATGCATCTCCACCAGATTACAGCTTCTACCGCACTACAAATACTTTTTCCATTCCAAAAAAATTGCCTTAGCATGGAAACCAACATTCTGAGCATAAACACGTCGATTTCGGAAAATGGCGTCAATCCGTAGCAGCCAAATGGTCCAAATGTAAGCCAATGGACGAGCCCTCTGCCGCCTGCAGATGTACACGCATTGATGAAGGTTTCTGCAACCATTGCAGAAAGACTGCCAAAAAAATGCCTCCGAAGAAGAATCAATCTATCTAATTTCTGCCTTTGCCCAGACCTTACGGGCCACCGAACACCCAAAAAACAAGTGGGCAGTATCCTCATCCGCCTGTCCACTGTGTGGACAGCAAGTGTCAGCGCCATCGATCTAGCATGATCTGTAAACTTTGGTCAGAATTCTTTTTCGATGCAGCAGCCAAGAGAAAACCTGCACCTTGAGGGGGGCCCTTGCTTTCCAAATTAATCTACAAGTCAGTAGGAACTCTTCACTTCGATTGCCATGACTCCCACCAAGCAGGGAGTAAACCTCACACCACCTCCAGCCGTCCTCCATATCAGTGGTAGGGAACAGGTGAGCAATCTGCCCCAGTAATAGGACCAACTCCTCAAGCCTATGATCAGAGAGATTTGTAGAAAAGGTCGGAAACCACGTACCACTACCAAAAATAACATGAATAGACCAACAATCCGCCACCATCACGTTTCTATCAGCTGCTAGTTGAAACAATCGAGGGTAATCCAATGCGAGGGGGTTCAGGCTCGACCAGCTGTCCTGCCAAAAAAGGAACCCAGATCCCCTGCCCAGGGTAGGCAGGAAGAACTGTCACTGTGTTTTCTGTATAAAATCTCTCGAGACAAAACATAAAATCATTGTTTGCCACTATAGGACCAAAAGCAGGCAAATTGATGCAATCCTTCTTTAATTAGAAACATATCTGTATGAACCCCCTGTTGAATCACCACCTTGGAACAATCTCCAAAAGCATGAACTCCAATGCCATATTCAATACAGAAATCTGCACAGCAGCCCAAACCTCCCTTGTCCTCATGCAGAGGAAAAAATTGATTTGAATCCTCCAGCTCAACCTGATAAAAGCACAAGCTGCACCAATATCTGGGGCCCATCTCATCATATAGGATCTGGCAAGTAATCTTGTCATCTTAACAACCATGTAAACACTTTGACCCTCAATGAACTTTTAAGCTTAGATATCACCCAGCAATCCACTTTTACTTCCTCTGCCAAGTGATTCTTATACTCCAATAGATTGTATGCACAGAGAACAGAAAACTGGCCAGAATTCACCTCCACCCATCCCACTTCATGAAAAATCAAAGAGAAATCTTTAAGCCTCTCCATGAGTAACATCAGGTTTTCTATTCTCTGGTCTGACAGAGTGAATGAAAAAAAGGCATCCAATTCACACCTTGATTGATGCCAACAATCCGCCAATGAGGATTGTCAGTCCGCAGCCAAAGCATACAGTCTGGGGAAATCTGAGGATAATGAGTCCATTGCTGTCCAATTATCTGTCCAAAAATTTAGGGCATTACCCTTGCTGATGGTAGCTGAGAAGAATGGTTTGATCTTGTGCATTATTCCAACAACACCTCACCAAAAGGTTGAGCAGTCATTAATTACTACCGTCCATGATTCTCAATCAAGGTTTCGACCATGACAAACAAAGAACATAGCACAGGTGTCCATCTCACTTCCCATAATTCGGCACACCCATTTAGATAGCAATGCAATATTCATCTTTGGAAGAGAAACATTACCCAAGCCCCCTTTGTGTGTTGGAATATCTCCTCTCAAGCCACCATCACCACAACACGTTTGATTGAACCTGTGAGCTTCCAAGAGATTAGCGGTGTTCAAACGCACCTCGACCAGGTCGGGCCAGTCGGTGGCTGGGTCGGACCCAACCTAACTGCAACCCGATGGGTGGTCGGGTCCGGTTGGGAAATCCCAAACCGAGTTGACCCGATCCGATCTGAAGACCCAATTGTTTACTTTTAAAATTTTTTATTTAATTTTAAGCTTATATTAGAGTTAAAATTTTAAAAATATATTAAAATAAAATATTTTAAGTATGAAAATAATATGTAACATTTGGAAAACTTATTTTATGCTTTAAAATAAATATTAAATACTTTTATATTATATATTTCAAGAAAAGTTTTTTTTAGAAGGTATATTTCAAGAAAAAACTCCGCCTATGTTTTATAGCTGGTCCCAAGCCCGGATAAAGGAGGAGGGTTGTGTTAGGCCTCGACAGCCAGCGTAAAACCCTGTCGAATCGCATGAACATGGATCAACGAATAGAATGACGTCGTATGATCCATGTAGCCGACCCCACCTAGTGGGATAAGGCTTTGTTGTTGTTGATGTTGTACAACAACATCAACAACAACAAAGCCTTATCCCACTAGGTGGGGTCGGCTACATGAATCATACGACGCCATTCCGCATTCGTTGATCCATGTTCATGCGATTCGACAGGGTTTTACGCTGGCTGTCGGGGCCTAACACAACCCTCCTCCTTTATCCGGGCTTGGGACCGGCTATAAAACATAGGCGGAGTTATGAGGAGATGTTGATGTTGTTGTATATTTCAACAAAAGTAAAAAAAATCTTTAAAAAAATGGTGATCGGGTGATCCAATCCAACCCGGCCCGGCCCGGCCCACCAGGTTGGCTTGAGTTAGATTTGCCCTTTAAAAAGTGCTCAACCCGACCCGGCCCATCGGGATAGGTCGGATTTGCTTGATGGGTCAGATCCAACCTAACCCAAACACCTCTACAAGAGATTGTCTTCGAAGCTGATCAATTCACCTCAATATCTGCTCTAGCATCCATAAAACAGACCAAGTAAAATACCAGCAACACAGTAATAACCAATTTTGCACCAGTCTTTCTCCTTTTAAGAGGAGTCTTGAACTTCAGCCTCTTTTCCACCGTTCAACTGCCAGCATCCAATCTCTCAATGATTCTTCTGTCCGACAACAGGAACCCAAGGTATGCAATTGGTTGAGAAGAAGAACTGGTCCTCAGAACATCTACACATCCTAAATATCATCATCCGACATACCGAAAGGCACAAAAGGAGATTCTGAATGATCTATCATTAGGACAGAGAAGTCTCCAAAATTTTCCATCACATCCAATCTCTCACAATGATTCTTCTGTCCGACAATAGGAACCCAAGGTATGCAATTGGTTGAGAAGAACTACACATCCTGAATATCATCCTCCGACATACCGAAAGGCACAAAAGGAGATTCTGAATGATCTATCATTAGGACAGAGAAGTCTCCAAAATTTTCCATCACATTAGCTAACCTTCTCGCAGACTCAATTCTACACCCTCAATAAGAAAGGATTATCACCAGTATATTGGAGTATTGGAATAAGAGTTTCATGAGCTTGGACTTAGGGGTGTTCGCCGGGTCGGGTCGACCCGTGAAGCCGATGACCCAACCCGATCTATCCGATTTTTTATTTTTTTATTTTTTTATTTTTTTTATTTTTTATTTAAACGTAAGCTTATAAGTGATTTAAAAATTAAAAAAATAAAATATTTTAAATATAAAAAATATTAAATAGTTAGAAAACTTATTTATGCTTTAACATAAATATTAAATAATATTCTTATATTAAATAAATATAAAACAGTAAGAAAAAAATACCCGACCACCCGACCCGACCCGAACCGAACCAGGTCAGGTTGGGTCGGATTTGATCCTCAAAACACCCTTGACCCTACCCGATCCGACCAAATTTCGGGTCGGGTCCAACCTGGCCCATGAACACCCCTACTTGGGCTGGTGCAGGTTCAATTATTGCTCCAGCATGATTCACCAAAAAGGTGTAATGTGCCATTAGCCATGAGTACAAAAAACATCGGCACAAGAGGACATCATTATCTTACTCCATGTTGTGATGGAATGCGCTCACCTGTTGGCCTATCATTTAATAATACTGTAAAGGACACTGCGCACACACTTTTCATCCATGAGATCCACATGAAAAGTCACAATGTCGAAGGGAATATCAAATAAAGGAACGTTCCACTGAGTCATAGGCCTTGGACAAATCCACTTTCTAAAAGATCCCCACCTTTTGTTATTTCTTCAGCAAAACGATGTAATCTCCAAGGCAATGCTAAAGGGGGGATCTTTTAGAAAGTGGATTTTCCAAGGCCTATGACGCAGTATGACTCAGATCCCCTTTGTGGTAGATCTTCCACTACTAAATGCAAATGGGACAGGATGCACCAAAGACTCGAGCACCTTAGTTTATTCAATAGTACCCTAGCCACAAATAAGGTACATAGCGTTTGATAAAGCAATGGGTCAATAATCCTATGTACACTCAATTGTTGAGGACTTTGGAATGAGGAACATGAAAAAGCAATTCGGTCTCTCAAATCCTTGGATCCCGATGGCAAATTCACGGAACATTAGCCTTTGTGTCGGGTCCAACCACAGATCAAAATTCTTGAAAGAATAACATAGGAAGCCATCCGGACCATGGGACCCTTCTGATTTAAAGCCCTATACTGCAAAAAATTACCCCATGCTCATTGAATTCCCTGGTAAAAAAATTTCATTGTTCATGGTTCAGCCAATTCTCTTCCTTCCACTAACACTCGCGAGAGGCATTCTCTTGATGAAGTCTTTAAAGTATCTTGCTGCAGCCTCCCCCACTTGATCACGACCATATTTGACCTCGCCGACAATTTTAATATGATCTACGGTTGCTTGCATAACTCCGCCTATGTTTTATAGCCGGTCCCAAACCCGGATAAAGGAGGAGGGTTGTGTTAGGCCCCGACAGTCAGCGTAAAATCCTGTCGAATCTCATGAACATGGATCAACGAAGAGCGGAATGGCGTCGTATGATCCATGTAGCCGACCCCACCTAGTGGGATAAGGCTTTGTTGTTGTTGTTGTTGTTGTTGTTGTTGTTGTTGTACGGTTGCTTGCATAAACATGAAAAAACTTGTGTTTGAATAACCTTCATTCAGCCATAATTGTCATAAGCAATGCCTCCAAAGAACTTCAGTCTTTCTGTGTTCATCATCCACTATCCTTTGCCATTTTTGCCTCTCTGATCGTTCTGTTGTCAACAGTTATCTTGTATTTTTTTTTTCTTCTATTTTCGAATCCATCCAAGTCAGCTATGTTCATCAATGCCTCAGCCCTGTAGTTCTGCAGAACTTTGGACAGAAGCTTCCGAAATAGTGCACATGTTCTTCCCACATATAAGCTATGCCATATTGGTTCCACTAATTCCAGGAAGCCAATTCCATCAGCCAAGCCTTCTCAAACTTAAAGTATGTGTTAGTCGAGTGGCTCTTATTTGATTTCCACAACAACGGTGTGTGATCAAAGAATGGTCGGTCCATTGCTGAGACATCCAACATTTGAAAGGTTTCTACTAAATCAGTGGATCCAAGAAACCTATCCAGCTTTGATTTTGCCTTAGGCAAGGATGAACTCCGCCAAGCGAATCCGAAATTTGGTATGGGGAAGTCAAATAGTGTGTGTTCATGATAAAATCATTGAAACTCTCCACCCCAACATCACCTCTCTTCTAATCCCTGGCCTGTCCTCCATGTTTAGTGATGTTAAAGTCACCACCAATTAAAGAGGGGACCTTCACTTGCATTGTTCTTGGCTGTCTCAATTTCTTCCAAAGTTCTGTCCTGATGACGTAATTGTGTGGTCCATAGATGCAAGATAGAAGAAAAAGTTGGCAATGCTAGCACATCATTCTGCCATCTATTTCTACTTCAATCTAATACCTCCTGCAGAACTAGTACCAAGGCTAAGACAAGATGAGTTTAGGAAATAAAAAATAGCATATTATTGGGTACAAAAAGGTGTCGAAGGAGGAAATTTTACAACCTAATAGAACAATAAGTTACATTGAGAAACCTTCAAAAGATAAAATATTTCACCGAAAAAAAAATCTACGGATTTTAATTATTTCTAAAGGGTGAAGTAACAGGATGTGAGGGCATGATCTAAATTTTTCAACTGAAGAAAAGATACAGCTGCAAAAGAAAGGACGAGTACCTTAACAGGGATCTGGTGGTACTTTGTATCAATATCAAAAATCCGAATTCTGATATAGAATGTAGATAATTAGAGGAGAGAAGAACAATATCAAAAAGATGTTTCAGAATTAAGTATCTTACACCAAATGCTGAATAATCTCAAACTGATAGTTGATATTAATTTTTGTTATCCACGCAGGGCTCAAGGTATTCATTATAACTTCTGTGCGCCCAAGTTCTTGAAGAGTTCCATCTCGTTTCCTCTCATAGAGAACTGCCATTGGATCACTCTGCAACGAGTCAACAAAATTAGAATGTTCCAAGACAAGGGAGTACAATCTTGTAAATGAAGACCTACTGATTTTGCAGATCGAATTATCTTAATATAAAAAGTTGAATATTATTCATGGGTCAATAAGATATAAAATGAAATTTGCATAAAGTATTCTGGCAAGTGTAAAATAAGAGTGTCCAAATCCTTGTTTTTTTTAGGAGAAGTGTCCAAATCATAAATAGTGAAGATAACTGAGCACAGTGCTAAATACACATATACTAAAGATGATTGAACATCCAGGTCAGTTGTAACCACTAACCAGAGCTCGAAACTGCAGCAGAGACCAACCAACCACAGCATAATGACTACAACAACAACAACAACAACAAAGCCTTATCCCACTAGGTGGGGTCGGCAGCATAATGACTACAACAATGCCAATCAATTAATTCATACTTGGAAGCGCTAAACAGATGTCATCCTTGCTAAAGTTGTCAAGTTTGAGGATTTAAGTAAATTTGTTTGTTGTAACATAAATTCGTATGTAAAATTGTATCAAGTTTGCGTACTAAATATTTTGATAAGACTTGAAATATAATGACCACTGATATCTTCTTTTTAGATGGGGAAGTATGGTTACCAAGAGTAACCTTCCATTTTATTAAACGGGCAGTGCATTACATGTACATGTTACAGAAAAGTAGAAAGATTTAACAGGTCATTCCAGATTTAACAGGTTATCAATTTGTCCACCAATGGTTCTGCCACAACTACAATGTTCTCCACATAAACCCATTCTTGAAATATACTACCATTGCATTGAAGCCACCAATATATTCTATTAACGTAATATAACTAAAGTTCACAAACTTTAAGTCAAATCAAGCAAGACACTTGATTGGTTTTTTTTTTATTCAACATTAGGTTACACAGTACTATATGAATAATATTTTGTATGTAATTAAAAAGAAACAAACATTCTCCGTTTAAACAATGCATTCTAAATTGCTTATTGCTCAATTCGAGTGAAATATTTGAACATACCTAGATAGACCGACTCATTGCAAATGAACAAAATCTATGATCATGGGTAACATACCAATATGAATTTGCAATCACAAGGGAGTTTCAATCTTACAAAGCTATTAAGGCACAAATGAAACAGATGAAATCAAACACGGACCACCATAACGAAGACAAAATAGGGTAATAGGAAATAAAGAAAAAATGTTCACAACAGAAAGTGTGAGAAACAAAGGAACAATGGCCAAGTGGAAGAAAAATAACATAATTGTCAGACCAAAGTTGAGCACATTTTTCTTTTTTTAGATACGAGAAAGGACAACTACCAAGATGGTAGTCATCCACAGTTTCATTTCATTAATATTAGGGTAAGTTACAAGAGGATTTCAGAGGGAGAGGCCAACAAGCCAAGCCTTGCACAAAAGACTAGGATGGTGCTACACTATAAGTACTTCCTCCACTCTACAAATATGGCCTCAGCATGATGGCTGATGTTTTCGGCGTAGGCACGCCCCCACGGAAAAGCATGTCGTTTTGCTGTAACCAAATCGCCAGATGTACGCTGGGGGGAGGGCTCTTCTGGTTAGACTGATCTTATGAGATGTTTTAGCAGCAGCCGAGCATATGAAGGCTGCAAACATAGAAGGCATATTGCTGTCTGCATACCTTTGAGTCTAAAACTCATTCGCACCCTTTCACCACTCAAGTCATGAGTCCAATCCAAGAAAAACCACAATGGTCATAAGATGGAAACTTGAGGTGGTTGGTACTCAAGGAAAAGGAGGTGGTGAAGGTGTGCAACAGATAATACCAAATGGAGATTGTGCAACAGCTGTAGTGCATATGTTTTATTGTTGGATTAATCAACAGGTGTTGAATCAACTTGTTTTATGTGCTAAACAGTGAATTTGATTATGATTGTGACTGTCAGATAAACTAATGGATACGATCAAACCAACACATCATTTTTAGACCAAAATAATCATCAAGTCGATGATCATAATCTCAATAACTGTGTACCACTTTGGATGGCCAGACTAACTCAAGGATCACACATGAATACAATGATGAATCTAAAAGAAGATACACTTGATTGTTGAATGAGATACATGTAACCTCATTTTAATGATGAAAGCATGTAACCACCTTTCCCCCTTAAATGAACATAACTTTGCAAGCTTCTCTCCCAAAAAAAAATAAAAAACTTTGCAAGCTTCTAATATTCTCCTAAAAAAAAAAGCTTCTAATATTCCAACAATGCTCTCTGGCATGCACCCTTTAGATTATTGGACAACAATGGGGAGTTAGGGACCACAAAAATTGAGAGCAGACTTATCTAAAAAAAACACATGATTACATGAAAGATATGAAACTTATCAAACCTTCCAGCATGCATGCTATCCACTTGTCACAGCAACCATACAACCAAAGTCCTACCAATTGGGGAAGTAATAAGATAGAAAGTAGCAGTTCGAGGCGTTGCAATACAGAAGCAATATTATCCTTTTCTGAATTCAGCATCATCTTGGTTTGCAATTTCCTTTAAAGTAGTGATTATGGATTAGATTGAGCAAACCATACTTCTCTTTCTCATTTTCTTTTAATTTTTTACCAACATCCCTGAAAACCTATCAAAGTATCATAAAAAATCATCTAAAGCCTAAACCGATGATTTTTTCATGAGGCAAACTTGATGATTTTTTACAAGTGGACTCTTGCATCAACCAAATTCTACTCTATGTTGTCATTCAGGGTACGAGTTGATGATGTTTTTGGTAACAAACTAGGGCAAATTTATGACCAAAAACACAATTCTGATAACTTTGGTCCTTGACATCAAAGAATCTTGAATTGTTTCATCATAACTGTCACAATCGAGCATACCTTTTTTCAAGGAATCGGAGGATGGTTGCCAGGTGGATCAAGTTATTACACCAATTGGAAAGATAGACAAAGAAAGATGCAAAACAACCGAAGAAAATGATGTAAGATATAAAAGAAAGCAATAGTAGTATATAATTATTGAATTATCACTTAAATTTCTCATATATGGACAATTACAATATTGAAGTAAAATGGTCAGTATATGAGAGACAATGTGTGCGTGTGTAACAGCCATATGATGTTTATAATGTACCTTTGAAAGAACATCAAGATTGCGTAGTTTCGAGGCAGACAGAGACAACTGGGAAACAATTAAATTAACACATGTCAAGGACAATGCATAAAGCAACAGGTAAAGCCAGATTCAGATGTAGTAAAATAGGTAAAGTCAACTTCCTTATGATGGAAGATATTTAAGGTGAAAAATCATGTCCGTCATAAGAAGGTTGTTAAAGCATAAAACTATACATTTCTTTTTCTAAATTTCACTAAGTTAACCAGGCTATATAACTGATATTGCATGTGGTTTACACACTCACAAGTCACAAGCCAATCTGTCCACATGCTTTTCGAACTACTGGTATTCTAGTAATATTGTTAGAACCTTAATGACAGCCACTACCACTAGTCACCAGACATTGGTAATCCCCCCAAATACTTTGGCGGCATTTGGAAACGGAACCACAGTCCTTCCCAAGTTATCCGTGAATAATTAAATTGACAGATTAGTTCAAAGTCTGTTTGGATGGAGTGAAACATAACGATGAAGAACCAAGGAGTTGTGATAGGAAAATTTATTAGTGATGAATTAATTTTAGTGGGTGTTTGAATAAAAAATAGGTATTGAAAATACAAAATATAAATTAATATAAATAAAAGTATAAATTAAAAACTTTTATGAAAAAAATATATTATTTAAATATAAAAGTAAAATCATTTTTAAATTAGTTATATTTAATGAAATATTAAACTTTAAAATAAAATGATAAGAAATAAATAATGTTATATTAATCTTCTATTATAACTATTTTATATTTCACTTAAAAAAACTATTTTTTATTTAATAAATAAATTATTTTATATAATCAAGACCAAAAAAGAAAAAATAGTAAAAACAAAAGGTTGAAAAGAAAAAAAAGCTATCAAATAAAAAAAAAGAAAAAAAAAAGGAACGACCGCCGAGGGTGTGATGACTTGGTTCCATCTGGGGAATGTTTGGAAACCAGGATGGAACCGCCCCAAACAGGGTCTTAGAAAACACACTACAGTTACATATCGTACATGAAGCCAACAACCAATCTACCTAAACATGAAACCAAATAGTCATGCACATACCATCTTACAGAGCGGTGTAGGAAAAAGTTTCTGGGGTTGTGTTAACCATATCACAATACAGAAACAACTCATGGGAACGTCAAATTTCCCGGCATATTTCGCAATGTGGATCCTACAAAAATTACATTTTTTTCCTTCCCCAAAACGTGTTGTTCTTGGCCACTAGTTTATACAGTAACCTAACTAGTATTCTGGAATCTGAATTCTGTAGCGAAAAGCTTGAGGAATTCGGACGAATTAAGAGCTTTGGGAGACAACGGGGAGACGAAAGAACAAGAAGGGCAGCTTCTCTATCTTTTGGCTTGATATACGGGAACAATTGGAGCAGGGCCTTCAAAAAGCAAAGATTTAGAAAGAAAGAAAAAAGCAAAGATGAAATGGACAAGAGAAGACCTCGAGAGGAGAGACGAGGCCGCGAAGACCGCGGGACTGGAGGAAGAAGCCGACAGCCTCGGCGGTGGCTTCCTGCTGCTGCTGCTGCTGTTGCTGCTGTTGGCCCGGGTGGTAAGCTCCACCTCCTCCACCGCCGGCGCCGACAGCCTCCTGACCTCCCTTCACGTCCGATAAGCACCCGCCCATTCCCGATTACGACCACGAGGAGGAGGAGACGAGGGTTTTGGGTCTCCGCATTCAAAGAGGTCTGCGGTTTCTAAAATGGAGAAGAAAACGGACTCATAGGGCCTGCAAATTTTCAGTGAAAACAACTGGGAAAACCGGCGGAAGGTAGCAACTTTAGCAGGGCCTCACTATGAAAAGTTTACATTAAAGTTTTCAAAAGATGGATTAAAAATTTTGATAACTGAGTCATACATAAATATTATATTTTTAAAAAAAAACTTAATTGAGCCAAAATATTCTTTTTTTTTATGGATATTCTTCAACCATCTTATGTGTCAAATGGTCTTTTTTTTATTTGTGGTCATTTAATATTTATATGCTATTAATTAAATGATCATAAGAGAAAGAATTTTGTATCATTTTATAGATTTCAATTAATTAGCTACCAAACCAACTTGTTAACTAAATAATAAAAAATATGTCTTAAATCACGGAGGGTAAACCGGTGAACCGACGGAAAAAAACTGGTTCAACGTCAAAAGTTATTAAAAAAAAAGGAAAAAAAAGACAACATGCAATAAAGGAAATTTAATGTGCCAACTAATATGTGCAGGTAAGTTAATGCATTTATGTTTGCCAATAAACAATTAAAGAAAGTATGTCATGATAAGAAAGAGAGAGCACCCAACATGCAAATAATGGTATGAAATTAAAAAAAATGAAGATAAAAATGGAAATTTCAATGAGGAGAGGGTAAAATGAAATTGAAAATAAGTAAAAGGAAATTTAATATAGAAAAATAAAAAGGTGAACAAATGAAAATGAAAAATTGTAAACGGAGAAGAAAAATAAAGATGTGATGATCTGTGATAAAAGAAAAAGAAGTACAAATGGAAAGTATAATATTTTATTTAAAAATTAGTAAATGATAAATAAGTGCAAAAAATAGAAAAAGAAAGATAGGAAACCGTCAAACCGAGTGTAAAGAAAACATGAAATAAAATCTAAAAAAATGTTTAAACAATTTAGGTGCATTTTGATACCAAGAAAATAAAAGTATTTTCAATGTTAATAAATTGGTTAGTATTAAAGTTTAATTTTTTTTATCAAATATTAACTAATTATATGTTTTAAAATATTGAAACAAAATTATTTTTTCAGTTGAACACCTATTCGATTATTAAAACATTCATCTTTAGCTTCACATATACGTCTAATAGTTATATAAAAGTATGTTTAAAAAAATCATCCGAAAAAATTGACCCAATAAAAAATAATTTTTAATTTTTTTCAAAATAATTTTAGGATGATTTTTTTATTTTAAAAATCAATCCAAAAAATATTGATTAATTTCTTTGGATGAAAAATTCGACTAATTTCTCCCCTAATTTTAACTTCATTCAAATTTCTAGTAAGTAAGTAGTTTAATATTCAAACTCAAAACAAGATTTTCTTGTACAAATATTCTTTCCCTGCAATATCAAATCGGTGATGACAGGTATTGAGAAACGTTGTGTGCACGAAAAATCGAAAGTTCGTGAATATTCTGTGGCATTTTCTTACAAATTTTATTCAAGATATTTGAAGCGTTCATTTATGTTAAAAAGAATATATAATTAATAAATAAAAAGGTACCTTTTTTAATGTGTGAAAGAAAAAGTCGTCTTTTTTTTTTTAATTCAACGTGAATACACAATCTCAGTCTCCTCGTTTAATAGGATATATATGTTGAGATGTCACTAATTATGTTTAGATAGCGCGTTCTTGATTATTTTAATGGCTTAACGCGGAAGGCTGACGTCCGCATAATAAAGACTCAAAGTTTATTACTTCTCTTTACATATTCGATTATAAAGAGAAGTTTATGCCAATAAATAAAAAATAACCACGTGTATAAATTTAGGTTAATGCTATTGTCTCTTCTATAATATATTTAGTAATGGATATTTTTTAGTTTTGCTTGATAAAATAGAAGGGTAATAATATTTTAAAGTGTTAATAGCGTCTAATAAATTATTTGGTGAACAAGTTTGTGAGGATCCAAATCCAACTAATAAAATCTTAAGACCATTATGATACTAATATTTCTTTATTTGAGTAAAAAAATTAAAATAATATAAAAAAAAATTGATTAAGTTTATTTTGATCATATTGTCCTTGTTTTTTTATACATCATCATCACTTGTGTTGCCTTTGATACTTAATGGTCTAGTGTTATCTTATGAGTCCAATATGATATCTTTTAATAAAATCCAGTTACATTTACACATGAATCAATATTATAACTATATTTTAACACAATACCACACCTTTTTAAGATACATAATTATATAATTAGTTTTTTTATATTTATATTAATAAAATATCATATCGTGCCTCATAATATGTAAAATATATATTAAATTTTAAAAAGTTATGACTAATTTCAATATCTGATGTTTAATTAACTTATATAAATATAAATAGAATATTTTTAAAATATTTTAAATTAAAACAAATATTTTATTTCATACGATAGGATCTTAGATTTGATCCTATGATTCTCAATTCTCAAACTTCTTTATGATCCTATCTACTTCAAAATGGTTTACGCGAACAACAGTGGTTAAAAAAAAATGACAACAGTTGTTTGTGTAATATTGTTAAGTTTCATATTTTTATTTTCAACTTTTACATAACTTCTTAATATATTAACAATAAATTAGAGGTAAAAAGAACATTTTGTAGTTATTACTAAAAGTTTAATTAATACTTAATAGACATTTGGATGGAATTTGATGGGAAGAGTTGCTGTCAAACCATCTAAGTTTTAGGGGCGAGTAAAATATATTAACAAAGAATTAAATCGGAATAACTTGATGATCCTGATTTAATTCATTTTATTTATAGAAAAATATTTTAATTAAATTATCCATTTTATAAAGAAATTAATTTTCAAATATATTTCTTTTATCATTTATCACTAATAAGATCGGGTTTTGAAAGTAAAGTTTATAGCATAGTATATAAACTATTTTTAATAATTTACGATTTTTTTTAATTCGGATCTGACTTCAATACGAAATTGGCCTACTTTTTTAGGAACCAAACTTGGTCCTGCTTGGGATATATTTTGAACCTGGTGATAAAATTGGATTGAGTTGGGCCAAATGGTTAGGTCATTGGAGTCTATATCCATAGGCCGGATAAAAGAAATTTGATAATTTGAAATTAGATAAAATAATAATAATCCATGAGAGAAAAGAACCCTTTCAATTTTTTCCTTATTATATTTTAGAAATATAAATCGAATGCTTGGTCAGTTTCTGGACCTAGATATTCTTTGCTGGGTTTGTTTTATTTCTTCTAACAATCTCTAAACTATCACTATTTTTCATATCTAATATCAAATTATGAACTTCATTTTTTTGAGTACCTAAATTATCGTGATTTTTTCAATTTGATCATTCCGTCCAATTTCGTCGACTTATACATTTTTTTTTATTTTTTGTATTTGTGAAAAGTCCATTATACCTTTGCTTTGAATTGAATTTTATTTTTACATAAAATAATATATAATAATGGATATAAAAATAAATTTTTTAAAAAGAAAAAATATGTCACGTGCGGGGGTCGCCGCTGCCCCCTCTGCGTCGACAACGACGTAGGAGTTCATCGACGACGAAGAGGGGGAGGGGGGCGGGGAGGTCGCTGCGCCCTCCTCTTCGTCAATGTCGACGTCGGAAAAGAACCCCCAACCCCCTCTGCGTCGTCGACGCAGAGGGGGCGGCGACCCCCTGCGCTGGAAGAAGTGGGGGAGGTCAAAAAATGAAAAAATAAAAAATAACGGAGAAGTCGACGGACAAATTAAAAAAAATATATTAAAAAATCGTGATAGTTTATGAATGGTCAAATGAAATAATCCAAAAAAAATCTATACTTTTTTGGGGGTGACATTATTGCCGCTTAAAAAATATAGAGCAATAGTGGTGCATTTTCTTTTAAAGAAAAGGATAACTATGTTTCTCAAAACAAGCATAAACTTCATCTTGAATGCTCTTAGTCGACAAGAAATCAAATACGAACCATTTTCTAGCAAATATCATATTTTTCTTTTGAAAAAAAAATAGTGCAGATGATCACTAATATAATTTCCCCGGCACATAATTTCCCGGAATGTTAAATTATATAATAACATCATTTCTATTATAAAATTGATAAAGATTGTACATTTTTTTGTAGCATTTTTTTATATTTTATCATCGGAATGTTGTTTTTTTTTTTTTCTCATTTCAATATCAATTCAGATTTGCTCATCTCGGTAAATACAACATGAAAATGCCAGGAACGTCTTAACGCACAGGTGACAAAGCCGAGTCAAGTCATTTTGTTTGTTATTTAGTGGTGTGATAAATTTCTCGTCAGCTTCCCTTCACATGCTTTTCTGAGACAAAATGACTCATCATCGTTAAACAAATCCAAGCCAACCGTGTCCTTGTCCATCTTTTTCTTTTTTTTTTCTCTTTTTTTTTCTTTCTTTTTTTTTTTGGCATCTGTTTCCCAGTGGAGTCAATAGAGTCAATAAAGGCTATAATTGTCAGTCCATCTGTTTCTTTTCTTCTTTTTTTTCCATCAGTTCATCTGTTTTTTCCTTTTTTCCCATCTGTTTTTCTTTTTTCTTTTTTCCCATCTGCTTCTCTTTTTTTTTCCCTTTTTTTTTTGCATCTGTTTCTGAGGGGGGGAAGTAAATAGAGTCAATTAAAGGCCATAATTGTCAGTCGGTGAATGCAGTCAGCAAACAGGTACACTCACCACTCTGCCAAATCCACATTTGCTTCTTCTCACTGTTCCTCAGTACCTCTGTGGGGAAGGGGAGAAAGAGAGAGAAAAATGGAACCTGGAGAAGCTGCAACAGCAACAGTGGCCTCCGGTGGTGCCCAAGAAACCTCCTCCTGTTCCTCCTCTACTCACCACCTGCAGAAGCAGAAGGTCCATCTCTTCTTTCCCTTATACGACTTAAGAGAGGCATGAACATATGTTATGCATAATATGTTAGTAGTGTGTCGCGCTGCAGTATTCCTGTTTTTGTTCGAGTGAAGCAAATCTTGTTTTTCAGTTGAGCAAAGCACAATGATATGAGAGCACCAACGGATTCGCCTGTCTGTCTTGATTAATCTCAGCTGAAAAAAAGTTGTGAAGTTAAACAGAACAAGATTAGATAAAGCAGGAAAGCCTAAAGTTAGAAAAGGATGACAATTCCTTACGAAGAAAGACATGATTTTTGTTCAGATTATGTATACCGCGCACATGTTATTGAATCCCCCAATTTCTACTGAAAACTTGCATTCCAGATTGAACCGCAACAAGGCCCAATCTAACATACTATCTTGTTCCAGATTAAATTATTTTCTGCATATTCTGAGGTTCTATCAAAAATCAATGCTTGACATGCGAAAAAAAACTTATTTCTGTGCAATAGAGGATCTATATTGATGATTTAAATTCAAGAAAAACATGCCACTTCGTCTGATGGCCTAAAATTTCCTGCATTTTACTCAGTCAGAACACCAGGACCTACAGCCAATAGTTGAAAACGCAACTGACTTAAATGACTCCCAGAGAAAAACTGGGCTGACTCTTCAGATACCTTCTGGAGGTAGCTCATCATCAGGACGCTTTTCTCATGGACAAAGCTTCAAGAACAATCCCATAATTGATGGAGAGGGGAGTTTTCTATTGAATCGGGAACTTCATGCAAAAGAAGACTTCAAAGCAGGTTCTCAGAACAGCATAATCGCAAACTGTTATGCAGCTTTTTCATGGAAAAGATGTGTATCACTTCCTGTAAGACCAGGCTCCAACTTATCTCCTTCACCTGTCTCGAGTAAGAAAAGTATGCAGAATGAGCAATGCATCACACAGGTATTTTGTTAACTCTCCTCTGGGAACTGATGCATTTTTCTAAGTAATTATATGCTTCAGAGTTCAGACATTTGGTCGGGTTCTTTAACTGTAGCTTAATAATTTTCTCTTATTTTTCAATATTGATCCAGTTCTCTAGATACTGAGTCATTGACGGGTGTCTTTCACCGGCATTTAGAAATTTATAAAATTATTTAGAGCTTACTAAAAAATTAAAATTGATCATATAGTATGTTTACAGGAAAAGCTTATCCGAACAAAGGTTTCAAGATCACTATCTGTACCCATTCGAAATGTTGTTATTGTTAGATCTGGATCCATGAGTGGCCCAAAAGATCATTCCACAGAGCCTTCATATGGTAATGATTCAACAACATTTTTAGACTTCTAGTTGACAATAGACGATGCATGAGTTTTTTCAACTGTACTTTGTTTCCAAAATATGCTAACCAGGTCAACAGGATTCTATTACTCTGGAAGATAATGACGAAGAAATTCCAGAAGAGGAGGCAGTTTGCAGGATCTGTTTGATAGGGTTGCATGAAGGTGGAAAATGGCTCAAGATGGAATGCAGTTGTAAAGGTGCCTTGAGGCTTATACATGAAGAGTGCGCTGTAAAGTGGTTCAGTATCAGAGGCAACAAGAAATGTGATGTATGCAGTCATGAAGTTCTAAATTTACCTGTAATATTGTTAAGGCTCCAGAGTTCTGCTCAAGGTGACATCGGCGAACAATATCCTACAGAAAGCTCAAACTCTTTGCTGTCCCGGTAAGAGAAGTAAATGTTATTATGATGTGGATTTGTTATGCATTCTCTCTAGTTTTGAAGTGCTAAAAGTAGCCAACTTGGTTGGTTAAATTACTTAGAATATGAATCATTTCATCATTAAGTGGTGAAGTGCAAACACAAGTTTCTTCTGATATTGTTTATGTATTGATGCACTAGTTCAACTCCGCCTATATTTTATAACCGGTCCCAAGTCCGGATAAAGGAGGAGGGTTGTGTTAGGCCCCGACAGCCAGCATAAAATCCTGTCGAATTTTATGAACATGGATCAACGAAGCGTCGTATGATCCATGTAGCCGACCCCACCTAGTGAGATAAAGCTTTGTTGTTGTTGTATTGATGCACTAGTTCGTTGATGACTATTACAAATAGGCTTTTTGGTGTTTCTTCTTTCAGAAACTGGCAAGACGTGGTTGTGCTTATATTGATTAGCACGATGTGTTACTTCTTCTTCATTGAGCAATTACTGGTATGCTACTTTGTATTTCTGTACAAACCAGCTAACTAGACCTAATACTTCTGAGAATTAACTTATCATTCGATCATCTCTAGATACAATATTTTGAACACGCATTCAGCAAAGAGAAGCATCAAGGAAAATTATGATCATAAGTTATGATATCTTCCAGTATGTTGTTGCTTAACTAAGTAAGAAAATTAGTGACAGTTAATGAAACAAACTTAATGATTCAATGAAGTTAACAAAATACAGCTAGAGAATCCCTTTATATCCAAGTTAAATATGTTCACACAATGTACATGATTTTCTTGAAATCCTGACATCAAATCTGCAGCAATGAATGAAATGAGCACTCTACTCTCTCTCTCTATCTGAGTTTCTATTGCTAAAAGCATATGGAGCTGTTGTTTTTTGGAGCAGAATTTAGCAAAATGTTATTCTGAGATTTAACTGGTTCATATAAATAAATTAAAGATCCAATCTAAATTCATCTGATGAAAAGTAAACTATGTATTAGTAAGTAGAATCCAAATACGGGAAAGGATCCAATTAGTCTAATTGGAAACATCTGCTATTAATATATGATCTATGCATCTCTCATTTGTGACCTCATCCTAACTTGATTTTGAAATTGTATTAACTATGTCTCTCTTCACTCAGGTCAATGATATGCGATATCATGCTGTTGTGATTGCTGCACCATTCTCCCTCACCCTAGGCCTATTAGGATCAGGATTTGCTGTGGTGTTAGGTAATGAAATTATCCGGTAAACAACTAATGATTATCCACAAGGAAGTTCTTACATTTTAGAAATTTCAAACTGCAGTATGCAGCGAGTATGTTTGGGCATATTCAGCATTCCAATTCTCTCTTGTTGTAGCATTCCTTCATCTCTTATATTCTGTGGTAAGTACCTTAAAAAAAGATTCACCAAATTCCGATGCCCTTTGCTCCATGTAGTAGTTCATTGGCATGGTTGTTTATCTTCGTTTACCTTGAGGATGTTTGAAATTTATCTCTTTCTTTTATGGAAATCACTGCAAATGATTAATATGCCTAAGTAGTACTAGTAGCCCAGTGATGGACTTCAGAAATTCAGTCTTGTGGTACTCTTTGTTTTAGTTATTTCTTTTTTCCAGTAAATGCTTACTGAAGATCATTGCGCATAAGATGCATTGATATTTCCTTGCAGATACAATTGAAGGCAATCTTTGCGATCTTATTTGCGGCATTCGCGGGGTTCGCTGCAGCCATGGGAATCAACTCATGTTTTCTTCAGCTACTCGCATGGAGGGCTCAAGCTGCTCAAGCGCATATGAACGCTACCACGGTTTAATGATCAGCGAACGTTGTTACTAAGGATCAATAATTTACATGTTCGACAGTGCATATTGCTCCTATATGTTATACAGGTCACTATCGGCATCTTGATTTTAGGTTAATCATTAGGAGATATTGAATGATTAAATAAAACACGTGTCTCTTATATGAAACTTATAAGTATTTCACTATAAGAATATTAGCATTTCCGATGGCTAATTCTGAGGGATCGAAATTCTTCGCATTATAGTTTTGCGATAAAAATTTATATCCTTTCGAAATTCCGACTGACACTGCCACCATCATTAATACCGACTGCAACGCTTATCAGTATTTATATTTATTATTTAAGCCTACAGGCGACATCATTGGTACAACTTACGATGACATCGAGGGCGTCGGTATTCAAAATTATTAATTAAATATTATAATATTATAATGGCTCCTTGATGAATATTAATATAATATATACCGACGGCAGTCACTGTTGTATTATTGACGGGTCGATGTCTATTGGTAGTATTGACGACTTCAGCCGTCGGTATCGAAATTTATTAATTATATACAACATTATTATAATATAAATCTAGTGGCTACGGAATAAATATTAACATAATAGGCACGGACGGTGAGGCTAATATGTATCGATAGGTAGCACTTGTTGATAAGGCCGTCGGTGAGAAAAAAAAAATTCAATCCCCCTCTCCCTCTCGATTTTTTCTCGCTCTCTCACACTCGCGCGCGGTTCTAGCGACCCCACGGTTCATATGACCTCGTGGCTCTGACGACATCTCCCCTTCCCGGTGACAACGCCATTGCCCGAGTGTGACCCCACTGCCCAACGACGAGGTACAATGTTTGCTCTATCTCTCTTCTTCGGTGTCACTCGATATGGTGATCGACCACCGCACCCTCTCTTTAGGGCAGCGGTGCCGCCACAACATCACAATAGTCAGGTCGGACTACAACACACAGAAGTTGAATCTGACCGCTTGTAGTGGGATCCAATCGTTAATGGTCGGATCCGCCCGCTTGCGAAAACAATCGGATCCAACCAATTCACAATCAAATCCGAATAGACGGATGATTAACAACCATATCAGTCGTTCATGATCATGATTGCCTTTTCTGGCATGAGTGGCCATATCCGATCATTGATCCAGCCATAAATGGTGGGATGCGACCTTCATCCTTTCTTGAATTGTCAAATTTGGTCATTCTGTCGGATCCGATTATTTAATAAATTTTTTTATTAAATTAATTTATTATTAATAGTTGTTAACATTGTTAGATAAAATTTAACTTGTCACTAAATCAAATTATGATTAATTGTTGTTAATATTTCAGATTAATTTCAATTTTTTATTAATTCAAATTGTTGTTAATAGTTGTTAACATTTCTTATTAATGTCAATATCTTCTTAAATTCATTTCGAATTCATATTGGTGAAATTAGACTCATCAATAGTTAATATTTGTGATTAATGTTAATATTTCTTATAGTTAATATTAATAGTAAATTATTAGTTAATTGATAAACTAATAGTTAATATTTTTTATCATTCATATTTGAATATTATTGTTGTTAGATACAGATGTAGTTAAACTCTCTTATTAATGTCAAAGTCTGATTAAATAAATTCTGTGATTAATGTTTCAACAATTACTCTAATTAGTGTCATTTTATTTCAATCATTAATGAACTTATAAATAAATAATGTTAATATATATGATATATTTATTAGTTTCATAAAGAATATATAATGTAAAAATAATAATATTGCCTCCTTAACATCATAGGTGAATGTACAATATAACTGATGCATAAAATGATGTAGCAAAATAAAATCGCTAGTAAGTACACTAGTCGCTCAAGTAATATAGTAAAAAGGAGTAAGAGTGTCGGACCCATGAGGAATGTTATTAATTCAATATCTAATTTTATAAATTAATAAGAGAAGAAAAATATGGATTTTTGAAAATAGGTATTGTAATTATAAAATAAAGAAAATAAGATAAAGATAAGGTAGTGGTGTTGAAGTTGGTCTTAGGATGATAATAAATTAAAGATAAATATGTGAACCAGAAAAGATAAATTAAAATTCTTAAGATGGATTAAAATTTTTTTCAAGTTATTAATTTACAAAATTAATATCACAGAATCCACAAACTGATAATTATGCTATTTAATCTGGTAAATCAAACTATCTTAAATTTAATCAAAACTGAAGTTCCACAAACTGGTATTCATGCAGATGAAATTAAATTTAAGATGCGTTAATATGAAAATCCTAGACCACTTCACAAATTAGTATAAGTTAACAGATCACACAGATCTAATTCTCCACACACTAGTTATTAGACTTATGTCAATTTTTAATTTCACAATAAATCATTTAATTTAACTAAGTAAAATCTGAAATCAAATAGTCCACGAACTGATAATTAGTTAACTAAAAAAATTAAATAATTAAATCAAAGCACTAAACACAATTAAAAATCGATCAAAAGAAATTCAAGAATAAAATAATAAGGGTTCACATAATTTTCCTTCAATAATAATTTCTTAAAAATAAAATAACTAAAACATGGAATTCATCCTAGAATTGCAGAGAGATAATAATAAAATGCAAATGATAATCGAAAGAATTGCACCAAGAATAAATCAGGATCCTCGAATGTTGTCAGAGCATCTGGATCAGTCGTCCGATCAAATCTCTCTCTTGGTCGAAGTCTACAGAGTTCACGACTCGCTGTGGAAGAAAATCAAACTTCAAGACACGGGTGATATACTTCCTTCTCTATTTATAGGTGCGGACTGGTGATCACGGGCGTAAATCGTACGATCGAATTTAAATTCACCGGATAAAAGTTGATACGATCTCGGCCAAAATGATAAGTTCTTTTAATCATTATGCCCAAAATGATAAACTCTTCTTACCTTTAATCCCTTCTTCTAAATGATAAGTTCCTTCTTTTAATCTCAGCCAAAATGACGTATTATTGACCAATACGTTTCGGCCATGTAAGATGGATTACTTCATGTTACGCCCAAAAAAATCAAGTTGCATTGCTTTTACCCCAACAAAGTCAAACGTAACTTTATCCAATGAAGGTGATAAACTCAATTTTACGCCCTGGCTGAGATCATCTCGGCCGACACGTAATTTCTTCATCGTATTTTGCCCAAAATATGTGGATTACGATCGATAGCAACTTTGCAATTATCATTTACGCCCAAAGCTTCTAAATGATATCCAAATATGATTTTACCCCTTATCTCAATTATGTCGTGACCATCCGTTAATTTGGCTTGCCTACAAAATAATTATAAAAATTAATTAAATCCCTCCTTAGTTAAAATATTCAAAGCATTAATAATCAAAATCAATAAATATGGAATTATGATTAAAATGGATCTAAAATGATGCATACCATGATCAAATTATAGAAAAATTAATTAAAATAATAAAGTAAAATATGTTATATTTTGCATGCATCAATAACTAATTCCGATCGTTGTAGGATTGACACAATAATTTATAGCTAAAGTTGAATAATACAAAAGTATAACATGTCGATCAATAGTGACGGAACTATTAAGTGTTCTTATTTGGAATGTTTTAGTACAAAATGTCAAACTGAATTATTAGTACTGGATTGAATTTGGATAGGATGAATGTCATCAAATGTGGTTAATAAAATCTTTTATGTTGGCGATCGTGAAAAGTACTTTGTTTCCAAATATTAAAATTTAGTTTATAATGTTGTTACAATTGAATATGGCAATGTCATATTTCGACAAGAGCGTGATGAGGAGTCACCACATCTAGAAGCATTAGAAGTTTTTGACTTGTTAAGCGTCTCAAGTCAACTTTTATAGTTTGGATGTGAAAATCATTCAGAATTATCACTAATGCTAAATTTAAAATCTAATAATAATATTTCACATACATATTTTGATGCATTCATGAAAATATTAAAGGAGGTGATACCATTCGACGATCAAAATTTTGAGATAGGATAAAAAGATTAGTTTCTAAACTTGAACTTGAATCAACAAAAATGTATTGTTGTTGAAATGATTGTATGCTATTTTATGTCGCTGACATTAATTTGAGGGAATGCAAATTTTGTGGACTGAGCAATACACATCAACTAATAAGAGTGAAGTTGCAATTAAGAGAATGCATTACTTGCTTCTAGTATTCCAAGATTTAAAATATTATACTTTTCTCTTCAGTAGACATTACAAATGAAATGACATACACACATAAGACAACTCATGGAGTCATGCTTCACCATCAGAAATTAATTACAATATTAATTTTATATCTTTATTTGAAGGTCGACATGTGGTGGGATGTTAAGCATACAAAAAAAATGTGAAAAGTGTTTAATTTTTTGTGCTAAAAATGATTGTTTTTTATGCTAGCATATGTATAGGCTGCAGGACAATGCCCCAATAAGATTAGCGAAATTATATTGACCGAATTATTACCAAAGTGGTGTATTGAGGAGTACAAATCAAAATGCAAAAAAGCAAAGACAAATCGAAGATCCGACCAAGGAGCTTGCGTACATTGTCGGTGGTTCTATATCTACGTCCACCATTGTAAAATAATGGTATGCAATAACATCTTTATAATTTTATTTAGTTAATCTCATACTAATAATTTAACTGCATATTATTGTTTTAATTGAAAAGAAAAAAAGATTGGTAAATCATCGACTCTATATGAAATTTTCCTTAAGACCCATCAGAAAAAACAAAGAATGAGTTTCGTCGTTTACTCGAAAGACATATGTAAGTCAATACAAATAGTTAAACTGATAGTAATTATTATTATTATTATTATTATTAACAAATGTCTAATAATAAATTTCAAGAGGAATGCAAAGCAAAACAAATTAAGAATTTTACACAGGCAACGTAGGAGGGAGTTAATGACATATAAAATTATATTTTGATGACATAAATCTCGAAAGATTAAAGTTAAATGCTGAAAAAGTTTAAAGAAAAAGAGATAACTTTATGCACTATATTTTGATTAAATAATTGACTATGATCTTATTAAGTTCTGGGGTCTTTATGAATACATATCAAAGTTGTAGAGAATCCCGTTAGTTATTCATATAATACAAGATTATCTAATTTGGATAACTGTGCACAAAGTTATGCTCAAAATAGTGTAAGTCGGTCAACCTATCGGTCGACAAAATGAAAGCCGATCGGGACAATACTATGTCGATCGACCGATCAATGCATGCACTGCCCAGGTTCAATGACAAGACTATACCGATCGATGCCGAGATGATACCGGTCGACCGACCAGCAGCGGTCGGTGAAGGAAATTAGCGTAACAATCATATAAAAGAGAGAAATAATTTTTCAGAAAGATTATGAGAGCTTCTGTGTGTAAGAAGTTATAAATCTTACCTTTTGAGCGAGAGAAAAGATTTTCCTAGAAGAAGAGGTTGTCTTGCTTCTCGAAAAGGAGAAAATGTGATTGGTGTAAAGAACATTCTTTCTTGCCCCATTTGAAATTAAGAAAGAGTTCTAGTAGAATCTCCGGCGGTTTCGAGATCGAGAAGTCGAAGCGAAGACATAGGTCAAGGTGCGGCCGAACCTCATCAACAACCACCCGTGCATTTTGTATTTGTTTTCTCTCTCTCTTTCTCCCTCTTATATTATGTTTATTATCTGAATTGTTTTGGTTTAAAAGAATTAACGAATCGAATTTAAGCTTCCGCGATGGTTTTCGTAAAATCGATATTTTCGATTGAACACCAATTCACCCTCCTCTTTGTGCCCTTTTGGATCCTGATTTAATTATTTTTTAATATTTAACCATCTTTTAGAGCATGACACCATTTTTTGGAGAAGGATCTTACATTTTTGACCCACCGAATTTTCAAAACTATTATTTTGCTTCTTGAAAAATTAGAATGAAGACAAATTTATGTTCCATTGATTTTGATATATGAAAAGTTATAGAAAATAATTTTGAAAAACCAAAGAAGATTTTAAATGGTATTTCCATTGATTTTCTTTCTTTCTTTGAATATGACGATTTACAAATGTCAATTGAAAAACATGATTACAATGTCAAAAATGTTTTTTTATTCCTTTTTAGATTATTATGTCATGAATCTTATTTTCAAATACTCTACTCCTCATGAAATTATATAAGTTTTGTTAGAAAGGTATGAATGTAGCAACTTGACAAAAATGACACGTCGAATGTGGACAAGGAAGAAAACGATATACATTCACAACATCCAAAAATGAAGTGTTATGCTAAATGGCAAAAAGTGATAATGATGTTGATATTACTTTTGATGTTCATAAAGAATTTGTTTTTCTCATTTAAATGCATATTTCTCTCAAAAAGAAAAATAAAAATTTAATAAATGATTTTCATATCATAAAAGATAACTATGATTCTCTAAAAAAGGAAAATGATGTATTCTTAATTCAAATAGATATTTAAAAAGGAAAAATAATTTTCTTTCATTATCGTGTGCATCTTATGAATCTTTAAGAATTGAGAATTCAAAATTAATTGTATTGCATGATTATCTCAAAGAGGAAAATGAAATTAATTCTTTAGAAATTATACATGCATGTGAAATTGTAAAACTAGCATGCCTTTTAAAAAAAGTAAAGAAAAAAAATGTCTCTTTAAAATATATTCAAATAAAGTTATATCTCATGTAACAAAAAATAATCTTAGGAATCATTTTAAATATAAAAACTCTTATTAAAAATTCAATCATAGAAAATCACAGATTACATGTTTTGCATGCGAATTTCATGGCCATTATGCTTATCAATGCACAGTAGAAAACCTTCATGACATAAAATGATATGAGTTCCGAAAGAAATTTTGACTTACAAGATTGGACCCAAACAAGTTTAGGTACCAAAGTTTAAATGATTATTTTTCAAGTGTGCCTCACACACAAAGCAAATGACATATGAAATTGGAAATGTGAAGGCACAAATGTTATAGTAAAAATATCATCTATTTCTTGATTTCACTCAAAAATTTAAAATTACTATTTCTTTAAAAAGAGAAAATATATAAATGAAAATTGATAATAGTAATAGGTGGAGCATATCAAACTTTATTTTGACATAATATGGATATAATTGTTGTATCAAAGTTTTATGCCATATTTTGATTCTTAATATATTTTTTTGGCTTTTATCAAATTATTTATATTTTACCATTATAAAATAGTTATAAATTTAGGGGAAGTTATTTTTTACATACTAACTTTTTATGACGCAATATCTTACATGTTTATTATACGACAAAAAGGGGGAAGAATAAATTCTTGATTAAGGGGGAGTTGCATATGGTTTCTTATATGCTTCATATACAAATTATTCTTTTCGATGAAAAAAAATGGAGAGAAATATAATCTGAATATCACTTTATACGAAGAGTTCCGTACAATTTATACTTATGTGAATATCTATCATTGTAAGGAAAGTTAAGTGTTAGGGATTAATTTTATAAGATTTTACAACTTATTTTACAATTTTTTTGCAAATTATACATTTTTCATATTTCTCGATTTGTCTTTATTAAAAAGAAAGAGATTGTTGGATCTAAGTTTTAATGACATATAAATTAATTTTGATGATACAAACCTCGAAAGATTAAAAAAAAAGAGACAGATGACATATAAAATTAATTTTGATGATACAAACCTCGAAAGTTAAATGCTGAAAGAATTTAAAGAAAAAGAGATAATTTTATGCACTACACTTTTATTAAATAATTGATTATAATCTTATTAGATTCTGAATGAATTATAAATATCAAATTGTAAAGAATCCTATTAGCTATTCATAGAATTTAAGATTATCTAATTTGGATAACTGACAAAAAGTTATTGTCAAAATAGTGTATGTCGATCAACCTGCCGGTCGACCGAATGAATGTAGATCGAGACAACAACGGTCGACCGATCCAGTATGCCGATCGACCGATCAATGCATGCACTACCCAGGTTGAATGACGAGATTATACTAGTCGGCACCAAGATGATAACGGTCAATGTATCGATCGACCATTCAGTGAAGGAAATTAGTGCAATGGTCATATAGACCGGCCGATCGATCCATAAATGCAATCGACTATCCACTGTTGGAATAAACAGTAATGACTAGTTTTGAAGGAGAAATTTGTGGAATAAATTTTGAACAAATTTTTCACATGCTAGAACCTATAAAAGGAGTTTCAAAGTCAGAAGCAAAGGCACTCATTCAAGCATTAAAGAAAAGCTTCAAGGTATCAAAATAAGATTTTTTCTTTGAAGTTTTCATTTTAGTCTTTATCTTCTTTCTCTCTTCCACTCTTGTGAGCTTGTCATTGTAAAAGAGAGAAATAATTATTCAAAAAAAATAGAGAGAGCTCATGTGTAAAAGATATTCAAAATCTTACCTCTTGAGTGAGAGAAAAGATTAGCTTTCTAGGAGGAGAAGTTGCCTTATCTCTCGAAGTGGAGAAAAGGAGATCGATGTAAAGAGTTCAGTGAAATCTCCGACGATCTCGAGGTCGAGAAGTCGGAGCGGGAACGTATGTTGTGGCCGAACCTCGTCAATAACCACCGTGTTCATTTGTGTTTGATCTCTCTGTCCCTCACATATTGTGTTTGATGTGATGTTAATTGCATTGACTTAAAAGGTTTTAAGAATCGATTTTAAGCTTCTACGATATTTTTTGTGAAATCGACATTTTCATATTGAACACCAATTCACCCCCTCTTTGTGCCCTTTGGATCCTACAACCTCGACAACTTCGAACGAATCATGACAACATTAAGAAGGGTCGCGTTTACAATTTCAAATCATCCATTAGTTATATGAATATTAGATTTAGTCAATGTCCGAACTATCCAGGGCACGATGTACAACAAACTTTGGATGAAAAAGATAGCATGTGGGAGAAATGATTCACAAACCTATGTATGAAAAAAGATTCAATATGAAATACGACAAAAAATGCAACAATAATTTGAGCAACAACTACAAATGCTAAGAGATTCACAAAAACAAATGAAGACCATGATGCAGTTGTTGGAGTTTACACATCATCACTGTCACAACTTATGGATGGATTCAGCTCAGGTCAACCTTCGTCGAATTTGCATAGTTGTAGAATAAGTAGTTGGTATGCGTCTTATAGCATTGTTATGTTAGTTCTAATACTAATTTAATCTTTGTATGTCATTCTTGCTTTAGTATAAGTAGCTTCGTGTGTGAATTGTAATCCTTTGAAATATGTAGTTCAAACTTCCCCAAATATACTTTTATATTTCTCCATCATCTCTCGATTTTCTTCCTCTTTCCTCCATTATGCTTTCTCCTATTTCTTTTTCCTTCTCTGGCAACTTCTTTGGCAAGTACAACAGGAGCTCGGACACAGTTTTCTAACATGGTGTTAGAGCCGAGTGATTGTCGATCCGCCTGAGCTCTTGCTTGTCGCATGACCCTCGCCATCAGCTATTGGAAGTCGACCGTCGTCTCTTCGTGAAGGTCGTCGCCGACTGTGTTCCCATTTGCAACAATGGCGACTGGAAGTTATGGCTATGATGAGCATGATCAGATCGGCTTCGTAACTCAGCAACATCAAGATTGTCAGTGAATGTAGTTTCTTCTTTGATTCACTCTTGTCGTTCTTCGTGTGATTTCTTCGACAAGCGATCGGAGACTATTGTCGATCAAAATTTCTTTCCTCTTGTCTCTTCTTGGGTCCTTCATTCTTTGTTTCCTTCGGTGAATATCACATGTTTTCTTCTTCCATTCTTCTCTTTTGTCTCTGACAAGTAGCTAATCAGGGTCTGAAGCTCATACATTCTGACCATCAATTATCGCCATAGTTATGAAAGTTTTCCTTGAAAGCGTTCCTCAGGTCACCTTTTCTTCGATGATGGAATCACGTTCAAAGTGTTCCTCAGTCGCCTTTCTTCGGTGATGGATTATGTTTTTCTTTCAGTAGATGATCATGCTTTGATCTTCGTCCATTCAATTTCTACTTTGTCCATTGACGTCTTCTTTTCATTCCTTTCGTTCCTTGTTCGATCTAAGATTGGTGGGACTTTGAAGCTCAAAATCGATCGAGGTCGAGATCTTTCGATCCTTAGTCTATTCTTGTCTCATTTTTGTTCATTTATTCTCATAGTGTTTGACTGTTTGTATGCTATTTTCTTCTCCACTCATCATCTTAGTTCTTCTACATGTATTTCTTGTTTCTTGCCATCTTTTTTCATCTCCGATAGGGTTCGTTGTCGTCTCTGATCATCACCATTGGCGTTCTCATCTACATCATTTTTAGCTTTGACCTGGAGCATAGCTAAGAGAAGGAGTTGCAGAGGAGTTGCTGTAACATTTCTTCTTTCCTTTTTATAGCAGACAACAAGTGTTCGACAGAGGGTCTACACATCATCGGAGTCGCCCTTCTGGTGCGCCATCAAGAACAACATTGTGTGATGATGTGCACAATGTTATCGATAGTGTGTGCAAGCCGCAAGATCTGTTTCGGCGTTTAGTGGATCTACACTTTGCTGGTGTATAGTGAACCTTCAAGATGAGGCTGTCCAGTTCTCCCAATCACCAACTTGATCATATCATTCATGTTAGAGCTATCACCGAGAAGTTGTGGGGTTTTGCTACTGCCCTTCACGTTGGTGCAGGTATTGTCCCCCTCAGCCATGTTCAACAAGTTGCAAAGATGTGAGCTTCTCTTCCGGCAACGACGACGACAACGATGACGACAAGGACTTGAGACTCCAAGTTGATGATGTTCGGATTCTACTCGTCGTCAACTTGAGAGGGGCTATTGGAGTTTACACATCATCACCGTCACAACTCATGGATGGAAGTCATCCTTCATCGAACTTGCAGAGTTGTAGAACAAGCAGTTGATGTGTGTCCTATAGCATTGTTATGTTAGTACTAATACCAATTTAATCTTTGTATGTCGGTCTTGCTTTAGTATAAGTAGCTTCGTGTGTCAGTTGTAATCCTTTGAAGTATGAAGTTCAAACTTTTCCAAATGTACTTTTACATTTCTCCTTAATCTCTCTATTTTCTTCCTCTTTCCTCCACTGCGCTTTCTCTTTCTTTTTCCTTCTCCGATACCTTCCTCCGGGAAGTACAACAGAAGCTCGGTATCGGTTTTCTAACAGCAACAAATAATGGATGACGATGATGATCATGACAATGACGATATTGACGAGATTATGTAAAATATTTTCATTTATAAAACTTTGTAGGAACTTTAATAATAAATTTTATTCTATTTATGATAATTTTTTTATTTTATTTTATCAATTAATTTTGTAATGATTTTATCATTTTTTTACAATTTAATAAAAACTTCAATCAACTTTCAATAAGCAACTATTCGACAATAAATTTTGATATTTCTTAAATTTATAAAAAAATAATTTCTTTTAAAAAAATCAACGATTGTGGCTCCCGTTGAAACTTTTGAAAGGTGCCCTTTAGAATTTCCAACCCTACCCTTCCGAATGAGGTGTCTTTCCATTTGGAACTTTCGATGGAAAGTGCCCGTCAAAAGCCCCGAACCATATCAAACCTTCAAAAGTTTCAACAGGTGTTGCTTTGTAATGACCTCAGGTCCCATCAAAAGTTTTGAGAATTTTTTTGCGGATGTCAAAAAATGATTTTTGCCGAATTTGACCATTGAAAATTTGAATTTTGATCCTTGGTGTGTCTACATAATCTTAAGTTCTTCCAAACCCCTTTTATCTAATAATGTATACCACTATTAAAATAAAATTTCGGACATGTCAGAAAATGAGCATATTATGACATGAATGAGAAAAACAATATTCAGATATTCAAAGTTATATTTATTTAGCTTAAGCAACATCCAGGGCATTTGGTCTAGTGGTATGATTCTCGCTTTGGGTGCGAGAGGTCCCGAGTTCGATTCTCGGAATGCCCCTCATATTTTGTTGGTTGCATTATTTTTATTTTGGATCTAATCCTGGATTTTTCTCCTCTCACGCCCCCGCTTTTGTCTATAAATTTCTCTTACCTTATGTCCACTTTTGCCCTCCTCCACCAGAATTGGAGAAGACGGAAGTAGTTAGAATCTAACAAGCATGTACAGGTTGGCTTTCAGGTTTGTCTTCTTTTGCTCCTCCATTTTTTTTCCAGTAATCACCACCCAACTCCCCCCTCTGAATGAGATCTCACTAAAATTGTTTAGATCTGTCTTCCCTTGGTCTCTTATCAGCTTTTAGATATTACTAGATCTCAGCTGCAATCAGAGTTCGCTGACAGAAAGAGCAGAATTTTTTATAAAAAAAAGGTGTCAGCAAATTGGTTTCTTAGTTTACTTGGGCACGAGAGATTTAGATCCGAGTCAAGAATCCACGCATGTATACAAGTAAAATAATAACTGACCCAGTCGCGGGGTCGGGAAGGTGGCAGCCGCCGAATTCGGGGACCAAATGGTAAAGAATCACAGTTGAGAGTTTGGAACTCAAGACAGCCATTATTAACTTATGTTGAAGTTTAGTTTTAATGTGAACTTTCATTCAACATTTTTTTCTGTATCAATCATTATTTCCTGGGGGATGAAGAAGAAAAACAAGATTATTTATTGATTGAAAACTTAATTGATCGCCTAATCGAGGAAGATGAGATCGCCAAAACATTGCATCCACTTGCGTTGACTCCTAAAACCTCTGTGCATCCTTCAGGCATGTGACCTCTCTCTTTGTCTCTGGAATCCAACGACTTCTCAGTTCTCGCCGCCTTCCCCTTGTCCAAACTACTACGCACTTTTGTTTGTGTGTGTGAGAAGTTTAATATTGTTAAAAGCTTTCAGTTTCAGGTTGAGCAAGCATGATCTGCTGCAGCTGTCCAGGAGGGCAGACCAACGGCAACGGCAACAGCAACAACGTCTGTCCACTTGCGCCGGAAGGTCTTCGGCTGTGCCACTGCCACCCTTCGTTTCTTCTTTTAATTAATTAGAAAAACATTATAGACAAGATCACGTACAAATGGTTTGGTACGATCAGCTTTTAGATCTCCATATCTTATTGATTGGCTGATAAATTCACAGTTCACTTGCAGAATAAATACAAATTTGTAGATAAAAAAACAATAAGCGTCTGCAAGTTGGTTTTTTAGTTTACTTGCCTACTCGGTAAAAGTGATTTAGATTCGAGCACAGGTAAAGACCAAATTGATATAGAACACACAGATTAGACCAACATGCTCTACATTAATTACAGGTTAGCGGGAAAGGTTGCAGTAATAACTGGCGCGGCCAGTGGCGTCGGGAAGGTAACTGCCGCCGAGTTCGTGGCCAACGGCGCGAAGGTCGTAATCGCCGACATCCAAGCGGAGCTCGGCCAGGCCGTCGCGTCGGAGCTCGGCCCCGCCGCCACCTTCGTCAGGTGCGACGTCACTGAGGAGTCCCAAGTCGCCGCCGCCGTCGACTTCGCCGTCGCCGAGCACGGGCGCCTCGACGTGATGTACAACAATGCCGGCGTCGCCGGGTCGATGGTTCCCAACTTCGCCGACCTCGACCTCGCAGACTTCGACCGGACCATGGCCGCCAACGTCCGATCCGTGGTGGCCGGCATCAAGCATGCCGCGCGTGTCATGGTTCCTCGCCGGGCCGGGTGCATCCTGTGCACGGCGAGTGACGCCGGCATTCTGGGCGGGTTGGTAGTCCACGGTTACTCGATCTCCAAGTCGGCGGTGATCGGAGCTGTGCGGTCAGCGGCGGCGGAGCTGGGCGCGCACGGGATCAGAGTGAACAGCATCTCGCCTCATGCAATGACGACGCCGTTGTTGATCGATGCGGCGAAGAGGATGTTCCCGGGCGTCGGCGAACAGCGGCTGGCGGAGATGTTTAATAGCACAGGGGAGTTGGAAGGGGCGATATGTGAGGCCGTAGATGTGGCCAAGGCCGCCGTGTACTTGGCTTCGGACGATGCAAAGTACGTGAGCGGCCACAACCTCGTGGTCGATGGAGGCTTCACGTCCTTCAAAAAGCTGCAAATTCCGCCACCGTGAAGGCCATGCATGCATGCTCTGTCCGAGTCTCATATATATGTTGCGTCAATAGAGACGCATGTAGGAGGATTACTTGGTGATGCCTCATAATAATATGTTACTATTTTAGCATGGAACGCTCTCTGTGATCGTGCAAATACTTTTATTATTCATATGGTGTCATGGTAATTCCAGTACTCTCTCTGTGATTTATAAATTATTTTAAATGTCATTATTCAAGGACATTTTTACTCGAATATTCTTGAGTCTAATTAACAAACGTGTTTAATAAAAAAAATCAGCCAGCATATCATTTTTAGTTATTAAAGTCACTTTCACTATTTTGTTCTCTATGTCATGTACGTACTGATATTTATGCATTTCCTATTAAAATTGTTTGCTTCAATGCATATCAAATTTATTATATATAGTTTGATTATCATAATACGTCACAAGATTTGTTTTGTTTAACAAATATTTGATTAATGAATTAACTTATACTTACTTCATATATTTTTTATTTCGATTATTTTATTTTATATTATGCTATTAGTGCAATGTTAGGTAAGACACTAAATATTGATAATATTTCAACAATATATTTAATTTATTTTATTATTTTATTAATTTATATTATTTGATTCGTTCATTCAATTTGACTTGATCCAACCGACCTAACTCGTTAATCAATATGAATCAAGTCTTACAATATTGGTTCTAATATAAATGGAAGTATGTGATGGAGCTATTAGCTTGTCTTGGAATAACTAGGGCAAAACTAGCAAATACCCCAATGAAGCAAAATCTCAAATTAAAAACCTCTGAATATGATTAATCTTTGAAAAAGAAGTAAGCAGAGTTCTCCAAGATGACAAATTAACCCTTCGCTACAAGATGTTGAATCTTATCAAAGGTTGTCTGATGGATTAGTATATGTCACGCAAAGTAGGCCATATGACACCTATATAGTCTAGCAGTTGAACTAGTTTATGCATCAACCAAAAACTTCAAATTTTGATGCAACAATTAGTAATTTGTTACTTGAAATTGACTCCTAGTTAAAAGTTTGTTTTTTCTGTGCTAATTAGTGTACCCACCTATATGCATATTACCATGTATTTTGGGATCTTGCATCTTCACTCACTCACTCCTATCCTTATATATAAAGATTGGAGAATCATTGATATCATGAAAGTCAAAGAAATAATTTATGGTGTGACGCCGAATATAAATATTGTAGCAAAGCACTTTGCTACGACCGATGTTGAAGAAGGAGTTCACAAGGACCGTCAATGTCGAAGCTCAGATACCATGTCAAGAATTGACCTCCGATCAATTCACAAAGAGAAAATGAAAAAGAAGAAGAGAAGAAAATGTGTCAAAAGAAAAAATCTGTTCCTGAATGAACTTGAATTACAACCCATTGAATCACATTACAATAACTGAGTGCACACTTCTATACTCCATTCATCCGATATAATGAGAGATACAAATGAGTAAACTGGCATTTATAAATCGATAACGGCGTTCGCTCCTCTGCAACTCAACAACACAGCATCCAGAGACGAAGACAACGACTCATGAACTCCGACACTTCCTCTATTTGATTTATCGTAATTGTCAATCGATCGTTGTCTTATAAGAAGGTATATAAATAGAGGACTCTCTACAAACTCGACAACTATTGGAGATATTTTCTGTACATCTTGTTCTATCGCCTGCTTCTCCTCTTGCCCTTCCCTCCCATTACCTATTGTGGATCTATAGATCATTGAACACCTCGTGTTCCGATCTCCTTTCCTTTTACTTCAATTTTTTTTCCTTTTTCGCTTTATGTTTGAAATTAAGTACTTATAATGTGAACCTTCATACAACATTTTTCTGTCTCAATCACTATTTCGTGGGTAGAAGAAAAAAAGGGATATTTAATTGCTTTAATATATAAAATTCTAACTTAATCCTCATATATAATTAAAATCAAGTAGAAGTAGTCTCACGCTGGAATATATTAGTCCGCTCATATTTTTGCGACTAAGTAAAAAACAATGTTGTCCTATAACATTACAACAACAACAAAGCCTTATCCCACTAGGTGGGGTCGGCTACATGGATCATACGACGCCATTCCGCTCTATTAGTAACCAAACCTTTCGGTATATTATTCACCAATAGATCTTGCTCTATTAGTTCGCCAAGTGTCCGCCTTGGCCTCCCTCTCCCTCTTTTAATCGGACTCCAGATTATTTGATCTACTCTTCTTACTGACGCATCTAATGATAACATTAAATTAAAAAAAAGAATCACTTGTTCTCTCGCGCTTGTTCTCTTCCTTCCACGGCACTCATTTCATATCATTTTTTTACAGTTAATTAATTGATTACTATTAAAATCAAACTAATTAAGCTATCTTTTCACTTTATTGATTTTATTATTGTCCCCTCTTTTTTCAAGTCTCAAACTGAATGGAAGCCAGACTCCAATATTGTCTCGCAGTTGGATGAAATAATGATAGATTTATCCAATTGTATGCCCTACTATTGACTTTTTTTATGAAAAAAATAATATAAGATTGATGGTGTTTGACAATAAAATGTAAACCAAAGCCAGAGTCCAATTCTGATTAATTCTGTCAAAGAGTGCTTTGGTCAAGTTCTTGTTTAATATTTTGCGTAAATATGTATTTTTTTTTAAAATTGCGAGTTTCTAGTGTGAAATGCTACCATAAGAACACGGCAGTAAGTTTGTTAAAAGAATAAATAAAATAAGTTAGTTGATGTGTCATTGATTCACATGCTTAGATCACAAGTGACACTGTTAAAATATTAAAGTCAATTAGTGATTAAAAAAAGAGAAATAATTTGAGATTGAAAATTCAATTGATTGCCTAATCAAGGAAGATATATAAGATCGCCAAAATATTGTCTCCACTTGCGTTGACTCTCTAAAGCCTCTGTGCATCCTGCAGGAAGTCAAACAAAAGCCGCAATAAACCTCCCTCTTTGTCTTTGGAATCCAACGACTCACTGCCTTCCCCTTGTCCAAAATTCTACACGCTCCAAATTAATACCCAAATTCCAATCAAAGAAGTGAGTTCATTTGCCCTCCTCCTCCACATCCTTCACAGAGAACTGAATTGGAGTAGAACATAGGAACCAGCTAATCAGACAGCAAACATGTACAGGTTGGCTTTCAGGTCTGTCGTCTCTTTGCTCCTAGCTATTCCATGCATTTGTACTGTATCATCTCTCTCTCTCTCTCCCCCTCCCTCTCTCTCTCTCTCTCTCCCATCTCCCCCCTGAGATCTCATTAATTAATATTGTTGAAAGCTTTCAAGTTTCAGGTTGAGCAAGCATGATTTGCTGCAGGTGGCCAGGAGCGCAGACCAGGGGCAACAGCAGCAACGCCTGTCCACTTACGCCGGAAGGTCTTCCGCAGTGCCATCCTTCGTTTCTTCTTTTAATTATTTTGCCTGACATTAGTAATAAATGGTCTCGCATGATCGGCTTTTAGATGTTATTGATTGGCAGATAGACAGATAAATTCACAGTTCACTTGCAGAATGAATATAAATTTGTAAATGAAAAAAAAAACGTCTGCAAATTGGTGTTTTAGTTTGCTTAAGTGATTTAGATTCGAGCACAGGTAAAGACTAAATTGATATAGAACACACTGATTAGACCAACCTGCTGTACATTAATTACAGGTTATCAGGCAAGGTTGCAGTAATAACTGGCGCGGCCAGTGGCGTCGGGAAGGCAACTGCCGCCGAGTTCGTGGCCAACGGCACGAAGGTCGTCATCGCCGACATCCAAGAGGAGCTCGGCCCCGCCGCCACCTTCATCAGGTGTGACGTTACTGAGGAGTCCCAAGTCGCCGCCGCCGTTGACTTCGCCGTCGCCGAGCACGGGCGCCTCGACGTGATGTACAACAACGCCGGAGTCGCCGGGTCGGTTGTTCCTAAGTTCGCCGACCTTGACCTCGCGGACTTCGACCGGACCATGGCCGCCAACGTCCGATCCGTGGTGGCCGGCATCAAGCACGCCGCGCGCGTTATGGTCCCTCGCCGGGCCGGGTGCATCCTGTGCACGGCGAGCAACAGCGGCATCCTGGGCGGGATGGTGCCCCACGGTTACGCGATCTCGAAGTCGGCGGTGATCGGAACTGTGCGGTCAGCGGCGGCGGAGCTGGGCGCGCACGGGATCAGAGTGAACAGCATCTCGCCTCATGCAATGACGACGCCGTTGTTGATCGACGCGGCGAAGAGAATGTTCCCGGGCGTCGGCGAGCAGCGGCTGGCGGAGATGTTTCATAGCACAGGGGAGTTGGGAGGGACGATATGTGAGGTCGTGGATGTGGCCAAGGCCGCCGTGTACTTGGCTTCGGACGATGCAAAGTACGTGAGCGGCCACAACCTCGTGGTCGATGGAGGATTCACTTCCACCAAAAGGCTGCAAATGCCGCCATCGTGAAGGCCGTGCGTGTGTCACGGGGCGTTTTCCGTGACACGAAGCGTGAAGCCTCGCGGCACCAATGTCGCTCAACTTATAACCCTCGGCCGCTTAGCGTCGAAAACATGGAACACATGCAGCCGCCCCGCACTGCGTAATATTGCGGAGTACCAAGTTATCCGCCCTTAGGGCATTTATCTTGTAAGACCGTCCTTATGAATGGCCAAGTATGTGACGTCCCCGTAGGGTACGTCTTTTGCATCTTCAATATGTAACAAGACTCCTATACCTACGGTACACTGGGAGGAGTTCACTAGTGCCTTCCGAGGCCCAATTGTATGTTATGTTTCATCATATTTAATACAAGTAAGCTTTCCTTTAATTCTAGTGTCATGGCCTTGAGCGTGGGGTGGCAACTCACATCGGTGTCCCTTCATGGCGTCTCGTGATCCCTTCGTCACCCCTTCGGACTTTAAGCGCCCAAGCGCCTACATTAGTGCCGCAACGCGCTAATGCCACGGTCTCGTGACGAGTAGTCCAACACTCTAGTCATGTCCGTGATTGAATGCCTATAAGAGCGACTCTCGGCATAGTCGTCTTGACCATAAAACTTTCGCTGCAAACTCAAAACAGGCTTGGCTAGGTGCCTATCCGCCTAGTCGTCGCACGTGGTCTAGTGTCCGAGAATGATCCCGTGACAAGTGGTATCAGAGCAGTTCTTCCTGCTCGGATTACCCAGCGACGATGACTCGCTTGTGTCGTCGCAACGTGCCCTGGCGTAGGAGATGTGCTTCCGCTCAAATATCCCATCACGCCCAGGCGCACTGGTACCACGATATTTGATCGTGGACTCCAACGAGGAAGACATGACAAGCATGTTCCTCATACACCCGTGTCGTGTCAAGGAACGTCTGTCATGCATCATGATGGTGAATTGATCGCCCCGCCTAACCGGGACGGTCATGCGTCGCTCACTCGAGCAGATCAATCACCCCAGGTATACAGTCGGGAATCCTGAAGTGTCGCGCTACGTCAAAGAGTGGTCATATGCTCCGCATGATGGTCTTGCGCTGCTCATATCATGAGATCGCTTACACGAGCATCGTGTAACTCGGAGGACCCGTGTCACATTCAGGGACTGTCGGTCATGCACTATCATGACGACCTAACGCTGTTCGGTATTTCGTGACGTCGCATCGCATGCCCAGTCATGCAACGTGAAGTGCACAATCGCTTCACGGGAGAAGTTGGCTTAAAGACAAATATCAAGGTTCATGGTCCCTTTTCGGCCAAAGAATATCATCCTTTCGGCCAAGGAGCATCAATCACAAGCATCTTGTCGTGTCGCAGCATTGCTTGCCACGCCACAATGACTTTCAGGAATAGAGTAAAGCGTTGATTACTTGCAAACACTCGCGAATGAGCTGTCAGCCTTGCCTGCCTCGTCAAGTATCGCCCCGCAAGCGGCGTGATGTCATCCATCGAGGAGTGGGACGAACCTGATACATGCCAACGCAAATCGACGCCTCAACTCAGCGACCAATTTGGCAAATGGTCTGAGCGTCGAGCATCGGTGAACCTTGGCGTGCTGCTGTCAAGAGTTCTGCCGCCAACCGAAGAAAGGAGTGCCCTTTCCTTTCGGACATCGCCTCGAGTAATCGAAGCGGCCTCCAAGAATCGCAATGCGAAGGTTTTGAAGGACACATTGGCGATGTCGTCCCTTCGAATGGAGATGGAGGTAATGTTGGGAGCTCATGCCATGAGTTCACCAACCGTAGTCCGCTTATCTAAGCGGAGCGTCTTCACAAGCACCCGCACGGATCAGTGAAGGCCCGGAACGGCTACTCTTTCGCAAGGGTCAAGCCGCCCGATGGACGAGTATGTCAAAGGTGTATGATCTAGGATGACAAGCACAATGACTTTACTTTGTCCAAAGTGCGGACGGACGAGCATCGAAGGTGCATCCTCTTCGTGAACGAGCACAATGATCTCGCCCCGTCCATACCCCAAAGGGATTGTCAAAGCTTCAAAGGAGGTCCCAGGATCGGAAGAAGACATATCCCAAGAACCCTGCAAGATGTGACAAACTCAGGATGGCGTTGCCGTTGCGACAATGTAGAATATGGCAAACATGCATCCCAGACATGGGACGGAAGAATTGACAGTTCATCAATTATGCAAACCCTGACAAGTTGGGACTGGAGGTCAAGATCGCATTGTTCAGCATCGGCCAGATGGGCATGTTGAAGGAGGAAGTGAAAGGAATCACCGAGCTCCGCCTACAGTGTTCCCAGGAGGATGAAGACCCAGTGTTGGTGCTCTTAAAACGGAGGGGTTAGAAGCTTTGGACTAGGAAGGAGTTGGAACGACCGGATCATCCAACCTCCGCTCACTAGTCGACGCTGCCAAGTCAATCAGGACAAGTGCCATACCACCAAAGCCCTTGGGCAAGGACAATGATGGGGGAGAGAAGCTCAAGTCGCAAGGAGGAAGCTACTTATGCCGAAGATAAAGATCGCCCATCGAAGTAGGAGAAGCAAGTCGAACCACAGGCACATGTGGGGAGACCCTCATCGTCGCTCACTATAGCGACTGGGAGTGGACAAGGTGCGGAATGTTATACCAAAGAACCTTGCTCCACCTCAAACCGTCGAGATATCTCTTGTCCACCAAGGGGAAGGTGGAGATGTTCTCAAGGCTCGGCGGACGAAGGACTCAACGTTGCAGCCATCTGCAACTTGGAGATAGCGAGTTGAACCACAAGGGAATGTGAGGAGACTCTCGTTGCCCACTATGGCGACTTGGATGGACAAGGCATGGATTGTCAGATCAAAGAACATTGTCCCGCCTCAAGACTGTCGAAACATCTGGTGATCACTAAGAAGGAGGTGGTCCTGCGCTTTTCATTCGGCAGAGGTATGGAAGACTTTACGTTGCAATCATTTGCAACATAGAGACGTTGAGTCAAGCCCACAAAGAGACCTGAAGTGTCCCAGAGTATCCGTGGGAAGACTCTCGTCGCTCATCATAGCGACCCCAGGCATTCGAAGCAGATAAGCTACAAGCATCGACATCGGAGAGCTTGTGCTGTTTCAAGTCGTCGAAATTCAAGAATGATCATCGAGGGTGAGATGGTCTCGTACTTTGCATTCGACGGAAGGGAGACCTTATGCTGCGGCCATCCGCAACATGAAGGCATCGAGGCAAGTCATGCAGGTCGAATGGCGAGACTCTTCATCGTGTTCTACACGACCCTGAGACAACTCTTCTCCGCGCTATTCCTGAAAGCATGCAAGAGTTGTTTCACCCCCAAAGAAGCCAAAACACACAAGTTGACGCTGCGCAAGTCGAAGAGAAGTGAAGCCAACAGAGACTTGATGGACGGATAGTTGCTTGATGAAGTCAGACCGCACATGGCGGACTCCACTGGCGCTGCACAAGTGTTGAACCCGGATTGGACGAAGGATCAGCGAGCGAAGCAGGCCTGAGGGAGGAGTCCTCAGCGAGACCCCAAGGAGCGGGCATTCCTGGCATTGCGTGATGCTGGTGAAGTCGAAGTCAAGGCAAAGAAGGTAGAATTGAACGAGACAAGCGAAGTCAAGACTCAAGACGAAGGTCCCGAGGAAGCCCGGACAACGGCGTCGGGGCGTCGCCGACTTTGGTGGGGGAGAATGTCACGAGACGTTTCCCGTGACACGAGCGTGAAGCCTCGCGACACCAATGCCGCTCAACTTATAGCCCTCGGCCGCTTAGCGCCGAAAACATGGAACACATGCAGCCGCCCCGCACTGCGTAATATTGCGGAGTACCAAGTTATCCGCCCTTAGGGCATTTATCTTGTAAGGCCGTCCTTATGAATGACCAAGTAGGTGACGTCCCCGTAGGGTACGTCTTTTGCATCTTCAATATGTAACAAGACTCCTATACCTACGGTACACTGTGAGGAGTTCACTAGTGCCTTCCGAGGCCCAATTGTATGTTATGTTTCATCATATTTAATACAAGTAAGCTTTCCTTTAATTCTAGTGTCATGGCCTTGAGCGTGGGGTGGCAACTCACATCGGTGTCCCTTCGTGGCGTCCCGTGGTCCCTTCGTCGCCCCTTCGGACTTTAAGCGCCCAAGCGCCTACATTAGTGCCGCGCGCTAATGCCACGATCTCGTGACGAGTAGTTTAATACTCTAGTCATGTCCGTGATTGAATGCCTATAAGAGCGACTCTCGGCATAGTCGTCTCGACCATAAAACTTCCGTTGCAAACTCAAAACAGGCTTGGCTAGGTGCCTATCCGCCTAGTCGCCGCACGTGGTCTAGTGTCCGAGAATGACCCCGTGACACGTGCATGCATGCATGGTTTTATGTCCGAGTCGGTCTCATATATGTTAAGTGTTAATGGAGGCACATATACAAGGATTACTAGGTTATGCCTCATAAGTCATAATAATATCTTGCTATTTAATTAGGCATGGGTCAGTACTCTTTGGAATAAATAAACAAGAAGGATTGTGAGATTTATGAGAGTGGAAACAAGGGTTGTAAGAGTTCTAATAAGCTGTTCTTGTAACTATACACAGATACCAAGTTCGATATCGATAGTCATTATTAAGAAAAGTGCAAACCTAATGCACTTTCCATTCTGGAAAGATGAAAAATCTTTATAGTTAAAAACGTTGCATCATTAATAGTTAGATACTCTACCTGTTTGAATGGGGCAAGGCTTCCATGTGAATTTTGTGTTTTAGCCAACCTATTCTTCAAATTCCTGTGGACAACTTTCAAAAGTTTATTCTTCTTTAGGTAAAAAAAATTTATTCGTCGATATTCATTTCCATTTTCAAATTTCAGATTTTAAGAATTCTAAATAGCTCATGTTTTGTGTTTTCTAATTTAGAACACAAAAAATAAAAATAAAAATTAGCTCCTTCACTGGGTGCACATATGTTGTGCGCCTATCCACTTGGTAAAATAATAAAATTTTCTTTACACTAAAAGAATGGTCTCTAAGAAACAAATGACCAAATTGATCATTAATTACAACAAAATTTGATCACGTTAAAGATAAATAATCCCACGTTAAAGGAATCAATGACAAAAAAAAGTATGGTAGTTGAAATTTCTACTAATGGCCATATCATCCGTCCTTATTGTTGAAAGTGGCCACTATAATATTGTCCATTAATTAATTATAACGATCGTAAGATTTTCATATTACTTATTGGTAATGAGATTACTTTCCATTAATAATATTTTTTTACCATCATTTACTCATCGTTAACATCCAAAATTGGCCGTTAAAACGATTTAATGACAAGGAAATAAATTTTAATCAAATGTCTTTAATGACCACTTAGTTGGTCCATAAAACATAATAGTAAAGCACATATATAAATTTCCATAATTTGTTGACATTAAAATAAATACGTTTACATTTTTTATCAATTTGAGTATGATTAAAATAAATAATATTTAATTTTCAAAATATAACATGCAAGTAAATAATAATTCTTATTTAAAAGATAAGTAGTTCTTTTATGGATTAAAAAATAATTTGAAATAAATAATTCAATTTGAGTCAAATAAAGATTCATCTTTCATCTTTATCAATTTGAGTGTGTTTACAATAAACATAATTCCTTTCCAATAGATAATTTGTTATTTTTAGAATTAAAAATAATTAATTAAATTGGAGACAAATTAAGATTAATCTTTCCTTTTTAAATTTGAACATGATTAAATAAAATATGCAAGTAAAATAGTAATTCATATTTAAAAGGTAATTTATCATTTTCTGAATTAAATAAATAATATATTTTAAATCAAAATAAGATTATTATTTACTTTTTAGTAATTTAAGTATGATTAAAAGAAAATAAAATTTATCTTATAACTTTGTTATATAAGGTAACAAAAAGAAAATACGATTAAATTTATAAGCATATTTATACAAGCAGATTTTTTTTAGTACGATTAAAACAAATAATATTTTCTTTCTAATAGATAATGTGGAAGTAAAAATAATTTCTTTTTTAATGCAATTTTTCATAATAAAAAAAATAACTTAAAATGAATAATATTTTCAAAAAATAAATCAATAATATGTTATTTTTAAAAGGCAATGCACAGGTATAATAAAAAAATCATTTTTTAAAAAAAATAAATGTATTATCTTTTATTTAGAAAAATTAAAGCAATTGATTCAATTGTTACAGTAATTTAAACTAAAGAATTCAATTTGAGTTGAAAATAATTAATTTTTTAAGAGAAAAAATAAATTAATTAGAAGTTGAAGTCTTGATAATTTTAGATTTAATTTTACACTTTTCAAAATAGAATAACCTATTTATGGCATTTAAATACTAATTAATTAGTTTTAATAATTATTATAAATTATAATATTTCAATTATATATTTTATATTTTTACAATATTTGTCATCCGTGCATCGCACGGGATTTAAGACTAGTTTTACTTAAAAAGTTAATATTTTACTAGATATAATTTATTTAAAACCTGATTTTTTTGTATTTAAATAATATTTTTAAAAAAAAATTCTTTTAATTTTTTTTTATTTTTACTTTTGTTTTAAATTTATTAACAATAATTTACGTTATATTTATAATATTAATTCTTATTTCAAAACCCACAAAAAATTAACTCATCACATCTACTTTATTTTATCACATCAACTACATTATTCGTCATCATCAAATTTCGCTCCATTCAAATACAACTAGTACTACAAAAACTTGATGGAACTTCAATTCCTGTTACCAAACGACCTCATAATTGTGTTCCTATAGGGGTCGTTTGACAACAAGATTAGATGAGGAGGAATTTGAGTTGAACACACACTATAAGAAAAACACTGATTAGAGACGGTTTTAATCGTCTGTAATCAGCCCAAAAATCGTTAGTAATATACTTTTCGATGATTTTTCGGACGGAATCGATCCGTCGAAAAAATGGTCATCGCAAATTGATTTGCGACGGTTGAAAAAAATTCGTCAGAAATATCGACGGTTCTGACAGTCTGAAAAGTCCGGGCCGACGATTCTAACCGTCCGAAAAGTCCCAGCGGTTCGAACCGTCGAAAGTTTTCGACGATCGTAACCGTCCGAAAAGTCCAGCGGTTCCAACCGACGAAAGTACCGCAACCGTCGAAACATTCGGTGGTCGTTACAATCGTCGATCTTTCGGCACTCGCAATCGTCACAAAGAATTTTTTAAAAATAAAGAAAAATTAGTAATCAGATTGGGCCGTGGCCAGATCTGGCCACGACCAAATCCGGCCGCCCCTGGCCAAATCCGGCCGCTGGCTGCTAGATCCGGGAAGCAGCGGCCAGATCCGGCCGCCGGCGCTAGATCCGGGACGCAGGCGGCCGAAGCCGGCCAGATCCGACGACCACAGGCTGGATCCGGCCGCCGGCGGGCGGACGGCGGGATCCAAACGCCCACGGCCGGACAGCTGGATTCGAACGCCCGCTGCCGGATCCGGCTGCTGGGGCTGATCCGACCGCCTGGGGGTCTGGGTCGGAGAGAGAGATAGAGATAGACGTCGGTGGGAGAGGGTCACCGACGGTTGACGCTTGATGTCCGATCAGAGGCTCGCCGGCCGAGAGAGGGAGAGGGGGAGAGAGAGAGGAGAGGAGGAAAGAAATAAGGAATAATATATATATAGGTGAAAAAAATGAGAAAGTGGGAAAACAAAAAAAAAGCGGGATAACGAAATTTTAGTTACCGACGACTGTAGCAGTCGAAAAAGCAAATATTAATTATTTTTAAAAATTACCGACGATTGTGACCGTTGAAAAATAAAATAATAATATAATAAATTACATAATTTATTATTTTCATTTTCGACGATTGTAACCATCGGAAAATCCATCGAAAGTTGCGACGGATGGATATCCATAAAAAATTACAACGGATGGATATCCGTCGAAAATATCGACGTTCCTAATCGCCGAAAAATAAAATAATAATATAACAAATTACATAATTTATTATTTTCATTTCTGACGGTTGTGACCGTCAAAAAATTCGTCGGAAATTACGACGGATGGATATCCGTCAGAAATATCGACATTCCTAATCGTCGAAACATAAAATAATAATATAACAAATTACATAATTTATTATTTTCATTTTCGACGATCCTAATCATCGAAAAATCCATCAAAAATTATGACGGATGGATATCCGTCAGAAATATCGACGTTCCTAATCGTCGAAGAATACAATAATAATATAACAAATTATATAATTTATTATTCTTATTTCCGATGGTTGTAACCGTTGGAAAATCCGTGCAAACTTTTCCATCGTAAATTACGACGGATTTCTATCCGTCGGAAATTGCCCGTCGAAAAATTACAATTTTCTTGTAGTAACAATTATGGGATCGGCAACGGGAACTAAAGTTCCACCAAGCTATTCACAAGAATTTGATGAAACTCCAGATGTGTTCCTATCCAGTTCTAGTTTGAGTTGACAGATTAGGTCGATGTGTATTTGGATGGATTAGAATTTGATTAGAAGAAATAAGATAATTGATGTGATAAAAAAATATAGACGTGATGGATTAATTTTTTGTGAGTTTTAAAATAAAAATTAATATTATAGATATAAGATAAAATATTGTCAATAAATAAACAAAAGTAAAAATTAAAATTTTTGTTTAATTGTTAAAAAAATATAGTATTTAAATATAAAAAATCAACTTTTTAATAAATTATATGTAGTAAAATATTAAATTTTTTAATGAAATAACAAGTAAGAAATAATATTATATTAATATGTTATAATAAATCATTTATATTTAATAAATAAATTATTTTATAACATACACATGTGTGTGAGAGAGAAAAAAATAAACGAAATTGAAAAAAAAGACAACAAGTCAACTCCAAAAAAAATATTTCGGTAGCTACAATGGTAGAAACAAGTGAAGGAAAAAATGGGTAACATAATCCCTTTTTTTGAAACCGTTTGACGGAACCAACTGGAATCGGCGTCTAGTTTCAGTTGCCAAACATGCCCATAATAATTAATACGAACTTCAGGATTGTCCGAACAATGATGTTTAATTGTAAATGTAAGAATTTATCTCTAATTTGTTCCAGAACCAAAAGCAAGCTAAGGGAGTGCAATTAGTAGTTCCTACCAGTGGAGTGGAGGTGGGAGAACAAAAAACTATGATGACCTATTTTATTTCAGTAATAAATTATGAATAAAATAATTAATTTGATAGAAAAGTTTGGGTTGGTGTTTGAACGAAAAAGTGTAATGATGATGATTTGAATAAAAAATAATCACTAAAAATATAATTTATTATTTTATGAGGTATAAAATTATAGTAAATAAGAATATGTTATTAATATTATAATTTATGTAAATTGTTATATTATTAATATTATTTTTATTTATTTTGATTAAATCTTTTAAATGTTGTTAATATTATTGTTAGGATTTCTGCATGAGAAAAATTATGCACCGCGAGAAAACTCGAGAAATTTAAGACGACGCAGAATTTTATTAGATGAAAGAAACAGAAGAGGATTACAAGATCAGATTGCTTTCTCTTTGGACCCATATCACTACTAGAAAAACGCGGATTACCGACGGTCCGGACCGTCGGTAATCAGCCCGAAAATCGTCGGTAACGCAATTACCGACGGTTTTTCAGTCGGAATCGATCCGTCGGAAAAATGCTCGCCGCAAATGGATTTGCGACGGCTCAAAAAAATTCGTCGCAAATATCGACGGTTCTGGCCGTCGGAAAAGTCCCCGGCGGTTCGACCCGTCGCAATTTTTCGACGGTTGCAACCGCTGGAAAAATGCCCGGTGGTTCAAACCGTCGATATTTCCGACGGTTGCAACCACCGGAAAAGTCCCGGCGGTTAGAACCATCGATATTTCCGACGGTTGCAACCGCCGGAAAAGGCCGGCGGTTCGAGCCGTCGCAACTTTTCGATGGTCGCAACTGTCGAAACTTTCGACGGACGTCGCAACCGTCGATCTTTAGATGGTTGCAACCGTCGCAAATAATTTTTTAAATATAAAGGCCGCCTGGCGTTCGGATCCGGCCGTCTGGCGTTCGGATCCGACCGCTGGAGGCCGGATCCGGCGCCAGGCGGCCGAATCCGACCGCTGGAGGCCGGATCCGTCGCCAGGCGGCTGGATCCGACCGCTGGAGGCCGGAATGGCGGCCGCCTGGCGGCCGATCCGGCCGCTGGAGGCCGGAATGGCGGCCGATCCGGCCGCTGGAAAAGGCCGGCGGTTCGAACCATCGATATTTCCGACGGTTACAACCGTCGGAAAAGGCCGGCGGTTCGAGTTGTCGCAACTTTTTGACGGTCGCAACTGTCGAAACCTTCGACGGACGTCGCAACCGTCGATCTTTAGACGGTTGCAATCGTCGCAAATAATTTTTTAAATATAAAGGCCGCCTGGCGTTCGGATCCGGCCGTTGGAGGCCGGATCCGGCGCCAGGCGGCCGGATCCGACCGCTGGAGGCCGGTTCCGTCGCCAGGCGGCCGGATCCGACCGTTGGAGGCTTGAATGGCGGCCGCCCAACGGCCGGAACCGGCCGCCTGGCGGCCGGATCCGATCAGCCACGGCCGGATCCGGCCTCCGGCCAGCCGACAGCAGAGAGAGAGAGAGAGATACGTCGGCGCGGGAGAGGGTCGCCGGCGTCCGGCGTGGGATGGTCGCCGGCGTCCGACGGGGCGGGAGGGGTGCTCGCGGCCGGGAGAGAGAGAGAGGAGTGGAGGGAGGAGGGAGAGAGAGAAGAGGGAAGAGGGAGAGAGAGAAGATGGATGAGGAATATATATAAAGGGAAAAAGTGGAAAGAAAGCGGAAAAAGGGAAAAAAAAGTGGGATAACGAAATTTTAATTACCGACGGTTGCGGCCATCGAAAACGTAAATATTAAATATTTTTATAATTATCGACGGTTGTGACCGTCGAAAATATACTTAGTTATATATAATATTTATTTTTTATTTTACCGACGGTTTTGACCGTCGGTAATTGCGACGGATTTTGCGACGGTTGGATATCCGTCGGAAATATCGACGGTCCTAATCGTCAAAAAATTAAATAATAATATAATAAATTATATAATTAAATTTTTTATTTCCGACGGTCTTGACCGTCGGAAAATCCGTCGAAAACATTTAATAATAATATAAAAAATACATAATTTATTTTTTTATTTCCGACGGTCATAACCGTCGGAAAAGTCGTCAGAATTTGCGACGGATGGATATCCGTCGAAAATATCGACGTTCCTAATCGTCAAAAATTAAATAATAATATAATAAATTATATAATTAATTTTTTTTATTTTCGACGGTCTTGACCATCAGAAAATCCATCGAAAACATTTAATAATAATATAAAAAAAATACATAATTTAATTTTTTTTATTTTCGACGGTCATAACCGTCGGAAAAGTCGTCGGAAATTGCGACGGATGGATATCCGTCGAAAATATCGACGTTCCTAATCGTCGAAAAATTAAATAATAATATAAATTATTTCCGACGGTCATAACCGTCGAAACTGGAACCGTCGAAAAATCCGTCGCAAATTGCGACGGATTTAGAACCGTCGGAAATTATCCGTCGGAAAATCGCGATTTTCTTGTAGTGTATGGAGTTTATATAAACACTCCATTTAACATATGATAGGAATTACAGACCAATTGAGACTCTATATTAATCCCAAAAATAGGACACCTACCTTGTGATAAGGAAATAAGTCAATTCCTTAACAATCTTATGATTAGGAAATATACATAATATGTCAAACATATTTTCTTTTATTTTAGAGTTTGGGTCCAAATGGGTTTCCAGTTGAAGTAGGATTCAAGGCATTAATTAACAAATCTTCACCTTGAATTGAATCATACAATCAAATTTCTAATACTCTCTATCGTCGTCAACCCCTGTTCTGATTCTGCACATGCGATAGAAGCATTGTTGCTTGATCTGATGACTCCACCTCTTCAACTACTTTAAATACATATGCAACCATGTCTTCAAAGCCATATCGCTTAGGAGGACTTACCTGTCTGCGTGCACGTCCAATAGCTAGACTTGTCATTGTTTCTTCTGCTTGCTCCTTAGACTCTGATTGTTCAGCCTCATGAGATTCTTCTGCCACATTCTGAATTGAAGTTAATCCAAACTACTCCTGATTGTTTACACCCTCCTCTGTTGAGTCAACAATATCTGATTTCTGTTTGAATATAGACATCTCATCAAAGGATATATTTCTACTGTGAATAACCTTGTGTGCTCTGAGGGAGATCAAATTCTGAAGCCTTTTAAACCTGCACCATATCTCACAAAGACTCCTTCTTTGGCCTTTGGTTCTAACTTTTCTTCGCTGACATGATAATATACTGGATAGTAAATAAATTTTTAGATTAGTATAATCGTCGGGATTACTTGAACATACCTCAATAAGAGACTTCAGATCGATCGTGGTTGCAGGACTCCGATTGACAAGATAGCATGCTGTGCTAACTACCTCAACCCAGAATGACTTGTTCAGATCAGAATTAGAGAGCATGCATCGTGTCCTCTCCAGAAGAGTTCTGTTAATGTGTTCTGCTATACCATTCTGTTGTGGTGTATTTCTGACGGTGCGATGTCTAGCAATGTCTTCATCCTTGCATAATCGATAAAATTCAAACGAACAGAACTCCAAGACATTATTCGTACGAAGACGTTTTACTTTTCTTGATGTCTGATTCTCCACCAGAGTCTTCCATTGCTTGAAAGCTTCGAATTTCTCGCTCTTGTGCTTCATCATAAATACCTATGTCATTCTTTAGTAATCATCTATCATATGAAATATCTAGAACCTCCTAGAGATAGAACATGAGAGGGGCCCCAACAGTCAGCGTGGATGTAATCGAGTGTTGCCTTCGTCTTGTGCACGACTTTGCTGAATTGATGTCATTTTTGCTTGCCAAAGATACAATGCTTGCAGATTCCGATTTCAGATATCTTCTTACCTTCCAGAAGATTGCGCTTGTTGAGGATGTCCATCCCTTTCTGACTATGTTCAAGTCACAGTGCCACAATTTGGATGCTTCTGATTTTGATTTGGATGGACTACTTACTGCAGTCATGCCAAAAATTACTGTGCCTTGTAGTATGTACAAGGACTTCTGCCTGACTCCTCTCATGACTTTAATATTGCCTTTGGTGACCGTGAGAACACCTCCTGCAGCATACATCTCCTTTGGAGTTCAAAACTCCTAATGATATGAAATTTTTCTTCAGTTGTAAAACATGATGGACCTCTGTCAATGTCCTCATCCGATTGTCATGACTTCTGATCTGAATTGAATCGATTCTAACTATTTTACAAGCTGCATCATTGCCTATGATGACGTTTCTGCCATTAATATTATGATAAGTTGAGAATCACTCTTTGTGCGGAGTCATATGATAGGAACATCTTGAGTCCAGAATCCAACTCTCCTTCAAACATTTCTGATCGGACACCATAAGAGCCAAATCATCAGATTCGCTATTCTGGTGAGCTACTGCAACAACCGTGTCTTTCTTCTTTTTCTTAAGGTAATTCTTCTTCTAGTGATTCGATTCTTTGTAGTAGTTGCAGATGTCCTTTGGATTGATGTTCCTCTTCTTCGACTTACCCTTTTTAGGATTTGTCTTCTCTGCGGTTGTTATCAATCATGCGACCTGAGTCTCCATAGTCTTGCCAGACGCCCTATGACGAAGTTCACGAGTATATAGACCCGATTTTACTTCTTTCAAAGTAATTATGTCTCTTTTGATGATAACACTCTGAACGAAATTTTTGTACGACAGAGGAAGAGACACCAATAGAAGCAGCATCTTCATCTTCAATCTTCACATATATATTTCGTAATTTCATCAACAGAGTATTCATCTGATCAAGATGATATTTCAGAGGGGTACCTTTTTGCATGTGGAGGATGAACAGACGTTGCTTCAACAATAACTTCTTGGTCAGAGACTTGATCACGTAGATACTCTCAAGTTTCGGCCACAGACTGGCCGTTGTTTCTTGATCAGCGACTTCGATAATAACCTCATCCGTCAGACATAACAGGATCATGGAGTGCGCATTCTCTTCCTGTGCCGCCAAACTTGCGAGGTCAGACTCCTTTTCTTTTGCCCTTCGAATCTTCCTCCTTTGATTTGTTCTTCGGCACGTTCGCGAGCGGTGCCTAGACTCCCTGTTATTTTAGAAGTGCCCGTATCTTGATCTGTCAGAGACTGAAACTATATCGCCCTATGAATTTCTCGATGTTGACGTTGTGCGATGCAATCTCTATGCCTGACGAAGGATCAACAATGAAGCTTCACTCTGATGCAAGTTTGTTAAGATTTTTGCACGAGAGAAATAATGCACCGCGAGAAAATCTGAGAAATTTAAGGCGACGCCAAATTTTATTAGATGGAAGAAAGAAAATAGAATTACAAGATGCTTTCTCTTTGGACCTCTAAAGAGGTTATATAAACACTCCCTTTAACGGATGATAGAAATTACAGATCAACTGAGACTCTATATTAATTCCAAAAATATGACACATACCTTGTGATAAGGAAATAAATCAATTCTTTAACAATCTCATGATTAGAAAATATATAGAATATATCAGACAAATTTTCTTTTATTTCAGAGTTTGGGTCCAGATGAGTTTCCAGTTGGAGTAGGATTCAAGGATTAATTAATAATTATAATTTATGTACATCTTAAAATCTAAATATAATATAATTATTTAAAAAATAATTGAATAGTTTAACTAATAAACTATTTATTAATTATTAAATCTAAATATTTTATAATTTTTAATTAATAACATTTAATAAATTATTTTATAATATGACTAATAATGTTTTAATAAATAACTAAATAATGTATACCGAAAAGACTAATAATGTATTAATAAATAACTAAATAACTGAAATGACAAAAACAAAAAAAAAGTTCTTACCGAAGGCCAGGCCATAACTTTTGGCCACGTGACCGGAACTTTTCAAAGTTCTTGTCACGTATGCTATTTGGCAGAACATTTCAATGTTGTAGTGATTTGTTTCCAACCAAACACAACCTTTGGTTTGATGTGACGATTTTTTTCTCTTTTTTTAGATTCTTTTTCTCTTTCCTTTTTCTTTTCTCTCACATCGTATCTTTTATAAAATAAATTATTAATAAATTTAAAATGATTTTAATAAGGGATAATATAATATTATTTATTACTTATTATTTCATTAAAAATTCCAAAATTTCATTAAATATAATTAATTTTAAAACAATTTTTATATATCAATAATATATTTTTTAACAAATATTTTCCCATAAAAATTGTTCATTTTATAATTTAATTCTAATTAATAATAAAATTATACTTCATAATTATAATAATTATTTTTAATTCAAAACCTACAAAAAATTCATCCATCACATCTATTTTTTCCTATCACATCAACCATCTTATTCCTCTTATCGAATTTCACTCCAATCAAACACAACTTGAACTAATATATCAATTCAACTATGCACTGAGGAGTTATTTGACAATAGGAACGAGAGTTCCATCAAGTTCCCATAATTCTAGTTGTGTTTGAATAAAGTAGAATTTGATGATGATGAATAAAGTAGTTAATGTGATAGTAAAAAGTAAAAGTGATGAGTTAATTTTTGATGGATTTTGAAATAATAATTAATATTATAAACATAAAATATAATATTTTTAGTAAATAAAAATAAAAGTAAAAATTAAAATTTTTGTTTTGAAAAAAAATTGTTAAAAATACTTTATTTAAATAAAAAATCTCACTTTTAATACATATATGTAGTAAAATATTAAAACATTTTAATGAAATAATAAGTAAGAAATAATATTAAAATAATATGTTATAATAAATAAATTATTTTATAAGATACATGTGCGTGAGAGAGAAAATAAAGAAAAAAATAAAGGAAATTTTAAAAAAGGCAACACGTGAAGAAGAAAAAAAAACGACTGCTACAAAATCTCATTCCACCAAAATGATGGAATCAAGGCAGAGAAAGAAAGGCCACGTGACTTTTATTTTTAAATCGAGTTCCGTCTTCGATTCCGTCAAACATCACATCGTTTGACGGAACTGGAATTAGCATCTGATTCCAATTGCCAAACAGGTCAAGAGGAACCGCGATTTCATTTTCAAACTAAAATAGAAAATTCTTGCTGCAAATCCCTATGTCAATTGTCATATATATATATATATATATATATATATATATATATATATATATATATATATATATATATATATATATATATATATATATATATATATATACAATTTTACATGATGCAGCCTTGGAGGCTGAAAGTTCTCAAACCTTAAAATTAGTTGCGGAGGTCCGAGAGACATTACTGAATGGCGTGGTACAGAATTGGGAAATTACTAAGAGAGAGCAAATCATTTGTATATGTTAAAATTATCCCCATTACACCTGCAAAGAAAAAAAATAAACCAAGTTTTGTCTACAGAATATTAAACAGTGCAATTTCAAACATAGATATTAAGATGATGGATAAGATGGTAATGATGTCAGTGAAGACTATTCTCTGAATAATCCTTATATTTGATTCTAATCGATCTACTCTAATATCTTTTCTATAAGTACATATATATCTTAATACCAAAAGAAATGGGAAGAAAAAATTGCTTTTCCACAAAATTAAAACATAGTTTTACAGGTAAACAAATATTATATTATAACAATATTGTACTTCTGTCTTTAAGGTGCAATTTCATATGACTACTATATTTATTAATCTAAAGATATAATATTGTACTTCAAAACATATACCTCATAAAAGTTGATGTTTTCATATGTCGTACACAAAAAAATTGTGTATTGATATTATGTATGGAAATTTGTGAATTTATCCTTTTTGTGATTTTAACTTTCTATTCCTATATTTTTTATTATTTATATTAAAATAAACATTAAATAAATATTATGATTGTTCTTGTTGGCATCGGCAAGTTATATTAGAAAATTCAATATTTGCTTAACTAATGCACTTGCTATTATTTCATTTCTTTTCCTAAATAATTTATCAATGACATTTTATGTAAAAAAGGTGAACAATTAATTGAGAATCCCTTGAGGGACACTGCCAAATTTTATATGTTTTTAATCCGATTAGATCACCCCACATTTACTTAATAGTCACAAGTGAAACTTTCAACAATAATTTTTTATACTCACGGTTCGAATTCGAGACTTTGCTTAAACGAATAAAAGTCGCTTACATTCTGTTTCAAACGTTATTGGCCCACATTTTATGTGCTTTGAAATTGAGGGATAGTGTTTATTAATATTTAGAGTAAATTATATCAATCGCCTCCCAACATTTTATGTGCTTTACGTTTTTTTATTTGATGTTTCTTTTTTTCTTTTCAATCTTTTATTTTATTTTATTATTTTCTTTTTCTTTACCTTTTCTATATAAAAGTAATTTATTTATTATATATAAAATATTAATTATAAAGGATTAATATAATATTATTTATTTATTTATCATTTTATTTTAGGAAAATAATATTTGAATTAATATAAATTATTTTTAAAAAAATAAATTTTGTATTTAAATAATATAATATTTAACAAAATTTTTGACATAACTTTTTAATATAAATTTATTTTTAAAATTTATAGCAAAATTTAAATTATATTTATAATTAAAACATTCACTAAAATTAATCTATCACATATATTTTTCTATCGCATCAATAACTTTATTTTTCATCGTCAAATTCTATCACATTCAAATACATCTCAAACTAATATGTCAACTTAAATTATTCATAAGAATTTAATTAAACTCCAATTTTCGGTCCCCATGAATTAGCACGGATGAACGTAATGTACGCCTAGTCTGTACCTTAGTACAAATAAAGGTAGGACCCCTATGTACTATACATTTACACAGAAATGAAAGCAAACACATTCACGCACACCAAAATTTTACAGTGGAACGGCGAAAATGAATTCAAAATATTTACTATGATCATGAGTTCTTCCATATGAAAAAACTTATGTGCAAATTGTCGTTTTCATATCTGATCGCAAAACATTAATAAGATAAAAACAAAAATGACAAAGATGTCAGATGTCATAAATATCTCGTTAAAGACAAAATGTTGAGAATTTAAATCAACCACTAAATATTAACAACAAAAGAGCTTCACGCGTCTATGGTCAGAAAACGTATGAATGTGAGAAGAAAAGGAAAAATTATGTCAAGTAACTTTCAATTTTAATATTTGTTCAGCGATATTTTTCAATTTCACTTTATAACATGAATATCTTTCATCTTTTAACTTATTTCATCCGGTGTCTTCCTTACTTACGATCGATCTCCCAATCACGAAATTGACCTAGCGTTGACACAATGTCTTCTCTTTTCTCCATGTAGACACAATGTCTTTGTCAAGAAATGAGATGGAGCTCCTGTGACGCTCGTTGAAGGGAAATCGCCGGAACAGTTGAAGAAGAAAGTAAGGCAAACAAGTAGAGAAAAGAAAGAAGAAACAGAGGTAAAGAAAAATTATTCTATTCCAAGATGGATTACAACTGATCGGGCAGAGATTACATCAAGTAGACACCTATTTATACTATTAAATTATTTGTTACAAAGCATTAAACCAATGCGACTATGTAACATTGCTACAAAACAAAGAAAACATGTGATCATGCAATTCTTGTCATCTCTCGAACTGGTGCAGAGAGCAGACTGTGCGGCATATGTTCTAACATCCCCCCTCAAGTTGATGGCGGGAAGATATATGAACGACATCAACTTGAAGACCAGCAAGCCGCTACCAGAAATAAAGTTGCGACGATGACAACTCGTCGAACAATGAAGCACTTCATCAAACACCTGCAATTCGTCGAGCACCTGCACTATGATTCTATCGACCATGGATGACACATATGCTAAAGAACCACCCGATAGGAAGCAAATACGGAAAAGACTAACTACATTTGACGGACTGGAAGAAAACAGATAGGAAGAACATAAAGAAATACAAGATGAATGACGAAAGAAAAGAAGTAGATCGGACAAAAGAACATATAAGGACCAACAGAAATGACGAACAATGGAAGAGAGAATCGTAACTAAAAAGATCAACGGACAAAGAGAAAATCGGATGAAAGAGAATCAGAACATATGACGATCATCTCCCGGAAGAAAAATGCGATCCATCACCAAAGAAATGATGACATGAGGATCATTTTTTGAACACGATCCATCGCCGAAGAAGGCGACCTGAGGAACGTTTTAAACTCGATCCATTGCCAGAGGAGGAGGTGACCTGAGGAATGCTTTGAAACAAAACTTCCATATGATCGGAATGTTTGATCTCAAACACCGACTACCTACTTGCCGGAAACCACAAAGAAGAATGGATGAAGAGAGCAGAAAAAACTAAAATCGGAGGAAGAACTAAGAGAAAACAGAAAAGAAATCGAAGGTCGGAAGAAAACTAGATTGAAGAGGTGGCCGAGCGAGCAAACAGGCGACCAGATTTCTGATGCCATGCGAGCAAAGAGGCGATCAGATTTCTGATGCCGTCCTTGATGCTTGCCTTGCACAAGACCCTGACAGGAAGGTTGCCAGCAAGATGCCGATCTTGAATGTCGCGGTCGCGGATGATGCACTTGTTGTACAGACGCCGTGAATGATGAAGGAGATCGGCATAGAGTCCTTTCGTCGAACACATGGTGGCCGTGGAGCTGAAGGAGAGCTTGGCCTCGGAAACAAGTTGAAAGCCGCAAAGGACGTCAGGACGCTGCTGGAGACAATGCCGATGACCAGATCCGATCGGCCATGAGCAGATTTGCGCTGACCTCGGCTTGTTGGAGCCATGAATGCCGACGTCGTTTCTCCCGACGGTGATCGACGCACAGAGGCAACGATGGACCACTTCGACAGGCTGCAACGATGAGCGACGGACGACAAAGGAAGGAGCTCAACTGGATCGGGAAGGCCCGTGCTCTGACACCATGTCAAGAAATGAGATGGAGCTCCTGTGACGCTCGCTGGAGGGAAATCGCCGAAACAGTTGAAGAAGAAAGGAAGGGAAAAAAGTAGAGAAAAGAAAGAAGAAACTTAAAGAAAAACTATTCTATTCCAAGATGGATTACAACTAATCGGGCAGAGATTACATCAAGTAGACACCTATTTATACTACTAAACTATTTGTTACAAAGCATTAAACCGGTGCGACTATGTAACATTGCTACAAAACAAAGAAAACATGTGACCCTGCAATTCTTGTCATCTCTCGAACTGGTGCAGAAAGTAGACTGTGCGGCATATGTTCTAACAGTCTTCTCTTCTCTTTTCTCTTTTCTCCATTGCAATGACGTGACAATATTAAAAAATTAGAAAAATAATTAAAAAATAAAAAATATCACGTCTTCGGAGGTAACAAGAATATAGCGAGATTAAGTGATTATTATAGCAAATGTAACCGAATATGGTGAGATTAAGGGTTACATGATCAAATGTAATCATTAGCTTTGTATTCCTGTGGATGCTTTGAAACCTAAAAAAGTAAGATTATCAAAATACTGTTAGTACGAAGAACATAGTGTTATTTTTATAAAATAATAATTTTGACAATAACATATAAAATAATAATATTAGTTTATATCGAAAATATAATTTTCATATATATATTATTTAATTTTGATCAATTTTCATTTGTTCTTTCAACTTAAATTTGTAAATAAAAAAATTCTAAACACTACACAAATTTTATTATATGTCTCCTCTCCTATGCCAGATAAGAAACGAAAAAGGTTATGCGTCACGTGCACAATGGGAGCCGCTCCAGCACTCCTTTTCCCTTTGCCCTCTTATGCCAGAGAGGAGAGGGAAAGGGGTCACCCTCCTCCCATCTCCTCTTCGGCGTGCAAAGGAGAGAAGAGGACGGCTGCCCCCCTCCCCCTCAGAGAGGGGCACCTCTTCTATTCGACGTCGGAGAGGAGAGAGAAAGGGGACGCATATGAGGGGAGAGGAGAAGTGGACAATCCTTCAGCCATAAAGTTACCCTCCTATTTTTTTTATTAATTTAATTTAATTTTTATTGCATCACATAAGTAGCACAATTAAGAAATTCACTCACCGATGAGAAGAACAACACACGCAAAATATCAAAATTTTGAAGATGGGTCGATGACCCGACCACCGATTGGTCGGGTCGGATAGGGTACGGGTTGAGTTTTTCCAACCCGATCAACTCTATTTTTTTATTTTTAAATTTTTTCTTTTTTCTTTAAACTTAAACCTATATTTAATTTAAAAATTATGTAAAAATTGAAATAAAATATTTTAAGTGCAAAATTAATATTAAATAGATAGAAAATTTATTTTGTACTTTGAAATAAATATTAAATAATATTTTTATATAAATAAAATATAAAAAAGAAAGAAATAAAAAAATAAAGCCCTAACTATCTAAATCAGATCAGAATGAATCTGAGTCGAATTTAACTTTCTTAACCCGATCCTAATCTATTCGGATCCAATTTGTTGACGTTCAAGCGAACACCCGTACTTACCACTTTTTTTTTTTGGTCGGCCACCGCTTCCACATGCGAGCGGTAAAGGAATGATGCGACCTATGCTAATTAGGATACCAATATATTTTTTTCCTGATTGAAT